>CM010619.1:8364042-13215853 GCA_003430845.1 Xanthoceras sorbifolium | reverse complement strand
AAAAAAAGAAGGTCCTCACTTCACTCCCTCACGTGTTTTCCTTAAACAATAGTTCACTTAGTTCCACTCCTGCTTCACACAATAAATTCGGCTTTTACCTTCAGTATGTCCTCACCTATCTTGCCTTTTTCCACTCGTAATTTTTTTCTCAAAAGTTCTTTTCAAACTAACCAAACAATAATCAGGATTTCTTAGCCACGTTCACACGAAACAAAAGTTCTTAGGTTCACAGGAAACGAATCACAACGAAACTGATAATTTTTTTTCTCTCTCTCTCTCTCTCTCAGATCTGGACACGCACAAACAAGAATAACATAATATATAACTTCGATCTGGATCAACGAAATCAAGAATAAGACTAACACAGACTTAGATCTGGTTCAACGAAACCAAGAACAAGAATAACATAGGCCAGATAACTTCGCTCTGGATCAACGAAATCAAGAACAAGAATAACAGAATATATAACTTCGATCTGGATCAACGAAATCAAGAACAAGAATAACACAAATAGATACTTAAATTTGGATCTACGAAATCAAGAATAAGAATAACAAAGATAGATAACTTGGGGTATGCCCCTTTGCTTTTGTTTTGTCTCTTTGGTTAATATACTTACATTATCCAAAAAAAAAGATAGATAACTTATATCTGGACACTAACAAGAAGTTCTGGAAATAAGATATAATTCTGTGATCAACGAAATCAAAGAAGAAGAATAACAAGATAGAATAACCTGATGTTAGAGCCCTAAGCTCTGATACCAAATGATATGAACCTCGTCGATTGTATCAAGATTGATGCCAATATTCGTTCTAACCTCTGGTTCGGATAGAAACCGCGACCCAACAGCTATATCGAGATGTGAACCTTGGTATAAAGGAGGACGCCACAATCAAGGATGAAATACTCGATTGATAAGTCAAGGAGAAACGCCACAGAGAATTCTGATAAGTTCCAGTTAGTTCTCAAAGAATAAAAAGAAAACTCTCTCAATTTTCATTCAAAATCCAAAAGTGCCCTTCTTACATCCATCAATATCCTTATATAATGAAACCCTAACACAAAGGAAATGAAACAAGATAGCCATTAAAGCCTTACAAATAGAAAAACTAGAATGACCATAATTGCCTTACAAATGGACCAAAACTAAAACAAACAACTATTAAATCAAGCCCAAACAGAAATTATGCCAAGCTTTCTCTTATTCGGCCCACTTAATTGCCTTGATGATGTTAATCAAGCCTTGGTCTTCATGTGGGTTCATCTTGGGCTTTAATAATTCAGAATCAGCCCATGTGTCTTGAATTAGGCCATTGAGTGCTTCTTTGAATCTCTTAGCCCTTGCCCTTGTTATTGGCCCAACCGGAACATTCAATGGATCCCTTGGTGCAGCTCCCTTATTCTCATCAATACCCCAGCGAGAAGATCACAAGGTCAGACAAGGGACAGGCCCCCTACCAACCGAAACTCAAAAAGCAGCAAAGCAATAAAAGCTAAGCACAAACCCTGTCATAGGGTGCAGCCAAAAGAAACCACCAGACTGACAGCAAAAGGGATAAACCCCCTAAAAGGCGAAACAAGCGAATTATAAAAAAATAGAATCAGATAAACCCCAAGACTGGTGGAGCCACCTATTAGTAGGAGAAGGCACCACACCAGATAAGGAATTAAGATGCATACAAACATCTCTAACAATGGAACGAACAACCATGGTAACTGGTTTAGGTAACTCGCTATGCATCATAGCATTCCGCTCATGCCAGATAGCATAGACAGCAGCCGCAAGCATAATACGCACCACCCTACCCACGAAGATGCCGACCGCAGAAATGGCAAGACCAAAGACTAGTAGCCTCCCAGCTCCGAGCACGCAGAGATAATCTGCACTTCTTAAAAGAGCAAGCCAAACCTCGCAAGAATAAGAACAATAAAAAAGAGATGAGGGACATCCTCACAACACCCTCCACAAAACACACAACGAATAGCCGAAATCAAGCCATAAACAAGAAACTTATCCTGAGTAGAAAGAGCACCCCTAATGGCCAGTCAGAAGATGAAAGCATGTCTAAGAATTGATTTAGAATGCCAAACGGACCTAAACTAATCCACCACTGGCTGCCGGGACCGAAGAGCCTCCCAAGCATTACGAATGGAGAAAGCCCCACGAGAGTCTTCAACCCAACACAAAGTATCAGCTTGAGAGTTATGAGGCCTGAAGGAATCAGGGATACCATTGATAATGTCCATCCAATTCTCGGTCAGGGAACGAGGCCAAGCCCAATCCCTCCCCTGAATAACATCCGCCACCGTAGCATGAAGACCAAGACCAGAATCATAAATAATCTGTCGCCCAAACACCTCCACCAGAGGACCCAATGGATGCCAATAATCAAACCAAAGGGAAATATCCTCCTATTACCCACCCGAAACTGTATCAACCACCGTATAAGACACCGAAGGCCCAGAATTTTCCTCCAACTCCACGAGCAATCCCCAGGGCGCCTAACCTCCCACACATTCTTTCCCTTAAGCAGAGTAGATCTAACCCACGACACCCAGACAGAAGACCTCAAATTGCTACAGACAGCCCACAAATGCTTACTTATGGCAGATTTATTCCAACACTTAACACTCTTAATACTGAGTCCACCCTTTTCCTTCGGTAAACACACTAAAGACCATGCAACCTTTGCCCCACCTTTACCTAAATCTGAACCCTTCCAAAGAAAACTACGCAAAGTAGTTTCAACTTTAATCACCACTGACTTAGGCAAGATAAAAATGGAGGACCAATACACCTGGATAGAGAACAATACAAATTGAATGAGCTGAAGCCTCCCTGCAAAAGAAAGAACCCTACTAGTCCAACTCTTAACTCTCGCTACAATCCTATCGACAAGAGCCCTACAATCCACTGCCATAAGCATAGTAGAAATCAGAGGAACCCCGAGATATCTGACAGGTAATACCCCTTCCTGAAAACCTAGAGTCCCAAGCAACTCTTGCTTAATCTCAGAAGACATACCAGCCACAAAAAGATTGCTCTTACTAGGATTAGGAATTAACCCAGAAAGAGCTTGGAACTGACCAAGGACAACATTAACCGCAGCAACTGACTCCTTCTCTGCCCTACAGAAAACCATAAGATCATTCGCAAAGCATAAATGCTGAAATACCAATCTTCCCACACCACCAATGGTACGCAAACTGACCCTCATGCTCCATAATACGCATCAACCCCAAGAAGACCTCCATAGCCAGCACAAATAAATAAGGGGACATAGGATCCCCCTGCCTCAAACCTCGGCCACTAGCAAAGAAACCATTCAACTCGCCATTGATAGAAATAGAGAAACGGGGAGTAGAAATGCACTCAGAAATCCAAGCTATCATTTGCTCCGAGAAGTCTAAAATCTGTAAAATAGCCACTAAGAAATCCCACCGCACAGAATCATAGGCTTCCATTAAATCTACCTTCAGCGCACACTTAGGATGACCCCCATCACGATGATAGTTCCTTAACAATTCCTGCGACAGTAATATATTATCACTAATCCTCCTACCAGCAACGAAGGCCGACTGAAAAGGACTAACAACATCAGGCAATACCATCTGAATACGATTCGCAATAATTTTGGCAATGCATTTGTAGATAGTGTTACAACATGAAATAGACCTAAAATCCCCAACCTTAGAAGGATTAGGAACCTTAGGAATAAGAGCAACCACAGTAGCATTCACTTGCTTGAGAAATCTCTCGGAGCTAAAAAATGAACGAATAGCACAAAGAAAATCATCACCAACAACAGACTAAGCTTTCTTGAAGAAAGTAGCATTATACCCATCCGGACCAGGAGCTTTATTATCTTTTAAAGAGAACAAAACTGCCTTAATTTCATCATCACTAACCTCTCTACCCAAGGTAGCACACTAATCACTAGAAATCCGCTTCGGGAGAGCCCGCCTCACTAAATCAAGGTCAATCCTTGGGCAACCAGCAGCCTGTCTCAGAAGTGTCTCAAAGAAGTTCACCACTATAGATTTAACTTCACTAGGCTCCTCTACATGATAACCATGCTCATCGGTATGAGATAATACCTTACTCTTACTACATCTTTGTCTCATCGATCGAAAAAAGAACTTAGAATTCCTATCTCCCAAATTAATCCACTGAACCCGGGACTTTTGTCTCAAAAAAACTCTCCTCATCTCTACTCAAATCACCATAAAGCTTCACCAACCAAGACTCCTCCTCATGTAAAGAAACGTTCGTAGGCTGCCTCCGAATATCCCATTGCACAGACTCTAAATCATGCTTAGCTTGCTGCACCCTAGAAGCCAAGTCAGAATAACACTCCCTATTAAGTTTCTTAAGCTCCACTTTCAATCTTTGTAGCTTCTTACATAGCTGAAACATAGGAGACCCATCCATCCTGTCCACCCAAACCCGATCCACCAAGGATAAAAATTTTGGATGATCCGCCCAGAAATCAAAAAACTTAAACGGCACCCGTCGCCGAGGGAGATCCACAATCTTAACAATCATAGGAGAGTGATCAGAAACACTGGAAGGAAGAAAATGCGCCTCTGAACCTCGAAAGGAAATATCCCAATTCAAATTGACCAAAGCTCGATCTAACTTTCAAAGAATAGGATCAACTGTACGATGATTAGACCATGTATAGAAGCACCCATTAAATCGCAGATCATCCAACCTAGATTCAGCTAAACAATTAGAAAAGTCATCTTTCCAATGTGGCCAAGAATTAGAGCCTCCAACACTCTCAACCGAAGACCTTAAAGTCACCCATCACAATCCAAGCACTATTCTCCCATTCCACTCCGCGCGCCACTAAATCAGCCCACAACGCCTCCCTACGAACATTACAATTATCACCGTACATAATCGAAATCATACACTCCCAAGTAGAATCAACAGAAGAAACTTTACAATGGATAACTTGTTCAGAAGATCCGACAACCAAAACAGTAACATAGAACGGATTCCAACAAACCCAAATCCTCCCCAAAGAGGAAAAATTATAATTGCACTCCACCTTCCAAGACCGGTCAATGGTCTTAAGAATAACATCTTTATTTTTCTCCAGAACTTTTATTTCCAGTAAACCACACAAAGACAATTTCTCATCTTTAATCAAATTGCGAACCTCTCTTTACTTCATAGGGTCATTAAGACCCCTAATATTCTAGCACCCAAAAATCATAATAAATATACAAAGATAAGAAGAAACCCCCACAAATCTATCTCCACTTACCCCCCTTAGGGGAGGAGTGCTTCTTATTCTTCTTACCCTTACTACTAGAACCTTTCTTCTTCTTTTTCTTTTCCAGAGAATCCTTAACTTTTGAAGCCAAAGCATTACAAGGAGGACTAGAATCACTACCATCCTCACCATGACCAGCCTCATCATTTTCGTTTACAAACCTTTTTATTCCCGTTTATTATCCAGAAAAAAAGACCAGCCTCATCATTATCACAAAGAGCATCCCTGTCATCAACATAAACATTAGCCCCATCCTTACAAAGAACAGCCCCTGCATCACAAACAGTGTCCAAAATTGCTAAAGCAGTACCCTCTTCCATTACTTCCAAATTCAGAGTATGGTCATTGCCCTCCATTAGCACTAAAGTAAGATGATTATCAATATTTTCCAGAAGCAGAACACTAGCACTGTTCCCCATAGTAGATAATTCTCCACCCTTGTTTTTTTTAACCTCAACCCAAACCGGTCGTTTAGGCCCCAACGAGTCTTCGTGCCTCTTCTTCATATCATGAACATCAACCCCTCCATTTCCTGTAACCATATTCACATTGTCACCCAAATCTTGAACACTTTGTTTACATATACCCGGCGCATGCCCAAACACCTTACAAATATTACATCTAGAAGGAAGCCACTCATAAACAGCATAAATAGTTTTCCACTCCCCATTAGCACATTGAATATCAAACGCATTAATGACATCCTTCGAAGCATCAACCTCAACACACACACGAGCAAAGCTAAGACGTTTCCTAGCTAATGTAATGTGATCGGCATGCAATGGAATGCCCAAAGCACTAACTACAAAACTCAGTATGAATCTCCTTTCGATCATTGCAGACTGCTACTCCTGAGAGTTTACACTCAATCAGCATTCTTCCACCATTTGCTATATTCAGCATTTGAGTGGTCTTGGAAAAGTATCGCGAAGGAATAATACCCTCACAAATACAGTTCAAGTCTGCACTTGAATCGATCAATGCTTCTCCTTCAAAGATAAAGGCTTTAGAGACAACAATGGTTAACTTTAGAATGCCATTTTTGTACTATAACCTTTTCAATGTGGTTGACTGTTGGAGTAGCTTCCTCTTCATTCAGCTGCTCATTCAGCTGTGAGGTTGAAGGTTGATCATCCTTCACTTCATCGAGAAAGCCAGCAAAGTATTTTGCTAGGCGAGCTTCAGATAATACTTTCGAGTGTAAAGATTCACAAGCTTGTATTCTCTGATCATAATCTTGCAATTGTTGATTATGACTTTGTTGCTGCCTTTGCAGCTCTTGTAATTCCTTTTTATAGGAATTCATTTCTGCTCTGAGTTCAATGACAGTAGGCTGTCTATTAGCTGCCTTTTCATTCTGAACTCTTTTAATAACTTCTTGAAACGAATAATGCTGCTTTGGAATCTCGAGTTGCTTCTTTAATGGCTTCTTACTAGCCATGGCAAGTAATTTTTCCATTGCAGATAGTTTCTTTTCTGGATCATCTATAGCATCAATACAGTCTAGAATAAGACTGTCTTCTTATCTCAGCATGTTGATGTTAAGTCCATTTAGCTTCAGGATGGACTTATAGTGATCACAGTTGCATTATGCTTCTTCTTCAGAGGAGGAGGAGGATTCTGCAAATTCAAAATCTGAGCTAGTGTCTGAGATGTCATCGATATAATCGATTTCATCTTTGTCGTCTGAGTCTGACAAAAGAACTTTCTCTATGTAGCGCTTCATCTTATCGCTACAGTTGAGGGTATTAATTTTTTCTTCTGTTTTACAGCTAGTACTATAATGCCCTGTTTTGCCACACCTATAGTAGATAGGTGTCTTCTTCTTTTGCTTACCTGAATTCAGATAAGGCCTTTTTTTGCCGTTTCTGGCGACGCTGTTGATCCTGGTCAATACTGATATGAACCTCGTCAATTGTATCAAGATTGATGCCAATATTCGTTCTAACCTCTGGTTCGGATGGAAACCGCGACCCAATACCTACATCAAGATGTGAACCTTGGTATAAAGGAGGACGCCACAATCAAGGATGAAATACTCGATTGATAAGTCAAGGAGGTACGCCACAGAGAATTCTGAAAAGTTCCAATTAGTTCTCAAAGAACAAAGAGAAAACTCTCTCAAATTTCATTCAAAATCAAATTACCCTTCTTACATCCATCAATATCCTTATATAATGAAACCCTAAAACAAAGGAAAGAAAATAAGATAGCCATTAAGGCCTTACAAATAGAAAACTAGAATGGCCATAATTGCCTTACAAATTGACCAAAACTAAAACAAACAACTATTAAATCAAGCCCAAACCGAAATTTTTTTTTTGGATAATGTAAGTATATTAACCAAAGAGACAAAACAAAAGCAAAGGGGCATACCCCAGCGACAAGATCACAAGGTCAGACAAGGGACAGGCCCCCTACCAACCGAAACTCAAAAAACAGCAAAGCAATAAAAGCTAAGCACAAACCCTATCATAGGGTACAGCCAAAAGAACCCACCAAACCCCACAAAAGGCAAAACAAGCGAATTACAAAAAAATAGAATCAGATAAACCCCAAGACTGGTGGAGCCACCTATTAGTAGGAGAAGGCATCACACCAGATAAGGAATTAAGACGCATACAAACATCTCTGACAATGGAACGAACAACCATGGTAACAGGTTTAGGTAACTCGCCATGCATCCTAGCATTCCGCTCACGCCAAATAGCATAGACAGCAGCCGCAAGCATAATACGCACCACCCACCCACGAAGTTGCCGACCGCGGAAATGGCAAGACCAAAGAATAGTATCCTCCCAACTCCGAGCACGCAGAGGTAATCTGCACCTCCTTAAAAGAGCAAACCAAACCTCGCAAGAATAAGAACACTCAAAAAAGAGATGAGGGACATCCTCACAACTCCCTCCACAAAACACACAACGAATAGCCGGAATCAAGCCATAAACAAGAAGCTTATCCTGAGTAGAAAGAGCACCCCTAATGGCCAACCAGAAGATGAAAGCATGTCTAGGAATTGATTTAGAATGCCAAACGGACCTAAACCAATCCACCGCTGGCTGCCGGGACCGAAGAGCCTCCCAAGCATTACGAATAGAGAAAGCCCCCCGAGAGTCCTCAACCCAACACAAAGTATCAGCTTGAGAGTTATTAGGCCTGAAGGAAGCAGGGATACCACTGATAATGTCCATCCAATTCCCGGTCAGGGAACGAGGCCAAGCCCAATCCCTCCCCTGAATAACATCCGCCACCCTAGCATGAAGACCAAAACCAGAATCATAAATAAGCCGTCGCCCAAACACCTCCACCAAAGGACCCAACGGATGCCAATAATCAAACCAAAGAGAAATATCCTTCCCATTACCCACCCGAAACTGCATCAACCGCCGCACAAGACACCGAAGGCCTAGAATTTTCCTCCAACTCCACGAGCAATCCCCAGGGCACCTAATCTCCCACACATTCTTTCCCTTAAGCAGAGTAGATCTAACCCACGAGACCCAGACAGAAGACCTCAAATTGCTACAGACAGCCCACAAATGCTTACTTATGGCAGCTTTATTCCAACACTCAACGCTCTTAATACCGAGACCACCCTCTTCCTTTGGTAAACACACCGAAGACCATACAACCTTTGCCCCACCTTTACCTAAATCTGAACCCTTCCAAAGAAAACTACGCAAAGTAGTTTCAACCTTAATCACAACTGACTTAGGCAAGATAAAAATGAAGGACCAATACACCTGAATAGAGAACAATACAGATTGAATGAGCTGAAGCCTCCCTGCAAAAGAAAGAACCCTACTAGTCCAACTCTTAACTCTCGCTACAATCCTGTCAACAAGAACCCTACAATCCACTGCCGTAAGCTTAGTAGAAATCAGAGGAACCCCAAGATATCTGACAGGTAATACCCCTTCCTGAAAACCAAGAATCCCAAGTAACTCTTGCTTAGTCTCAGAAGACACACCAGCCACAAAAGGATTGCTCTTGCTAGGATTAGGAATCAACCCAGAAAGAGCTTGGAACTGACTAAGGACAACATTAACTGCAGCAACTGACTCCCTCTCTGCCCTACAGAAAACCATAAGATCATCCGCAAAGCATAAATGCGAAATACCAATCTTCCCACACCGCCAATGGTATGCAAACTGACCCTCCTGCTCCATAATATGCATCAACCCCGAGAAGACCTCCATAGCCAGCACAAATAAATAAGGGGACATAGGATCCCCCTGCCTCAAACCTCGGCCACTAGCAAAGAAACCATTCAACTCGCCATTGATAGAAATCGAGAAACGGAGAGTGGAAATGCACTCAGAAATCCAAGTTATCATCTACTCTGGGAAGCCTAAAATCTGTAAAATAGCCACTAAGAAATCCCACCGCACAGAATCATAAGCTTTCATTAAATCTACCTTCAGCGCACACCTAGGATGACCCCCATCACGATGATAGTTCCTTAACAATTCCTGCGACAGTAATATATTATCACTAATCCTCCTACCAGCAACGAAGGCCGACTGAAAAGGTTAGCAACATCAGGCAGCACCATCTGAACACGATTCGCAATAATTTTGGCAATGCATTTGTAGATAGTGTTACAACACGAAATAGGCCTAAAATCCCCAACCTTAGAAGGATTAGGAACCTTTGGAATAAGAGCAACCACAGTAGCATTCACTTGCTTGAGCAATCTCCCGGAGCTAAAAAACGAATGAATAGCACGAAGAAAATCATCACCAACAACAGACCAAGCTTTCTTGAAGAAAGTAGCATTATACCCATCCGGACCAGGAGCTTTATTATCTTTTAAAGAGAACAAAACTGCCTTAATTTCAACATCACTAACCTCTCTACCCAAGGTAGCACACTGATCACCAGAAATACGCTTCGGGAGAGCCCGCCTCACTAAATCAAGGTCAATCCTAGGGCATCCAGCAGGCTGTCTCAGAAGTGTCTCAAAGAAGTTCACCACCAATGATTTAACTTCACTAGGCTCCTCCACACGACTACCATGCTCATCGATAAGAGATAATACTTTACTCCTGCTATATCTTTGTCTCATCGATCGAAAAAAGAACTTAGAATTTCTATCTCCCAAATTAATCCACTGAACCCGGGACTTTTGTCTCAAAAAACTCTCTTCATCTCTACTCAGATCACCATAAAGCTTCACCAACCGAGACTCCTCCCCATGTAAAGAAATGTTCGTAGGCTGCCTCTGAATATCCCATTGCACAGACTCTAAATCATGCTTAGCTTGCTGCAACCTAGAAGACAAGTCAGAATAACACTCCCTATTAAGTTTCTTAAGCTCCACTTTCAATCTTTTTAGCTTCTTACATAGCTGAAACATAGGAGACCCATCCACCCTGTCCGCCCAAACTCAATCCACCAAGGATAAAAATTCTGGATGATCCGCCCAGAAATCAAAAAACTTAAAAGGCACCCGTCGCCGAGGGAGATCCACAATCTTAACAATCATAGGAGAGTGATCAGAAACACTGGAAGGAAGAAAATGCGCCTCAGAACCTCGAAATGAAATATCCCACTTCAAATTGACCAAAGCTCGATCTAACTTTCGAAGAATAGGATCAACCGTACGATGATTAGACCATGTATAGAAGCACCCATTAAATCGCAGATCATCCAACCCAGACTCGGCTAAACAATTAGAAAAGTCGTTTTTCCAATGTGGCCAAGAATTGGATCCTCCAACACTCTCAACCGAAGACTTAATAGCATTAAAGTCACCCATCACAATCCAAGCACTATTCTCCCATTCCACTCCGCGCGCCACTAAATCAGCCCACAACGCCTCCCTACGAACATTACAATTATCACCGTACACAATCGATATCATACACTCCCAAGTAGAATCAACAGAAGAAACTCTACAATGGATAACTTGTTCAGAAGATCCGACAAGTAACATCGAACGGATCAACCCAATCCTCCCCAAAGAGGAAAAATTATAATTGCACTCCACCTTCCAAGACCGGTCAATGGTCTTAAGAATAACATCTTTATTTTTCTCCAGAACTTTCGTTTCCACTAAACCACACAAAGACAATTTCTCATCTTTAATCAAATTGCGAACCTCTCTTTGCTTCAAAGGGTCATTAAGACCCCTAATATTCCAGCATCCAAAAATCATAATAAATATACAAAGATAAGAAGAATCCCCGACAAATCTATCTCCACTTACCCCCCTTAGGGGAGGAGTGCTTCTTATTCTTCTTACCCTTACTATTATAACCTTTCTTCTTCTTTTTCTTTTCCAGAGAATCCTTAACTTTTGAAGCCAAAGCATTACGAGGAGGACTAGAATCACTACCATCCTCACCATGACCAGCCTCATCCTTATCACAAAGAGCATCTCCATCATCACAAAGAGCATCCCTGTCATCAACATAACCATTAGCCCCATCCTTACAAAGAACAGCCTCTGCATCACAAACAGTGTCCAGAATTGCTAAAGGAGTACCTTCTTCCGTTACTTCCAAATTCAGAGTATGGTCATTGCCCTCCATTGGCACTAAATTAAGATGATTATCAATATTTTCCACAAGCGGAACACTAGCACTGTTCCCCATAGCAGATAATTCTCCACCCTTGTTCCTTTTTTTAACCTCAACCCAAACCGGTCGTTTAGGCCCCAACGAGTCTTCTTGCCTCTTCTTCATATCATGAACATCAACCCCTCTATTTCCTGTAACCAGACTCACATTGTCACCCAAATCTTGAACACTTGGTTTACATATACCCGACGCATGCCCAAACACCTTACAAATATTACACCTAGAAGGAAGCCACTCATAAACAGCATAAATAGTTTTCCACTCCCCATTAGCACATTGAATATCAAACTCATTAATGACATCCTTCGAAGCATCAACCTCAACACACACACGAGCAAAGCTAAGACGTTTCCTAGCTAATGTAATGTGATCGGCATGTAATGGGATGCCCAAAGCACTAACTACAAAACTCAGGCCCTTAGAAGTCCAATATTCAAAAGGTAGATTATAAAGTTTAACCCATACAGGAATATTGCGTAACTCATCTTTAGACAAGGATAAACTAGGCTGCCACCTTTTAAGAACAAGCAATTTATTCACTATATGCCATGGACCTTTTTCAAGAACTTCACAAGCATGGTCAATACTATCAAACTTGAAAATAAAGAACCCTTGTTCCGAAGATAAGACTTCTTTAAGGCCAAACCTACCCCAAATTTTATGAACTACTGAATTCACTACGGGGAATGGAATTCGCTTATCCACGAAGTACCCTATCAAGGAAGTTCTCCATTCTTTACTTCCCTCAATAGCTACCTCAACCGGAGGGCTAACTTTAATTCTTCCATTTTCTTCAGTAGGTTTAAAATATTGTAAGGATTCAAAGGTAGAAGATCGTACCTCACAAGCAATAGGAGAAGAATTCTGGACAGCCTTAGCATAAGATGGTTTCAGCCCTTGATCATGCATGGAAGAAGGTGTTGAAAATGGTCCAAGATCAGCCCCTCCTTGTCCAAAGCTACCAAGACCCGAAATTGAGCCCAAAGCACTCGATTTCGGCCCAATTACACCCACATCAGACCCAAAGTGCAAGTTACCAAGCTTTTCCTTTCTATTATCATCTCTTGCAAGCCCAAATCCACCATAATTCGAAGGTGATTCTATAACATTAATCCTTGGCCCATCTAATTTTGTAGAATCAGCCCCATTAGCTCCAATTTCGTGCCTAACATTACCAATACCCGAAATTGAACCCAAAGCACCACATTTTGACTCTATTACCCCCATTCCTTGCTGAATACTTTTATTTAGTGAAGGAAGGTCAACAACAACCACCTTCCTTTGACAATTTTGGCCATTAATGTCAACATTAGCATCCTTATGTTGAAAAATCCGCCCATGAGAATCATCCATCCTTTGAATTATTTGCCCATTGCACATGTCTCCAACCACCATTTGAAAATTTTGTCCATTATTATCTCTATGCAACACCTCATTCAACAAGTCTTCACCCTTTTCATCAATGTCAACCACACCTTTCTTCTTGTCCAATCCCGAAATAGTTGAAAGACAACCAACCTTAACACAATTTTCACCCAAAACCAGATTTGCATTTTCCTCAACATGCAACCCCCCATGAAGAACATCACCATGCTTGCCTTCAATCCCATTAGCACAACCAACAGCTCCATTTGCAAGCTTTCCATCACTCAAATTCGCCAGCCCACCATCTCTTGCACTATCAACCAGATTTATATCAAACACAACTTGATCTTGCACATCCAACTTGCTACAATTTGAAAGAGACACACCAGCTCTTTCTCTACCTTTGGAAACATGTTCTCCATCCTTCTTTACACCATCAACAAGAGATGATCTACCATGACAGCCCATCACTAGCCCTTTATGACAACCGTTTATTTCATTAGACATTAAAGAAGAAACAATGTCTCCACTCTTCATTCCACCCTTCTTTACATCACCAGCAGCTAATGAACCACCAACCATGGCTCCAACCAATATAACAAGAAGAAGATGATGATCACAACCCAACAATAAAGACAAAACGCAGCTCAAAATCACAAGCAAAATCAGTCACAAGATTGGCCAAAGTAGAATCATCCACCATGGCAAACAAGCAAACCAGAACTGCCCAGAAAATAAGGGAAAACGGACCAGCAAAATAACACTAAAAGAGAGGGAGATGAGCTCGTGATCATCAAGAGGAAGATGAAGATCATAAACCCAACCAAAAGGAAAAACGCAGCTCAAGAACACAAGTAATAACACTCATAAGATTGGTAAAGAAAAAACAAAAACGGACCAGCAAACCTAAAATTAAAGGAAAACGAAATTTGAGCTTGTAATCATCAAAAGAAATAAAAAATGATCACAAAGAGAGAATAGAAAAAAATCAAGAAGAACACTCAAAAATATTCTAGAGAGAAGGCAGAGCATTTTCTCTCTCTTCTAGTCTTCCCAAACCGAAATTATGCCAAGCTTTCTCTTATTCAGCCCACTCAATTGCCTTGATGATGTTAATCAAGCCTTGGTCTTCATGTGGGTTCATCTTGGGCTTTAATAATTCAGAATCAGCCCATGTATCTTGAATTAGGCCATTGAGTGCTTCTTTGAATCTCTTAGCCCTTGCCCTTGTTATTGGCCCAATCGGAACATGCAATGGATCCCTTGGTGCAGCTCCCTTATTCTCATCAAATATCAGATCATTTAAAGAATTTTTTCTTTTTGAACGGTCTGTAATTCTTGCTCGTGGATCTGTGCTTGGGAGGCTTGGAAGAAGACTCGTTGTAGCCATATTGATCACAAAAGTCTCCCATGGTCTTCTTTGTGGAACCCTTTTCTTGCTTACGCTGTTGTTTCTATTCAGTACAGATGGTGAGACCTTCTGCAACTATTTCAGAAGAAATATCACCATGGGTAAGCGCATGCCATGGAATGGATCCACCATATTTGTTCTTAATTCTGGTTCGAACCCTTTCAGCAAATAGGGTAGGCAAACCAGCAAGAAATCTTTCTTTCCAGAAGTCCATACTTGAATCTTTTCTTTGAAAGACTTTGGAGAAGAAGACATTTTTATACCATCTGAAGTGTGATAGAGATGGACACTTCAGATTAATCAGCAACTCACTTACTCGAGCTTGATAGACATCCAGATTACCCATGAAGTGTAGGCAGATTGTGTAGATCAAGGTATTTACCATATCTGGCAGTACCTTAGGATTGCCCATATGATCTTGTTGAGAATGATCATATTTAGTAGCTGATTTGATGGCGGTTTTCTGGCTTTCAGTAAAAAGATCGTCCCACCATCCTGCCAATACTTCAGTAAATCCTGAAGTAATAAGAAGACAGATATGCTCCTCATTATTGCCTTTTAATAAAGACGCTTGAGCATACATCATGATGTGCTTAAGGGTCTGCATAATCTGATATTCAGACTGCCCATCAATATTCCATTCGACCAAAGATCTACCATCAAAACTCATTCCATCGAAGATGCCAGGACCTTCTTCATTGAGTAGATCTACAGGTGTTGGCCGATGATAGTAAGGCTTTACTGGATACGTTGGTTGAGGTTTACCAAACGTAATCTTGCTAAGCTGGCCTATATCTAAGCTCGCAGACATAGTCTGATCTTGCTTATCAGAAAGTTCCGGGAATGGTATCAGAGCCTATCCAAATTTTTTCAAGGGGGATATAGTGGTTATGTATGATCATTCACTGTCTTTTTTGAAAAATAATCTTAGATCCTTAGAAGAAGCTATTATCCTTTGTTGTTGGTTTTTGGGTAATGCTGATAATAGTGAGGAATACCAACTTGCTTGGTTTGAAATTGTAGAGTCTTTTGAGTCTTCTAAACATAGATGTCAAATAGAGATTGAAGCTAAGGTGTCAAGAATTTGAAGTTGTTATTCGAAGTGATTTTGATCTGGTTGTTTTAGACGCGGTATTGGTCAAGGTGTTTTTGTTACAAGGTCTGCAGGCTGTTAGCCGTTTAACCGAGGGAGGGCGTTGAGGCGTTGTTGCCGCTTGACAGTTTTCAGTTACACAGATACCAATACAATGTCTAGTTTGATTAGATCTTTGTCTTCTTCTTCATTTGTTCCTCTATCGTCTAAGAAGAATAAAGAGATGATAGAAATTTCAGACGTAGAGCAAACTCTCCATAACTGGAGCATCCCTAAAGTCTCTGCTTCTTCAATATATAAATCTTCATCTTTTAGTTTTAAAAGTAAATGTTTTATTAAAACTATTGAAGAAACTATTTTTGTATCCAGAGATAGTACTCAGATAAATCTCCTACCCAAGAGCTTCTTTGATCTACATACAAATGAGTTCCAATATGTTCATCTTGGGTTGGTTCAAGTGGCGTTAAAACCACTGGTCCGAGAAGGGCTGAATACTGCAGCCTTGATATGTGTCTGTGACAAGAGGCATCAAAGATTCAAAGATTCGCTCTTTGGATGTATTGAGACCAGTCTGCACACAGGTCCTGTCTACTTCGACTGCTGCCCAAATATCTCAGTAAATGCAAGGAATGAGAACGCTTCAGATTCTCTTGTCCTTGATTTTAAAACTAGTGGGCTTCAACATGACTGAAGGTACTAGTCATCTAGCCATCGTGTACAGAGTCTACTGTAAAGTGATGAACACCATCACTCCAGATCTCAGTGTTAAAGAGATTGTACGCAATAAGAAGGGCCATACAACCTTGTTTAGGGTGAATCCAGCATCCTCCAAACTGGTTGTATCAAAAACAATTGCATGGGAGGAGATCCAACTGCCACATGATTGGGTACTGGAATCCACCGTACCTCCGAAGCCTGTGCAGAACCATGAGATTGAGAGAATCATCGAATTCGATGATGGCTCTGTCGAATTAAGGTTTGATTCCACTCGAAGGATCAAACTGTAAGGCGACAACCTTTCTTCTAAATCCAGGAGAAAGTGATGAAGACTTATCTAGCACAAAGGCGAGGCAACCTGCTGATTCGAAAGGATAACTTTGGAAATTCATAACGTGTGAACGGCTAGGATTCTGGAGGTGTGTGAGTACGTCTTTTCAAAGTTCATGATCTTATCTTCAACTTTGATGTTGGAATTAGATCCATTGGAGGCCACACGAGGAAGATTTGGTCAGTTATTTCAAAGTATCCAGAAGCTGTCTTACTTTGACAATTGTTGTCTTACTTTGACAATTGTGTTATCTTCCTTTGACATTTGTATTGCACGTTTTTATTGAGTTCAAACCTTTCTAGTCAACAAAATCACACCTTACTTTACTTATTTTCGTTTCCCATGCTTGGAGGGTTGTTCCAAGACATTTCATTTTCTATTTAAACTCATTTGTAATTCATTTAATAGAGGCAGAGATGAATTTCAATATAGAAATGTGAGTTTAAGTCTCTCTTGGGTTCTTTGAAGAACCTACGAACTTATCAGATTACTCTGTGGCGTTCGTACCTTGACTTATCAATCAAGTTTGCCATCCTTGATTGTGGCGTCCTCCTAATACCAAGGTTCGCACCTTCTCTATAGGTGTTGGGTCGCGGTTTCCATCCTAAACTTGAAAGTAGAACGGTCCTAGGCAGTCACATTGTTACGGGTTTCGTCACAAGCTGGCGGGGTTCGTATCTTTTGGTATCAGAGCTGGTTACGGGTTTCGTCACAAGTTGGCGGAGTTCGTATCATTTGGTATCAGAGCTGGTTACGGGTTTCATCACAAGTTGACGGGGTTCGTATCATTTGGTATCAGAGCTGGTTACGGGTTTCGTCACAAGTTGACGGAGTTCATATCATTTGGTATCAGAGCTGGTTCCGAGTTTTGTCACAAGTTGATGGGGTTCGTATCATTTGGTATCAGAGACAAGGCTCTAGTCTCGGGTTTATTCTATCCTTATGTTTTTGTTTTCTATTCAAATCCATCGTATATTGTTGTTCGTTTGTAGTTCGTATCATTCGTTACCATTTCATGTGTAATTCGTATTGTTTCACATCAATAAGTGATGACCTTGATTTGAGGACAAATCCTTTTCAAGAGGAGGGGAATGATGAAGAATTATCTAGCACAAAGGCGAGGCAACCTGCTGATTCGAAAGGATAACTTTGGAAATTCATAACGTGTGAACGGCTAGGATTCTGGAGGTGTGTGAGTACGTCTTTTCAAAGTTCATGATCTTATCTTCAACTTTGATGTTGGAATTAGATCCATTGGAGGCAACACGAGGAAGAATTGGTCAGTTATTTCAAAGTATCCAGAAGCTGTCTTACTTTGACAATTGTTGTCTTACTTTGACAATTGTGTTATCTTCCTTTGACATTTGTATTGCACGTTTTTATTGAGTTCAAACCTTTCTAGTCAACAAAATCACACCTTACTTTACTTATTTTCGTTTCCCATGCTTGGAGGGTTGTTCCAAGACATTTCATTTTCTATTTAAACTCATTTGTAATTCATTTAATAGAGGCAGAGATGAATTTCAATATAGAAATGTGAGTTTAAGTCTCTCTTGGGTTCTTTGAAGAACCTACGAACTTATCAGATTACTCTGTGGCGTTCGTACCTTGACTTATCAATCAAGTTTGCCATCCTTGATTGTGGCGTCCTCCTAATACCAAGGTTCACACCTTCTCTATAGGTGTTGGGTCGCGGTTTCCATCCTAAACTTGAAAGTAGAACGGTCCTAGGCAGTCACATTGTTACGGGTTTCGTCACAAGTTGGCGGGGTTCGTATTAGGAGGACGCGACAATCAAGGATGGCAAACTTGATTGATAAGTCAAGGTACGAACGCCACAGAGTAATCTGATAAGTTCGTAGGTTCTTCAAAGAACCCAAGAGAGACTTAAACTCACATTTCTATATTGAAATTCATCTCTGCCTCTATTAAATGAATTACAAATGAGTTTAAATAGAAAATGAAATGTCTTGGAACAACCCTCCAAGCATGGGAAACGAAAATAAGTAAAGTAAGGTGTGATTTTGTTGACTAGAAAGGTTTGAACTCAATAAAAACGTGCAATACAAATGTCAAAGGAAGATAACACAATTGTCAAAGTAAGACAACAATTGTCAAAGTAAGACAGCTTCTGGATACTTTGAAATAACTGACCAAATCTTCCTCGTGTGGCCTCCAATGGATCTAATTCCAACATCAAAGTTGAAGATAAGATCATGAACTTTGAAAAGACGTACTCACACACCTCCAGAATCCTAGCCGTTCACACGTTATGAATTTCCAAAGTTATCCTTTCGAATCAGCAGGTTGCCTCGCCTTTGTGCTAGATAAGTCTTCATCAGAAAGTCTACTTCGAGTATTGCTACAGCTCAGCCTATTCAAAGTTCTTCAGTTTTTGAAGGAATAGCTGCAACATCTGGTATTGGTAGGCCTTCCTATAAAGTGGAAGTCCCAACCTCATCAAGGGTTCCAAGATGCGAGTCCACCTAGCCCTACACTCTCAGGGTTCCAAGATGCAGATGTTCCATACATCAACGTTATTTCAGTACCACCTGAAATAGGAAAAGCCGAGATCAAACAAGTGTTCAATGCACCAGAGAACCGACAATACAAGAAGTGGTTCCAAACTCGTTTATCTGAAGAACAGAGGTTATCTTTGTATGGAAAGTATTCTACTTACCTATACAATATAGCCAAAACTAGAGAGCTTTGAGTTTCTGAGGAGATATCTAAAAGTGCAGAACATAGATTACGCTGGATTATATCCAGAGAAACCTGCTGAATTACCACAGCAGCTTGAAGAATCTGCTGAATTACCACAGTAATCAACTGAACCGGCTGAATCATTACAGCAGCCTTACTCCTCGGTCAACATGATGGAAAGTTCTTTTAAGACTTTCAAGACAGGAGTTAACACAACGGTTACTACGGTTCATCTTCCCGAGCAACCAATTGTTATAAAAGAAGGAGTTCGTGCAGTTCCTTACAAGGAAGGCACAAAGCAAAATGAACAACCTGCTTCAAAGGGTACACTATCGAGTGTTGTGGAACAAGTCAATTATACAAACTAGTTTCTACAATCGTTGGGAAAACAAGCTACAAGAATAGAAAATATCCTTCACCAAGTTCCCACTGGCTTCATCGCTAAAGCCAGCCCTGTGCAACCAGCTCCATTCAAGCCACCGCCAGATCTCAAAGGATGTAATCTCGGTGCAGATAATGATAAACTGCTCCAAGAAATACATAGGAGGTTAACCAACATGAAGATTGATGAAGGCACCTCTAGAAAAACCATTAATGTCTTAACAGATATTGATGCTCTCTCTGGCACTAATGCTACTGAATTGGGACTATTCGAATCCCAATTAAGAGGTGACTTGGCTAAATCAGTCCAGCCATTTGATACGGGTCAATTTCCATTTCATACAGGCCAGCTTAGTAAGATTACGTTTGGTAAACCTCAACTAACGTATCCAGTAAAGCCTTACTATCATCGGCCAACACCTGTAGATCTACTCAATGAAGAAGGTCCTGGAATCTTCGATGGAATGAGTTTTGATGGTAGATCTTTGGTCGAATGGAATATTGATGGGTAGTCTGAATATCAGATTATGCAGACCCTCAAGCACATCATGATGTATGCTCAAGCGTCTTTATTAAAAGGCAAATACAAGTCAACAATCAAAGTACAAGGAGATTCATAGTCTTAGAGAGTTAATCTCTAGAAAGGAGAAATTCCTTCCGTCTCTTAAAGAAGAGATCAAATACAAGTCAACTTCTCAACAGCTGAATCAACCAGCTATTCAAGAGAAGGTTCGACAGTTCCAGAAGCAACTTGAGGAATCTGTATGTTCAGATGTTCCTAATGCATTCTGGTTTAGACAGAAGCATACGGTATGTCTTCCGTATGTTAATGGGTTTGATGAAAGAAGAGTCTCTACTAAAGCAAGACCTATACAGATGAACAATAGACATCTTGAGATCTGCAAGAATAAAATTGAAGAACTCATGCGAAAGGGTCTTATTCGCAAGAGTCATTCTCTCTGGTCTTGTCCTGCATTTTATGTTGAGAATGCAGCAGAGCTTGAGCGCGGTGTGCCAAGGCTTGTCATCAATTACAAGCCTCTAAACGAAGCTCATTAGGTGTCCTATTCCCAACAAGAGAGACCTCTTGAACAGGCTTTATGAAGCCTGCATCTTTTCAAAATTTGATATGAAAAATGGGTATTGGCAAATTCAGATTGCTGAAGCAAACAAATATAAAACTGCCTTTACTGTTCCTTTTAGGCATTATGAATGGAACGTGATACATTTTGGACTGAAGAATGCGCCTTCAGAATTTCAACATATCATGAACGAGATATTTAATCCTTATATGGATTATATTATCGTTTATATTGATGATGTATTGGTATTTTCCAAGAGTATTGATCAACATTGGAAGCATCTTAAGAACTTCCATAATGTTGTTCAGCGGGCAGGATTGGTCGTATCTGCCAAAAAGATAAGGTTGTTTCAGGACAACGTGAGATTTCTGGGTCATAATATCTACCATGGCTAGTTACTCCAATTGACAGGGCTATTGTCTTTGCAGAGAAATTTCCTGATGAAATTACAGATAAACAATAACTGCAGAGATTTCCTGGAAGTCTGAATTATTTAGCAGACTTTTACAAAGACCTTGCCAAAGACGCTAAGCCTTTAAGAAGAGTCCTGGATCTTGGACAGAGGCCTGCACTAAGGCTATCCAGAAGATCAAGTCAAAGGCCAAGGAATTACCATACCTGGCTATCCCTCATCCAGATGCCTTCAAGATAGTAGAGACTGATGCATCTGAATTAGGTTATGGGTAGAGAGGTTAGTGATGATGAAATTAAGGCAGTTTTGTTCTCTTTAAAAGATAATAAAGCTCCTGGTCCGGATGGGTATAATGCTACTTTCTTCAAGAAAGCTTGGTCTGTTGTTGGTGATGATTTTCTTCGTGCTATTCGTTCGTTTTTTAGCTCCGGGAGATTGCTCAAGCAAGTGAATGCTACTGTGGTTGCTCTTATTCCTAAGGTTCCTAATCCTTCTACGGTTGGGGATTTTAGGCCTATTTCGTGTTGTAACACTATCTACAAATGCATTGCCAAAATTATTGCGAATCGTGTTCAGATGGTACTGCCTGATGTTGTTAGTCCTTTTCAGTCGGCCTTCGTTGCTGGTAGGAGGATTAGTGATAATATATTACTGTCGCAGGAATTGTTAAGGAACTATCATCGTGGTGGGGGTCATCTTAGGTGTGCTCTGAAGGTAGATTTAATGAAAGCCTATGATTCTGTGCGGTGGGATTTCTTAGTGGATATTTTACAGATTTTAGGCTTCCCGGAGCAGATGATAGCTTGGATTTCTGAGTGCATTTCTACTCCCCGTTTCTCTATTTCTATCAATGGTGAGTTAAATGGTTTCTTTACTAGTAGCCGAGGTTTGAGGCAGGGGGATCCTATGTCCCCTTATTTATTTGTGCTGGCTATGGAGGTCTTCTCGGGGTTGATGCGTATTATGGAGCAGGAGAGTCAGTTTGCGTACCATTGGCGGTGTGGGAAGATTGGTATTTCGCATTTATGCTTTGCGGATGATCTTATGGTTTTCTGTAGGGCAGAGAGGGAGTCAGTTGCTGCGGTTAATGTTGTCCTTGGTCAGTTCCAAGCTCTTTCTGGGTTGGTTCCTAATCCTAGCAAGAGCAATTTTTTTGTGGCTGGTGTCTTCTGAGACTAAGCAATAGTTGCTTGGGATTCTAGGTTTTCAAGAAGGGGTATTACCTGTTAGATATCTCGGGGTTCCTCTGATTTCTACTAAGCTTATGGCAGTGGATTGTAGGGTTCTTGTCGATAGGATTGTAGCGAGAGTTAAGAGTTGGACTAGTAGGGTTCTTTCTTTTGCAGGGAGGCTTCAGCTCATTCAATCTGTATTGTTCTCTATCCAGGTGTATTGGTCCTCCATTTTTATCTTGCCTAAGTCAGTGGTGATTAAGGTTGAAACTATTTTGCATAGTTTTCTTTGGAAGGGTTCAGATTTAGGTAAAGGGGGGCAAAGGTTGCATGGTCTTCGGTGTGTTTACCGAAGGAAGAGGGTGGACTCGGTATTAAGAGCGTTGAGTGTTGGAATAAAGCTGCCATAAGTAAGCATTTGTGGGCTGTCTGTAGCAATTTGAGGTCTTCTGTCTGGGTGTCGTGGGTTAGATCTACTCTGCTTAAGGGAAAGAATATGTGGGAGGTTAGGTGCCCTGGGGATTGCTCGTGGAGTTGGAGGAACATTCTGGGCCTTCGGTGTCTTGTGCGGCGGTTGATGCAGTTTTGGGTGGGTAATGGGGAGGATATTTCCCTTTGGTTTGATTATTGGCATCCGCTGGGTCCTTTGGTAGAGGTGTTTGGGCGTCGGATTATTTATGATTCTGGTTTTGGTCTTCATGCTAGGGTGGCGGATGTTATTCAGGGGAGGGATTGGGCTTGGCCTCGTTCCCTGACCGGGAATTGGATGGACATTATCAGTGGTACCCCTGATTCCTTCAGGCCTAATAACTCTCAAGCTGATACTTTGTGTTGGGTTGAGGACTCTCGGGGGGCTTTCTCTATTCGTAATGCTTGGGAGGCTCTTTGGTCCCGGTAGCCAGCGGTGGATTGGTTTAGGTCTGTTTGGCATTCCAAATCAATTCCTAGACATGCTTTCATCTTTTGGCTGGCGATTAGGGGTGCTCTTTCTACTCAGGATAAGCTTCTTATTTATGGCTTGATTCCGGCTATTCGTTGTGTGTTTTGTGGAGGGAGTTGTGAGGATGTCCCTCATCTCTTTTTTTATTGTTCTTATTCTTGCGAGGTTTGGTTTGTTCTTTTAAGTGCAGATTATCTCTTCGTGCTCGGAGCTGGGAGGGTACTATTATTTGGTCTGGCCATTTCCGCGGTCGGCATCTTCATGGGTGGGTGGTGCGTATTATGCTGGCGGCTGCTGTTTATGCTATTTGGCGCGAGCGGAATGCTAGGATGCATGGCGAGTTACCTAAACCTGTTTCCGTAGTTGTTCGTTCCATTGTTAAAGATGTTTGTATGCGTCTTAATTCCTTATCTGGTGTGGTGCCTTCTCCTACTAATAGGTGGCTCCACCAGTCTTGGGGTTTATCTGATTCTATTTTTTTGTAATTCGCTTGTTTTGCCTTTTAGTGGGTTTGTCCCTATGCCAGGGCTTAGCTTTTTCTGCTTTGCTGTTTTTCGAGTTTCGGTTGGTAAGGGGTCTGTCCCTTGTCTGACCTTGTGATCTTCTCGCTGGGGTATGCCCTTTTACTTTTGTTTTATCTCTTTGGTTAATATACTTACATTATCCAAAAAAAAAATTAGGTTATGGGGGTATTCTTAAATAGAATCTCAGTGGGAAAACTTCCCTTGTTAGATTCTCGTCAGGGGTGTGGAAACCAGCCTAGTAGAACTACTCAACAGTAAAAAAAGAAATCCTTGCGATTTTACTTTCTGTTTCAAAGTTTCAAAGCGATTTACTAAATTAAAATTTTTTGATTAGGGTAGATTGCAAATCTGTAAAAGAAATTTTGAAAAAGGATGTTAAAAACCTAACTTCTAAACAAATCTTTGCAAGGTGGCAAGCAATTCTTTCTATCTTTGATTTTGACATTGAGTTCATAAAAGATGAGAATAACTCCTTGCCTGATTTTCTAACCCGTGAGTTTTTGCAGGGCTCAAAAGAGAACTCAAGAAACTGCTCTTCGAAGCAGCACTAAAAGAGTTTCTGCAGATTCTACTTCCTCTCATCTTAAGAGGAAGGACGATGGGTACAAGCGTACAACTAGGACGCTTGCCTCTCTTATTGAAGCTGAGCACTGAGGATCAGACCTAGAATTGATTGCTCAAATCTATCTTCGAGACCATCTATCTCCTACCATTGATTCTCAAAAATCAAGACAATGGTTTGAGATTATTTTGATAGAAACAGGCTGTGCTAGAATCACCCACTACTACAAAAGTAACAAGCAAATCAGTTACTCTAAGCTAATCATCCTTGATATATTTTCTCATCAGGATTGGGGTGATAATCTTTTCAGCAAACAGAAGTTTAAAGATTCGAGAGTTCATCCTAGCTCTTACAACTTCTTTGACTATGTTCAGGCCTGGAATGAAGTTCTGAATTATCAGAACAGAAGTTATGGTCATAGCTGGTTTATCAAACTTTCTATCACTACTAAAGATTTCAGTAGGGTTCCTATCCCTTGCTGGTTTCAGCAGTGTTTATTACAGTATGGAATAATTGGTGATGCTCTTCCAGAATGTGTCCTGAAAGCTTCTAACAAATTTTAGCAGCATAACCAGAAGAAAGTTTCTATAGAACTCTCCTTCCTTTATTTCTTGGTTCTATATCAAGTTCCATGGATATTCACGTGGGAGTATCAGTTCAATGAAGATCCATTCAGCATTGAAGCAGAAAAAGGTATTACTCCAGCTTTTCTGCGGGTCTTCTACACTCGATGGTGGCAAAAGTATATCCAGTTGAAGATTTCTATGCTAGAACCTTCAACCTTATTACTCTTTTTCCACCTAAGCGATTACTTGAACGCCTTAATGAGAAGGCTAAAGGAAAGGATGTTATGACTACCTCTTCCTCATCCAAAGAAGAGAAGGAAGTTTTGTCCTTAGCTAGGACTTTACTTAAAGAGGGAACATCACCAGCCATTATTAAAAGCAAGTTGGCCAGCTGTGTGATTCGACTTACTCAAGTGGATGAAGATGAAGACTCTGAAGGAATGTCCTTTGGAAGTTTTCACCCTTGTGAGGCTGGATACAGCTAGGATCCTATGGATGACGTGTATGATGATGAGCACAATCCAGATCCCTATAAAGATTAAGATTCCTTACAGATAAGGTCCAGCTCGACTCCATCACCTTTATGTCAAGGTGTCAAGGACACGTGACTTTAGTGGGCATCTTCCTGTCATCATCACCTTTACTTTACTTTACTTTAGATAAAGTTGTTTTACTTTACGCAAAGTTATTTGTTTATTGTGATACTTTATTAAAGTTGAGATCAATTCGTGATCCACTTTATTAAAGTTGTTTGTTTTTCGTAATCATGGAAATCATTCAGATATTTCCTCGATCCGATCCTTTTTTTTTGGATAATGTAAGTATATTAACCAAAGAGACAAAACAAAAGTAAAGGGGCATACCCCAGCGAGAAGATCACAAGGTCAGACAAGGGACAGGCCCCCTACCAACCGAAACTCAAAAAACAGCAAAGCAATAAAAGCTAAGCACAAACCCTATCATAGGGTACAGCCAAAAGAACCCACCAAACCCCACAAAAGGCAAAACAAGCGAATTACAAAAAAATAGAATCAGATAAACCCCAAGACTGGTGGAGCCACCTATTAGTAGGAGAAGGCATCACACCAGATAAGGAATTAAGACGCATACAAACATCTCTGACAATGGAACGAACAACCATGGTAACAGGTTTAGGTAACACGCCATGCATCTTAGCATTCCGCTCACGCCAAATAGCATAGACAGCAGCCGCAAGCATAATACGCACCACCCACCCACGAAGTTGCCGACCGCGGAAATGGCAAGACCAAAGAATAGTATCCTCCCAACTCCGAGCACGCAGAGGTAATCTGCACCTCCTTAAAAGAGCAAACCAAACCTCGCAAGAATAAGAACACTCAAAAAAGAGATGAGGGACATCCTCACAACTCCCTCCACAAAACACACAACGAATAGCCGGAATCAAGCCATAAACAAGAAGCTTATCCTGAGTAGAAAGAGCACCCCTAATGGCCAACCAGAAGATGAAAGCATGTCTAGGAATTGATTTAGAATGCCAAACGGACCTAAACCAATCCACCGCTGGCTGCCGGGACCGAAGAGCCTCCCAAGCATTACGAATAGAGAAAGCCCCCCGAGAGTCCTCAACCCAACACAAAGTATCAGCTTGGGAGTTATTAGGCCTGAAGGAAGCAGGGATACCACTGATAATGTCCATCCAATTCCCGGTCAGGGAACGAGGCCAAGCCCAATCCCTCCCCTGAACAACATCCGCCACCCTAGCATGAAGACCAAAACCAGAATCATAAATAATCCGTCGCCCAAACACCTCCACCAAAGGACCCAACGGATGCCAATAATCAAACCAAAGAGAAATATCCTCCCCATTACCCACCCGAAACTGCATCAACCGCCGCACAAGACACCGAAGGCCTAGAATTTTCCTCCAACTCCACGAGCAAACCCCAGGGCACCTAATCTCCCACACATTCTTTCCCTTAAGCAGAGTAGATCTAACCCACGAGACCCAGACAGAAGACCTCAAATTGCTACAGACAGCCCACAAATGCTTACTTATGGCAGCTTTATTCCAACACTCAACGCTCTTAATATCGAGCCCACCCTCTTCCTTTGGTAAACACACCGAAGACCATGCAACCTTTGCCCCACCTTTACCTAAATCTGAACCCTTCCAAAGAAAACTACGCAAAGTAGTTTCAACCTTAATCACCACTGACTTAGGCAAGATAATAATGGAGGACCAATACACCTGAATAGAGAACAATACAGATTGAATGAGCTGAAGCCTCCCTGCAAAAGAAAGAACCCTACTAGTCCAACTCTTAACTCTCGCTACAATCCTGTCAACAAGAACCCTACAATCCACTGCCGTAAGCTTAGTAGAAATTAGAGGAACCCCAAGATATCTGACAGGTAATACCCCTTCCTGAAAACCAAGAATCCCAAGTAACTCTTGCTTAGTCTCAGAAGACACACCAGCCACAAAAAGATTGCTCTTGCTAGGATTAGGAATCAACCCAGAAAGAGCTTGGAACTGACCAAGGACAACATTAACTGCAGTCACTGACTCCCTCTCTGCCCTACAGAAAACCATAAGATCATCCGCAAAGCATAAATGCGAAATACCAATCTTCCCACACCGCCAATGGTATGCAAACTGACCCTCCTGCTCCATAATATGCATCAACCCCGAGAAGACCTCCATAGCCAGCACAAATAAATAAGGGGACATAGGATCCCCCTGCCTCAAACCTCGGCCACTAGCAAAGAAACCATTCAACTCGCCATTGATAGAAATCGAGAAACGGGGAGTGGAAATGCACTCAGAAATCCAAGTTATCATCTGCTCTGGGAAGCCTAAAATCTGTAAAATAGCCACTAAGAAATCCCACCGCACAGAATCATAAGCTTTCATTAAATCTACCTTCAGCGCACACCTAGGATGACCTCCATCACGATGATAGTTCCTTAACAATTCCTGCGACAGTAATATATTATCACTAATCCTCCTACCAGCAACGAAGGCCGACTGAAAAGGACTAACAACATCAGGCAGCACCATCTGAACACGATTCGCAATAATTTTGGCAATGCATTTGTAGATAGTGTTACAACATGAAATAGGCCTAAAATCCCCAACCTTAGAAGGATTAGGAACCTTTGGAATAAGAGCAACCACAGTAGCATTCACTTGCTTGAGCAATCTCCCGGAGCTAAAAAACGAATGAATAGCACGAAGAAAATCATCACCAACAACAGACCAAGCTTTTTTTTGGATAATAACAGACCAAGCTTTCTTGAAGAAAGTAGCATTATACCCATCCGGACCAGGAGCTTTATTATCTTTTAAAGAGAACAAAACTGCCTTAATTTCAACATCACTAACCTCTCAACCCAAGGTAGCACACTGATCACCAGAAATACGCTTCGGGAGAGCCCGCCTCACTAAATCAAGGTCAATCCTAGGGCATCCAGCAGGCTGTCTCAGAAGTGTCTCAAAGAAGTTCACCACCATTGATTTAACTTCACTAGGCTCCTCCACACGACTACCATGCTCATCGGTAAGAGATAAAACCTTACTCCTACTATATCTTTGTCTCATCGATCGAAAAAAGAACTTAGAATTCCTATCTCCCAAATTAATCCACTGAACCCGGGACTTTTGTCTCAAAAACCTCTCTTCATCTCTACTCAAATCACCATAAAGCTTCACCAACCGAGACTCCTCCCCATGTAAAGAAATGTTCGTAGGCTGCCTCTGAATATCCCATTGCACAGACTCTAAATCATGCTTAGTTTGCTGCACCCTAGAAGACAAGTCAGAATAACACTCCCTATTAAGTTTCTTAAGCTCCACTTTCAATCTTTTCAGCTTCTTACATAGCTGAAACATAGGAGACCCATCCACCCTGTCCGCCCAAACTCGATCCACCAAGGATAAAAATTCTGGATGATCCGCCCAGAAATCAAAAAACTTAAAAGGCACCCGTCGCCGAGGGAGATCCACAATCTTAACAATGTGATGTGATCGGCATGTAATGGGATACCCAAAGCACTAACTACAAAACTCAGGCCCTTAGAAGTCCAATATTCAAAAGGTAGATTATAAAGTTTAACCCATACAGGAATATTGCGTAACTCATCTTTAGACAAGGATAAACTAGGCTGCCACCTTTTAAGAACAAGCAATTTATTCACTATATGCCATGGACCTTTTTCAAGAACTTCACAAGCATGGTCAAGACTATCAAACTTGAAAATAAAGAACCCTTGTTCCGAAGATAAGACTTCTTTAAGGCCAAACCTACCCCAAATTTTATGAACTACTGAATTCACTACGGGGAATGGAATTCGCTTATCCACGAAGTACCCTATCAAGGAAGTTCTCCATTCTTCACTTCCCTCAATAGCTACCTCAACCGGAGGGCTAACTTTAATTCTTCCATTTTCTTCAGTAGGTTTAAAATATTGTAAGGATTCAAAGGTAGAAGATCGTACCTCACAAGCAATAGGAGAAGAATTCTGGACAGCCTTAGCATAAGATGGTTTCAGCCCTTGATCATGCATGGAAGAAGGTGTTGAAAATGGTCCAAGATTAGCCCCTCCTTGTCCAAAGCTACCAAGACCCGAAATTGAGCCCAAAGCACTCGATTTCGGCCCAATTACACCCACATCAGACCCAAAGTGCAAGTTACCAAGCTTTTCCTTTCTATTATCATCTCTTGCAAGCCCAAATCCGCCATAATTCGAAGGTGATTCAATAACATTAATCCTTGGCCCATCTAATTTTGTAGAATCAGCCCCATTAGCTCCAATTTCGTGCCTAACATTACCAATACCCGAAATTGAACCCAAAGCACCACATTTTGACTCTATTACCCCCACTCCTTGCTGAATACTTTTATTTAGTGAAGGAAGGTCAACAACAACCATCTTCCTTTGACAATTTTGGCCATTAATGTCAACATTAGCATCCTTATGTTGAAAAATCCGCCCATGAGAATCATCCATCCTTTGAATTATTTGCCCATTGCACATGTCTCCAACCACCATTTGAAAATTTTGTCCATTATTATCTCTATGCAACACCTCATTCAACAAGTCTTCACCCTTTTCATCAATGTCAACCACACCTTTCTTCTTGTCCAATCCCGAAATAGTTGAAAGACAACCAACCTTAACACAATTTTCACCCAAAACCAGATTTGCATCTTCCTCAACATGCAACCCCCCCCCATGAAGAACATCACCATGCTTGCCTTCAATCCCATTAGCACAACCAACAGCTCCATTTGCAAGCTTTCCATCACTCAAATTCGCCAATACACCATGTCTTGCACTATCAATCAGATTTATATCAAACACAACTTGATCTTGCACATCCAACTTGCTACAATTTGAAAGAGACACACCAGCTCTTTCTCTACCTTTGGAAACATGTTCTCCATCCTTCTTTACACCATCAAAAAGAGATGATCTACCATGACAGCCCATCACTAGCCCTTTATGACAACCGTTTATTTCATTAGACATTAAAGAAGAAACAATGTCTCCACTCTTCATTCCACCCTTCTTTACATCACCAGCAGCTAATGAACCACCAACCATGGCTCCAACCAATATAACAAGAAGAAGATGATGATCACAACCCAACAATAAAGACAAAACGCAGCTCAAAATCACAAGCAAAATCAGTCACAAGATTGGCCAAAGTAGAATCATCCACCATGGCAAACAAGCAAACCAGAACTGCCCAGAAAATAAGGGAAAACGGACCAGCAAAATAACACTAAAAGAGAGGGAGATGAGCTCGTGATCATCAAGAGGAAGATGAAGATCATAAACCCAACCAGAAGGAAAAACGCAGCTCAAGAACACAAGTAATAACACTCATAAGATTGGTAAAGAAAAAACAAAAACGGACCAGCAAACCTAAAACTAAAGGAAAACGAAATTTGAGCTTGTAATCATCAAAAGAAATCAATAATGATCACAAAGAGAGAATAGAAAAAAATCAAGAAGAACACTCAAAAATATTCTAGAGAGAAGGCAGAGCATTTTCTCTCTCTTTGATATGAACCTTGCCTAATTCCCCTCGATCCTATCCTTAGAGCATGCTCTCCCTATAAAAGGGTATGACACCTCTTTGGTTAAGCATCTCGAAAATTATCTTGATCTATTTCCTATAGTTTCTATAATCTTTCCTCTCTTAATGTAAGATACAGTTATCTTCTTCAATTTTCTTTCTTTACTTTTATTTTCCGCATTCCTATTTTATTTTTTAGCTTTCTTACTCTGAATTTCATACTCAGTGTTAGTATGCTCTAAACTCGCAAACATAGTCTGATCTTGCTTATCAGAAAGCTCCGGGCACAAGGGCATGGAATGCGGATGGGCATGCATTAAAGGCTAGAGTAATCTGATTGGCCTTAGTGAATGTAATTCAAGTTAAGGAAGAGGCAACTTGCTGATTCGTAGGGATAACTTTGGAAATTCATAACGTTTGAACGGTTAGGTTTCTAGATGTGTGTGAGTAGGACTTTTCAAAGTTCATGATTTTATCGTCAACTTTTAATTTGGAATCAGATCCATTGAAGGCCGCACAAGAAAGATATGGTCAGTTATGTCAAAGTGTCCATAAGCTTTCTACTTTGACAATTGTGTGTCTTACTTTAACAATTGTGTTGCACGTTTTTATTGAGTTCAAAACTTCCTAGTCAACAAAATCACACCTTTCCTTACTTGTTTTCATTTTCCATGCTTGGAGGGTTATTCCAAGACATTTCATTTCTATTTAAACTCATTTGTAAGTCATTTAATAGAAATAGGGATGAATTTCAATATAGAAATGTGAGTTAAAATCTCTCTTGGGTTCTTTGAAGAACCTACGAACTTATCAAATTACTTTGTGGCATTCGTACCTTGACTTATCAATCAAGTTTTCTATCCTTGATTATGGCGTCCTCTTAATACCAAGGTTCACACCTTCTCTATAGGTGTTGAGTCATGGTTTCCATCATAAATTTGAAAGTAGAATGGTCTTAGGCAGTAACCTTGTTACGGGTTTCGTCACAAGTTGACGGGGTTCGTATCAGAAGCAAAATCGTAAAAAGAAATAAATTCTTTTTTTTTAGACATTTAAAATAGTTTTATTGTTAAAAACATTTGGATTTGTAATCCTTTCTACAGTGAGGTAGGATATGTACACAGATCTATCATGTAATAATATATACTGCAATGCAGTATTGGACAAAGTCCATTTTCTAGCAAACAAGCAGAAGGGTTCGGACTTGCTTGCCTAAGAGTAGATGACTCAGCAAGTTAGATGTGTTCAGAAGGAACATCATCTGAATCCAAGTGATTCGCATAAGAAGTATCAACTTCTATTTTAAAAGAAACTATAAAGGATATTAAATAATTATCTGATTCCTCTATTTTATAGGAGCCAAGAAACTGCTTCTATAAATTTATGTTTTTAAAAGGTTAATAATCCCAAGTGAGGAACTAATCTCTTCATTCTATTGGCAATAAATTTATGTTTTATGTTTTATACTCTACAAAAGACTGGTTAGCAATAAAGTATCTCAACAAGAATGATTGTAAACTTTATAAGCTTAAGCCATATAGACCAAGCTTATAATTGTCAAGTAAAATGGTATAACCATAATCTGACAAAATTAGAGAAAAAGCAAAGTCTTAATCTCTGAGATAAAATAAGGACTTAATCTCTTTTCTTAACAACTTCGAAAAATAAGGATAGAATAATCCTTTGAAGATGTTATAGCATGAAAGGCACAAAACAAAGTACCTAAGCTTTATACAAGGTTTTCAGAATAAACAAAGTTAAAATAAACCAAGTCACCCAAAATCCAAGTATTTTTTTTGGATAATGTAAGTATTAACCAAAGAGACAAAACAAAAGCAAATGGGCATACCCCAGCGAGAAGATCACAAGGTCAGACAAGGAACAGGCCCCCTACCAACTGAAACTCAAAACACAGCAAAGCAATACAAGCTAAACACAAACCCTGTCATAGGGTACAACCAAAAATAATCCACCAGAACAAAGTGTTCAAGATTTGGGTGACAATGGAGGGGTTGATGTTCATGATATGAAGAAGAGGCAAGAAGACTCGTTGGGGCCTAAACGACCGGTTTGGACTGAGGTTAATAAAAAGAATAAGGGTGGAGAACTGACACTATCAAGAGTATTGATAAATACTTTTACTAAGGCTATAATGATAGTCTTGGATATAAACAAGATGTTTATCTAGCAAAAAGCAGGGACTAAGCAGCAAATTAAGATAAACAACTATGGTGCATTTGATGAAGACTTATCTAGCACAAGAGCATGGAATGCGGATCCAATCCAAGTTCCCGTTGGGCCGGTTACAAGAGCACGTACTAAGAAATTCAAAAATGCATTGAGTGGGCTAATTCAAGGGATTTGGGCTCAGGCATATTCATGGAGGCCCATGGAAGGAATGGACTTGCAAAAGGAGGGCCCAACCTTAGTGAATGTAATTCAAGTTAAGGAAGATGCAACTTGCTAATTCTAAGGGATAACTTTGGAAATTCATAACGTGTGAACGGTTAGGTTTCTAGAGACGTGTGAGTAGGACTTGTCAAAGTTCATGATCTTATCTTCAACTTTCAATTTGGAATCAGATCTATTGGAGGTCACACGAGGAAGATATGGTCGGTTATTTCAAAGTATCCAGAAGCTGTCTTACTTTGACAATTGTTGTCTTACTTTGACAATTGTGTTATCTTCATTTGATAATTGTGTTGCACGTTTTTATTGAGTTCAAAGCTTCCTAGTCAACAAATCACACCTTCCTTTACTTGCTTTCATTTCCCATGCTTGGAGGGTTGTTCCAAGACATTTCATTTTCTATTTAAACTCATTTGTAAGTCATTTTATGAAACCATTGATCAATTAATACAAAACTTGAGTGAAATTTCGTTTCACCTACTTGTTCTTGATAGAACTACTGAACTTATCAAAGGAAGGCTTCCTTTGTGGCGTTCTTGAGTGTTTATACTTCCGGGTTCGTGGATTGAGTATTCATCGGGTCTAGGAGGTTGAAGAATCTGATTTTTGGGAGTTCTTGGGTGTAAAACAAATTGAGTGTGGGTTTGGGGGTTATATAACCTTACGGGTTCACATCATTTGGTATCAGAGCCAAAGTTCCAAAATTAGGTTTGATTTATCTTTGAATTTTCGTTCTTTTAATTCATAGCTTCTGCATTTTATTGTTTGCTCTTTTTTCTTGCTTGTTCTTCTTGAAGATTTTGTGTATTGATTATATTAAAATTCCAAAAAAAAAAAAGAAAAAAAAAATTAGAACAAGACTTCTACACAAATTCTTCTTATATCCTAAGATTTCTTTGACTTCTACACAAATTTGTGCTTGTATCCTAAGTCTTCTTTGAGTTCTACACCAATTCGTGCTTGTATCCTAAGACTTCTTTGAGTTGTACACCAAATTCGTGCTTGTATCCTAAGTTCTTTTCTTTGTTGACTATTCTAGGTTGTGTTGTGAGTTGTGTTCATTATCCAAAAAAAAAAAAAAAAAAATCATTATCCAAAATATATATATATATATTCTGGTTGTGTTGTTATTTCGTGGGTTTTTTGTTGGTTAGAATATTCATACATTGGTTATTTCTTCTTTGTTAAGTTCAATTAGTTCTTATAGGACTTGAGGGTGAAAATAAAGAGTGGAAAAAGGCAAGAGAGTGTGAGCACAGCATCGAGAAAAGCCTATTAGAGTGAAACACGAGTGGAGTGGTATCTTGAGTGCAAACACGTGAGGATTGTGAGGATTTTTTTTTTTCTAACTCTTTCATTGCAGCTTTCTATAATGTCGAACCAAAGTGATTCAACACCTAGAGAGGAGAACATGTCCATTGTTCTGAAGGCCATGCAGCAGCAATTCGAGCGAATGAACGTGGTTTTTGGGGATATTAGAGATAGGATGGATCAACAAGATGAGGTTATAGCTCGTATACAAAGGGAACAACCTTTGAACTTGGGTAGACAAAATAGGCGTGGTGTTTTCGGAGATGTATCTGAGAGAGAACGTGAGCTTAGAAGTGGGGATGATGATGATTTCGAATCTGAAGTTGAAATGGGTAGAAATAGGCCTAGAGGAGGTAGGCATGAAGGAGTACCGAGAAGAGGATTTCGGGGAGCTAGTGTTCGATTGCCACAATTATTCCGAGAATAAGAAGGTAAAACTTGCTGCCATTGAATTTTCTGAATATGCTATTGTTTGGTGGGATCAATTGGTGATGAACAGGAGGAGAAATAGGGAGCGTCCAATAGAGACGTGGGAGGAGATGAAAGCAGTGATGAGGAAGCGATTCGTCCCGAGCTATTACTACCGGGAGTTATACAACAAGTTGCAAAGTCTTCGACAAGGCAATCGAAGTGTGGAGGAATATTATAAGGAGATGGAGGTCGCTATGATTCGAGCAAATATAGAGGAGGATCGGGAAGCAACAATGTCTAGGTTCTTGGCAGGTTTGAATCGTGAAATTACCAATGTGGTGGAATTGCAACATTATGTGGAGTTGGAGGACATGGTTCACATGGCAATAAAAATAGAGAACCAGCTCAAAAGAAGGGGTAATACACGTCCAAGCCAAAATTCTAGTTCATCAGCTTGGAGACCAAATCATTGGAAGAAAGATGAGAAGCAGCCGATGATGAAACCTAAGGCCGAGCAAAAGCCAGAAGCAACAAACAATGGAAATCAAGGTAAATCCGATTCTTCCACTTCTAGGAATCGTGATATTAAGTGTTTTAAGTGTCAAGGCAGGGGTCACATAGCTAGCCAATGTCCAAACAAAAGAGTTATGGTGATACGAGATAATGGAGAGGTCGAATCAGAAGATGACGAAGAAAACACCGACTCTATGCCACCATTGGAGGATGCTGATAATGAAGAATACGCTGTCCAAGGAGAGATGTTGGTGGCAAGGCGAGCGCTAAGTGTCCAAGTCAAAAAAGAAGAAGTACAACGAGAAAACATTTTCCATACTAGGTGCCATGTTAATAACAAGGTATGTAGTATGATAATAGATGGTGGTAGTTGTACTAATGTTGCTAGCACTCTTATGGTGGAAAGGTTAGGCTTGCCAATAATTAAACACCCCCGACCTTACAAGTTGCAATGGCTAAACGATAGTGGTGAGGTAAAGGTGAACAAACAAGTTATGATTTCTTTTCAAATCGGAAAATATGAAGACAAAGTGTTATGCGACGTAGTTCCAATGCAAGCAGGGCACTTGTTACTAGGACGACCATGGCAGTTTGACCGACGTGTTAGTCATGATGGCTTCACCAACAAGTACTCTTTCGTGCATAACCAAAGGACAATCACTCTAGTTCCTTTGACACCACAACAAGTTTATGAGGATCAATTGAGGTTGCAACAAGAGAGTGAGAAACAGAAAATGAGAGCAAAAGAAAAAGAGGCCGAGACAAAAAAGAAAGAAAAAAATGAGAGAGAAACGGCCATTGAAAGAAAAGAAGAGAGAAAAACAAATTTTTATGCTAGAGCGAGTGATGTTAAAAGAGCGATGTTGTCCAACAAACCCATACTTATACTTATGTATAAGGAAGAATGTTTAAATGTTAACCAACTTGAGGCTTCTTTGCCTAGCTCTGTTTTATCTCTCTTGCAGGAATTTGATGATGTTTTTCCCGAGGAAATTCCAGATGGTTTGCCACCTATTCGAGGGATTGAGCATCAAATTGATTTTGTACCCGGCGCAACCATTCCAAACCGACCAGCCTATCGCAGTAATCCCGAGGAGACAAAGGAGCTTCAAAGGCAGGTTGATGAATTAATGAAAAAAGGGTATGTTCAGGAAAGCATGAGTCCTTGTGCTGTTCCAGTTATTTTGGTTCCTAAGAAGGACGGCTCATGGAGAATGTGTGTTGATTGCCGCGCTGTTAACAATATAACGGTAAAGTATCGACATCCTATTCCTCGCTTAGATGATATGCTAGATGAATTGCATGGTTCTTGTGTATTTTCTAAAGTTGATTTGAAAAGTGGATACCATCAGATTAGAATGAAAGAAGGTGATGAGTGGAAAACTGCGTTTAAAACAAAATATGGTTTGTATGAATGGTTAGTTATGCCTTTTGGGTTAACTAATGCTCCTAGTACTTTCATGAGATTAATGAACCATGTTTTGCGAGCTTTCATTGGACAATTCGTAGTTGTTTATTTTGATGATATTCTCATATATAGCAAAAACTTGGATGAACATGTAGTGCATTTAAAATCTGTCTTAGATGTACTCAGGAAAGAAAAGTTGTTTGCTAATCTGAAAAAGTGTACCTTTTGCACCAATAAACTTGTGTTTCTAGGATTTGTTGTTAGTGCACAGGGTATACAGGTTGATGAGGAGAAGGTAAGTGCAATTCAAGAGTGGCCGAGTCCCACGACTGTAGGTAATGTAAGAAGTTTTCATGGACTTGCTAGTTTCTACCGACGGTTTGTGAAAGATTTTAGCTCATTGGCCGCACCGCTTACCGAAGTAATAAAAAAGAACGTTGGATTCAAGTGGGGAGAAGAACAAGAGAAGGCGTTTCAATTGATTAAGCACAAGCTGACCAACGCCCCTTTATTGTCTTTACCTAACTTTAATAAAACGTTTGAAATTGAATGTGATGCTTCAGGTATTGGTATAGGTGCAGTATTAATGCAGGAGGGACGACCAATTGCTTACTTCAGTGAGAAACTAAGTGGGGCAGCCTTAAACTACCCGACTTATGATAAAGAGCTGTATGCATTGGTTCGGGCTTTACAGACATGGCAACATTACTTGTGGCCTAAAGAATTCGTGATTCACACCGATCATGAGTCCTTAAAACACCTTAAAGGCCAACACAAGTTGAATAAGAGGCATGCACGATGGGTCGAATTCATTGAGACTTTTCCGTACGTTATTCGATATAAACAAGGTAAGGAGAACATCGTTGCTGATGCACTTTCTCGAAGGTACACTCTTCTATCTACTCTTGATGCTAAGATTCTTGGTTTTGAGCATATTAAAGATTTATATCCTTTAGATTGTGATTTTTGTGAAGATTATGTATCTTGTGAAAAGAGTGCCAGTGGTAAGTATTTTAGACATGAGGGTTTCTTGTTTCGAGACAATAAATTGTGTATACCAAATTGTTCCTTGCGAGATTTGCTGGTGAGAGAATCACATGGGGGAGGGCTAATGGGACACTTTGGGGTAGCTAAAACCTTAGCCGTTCTGCAAGAACACTTCTATTGGCCACACATGAAACGAGATGTTGAGAGACTTTGTGGTAGGTGTGTCACATGTAGGCAAGCGAAATCCCGAGTACAACCCCATGGCTTATATACACCACTTCCAATTCCTAGTGAACCTTGGATTGATATTTCAATGGATTTTGTATTAGGTTTGCCTAGGTCAAAAAGGGGAAGAGATTCCGTGTTTGTTGTCGTGGATAGATTTTCTAAAATGGCACATTTTATTCCATGTCACAAGACTGATGATGCTTCACATGTTGCAGATTTGTTCTTTAAAGAAATTGTTCGCTTACATGGCGTGCCTAGAACAATTGTTTCTGATAGGGATGCTAAGTTCTTAAGCTATTTCTGGAAGACCTTATGGGCTAAGTTGTTGTTTTCAACTACTTGTCATCCTCAAACTGATGGTCAAACAGAAGTAGTAAATAGGACCTTATCTACCTTGTTGCGTGCAATTATCAAAAAGAACATTAAAACATGGGAAGAATGCTTACCGCATGTTGAGTTTGCTTATAATCGTTCTGTTCATTCTGCTACTAAATTTTCACCATTTGAGATTGTTTATGGTTTTAATCCTTTAACTCCCTTGGATTTATCACCATTACCAATGTCTGAGCATGTGAATTTAGATGGGAAAAGAAAAGCTGAACTTGTAAAGCAGATTCATGAGAAAGCAAAGGTCAACATTGAACGGCGAACGGAGCAATATGAAAAACAAGCCAATAAGGGCCGACGACAGATGGTCTTCGAACCTGGAGAATGGGTTTGGGTGCATATGCGCAAGGAGCGATTTCCGACCCAGAGGAAATCCAAGCTACTACCTAGAGGGGATGGTCCTTTTCAAGTCCTAGAACGCATCAATGATAATGCGTATAAGCTAGACTTGCCCGGTGAGTATAATGTAAGTGCTACATTCAATGTTTCTGATTTAAGTCCTTTTGATGCAGGTGATGACCTTGATTTGAGGACAAATCCTTTTCAAGAGGAGGGGAATGATGAAGACTTATCTAGCACAAGAGCATGGAATGCGGATCCAATCCAAGTTCCCGTTGGGCCGGTTACAAGAGCACGTACTAAGAAATTCAAAAATGCATTGAGTGGGCTAATTCAAGGGATTTGGGCTCAGGCATATTCATGGAGGCCCATGGAAGGAATGGACTTGCAAAAGGAGGGCCCAACCTTAGTGAATGTAATTCAAGTTAAGGAAGATGCAACTTGCTAATTCGAAGGGATAACTTTGGAAATTCATAACGTGTGAACGGTTAGGTTTCTAGAGACGTGTGAGTAGGACTTGTCAAAGTTCATGATCTTATCTTCAACTTTCAATTTGGAATCAGATCTATTGGAGGTCACACGAGGAAGATATGGTCGGTTATTTCAAAGTATCCAGAAGCTGTCTTACTTTGACAATTGTTGTCTTACTTTGACAATTGTGTTATCTTCATTTGATAATTGTGTTGCACGTTTTTATTGAGTTCAAAGCTTCCTAGTCAACAAATCACACCTTCCTTTACTTGCTTTCATTTCCCATGCTTGGAGGGTTGTTCCAAGACATTTCATTTTCTATTTAAACTCATTTGTAAGTCATTTTATGAAACCATTGATCAATTAATACAAAACTTGAGTGAAATTTCGTTTCACCTACTTGTTCTTGATAGAACTACTGAACTTATCAAAGGAAGGCTTCCTTTGTGGCGTTCTTGAGTGTTTATACTTCCGGGTTCGTGGATTGAGTATTCATCGGGTCTAGGAGGTTGAAGAATCTGATTTTTGGGAGTTCTTGGGTGTAAAACAAATTGAGTGTGGGTTTGGGGGTTATATAACCTTACGGGTTCACATCAGCATTAATCCTTTGAAAAATTCGAAAAGAATCTTTCAACTCGAGAGGTATTCCAATCGAATCTTGCTATGGTACTACAAAGTGTAGTCCATTGTTTAGACATTGAGTCCAAACTGTTTTGCCAAAGTTATTTTAGCAAAATTACTAGAGTATAAAACCCTAGTAACTCTTTAAGGATGTACAACTCTTAAAATATAAGGGTTGTAATGGCTATTTCTAAATGAAAGACAGATTCATTCAGAGATAGATTTTCTCAAGAGTTAGAATAGGCAAACAAAGAGAAATACCTTATTTGCAAATCAACTCAAAGTATCTTAGAGAAAATAGGCAAACAAAGAGAAATACCTTATTTGCAAATCAACTCAAAGTATCTTAGAGAATTATATAAGGAATTCCCACAATATTTCTCAAAGATAATGAAATTATTGAATGAAGTAATTAATTAGAATATTTCTCTATAGCAGCATACTGCAACAAGAAGTGCAAATTACGGGGTTTAACAAAAATAAGCTTAAGGGTTTTAGAGAGAGAAAATGCTCTGCCTTCTCTCTAGAATTTTTTGAGTGTTCTTCTTGATTTTTTTCTATTCTCTCTTTGGGATCATTATTGATTTCTTTTGATGATTACAAGCTCAATTTTCGTTCTTCTTTAGCTTTAGGTTTGTTGGTCATTTTCTGGGCAGTTTTTAGCTTGTTTTGTGCCATGGTATGCTTGTGATTTTGGGTTGGGTTTATGATCTTCATCTTCCTCTTGGTGATCACGAGCTCATCTCCCTCTCTTTTAGTGTTATTTTGCTGGTCCATTTTCCCTTATTTTCTGGGCAGTTCTGGATTGCTTGTTTGCCATGGTGGATGATTCTACTTTGGCCAATCTTGTGACTGATTTTGCTTGTGATTTTGAGCTGCGTTTTGTCTTTATTGTTGGGTGGTGATCATCATCTTCTTCTTGTTATATTGGTTGGAGCCATGGTTGGTGGTTCTTTAGCTGCTGGTGATGTAAAGAAGGGTGGTATGAAGAGTGGAGACATTGTTTCCGGGTGTTGCGTGTCTACAAAACTTGTTCCTTCGAATTTGCCTCATGGTATTGGTGCTGTAGAAGGAAGAAGTCCGAATTTGGGTGAGAATTGCTCAAAGGATGGTTGTTTTGCTACTGTTTCGGGATTGCAATCAAATAAAACAACACATGATAGGCATGGAGCTGTTGGTTGTGTAAATGGGATTGAATCCAAGCATGATGATGTTCTTCATGGGGTGTTGCATGATGAGGAAGATGAAAATCTGGATTTGGGTAAAGGTAGAAATATGGTTTTGGGTGAAAACCATGTGAAGGCTGGTTGTCTCTCAACAATTTCGGGATTGGACAAGAAGAAAGCTATGGTTGACAATGATGAAAAGAGTGAAGACTTGTTGCATGAGATCATGTGCAATGGGCAATTAATTCAAATGATGAATGATTCTCATGGACAAGTTTTTCAAAATAAGGTGGCTAGTATTGACCTTAATAGCCAAAATTGTCAAAGGAAGGTGGTTGGTGATGACTTTCCTTCACTAAATAATACTAGTCAGCAAGGAATGGGGGTAATAGAGTCAAATTTTGGTGCTTTGGGCTCAATTTCGGGTATTGGAGCTAATGGGACTGATTCCACAAAATTAGATGGGCCAAGGATTAATGTTATTGAATCACCTTCGAATTATGGTGGATTTGGGCTTGCAAGAGATGATCATAGAAAGGAAAAGCTTGGTAACTTGCATTTTGGGTCTGATGTGGGCGTAATTGGGCCGAAATCGAGTGCTTTGGGTTCAATTTCGGGTCTTGGTAGCTTTGGACAAGGAGGGGCTGCTCTTGGACCATTTTCAACACCTTCTTCCATGCATGATCAAGGGCTGAAACCATCTTATGCTAAGGCTGTCCAGAATTCTTCTCCTATTGCTTGTGAGGTACGATCTTCTACCTTTGAATCCTTACAATATTTTAAACCAACTGAAGAAAATGGAAGAATTAAAGTTAGCCCTCCGGTTGAGGTAGCTATTGAGGGAAGTGAAGAATGGAGAACTTCCTTGATAGGGTACTTTGTGGATAAGAGAATTCCTTTCCCCATAGTGAATTCAGTAGTTCATAAAATTTGGGGTAGGTTTGGCCTTAAAGAAGTTTTATCTTCGGAACAAGGGTTCTTTATTTTCAAGTTTGATAGTCTTGACCATGCTTGTGAAGTTCTTGAAAAAGGTCCATGGCATATAGTGAATAAATTGCTTGTTCTTAAACGGTGGCAGCCTAGTTTATCCTTGTCTAAAGATGAGTTACGCAATATTCCTGTATGGGTTAAACTTTACAATCTTCCATTTGAATATTGGACTTCAAAGGGCCTGAGTTTTGTAGTTAGTGCTTTGGGCATTCCATTGCATGCTGATCACATTACATTAGCTAGGAAACGTCTTAGCTTTGCTCATGTGTGTGTTGAGATTGATGCTTCGAAGGATGTCATTAATGAGTTTGATATTCAATGTGCTAATGGGGAGTGGAAAACTATTTATGCTGTTTATGAGTGGCTTCCTTCTAGGTGTAATATTTGTAAGGTGTTTGGGCATGCGCCGGGTATATGTAAACAAAGCGTTCAAGATTTGGGTGACAATGTGAATATGGTTACCGGAAATGGAGGGGTTGATGTTCATGATATGAAGAAGAGGCACGAAGACTCGTTGGGGCCTAAACGACCAGTTTGGGTTGAGGTTAAAAAAAAGAACAAGGGTGGAGAATTATCTACTATGGGGAATAGTGCTAGTGTTCCGCATGTGGAAAATATTGATAATCATCTTAATTTAGTACCAATGAAGGGCAATGACCATACTCCGAATTTGGAAGTAATGGAAGAGGGTACTCCTTTAGCAATTTTGGACACTGTTTGTGATGCAGGGGCTGCGCTTTGTAAGGATGGGGCTAATGGTTATGTTGATGACAGGGATGCTCTTTGTGATGATGGGGGTGCTATTTGTGGTAATGATGAGGCTGGTCATGGTGAGGATGGTAGTGATTCTAGCCCTCCTCGTAATGCTTTGGCTTCAAAAGTTAAGGATTCTCTGGAAAAGAAAAAGAAGAAGAAAGGTTCCAGTAGTAAGGGTAAGAAGAATAAGAAGCACTCATCCCCTAAGGGGGGTAAGTGGAGATAGATTTGTGGGGGTTTCTTCTTATCTTTGTATATTTATTATGATTTTTGGGTGCTGGAATATTAGGGGTCTTAATGACCCTTTGAAGCAAAGAGAGGTTCGTAATTTGATTAAAGATGAGAAATTGTCTTTGTGTGGTTTAGTGGAAACGAAAGTTCTGGAGAAACATAAAGATGTTATTCTTAAGACCATTGACCGGTCTTGGAAGGTGGAGTGTAATTATAATTTTTCCTCTTTGGGGAGGATTTGGGTTTGTTGGAATCCGTTCGATGTTACTGTTTTGGTTGTCGGATCTTCTGAACAAGTTATCCATTGTAGCGTTTCTTCTGTTGATTCTACTTGGGAGTGTATGATTTCGATTGTGTACGGTGATAATTGTAATGTTCGTAGGGAGGCGTTGTGGGCTGATTTAGTGGCACGCGGAGTGGAATGGGAGAATAGTGCTTGGATTGTGATGGGTGACTTTAATGCTATTAAGTCTTCGGTTGAGAGTGTTGGAGGCTCCAATTCTTGGCCTCATTGGAAAGATGACTTTTCTAATTGTTTAGCTGAGTCTGGGTTGGATGATCTGCGATTTAATGGGTGCTTCTATACTTGGTCTAATCATCGTACGATTGATCCTATTCTTCGAAAGTTAGATAGAGCTTTGGTCAACTTGAATTGGGATATTTCCTTTCGAGGTTCAGAGGTGCATTTTCTTCCTTCTAGTGTTTCTGATCACTCTCCTATGATTGTTAAGATTGTGGATCTCCCTCGGCGACGGGTGCCTTTTAAGTTTTTTGATTTCTGGGCGGATCATCCAGAATTTTTATCCTTGGTGGATCGGGTTTGGGCGGACAGGGTGGATGGGTCTCCTATGTTTCAGCTATGTAAGAAGCTAAAAAGATTGAAAGTGGAGCTTAAGAAACTTAATAGGGAGTGTTATTCTGACTTGTCTTCTAGGGTGCAGCAAGCTAAACATGATTTAGAGTCTGTGCAATGGGATATTCAGAGGCAGCCTACGAACGCTTCTTTACATGAGGAGGAGTCTCGGTTGGTGAAGCTTTATGGTGACTTGAGTAGAGATGAGGAGAGTTTTTTGAGACAAAAGTCTCGGGTTCAGTGGATTAATTTGGGAGATAGGAATTCTAAGTTCTTTTTTCGATCGATGAGACAAAGATATAGTAGGAGTAAGGTATTATCTCTTACCGATGAGCATGGTAATCGTGTGGAGGAGCCTAGTGAAGTTAAATCAATGGTGGTGAACTTCTTTGAGACACTTCTGAGACAGCCTGCTGGATGCCCTAGGATTGACCTTGATTTAGTGAGGCGGGCTCTCCCGAAACGTATTTCTGGTGATCAGTGTGCTACCTTGGGTAGAGAGGTTAGTGATGTTGAAATTAAGGCAGTTTTGTTCTCTTTAAAAGATAATAAAGCTCCTGGTCCGGATGGGTATAATGCTACTTTCTTCAAGAAAGCTTGGTCTGTTGTTGGTGATGATTTTCTTCGTGCTATTCGTTCGTTGTTTAGCTCCGGGAGATTGCTCAAGCAAGTGAATGCTACTGTGGTTGCTCTTATTCCTAAGGTTCCTAATCCTTCTACGGTTGGGGATTTTAGGCCTATTTCGTGTTGTAACATTATCTACAAATGCATTGCCAAAATTATTGCGAATCGTGTTCAGATGGTACTGCCTGATGTTGTTAGTCCTTTTCAGTCGGCCTTCGTTGCTGGTAGGAGGATTAGTGATAATATATTACTGTCGCAGGAATTGTTAAGGAACTATCATCGTGATGGGGGTCATCCTAGGTGTGCGCTGAAGGTAGATTTAATGAAAGCCTATGATTCTGTGCGGTGGGATTTCTTAGTGGCTATTTTACAGATTTTAGGCTTCCCGGAGCAGATGATAGCTTGGATTTCTGAGTGCATTTCTACTCCCCGTTTCTCTATTTCTATCAATGGCGAGTTGAATGGTTTCTTTAATAGTAGCCGAGGTTTGAGGCAGGGGGATCCTATGTCCCCTTATTTATTTGTGCTGGCTATGGAGGTCTTCTCGGGGTTGATGCGTATTATGGAGCAGGAGAGTCAGTTTGCGTACCATTGGCGGTGTGGGAAGATTGGTATTTCGCATTTATGCTTTGCGGATGATCTTATGGTTTTCTGTAGGGCAGAGAGGGAGTTAGTTGCTGCAGTTAATGTTGTCCTTGGTCAGTTCCAAGCTCTTTCTGGGTTGATTCCTAATCCTAACAAGAGCAATCTTTTTGTGGCTGGTGTGTCTTCTGAGACTAAGCAAGAGTTACTTGGGATTCTTGGTTTTCAGGAAGGGGTATTACCTGTCAGATATCTTGGGGTTCCTCTGATTTCTACTAAGCTTACGGCAGTGGATTGTAGGGTTCTTGTTGACAGGATTGTAGCGAGAGTTAAGAGTTGGACTAGTAGGGTTCTTTCTTTCGCAGGGAGGCTTCAGCTCATTCAATCTGTATTGTTCTCTATTCAGGTGAATTGGTCCTCCATTTTTATCTTGCCTAAGTCAGTGGTGATTAAGGTTGAAACTACTTTGCGTAGTTTTCTTTGGAAGGGTTCAGATTTAGGTAAAGGTGGGGCCAAGGTTGCATGGTCTTCGGTGTGTTTACCAAAGGAAGAGGGTGGTCTCGGTATTAAGAGCGTTGAGTGTTGGAATAAAGCTGCCATAAGTAAGCATTTGTGGGCTGTCTGTAGCAATTTGAGGTCTTCTGTCTGGGTCTCGTGGGTTAGATCTACTCTGCTTAAGGGAAAGAATGTGTGGGAGGTTAGGTGCCCTGGGGATTGCTCGTGGAGTTGGAGGAAAATTCTAGGCCTTCGGTGTCTTGTGCGGCGGTTGATGCAGTTTCGGGTGGGTAATGGGGAGGATATTTCTCTTTGGTTTGATTATTGGCATCCGTTGGGTCCTTTGGTGGAGGTGTTTGGGCGACGAATTATTTATGATTCTGGTCTTGGTCTTCATGCTAGGGTGGCGGATGTTGTTCAGGGAAGGGATTGGGCTTGGCCTCGTTCCCTGACCGGGAATTGGATGGACATTATCAGTGGTATCCCTGCTTCCTTCAGGCCTAATAACTCTCAAGCTGATACTTTGTGTTGGGTTGAGGACTCTCGGGGGGCTTTCTCTATTCGTAATGCTTGGGAGGCTCTTCGGTCCCGGCAGCCAGCGGTGGATTGGTTTAGGTCCGTTTGGCATTCTAAATCAATTCCTAGACATGCTTTCATCTTCTGGTTGGCCATTAGGGGTGCTCTTTCTACTCAGGATAAGCTTCTTATTTATGGCTTGATTCCGGCTATTCGTTGTGTGTTTTGTGGAGGGAGTTGTGAGGATGTCCCTCATCTCTTTTTTGATTGTTCTTATTCTTGCGAGGTTTGGTTTGCTCTTTTAAGGAAGTGCAGATTACCTCTGCGTGCTCGGAGCTGGGAGGATACTATTCTTTGGTGTTGCCATTTCCGCGGTCGGCAACTTCGTGGGTGGGTGGTGCGTATTATGCTTGCGGCTGCTGTCTATGCTATTTGGCGTGAGCGGAATGCTAGGATGCATGGCGAGTTACCTAAACCTGTTACCATGGTAGTTCGTTCCATTGTCAGAGATGTTTGTATGCGTCTTAATTCCTTATCTGGTGTGATGCCTTCTCCTACTAATAGGTGGCTCCACCAGTCTTGGGGTTTATCTGATTCTATTTTTTTGTAATTCGCTTATTTTGCCTTTTATGGGGTTTGGTGGGTTCTTTTGGTTGTACCCTATGACAGGGTTTGTGCTTAGCTTTTATTGCTTTGCTGTTTTTTGAGTTTCGGTTGGTAGGGGGCCTGTCCCTTGTCTGACCTTGTGATCTTCTCGCTGGGGTATGCCCCTTTGCTTTTGTTTTGTCTCTTTGGTTAATATACTTACATTATCCAAAAAAAAAAGCATACTGCAAGAAGAGAGAATATTCTGAAAGAATTTTAATCCTAAAATAAGGATTAAATTGAGGAAACTTTCAATGGAAATATTTCCAAGAATTTCTAACCTTAACAAGGTATGCTAAGAGATTAAAACTCTTAGTTTATGAGACAACGAAAGTGTCTACCATTGATCAAAACTAGCAAAGCTAATGATGATCAAAGAACTCTAGAATCTAAGGATAAACCCAACACTCAATGTTGGTAAAATAACCAACTGGGTTAACTCCAGAAAAATATATTGCCCAGAATTATTTTAGACAACATAAGTGCCTAAAAGTGTAAGAGGTGGCTATCCCTCTCCCCCTGTAAAGGAGGAGTACCGCCTTTAAAGAACCATAGACGTGCAAGGAAGGAAGAATATCCTCTAAGGTAATCTATCATATACATTCCTTGCAGTCTTGCTGGAAAAGGATACCAGCATGTGCTAGATAGATTAGAATATTTTGACTCAGATTGCTAAGTCTTAGAACCTAGAGTTGGTTGTCTGACACAAGGTGCTTAGAACGAATCATAAAATTATGATTAACATTCATTTCTAACTCTAACATAAGAGTTTCTAGGAGATGACAAATGTTTGTAATGAATACAAACTTTGTTCCTAGATTTAAAGCTAATCCAATTATAACAATTGTGATTAGCTTAATAAGCATAAGGTTAGTATTAAGCTCAGCTTCTTGGGTAATAAAAGGATTAACAGAGTTATTCAATGAAACCCAAGTTTCAATACCTTTAAACAATAACCAGAAAATACTGGGGTTCAAAGATATTCTTTGAGAGATAGAGTAAAGTTGAAGAGAAGAAAAGTGTTCTTCTTCAAGCTTAACTCTTGATATGACCCTCGTCGATTATATCAAGATTGATGCCAATATTCGTTCTAACCTCTGGTTCGGATAGAAACCGCGACCCAACATGATGAAGACTTATCTAGCACAAAGGCGAGGCAACCTGCTGATTCGAAGGGATAACTTTGAAAATTCATAACGTGTGAACGGCTAGGCTTCGGGAGGCCTGTGAGTAGGTCTTTTCAAAGTTCATGATCTTATCTTCAACTGTGATGCTGGAATCAGATCCATTGGAGGCCACACGGGGAAGATATGGTTGGTTATTTCAAAGTAAATATAGAAATGTGAGTTTAAGTCTCTCTTGGGTTCTTTGAAGAACCTACGAACTTATCAGATTACTCTGTGGCGTTCGTACCTTGACTTATCAATCAAGTTTGCCATCCTTGATTGTGGCGTCCTCCTAATACCAAGGTTCGCACCTTCTCTATAGGTGTTGGGTCGCGGTTTCCATCCTAAACCTGAAAGTAGAACGGTCCTAGGCAGTAACATTGTTACGGGTTTCGTCATAAGTTGACGGGGTTCGTACCATTTTGGTATCAGAGCTGGTTCCGGGTTTCGTCACAAGTTGACGGGGTTCATATCATTTGGTATCAGAGCTTGTTACGGGTTTCGTCATAAGTTGGCGGGGTTCGTATCATTTGGTATCAGAGCTGGTTTCGGGTTTCGTCACAAGTTGACGGGGTTCGTATCATTTGGTATCAGAGCCAAGGCTCTAGTCTCGGGTTTATTCTATCCTTATGTTTTTGTTTTCTATTCAAATCCATCGTATATTGTTGTTCGTTTGTAGTTCATATCATTCGTTATCATTTCATGTGTAATTCGTATTGTTTCACATCAATAAGTGATGACCTTGATTTGAGGACAAATCCTTTTCAAGAGGAGGGGAATGATGAAGACTTATCTAGCACAAAGGCGAGGCAACCTGCTGATTCGAAGGGATAACTTTGAAAATTCATAACGTGTGAACGGCTAGGCTTCGGGAGGCCTGTGAGTAGGTCTTTTCAAAGTTCATGATCTTATCTTCAACTGTGATGCTGGAATCAGATCCATTGGAGGCCACACGGGGAAGATATGGTTGGTTATTTCAAAGTATCCAGAAGCTGTCTTACTTTGACAATTGTTGTCTTACTTTGACAATTGTGTTCTCTTCCTTTGATAATTGTGTTGCACGTTTTTATTGAGTTCAAAGCTTCCTATTCAACAAAATCACACCATCCTTTACTTGTTTTCGTTTCCCATGCTTGGAGGGTTGTTCCAAGACATTTCATTTTCTATTTAAACTCATTTGTAAGTCATTTAATAGGCAGAGATGAATTTCAATATAGAAATGTGAGTTTAAGTCTCTCTTGGGTTCTTTGAAGAACCTACGAACTTATCAGATTACTCTGTGGCGTTCGTACCTTGACTTATCAATCAAGTTTGCCATCCTTGATTGTGGCGTCCTCCTAATACCAAGGTTCGCACCTTCTCTATAGGTGTTGGGTCGCGGTTTCCATCCTAAACCTGAAAGTAGAACGGTCCTAGGCAGTAACATTGTTACGGGTTTCGTCATAAGTTGGCGGGGTTCGTATCACAACACCCAACACCTATATCGAGATGTGAACCTTGGTATAAAGGAGGACGCCACAATCAAGGATGAAATACTCGATTGAAAAGTCAAGGAGAAACGCCACAGAGAATTCTGATAAGTTCCAGTTAGTTCTAAAAAAACAAAGAGAAAACTCTCTCAATTTTCATTCAAAATCCAAAAGTGCCCTTCTTACATCCATCAATATCCTTATATAATGAAACCCTAAAACAAAGGAAAGGAAACAAGATAGCCATTAAGGCCTTACAAATAGAAAAACTAGAATGGCCATAATTGCCTTACAAATGGACTAAAACTAAAACAAACAACTATTAAACCAAGCCCAAACCGAAATTATGCTAAGCTTTCTCTTATTCGGCCCACTCAATTGCCTTGATGATGTTAATCAAGCCTTGGTCTTCATGTGGGTTCATCTTGGGCTTTAATAATTCAAAATCAGCCCATGTGTCTTGAATTAGGCCATTGAGTGCTTCTTTGAATCTCTTAGCCCTTGCCCTTATTATTGGCCCAACTGGAACATGCAATGGATCCCTTAGTGCAGCTCCCTTATTCTCATCATTCCCTCCCTCTTGAAAAGGATTTGTCCTCAAATCGTCACCTACATCAAAAGGAGACAAATCAGAAACATTGAAGCTTGCACTTACATTATACTCACCTGGAAGATCTAACTTGTAGGCATTGTCATTGATCCTTTCAATCACTTGAAATGGGCCATCTCCCCTTGGAAGTAGTTTAGAATGCCTTTGGACTGGAAATCGTTCCTTCCTCATATGCAACCACACCCAATCACCGGGTTCAAACACAACTTTCTTGCGCCCTTTATTAGCTTGGTTGGCATATTGCTCAGTTCTCCTCTCGATGTTTTTGCCTAGTCTTTTCATGGTTTTGCTTAACAAACTCTGCCTTTTTCTTTCCATCCAAGTTAACATGCTCAGTCACAGGTAAAGGAAGTAAATCCAAAGTAGTCAATGGGTTAAAACCATACACAATTTCAAAAGGCGAAAAATGAGTTGCAGAATGCACACTTCTATTATAAGCAAACTCTACATGCGGCAAACAATCTTCCCATGTTTTCAAGTTTTTTTGTATTATAGCACGCAACAAGGCAGATAAAGTCCTATTAACTACTTCAGTTTGACCATCAGTTTGTGGATGATAAGTAGTAGAAAACAAAAGTTTAGTTCCTAACTTGCCCCATAAAGTTTTCCAAAAGTAGCTTAAGAACTTAGCATCTCTATCCGAAACAATGGTTTTAGGCACGCCGTGCAATCTAACGATTTCTTTGAAAAACAAATCAGCAATATGTGATGCATCATCAGTTTTATGACAAGGAATGAAATGTGCCATTTTAGAAAACCTATCAACAACCACATATATAGAATCCCTACCCCTCTTTGACCTACGCAAACCCAGCACAAAATCCATAGAAATATCAATCCAAGGTCCACTAGGTATAGTGATGAGAATAAGGGAGCTGCACTAAGGGATCCATTGCATGTTCCGGTTGGGCCAATAACAAGGGCAAGGGCTAAGAGATTCAAAGAAGCACTCAATGGCCTAATTCAAGACACATGGGCTGATTCTGAATTATTAAGATGAACCCACATGAAGACCAAGGCTTGATTAACATCATCAAGGCAATTGAGTGGGCCGAATAAGAGAAAGCTTGGCATAATTTCGGTTTGGGCTTGATTTAATAGTTGTTTTTTTTTGGATAATGTAAGTATATTAACCAAAGAGACAAAACAAAAGCAAAGGGGCATACCCCAGCGAGAAGATCACAAGGTCAGACAAGGGACAGGCCCCCTACCAACCGAAACTCAAAAAACAGCAAAGCAATAAAAGCTAAGCACAAACCCTGTCATAGGGTGCAGCTAAAAGAAACCATCAAACCGACAGCAAAAGGGACAAACAGCATAGACAGCAGCCGCAAGCATAATACGCACCACCCACCCACGAAGATGCCGACCGCGGAAATGGCAAGACCAAAGAATAGTAGCCTCCCAGCTCCGAGCACGAAGAGATAATCTGCACTTCCTTAAAAGAGCAAACCAAACCTCACAAGAATAAGAACAATAAAAAAAGAGATGAGGGACATCCTCACAACTCCCTCCACAAAACACACAATGAATAGCCGGAATCAAGCCATAAACAAGAAGCTTATCCTGAGTAGAAAGAGCACCCCTAATGGCCAGCCAGAAGATGAAAGCATGTCTAGGAATTGATTTAGAATGCCAAACGGACCTAAACCAATCCACCGCTGGCTGCTGGGACCGAAGAGCCTCCCAAGCATTACGAATAGAGAAAGCCCCCCGAGAGTCCTCAACCCAACACAAAGTATCAGCTTGAGAGTTATTAGGCCTGAAGGAATCAGGGGTACCACTGATAATGTCCATCCAATTCCCGGTCAGGGAACGAGGCCAAGCCCAATCCCTCCCCTGAATAACATCCGCCACCCTAGCATGAAGACCAAAACCAGAATCATAAATAATTCGACGCCCAAACACCTCCACCAAAGGACCCAGCGGATGCTAATAATCAAACCAAAGGGAAATATCCTTCCCATTACCCACCCGAAACTGCATCAACCGCCGCACAAGACACCGAAGTCCCAGAATTTTCCTCCAACTCCACGAGCAATCCCCAGGGCACCTAACCTCCCACACAGTCTTTCCCTTAAGCAGAGTAGATCTAACCCACGAGACCCAGACAGAAGACCTCAAATTGCTACAGACAGCCCACAAATGCTTACTTATGGCAGCTTTATTCCAACACTCAACGCTCTTAATACTGAGCCCACCCTCTTCCTTTGGTAAACACACCGAAGACCATGCAACCTTTGCCCCACCTTTACCTAAATCTGAACCCTTCCAAAGAAAACTACGCAAAATAGTTTCAACCTTAATCACCACTGACTTAGGCAAGATAAAAATGGAGGACCAATACACCTGGATAGAGAACAATACAGATTGAATGAGCTGAAGCCTCCCTGCAAAAGAAAGAACCCTACTAGTCCAACTCTTAATTCTCGCTACAATCCTATCAACAAGAACCCTACAATCCACTGCCATAAGCTTAGTAGAAATCAAAGGAACCCCAAGATATCTAACAGGTAATACCCCTTCCTGAAAACCAAGAATCCTAAGCAACTCTTGCTTAATGTCAGAAGACACACCAGCCACAAAAAGATTGCTCTTGCTAGGATTAGGAATCAACCCAGAAAGAGCTTGGAACTGACCAAGGACAATATTAACCGCAGCAACTGACTCCCTCTCTGCCCTACAGAAAACCATAAGATCATCCGCAAAGCATAAATGCGAAATACCAATCTTCCCACACCGCCAATGGTACGCAAACTGACTCTCCTGCTCCATAATACGCATCAACCCTGAGAAGACCTCTATAGCCAGCACAAATAAATAGGGGGACAAAGGATCCCCCTGCCTCAAACCTCGGCTACTAGTAAAGAAACCATTCAACTCGCCATTGATAGAAATAGAGAAACGGGGAGTAGAAATGCACTCAGAAATCCAAGCTATCATCTGCTCCGGGAAACCTAAAATCTGTAAAATAGCCACTAAGAAATCCCACCGCACAGAATCATAGGCTTTCATTAAATCTACCTTCAGCGCACACTTAGGATGACCCCCATCACGATGATAGTTCCTTAACAATTCCTGCGACAGTAATATATTATCACTAATCCTCTTACCAGCAACGAAGGCCGACTGAAAAGGACTAACAACATCAGGCAGTACCATCTGAACACGATTCGCAATAATTTTGGCAATGCATTTGTAGATAGTGTTACAACACGAAATAGGCCTAAAATCCCCAACCGTAGAAGGATTAGGAACCGTAGGAATAAGAGCAACCACAGTAGCATTCACTTGCTTGAGCAATCTCCCGGAGCTAAAAAACGAACGAATAGCACAAAGAACATCATCACCAACAACAGACCAAGCTTTCTTGAAGAAAGTAGCATTATACCCATCCGGACCAGGAGCTTTATTATCTTTTAAAGAGAACAAAACTGCCTTAATTTCAACATCACTAACGTCTCTACCCAAGGTAGCACACTGATCACCAGAAATACGCTTCGGGAGAACCCGCCTCACTAAATCAAGGTCAATCCTAGGGCATCCAGCAGGCTGTCTCAGAAGTGTCTCAAAGAAGTTCACCACCGTTGATTTAACTTCACTAGGCTCCTCCACACGATTACCATGCTCATCGGTAAGAGATAATACCTTACTCCTACTACATCTTTGTCTCATCGATCGAAAAAAGAACTTAGAATTCTTATCTCCCAAATTAATCCACTGAACCCGGGACTTTTGTCTCAAAAAACTCTCCTCATCTCTACTCAAGTCACCATAAAGCTTCACCAACCGAGACTCCTCCTCATGTAAAGAAGCGTTCGTAGGTTGCCTCTGAATATCCCATTGCACAGACTCTAAATCATGTTTAACTTGCTGCACCCTAGAAGACAAGTCAAAATAACACTCCCTATTAAGTTTCTTAAGCTCTACTTTCAATCTTTTTAGCTTCTTACATAGCTGAAACATAGGAGACCCATCCACCCTGTCCGCCCAAACCCGATCCACCAAGGATAAAAATTCTGGATGATCCGCCCAGAAATCAAAAAACTTAAAAGGAACCCGTCGCCGAGGGAGATCCACAATCTTAACAATCATAGGAGAGTGATCAGAAACAGTAGAAGGAAGAAAATGCGCCTCTGAACCTCGAAAGGAAATATCCCAATTCAAGTTGACCAAAGCTCGATCTAACTTTCGAAGAATAGGATCAATCGTACGATGATTAGACCAAGTATAGAAGCACCCATTAAATCGCAGATCATCCAACCCAGACTCAGCTAAACAATTAGAAAAGTCATCTTTCCAATGAGGCCAAGAATTGGAGCCTCCAACACTCTCAACCGAAGACTTAATAGCATTAAAGTCACCCATCACAATCCAAGCATTATTCTCCCATTCCACTCCGCGCGCCACTAAATCAGCCCACAACGCCTCCCTACGAACATTACAATTATCACCGTACACAATCAAAATCATACACTCCCAAGTAGAATCAACAGAAGAAACTCTACAATGGATAACTTGTTCAGAAGATCCGACAACCAAAACAGTAACATCGAACGGATTCTAACAAACCCAAATCCTCCCCAAAGAGGAAAAATTATAATTGCACTCCACCTTCCAAGACCGGTCAATGGTCTTAAGAATAACATTTTTATTTTTCTCCAGAACTTTCGTTTCCACTAAACCACACAAAGACAATTTCTCATCTTTAATCAAATTGCGAACCTCTCTTTGCTTCAAGGGGTCATTAAGACCCCTAATATTCCAGCACCCAAAAATCATTTAATAGTTGTTTGTTTTAGTTTTGGTCCATTTGTAAGACAATTATGGCCATTCTAGTTTTTCTATTTGTAAGGCCTTAATGGCTATCTTGTTTCCTTTCCTTTGTTTTAGGGTTTCATTATATAAGGATATTGATGGATGTAAGAAGGACACTTTTGGATTTTGAATGAAAATTGAGAGAGTTTTCTCTTTGTTCTTTGAGAACTAACTGGAACTTATCAGAATTCTCTTTGGCGTTTCTCCTTGACTTATCAATCGAGTATTTCATCCTTGATTGTGGCGTCCTCCTTTATACCAAGGTTCACATTTCGATATAGGTGTTGGGTCGCGGTTTCTATCCGAAGCAGAGGTTAGAACGAATATTGGCATCAATCTTGATACAATCGACGAGGTTCATATCATTTGGTATCAGAGCTTGAGTCTCTAACATCAGGTTATTCTATCTTGTTATTCTTCTTCTTTGATTTCGTTGATCACAGAATTATATCTTATTTCTAGAACTTCTTGTTAGTGTCCAGATCTAAGTTATCTATCTTTGTTATTCTTGTTCTTGATTTCGTAGATCCAAATCTAAGTATCTGTCTGTGTTATTCTTGTTCTTGATTTCGTTGATCCAGATCGAAGTTTTTTTTTTTGGATAATGATCCAGATCAGAGTTATATATTATGTTATTCTTGTTTTTGATTTCGTTGATCTAGAGCGAAGTTATCTATCTGTGTTATTCTTGTTCTTGGTTTCGTTGAACCAGATCTAAGTCTGTGTTAGTCTTGTTCTTGATTTCGTTGATCCAGATCGAAGTTATATATTCTGTTATTCTTGTTTGTGCGTGTCCAGATCTGAGAGAGGGAGAGAGAAAAAAAAAATTATCAGTTTCGTTGTGATTCGTTTCCTGTGAACCTAAGAACTTTTGTTTCGTGTGAACGTGGCTAAGAAATCCTGATTATTGTTTGGTTAGTTTGAAAAGAACTTTAGAGAAAAAAATTACGAGTGGAAAAAGGCAAGAGAGGTAAGGACATACTGAGGGTAAAAGCCGAATTTATTGTGTGAAACAGGAGTGGAACTGAGTGAACTATTGTTTGAGGGAAACACATGAGGGAGTGAAGTGAGGACATTCTTTTATTTTCTTTTTTTACTAACGTTTTCTTTGCAGCGAATATGTCTAAAGAAAGTGCTTCGGATGAGGTGTTGGGAAAGGTAGATACAAAGTTTATAATGGAAGCATTGACGAGGGAGATGGGGAGATTGTTAAGGGCTGAAATGGAACCGATTCATGAACGATTAGATCGGGTAGAAAATACACGTGTAGAACAGCCACCACCCGTTCCCTAAGCACATAGGAGAGAGAGGGTTTCGGTTAGAGAAGAAGTTCATGATTACTACGGGGATGATAATGACATAGAGGAGGATGATCGCATGTCCAGTGTGGGTGCGGGGAGATGTAGGCGTGGAATGGGAGGTAGAGGAGTTAGGTATGGGGATAGAGAAGATAGGTATGGGAATAGAGAAGATAGGTATGGGAACAGAGGAGATAGGTATGTAGAAAGGGTTGATAATAATTTGGGTAGTATAAAGGTGAAGATTCCAACCTTCCAAGGTAAAACTGATCCTAAAGCTTATCTGGAGTGGGAGAAAAGAATAGAGCTGGTGTTTGACTGCCATAAATATTCCGAATTGAAGAAGGTGAAATTGGCAGCCATAGAATTCACCGATTATGTTATTGTTTGGTGGGATCAACTGATTGTGAGTAGGAGACGGAATGGAGAAAGACTTATTGAGACATGGGAGGAGATGAAGACTGTTATGAGGAGGAGATTCATTCCAAGTCACTATTATAGGGGTTTGTTTCAAAAATTGCAAACTCTTACTCAGGGGTCTAAGTGTGTTGAAGACTACTACAAAGAGATGAAGATAGCCATGATCCGAGCTGATGTACAGGAGGACAGAGAGGCGACTATGGCTAGGTTTCTCAATGGACTACACCGAGACATTGTAAATGTAGTGGAGTTGCAGCATTATGTTGAATTGACTAATATGGTACATATGGCCATTAAAGTGGAACAACAATTGAAGAGGAAGGATTCCACACGGGTTGGGCAAAATTCGGGTTCTTCATCATCATGGAAACCGAATTAGAGCAAGAGGGAGGACCAGCCTAGTTTTCAAGGCCAAGGCCGAACCTTCCAAAGATCATAAGGCTGGAGGCACAATAAACCAAGGTAAACTAGATTCTCAACCTACTAGAAATCGTGACATTAAGTGCTTTAAGTGTTTGGGAGCAGGTCATATTGCATCACAATGCCCAAACAAGAGAGTAATGGTTTTGAAGGATGATGGTGGTATCGAATCAGAGGGTGAATCTGATGGTGAGTCCATACCACCTTTGGAGGATGCCGGTGACTTTGAATACCCGGTGGGTGGAGAGCTTTTGGTTGCAAGACGAGCTCTTAGTGCTCAAGCAAAGGAAGATGATGAGGTACAACGTGAAAACATTTTTCACACCCGCTGCCATGTTAATGATAAGGTATGCAGTATGATTATTGATGGGGGGGAGTTGTACTAATGTGGCGAGCACTACTTTGGTAAAAAAATTGAATTTGAAAACTTTGAAGCACCCAAAACCTTATAAGCTACAATGGTTGAATGATAGTGGGGAAGTTAGGGTGAATAAACAGGTGTTGGTGTCATTTTCAATTGACAAATACAAAGATGAAGTTGTTTGTGACGTGGTACCAATGAATACGGGTCATATCCTTTTGGGAAGACCATGGCAGTTTGATAGGCATGTGACTCATGATGGATACACTAATAGATACTCCTTTGTACTTCATAAAAGGCCAATCACTCTTGTACCTTTAACCCCAAGACAAATATATGAAGATCAAGTGAGATTAAAAGATGAGAGGGATGTTAAAAAAGAGAGTGAGAGTTCAAAAGAAAAAGAGGTTGATGAGAAAAAAAAGAGAGACAAAATAAGTGAGCTTTTATGCAAAAGACAGTGAGATCAAAAGGGCTTTGTTTTCAAATCAGCCAATGATTATACTTTTGTTCAAAGAGGCTTATTTTAGTACTAATGAAATTAACTCTTCTTTGCCTAGTGTTATTGTTTCACTTTTGCAGGACTTTGATGAAGTGTTTCCCGAAGAGATGCTTATTGGTTTACCACCAATAAGGGGGATTGAACACCAAATTGACTTTGTACCAGGAGCACCAATTCCAAATAGACCCGCATACCGAAGTAATCCCGAGGAGACAAAGGAACTTCAAAGGCAGGTTGATGAGCTCGTGGAGTTGGAGGAAAATTCTGGGACTTCGGTGTCTTGTGCGGCGGTTGATGCAGTTTCAGGTGGGTAATGGGAAGGATATTTCCCTTTGGTTTGATTATTGTCATCCGCTGGGTCCTTTGGTGGAGGTGTTTGGGCGTCGGATTATTTATGATTCTGGTTTTGGTCTTCATGCTAGGGTGGCGGATGTTATTCAGGGGAGGGATTGGGCTTGGCCTCGTTCACTGACCGGGAATTGGATGGACATTATCAGTGGTACCCCTGATTCCTTCAGGCCTAATAACTCTCAAGCTGATACTTTGTGTTGGGTTGAGGACTCTCGGGGGGCTTTCTCTATTCGTAATGCTTGGGAGGCTCTTTGGTCCCGGCAGCCAGCGGTGGATTGGTTTAGGTCCGTTTGGCATTCTAAATCAATTCCTAGACATGCTTTGATCTTCTGGCTGGCCATTAGGGGTGCTCTTTCTACTCAGGATAAGCTTCTTGTTTATGGCTTCATTCCGGCTATTCATTGTGTGTTTTGTGGAGGGAGTTGTGAGGATGTCCCTCATCTCTTTTTTGATTGTTCTTATTCTTGTGAGGTTTGGTTTGCTCTTTTAAGGAAGTACAGATTATCTCTTCGTGCTCGGAGCTGGGAGGCTACTATTCTTTGGTCTTCCCATTTCCGCGGTCGACATCTTCGTGGGTGGGTGGTGCGTATTATGCTTGCGGCTGCTGTCTATGCTATTTGGCGCGAGCGGAATGCTAGGATGCATGGCGAGTTACCTAAACCCGTTTCCGTGGTTGTTCGTTCCATTGTTAAAGATGTTTGTATGCGTCTTAATTCCTTATCTGGTGTGGTGCATTCTCCTACTAATAGGTGGCTCCACCAGTCTTGGGGTTTATCTGATTCTATTTTTTTGTAATTCGTTTGTTTTGCCTTTTAGGGGGTTTGTCCCTTTTGCTGTCGGTTTGATGGTTTCTTTTAGCTGCACCCTATGACAGGGTTTGTGCTTAGCTTTTATTGCTTTGCTGTTTTTTGAGTTTCGGTTGGTAGGGGGCCTGTCCCTTGTCTGACCTTGTGATCTTCTCACTAGGGTATGCCCTTTTGCTTTTGTTTTGTCTCTTTGGTTAATATACTTACATTATCCAAAAAAAGAGCTCATGGAGAAGGGGTATGTTCGTGAGAGTATGAGTCCTTGTGCGGTTCCCGTATTGCTTGTGCCTAAGAAGGATGGAACATGGAGGATGTGTGTTGATTGTCGTGCCATCAACAATATCACTGTAAAGTATCGACATCCTATTCCTAGATTAGATGATATGCTTGATGAATTGCATGGTTCTATTGTTTTCACTAAAATTGATCTTAAAAGTGGATATCATCAAATTAGGATGAAGGAAGGTGATGAGTGGAAAACTGCTTTCAAAACAAAATATGGGTTATATGAGTGGTTAGTTATACCTTTTGGGTTAACTAATGCACCAAGTACTTTCATGAGATTAATGAACCATGTTTTGCGTGCTTTTATTGGAAGATTTGTGGTTGTTTACTTTGATGACATTCTGATTTATAGCAAAAACTTGGATGAGCATGTTGAACATTTAAAACTTGTTTTAGGTGTTTTAAGAACCGAAAAGTTGTTTGCTAATTTTAAAAAGTGTACCTTTTGCACGGATAGGTTGGTATTTTTGGGTTTTGTTGTTAGTGCTAAAGGAATTGGGGTTGATGAAGAAAAGGTTAAGGCAATTAAGGAGTGGCCGAAACCTACAAGTGTGGGACAAGTGAGAAGTTTTCATGGGTTGGCTAGTTTCTATAGGAGGTTTCTGAAAGACTTTAGTAGTCTAGCTGCACCTTTAACTGAAGTTATCAAAAAGAATGTGGGTTTTAAGTAGGGTAATGAACAAGAAAAGGTATTTAACTTGATTAAGGAAAAATTAACTAATGCACATTTACTTGCTTTGCCTAACTTTGCTAAAGCTTTTGAGATTGAGTGTGATACTTCAAGAATAGGTATGAGAGCTATTCTAATGCAAGAAGGACGTCCCATTGCATTTTTTAGTGAGAAAATAAGTGAAGCAGCCTTGAATTATCCTACCTATGACAAGGAGATGTATGCTTTGGTTAAGGCATTGGAAACTTGACAACATTACCTTTGGCCGAAAGAATTTGTGATTCACACGGATCATGAGTCCTTGAAGCATCTAAAGGGGCAGCACAAGCTAAATAAGCGACATGCCAAGTGGGTGGAGTTCATAGAAACATTTCCATACGTGATCAAGTACAAAAAAGGTAAGGAAAACGTAGTCGCTGATGCTCTGTCCAGATGGTACGTTTTACTTTCTACTTTGGATGCTAGATTGTTTGGTTTTGACTACATTAAAGAATTATATGTGGAAGATGCTGATTTTGGCAATGTATTCAATGCATGTGAAAAGGTTGCATTTGGCAAGTTTTATAGGCATGATGGATTTTTGTTTAGAGAAACTAAATTATGCGTGCCTAAGAGTTCTTTGCGTGAATTGCTTGTGAGGGAAGCTCATGGGGGCGGTTTGATTGGGCATTTGGTATAGCCAAGACCCTAGATGTTTTGCATGAACACTTCTTTTGGCCTCATATGAAACATGATGTAGAAAGAATTTGTGAGAAATGCATTACGTGTAGACAAGCTAAGTCTAGGGTTAAGCCTCATGGTTTGTATACTCCTTTACCTATACCTAGTGGACCTTGGATTGATATTTCTATGGATTTTGTGCTGGGTTTGCCTAGGTCAAAGAGGGGTAGGGATTCTATATATGTGGTTGTTGATAGGTTTTCTAAAATGGCATATTTCATTCCTTGTCATAAAACTGATAATGCATCACATATTGCTGATTTGTTTTTCAAAGAAATAGTTAGATTGCACGGCATGCCTAAAACCATTGTTTCGGATAGAGATGCTAAGTTTTTAAGCTACTTTTGGAAAACTTTATGGGGCAAGTTAGAAACTAAACTTTTGTTTTCTACTACTTATCATCCACAAACTGATGGTCAAACTGAAGTAGTTAATAGGACTTTATCTGCCTTTTTGCGTGCTATAATACAAAAGAACTTGAAAACATGGGAAGATTGTTTGCCGCATGTAGAGTTTGCTTATAATAGGAGTGTGCATTCTGCAACTCATTTTTTGCCTTTTGAAATTGTGTATGGTTTTAACCCATTGACTCCTTTGGATTTACTTCCTTTACCTGTGACTGAGCATGTTAACTTGGATGGAAAGAAAAAGGCAGAGTTTATTAAGCAAATCCATGAAAAGACTAGGCAAAACATCGAGAGGAGAACTGAGCAATATGCCAACCAAGCTAATAAAGGGCGCAAGAAAGTTGTGTTTGAACCCGGTGATTGGGTGTGGTTGCATATGAGGAAGGAACGGTTTCCAGTCCAGAGGCGTTCTAAACTACTTCCAAGGGGAGATGGCCCATTTCAAGTGATTGAAAGGATCAATGACAATGCCTACAAGTTAGATCTTCTAGGTGAGTATAATGTTAGTGCAAGCTTCAATGTTTCTGATTTGTCTCCTTTTGATGTAGGTGTGAGGACAAATCCTTTTCAAGAGGAAGGGAATGATGAGAATAAGGGAGCTGCACCAAGGGATCCATTGCATGTTCCGGTTGGGCCAATAACAAGGGCAAGGGCTAAGAGATTCAAAGAAGCACTCAATGGCCTAATTCATGACACATGGGCTGATTCTGAATTATTAAAGCCCAAGATGAACCCACATGAAGACCAAGGCTTGATTAACATCATCAAGGCAATTGAGTGGGCCGAATAAGAGAAAGCTTGGCATAATTTCGGTTTGGGCTTGATTTAATAGTTGTTTGTTTTAGTTTTGGTCTATTTGTAAGGCAATTATGGCCATTCTAGTTTTTCTATTTGTAAGGCCTTAATGGCTATCTTGTTTCCTTTCCTTTGTGTTAGGGTTTCATTATATAAGGATATTGATGGATGTAAGAAGGGCACTTTTGGATTTTGAATGAAAATTGAGAGAGTTTTTTCTTTGTTCTTTGAGAACTAACTGGAACTTATCAGAATTCTTTGTGGCGTTTCTCCTTTACTTATCAATCAAGTATTTCATCCTTGATTGTGGCGTCCTCCTTTATACCAAGGTTCACATCTCGATATAGATGTTGGGTCGCGGTTTCTATCCGAACCAGAGGTTAGAACGAATATTGGCATCAATCTTGATACAATCGACGAGGTTCATATCATCCTGAAGTAATAAGGAGGAGTATATGCCCTTCATCATTTCCTTTTAATAAGGCTGCTTGAGCTTACATCAGTATATGTTTGAGGGTCTGCATATTCTGATATTCAGACTGCCCATCAATATTCCATTCGACAAAAGATCTACCATCATAAGCGTGTCCATCAAATAATCCTAGACCTTCTTTGGTTAGAGATCTACTAGGGTAGGTCGATGATAATAAGGCCTGGTTTTATATGTTGGTTTAGGTTTACCAAACGTAAGCTTATTAAGCTGGCCTGTATCAAGTGGCTGAGAAGATTCAGCCAATTCACCTCTTAATTGGGATTCGAATTGTCCCAATTCGTCAGCATCAGTGCCAGACAGAACATCAATATCTGTTAAAACATTGATATTCTTGCTAGAGGTGCCTTTGTCAATTTTTAGCCTGGCTATTCTCTTATGGATCTTGTGGAGCAGTTTATCATTATCTGCACCCAACTTACATCCTTGAAGATCGGGTGGAGGCTTGAATGGAGCTGGTTGCACTGTACTGGCTTTAGAAATGAAGCCATTGGGAACTCTATGAAAGATATTTCTATCCTGGTAGCTTGTTTCCCAAGAGATTGTAAGAACAAATTGGTATAATTAACTTGTTCCACAACACTAGATAGTGCATCCATGGAAGCAGGTTGGCTATTCTGTTGTGTGCCTTCCTTGTAAGGAACTGCATGAACTCCTTCTTTAATATTATTCGGTTGCTCAGGAGGATGAACCGTAGTAACCGTGGTGCTAACTCCTGTCTTGAAAGTCTTGAATGAACTTTCCATCATGTTGACAGAGAAGTCATGCTGCTGTAATTCAGCAGAGTCTTGCTGTTGTAATTCAGCAAATTCCATATGATGTACCTTGAAGTATCTCCTGAGAAATTCAAAGAGATCTATCTTTCAACTATATATTTGCTAAGGAGGAAGGAATGATACTTCCTATACAAAAGTAGTCTTTGTTTCTCAGATAAATGAGTTAGGAACCATTCCTTAACTCGCTGATTCTCTGGTGCATCGTACATCCTTTTTATCTCAGCTTTGTTTATTTTAGAAGATACTGAAATAGTGTCAATGTGTGGTACATCTGCATCTTAAAACCCTGAAAGTGTAGGGCTTGGAGGACTAGCAGGTTGAGAGGCCCTTGAACAGGCTAGAACCTCTATTTTATAGGAAGGCCTACCAATACTAGATGCTTTAGTAATTCCTTCAAAAATTAAGGAGCTCTGAGGTTGAGCAGGAATACTCGAAGTAGACTTTCTTCTGGATTCAAAAGAAAGGTTGTCGCTTTGCAATTTAACCCTTCGAGTGGAGTCAAACATTAATTTGATAGATCCGTCATCGTATTCAATGATTCTTTCGATCTCATGATTCTGCACAGGCTTTGGAGGTACGGTTGATTCCAGTACCCAGTCATTTGGGAGTTGAATCTCGTCCCATGCAATAGTTTTAGAAACAACCAATTTGGAGGATGTTGGATTCACCCTGAATAAAGTTGTATGGCCCTTCTTGTCGTGTATGATCTCCTTGACTCTGAGATCTGGAGTGATGGAATTCATCACTTTGCAGTAGACTCTGTACATGATGGCTAGATGGCTAGTACCTTCAGTCATTCTGAAGCCACTAGTTTTGAGATCAAGGACAAAAGAGTCCGAGACGTTCTCATTCCTTGCATCTACTGAGATGTCTGGATAGCAGTCGAAGTAGACAGGACCTGCATGTAGACTGGTCTCAATACATCCAAAGAGCGAGTATTTGAACCCTTGATGCCTCTTGTCACGTACACATATTAAGGATGCCGTATTCATCCCTTCTCGTACTAGTGGTTTTAAGGCCACTTGTACTAACCCAAGATGCACATATTGGAACTCTTTTTTGTGCTGATCAAAGAATTTCTTGGGTAAGAGGTTTATCTGTGTGCTATCTCTGGATACAGAAATAGTTTCTTCTATAGTTTTAATAAAATATTTACTTTTAAAATTAAAAGAACTAGTTTTATACACCGAAGCTGCAGAAACTTTAGGAATGCTCCAATTGTGGAGACTTTGCTCTACATCGGCTATTTCTGTTTTTTTGTGTGGATAATGTAAGTATATTAACCAAAGAGACAAAACAAAAGCAAAGGGGCATACCCCAGCGAGAAGATCACAAGGTCAGACAAGGGACAGGCCCCCTACCAACCGAAATTCAAAAAACAGCAAAGCAATAAAAGCTAAGCACAAACCCTGTCATAGGGTGCAGCTAAAAGAAACCATCAAACCGACAGCAAAAGGGACAAACCCCCTAAAAGGCAAAACAAACGAATTACAAAAAAATAGAATCAGATAAACCCCAAGACTGGTGGAGCCACCTATTAGTAGGAGAAGGCACCACACCAGATAAGGAATTAAGACGCATACAAACATCTTTAACAATGGAACGAACAACCACGGAAACAGGTTTAGGTAACTCGCCATGCATCCTACCATTCCGCTCGCGCCAAATAGCATAGACAGCAGCCGCAAGCATAATACGCACCACCCACCCACGAAGATGCCGACCGCGGAAATGGCAAGACCAAAGAATAGTAGCCTCCCAGCTCCGGACACGAAGAGATAATCTACACTTCCTTAAAAGAGCAAACCAAACCTCACAAGAATAAGAACAATCAAAAAAGAGATGAGGGACATCCTCACAACTCCCTCCACAAAACACACAACGAATAGCCGGAATCAAGCCATAAACAAGAAGCTTATCCTGAGTAGAAAGAGCACCCCTAATGGCCAGCCAGAAGATGAAAGCATGTCTAGGAATTGATTTAGAATGCCAAACGGACCTAAACCAATCCACCGCTGGCTGCCGGGACCGAAGAGCCTCCCAAGCATTACGAATAGAGAAAGCCCCCCGAGAGTCCTCAACCCAACACAAAGTATCAGCTTGAGAGTTATTAGGCCTGAAGGAATCAGGGGTACCACTGATAATGTCCATCCAATTCCCGGTCAGGGAACGAGGCCAAGCCCAATCCCTCCCCTGAATAACATCCGCCACCCTAGCATGAAGACCAAAACCAGAATCATAAATAATCCGACGCCCAAACACCTCCAAAGGACCCAGCGGATGCCAATAATCAAACCAAAGGGAAATATCCTTCCCATTACCCACCCGAAACTGCATCAACCGCCGCACAAGACACCGAAGTCCCAAAATTTTCCTCCAACTCCACGAGCAATCCCCAGGGCACCTAACCTCCCACACATTCTTTCCCTTAAGCAGAGTAGATCTAACCCACGAGACCCAGACAGAAGACCTCAAATTGCTACAGATAGCCCACAAATGCTTACTTATGGCAGCTTTATTCCAACACTCAACGCTCTTAATACCGAGCCCACCCTCTTCCTTTAGTAAACACACCGAAGACCATGCAACCTTTGCCCCACCTTTACCTAAATCTGAACCCTTCCAAAGAAAACTACGCAAAATAGTTTCAACCTTAATCACCACTGACTTAGGCAAGATAAAAATGGAGGACCAATACACCTGGATAGAGAACAATACAGATTGAATGAGCTGAAGCCTCCCTGCAAAAGAAAGAACCCTACTAGTCCAACTCTTAACTCTCGCTACAATCCTATCCACAAGAACCCTACAATCCACTGCCATAAGCTTAGTAGAAATCAAAGGAACCCCAAGATATCTAACAGGTAATACCCCTTCCTGAAAACCAAGAATCCCAAGCAACTCTTGCTTAATGTCAGAAGACACACCAGCCACAAAAAGATTGCTCTTGCTAGGATTAGGAATCAACCCAGAAAGAGCATGGAACTGACTAAGGACAACATTAACCGCAGCAACTGACTCCCTCTCTGCCCTACAGAAAACCATAAGATCATCCGCAAAGCATAAATGCGAAATACCAATCTTCCCACACCGCCAATGGTACGCAAACTGACTCTCCTGCTCCATAATACGCATCAACCCCGAGAAGACCTCCATAGCCAGCACAAATAAATAAGGGGACATAGGATCCCCCTGCCTCAAACCTCGGCTACTAGTAAAGAAACCATTCAACTCGCCATTGATAGAAATAGAGAAACGGGGAGTAGAAATGCACTCAGAAATCCAAGCTATCATCTGCTCCGGGAAGCCTAAAATTTGTAAAATAGTCACTAAGAAATCCCACCGCACAGAATCATAGGCTTTCATTAAATCTACCTTCAGCGCACATCTAGGATGACCCCCATCACGATGATAGTTCCTTAACAATTCCTGCGACAGTAATATATTATCACTAATCCTCCTACCAGCAACGAAGGCCGACTGAAAAAGACTAACAACATCAGGCAGTACCATCTGAACACGATTCGCAATAATTTTGGCAATGCATTTGTAGATAGTGTTACAACACGAAATAGGCCTAAAATCCCCAACCGTAGAAGGATTAGGAACCTTAGGAATAAGAGCAACCACAGTAGCATTCACTTGCTTGAGCAATCTCCCGGAGCTAAAAAACGAACGAATAGCACGAAGAAAATCATCACCAACAACAGACCAAGCTTTCTTGAAGAAAGTAGCATTATACCCATCTGGACCAGGAGCTTTATTATCTTTTAAAGAGAACAAAACTGCTTTAATTTCAACATCACTAACCTCTCTACCCAAGGTAGCACACTGATCACTAGAAATACGCTTTGGGAGAGCCCGCCTCACTAAATCAAGGTCAATCCTAGGGCATCCAGCAGACTGTCTCAGAAGTGTCTCAAAGAAGTTCACCACCGTTGATTTAACTTCACTAGGCTCCTCCACACGATTACCATGCTCATCGGTAAGAGATAATACCTTACTCCTACTACATCTTTGTCTCATCGATCGAAAAAAGAACTTAGAATTCCTATCTCCCAAATTAATCCACTGAACCCGGGACTTTTGTCTCAAAAAACTCTCCTCATCTCTACTCAAGTCACCATAAAGCTTCACCAACCGAGACTCCTCCTCATGTAAAGAAGCGTTCGTAGGCTGCCTCTGAATATCCCATTGCACAGACTCTAAATCATGTTTAGCTTGTTGCACCCTAGAAGACAAGTCAGAATAACACTCCCTATTAAGTTTCTTAAGCTCTACTTTCAATCTTTTTAGCTTCTTACATAGTTGAAACATAGGAGACCCATCCACCCTGTCCGCCCAAACCCGATCCACCAAGGATAAAAATTCTGGATGATCCGCCCAGAAATCAAAAAACTTAAAAGGCACCCGTCGCTGAGGGAGATCCACAATCTTAACAATCATAGGAGAGTGATCAGAAACACTAGAAGGAAGAAAATGCGCCTCTGAACCTCGAAAGGAAATATCCCAATTCAAGTTGACCATAGCTCGATCTAACTTTCGAAGAATAGGATCAACCGTACGATGATTAGACCAAGTATAGAAGCACCCATTAAATCGCAGATCATCCAACCCAGACTCAGCTAAACAATTAGAAAAGTCATCTTTCCAATGAGGCCAAGAATTGGAGCCTCCAACACTCTCAACCGAAGACTTAATAGCATTAAAGTCACCCATCACAATCCAAGCACTATTCTCCCATTCCACTCCGCGCGCCACTAAATCAGCCCACCACAATGCCTCCCTACGAACATTACAATTATCACCGTACACAATCGAAATCATACACTCCCAAGTAGAATCAACAGAAGAAACTCTACAATGGATAACTTGTTCAGAAGATCCGACAACAAAAACAGTAACATCAAACGGATTCCAACAAACCCAAATCCTCCCCAAAGAGGAAAAATTATAATTGCACTCCACCTTCCAAGACCGGTCAATGGTGTTAAGAATAACATCTTTGTTTTTCTCCAGAACTTTCGTTTCCACTAAACCACACAAAGACAATTTCTCATCTTTAATCAAATTGCGAACCTCTCTTTGCTTCAAAGGGTCATTAAGACCCCTAATATTCCAGCACCCAAAAATCATAATAAATATACAATGATAAGAAGAAACCCCCACAAATCTATCTCCACTTACCCCCCTTAGGGGAGGAGTGCTTCTTATTCTTCTTACCTTTACTACTGGAACCTTTCTTCTTCTTTTTCTTTTCCAGAGAATCCTTAACTTTTGAAGCCAAAGCATTACGAGGAGGGCTAGAATCACTACCATCCTCACCATGACCAGCCTCATCATTACCACAAATAGCACCCCCATCATCACAAAGAGCATCCCTGTCATCATCATAACCATTAGCCCCATCCTTACAAAGAACAGCCCCTGCATCACAAACAGTGTCCAAAATTGCTAAAGGAGTACCCTCTTCCATTACTTCCAAATTCAGAGTATGGTCATTGCCCTCCATTGGTATTAAATTAAGATGATTATCAACATTTTCCACAAGCGGAACACTAGCACTATTCCCCATAGTAGATAATTCTCCACCCTTGTTCTTTTTTTTAACCTCAACCCAAACCGGCCGTTTAGGCCCCAACGAGTCTTCGTGCCTCTTCTTCATATCATGAACATCAACCCCTCCATTTCCGGTAACCATATTCACATTGTCACCCAAATCTTGAACGCTTTGTTTACATATACCCGGCGCATGCCCAAACACCTTACAAATATTACACCTAGAAGGAAGCCACTCATAAACAGCATAAATAGTTTTCCACTCCCCATTAGCACATTGAATATCAAACTCATTAATGACATCCTTCGAAGCATCAATCTCAATACACACACGAGCATAGCTAAGACGTTTCCTAGCTAATGTAATGTGATCGGCATGCAATGGAATGCCCAAAGCACTAACTACAAAACTCAGGCCCTTAGAAGTTCAATATTCAAACGGAAGATTGTAAAGTTTAACCCATACAGGAATATTGCGTAACTCATCTTTAGACAAGGATAAACTAGGCTGCCACCGTTTAAGAACAAGCAATTTATTCACTATATGCCATGGACCTTTTTCAAGAACTTCACAAGCATGGTCAAGACTATCAAACTTGAAAATAAAGAACCCTTGTTCCGAAGATAAAACTTCTTTAAGGCCAAACCTACCCCAAATTTTATGAACTACTGAATTCACTACGGGGAAAGGAATTCTCTTATCCACAAAGTACCCTATCAAGGAAGTTCTCCATTCTTCACGGCTATTTCTGTTATCTCTTTGTTTCTACTAGAATATAGAGGAGCAAATGATGAAGATGAGGTGGAAGAAGAAGTAGAAGCCATTCTAGATGATAAAGATCTAATTAAGCTAGACATGATATCGGATTGTGTTTACAGAAAACTGTCAAGCGGCAACAAACACCTTGCCCCCCCTGGCAAATGGCTAACGACCTGCAGACCTTGTAACAATAAACACCTTACCAACACTTAGTCTAGAGGAAAGAGATCTAAACCACTTTTGAAAGACAACTTCAAATCCTTAACAACCTAGCTTCAATCTGAATTTGTACTCTACATATAGCAGATTCAAAGGACTTTAGAATTTCAAACCATGCAAGCTCATCTGAAATATTGCTAGCATTTTCCCAGAAGTATCTGGCAAGTCTGCAATTGGTTTCTAATGAAAATTATCTTGATCTATTTCTTATAGTTTGTATAATCTTTCCTCTCCTATAATCTTTCTTCTCTTAATGTAAGATACAGTTTTCTTCTTCAATTTTCTTCTATTATTTTCTTATTCCGCATTTATTTTATTTTTTAGCTTTCTTACTCTGAAATTCATACTCAGTGTTAGTATAAGAACATTACAAGCTCTGATACCATTCTCGGAGCTTTCTGATAAGCAAGATCAGACTATGTCTGTGAGCTTAGAGCATACTAACACTGAGTATGAATTTCAGAGTAAGAAAGCTAAAAAAATAAAATTAGAAATGCGGAATAAGAAAATATACCTTACATTGATAGAGGAAAGATTACAAACGAGGAAAGATTGTACAGAAGCTCTTATGAAATATTGTTCGTATTTTTCGTGATACTAACAAAAGAGGTGTCATACCCTTATATAGGGAGAGCATGCTCTGAAGATAAGAATCAAGAAAGCAACTCACAATCTTCATGATTGCTAAAATCCAAAACCTAGAAAAGCTAGGAAAAAGGCAAGCCGAATAAGTCAAATGACTTTTATAAAAGTAGAAATAAAAACAAACTACTTTATTAAAGCAAAGTGGTGATCATGTTTAGAGAGAGAAAATGCTCTGCCTTCTCTCTAGAATATTTTTTAGTGTTCTTCTTGATTTTTTTCTATTCTCTCTTTGCGATCATTATTGATTTCTTTTGATGATTACAAGCTCAATTTTCTTTCTTCTTTAGATTTAAGTTTGCTGGTTCATTCCAATGGTGCTTTGTTTGTTGTGAGTTTGTGTTGTGTTTTTTTTTCTTATTGTTGGTTTGTGACTGCTATCTTCTTCTTGGTGTGTTGGTTGGTGTCATGGTTGGTGATTCATTAGCTGCTGGTGGTGTGAAGAAGGGTGAATACCATGCTTCTTCTTTAATGTCCATTGGAATGAAGAAAGGTAGGGTTTTGGTAGATCAAACCCGAATTTCTACTGCTGGTGGTGTGAAGAAGGATGGAGACCATGTTTCTTCTCTGATCTCAAATGGAATATATGCCTCGGGACTGCTTGAAAACAAGAAGGATCACGGTTTTGATCAGAATATGGAGATTCAACGTAAGGAGGCAAATTCGGGATCCAACTTGTCTTCAACAACTCATTCTATTTTGGGGCTGATAGATGGTGATATTAAGGATGTTTCCGGGTGTTGCGTGTCTACAAAACTTGTTCCTTCGAATTTGCCTCATGGTTTTGGTGCTGTAGAAGGAAGAAGTCCGAATTTGGGTGAGAATTGCTCAAAGGATGGTTGTTTTGCTACTGTTTCGGGATTGCAATCAAATAAAACAACACATGATAGGCATGGAGCTGTTGTTTGTGTAAATGGGATTGAATCTAAGCATGATGATGTTCTTCATGGGGTGTTGCATGATGAAGAAGATGAAAATCTGGTTTTGGGTGAAGGTAGAAATCTGGTTTTGGGTGAAAACCATGTGAAGGCTGGTTGTCTCTCAACAATTTCGGGATTGGACAAGAAGAAAGCTATGGTTACATTATCCAAAAAAAAAAAAAAAAAAAAGAAAGCTATGGTTGACATTGATGAAAAGAGTGAAGACTTGTTGAATGAGATCATGTGCAATGGGCAATTAATTCAAATGATGAATGATTCTCATGGACAAGCTTTTCAAAATAAGGTGGCTAGTATTGACCTTAATAGCCAAAATTGTCAAAGGAAGGTGGTTGGTGATGACTTTCCTTCACTAAATAATACTAGTCATCAAGGAATGGGGGTAATAGAGTCAAACTTTGGTGCTTTGGGCTCAATTTCGGGTATTGGAGCTAATGGGACTGATTCCACAAAATTAGATGGGCCAAGGATTAATGTTATTAAATCACCTTCGAATTATGGTGGAGTTGGGCTTGCAAGAGATGATCATAGAAAGGAAAAGCTTGGTAACTTGCATTTTGGGTCTGATGTGGGCGTAATTGGGCCGAAATCGAGTGCTTTGGGTTCAATTTCGGGTCTTGGTAACTTTGGACAAGGAGGGGCTGATCTTGGACCATTTTCAACACCTTCCATGCATGATCAAGGGCTGAAACCATCTTATGCGAAGGCTGTCCAGAATTCTTCTCCTATTGCTTGTGAGGTACGATCTTCTACCTTTGAATCCTTACAATATTTTAAACCAACTGAAGAAAATGGAAGAATTAAAGTTAGCCCTCCGGTTGAGGTAGCTATTGAGGGAAGTGAAGAATGGAGAACTTCCTTGATAGGGTACTTTGTGGATAAGAGAATTCCTTTCCCCGTAGTGAATTCAGTAGTTCATAAAATTTGGGGTAGGTTTGGCCTTAAAGAAGTTTTATCTTCAGAACAAGGGTTCTTTATTTTCAAGTTTGATAGTCTTGACCATGCTTGTGAAGTTCTTGAAAAAGGTCCATGGCATATAGTGAATAAATTGCTTGTTCTTAAACGGTGGCAGCCTAGTTTATCCTTGTCTAAAGATGAGTTACGCAATATTCCTGTATGGGTTAAACTTTACAATCTTCCATTTGAATATTGGACTTCTAAGGGCTTGAGTTTTGTAGTTAGTGCTTTGGGCATTCCATTGCATGCCGATCACATTACATTAGCTAGGAAACGTCTTAGCTATGCTCGTGTGTGTGTTGAGATTGATGCTTCGAAGGATGTCATTAATGAGTTTGATATTCAATGTGCTAATGGGGAGTGGAAAACTATCTATGCTGTTTATGAGTGGCTTCCTTCTAGGTGTAATATTTGTAAGGTGTTTGGGCATGCGCCGGGTATATGTAAACAAAGCGTTCAAGATTTGGGTGAAAATGTGAATATGGTTACCGGAAATGGAGGGGTTGATGTTCATGATATGAAGAAGAGGCACGAAGACTCGTTGGGGCCTAAACGACCGGTTTGGGTTGAGGTTAAAAAAAAGAACAAGGGTGGAGAATTATCTACTATGGGAAATAGTGCTAGTGTTCCGCTTGTGAAAAATGTTGATAATCATCTTAATTTAGTACCAATGGAGGGCAATGATCATTCTCTGAATTTGGAAGTAATGGAAGAGGGCACTCCTTTAGCAATTTTGGACACTGTTTGTGATGCAGGGGCTGTTCTTTGTAAGGAGGGGGCTAATGGTTATGTTGATGACAGGGATGCTCTTTGTGATGATAGGGGGGCTATTTGTGGTAATGATGAGACTGGTCATGGTGAGGATGGTAGTGATTCTAGCCCTCCTCGTAATGCTTTGGCTTCAAAAGTTAAGGATTCTCTGGAAAAGAAAAAGAAGAAGAAAGGTTCCAGTAGTAAGGGTAAGAAGAATAAGAAGCACTTCTCCCCTAAGGGGGGTAAGTGGAGATAGATTTGTGGGGGTTTCTTCTTATCTTTGTATATTTATTATGATTTTTGGGTGCTGGAATATTAGGGGTCTTAATGACCCTTTGAAGCAAAGAGAGGTTCGCAATTTGATTAAAGATGAGAAATTGTCTTTGTGTGGTTTAGTGGAAACGAAAGTTCTGGAGAAAAATAAAGATGTTATTCTTAAGACCATTGATCGGTCTTGGAAGGTGGAGTGCAATTATAATTTTTCCTCTTTGGGGAGAATTTGGGTTTGTTGGAATCCATTCGATGTTACTGTTTTGGTTGTCGGATCTTCTGAACAAGTTATCCATTGTAGAGTTTCTTCTGTTGATTCTACTTGGGAGTGTATGATTTCGATTGTGTACGGTGATAATTGTAATGTTCGTAGGGAGGCGTTGTGGGCTGATTTAGTGGCGCGCGGAGTGGAATGGGAGAATAGTGCTTGGATTGTGATGGGTGACTTTAATACTATTAAGTCTTCGGTTGAGAGTGTTGGAGGCTCCAATTCTTGGCCTCATTGGAAAGATGACTTTTCTAATTGTTTAGCTGAGTCTGGGTTGGATGATCTGCGATTTAATGGGTGCTTCTATACTTGGTCTAATCATCGTACGGTTGATCCTATTCTTCGAAAGTTAGATCGAGCTTTGGTCAACTTGAATTGGGATATTTCCTTTCGAGGTTCAGAGGCGCATTTTCTTCCTTCTAGTGTTTCTTATCACTCTCCTATGATTGTTAAGATTGTGGACATCCCTCGGCGACGGGTACCTTTTAAGTTTTTTGATTTCTGGGCGGATCACCCTGATTTTTTATCCTTGGTGGATCGGGTTTGGGCGGACAGGGTGGATGGGTCTCCTATGTTTCAGCTATGTAAGAAGCTAAAAAGATTGAAAGTAGAGCTTAAGAAACTTAATAGGGAGTGTTATTCTGACTTGTCTTCTAGGGTACAGCAAGCTAAACACGATTTGGAGTCTGTGCAATGGGATATTCAGAGGCAGCCTACGAACGCTTCTTTACATGAGGAGGAGTCTCGGTTGGTGAAGCTTTATGGTGACTTGAGTAGAGATGAGGAGAGTTTTTTGAGACAAAAGTCCCGAGTTCAGTGGATTAATTTGGGAGATAGGAATTCTAAGTTCTTTTTTCGATCCATGAGACAAAGATGTAGTAGGAGTAAGGTATTATCTCTTACCGATGAGCATGGTAATCGTGTGGAGGAGCCTAGTGAAGTTAAATCAACGGTGGTGAACTTCTTTGAGACACTCCTAAGACAGCCTGCTGGATGCCCTAGGATTGACCTTGATTTAGTGAGGCGGGCTCTCCCGAAGCGTATTTCTGGTGATCAGTGTGCTACCTTGGGTAGAGAGGTTAGTGATGTTGAAATTAAGGCAGTTTTGTTCTCTTTAAAAGATAATAAAGCTCCTGGTCCGGATGGGTATAATGCTACTTTCTTCAAGAAAGCTTGGTCTGTTGTTGGTGATGATTTTCTTCGTGCTATTCGTTCATTTTTTAGCTCCGGGAGATTGCTCAAGCAAGTGAATGCTACTGTGGTTGCTCTTATTCCTAAGGTTCCTAATCCTTCTGCGGTTGGGGATTTTAGGCCTATTTCGTGTTGTAACACTATCTACAAATGCATTGCCAAAATTATTGCGAATCGTGTTCAGATGGTACTGCCTGATGTTGTTAGTCCTTTTCAGTCGGCCTTCGTTGCTGGTAGGAGGATTAGTGATAATATATTACTGTCGCAGGAATTGTTAAGGAACTATCATCGTGATGGGGGTCATCCTAGGTGTGCGCTGAAGGTAGATTTAATGAAAGCCTATGATTCTGTGCGGTGGGATTTCTTAGTGGCTATTTTACAGATTTTAGGCTTCCTAGAGCAGATGATAGCTTGGATTTCTGAGTGCATTTCCACTCCCCGTTTCTCTATTTCTATCAATGGCGAGTTGAATGGTTTCTTTACTAGTAGCCGAGGTTTGAGGCAGGGGGATCCTATGTCCCCTTATTTATTTGTGCTGGCTATGGAGGTTTTCTCGGGGTTGATGCGTATTATGGAGCAGGAGAGTCAGTTTGCGTACCATTGGCGGTGTGGGAAGATTGGTACTTCGCATTTATGCTTTGCGGATGATCTTATGGTTTTCTGTAGGGCAGAGAGGGAGTCAGTTGCTGCAGTTAATGTTGTCCTTGGTCAGTTCCAAGCTCTTTCTGGGTTGATTCCTAATCCTAGCAAGAGCAATCTTTTTATGGCTGGTGTGTCTGCTGAGACTAAGCAAGAGTTACTTGGGATTCTTGGTTTTCAGGAAGGGGTATTACCTGTCAGATATCTTGGGGTTCCTCTGATTTCTACTAAGCTTACGGCAGTGGATTGTAGGGTTCTTGTCGACAGGATTGTAGCGAGAGTTAAGAGTTGGACTAGTAGGGTTCTTTCTTTTGCAGGGAGGCTTCAGCTCATTCAATCTGTATTGTTCTCTATTCAGGTGTATTGGTCCTCCATTTTTATCTTGCCTAAGTCAGTGGTGATTAAGGTTGAAACTACTTTGCGTAGTTTTCTTTGGAAGGGTTCAGATTTAGGTAAAGGTGGGGCAAAGGTTGCATGGTCTTCTGTGTGTTTACCAAAGGAAGAGGGTGGTCTCGGTATTAAGAGCGTTGAGTGTTGGAATAAAGCTGCCATAAGTAAGCATTTGTGGGCTGTCTGTAGCAATTTGAGGTCTTCTATCTGGGTCTCGTGGGTTAGATCTACTCTGCTTAAGGGAAAGAATGTGTGGGAGGTTAGGTGCCCTGGGGATTGCTCGTGGAGTTGGAGGAAAATTCTAGGCCTTCGGTGTCTTGTGCGGCGGTTGATGCAGTTTCGGGTGGGTAATGGGGAGGATATTTCTCTTTGGTTTGATTATTGGAATCCGTTGGGTCCTTTGGTGGAGGTGTTTGGGCGACGGATTATTTATGATTCTGGTTTTGGTCTTCATGCTAGGGTGGCGAATGTTGTTCAGGGGAGGGATTGGGCTTGGCCTCGTTCCCTGACCGGGAATTGGATGGACATTATCAGTGGTATCCCTGCTTCCTTCAGGCCTAATAACTCTCAAGTTGATACTTTGTGTTGGGTTGAGGACTCTCGGGGGGCTTTCTCTATTCGTAATGCTTGGGAGGCTCTTCGGTCCCGGCAGCCAGCGGTGGATTGGTTTAGGTCCGTTTGGCATTCTAAATCAATTCCTAGACATGCTTTCATCTTCTGGTTGGCCATTAGGGGTGCTCTTTCTACTCAGGATAAGCTTCTTGTTTATGGCTTGATTCCGGCTATTCGTTGTGTGTTTTGTGGAGGGAGTTGTGAGGATGTCCCTCATCTCTTTTTTGATTGTTCTTATTCTTGCGAGGTTTGGTTTGCTCTTTTAAGGAAGTGCAGATTACCTCTGCGTGCTCGGAGCTGGGAGGATACTATTCTTTGGTCTTGCAATTTCCGCGGTCGGCAACTTCGTGGGTGGGTGGTGCGTATTATGCTTGCGGCTGCTGTCTATGCTATTTGGCGTGAGCGAAATGCTAGGATGCATGGCGAGTTACCTAAACCTGTTACCATGGTTGTTCGTTCCATTATCAGAGATGTTTGTATGCGGCTTAATTCCTTATCTGGTGTGATGCCTTCTTCTACTAATAGGTGGCTCCACCAGTCTTGGGGTTTATCTGATTCTATTTTTTTGTAATTCGCTTGTTTTGCCTTTTATGGGGTTTGGTGGGTTCTTTTTGCTGTACCCTATGACAGGGTTTGTGCTTAGCTTTTATTGCTTTGCTGTTTTTTGAGTTTCGGTTGGTAGGGGGCCTGTCCCTTGTCTGACCTTGTGATCTTCTCGCTGGGGTATGCCCCTTTACTTTTGTTTTGTCTCTTTGGTTAATATACTTACATTATCCAAAAAAAAAGCAAAGTGGTGATGAGAAATAAAGATTCCCACCAAGGTTACGTGTCCTTTTCACCTTGACATAAAGGTGGTGGAGTTGATCAGAACCTTTTCCAAAAGGAATCAAAGCTTTATTGGGATCTGGAAAGTGCTCATCACCAGGCACATAATCCAAAGGATCCTAGCTGTATTCAGCTATGCATCTATAGTGGAGGGGTCCACTATGCCATTATTGATTCCACTAGCTTTTCTGAGTGGAGTATTACTGAGTAGTGATTGAAGGGAATCAAATAAGGCTAGGCTCCTAGCATGGGCCAGCTCATCACATGCTTCATATTTGTCAGCAATAGATGACACCATACTAGAGCATAAAATATTGGGTCCACGGGGTACCCATGGTATCATGTTGTCAATAATGGTGGAGCTATCACCATAAACACGAAGACCATCTTCTTTTGCAAGCAGGGAAAAATTCCTAAACTTGCCATATTGTTCAAAGAGAACAAATGCTTTGTATCTCTCAAGATCAGTATGAGAGAATAAATATCTTTTTTCGTAAACCTCTGAGAATTTGTCTGTTGTGACAGAGAAGAGGAAGAACGGATCAGCTTCCTTAGGTTGATGAAGGAAGAACTGATGAACACCTTTCAGATTGATCTTTGAATAGTATCCATCTTCATCACGAGTCCACTCTGGTGGAGTAGAAACACAAGAAAGTCTGATATTGACTTCATCAAGAGAAATATTATTCTCAAAGATGACATCCTTAATAATCTGAGGCAGATCATCAGGAAGCTTGCTGCCTTTGATAAGGACTCTGTTTACTATTCCTAAATCAAGAAGATCTTGGAAAGAAACAGTATTCTCCATGACTGACATAGCTTGAAACTCAGGATAAATTATACCAGTACGAGGAAAACAGAAGGGAAACATACCTTCCTTCCTTACCATGTAAACCAATATCCCGGGTAAATTCCGAAGATGCTCAGCGAGGAAGTCCTTCTGAATTGGCATTCAAAACTCATCAGGCGAATTTGAGCTTTGATTTCTTCTGGTAAATTCAGAAGACTAGATGTTTGGACTTCATCTCCTTTAAGAGCTTGCTCGAGAAAAGCAGTGTGATACTGAAGTCGCTCAATCTGAAATTCCAATTCTTGAATTTCTGATTGATGTTTCTGCTTAAGCTCTGCAGTCTGAACTATCAAAGCTTGAGACCTAGCTTCCATAGTATGATGGTTACTAGCTTGACTTCTCACATCAATGGATACTTGATATGAGTGAAGAGCAGCCTTAGCTTCTTCTTCAGAATAGAAACCTTGCCATAAAGGTCTCTCAACACCATAGATGCTGCTTGCAACGTCTGTCCAGTTGGAGAAGATGCATGTCTGTCTACCATTGAAGATAGCGTAAAAGTCAAAGTTAGATTTAGATTGGGCTTTGACTTCTACCTTTCTATTGGGCCTGAAGGATACAGGCTGTTCACTTCTTTGAAGAGGCTTATTTCTGGCCATATTTCAGAAATACTTGTTGAGGCAGAGAAGCACTCATATGAACTTGGGCTTCCTGACTTTATCGTATGGAGAGAGCCTCCAAAGATGATCCATCAAGGTTTGTTGTACCCTGAATGGCCTTGTAACTAGGCTCAAGTAAATCAAGATTGAATCTATCATTACTTGGGTCGTATCTAACTTGTGGTTTATACTCCACAGAGCTAGACTGGCTAGATCCTGCCATGACGAAAGCTGCAAATAAACAGTCGTTAGCAAAATCATAAAAGAATATAATTCTTTTTCTTTTAAAACCATTTAAAGGAAAACAATTTGGATTTGTAATCCTTTCTACCGCGAAGTAGGGTCTGTACACAGATCTATTATAATAATAAATACTTTAAAATAGTATTAAAACTGTAAAACAGTATGAGACTAGGTCCATATGCTAAAGAACCACAGAGGGGTCTTGACTTGCTTGCCTTAATAGTAGATGACTCAGCAAGGTGGATATGTTCAGATGGAACAATACCCAAATCCAAATGATTCTATACTAGAAAGAAAGAAATTGAAGTGTCCACTTTCATTCTCATAAAAAGAAAAATACAAAGGTTGTCAAAATATTATTTGATTCCTTATTTTTATAGAGGTCAAAGAATTGCTTTTATAAATATGTATATTTAAGATTAGTCCCAAGTATGGAACTAAACTCTTCATCCTGTTGGCTATCTTTAGCATTATTGAACAACCTGTTTGATCTTAATCAAAAGACTAAAACATACTGGTTAGCAATAAATGAGAATTAAATGCACAGCACAAAATAGAAATGGTATATAAATATATAAATCTTTATAAACTCAATCAATTAAGACCAAGTTTATAATTGTCAAGAAAGATATAAATATCGTAACCTGATAAAACAGAGAAAAGGTGAAACCTTTAACTCTTAATTAAACAACTTCAGAAAGTAAGGATAAAATAATCCTTTGAAGATGTTATGGCTAAAGTACAAAGTACTAAAGCTTTGGAACAAGATAAAAAGTGATGAGGATAAGGGAGCTGCACCAAGGGATCCATTGCATGTTCCGATTGGGCCAATAACAAGGGCAAGGGCTAAGAGATTCAAAGAAGCACTCAATGGCCTAATTCAAGATACATGGGCTGATTCTGAATTATTAAAGCCCAAGATGAACCCACATGAAGACCAAGGCTTGATTAACATCATCAAGGCAATTGAGCGACGGGATTTCTTAAGGGTTTTAGAGAGAGAAAATGCTCTGCCTTCTCTCTAGAATTTTTTGAGTGTTCTTCTTGATTTTTTTTCTATTCTCTCTTTGGGATCATTATTGATTTCTTTTGATGATTACAAGCTCAATTTTCGTTCTTCTTTAGCTTTAGGTTTGTTGGTCATTTTCTGGGCAGTTTTTTAGCTTGTTTTGTGCCATGGTATGCTTGTGATTTTGGGTTGGGTTTATGATCTTCATCTTCCTCTTGGTGATCACGAGCTCATCTCCCTCTCTTTTAGTGTTATTTTGCTGGTCCATTTTCCCTTATTTTCTGGGCAGTTCTAGATTGCTTGTTTGCCATGGTGGATGATTCTACTTTGGCCAATCTTGTGACTGATTTTGCTTGTGATTTTGAGCTGCGTTTTGTCTTTATTGTTGGGTGGTGATCATCATCTTCTTCTTGTTATATTGGTTGGAGCCATGGTTGGTGGTTCTTTAGCTGCTGGTGATGTAAAGAAGAGTGGTATGAAGAGTGGAGACATTGTTTCCGGGTGTTGCGTGTCTACAAAACTTGTTCCTTCGAATTTGCCTCATGGTATTGGTGCTGTAGAAGGAAGAAGTCCGAATTTGGGTGAGAATTGCTCAAAGGATGGTTGTTTTGCTACTGTTTCGGGATTGCAATCAAATAAAACAACACATGATAGGCATGGAGCTGTTGGTTGTGTAAATGGGATTGAATCCAAGCATGATGATGTTCTTCATGGGGTGTTGCATGATGAGGAAGATGAAAATCTGGATTTGGGTGAAGGTAGAAATATGGTTTTGGGTGAAAACCATGTGAAGGCTGGTTGTCTCTCAACAATTTCGGGATTGTACAAGAAGAAAGCTATGGTTGACAATGATGAAAAGAGTGAAGACTTGTTGCATGAGATCATGTGCAATGGGCAATTAATTCAAATGATGAATGATTCTCATGGACAAGTTTTTCAAAATAAGGTGGCTAGTATTGACCTTAATAGCCAAAATTGTCAAAGGAAGGTGGTTGGTGATGACTTTCCTTCACTAAATAATACTAGTCAGCAAGGAATGGGGGTAATAGAGTCAAATTTTGGTGCTTTGGGCTCAATTTCGGGTATTGGAGCTAATGGGACTGATTCCACAAAATTAGATGGGCCAAGGATTAATGTTATTGAATCACCTTCGAATTATGGTGGATTTGGGCTTGCAAGAGATGATCATAGAAAGGAAAAGCTTGGTAACTTGCATTTTGGGTCTGATGTGGGCGTAATTGGGCCGAAATCGAGTGCTTTGGGTTCAATTTCGGGTCTTGGTAGCTTTGGACAAGGAGGGGCTGATCTTGGACCATTTTAAACACCTTCTTCCATGCATGATCAAGGGCTGAAACCATCTTATGCTAAGGCTGTCCAGAATTCTTCTCCTATTGCTTGTGAGGTACGATCTTCTACCTTTGAATCCTTACAATATTTTAAACCAACTGAAGAAAATGGAAGAATTAAAGTTAGCCCTCCGGTTGAGGTAGCTATTGAGGGAAGTGAAGAATGGAGAACTTCCTTGATAGGGTACTTTGTGGATAAGAGAATTCCTTTCCCCGTAGTGAATTCAGTAGTTCATAAAATTTGGGGTAGGTTTGGCCTTAAAGAAGTTTTATCTTCGGAACAAGGGTTCTTTATTTTCAAGTTTGATAGTCTTGACCATGCTTGTGAAGTTCTTGAAAAAGGTCCATGGCATATAGTGAATAAATTGCTTGTTCTTAAACGGTGGCAGCCTAGTTTATCCTTGTCTAAAGATGAGTTACGCAATATTCCTGTATGGGTTAAACTTTACAATCTTCCATTTGAATATTGGACTTCAAAGGGCCTGAGTTTAATAGTTAGTGCTTTGGGCATTCCATTGCATGCTGATCACATTACATTAGCTAGGAAACGGCTTAGCTTTGCTCGTGTGTGTGTTGAGATTGATGCTTCGAAGGATGTCATTAATGAGTTTGATATTCAATGTGCTAATGGGGAGTGGAAAACTATCTATGCTGTTTATGAGTGGCTTCCTTCTAGGTGTAATATTTGTAAGGTGTTTGGGCATGCGCCGGGTATATGTAAACAAAGCGTTCAAGGTTTGGGTGACAATGTGAATATGGTTACCGGAAATGGAGGGGTTGATGTTCATGATATGAAGAAGAGGCACGAAGACTCGTTGGGGCCTAAACGACCGGTTTGGGTTGAGGTTAAAAAAAAGAACAAGGGTGGAGAATTATCTACTATGGGGAATAGTGCTAGTATTCCGCTAGTGGAAAATGTTGATAATCATCTTAATTTAGTACCAATGGAGGGCAATGACCATACTCTGAATTTGGAAGTAATGGAAGAGGGCACTCCTTTAGCAATTTTGGACACTGTTTGTGATGTAGGGGCTGTTCTTTGTAAGGATGGGGCTAATGGTTATGTTGATGACAGGGATGCTCTTTGTGATGATGGGGGTGCTATTTGTGGTAATGATGAGACTGGTCATGGTGAGGATGGTAGTGATTCTAGCCCTCCTCGTAATGCTTTGGCTTCAAAAGTTAAGGATTCTCTGGAAAAGAAAAAGAAGAAGAAAGGTTCCAGTAGTAAGGGTAAGAAGAATAAGAAGCACTCCTCCCCTAAGGGGGGGTAAGTGGAGATAGATTTGTGGGGGTTTCTTCTTATCTTTGTATATTTATTATGATTTTTGGGTGCTGGAATATTAGGGGTCTTAATGACCCTTTGAAGCAAAGAGAGGTTCGCAATTTGATTAAAGATGAGAAATTGTCTTTGTGTGGTTTAGTGGAAACGAAAGTTCTGGAGAAAAATAAAGATGTTATTCTTAAGACCATTGATCGGTCTTGGAAGGTGGAGTGCAATTATAATTTTTCCTCTTTGGGGAGGATTTGGGTTTGTTGGAATCCGTTCGATGTTACTGTTTTGGTTGTCGGATCTTCTGAACAAGTTATCCATTGTAGAGTTTCTTCTGTTGATTCTACTTGGGAGTGTATGATTTCAATTGTGTACGGTGATAATTGTAATGTTCGTAGGGAGGCGTTGTGGGCTGATTTAGTGGCGCGCGGAGTGGAATGGGAGAATAGTGCTTGGATTGTGATGGGTGATTTTAATGCTATTAAGTCTTCGGTTGAGAGTGTTGGAGGCTCCAATTCTTGGCCTCATTGGAAAGATGACTTTTCTAATTGTTTAGCTGAGTCTGGGTTGGATGATCTGCGATTTAATGGGTGCTTCTATACTTGGTCTAATCATCGTACGGTTGATCCTGTTCTTCGAAAGTTAGATCGAGCTTTGGTCAACTTGAATTGGGATATTGCCTTTCGAGGTTCAGAGGCGCATTTTCTTCCTTCTAGTGTTTCTGATCACTCTCCTATGATTGTTAAGATTGTGGACCTCCCTCGGCGACGGGTACCTTTTAAGTTTTTTGATTTCTGGGCGGATCATCCAGAATTTTTATCCTTGGTGGATCGGGTTTGGGCGGACAGGGTGGATGGGTCTCCTATGTTTCAGCTATGTAAGAAGCTAAAAAGATTGAAAGTAGAGCTTAAGAAACTTAATAGGGAGTGTTATTCTGACTTGTCTTCTAGGGTGCAGCAAGCTAAACATGATTTGGAGTCTGTGCAATGGGATATTCAGAGGCAGCCTACGAACGCTTCTTTACATGAGGAGGAGTCTCGGTTGGTGAAACTTTATGGTGACTTGAGTAGAGATGAGGAGAGTTTTTTGAGACAAAAGTCCCGAGTTCAGTGGATTAATTTGGGAGATTTGAATTCTAAGTTCTTTTTTCGATCCATGAGACAAAGATGTAGTAGGAGTAAGGTATTATCTCTTACCGATGAGCATGGTAATCGTGTGGAGGAGCCTAGTGAAGTTAAATCAACGGTGGTGAACTTCTTTGAGACACTCCTGAGACAGCCTGCTGGATGCCCTAGGATTGACCTTGATTTAGTGAGGCGGGCTCTCCCGAAGCGTATTTCTGGTGATCAGTGTGCTACCTTGGGTAGAGAGGTTAGTGATGTTGAAATTAAGGCAGTTTTGTTCTCTTTAAAAGATAATAAAGCTCCTGGTCCGGATGGGTATAATGCTACTTTCTTCAAGAAAGCTTGGTCTATTGTTGGTGATGATTTTCTTCGTGCTATTCGTTCATTTTTTAGCTCCGGGAGATTGCTCAAGCAAGTGAATGCTACTGTGGTTGCTCTTATTCCTAAGGTTCCTAATCCTTCTACGGTTGGGGATTTTAGGCCTATTTCGTGTTGTAACACTATCTACAAATGCATTGCCAAAATTATTGCGAATCGTGTTCAGATGGTGCTGCCTGATGTTGTTAGTCCTTTTCAGTCGGCCTTCGTTGCTGGTAGGAGGATTAGTGATAATATATTACTGTCGCAGGAATTGTTAAGGAACTATCATCGTGATGGGGGTCATCCTAGGTGTGCGTTGAAGGTAGATTTAATGAAAGCTTATGATTCTGTGCGGTGGGACTTCTTAGTGGCTATTTTACAGATTTTAGGCTTCCCAGAGCAGATGATAGCTTGGATTTCTGAGTGCATTTCCACTCCCCGTTTCTCTATTTCTATCAATGGCGAGTTGAATGGTTTCTTTACTAGTAGCCGAGGTTTGAGGCAGGGGGATCCTATGTCCCCTTATTTATTTGTGCTGGCTATGGAGGTCTTCTCGGGGTTGATGCGTATTATGGAGCAGGAGAGTCAGTTTGCGTACCATTGGCGGTGTGGGAAGATTGGTATTTCGCATTTATGCTTTGCGGATGATCTTATGGTTTTCTGTAGGGCAGAGAGGGAGTCAGTTGCTGCAGTTAATGTTGTCCTTGGTCAGTTCCAAGCTCTTTCTGGGTTGATTCCTAATCCTAGCAAGAGCAATCTTTTTGTGGCTGGTGTGTCTTCTGAGACTAAGCAAGAGTTACTTGGGATTCTTGGTTTTCAGGAAGGGGTATTACCTGTCAGATATCTTGGGGTTCCTCTGATTTCTACTAAGCTTACGGCAGTGGATTGTAGGGTTCTTATCGACAGGATTGTAGCGAGAGTTAAGAGTTGGACTAGTAGGGTTCTTTCGTTTGCAGGGAGGCTTCAGCTCATTCAATCTGTATTGTTCTCTATTCAGGTGTATTGGTCCTCCATTTTTATCTTGCCTAAGTCAGTGGTGATTAAGGTTGAAACTACTTTGCGTAGTTTTCTTTGGAAGGGTTCAGATTTAGGTAAAGGTGGGGCAAAGGTTGCATGGTCTTCGGTGTGTTTACCAAAGGAAGAGGGTGGTCTCGGTATTAAGAGCGTTGAGTGTTGGAATAAAGCTGCCATAAGTAAGCATTTGTGGGCTGTCTGTAGCAATTTGAGGTCTTCTATCTGGGTCTCGTGGGTTAGATCTACTCTGCTTAAGGGAAAGAATGTGTGGGAGGTTAGGTGCCCTGGGGATTGCTCGTGGAGTTGGAGGAAAATTCTAGGCCTTCGGTGTCTTGTGCGGCGGTTGATGCAGTTTCGGGTGGGTAATGGGGAGGATATTGCTCTTTGGTTTGATTATTGGCATCCGTTGGGTCCTTTGGTGGAGGTGTTTGGGCGACGGATTATTTATGATTCTGGTTTTGGTCTTCATGCTAGGGTGGCGGATGTTGTTCGGGGGAGGGATTGGGCTTGGCCTCGTTCCCTGACCGGGAATTGGATGGACATTATCAGTGGTATCCCTGCTTCCTTCAGGCCTAATAACTCTCAAGCTGATACTTTGTGTTGGGTTGAGGACTCTCGGGGGGCTTTCTCTATTCGTAATGCTTGGGAGGCTCTTCGGTCCCGGCAGCCAGCGGTGGATTGGTTTAGGTCCGTTTGGCATTCTAAATCAATTCCTAGACATGCTTTCATCTTCTGGTTGGCCATTAGGGGTGCTCTTTCTACTCAGGATAAGCTTCTTGTTTATGGCTTGATTCCGGCTATTCGTTGTGTGTTTTGTGGAGGGAGTTGTGAGGATGTCCCTCATCTCTTTTTTTATTGTTCTTATTCTTGCGAGGTTTGGTTTGCTCTTTTAAGGAAGTGCAGATTACCTCTGCGTGCTCGGAGCTGGGAGGATACTATTATTTGGTCTTGCCACTTCCGCGGTCGGCAACTTCGTGGGTGGGTGGTGCGTATTATGCTTGCGGCTGCTGTCTATGTTATTTAGCGTGAGCGGAATGCTAGGATGCATGGCGAGTTACCTAAACCTGTTACCATGGTTGTTCGTTCCATTGTCAGAGATGTTTGTATGCGGCTTAATTCCTTATCTGGTGTGATGCCTTCTCCTACTAATAGGTGGCTCCACCAGTCTTGGGGTTTATCTGATTCTATTTTTTTGTAATTCGCTTGTTATGCCTTTTATGGGGTTTGGTGGGTTCTTTTGGCTGTACCCTATGACAGGGTTTGTGTTTAGCTTTTATTGCTTTGCTATTTTTTGAGTTTCGGTTGGTAGGGGGCCTGTCCCTTGTCTGACCTTGTGATCTTCTCACTGGGGTATGCCCCTTTGCTTTTGTTTTGTCGCTTTGGTTAATATACTTACATTATCCAAAAAAAAACATCATCAAGGCAATTGAGTGGGCCGAATAAGAGAAAGCTTGGCATAATTTCGGTTTGGGCTTGATTTAATAGTTGTTTGTTTTAGTTTTGGTCCATTTGTAAGGCAATTTTTTTTTTTTTTGGATAATGTAAGTATATTAACCAAAGAGACAAAACAAAAGCAAAGGGGCATACCCCAGCGAGAATGGCTATTTGTAAGGCAATTATGGCCATTCTAGTTTTCTATTTGTAAGGCCTTAATGGCTATCTTGTTTTCTTTCCTTTGTTTTAGAGTTTCATTATATAAGGATATTGATGGATGTAAGAAGGGTAATTATTGATTTTGAATGAAAATTGAGAGAGTTTTTCTCTTTGTTCTTTGAGAACTAATTGGAACTTATCAGAATTCTCTGTGGCGTTCCTCCTTGACTTATCAATCAAGTATTTCATCCTTGATTGTGGCGTCCTCCTTTATACCAAGATTCACATCTCGATATAGGTGTTGGGTCGCGATTTCAGATTTATCAATCGACGAGGTTCATATCAAAAAGAGTAAAGTAATTCTAAAATCCCATATAAGGTTAAAAGAATAAAATGACTCAAAAAACCAAGTAAAGTTTTAACAGAACCAAAACTATCCCAGATAGGCTTGAAACTGTCAAAAACATTATTAATATCTAACAGAACAGAAACTATCCCAGACAGAACTGCTACTGTCAAGAATATTAATAATATTATTTTCTAAGACTATGATTATAGTCTTGGATATAAACAAATATTGTTTATTGATCCTTTGAAGAATTCAAAAGGAATTCCCTTTGAATCATGCTAGAGTTTTTTCAAGTAAATCTTATCACGGACTTCTACTCTAGTATTCTTTTAGAGATAAAATAATCTCAAAGGTTACAGCACAACACTAAGTTGTAATATCTATCTCTAGATGAAAATGAAAATTCTTTCATCTCAAGATAGGAGTACACAAGAGTGATGAGAATAAGGGAGCAGCACCAAGGGATCCATTGCGTGTTCCGATTGGGCCAATAACAAGGGCAAGGGCTAAAAGATTCAAAGAAGCACTCAATGGCCTAATTCAAGACACATGGGCTGATTCCGAATTATTAAAGCCCAAGATGAACCCACATGAAGACCAAGGCTTGATTAACATCATCAAGCCAATTGAGTGGGCCGAATAAGAGAAAGCTTGGCATAATTTCGGTTTGGGCTTGATTTAATAGTTGTTTGTTTTAGTTTTGGTCCATTTGTAAGGCAATTATGGCCATTCTAGTTTTCTATTTGTAAGGCCTTAATGGCTATCTTGTTTTCTTTCCTTTGTTTTAGGGTTTCATTATATAAGGATATTGATGGATGTAAGAAGGGTAATTATTGATTTTGAATGAAAATTGAGAGAGTTTTTCTCTTTGTTCTTTGAGAACTAATTGGAACTTATCAGAATTCTCTGTGGCGTTCCTCCTTGACTTATCAATCAAGTATTTCATCCTTGATTGTGGCGTCCTCCTTTATACCAAGATTCACATCTCGATATAGGTGTTGGGTCGCGGTTTCCATCCGAACCAGAGGTTAGAACGAACTTTGGTATCAACCTTGTTACAATCGACGTGGCTCATATCAAAGAGTATGTATAAACAAGCTAAGGAAGAATACCTTAATGATCATACAACTCAAAGTATCTTAGAGAAATGTATAGAACAAATCTCACAGATAAGAACACTGAGAAGTGTGCAGGTTTCTCAGATATAAATACTGAATTCAGTATTTGACTAATTAGAATATTCCTCTGTAACAGAATACTGCTAAAGAGAGTACTCTAGAAGACTTTAAAGCTTTTAATCCTAAAATAAGGATTAAATCAAGGAAAGTTCCAAATGGAAGTATTTCCAAGACTTATGGACTTTAAACAGATCTACTAACAGATTCAATTAGATTTGACATATGATCTAATCAGCAAATCTAATAAAGACCAGGGAAAACAATGAGTCTTAGGGGATACCTAAAGCTCAACAGGCTTAACTCCAGACACAAATATTGTATAGAATTATTTTCGACAATAAAATAATTGCCTAAAACTTGAAGTGGTGGCCAACCAACTCAGAGGACCAAAACTTCACCCTAGTGAGAGAAAATGCTCTACCTTCTCTCTAGAATTTTCTTAGTGTTCTTCTCGATTTTTCTATTCTCTCTTTGTGATTATCATTGTTTTCTTTGATGATTACAAGCTCAAATTTCGTTTTCCTTTAGTTTTAGGTTTGCTGGTCCATTTTTGTTTTTTCTTTACCAATCTTATGAGTGTTATTACTTGTGTTCTTGAGCTGCATTTTTCCTTTTGGTTGGGTTTATGATCTTCATCTTCCTCTTGGTGATCACGAGCTCATCTCCCTCTCTTTTAGTGTTATTTTGCTGGTCCGTTTTCCCTTATTTTCTGGGCAGTTCTGGTTTACTTGTTTGCCATGGTGGATGATTCTACTTTGGCCAATCTTGTGACTGATTTTGCTTGTGATTTTGAGCTGCGTTTTGTCTTTATTGTTGGGTTGTGATCATCATCTTCTTCTTGTTATATTGGTTGAAGCCATGGTTGGTGGTTCATTAGCTGCTGGTGATGTAAAGAAGGGTGGAATGAAGAGTGGAGACATTGTTTCTTCTTTAATGTCTAATGAAATAAAGGGTTGTCACAAAGGGCTAGTGATGGGCTGTCATGGTAGATCATCTCTTGTTGATGGTGTAAAGAAGGATGGAGAACATGTTTCCAAAGGTAGACAAAGAGCTGGTGTGTCTCTTTCAAATTGTAGCAAGTTGGATGTGCAAGATCAAGTTGTGTTTGATGTAAATCTGGTTGATAGTGCAAGACATAGTGGGTTGGCGAATTTGAGTGATGGAAAGCTTGCAAATGGAGCTGTTGGTTGTGCAAATAGAATTGAAGGCAAGCATGGTGATGTTCTTCATGGGGTGTTGCATGTTGAGGAAGATGCAAATCTGGTTTTGGGTGAATGTAGAAATTTGGTTTTGGGTGAAAATTGTGTTAAGGTTGGTTGTCTTTCAACTATTTCGGGATTGGACAAGAAGAAAGGTGTGGTTGACATTGGTGAAAAGGGTGAAAGACTTGTTGAATGAGGTGTTGCATAGAGATCATAATGGACAAAATTTTCAAATGGTGGTTGGAGACATGTGCAATGGGCAAATAATTCAAAGGATGGATGATTCTCATGGGCGGATTTTTCAACATAAGGATGCTAATATTGACATTAATGGCCAAAATTGTCAAAGGAAGGTGGTTGTTGATGACCTTCCTTCACTAAATAATAGTATTTAGCAAGGAATGGGGGTAATAGAGTCAACATGTGGTGCTTTGGGTTCAATTTCGGGTATTGGTAATGTTAGGCACGAAATTGGAGCTAATGGGGCTGATTCTACAAAATTAGATGGGCCAAGGATTAATGTTATTGAATCTCCTTCGAATTATGGTGGATTTGGGCTTGCAAGAGATGATAATAGAAAGGAAAAGCTTGGTAACTTGCATTTTGGTTCTGATGTGGGTGTAATTGGGCCGAAATCGAATGCTTTGGGCTCAATTTCGGGTCTTGGTAGCTTTGGACAAGGAGGGGCTGATCTTGGACCATTTTCAACACCTTCTTCCATGCATGATCAAGGGCTGAAACCATCTTATTCTAAGGCTGTCCAGAATTCTTCTCCTATTGCTTGTGAGGTACGATCTTCTACCTTTGAATCCTTACAATATTTTAAACCTACTGAAGAAAATGGAAGAATTAAAGTTAGCCCTCCGGTTGAGGTAGCTATTGAGGGAAGTGAAGAATGGAGAACTTCCTTGACAGGGTACTTTGTGGATAAGCGAATTCCTTTCCCCGTAGTGAATTCATTAGTTCATAAAATTTGGGGTAGGTTTGGCCTTAAAGAAGTCTTATCTTCGGAACAAGGGTTCTTTATTTTCAAGTTTGATAGTCTTGACCATGCTTGTGAAGTTCTTGAAAAAGGTCCATGGCATATAGTGAATAAATTGCTTGTACTTAAAAGGTGGCAGCCTAGTTTATCCTTGTCTAAAGATGAGTTACGCAATATTCCTGTATGGGTTAAACTTTATAATCTACCTTTTGAATATTAGATTTCTAAGGGCCTGAGTTTTGTAGTTAGTGCTTTGGGCATTCCATTACATGCCGATCACATTACTTTAGCTAGGAAACGTCTTAGCTTTGCTCGTGTGTGTGTTGAGGTTGATGCTTCGAAGGATGTCATTAATGAGTTTGATATTCAATGTGCTAATGGGGAGTGGAAAACTATTTATGCTGTTTATGAGTGGCTTCCTTCTAGGTGTAATATTTGTAAGGTGTTTGGGCATGCGTCGGGTATATGTAAACCAAGTGTTCAAGATTTGGGTGAAAATGTGAATCTGGTTACAGGAAATAGAGGGGTTGATGTTCATGATATGAAGAAGAGGCACGAAGACTCGTTGGGGCCTAAACGATCGGTTTGGGTTGAGGTTAAAAAAAAGAACAAGGGTAGAGAATTATCTACTATGGGGAACAGTGCTAGTGTTCCGCTTGTGGAAAATGTTGATAATCATCTTAATTTAGTGCCAATGGAGGGCAATGACCATACTCTGAATTTGGAATTAACGGAAGTGGGTACTCCTTTAGCAATTCTGGACACTGTTTGTGATGCAGGGGCTGTTCTTTGTAAGGATGGGGCTAATGGTTATGTTGATGACAGGGATGCTCTTTGTGATGATGGGGCTGCTCTTTGTGATAAGGATGAGGCTAGCCATGGTGAGGATGGTAGTGATTCTAGTCCTCCTCGTAATGCTTTGGCTTCAAAAGTTAAGGATTCTCTGGAAAAGAAAAAGAAGAAGAAAGGTTATAGTAGTAAGGGTAAGAAGAATAAGAAGCACTCCTCCCCTAAGGGGGGTAAGTGGAGATAGATTTGTGGGGGTTTCTTCTTATCTTTGTATATTTATTATGATTTTTGGGTGCTAGAATATTAGGGGTCTTAATGACCCTTTGAAGCAAAAAGAGGTTCGCAATTTGATTAAAGATGAGAAATTGTCTTTGTGTGGTTTAGTGGAAACGAAAGTTCTGGAGAAAAATAAAGATGTTATTCTTAAGACCATTGACCGGTCTTAGAAGGTGGAGTGCAATTATAATTTTTCCTCTTTGGGGAGGATTTGGGTTTGTTGGAATCCGTTCGATGTTACTGTTTTGGTTGTCGGATCTTCTGAACAAGTTATCCATTGTAGAGTTTCTTCTGTTGATTCTACTTGGGAGTGTATGATATCGATTATGTACGGTGATAATTGTAATGTTCGTAGGGAGGCGTTGTGGGCTGATTTAGTGGTGCGCGGAGTGGAATGGGAGAATAGTGCTTGGATTGTGATGGGTGACTTTAATGCTATTAAGTCTTCGGTTGAGAGTGTTGGAGGATCCAATTCTTGGCCACATTGGCAAGATGACTTTTCTAATTGTTTAGCTGAGTCTGGGTTGGATGATTTGCGATTTAATGGGTGCTTCTATACATGGTCTAATCATCGTACGGTTGATCCTATTCTTCGAAAGTTAGATCGAGCTTTGGTCAATTTGAAGTGGGATATTTCATTTCGAGGTTCAGAGGCGCATTTTCTTCCTTCCAGTGTTTCTGATCACTCTCCTATGATTGTTAAGATTGTGGATCTCCCTCGGCGACGGGTGCCTTTTAAGTTTTTTGATTTCTGGGCGGATCATCCAGAATTTTTATCCTTGGTGGATCGAGTTTGGGCGGACAGGGTGGATGGGTCTCCTATGTTTCAGCTATGTAAGAAGCTAAAAAGATTGAAAGTGGAGCTTAAGAAACTTAATAGGGAGTGCTATTCTGACTTGTCTTCTAGGGTGCAGCAAGCTAAGAATGATTTAGAGTCTGTGCAATGGGATATTCAGAGGCAGCCTACGAACATTTCTCTACATAGGGAGTTGTCTCGGTTGGTGAAGCTTTATGGTGATTTGAGTAGAGATGAGGAGAGTTTTTTGAGACAAAAGTCCCGGGTTCAGTGGATTAATTTGGGAGATGGGAATTCTAAGTTCTTTTTTCGATCAATGAGACAAAGATGTAGTAGGAGTAAGGTATTATCTCTTACCGATGAGCATGGTAATCGTGTGGAGGAGCCTAGTGAAGTTAAATCAATGGTGGTGAACTTCTTTGAGACACTTCTGAGACAGCCTGCTGGATGCCCTAGGTGATGAAGACTTATCTAGCACAAAGGCGAGGCAACCTGCTGATTCGAAGGGATAACTTTGGAAATTCATAACGTGTGAACGGCTAGGTTTTTGAAGGCGTGTGAGTAGGTCTTTTTAAAGTTCATGATCTTATCTTCAACTTTGATGTTGGAATCAGATCCATTGGAGGCAACACGAGGAAGATATGGTCGGTTATTTCAAAGTATCCAAAAGCTGTCTTACTTTGACAATTGTGTTATCTTCATTTGATAATTGTGTTGCACGTTTTTATTGAGTTCAAAGCTTCCTAGTCAACAAATCACACCTTTCTTTACTTGTTTTCGTTTCCCATGCTTGGAGGGTTGTTCCAAGACATTTCATTTTCTATTTAAACTCATTTGTAAGTCATTTTATGCAACCATTGATCAATTAATACAAAAACTGAGTGAAATTTCGTTTCACCTACTTGTTCTTGATAGAACTACTGAACTTATCAAAGGAAGGATTCCTTTGTGGCGTTCTTGAGTGTTTATACTTCTGGGTTCGTGGATTGAATATTCATCTGGTCTAGAAGGGTGAAGAATCTGATTTTTGGGAGTTCTTGGGTGTAAAACAAATTGAGTGTGGGTTTGGGGGTTATATAACCTTACAGGGTTCACATCATTTGGTATCAGAGCTGGTTACGGGTTTCATCACAAGTTGACGAGGTTCGTATCATTTGGTATCAGAGCCAAGGCTCTAGTCTCGGGTTTATTCTATCCTTATGTTTTTGTTTTCTATTCAAATCCATCGTATATTTTTGTTCGTTTGTAGTTCGTATCATTCGTTATCATTTCATGTGTAATTCGTATTGTTTCACATCAATAAGTGATGGCCTTGATTTGAGGACAAATCCTTTTCAAGAGGAGGGGAATGATGAAGACTTATCTAGCACAAAGGCATGGAATGCAGATCCAATCTAAGTTCCCGTTGGGCCAGTTACATGAGCACATGCTAAGAAGTTCAAAAATGCATTGAGTGGGCTAATTCAAGTGATTTGGGTTCAGACATGTTCATGGAGGCCCATTGAAGGAATGGACTTGCAAAAGGAGGGCCCAACCTTAGTGAATGTAATTCAAGTTAAGAAAGATGCAACTTGCTGATTCGTAGGGATAACTTTGAAAATTCATAACGTGTGAACGGCTAGGTTTTTGGAGCCGTGTGAGTAGGTCTTTTTAAAGTTCATGATCTTATCTTCAACTTTGATGTTGGAATCAGATCCATTAGAGGCCACACCAGGAAGATATGGTTGGTTATTTCAAAGTATCCAGAAGCTATCTTACTTTGACAATTGTTGTCTTACTTTGACAACGGTGTTATCTTCCTTTGACATTTGTATTGCACGTTTTTATTGAGTTCAAACCTTTATAGTTAACAAAATCACACCTTACTTTACTTATTTTCGTTTCCCATGCTTGGAGGGTTGTTCCAAGACATTTCATTTTCTATTTAAACTCATTTGTAAGTCATTTAATAGAGGCAGAGATGAATTTGAGTATAGAAATGTGAGTTAAAATCTCTCTTGGGTTCTTTGAAGAACCTACGAACTTATCAGATTACTCTGTGGCGTTCGTATCTTGACTTATCAATCAAGTTTGCCATCCTTGATTATGGCGTCCTCCTAATACCAAGGTTCGCACCTTCTCTATAGGTGTTGGGTCGCGGTTTCCATCCTAAACCTGAAAGTAGAACGGTCCTAGGCAGTAACATGGTTACGGGTTTCGTCACAAGTTGGCGGGGTTCGCATCACTTGGTATAAAGGAGGACGCCACAATCAAGGATGAAATACTCGATTGATAAGTCAAGGAGGAACGCCACAGAGAATTCTGATAAGTTCCAGTTAGTTCTCAAAGAACAAAGAGAAAACTCTCTCTATTTTCATTCAAAATTCAAAAGTGCCATTCTTACATCCATTAATATCCTTATATAATGAAACCCTAAAACAAAGGAAAGGAAACAAGCTAGCCATTAAGGCCTTACAAATAGAAAACTAGAATGGCCATAATTGCCTTACAAATGGACCAAAACTAAAACAAACAACTATTAAATCAAGCCCAAATCGAAATTATGCCAAGCTTTCTCTTATTCAGCCCACTCAATTGCCTTGATGATGTTAATCAAGCCTTGGTCTTCATGTGGGTTCATCTTGGGCTTTAATAATTCAGAATCAGCCCATGTGTCTTGAATTAGGCCATTGAGTGCTTCTTTGAATCTCTTAGCCCTTGCCCTTGTTATTGGCCCAACCGGAACACGCAATGGATCCCTTGGTGCAGCTCCCTTATTCTCATCATTCCCTCCATCTTGAAAAGGATTTGTCCTCAAATCGTCACCTACATCAAAAGGAGACAAATCAGAAACATTGAAGCTTGCACTAACACTATACTCACCTGGAAGATCTAACTTGTAGGCATTGTCATTGATCCTTTCAATCACTTGAAATGGGTCATCTCCCCTTGGAAGTAGTTTAGAACGCCTCTGGACTGGAAACCGTTCCTTCCTCATATGCAACCACACCCAATCACCGGGTTCAAACAAAACTTTCTTGCGCCCTTTATTAGCTTGGTTGGCATATTGCTCAGTTCTCCTCTCGATGTTTTGCCTAGTCTTTTCATGGATTTGCTTAACAAACTCTGCCTTTTTCTTTCCATCCAAGTTAACATGCTCAGTCACAGGTAAAGGAAGTAAATCCAAAGGAGTCAACGGGTTAAAACCATACACAATTTCAAAAGGCGAAAAATGAGTTGCAGAATGCACACTCCTATTATAAGCAAACTCTACATGCGGCAAACAATCTTCCCATATTTTCAAGTTCTTTTGTATTATAGCACGCAATAAGGCAGATAAAGTCCTATTAACTACTTCAGTTTGACCATCAGTTTGTGGATGACAAGTAGAAGAAAACAAAAGTTTAGTTCCTAACTTGCCCCCATAAAGTTTTCCAAAAGTAGCTTAAGAATTTAGCATCTCTATCCGAAACAATGGTTTTAGGCATGCCGTGCAATCTAACGATTTCTTTGAAAAACAATTCAGCAATATGTGATGCATCATCAGTTTTATGACAAGGAATGAAATGTGCCATTTTAGAAAACCTATCAACAACCACATATATAGAATCCTTACCCCTCTTTGACCTAGAAAAACCCAGCACAAAATCCATAGAAATATCAATCCAAGGTCCACTAGGTATAGGTAAAGGAGTATACAAACCATGAGGCTTAACCCTAGACTTAGCTTGTCTACACGTAATGCATTTCTCACAAATTCTTTTTACATCACGTTTCATATGAGGCCAAAAGAAGTGTTCATGCAAAACATCTAGGGTCTTGGCTATACCAAAATGCCCCATCAAACCGCCCCCATGAGCTTCCCTCACAAGCAATTCACGCAAAGAACTCTTAGGCACGCATAATTTAGTTTCTCTAAACAAAAATCCATCATGCCTATAAAACTTGCCAAATGCAACCTTTTCACATGCATTGAATACATTGCCAAAATCAGCATCTTCCACATACAATTCCTTAATGTAGTCAAAACCAAACAATCTAGCATCCAAAGTAGAAAGTAAAACGTACCTTCGAGGCATCTCTTCGGGAAACACTTCATCAAAGTCCTGCAAAAGTGAAACAACAACACTAGGCAAAGAAGAGTTAATTTCATTAGTACTAAAACAAGCCTCTTTGTACAAAAGTACAATCATTGGCTGGTTTGAAAACAAAGCCCTTTTGATCTCACTGTCTCTTGCATAAAAGCTCACTTGTTTTATCTCTCTTTTTTTCTCATCATCCTCTTTTTCTTTTGAACTCTCACTCTCTTTTTTAACATCCCTCTCATCTTTTAACCTCACTTGATCTTCATATACTTGTCTTGGGGTTAAAGGTATAAGGGTGATTGGTCTTTTATGGAGCACAAAGGAGTATCTATTAGTGTATCCATCATGAGTCACATGCCTATCAAACTGCCACGGTCTTCCCAAAGGGATATGACCCGCATTCATTGGTACCACGTCACAAACAACTTCATCTTTGTATTTGCCAATTGAAAATGACACCAACACCTGTTTATTCAACCTAACTTCCCCACTATCATTCAACAATTGTAGCTTATAAGGTTTTGGGTGCTTCAGAGTTTTCAAATTCAATTTCTTTACCAAAGTAGTGCTCGCCACATTAGTACAACTCCCCCCATCAATAATCACACTACATACCTTGTCATTAACATGGCAGCGGGTGTGAAAAATGTTTTCACGCTGTACCTCATCATCTTCCTTTGCTTGAGCACTAAGAGCTCGTCTTGCAACCAAAAGCTCTCCACCCACCGGATACTCAAAGTCACCGACATCCTCCAATGGTGGCATGGACTCACCATCAGATTCACCCTCTGATTCGATACCACCATCATCCTTCAAAACCATTACTCTCTTGTTTGGGCATTGTGATGCAATATGACCTGCTCCCAAACACTTAAAGCACTTAATGTCACGATTTCTAGTAGGTTGAGAATCTGGTTTACCTTGGTTTATTGTGCCTTCGGCCTTATGATCTCTGGAAGGTTCGGCCTTGGCCTTGAAATTAGGCTGGTCCTCCCTCTTGCTCCAATTCGGTTTCCATGTTGATGAAGAACCCAAATTTTGCCCAACCCGTGTGGAACCCTTCCTCTTCAATTGTTGTTCCACTTTAATGGCCATGTGTACCATGTCAGTCAATTCAACATAATGCTGCAACTCTACTACATTTGTAATGTCTCGGTGTAGTCCATTGAGAAACCTAGCCATTGTCGCCTCTCTGTCCTCCTGTACATCAGCTCGAATCATGGCTATCTCCATCTCTTTGTAGTAGTCTTCAACACGCTTAGACCCCTGAGTAAGAGTTTGCAATTTGTGAAACAAGCCCCTATAATAGTGACTTGGAATGAATCTCCTCCTCATAACAGTCTTCATCTCCTCCCATGTCTCAATAGGTCTCTCTTCATTCCGTCTCCTACTCACAATCAGTTGATCCCACCAAACAATAGCATAATCGGTGAATTCTATGGCTGCCAATTTCACCTTCTTCAATTCGGAATATTCATGGCAGTCAAGCACCAGCTCTATTCTTTTCTCCCACTCCAGATAAGCTTCAGGATCAGTTTTACCTTGGAAGGTTGGAATCTTCACCTTTATACTACCCAAATTATTATCAACCCTCTCTACATACCTATCTCCTCTGTTCCCATACCTATCTTCTCTATTCCCATACCTATCTTCTCTATCCCCATACCTAACTCCTCTACCTCCCATTCCACGCCTAAATCTCCCCGCACCCACACTGGACATGCGGTCATCCTCCTCTATGTCATTATGATCCCCGTAGTAATCATGAACTTCTTCTCTAACCGGAACCCCATCTCTCCTACGTGCTTGGGGAACGGGTGGTGGCTGTTCCGCACGTGTATTTTCTACCCGATCTAATCGTTCATGAATCGGTTCCATTTCAGCCCTTAACAATCTCCCCATCTCTCTCGTCAATGCTTCCGTTATAAACTTTGTATCTACCTTTCCCAACACCTCATCCGAAGCACTTTCTTTAGACATATTTGCTGCAAAGAAAACGTCAGTAAAAAAATAATAATAATAATAATAATAAAAGAAGGTCCTCACTTCACTCCATCACGTGTTTCCCTCAAACAACAGTTCACTCAGTTCCACTCGTGTTTCACGCAATAAATTTGACTTTTACCCTCAGTATGTCCTCACCTCTCTTGCCTTTTTCCACTCGTAATTTGTTTTCTCAAAAATTCTTTTCAAACTAACCAAACAATAATCAGGATTTCTTAGCCACGTTCACACGAAACAAAAGTTCTTAGGTTCACAGGAAACGAATCACAACGAAATTGATATATATTTTTTTTAATCACTGCACGAATCAAGAAGAGAAATAACAATAGCTGATTTTTTTTTCTCTCTCTCTCTCTTAGATCTAGAAACGCACAAACAAGAATATAACAGAATATACAACTTTGATCTGGATCAATGAAATCAAGAACAAGACTAACACAGACTTAGATCTGGTTCAACGAAACCAAGAACAAGAATAATACAGACAGATAACTTCTCTCTGGATCAATGAAATCCAGAACAAGAATAACACAGATAGATACTTAGATTTGGATCTACGAAATCAAGAACAAGTATAACACAGACAGATACTTAGATTTGGATCTACGAAATCAAGAACAAGAATAACAAAGATAGATAACTTAGATCTGGACACTAACAAGAAGTTCTGGAAATAATATATAATTCTGTGATCAACGAAATCAAAGAAGAATAATAACAAGATAGAATAACCTGATGTTAGAGCCCTAGGCTCTGATACCAAATGATATGAACCTCGTCGATTATATCAAGATTGATGCCAAATATCCGTTCTAACCTCTGGTTTGGATGGAAACCGCGACCCAACACCTATATCGAGATGTGAACTTTGGTATAAAGGAGGACGCCACAATCAAGAATGAAATACTCGATTGATAAGTCAAGGAGGAACGCCACAGAGAATTCTGATAAGTTCCAGTTAGTTCTCAAAGAACAAAGAGAAAACTCTCTCTATTTTCATTCAAAATTCAAAAGTGCCATTCTTACATCCATTAATATCCTTATATAATGAAACCCTAAAACAAAGGAAAGGAAACAAGCTAGCCATTAAGGCCTTACAAATAGAAAACTAGAATGGCCATAATTGCCTTACAAATGGACCAAAACTAAAACAAACAACTATTAAATCAAGCCCAAATCGAAATTATGCCAAGCTTTCTCTTATTCAGCCCACTCAATTGCCTTGATGATGTTAATCAAGCCTTGGTCTTCATGTGGGTTCATCTTGGGCTTTAATAATTCAGAATCAGCCCATGTGTCTTGAATTAGGCCATTGAGTGCTTCTTTGAATCTCTTAGCCCTTGCCCTTGTTATTGGCCCAACCGGAACACGCAATGGATCCCTTGGTGCAGCTCCCTTATTCTCATCATTCCCTCCATCTTGAAAAGGATTTGTCCTCAAATCGTCACCTACATCAAAAGGAGACAAATCAGAAACATTGAAGCTTGCACTAACACTATACTCACCTGGAAGATCTAACTTGTAGGCATTGTCATTGATCCTTTCAATCACTTGAAATGGGTCATCTCCCCTTGGAAGTAGTTTAGAACGCCTCTGGACTGGAAACCGTTCCTTCCTCATATGCAACCACACCCAATCACCGGGTTCAAACACAACTTTCTTGCGCCCTTTATTAGCTTGGTTGGCATATTGCTCAGTTCTCCTCTCGATGTTTTGCCTAGTCTTTTCATGGATTTGCTTAACAAACTCTGCCTTTTTCTTTCCATCCAAGTTAACATGCTCAGTCACAGGTAAAGGAAGTAAATCCAAAGGAGTCAACGGGTTAAAACCATACACAATTTCAAAAGGCGAAAAATGAGTTGCAGAATGCACACTCCTATTATAAGCAAACTCTACATGCGGCAAACAATCTTCCCATATTTTCAAGTTCTTTTGTATTATAGCACGCAATAAGGCAGATAAATTCCTATTAACTACTTCAGTTTGACCATCAGTTTGTGGATGACAAGTAGAAGAAAACAAAAGTTTAGTTCCTAACTTGCCCCCATAAAGTTTTCCAAAAGTAGCTTAAGAATTTAGCATCTCTATCCGAAACAATGGTTTTAGGCATGCCGTGCAATCTAACGATTTCTTTGAAAAACAATTCAGCAATATGTGATGCATCATCAGTTTTATGACAAGGAATGAAATGTGCCATTTTAGAAAACCTATCAACAACCACATATATAGAATCCCTACCCCTCTTTGACCTTGGCAAACCCAGCACAAAATGCATAGAAATATCAATCCAAGGTCCACTAGGTATAGGTAAAGGAGTATACAAACCATGAGGCTTAACCCTAGACTTAGCTTGTCTACACGTAATGCATTTCTCACAAATTCTTTCTACATCACGTTTCATATGAGGCCAAAAGAAGTGTTCATGCAAAACATCTAGGGTCTTGGCTATACCAAAATGCCCCATCAAACCGCCCCCATGAGCTTCCCTCACAAGCAATTCACGCAAAGAACTCTTAGGCACGCATAATTTAGTTTCTCTAAACAAAAATCCATCATGCCTATTAAACTTGCCAAATGCAACCTTTTCACATGCATTGAATACATTGCCAAAATCAGCATCTTCCACATACAATTCCTTAATGTAGTCAAAACCACCATCAACAACACTAGTGAGAGAAAATGCTCTGACTTCTCTCTAGAATTTCTTTGAGAGTTCTTCTCTTCTCTCTTTTCTATTCTCTCTTCGTGATTATTATTGATTTCTTTGATGATTACGAGCTCAATTTTCGTTTTCTTTAGTTTTAGGTTTGCTGGTTCGTTATCTTTAATTCATTAGAAGTTGTTTAGTTTGTTTTTACTACTATGGATGATTTTAATGTGGCCAATCTTGGTGGTTTTAAGTCTAATTCGAGCTGCAACTTGTCTTCAACCAATGAAATGAAGGGATGTAGGGTTTTGGTAGATCAAACCCAAAATCCTACTGCTGGTGGTGTGAAGAAGGATGGAGACCATGTTTCTTCTTTGATCTCAAATGGAATGAAGGGCTATCATATAGCTGATGGTGGTGTGAAGAATGGTGGAGACCATGTTTCTTCTTTGAGTTCCAATGGAGTGAATGGTTATCATGAAGGGCTAGTCATGGGCTGTCATGATATATCATCTATAGATGGTGGTGTCAAGAAGGATGGAGACCATGTTTCTTCTTCTTCTTTGATGATCAATGGGATAAAGAGCTGTCATGAAGGGGTAATGAAGGGCTGCCATGATATGCCCTCTATTGTTGATGGTGGTATGAAGGATGGCAACCATGTTTCTTCTTTGAAATTCAATGGTATGAAGGGCTGTCATGATAAAGCTTCAGCTGGAGTTGTTAAAACTGAATTTGGTAATGGTGGTGCAATGAAAAATGTCTCTTTTGGTGTAAGTAGTAGGTCTCTTGAAATGGATGATAATTGTGATGGAGTAGGAGCTGTTTCCAAAGGAAGAATTGGTTGTCTTTCAACTATTTCGGGATTGGACAAGAAGAAAGGTGTGGTTGACATTGGTGACAAGGGTGAAGACTTGTTGAATGAGGTGTTGCATAGAGATAAGAATGGACAAAATTTTCAAATGGTGGTTGGAGACATGTGCAATGGGCAAATAATTCAAAGGATGGATGATTCTCATGGGCGGATTTTTCAACATAAGGATGCTAATATTGACATTAATGGCCAAAATTGTCAAAGGAAGGTGGTTGTTGAAGACCTTCCTCCACTAAATAAAAGTATTCAGTAAGGAATGGGGGTAATAGAGTCAAAATGTGGTGGTTTGGGTTCAATTTCGGGTATTGGTAATGTTGGGCACGAAATTGGAGCTAATGGGGCTGATTCTACAAAAAATTTTTTTGGATAATGTAAGTATATTAACCAAAGAGACAAAACAAAAGCAAAGGGGCATACCCCAGCGAGAAGATCACAAGGTCAGACAAGGGACAGGCCCTCTACCAACCGAAATTCAAAAAACAGCAAAGCAATAAAAGCTAAGCACAAACCCTGTCATAGGGTGCAGCTAAAAGAAACCATCAAACCGACAGCAAAAGGGACAAACCCCCTAAAAGGCAAAACAAACGAATTACAAAAAAATAGAATCAGATAAACCCCAAGACTGGTGGAGCCACCTATTAGTAGGAGAAGGCACCACACCAGATAAGGAATTAAGACGCATACAAACATCTTTAACAATGGAACGAACAACCACGGAAACAGGTTTAGGTAACTCGCCATGCATCCTAGCATTCCGCTCGCGCCAAATAGCATAGACAGCAGCCGCAAGCATAATACGCACCACCCACCCACGAAGATGCCGACCGCGGAAATGGCAAGACCAAAGAATAGTAGCCTCCCAGCTCCGGGCACGAAGAGATAATCTACACTTCCTTAAAAGAGCAAACCAAACCTCACAAGAATAAGAACAATCAAAAAAGAGATGAGGGACATCCTCACAACTCCCTCCACAAAACACACAACGAATAGCCGGAATCAAGCCATAAACAAGAAGCTTATCCTGAGTAGAAAGAGCACCCCTAATGGCCAGCCAGAAGATGAAAGCATGTCTAGGAATTGATTTAGAATGCCAAACGGACCTAAACCAATCCACCGCTGGCTGCCGGGACCGAAGAGCCTCCCAAGCATTACGAATAGAGAAAGCCCCCCGAGAGTCCTCAACCCAACACAAAGTATCAGCTTGAGAGTTATTAGGCCTGAAGGAATCAGGGGTACCACTACTAATGTCCATCCAATTCCCGGTCAGGGAACGAGGCCAAGCCCAATCCCTCCCCTGAATAACATCCGCCACCCTAGCATGAATACCAAAACCAGAATCATAAATAATCCGACGCCCAAACACCTCCACCAAAGGACCCAGCGGATCCCAATAATCAAACCAAAGGGAAATATCCTTCCCATTATCCACCCGAAACTGCATCAACCGCCGCACAAGACACCGAAGTCCCAAAATTTTCCTCCAACTCCACGAGCAATCCCCAGGGCACCTAACCTCCCACACATTCTTTCCCTTAAGCAGAGTAGATCTAACCCACGAGACCCAGACAGAAGACCTCAAATTGCTACAGACAGCCCACAAATGCTTACTTATGGCAGCTTTATTCCAACACTCAACGCTCTTAATACCGAGCCCACCCTCTTCCTTTGGTAAACACACCGAAGACCATGCAACCTTTGCCCCACCTTTACCTAAATCTGAACCCTTCCAAAGAAAACTACGCAAAATAGTTTCAACCTTAATCACCACTGACTTAGGCAAGATAAAAATGGAGGACCAATACACCTGGATAGAGAACAATACAGATTGAATGAGCTGAAGCCTCCCTGCAAAAGAAAGAACCCTACTAGTCCAACTCTTAACTCTCGCTACAATCCTATCCACAAGAACCCTACAATCCACTGCCATAAGCTTAGTAGAAATCAAAGGAACCCCAAGATATCTAACAGGTAATACCCCTTCCTGAAAACCAAGAATCCCAAGCAACTCTTGCTTAATGTCAGGGTTTGTGTTTAGCTTTTATTGCTTTGCTATTTTTTGAGTTTCGGTTGGTAGGGGGCCTGTCCCTTGTCTGACCTTGTGATCTTCTCACTGGGGTATGCCCCTTTACTTTTGTTTTGTCTCTTTGGTTAATATACTTACATTATCCAAAAAATGTCAGAAGACACACCAGCCACAAAAAGATTGCTCTTACTAGGATTAGGAATCAACCCAGAAAGAGCATGGAACTGACTAAGGACAACATTAACCGCAGCAACTGACTCCCTCTCTACCCTACAGAAAACCATAAGATCATCCGCAAAGCATAAATGCGAAATACCAATCTTCCCACACCGCCAATGGTACGCAAACTGACTCTCTTGCTCCATAATACGCATCAACCCCGAGAAGACCTCCATAGCCAGCACAAATAAATAAGGGGACATAGGATCCCCCTGCCTCAAACCTCGGCTACTAGTAAAGAAACCATTCAACTCGCCATTGATAGAAATAGAGAAACGGGGAGTAGAAATGCACTCAGAAATCCAAGCTATCATCTGCTCCGGGAAGCCTAAAATCTGTAAAATAGCCACTAAGAAATCCCACCGCACAGAATCATAGGCTTTCATTAAATCTACCTTCAGCGCACACCTAGGATGACCCCCATCATGATGATAGTTCCTTAACAATTCCTGCGACAGTAATATATTATCACTAATCCTCCTACCAGCAACGAAGGCCGACTGAAAAGGACTAACAACATCAGGCAGTACCATCTGAACACGATTCGCAATAATTTTGGCAATGCATTTGTAGATAGTGTTACAACACGAAATAGGCCTAAAATCCCCAACCGTAGAAGGATTAGGAACCTTAGGAATAAGAGCAACCACAGTAGCATTCACTTGCTTGAGCAATCTCCCGGAGCTAAAAAACGAACGAATAGCACGAAGAAAATCATCACCAACAACAGACCAGGCTTTCTTGAAGAAAGTAGCATTATACCCATCCGGACCAGGAGCTTTATTATCTTTTAAAGAGAACAAAACTGCTTTAATTTCAACATCACTAACCTCTCTACCCAAGGTAGCACACTGATCACCAGAAATACGCTTCGGGAGAGCCCGCCTCACTAAATCAAGGTCAATCCTAGGGCATCCAACAGGCTGTCTCAGAAGTGTCTCAAAGAAGTTCACCACCGTTGATTTAACTTCACTAGGCTCCTCCACACGATTACCATGCTCATCGGTAAGAGATAATACCTTACTCCTACTACATCTTTGTCTCATCGATCGAAAAAAGAACTTAGAATTCCTATCTCCCAAATTAATCCACTGAACCCGGGACTTTTGTCTCAAAAAACTCTCCTCATCTCTACTCAAGTCACCATAAAGCTTCACCAACCGAGACTCCTCCTCATGTAAAGAAGCGTTCGTAGGCTGCCTCTGAATGTCCCATTGCACAGACTCTAAATCATGTTTAGCTTGTTGCACCCTAGAAGACAAGTCAGAATAACACTCCCTATTAAGTTTCTTAAGCTCTACTTTCAATCTTTTTAGCTTCTTACATAGCTGAAACATAGGAGACCCATCCACCCTGTCCGCCCAAACCCGATCCACCAAGGATAAAAATTCTGGATGATCCGCCCAGAAATCAAAAAACTTAAAAGGTACCCGTCGCCGAGGGAGATCCACAATCTTAACAATCATAGGAGAGTGATCAGAAACACTAGAAGGAAGAAAATGCGCCTCTGAACCTCGAAAGGAAATATCCCAATTCAAGTTGACCAAAGCTCGATCTAACTTTCGAAGAATAGGATCAACCGTACGATGATTAGACCAAGTATAGAAGCACCCATTAAATCGCAGATCATCCAACCTAGACTCAGCTAAACAATTAGAAAAGTCATCTTTCCAATGAGGCCAAGAATTGGAGCCTCCAACACTCTCAACCGAAGACTTAATAGCATTAAAGTCACCCATCACAATCCAAGCACTATTCTCCCATTCCACTCCGCGCGCCACTAAATCAGCCCACAACGCCTCCCTACGAACATTACAATTATCACCGTACACAATCGAAATCATACACTCCCAAGTAGAATCAACAGAAGAAACTCTACAATGGATAACTTGTTCAGAAGATCCGACAACCAAAACAGTAACATCAAACGGATTCCAACAAACCCAAATCCTCCCCAAAGAGGAAAAATTATAATTGCACTCCACCTTCCAAGACCGGTCAATGGTGTTAAGAATAACATCTTTGTTTTTCTCCAGAACTTTCGTTTCCACTATACCACACAAAGACAATTTCTCATCTTTAATCAAATTGCGAACCTCTCTTTGCTTCAAAGGGTCATTAAGACCCCTAATATTCCAGCACCCAAAAATCATAATAAATATACAATGATAAGAAGAAACCCCCACAAATCTATCTCCACTTACCCCCCTTAGGGGAGGAGTGCTTCTTATTCTTCTTACCCTTACTACTGGAACCTTTCTTCTTCTTTTTCTTTTCCAGAGAATCCTTAACTTTTGAAGCCAAAGCATTACGAGGAGGGCTAGAATCACTACCATCCTCACCATGACCAGCCTCATCATTACCACAAATAGCACCCCCATCATCACAAAGAGCATCCCTGTCATCATCATAACCATTAGCCCCATCCTTACAAAGAACAGCCCCTGCATCACAAACAGTGTCCAAAATTGCTAAAGGAGTACCCTCTTCCATTACTTCCAAATTCAGAGTATGGTCATTGCCCTCCATTGGTACTAAATTAAGATGATTATCAACATTTTCCACAAGCGGAACACTAGCACTATTCCCCATAGTAGATAATTCTCCACCCTTGTTCTTTTTTTTAACCTCAACCCAAACCGGCCGTTTAGGCCCCAACGAGTCTTCGTGCCTCTTCTTCATATCATGAACATCAACCCCTCCATTTCCGGTAACCATATTCACATTGTCACCCAAATCTTGAACGCTTTGTTTACATATACCCGGCGCATGCCCAAACACCTTACAAATATTACACCTAGAAGGAAGCCACTCATAAACAGCATAAATAGTTTTCCACTCCCCATTAGCACATTGAATATCAAACTCATTAATGACATCCTTCGAAGCATCAATCTCAACACACACACGAGCATAGCTAAGACGTTTCCTAGCTAATGTAATGTGATCGGCATGCAATGGAATGCCCAAAGCACTAACTACAAAACTCAGGCCCTTAGAAGTCCAATATTCAAACGGAAGATTGTAAAGTTTAACCCATACAGGAATATTGCGTAACTCATCTTTAGACAAGGATAAACTAGGCTGCCACCGTTTAAGAACAAGCAATTTATTCACTATATGCCATGGACCTTTTTCAAGAACTTCACAAGCATGGTCAAGACTATCAAACTTGAAAATAAAGAACCCTTGTTCCGAAGATAAAACTTCTTTAAGGCCAAACCTACCCCAAATTTTATGAACTACTGAATTCACTACGGGGAAAGGAATTCTCTTATCCACAAAGTACCCTATCAAGGAAGTTCTCCATTCTTCACTTCCCTCAATAGCTACCTCAACCGGAGGGCTAACTTTAATTCTTCCATTTTCTTCAGTTGGTTTAAAATATTGTAAGGATTCAAAGGTAGAAGATCGTACCTCACAAGCAATAGGAGAAGAATTCTGGACAGCCTTAGCATAAGATGGTTTCAGCCCTTGATCATGCGTGGAAGAAGGTGTTGAAAATGGTCCAAGATCAGCCCCTCCTTGTCCAAAGCTACCAAGACCCGAAATTGAACCCAAAGCACTCGATTTCAGCCCAATTACGCCCACATCAGACCCAAAATGTAAGTTACCAAGCTTTTCCTTTCTATGATCATCTCTTGCAAGCCCAGATCCACCATAATTCGAAGGTGATTCAATAACATTAATCCTTGGCCCATCTAATTTTGTGGAATCAGTCCCATTAGCTCCAATACCCGAAATTGAGCCCAAAGCACCAAAGTTTGACTCTCTTACCCCCATTCCTTGCTGACTAGTATTATTTAGTGAAGGAAAGTCATCAACAACCACCTTCCTTTGACAATTTTGGCTATTAAGGTCAATACTAGCCACCTTATTTTGAAAAACTTGTCCATGAGAATCATTCATCATTTGAATTATTTGCCCATTGCACATGATCTCATTCAACAAGTCTTCACTCTTTTCATCAATGTCAACCATAGCTTTCTTCTTGTCCAATCCCGAAATTGTTGAGAGACAACCATCCTTCACATGGTTTTCACCCAAAACCAGATTTCTACCTTCACCCAAAACCAGATTTTCATCTTCCTCATCATGCAACACCTCATGAAGAACATCAGCATGCTTGGCTTCAATATCAGCCCCATTAGCTTCAATTTCGTGCCCAACATTACCAATACCCGAAATTGAAACAAAAGCACCAGATTTTGGCCCATTCTTGACACATCTCTCACCCAAAACCAGATTACCATCTTCCTCATCATGCACCACCCTATGAAGAACATTAACATGCTTGCCATCTTCCTCATCATGCACCACCCTATGAAGAACATCACCATGCTTGCCTTCAATCCCATTTGCACATGCCTTGTTGCCCATTTTACCATTACTACTCTGATTCTTAAAACTATGCAAAACATGTTGCTTGCTTAACAACAATTTTGAAGAAGCATCACAAGAGATCCTACCTCCAATAGCTATGTCAAATGCATCATCACCAGCAGCTCTCTTCTCTAGTTCTCGAACCTTCATACGTTGAATCTTCATATTAAGACCCAAATCTGAATCTTTCATAAAACCATCATGATAGCCCTTTATTCCACCATTTTTTACATCACCAGCAGTTGGTGAACCACCAACCATGGCTCCAACTAGAACACCAAGAAGAAGATGAAGATCACACCCCAACAGTAAGGAAAAAATTCAGCTCAAAATCACAAGCATACCATGGCACAAAACAAGCTAAAAAACTGCCCAGAAAATGACCAGCAAACCTAAAGCTAAAGAAGAACGAAAATTGAGCTTGTAATCATCAAAAGAAATCAATAATGATCCCAAAGAGAGAATAGAAAAAAAATCAAGAAGAACACTCAAAAAATTCTAGAGATAAGGCAGAGCATTTTCTCTCTCTAAAACCCCAAGAATTTGAAATATCCTACGAAAAATAATGAAGAACCGATTCTACAGTCTCAGAAGACACAATGGCTCTTTCAATGAGGGTTTTAGAGAGAGAAAATGCTCTGCCTTCTCTCTAGAATTTTTTAAGTGTTCTTCTTAATTTTTTTCTATTCTCTCTTTGGGATCATTATTGATTTCTTTTGATGATTACAAGCTCAATTTTCGTTCTTCTTTAGTTTTAGGTTTGCTGGTCCGTTTTCTTTAATTTATTAGAAGTTTTAGTTTGCTTTTCTGCTATGGATGATTTTAATGTGGCCAATCTTGGTGGTTTTAAGGCTAATTCGAGCTGCAAATTGTCTTCAACCAATGGAATGAAGGCTAATTCGAGCTGCAACTTGTCTTCAACCAATGGAATGAAGGGATGTAGGGTTTTGGTAGATCAAACCCAAAATCCTACTGCTGGTGGTGTGAAGAAGGATGGAGACCATGTTTCTTCTTTGATCTCAAATGGAATGAAGGGCTATCATATAGCTGATGGTGGTGTGAAGAATGGTGGAGACCATGTTTCTTCTTTGAGTTCCAATGGAGTGAATGGTTATCATGAAGGGCTAGTCATGGGCTGTCATGATATATCATCTATAGATGGTGGTGTCAAGAAGGATGGAGACCATGTTTCTTCTTCTTCTTTGATGATCAATGGGATAAAGAGCTGTCATGAAGGGGTAATGAAGGGCTGCCATGATATGCCCTCTATTGTTGATGGTGGTATGAAGGATGGCAACCATGTTTCTTCTTTGAAATTCAATGGTATGAAGGGCTGTCATGATAAAGCTTCAGCTGGAGTTGTTAAAACTGAATTTGGTAATGGTGGTGCAATGAAAAATGTCTCTTTTGGTGTAAGTAGTAGGTCTCTTGAAATGGATGATAATTGTGATGGAGTAGGAGCTGTCTCCAAAGGAAGAATTGGTTGTCTTTCAACTATTTCGGGATTGGACAAGAAGATAGGTGTGGTTGACATTGGTGACAAGGGTGAAGACTTGTTGAATGAGGTGTTGCATAGAGATAATAATGGACACAATTTTCAAGTGGTGGTTGGAGACATGTGCAAGGGGCAAATAATTCAAAGGATGGATGATTCTCATGGGCGGATTTTTCAACATAAGGATGCTAATATTGACATTAATGACCAAAATTGTCAAAGGAAGGTGGTTGTTGATGACCTTCCTCCACTAAATAAAAGTATTCAGCAAGGAATGGGGGTAATAGAGTTAAAATGTGGTGCTTTGGGTTCAATTTCGGGTATTGGTAATGTTGGGCACGAAATTGGAGCTAATGGGGCTGATTCTACAAAATTAGATGGGCCAAGGATTAATGTTATTGAATCACCTTCGAATTATGGTCGAGTTGGGCTTGCAAGAGATGATAATAGAAAGGAAAAGCTTGGTAACTTGCATTTTGGGTCTGATGTGGGTGTAATTGGGCCGAAATCGAGTGCTTTGGGTTCAATTTCGGGTCTTGGTAGCTTTGGACAAGGAGGGGCAGATCTTGGACCATTTTCAACACCTTCTTCCATGCATGATCAAGGGCTGAAACCATCTTATGCTAAGGCTGTCCAGAATTCTTCTCCTATTGCTTGTGAGGTACGATCTTCTACCTTTGAATCCTTACAATATTTTAAACCTACTGAAGAAAATGGAAGAATTAAAGTTAGCCCTCCGGTTGAGGTAGCTATTGAGGGAAGTGAAGAATGGAGAACTTCCTTGATAGGGTACTTTGATAGGAAACGTCTTAGCCTTGCTCGTGTGTGTGTTGAGGTTGATGCTTCGAAGGATGTCATTAATGAGTTTGATATTCAATGTGCTAATGGGGAGTGGAAAACTATTTATGCTGTTTATGAGTGGCTTCCTTCTAGGTGTAATATTTGTAAGGTGTTTGGGCATGAGTCGGGTATATGTAAACCAAGTGTTCAAGATTTGGGTGACAATATGAATCTGGTTACAGGAAATAGAGGGGTTGATGTTCATGATATGAAGAAGAGGCAAGAAGACTCGTTGGGGCCTAAACGACCGGTTTGGGTTGAGGTTAAAAAAAAGAACAAGGGTGGAGAATTATCTACTATGGGGAACAGTGCTAGTGTTCCGCTTGTGGAAAATATTGATAATCATCTTAATTTAGTGCCAATGGAGGGCAATGACCATACTCTGAATTTGGAAGTAACGGAAGAGGGTACTCCTTTAGCAATTCTGGACACTGTTTGTGATGCAGGGGCTGTTCTTTGTAAGGATGGGGCTAATGGTTATGTTGATGACAGGGATGCTCTTTGTGATGATGGAGATGCTATTTGTGATAAGGATGAGGCTGGTCATGGTGAGGATGGTAGTGATTCTAGTCCTCCTCGTAATGCTTTGGCTTCAAAAGTTAAGGATTCTCTAGAAAAGAAAAAGAAGAAGAAAGGTTCTAGCAGTAAGGGTAAGAAGAATAAGAAGCACTCCTCCCCTAGGGGCGGTAAGTGGAGATAGATTTGTGGGGGTTTCTTCTTATCTTTGTATATTTATTATGATTTTTGGGTGCTGGAATATTAGGGGTCTTAATGACCCTTTGAAGCAAAGAGAGGTTCGCAATTTGATTAAAGATGAGAAATTGTCTTTGTGTGGTTTAGTGGAAACGAAAGTTCTGGAGAAAAATAAAGATGTTATTCTTAAGACTATTGACCGGTCTTGGAAGGTGGAGTGCAATTATAATTTTTCCTCTTTGGGGAGGATTTGGGTTTTTTGGAATCCGTTCGATGTTACTGTTTTGGTTGTCGGATGTTCTGAACAAGTTATCCATTGTAGAGTTTCTTCTGTTGATTCTACTTGGGAGTGTATGATATCGGTAGTGTACGGTGATAATTGTAATGTTCGTAGGGAGGCGTTGTGGGCTGATTTAGTGGCGCGCGGAGTGGAATGGGAAAATAGTGCTTGGATTGTGATGGGTGACTTTAATGCTATTAAGTCTTCGGTTGAGAGTGTTGGAGGATGCAATTCTTGGCCACATTGGAAAGACGACTTTTCTAATTGTTTAGCTGAGTCTGGGTTGGATGATCTGCGATTTAATCTGTGCTTCTATACATGGTCTAATCATCGTACGGTTGATCCCATTCTTCGAAAGTTAGATCGAGCTTTGGTCAATTTGAAGTGGGATATTTCATTTCGAGGTTCTGAGGCGCATTTTCTTCCTTCCAGTGTTTCTGATCACTCTCCTATGATTGTTAAGATTGTGGATCTCCCTCGGCGACAGGTGCCTTTTAAGTTTTTTGATTTCTGGGCGGATCATCCAGAATTTTTATCCTTGGTGGATCGAGTTTGGGCGGAAAGGGTGGATGGGTCTCCTATGTTTCAGCTATGTAAGAAGTTAAAAAGATTGAAAGTGGAGCTTAAGAAACTTAATAGGGAGTGTTATTCTGACTTGTCTTCTAGGGTGCAGCAAGCTAAGCATGATTTAGAGTCTGTGCAATGGGATATTCAGAGGCAGCCTACGAACATTTCTTTACATGGGGAGGAGTCTCGATTGGTGAAGCTTTATAGTGATTTGAGTAGAGATGAAGAGAGTTTTTTGAGACAAAAGTCCCGGGTTCAGTGGATTAATTTGGGAGATAGGAATTCTAAGTTCTTTTTTCGATCGATGAGACAAAGATGTAGTAGGAGTAAGGTATTATCTCTTACCGATGAGCATGGTAATCGTGTGGAGGAGCCTAGTGAAGTTAAATCAATGGTGGTGAACTTCTTTGAGACACTTCTGAGACAGCCTGCTGGATGCCCTAGGATTGACCTTGATTTAGTGAGGCGGGCTCTCCCGAAGCGTATTTCTGGTGATCAGTGTGCTACCTTGGGTAGAGAGGTTAGTGATGTTGAAATTAAGGCAGTTTTGTTCTCTTTAAAAGATAATAAAGCTCCTGGTCCGGATGGGTATAATGCTACTTTCTTCAAGAAAGCTTGGTCTGTTGTTGGTGATGATTTTCTTCGTGCTATTCGTTCGTTTTTTAGCTCCGGGAGATTGCTCAAGCAAGTGAATGCTACTGTGGTTGCTCTTATTCCTAAGGTTCCTAATCCTTCTAAGGTTGGGGATTTTAGGCCTATTTCGTGTTGTAACACTATCTACAAATGCATTGCCAAAATTATTGCAAATCGAGTTCAGATGGTGCTGCCTGATGTTGTTAGTCCTTTTCAGTCGGCCTTCGTTGCTGGTAGGAGGATTAGTGATAATATATTACTGTCGCAGGAATTGTTAAGGAACTATCATCGTGGTGGGGGTCATCCTAGGTGTGCGCTGAAGGTAGATTTAATGAAAGCCTATGATTCTGTGCGGTGGGATTTCTTAGTGGCTATTTTACAGATTTTAGGCTTCCCAGAGCAGATGATAGCTTGGATTTCTGAGTGCATTTCTACTCCCCGTTTCTCTATTTCTATCAATGGCGAGTTGAATGGTTTCTTTGTGATGCGACTTTTTGTACCCGCAAGTATACGGGGTCGGCACAAGTAATAAAATGATGAGTAAATTATCGTCTCCACAGGGATATTTAGGCGTTGAGTACTAAAATTAACCAAGCCTATTTCTATTTGGATAACCGAAAGGTTTAAAATGATAAAAATATAAAGACATGAAAATAAAGCAAGCAACCAAAATGAGAGATTAGTTAGGGTATTTGAATTCACCTAATCCATCCGATTGAATTTCATGAAAGCACATTGTTGAGGTTTAATTATGCATGAAGATGACCGTGTTTATCTAATTTATCCAAAGTCCCCTCTCGAGGTAAATCGGACCTATTCCGCACACACTAATATCCTATCTCTCGATGGTATATCCAAGTGCATGGAAATGCATTAATTACAATAAACACCCTATGTGATCACACAAGCAAATTAGTATATCTCTATCCAATTCTACTTGTGGTGGACATTATATCGAGCACGTGGTGGGCGTCTCCTCTCGGTACATAACACACCACCAAATTATCATCTAAATGGAGGCCTTCACATTTAAAAGCATTAAGCACAATAAAACCACTCAACAACACAATAATCAACCGCAACAAATTAAACAATCAATTCATTCGATCATCATAGAATAAGATCCATCAAAACCCCAACTTACAAGTTTAGCTCATAATCATGGTTTTCAATAATTAAACTAAATTAAATTAACTAAAACAATTAATATAAAACGAGACGGATTCAATGGAGGATAATGCGAGGTAGTCACACGGTTCCAATCACGGAAATGGAAAATATATTGATTATTATTAAGCACATAATATCATGAGATAAATAACATAAAATATATTCATAAACAATAAATATCCAAATCCGTTCACGGTTCCGAAAATCACCTAACAATAGTTCTAACAACTCAAAATCATAAATGAACAATCAAGGAAGATAAATGAGATGAAATACAACCCATTGAAGCTCTCAAGACTCGAAGTTCCGCTTTGGTCCGGCTTGAACTTCTCCGCTTTCGATCTTCGTCTTCTTCGATGAACACTTGCGATTTAGAGATGTTGTGATGATTTGTGATGCTTGGGATGTGTTTGGGAGGAGCAAGGAGGGTTGAAATCACCCTTGGAACAGCTTGGGAGCTGTCTGGACTGCTGCCACGAGCTCCCTCTCCCTCTGCCATTTTTCTGCACTTTTCATTTTATAGCAGCCCGTTAGGGCTGCGTTTTTCTTTGTACCGCGACCTCCACCGCGACCTGTGGTCGCGGTGGCATGGTCGCGGCCTTCACTGGTCTGCTGGAAGAGGTTGCAGCGCGAGCAGCACCGCGAGGAGGCCACACAGCGCTCGAGTTCGCCACCTTCGCTGCTGGAACTTTTTCTGCACCGCGAGCTTCCCTCGCGAGCACAAGTCGCGCTCGGTCATCGCGCAGCTCACTGGACGCGTTCTCTTCTTCGTCGCGAGCTGCACCGCGAGCTGGGGCTGGTCGCGGTCGTGCTCGCCGTGCTCACTGGTCTGGGCTGGGCGTCTTCAACGCGAGCTGCTGGACGCGAGGAGAGGCGAGAGAGAAAGGTCGCGCTGCATGGCGAACTTTTGTTTTTATTTCTTAACCAAAACGACGTCGTTTTGGACCAAAGCTTTGGTCCAAAACGGCGTCGTTCAACTTAAGTCAATTTCCTTTTTTTGCCAAAACGCACCGTTTCACTTAAGTTTGGCGGAACTTTCTGAATTTACGATTTTGCCCCAGAACTTTCACATGCTTTCATCGATACCCTTCCATAATGTTACTGAAATTACACATTTTCCCCAAAAATATATAAAATCATCATTTAGGTCCCTAAACCTGCACACTCAAGGAAAACACGTCAAAAGCACCAAAAATACTTAAGAATACAATTAAAAGATACGGTTTAGGGGTCGTAAATATATGAAAATAAATGACCGATCAAATACCCCCAAACTTATCTTTTGCTTGTCCTCAAGCAAATTGAAACACACCACGATTAAAAACAAAGACAAAAATAACTAAAACTAAAATCAACAACGAACTAAGCTATATCCATTTTCGTAGGATGCAACGATGGCACTTAGCATGTGCCACAAGCCTTTAAACCCCTAGGTGGCCCTAGTGGACGAGTTATAGTCTCGTGAGGGTTTACCAGCTACGATACCCACAAACGTCCTAAGCTAACCACACACATAGCTCAACATCAAAATAAGTATATACACAAATGCAAAGGTATAAGAATAGCACAAAATTAGAAATTCAAAATGCTGTCAATAAGTCTAATACATCCTATATCATACTGGACACTGACATACAATGCATTTATAATCGTGACACCTTCCATATCAATAAACCGCTGATATAATTCGCCTCGACTCTAGTCTTACAAGTTTTCACTCAATAGCACTCAGAACCTAGGCAATCACACTTTCAACTGCATATGACCGGAATTTATGAGCAAAAAAATTTCAAAATGTGTCGTATGCATCAATAATTAGAAAGAACGCACAGATTTAACAAAGGATCTCATGAATGATATCAAATGTTAAGAACGGAAAAATCAATATACATACATGTCAAATATTACAATTAAGTTTCCTAAGGAGATCAACAGGTCTTTAAATGGTTGTAATGGGGCTTTGGGGAGATTGGCTCAAAAAGAACGGAAATCGGGCTCAACTCACTTGGAAACCTATTGAGAGACTTCATAAAATTTTCAATTCGTGCAACTTCTCTCATGACTACCAAATTTGCTCAACTTTTTTTCCCTTCATCTTTAACACCTTTCTCCTTCAACCTCTTTTTCAACCCTTTTTCAATTTTTACTTTGTGCATTTCACTCCTTTTTTCTCATTTTAGCCAACTCTTTTTATATATATATTTTTATTTATTGGCTATTCTATTTTTCTGCACATTTCCACATCCTTTTCATATTTTTTTAACTCCACTCCTCTTTCTCACTCAACACTTACACATTTTTCTTTTAATTGTCTCTAGTTTCCAAGCGTCAAAGGTAACGTCTTACAATTTCGGCTAGGATTTTTGGATATGTAGGTCATACAATAAAAGGCTAATATGATAGTGTTTGGCCGCGAATGGGATAGGGAGCACACAATTACGGATAGGAAATCAAGCTATTTAGGAATTCACACACGATGCCTGGATCATATCTCCAAAATCTACTCAATCGAACATTCGAAACATATATACAAGATTTTCATAATGCAGTTCATTAACATCCAATGCAAACCTATAGAGATCAATCTAATGACAATAAAGCTCAAGAAAGTGTATAAGAGTAGAAACGAAAAATTCCCTCAGCATAAATACGCAATAATCTCAAAATCTTACTAAGGGTAGTCTCCACTATTAATCAGAGCTATTAATTGAAAGTTGTCACATATTACAATGCAAAGAGGTCAAACCTATATGTTTAGATGCACAAACACTACCGGCATTATTCCAAATAACAACTTTGTACGCTCAAATGACCTAAGTATTTATATATTATTACTCAATTATCTGTAAAGCATGCATATGGTTTCGCTATCCTAACACAGACACAACAAAATACGAAAATACAATAAAAGACTCGAAAACTGGTGTACGTGGCATTGTTATACCTAAGTCTTCCAAACGCATTGCGTATGAGGAATGTCTAGGTTTCCAGCCTATATACACCAATCAGACGCACAAACACACAAACACTAAACAATACCCCCAAACTTAAAATAAACATTGTCCTCAATGTTTTACACCTTACGTACGAAGAAAAGGGGCTTACAAAGAAATAAAAACTAAAAACTAGAAATAAAAGCTAAAAACAATCAAACTCGACATAAAAACAAAAACGCACAAAACAAATGAACACATCACAACAGTCCTAATATCCACAACTAACAACCCTAGATATCCACAACTAACAAATCTAAAATAAACACACAAATACAAACAAAAACAAAATCAAAGAAATCAAACACTTCAAAAATATGTACATCCAACCAAACTTCCCCCGAACTTCAAAATTTTCAACACAAGGCACAACACTTCAAAAGGTTCATGGGAAAGAGTTACGAAACACAAGAAAAAATTTAACTAGAAACAATAAAAATAAAATAAAAGAAAATATGTACAAGCTTTTACCTCATCGCTTGAGCTTTCGCCCACCTCCCCCATGATTGGTATCTCCTCATCAGCTTACCGCACCAACCTAACCAAATGACTGGAAGAGAAGACGACTCTCCCAGCACTGGATACCTCGAATGCGAAGGTATCTTTCTACGGCCCAAGTGCGGGTTCTGCTCAAAAGGCGGAGGCGGTTTGGGCTTCCCTTCTCCGAGGTCTACAGAAACGTATGTATCTTGGTGGCTTTCTTCCTTCGCAGTGGCGCTATGGACTAGACATAACTCAAGTGGCTCTGGAAGGGTAGATGCCTCATCTCCATAAAACAAGTTCTTGCTCCCTTCCGTCTCTACTTGATCAACCCAAATCTGATGCTCAATTTGCTCTTCGATTTCCACGGCCGTTTCATTGCATTGCACCATAGGATATGGTTCGTGCTCTTGCCATTGGATATCTGTAGCTAATTTGCTGATTTGAATCTCCAAGCGTTGGGTAGCTGCTTGAGTATGTTGAGCAACTTGATCCAGTTTAGCTTCCAGCTTCCTCAGGGCCTCATCTTGGGAATCCATTCTTTCATCCATCTTAGACATGAATTTTAAAATCATGTCCTCCAATGCTGGATCAACTTCCTGATGTTCCTGCTGGTTGCTACAATGAGATTCAGAATGGTTGCTCCACCCAGGATTGTACGAGCTCAGGTAGGGGTTGTTCCGTTGATAATGTACATAGCCCTCGTACTGAATTTGCTCAGAACGGCTCTCAGCAAACGGATTACCCATCTGACAATCAGTACTCACATGTGGCCCCCCACATAAGAAACAACCCAAAGGTGCTTCGTAGTCTCTAGTTGCCACTTCCTCGGTAAGCTCATGCGCCTCATACCAAGGATACATGTCCTCCAGAGAAAACAAAAAAAATCAAAATTAAAAAGAATAAAAATAAAATATATACAAATCCAAATTAGCTATAGACTTAATCGGTATTAATATCAACACAACTAAAAATATCCCCGGCAACGGCGCCAAAAACTTGATGCGACTTTTTGTACCCGCAAGTATACGGGGTCGGCACAAGTAATAAAATGATGAGTAAATTATCGTCTCCACAGGGATATTTAGGCGTTGAGTACTAAAATTAACCAAGCCTATTTCTATTTGGATAACCGAAAGGTTTAAAATGATAAAAATATAAAGACATGAAAATAAAGCAAGCAACCAAAATGAGAGATTAGTTAGGGTATTTGAATTCACCTAATCCATCCGATTGAATTTCATGAAAGCACATTGTTGAGGTTTAATTATGCATGAAGATGACCGTGTTTATCTAATTTATCCAAAGTCCCCTCTCGAGGTAAATCGGACCTATTCCGCACACACTAATATCCTATCTCTCGATGGTATATCCAAGTGCATGGAAATGCATTAATTACAATAAACACCCTATGTGATCACACAAGCAAATTAGTATATCTCTATCCAATTCTACTTGTGGTGGACATTATATCGAGCACGTGGTGGGCGTCTCCTCTCGGTACATAACACACCACCAAATTATCATCTAAATGGAGGCCTTCACATTTAAAAGCATTAAGCACAATAAAACCACTCAACAACACAATAATCAACCGCAACAAATTAAACAATCAATTCATTCGATCATCATAGAATAAGATCCATCAAAACCCCAACTTACAAGTTTAGCTCATAATCATGGTTTTCAATAATTAAACTAAATTAAATTAACTAAAACAATTAATATAAAACGAGACGGATTCAATGGAGGATAATGCGAGGTAGTCACACGGTTCCAATCACGGAAATGGAAAATATATTGATTATTATTAAGCACATAATATCATGAGATAAATAACATAAAATATATTCATAAACAATAAATATCCAAATCCGTTCACGGTTCCGAAAATCACCTAACAATAGTTCTAACAACTCAAAATCATAAATGAACAATCAAGGAAGATAAATGAGATGAAATACAACCCATTGAAGCTCTCAAGACTCGAAGTTCCGCTTTGGTCCGGCTTGAACTTCTCCGCTTTCGATCTTCGTCTTCTTCGATGAACACTTGCGATTTAGAGATGTTGTGATGATTTGTGATGCTTGGGATGTGTTTGGGAGGAGCAAGGAGGGTTGAAATCACCCTTGGAACAGCTTGGGAGCTGTCTGGACTGCTGCCACGAGCTCCCTCTCCCTCTGCCATTTTTCTGCACTTTTCATTTTATAGCAGCCCGTTAGGGCTGCGTTTTTCTTTGTACCGCGACCTCCACCGCGACCTGTGGTCGCGGTGGCATGGTCGCGGCCTTCACTGGTCTGCTGGAAGAGGTTGCAGCGCGAGCAGCACCGCGAGGAGGCCACACAGCGCTCGAGTTCGCCACCTTCGCTGCTGGAACTTTTTCTGCACCGCGAGCTTCCCTCGCGAGCACAAGTCGCGCTCGGTCATCGCGCAGCTCACTGGACGCGTTCTCTTCTTCGTCGCGAGCTGCACCGCGAGCTGGGGCTGGTCGCGGTCGTGCTCGCCGTGCTCACTGGTCTGGGCTGGGCGTCTTCAACGCGAGCTGCTGGACGCGAGGAGAGGCGAGAGAGAAAGGTCGCGCTGCATGGCGAACTTTTGTTTTTATTTCTTAACCAAAACGACGTCGTTTTGGACCAAAGCTTTGGTCCAAAACGGCGTCGTTCAACTTAAGTCAATTTCCTTTTTTTGCCAAAACGCACCGTTTCACTTAAGTTTGGCGGAACTTTCTGAATTTACGATTTTGCCCCAGAACTTTCACATGCTTTCATCGATACCCTTCCATAATGTTACTGAAATTACACATTTTCCCCAAAAATATATAAAATCATCATTTAGGTCCCTAAACCTGCACACTCAAGGAAAACACGTCAAAAGCACCAAAAATACTTAAGAATACAATTAAAAGATACGGTTTAGGGGTCGTAAATATATGAAAATAAATGACCGATCAAATACCCCCAAACTTATCTTTTGCTTGTCCTCAAGCAAATTGAAACACACCACGATTAAAAACAAAGACAAAAATAACTAAAACTAAAATCAACAACGAACTAAGCTATATCCATTTTCGTAGGATGCAACGATGGCACTTAGCATGTGCCACAAGCCTTTAAACCCCTAGGTGGCCCTAGTGGACGAGTTATAGTCTCGTGAGGGTTTACCAGCTACGATACCCACAAACGTCCTAAGCTAACCACACACATAGCTCAACATCAAAATAAGTATATACACAAATGCAAAGGTATAAGAATAGCACAAAATTAGAAATTCAAAATGCTGTCAATAAGTCTAATACATCCTATATCATACTGGACACTGACATACAATGCATTTATAATCGTGACACCTTCCATATCAATAAACCGCTGATATAATTCGCCTCGACTCTAGTCTTACAAGTTTTCACTCAATAGCACTCAGAACCTAGGCAATCACACTTTCAACTGCATATGACCGGAATTTATGAGCAAAAAAATTTCAAAATGTGTCGTATGCATCAATAATTAGAAAGAACGCACAGATTTAACAAAGGATCTCATGAATGATATCAAATGTTAAGAACGGAAAAATCAATATACATACATGTCAAATATTACAATTAAGTTTCCTAAGGAGATCAACAGGTCTTTAAATGGTTGTAATGGGGCTTTGGGGAGATTGGCTCAAAAAGAACGGAAATCGGGCTCAACTCACTTGGAAACCTATTGAGAGACTTCATAAAATTTTCAATTCGTGCAACTTCTCTCATGACTACCAAATTTGCTCAACTTTTTTTCCCTTCATCTTTAACACCTTTCTCCTTCAACCTCTTTTTCAACCCTTTTTCAATTTTTACTTTGTGCATTTCACTCCTTTTTTCTCATTTTAGCCAACTCTTTTTATATATATATTTTTATTTATTGGCTATTCTATTTTTCTGCACATTTCCACATCCTTTTCATATTTTTTTAACTCCACTCCTCTTTCTCACTCAACACTTACACATTTTTCTTTTAATTGTCTCTAGTTTCCAAGCGTCAAAGGTAACGTCTTACAATTTCGGCTAGGATTTTTGGATATGTAGGTCATACAATAAAAGGCTAATATGATAGTGTTTGGCCGCGAATGGGATAGGGAGCACACAATTACGGATAGGAAATCAAGCTATTTAGGAATTCACACACGATGCCTGGATCATATCTCCAAAATCTACTCAATCGAACATTCGAAACATATATACAAGATTTTCATAATGCAGTTCATTAACATCCAATGCAAACCTATAGAGATCAATCTAATGACAATAAAGCTCAAGAAAGTGTATAAGAGTAGAAACGAAAAATTCCCTCAGCATAAATACGCAATAATCTCAAAATCTTACTAAGGGTAGTCTCCACTATTAATCAGAGCTATTAATTGAAAGTTGTCACATATTACAATGCAAAGAGGTCAAACCTATATGTTTAGATGCACAAACACTACCGGCATTATTCCAAATAACAACTTTGTACGCTCAAATGACCTAAGTATTTATATATTATTACTCAATTATCTGTAAAGCATGCATATGGTTTCGCTATCCTAACACAGACACAACAAAATACGAAAATACAATAAAAGACTCGAAAACTGGTGTACGTGGCATTGTTATACCTAAGTCTTCCAAACGCATTGCGTATGAGGAATGTCTAGGTTTCCAGCCTATATACACCAATCAGACGCACAAACACACAAACACTAAACAATACCCCCAAACTTAAAATAAACATTGTCCTCAATGTTTTACACCTTACGTACGAAGAAAAGGGGCTTACAAAGAAATAAAAACTAAAAACTAGAAATAAAAGCTAAAAACAATCAAACTCGACATAAAAACAAAAACGCACAAAACAAATGAACACATCACAACAGTCCTAATATCCACAACTAACAACCCTAGATATCCACAACTAACAAATCTAAAATAAACACACAAATACAAACAAAAACAAAATCAAAGAAATCAAACACTTCAAAAATATGTACATCCAACCAAACTTCCCCCGAACTTCAAAATTTTCAACACAAGGCACAACACTTCAAAAGGTTCATGGGAAAGAGTTACGAAACACAAGAAAAAATTTAACTAGAAACAATAAAAATAAAATAAAAGAAAATATGTACAAGCTTTTACCTCATCGCTTGAGCTTTCGCCCACCTCCCCCATGATTGGTATCTCCTCATCAGCTTACCGCACCAACCTAACCAAATGACTGGAAGAGAAGACGACTCTCCCAGCACTGGATACCTCGAATGCGAAGGTATCTTTCTACGGCCCAAGTGCGGGTTCTGCTCAAAAGGCGGAGGCGGTTTGGGCTTCCCTTCTCCGAGGTCTACAGAAACGTATGTATCTTGGTGGCTTTCTTCCTTCGCAGTGGCGCTATGGACTAGACATAACTCAAGTGGCTCTGGAAGGGTAGATGCCTCATCTCCATAAAACAAGTTCTTGCTCCCTTCCGTCTCTACTTGATCAACCCAAATCTGATGCTCAATTTGCTCTTCGATTTCCACGGCCGTTTCATTGCATTGCACCATAGGATATGGTTCGTGCTCTTGCCATTGGATATCTGTAGCTAATTTGCTGATTTGAATCTCCAAGCGTTGGGTAGCTGCTTGAGTATGTTGAGCAACTTGATCCAGTTTAGCTTCCAGCTTCCTCAGGGCCTCATCTTGGGAATCCATTCTTTCATCCATCTTAGACATGAATTTTAAAATCATGTCCTCCAATGCTGGATCAACTTCCTGATGTTCCTGCTGGTTGCTACAATGAGATTCAGAATGGTTGCTCCACCCAGGATTGTACGAGCTCAGGTAGGGGTTGTTCCGTTGATAATGTACATAGCCCTCGTACTGAATTTGCTCAGAACGGCTCTCAGCAAACGGATTACCCATCTGACAATCAGTACTCACATGTGGCCCCCCACATAAGAAACAACCCAAAGGTGCTTCGTAGTCTCTAGTTGCCACTTCCTCGGTAAGCTCATGCGCCTCATACCAAGGATACATGTCCTCCAGAGAAAACAAAAAAAATCAAAATTAAAAAGAATAAAAATAAAATATATACAAATCCAAATTAGCTATAGACTTAATCGGTATTAATATCAACACAACTAAAAATATCCCCGGCAACGGCGCCAAAAACTTGATGCGACTTTTTGTACCCGCAAGTATACGGGGTCGGCACAAGTAATAAAATGATGAGTAAATTATCGTCTCCACAGGGATATTTAGGCGTTGAGTACTAAAATTAACCAAGCCTATTTCTATTTGGATAACCGAAAGGTTTAAAATGATAAAAATATAAAGACATGAAAATAAAGCAAGCAACCAAAATGAGAGATTAGTTAGGGTATTTGAATTCACCTAATCCATCCGATTGAATTTCATGAAAGCACATTGTTGAGGTTTAATTATGCATGAAGATGACCGTGTTTATCTAATTTATCCAAAGTCCCCTCTCGAGGTAAATCGGACCTATTCCGCACACACTAATATCCTATCTCTCGATGGTATATCCAAGTGCATGGAAATGCATTAATTACAATAAACACCCTATGTGATCACACAAGCAAATTAGTATATCTCTATCCAATTCTACTTGTGGTGGACATTATATCGAGCACGTGGTGGGCGTCTCCTCTCGGTACATAACACACCACCAAATTATCATCTAAATGGAGGCCTTCACATTTAAAAGCATTAAGCACAATAAAACCACTCAACAACACAATAATCAACCGCAACAAATTAAACAATCAATTCATTCGATCATCATAGAATAAGATCCATCAAAACCCCAACTTACAAGTTTAGCTCATAATCATGGTTTTCAATAATTAAACTAAATTAAATTAACTAAAACAATTAATATAAAACGAGACGGATTCAATGGAGGATAATGCGAGGTAGTCACACGGTTCCAATCACGGAAATGGAAAATATATTGATTATTATTAAGCACATAATATCATGAGATAAATAACATAAAATATATTCATAAACAATAAATATCCAAATCCGTTCACGGTTCCGAAAATCACCTAACAATAGTTCTAACAACTCAAAATCATAAATGAACAATCAAGGAAGATAAATGAGATGAAATACAACCCATTGAAGCTCTCAAGACTCGAAGTTCCGCTTTGGTCCGGCTTGAACTTCTCCGCTTTCGATCTTCGTCTTCTTCGATGAACACTTGCGATTTAGAGATGTTGTGATGATTTGTGATGCTTGGGATGTGTTTGGGAGGAGCAAGGAGGGTTGAAATCACCCTTGGAACAGCTTGGGAGCTGTCTGGACTGCTGCCACGAGCTCCCTCTCCCTCTGCCATTTTTCTGCACTTTTCATTTTATAGCAGCCCGTTAGGGCTGCGTTTTTCTTTGTACCGCGACCTCCACCGCGACCTGTGGTCGCGGTGGCATGGTCGCGGCCTTCACTGGTCTGCTGGAAGAGGTTGCAGCGCGAGCAGCACCGCGAGGAGGCCACACAGCGCTCGAGTTCGCCACCTTCGCTGCTGGAACTTTTTCTGCACCGCGAGCTTCCCTCGCGAGCACAAGTCGCGCTCGGTCATCGCGCAGCTCACTGGACGCGTTCTCTTCTTCGTCGCGAGCTGCACCGCGAGCTGGGGCTGGTCGCGGTCGTGCTCGCCGTGCTCACTGGTCTGGGCTGGGCGTCTTCAACGCGAGCTGCTGGACGCGAGGAGAGGCGAGAGAGAAAGGTCGCGCTGCATGGCGAACTTTTGTTTTTATTTCTTAACCAAAACGACGTCGTTTTGGACCAAAGCTTTGGTCCAAAACGGCGTCGTTCAACTTAAGTCAATTTCCTTTTTTTGCCAAAACGCACCGTTTCACTTAAGTTTGGCGGAACTTTCTGAATTTACGATTTTGCCCCAGAACTTTCACATGCTTTCATCGATACCCTTCCATAATGTTACTGAAATTACACATTTTCCCCAAAAATATATAAAATCATCATTTAGGTCCCTAAACCTGCACACTCAAGGAAAACACGTCAAAAGCACCAAAAATACTTAAGAATACAATTAAAAGATACGGTTTAGGGGTCGTAAATATATGAAAATAAATGACCGATCACTTTGCTAGTGGCCGAGGTTTGAGGCAGGGGGATCCTATGTCCCCTTATTTATTTGTGCTGGCTATGGAGGTCTTCTCGGGGTTGATGCGTATTATGGAGCAGGAGGGTCAGTTTGCATACCATTGGCGGTGTGGGAAGATTGGTATTTCGCATTTATGCTTTGCGGATGATCTTATGGTTTTCTGTAGGGCAGAGAGGGAGTCAGTTGCTGCAGTTAATGTTGTCCTTGGTCAGTTCCAAGCTCTTTCTGGGTTGATTCCTAATCCTAGCAAGAGCAATCTTTTTGTGGCTGGTGTGTCTTCTGAGACTAAGCAAGAGTTACTTGGGATTCTTGGTTTTCAGGAAGGGGTATTACCTGTCAGATATCTTGGGGTTCCTCTGATTTCTACTAAGCTTACGGCAGTGGATTGTAGGGTTCTTGTCGACAGGATTGTAGCGAGAGTTAAGAGTTGGACTAGTAGGGTTCTTTCTTTCGCAGGGAGGCTTCAGCTCATTCAATCTGTATTGTTATCTATTCAGGTGTATTGGTCCTCCATTTTTATCTTGCCTAAGTCAGTGGTGATTAAGGTTGAAACTACTTTGCGTAGTTTTCTTTGGAAGGGTTCAGATTTAGGTAAAGGTGGGGCCAAGGTTGCATGGTCTTCGGTGTGTTTACCAAAGGAAGAGGGTGGTCTCGGTATTAAGAGCGTTGAGTGTTGGAATAAAGCTGCCATAAGTAAGCATTTGTGGGCTGTCTGTAGCAATTTGAGGTCTTCTGCCTGGGTCTCGTGGGTTAGATCTACTCTGCTTAAGGGAAAGAATGTGTGGGAGGTTAGGTGCCCTGGGGATTGCTCGTGGAGTTGGAGGAAAATTCTAGGCCTTCGGTGTCTTGTGCGGCGGTTGATGCAGTTTCGGGTGGGTAATGGGGAGGATATTTCTCTTTGGTTTGATTATTGGCATCCGTTGGGTCCTTTGGTGGAGGTGTTTGGGCGACGGATTATTTATGATTCTGGTTTTGGTCTTCATGCTAGGGTGGCAGATGTTGTTCAGGGGAGGGATTGGGCTTGGCCTCGTTCCCTGACCGGGAATTGGATGGACATTATCAGTGGTATCCCTGCTTCCTTCAGGCCTAATAACTCTCAAGCTGATACTTTGTGTTGGGTTGAGGACTCTCGGGGGGCTTTCTCTATTCGTAATGCTTGGGAGGCTCTTCGGTCCCGGCAGCTAGCGGTGGATTGGTTTAGATCCGTTTGGCATTCTAAATCAATTCCTAGACATGCTTTCATCTTCTGGTTGGCCATTAGGGGTGCTCTTTCTACTCAGGATAAGCTTCTTGTTTATGGCTTGATTCCGGCTATTCGTTGTGTGTTTTGTGGAGGGAGTTGTGAGGATGTCCCTCATCTCTTTTTTTATTGTTCTTATTCTTGCGAGGTTTGGTTTGCTCTTTTAAGGAAGTGCAGATTACCTCTGCGTGCTCGGAGCTGGGAGGATACTATTCTTTGGTCTTGCCATTTCCGCGGTCGGCAACTTCGTGGGTGGGTGGTGCGTATTATGCTTGCGGCTGCTGTCTATGCTATTTGGCGTGAGCGGAATGCTAGGATGCATGGCGAGTTACCTAAACCTGTTACCATGGTTGTTCGTTCCATTGTCAGAGATGTTTGTATGCGGCTTAATTCCTTATCTGGTGTGATGCCTTCTCCTACTAATAGGTGGCTCCACCAGTCTTGGGGTTTATCTGATTCTATTTTTTTGTAATTCGCTTGTTTTGCCTTTATGGGGTTTGGTGGGTTCTTTTGGCTGTACCCTATGACAGGTTTTGTGCTTAGCTTTTATTGCTTTACTGTTTTTTGAGTTTCGATTGGTAGGGGGCCTGTCCCTTGTCTGACCTTGTGATCTTCTCGCTGGGGTATGCCCCTTTGCTTTTGTTTTGTCTCTTTGGTTAATATACTTACATTATCCAAAAAAAAAGAACCGATTCTACAAAATTAGATGGGCCAAGGATTAATGTTATTGAATCACCTTCGAATTATGGTGGATTTGGGCTTGCAAGAGATGATAATAGAGAGGAAAAGCTTGGTAACTTTCATTTTGGGTCTGATGTGGGTGTAATTGGGCCGAAATCGAGTGCTTTGGGCTCAATTTCGGGTCTTGGTAGCTCTGGACAAGGAGGGGCTGATCTTGGACCATTTTCAACACCTTCTTCCATGCATGATCAAGGGCTGAAACCATCTTATGCTAAGGCTGTCCAGAATTCTTCTCCTATTGCTTGTGAGGTACGATCTTCTACCTTTGAATCCTTACAATATTTTAAACCTACTGAAGAAAATGGAAGAATTAAAGTTAGCCCTCCGGTTGAGGTAGCTATTGAGGGAAGTGAAGAATGGAGAACTTCCTTGATAGGGTACTTTGTGGATAAGCGAATTCCATTCCCCGTAGTGAATTCAATAGTTCATAAAATTTGGGGTAGGTTTGGCCTTAAAGAAGTCTTATCTTCGGAACAAGGGTTCTTTATTTTCAAGTTTGATAGTCTTGACCATGCTTGTGAAGTTCTTGAAAAAGGTCCATGGCATATAGTGAATAAATTGCTTGTTCTTAAAAGGTGGCAGCCTAGTTTATCCTTGTCTAAAGATGAGTTACGCAATATTCCTGTATGGGTTAAACTTTATAATCTACCTTTTGAATATTGGACTTCTAAGGGCCTGAGTTTTGCAGTTAGTGCTTTGGGCATTCCATTACATGCCGATCACATTACATTAGCTAGGAAACGTCTTAGCTTTGCTCGTGTGTGTGTTGAGGTTGATGCTTCGAAGGATGTCATTAATGAGTTTGATATTCAATGTGCTAATGGGGAGTGGAAAACTATTTATGCTGTTTATGAGTGGCTTCCTTCTAGGTGTAATATTTGTAAGGTGTTTGGGCATGTGTCGGGTATATGTAAACCAAGTGTTCAAGATTTGGGTGACAATGTGAATCTGGTTACAGGAAATAGAGGGGTTGATGTTCATGATATGAAGAAGAGGCAAGAAGACTCGTTGGGGCCTAAACGACCGGTTTGGGTTGAGGTTAAAAAAAAGAACAAGGGTGGAGAATTATCTACTATGGGGAACAGTGCTAGTGTTCCGATTGTGGAAAATATTGATGACCATCTTAATTTAGTGCTAATGGAGGGCAATGACCATACTCTGAATTTGGAAGTAACGGAAGAGGGTACTCCTTTAGCAATTCTGGACACTGTTTGTGATGCAGGGGCTGTTCTTTGTAAGGATGGGGCTAATGGTTATGTTGATGACATGGATGCTCTTTGTAATGATGGAGATGCTCTTTGTGATAAGGATGAGGCTGGTCATGGTGAGGATGGTAGTGATTCTAGTCCTCCTCGTAATGCTTTGGCTTCAAAAGTTAAGGATTCTCTAGAAAAGAAAAAGAAGAAGAAAGGTTCTAGTAGTAAGGGTAAGAAGAATAAGAAGCACTCCTCCTCTAAGGGGGGTAAGTGGAGATAGATTTGTGGAGGTTTCTTCTTATCTTTGTAGTAGTCTTCAACACACTTAGACCCCTGAGTAAGAGTTTGCAATTTGTGAAACAAGCCCCTATAATAGTGACTTGGAATGAATCTCCTCCTCATAACAGTCTTCATCTCCTCCCATGTCTCAATAGGTCTCTCTTCATTCCGTCTCCTACTCACAATCAGTTGATCCCACCAAACAATAGCATAATCGGTGAATTCTATGGCTGCCAATTTCACCTTCTTCAATTCGGAATATTCATGGCAGTCAAACACCAGCTCTATTCTTTTCTCCCACTCCAGATAAGCTTCAGGATCAGTTTTACCTTGGAAGGTTGGAATCTTCACCTTTATACTACCCAAATTATTATCAACCCTCTCTACATACCTATCTCCTCTGTTCCCATACCTATCTTCTCTATTCCCATACCTATCTTCTCTATCCCCATACCTAACTCCTCTACCTCCCATTCCACGCCTAAATCTCCCCGCACCCACACTGGACATGCGGTCATCCTCCTCTATGTCATTATGATCCCCGTAGTAATCATGAACTTCTTCTCTAACCGGAGCCCCATCTCTCCTACGTGCTTGGGGAACGGGTGGTGGCTGTTCCGCACGTGTATTTTCTACCCGATCTAATCGTTCATGAATCGGTTCCATTTCAGCCCTTAACAATCTCCCCATCTCTCTCGTCAATGCTTCCATTATAAACTTTGTATCTACCTTTCCCAACACCTCATCCGAAGCACTTTCTTTAGACATATTTGCTGCAAAGAAAACGTCAGTAAAAAAAAAAATAATAATAATAATAATAAAAGAAGGTCCTCACTTCACTCCCTCACGTGTTTCCCTCAAACAACAGTTCACTCAGTTCCACTCGTGTTTCACGCAATAAATTTGACTTTTACCCTCAGTATGTCCTCACCTCTCTTGCCTTTTTCCACTCGTAATTTGTTTTCTCAAAAATTCTTTTCAAACTAACCAAACAATAATCAGGATTTCTTAGCCACGTTCACACGAAACAAAAGTTCTTAGGTTCACAGGAAACGAATCACAACGAAATTGATATTTTTTTTTTTTAATCACTGCACGAATCAAGAAGAGAAATAACAATAGCTGATTTTTTTTTCTCTCTCTCTCTCTTAGATCTAGAAACGCACAAACAAGAATATAACAGAATATACAACTTTGATCTGGATCAATGAAATCAAGAACAAGACTAACACAGACTTAGATCTGGTTCAACGAAACCAAGAACAAGAATAATACAGACAGATAACTTCTCTCTGGATCAATGAAATCCAGAACAAGAATAACACAGATAGATACTTAGATTTGGATCTACGAAATCAAGAACAAGTATAACACAGACAGATACTTAGATTTGGATCTACGAAATCAAGAACAAGAATATCACAGACAAATACTTAGATTTGGATCTACGAAATCAAGAACAAGAATAACAAAGATAGATAACTTAGATCTGGACACTAACAAGAAGTTCTGGAAATAATATATAATTCTGTGATCAACGAAATCAAAGAAGAATAATAACAAGATAGAATAACCTGATGTTAGAGCCCTAGGCTCTGATACCAAATGATATGAACCTCGTCGATTGTATCAAGATTGATGCCAAATATCCGTTCTAACCTCTGGTTTGGATGGAAACCGCGACCCAACACCTATATCGAGATGTGAACCTTGGTATAAAGGAGGACGCCACAATCAAGGATGAAATACTCGATTGATAAGTCAAGGAGGAACGCCACAGAGAATTCTGATAAGTTCCAGTTAGTTCTCAAAGAACAAAGAGAAAACTCTCTCTATTTTCATTCAAAATTCAAAAGTGCCATTCTTACATCCATTAATATCCTTATATAATGAAACCCTAAAACAAAGGAAAGGAAACAAGCTAGCCATTAAGGCCTTACAAATAGAAAACTAGAATGGCCATAATTACCTTACAAATGGACCAAAACTAAAACAAACAACTATTAAATCAAGCCCAAATCGAAATTATGCCAAGCTTTCTCTTATCCAGCCCACTCAATTGCCTTGATGATGTTAATCAAGCCTTGGTCTTCATGTGGGTTCATCTTGGGCTTTAATAATTCAGAATCAGCCCATGTGTCTTGAATTAGGCCATTGAGTGCTTCTTTGAATCTCTTAGCCCTTGCCCTTGTTATTGGCCCAACCGGAACACGCAATGGATCCCTTGGTGCAGCTCCCTTATTCTCATCATTCCCTCCATCTTGAAAAGGATTTGTCCTCAAATCGTCACCTACATCAAAAGGAGACAAATCAGAAACATTGAAGCTTGCACTAACACTATACTCACCTGGAAGATCTAACTTGTAGGCATTGTCATTGATCCTTTCAATCACTTGAAATGGGTCATCTCCCCTTGGAAGTAGTTTAGAACGCCTCTGGACTGGAAACCGTTCCTTCCTCATATGCAACCACACCCAATCACCGGGTTCAAACACAACTTTCTTGCGCCCTTTATTAGCTTGGTTGGCATATTGCTCAGTTCTCCTCTCGATGTTTTGCCTAGTCTTTTCATGGATTTGCTTAACAAACTCTGCCTTTTTCTTTCCATCCAAGTTAACATGCTCAGTCACAGGTAAAGGAAGTAAATCCAAAGGAGTCAACGGGTTAAAACCATACACAATTTCAAAAGGCGAAAAATGAGTTGCAGAATGCACACTCCTATTATAAGCAAACTCTACATGCGGCAAACAATCTTCCCATATTTTCAAGTTCTTTTGTATTATAGTACGCAATAAGGCAGATAAAGTCCTATTAACTACTTCAGTTTGACCATCAGTTTGTGGATGACAAGTAGAAGAAAACAAAAGTTTAGTTCCTAACTTGCCCCCATAAAGTTTTCCAAAAGTAGCTTAAGAATTTAGCATCTCTATCCGAAACAATGGTTTTAGGCATGCCGTGCAATCTAACGATTTCTTTGAAAAACAATTCAGCAATATGTGATGCATCATCAGTTTTATGACAAGGAATGAAATGTGCCATTTTAGAAAACCTATCAACAACCACATATATAGAATCCCTACCCCTCTTTGACCTAGGCAAACCCAGCACAAAATTCATAGAAATATCAATCCAAGGTCCACTAGGTATAGGTAAAGGAGTATACAAACCATGAGGCTTAACCCTAGACTTAGCTTGTCTACACGTAATGCATTTCTCACAAATTCTTTCTACATCACGTTTCATATGAGGCCAAAAGAAGTGTTCATGCAAAACATCTAGGGTCTTGGCTATCATTATCCAAAAAAAATCTAGGGTCTTGGCTATACCAAAATGCCCCATCAAACCGCCCTCATGAGCTTCCCTCACAAGCAATTCACGCAAAGAACTCTTAGGCACGCATAATTTAGTTTCTCTAAACAAAAATCCATCATGCCTATAAAACTTGCCAAATGCAACCTTTTCACATGCATTGAATACATTGCCAAAATCAGCATCTTCCACATAAAATTCCTTAATGTAGTCAAAACCAAACAATCTAGCATCCAAAGTAGAAAGTAAAACGTACCTTCTAGGCATCTCTTCGGGAAACACTTCATCAAAGTCCTGCAAAAGTGAAACAACAACACTAGGCAAAGAAGAGTTAATTTCATTAATACTAAAACAAGCCTCTTTGTACAAAAGTACAATCATTGGCTGGTTTGAAAACAAAGCCCTTTTGATCTCACTGTCTCTTGCATAAAAGCTCACTTGTTTTATCTCTCTTTTTTTTTCATCAACCTCTTTTTCTTTTGAACTCTCACTCTCTTTTTTTAACATCCCTCTCATCTTTTAACCTCACTTGATCTTCATATACTTGTCTTGGGGTTAAAGGTATAAGGGTGATTGGCCTTTTATGGAGCACAAAGGAGTATCTATTAGTGTATCCATCATGAGTCACATGCCTATCAAACTGCCACGGTCTTCCCAAAGGGATATGACCCGCATTCATTGGTACCACGTCACAAACAACTTCATCTTTGTATTTGCCAATTGAAAATGACACCAACACCTATTTATTCAACCTAACTTCCCCACTATCATTCAACAATTGTAGCTTATAAGGTTTTGGGTGCTTCAGAGTTTTCAAATTCAATTTCTTTACCAAAGTAGTGCTCGCCACATTAGTACAACTCCCCCCATCAATAATCACACTACATACCTTGTCATTAACATGGCAGCGGGTGTGAAAAATGTTTTCACGCTGTACCTCATCATCTTCCTTTGCTTGAGCACTAAGAGCTCGTCTTGCAACCAAAAGCTCTGCACCCACCGGATACTCAAAGTCACCGACATCCTCCAATGGTGGCATGGACTCACCATCAGATTCACCCTCTGATTCGATACCACCATCATCCTTCAAAACCATTACTCTCTTGTTTGGGCATTGTGATGCAATATGACCTGCTCCCAAACACTTAAAGCACTTAATGTCACGATTTCTAATAGGTTGAGAATTTGGTTTACCTTGGTTTATTGTGCCTTCGGCCTTATGATCTCTGGAAGGTTCGGCCTTGGCCTTGAAATTAGGCTGGTCCTCCCTCTTGCTCCAATTCGGTTTCCATGTTGATGAAGAACCCAAATTTTGCCCAACCCGTGTGGAACCCTTCCTCTTCCATTGTTGTTCCACTTTAATGGCCATGTGTACCATGTCAGTCAATTCAACATAATGCTGCAACTCTACTACATTTGCAATGTCTCGGTGTAGTCCATTGAGAAACCTAGCCATTGTCGCCTCTCTGTCCTCCTGTACATCAGCTCGAATCATGGCTATCTCCATCTCTTTGTAGTAGTCTTCAACACACTTAGACCCCTGAGTAAGAGTTTGCAATTTGTGAAACAAGCCCCTATAATAGTGACTTGGAATGAATCTCCTCCTCATAACAGTCTTCATCTCCTCCCATGTCTCAATAGGTCTCTCTTCATTCCATCTCCTACTCACAATCAGTTGATCCCACCAAACAATAGCATAATCGGTGAATTCTATGGCTGCCAATTTCACCTTCTTCAATTCGGAATATTCATGGCAGTCAAACACCAGCTCTATTCTTTTCTCCCACTCCAGATAAGCTTCAGGATCAGTTTTACCTTGGAAGGTTGGAATCTTCACCTTTATACTACCCAAATTATTATCAACCCTCTCTACATACCTATCTCCTCTGTTCCCATACCTATCTTCTCTATTCCCATACCTATCTTCTCTATCCCCATACCTAACTCCTCTACCTCCCATTCCACGCCTAAATCTCCCCGCACCCACACTGGACATGCGGTCATCCTCCTCTATGTCATTATGATCCCCGTAGTAATCATGAACTTTTTCTCTAACCGGAACCCCATCTCTCCTACGTGCTTGGGGAACGGGTGGTGGCTGTTCCGCACGTGTATTTTCTACCCGATCTAATCGTTCATGAATCGGTTCCATTTCAGCCCTTAACAATCTCCCCATCTCTCTCGTCAATGCTTCCATTATAAACTTTGTATCTACCTTTCCCAACACCTCATCCGAAGCACTTTCTTTAGACATATTTGCTGCAAAGAAAACGTCAGTAAAAAAAAAAATAATAATAATAATAATAAAAGAAGGTCCTCACTTCACTCCCTCACGTGTTTCCCTCAAACAACAGTTCAATCAGTTCCACTCGTGTTTCACGCAATAAATTTGACTTTTACCCTCAGTATGTCCTCACCTCTCTTGCCTTTTTCCACTCGTAATTTGTTTTCTCAAAAATTCTTTTCAAACTAACCAAACAATAATCAGGATTTCTTAGCCACGTTCACACGAAACAAAAGTTCTTAGGTTCACAGGAAACGAATCACAACGAAATTGATATTTTTTTTTTTTAATCACTGCACGAATCAAGAAGAGAAATACAGTAGCTGATTTTTTTTTCTCTCTCTCTCTCTTAGATCTAGAAACGCACAAACAAGAATATAACAGAATATACAACTTTGATCTGGATCAATGAAATCAAGAACAAGACTAACACAGACTTAGATCTGGTTCAACGAAACCAAGAACAAGAATAATACAGACAGATAACTTCTCTCTGGATCAATGAAATCCAGAACAAGAATAACACAGATAGATACTTAGATTTGGATCTACGAAATCAAGAACAAGTATAACACAGACAGATACTTAGATTTGGATCTACGAAATCAAGAACAAGAATATCACAGACAAATACTTAGATTTGGATATACGAAATCAAGAACAAGAATAACAAAGATAGATAACTTAGATCTGGACACTAACAAGAAGTTCTGGAAATAATATATAATTCTGTGATCAACGAAATCAAAGAAGAATAATAACAAGATAGAATAACCTGATGTTAGAGCCCTAGGCTCTGATACCAAATAATATGAACCTCGTCGATTGTATCAAGATTGATGCCAAATATCCGTTCTAACCTCTGGTTTGGATGGAAACCGCGACCCAACACCTATATCGAGATGTGAACCTTGGTATAAAGGAGGACGCCACAATCAAGGATGAAATACTCAATTGATAAGTCAAGGAGGAACGCCACAGAGAATTCTGATAAGTTCCAGTTAGTTCTCAAAGAACAAAGAGAAAACTCTCTCTATTTTCATTCAAAATTCAAAAGTGCCATTCTTACATCCATTAATATCCTTATATAATGAAACCCTAAAACAAAGGAAAGGAAACAAGCTAGCCATTAAGGCCTTACAAATAGAAAACTAGAATGGCCATAATTGCCTTACAAATGGACCAAAACTAAAACAAACAACTATTAAATCAAGCCCAAATCGAAATTATGCCAAGCTTTCTCTTATTCAGCCCACTCAATTGCCTTGATGATGTTAATCAAGCCTTGGTCTTCATGTGGGTTCATCTTGGGCTTTAATAATTCAGAATCAGCCCATGTGTCTTGAATTAGGCCATTGAGTGCTTCTTTGAATCTCTTAGCCCTTGCCCTTGTTATTGGCCCAACCGGAACACGCAATGGATCCCTTGGTGCAGCTCCCTTATTCTCGTCATAGTCAGTCGTGTTGCTTTTTATTTTTGGCTTAGCCTTTACTTTACCAGTAGACCTCTTCGTCTTCTTAAAACCAGAAGAAGATAGCTTAGCAACATTTGCTTTTTTTGGTCTTACCCTTGGTAATTCGTCCTGCGTTGGTTATAGACTCTGGAGGACATTCCTCCGTAAGCACAAATTTAAGGTCTATGTAGACCATGATTGCGTTCATGTTGTGTTCCACTTAATATAGTTATACCGGTTAATGTTTCATTTGCGAGGAAAATAATAATACAGAAGATAACGCTGATATCTAAAGTCATAAATCTAAATTAATATCATTCATTTCATACATTCATATCAAATGCTATTAGTTCGGCATAAAATTAAACATGATGCATGAGCATATTTTAATGAACTAAAAAATCCCTAAAAATAGTTGCTATGCCACGATAATCCAACATCCCACAAGTAAGTGCCTAGGTAGGCTAGGTCAAATTCATGCATGTTAGATCGAGACATTCTCAATTGGATAATACACCAGAATAACTCTTCACTTTTATATTATCCAACTATCGCTTTGATTTAGTCAGGACAATAAATTAACAACTTAATTAAGTCCTTTTTTTGGATAATGTAAGTATATTAACCAAAGAGACAAAACAAAAGCAAAGGGGCATACCCCAGCGAGAAGATCACAAGGTCAGACAAGGGACAGGCCCCCTACCAACCGAAACTCAAAAAACAGCAAAGCAATAAAAGCTAAGCACAAACCCTGTCATAGGGTACAGCCAAAAGAACCCACCAAACCCCATAAAAGGCAAAACAAGCGAATTACAAAAAAATAGAATCAGATAAACCCCAAGACTGGTGGAGCCACCTATTAGTAGGAGAAGGCATCACACCAGATAAGGAATTAAGACGCATACAAACATCTCTGACAATGGAACGAACAACCATGGTAACAGGTTTAGGTAACTCGCCATGCATCCTTTATGAGTGTGACACATCATTTCAGAATTCATAAACTTAACTTAAGAGTGCCTAGGTAGGCTAGGTCAATCCCAAAATACATTCCGAAAACCTATCCGTTAGGAAGTCAACCTTGGTATTGACTCTTGTGGACACCTTCCGTATGGAGGACGAAAGTAAAGCCGTCACGAGGCGCCACTCAAGTCTCACGGTGTTGAACTAACAATGGAGACTGCGGGATATAATGTCATATATCCCTCTCCCACTCACTATTTGTAATTTAGGATTTTCTTTAAACTAAGAGTTTCTAAAACTCTATGTTTCTAGTGTTTACTTAGATCCTACGGCTAATATAAAATCTAAGTTTACTAGTTATAATAAATTATTCAATTTTAACTCTTAAAATATAATTTATTATTTTAATTTCTAATTTACATAAACTATTTAAAATAAGCTAGAAATTAAATGTGAAATTACCAAGTTTTAACTATTAAAACTAAATCACATTATTTGGTCCAATTATGTCATTAATGTTTAATCCAATTAAATCTAATATTAAATGGACCTAACTAATCTAATTAAACACTTTAATATATAGATTAGTTATTAATGAAACTTACCAAGTTTTTACTTCTAAAAACTAATCTCATTATTTGATTCTTTTTAATTAAGTAATTAATCTAATTAATCTTAATTACTACAAAGAATCTAACTAATCACTTTATTAAATACTTTAATATAGATTAGTTATTAATGAGATTTACCAAGTTTTTACTTTTAAAAACTAATCTCATTATTTGGTTCTTTTTAATTAACTAATTAATCCAATTAATCTTAATTAATGATAAGAACTTAACTAATCTTTTTAATTAAACTCTTTAATTTTGTTGATTAGTTAATTAATGGACATTACCAAGCTTTTACACCTAAAAACTAAATCCATTATTCAATTGTCATTTATGAAATTGTTTCCTATTTCAATCACATTAAAATAAAACAATATAATATGACAATTATGCATGATATATTATTATGCATGTGTAGGCACACCTAATCTAGATAACATTCATATGTATGACAATACTTTAATATCCATATAATCATCACATGAAAATAAATAAAGCATACGTAATTGATCGAGTGATATGGGTTATCTAACTTAAACAATTCTAATTACAATTGTATTCCCAAGGCATTCCTTAGTCTTCAAGAGTTCTTGTTCGAGTTGAATTCTTCTTGTCTTCGTTTTCCTAATCAAGTCAAACTTGATTTTTGTCAAAAGTCAACATCTTTTCCAGAGGTCCACGTGTTACCTTAACACGCACCCTAGGTCAAGACGAAACCCTAAACAACCCTAACGCGTGGGAAACTGCGGCTACCAGCAGCGTAGCCACACGCACGCAAGGTGCGCGCAGCCCTCGCGCGAGCCGCACTTTTGCGTGAGTTCGTGGGTCGTTTCGCCCATGATTTTCGCTCCGATTTTCTATCACTTTTTTGGTTAATATTCACCAATATTTTTCAGAAAATACACAGCAAAATCGCTCGTAAAAAATCTACAAGAACAGCCCCAAAACCTGCCATGACAGTCCCTTGCGCAGAAGTACACTGCCCTGTTTCAGGTCTGCCGCATAGTCGGTTTGTGGCGGAAGGTGCGGGCGTGTCCGGGATGATTTTTCAATGCCGTTTGCGCGGTTGTCTTCGACCAAATCTCTTCTTTCCACCGGTTTTTGAATCGTCTTAATCGGATATTGTTTGCTATGGTTTCGCATCAGTTAATTATAAGGTGTACGAAATAGCCAATAACAGATTTGGCTTTAACAAAAAAAAAAAAAAAACGAAAATATAAACCTAGAACCCATGACACCATATAATTAACGATCAATTACGCTTTTATAATTAAACAATCAAATTATATAATAATAAAAGAAATCATATATTCTAGATTTGTGCCTACACAATAATATATCAATAGATCAAGAATCAATAAGAAAAATAAAAAAATAAGAAAGATGTAGTTTTTTTTTCTTTTTCTTTTGCGTATATACATGAACTTAGAACCATGGCTCTGATACCAATTGAAGGGAGTTTTAGAAAAGATTTTTATTATCATATAACATGCGGAATTGGGTTTCAAAAAATTTTCTTATATTGAAAACCTTTTTCAATCAGGAACAAGTTCCTGTATATACGTAGAAAAAGACTTTATAAACTACATACATTTTTCTCGATTTTTCTTTTTCCTGATTCCTCGATTTATCACCAGATTTTCCGAACTATGACCCGCGGTGGAGGTCACGTGAAAAGAACACCGGCCGAATCCTACAAAAGAGGAGAGAGTCAGAAAAAAACTATTTTTTTTCTTTTCTTCTCTCTTTGGTGGCCGAATTCTCTTTTTTTTTTCACTTGTGTGCTAGGTTAGGTTTTTCCTAACTATATAACACTTATATAGTAGTCCTTTAGGGTTTAAATTTGACCAAGTCAAAATAGGATTCTAAATCCTATTTATTTTTAGTCTCCCTAAAGACTTGAACCTGTGACCTTTTGGACTATTAAAATAATTAATTTAATCACATGACCTCATATTTAATAAATAGAATTAATAATTAATAATTATTAATTTCTATTATTTTATTAAATATTTAATTAATTAAATAATCACATTATTTAATTATTCTCTTTTATTTAAATTGTATTACTTTTGTAACACTATTAATTGGACCATCCAATTAATCTACTGTGACCCTCGTTACCAACAATTATAAGGGCTAGCAAGGGAACCTAATGGACCCATAGTTTTGAGCTCCAATAATACTTAGTAATATTAATTAAAACTCTTTAATTAATATTTCATGATTATTAACCTCGGAGTTATTCTACTAAAAACCCGAGGCTGCACTCTCAGAATTGTAAACGTGTTTATACAATCTGAAGTCTCAGTGTCCATTGATATAGCTAATTGCATATAGTGTGATCCTCCACAAATAGTTCATAACTAGAACTGGGTCATAAAGTCCGTTATACCCCTCTAGAAATATCTTTTCCTTTAAGTACCATTGATTCTCTAATGAACAATTAAATCCTGTCTTCCTCACGGAAGAAGGAGAGCGCTCATAATCGTTCAAGCTCCGAATCAACCCTTAAGGGAACTACTCATCTACTTCAATCAAGAAAGAGTGGATTCCACTATTGTGTTCAAACCTTCCCAGCCACAAGCCAAACCGCAGCTCCAAGATACGAAGGTATTGGTCGAGATTCTCATCAACCTCACTCATGATAAATCAAAAGGCATGATCTAACTTGAACGAGTCGATAAAACACACAGGATTAAGATCACCTATAAATAGCCATCGTTTATCGATTATATATGAATATCATCTACTAATGGATCTTGGTGAGAGATTCATATAAATCGTGGCCCAGTCCTATATGATCTCATCATATAAGGTGCCTCCATTCTCATGTCAACTACATGAGCAGTTTAGGATAAGACCATCGTACTTTACAGAATGAACCGCAGCAGTAGATCAATCATAAACAAAGTACCCAGCTTTGTTCGCTCTCTATGGACTCTTTAGATTGCGCGTCTCAAAATAAATCCTCTCTGTATATGACCATCATATACTCATTATGAGATTACATCTTGCAATCTAGGATGTTCTTGCACAATACGAATGTATTACTGAATATAAAACATTTTATGAACTTGAATGATAATCTGAATAATTCTTATTATTATCTTTAACCATTTACAATTACAAGCTTTAGAGTATAAATCCCAACAGTTTCAAAACATACTCCATCATTGCAGACTGCTATTCCTGAGAGTTTATATTCAATCAGCATTCTACCACCATTTGCTGTATTTAGCATTTGAGTGGTCTTTGAAAAGTATTGTGAAAGAATAATGCCTTCACTAATACAGTTTAAGTCTGCTCCTAAATCGATTAGAGCTTATCTTTTTTTTGGATAATGTAAGTATATTAACCAAAGAGACAAAACAAAAGCGAAGGGGCATACCCCAGCGAGAAAATCACAAGGTCAGACAAGGGACAGGCCCCCCTACCAACCGAAACTCAAAAAATAGCAAAGCAATAAAAGCTAAGCACAAACCCTGTCATAGGGTACAGCCAAAAGAACCCACCAGACCGACAGCAAAAGGGACAAACCCCATAAAAGGCAAAACAAACGAATTACAAAAAAATAGAATCAGATAAAATAGAGCTTCTCCTTCGAAGATAAAGGCTTTAGATACAACAATGGTAACCGAGGAGTCTCGGTTGGTGAAGCTTTATGGTGACTTGAGTAGAGATGAGGAGAGTTTTTTGAGACAAAAGTCCCGGGTTCAGTGGATTAATTTAGGAGATAGGAATTCTAAGTTCTTTTTTCGATCGATGAGACAAAGATGTAGTAGGAGTAAGGTATTATCTCTTACCGATGAGCATGGTAATCGTGTGGAGGAGCCTAGTGAAGTTAAATCAACGGTGGTGAACTTCTTTGAGACACTTCTGAGACAGCCTGCTGGATGCCCTAGGATTGACCTTGATTTAGTGAGGCGGGCTCTCCCGAAGCGTATTTCTGGTGATCAGTGTGCTACCTTGGGTAGAGAGGTTAGTGATGTTGAAATTAAAGCAGTTTTGTTCTCTTTAAAAGATAATAAAGCTCCTGGTCCGGATGGGTATAATGCTACTTTCTTCAAGAAAGCTTGGTCTGTTGTTGGTGATGATTTTCTTCGTGCTATTCGTTCGTTTTTTAACTCCGGGAGATTGCTCAAGCAAGTGAATGCTACTGTGGTTGCTCTTATACCTAAGGTTCCTAATCCTTCTACGGTTGGGGATTTTAGGCCTATTTCGTGTTGTAACACTATCTACAAATGCATTGCCAAAATTATTGCGAATCGTGTTCAGATGGTACTGCCTGATGTTGTTAGTCCTTTTCAGTCGGCCTTCGTTGCTGGTAGGAGGATTAGTGATAATATATTACTGTCGTAGGAATTGTTAAGGAACTATCATCGTGATGGGGGTCATCCTAGGTGTGCGCTGAAGGTAGATTTAATGAAAGCCTATGATTCTGTGCGGTGGGATTTCTTAGTGGCTATTTTACAGATTTTAGGCTTCCCGGAGCAGATGATAGCTTGGATTTCTGAGTGCATTTCTACTCCCCGTTTCTCTATTTCTATCAATGGCGAGTTGAATGGTTTCTTTGCTAGTAGCCGAGGTTTGAGGCAGGGGGATCCTATGTCCCCTTATTTATTTGTGCTGGCTATGGAGGTCTTCTCGGGGTTGATGCGTATTATGGAGCAGGAGAGTCAGTTTGCGTACCATTGGCGGTGTGGGAAGATTGGTATTTCGCATTTATGCTTTGCGGATGATCTTATGGTTTTCTGTAGGGCAGAGAGGGAGTCAGTTGCTGCGGTTAATGTTGTCCTTAGTCAGTTCCATGCTCTTTCTGGGTTGATTCCTAATCCTAGCAAGAGCAATCTTTTTGTGGCTGGTGTGTCTTCTGACATTAAGCAAGAGTTGCTTGGGATTCTTGGTTTTCAGGAAGGGGTATTACCTATTAGATATCTTGGGGTTCCTTTGATTTCTACTAAGCTTATGGTAGTGGATTGTAGGGTTCTTGTGGATAGGATTGTAGCGAGAGTTAAGAGTTGGACTAGTAGGGTTCTTTCTTTTGCATGGAGGCTTCAGCTCATTCAATCTGTATTGTTCTCTATCCAGGTGTATTGGTCCTCCATTTTTATCTTGCCTAAGTCAGTGGTAATTAAGGTTGAAAATATTTTGCGTAGTTTTCTTTGGAAGGGTTCAGATTTAGGTAAAGGTGGGGCAAAGGTTGCATGGTCTTTGGTGTGTTTACCAAAGGAAGAGGGTGGGCTCGGTATTAAGAGCGTTGAGTGTTGGAATAAAGCTGCCATAAGTAAGCATTTGTGGGCTGTCTGTAGCAATTTGAGGTCTTCTGTCTGGGTCTCGCGGGTTAGATCTACTCTGCTTAAGGGAAAGAATGTGTGGGAGGTTAGGTGCCCTGGGGATTGCTCGTGGAGTTGGAGGAAAATTTTGGGACTTCGGTGTCTTGTGCGGCGGTTGATGCAGTTTCGGGTGGGTAATGGGAAGGATATTTCCCTTTGGTTTGATTATTGGCATCCGCTGGGTCCTTTGGTGGAGGTGTTTGGGCGTCGGATTATTTATGATTCTGGTTTTGGTCTTCATGCTAGGGTGGCGGATGTTATTCAGGGGAGGGATTGGGCTTGGCCTCGTTCCCTGACCGGGAATTGGATGGACATTATCAGTGGTACCCCTGATTCCTTCAGGCCTAATAACTCTCAAGCTGATACTTTGTGTTGGGTTGAGGACTCTCGGGGGGCTTTCTCTATTCGTAATGCTTGGGAGGCTCTTCGGTCCCGGCAGCCAGCGGTGGATTGGTTTAGGTCCGTTTGGCATTTTAAATCAATTCCTAGACATGCTTTCATCTTCTGGCTGGCCATTAGGGGTGCTCTTTCTACTCAGGATAAGCTTCTTGTTTATGGCTTGATTCCGGCTATTCGTTGTGTGTTTTGTGGAGGGAGTTGTGAGGATGTCCCTCATCTCTTTTTTGATTGTTCTTATTCTTGTGAGGTTTGGTTTGCTCTTTTAAGGAAGTGTAGATTATCTCTTCGTGCCCGGAGCTGGGAGGCTACTATTCTTTGGTCTTGCCATTTCCGCGGTCGGCATCTTCGTGGGTGGGTGGTGCGTATTATGCTTGCGGCTGCTGTCTATGCTATTTGGCGCGAGCGGAATGCTAGGATGCATGGCGAGTTACCTAAACCTGTTTCCGTGGTTGTTCGTTCCATTGTTAAAGATGTTTGTATGCGTCTTAATTCCTTATCTGGTGTGGTGCCTTCTCCTACTAATAGGTGGCTCCACCGGTCTTGGGGTTTATCTGATTCTATTTTTTGTAATTCGTTTGTTTTGCCTTTTAGGGGGTTTGTCCCTTTTGCTGTCGGTTTGATGGTTTCTTTTAGCTGCACCCTATGACAGGGTTTGTGCTTAGCTTTTATTGCTTTGCTGTTTTTTGAGTTTCGGTTGGTAGGGGGCCTGTCCCTTGTCTGACCTTGTGATCTTCTCGCTGGGGTTTGCCCCTTTGCTTTTGTTTTGTCTCTTTGGTTAATATACTTACATTATCCAAAAAAAAACATTTTCTATGCTATTAACTGTTGAAAGAGCTTCCTCTTGATTCAACTGCGAATTCAGCTGTGAGGTTGAAGGTTTATGAACCTCCATAGCTTCAAATAAATTAGTAAAAGACTCTTCATGGTCTTTTACTAAATTAGGCTCATTGAATACTTACGAGTGATAGGATTCACAGGCTTGTATTCGCTGATCATGATCGTGATGTTGCTTTTTTAAAGCTCTTAATTCCTCTTTATAGGAATTCATTTCTGCACGAAGCTCAGCGATAGTAGGTTGTCTACTAGTTGCTTTTTTTTTTTGGATAATGTAAGTATATTAACCAAAGAGACAAAACAAAAGCAAAGGGGCATACCCCAGCGAGAAGATCACAAGGTCAGACAAGGGACAGGCATACCAACCGAAACTCAAAAAACAGCAAAGCAATAAAAGCTAAGCACAACCCTATCATAGGGTACAGCCAAAAGAACCCACCAAACCCCACAAAAGGCAAAACAAGCGAATTACAAAAAAATAGAATCAGATAAACCCCAAGACTGGTGGAGCCACCAATTAGTAGGAGAAGGCATCACACCAGATAAGGAATTAAGACACATACAAACATCTCTGACAATGGAACGAACAACCATGGTAACAAGTTTAGGTAACTCGCCATGCATCCTAGTATTCCGCTCACGCCAAATAGCATAGATAGCAGCCGCAAGCATAATACGCACCACCCACCCACGAAGTTGCCGACCGCGGAAATGGCAAGAGCAAAGAATAGTATCCTCCAAACTCCGAGCACGCAGAGGTAATCTGCACCTCCTTAAAAGAGCAAACCAAACCTCGCAAGAATAAGAACACTAAAAAAAGAGATGAGGGACATCCTCACAACTCCCTCCACAAAACACACAACGAATAGCCGGAATCAAGCCATAAACAAGAAACTTATCCTGAGTAGAAATAACACCCCTAATGGCCAACCAGAAGATGAAAGCATATCTAGGAATTGATTTAGAATGCCAAACGGACCTAAACCAATCCACCGCTGGCTGCCGAGACCGAAGAGCCTCCCAAGCATTACGAATAGAGAAAGCCCCCCGAGAGTCCTCAACCCAACACAAAGTATCAGCTTGAGAGTTATTAGGCCTGAAGGAAGCAGGGATACCACTGATAATGTCCATCCAATTCCCGGTCAGGGAACGAGGCCAAGCCCAATCCCTCCCCTGAATAACATCCGCCACCCTAGCATGAAGACCAAAACCAGAATCATAAATAATCCGTCGCCCAAACACCTCCACCAAAGGACCCAACGGATGCCAATAATCAAACCAAAAAGAAATATCCTTCCCATTACCCACCCGAAACTGCATCAACCGCCGCACAAGACACCGAAGGCCTAGAATTTTCCTCCAACTCCACGAGCAATCCCCAGGGCACCTAATCTCCCACACATTCTTTCCCTTAAGCAGAGTAGATCTAACCCACGAGACCCAGACAGAAGACCTCAAATTGCTACAGACAGCCCACAAATGCTTACTTATGGCAGCTTTATTCCAACACTCAACGCTCTTAATACCGAGACCACCCTCTTCCTTTGGTAAACACACCGAAGACCATGCAACCTTTGCCCCACCTTTACCTAAATCTGAACCCTTCCAAAGAAAACTACGCAAAGTAGTTTCAACCTTAATCACAACTGACTTAGGCAAGATAAAAATGGAGGACCAATACACCTGAATAGAGAACAATACAGATTGAATGAGCTGAAGCCTCTCTGCAAAAGAAAGAACCCTACTAGTCCAACTCTTAACTCTCGCTACAATCCTGTCAACAAGAACCCTACAATCCACTACCGTAAGCTTAGTAGAAATCAGAGGAACCCCAAGATATCTAACAGGTAATACCCCTTCCTGAAAACCAAGAATCCCAAGTAACTCTTGCTTAGTCTCAGAAGACACACCAGCCTTAAAAAGATTGCTCTTGCTAGGATTAGGAATCAACCCAGAAAGAGCTTGGAACTGACCAAGGACAACATTAACTGCAGCAACTGACTCCCTCTCTGCCCTACAGAAAACCATAAGATCATCCGCAAAGCATAAATGCGAAATACCAATCTTCCCACACCGCCAATGGTATGCAAACTGACCCTCCTACTCCGTAATAGGCATCAACCCCGAGAAGACCTCCATAGCCAGCACAAATAAATAAGGGGACATAGGATCCCCCTGCCTCAAACCTCGGCCACTAGCAAAGAAACCATTCAACTCGCCATTGATAGAAATCGAGAAACGGGGAGTGGAAATGCACTAAGAAATCCAAGTTATCATCTGCTCGGGGAAGCCTAAAATCTGTAAAATAGCCACTAAGAAATCCCACCGCACAGAATCATAAGCTTTCATTAAATCTACCTTCAGCGCACACCTAGGATGACCCCCATCACTATGATAGTTCCTTAACAATTCCTGCGACAGTAATATATTATCACTAATCCTCCTACCAGCAACGAAGGCCGACTGAAAAGGACTAACAACATCAGGCAGCACCATCTGAACACGATTCGCAATAATTTTGGCAATGCATTTGTAGATAGTGTTACAACACGAAATAGGCCTAAAATCCCCAACCTTAGAAGGATTAGGAACCTTTGGAATAAGAGCAACCACAGTAGCATTCACTTGCTTTAGCAATCTCCCAGAGCTAAAAAACGAATGAATAGCACGAAGAAAATCATCACCAACAACAGACCAAGCTTTCTTGAAGAAAGTAGCATTATACCCATCCGGACCAGGAGCTTTATTATCTTTTAACGAGAACAAAACTGCCTTAATTTCAACATCACTAACCTCTCTACCCAAGGTAGCACACTGATCACCAGAAATACGCTTCGGGAGAGCCCGCCTCACTAAATCAAGGTCAATCCTAGGGCATCCAGCAGGCTGTCTCAGAAGTGTCTCAAAGAAGTTCACCACCAATGATTTAACTTCACTAGGCTCCTCCACACGACTACCATGCTCATCGGTAAGAGATAATACCTTACTCCTACTATATCTTTGTCTCATCGATCGAAAAAAGAACTTAGAATTTCTATCTCCCAAATTAATCCACTGAACCCGGGACTTTTGTCTCAAAAAACTCTCTTCATCTCTACTCAAATCACCATAAAGCTTCACCAACCGAGACTCCTCCCCATGTAAAGAAATGTTCGTAGGCTGCCTCTGAATATCCCATTGCACAGACTCTAAATCATGCTTAGCTTGCTGCACCCTAGAAGACAAGTCAGAATAACACTCCCTATTAAGTTTCTTAAGCTCCACTTTCAATCTTTTTAGCTTCTTACATAGCTGAAACATAGGAGACCCATCCACCCTGTCCGCCCAAACTCGATCCACCAAGGATAAAAATTCTGGATGATCCGCCCAGAAATCAAAAAACTTAAAAGGCACCCGTCGCCGAGGGAGATCCACAATCTTAACAATCATAGGAGAGTGATCAGAAACACTGGAAGGAAGAAAATGCGCCTCAGAACCTCGAAATGAAATATCCCACTTCAAATTGACCAAAGCTCGATCTAACTTTCGAAGAATAGGATCAACCGTACGATGATTAGACCATGTATAGAAGCACCCATTAAATCGCAGATCATCCAACCCAGACTCAGCTAAACAATTAGAAAAGTCGTCTTTCCAATGTGGCCAAGAATTGGATCCTCCAACACTCTCAACCGAAGACTTAATAGCATTAAAGTCACCCGTCACAATCCAAGCACTATTCTCCCATTCCTTAACTTTTGAAGCCAAAGCATTACGAGGAGGACTAGAATCACTACCATCCTCACCATGACCAGGAGCTTTCTTGAAGAAAGTAGCATTATACCCATCCGGACCAGGAGCTTTATTATCTTTTAAAGAGAACAAAACTGCCTTAATTTCAACATCACTAACCTCTCTACCCAAGGTAGCACACTGATCACCAGAAATACGCTTCGGGAGAGCCCGCCTTACTAAATCAAGGTCAATCCTAGGGCATCCAGCAGGCTGTCTCAGAAGTGTCTCAAAGAAGTTCACCACCATTGATTTAACTTCACTAGGCTCCTCCACACGATTACCATGCTCATCGGTAAGAGATAATACCTTACTCCTACTATATCTTTGTCTCATCGATCGAAAAAAGAACTTAGAATTCCTATCTCCCAAATTAATCCATTGAACCCGGGACTTTTGTCTCAAAAAACTCTCTTCATCTCTACTCAAATCACCATAAAGCTTCACCAAGACCCGAAATTGAGCCCAAAGCACTCGATTTCGGTCCAATTACACCCACATCAGACCCAAAATGAAAGTTGCCAAGCTTTTCCTTTCTATTATCATCTCTTGCAAGCCCAAATCCACCATAATTCGAAGGTGATTCAATAACATTAATCCTTGGCCCATCTAATTTTGTAGAATCAGCCCCATTAGCTCCAATTTCGTGCCCAACATTACCAATACCCGAAATTGAACCCAAACCACCACATTTTGACTCTATTACCCCCATTCCTTGCTGAATACTTTTATTTAATGAAGGAAGGTCATCAACAACCACCTTCCTTTGACAATTTTGGCCATTAATGTCAACATTAGCATCCTTATGTTGAAAAATCCGCCCATGAGAATCATCCATCCTTTGAATTATTTGCCCATTGCACATGTCTCCAACCACCATTTGAAAATTTTGTCCATTATTATCTCTATGCAACACCTCATTCAACAAGTCTTCACCCTTGTCACCAATGTCAACTACACCTTTCTTCTTGTCCAATCCCGAAATAGTTAAAAGACAACCAATTCTTCCTTTGGAAACAGCTCCTACTCCATCACAATTATCATCCATTTCAAGAGACTTACTACTTACACCAAAAGAGACATTTTTCATTGCACCACCATTACCAAATTCAGTTTTAACAACTCCAGCTGAAGCTTTATCATGACAGCCCTTCATACCATTGAATTTCAAAGAAGAAACATGGTTGCCATCCTTCATACCACCATCAACAATAGAGGGCATATCATGGCAGCCCTTCATTACCCCTTCATGACAGCTCTTTATCCCATTGATCATCAAAGAAGAAGAAGAAACGTGGTCTCCATCCTTCTTGACACCACCATCAATAGATGATATATCATGACAGCCCATGACTAGCCCTTCATGATAACCATTCACTCCATTGGAACTCAAAGAAGAAACATGGTCTCCACCCTTCTTCACACCACCATCAGCTATATGATAGCCCTTCATTCCATTTGAGATCAAAGAAGAAACATGGTCTCCATCCTTCTTCACACCACCAGCAGTAGGATTTTGGGTTTGATCTACCAAAACCCTACATCCCTTCATTTCATTGGTTGAAGACAAGTTGCAGCTCGAATTAGCCTTAAAACCACCAAGATTGGCCACATTAAAATCATCCATAGTAGTAAAAACAAACTAAACAACTTCTAATGAATTAAAGAAAACGAACCAGCAAACCTAAAACTAAAGAAAAGGAAAATTGAGCTCGTAATCATCAAAGAAATCAATAATAATCACGAAGAGAGAATAGAAAAGAGAGAAGAGAAGAACACTCAAAGAAATTCTAGAGAGAAGTCATAGCATTTTCTCTCACTAGAAAGGTTATCACTTAATTCTGCAAAGCACAGTAGCTTTGGCAATGCATTTGTAGATAGTGTTACAACACGAAATAGGCCTAAAATCCCCAACCTTAGAAGGATTAGGAACCTTAGGAATAAGAGCAACCACAGTAGCATTCACTTGCTTGAGCAATCTCCCGGAGCTAAAAAATGAATGAATAGCACGAAGAAAATCATCACCAACAACAGACCAAGCTTTCTTGAAGAAAGTAGCATTATACCCATCCGGACCAGGAGCTTTATTATCTTTTAAAGAGAACAAAACTGCCTTAATTTCAACATCACTAACCTCTCTACCCAAGGTAGCACACTGATCACCAGAAATACGCTTAGGGAGAGCCCGCCTCACTAAATCAAGGTCAATCCTAGGGCATCCAGCAGGCTGTCTCAGAAGTGTCTCAAAGAAGTTCACCACCATTGATTTAACTTCACTAGGCTCCTCCACACGATTACCATGCTCATCGGTAAGAGATAATACCTTACTCCTACTACATCTTTGTCTCATCGATCGAAAAAAGAACTTAGAATTCCTATCTCCCAAATTAATCCAATGAACCCGGGACTTTTGTCTCAAAAAACTCTCCTCATCTCTACTCAAATCACCATAAAGCTTCACCAACCGAGACTCCTCCCCATGTAAAGAAATGTTCGTAGGCTGCCTCTGAATATCCCATTGCACAGACTTTAAATCATGCTTAGCTTGCTGCACCCTAGAAGACAAGTCAGAATAACACTCCCTATTAAGTTTCTTAAGCTCCACTTTCAATCTTTTTAGCTTCTTACATAGCTGAAACATAGGAGACCCATCCACCCTGTCCGCCCAAACTCGATCCACCAAGGATAAAAATTCTGGATGATCCGCCCAAAAATCAAAAAACTTGAAAGGCACCCGTTGCCGAGGGAGATCCATAATCTTAACAATCATAGGAGAGTGATCAGAAACACTGGAAGGAAGAAAATGCGCCTCAGAACCTCGAAATGAAATATCCCACTTCAAATTGACCAAAGCTCGATCTAACTTTCGAAGAATAGGATCAACCGTACGATGATTAGACCATGTATAGAAGCACCCATTAAATCGCAGATCATCCAACCCAGACTCAGCTAAACAATTAGAAAAGTCGTCTTTCCAATGTGGCCAAGAATTGGATCCTCCAACACTCTAAACCGAAGACTTAATAGCATTAAAGTCACCCGTCACAATCCAAGCACTATTCTCCCATTCCACTCCGCGCGCCACTAAATCAGCCCACAACGCCTCCCTACGAACATTACAATTATCACCGTTGATATGAACCTCGTTGATTGTATCAAGATTGATGCCAATATTCGTTCTAACCTCTGGTTCGGATGGAAACCGCGACCCAACACCTATATCGAGATGTGAACCTTGGTATAAAGGAGGACGCCACAATCAAGGATGAAATACTCGATTGATAAGTCAAGGAGGAACGCCACAGAGAATTCTGATAAGTTCCAGTTAGTTCTCAAAGAACAAAGAGAAAACTCTCTCAAATTTCATTCAAAATCAATAATTAACCTTCTTACATCCATCAACATCCTTATATAATGAAACCCTAAAACAAAGGAAAGAAAACAAGATAGCCATTAAGGCCTTACAAATAGAAAACTAGAATGGTCATAATTGCCTTACAAATGGTCCCAAACTAAAACAAACAACTATTAAATCAAGCCAAAACCGAAATTATGCCAAGCTTTCTCTTATTCAGCCCACTCAATTGCCTTGATGATGTTAATCAAGCCTTGGTCTTCATGTGGGTTCATCTTGGGCTTTAATAATTCAGAATCAGCCCATGTATCTTGAATTAGGCCATTGAGTGCTTCTTTGAATCTCTTAGCCCTTGCCCTTGTTATTGGCCCAATCGGAACATGCAATGGATCCCTTGGTGCAGCTCCCTTATTCTCATCATTCCCTCCCTCTTGAAAAGGATTTGTCCTCAAATCGTCACCTACATCAAAAGGAGACAAATCAGAAACATTGAAGCTTACACTAACATTATACTCACCTGGAAGATCTAACTTGTAGGCATTGTCATTGATCCTTTCAATCACTTGAAATGGGCCATCTCCCCGTGGAAGTAGTTTAGAACGCCTCTGGACTGGAAACCGTTCCTTCCTCATATGCAACCACACCCAATCACCGGGTTCAAACACAACTTTCTTGCGCCCTTTATTAGCTTGGTTGGCATATTGCTCAGTTCTCCTCTCGATGTTTTGCCTAGTCTTTTCATGGATTTGCTTAACAAACTCTGCCTTTTTCTTTCCATCCAAGTTAACATGCTCAGTTACAGGTAAAGGAAGTAAATCCAAAGGAGTCAATGGGTTAAAACCATACACAATTTCAAAAGGCGAAAAATGAGTTGCAGAATGCACACTCCTATTATAAGCAAACTCTACATGCGGCAAACAATCTTCCCATGTTTTCAAGTTCTTTTGTATTATAGCACGCAACAAGGCAGATAAAGTCCTATTAACTACTTCAGTTTGACCATCAGTTTGTGGATGACAAGTAGTAGAAAACAAAAGTTTAGTTCCTAACTTGCCCCATAAAGTTTTCCAAAAGTAGCTTAAGAACTTAGCATCTCTATCCGAAACAATGGTTTTAGGCATGCCGTGCAATCTAACAATTTCTTTGAAAAACAAATCAGCAATATGTGATGCATCATCAGTTTTATGACAAGGAATGAAATGTGCCATTTTAGAAAACCTATCAACAACCACATATATAGAATCCCTACCCCTCTTTGACCTAGGCAAACCCAGCACAAAATCCATAGAAATATCAATCCAAGGTCCACTAGGTATAGGTAAAGGAGTATACAAACCATGAGGCTTAATCCTAGACTTAGCTTGTCTACACGTAATGCATTTCTCACAAATTCTTTCTACATCACGTTTCATATGAGGCCAAAAGAAGTGTTCATGCAAAACATCTAGGGTCTTGGCTATACCAAAATGCCCCATCAAACCACCCCCATGAGCTTCCCTCACAAGCAATTCACGCAGAGAACTCTTAGGCACGCATAATTTAGTCTCTCTAAACAAAAATCCATCATGCCTATAAAACTTGCCAAATGCAACCTTTTCACATGCATTGAATACATTGCCAAAATCAGCATCTTCCACATACAATTCTTTAATGTAGTCAAAACCAAACAATCTCGCATCCAAAGTAGAAAGTAAAACGTACCTTCTGGACAGAGCATCAGCGACTACGTTTTCCTTACCTTTTTTGTACTTGATCACGTATGGAAATGTTTCTATGAACTCCACCCACTTGGCATGCCGCTTATTTAACTTGTGCTGCCCCTTTAGATGCTTCAAGGACTCATGATCCGTGTGAATCACAAATTCTTTCGGCCAAAGGTAATGTTGCCAAGTTTCCAATGCCCTAACCAAAGCATACAACTCCTTGTCATAGGTAGGATAATTCAAGGCCGCTCCACTTATTTTCTCACTAAAAAATGCAATGGGACGTCCTTCTTGCATTAGAACAGCTCCCATACCTATTCCTGAAGCATCACACTCAATCTCAAAAGTTTTAGCAAAGTTAGGCAAAGCAAGCAAAGGTGCATTAGTTAATTTTTCCTTAATCAAGTTAAATGCCTTTTCTTGTTCATTACCCCACTTAAAACCCACATTCTTTTTGATAACTTCAGTTAAAGGTGCAGCTAGACTACTAAAGTCTTTCACAAACCTCCTATAGAAACTAGCCAACCCATGAAAACTTCTCACTTGTCCCACAGTTGTAGGTTTCGGCCACTCCTTAATTGCCTTAACCTTTTCTTCATCAACCCCAATTCCTTTAGCACTAACAACAAAACCCAAAAATACCAACCTATCCGTGCAAAAGGTACACTTTTTAAAATTAGCAAACAACTTTTCGGTTCTTAAAACACCTAAAACAAGTTTTAAATGTTCAACATGCTCATCCAAGGTTTTGCTATAAATCAGAATGTCATCAAAGTAAACAACCACAAATCTTCCAATAAAAGCACGCAAAACATGGTTCATTAATCTCATGAAAGTACTTGGTGCATTAGTTAACCCAAAGGGCATAACTAACCACTCATATAACCCATATTTTGTTTTGAAAGCAGTTTTCCACTCATCACCTTCTTTCATCCTAATTTGATGATATCCACTTTTAAGATCAATCTTAGTGAAAACAATAGAACCATGCAATTCATCAAGCATATCATCTAATCTAGGAATAGGATGTCGATACTTTACAGTGATATTGTTGATGGCACGACAATCAACACACATCCTCCATGTTCCATCCTTCTTAGGCACAAGCAATACGGGAACCGCACAGGGACTCATACTCTCACGAACATACCCCTTCTCCATGAGCTCATCAACCTGCCTTTGAAGTTCCTTTGTCTCCTCGGGATTACTTGGGTATGCTGGTCTATTTGGAATTGGTGCTCCGGGGACAAAGTCAATTTGGTGTTCAATCCCCCTTATTGGTGGTAAACCAATAGGCATCTCTTCGGGAAACACTTCATCAAAGTCCTGCAAAAGTGAAACAACAACACTAGGCAAAGAAGAGTTAATTTCATTAGTACTAAAACAAGCCTCTTTGTACAAAAGTACAATCATTGGCTGGTTTGAAAACAAAGCCCTTTTGATCTCACTGTCTCTTGCATAAAAGCTCACTTGTTTTGTCTCTCTTTTTTTCTCTTCAACCTCTTTTTCTTTTGAACTCTCACTCTCTTTTTTAACATCCCTCTCATCTTTTAACCTCACTTGATCTTCATATACTTGTCTTGGGGTTAAAGGTACAAGGGTGATTGGCCTTTTATGGAGCACAAAGGAGTATCTATTAGTGTATCCATCATGAGTCACATGCCTATCAAACTGCCACGGTCTCCCCAATAGGATATGACCCGCATTCATTGGTACCACATCACAAACAACTTCATCTTTGTATTTGCCAATTGAAAATGACACCAACACCTGTTTATTCACCCTAACTTCCCCACTATCATTCAACCATTGTAGCTTATAAGGTTTTGGGTGCTTCAAAGTTTTCAAATTCAATTTTTTTACCAAAGTAGTGCTCGCCACATTAGTACAACTCCCCCCATCAATAATCACACTACATACCTTGTCATTAACATGGCAGCGGGTGTGAAAAATGTTTTCACGTTGTACCTCATCATCTTCCTTTGCTTGAGCACTAAGAGCTCGTCTTGCAACCAAAAGCTCTCCACCCACCGGATACTCAAAGTCACCGGCATCCTCCAATGGTGGCATGGACTCACCATCAGATTCACCCTCTGATTCGATACCACCATCATCCTTCAAAACCATTACTCTCTTGTTTGGGCATTGTGATGCAATATGACCTGCTCCCAAACACTTAAAGCACTTAATGTCACGATTTCTAGTAGGTTGAGAATCTGGTTTACCTTGGTTTATTGTGCCTCCGGCCTTATGATCTCTGGAAGGTTCGGCCTTGGCCTTGAAACTAGGCTGGTCCTCCCTCTTGCTCCAATTCGGTTTCCATGTTGATGAAGAACCCGAATTTTGCCCAACCCGTGTGGAACCCTTCCTCTTCAATTGTTGTTCCACTTTAATGGCCATGTGTACCATGTCAGTCAATTCAACATAATGCTGCAACTCCACTACATTTGCAATGTCTCGGTGTAGTCCATTGAGAAACCTAGCCATAGTCGCCTCTCTGTCCTCCTGTACATCAGCTCGAATCATGGCTATTTCCATCTCTTTGTAGTAGTCTTCAACACACTTGGACCCCTGAGTAAGAATTTGCAATTTTTGAAACAAACCCCTATAATAGTGACTTGGAATGAATCTCCTCCTCATAACAGTCTTCATCTCCTCCCATGTCTCAATAGGTCTTTCTCCATTCCGTCTCCTACTCACAATCAGTTGATCCCACCAAACAATAGCATAATCGGTGAATTCTATGGCTGCCAATTTCACCTTCTTCATTTCGGAATATTCATGGCAGTCAAACACCAGCTCTATTCTTTTCTCCCACTCCAAATAAGCTTCAGGATCAGTTTTACCTTGGAAGGTTGGAATCTTCACCTTTATACTACCCAAATTATTATCAACCCTCTCTACATTCCTATCTCCTCTGTTCCCATACCTATCTTCTCTATTCCCATACCTATCTTCTCTATCCCCATACCTAACTCCTCTACCTCCCATTCCACGCCTAAATCTCCCCGCACCCACACTGGACATGCGATCATCCTCCTCTATGTCATTATCATCCCCGTAGTAATCATGAACTTCTTCTCTAACCGGAACCCTCTCTCTCCTACGTGCTTGGGGAACGGGTGGTGGCTGTTCCGCACGTGTATTTTCTACCCGATCTAATCGTTCATGAATCGGTTCCATTTCAGCCCTTAACAATCTCCCCATCTCCCTCATCAATGCTTCCATTATAAACTTTGTATCTACCTTTCCCAACACCTCATCCGAAGCACTTTCTTTAGACATATTCGCTGCAAAGAAAACGTTAGTAAAAAAAGAAAAAAAAAATAAATAAATAAAAGAAGCTCCTCACTTCACTCCCTCACGTGTTTCCCTCAAACAATAGTTCACTCAGTTCCACTCCTGTTTCACACAATATATTCGGCTTTTACCCTCAGTATGTCCTCACCTCTCTTGCCTTTTTCCACTCGTAATTTTTTTCTCAAAAGTTCTTTTCAAACTAACCAAACAATAATCAGGATTTCTTAGCCACGTTCACACGAAACAAAAAGTTCTTAGGTTCACAGGAAACGAATCACAACGAAACTGATATTTTTTTTTTTTTTTTTTTTTTATAATCACTGCACGAATCAAGAAGAGAAATAACAATAGTTGATATGAACTCAACTACACGATTGGCCAAAAAATAAAATTTTGTACTCTTTTTTTTTTTTTTTTTTTTTTCTCTCTCTCTCTCTTAGATCTGGAAATGCACAAACAAGAATATAACAGAATATACAACTTCGATCTGGATCAATGAAATCAAGAACAAGACTAACGCAGACTTAGATCTGGTTCAACGAAACCAAGAACAAGAATAATACAGACAGATAACTTCTCTCTGGATCAACGAAATCAAGAACACAGATAGATACTTAGATTTGGATCTACGAAATCAAGAACAAGTATAACACAGACAGATACTTAGATTTGGATCTACGAAATCAAGAACAAGAATATCACAGACAGATACTTAGATTTGGATCTACGAAATCAAGAACAAGAATATCACAGACAGATACTTAGATTTGGATCTACGAAATCAAGAACAAGAATATCACAGACAGATACTTAGATTTGGACACTAACAAGAAGTTCTGGAAATAAGATATAATTCAATGATCAACGAAATCAAAGAAGAAGAAGATAGAATAACCTGATGTTAGAGCCCTAAGCTCTGATACCAACTGATATGAACCTCGTTGATTGTATCAAGATTGATGCCAATATTCGTTCTAACCTCTGGTTCGGATGGAAACCGCGACCCAACACCTATATCGAGATGTGAACCTTGGTATAAAGGAGGACGCCACAATCAAGGATGAAATACTCGATTGATAAGTCAAGGAGAAACGCCACAGAGAATTCTGATAAGTTCCAGTTAGTTCTCAAAGAACAAAGAGAAAACTCTCTCAAATTTCATTCAAAATCAATAATTAACCTTCTTACATCCATCAACATCCTTATATAATGAAACCCTAAAACAAAGGAAAGAAAACAAGATAGCCATTAAGGCCTTACAAATAGAAAACTAGAATGGTCATAATTGCCTTACAAATGGTCCCAAACTAAAACAAACAACTATTAAATCAAGCCAAAACCGAAATTATGCCAAGCTTTCTCTTATTCAGCCCACTCAATTGCCTTGATGATGTTAATCAAGCCTTGGTCTTCATGTGGGTTCATCTTGGGCTTTAATAATTCAGAATCAGCCCATGTATCTTGAATTAGGCCATTGAGTGCTTCTTTGAATCTCTTAGCCCTTGCCCTTGTTATTGGCCCAATCGGAACATGCAATGGATCCCTTGGTGCAGCTCCCTCAATAGCTACCTCAACCGGAGGGCTAACTTTAATTCTTCCATTTTCTTCAGTAGGTTTAAAATATTGTAAGGATTCAAAGGTAGAAGATCGTACCTCACAAGCAATAGGAGAAGAATTCTGGACTGCCTTAGCATAAGAAGGTTTCAGCCCTTGATCATGCATGGAAGAAGGTGTTGAAAATGGTCCAAGATCAGCCCCTCCTTGTCCAAAGCTACCAAGACCCGAAATTGAGCCAAAAGCACTCGATTTCGGCCCAATTACACCCACATCAGACCCAAAATGCAAGTTACAAAGCTTTTCCTTTCTATTATCATCTCTTGCAAGCCCAAATCCACCATAATTCGAAGGTGATTCAATAACATTAATCCTTGGCCCATCTAATTTTGTAGAATCAGCCCCATTAGCTCCAATTTCGTGCCCAACATTACCAATACCCGAAATTGAACCCAATGCACCACATTTTGACTCTATTACCCCCATTCCTTGCTGAATACTTTTATTTAGTGGAGGAAGGCCATCAACAACCACCTTCCTTTGACAATTTTGGCCATTAATGTGAATATTAGCATTCTTATGTTGAAAAATCCGCCCATGAGAATCATCCATCCTTTGAATTATTTGCCCATTGCACATGTCTCCAACCACCATTTGAAAATTTTGTCCATTATTATCTCTATGCAACACCTCATTCAACAAGTCTTCACCCTTGTCACCAATGTCAACCACACCTTTCTTCTTGTCCAATCCCGAAATAGTTGAAAGACAACCAATTCTTCCTTTGGAGACAGCTCCTACTCCATCACAATTATCATCCATTTCAAGAGACCTACTACTTACACCAAAAGAGACATTTTTCATTGCACCACCATTACCAAATTCAGTTTTAACAACTCCAGCTGAAGCTTTATCATGACAGCCCTTCATACCATTGAATTTCAAAGAAGAAACATGGTTGCCATCCTTCATACCACCATCAACAATAGAGGGCATATCATGGCAGCCCTTCATTACCCCTTCATGACAGCTCTTTATCCCATTGATCATCAAAGAAGAAGAAGAAACATGGTCTCCATCCTTCTTGACACCACCATCTATAGATGATATATCATGACAGCCCATGACTAGCCCTTCATGATAACCATTCTCTAGTTCTCGAACCTTCATACGTTGAATCTTCATATTAAGACCCAAATCTGAATCTTTCATAAAACCATCATGATAGCCCTTTATTCCACCATTTTTTACATCACCAGCAGTTGGTGAACCACCAACCATGGCTCCAACTAGAACACCAAGAAGAAGATGAAGATCACACCCCAACAATAAGGAAAAAATTCAGCTCAAAATCACAAGCATACCATGGCACAAAACAAGCTAAAAAACTGCCCAGAAAAAGACCAGCAAACCTAAAGCTAAAGAAGAACGAAAATTGAGCTTGTAATCATCAAAAGAAATCAATAATGATCCCAAAAAGAGAATAGAAAAAAATCAAGAAGAACACTCAAAAAATTCTAGAGAGAAGGCAGAGCATTTTCTCTCTCTAAAACCCCAATTTCATTAAAATTGCCCTTGATCATGCCTAGAAGAAGGTGTTGAAAATGGTCCAAGATCAGCCCCTCCTTGTCCAAAGCTACCAAGACCCAAAATTGAGCCCAAAGCACTCGATTTCGGCCCAATTACACCCACATCAGACCCAAAGTGCAAGTTACCAAGCTTTTCCTTTCTATTATCATCTCTTGCAAGCCCAAATCCACCATAATTCGAAGGTGATTCAATAACATTAATCCTTGGCCCATCTAATTTTGTAGAATCAGCCCCATTAGCTCCAATTTCGTGCCTAACATTACCAATACCCGAAATTGAACCCAAAGCACCACATTTTGACTCTATTACCCCCATTCCTTGCTGAATACTTTTATTTAGTGAAGGAAGGTCAACAACAACCACCTTCCTTTGACAATTTTGGCCATTAATGTCAACATTAGCATCCTTATGTTGAAAAATCCGCCCATGAGAATCATCCATCCTTTGAATTATTTGCCCATTGCACATGTCTCCAACCACCATTTGAAAAATTTGTCCATTATTATCTCTATGCAACACCTCATTCAACAAGTCTTCACCCTTTTCATCAATGTCAACCACACCTTTCTTCTTGTCCAATCCCGAAATAGTTGAAAGACAACCAACCTTAACACAATTTTCCCCCAAAACCAGATTTGCATCTTCCTCAACATGCAACCCCCCATGAAGAACATCACCATGCTTGCCTTCAATCCCATTAGCACAACCAACAGCTCCATTTGCAAGCTTTCCATCACTCAAATTCGCCAGTCCACCATGTCTTGCACTATCAACCAGATTTATATCAAACACAACTTGATCTTGCACATCCAACTTGCTACAATTTGAAAGAGACACACCAGCTCTTTCTCTACCTTTGGAAACATGTTCTCCATCCTTCTTTACACCATCAACAAGAGATGATCAGCCGAGAATCGACTCATAAGCACAAAATGAGAAGAGAGAGAAAATGCTCTGCCTTCTCTCTAGAATATTTTTGAGTGTTCTTTTTGATTTTTTTCTATTCTCTCTTTGTGATCATTATTGATTTCTTTTGATGATTACAAGCTCAAATTTCGTTTTCCTTTAGTTTTAGGTTTGCTGGTCCGTTTTTGTTTTTTCTTTACCAATCTTATGAGTGTTATTACTTGTGTTCTTGAGCTGCCTTTCCTTTTGGTTGGGTTTATGATCTTCATCTTCCTCTTGATGATCACGAGCTCATCTCCCTCTCTTTTAGTGTTATTTTGCTGGTCCGTTTTCCCTTATTTTCTGGGCAGTTCTGGTTTGCTTGTTTGCCATGGTGGATGATTCTACTTTGGCCAATCTTGTGACTGATTTTGCTTGTGATTTTGAGCTGCGTTTTGTTTTTATTGTTGGGTTGTGATCATCATCTTCTTCTTGTTATATTGGTTAGAGCCATGGTTGGTGGTTCATTAGCTGCTGGTGATGTAAAGAAGGGTGGAATGAAGAGTGGAGACATTGTTTCTTCTTTAATGTCTAATGAAATAAACGGTTGTCATAAAGGGCTAGTGATGGGCTGTCATGGTAGATCATCTCTTGTTGATGGTGTAAAGAAGGATGGAGAACATGTTTCCAAGGGTAGAGAAAGAGCTGGTGTGTCTCTTTCAAATTGTAGCAAGTTGGATGTGCAAGATCAAGTTGTGTTTGATATAAATCTGGTTGATAGTGCAAGACATGGTGGGCTGGCGAATTTGAGTGATGGAAAGCTTGCAAATGGAGCTGTTGGTTGTGCTAATGGGATTGAAGGCAAGCATGATGATGTTCTTCATGGGGGGTTGCATGTTGAGGAAGATGCAAATCTGGTTTTGGGGGAAAATTGTGTTAAGGTTGGTTGTCTTTCAACTATTTCGGGATTGGACAAGAAGAAAGGTGTGGTTGACATTGATGAAAAGGGTGAAGACTTGTTGAATGAGGTGTTGCATAGAGATAATAATGGACAAAATTTTCAAATGGTGGTTGGAGACATGTGCAATGGGCAAATAATTCAAAGGATGGATGATTCTCATGGGCGGATTTTTCAACATAAGGATGCTAATATTGACATTAATGGCCAAAATTGTCAAAGGAAGGTGGTTGTTGTTGACCTTCCTTCACTAAATAAAAGTATTCAGCAAGGAATGGGGGTAATAGAGTCAAAATGTGGTGCTTTGGGTTCAATTTCGGGTATTGGTAATGTTAGGCACGAAATTGGAGCTAATGGGGCTGATTCTAGAAAATTAGATGGGCCAAGGATTAATGTTATTGAATCACCTTCGAATTATGGTGGATTTGGGCTTGCAAGAGATGATAATAGAAAGGAAAAGCTTGGTAACTTGCACTTTGGGTCTGATGTGGGTGTAATTGGGCCGAAATCGAGTGTTTTGGGCTCAATTTCGGGTCTTGGTAGCTTTGGACAAGGAGGGGCTGATCTTGGACCATTTTCAACACCTTCTTCTAGGCATGATCAAGGGCTGAAACCATCTTATGCTAAGGCTGTCCAGAATTCTTCTCCTATTGCTTGTGAGGTACGATCTTCTACCTTTGAATCCTTACAATATTTTAAACCTACTGAAGAAAATGGAAGAATTAAAGTTAGCCCTCCGGTTGAGGTAGCTATTGAGGGAAGTGAAGAATGGAGAACTTCCTTGATAGGGTACTTTGTGGATAAGCGAATTCCATTCCCCGTAGTGAATTCAGTAGTTCATCAAATTTGGGGTAGGTTTGGCCTTAAAGAAGTCTTATCTTCGGAACAAGGGTTCTTTATTTTCAAGTTTGATAGTCTTGACCATGCTTGTGAAGTTCTTGAAAAAGGTCCATGGCATATAGTGAATAAATTGCTTGTTCTTAAAAGGTGGCAGCCTAGTTTATCCTTGTCTAAAGATGAGTTACGCAATATTCCTGTATGGGTTAAACTTTATAATCTACCTTTTGAATATTGGACTTCTAAGGGCCTGAGTTTTGTAGTTAGTGCTTTGGGCATCCCATTACATGTCGATCACATTACATTAGCTAGGAAACGTCTTAGCTTTGCTCGTGTGTGTGTTGAGGTTGATGCTTCGAAGGATGTCATTAATGAGTTTGATATTCAATGTGCTAATGGGGAGTGGAAAACTATTTATGCTGTTTATGAGTGGCTTCCTTCTAGGTGTAATATTTGTAAGGTGTTTGGGCATGCGTCGGGTATATGTAAACCAAGTGTTCAAGATTTGGGTGACAATGTGAATCTGGTTACAGGAAATAGAGGGGTTGATGTTCATGATATGAAGAAGAGGCAAGAAGACTCGTTGGGGCCTAAACGACCGGTTTGGGTTGAGGTTAAAAAAAGGAACAAGGGTGGAGAATTATCTACTATGGGGAACAGTGCTAGTGTTCCGCTTGTGGAAAATATTGATAATCATCTTAATTTAGTGCCAATGGAGGGCAATGACCATACTCTGAATTTGGAAGTAACGGAAGAAGGTACTCCTTTAGCAATTCTAGACACTATTTGTGATGCAGAGGCTGTTCTTTGTAAGGATGGGGCTAATGGTTATGTTGATGACAGGGATGCTCTTTGTGATGATGGAGATGCTCTTTGTGATAAGGATGAGGCTGGTCATGGTGAGGATGGTAGTGATTCTAGTCCTCCTCGTAATGCTTTGGCTTCAAAAGTTAAGGATTCTCTGGAAAAGAAAAAGAAGAAGAAAGGTTCTAGTAAGTAAGGGTAAGAAGAATAAGAAGCACTCCTCCCCTAAGGGGGGTAAGTGGAGATAGATTTGTGGGGGATTCTTCTTATCTTTGTATATTTATTATGATTTTTGGATGCTGGAATATTAGGGGTCTTAATGACCCTTTGAAGCAAAGAGAGGTTCGCAATTTGATTAAAGATGAGAAATTGTCTTTGTGTGGTTTAGTCGAAACGAAATTTCTAGAGAAAAATAAAGATGTTATTCTTAAGACCATTGACCGGTCTTGGAAGGTGGAGTGCAATTATAATTTTTCCTCTTTGGGGAGGATTTGGGTTTGTTGGAATCCGTTCGATGTTACTGTTTTGGTTGTCGGATCTTCTGAACAAGTTATCCATTGTAGAGTTTCTTCTGTTGATTCTACTTGGGAGTGTATGATATCGATAGTGTACGGTGATAATTGTAATGTTCGTAGGGAGGCGTTGTAGGCTGATTTAGTGGCGCGCGGAGTGGAATGGGAGAATAGTGCTTGGATTGTGATGGGTGACTTTAATGCTATTAAGTCTTCGGTTGAGAGTGTTGGAGGATCCAATTCTTGGCCACATTGGAAAGACGACTTTTCTAATTGTTTAGCTGAGTCTGGGTTGGATGATCTGCGATTTAATGGGTGCTTCTATACATGGTCTAATCATCGTACGGTTGATCCTATTCTTCGGAAGTTAGATCGAGCTTTGGTCAATTTGAAGTGGGATATTTCATTTCGAGGTTCTGAGGCGCATTTTCTTCCTTCCAGTGTTTCTGATCACTCTCCTATGATTGTTAAGATTGTGGATCTCCCTCGGCGACGGGTGCCTTTTAAGTTTTTTGATTTTTGGGCGGATCATCCAGAATTTTTATCCTTGGTGGATCGAGTTTGGGCGGACAGGGTGGATGGGTCTCCTATGTTTCAGCTATGTAAGAAGCTAAAAAGATTGAAAGTGGAGCTTAAGAAACTTAATAGGGAGTGTTATTCTGACTTGTCTTCTAGGGTGCAGCAAGCTAAGCATGATTTAGAGTCTGTGCAATGGGATATTCAGAGGCAGCCTACGAACATTTCTTTACATGGGGAGGAGTCTCGGTTGGTGAAGCTTTATGGTGATTTGAGTAGAGATGAAGAGAGTTTTTTGAGACAAAAGTCCCGGGTTCAGTGGATTAATTTGGGAGATAGAAATTCTAAGTTCTTTTTTCGATCGATGAGACAAAGATATAGTAGGAGTAAGGTATTATCTCTTACCGATGAGCATGGTAGTCGTGTGGAGGAGCCTAGTGAAGTTAAATCATTGGTGGTGAACTTCTTTGAGACACTTCTGAGACAGCCTGCTGGATGCCCTAGGATTGACCTTGATTTAGTGAGGCGGGCTCTCTCGAAGCGTATTTCTGGTGATCAGTGTGCTACCTTGGGTAGAGAGGTTAGTGATGTTGAAATTAAGGCAGTTTTGTTCTCTTTAAAAGATAATAAAGCTCCTGGTCCGGATGGGTATAATGCTACTTTCTTCAAGAAAGCTTGGTCTGTTGTTGGTGATGATTTTCTTCGTGCTATTCATTCGTTTTTTAGCTCTGGGAGATTGCTCAAGCAAGTGAATGCTACTGTGGTTGCTCTTATTCCAAAGGTTCCTAATCCTTCTAAGGTTGGGGATTTTAGGCCTATTTCGTGTTGTAACACTATCTACAAATGCATTGCCAAAATTATTGCGAATCGTGTTCAGATGGTGCTGCCTGATGTTGTTAGTCCTTTTCAGTCGGCCTTCGTTGCTGGTAGGAGGATTAGTGATAATATATTACTGTCGCAGGAATTGTTAAGGAACTATCATTGTGATGGGGGTCATCCTAGGTGTGCGCTGAAGGTAGATTTAATGAAAGCTTATGATTCTGTGCGGTGGGATTTCTTAGTGGCTATTTTGCAGATTTTAGGCTTCCCAGAGCAGATGATAACTTGGATTTCTGAGTGCATTTCCACTCCCCGTTTCTCGATTTCTATCAATGGCGAGTTGAATGGTTTCTTTGCTAGTGGCCGAGGTTTGAGGCAGGGGGATCCTATGTCCCCTTATTTATTTGTGTTGGCTATGGAGGTCTTCTCGGGGTTGATGCATATTATGGAGCAGGAGGGTCAGTTTGCATACCATTGGCGGTGTGGGAAGATTGGTATTTCGCATTTATGCTTTGCGGATGATCTTATGGTTTTCTGTAGGGCAGAGAGGGAGTCAGTTGCTGCAGTTAATGTTGTCCTTGGTCAGTTCCAAGCTTTTTCTGGGTTGATTCCTAATCCTAGCAAGAGCAATCTTTTTGTGGCTGGTGTGTCTTCTGAGACTAAGCAAGAGTTACTTGGGATTCTTGGTTTTCAGGAAGGGGTATTACCTGTCAGATATCTTGGGGTTCCTCTGATTTCTACTAAGCTTACGGCAGTGGATTGTAGGGTTCTTGTTGACAGGATTGTAGCGAGAGTTAAGAGTTGGACTAGTAGGGTTCTTTCTTTTGCAGGGAGGCTTCAGCTCATTCAATCTGTATTGTTCTCTATTCAGGTGTATTGGTCCTCCATTTTTATCTTGCCTAAGTCAGTTGTGATTAAGGTTGAAACTACTTTGCGTAGTTTTCTTTGGAAGGGTTCAGATTTAGGTAAAGGTGGGGCAAAGGTTGCATGGTCTTCGGTGTGTTTACCAAAGGAAAAGGGTGGTCTCGGTATTAAGAGCGTTGAGTGTTGGAATAAAGCTGCCATAAGTAAGCATTTGTGGGCTGTCTGTAGCAATTTGAGGTCTTCTGTCTCGGTCTCGTGGGTTAGATCTACTCTGCTTAAGGGAAAGAATGTGTGGGAGATTAGGTGCCCTGGGGATTGCTCGAGGAGTTGGAGGAAAATTCTAGGCCTTCGGTGTCTTGTACGGCTGTTGATGCAGTTTCGGGTGGGTAATGGGGAGGATATTTCTCTTTGGTTTGATTATTGGCATCCGTTGGGTCCTTTGGTGGAGGTGTTTGGGCGACGGATTATTTATGATTCTGGTTTTGGTCTTCATGCTAGGGTGGCGGATGTTATTCAGGGGAGGGATTGGGCTTGGCCTCGTTCCCTGACCGGGAATTGGATGGACATTATCAGTGGTATCCCTGCTTCCTTCAGGCCTAATAACTCTCAAGCTGATACTTTGTGTTGGGTTGAGGACTCTCGGGGGGCTTTCTCTATTCGTAATGCTTGGGAGGCTCTTCGGTCCCGGCAGCCAGCGGTGGATTGGTTTAGGTCCGTTTGGCATTCTAAATCAATTCCTAGACATGCTTTCATTTTCTGGTTGGCTATTAGGGGTGCTCTTTCTACTCAGGATAAGCTTCTTGTTTATGGCTTGATTCCGGCTATTCGTTGTGTGTTTTGTGGAGGGAGTTGTGAGGATGTCCCTCATCTCTTTTTTGAGTGTTCTTATTCTTGCGAGGTTTGGTTTGCTCTTTTAAGGAGGTGCAGATTACCTCTGCGTGCTTGGAGTTGGGAGGATACTATTCTTTGGTCTTGCCATTTCCGCGGTCGGCAACTTCGTGGGTGGGTGGTGCGTATTATGCTTGCGGCTGCTGTCTATGCTATTTGGCGTGAGCGGAATGCTAGGATGCATGGCGAGTTACCTAAACCTGTTACCATGGTTGTTCGTTCCATTGTCAGAGATGTTTGTATGCGTCTTAATTCCTTATCTGGTGTGATGCCTTCTCCTACTAATAGGTGGCTCCACCAGTCTTGGGGTTTATCTGATTCTATTTTTTTGTAATTCGCTTGTTTTGCCTTTTGTGGGGTTTGGTTGGTTCTTTTGGCTGTACCCTATGATAGGGTTTGTGCTTAGCTTTTATTGCTTTGCTGTTTTTTGAGTTTCGGTTGGTAGGGAGCCTGTCCCTTATCTGACCTTGTGATCTTCTCGCTGGGGTATGCCCCTTTGCTTTTGTTTTGTCTCTTTGGTTAATATACTTACATTATCCAAAAAAAATCAACAAGAGATGATCTACCATGACAGCCCATCACTAGCCCTTTATGACAACCGTTTATTTCATTAGACATTAAAGAAGAAACAATGTCTCCACTCTTCATTCCACCCTTCTTTACATCACCAGCAGCTAATGAACCACCAACCATGGCTCCAACCAATATAACAAGAAGAAGATGATGATCACAACCCAACAATAAAGACAAAACGCAGCTCAAAATCACAAGCAAAATCAGTCACAAGATTGGCCAAAGTAGAATCATCCACCATGGCAAACAAGCAAACCAGAACTGCCCTGAAAATAAGGGAAAACGGACCAACAAAATAACACTAAAAGAGAGGGAGATGAGCTCGTGATCATCAAGAGGAAGATGAAGATCATAAACCCAACCAAAAGGAAAAATGCAGCTCAAGAACACAAGTAATAACACTCATAAGATTGGTAAAGAAAAAACAAAAACGGACCAGCAAACCTAAAACTAAAGGAAAACGAAATTTGAGCTTGTAATCATCAAAAGAAATCAATAATGATCACAAGGCATGTGCAAATGGGATTGAAGGCAAGCATGGTGATGTTCTTCATAGGGTGGTGCATGATGCGGAAGATGGCAAGCATGTTAATGTTCTTTATAAGGTGGTGCATGATGAGGAACATGGTAATCTGGTTTTAGGTGAGAGATGTGTCAAGAATGGGCCAAAATCTGGTGCTTTTGTTTCAATTTCGAGTATTGGTAATGTTGGGCACGAAATTGAAGCTAATGGGGCTGATATTGAAGCCAAGCATGCTAATGTTCTTCATGGGGTGTTGCATGATGAGGAAGATGAAAATCTGGTTTTGGGTGAAGGTAGAAATCTGGTTTTGGGTGAAAACCATGTGAAGGATGGTTGTCTCTCAATAATTTCGGGATTGGACAAGAAGAAAGCTATGGTTGACATTGATGAAAAGAGTGAAGACTTGTTGAATGAGATCATGTGCAATGGGCAAATAATTTAAATGATGAATGATTCTCATGGACAAGTTTTTCAAAATAAGGTGGCTAGTATTGACCTTAATAGCCAAAATTGTCAAAGGAAGGTGGTTGTTGATGACTTTCCTTCACTAAATAATACTAGTCAGCAAGGAATGGGGGTAATAGAGTCAAACTTTGGTGCTTTGGGCTCAATTTCGGGTATTGGAGCTAATGGGACTGATTCCACAAAATTAGATGGGCCAATGATTAATGTTATTAAATCACCTTCGAATTATGGTGGATTTGGGCTTGCAAGAGATGATCATAGAAAGGAAAAGCTTGGTAACTTGCATTTTCGGTCGGATGTGGGCGTAATTGGGCCGAAATCGAGTGCTTTGGGTTCAATTTCGGTTCTTGGTAGCTTTGGACAAGGAGGGGCTGATCTTGGACCATTTTCAACACCTTCTTCCATGCATGATCAAGGGCTGAAACCATCTTATGCTAAGGCTGTCCAGAATTCTTCTCCTATTGCTTGTGAGGTACGATCTTCTACCTTTGAATCCTTACAATATTTTAAACTAGCTGAAGAAAATGGAAGAATTAAAGTTAGCCCTCCGGTTGAGGTAGCTATTGAGGGAAGTGAAGAATGGAGAACTTCCTTGATAGGGTACTTTGTGGATAAGAGAATTCCTTTCCCCGTAGTGAATTCCTTAGTTCATAAAATTTGGGGTAGGTTTGGCCTTAAAGAAGTTTTATCTTCGGAACAAGGGTTCTTTATTTTCAAGTTTGATAGTCTTGACCATGCTTGTGAAGTTCTTGAAAAAGGTCCATGGCATATAGTGAATAAATTGCTTGTTCTTAAACGGTGGCAGCCTAGTTTATCCTTGTCTAAAGATGAGTTACGCAATATTCCTGTATGGGTTAAACTTTACAATCTTCCGTTTGAATATTGGACTTCTAAGGGCCTGAGTTTTGTAGTTAGTGCTTTGGGCATTCCATTGCATGCCGATCACATTACATTAGCTAGGAAACGTCTTAGCTTTGCTCGTGTGTGTGTTGAGATTGATGCTTCGAAGGATGTCATTAATGAGTTTGATATTCAATGTGCTAATGGGGAGTGGAAAACTATTTATACTGTTTATGAGTGGCTTCCTTCTAGGTGTAATATTTGTAAGGTGTTTGGGCATGCGCCGGGTATATGTAAACAAAGCGTTCAAGATTTGGGTGACAATGTGAATATGGTTACCGGAAATGGAGGGGTTGATGTTCATGATATGAAGAAGAGGCACGAAGACTCGTTGGGGCCTAAACGACCGGTTTGGGTTGAGGTTAAAAAAAAGAACAAGGTTGGAGAATTATCTACTATAGGGAACAATGCTAGTGTTCCGCTTGTGGAAAATGTTGATAATCATCTTAATTTAGTACCAATGGAGGGCAATGACCATACTCTGAATTTGGAAGTAACGGAAGAGGGTACTCCTTTAGCAATTTTGGACACTGTTTGTGATGCAGGGGCTGTGCTTTGTAAGGATGGGGCTAATGTTTATGTTGATGACGGGGATGTTCTTTGTGATGATGGGGGTGCTCTTTGTGATAATGATGAGGCTGATCATGGTGAGGATGGTAGTGATTCTAGTCCTCCTCATAATGCTTTGGCTTCAAAAGTTAAGGATTCTCTGGAAAAGAAAAAGAAGAAGAAAGGTTCTAGTAGTAAGGGTAAGAAGAATAAGAAGCACTCCTCCCCTAAGGGGGGTGAGTGGAGTAGATTTGTGGGGGTTTCTTCTTATCTTTGTATATTTGTTATGATTTTTGGGTGCTGGAATATTAGGGGTCTTAATGACCCTTTGAAGCAAAGAGAGGTTCCCAATTTGATTAAAGATGAGAAATTGTCTTTGTGTGGTTTAGTGGAAACAAAAGTTCTGGAGAAAAATAAAGATGTTATTCTTAAGACCCTTGACAGTTCTTGGAAGGTGGAGTGCAATTATAATTTTTCCTCTTTGGGGAGGATTTGGGTTTGTTGGAATCCGTTCGATGTTACTGTTTTGGTTGTCGGATCTTCTGAACAAGTTATCCATTGTAGAGTTTCTTCTGTTGATTCTACTTGGGAGTGTATGATTTCGATTGTGTACGGTGATAATTGTAATGTTCGTAGGGAGGCGTTGTGGGCTGATTTAGTGGCGCGCACTTTAATGCTATTAAGTCTTCGGTTGAGAGTGTTGGAGGCTCCAATTCTTGGCCACATTGGAAAGAGGTCTTTTCTAATTGTTTAGCTGAGTCTGGGTTGGATGATCTGCGATTTAATGGGTGCTTCTATACTTGGTCTAATCATCGTACGGTTGATCCTATTCTTCGAAAGTTAGATCGAGCTTTGGTCAACTTGAATTGGGATATTTCCTTTCGAGGTTCGGAGGCGCATTTTCTTCCTTCTAGTGTTTCTGATTGTTAAGATTGTGGATCTCCCTCGGCGACGGGTGCCTTTTAAGTTTTTTGATTTCTGGGCGTATCATCCAGAATTTTTATCCTTGGTGGATCGGGTTTGGGCGGACAGGGTGGATGGGTCTCCTATGTTTCAGCTATGTAAGAAGCTAAAAAGATTGAAAGTAGAGCTTAAGAAACTTAATAGGGAGTGTTATTCTGACTTGTCTTCTAGGGTGCAGCAAGCTAAACATGATTTAGAGTCTGTGCAATGGGATATTCAGAGGCAGCCTACGAACATTTCTTTACATGAGGAGGAGTCTCGGTTGGTGAAGCTTTATGGTGATTTGAGTAGAGATGAGGAGAGTTTTTTGAGACAAAAGTCCCGGGTTCAGTGGATTAATTTGGGAGATAGGAATTCTAAGTTCTTTTTTCGATCGATGAGACAAAGATGTAGTAGAAGTAAGGTATTATCTCTTACCGATGAGCATGGTAATCGTGTGGAGGAGCCTAGTGAAGTTAAATCTATGGTGGTGAACTTCTTTCAGACACTTCTGAGACAGCCTGCTGGTTGCCCAAGGATTGACCTTGATTTAGTGAGGCGGGCTCTGCCGAAGCAGATTTGTAGTGATCAGTGTGCTACCTTGGGTAGAGAGGTTAGTGATGATGAAATTAAGGCAGTTTTGTTCTCTTTAAAAGATAATAAAGCTCCTGGTCCGGATGGGTATAATGCTACTTTCTTCAAGAAAGCTTGGTCTGTTGTTGGTGATGATTTTTTTCGTTATATTCGTTCGTTTTTTAGCTCCGGGAGATTGCTCAAGCAAGTGAATGCTACTGTGGTTGCTCTTATTCCTAAGGTTCCTAATCCTTCTACGGTTAGGGATTTTAGGCCTATTTCGTGTTGTAACACTATCTACAAATGCATTGCCAAAATTATTGCGAATCGTGTTCAGATGGTACCGCCTGATGTTGTTAGTCCTTTTCAGTCGGCCTTCGTAGCTGGTAGGAGGATTAGTGATAATATATTACTGTCGCAGGAATTGTTAAGGAACTATCATCTTGATGGGGGTCATCCTAGGTGTGCGCTGAAGGTAGATTTAATGAAAGCCTATGATTCTGTGCGGTGGGATTTCTTAGTGGATATTTTACAGATTTTAGGCTTCCCGGAGCAGATGATAGCTTGGATTTCTGAGTGCATTTCTACTCCCCGTTTCTCTATTTCTATCAATGGCGAGTTGAATGGTTTCTTTCCTAGTAGCCGAGGTTTGAGGCAGGGGTATCCTATGTCCCCTTATTTATTTGTGCTGGCTATGGAGGTCTTCTCGGGGTTGATGCATATTATGGAGCAGGAGAGTCAGTTTGCGTACCATTGGCGGTGTGGGAATATTGGTATTTCGCATTTATGCTTTACAAATGATCTTATGGTTTTCTGTAGGGCAGAGAGGGAGTCAGTTGCTGCGGTTAATGTTGTCTTTGATCAGTTCCAAGCTCTTTCTGGGTTGGTTCCTAATCCTAGCAAGAGCAATTTTTTTGTGGCTGGTGTGTCTTCTGAGACTAAGCAAGACTTGCTTGGGATTCTAGGTTTTCAGGAAGGGGTATTACCTGTTAGATATCTCGGGGTTCCTCTGATTTCTACTAAGCTTATGGCAGTGGATTGTAGGGTTCTTGTCGATAGGATTGTAGCGAGAGTTAAGAGTTGGACTAGTAGGGTTCTTTCTTTTAAAGGGAGGCTTCAGCTCATTCAATCTGTATTGTTCTCTATCCAGGTGTATTGGTCCTCCATTTTTATCTTGCCTAAGTCAGTGGTGATTAAGGTTGAAACTATTTTGCGTAGTTTTCTTTGGAAGGGTTCAAATTTAGGTAAAGGTGGGGCAAAGGTTGCATGGTCTTCGGTGTGTTTACTGAAGGAAGAGGGTGGACTCGGTATTAAGAGCGTTGAGTGTTGGAATAAAGCTGCCATAAGTAAGCATTTGTGGGCTATCTGTAGCAATTTGAGGTCTTCTGTCTGGGTGTCGTGGGATTAGATATACTCTGCTTAAGGGAAAGAATGTGTGGGAGGTTAGGTGCCCTGGGGATTGCTCGTGGAGTTCGAGGAAAATTTTGGGCCTTCGGTGTCTTGTGCGGCGGTTGATGCAGTTTCGGGTGGGTAATGGGGAGGATATTTCCCTTTGGTTTGATTATTGGCATCCGCTGGGTCCTTTGGTGGAGGTGTTTGGGCGTCGGATTATTTATGATTATGGTTTTGGTCTTCAAGCTAGGGTGGCGGATGTTATTCCGGGGAGGGATTGGGCTTGGCTTCGTTCCCTGACCGGGAATTGGATGGACATTATCAGTGGTACCCCTGATTCCTTCAGGCCTAATAACTCTCAAGCTGATATTTTGTGTTGGGTTGAGGACTCTCGGGGGGCTTTCTCTATTCGTAATGCTTGGGAGGCTCTTCGGTCCTGGCAGCCAGTGGTGGATTGGTTTATGTCCGTTTGGCATTCTAAATCAATTCCTAGACATGCTTTCATCTTCTGGATGGCCATTAGGAGTGCTCTTTCTACTCAGGATAAGCTTCTTGTTTATGGCTTGATTCCGGCTATTCGTTGTATGTTTTGTGGAGGGAGTTGTGAGGATGTCCCTCATCTCTTTTTTGATTGTTCTTATTCTTGCGAGGTTTGGTTTGCTCTTTGAAGGAAGTGCAGATTATCTCTTCATGCTCGGAGCTGGGAGGCTACTATTCTTCGGTCTTGCCATTTCCGCGGTCGGCATCTTCTTGGGTGGGTAGTGCGTATTATGCTTGCGGCTGCTGTCTATGCTATTTGGCGCGAGCGGAATGCTAGGATGCATGGCGAGTTACCTAAACCTGTTTCCGTGGTTGTTCGTTCCATTGTTAAAGATGTTTGTATGCGTCTTAATTCCTTATCTAGTGTGGTGCCTTCTCCTACTAATAGGTGGCTTCACCAGTCTTGGGGTTTATGTGATTCTATTTTTTTGTAATTCGCTTGTTTTGCCTTTTAGGGGGTTTGTCCCTTTTGTTGTCGGTCTGTTGGTTTCTTTTGGCTGCACCCTATGCCAGGGTTTGTGCTTAGCTTTTTCTGCTTTGCTGTTTTTTGAGTTTCGATTGGTAGGGGGCCTGTCCCTTATCTGACCTTGTGATCTTCTCGCTGGGGTATGCCCCTTTACTTTTGTTTTGTCTCTTTGGTTAATATACTTACATTATCCAAAAAAAAGATAACTTGTTCAAAAGATCCGACAACCAAAACAGTAACATCGAACGGATTCCAAAAAACCCAAATCCTCCCTAAAGAGGAAAAATTATAATTGCACTCCACCTTCCAAGACCGGTCAATGGTCTTAAGAATAACATCTTTATTTTTCTCCAGAACTTTTGTTTCCACTAAACCACACAAAGACAATTTCTCATATTTAATCAAATTGTGAACCTCTCTTTGCTTCAAAGGGTCATTAAGACCCCTAATATTCCAACACCCAAAAATCATAATAAATATACAAAGATAAGAAGAAATCCTCACAAATATATCTCCACTGACCCCCTTTAGGGGAGGAGTGCTTCTTATTCTTCTTACCCTTACTACTAGAACCTCTCTTCTTCTTTTTCTTTTTCAGAGAATCCTTAACTTTTGAAGCCAAAGCATTATGAGGAGGACTAGAATCACTACCATCCTCACCATGACCAGCCTCATCATTATCACAAAGAGCATCCCCATCATCACAAAGAGCATCCCTGTCATCAACATAACATTAGCCCCATCCTTATAAAGAACAGCCCCTGCATCACAAACAGTGTCCAAAATTGCTAAAGGAGTACCTCTTCCGTTACTTCCAAATTCAGAGTATGGTCATTGCCCTCCATTGGCACTAAAGTAAGATGATTATCAATATTTTCCAGAAGCGGAACACTAGCACTGTTCCTCATAGTAGATAATTCTCCACTCTTGTTTAACCTCAACCCAAACCGGCCCCAACGAGTCTTCGTGCCTCTTCTTCATATCATGAACATCAACCCCTCCATTTCCTGTAACCATATTCACATTGTCACCCAAATCTTGAACACTTTGTTTACATATACCCGGCGCATGCCCAAACACCTTACAAATATTACACCTAAAAGGAAGCCACTCATAAACAGCATAAATAGTTTTCCACTCCCCATTAGCACATTGAATATCAAACTCATCAATGACATCCTTCGAAGCATCAACCTCAACACACACACGAGCAAAGCTACGACGTTTCCTAGCTAATGTAATGTGATCGACATGCAGTGGAATGCCCAAAGCACTAACTACAAAACTCAGGCCCTTAGAAGTCCAATATTCAAAAGGTAGATTATATAGTTTAACCCATACAGGAATATTGCATAACTCATCTTTAGACAAGAATAAACTAGGCTGCCACCTTTTAAGAACAAGTAATTTATTCACTATATGCCATGGACCTTTTTCAAGAACTTCACAAGCATGGTCAAGACTATCAAACTTGAAAATAAAGAACCCTTGTTCCGAAGATAAAACTTCTTTAAGGCCAAACCTACCCCAAATTGATATGAGCCTCGTCGATTGTAACAAGATTGCTACTAAAGTTCGTTCTAACCTCTGGTTCGGATGGAAACCGCGACCCAACACCTATATCGAGATGTGAACCTTGGTATAAAGGAGGACGCTACAATCAAGGATGAAATACTCGATTGATAAGTCAAGGAGGAACGCCACAGAGAATTCTGATAAGTTCCAGTTAGTTCTCAAAGAACAAAGAGAAAACTCTCTCTATTTTCATTCAAAATTCAAAAGTGCCATTCTTACATCCATTAATATCCTTATATAATGAAACCCTAAAACAAAGGAAAGGAAACAAGCTAGCCATTAAGGCCTTACAAATAGAAAACTAGAATGGCCATAATTGCCTTACAAATGGACCAAAACTAAAACAAACAACTATTAAATCAAGCCCAAACCGAAATTATGCCAAGCATTCTCTTATTCGGCCCACTCAATTGCCTTGATGATGTTAATCAAGCCTTGGTCTTCATGTGGGTTCATCTTGGGCTTTAATAATTCAGAATCAGCCCATGTGCCTTGAATTAGGCCATCGAGTGCTTCTTTGAATCTCTTAGCCCTTGCCCTTGTTATTGGCCCAACCGGAACACGCAATGGATCCCTTGGTGCAACTCCCTTATTCTCATCACAAATTTTATGAACTACTGAATTCACTACGGGGAAAGGAATTCGCTTATCCACAAAGTACCCTATCAAGGAAGTTCTCCATTCTTCACTTCCCTCAATAGCTACCTCAACCAGAGGGCTAACTTTAATTCTTCCATTTTCTTCAGTAGGTTTAAAATATTGTAAGGATTCAAAGGTAGAAGATCGTACCTCACAAGCAATAGGAGAAGAATTCTGGACAGCCTTAGCATAAGATGGTTTCAGCCCTTGATCATGCATGGAAGAAGGTGTTGAAAATGGTCCAAGATCAGCCCCTCCTTGTCCAAAGCTACCAAGACCCAAAATTGAACCCAAAGCACTCGATTTCGGCCCAATTATGCCCACATCAGACCCAAAATGCAAGTTACCAAGCTTTTCCTTTCTATTATCATCTCTTGCAAGCCCAAATCCACCATAGTTCGAAAGAGATTCAATAACATTAATCCTTGGCCCATTTAATTGTGTAGAATCAGCCCCATTAGCTCCAATACCTGAAATTGAGCCCAAAGCACCAGATTTTGACTCTATTACCCCCATTCCTTGTTAACTAGTATTATTTAGTGAAGTAAAGTCATCAACAACCATCTTCCTTTGACAATTTTGGTTATTAATGTCAATACTAGCCACCTTATTTTGAAAAACTTGTCCATGAGAATCATTCATTATTTGAATTATTTTCCCATTGCACATGATCTCATTCAACAAGTCTTCACTTTTTTCATCAATGTTAACCATAGCTTTCTTCTTGTCCAATCCCGAAATTGTTGAGAGACAACCAGCCTTCACATGGTTTTCACCCAAAACCAGATTTCTACTTTCACCCAAAACCAGATTTTCATCTTCTTCATCATGCAACACCCCATGAAGAACATCATCATGCTTGGCTTTAATCCCATTTGCACAACCAACAGCTCCATGCCTATCATGTGTTGTTTTATTTGCTTGCAATCCCGAAACAATAGCAAGACAACCATCCTTTGAGCAATTCTCACCCAAATTCGGATTTCTTCCTTCTACAGCACCAATACCATGAGGCAAATTCGAAGGAATAAGTTTTGAAGACACACAAGACCTAGGAAACATCCTTAATATCACCATCTATCAGCCCCAAAATAGAATGAGTTGTTGAAGACAAGTTGGATCCCGAATTTGCCTCCATATTCTGATCCAAACCGTGATCCTTCTTGTTTTCAAACAGTCCCGAGGCATATATTCCATTTGAGATCAAAGAAGAAACATGGTCTCCATCATTCTTCACACCACCAGCAGTAGAATTTCGGGTTTGATCTACCAAAACCCTACATTTCTTCATTCCATTGAACCCCTTTTAAAAAAAACTTGATTAAGGAAAAATTAGATGTTCTGCATTTTCTGAGAAGAGAGAGAAAATGCTCTGCCTTCTCTCTAGAATATCTTTGAGTGTTCTTCTTGATTTTTTTCTATTCTCTCTTTGTGATCATTATTGATTTCTTTTGATGATTACAAGCTCAAATTTCGTTTTCCTTTAGTTTTAGGTTTGCTGGTCCGTTTTTGTTTTTTCTTTACCAATCTTATGAGTGTTATTACTTGTGTTCTTGAGCTGCGTTTTTCCTTTTGGTTGGGTTTATGATCTTCATCTTCCTCTTGATGATCACGAGCTCATCTCCCTCTCTTTTAGTGTTATTTTTCTGGTCCGTTTTCCCTTATTTTCAGGGCAGTTCTGGTTTGCTTGTTTGCCATGGTGGATGATTCTACTTTGGCCAATCTTGTGACTGATTTTGCTTGTGATTTTGAGCTGCGTTTTGTCTTTATTGTTGGGTTGTGATCATCATCTTCTTCTTGTTATATTGGTTGGAGCCATGGTTGGTGGTTCATTAGCTGCTGGTGATGTAAAGAAGGGTGGAATGAAGAGTGGAGACATTGTTTCTTCTTTAATGTCTAATGAAATAAACGGTTGTCATAAAGGGCTAGTGATGGGCTGTCATGGTAGATCATCTCTTGTTGATGGTGTAAAGAAGGATGGAGAACATGTTTCCAAAGGTAGAGAAAGAGCTGGTGTGTCTCTTTCAAATTGTAGCAAGTTGGATGTGCAAGATCAAGTTGTGTTTGATATAAATCTGGTTGATAGTACAAGACATGGTGGGCTGGCGAATTTGAGTGATGGAAAGCTTGCAAATGGAGCTGTTGGTTGTGCTAATGGGATTGAAGGCAAGCATGGTGATGTTCTTCATGGGGGGTTGCATGTTGAGGAAGATGCAAATCTGGTTTTGGGAGAAAATTGTGTTAAGGTTGGTTGTCTTTCAACTATTTCGGGATTGGACAAGAAGAAAGGTGTGGTTGACATTGATGAAAAGGGTGAAGACTTGTTGAATGAGGTGTTGCATAGAGATAATAATGGACAAAATTTTCAAATGGTGGTTGGAGACATGTGCAATGGGCAAATAATTCAAAGGATGGATGATTCTCATGGGCGGATTTTTCAACATAAGGATGCTAATGTTGACATTAATGGCCAAAATTGTCAAAGGAAGGTGGTTGTTGTTGACCTTCCTTCACTAAATAAAAGTATTCAGCAAGGAATGGGGGTAATAGAGTCAAAATGTGGTGCTTTGGGTTCAATTTCGGGTATTGGTAATGTTAGGCACGAAATTGGAGCTAATGGGGCTGATTCTACAAAATTAGATGGGCCAAGGATTAATGTTATTGAATCACCTTCGAATTATGGTGGATTTGGGCTTGCAAGAGATGATAATAGAAAGGAAAAGCTTGGTAACTTGCACTTTGGGTCTGATGTGGGTGTAATTGGGCCGAAATCGAGTGCTTTGGGCTCAATTTCGGGTCTTGGTAGCTTTAGACAAGGAGGGGCTGATCTTGGACCATTTTCAACACCTTCTTCTAGGCATGATCAAGGGCTGAAACCATCTTATGCTAAGGCTGTCCAGAATTCTTCTCCTATTGCTTGTGAGGTACGATCTTCTACCTTTGAATCCTTACAATATTTTAAACCTACTGAAGAAAATGGAAGAATTAAAGTTAGCCCTCCGGTTGAGGTAGCTATTGAGGGAAGTGAAGAATGGAGAACTTCCTTGATAGGGTACTTTGTGGATAAGCGAATTCCATTCCCCGTAGTGAATTCAGTAGTTCATAAAATTTGGGGTAGGTTTGGCCTTAAAGAAGTCTTATCTTCGGAACAAGGGTTCTTTATTTTCAAGTTTGATAGTCTTGACCATGCTTGTGAAGTTCTTGAAAAAGGTCCATGGCATATAGTGAATAAATTGCTTGTTCTTAAAAGGTGGCAGCCTAGTTTATCCTTGTCTAAAGATGAGTTACGCAATATTCCTGTATGGGTTAAACTTTATAATCTACCTTTTGAATATTGGACTTCTAAGGGCCTGAGTTTTGTAGTTAGTGCTTTGGGTATCCCATTACATGCCGATCACATTACATTAGCTAGGAAACGTCTTAGCTTTGGTCGTGTGTGTGTTGAGGTTGATGCTTCGAAGGATGTCATTAATGAGTTTGATATTCAATGTGCTAATGGGGAGTGGAAAACTATTTATGCTGTTTATGAGTGCCTTCCTTCTAGGTGTAATATTTGTAAGGTGTTTGGGCATGCGTCGGGTATATGTAAACCAAGTGTTCAAGATTTGGGTGACAATGTGAATCTGGTTACAGGAAATAGAGGGGTTGATGTTCATGATATGAAGAAGAGGCAAGAAGACTCGTTGGGGCCTAAACGACCGGTTTGGGTTGAGGTTAAAAAAAGGAACAAGGGTGGAGAATTATCTACTATGGGGAACAGTGCTAGTGTTCCGCTTGTAGATATTGATAATCATCTTAATTTAGTGCCAATGGAGGGCAATGACCATACTCTGAATTTGGAAGTAACGGAAGAAGGTACTCCTTTAGCAATTCTGGACACTGTTTGTGATGCAGAGGCTGTTCTTTGTAAGGATGGGGCTAATGGTTATGTTGATGACAGGGATGCTCTTTGTGATGATGGAGATGCTCTTTGTGATAAGGATGAGGCTAGTCATGGTGAGGATGGTAGTGATTCTAGTCCTCCTCGTAATGCTTTGGCTTCAAAAGTTAAGGATTCTCTGGAAAAGAAAAAGAAGAAGAAAGGTTCTAGTAGTAAGGGTAAGAAGAATAAGAAGCACTCCTCCCCTAAGGGGGGTAAGTGGAGATAGATTTGTGGGGGATTCTTCTTATCTTTGTATATTTATTATGATTTTTGGATGCTGGAATATTAGGGGTCTTAATGACCCTTTGAAGCAAAGAGAGGTTCGCAATTTGATTAAAGATGAGAAATTGTCTTTGTGTGGTTTAGTCGAAACAAAAGTTCTGGAGAAAAATAAAGATGTTATTCTTAAGACCATTGACCGGTCTTGGAAGGTGGAGTGCAATTATAATTTTTCCTCTTTGGAGACCAATCACTTCCCTGAATAACATCTGCCACCTAGCATGAGGACCAAGACCAGAATCATAAATAATCCGCCGCCCAAACACGTAGACCAAAGGACCCAAAGGATGCCAATAATCAAACCAAAGGGAAATATCCTCCCCATTACCCACCCGAAACTGAAACAACCTCCGCACATGACTCCGAAGGCCCAGAATTTTCCTCTAACTCCACGAGCAATCTCTAGGGCATTTCACCTCCCACACATTCCTTCCCCTAAGTAGAGTAGACCTAACCCACGACACCCAAATAGAAGATCTCAAATTGCTACACACAGCCCACAAATGCTTAATTGTGGCAGCTTTATTCCAAACATCAACACTCTTAATACCCAACCCACCCTCTTCCTTTGGTAAACATGCCGAGGACCAAGCAACCTTAGCCCCAGCTCTACTTAAATCTGAACCCCTCCAGAGGAAACTACGTAAAGTAGCTTCAACCTTTATTACCACCGACTTAAGCAGGATAAAAATGGACGACCAATACACCTGGATAGAGAACAACACAGATTGAATGAGTTGAAGCCTTCCTGCAAAAGAAAGAACCCTACTGGTCCAACTCTTAACCCTCGCCACAATTCTATCAATAAGAACCCTACAATCCACTGCCGTAAATTAGTAGAAATCAGAGGGAACCCAAGATATCTGACAAGTAACACCCCTTCTCTCACACAACATGTAATGTACTCCAAAAGAAAGAAAGGAACAACCAAAGAGAGAGAAAATGCTCTGCCTTCTCTCTAGAATATTTTTTAGTGTTCTTCTTGATTTTTTCCTATTCTCTCTTTGTGATCATTATTGATTTCTTTTGATGATTACAAGCTCAATTTTCATTCTTCTTTAGATTTATGTTTGCTGGTTCATTCCAATGGTGCTTTGTTTGTTATGAGTTTGTGTTGTGTTTTTTTCTTATTGTTGGTTTGTGACTGCTATCTTCTTCTTGGTGTGTTGGTTGGTGTCATGGTTGGTGATTCATTAGCTACTGGTGGTGTGAAGAAGGGTGAATACCATGTTTCTTCTTTAATGTCCATTGGAATGAAGAAAGGTAGGGTTTTGGTAGATCAAACCCGAATTTCTACTGCTGGTGGTGTGAAGAAGGATGGAGACCATGTTTCTTCTCTGATCTCAAATGGAATATATGCCTCGGGACTGCTTGAAAACAAGAAGGATCACGGTTTTGATCAGAATATGGAGATTCAACGTAAGGAGGCAAATTCGGGATCCAACTTGTCTTCAACAACTCATTCTATTTTGGGGCTGATAGATGGTGATATTAAGGATGTTTCCGGGTGTTGCATGTCTACAAAACTTGTTCCTTCGAATTTGCCTCATGGTATTGGTGCTGTAGAAGGAAGAAGTCCGAATTTGGGTGAGAATTGCTCAAAGGATGGTTGTTTTGCTACTGTTTCGGGATTGCAATCAAATAAAACAACACATGATAGGCATGGAGCTGTTGGTTGTGTAAATGGGATTGAATCCAAGCATGATGATGTTCTTCATGGGGTGTTGCATGATGAAGAAGATGAAAATCTGGTTTTGGGTGAAGGTAGAAATCTGGTTTTGGGTGAAAACCATGTGAAGGCTGGTTGTCTCTCAACAATTTCGGGATTGGACAAGAAGAAAGCTATGGTTGACATTGATGAAAAGAGTGAAGACTTGTTGAATGAGATCATGTGCAATGGGCAATTAATTCAAATGATGAATGATTCTCATGGACAAGTTTTTCAAAATAAGGTGGCTAGTATTGACCTTAATAGCCAAAATTGTCAAAGGAAGGTGGTTGGTGATGACTTTCCTTCACTAAATAATACTAGTCAGCAAGGAATGGGGGTAATAGAGTCAAACTGTGGTGCTTTGGGCTTCAATTTCGGGTATTGGTATTGTTGGGCACGAAATTGGAGCTAATGGGGCTGTTTCCACAAAATTAGATGGGCCAATGATTAATGTTATTGAATCACCTTCGAATTATGGTGGATTTGGGCTTGCAAGAGATGATCATAGAAAGGAAAAGCTTGGTAACTTGCATTTTGGGTCTGATGTGGGCGTAATTGGACCGAAATCGAGTGCTTTGGGTTCAATTTCGGGTCTTGGTAGCTTTCGACAAGGAGGGGCTGATCTTGGACCATTTTCAACACCTTCTTCCATGCATGATCAAGGGCTGAAATCATCTTATGCTAAGGCTGTCCAGAATTCTTCTCCTATTGCTTGTGAGGTACGATCTTCTACCTTTGAATCCTTACAATATTTTAAACCAACTGAAGAAAATGGAAGAATTAAAGTTACCCCTCCGGTTGAGGTAGCTATTGAGGGAAGTGAAGAATGGAGAACTTCCTTGATAGGGTACTTTGTGGATAAGAGAATTCTTTTCCCCGTAGTGAATTCAGTAGTTCATAAAATTTGGGGTAGGTTTGGCCTTAAAGAAGTTTTATCTTCGGAACAAGGGTTCTTTATTTGCAAGTTTGATAGTCTTGACCATGCTTGTGAAGTTCTTGAAAAAGGTCCATGGCATATAGTGAATAAATTGCTTGTTCTTAAACGGTGGCAGCCTAGTTTATCCTTGTCTAAAGATGAGTTACGCAATATTCCTGTATGGGTTAAACTTTACAATCTTCCGTTTGAATATTGGACTTCTAAGGGCCTGAGTTTTGTAGTTAGTGCTTTGGGCATTCCATTGCATGCCGATCACATTACATTAGCTAGGAAACGTCTTAGCTTTGCTCGTGTGTGTGTTGAGGTTGATGCTTCGAAGGATGTCATTAATGAGTTTGATATTCAATGTGCTAATGGGGAGTGGAAAACTATTTATGCTGTTTATGAGTGGCTTCCTTCTAGGTGTAATATTTGTAAGGTGTTTGGGCATGCGTCGGGTATATGTAAACCAAGTGTTCAAGATTTGGGTGACAATGTGAATCTGGTTACAGGAAATAGAGGGGTTGATGTTCATGATATGAAGAAGAGGCAAGAAGACTCGTTGGGGCCTAAACGACCGGTTTGGGTTGAGGTTAAAAAAAGGAACAAGGGTGGAGAATTATCTACTATGGGGAACAGTGCTAGTGTTCCGCTTGTAGAATATTGATAATCATCTTAATTTAGTGCCAATGGAGGGCAATGACCATACTCTGAATTTGGAAGTAACGGAAGAAGGTACTCCTTTAGCAATTCTGGACACTGTTTGTGATGCAGAGGCTGTTCTTTGTAAGGATGGGGCTAATGGTTATGTTGATGACAGGGATGCTCTTTGTGATGATGGAGATGCTCTTTGTGATAAGGATGAGGCTGGTCATGGTGAGGATGGTAGTGATTCTAGTCCTCCTCGTAATGCTTTGGCTTCAAAAGTTAAGGATTCTCTGGAAAAGAAAAAGAAGAAGAAAGGTTCTAGTAGTAAGGGTAAGAAGAATAAGAAGCACTCCTCCCCTAAGGGGGGTAAGTGGAGATAGATTTGTGGGGGATTCTTCTTATCTTTGTATATTTATTATGATTTTTGGATGCTGGAATATTAGGGGTCTTAATGACCCTTTGAAGCAAAGAGAGGTTCGCAATTTGATTAAAGATGAGAAATTGTCTTTGTGTGGTTTAGTCGAAACAAAAGTTCTAGAGAAAAATAAAGATGTTATTCTTAAGACCATTGACCGGTCTTGGAAGGTGGAGTGCAATTATAATTTTTCCTCTTTGGGGAGGATTTGGGTTTGTTGGAATCCGTTCGATGTTACTGTTTTGGTTGTCGGATCTTCTGAACAAGTTATCCATTGTAGAGTTTCTTCTGTTGATTCTACTTGGGAGTGTATGATATCGATAGTGTACGGTGATAATTGTAATGTTCGTAAGGAGGCGTTGTGGGCTGATTTAGTGGCGCGCGGAGTGGAATGGGAGAATAGTGCTTGGATTGTGATGGGTGACTTTAATGCTATTAAGTCTTCGGTTGAGAGTGTTGGAGGATCCAATTCTTGGCCACATTGGAAAGACGACTTTTCTAATTGTTTAGCTGAGTCTGGGTTGGATGATTTTCGATTTAATGGGTGCTTCTATACATGGTCTAATCATCGTACGGTTGATCCTATTCTTCGAAAGTTAGATCGAGCTTTGGTCAATTTGAAGTGGGATATTTCATTTCGAGGTTCTGAGGCGCATTTTCTTTCTTCCAGTGTTTCTGATCACTCTCCTATGATTGTTAAGATTGTGGATCTCCCTCGGCGACGGGTGCCTTTTAAGTTTTTTGATTTCTGGGCGGATCATCCAGAATTTTTATCCTTGGTGGATCGAGTTTGGGCGGACAGGGTGGATGGGTCTCCTATGTTTCAGCTATGTAAGAAGCTAAAAAGATTGAAAGTGGAGCTTAAGAAACTTAATAGGGAGTGTTATTCTGACTTGTCTTCTAGGGTGCAGCAAGCTAAGCATGATTTAGAGTCTGTGCAATGGGATATTCAGAGGCAGCCTACGAACATTTCTTTACATGGGGAGGAGTCTCGGTTGGTGAAGCTTTATGGTGATTTGAGTAGAGATGAAGAGAGTTTTTTGAGACAAAAGTCCCGGGTTCAGTGGATTAATTTGGGAGATAGAAATTCTAAGTTCTTTTTTCGATCGATGAGACAAAGATATAGTAGGAGTAAGGTATTATCTCTTACCGATGAGCATGGTAGTCGTGTGGAGGAGCCTAGTGAAGTTAAATCATTGGTGGTGAACTTCTTTGAGACACTTCTGAGACAGTCTGCTGGATGCCCTAGGATTGACCTTGATTTAGTGAGGCGGGCTCTCCCGAAGCGTATTTCTGGTGATCAGTGTGCTACCTTGGGTAGAGAGGTTAGTGATGTTGAAATTAAGGCAGTTTTGTTCTCGTTAAAAGATAATAAAGCTCCTGGTCCGGATGGGTATAATGCTACTTTCTTCAAGAAAGCTTGGTCTGTTGTTGGTGATGATTTTCTTCGTGCTATTCATTCGTTTTTTAGCTCTGGGAGATTGCTCAAGCAAGTGAATGCTACTGTGGTTGCTCTTATTCCAAAGGTTCCTAATCCTTCTAAGGTTGGGGATTTTAGGCCTATTTCGTGTTGTAACACTATCAACAAATGCATTGCCAAAATTATTGCGAATCGTGTTCAGATGGTGCTGCCTGATGTTGTTAGTCCTTTTCAGTCGGCCTTCGTTGCTGGTAGGAGGATTAGTGATAATATATTACTGTCGCAGGAATTGTTAAGGAACTATCATCGTGATGGGGGTCATCCTAGGTGTGCGCTGAAGGTAGATTTAATGAAAGCTTATGATTCTGTGCGGTGGGATTTCTTAGTTGGCTATTTTACAGATTTTAGGCTTCCCAGAGCAGATGATAACTTGGATTTCTGAGTGCATTTCCACTCCGCGTTTCTCGATTTCTATCAATGGCGAGTTGAATGGTTTCTTTGCTAGTGGCCGAGGTTTGAGGCAGGGGGATCCTATGTCCCCTTATTTTTTTGTGCTGGCTATGGAGGTCTTCTCGGGGTTGATGCATATTATGGAGCAGGAGGGTCAGTTTGCATACCATTGGCGGTGTGGGAAGATTGGTATTTCGCATTTATGCTTTGCGGATGATCTTATGGTTTTCTGTAGGGCAGAGAGGGAGTCAGTTGCTGCAGTTAATGTTGTCCTTGGTCAGTTCCAAGCTCTTTCTGGGTTGATTCCTAATCCTAGCAAGAGCAATCTTTTTGTGGCTGGTGTGTCTTCTGAGACTAAGCAAGAGTTACTTGGGATTCTTGGTTTTCAGGAAGGGGTATTACCTGTCAGATATCTTGGGGTTCCTCTGATTTCTACTAAGCTTACGGCAGTGGATTGTAGGGTTCTTGTCGACAGGATTGTAGCGAGAGTTAAGAGTTGGACTAGTAGGGTTCTTTCTTTTGCAGGGAGGCTTCAGCTCATTCAATCTGTATTGTTCTCTATTCAGGTGTATTGGTCCTCCATTTTTATCTTGCCTAAGTCAGTGGTGATTAAGGTTGAAACTACTTTGCGTAGTTTTCTTTGGAAGGGTTCAGATTTAGGTAAAGGTGGGGCAAAGGTTGCATGGTCTTCGGTGTGTTTACCAAAGGAAGAGGGTGGTCTCGGTATTAAGAGCGTTGAGTGCTGGAATAAAGCTGCCATAAGTAAGCATTTGTGGGCTGTCTGTAGCAATTTGAGGTCTTCTGTCTGGGTCTCGTGGGTTAGATCTACTCTGCTTAAGGGAAAGAATGTGTGGGAGGTTAGGTGCCCTGGGGATTGCTCGTGGAGTTGGAGGAAAATTCTAGGCCTTCGGTGTCTTGTACGGCGGTTGATGCAGTTTCGGGTGGGTAATGGGGAGGATATTTCTCTTTGGTTTGATTATTGGCATCCGTTGGGTCCTTTGGTGGAGGTGTTTGGGCGACGGATTATTTATGATTCTGGTTTTGGTCTTCATGCTAGGGTGGCCGATGTTGTTCGGGGGAGGGATTGGGCTTGGCCTCGTTCCCTGACCGGGAATTGGATGAACATTATCAGTGGTATCCCTGCTTCCTTCAGGCCTAATAACTCTCAAGCTGATACTTTGTGTTGGGTTGAGGACTCTCGGGGGGCTTTCTCTATTCGTAATGCTTGGGAGGCTCTTCGGTCCCGGCAGCTAGCGGTGGATTGGTTTAGATCCGTTTGGCATTCTAAATCAATTCCTAGACATGCTTTCATCTTCTGGTTGGCCATTAGGGGTGCTCTTTCTACTCAGGATAAGCTTCTTATTTATGGCTTGATTCCGACTATTCGTTGTGTGTTTTGTGGAGGGAGTTGTGAGGATGTCCCTCATCTCTTCTTTGATTGTTCTTATTCTTGCGAGGTTTGGTTTGCTCTTTTAAGGAAGTGCAGATTACCTCTGCGTGCTCGGAGCTGGGAGGATACTATTCTTTGGTCTTGCCATTTCCGCGGTCGGCAACTTCGTGGGTGGGTGGTGCGTATTATGCTTGCGGCTGCTGTCTATGCTATTTGGCGTGAGCGGAATGCTAGGATGCATGGCGAGTTACCTAAACCTGTTACCATGGTTGTTCGTTCTATTGTCAGAGATGTTTGTATGCGGCTTAATTCCTTATCTGGTGTGATGCCTTCTCCTACTAATAGGTGGCTCCACCAGTCTTGGGGTTTATCTGATTCTATTTTTTTGTAATTCGCTTGTTCTGCCTTTTATGGGGTTTGGTGGGTTCTTTTGGTTGTACCCTATGACAGGGTTTGTGCTTAGCTTTTATTGCTTTGCTGTTTTTTGAGTTTCGGTTGGTAGGGGGCCTGTCCCTTGTCTGACCATTGTGATCTTCTCGCTGGGGTATGCCCCTTTGCTTTTGTTTTGTCTCTTTGGTTAATATACTTACATTATCCAAAAAAAAATTCGAAGGTGATTCAATAACATTAATCCTTGGCCCATCTAATTTTGTAGAATCAGCCCCATTAGCTCCAATTTCGTGCCCAACATTACCAATACCCGAAATTGAACCCAAAGCACCACATTTTGACTCTATTACCCCCATTCCTTGCTGAATACTTTTATTTAGTGGAGGAAGGTCATCAACAACCACCTTCCTTTGACAATTTTGGCCATTAATGCCAATATTAGCATCCTTATGTTGAAAAATCTGCCCATGAGAATCTTCCATCCTTTGAATTATTTGCCCCTTGCACATGTCTCCAACCACCACTTGAAAATTGTGTCCATTATTATCTCTATGCAACACCTCATTCAACAAGTCTTCACCCTTGTCACCAATGTCAACCACACCTATCTTCTTGTCCAATCCCGAAATAGTTGAAAGACAACCAATTCTTCCTTTGGAGACAGCTCCTACTCCATCACAATTATCATCCATTTCAAGAGACCTACTACTTACACCAAAAGAGACATTTTTCATTGCACCACCATTACCAAATTCAGTTTTAACAACTCCAGCTGAAGCTTTATCATGACAGCCCTTCATACCATTGAATTTCAAAGAAGAAACATGGTTGCCATCCTTCATACCACCATCAACAATAGAGGGCATATCATGGCAGCCCTTCATTACCCCTTCATGACAGCTCTTTATCCCATTGATCATCAAAGAAGAAGAAGAAACATGGTCTCCATCCTTCTTGACACCACCATCTATAGATGATATATCATGACAGCCCATGACTAGCCCTTCATGATAACCATTCACTCCATTGGAACTCAAAGAAGAAACATGGTCTCCACCCTTCTTCACACCACCATCAGCTATATGATAGCCCTTCATTCCATTTGAGATCAAAGAAGAAACATGGTCTCCATCCTTCTTCACACCACCAGCAGTAGGATTTTGGGTTTGATCTACCAAAACCCTACATTCCTTCATTCCATTGGTTGAAGACAAGTTGCAGCTCGAATTAGCCTTCATTCCATTGGTTGAAGACAATTTGCAGCTCGAATTAGCCTTAAAACCACCAAGATTGGCCACATTAAAATCATCCATAGCAGAAAAGCAAACTAAAACTTCTAATAAATTAAAGAAAACGGACCAGCAAACCTAAAACTAAAGAAGAACGAAAATTGAGCTTGTAATCATCAAAAGAAATCAATAATGATCCCAAAGAGAGAATAGAAAAAAATTAAGAAGAACACTCAAAAAATTCTAGAGAGAAGGCAGAGCATTTTCTCTCTCTAAAACCCTGATTTCGGCCCAATTACACCCACATCAGACCCAAAATTAGCATTATACCCCGAGTTTTCTCTTTGTTCTTTGAGAACTAACTGAAACTTATCAGAATTCTCTGTGGCGTTCCTCCTTGACTTATCAATCGAGTATTTCATCCTTGATTGTGGCGTCCTCCTTTATACCAAGGTTCACATCTCGATATAGGTGTTGGGTCGCGGTTTCCATCCGAACCAGAGGTTAGAACGAATATTGGCATCAATCTTGATACAATCAACGAGGTTCATATCATTTGGTATCAGAGCTTAGGGCTCTAACATCAGGTTATTCTATCTTCTTCTTCTTTGATTTCGTTGATCATTGAATTATATCTTATTTCCAGAACTTCTTGTTAGTGTCCAGATCTAAGTTATCTATCTGTGTTATTCTTGTTCTTGTTTTTGATTTCGTAGATCCAAATCTAAGTATCTGTCTGTGATATTCTTGTTCTTGATTTCGTAGATCCAAATCTAAGTATCTGTCTGTGATATTCTTGTTCTTGATTTCGTAGATCCAAATCTAAGTATCTGTCTGTGTTATACTTGTTCTTGATTTCGTAGATCCAAATCTAAGTATCTATCTGTGTTCTTGATTTCGTTGATCCAGAGAGAAGTTATCTGTCTGTATTATTCTTGTTCTTGGTTTCGTTGAACCAGATCTAAGTCTGCGTTAGTCTTGTTCTTGATTTCATTGATCCAGATCGAAGTTGTATATTCTGTTATATTCTTGTTTGTGCATTTCCAGATCTAAGAGAGAGAGAGAGAAAAAAAAAAAAAAAAAAAAAAAGAGTACAAAATTTTATTTTTTGGCCGATCGTGTAGTTGAATACATATCAACTATTGTTATTTCTCTTCTTGATTCGTGCAGTGATTATAAAAAAAAAAAAAAAATATCAGTTTCGTTGTGATTCGTTTCCTGTGAACCTAAGAACTTTTTGTTTCGTGTGAACGTGGCTAAGAAATCCTGATTATTGTTTGGTTAGTTTGAAAAGAACTTTTGAGAAAAAAATTACGAGTGGAAAAAGGCAAGAGAGGTGAGGACATACTGAGGGTAAAAGCCGAATATACTGTGTGAAACAGGAGTGGAACTGAGTGAACTATTGTTTGAGGGAAACACGTGAGGGAGTGAAGTGAGGAGCTTCTTTTATTTATTTATTTATTTTTTTTTTTACTAACATTTTCTTTGTAGCGAATATGTCTAAAGAAAGTGCTTCGGATGAGGTGTTGGGAAAGGTAGATACAAAGTTTATAATGGAAGCATTGATGAGGGAGATGGGGAGATTGTTAAGGGCTGAAATGGAACCGATTCATGAACGATTAGATCGGGTAGAAAATACACGTGCGGAACAGCCACCACCCGTTCCCCAAGCACGTAGGAGAGAGAGGGTTCCGGTTAGAGAAGAAGTTCATGATTACTACGGGGATGATAATGACATAGAGGAGGATGATCGCATGTCCAGTGTGGGTGCGGGGAGATTTAGGCGTGGAATGGGAGGTAGTGGAGTTAGGTATGGGGATAGAGAAGATAGGTATGGGAATAGAGAAGATAGGTATGGGAACAGAGGAGATAGGAATGTAGAGAGGGTTGATAATAATTTGGGTAGTATAAAGGTGAAGATTCCAACCTTCCAAGGTAAAACTGATCCTGAAGCTTATTTGGAGTGGGAGAAAAGAATAGAGCTGGTGTTTGACTGCCATGAATATTCCGAAATGAAGAAGGTGAAATTGGCAGCCATAGAATTCACCGATTATGCTATTGTTTGGTGGGATCAACTGATTGTGAGTAGGAGACGGAATGGAGAAAGACCTATTGAGACATGGGAGGAGATGAAGACTGTTATGAGGAGGAGATTCATTCCAAGTCACTATTATAGGGGTTTGTTTCAAAAATTGCAAACTCTTACTCAGGGGTCCAAGTGTGTTGAAGACTACTACAAAGAGATGGAAATAGCCATGATTCGAGCTGATGTACAGGAGGACAGAGAGGCGACTATGGCTAGGTTTCTCAATGGACTACACCGAGATATTGCAAATGTAGTGGAGTTGCAGCATTATGTTGAATTGACTGACATGGTACACATGGCCATTAAAGTGGAACAACAATTGAAGAGGAAGGGTTCCACACGGGTTGGCCAAAATTCGGGTTCTTCATCAACATGGAAACCGAATTGGAGCAAGAGGGAGGACCAGCCTAGTTTCAAGGCCAAGGCCGAACCTTCCAGAGATCATAAGGCCGGAGGCACAATAAACCAAGGTAAACCAGATTCTCAACCTACTAGAAATCGTGACATTAAGTGCTTTAAGTGTTTGGGAGTAGGTCATATTGCATCACAATGCCCAAACAAGAGAGTAATGGTTTTGAAGGATGATGGTGGTATCGAATCAGAGGGTGAATCTGATGGTGAGTCCATGCCACCATTGGAGGATGCCGGTGACTTTGAGTATCCGGTGGGTGGAGAGCTTTTGGTTGCAAGACGAGCTCTTAGTGCTCAAGCAAAGGAAGATGATGAGGTACAACGTGAAAACATTTTTCACACCCGCTGCCATGTTAATGACAAGGTATGTAGTGTGATTATTGATGGGGGGAGTTGTACTAATGCGGCGAGCACTACTTTGGTAAAAAAATTGAATTTGAAAACTTTGAAGCACCCAAAACCTTATAAGCTACAATGGTTGAATGATAGTGGGGAATTTAGGGTGAATAAACAGGTGTTGGTGTCATTTTCAATTGGCAAATACAAAGATGAAGTTGTTTGTGATGTGGTACCAATGAATGCGGGTCATATCCTTTTGGGAAGACCGTGGCAGTTTGATAGGCATGTGACTCATGATGGATACACTAATAGATACTCCTTTGTGCTCCATAAAAGGCCAATCACCCTTGTACCTTTAACCCCAAGACAAGTATATGAAGATCAAGTGAGGTTAAAAGATGAGAGGGATGTTAAAAATGAGAGTGAGAGTTCAAAAGAAAAAGAGGTTGAAGAGAAAAAAAGAGAGACAAAACAAGTGAGCTTTTATGCAAGAGACAGTGAGATCAAAAGGGCTTTGTTTTCAAACCAGCCAATGATTGTACTTTTGTACAAAGAGGCTTGTTTTAGTACTAATGAAATTAACTCTTCTTTGCCTAGTGTTGTTGTTTCACTTTTGCAGGACTTTGATGAAGTGTTTCCCGAAGAGATGCCTATTGGTTTACCACCAATAAGGGGGATTGAACACCAAATTGACTTTGTCCCCGGAGCACCAATTCCAAATAGACCAGCATACCGAAGTAATCCCGAGGAGACAAAGGAACTTCAAAGGCAGGTTGATGAGCTTATGGAGAAGGGGTATGTTCGTGAGAGTATGAGTCCCTGTGCGGTTCCCGTATTGCTTGTGCCTAAGAAGGATGGAACATGGAGGATGTGTGTTGATTGTCGTGCCATCAACAATATCACTGTAAAGTATCGACATCCTATTCCTAGATTAGATGATATGCTTGATGAATTGCATGGTTCTATTGTTTTCACTAAAATTGATCTTAAAAGTGGATATCATCAAATTAGGATGAAAGAAGGTGATGAGTGGAAAACTGCTTTCAAAACAAAATATGGGTTATATGAGTGGTTAGTTATGCCCTTTGGGTTAACTAATGCACCAAGTACTTTCATGAGATTAATGAACCATGTTTTGTGTGCTTTTATTGGAAGATTTGTGGTTGTTTACTTTGATGACATTCTGATTTATAGCAAAAACTTGGATGAGCATTTTTTTTGGATAATGTAAGTATATTAACCAAAGAGACAAAACAAAAGCAAAGGGGCATACCCCAGCGAGAAGATCACAATGGTCAGACAAGGGACAGGCCCCCTACCAACCGAAACTCAAAAAACAGCAAAGCAATAAAAGCTAAGCACAAACCCTGTCATAGGGTACAACCAAAAGAACCCACCAAACCCCATAAAAGGCAGAACAAGTGAATTACAAAAAAATAGAATCAGATAAACCCCAAGACTGGTGGAGCCACCTATTAGTAGGAGAAGGCATCACACCAGATAAGGAATTAAGCCGCATACAAACATCTCTGACAATAGAACGAACAACCATGGTAACAGGTTTAGGTAACTCGCCATGCATCCTAGTATTCCGCTCACGCCAAATAGCATAGACAGCAGCTGCAAGCATAATACGCACCACCCACCCACGAAGTTGCCGACCGCGGAAATGGCAAGACCAAAGAATAGTATCCTCCCAGCTCCGAGCACGCAGAGGTAATCTGCACTTCCTTAAAAGAGCAAACCAAACCTCGCAAGAATAAGAACAATCAAAGAAGAGATGAGGGACATCCTCACAACTCCCTCCACAAAACACACAACGAATAGTCGGAATCAAGCCATAAATAAGAAGCTTATCCTGAGTAGAAAGAGCACCCCTAATGGCCAACCAGAAGATGAAAGCATGTCTAGGAATTGATTTAGAATGCCAAACGGATCTAAACCAATCCACCGCTAGCTGCCGGGACCGAAGAGCCTCCCAAGCATTACGAATAGAGAAATCCCCCCGAGAGTCCTCAACCCAACACAAAGTATCAGCTTGAGAGTTATTAGGCCTGAAGGAAGCAGGGATACCACTGATAATGTCCATCCACTTCCCGGTCAGGGAACGAGGCCATGCCCAATCCCTCCCCCGAACAACATCGGCCACCCTAGCATGAAGACCAAAACCAGAATCATAAATAATCCGTCGCCCAAACACCTCCACCAAAGGACCCAACGGATGCCAATAATCAAACCAAAGAGAAATATCCTCCCCATTACCCACCCGAAACTGCATCAACCGCCGTACAAGACACCGAAGGCCTAGAATTTTCCTCCAACTCCACGAGCAATCCCCAGGGCACCTAACCTCCCACACATTCTTTCCCTTAAGCAGAGTAGATCTAACCCACGAGACCCAGACAGAAGACCTCAAATTGCTACAGACAGCCCACAAATGCTTACTTATGGCAGCTTTATTCCAGCACTCAACGCTCTTAATACCGAGACCACCCTCTTCCTTTGGTAAACACACCGAAGACCATGCAACCTTTGCCCCACCTTTACCTAAATCTGAACCCTTCCAAAGAAAACTACGCAAAGTAGTTTCAACCTTAATCACCACTGACTTAGGCAAGATAAAAATGGAGGACCAATACACCTGAATAGAGAACAATACAGATTGAATGAGCTGAAGCCTCCCTGCAAAAGAAAGAACCCTACTAGTCCAACTCTTAACTCTCGCTACAATCCTGTCGACAAGAACCCTACAATCCACTGCCGTAAGCTTAGTAGAAATCAGAGGAACCCCAAGATATCTGACAGGTAATACCCCTTCCTGAAAACCAAGAATCCCAAGTAACTCTTGCTTAGTCTCAGAAGACACACCAGCCACAAAAAGATTGCTCTTGCTAGGATTAGGAATCAACCCAGAAAGAGCTTGGAACTGACCAAGGACAACATTAACCGCAGTAACTGACTCCCTTTCTGCCCTACAGAAAACCATAAGATCATCCGCAAAGCATAAATGCGAAATACCAATCTTCCCACACCGCCAATGGTACGCAAACTGACTCTCCTTCTCCATAATACGCATCAACCCCGAGAAAACCTCCATAGCCAGCACAAATAAATAAGGGGACATAGGATCCCCCTGCCTCAAACCTCGGCTACTAGTAAAGAAACCATTCAACTCGCCATTGATAGAAATAGAGAAACGGGGAGTGGAAATGCACTCAGAAATCCAAGCTATCATCTGCTCTGGGAAGCCTAAAATCTGTAAAATAGCCACTAAGAAATCCCACCGCACAGAATCATAGGCTTTCATTAAATCTACCTTCAGCGCACACCTAGGATGACCCCCATCACGATGATAGTTCCTTAACAATTCCTGCGACAGTAATATATTATCACTAATCCTCCTACCAGCAACGAAGGCCGACTGAAAAGGACTAACAACATCAGGCAGTACCATCTGAACACGATTCGCAATAATTTTGGCAATGCATTTGTAGATAGTGTTACAACACGAAATAGGCCTAAAATCCCCAACCGTAGAAGGATTAGGAACCTTAGGAATAAGAGCAACCACAGTAGCATTCACTTGCTTGAGCAATCTCCCGGAGCTAAAAAATGAACGAATAGCACGAAGAAAATCATCACCAACAACAGACCAAGCTTTCTTGAAGAAAGTAGCATTATACCCATCCGGACCAGGAGCTTTATTATCTTTTAAAGAGAACAAAACTGCCTTAATTTCAACATCACTAACCTCTTTACCCAAGGTAGCACACTGATCACCAGAAATACGCTTCGGGAGAGCCCGCCTCACTAAATCAAGGTCAATCCTAGGGCATCCAGCAGGCTGTCTCAGGAGTGTCTCAAAGAAGTTCACCACCGTTGATTTAACTTCACTAGGCTCCTCCACACGATTACCATACTCATCGGTAAGAGATAATACCTTACTCCTACTACATCTTTGTCTCATGGATCGAAAAAAGAACTTAGAATTCCTATCTCCCAAATTAATCCACTGAACTCGGGACTTTTGTCTCAAAAAACTCTCCTCATCTCTACTCAAGTCACCATAAAGCTTCACCAACCGAGACTCCTCCTCATGTAAAGAAGCGTTCGTAGGCTGCCTCTGAATATCCCATTGCACAGACTCCAAATCGTGTTTAGCTTGCTGAACCCTAGAAGACAATTCAGAATAACACTCCCTATTAAGTTTCTTAAGCTCTACTTTCAATCTTTTTAGCTTCTTACATAGCTGAAACATAGGAGACCCATCCACCCTGTCCGCCCAAACCCGATCCACCAAGGATAAAAAATCTGGGTGATCCGCCCAGAAATCAAAAAACTTAAAAGGTACCCGTCGCCGAGGGAGGTCCACAATCTTAACAATCATAGGAGAGTGATCAGAAACACTAGAAGGAAGAAAATGCGCCTCTGAACCTCGAAAGGAAATATCCCAATTCAAGTTGACCAAAGCTCGATCTAACTTTCGAAGAATAGGATCAACCGTACGATGATTAGACCAAGTATAGAAGCACCCATTAAATCGCAGATCATCCAACCCAGACTCAGCTAAACAATTAGGAAAGTCATCTTTCCAATGAGGCCAAGAATTGGAGCCTCCAACACTCTCAACCGAAGACTTAATAGCATTGAAGTCACCCATCACAATCCAAGCACTATTCTCCCATTCCACTCCGCGCGCCACTAAATCAGCCCACAACGCCTCCCTACGAACATTACAATTATCACCGTACACTATCGATATCATACACTCCCAAGTTGAATCAACAGAAGAAACTCTACAATGGATAACTTGTTCAGAAGATCCGACAACCAAAACAGTAACATCGAACGGATTCCAACAAACCCAAATCCTCCCCAAAGAGGAAAAGTTATAATTGCACTCCACCTTCCAAGACCGGTCAATGGTCTTAAGAATAACATCTTTATTTTTCTCCAGAACTTTCGTTTCCACTAAACCACACAAAGACAATTTCTCATCTTTAATCAAATTGCGAACCTCTCTTTGCTTCAAAGGGTCATTAAGACCCCTAATATTCCAACACCCAAAAATCATAATTAATATATAAAGATAAGAAGAAACCCCCACAAATCTATCTCCACTTACCCCCCTTAGGGGAGGAGTGCTTCTTATTCTTCTTACCCTTACTACTGGAACCTTTCTTCTTCTTTTTCTTTTCCATAGAATCCTTAACCTTTGAAGCCAAAGCATTACGAGGAGGGCTAGAATCACTACCATCCTCACCATGACCAGTCTCATCATTACCACAAATAGCCCCCCCATCATCACAAAGAGCATCCCTCTCATCAACATAACCATTAGCCCCCTCCTTACAAAGAACAGCCCCTGCATCACAAACAGTGTCCAAAATTGCTAAAGGAGTGCCCTCTTCCATTACTTCCAAATTCAGAGAATGATCATTGCCCTCCATTGGTACTAAATTAAGATGATTATCAACATTTTCCACAAGCGGAACACTAGCACTATTCCCCATAGTAGATAATTCTCTACCCTTGTTCTTTTTTTTAACCTCAACCCAAACCGGTCGTTTAGGCCCCAACGAGTCTTCGTGCCTCTTCTTCATATCATGAACATCAACCCCTCCATTTCCGGTAACCATATTCACATTGTCACCCAAATCTTGAACGCTTTGTTTACATATACCCGGCGCATGCCCAAACACCTTACAAATATTACACCTAGAAGGAAGCCACTCATAAACAGCATAGATAGTTTTCCACTCCCCATTAGCACATTGAATATCAAACTCATTAATGACATCCTTCGAAGCATCAATCTCAACACACATACGAGCATAGCTAAGACGTTTCCTAGCTAATGTAATGTGATCGGCATGCAATGGAATGCCCAAAGCACTAACTACAAAACTCAGGCCCTTAGAAGTCCAATATTCAAATGGAAGATTGTAAAGTTTAACCCATACAGGAATATTGCGTAACTCATCTTTAGACAAGGATAAACTAGGCTGCCACCGTTTAAGAACAAGCAATTTATTCACTATATGCCATGGACCTTTTTCAAGAACTTCACAAGCATGGTCAAGACTATCAAACTTGAAAATAAAGAACCCTTGTTCTGAAGATAAAACTTCTTTAAGGCCAAACCTACCCCAAATTTTATGAACTACTGAATTCACTACGGGGAAAGGAATTCTCTTATCCACAAAGTACCCTATCAAGGAAGTTCTCCATTCTTCACTTCCCTCAATAGCTACCTCAACCGGAGGGCTAACTTTAATTCTTCCATTTTCTTCAGTTGGTTTAAAATATTGTAAGGATTCAAAGGTAGAAGATCGTACCTCACAAGCAATAGGAGAAGAATTCTGGACAGCCTTCGCATAAGATGGTTTCAGCCCTTGATCATGCATGGAAGGTATTGAAAATGGTCCAAGATCAGCCCCTCCTTGTCCAAAGTTACCAAGACCCGAGATTGAACCCAAAGCACTCGATTTCGGCCCAATTACGCCCACATCAGACCCAAAATGCAAGTTACCAAGCTTTTCCTTTCTATGATCATCTCTTGCAAGCCCAACTCCACCATAATTCGAAGGTGATTTAATAACATTAATCCTTGGCCCATCTAATTTTGTGGAATCAGTCCCATTAGCTCCAATACCCGAAATTGAGCCCAAAGCACCAAAGTTTGACTCTATTACCCCCATTCCTTGATGACTAGTATTATTTAGTGAAGGAAAGTCATCACCAACCACCTTCCTTTGACAATTTTGGCTATTAAGGTCAATACTAGCCACCTTATTTTGAAAAGCTTGTCTATGAGAATCATTCATCATTTGAATTAATTGCCCATTGCACATGATCTCATTCAACAAGTCTTCACTCTTTTCATTAATGTCAACCATAGCTTTCTTCTTGTCCAATCCCGAAATTGTTGAGAGACAACCATTCTTCACATGGTTTTCACCCAAAACCAGATTTCTACCTTCACCCAAAACCAGATTTTCATCTTCTTCATCATGCAACACCCCATGAAGAACATCATCATGCTTGGATTCAATCCCATTTACACAACCAACAGCTCCATGCCTATCATGTGTTGTTTTATTTGATTGCAATCCCGAAACAGTATCAAAACAACCATCCTTTGAGCAATTCTCACCCAAATTCGGACTTCTTCCTTCTACAGCACCAATACCATGAGGCAAATTCGAAGGAACAAGTTTTGTAGACACGCAACACCCGGAAACATCCTTAATATCACCATCTATCAGCCCCAAAATAGAATGAGTTGTTGAAGACAATTTGGATCCCGAATTTGCCTCCTTACGTTGAATCTCCATATTCTGATCAAAACCGTGATCCTTCTTGTTTTCAAGCAGTCCCGAGGCATATATTCCATTTGAGATCAGAGAAGAAACATGGTCTCCATCCTTCTTCACACCACCAGCAGTAGAAATTCGGGTTTGATCTCACTTGGATGAGCATGTTGAACATTTAAAACTTGTTTTAGGTGTTTTAAGAACCGAAAAGTTGTTTGCTAATTTTAAAAAGTGTACCTTTTGCACGGATAGGCTGGTATTTTTGGGTTTTGTTGTTAATGCTAAAGGAATTGGGGTTGATGAAGAAAAGGTTAAGGCAATTAAGGAGTGGCCGAAACCTACAACTGTGGGACAAGTGAGAAGTTTTCATGGGTTGGCTAGTTTCTATAGGAGGTTTGTGAAAGACTTTAGTAGTCTAGCTGCACCTTTAACTGAAGTTATCAAAAAGAATGTGGGTTTTAAGTGGGGTAATGAACAAGAAAAGGCATTTAACTTGATTAAGGAAAAATTAACTAATGCACCTTTGCTTGCTTTGCCTAACTTTGCTAAAGCTTTTGAGATTGAGTGTGATGCTTCAGGAATAGGTATGGGAGCTGTTCTAATGCAAGAAGGACGTCCCATTGCATTTTTTAGTGAGAAAATAAGTGGAGCGGCCTTGAATTATCCTACCTATGACAAGGAGATGTATGCTTTGGTTAGGGCATTGGAAACTTGGCAACATTACCTTTGGCCGAAAGAATTTGTGATTCACACGGATCATGAGTCCTTGAAGCATCTAAAGGGGCAGCACAAGCTAAATAAGAGGCATGCCAAGTGGGTGGAGTTCATAGAAACATTTCCATACGTGATCAAGTACAAAAAAGGTAAGGAAAACGTAGTCGCTGATGCTCTGTCCAGAAGGTACGTTTTACTTTCTACTTTGGATGCTAGATTGTTTGGTTTTGACTACATTAAAGAGTTGTATGTGGAAGATGCTGATTTTGGCAATGTATTCAATGCATGTGAAAAGGTTGCATTTGGCAAGTTTTATAGGCATGATGGATTCTTATTTAGAGAAACTAAATTATGCGTGCCTAAGAGTTCTTTGCGTGAATTGCTTGTGAGGGAAGCTCATGGGGGCGGTTTGATGGGGCATTTTGGTATAGCCAAGACCCTAGATGTTTTGCATGAACACTTCTTTTGGCCTCATATGAAACGTGATGTAGAAAGAATTTGTGAGAAATGCATTACGTGTAGACAAGCTAAGTCTAGGATTAAGCCCCATGGTTTGTATACTCCTTTACCTATACCTAGTGGACCTTGGATTGATATTTCTATGGATTTTGTGCTGGGTTTGCCTAGGTCAAAGAGGGGTAGAGATTCTATATATGTGGTTGTTGATAGGTTTTCTAAAATGGCACATTTCATTCCTTGTCATAAAACTGATGATGCATCACATATTGCTGATTTGTTTTTCAAAGAAATTGTCAGATTGCACGGCATGCCTAAAACCATTGTTTCGGATAGAGATGCTAAGTTCTTAAGCTACTTTTGGAAAACTTTATGGGGCAAGTTAGGAACTAAACTTTTGTTTTCTACTACTTGTCATCCACAAACTGATGGTCAAACTGAAGTAGTTAATAGGACTTTATCTGCCTTGTTGCGTGCTATAATACAAAAGAACTTGAAAACATGGGAAGATTGTTTGCCGCATGTAGAGTTTGCTTATAATAGGAGTGTGCATTCTGCAACTCATTTTTCACCTTTTGAAATTGTGTATGGTTTTAACCCATTGACTCCATTGGATTTACTTCCTTTACCTGTGACTGAGCATGTTAACTTGGATGGAAAGAAAAAGGCAGAGTTTGTTAAGCAAATACATGAGAAGACTAGGCAAAACATCGAGAGGAGAACTGAGCAATATGCCAACCAAGCTAATAAAGGGCGCAAGAAAGTTGTGTTTGAACCCGGTGATTGGGTGTGGTTGCATATGAGGAAGGAACGGTTTCCAGTCCAGAGGCGTTCTAAACTACTTCCAAGGGGAGATGGCCCATTTCAAGTGATTGAAAGGATCAATGACAATGCCTACAAGTTAGATCTTCCAGGTGAGTATAATGTTAGTGCAAGCTTCAATGTTTCTGATTTGTCTCCTTTTGATGTAGGTGACGATTTGAGGACAAATCCTTTTCAAGAGGGAGGGAATGATGAGAATAAGGGAGCTGCACCAAGGGACCCATTGTATGTTCCGATTGGGCCTATAACAAGGGCAAGGGCTAAGAGATTCAAAGAAGCACTCAATGGCCTAATTCAAGATACTTGGGCTGATTCTGAATTATTAAAGCCCAAGATGAACCCATATGAAGACCAAGGCTTGATTAACATCATCAAGGCAAATGAGTGGGCTGAATAAGAGAAAGCTTGGCATAATTTCGGTTTGGGCTTGATTTAATAGTTTGTTTTAGTTTTGGGCCATTTGTAAGGCAATTATGGTCATTCTAGTTTTCTATTTGTAAGGCCTTAATGGCTATCTTGTTTTCTTTCCTTTGTTTTAGGGTTTCATTATATAAGGATATTGTTGGATGTAAGAGGGGATAATTTTTTTTGAATGAAATTTGAGAGAGTTTTCTCTTTGTTCTTTGAGAACTAACTGGAACTTATCAGAATTCTCTGTGGCGTTCCTCCTTGACTTATCAATCGAGTATTTCATCCTTGATTGTGGCGTCCTCCTTTATACCAAGGTTCACATCTCGATATAGGTGTTGGGTCGCGGTTTCCATCCGAACCAGAGGTTAGAACGAATATTGGCATCAATCTTGATACAATCAACGAGGTTCATATCAGGTACTTTGTGGATAAGCGAATTCCATTCCCCGTAGTGAATTCAGTAGTTCATAAAATTTGGGGTAGGTTTGGCCTTAAAGAAGTCTTATCTTCGGAACAAGGGTTCTTTATTTTCAAGTTTGATAGTCTTGACCATGCTTGTGAAGTTCTTGAAAAAGGTCCATGGCATATAGTGAATAAATTGCTTGTTCTTAAAAGGTGGCAGCCTAGTTTATCCTTGTTTAAAGATGAGTTACGCAATATTCCTGTATGGGTTAAACTTTATAATCTACCTTTTGAATATTGGACTTCTAAGGGCCTGAGTTTTGTAGTTAGTGCTTTGGGCATCCCATTATATGCCGATCACATTACATTAGCTAGGAAACGTCTTAGCTTTGCTCGTGTGTGTGTTGAGGTTGATGCTTCGAAGGATGTCATTAATGAGTTTGATATTCAATGTGCTAATGGGGAGTGGAAAACTATTTATGCTGTTTATGAGTGGCTTCCTTCTAGGTGTAATATTTGTAAGGTGTTTGGGCATGCGTCGGGCATATGTAAACCAAGTGTTCAAGATTTGGGTGACAATGTGACTCTGGTTACAGGAAATAGAGGGGTTGATGTTCATGATATGAAGAAGAGGCAAGAAGACTCGTTGGGGCCTAAACGACCGGTTTGGGTTGAGGTTAAAAAAAGGAACAAGGGTGGAGAATTATCTACTATGGGGAACAGTGCTAGTGTTCTGCTTGTGGAAAATATTGATAATCATCTTAATTTAGTGCCAATGGAGGGCAATGACCATACTCTGAATTTGGAAGTAACGGAAGAAGGTACTCCTTTAGCAATTCTGGACACTGTTTGTGATGCAGAGGCTGTTCTTTGTAAGGATGGGGCTAATGGTTATGTTGATGACAGGGATGCTCTTTGTGATGATGGAGATGCTCTTTGTGATAAGGATGAGGCTGGTCATGGTGAGGATGGTAGTGATTCTAGTCCTCCTCGTAATGCTTTGGCTTCAAAAGTTAAGGATTCTCTGGAAAAGAAAAAGAAGAAGAAAGGTTCTAGTAGTAAGGGTAAGAAGAATAAGAAGCACTCCTCCCCTAAGGGGGGTAAGTGGAGATAGATTTGTGGGGGATTCTTCTTATCTTTGTATATTTATTATGATTTTTGGATGCTGGAATATTAGGGGTCTTAATGACCCTTTGAAGCAAAGAGAGGTTCGCAATTTGATTAAAGATGAGAAATTGTCTTTGTGTGGTTTAGTCGAAACGAAAGTTCTGGAGAAAAATAAAGATGTTATTCTTAAGACCATTGACCGGTCTTGGAAGGTGGAGTGCAATTATAATTTTTCCTCTTTGGGGAGGATTTGGGTTTGTTGGAATCCGTTCGATGTTACTGTTTTGGTTGTCGGATCTTCTGAACAAGTTATCCATTGTAGAGTTTCTTCTGTTGATTCTACTTGGGAGTGTATGATATCGATAGTGTACGGTGATAATTGTAATGACCAGCCAGAAGATGAAAGCATGTCTAGGAATTGATTTAGAATGCCAAACGGACCTAAACCAATCCACCGCTGGCTGCCGGGACCGAAGAGCCTCCCAAGCATTACGAATAGAGAAAGCCCCCCGAGAGTCCTCAACCCAACACAAAGTATCAGCTTGAGAGTTATTAGGCCTGAAGGAATCAGGGATACCACTGATAATGTCCATCCAATTCCCGGTCAGGGAACGAGGCCAAGCCCAATCCCTCCCCTGAATAACATCCGCCACCCTAGCATGAAGACCAAAACCAGAATCATAAATAATCCGACGCCCAAACACCTCCACCAAAGGACCCAGCGGATGCCAATAATCAAACCAAAGGGAAATATCCTTCCCATTACCCACCCGAAACTGCATCAACCGCCGCACAAGACACCGAAGTCCCAAAATTTTCCTCCAACTCCACGAGCAATCCCCAGGGCACCTAACCTCCCACACATTCTTTCCCTTAAGCAGAGTAGATCTAACCCACGAGACCCAGACAGAAGACCTCAAATTGCTACAGACAGCCCACAAATGCTTACTTATGGCAGCTTTATTCCAACACTCAACGCTCTTAATACCGAGCCCACCCTCTTCCTTTGGTAAACACACCGAAGACCATGCAACCTTTGCCCCACCTTTACCTAAATCTGAACCCTTCCAAAGAAAACTACGCAAAACAGTTTCAACCTTAATTACCACTGACTTAGGCAAGATAAAAAATGGAGGACCAATACACCTGGATAGAGAACAATACAGATTGAATGAGCTGAAGCCTACCTGCAAAAGAAAGAACCCTACTAGTCCAACTCTTAACTCTCGCTACAATCCTGTCGACAAGAACCCTACAATCCACTGCCATAAGCTTAGTAGAAATCAGAGGAACCCCAAGATATCTAACAGGTAATACCCCTTCCTGAAAATCAAGAATCCCAAGCAACTCTTGCTTAATGTCAGAAGACACACCAGCCACAAAAAGATTGCTCTTGCTAGGATTAGGAATCAACCCAGAAAGAGCATGGAACTGACTAAGGACAATATTAACCGCAGCAACTGACTCCCTCTCTGCCCTACAGAAAACCATAAGATCATCCGCAAAGCATAAATGCGAAATACCAATCTTCCCACACCGCCAATGGTACGCAAACTGACTCTCCTTCTCCATAATACGCATCAACCCCGAGAAAACCTCCATAGCCAGCACAAATAAATAAGGGGACATAGGATCCCCCTGCCTCAAACCTCGGCTACTAGTAAAGAAACCATTCAACTCGCCATTGATAGAAATAGAGAAACGAGGAGTGGAAATGCACTCAGAAATCCAAGCTATCATCTGCTCTGGGAAGCCTAAAATCTGTAAAATAGCCACTAAGAAATCCCACCGCACAGAATCATAGGCTTTCATTAAATCTACCTTCAGCGCACACCTAGGATGACCCCCATCACGATGATAGTTCCTTAACAATTCCTGCGACAGTAATATATTATCACTAATCCTCCTACCAGCAACGAAGGCCGACTGAAAAGGACTAACAACATCAGGCAGTACCATCTGAACACGATTCGCAATAATTTTGGCAATGCATTTGTAGATAGTGTTACAACACGAAATAGGCCTAAAATCCCCAACCGTAGAAGGATTAGGAACCTTAGGAATAAGAGCAACCACAGTAGCATTCACTTGCTTGAGCAATCTCCCGGAGCTAAAAAACGAACGAATAGCACGAAGAAAATCATCACCAACAACAGACCAAGCTTTCTTGAAGAAAGTAGCATTATACCCATCCGGACCAGGAGCTTTATTATCTTTTAAAGAGAACAAAACTGCTTTAATTTCAACATCACTAACCTCTCTACCCAAGGTAGCACACTGATCACCAGAAATACGCTTCGGGAGAGCCCGCCTCACTAAATCAAGGTCAATCCTAGGGCATCCAGTAGGCTGTCTCAGAAGTGTCTCAAAGAAGTTCACCACCGTTGATTTAACTTCACTAGGCTCCTCCACACGATTACCATGCTCATCGGTAAGAGATAATACCTTACTCCTACTACATCTTTGTCTCATCGATCGAAAAAAGAACTTAGAATTCCTACCTCCCAAATTAATCCACTGAACCCGGGACTTTTGTCTAAAAAAACTCTCCTCATCTCTACTCAAGTCACCATAAAGCTTCACCAACCGAGACTCCTCCTCATGTAAAGAAGCGTTCGTAGGCTGCCTCTGAATATCCCATTGCATAGACTCTAAATCATGTTTAGCTTGTTGCACCCTAGAAGACAAATCAGAATAACACTCCCTATTAAGTTTCTTAAGCTCTACTTTCAATCTTTTTAGCTTCTTACATAGCTGAAACATAGGAGACCCATCCACCCTGTCCGCCCAAACCCGATCCACCAAGGATAAAAATTCTGGATGATCCGCCCAGAAATCAAAAAACTTAAAAGGCACCCGTCGCCGAGGGAGATCCACAATCTTAACAATCATAGGAGAGTGATCAGAAACACTAGAAGGAAGAAAATGCGCCTCTGAACCTCGAAAGGAAATATCCCAATTCAAGTTGACCAAAGCTCGATCTAACTTTCGAAGAATAGGATCAACCGTACGATGATTAGACCAAGTATAGAAGCACCCATTAAATCGCAGATCATCCAACCCAGACTCAGCTAAACAATTAGAAAAGTCATCTTTCCAATGAGGCCAAGAATTGGAGCCTCCAACACTCTCAACCGAAGACTTAATAGCATTAAAGTCACCCATCACAATCCAAGCACTATTCTCCCATTCCACTCCGCGCGCCACTAAATCAGCCCACAACGCCTCCCTACGAACATTACAATTATCACCGTACACAATCGAAATCATACACTCCCAAGTAGAATCAACAGAAGAAACTCTACAATGGATAACTTGTTCAGAAGATCCGACAACCAAAACAGTAACATCAAACGGATTCCAACAAACCCAAATCCTCCCCAAAGAGGAAAAATTATAATTGCACTCCACCTTCCAAGACCGGTCAATGGTGTTAAGAATAACATCTTTGTTTTTCTCCAGAACTTTCGTTTCCACTAAACCACACAAAGACAATTTCTCATCTTTAATCAAATTGCGAACCTCTCTTTGCTTCAAAGGGTCATTAAGACCCCTAATATTCCAGCACCCAAAAATCATAATAAATATACAATGATAAGAAGAAACCCCCACAAATCTATCTCCACTTACCCCCCTTAGGGGAGGAGTGCTTCTTATTCTTCTTACCCTTACTACTGGAACCTTTCTTCTTCTTTTTCTTTTCCAGAGAATCCTTAACTTTTGAAGCCAAAGCATTACGAGGAGGGCTAGAATCACTACCATCCTCACCATGACTAGCCTCATCATTACCACAAATAGCACCCCCATCATCACAAAGAGCATCCCTGTCATCTTCATAACCATTAGCCCCATCCTTACAAAGAACAGCCCCTGCATCACAAACAGTGTCCAAAATTGCTAAAGGAGTACCCTCTTCCATTACTTCCAAATTCAGAATATGGTCATTGCCCTCCATTGGTACTAAATTAAGATGATTATCAACATTTTCCACAAGCGGAACACTAGCACTATTCCCCATAGTAGATAATTCTCCACCCTTGTTCTTTTTTTTAACCTCAACCCAAACCGGCCGTTTAGGCCCCCACGAGTCTTCGTGTCTCTTCTTCATATCATGAACATCAACCCCTCCATTTCCGGTAACCATATTCACATTGTCACCCAAATCTTGAACGCTTTGTTTACATATACCCGGCGCATGCCCAAACACCTTACAAATATTACACCTAGAAGGAAGCCACTCACAAACAGCATAAATAGTTTTCCACTCCCCATTAGCACATTGAATATCAAACTCATTAATGACATCCTTCGAAGCATCAATCTCAACACACACACGAGCATAGCTAAGACGTTTTCTAGCTAATGTAATGTGATCGGCATGCAATGGAATGCCCAAAGCACTAACTACAAAACTCAGGCCCTTAGAAGTCCAATATTCAAACGGAAGATTGTAAAGTTTAACCCATACAGGAATATTGCGTAACTCATCTTTAGACAAGGATAAACTAGGCTACCACCGTTTAAGAACAAGCAATTTATTCACTATATGCCATGGACCTTTTTCAAGAACTTCACAAGCATGGTCAAGACTATCAAACTTGAAAATAAAGAACCCTTGTTCCGAAGATAAAACTTCTTTAAGGCCAAACCTACCCCAAATTTTATGAACTACTGAATTCACTACGGGGAAAGGAATTCTCTTATCCACAAAGTACCCTATCAAGGAAGTTCTCCATTCTTCACTTCCCTCAATAGCTACCTCAACCGGAGGGCTAACTTTAATTCTTCCATTTTCTTCAGCTGGTTTAAAATATTGTAAGGATTCAAAGGTAGAAGATCGTACCTCACAAGCAATAGGAGAAGAATTCTGGACAGCCTTAGCATAAGATGGTTTCAGCCCTTGATCATGCATGGAAGAAGGTGTTGAAAATGGTCCAAGATCAGCCCCTCCTTGTCCAAAGCTACCAAGACCCGAAATTGAACCCAAAGCACTCGATTTCGGCCCAATTACGCCCACATCAGACCCAAAATGCAAGTTACCAAGCTTTTCCTTTCTATGATCATCTCTTGCAAGCCCAGATCCACCATAATTCGAAGGTGATTCAATAACATTAATCCTTGGCCCATCTAATTTTGTGGAATCAGTCACATTAGCTCCAATACCCGAAATTGAGCCCAAAGCACCAAAGTTTGACTCTCTTACCCCCATTCCTTGCTGACTAGTATTATTTAGTGAAGGAAAGTCATCAACAACCACCTTCCTTTGACAATTTTGGCTATTAAGGTCAATACTAGCCACCTTATTTTGAAAAACTTGTCCATGAGAATCATTCATCATTTGAATTATTTGCTCATTGCACATGATCTCATTCAACAAGTCTTCACTCTTTTCATTAATGTCAACCATAGCTTTCTTCTTGTCCAATCCCGAAATTGTTGAGAGACAACCATCCTTCACATGGTTTTCACCCAAAACCAGATTTCTACCTTCACCCAAAACCAGATTTTCATCTTCCTCATCATGCAACACCTCATGAAGAACATCAGCATGCTTGGCTTCAATATCAGCCCCATTAGCTTGAATTTCGTGCCCAACATTACCAATACCCGAAATTGAAACAAAAGCACCAGATTTTGGCCCATTCTTGACACATCTCTCACCCAAAACCAGATTACCATCTTCCTCATCATGCACCACCCTATGAAGAACATTAACATGCTTGCCATCTTCCTCATCATGCACCACCCTATGAAGAACACCACCATGCTTGCCTTCAATCCCATTTGCACATGCCTTGTTGCCCATTTTACCATTACTACTCTGATTCTTAAAACTATGCAAAACATGTTGCTTGCTTAACAACAATTTTGAAGAAGCATCACAAGAGATCCTACCTCCAATAGCTATGTCAAATGCATCATCACCAGCAGCTCTCTTCTCTAGATCTCGAACCTTCATACGTTGAATCTTCATATTAAGACCCAAATCTGAATCTTTCATAAAACCATCATGATAGCCCTTTATTCCACCATTTTTTACATCACCAGCAGTTGGTGAACCACCAACCATGGCTCCAACTAGAACACCAAGAAGAAGATGAAGATCACACCCCAACAGTAAGGAAAAAATTCAGCTCAAAATCACAAGCATACCATGGCACAAAACAAGCTAAAAAACTGCCCAGAAAATGACCAGCAAACCTAAAGCTAAAGAAGAACGAAAATTGAGCTTGTAATCATCAAAAGAAATCAATAATGATCCCAAAGAGAGAATAGAAAAAAAATCAAGAAGAACACTCAAAAAATTCTAGAGAGAAGGCAATAGGACGTCCTTCTTGCATGAGAACAGCTCCCATACCTATTCCTAAAGCATCACACTCAATCTCAAAAGCTTTAGCAAAGTTAGGCAAAGCAAGCAAAGGTGCATTGATAAGCTTCTTGTTTATGGCTTGATTCCGGCTATTCGTTGTGTGTTTTGTGGAGGGAGTTGTGAGGATGTCCCTCATCTCTTTTTTGAGTGTTCTTATTCTTGCGAGGTTTGGTTTGCTCTTTTAAGGAGGTGCAGATTACCTCTGCGTGCTCGGAGTTGGGAGGATACTATTCTTTGGTCTTGCCATTTCCGCGGTCGGCAACTTCGTGGGTGGGTGGTGCGTATTATGCTTGCGGCTGCTGTCTATGCTATTTGGCGTGAGCGGAATGCTCAGATGCATGGCGAGTTACCTAAACCTGTTACCATGGTTGTTCGTTCCATTGTCAGAGATGTTTGTATGCGTCTTAATTCCTTATCTGGTGTGATGCCTTCTCCTACTAATAGGTGGCTCCACCAGTCTTGGGGTTTATCTGATTCTATTTTTTTGTAATTCTCTTGTTTTGCCTTTTGTGGGGTTTGGTGGGTTCTTTTGGCTGTACCCTATGATAGGGTTGTGCTTAGCTTTTATTGCTTTGCTGTTTTTTGAGTTTCGGTTGGTAGGGGGCCTGTCCCTTGTCTGACCTTGTGATCTTCTCGCTGGGGTATGCCCCTTTGCTTTTGTTTTGTCTCTTTGGTTAATATACTTACATTATCCAAAAAAAAAATTTTACCATTACTAATCTGATTCTTTTTTTTTTGGATAATGTAAGTATATTAACCAAAGAGACAAAACAAAAGCAGAGGGGCATACCCCAGCGAGAAGATCACAAGGTCAGACAAGGGACAGGCCCCCTACGAACCGAACCTCAAAAAACAGCAAAGCAATAAAAGCTAAGCACAAACCCTGTCATAGGGTATAGCCAAAAGAACCCACCAGACCGATAGCAAAAGGGACAAACCCCATAAAAGGCAAAACAAGCAAATTACAAAAAAATAGAATCAGATAAACCCCAAGACTGGTGGAGCCACCTATTAGTAGGAGAAGGCACCACACCAGATAAGGAATTAAGACGCATACAAACATCTCTGACAATGGAACGAACAACCATGGTAACAGGTTTAGGTAACTCGCCATGCATCCTAGCATTCCGCTCACGCCAAATAGCATAGACAGCAGCCGCAAGCATAATACGCACCACCCACCCACGAAGTTGTCGACCGCGAAAATGGCAAGACCAAAGAATAGTAGCCTCCCAGCTCCGAGCACGCAGAGGTAATCTGCACTTCCTTAAAAGAGCAAACCAAACCTCGCAAGAATAAGAACAATCAAAAAGAGATGAGGGACATCCTCACAACTCCCTCCACAAAACACACAACGAATAGCCGGAATCAAGCCATAAACAAGAAGCTTATCCTGAGTAGAAAGAGCACCCCTAATGGCCAGCCATAAGATGAAAGCATGTCTAGGAATTGATTTAGAATGCCAAACGGACCTAAACCAATCCCCCGCTGGCTGCCGGGACCGAAGAGCCTCCCAAGCATTACGAATAGAGAAAGCCCTCCGAGAGTCCTCAACCCAATACAAAGTATCAGCTTGAGAGTTATTAGGCCTAAAGGAATCAGGGATACCACTGATAATGTCCATCCAATTCCCGGCCAGGGAACGAGGCCAAGCCCAATCCCTCCCCTGAACAACATCCGCCACCCTAGCATGAAGACCAAAACCAGAATCATAAATAATCCGTCGCCCAAACACCTCTACCAAAGGACCCAACAGATGCCAATAATCAAACCAAAGGGAAATATCCTCCCCATTACCCACCCGAAACTGCATCAATCGCCGCACAAGACACCGAAGGCCCAGAATTTTCCTCCAACTCCACGAGCAATCCCCAGGGCACCTAACCTCCCACACATTCTTTCCCTTAAGCAGAGTAGATCTAACCCACGAGACCCAAACAGATGACCTCAAATTGCTACAGACAGCCCACAAATGCTTACTTATGGTACACTTATTCCAACACTCAACACTCTTAATACCGAGTCCACCCTCTTCCTTCGGTAAACACACCGAAGACCAAGAAGCCTTTGCCCCACCTTTACCTAAATTTGAACCCTTCCAAAGAAAACAACGCAAAGTAGTTGCAACCTTAATCACCACTGACTTAGGCAAGATAAAAATGGAGGACCAATACACCTGAATAGAGAACAATACAGATTGAATGAGCTGAAGCCTCCCTGCAAAAGAAAGAACCCTGCTAGTCCAACTCTTAACTCTCGCTACAATCCTGTCGACAAGAACCCTACAATCCTAGGGCATCCAGCAGGCTGTCTCAGAAGTGTCTCAAAGAAGTTCACCACCATTGATTTAACTTCACTAGGCTCCTCCACGCGATTACCATGCTCATCGGTAAGAGATAATACCTTACTCCTACTACATCTTTGTCTCATCGATCGAAAAAAGAACTTAGAATTCCTATCTCCCAAATTAATCCACTGAACCCGGGACTTTTGTCTAAAAAAACTCTCCTCATCTCTACTCAAATCACCATAAAGCTTCACCAACCGAGACTCCTCCCCATGTAAAGAAATGTTCGTAGGCTGCCTCTGAATATCCCATTGCACAGACTCTAAATCATGCTTAGCTTGCTGCACCCTAGAAGACAAGTCAGAATAGCACTCCCTATTAAGTTTCTTAAGCTCCACTTTCAATCTTTTTAGCTTCTTACATAGCTGAAACATAGGAGACCCATCCACCCTGTCCGCCCAAACCCGATCCACCAAGGATAAAAATTCTGGATGATCCGCCCAGAAATCAAAAAACTTAAAAGGCACCCGTCGCCAAGGGAGATCCACAATCTTAACAATTATAGAAGAGTGATCAGAAACACTAGAAGGAAGAAAATGCACCTCTGAACCTCGAAAGGACATATCCCAATTCAAGTTGACCAAAGCACGATCTAACTTTGGAAGAATAGGATCAACCGTACGATGATTAGACCAAGTATAGAAGCACCCATTAAATCGCAGATCATCCAACCCAGACTCAGCTAAACAATTAGAAAAGTCATCTTTCCAATGTGGCCAAGAATTGGAGCCTCCAACACTCTCAACCGAAGATTTAATAGCATTAAAGTTACCCATCACAATCCAAGCACTATTCTCCCATTCCACTCCGCGCGCCACTAAATCAGCCCACAACGCCTCCCTACGAACATTACAATTATCACCGTACACTATCGATATCATACACTCCCAAGTAGAATCAACAGAAGAAACTCTACAATGGATAACTTGTTCAGAAGATCCGACAACCAAAATAGTAACATCGAACGGATTCCAACAAACCCAAATCCTCCCAAAAGAGGAAAACTTATAATTGCACTCCACCTTCCAAGACCGGTCAATGGTCTTAAGAATAACATCTTTATTTTTCTCCAGAACTTTCGTTTCCACTAAACCACACAAAGACAATTTCTCATCTTTAATCAAATTGCGAACCTCTCTTTGCTTCAAAGGGTCATTAAGACCCCTAATATTCCAGGCACCCAAAAATCATAATAAATATACAAAGATAAGAAGAAACCCCCACAAATCTATCTCCACTTACCCTTCTTAGGGGAGGAGTGCTTCTTATTCTTTTTACCCTTACTACTAGAACCTTTCTTCTTCTTTTTCTTTTCGAGAGAGTCCTTAACTTTTGAAGCCAAAGCATTACGAGGAGGACTATAATCACTACCATCCTCACCATGACCACCCTCATCCTTATCACAAAGAGCATCCCCATCATCCCAAAGAGCATCCCTGTTGATGTGAACCCGTAAGGTTATATAACCCCCAAACCCACACTCAATTTGTTTTACACCCAAGAACTCCCAAAAATCAGATTCTTCAACCTTCTAGACCCGATGAATACTCAATCCACGAACCCGAAAGTATAAACACTCAAGAACGCCACAAAGGAAGCCTTCCTTTGATAAGTTCAGTAGTTCTATCAAGAACAAGTAGGTGAAACGAAATTTCACTCAGTTTTTGTATTAATGATCAATGGTTGCATTAAATGACTTACAAATGAGTTTAAATAGAAAATGAAATGTCTTGGAACAACCCTCCAAGCATGGGAAACGAAAACAAGTAAAGGAAGGTGTGATTTGTTGACTAGGAAGCTTTGAACTCAATAAAAACGTGCAACACAATTATCAAATGAAGATAACACAATTGTCAAAGTAAGACAGCTTCTGGATACTTTGAAATGACCGACCATATATTCCTCGTGTGGCCTCCAATGGATCTGATTCCAACATCAAAGTTGAAGATAAGATCATGAACTTTAAAAATACCTACTCACACGCCTCCAAAAACCTAGCCGTTCACACGTTATGAATTTCCAAAGTTATCCCTTCAAATCAGCAGGTTGCCTCGCCTTTGTGCTAGATAAGTCTTCATCATTCCCCTCCTCTTGAAAAGGATTTGTCCTCAAATCAAGGTCATCACTTATTGATGTGAAACAATACGAATTACACATGAAATGATAACGAATGATACGAACTACAAACGAACAACAATATACGATGGATTTGAATAGAAAACAAAAACATATGGATAGAATAAACCCGAGACTAGAGCCTTGCCTCTGATACCAAATGATACAACCCCGTCAACTTGTGACAAAACCCGTAACCAGCTCTGATACCAAATGATGCGAACCCCGTCAAATTGTGACGAAACCCGTAACCAGCTCTGATACCAAATGATGCGAACACCGTCAACTTGTGACGAAACCCGTAACCAGCTCTGATACCAAATGATGTGAACCCGTAAGGTTATATAACCCCCAAACCCACACTCAATTTGTTTTACACCCAAGAACTCCCAAAAATCAGATTCTTCAACCTTCTAGACCCGATGAATACTCAATCCACGAACCCGAAAGTATAAACACTCAAGAACGCCACAAAGGAAGCCTTCCTTTGATAAGTTCAGTAGTTCTATCAAGAACAAGTAGGTGAAACGAAATTTCACTCAGTTTTTGTATTAATGATCAATGGTTGCATTAAATGACTTACAAATGAGTTTAAATAGAAAATGAAATGTCTTGGAACAACCCTCCAAGCATGGGAAACGAAAACAAGTAAAGGAAGGTGTGATTTGTTGACTAGGAAGCTTTGAACTCAATAAAAACGTGCAACACAATTATCAAATGAAGATAACACAATTGTCAAAGTAAGACAGCTTCTGGATACTTTGAAATGACCGACCATATATTCCTCGTGTGGCCTCCAATGGATCTGATTCCAACATCAAAGTTGAAGATAAGATCATGAACTTTAAAAATACCTACTCACACGCCTCCAAAAACCTAGCCGTTCACACATTATGAATTTCCAAAGTTATCCCTTCAAATCAGCAGGTTGCCTCGCCTTTGTGCTAGATAAGTCTTCATCACCTGTCATCAACATAACCATTAGCCCCATCCTTACAAAGAACAGCCCCTGCATCACAAACAGTGTCTAGAATTGTTAAAGGAGTACCCTCTTCCGTTACTTCCAAATTCAGAGTATGGTCATTGCCCTCCATTGGCACTAAATTAAGATGATTATCAACATTTTCCACAAGCAGAACACTAGCACTGTTCCCCATAGTAGATAATTCTCCACCCTTGTTCTTTTTTTTAACCTCAACCCAAACCGGTCGTTTAGGCCCCAACGAGTCTTCTTGCCTCTTCTTCATATCATGAACATCAACCCCTCTATTTCCTGTAACCAGATTCACATTGTCACCCAAATCTTGAACACTTGGTTTACATATACCCGACGCATGCCCAAACACCTTACAAATATTACACCTAGAAGGAAGCCACTCATAAACAACATAAATAGTTTTCCACTCCCCATTAGCACATTGAATATCAAACTCATTAATGACATCCTTCGAAGCATCAACCTCAACACACACACGAGCAAAGCTAAGACGTTTCCTAGCTAATGTAATGTGATCGGCATGTAATGGGATGCCCAAAGCACTAACTACAAAACTCAGGCCCTTAGAAGTCCAATATTCAAAAGGTAGATTATAAAGTTTAACCCATACAGGAAAATTGTGTAACTCATCTTTAGACAAGGATAAACTAGGCTGCCACCTTTTAAGAACAAGCAATTTATTCACTATATGCCATGGACCTTTTTCAAGAACTTCACAAGCATGGTCAAGACTATCAAACTTGAAAATAAAGAACCCTTGTTTCGAAGATAAGACTTCTTTAAGGCCAAACCTACCCTAAATTTTATGAACTACTGAATTCACTACGGGGAATGGAATTCGCTTATCCACAAAGTACCCTATCATGGAAGTTCTCCATTCTTCACTTCCCTCAATAGCTACCTCAACCGGAGGGCTAACTTTAATTCTTCCATTTTCTTCAGTAGGTTTAAAATATTGTAAGGATTCAAAGGTAGAAGATCGTACCTCACAAGCAATAAGAGATGAATTCTGGACAACCTTAGCATAAGATGGTTTCAGCCCTTGATCATGCATGGAAGAAGGTGTTGAAAATGGTCCAAGATCAGCCCCCTCCTTGTCCAAAGCTACCAAGACCCAAAATTGAGCCCAAAGCACTCGATTTCTGCCCAATTACACCCACATCAGACCCAAAATGCAAGTTTTTTTTTTGGATAATGTAAGTATATTAACCAAAGAGACAAAACAAAAGCAAAGGGGCATACCCCAGCGAGAAGATCACAAGGTCAGACAAGGGACAGGCCCCCTACCAACCGAAACTCAAAAAACAGCAAAGCAATAAAAGCTAAGCACAAACCCTGTCATAGGGTACAACCAAAAGAACCCACCAAACCCCATAAAAGGCAGAACAAGCGAATTACAAAAAAATAGAATCAGATAAACCCCAAGACTGGTGGAGCCACCTATTAGTAGGAGAAGGCATCACACCAGATAAGGAATTAAGCCGCATACAAACATCTCTGACAATAGAACGAACAACCATGGTAACAGGTTTAGGTAACTCGCCATGCATCCTAGCATTCCGCTCACGCCAAATAGCATAGACAGCAGCCGCAAGCATAATACGCACCACCCACCCACGAAGTTGCCGACCGCGGAAATGGCAAGACCAAAGAATAGTATCCTCCCAGCTCCGAGCACGCAGAGGTAATCTGCACTTCCTTAAAAGAGCAAACCAAACCTCGTAAGAATAAGAACAATCAAAGAAGAGATGAGGGACATCCTCACAACTCCCTCCACAAAACACACAACGAATAGTCGGAATCAAGCCATAAATAAGAAGCTTATCCTGAGTAGAAAGAGCACCCCTAATGGCCAACCAGAAGATGAAAGCATGTCTAGGAATTGATTTAGAATGCCAAACGGATCTAAACCAATCCACCGCTAGCTGCCGGGACCGAAGAGCCTCCCAAGCATTACGAATAGAGAAAGCCCCCCGAGAGTCCTCAACCCAACACAAAGTATCAGCTTGAGAGTTATTAGGCCTGAAGGAAGCAGGGATACCACTGATAATGTCCATCCAATTCCCGGTCAGGGAACGAGGCCAAGCCCAATCCCTCCCCCGAACAACATCGGCCACCCTAGCATGAAGACCAAAACCAGAATCATAAATAATCCGTCGCCCAAACACCTCCACCAAAGGACCCAACGGATGCCAATAATCAAACCAAAGAGAAATATCCTCCCCATTACCCACCCGAAACTGCATCAACCGCCGTACAAGACACCGAAGGCCTAGAATTTTCCTCCAACTCCACGAGCAATCCCCAGGGCACCTAACCTCCCACACATTCTTTCCCTTAAGCAGAGTAGATCTAACCCACGAGACCCAGACAGAAGACCTCAAATTGCTACAGACAGCCCACAAATGCTTACTTATGGCAGCTTTATTCCAACACTCAACGCTCTTAATACCGAGACCACCCTCTTCCTTTGGTAAACACACCGAAGACCATGCAACCTTTGCCCCACCTTTACCTAAATCTGAACCCTTCCAAAGAAAACTACGCAAAGTAGTTTCAACCTTAATCACCACTGACTTAGGCAAGATAAAAATGGAGGACCAATACACCTGAATAGAGAACAATACAGATTGAATGAGCTGAAGCCTCCCTGCAAAAGAAAGAACCCTACTAGTCCAACTCTTAACTCTCGCTACAATCCTGTCGACAAGAACCCTACAATCCACTGCCGTAAGCTTAGTAGAAATCAGAGGAACCCCAAGATATCTGACAGGTAATACCCCTTCCTGAAAACCAAGAATCCCAAGTAACTCTTGCTTAGTCTCAGAAGACACACCAGCCACAAAAAGATTGCTCTTGCTAGGATTAGGAATCAACCCAGAAAGAGCTTGGAACTGACCAAGGACAACATTAACCACAGCAACTGACTCCCTCTCTGCCCTACAGAAAACCATAAGATCATCCGCAAAGCATAAATGCGAAATACCAATCTTCCCACACCGCCAATGGTACGCAAACTGACTCTCCTTCTCCATAATACGCATCAACCCCGAGAAAACCTCCATAGCCAGCACAAATAAATAAGGGGACATAGGATCCCCCTGCCTCAAACCTCGGCTACTAGTAAAGAAACCATTCAACTCGCCATTGATAGAAATAGAGAAACGGGGAGTGGAAATGCACTCAGAAATCCAAGCTATCATCTGCTCTGGGAAGCCTAAAATCTGTAAAATAGCCACTAAGAAATCCCACCGCACAGAATCATAGGCTTTCATTAAATCTACCTTCAGCGCACACCTAGGATGACCCCCATCACGATGATAGTTCCTTAACAATTCCTGCGACAGTAATATATTATCACTAATCCTCCTACCAGCAACGAAGGCCGACTGAAAAGGACTAACAACATCAGGCAGTACCATCTGAACACGATTCGCAATAATTTTGGCAATGCATTTGTAGATAGTGTTACAACACGAAATAGGCCTAAAATCCCCAACCGTAGAAGGATTAGGAACCTTAGGAATAAGAGCAACCACAGTAGCATTCACTTGCTTGAGCAATCTCCCGGAGCTAAAAAATGAACGAATAGCACGAAGAAAATCATCACCAACAACAGACCAAGCTTTCTTGAAGAAAGTAGCATTATACCCATCCGGACCAGGAGCTTTATTATCTTTTAAAGAGAACAAAACTGCCTTAATTTCAACATCACTAACCTCTCTACCCAAGGTAGCACACTGATCACCAGAAATACGCTTCGGGAGAGCCCGCCTCACTAAATCAAGGTCAATCCTAGGGCATCCAGCAGGCTGTCTCAGGAGTGTCTCAAAGAAGTTCACCACCGTTGATTTAACTTCACTAGGCTCCTCCACACGATTACCATGCTCATCGGTAAGAGATAATACCTTACTCCTACTACATCTTTGTCTCATGGATCGAAAAAAGAACTTAGAATTCCTATCTCCCAAATGAATCCACTGAACTCGGGACTTTTGTCTCAAAAAACTCTCCTCATCTCTACTCAAGTCACCATAAAGCTTCACCAACCGAGACTCCTCCTCATGTAAAGAAGCGTTCGTAGGCTGCCTCTGAATATCCCATTGCACAGACTCCAAATCGTGTTTAGCTTGCTGTACCCTAGAAGACAAGTCAGAATAACACTCCCTATTAAGTTTCTTAAGCTCTACTTTCAATCTTTTTAGCTTCTTACATAGCTGAAACATAGGAGACCCATCCACCCTGTCCGCCCAAACCCGATCCACCAAGGATAAAAAATCTGGGTGATCCGCCCAGAAATCAAAAAACTTAAAAGGTACCCGTCGCCGAGGGAGGTCCACAATCTTAACAATCATAGGAGAGTGATCAGAAACACTAGAAGGAAGAAAATGCGCCTCTGAACCTCGAAAGGAAATATCCCAATTCAAGTTGACCAAAGCTCGATCTAACTTTCGAAGAATAGGATCAACCGTAAGATGATTAGACCAAGTATAGAAGCACCCATTAAATCGCAGATCATCCAACCCAGACTCAGCTAAACAATTAGGAAAGTCATCTTTCCAATGAGGCCAAGAATTGGAGCCTCCAACACTCTCAACCGAAGACTTAATAGCATTGAAGTCACCCATCACAATCCAAGCACTATTCTCCCATTCCACTCCGCGCGCCACTAAATCAGCCCACAACGCCTCCCTACGAACATTACAATTATCACCGTACACTATCGATATCATACACTCCCAAGTTGAATTAACAGAAGAAACTCTACAATGGATAACTTGTTCAGAAGATCCGACAACCAAAACAGTAACATCGAACGGATTCCCACAAACCCAAATCCTCCCCAAAGAGGAAAAGTTATAATTGCACTCCACCTTCCAAGACCGGTCAATGGTCTTAAGAATAACATCTTTATTTTTCTCCAGAACTTTCGTTTCCACTAAACCACACAAAGACAATTTCTCATCTTTAATCAAATTGCGAACCTCTCTTTGCTTCAAAGGGTCATTAAGACCCCTAATATTCCAGCACCCAAAAATCATAATTAATATACAAAGATAAGAAGAAACCCCCACAAATCTATCTCCACTTACCCCCCTTAGGGGAGGAGTGCTTCTTATTCTTCTTACCCTTACTACTGGAACCTTTCTTCTTCTTTTTCTTTTCCAGAGAATCCTTAACTTTTGAAGCCAAAGCATTACGAGGAGGGCTAGAATCACTACCATCCTCACCATGACCAGTCTCATCATTACCACAAATAGCCCCCCCATCATCACAAAGAGCATCCCTCTCATCAACATAACCATTAGCCCGCTCCTTACAAAGAATAGCCCCTGCATCACAAACAGTGTCCAAAATTGCTAAAGGAGTGCCCTCTTCCATTACTTCCAAATTCAGAGAATGATCATTGCCCTCCATTGGTACTAAATTAAGATGATTATCAACATTTTCCACAAGCGGAACACTAGCACTATTCCCCATAGTAGATAATTCTCCACCCTTGTTCTTTTTTTTAACCTCAACCCAAACCGGTCGTTTAGGCCCCAACGAGTCTTCGTGCCTCTTCTTCATATCATGAACATCAACCCCTCCATTTCCGGTAACCATATTCACATTGTCACCCAAATCTTGAACGCTTTGTTTACATATACCCGGCGCATGCCCAAACACCTTACAAATATTACACCTAGAAGGAAGCCACTCCTAAACAGCATAGATAGTTTTCCACTCCCCATTAGCACATTGAATATCAAACTCATTAATGACATCCTTCGAAGCATCAATCTCAACACACACACGAGCATAGCTAAGACGTTTCCTAGCTAATGTAATGTGATCGGCATGCAATGGAATGCCCAAAGCACTAACTACAAAACTCAGGCCCTTAGAAGTCCAATATTCAAACGGAAGATTGTAAAGTTTAACCCATACAGGAATATTGCGTAACTCATCTTTAGACAAGGATAAACTAGGCTGCCACCGTTTAAGAACGAGCAATTTCTTCACTATATGCCATGGACCTTTTTCAAGAAATTCACAAGCATGGTCAAGACTATCAAACTTGAAAATAAAGAACCCTTGTTCTGAAGATAAAACTTCTTTAAGGCCAAACCTACCCCAAATTTTATGAACTACTGAATTCACTACGGGGAAAGGAATTCTCTTATCCACAAAGTACCCTATCAAGGAAGTTCTCCATTCTTCACTTCCCTCAATAGCTACCTCAACCGGAGGGCTAACTTTAATTCTTCCATTTTCTTCAGTTGGTTTAAAATATTTTAAGGATTCAAAGGTAGAAGATCGTACCTCACAAGCAATAGGAGAAGAATTCTGGACAGCCTTCGCATAAGATGGTTTCAGCCCTTGATCATGCATGGAAGGTGTTGAAAATGGTCCAAGATCAGCCCCTCCTTGTCCAAAGTTACCAAGACCCGAAATTGAACCCAAAGCACTCGATTTCGGCCCAATTTTTTTTTTTTTTTGGATAATGTAAGTATATTAACCAAAGAGACAAAACAAAAGCAAAGGGGCATACCCCAGCGAGAAGATCACAATGGTCAGACAAGGGACAGGCCCCCTACCAACCGAAACTCAAAAAACAGCAAAGCAATAAAAGTTAAGCACAAACCCTGTCATAGGGTACAACCAAAAGAACCCACCAAACCGATTTCGGCCCAATTACGCCCACATCAGACCCAAAATGCAAGTTATCAAGCTTTTCCTTTCTATGATCATCTCTTGCAAGCCCAACTCCACCATAATTCGAAGGTGATTTAATAACATTAATCCTTGGCCCATCTAATTTTGTGGAATCAGTCCCATTAGCTCCAATACCCGAAATTGAGCCCAAAGCACCAAAGTTTGACTCTATTACCCCCATTCCTTGATGACTAGTATTATTTAGTGAAGGAAAGTCATCACCAACCACCTTCCTTTGACAATTTTGGCTATTAAGGTCAATACTAGCCACCTTATTTTGAAAAGCTTGTCCATGAGAATCATTCATCATTTGAATTAATTGCCCATTGCACATGATCTCATTCAACAAGTCTTCACTCTTTTCATTAATGTCAACCATAGCTTTCTTCTTGTCCAATCCCGAAATTGTTGAGAGACAACCAGCCTTCACATGGTTTTCACCCAAAACCAGATTTCTACCTTCACCCAAAACCAAATTTTCATCTTCTTCATCATGAAACACCCCATGAAGAACATCATCATGCTTGGATTCAATCCCATTTACACAACCAACAGCTCCATACCTATCATGTGTTGTTTTATTTGATTGCAATCCCGAAACAGTAGCAAAACAACCATCCTTTGAGCAATTCTCACCCAAATTCGGACTTCTTCCTTCTACAGCACCAATACCATGAGGCAAATTCGAAGGAACAAGTTTTGTAGACACGCAACACCCGGAAACATCCTTAATATCACCATCTATCAGCCCCAAAATAGAATGAGTTGTTGAAGACAAGTTGGATCCCGAATTTGCCTCCTTACGTTGAATCTCCATATTCTGATCAAAACCGTGATCCTTCTTGTTTTCAAGCAGTCCCGAGGCATATATTCCATTTGAGATCAGAGAAGAAACATGGTCTCCATCCTTCTTCACACCACCAGCAGTAGAAATTCGGGTTTGATCTACCAAAACCCTACCTTTCTTCATTCCAATGGACATTAAAGAAGAAACATGGTATTCACCATTCTTCACACCACCAGCAGCTAATGAATCACCAACCATGACACCAACCAACACACCAAGAAGAAGATAGCAGTCACAAACCAACAATAAGAAAAAAAACACAACACAAACTCACAACAAACAAAGCACCATTGGAATGAAACCAGCAAACTTAAATCTAAAGAAGAAAGAAAATTGAGCTTGTAATCATCAAAAGAAGTCAATAATGATCACAAAGAGAGAATAGAAAAAAATCAAGAAGAACACTCAAAAATATTCTAGAGAGAAGGCAGAGCATTTTCTCTCTCTAAACATACTAAAATCATCCCCAAAATGCAAGTTACCAAGCTTTTCCTTTCTATTATCATCTCTTGCAAGCCCAAATCCACCATAATTCGAAGGTGATTCAATAACATTAATCCTTGGCCCATCTAATTTTGTAGAATCAGCCCCACTAGCTCCAATTTCGTGCCTAACATTACCAATACCCGAAATTGAACCCAAAGCACCACATTTTGACTCTATTACCCCCATTCCTTGCTGAATACCTTTATTTAGTGAAGGAATGTCATCAACAACCACCTTCCTTTGACAATTTTGGCCATTAATGTCAACATTAGCATCCTTATGTTGAAAAATCTGCCCATGAGAATCATCCATCCTTTGAATTATTTGCCCATTGCACATGTCTCCAACCACCATTTGAAATTTTTGTCCATTATTATCTCTATGCAACACCTCATTCAACAAAGTCTTCACCCTTTTCACCAATGTCAACCACACCTTTCTTCTTGTCCAATCCCGAAATAGTTGAAAGGCAACCAACCTTAACACAATTTTCACCCAAAACCAGATTTGCATCTTCCTCAACATGCAACCCCCCCCCCCATGAAGAACATCACCATGCTTGCCTTCAATCCCATTAGCACAACCAACAGCTCCATTTGCAAGCTTTCCATCACTCAAATTCGCCAACCCACCATGTCTTGCACTATCAACCAGACTTATATCAAACACAACTTGATCTTGCACATCCAACTTGCTACAATTTGAAAGAGACACACCAGCTCTTTCTCTATCTTTGGAAACATGTTCTCCATCCTTCTTTACACCATCAACAAGAGATGATCTACCATGACAGCCCATCACTAGCCCTTTATGACAACCCTTTATTTCATTAGACATTAAAGAAGAAACAATGTCTCCACTCTTCATTCCACCCTTCTTTACATCACCAGCAGCTAATGATTACTAATCTGATTCTTAAAACTATGCAAAACATGTTGCTTGCTTAACAACAATTTTGAAGAAGCATCACAAGAGATCCTACCTCCAATAGCTATGTCAAATGCATCATCACCAGCAGCTCTCTTCTCTAGTTCTCGAACCTTCATACGTTGAATCTTCATATTAAGACCCAAATCTGAATCTTTCATAAAACCATCATGATAGCCCTTTATTCCACCATTTTTTACATCACCAGCAGTTGGTGAACCACCAACCATGGCTCCAACTAGAACACCAAGAAGAAGATGAAGATCACACCCCAACAATAAGAAAAAAATTCAGCTCAAAATCACAAGCATACCATGGCACAAAACAAGCTAAAAAACTGCCCAGAAAATGACGAGCAAACCTAAAGCTAAAGAAGAACGAAAATTGAGCTTGTAATCATCAAAAGAAATCAATAATGATCCCAAAGAGAGAATAGAAAAAAATCAAGAAGAACACTCAAAAAATTCTAGAGAGAAGGCAGAGCATTTTCTCTCTCTAAAACCCTTTTTTTGGCAAAAACTTGGATAATTGAACTACTTGGGAGTGTATGATTTCGATTGTGTACGGTGATAATTGTAATGTTCGTAGGGAGGCGTTGTGGGCTGATTTAGTGGCGCGCGGAGTGGAATGGGAGAATAGTGCTTGGATTGTGATGGGTGACTTTAATGCTATTAAGTCTTTGGTTGAGAGTGTTGGAGGCTCCAATTCTTGGCCACATTGGAAAGATGACTTTTCTAATTGTTTAGCTGAGTCTGGGTTGCTTCTATACATGGTCTAATCATCGTACGGTTGATCCTATTCTTCGAAAGTTAAATCGAGCTTTGGTCAATTTGAATTGGGATATTTCCTTTCGAGGTTCAGAGGCGCATTTTCTTCCTTCCAGTGTTTCTGATCACTATCCTATGATTATTAAGATTGTGGATCTCCCTCGGCGACGGGTGCCTTTTAAGTTTTTTGATTTTTGGGCGGATCATCCACAATTTTTATCCTTGGTGGATCGGGTTTGGGCGGACAGGGTGGATGGGTCTCCTATGTTTCTGAGATAGCCTGCTGGTTGCCCAAGGATTGACCTTGATTTAGTGAGGCGGGCTCTCTCGAAGTGGATTTCTAGTGATAAGTGTGCTACCTTGGGTAGAGAGGTTAGTGATGATGAAATTAAGGCAGTTTTGTTATCTTTAAAAGATAATAAAGCTCCTGGTCCAGATGGGTATAATGCTACTTCCTTCAAGAAAGCTTAGTCTGTTGTTGGTGATGATTTTCTTCGTGCTATTCGTTCATTTTTTAGCTCCGGGAGATTTCTCAAGCAAGTGAATGCTACTGTGGTTGCTCTTATTCCTAAGGTTCCTAATCCTTCTAAAGTTGGGGATTTTAGGCCTATTTCGTGTTGTAACACTATCTATAAATGCATTGCCAAAATTATTGCGAATCGTGTTCAGATGGTGTTGCCTGATATTATTAGTCCTTTTCAGTCGGCCTTCGTTGCTAGTAGGAGGATTAGTGATAATATATTACTGTCGCAGGAATTGTTAAGGAACTATCATCGTGATGCGGGTAATCCTAGGTGTGCGCTGAAGGTAGATTTAATGAAAGCCTATGATTCCGTGCGGTGGGATTTCTTAGTGGCTATTTTACAGATTTTAGGCTTCCCGGAGCAGATGATAGCTTGGATTTCTAAGTGTATTTCTACTCCCCGTTTCTCTATTTCTATCAATGGCGAGTTGAATGGTTTCTTTGCTAGTGGCCAAGGCTTGAGGCAGGGGGATCCTATGTCCCCTTATTTATTTGTGCTGGTTATGGAGGTCTTCTCAGGGTTGATGCGCATTATGGAGCAGGAGGGTCAGTTTGCGTACCATTGGCGGTGTGGGAAGATTGGTATTTCGCATTTATGCTTTGCGGATGATCTTATGGTTTTCTGTAGGGCAGAAAGAGAGTCAGTTGATGCGGTTAATGTTGTCCTTGGTCAGTTCCAAGCTCTTTCTGGGTTGATTCCTAATCCTAGCAAGAGCAATCTTTTTGTGGCTGGTGTGTCTTCTGAGATTAAACAAGAGTTGCTTGCGATTCTAGATTTTCAGGAAGGGGTATTACCTGTCAGATATCTTGGGGTTCCTCTGATTTCTACTAAGCTTATGGCAGTGGATTGTAGAGTTCTTGTCGATAGGATTGTAGCAAGAGTTAAGAGTTGGACTACTAGGGTTCTTTCTTTTGCAGGGGGACTTCAGCTCATTCAATCTGTATTGTTCTCTATCCAGGTGTATTGGTCCTCCATTTTTATCTTGCCTAAGTCAGTGGTGATTAAGTTTGAAACTAATTTGCGTAGTTTTCTTTGGAAGGATTCAAATTTAGGTAAAGGTGGGGCAAAGGTTGTATGGTCTTCGGTGTGTTTACCGAAGGAAAAGGGTGGACTCGGTATTAAGAGCATTGAGTGTTGGAATAAATCTGCCATAAGTAAGCATTTGTGGGCTGTCTGTAGCAATTTGAGGTTTTCTGTCTAGGTGTCGTGGGTTAGATCTACTCTGCTTAAGGGAAAGAATGTGTGGGAGGTTAGGTGCCCTGGGGATTGCTCGTGGAGTTGGAGGAAAATTCTGGGCCTTCGGTGTCTTGTGCGGCGGTTGATGCAGTTTCGGGTGGGTAATGGGGAGAATATTTCCCTTTGGTTTGATTATTGGCATCCGTTGGGTCCTTATTGGAGGTGTTTGGGCGACGGATTATTTATGATTATGGTTTTGGTCTTCATGCTAGGGTGGCGGATGTTATTCAGGGGAGGGATTGGGCTTGGCCTCGTTCCCTGACTGGGAATTGGATGGACATTATCAGTGGTACCCCTGATTCCTTTAGGCTTAATAACTCTCAAGTTGATACTTTTTGTTGCGTTGAGGACTCTCGGGGGGCTTTCTCTATTCGTAATGCTTGGGAGGCTCTTCGGTCCCGGCAGCCAGCGGTGGATTGGTTTAGGTCCGTTTAGCATTCTAAATCAATTTCTAGACATGCTTTCATTTTTTGGCTGGCCATTAGGGGTGCTCTTTCTACTAAGGATAAGCTTCTTGTTTATAGTTTGATTCCGGCTATACGTTGTGTGTTTTGTGGAGGGAGTTGTGAGGATGTCCCTCATCTCTTTTTTTATTGTTCTTATTCTTGCGAGGTTTGGTTTGCTCTTTTAAGGAAATGTAGATTACCTCTTCGTGCTCGGAGCTGGGAGGCTACTATTCTTTGGTCTTGCCATTTCCGAGGTTGGCAACTTCGTGGGTGGGTGGTGCGTATTATGCTTGCGGCTGTTGTCTATGCTATTTGGCGTGAGCGGAATGCTAGGATGCATTGCGAGTTACCTAAACGTGTTATCATGGTTGTTCGTTCCATTGTTTGAGATGTTTGTATGCGTCTTAATTCCTTATCTGGTGTGGTGCCTTCTCCTACTAATAGGTGACTCCACCAGTCTTGGGGTTTATCTGATTCTATTTTTTTGTAATTCGCTTATTTCGCCTTTTAGGGGGTTTGTCCCTTTTGTTGTCGGTCTGGTGGTTTCCTTTGGCTGCACCCTATGACAGGGTTTGTGCTTAGCTTTTATTGCTTTGCTGTTTTTTGAGTTCCAGTTGGTAGGGGGCCTGTCCCTTGTCTGACCTTGTGATCTTCTCGCTGGGGTATGCCCCTATACTTTTATTTTGTCTCTTTGGTTAATATACTTACATTATCCAAAAAAAAAAAGTCCTGGATCTTAGACAGAAGCCTACACTAAGGCTGTCTAGAAGATCAAGTCAAAAGCCAAGGAATTACCATGCCTGGCCATCCCTCATTTAGATGCCTTCAAAATAGTTGAGACTGATGCATCTGAATACAGTTATGGGGGTATACTGAAACAGGATCTATCTGGGAAAACTTCCCTAGTTAGATTCACGTCTGAGTTATGGAAACCAGCCCAGCAGAACTACTCAACAGTCAAAAAAGAAATCCTTGTGATTTTACTTTATGTTTCAAAGTTTCAAAGCGATTTACTAAATCAAAAGTTTTTGATTAGGGTAGATTGCAAATCTGCAAAAGAAATTTTGAAAAAGGATGTTAAAAAAATAGCCTCTAAACAAATCTTTACTAGGTGGCAAGCAATTCTTTCTATCTTTGATTTTGACATTAAGTTCATTAAAGGCGAGAATAACTCATTGCCTGATTTTCTAACCAGAGAATTCTTGCAGGGCTCCAAAGAGAACTCAGGAAGCTGCTCTTCCAAGCAGCACTAAAAGAGTTTCTACAAATTCAACCTCCTCTAATCCTAAGAGGATGGACGATGGGTACAAGCGTACAACTAGGACGCTTGTCTCTTTTATTGAAGCTGAGCACTGGGGATCAGACCCAGAATTAATTGCTCAAACTTATCTTCGAGACCATCTATTGATTCTCAAAAATCAAGATAATGGTTTGAGACTATTTTGATGGAAACAGGCTGTGCTAGAATCACCCACTACTACAAAAGCAACAAGCAAATCAGTTACTCTAAGCTTATCATCCTGGATGTAGGTGCAATGAAAAATGTCTCTTTAGTCCAGAATTCATGTGAAATGAGGGTTTTAGAGAGAGAAAATGCTCTGCCTTCTCTCTAGAAATTTTTGAGTGTTCTTCTTAATTTTTTTCTATTCTCTCTTTGGGATCATTATTGATTTCTTTTGATGATTACAAGCTCAATTTTCGTTCTTCTTTAGTTTTAGGTTTGCTGGTCCGTTTTCTTTAATTTATTAGAAGTTTTAGTTTGCTTTTCTGCTATGGATGATTTTAATGTGGCCAATCTTGGTGGTTTTAAGGCTAATTCGAGCTGCAACTTGTCTTCAACCAATGGAATGAAGGGATGTAGGGTTTTGGTAGATCAAACCCAAAATCCTACTGCTGGTGGTGTGAAGAAGGATGGAGACCATGTTTCTTCTTTGATCTCAAATGGAATGAAGGGCTATCATATAGCTGATGGTGGTGTGAAGAAGGGTGGAGACCGTGTTTCTTCTTTGAGTTCCAATGGAGTGAATGGTTATCATGAAGGGCTAGTCATGGGCTGTCATGATATATCATCTATAGATGGTGGTGTCAAGAAGGATGGAGACCATGTTTCTTCTTCTTCTTTGATGATCAATGGGATAAAGAGCTGTCATGAAGGGGTAATGAAGGGCTGCCATGATATGCCCTCTATTGTTGATGGTGGTATGAAGGATGGCAACCATGTTTCTTCTTTGAAATTCAATGGTATGAAGGGCTATCTTGATAAAGCTTCAGCTGGAGTTGTTAAAACTGAATTTGGTAATGGTGGTGCAATGAAAAATGTCTCTTTTGGTGTAAGTAGTAGGTCTCTTGAAATGGATGATAATTGTGATGGAGTAGGAGCTGTCTCCAAAGGAAGAATTGGTTGTCTTTCAACTATTTCGGGATTGGACAAGAAGATAGGTGTGGTTGACATTGGTGACAAGGGTGAAGACTTGTTGAATGAGGTGTTGCATAGAGATAATAATGGACACAATTTTCAAGTGGTGGTTGGAGACATGTGCAAGGGGCAAATAATTCAAAGGATGGATGATTCTCATGGGCGGATTTTTCAACATAAGGATGCTAATATTGACATTAATGGCCAAAATTGTCAAAGGAAGATGGTTGTTGATGACCTTCCTCCACTAAATAAAAGTATTCAGCAAGGAATGGGGGTAATAGAGTCAAAATGTGGTGCTTTGGGTTCCATTTCGGGTATTGGTAATGTTGGGCACGAAATTGGAGCTAATGGGGCTGATTCTACAAAATTAGATGGGCCAAGGATTAATGTTATTGAATCACCTTCGAATTATGGCGGAGTTGGGCTTGCAAGAGATGATAATAGAAAGGAAAAGCTTGGTAACTTGCATTTTGGGTCTGATGTGGGTGTAATTGGGCCGAAATCGAGTGCTTTGGGCTCAATTTCGGGTCTTGGTAGCTTTGGACAAGGAGGGGCTGATCTTGGACCATTTTCAACACCTTCTTCCATGCATGATCAAGGGTTGAAACCATCTTATGCTAAGGCTGTCCAGAATTCTTCTCCTATTGCTTGTGAGGTACGATCTTCTACCTTTGAATCCTTACAATATTTTAAACCTACTGAAGAAAATGGAAGAATTAAAGTTAGCCCTCCGGTTGAGGTAGCTATTGAGGGAAGTGAAGAATGGAGAACTTCCTTGATAGGGTACTTTGTGGATAAGCGAATTCCATTCCCCGTAGTGAATTCAATAGTTCATAAAATTTGGGGTAGGTTTGGCCTTAAAGAAGTCTTATCTTCGGAACAAGGGTTCTTTATTTTCAAGTTTGATAGTCTTGACCATGCTTGTGAAGTTCTTGAAAAAGGTCCATGGCATATAGTGAATAAATTGCTTGTTCTTAAAAGGTGGCAGCCTAGTTTATCCTTGTCTAAAGATGAGTTACGCAATATTCCTGTATGGGTTAAACTTTATAATCTACCTTTTGAATATTGGACTTCTAAGGGCCTGAGTTTTGCAGTTAGTGCTTTGGGCATTCCATTACATGCCGATCACATTACATTAGCTAGGAAACGTCTTAGCTTTGCTCGTGTGTGTGTTGAGGTTGATGCTTCGAAGGATGTCATTAATGAGTTTGATATTCAATGTGCTAATGGGGAGTGGAAAACTATTTATGCTGTTTATGAGTGGCTTCCTTCTAGGTGTGATATTTGTAAGGTGTTTGGGCATGCGTCGGGTATATGTAAACCAAGTGTTCAAGATTTGGGTGACAATATGAATCTGGTTACAGGAAATAGAGGGGTTGATGTTCATGATATGAAGAAGAGGCAAGAAGACTCGTTGGGGCCTAAACGACCGGTTTGGGTTGAGGTTAAAAAAAAGAACAAGGGTGGAGAATTATCTACTATGGGGAACAGTGCTAGTGTTCCGCTTGTGGAAAATATTGATAATCATCTTAATTTAGTGCCAATGGAGGGCAATGACCATACTCTGAATTTGGAAGTAACGGAAGAGGGTACTCCTTTAGCAATTCTGGACACTGCTTGTGATGCAGGGGCTGTTCTTTGTAAGGATGGGGCTAATGGTTATGTTGATGACAGGGATGCTCTTTGTGATGATGGAGATGCTCTTTGTGATAAGGATGAGGCTGGTCATGGTGAGTGTAACATCCCGGATTTCGGGTGATGAATTTTTGTTATATATGAAATATGTGAAAAATAAATTTTTACTATTTGAGGGGGTGTAAATGTAATTAAATGTATGTTTATTTTATGATTTCCAGCGGACCGGATTGAATAGTGAAAAATGAATGAGAAATGAAAAATTGAAAAACTGAACCAGAGAGCATCGCGACCTGGTCACCGCGACCACAGGTCGCGACAGCTCGCTCGCGGTGAAAAACGCAAAATCTGGCAGTGAGTACCGCGACCAGTCACCGCGACCACAGGTCGCGATGGCTTGCTCGCGATGAAAATGGCAAAACCTGGCAGTGAGTAACGCGACCAGCCACCGCGACCACAGGTCGCGATGGACTGCTCGCGACGAAATTGTCAAAAATGGGCAGAGAGCAACGCGACCAGTCGCGCGACCAGGGCGCGCTCGCGACGAAGGCGGTGCGCGCACTCCAGTGAGCGTCGCGACCTGGTGCCGCGACCACAGGTCGCGACGGCGGTCGCGATGGCGAAAAAAATATAAAAAAAATAGAAGCTTCTCGCAGAAGCGAGAAGCCAAAACATAGAGAGAAAGAACCGAGAAAAAGAGAGAAAAGGAGAGAAAAGAGAGAAGAAAAAGAAGAAAAAGAAGAAAGAAGAAGAAGAAAGAAAAGAAAAGAAAAAGAGGAAGAAGAGGAAGAAGGAGAAAGTAAAGGGAAAGGAAAACGAAATCGTGGAACCGCGATTCTCGAACGAAAAACTCGGATTCCAGGTAGGTGTACGTTTGTTTTCGAAATCGTTACGAAAATATTCGTTATTGTTTTGTTATCGTTTTCATTTTTCGTTTTTCGTTATTGTTTTCGGTTCGTTTTCAATTTTGTAGAGATTTCTCGCATTTGATTTTCGTATGAACACTGTTTATTGTCTTTATTGTTGAGTTTATGAAAAATCGATGTTGATATCTTTATTTTGGACTATTTTGGACTGATTTGTGATAGATTGTATTTCAATTTCGTTTTCGAACATTTTGATTGTTGTGATTTGAGAAAAATGTTGCTCGCATGACTATTGTTCATGATTTGTACTATATTGTGATTATTGTGAAAATAGTTTATTGAAACGGCCCTAGGATACGTAGACATAGAAACGGATATAGGAGGTTGGTATACCAGCTGGGTTTTACTGAGCAGTACTGCGCCGTTATTATTGTGTGATTGTTGTTGCGGGGCAATCTCGGACAATCACACCGATTTAGTGATCGTTGTTGCGGGGCAATCTCGGACGATCACAATGATACTAGCGATTGTTGTTGCGGGGCAATCTCGGACAATCGCGATGATATTAGTGATTGTTGTTGCGGGGCAATCTCGGACAATCACGTGAACCCATATTCCAGTCCTAGAATGTTTAGTATTCTAGTGGCCAGAAATGAGTTGAATTGAAACTGAATTGAATGATTTAATGGATCGAATTCATACGTTGAATTTCAAGTGATTAAAATTGTTTAAATGCTTTGATTTTGACATTAATTGTTTTGGAACTTGATTTAGAAATGAAATTCATAGTGTGGTTTATTGTCTCTTTAAAGAATAATTATATTGTAATTTATTTAATTGAGTTTTAGTACACCCACTAAGCTTTATGCTTAGCGCGTTAGTTTGTTTCTAACGCGTAGGTACCAGGAATCCAGAGGAGGCTAGAGATTGAAGGAGGAGCAAGTTGCAGACCGAGTCACAGGATTGTACAGTTGGGTAGCTATACTTTTGTTATGTGTATATATTCTGAAAGCATGCATATACAGGGAATTTGTAAATATGTTTTGTAAAATGTTTTGTAATTAACTAGTTTATGATTTCTGTATTCTATTATCAAAATGATTGTAAATGTTTAAGTCTGATTTGTTATTATTTTATAAACTGATTGTGAAAGTCGCACTAAACGGCAGAGTGCGCAACTGATTGAAAGTGATAGAAGTGTTTGTGTGAAAAATGTGAATTTTGAATTGATTTGTGTAAAAGCAGGTTTTTTTGGGAAGTCCGAAAAACAAATGGCACTCTGCCGGATTTTTTGTAAAAAGTTAATTATTATTATGGGCTCACTTGAAAAGGATCTTTAAAATATTTTATGGGCTCACGGTGATTTTGAAACGTAAAATGAGTTTTGAAAAGTTTTGAAAGTCCGAGTAGCGCGCCCCGGATCGGTCCGGCCGGATCGGGTCGGGGGGTGCTACAGTGAGGATGGTAGTGATTCTAGTCCTCCTCGTAATGCTTTGGCTTCAAAAGTTAAGGATTCGCTGGAAAAGAAAAAGAAGAAGAAAGGTTCTAGTAGTAAGGGTAAGAAGAATAAGAAGCACTCCTCCCCTAGGGGGGGTAAGTGGAGATAGATTTGTGGGGGTTTCTTCTTATCTTTGTATATTTATTATGATTTTTGGGTGCTGGAATATTAGGGGTCTTAATGACCCTTTGAAGCAAAGAGAGGTTCGCAATTTGATTAAAGATGAGAAATTGTCTTTGTGTGGTTTAGTGGAAACGAAAGTTCTGGAGAAAAATAAAGATGTTATTCTTAAGACCATTGACCGGTCTTGGAAGGTGGAGTGCAATTATAATTTTTCCTCTTTGGGGAGGATTTGGGTTTGTTGGAATCCGTTCGATGTTACTGTTTTGGTTGTCGGATCTTCTGATCAAGTTATCCATTGTAGAGTTTCTTCTGTTGATTCTACTTGGGAGTGTATGATATCGATAGTGTACGGTGATAATTGTAATGTTCGTAGGGAGGCGTTGTGGGCTGATTTAGTGGCGCGCCGAGTGGAATGGGAGAATAGTGCTTGGATTGTGATGGGTGACTTTAATGCTATTAAGTCTTCGGTTGAGAGTGTTGGAGGATCCAATTCTTGGCCACATTGGAAAGACGACTTTTCTAATTGTTTAGCTGAGTCTGGGTTGGATGATCTGCGATTTAATGGGTGCTTCTATACATGGTCTAATCATCGTACGGTTGATCCTATTCTTCGAAAGTTAGATCGAGCTTTGGTCAATTTGAAGTGGGATATTTCATTTCGAGGTTCTGAGGCGCATTTTCTTCCTTCCAGTGTTTCTGATCACTCTCCTATGATTGTTAAGATTGTGGATCTCCCTCGGCGACAGGTGCCTTTTAAGTTTTTTGATTTCTGGGCGGATCATCCAGAATTTTTATCCTTGGTGGATCGAGTTTGGGCGGAAAGGGTAGATGGGTCTCCTATGTTTCAGCTATGTAAGAAGCTAAAAAGATTGAAAGTGGAGCTTAAGAAACTTAATAGGGAGTGTTATTCTGACTTGTCTTCTAGGGTGCAGCAAGCTAAGCATGATTTAGAGTCTGTGCAATGGGATATTCAGAGGCAGCCTACGAACATTTCTTTACATGGGGAGGAGTCTCGGTTGGTGAAGCTTTATGGTGATTTGAGTAGAGATGAAGAGAGTTTTTTGAGACAAAAGTCCCGGGTTCAGTGGATTAATTTGGGAGATAGGAATTCTAAGTTCTTTTTTCAATCAATGAGACAAAGATGTAGTAGGAGTAAGGTATTATCTCTTACCGATGAGCATGGTAATCGTGTGGAGGAGCCTATTGAAGTTAAATCAACGGTGGTGAACTTCTTTGAGACACTTCTGAGACAGCCTGCTGGATGCCCTAGGATTGACCTTGATTTAGTGAGGCGGGCTCTCCCGAAGCGTATTTCTGGTGATCAGTGTGCTACCTTGGGTAGAGAGGTTAGTGATGTTGAAATTAAGGCAGTTTTGTTCTCTTTAAAAGATAATAAAGCTGCTGGTCCGGATGGGTATAATGCTACTTTCTTCAAGAAAGCTTGGTCTGTTGTTGGTGATGATTTTCTTCGTGCTATTCATTCGTTTTTTAGCTCCGGGAGATTGCTCAAGCAAGTGAATGCTACTGTGGTTGCTCTTATTCCTAAGGTTCCTAATCCTTCTAAGGTTGGGGATTTTAGGCCTATTTCGTGTTGTAACACTATCTACAAATGCATTGCCAAAATTATTGCGAATCGAGTTCAGATGGTGCTGCCTGATGTTGTTAGTCCTTTTCAGTCGGCCTTCGTTGCTGGTAGGAGGATTAGTGATAATATATTACTGTCGCAGGAATTGTTAAGGAACTATCATCGTGATGGGGGTCATCCTAGGTGTGCGCTGAAGGTAGATTTAATGAAAGCTTATGATTCTGTGCGGTGGGATTTCTTAGTGGCTATTTTACAGATTTTAGGCTTCCCAGAGCAGATGATAACTTGGATTTCTGAGTGCATTTCCACTCCCCGTTTCTCGATTTCTATCAATGGCGAGTTGAATGGTTTCTTTGCTAGTGGCCGAGGTTTGAGGCAGGGGGATCCTATGTCCCCTTATTTATTTGTGCTGGCTATGGAGGTCTTCTCGGGGTTGATGCATATTATGGAGCAGGAGGGTCAGTTTGCATAGCATTGGCGGTGTGGGAAGATTGGTATTTCGCATTTATGCTTTGCGGATGATCTTATGGTTTTCTGTAGGGCAGAGAGGGAATCAGTTGCTGCAGTTAATGTTGTCCTTGGTCAGTTCCAAGCTCTTTCTGGGTTGATTCCTAATCCTAGCAAGAGCAATCTTTTTGTGGCTGGTGTGTCTTCTGAGACTAAGCAAGAGTTACTTGGGATTCTGGGTTTTCAGGAAGGGGTATTACCTGTCAGATATCTTGGGGTTCCTCTGATTTCTACTAAGCTTACGGCAGTGGATTGTAGGGTTCTTGTCGACAGAATTGTAGCGAGAGTTAAGAGTTGGACTAGTAGGGTTCTTTCTTTTGCAGGGAGGCTTCAGCTCATTCAATCTGTATTGTTCTCTATTCAGGTGTATTGGTCCTCCATTTTTATCTTGCCTAAGTCAGTGGTGATTAAGGTTGAAACTACTTTGCGTAGTTTTCTTTGGAAGGGTTCAGATTTAGGTAAAGGTGGGGCAAAGGTTGCATGGTCTTCGGTGTGTTTACCAAAGGAAGAGGGTGGTCTCGGTATTAAGAGCGTTGAGTGTTGGAATAAAGCTGCCATATGTAAGCATTTGTGGGCTATCTGTAGCAATTTGAGGTCTTCTGTCTGGGTCTCGTGGGTTAGATCTACTCTGCTTAAGGGAAAGAATGTGTGGGAGGTTAGGTGCCCTGGGGATTGCTCGTGGAGTTGGAGGAAAATTCTAGGCCTTCGGTGTCTTGTGCAGCGGTTGATGCAGTTTCGGGTGGGTAATGGGGAGGATATTTCTCTTTGGTTTGATTATTGGCATCCGTTGGGTCCTTTGGTGGAGGTGTTTGGGCGACGGATTATTTATGATTCTGGTTTTGGTCTTCATGCTAGGGTGGCGGATGTTATTCAGGGGAGGGATTGGGCTTGGCCTCGTTCCCTGACCGGGAATTGGATGGACATTATCAGTGGTATCCCTGCTTCCTTCAGGCCTAATAACTCTCAAGCTGATACTTTGTGTTGGGTTGAGGACTCTCGGGGGGCTTTCTCTATTCGTAATGCTTGGGAGGCTCTTCGGTCCCGGCAGCTAGCGGTGGATTGGTTTAGATCCGTTTGGCATTCTAAATCAATTCCTAGACATCCTTTCATCTTCTGGTTGGCCATTAGGGGTGCTATTTCTACTCAGGATAAGCTTCTTGTTTATGGCTTGATTCCGGCTATTCGTTGTGTGTTTTGTGGAGGGAGTTGTGAGGATGTCCCTCATCTCTTTTTTGATTGTTCTTATTCTTGCGAGGTTTGGTTTGCTCTTTTAAGGAAGTGCAGATTACCTCTGCGTGCTCGGAGCTGGGAGGATACTATTCTTTGGTCTTGCCATTTCCGCGGTCGGCAACTTCGTGGGTGGGTGGTGCGTATTATGCTTGCGGCTGCTGTCTATGCTATTTGGCGTGAGCGGAATGCTAGGATGCATGGCGAGTTACCTAAACCTGTTACCATGGTTGTTCGTTCCATTGTCAGAGATGTTTGTATGCGGCTTAGCTTAATTCCTTATCTGGTGTGATGCCTTCTCCTACTAATAGGTGGCTCCACCAGTCTTGGGGTTTATCTGATTCTATTTTTTTGTAATTCGCTTGTTTTGCCTTTTATGGGGTTTGGTGGGTTCTTTTGGCTGTACCCTATGACAGGTTTTGTGCTTAGCTTTTATTGCTTTGCTGTTTTTTGAGTTTCGGTTGGTAGGGGGCCTGTCCCTTGTCTGACCTTTGTGATCTTCTCGCTGGGGTATGCCCCTTTGCTTTTGTTTTGTCTCTTTGGTTAATATACTTACATTATCCAAAAAAAATCCTGGATGTATTTTCTCATCAGGATTGGGGTGATAATCTTTTCAGCAAACAGAAGTATAAAGATTCGAGAGCTCATCCTAGCTCTTACAACTACCAGAACATAAGTTATGGTCATAGTTGGTTCATCAAGCTTTCCATCACTACTAAAGATTTCAGTAGGGTTCCTATCCCTTGCTGGTTTCAGCAGTGGTTATTACAGTATGGAATCATTGGCAATGCTCTTCCAGAATGTGTACTGAAAGCTTCTAATAAATTTTACCAGCATAACCAGAAGAAAGTTCCTATAGAACTCTCCTTCCTTTATTTCCTAGTTCTGTATCAAGTTCCATGGATATTAAAGAAAGGTATTACTCCAGCTTTTCTGCGGGTCTTCTACACTCGATGGTGGCAGAAGTATCCAGTTGAAGATTTCTATGCTAGGACCTTTAACCTTATTACTCTCTTTCCACCTAAGCGATTACTTGAATGCCTTAATGAGAAGGCCAAAGGAAAGGAGGTTATGCCTACCTCCTCCTCATCCAAAGAAGAAAAGGAAGTTTTGTCCCTAGCTAGGACATTACTTAAAGAGGGAACATCACCAGCCACAATTAAAAGCAAACTAGCCAGCTGTGTGATTCGACCTACTCAAGTGGATAAAGATGAAGACTCTGAAAGAATGTTCTTTGGTAGTTTTCACCCTTGTGAGGCTGGATATAGCCAGGATCCTATGGATGACGTGTTCGATGATGAGCACAATCCAGATCCCTATAAAGTTTAAGATTCCTTACAGATAAGGTCTAGCTCGACTCCATTACCTTTTTGTCAAGGTATCAAGGACACGAGACCTTAGTGGGCATCTTCCTGTCATCATCACCTTTACTTTACTTTGCTTTAGTTAAAGTTTTTTTTTTTGGGTCATTATTTTTACTTTACGCTTTATTTGTTTGTTATGTTACTTTACAGGTCATGTTAATCTCTTAACTAAAGGTCTCAATCCCCTGACTAAGTCTTTCTTGCAGTATCTTCTACTCCTTACTCATTATATGTTTTAAGTATGAATTTTCATATAGTTAATTTTAATGATACATTTGTTAATAGTTTTAGTAATATGTTTGTAGATTACGAAGGTATAGATCGTAATCACCCGTTTAGTGGATTTTACTCTCCACATGTCCATAATAGTACTTATCTTAGTGATGAGAATATAGCGTGTGGTTTAGCTATGTACAAACAAGCTCTTGAGGAAACTCAAGATAACTTAAGGAGAAGATATAATTCTCCTAGATATTTTCATGCTAGAGAAATCAGCATGAAAAGTGATATAAATAATAGGTGTGCTAGTACAAGTGATGACAATAATAATAATATTGTCTATCAAGATTATTTGTTATGTAGACAAATAGTCTATTATAAAGATAGGATTAATCACCTTAATTCTATCGCAAATTTTAGGAAGAATTTTCTTTCTAAAAGAAGATGAGTAGGGATCTTGTCAATAGTACTATTGACAAGTTGTCTCAACTTAACTTCAGTGACATTCAAATCTTCCATGAGGAATTAGGAAGACAAATTGAATTTCTGAATTCAGAACATCGGCTAGCAAGTGAAGATCCACATGATAAGTTTAGCAGCGCTTTGTTTATCATACTTCACAAATTCTGTGAACATCCTTGTATACAGAATTTAGATTCAAATAGACATAATCTTCTATGTCTATTACAAGCTCGCTGTTATAGTAACATTTTTTTTTGGATAATGCGCTGTTATAGTAACATGAGAATGGATTAGGAAATGTATCTAGTTAGTGGATCTAGTTTCTTATCTATTAAATTAGCTTTAGATATGCCCAGAAATGTGAATGCTAAGGAATGGTTCCTATCACACTTTTTTGAGTTACAAAAGTCTTTTCTTTATAAGAAATATGACTTCTATTTGCAAAATAATCCTTGAATTGATTTCTTAGAATATGTTAAGAGATATTTTGCAAATATTAGGTTTATAGATGGTTCTGTTAATACCCCAACAGTTCCACCACCAATTGCACTTCAGCCTATGAATTGCTCTCAGCAGTATCAATCTGCTAATAGCCAAGGTAGCCTTATTTCTCAGGCTCCTCAATCTGTGCAAAAGGTTAATCCTAAACCTTAGACAGATAGTCTTACTAGTCCGGTAGACTCTGGCAATAATTTATTGCTCTCTGAGATCTACAAGAGGATGGCTAAAGTTAATGCTGAACTTAGCTCCTCTAAAAAGAATATCAGTATTACTTCTGATATTAAATCTACTAGTGACATCAAAGTTTCATATGTCACTAAGTCAGATAAATTGGGAAAAGGAACCCCATTGACAATTAGTACTGAACCTTCTCAGTTTAGTGCTAAGAATGTATCCTCCCAATTGGCAAGTGGTACTAAAACTGAACCTTCTCAGCTTAGTGCTAAGGTTGAATCCTCCCAACCTATTATTGTCAAGACTGAATCTTCCCAGTCAAATATCACACAAGAATTGAACTCTCAATCTTGTGATGAGCAAATGGTTGAATCTCTTCAGCCAATGGTTGATTCCCTTCAACCTATAAATCCAGGAATTAAGCCTGGTGAAGATCTGGATATTTATCCTACACATCCCTTGAGATCTTCCAGTCATGATACGGCTGAATCTGATAAAGAAGAGTTAATTAATTCTTCTCAGCCTTTAGAAGACAACGAAGTTTCTGATTCGGATCTTTCACAAGATAAGGATCAGTCTTCTCTATCTGTATTAGGTGTCAGCATTCTGAACCTAATATCTCAACCTATAGGAATCCTGATTCTTAGGTCGGCAGTATTTCCTGCTGTTAAAATACCTTTAGTCCTCCAACCTGTTGAACCTATTGTTCCTCCTGAAGCAGAAACCTCTACTCTTCCTTTGGTTCTCCAATCTTCAGCAGAATCATTTGCTAAGAGTTCTAAGTTAGCAGAATTCCCTGCTAAGAACTCAACTGTCATTCTTAATAAGAAGAATGAAAATCAACTGAGAAAATTTTTGGTTTATCTTAACCAATGGCTAAATTCCTCAAAGACAGTACCTCTTGTCTTATCTCAAAAGTCTATTAAACCTAAAATCAGTATATCTGATTATCTTAAGGTTATTAATAGACTCAATAAGGTTTATAACCTTATTAGAATGGAGAAGTTTGTAAAAACACTCTTCTCTAAAAATAGTTTCTTACCGCAACCTAACCAAAATCTTTCTTGGTTTAGTTCAGCTAAGAAATCTCTAGTAGATTCTCTGTGGAATATTAAGGAATCTATTAGTCAAACTAGGTCTCAATTATCTATTAAACCTAGAAGAACTTTTGTTCTTAAAAGACCAGTTGTATCACTGGCAAGGAAGACTACTCCTTCTTGAGATCAGTCTTCTTGTTCTACTCTGTTAATTAGGGATAAGCTTGAAGATGAACATTCCTCTTCTCTTCAATCTTACGCTGGTTCTCAGAATATACCTTTCAATCCCAGTATTATCTGAAAATTGTTTAAAGGTATCAAGGCTTGGGTTGCTATGGACAACTTTGATAAACCTGTCCATACTCAAGAAGCTAAGCTTAATCGTAAGCTTTTGCTAGTTAAGTTAATCACAATTATCTCAATTGGATTAGCTTCAAATCTAAGATTAACATCTGTGTTTCTTGCAAACATCTGTTATATCTTAGAAACTCTTAGAAATTTCTTAGAGTTAGATAATTATGATAATCATGGTATTCTGAGTGATTATCCTCCTTCTGACTATTCTATATCAGAAGTTCAACCACAGGTTCTAAGCCTCAGTATTTTGAGTTACTCTGTTAGAACCATGATAGATTATATTCATCTATCTCCTCTGAGATGGTATTCTCTTCCAGCCTTCTGCTGGTATCTTGCTCCAGCAAGCCTGCAAGGGATCTATTTTATAGATTACCTTCGAGGTTATTCTTCCTCCCTTGCTCGGCTCAGGTTTGTGAAAGGCAGTGTACCTTCTTTCAAGGGGGAGAGGGTTAGCTACCTGGTTAACCACCTCTGAGTTGGTGTTTTTTTTTTTTTTAATGTAAGTATATTAACCAAAGAGACAAGACAAAAGCGAAGGGGCATACCCCAGCAAGAAGATCACAAGGTCAGACAAGGGATAGGCCCCCTACCAACCGAAACTCAAAAAACAGCAAAGCAATAAAAGCTAAGCACAAACCCTGTCATAGGGTACAGCCAAAAGAACCCACCAGACCGACAGCAAAAGGGACAAACCCCATAAAAGGCAAAACAAGCGAATTACAAAAAAATAGAATCAGATAAACCCCAAGACTAGTGGAGCCACCTATTAGTAGGAGAAGGCACCACACCAGATAAGGAATTAAGACGCATACAAACATCTCTAACAATGGAACGAACAACCACGGTAACAGGTTTAGGTAACTCGCCATCCATCCTAGCATTCCGCTCATGCCAAATAGCATATACAGTAGCCGCAAGCATAATACGCACCACCCACCCATGAAGTTGTCGACCGCAGAAATGGCAAGACCAAAGAATAGTAGCCTCCCAGCTCCGAGCACGCAGAGGTAATCTGCACTTCCTTAAAAGAGCAAACCAAACCTCGCAAGAATAAGAACAATCAAAAAAGAGATAAGGGACATCCTCACAACTCCCTCCACAAAACACACAACGAATAGCCGGAATCAAGCCATAAACAAGAAGCTTATCCTGAGTAGAAAGAGCACCCTTAATGGCCAGCTAGAAGATGAAAGCATGTCTAGGAATTGATTTAGAATGCCAAACAGACCTAAACCAATCCACCGCTGGCTGCCGGGACCGAAGAGCCTCCCAAGCATTACGAATAGAGAAAGCCCCCCAAGAGTCTTCAACCCAACACAAAGTATCAGCTTGAGAGTTATTAGGCCTGAAGGAATCAGGGATACCACTAATAATGTCCATCTAATTCCCGGTCAGGGAACGAGGCCAAGCCCAATCCCTCCTCTGAACAACATCCGCCACCCTAGCATGAAGACCAAAACCAGAATCATAAATAATCCGTTGCCCAAACACCTCCACCAAAGGACCCAACGGATGCCAATAATCAAATCAAAGGGAAATATCATCCTCATTACCCACCCGAAACTGCATCAACCGCCGCACAAGACACCGAAGGCCCAGAATTTTCCTCCAACTCCACGAGCAATCCCTAGGGCACCTAACCTCCCACACATTCTTTCCTTTAAGCAGAGTAGATCTAACCCACGAGACCCAGACAGAAGACCTCAAATTGCTACAGACAGCCCACAAATGCTTACTTATGGCAGACTTATTCCAACACTCAACACTCTTAATACCGAGTCCACCCTCTTCCTTCGGTAAACACACCGAAGACCATGCAACCTTTGCCCCACCTTTACCTAAATCTGAACCCTTCCAAAGAAAACTACGCAAAGTAGTTTCAACCTTAATCACCACTGACTTAGGCAAGATAAAAATGGAGGACCAATACACCTAGATAGAGAACAATACAGATTGAATGAGTTGAAGCCTCCCTGCAAAAGAAAGAACCCTACTAGTCCAACTCTTAACTCTCGCTACAATCCTGTCGACAAGAACCCTACAATCCACTGCCATAAGCTTAGTAGAAATCAGAGGAACCCCAAAATATCTGACAAGTAATACCCTTCCTGAAAACCAAGAATCCCAAGCAACTCTTGCTTAATGTCAGAAGACACACCAGCCACAAAAAGATAGCTCTTGCTAGGATTAGGAATCAACCCAGAAAGAGCTTGGAACTGACCAAGGACAACATTAACTGCAGCAACTGACTCCCTCTTTGCCCTACAGAAAACCATAGATCATCCGCAAAGCATAAATGTGAAATACCAATCTTCCCACATCGCCAATGGTACGCAAACTGACCATCCTGCTCCATAATACGCATCAACCCCGAGAAGACCTCCATAGCCAGCACAAATAAATAAGGGGACATAGGATCCCCCTGCCTCAAACCTCGGCCACTAGCAAAGAAACCATTCAACTCGCCATTGATAGAAATCGAGAAACGGGGAGTGGAAATGCACTCAGAAATCCAAGTTATCATCTGATCTGGGAAGCCTAAAATCTGTAAAACAGCCACTAAGAAATCCCACCGCACAGAATCATAGGCTTTCATTAAATCTACCTTCAGTGCACACCTAGGATGACCCCCATCACGATGATAGTTCCTTAACAATTCCTGCGACAGTAATATATTATCACTAATCCTCCTACCAGCAACGAAGGCCGACTGAAAAGGACTAACAACATCAGGCAGCACCATCTGAACACGATTCGCAATAATTTTGGCAATGCATTTGTAGATAGTGTTACAACACGAAATAGGCCTAAAATCCCCAACCTTAGAAGGATTAGGAACCTTAGGAATAAGAGCAACCACAGTAGCATTCACTTGCTTGAGAAATCTCCCGGAGCAAAAAATGAACGAATAGCACGAAGAAAATTATCACCAACAACAGACCAAGCTTTCTTGAAGAAAGTAGCATTATACCCATCTGGACCAGGAGCTTTATTATCTTTTAAAGAGAACAAAACTGCCTTAATTTCAACATCACTAACCTCTCTACCCAAGGTAGCACACTGATTACCAGAAATACGCTTCGGGAGAGCCCGCCTCACTAAATCAAGGTCAATCCTAGTGATGTGAACCCGTAAGGTTATATAACCCCCAAACCTACACTCAATTTGTTTTACACCCAAGAACTCCCAAAAATCAGATTCTTCACCCTTCTAGACCCGATGAATACTCAATCCACGAACCCGGAAGTATAAACACTCAAGAACGCCACAAAGGAAGCCTTCCTTTGATAAGTTCAGTAGTTCTATCAAGAACAAGTAGGTGAAACGAAATTTCACTCAGTTTTTGTATTAATTGATCAATGGTTGCATTAAATGACTTACAAATGAGTTTAAATAGAAAATGAAATGTCTTGGAACAACCCTCCAAGCATGGGAAACGAAAACAAGTAAAGGAAGGTGTGATTTGTTGACTAGGAAGCTTTGAACTCAATAAAAACGTGCAACACAATTATCAAATGAAGATAACACAATTGTCAAAGTAAGACAGCTTCTGGATACTTTGAAATGACCGACCATATCTTCCTCGTGTGGCCTCCAATGGATCTGATTCCAACATCAAAGTTGAAGATAAGATCATGAACTTTAAAAATACCTACTCACACGCCTCTAAAAACCTAGCCGTTCACACGTTATGAATTTCCAAAGTTATCCCTTCAAATCAGCAGGTTGCCTCGCCTTTGTGCTAGATAAGTCTTCATCATTCCCCTCCTCTTGAAAAGGATTTGTCCTCAAATCAAGGTCATCACTTATTGATGTGAAACAATATGAATTACACATGAAATGATAACGAATGATACGAACTACAAACGAACAACAATATACGATGGATTTGAATAGAAAACAAAAACATAAGGATAGAATAAACCCGAGACTAGAGCCTTGCCTCTGATACCAAATGATACGAACCCCGTCAACTTGTGATGAAACTCGGAACCAGCTTTGATATCAAATGATGCGAACCCCGCCAATTTGTGACGAAACCCGTAACCATGTTACTGCCTAGGACCGTTCTACTTTCAGGTTTAGGATGGAAACCGCGACCCAACACCTATAGAGAAGCTGCGAACCTTGGTATTAGGAGGACGCCACAATCAAGGATGGCAAACTTGATTGATAAATCAAGATACGAACGCCACAGAGTAATCTGATAAGTTCGTAGGTTCTTCAAAGAACCCAAGAGAGATTTTAACTCACATTTCTATATTCAAATTCATCTCTGCCTCTATTAAATGACTTACAAATGAGTTTAAATAGAAAATGAAATGTCTTGGAACAACCCTCCAAGCATGGGAAACGAAAATAAGTAAAGCAAGGTGTGATTTTGTTGACTAGAAAGGTTTGAACTCAATAAAAACGTGCAATACAAATGTCAAAGGAAGATAACACAATTGTCAAAGTAAGACAACAATTGTCAAAGTAAGACAGCTTCTGGATACTTTGAAATAACCGACCAAATCTTCCTTGTGTGTTCTCCAATGGATCTGATTCCAACATCAAAGTTGAAGATACGATCATGAACTTTGAAAAGACCTACTCACACGCCTCCAGAAACCTAGCCGTTCACAAGTTATGAATTTCCAAAGTTATCCCTACGAATCAGCAAGTTGCATCTTTCTTAACTTGAATTACATTCACTAAGGTTGGGCCCTCCTTTTGCAAGTCCATTCCTTCAATGGGCCTCCATGAACATGTCTGAACCCAAATCACTTGAATTAGCCCACTCAATGCATTTTTGAACTTCTTAGCATGTGCTCATGTAACTGGCCCAACGGGAACTTAGATTGGATCCGCATTCCATGCCTTTGTGCTAGATAAGTCTTCATCACCAAGGTTCACATCTCGATATAGGTGTTGGGTTGCGGTTTTCATCCGAACCAGAGGTTATAACGAACTTTGGTATCAATCTTGTTACACTCGACGTGGCTCATATCAAAAAGGGTAAGGAAAACGTAGTCGCTGATCAGAGCCTAGGGCTCTAACATCAGGTTATTCTATCTTGTTATTCTTCTTCTTTGATTTCGTTGATCACAGAATTATATATTATTTCCAGAACTTCTTGTTAGTGTCCAGATCTAAGTTATCTATCTTTGTTATTCTTGTTCTTGATTTCGTAGATCCAAATCTAAGTATCTGTCTGTGTTATTCTTGTTCTTGATTTCGTAGATCCAAATCTAAGTGTCTGTCTGTGTTATTCCTGTTCTTGATTTCGTTGATCCAGATCGAAGTTATATATTCTGTTATTCTTGTTCTTGATTTCGTTGATCTAGAGCGAAGTTATCTGTCTGTGTTATTCTTGTTCTTGGTTTCGTTGAACCAGATCTAAGTCTGTGTTAGTCTTGTTCTTGATTTCGTTGATCCAGATCGAAGTTATATATTCTGTTATATTCTTGTTTGTGCGTGTCCAGACCTGAGAGAGAGAGTTAGAGAGAGAAAAATATATATATATATATATATCAACTATTGTTATTTTTATTTTTTGATTCGATCGTGTAGTTGAATATATATCAACTATTGTTATTTCTCTTCTTGATTCGTGTAGTGATTATAAAAAAAAAAATATATATCAGTTTCGTTGTGATTCGTTTCCTGTGAACCTAAGAACTTTTGCTTCGTGTGAACGTGGCTAAGAAATCCTGATTATTGTTTGGTTAGTTTGAAAAGAACTTTTGAGAAAAAAATTACGAGTGGAAAAAGGCAAGAGAGGTGAGGATATACTGAGGGTAAAAGCCGAATATATTGTGTGAAACAGGAGTGGAACTGAGTGAACTATTGTTTGAGGGAAACACGTGAGGGAGTGAAGTGAGGAGCTTCTTTTATTTATTATTATTATTATTTATTTATTTTTTACTAACGTTTTCTTTGCAGCGAATATGTCTAAAGAAAGTGCTTCGGATGAGGTGTTGGGAAATGTAGATACAAAGTTTATAATGGAAGCATTGACGATGGAGATGGGGAGATTGTTAAGGGCTGAAATGGAACCGATTCATGAACGATTAGATCGGGTAGAAAATACACGTGCGGAACAGCCACCACCCGTTCCCCAAGCACGTAGGAGAGAGAGGGTTCCGGTTAGAGAAGAAGTTCATGATTACTACGGGGATGATAATGACATAGAGGAGGATGATCGCATGTCCAGTGTGGGTGCGGGGAGATTTAGGCGTGGAATGGGAGGAAGAGGAGTTAGGTATGGGGATAGAGAAGATAGGTATGGGAATAGAGAAGATAGGTATGGGAACAGAGGAGATAGGTATGTAGAGAGGGTTGATAATAATTTGGGTAGTATAAAGGTGAAGATTCCAACCTTCCAAGGTAAAACTGATCCTGAAGCTTATTTGGAGTGGGAGAAAAGAATAGAGCTGGTGTTTAACTGCCATGAATATTCCGAATTGAAGAAGGTGAAATTGGCAGCCATAGAATTCACCGATTATGCTATTGTTTGGTGGGATCAACTGATTGTGAGTAGGAGACGGAATGGAGAAAGACCTATTGAGACATGGGAGGAGATGAAGACTGTTATGAGGAGGAGATTCATTCCAAGTCACTATTATAGGAGTTTGTTTCAAAAATTGCAAACTCTTACTCAGGGGTCCAAGTGTGTTGAAGACTATTACAAAGAGATGGAAATAGCCATGATTCGAGCTGATGTACAGGAGGACAGAGAAGCAACTATGGCTAGGTTTCTCAATGGACTACACCGAGACATTGCAAATGTAGTGGAGTTGCAGCATTATGTTGAATTGACTGACATGGTACACATGGCCATTAAAGTGGAACAACAATTGAAGAGGAAGGGTTCCACACGGGTTGGGCAAAATTCGGGTTCTTCATCATCATGGAAACCGAATTGGAGCAAGAGGGAGGACCAGCCTAGTTTCAAGGCCAAGGCCGAACCTTCCAAAGATCATAAGGCTGGAGGCACAATAAACCAAGGTAAACCAGATTCTCAACCTACTAGAAATCGTGACATTAAATGCTTTAAGTGTTTGGGAGCAGGTCATATTGCATCACAATGCCCAAACAAGAGAGTAATGGTTTTGAAGGATGATGGTGGTATCGAATCAGAGGGTGAATCTGATGGTGAGTCCATGCCACTATTGGAGGATGCCGGTGACTTTGAATATCCGGTGGGTGGAGAGCTTTTGGTTGCAAGACGAGCTCTTAGTGCTCAAGCAAAGGAAGATGATGAGGTACAACGTGAAAATATTTTTCACACCCGCTGCCATGTTAATGACAAGGTATGTAGTGTGATTATTGATGGGGGGAGTTGTACTAATGTGGCGAGCACTACTTTGGTAAAAAAATTAAATTTGAAAACCTTGAAGCACCCAAAACCTTATAAGCTACAATGGTTGAATGATAGTGGGGAAGTTAGGGTGAATAAACAGGTGTTGGTGTCATTTTCAATTGGCAAATACAAAGATGAAGTTGTTTGTGACGTGGTACCAATGAATGCGGGTCATATCCTTTTGGGAAGACCGTGGCAGTTTAATAGGCATGTGACTCATGATGGATACACTAATAGATACTCCTTTGTGCTCCATAAAAGGCCAATCACCCTTGTACCTTTAACCCCAAGACAAGTATATGAAGATCAAGTGAGGTTAAAAGATGAGAGGGATGTTAAAAATGAGAGTGAGAGTTCAAAAGAAAAAGAGGTTGAAGAGAAAAAAAGAGAGACAAAACAAGTGAGCTTTTATGCAAGAGACAATGAGATCAAAAGGGCTTTGTTTTCAAACCAGCCAATGATTGTACTTTTGTACAAAGAGGCTTGTTTTAGTACTAATGAAATTAACAAATCTTTCCTCTCTTGAGACAAATCAAGGGTTTTAGAGAGAGAAAATGCTCTGCCTTCTCTCTAGAATTTTTTGAGTGTTCTTCTTGATTTTTTTTCTATTCTCTCTTTGGGATCATTATTGATTTCTTTTGATGATTACAAGCTCAATTTTCGTTCTTCTTTAGCTTTAGGTTTGTTGGTCATTTTCTGGGCAGTTTTTTAGCTTGTTTTGTGCCATGGTATGCTTGTGATTTTGGGTTGGGTTTATGATCTTCATCTTCCTCTTGGTGATCACGAGCTCATCTCCCTCTCTTTTAGTGTTATTTTGCTGGTCCATTTTCCCTTATTTTCTGGGCAGTTCTGGATTGCTTGTTTGCCATGGTGGATGATTCTACTTTGGCCAATCTTGTGACTGATTTTGCTTGTGATTTTGAGCTGCGTTTTATCTTTATTGTTGGGTGGTGATCATCATCTTCTTCTTGTTATATTGGTTGGAGCCATGGTTGATGGTTCTTTAGCTGCTGGTGATGTAAAGAAGGGTGGTATGAAGAGTGGAGACATTGTTTCCGGGTGTTGCGTGTCTACAAAACTTGTTCCTTCGAATTTGCCTCATGGTATTGGTGTTGTAGAAGGAAGAAGTCCGAATTTGGGTGAGAATTGCTCCAAGGATGGTTGTTTTGCTACTGTTTCGGGATTGCAATCAAATAAAACAACACATGATAGGCATGGAGCTGTTGGTTGTGTAAATGGGATTGAATCCAAGTATGATGATGTTCTTCATGGGGTGTTGCATGATGAGGAAGATGAAAATCTGGATTTGGGTGAAGGTAGAAATATGGTTTTGGGTGAAAACCATGTGAAGGCTGGTTGTCTCTCAACAATTTCGGGATTGGACAAGAAGAAAGCTATGGTTGACAATGATGAAAAGAGTGAAGACTTGTTGCATGAGATCATGTGCAATGGGCAATTAATTCAAATGATGAATGATTCTCATGGATAAGTTTTTCAAAATAAGGTGGCTAGTATTGACCTTAATAGCCAAAATTGTCAAAGGAAGGTGGTTGGTGATGACTTTCCTTCACTAAATAATACTAGTCAGCAAGGAATGGGGGTAATAGAGTCAAATTTTGGTGCTTTGGGCTCAATTTCGGGTATTGGAGCTAATGGGACTGATTCCACAAAATTAGATGGGCCAAGGATTAATGTTATTGAATCACCTTCGAATTATGGTGGATTTGGGCTTGCAAGAGATGATCATAGAAAGGAAAAGCTTGGTAACTTGCATTTTGGGTCTGATGTGGGCGTAATTGGGCCGAAATCGAGTGCTTTGGGTTCAATTTCGGGTCTTGGTAGCTTTGGACAAGGAGGGGCTGATCTTGGACCATTTTCAACACCTTCTTCCATGCATGATCAAGGGCTGAAACCATCTTATGCTAAGGCTGTCCAGAATTCTTCTCCTATTGCTTGTGAGGTACGATCTTCTACCTTTGAATCCTTACAATATTTTAAACCAACTGAAGAAAATGGAAGAATTAAAGTTAGCCCTCCGGTTGAGGTAGCTATTGAGGGAAGTGAAGAATGGAGAACTTCCTTGATAGGATACTTTGTGGATAAGAGAATTCCTTTCCCCGTAGTGAATTCAGTAGTTCATAAAATTTGGGGTAGGTTTGGCCTTAAAGAAGTTTTATCTTCGGAACAAGGGTTCTTTATTTTCAAGTTTGATAGTCTTGACCATGCTTGTGAAGTTCTTGAAAAAGGTCCATGGCATATAGTGAATAAATTGCTTGTTCTTAAACGGTGGCAGCCTAGTTTATCCTTGTCTAAAGATGAGTTACGCAATATTACTGTATGGGTTAAACTTTACAATCTTCCGTTTGAATATTGGACTTCAAAGGGCCTGAGTTTTGTAGTTAGTGCTTTGGGCATTCCATTGCATGCTGATCACATTACATTAGCTAGGAAACGTCTTAGCTTTGCTCGTGTGTGTGTTGAGATTGATGCTTCGAAGGATGTCATTAATGAGTTTGATATTCAATGTGCTAATGGGGAGTGGAAAACTATTTATGCTGTTTATGAGTGGCTTCCTTCTAGGTGTAATATTTGTAAGGTGTTTGGGCATGCGCCGGGGATATGTAAACAAAACGTTCAAGATTTGGGTGACAATGTGAATATGGTAACCGGAAATGGAGGGGTTGATGTTCATGATATGAAGAAGAGGCACGAAGACTCGTTGGGGCCTAAACGACCGGTTTGGGTTGAGGTTAAAAAAAAGAACAAGGGTGGAGAATTATCTACTATGGGGAATAGTGCTAGTGTTCCGCTTGTGGAAAATGTTGATAATCATCTTAATTTAGTACCAATGGAGGGCAATGACCATACTCCGAATTTGGAAGTAATGGAAGAGGGTACTCCTTTACAATTTTGGACACTGTTTGTGATGCAGGGGCTGCGCTTTGTAAGGATGGGGCTAATGGTTATGTTGATGACAGGGATGCTCTTTGTGATGATGGGGGTGCTATTTGTGGTAATGATGAGGCTGGTCATGGTGAGGATGGTAGTGATTCTAGCCCTCCTCGTAATGCTTTGGCTTCAAAAGTTAAGGATTCTCTGGAAAAGAAAAAGAAGAAGAAAGGTTCCAGTAGTAAGGGTAAGAAGAATAAGAAGCACTCCTCCCCTAAGGGGGGTAAGTGGAGATAGATTTGTGGGGGTTTCTTCTTATCTTTGTATATTTATTATGATTTTTGGGTGCTGGAATATTAGGGGTCTTAATGACCCTTTGAAGCAAATAGAGGTTCGCAATTTGATTAAAGATGAGAAATTGTCTTTGTGTGGTTTAGTGGAAACGAAAGTTCTGGAGAAAAATAAAGATGTTATTCTTAAGACCATTGACCGGTCTTGGAAGGTGGAGTGCAATTATAATTTTTCCTCTTTGGGGAGGATTTGGGTTTGTTGGAATCCGTTCGATGTTACTGTTTTGGTTGTCGGATCTTCTGAACAAGTTATCCATTGTAGCGTTTCTTCTGTTGATTCTACTTGGGAGTGTATGGTTTCGATTGTGTACGGTGATAATTGTAATGTTCGTAGGGAGGCGTTGTGGGCTGATTTAGTGGCGCGCGGAGTGGAATGGGAGAATAGTGCTTGGATTGTGATGGGTGACTTTAATGCTATTAAGTCTTCGGTTGAGAGTGTTGGAGGCTCCAATTCTTGGCCTCATTGGAAAGATGACTTTTCTAATTGTTTAGCTGAGTCTGGGTTGGATGATCTGCGATTTAATGGGTGCTTCTATACTTGGTCTAATCATCGTACGGTTGATCCTATTCTTCGAAAGTTAGATCGAGCTTTGGTCAACTTGAATTGGGATATTTCCTTTCGAGGTTCAGAGGCGCATTTTCTTCCTTCTAGTGTTTCTGATCACTCTCCTATGATTGTTAAGATTGTGGATCTCCCTCGGCGACGGGTGCCTTTTAAGTTTTTTGATTTCTGGGCAGATCATCCAGAATTTTTATCCTTGGTGGATCGGGTTTGGGCGGACAGGGTGGATGGGTCTCCTATGTTTCAGCTATGTAAGAAGCTAAAAAGATTGAAAGGAGAGCTTAAGAAACTTAATAGAGAGTGTTATTCTGACTTGTCTTCTAGGGTGCAGCAAGCTAAACATGATTTAGAGTCTGTGCAATGGGATATTCAGAGGCAGCCTACGAACGCTTCTTTACATGAGGAGGAGTCTCGGTTGGTGAAGCTTTATGGTGACTTGAGTAGAGATGAGGAGAGTTTTTTGAGACAAAAGTCCCGGGTTCAGTGGATTAATTTGGGAGATTTTTTTTTTGGATAATGTAAGTATATTAACCAAAGAGACAAAACAAAAGCAAAGGGGCATACCCCAGCGAGAAGATCACAATGGTCAGACAAGGGACAGGCCCCCTACCAACCGAAACTCAAAAAACAGCAAAGCAATAAAAGCTAAGCACAAACCCTGTCATAGGGTACAACCAAAAGAACCCACCAAACCCCATAAAAGGCAGAACAAGTGAATTACAAAAAAATAGAATCAGATAAACCCCAAGACTGGTGGAGCCACCTATTAGTAGGAGAAGGCATCACACCAGATAAGGAATTAAGCCGCATACAAACATCTCTGACAATAGAACGAACAACCATGGTAACAGGTTTAGGTAACTCGCCATGCATCCTAGCATTCCGCTCACGCCAAATAGCATAGACAGCAGCTGCAAGCATAATACGCACCACCCACCCACGAAGTTGCCGACCGCGGAAATGGCAAGACCAAAGAATAGTATCCTCCCAGCTCCGAGCACGCAGAGGTAATCTGCACTTCCTTAAAAGAGCAAACCAAACCTCGCAAGAATAAGAACAATCAAAGAAGAGATGAGGGACATCCTCACAACTCCCTCCACAAAACACACAACGAATAGTCGGAATCAAGCCATAAATAAGAAGCTTATCCTGAGTAGAAAGAGCACCCCTAATGGCCAACCAGAAGATGAAAGCATGTCTAGGAATTGATTTAGAATGCCAAACGGATCTAAACCAATCCACCGCTAGCTGCCGGGACCGAAGAGCCTCCCAAGCATTACGAATAGAGAAATCCCCCCGAGAGTCCTCAACCCAACACAAAGTATCAGCTTGAGAGTTATTAGGCCTGAAGGAAGCAGGGATACCACTGATAATGTCCATCCAATTCCCGGTCAGGGAACGAGGCCAAGCCCAATCCCTCCCCCGAACAACATCGGCCACCCTAGCATGAAGACCAAAACCAGAATCATAAATAATCCGTCGCCCAAACACCTCCACCAAAGGACCCAACGGATGCCAATAATCAAACCAAAGAGAAATATCCTCCCCATTACCCACCCGAAACTGCATCAATCGCCGTACAAGACACCGAAGGCCTAGAATTTTCCTCCAACTCCACGAGCAATCCCCAGGGCACCTAACCTCCCACACATTCTTTCCCTTAAGCAGAGTAGATCTAACCCACGAGACCCAGACAGAAGACCTCAAATTGCTACAGACAGCCCACAAATGCTTACTTATGGCAGCTTTATTCCAGCACTCAACGCTCTTAATACCGAGACCACCCTCTTCCTTTGGTAAACACACCGAAGACCATGCAACCTTTGCCCCACCTTTACCTAAATCTGAACCCTTCCAAAGAAAACTACGCAAAGTAGTTTCAACCTTAATCACCACTGACTTAGGCAAGATAAAAATGGAGGACCAATACACCTGAATAGAGAACAATACAGATTGAATGAGCTGAAGCCTCCCTGCAAAAGAAAGAACCCTACTAGTCCAACTCTTAACTCTCGCTACAATCCTGTCGACAAGAACCCTACAATCCACTGCCGTAAGCTTAGTAGAAATCAGAGGAACCCCAAGATATCTGACAGGTAATACCCCTTCCTGAAAACCAAGAATCCCAAGTAACTCTTGCTTAGTCTCAGAAGACACACCAGCCACAAAAAGATTGCTCTTGCTAGGATTAGGAATCAACCCAGAAAGAGCTTGGAACTGACCAAGGACAACATTAACCGCAGTAACTGACTCCCTTTCTGCCCTACAGAAAACCATAAGATCATCCGCAAAGCATAAATGCGAAATACCAATCTTCCCACACCGCCAATGGTACGCAAACTGACTCTCCTTCTCCATAATACGCATCAACCCCGAGAAAACCTCCATAGCCAGCACAAATAAATAAGGGGACATAGGATCCCCCTGCCTCAAACCTCGGCTACTAGTAAAGAAACCATTCAACTCGCCATTGATAGAAATAGAGAAACGGGGAGTGGAAATGCACTCAGAAATCCAAGCTATCATCTGCTCTGGGAAGCCTAAAATCTGTAAAATAGCCACTAAGAAATCCCACCGCACAGAATCATAGGCTTTCATTAAATCTACCTTCAGCGCACACCTAGGATGACCCCCATCACGATGATAGTTCCTTAACAATTCCTGCGACAGTAATATATTATCACTAATCCTCCTACCAGCAACGAAGGCCGACTGAAAAGGACTAACAACATCAGGCAGTACCATCTGAACACGATTCGCAATAATTTTGGCAATGCATTTGTAGATAGTGTTACAACACGAAATAGGCCTAAAATCCCCAACCGTAGAAGGATTAGGAACCTTAGGAATAAGAGCAACCACAGTAGCATTCACTTGCTTGAGCAATCTCCCGGAGCTAAAAAATGAACGAATAGCACGAAGAAAATCATCACCAACAACAGACCAAGCTTTCTTGAAGAAAGTAGCATTATACCCATCCGGACCAGGAGCTTTATTATCTTTTAAAGAGAACAAAACTGCCTTAATTTCAACATCACTAACCTCTCTACCCAAGGTAGCACACTGATCACCAGAAATACGCTTCGGGAGAGCCCGCCTCACTAAATCAAGGTCAATCCTAGGGCATCCAGCAGGCTGTCTCAGGAGTGTCTCAAAGAAGTTCACCACCGTTGATTTAACTTCACTAGGCTCCTCCACACGATTACCATGCTCATCGGTAAGAGATAATACCTTACTCCTACTACATCTTTGTCTCATGGATCGAAAAAAGAACTTAGAATTCCTATCTCCCAAATTAATCCACTGAACTCGGGACTTTTGTCTCAAAAAACTCTCCTCATCTCTACTCAAGTCACCATAAAGCTTCACCAACCGAGACTCCTCCTCATGTAAAGAAGCGTTCGTAGGCTGCCTCTGAATATCCCATTGCACAGACTCCAAATCGTGTTTAGCTTGCTGAACCCTAGAAGACAATTCAGAATAACACTCCCTATTAAGTTTCTTAAGCTCTACTTTCAATCTTTTTAGCTTCTTACATAGCTGAAACATAGGAGACCCATCCACCCTGTCCGCCCAAACCCGATCCACCAAGGATAAAAAATCTGGGTGATCCGCCCAGAAATCAAAAAACTTAAAAGGTACCCGTCGCCGAGGGAGGTCCACAATCTTAACAATCATAGGAGAGTGATCAGAAACACTAGAAGGAAGAAAATGCGCCTCTGAACCTCGAAAGGAAATATCCCAATTCAAGTTGACCAAAGCTCGATCTAACTTTCGAAGAATAGGATCAACCGTACGATGATTAGACCAAGTATAGAAGCACCCATTAAATCGCAGATCATCCAACCCAGACTCAGCTAAACAATTAGGAAAGTCATCTTTCCAATGAGGCCAAGAATTGGAGCCTCCAACACTCTCAACCGAAGACTTAATAGCATTGAAGTCACCCATCACAATCCAAGCACTATTCTCCCATTCCACTCCGCGCGCCACTAAATCAGCCCACAACGCCTCCCTACGAACATTACAATTATCACCGTACACTATCGATATCATACACTCCCAAGTTGAATCAACAGAAGAAACTCTACAATGGATAACTTGTTCAGAAGATCCGACAACCAAAACAGTAACATCGAACGGATTCCAACAAACCCAAATCCTCCCCAAAGAGGAAAAGTTATAATTGCACTCCACCTTCCAAGACCGGTCAATGGTCTTAAGAATAACATCTTTATTTTTCTCCAGAACTTTCGTTTCCACTAAACCACACAAAGACAATTTCTCATCTTTAATCAAATTGCGAACCTCTCTTTGCTTCAAAGGGTCATTAAGACCCCTAATATTCCAGCACCCAAAAATCATAATTAATATATAAAGATAAGAAGAAACCCCCACAAATCTATCTCCACTTACCCCCCTTAGGGGAGGAGTGCTTCTTATTCTTCTTACCCTTACTACTGGAACCTTTCTTCTTCTTTTTCTTTTCCATAGAATCCTTAACCTTTGAAGCCAAAGCATTACGAGGAGGGCTAGAATCACTACCATCCTCACCATGACCAGTCTCATCATTACCACAAATAGCCCCCCCATCATCACAAAGAGCATCCCTCTCATCAACATAACCATTAGCCCCCTCCTTACAAAGAACAGCCCCTGCATCACAAACAGTGTCCAAAATTGCTAAAGGAGTGCCCTCTTCCATTACTTCCAAATTCAGAGAATGATCATTGCCCTCCATTGGTACTAAATTAAGATGATTATCAACATTTTCCACAAGCGGAACACTAGCACTATTCCCCATAGTAGATAATTCTCCACCCTTGTTCTTTTTTTTAACCTCAACCCAAACCGGTCGTTTAGGCCCCAACGAGTCTTCGTGCCTCTTCTTCATATCATGAACATCAACCCCTCCATTTCCGGTAACCATATTCACATTGTCACCCAAATCTTGAACGCTTTGTTTACATATACCCGGCGCATGCCCAAACACCTTACAAATATTACACCTAGAACGAAGCCACTCATAAACAGCATAGATAGTTTTCCACTCCCCATTAGCACATTGAATATCAAACTCATTAATGACATCCTTCGAAGCATCAATCTCAACACACACACGAGCATAGCTAAGACGTTTCCTAGCTAATGTAATGTGATCGGCATGCAATGGAATGCCCAAAGCACTAACTACAAAACTCAGGCCCTTAGAAGTCCAATATTCAAATGGAAGATTGTAAAGTTTAACCCATACAGGAATATTGCGTAACTCATCTTTAGACAAGGATAAACTAGGCTGCCACCGTTTAAGAACAAGCAATTTATTCACTATATGCCATGGACCTTTTTCAAGAACTTCACAAGCATGGTCAAGACTATCAAACTTGAAAATAAAGAACCCTTGTTCTGAAGATAAAACTTCTTTAAGGCCAAACCTACCCCAAATTTTATGAACTACTGAATTCACTACGGGGAAAGGAATTCTCTTATCCACAAAGTACCCTATCAAGGAAGTTCTCCATTCTTCACTTCCCTCAATAGCTACCTCAACCGGAGGGCTAACTTTAATTCTTCCATTTTCTTCAGTTGGTTTAAAATATTGTAAGGATTCAAAGGTAGAAGATCGTACCTCACAAGCAATAGGAGAAGAATTCTGGACAGCCTTCGCATAAGATGGTTTCAGCCCTTGATCATGCATGGAAGGTATTGAAAATGGTCCAAGATCAGCCCCTCCTTGTCCAAAGTTACCAAGACCCGAGATTGAACCCAAAGCACTCGATTTCGGCCCAATTACGCCCACATCAGACCCAAAATGCAAGTTACCAAGCTTTTCCTTTCTATGATCATCTCTTGCAAGCCCAACTCCACCATAATTCGAAGGTGATTTAATAACATTAATCCTTGGCCCATCTAATTTTGTGGAATCAGTCCCATTAGCTCCAATACCCGAAATTGAGCCCAAAGCACCAAAGTTTGACTCTATTACCCCCATTCCTTGATGACTAGTATTATTTAGTGAAGGAAAGTCATCACCAACCACCTTCCTTTGACAATTTTGGCTATTAAGGTCAATACTAGCCACCTTATTTTGAAAAGCTTGTCTATGAGAATCATTCATCATTTGAATTAATTGCCCATTGCACATGATCTCATTCAACAAGTCTTCACTCTTTTCATTAATGTCAACCATAGCTTTCTTCTTGTCCAATCCCGAAATTGTTGAGAGACAACCATTCTTCACATGGTTTTCACCCAAAACCAGATTTCTACCTTCACCCAAAACCAGATTTTCATCTTCTTCATCATGCAACACCCCATGAAGAACATCATCATGCTTGGATTCAATCCCATTTACACAACCAACAGCTCCATGCCTATCATGTGTTGTTTTATTTGATTGCAATCCCGAAACAGTATCAAAACAACCATCCTTTGAGCAATTCTCACCCAAATTCGGACTTCTTCCTTCTACAGCACCAATACCATGAGGCAAATTCGAAGGAACAAGTTTTGTAGACACGCAACACCCGGAAACATCCTTAATATCACCATCTATCAGCCCCAAAATAGAATGAGTTGTTGAAGACAATTTGGATCCCGAATTTGCCTCCTTACGTTGAATCTCCATATTCTGATCAAAACCGTGATCCTTCTTGTTTTCAAGCAGTCCCGAGGCATATATTCCATTTGAGATCAGAGAAGAAACATGGTCTCCATCCTTCTTCACACCACCAGCAGTAGAAATTCGGGTTTGATCTACCAAAACCCTACCTTTCTTCATTCCAATGGACATTAAAGAAGAAACATGGTATTCACCATTCTTCACACCACCAGCAGCTAATGAATCACCAACCATGACACCAACCAACACACCAAGAAGAAGATAGCAGTCACAAACCAACAATAAGAAAAAAACACAACACAAACTCACAACAAACAAAGCACCATTGGAATGAAACCAGCAAACTTAAATCTAAAGAAAAAAGAAAATTGAGCTTGTAATCATCAAAAGAAGTCAATAATGATCACAAAGAGAGAATAGAAAAAAATCAAGAAGAACACTCAAAAATATTCTAGAGAGAAGGCAGAGCATTTTCTCTCTCCTGGTGTGATGCCTTCTCCCGGGTTCAGTGGATTAATTTGGGAGATAGGAATTCTAAGTTCTTTTTTCGATCGATGAGACAAAGATGTAGTAGGAGTAAGGTATTATCTCTTACCGATGAGCATGGTAATCGTGTGGAGGAGCCTAGTGAAGTTAAATCAATGGTGGTGAACTTCTTTGAGACACTTCTGAGACAGCCTGCTGGATGCCCTAGGATTGACCTTGATTTAGTGAGGCGGGCTCTCCCGAAGCGTATTTCTGGTGATCAGTGTGCTACCTTGGGTAGAGAGGTTAGTGATGTTGAAATTAAGGCAGTTTTGTTCTCTTTAAAAGATAATAAAGCTCCTGGTCCGGATGGGTATAATGCTACTTTCTTCAAGAAAGCTTGGTCTGTTGTTGGTGATGATTTTCTTCGTGCTATTCGTTCGTTTTTTAGCTCCGAGAGATTGCTCAAGCAAGTGAATGCTACTGTGGTTGCTCTTATTCCTAAGGTTCCTAATCCTTCTACGGTTAGGGATTTTAGGCCTATTTCGTGTTGTAACACTATCTACAAATGCATTGCCAAAATTATTGCGAATCGTGTTCAGATGGTACTGCCTGATGTTGTTAGTCCTTTTCAGTCGGCCTTCGTTACTGGTAGGAGAATTAGTGATAATATACTACTGTCGCAGGAATTGTTAAGGAACTATCATCGTGATGGGGGTCATCCTAGGTGTGCGCTGAAGGTAGATTTAATGAAAGCCTATGATTCTGTACGGTGGGATTTCTTAGTGGCTATTTTACAGATTTTAGGCTTCCCGGAGCAGATGATAGCTTGGATTTCTGAGTGCATTTCTACTCCCTGTTTCTCTATTTCTATCAATGGCGAGTTGAATGGTTTCTTTAATAGTAGCCGAGGTTTGAGGCAGGGAGATCCTATGTCCCCTTATTTATTTGTGCTGGCTATGGAGGTCTTCTCGGGGTTGATGCGTATTATGGAGCAGGAGAGTCAGTTTGCGTACCATTGGCGGTGTGGGAAGATTGGTATTTCGCATTTATGCTTTGCGGATGATCTTATGGTTTTCTGTAGGGCAGAGAGGGAGTCAGTTGCTGCAGTTAATGTTGTCCTTGGTCAGTTCCAAGCTCTTTCTGGGTTGATTCCTAATCCTAACAAGAGCAATCGTTTTGTGGCTAGTGTGTCTTCTGAGACTAAGCAAGAGTTACTTGGGATTCTTGGTTTTCAGGAAGGGGTATTACCTGTCAGATATCTTGGGGTTCCTCTGATTTCTACTAAGCTTACGGCAGTGGATTGTAGGGTTCTTGTCGACAGGATTGTAGCGAGAGTTAAGAGTTGGACTAGTAGGGTTCTTTCTTTCGCAGGGAGGCTTCAGCTCATTCAATCTGTATTGTTCTCTATTCAGGTGTATTGGTCCTCCATTTTTATCTTGCCTAAGTCAGTGGTGATTAAGGTTGAAACTACTTTGCGTAGTTTTCTTTGGAAGGGTTCAGATTTAGGTAAAGGTGGGGCCAAGGTTGCATGGTCTTCGGTGTGTTTACCAAAGGAAGAGGGTGGTCTCGGTATTAAGAGCGTTGAGTGTTGGAATAAAGCTGCCATAAGTAAGCATTTGTGGGCTGTCTGTAGCAATTTGAGGTCTTCTGTCTGGGTCTCGTGGGTTAGATCTACTCTGCTTAAGGGAAAGAATGTGTGGGAGGTTAGGTGCCCTGGGTATTGCTCGTGGAGTTGGAGGAAAATTCTAGGCCTTCGGTGTCTTGTTCGGCGGTTGATGCAGTTTCGGGTGGGTAATGGGGAGGATATTTCTCTTTGGTTTGATTATTGGCATCCGTTGGGTCCTTTGGTAGAGGTGTTTGGGCGACGGATTATTTATGATTCTGGTCTTGGTCTTCATGCTAGGGTGGCGGATGTTGTTCAGGGAAGGGATTGGGCTTGGCCTCGTTCCCTGACCGGGAATTGGATGGACATTATCAGTGGTATCCCTGCTTCCTTCAGGCCTAATAACTCTCAAGCTGATACTTTGTGTTGGGTTGAGGACTCTCGGGGGGCTTTCTCTATTCGTAATGCTTGGGAGGCTCTTCGGTCCCGGCAGCCAGCGGTGGATTGGTTTAGGTCCGTTTGGCATTCTAAATCAATTCCTAGACATGCTTTCATCTTCTGGTTGGCCATTAGGGTTGCTCTTTCTACTCAGGATAAGCTTCTTATTTATGGCTTGATTCCGGCTATTCGTTGTGTGTTTTGTGGAGGGAGTTGTGAGGATGTCCCTCATCTCTTTTTTTATTGTTCTTATTCTTGCGAGGTTTGGTTTGCTCTTTTAAGGAAGTGCAGATTACCTCTGCGTGCTCGGAGCTGGGAGGATACTATTCTTTGGTCTTGCCATTTCCGCGGTCGGCAACTTCGTGGGTGGGTGGTGCGTATTATGCTTGCGACTGCTGTCTATGCTATTTGGCGTGAGCGGAATGCTAGGATGCATGGCGAGTTACCTAAACCTGTTACCATGGTTGTTCGTTCTATTGTCATAGATGTTTGTATGCGTCTTAATTCCTTATCTGGTGTGATGCCTTCTCCTACTAATAGGTGGCTCCACCAGTCTTGGGGTTTATCTGATTCTATTTTTTTGTAATTCGCTTGTTTTGCCTTTTATGGGGTCTGGTGGATTCTTTTGGTTGTACCTATGACAGGGTTTGTGCTTAGCTTTTATTGCTTTGCTGTTTTTTGAGTTTCGGTTGGTAGGGGGCCTGTCCCTTGTCTGACCTTGTGATCTTCTCGCTGGTGTATGCCCCTTTGCTTTTGTTTTGTCTCTTTGGTTAATATACTTACATTATCCAAAAAAAAATGAAATTAACTCTTCTTTGCCTAGTGTTGTTGTTTCACTTTTGCAGGACTTTGATGAAGTGTTTCCCGAAGAGATGCCTATTGGTTTACCACCAATAAGGGGGATTGAACACCAAATTGACTTTGTCCCCGGAGCACCAATTCCAAATAGACCCGCATACCGAAGTAATCCCGAGGAGACAAAGGAACTTCAAAGGCAGGTTGATGAGCTCATGGAGAAGGGGTATGTTCGTGAGAGTATGAGTCCTTGTGCGGTTCCCGTATTGCTTGTGCCTAAGAAGGATGGAACATGGAGGATGTGTGTTGATTGTCGTGCCATCAACAATATCACTGTAAAGTATCGACATCCTATTCCTAGATTAGATGATATGCTTGATGAATTGCATGGTTCTATTGTTTTCACTAAAATTGATCTTAAAAGTGGATATCATCAAATTAGGATGAAAGAAGGTGATGAGTGGAAAACTGCTTTCAAAACAAAATATGGGTTATATGAGTGGTTAGTTATGCCCTTTGGGTTAACTAATGCACCAAGTACTTTCATGAGATTAATGAACCATGTTTTGCGTGCTTTTATTGGAAGATTTGTGGTTGTTTACTTTGATGACATTCTGATTTATAGCAAAACCTTGGATGAGCATGTTGAACATTTAAAACTTGTTTTAGGTGTTTTAAGAACCGAAAAGTTGTTTGCTAATTTTAAAAAGTGTACCTTTTGCACGGATAGGTTGGTATTTTTGGGTTTTGTTGTTAGTGCTAAAGGAATTGGGGTTGATGAAGAAAAGGTTAAGGCAATTAAGGAGTGGCCGAAACCTACAACTGTAGGACAAGTGAGAAGTTTTCATGGGTTGGCTAGTTTCTATAGGAGGTTTGTGAAAGACTTTAGTAGTCTAGCTGCACCTTTAACTGAAGTTATCAAAAAGAATGTGGGTTTTAAGTGGGGTAATGAACAAGAAAAGACATTTAACTTGATTAAGGAAAAATTAACTAATGCACCTTTGCTTGCTTTGCCTAACTTTGCTAAAGCTTTTGAGATTGAGTGTGATGCTTCAGGAATAGGTATGGGAGCTGTTCTAATGCAAGAAGGACGTCCCATTGCATTTTTTAGTGAGAAAATAAGTGGAGCAGCCTTGAATTATCCTACCTATGACAAGGAGATGTATGCTTTGGTTAGGGCATTGGAAACTTGGCAACATTACCTTTGGCCGAAAGAATTTGTGATTCACACGGATCATGAGTCCTTGAAGCATCTAAAGGGGCAGCACAAGCTAAATAAGAGGCATGCCAAGTGGGTGGAGTTCATAGAAACATTTCCATACGTGATCAAGTACAAAAAAAGGTAAGGAAAACGTAGTCGCTGATGCTCTGTCCAGAAGGTACGTTTTACTTTCTACTTTGGATGCTAGATTGTTTGGTTTTGACTACATTAAAGAGTTGTATGTGGAAGATGCTGATTTTGGCAATATATTCAATGCATGTGAAAAGGTTGCATTTGGCAAGTTTTATAGGCATGATGGATTTTTGTTTAGAGAAACTAAATTATGCGTGCCTAAGAGTTCTTTGCGTGAATTGCTTGTGAGGGAAGCTCATGGGGGCGGTTTGATGGGGCATTTTGGTATAGCCAAGACCCTAGATGTTTTGCATGAACACTTCTTTTGGCCTCATATGAAACGTGATGTAGAAAGAATTTGTGAGAAATGCATTACGTGTAGACAAGCTAAGTCTAGGATTAAGCCCCATGGTTTGTATACTCCTTTACCTATACCTAGTGGACCTTGGATTGATATTTCTATGGATTTTGTGCTGGGTTTGCCTAGGTCAAAGAGGGGTAGAGATTCTATATATGTGGTTGTTAATAGGTTTTCTAAAATGGCACATTTCATTCCTTGTCATAAAACTGATGATGCATCACATATTGCTGATTTGTTTTTCAAAGAAATTGTCAGATTGCACGGCATGCCTAAAACCATTGTTTCGGATAGAGATGCTAAGTTCTTAAGCTACTTTTGGAAAACTTTATGGGGCAAGTTAGGAACTAAACTTTTGTTTTCTACTACTTGTCATCCACAAACTGATGGTCAAACTGAAGTAGTTAATAGGACTTTATCTGCCTTGTTGCGTGCTATAATACAAAAGAACTTGAAAACATGGGAAGATTGTTTGCCGCAAGTAGAGTTTGCTTATAATAGGAGTGTGCATTCTGCAACTCATTTTTCACCTTTTGAAATTGTGTATGGTTTTAACCCATTGACTCCTTTGGATTTACTTCCTTTACCTGTGACTGAGCATGTTAACTTGGATGGAAAGAAAAAGGCAGAGTTTGTTAAGCAAATACATGAAAAGACTAGGCAAAACATCGAGAGGAGAACTGAGCAATATGCCAACCAAGCTAATAAAGGGCGCAAGAAAGTTGTGTTTGAACCCGGTGATAGGGTGTGGTTGCATATGAAGAAGGAACGGTTTCCAGTCCAGAGGCGTTCTAAACTACTTCCAAGGGGAGATGGCCCATTTCAAGTGATTGAAAGGATCAATGACAATGCCTATAAGTTAGATCTTCCAGGTGAGTATAATGTTAGTGCAAGCTTCAATGTTTCTGATTTGTCTCCTTTTGATGTAGGTGACGATTTGAGGACAAATCCTTTTCAAGAGGGAGGGAATGATGAGAATAAGGGAGCTGCACCAAGGGATCCATTGCATGTTCCGATTGGGCCTATAACAAGGGCAAGGGCTAAGAGATTCAAAGAAGCACTCAATGGCCTAATTCAAGATACTTGGGCTGATTCTGAATTATTAAAGCCCAAGATGAACCCACATGAAGACCAAGGCTTAATTAACATCATCAAGGCAATTGAGTGGGCTGAATAAGAGAAAGCTTGGCATAATTTCGGTTTGGGCTTGATTTAATAGTTTGTTTTAGTTTTGGTCCATTTGTAAGGCAATTATGTTCATTCTAGGTTTCTATTTGTAAGGCCTTAATGGCTATCTTGTTTTCTTCCCTTTGTTTTAGGGTTTCATTATATAAGGATATTGTTGGATGTAAGGGGGGATAATTTGATTTTGAATGAAAATTGAGAGAGTTTTCTCTTTGTTCTTTGAGAACTAACTGGAACTGAGGGGTCTGAAGATGTGCCTAAGCAAAAGGGTTTTAGAGAGAGAAAATGCTCTGCCTTCTCTCTAGAATTTTTTGAGTGTTCTTCTTGATTTTTTTCTATTCTCTCTTTGGGATCATTATTGATTTCTTTTGATGATTACAAGCTCAATTTTCGTTCTTCTTTAGCTTTAGGTTTGCTGGTCATTTTCTGGGCAGTTTTTTAGCTTGTTTTGTGCCATGGTATGCTTGTGATTTTGAGCTGAATTTTTTCCTTACTGTTGGGGTGTGATCTTCATCTTCTTCTTGGTGTTCTAGTTGGAGCCATGGTTGGTGGTTCACCAACTGCTGGTGATGTAAAAAATGGTGGAATAAAGGGCTATCATGATGGTTTTATGAAAGATTCAGATTTGGGTCTTAATATGAAGATTCAACGTATGAAGGTTCGAGAACTAGAGAAGAGAGCTGCTGGTGATGATGCATTTGACATAGCTATTGGAGGTAGGATCTCTTGTGATGCTTCTTCAAAATTGTTGTTAAGCAAGCAAAATGTTTTGCATAGTTTTAAGAATCAGAGTAGTAATGGTAAAATGGGCAACAAGGCATGTGCAAATGGGATTGAAGGCAAGCATGGTGATGTTCTTCATAGGGTGGTGCATGATGAGGAAGATGGCAAGCATGTTAATGTTCTTCATAGGGTGGTGCATGATGAGGAAGATGGTAATCTGGTTTTGGGTGAGAGATGTGTCAAGAATGGGCCAAAATCTGGTGCTTTTGTTTCAATTTCGGGTTTTGGTAATGTTGGGCACGAAATTGAAGCTAATGGGGCTGATATTGAAGCCAAGCATGCTGATGTTCTTCATGAGGTGTTGCATGATGAGGAAGATGAAAATCTGGTTTTGGGTGAAGGTAGAAATCTGGTTTTGGGTGAAAACCATGTGAAGGATGGTTGTCTCTCAACAATTTCGAGATTGGACAAGAAGAAAGCTATGGTTGACATTGATGAAAAGAGTGAAGACTTGTTGAATGAGATCATGTGCAATGGGCAAATAATTCAAATGATGAATGATTCTCATGGACAAGTTTTTCAAAATAAGGTGGCTAGTATTGACCTTAATAGCCAAAATTGTCAAAGGAAGGTGGTTGTTGATGACTTTCCTTCACTAAATAATACTAGTCAGCAAGGAATGGGGGTAAGAGAGTCAAACTTTGGTGCTTTGGGCTCAATTTCGGGTATTGGAGCTAATAGGACTGATTCCACAAAATTAGATGGGCCAAGGATTAATGTTATTGAATCACCTTCGAATTATGGTGGATCTGGGCTTGCAAGAGATGATCATAGAAAGGAAAAGCTTGGTAACTTGCATTTTGGGTCTAATGTGGGCGTAATTGGGCCAAAATCAAGTGCTTTGGGTTCAAATTCGGGTCTTGGTAGCTTTGGACAAGGAGGGGCTGATCTTGGACCATTTTCAACACCTTCTTCCATGCATGATCAAGGGCTGAAACCATCTTATGCTAAGGCTGTCCAGAATTCTTCTCCTATTGCTTGTGAGGTACGATCTTCTACCTTTGAATCCTTACAATATTTTAAACCAACTGAAGAAAATGGAAGAATTAAAGTTAGCCCTCCGGTTGAGGTAGCTATTGAGGGAAGTGAAGAATGGAGAACTTCCTTGATAGGGTACTTTGTGGATAAGAGAATTCCTTTCCCCGTAGTGAATTCAGTAGTTCATAAAATTTGGGGTAGGTTTGGCCTTAAAGAAGTTTTATCTTCGGAACAAGGGTTCTTTATTTTCAAGTTTGATAGTCTTGACCATGCTTGTGAAGTTCTTGAAAAAGGTCCATGGCATTAGTGAATAAATTGCTTGTTCTTAAACGGTGGCAGCCTAGTTTATCCTTGTCTAAAGATGAGTTACGCAATATTCCTGTATGGGTTAAACTTTACAATCTTCCGTTTGAATATTGGACTTCTAAGGGCCTGAGTTTTGTAGTTAGTGCTTTGGGCATTCCATTGCATGCCGATCACATTACATTAGCTAGGAAACGTCTTAGCTATGCTCGTGTGTGTGTTGAGATTGATGCTTCGAAGGATGTCATTAATGAGTTTGATATTCAATGTGCTAATGGGGAGTGGAAAACTATTTATGCTGTTTATGAGTGGCTTCCTTCTAGGTGTAATATTTGTAAGGTGTTTGGGCATGCGCCGGGTATATGTAAACAAAGCGTTCAAGATTTGGGTGACAATGTGAATATGGTTACCGGAAATGGAGGGGTTGATGTTCATGATATGAAGAAGAGGCACGAAGACTCGTTGGGGCCTAAACGGCCGGTTTGGGTTGAGGTTAAAAAAAAGAACAAGGGTGGAGAATTATCTACTATGTGGAATAGTGCTAGTGTTCCGCTTGTGGAAAATGTTGATAATCATCTTAATTTAGTACCAATGGAGGGCAATGACCATACTCTGAATTTGGAAGTAATGGAAGAGGGTACTCCTTTAGCAATTTTGGACACTGTTTGTGATGCAGGGGCTGTTCTTTATAAGGATGGGGCTAATGGTTATGATGATGACAGGGATGCTCTTTGTGATGATGGGGGTGCTATTTGTGGTAATGATGAGGCTGGTCATGGTGAGGATGGTAGTGATTCTAGCCCTCCTCGTAATGCTTTGGCTTCAAAAGTTAAGGATTCTCTGGAAAAGAAAAAGAAGAAGAAAGGTTCCAGTAGTAAGGGTAAGAAGAATAAGAAGCACTCTTCCCCTAAGGGGGGTAAGTGGAGATAGATTTGTGGGGGTTTCTTCTTATCATTGTATATTTATTATGATTTTTGGGTGCTGGAATATTAGGGGTCTTAATGACCCTTTGAAGCAAAGAGAGGTTCGCAATTTGATTAAAGATGAGAAATTGTCTTTGTGTGGTTTAGTGGAAACGAAAGTTCTGGAGAAAAACAAAGATGTTATTCTTAACACCATTGACCGGTCTTGGAAGGTGGAGTGCAATTATAATTTTTCCTCTTTGGGGAGGATTTGGGTTTGTTGGAATCCGTTTGATGTTACTGTTTTGGTTGTCGGATCTTCTGAACAAGTTATCCATTGTAGAGTTTCTTCTGTTGATTCTACTTGGGAGTGTATGATTTCGATTGTGTACGGTGATAATTGTAATGTTTATAGGGAGGCGTTGTGGGCTGATTTAGTGGCGCGCGGAGTGGAATGGGAGAATAGTGCTTGGATTGTGATGGGTGACTTTAATGCTATTAAGTCTTCGGTTGAGAGTGTTGGAGGCTCCAATTCTTGGCCTCATTGGAAAGATGACTTTTCTAATTGTTTAGCTGAGTCTGGGTTGGATGATCTGCGATTTAATGGGTGCTTCTATACTTGGTCTAATCATCGTACGGTTGATCCTATTCTTCGAAAGTTAGATCGAGCTTTGGTCAACTTGAATTGGGATATTTCCTTTCGAGGTTCAGAGGCGCATTTTCTTCCTTCTAGTGTTTCTGATCACTCTCCTATGATTGTTAAGATTGTGGATCTCCCTCGGCGACGGGTGCCTTTTAAGTTTTTTGATTTCTGGGCGGATCATCCAGAATTTTTATCCTTGGTGGATCGGGTTTGGGCGGACAGGGTGGATGGGTCTCCTATGTTTCAGCTATGTAAGAAGCTAAAAAGATTGAAAGTAGAGCTTAAGAAACTTAATAGGGAGTGTTATTCTGACTTGTCTTCTAGGTGCAACAAGCTAAACATGATTTAGAGTCTGTGCAATGGGATATTCAGAGGCAGCCTACGAACGCTTCTTTACATGAGGAGGAGTCTCGGTTGGTGAAGCTTTATGGTGACTTGAGTACAGATGAGGAGAGTTTTTTGAGACAAAAGTCCCGGGTTCAGTGGATTAATTTGGGAGATAGGAATTCTAAGTTCTTTTTTCGATCGATGAGACAAAGATGTAGTAGGAGTAAGGTATTATCTCTTACCGATGAGCATGGTAATCGTGTGGAGGAGCCTAGTGAAGTTAAATCAACGGTGGTGAACTTCTTTGAGACACTTCTGAGACAGCCTGCTGGATGCCCTAGGATTGACCTTGATTTAGTGAGGCGGACTCTCCCGAAGCGTATTTCTGGTGATCAGTGTGCTACCTTGGGTAGAGAGGTTAGTGATGTTGAAATTAAAGCAGTTTTGTTCTCTTTAAAAGATAATAAAGCTCCTGGTCCGGATGGGTATAATGCTACTTTCTTCAAGAAAGCTTGGTCTGTTGTTGGTGATGATTTTCTTCGTGCTATTCGTTCGTTTTTTAGCTCCGGGAGATTGCTCAAGCAAGTGAATGCTACTGTGGTTGCTCTTATTCCTAAGGTTCCTAATCTTTCTACGGTTGGGGATTTTAGGCCTATTTCGTGTTGTAACACTATCTACAAATGCATTGCCAAAATTATTGCGAATCGTGTTCAGATGGTACTGCCTGATGTTGTTAGTCCTTTTCAGTCGGCCTTCGTTGCTGGTAGGAGGATTAGTGATAATATATTACTGTCGCAGGAATTGTTAAGGAACTATCATCGTGATGGGGGTCATCCTAGGTGTGCGCTGAAGGTAGATTTAATGAAAGCCTATGATTCTGTGCGGTGGGATTTCTTAGTGGCTATTTTACAGATTTTAGGCTTCCCGGAGCAGATGATAGCTTGGATTTCTGAGTGCATTTCTACTCCCCGTTTCTCTATTTCTATCAATGGCGAGTTGAATGGTTTCTTTACTAGTAGCCGAGGTTTGAGGCAGGGGGATCCTATGTCCCCTTATTTATTTGTGCTGGCTATGGAGGTCTTCTCGGGGTTGATGCGTATTATGGAGCAGGAGAGTCAGTTTGCGTACCATTGGCGGTGTGGGAAGATTGGTATTTCGCATTTATGCTTTGCGGATGATCTTATGGTTTTCTGTAGGGCAGAGAGGGAGTCAGTTGCTGCGGTTAATGTTGTCCTTAGTCAGTTCCATGCTCTTTCTGGGTTGATTCCTAATCCTAGCAAGAGCAATCTTTTTGTGGCTGGTGTGTCTTCTGACATTAAGCAAGAGTTGCTTGGGATTCTTGGTTTTCAGGAAGGGGTATTACCTGTCAGATATAGTCCTATTAACTACTTCACTTTGACCATCAGTTTGTGGATGACAAGTAGTAGAAAACAAAAGTTTAGTTCCTAACTTGCCCCATAAAGTTTTCCAAAAGTAGCTTAAGAACTTTTTTTTTTGGATAATGTAAGTATATTAACCAAAGAGACAAAACAAAAGCAAAGGGGCATACCCCAGCGAGAAGATCACAAGGTCAGACAAGGGACAGGCCCCCTACCAACCGAAACTCAAAAAACAGCAAAGCAATAAAAGCTAAGCACGAACCCTGTCATAGGGGGCAGCTAAAAGAAACCATCAAACCGACAGCAAAAGGGACAAACCCCCTAAAAGGCAAAACAAACGAATTACAAAAAAATAGAATCAGATAAACCCCAAGACTGGTGGAGCCACCTATTAGTAGGAGAAGGCACCACACCAGATAAGGAATTAAGACGCATACAAACATCTTTAACAATGGAACGAACAACCACGGAAACAGGTTTAGGTAACTCGCCATGCATCTTAGCATTTCGCTCGCGCCAAATAGCATAGACAGCAGCCGCAAGCATAATACGCACCACCCACCTACGAAGATGCCGACTGCGGAAATGGCAAGACCAAAGAATAGTAGCCTCCCAGCTCCGAGCACGAAGAGATAATCTGCACTTCCTTAAAAGAGCAAACCAAACCTCACAAGAATAAGAACAATAAAAAAAGAGATGAGGGACATCCTCACAACTCCCTCCACAAAACACACAATGAATAGCCGGAATCAAGCCATAAACAAGAAGCTTATCCTGAGTAGAAAGAGCACCCCTAATGGCCAGCCAGAAGATGAAAGCATGTCTAGGAATTGATTTAGAATGCCAAATGGACCTAAAGCAATCCACCGCTGGCTGCCGGGACCGAAGAGCCTCCCAAGCATTACGAATAGAGAAAGCCCCCCGAGAGTCCTCAACCCAACACAAAGTATCAGCTTGAGAGTTATTAGGCTTGAAGGACCATTGACCGGTCTTGGAAGGCTGTTTTTAGGCCTCCCTACGAACATTACAATTATCACCGTACACAATCGAAATCATACACTCCCAAGTAGAACCAACAGAAGAAACTCTACAATGGATAACTTGTTCAGAAGATCCGACAACCAAAACAGTAACATCGAACGGTTTCCAACAAACCCAAATCCTCCCCAAAGAGGAAAAATTATAATTGCACTCCACCTTCCAAGACCGGTCAATGGTCTTAAGAATAACATCTTTATTTTTCTCCAGAACTTTCGTTTCCACTATACCAAGCCTAATAACTCTCAATGGTCCTTCAGGCCTAATAACTCTCAAGCTGATACTTTGTGTTGGGTTGAGGACTCTCGGGGGGCTTTCTCTATTCGTAATGTTCGGGAGGCTCTTCGGTCCCGGCAGCCAGCGGTGGATTGGTTTAGGTCCGTTTGGCATTCTAAATCAATTCCTAGACATGCTTTCATCTTCTGGCTGGCCATTAGGGGTGCTCTTTCTACCCAGGATAAGCTTCTTGTTTATGGCTTGATTCCGGCTATTCATTGTGTGTTTTGTGGAGGGAGTTGTGAGGATGTCCCTCATCTCTTTTTTTATTGTTCTTATTCTTGTGAGGTTTGGTTTGCTCTTTTAAGGAAGTGCAGATTATCTCTTCGTGCTCGGAGCTGGGAGGCTACTATTCTTTGGTCTTGCCATTTCCGCGGTCGGCATCTTCGTGGGTGGGTGGTGTGTATTATGCTTGCGGCTGCTGTCTATGCTATTTGGCGCGAGCGGAATGCTAGGATGCATGGCGAGTTACCTAAACCTGTTTCTGTGGTTGTTCGTTCCATTGTTAAAGATGTTTGTATGCGTCTTAATTCCTTATCTGGTGTGGTGCCTTCTCCTACTAATAGGTGGCTACACCAGTCTTGGGGTTTATCTGATTCTATTTTTTTGTAATTCGTTTGTTTTGCCTTTTAGGGGGTTTGTCCCTTTTGCTGTCGGTTTGATGGTTTCTTTTAGCTGCACCCTATGACAGGGTTTGTGCTTAGCTTTTATTGCTTTGCTGTTTTTTGAGTTTCGGTTGGTAGGGGGCCTGTCCCTTGTCTGACCTTGTGATCTTCTCGCTGGGGTATGCCCCTTTGCTTTTGTTTTGTCTCTTTGGTTAATATACTTACATTATCCAAAAAAAACCAAAAAAAGATAAAACTTCTTTAAGGCCAAACCTACCCCAAATTTTATGAACTACTGAATTCACTACGGGGAAAGGAATTCTCTTATCCACAAAGTACCCTATCAAGGAAGTTCTCCATTCTTCACTTCCCTCAATAGCTACCTCAACCGGAGGGCTAACTTTAATTCTTCCATTTTCTTCAGTTGGTTTAAAATATTGTAAGGATTCAAAGGTAGAAGATCGTACCTCACAAGCAATAGGAGAAGAATTCTGGATAGCCTTAGCATAAGATGGTTTCAGCCCTTGATCATGCATGGAAGAAGGTGTTGAAAATGGTCCAAGATCAGCCCCTCTTTGTCGAAAGCTACCAAGACCCGAAATTGAACCCAAAGCACTCGATTTCGGCCCAATTACGCCCACTTCAGACCCAAAATGCAAGTTACCAAGCTTTTCCTTTCTATGATCATCTCTTGCAAGCCCAAATCCACCATAATTCGAAGGTGATTCAATAACATTAATCCTTGGCCCATATAATTTTGTGGAATCAGTCCCATTAGCTCCAATACCCGAAATTGAGCCCAAAGCATCAAAGTTTGACTCTATTACCCCCATTCCTTGCTGACTAGTATTATTTAGTGAAGGAAAGTCATCACCAACCACCTTCCTTTGACAATTTTGGCTATTAAGGTCAATACTAGCCACCTTATTTTGAAAAACTTGTCCATGAGAATCATTCATCATTTGAATTAATTGCCCATTGCACATGATCTCATTCAACAAGTCTTCACTCTTTTCATCAATGTCAACCATAGCTTTCTTCTTGTCCAATCCCGAAATTGTTGAGAGACAACCAGCCTTCACATGGTTTTCACCCAAAACCAGATTTCTACCTTTACCCAAAATCAGATTTTCGTCTTCCTCATCATGCAACACCCCATGAAGAACATCATCATGCTTGGATTCAATCCCATTTACACAACCAACAGCTCCATGCCTATCATGTGTTGTTTTATTTGATTGCAATCCCGAAACAGTAGCAAAACAACCATCCTTTGAGCAATTCTCACCCAAATTCGGACTTCTTCCTTCTACAGCACCAATACCATGAGGCAAATTTGAAGGAACAAGTTTTGTAGACACGCAACACCCGGAAACATCCTTAATATCACCATCTTTCAGCCCCAAAATAGAATGAGTTGTTGAAGACAAGTTGGATCCCGAATTTGTCTCCTTACGTTGAATCTCCATATTCTGATCAAAACCGTGATCCTTTTTGTTTTCAAGCAGTCCCGAGGCATATATTCCATTTGAGATCAGAGAAGAAACATGGTCTCCATCCTTCTTCACACCACCAGCAGTAGAATTTCGGGTTTGATCTACCAAAACCCTACATTTCTTCATTCCAATGGACATTAAAGAAGAAACATGGTATTCACCCTTCTTCTCACCACCAGCAGCTAATGAATCACCAACCATGACACCAACCAACACACCAAGAAGAAGATAGCAGTCACAAACCAACAATAAGAAACAAACACAACACAAACTCACAACAAACAAAGCACCATTGGAATGAACCAGCAAACTTAAATCTAAAGAAGAAAGAAAATTGAGCTTGTAATCATCAAAAGAAATCAATAATGATCACAAAGAGAGAATAGAAAAAAATCAAGAAGAACACTCAAAAATATTCTAGAGAGAAGGCAGAGCATTTTCTCTCTCTTTAGCTTAAGAACTTAGCATCTCTATCCGAAACAATGGTTTTAGGCATGCCGTGCAATCTAACGATTTCTTTGAAAAACAAATCAGCAATATGTGATCCATCATCAGTTTTATGACAAGGAATGAAATGTGCCATTTTAGAAAACCTATCAACAACCACATATATAAAATCCCTACCCTTCTTTGACCTAGGCAAACCCAGCACAAAATCCATAGAAATATCAATCCAAGGTCCACTAGGTATTTTTTTTTGGATAATGTAAGTATATTAACCAAAGAGACAAAACAAAAGCAAAGGGGCATACCCCAGCGAGAAGATCACAAGGTCAGACAAGGGACAGGCCCCCTACCAACCGAAACTCAAAAAACAGCAAAGCAATAAAAGCTAAGCACAAACCCTATCATAGGGTACAGCCAAAAGAACCCACCAAACCCCACAAAAGGCAAAACAAGCGAATTACAAAAAAATAGAATCAGATAAACCCCAAGACTGGTGGAGCCACCTATTAGTAGGAGAAGACATCACACCAGATAAGGAATTAAGACGCATACAAACATCTCTGACAATGGAACGAACAACCATGGTAACAGGTTTAGGTAACTCGCCATGCATCCTAGCATTCCGCTCACGCCCAATAGCATAGACAGCAGCCGCAAGCATAATACACACCACCCACCCACGAAGATGCCGACCGCGGAAATGGCAAGACCAAAGAATAGTAGCCTCCCAGCTCCGAGCACGAAGAGATAATCTGCACTTCCTTAAAAGAGCAAACCAAACCTCACAAGAATAAGAACAATAAAAAAAGAGATGAGGGACATCCTCACAACTCCCTCCACAAAACACACAAAGAATAGCCGGAATCAAGCCATAAACAAGAAGCTTATCCTGGGTAGAAAGAGCACCCCTAATGGCCAGCCAGAAGATGAAAGCATGTCTAGGAATTGATTTAGAATGCCAAACGGACCTAAACCAATCCACCGCTGGCTGCCGGGACCGAAGAGCCTCCCAAGCATTACGAATGGAGAAAGCCCCCCGAGAGTCCTCAACCCAACACAAAGTATCAGCTTGAGAGTTATTAGGCCTGAAGGAAGCAGGGATACCACTGATAATGTCCATCCAATTCCCGGTCAGGGAACGAGGCCAAGCCCAATCCCTCCCCTGAACAACATCCGCCACCCTAGCATGAAGACCAAAACCAGAATCATAAATAATCCGTCGCCCAAACACCTCCACCAAAGGACCCAACGGATGCCAATAATCAAACCAAAGAGAAATATCCTCCCCATTACCCACCCGAAACTGCATCAACCGCCGCACAAGACACCGAAGGCCTAGAATTTTCCTCCAACTCCACGAGCAATCCCCAGGGCACCTAACCTCCCACACATTCTTTCCCTTAAGCAGAGTAGATCTAACCCACGAGACCCAGACAGAAGACCTCAAATTGCTACAGACAGCCCACAAATGCTTACTTATGGCAGCTTTATTCCAACACTCAACGCTCTTAATACCGAGACCACCCTCTTCCTTTGGTAAACACACCGAAGACCATGCAACCTTTGCCTCACCTTTACCTAAATCTGAACCCGTCCAAAGAAAACTACGCAAAGTAGTTTCAACCTTAATCACCACTGACTTAGGCAAGATAAAAATGGAGGACCAATACACCTGAATAGAGAACAATACAGATTGAATGAGCTGAAGCCTCCCTGCAAAAGAAAGAACCCTACTAGTCCAACTCTTAACTCTCGCTACAATCCTGTCAACAAGAACCCTACAATCCACTGCCGTAAGCTTAGTAGAAATCAGAGGAACCCCAAGATATCTGACAGGTAATACCCCTTCCTGAAAACCAAGAATCCCAAGTAACTCTTGCTTAGTCTCAGAAGACACACCAGCCACAAAAAGATTACTCTTGTTAGGATTAGGAATCAACCCAGAAAGAGCTTGGAACTGACCAAGGACAACTTTAACTGCAGCAACTGACTCCCTCTCTGCCCTACAGAAAACCATAAGATCATCCGCAAAGCATAAATGCGAAATACCAATCTTCCCACACCGCCAATGGTATGCAAACTGACCCTCCTGCTCCATAATATGCATAAACCCCGAGAAGACCTCCATAGCCAGCACAAATAAATAAGGGGACATAGGATCCCCCTGCCTCAAACCTCGGCCACTAGCAAAGAAACCATTCAACTCGCCATTGATAGAAATCGAGAAACGGGGAGTGGAAATGCACTCAGAAATCCAAGTTATCATCTGCTCTGGGAAGCCTAAAATCTGTAAAATAGCCACTAAGAAATCCCACCGCACAGAATCATAAGCTTTCATTAAATCTACCTTCAGCGCACACCTAGGATGACCCCCATCACGATGATAGTTCCTTAACAATTCCTGCGACAGTAATATATTATCACTAATCCTCCTACCAGCAACGAAGGCCGACTGAAAAGGACTAACAACATCAGGCAGCACCATCTGAACACGATTCGCAATAATTTTGGCAATGCATTTGTAGATAGTGTTACAACACGAAATAGGCCTAAAATCCCCAACCTTAGAAGGATTAGGAACCTTTGGAATAAGAGCAACCACAGTAGCATTCACTTGCTTGAGCAATCTCCCAGAGCTAAAAAACGAATGAATAGCACGAAGAAAATCATCACCAACAACAGACCAAGCTTTCTTGAAGAAAGTAGCATTATACCCATCCGGACCAGGAGCTTTATTATCTTTTAAAGAGAACAAAACTGCCTTAATTTCAACATCACTAACCTCTCTACCCAAGGTAGCACACTGATCACCAGAAATACGCTTCGGGAGAGCCCGCCTCACTAAATCAAGGTCAATCCTAGGGCATCCAGCAGGCTGTCTCAGAAGTGTCTCAAAGAAGTTCACCACCAATGATTTAACTTCACTAGGCTCCTCCACACGACTACCATGCTCATCGGTAAGAGATAATACCTTACTCCTACTATATCTTTGTCTCATCGATAGAAAAAAGAACTTAGAATTTCTATCTCCCAAATTAATCCACTGAACCCGGGACTTTTGTCTCAAAAAACTCTCTTCATCTCTACTCAAATCACCATAAAGCTTCACCAACCGAGACTCCTCCCTATGTAAAGAAATGTTCGTAGGCTGCCTCTGAATATCCCATTGCACAGACTCTAAATCATGCTTAGCTTGCTGCACCCTAGAAGACAAGTCAGAATAACACTCCCTATTAAGTTTCTTAAGCTCCACTTTCAATCTTTTTAGCTTCTTACATAGCTGAAACATAGGAGACCCATCCACCCTGTCCGCCCAAACTCGATCCACCAAGGATAAAAATTCTGGATGATCCGCCCAGAAATCAAAAAACTTAAAAGGCACCCGTCGCCGAGGGAGATCCACAATCTTAACAATAATAGGAGAGTGATCAGAAACACTGGAAGGAAGAAAATGCGCCTCAGAACCTCGAAATGAAATATCCCACTTCAAATTGACCAAAGCTCGATCTAACTTTCGAAGAATAGGATCAACCGTACGATGATTAGACCATGTATAGAAGCACCCATTAAATCGCAGATCATCCAACCCAGACTCGGCTAAACAATTAGAAAAGGCGTCTTTCCAATGTGGCCAAGAATTGGATCCTCCAACACTCTCAACCGAAGACTTAATAGCATTAAAGTCACCCATCACAATCCAAGCACTATTCTCCCATTCCACTCCGCGCGCCACTAAATCAGCCCACAACGCCTCCCTACGAACATTACAATTATCACCGTACACTATCGATATCATACACTCCCAAGTAGAATCAACAGAAGAAACTCTACAATGGATAACTTGTTCAGAAGATCCGACAACCAAAACAGTAACATCGAACGGATTCCAACAAACCCAAATCCTCCCCAAAGAGGAAAAATTATAATTGCACTCCACCTTCCAAGACCGGTCAATGGTCTTAAGAATAACATCTTTATTTTTCTCCAGAACTTTCGTTTCGACTAAACCACACAAAGACAATTTCTCATCTTTAATCAAATTGCGAACCTCTCTTTGCTTCAAAGGGTCATTAAGACCCCTAATATTCCAGCATCCAAAAATCATAATAAATATACAAAGATAAGAAGAATCCCCCACAAATCTATCTCCACTTACCCCCCACAGGGGAGGAGTGCTTCTTATTCTTCTTACCCTTACTACTAGAACCTTTCTTCTTCTTTTTCTTTTCCAGAGAATCCTTAACTTTTGAAGCCAAAGCATTACGAGGAGGACTAGAATCACTACCATCCTCACCATGACCAGTATCATCCTTATCACAAAGAGCATCTCCATCATCACAAAGAGCATCCCTGTCATCAACATAACCATTAGCCCCATCCTTACAAAGAACAGCCTCTGCATCACAAACAGTGTCCAGAATTGCTAAAGGAGTACCTTCTTCCGTTACTTCCAAATTCAGAGTATGGTCATTGCCCTCCATTGGCACTAAATTAAGATGATTATCAATATTTTCCACAAGCGGAACACTAGCACTGTTCCCCATAGTAGATAATTCTCCACCCTTGTTCCTTTTTTTAACCTCAACCCAAACCGGTCGTTTAGGCCCCAACGAGTCTTCTTGCCTCTTCTTCATATCATGAACATCAACCCCTCTATTTTCTGTAACCAGAGTCACATTGTCACCCAAATCTTGAACACTTGGTTTACATATGCCCGACGCATGCCCAAACACCTTACAAATATTACACCTAGAAGGAAGCCACTCATAAACAGCATAAATAGTTTTCCACTCCCCATTAGCACATTGAATATCAAACTCATTAATGACATCCTTCGAAGCATCAACCTCAACACACACACGAGCAAAGCTAAGACGTTTCCTAGCTAATGTAATGTGATCGGCATGTAATGGGATGCCCAAAGCACTAACTACAAAACTCAGGCCCTTAGAAGTCCAATATTCAAAAGGTAGATTATAAAGTTTAACCCATACAGGAATATTGCGTAACTCATCTTTAGACAAGGATAAACTAGGCTGCCACCTTTTAAGAACAAGCAATTTATTCACTATATGCCATGGACCTTTTTCAAGAACTTCACAAGCATGGTCAAGACTATCAAACTTGAAAATAAAGAACCCTTGTTCCGAAGATAAGACTTCTTTAAGGCCAAACCTACCCCAAATTTTATGAACTACTGAATTCACTACGGGGAATGGAATTCGCTTATCCACAAAGTACCCTATCAAGGAAGTTCTCCATTCTTCACTTCCCTCAATAGCTACCTCAACCGGAGGGCTAACTTTAATTCTTCCATTTTCTTCAGTAGGTTTAAAATATTGTAAGGATTCAAAAGTAGAAGATCGTACCTCACAAGCAATAGGAGAAGAATTCTGGACAGCCTTAGCATAAGATGGTTTCAGCCCTTGATCATGCCTAGAAGAAGGTGTTGACAATGGTCCAAGATCAGCCCCTCCTTGTCCAAAGCTACCAAGACCCGAAATTGAGCCCAAAGCACTCGATTTCGGCCCAATTACACCCACATCAGACCCAAAGTGCAAGTTACCAAGCTTTTCCTTTCTATTATCATCTCTTGCAAGCCCAAATCCACCATAATTCGAAGGTGATTCAATAACATTAATCCTTGGCCCATCTAATTTTGTAGAATCAGCCCCATTAGCTCCAATTTCGTGCCTAACATTACCAATACCCGAAATTGAACCCAAAGCACCACATTTTGACTCTATTACCCCCATTCCTTGCTGAATACTTTTATTTAGTGAAGGAAGGTCAACAACAACCACCTTCCTTTGACAATTTTGGCCATTAATGTCAACATTAGCATCCTTATGTTGAAAAATCCGCCCATGAGAATCATCCATCCTTTGAATTATTTGCCCATTGCACATGTCTCCAACCACCATTTGAAAATTTTGTCCATTATTATCTCTATGCAACACCTCATTCAACAAGTCTTCACCATTTTCATCAATGTCAACCACACCTTTCTTCTTGTCCAATCCCGAAATAGTTAAAAGACAACCAACCTTAACACAATTTTCACCCAAAACCAGATTTGCATCTTCCTCAACATGCAACCCCCCATGAAGAACATCACCATGCTTGCCTTCAATCCCATTAGCACAACCAACAGCTCCATTTGCAAGCTTTCCATCACTCAAATTCGCCAGCCCACCATGTCTTGCACTATCAACCAGATTTATATCAAACACAACTTGATCTTGCACATCCAACTTGCTACAATTTGAAAGAGACACACCAGCTCTTTCTCTACCTTTGGAAACATGTTCTCCATCCTTCTTTACACCATCAACAAGAGATGATCTACCATGACAGCCCATCACTAGCCCTTTATGACAACCGTTTATTTCATTAGACATTAAAGAAGAAACAATGTCTCCACTCTTCATTCCACCCTTCTTTACATCACCAGCAGCTAATGAACCACCAACCATGGCTCCAACCAATATAACAAGAAGAAGATGATGATTACAACCCAACAATAAAGACAAAACGCAGCTCAAAATCACAAGCAAAATCAGTCACAAGATTGGCCAAAGTAGAATCATCCACCATGGCAAACAAGCAAACCAGAACTGCCCAGAAAATAAGGGAAAACGGACCAGCAAAATAACACTAAAAGAGAGGGAGATGAGCTCGTGATCATCAAGAGGAAGATGAAGATCATAAACCCAACCAAAAGGAAAAACGCAGCTCAAGAACACAAGTAATAACACTCATAAGATTGGTAAAGAAAAAACAAAAACGGACCAGCAAACCTAAAACTAAAGGAAAACGTGGAATCAGTCCCATGGTAACAGGTTTTGGTAACTCGCCATGCATCCTAGCATTCCGCTCATGCCAAATAGCATAGACAGCAGCCGCAAGTAAGCATTTGAGTTTTATGGTGATTTGAGTAGAGATGAGGAGAGTTTTTTGAGACAAAAGTCCCGGGTTCAGTGGATTAATTTGGGAGATAGGAATTCTAAGTTCTTTTTTCTATCGATGAGACAAAGATGTAGTAGGAGTAAGGTATTATCTCTTACCGATGAGCATGGTAATCGTGTGGAGGAGCCTAGTGAAGTTAAATCAATGGTGGTGAACTTCTTTGAGACACTTCTGAGACAGCCTGCTGGATGCCCTAGGATTGACCTTGATTTAGTGAGGCGGGCTCTCCCGAAGCGTATTTCTGGTGATCAGTGTGCTACCTTGGGTAGAGAGGTTAGTGATGTTGAAATTAAGGCAGCTGGGGCTGAATATCGAGCAATGCTAACACATGTTTGGAGTTAACTTGGTTGCGTTACATACTACATGACCTAAAGGTTCCTCAAACAACTCCTGCACCATTATTTTGTGACAATCAGGCAGCTTTACACATTGCTGCGAATCCTGTCTTTCATGAGCGTACAAAGCACATTGAGATAGACTGTCATATAGTACGAGAAAAAGTACAAGCCGGAATAATCAATACTTCTTTTGTTTCTTCACACTTGCAATTGGCTGATGTATTTACGAAGGCTTTAGGAAAGGATCAGTTTGTGAATTTACGTAACAAGTTGGGACTTCATGATATTCACTCTCCAACTTGAGGGGGAGTATTAGTAAATCTTAATTGTATATTTGACTATTAGGAAATGTTAGGTGAGTGTTAGGTGTACTCTTGACTTTATGTAATGTTAGGTGAGTGTTAGGTGTACTCTTGACTTTATGTAATGTTAGGTGAGTGTTTGTTGTACTCTTGACTTTATATAATCTTAGGTGAGTGTTAGGTGTACTCTTGACTTTATGTAATGTTAGGTGAGTGTTAGGTGAATGTTAGGTGGGTGTTAGACTTTATGTGTTATATCTTCATGTATATATACCTCATAAGATTAATAAAACAGATGTACATTTTTCCTCCATTACATTTTCTCTCACTTTCATCATTTTACATATTTCTTTCATTATATTTTCAGACATTTTCATTATTTTACATGCTATCAGAGAAAAGGCAAAACCTTTCACTATGAGAAAAAGTAAAAATTTAAACTTTTTTCTAAACAACTTCAGAAAATAAGGATAGAATAATCCTTTGAACATGTTATAGCAAAAGTACAAAGTACTAAAGCATTTATACAAGGTTAAAAGAGTAAAGTAACTCAGAAAACCAAGCAAAGTTTTAACAGAACAAAACTATCCCAGATAGGCTTGAAACTGTCAAAAACATTATTAATATTTAACAAAACAAGGACTGTCCCAGACAAGATTGCTACTGCCAAAAATATTAATAATATTATTTTCTAAGACTATAATTATAGTCTTGAATATAAACAAGATGTTCATTGATCCTTTGAAAAATTCAAAAAGAATCTTTCAATTCGAAAGGCATTCCAATCGAATCTTGCTATGGTATTACAAAATGTAATTCCATGTTTAGACACAAAGTCCAAACTTTATTTGCCAAAAGTTGATTTAGCAAAATTACCAAAGTGATTACTCTAGTAATTCTTGAAAGAGATAAAATAATCTCAAAGGGTTATATCACAACACTTTATAAGAAAGGGCTGTAATGTCTATCTCTTAATGAAAGAATACTCATTTCAAGATAGGTTAACACAAGAGTATAAATAAGCAAAGAGGAATACTTTACTTACTAATTAACTCAAAGTATCTTAGAGAAATGTATAGAAGAATACTATATTAAATCTTACAGAAATTAATACTGAGAACTGTGCAAGTTTCTCAGAGGTAAATACTGAATTCAGTATCTGACTAATTAGAATATTTCTATATAACAGCATACTGTTAAAGAGAGTACTATAAAAGACTTTAGATCTTTTAATCCTACAATAAGGATTAAATCAAGGAAAATTCCAATGGAAGTATTTCCAAGACTTTTAGACCATAAAGAGGTCTGCTAAGAGATTAAAGTAATGTAGTAGGAGTAAGGTATTATCTCTTACCGATGAGCATGGTAATCATGTGGAGGAGCCTAGTGAAGTTAAATCAATGGTGGTGAACTTCTTTGAGACACTTCTGAGACAGCCTGCTGGATGCCCTAGGATTGACCTTGATTTAGTGAGGCGGGCTCTCCCGAAGCGTATTTCTGGTGATCAGTGTGCTACCTTGGGTAGAGAGGTTAGTGATGTTGAAATTAATGCAGTTTTGTTCTCTTTAAAAGATAATAAAGCTCCTGGTCCGGATGGGTATAATGCTACTTTCTTCAAGAAAGCATGGTCTGTTGTTGGTGATGATTTTCTTCGTGCTATTCGTTCGTTTTTTAGCTCCGGGAGATTGCTCAAGCAAGTGAATGCTACTGTGGTTGCTCTTATTCCTAAGGTTCCTAATCCTTCTAAGGTTGGGGATTTTAGGCCTATTTCGTGTTGTAACACTATCTACAAATGCATTGCCAAAATTATTGCGAATCGAGTTCAGATGGTGCTGCCTGATGTTGTTAGTCCTTTTCAGTCGGCCTTCGTTGCTGGTAGGAGGATTAGTGATAATATATTACTGTCGCAGGAATTGTTAAGGAACTATCATCGTGGTGGGGGTCATCCTAGGTGTGCGCTGAAGGTAGATTTAATGAAAGCCTATGATTCTGTGCGGTGGGATTTCTTAGTGGCTATTTTACAGATTTTAGGCTTCCCAGAGCAGATGATAGCTTGGATTTCTGAGTGCATTTCTACTCCCCGTTTCTCTATTTCTATCAATGGCGAGTTGAATGGTTTCTTTGCTAGTGGCCGAGGTTTGAGGCAGGGGGATCCTATGTCCCCTTATTTATTTGTGCTGGCTATGGAGGTCTTCTCGGGGTTGATGCGTATTATGGAGCAGGAGGGTCAGTTTGCATACCACTGGCGGTGTGGGAAGATTGGTATTTCGCATTTATGCTTTGCGGATGATCTTATGGTTTTCTGTAGGGCAGAGAGGGAGTCAGTTGCTGCAGTTAATGTTGTCCTTGGTCAGTTCCAAGCTCTTTCTGGGTTGATTCCTAATCCTAGCAAGAGCAATCTTTTTGTGGCTGGTGTGTCTTCTGAGACTAAGCAAGAGTTACTTGGGATTCTTGGTTTTCAGGAAGGGGTATTACCTGTCAGATATCTTGGGGTTCCTCTGATTTCTACTAAGCTTACGGCAGTGGATTGTAGGGTTCTTGTCGACAGGATTGTAGCGAGAGTTAAGAGTTGGACTAGTAGGGTTCTTTCTTTCGCAGGGAGGCTTCAGCTCATTCAATCTGTATTGTTCTCTATTCAGGTGTATTGGTCCTCCATTTTTATCTTGCCTAAGTCAGTGGTGATTAAGGTTGAAACTACTTTGCGTAGTTTTCTTTGGAAGGGTTCAGATTTAGGTAAAGGTGGGGCCAAGGTTGCATGGTCTTCGGTGTGTTTACCAAAGGAAGAGGGTGGTCTCGGTATTAAGAGCGTTGAGTGTTGGAATAAAGCTGCCATAAGTAAGCATTTGTGGGCTGTCTGTAGCAATTTGAGGTCTTCTGTCTGGGTCTCGTGGGTTAGATCTACTCTACTTAAGGGAAAGAATGTGTGGGAGGTTAGGTGCCCTGGGGATTGCTCGTGGAGTTGGAGGAAAATTCTAGGCCTTCGGTGTCTTGTGCGGCGGTTGATGCAGTTTCGCGTGGGTAATGGGGAGGATATTTCTCTTTGGTTTGATTATTGGCATCCGTTGGGTCCTTTGGTGGAGGTGTTTGGGCGACAGATTATTTATGATTCTGGTTTTGGTCTTCATGCTAGGGTGGCGGATGTTGTTCAGGGGAGGGATTGGGCTTGGCCTCGTTCCCTGACCGGGAATTGGATGGACATTATCAGTGGTATCCCTGCTTCCTTCAGGCCTAATAACTCTCAAGCTGATACTTTGTGTTGGGTTGAGGACTCTCGGGGGGCTTTCTCTATTCGTAATGCTTGGGAGGCTCTTCGGTCCCGGCAGCTAGCGGTGGATTGGTTTAGATCCGTTTGGCATTCTAAATCAATTCCTAGACATGCTTTCATCTTCTGGCTGGCCATTAGGGGTGCTCTTTCTACTCAGGATAAGCTTCTTGTTTATGGCTTGATTCCGGCTATTCGTTGTGTGTTTTGTGGAGGGAGTTGTGAGGATGTCCCTCATCTCTTTTTTGATTGTTCTTATTCTTGCGAGGTTTGGTTTGCTCTTTTAAGGAAGTGCAGATTACCTCTGCGTGCTCGGAGCTGGGAGGATACTATTCTTTGGTCTTGCCATTTCCGCGGTCGGCAACTTCGTGGGTGGGTGGTGCGTATTATGCTTGCGGCTGCTGTCTATGCTATTTGGCGTGAGCGGAATGCTAGGATGCATGGCGAGTTACCTAAACCTGTTACCATGGTTGTTCGTTCCATTGTCAGAGATGTTTGTATGCGGCTTAATTCCTTATCTGGTGTGATGCCTTCTCCTACTAATAGGTGGCTCCACCAGTCTTGGGGTTTATCTGATTCTATTTTTTTGTAATTCGCTTGTTTTGCCTTTATGGGGTTTGGTGGGTTCTTTTGGCTGTACCCTATGACAGGTTTTGTGCTTAGCTTTTATTGCTTTACTGTTTTTTGAGTTTCGATTGGTAGGGGGCCTGTCCCTTGTCTGACCTTGTGATCTTCTCGCTGGGGTATGCCCCTTTGCTTTTGTTTTGTCTCTTTGGTTAATATACTTACATTATCCAAAAAAAAAGTAAACTCATAGTTTGCTGTGACACTGAAAATGTTCACCTTTGATCTAATTAGCAAAACTAATAAAGACCAGAGAATTCTATGAGTCTAAGGTGAAACCTGAAACTCAATGTTGGCTAAAAACCCAACTGGCTTAACTCCAGACATATATATTGTCTAGAATTATTATAGACAACATAATTGCCTAAAACTTAAAAAGGAGGCTAACCAACTTAGAGGTGGTTAACCAGGTGGCTATCCCTCTCCCCCTTGAAAGAAGGTATACCGCCTTTAACAAACCTAAGCCTAGCAATGGATGAAGAGTATCCGCAAAGCTAATATATAGAATAGATTCCTTACAGGCTTGCTGGAAAGAGAAACCAGCATAGGCTAGATAGATGGAAATAATCTATCATGGTTTTAACAGAGTGACTCAGAATACTAAGTCTTAGAACCTGTTGATGGGTGTCTGACACAGAGTATTCAGAACGAATGTTATCAATCAGAAAACTATGATTAACATTCCTTTCTAACTTTATTCGAAGAGTTTCTAAGATATAACAAATGTTTGTGAGAAACATAAACTTTAATCTTAGATTTTAAGCTAATCCAATTGAAACAATTGTGATTAACTTAATAAGCAGAAGCTTCCTATTAAGCTTAGCTTCTTACGTAGGAAAAGGATTAACAAAGTTATCCATAGCAACCCAAGCTTTAATACCATTAAACAATATCCAGAGAATACTGGGGTTTAAATATATATTCTAAAAGCTAGAGTAAGGTTGAAGAGAAGAGAGGAATGTTCTCTTTCAAGCTTTTCCCTAATTAACAGATTTGAACTAGAAGGCTTATCTCTATTAAGAGAATCAGTCTTCATAACCAGTGACACAACTGGTCTGTTAAGAACAAAAGTTCTTCTAGGTTCAATAAATAATTGAGACCTAGTTTTACTAGTAGATTCCTTAAATTTCCACAATAAATCTACTACAGATTTCTTAACTGAACAAAACCAAGAAGGATTTTGGTTTTTTTTTGGATAATGTAAGTATATTAACCAAAGAGACAAAACAAAAGCAAAGGGGCATACCCCAGCGAGAAGATCACAAGGTCAGACAAGGGACAGGCCCCCTACCAACCGAAACTCAAAAAACAGCAAAGCAATAAAAGCTAAGCACAAACCCTGTCATAGGGTACAGCTAAAAGAACCCACCAAACCCCATAAAAGGCAAAACAAGCGAATTACAAAAAAATAGAATTAGATAAACCCCAAGACTGGTGGAGCCACCTATTAGTAGGAGAAGGCATCACACCAGATAAGGAATTAAGACGCATACAAACACTCTGACAATGGAACGAACAACCATGGTAACAGGTTTAGGTAACTCGCCATGCATCCTAGCATTCCGCTCACGCCAAATAGCATAGACAGCAGCCGCAAGCATAATACGCACCACCCACCCACGAAGTTGCCGACCGCGGAAATGGCAAGACCAAAGAATAGTATCCTCCCAGCTCCGAGCACGCAGAGGTAATCTGCACTTCCTTAAAAGAGCAAACCAAACCTCGCAAGAATAAGAACAATAAAAAAAGAGATGAGGGACATCCTCACAACTCCCTCCACAAAACACACAACGAATAGCCGGAATTAAGCTATAAATAAGAAGCTTATCCTGAGTAGAAAGAGCACCCCTAATGGCCAACCAGAAGATGAAAGCATGTCTAGGAATTGATTTAGAATGCCAAACGGACCTAAACCAATCCACCGCTGGCTGCCGGGACCGAAAAGCCTCCCAAGCATTAGGAATAGAGAAAGCCCCCCGAGAGTCCTCAACCCAACACAAAGTATCAGCTTGAGAGTTATTAGGCCTGAAGGAAGCAGGGATACCACTGATAATGTCCATCCAATTCCCGGTCAGGGAACGAGGCCAAGCCCAATCCCTTCCCTGAACAACATCCGCCACCCTAGCATGAAGACCAAAACCAGAATCATAAATAATCCATCGCCCAAACACCTCCACCAAAGGACCCAACGGATGCCAATAATCAAACCAAAGAGAAATATCCTCCCCATTACCCACCCGAAACTGCATCAACCGCCGCACAAGACACCGAAGGCCTAGAATTTTCCTCCAACTCCACGAGCAATTCCCAGGGCACCTAACGTCCCACACATTCTTTCCCTTAAGCAGAGTAGATCTAACCCACGAGACCCAGACAGAAGACCTCAAATTGTTACAGACAGCCCACAAATGCTGACTTATGGCAGCTTTATTCCAACACTCCACGCTTTTAATACCGAGACCACCCTCTTCCTTTGGTAAACACACTGAAGACCATGCAACCTTTGCCCCACCTTTACCTAAATCTGAACCCTTCCAAAGAAAACTACGCAAAGTAGTTTCAACCTTAATCACCACTGACTTAGGCAAGATAAAAATGGAGGACCAATACAATTGAATAGAGAACAATACAGATTGAATGAGCTGAAGCTTCCCTGCAAAAGAAAGAACCCTACTAGTCCAACTCTTAACTCTCGCTACAATCCTGTCGACAAGAACCCTACAATCCACTGCCGTAAGCTTAGTAGAAATCAGAGGAACCCCAAGATATCTGACAGGTAATACCCCTTCCTGAAAACCAAGAATCCCAAGTAACTCTTGCTTAGTCTCAGAAGACACACCAGCCACAAAAAGATTGCTCTTGTTAGGATTAGGAATCAACCCAGAAAGAGCTTGGAACTGACCAAGGACAACATTAACTGCAGCAACTGACTCCCTCTCTGCCCTACAGAAAACCATAAGATCATCCGCAAAGCATAAATGCGAAATACCAATCTTCCCACACCGCCAATGGTATGCAAACTGACCCTCCTGCTCCATAATATGCATCAACCCCGAGAAGACCTCCATAGCCAGCACAAATAAATAAGGGGACATAGGATCCCCCTGCCTCAAACCTCGGCCACTAGCAAAGAAACCATTCAACTCGCCATTGATAGAAATCGAGAAACGGGGAGTGGAAATGCACTCAGAAATCCAAGTTATCATCTGCTCTGGGAAGCCTAAAATCTGTAAAATAGCCACTAAGAAATCCCACCGCACAGAATCATAAGCTTTCATTAAATCTACCTTCAGCGCACACCTAGGATGAACCCCATCACGATGATAGTTCCTTAACAATTCCTGCGACAGTAATATATTATCACTAATCCTCCTACCAGCAACGAAGGCCGACTGAAAAGGACTAACAACATCAGGCAGCACCATCTGAACACGATTCGCAATAATTTTGGCAATGCATTTGTAGATAGTGTTACAGCACGAAATAGGCCTAAAATCCCCAACCTTAGAAGGATTAGGAACCTTAGGAATAAGAGCAACCACAGTAGCATTCACTTGCTTGAGCAATCTCCCGGAGCTAAAAAACGAATGAATAGCACGAAGAAAATCATCACCAACAACAGACCAAGCTTTCTTAAAGAAAGTAGCATTATACCCATCCGGACCAGGAGCTTTATTAGCTTTTAAAGAGAACAAAACTGCCTTAATTTCAACATCAGTAACCTCTCTACCCAAGGTAGCACACTGATCACTAGAAATACGCTTCGGGAGAGCCCGCCTCACTAAATCAAGGTCAATCCTAGGGCATCCAGCAGGCTGTCTCAGAAGTGTCTCAAAGAAGTTCACCACCATTGATTTAACTTCACTAGGCTCCTCCACACGATTACCATGCTCATCGGTAAGAGATAATACCTTACTCCTACTACATCTTTGTCTCATCGATCGAAAAAAGAACTTAGAATTCCTATCTCCCAAATTAATCCACTGAACCCGAGACTTTTGTCTCAAAAAACTCTCTTCAACTCTACTCAAATCACCATAAAGTTTCACCAACCGAGACTCCTCCCCATGTAAAGAAATGTTCGTAGGTTGCCTCTGAATATCCCATTGCACAGACTCTAAATCATGCTTAGCTTGCTGCACCCTAGAAGACAAGTCAGAATAACACTCCCTATTAAGTTTCTTAAGCTCCACTTTCAATCTTTTTAGCTTCTTACATAGCTGAAACATAGGAGACCCATCCACCCTGTCCGCCCAAACTCGATCCACCAAGGATAAAAATTCTGGATGATCCGCCCAGAAATCAAAAAACTTAAAAGGCACCCGTCGCCGAGGGAGATCCACAATCTTAACAATCATAGGAGAGTGATCAGAAACACTGGAAGGAAGAAAATGCGCCTCAGAACCTCGAAATGAAATATCCCACTTCAAATTGACCAAAGCTCGATCTAACTTTCGAAGAATAGGATCAACCGTACGATGATTAGACCATGTATAGAAGCACCCATTAAATCGCAGATCATCCAACCCAGACTCGGCTAAACAATTAGAAAAGGCGTCTTTCCAATGTGGCCAAGAATTGGATCCTCCAACACTCTCAACCGAAGACTTAATAGCATTAAAGTCACCCATCACAATCCAAGCACTATTCTCCCATTCCACTCCGCGCGCCACTAAATCAGCCCACAACGCCTCCCTACGAACATTACAATTATCACCGTACACTATCGATATCATACACTCCCAAGTAGAATCAACAGAAGAAACTCTACAATGGATAACTTGTTCAGAAGATCCGACAACTAAAACAGTAACATCGAACGGATTCCAACAAACCCAAATCCTCCCCAAAGAGGAAAAATTATAATTGCACTCCACCTTCCAAGATCAGTCAATGGTCTTAAGAATAACATCTTTATTTTTCTCCAGAACTTTCGTTTCCACTAAACCACACAAAGACAATTTCTCATCTTTAATCAAATTGCGAACCTCTCTTTGCTTCAAAGGGTCATTAAGACCCCTAATATTCCAGCACCCAAAAATCATAATAAATATACAAAGATAAGAAGAAACCCCCACAAATCTATCTCCACTTACCCCCCCTAGGGGGAGGAGTGCTTCTTATTCTTCTTACCCTTACTACTAGAACCTTTCTTCTTCTTTTTCTTTTCCAGAGAATCCTTAACTTTTGAAGCCAAAGCATTACGAGGAGGACTAGAATCACTACCATCCTCACCATGACCAGCCTCATCCTTATCACAAAGAGCATCTCCATCATCACAAAGAGCATCCCTGTCATCAACATAACCATTAGCCCCATCCTTACAAAGAACAGCCCCTGCATCACAAACAGTGTCCATAATTGCTAAAGGAGTACCCTCTTCCGTTACTTCCAAATTCAGAGTATGGTCGTTGCCCTCCATTGGCACTAAATTAAGATGATTATCAATATTTTCCACAAGCGGAACACTAGCACTGTTCCCCATAGTAGATAATTCTCCACCCTTGTTCCTTTTTTTAACCTCAACCCAAACCGGTCGTTTAGGCCCCAACGAGTCTTCTTGCCTCTTCTTCATATCATGAACATCAACCCCTCTATTTCCTTTAACCAGATTCACATTGTCACCCAAATCTTGAACACTTGGTTTACATATACCCGACGCATGCCCAAACACCTTACAAATATTACACCTAGAAGGAAGCCACTCATAAACAGCATAAATAGTTTTCCACTCCCCATTAGCACATTGAATATCAAACTCATTAATGACATCCTTCGAAGCATCAATCTCAACACACACACGAGCAAAGCTAAGACGTTTCCTAGCTAATGTAATGTGATCAGCATGTAATGGAATGCCCAAAGCACTAACTACAAAACTCAGGCCCTTAGAAGTCCAATATTCAAAAGGTAGATTATAAAGTTTAACCCATACAGGAATATTGCGTAACTCATCTTTAGACAAGGATAAACTAGGCTGCCACCTTTTAAGAACAAGCAATTTATTCACTATATGCCATGGACCTTTTTCAAGAACTTCACAAGCATGGTCAAGACTATCAAACTTGAAAATAAAGAACCCTTGTTCCGAAGATAAGACTTCTTTAAGGCCAAACCTACCCCAAATTTTATGAACTACTGAATTCACTACGGGGAAAGGAATTCGCTTATCCACAAAGTACCCTATCAAGGAAGTTCTCCATTCTTCACTTCCCTCAATAGTTACCTCAACCGGAGGGCTAACTTTAATTCTTCCATTTTCTTCAGTAGGTTTAAAATATTGTAAGGATTCAAAGGTAGAAGATCGTACCTCACAAGCAATAGGAGAAGAATTCTGGACAGCCTTAGCATAAGATGGTTTCAGCCCTTGATCATGCATGGAAGAAGGTGTTGAAAATGGTCCAAGATCAGCCCCTCCTTGTCCAAAGCTACCAAGACCCGAAATTGAGCCCAAAGCACTCGATTTCGGCCCAATTACACCCACATCAGACCCAAAATGCAAGTTACCAAGCTTTTCCTTTCTATTATCATCTCTTGTAAGCCCAAATCCACCACAATTCGAAGGTGATTCAATAACATTAATCCTTGGCCCATCTAATTTTGTAGAATCAGCCCCATTAGCTCCAATTTCGTACCCAACATTACCAATACCCGAAATTGAACCCAATGCACCACATTTTGACTCTATTACCCCCATTCCTTGCTGAATACTTTTATTTAGTGGAGGAAGGTCATCAACAACCACCTTCCTTTGACAATTTTGGCCATTAATGTCAATATTAGCATCCTTATGTTGAAAAATCCGCCCATGAGAATCATCCATCCTTTGAATTATTTGCCCATTGCACATGTCTCCAACCACTATTTGAAAATTTTGTCCATTATTATCTCTATGCAACACCTCATTCAACAAGTCTTCACCTTTGTTACCAATGTCAACCACACCTTTCTTCTTGTCTAATCCCGAAATAGTTGAAAGACAACCAATTCTTCCTTTGGAGACAGCTCCTACTCTATCACAATTATCATCCATTTCAAGAGACCTACTACTTACACCAAAAGAGACATTTTTCATTGCACCACCATTACCAAATTCAGTTTTAACAACTCCAGCTGAAGCTTTATCATGACAGCCCTTCATACCATTGAATTTCAAAGAAGAAACATGGTTGCCATCCTTCATACCACCATCAACAATAGAGGGCATATCATGGCAGCCCTTCATTACCCCTTCATGACAGCTCTTTATCCCATTTATCATCAAAGAAGAAGAAGAAACATGGTCTCCATCCTTCTTGACACCACCATCTATAGATGATATATCATGACAGCCCATGACTAGCCCTTCATGATAACCATTCACTCCATTGGAACTCAAAGAAGAAACATGGTCTCCACCCTTCTTCACACCACCATCAGCTATATGATAGCCCTTCATTCCATTTGAGATCAAAGAAGAAACATGGTCTCCATCCAAGAAGGATTTTGGTTTGGTTGAGGTAAGAGACTGTTTTTAGAGAATAGAGTTTTAACAAACTTCTCCATATTAATAAGGTTATAAACCTTATTGAGTCTATTAATAACCTTAAGGTAATCAGTTATACTGATTTTAGGTTTAACAGACTTTTGAGCTAAGACAAGAGGTATTGTCACTGAGGATTTTAATCATTGGTTAAGATAAACCAAAAAAATTTATTCCTCATTTGAAGTTCATTCTTATTATAAAGAATGACCTTAGAATTCTTAGCAGAGGATTCTGCTGACTTTTGAACCATTCAAAAGGTTGAATTATGGGATTCAGAATTCTAAAACCCGATTCAGAATAAGAGGATTTATCCTTGTCTTTATGAAGAGAAGAATTAGAATCATCATCTGCTTTCAAAGGCTAAGAAGAATTAATTAACTCTTCATTGGAAGATTCAGCCTTGGCAGTGCTAGAGGAATTTATAGGTTGATAAAAATGATCAACAATATCTTTACCAGGCTTACTACCTATGTTGCTAGGCTGATGGAAATCAACCATTGGCTGAGGAGATTCAACCACTTGATTGTAATAGGATTGAGAAATCAAGTTTCCCAAATCTTGTTTGTTGTTAGACTGAGAAGATTCAGTCTTAACATCTTTAGGCTGGAAACATTCAGCCTTAGCACTAAGCTGAGAAGATTCAGTCTTAGTACTATTTTCTAATTGTGATCCTTTTCCCAATTTGTCTGTATTAGTGACAGATGAAACTTTTGTGTCACTACCAGATTTGATATCAGTAGAATGTAATTCCCTGATATTTTTGCTAGAGGAGCTAAGTTCAGAATTAACTTTAGCTAACCTCTTGAAGATCTTAGAGAACAATAAATAATTGCTAGAATCTACATGACTAGGAATATCTGTCAAAGGTTTAGGATTAACCTTTTGCTCAGAATGAGAGGCTTGAGGTATTAAGCTACTCTGACTCTTTGGAAGGATATTACCTTTCCTAAGAGGTTGTTTAGCAGGTAAATTCTGCTGAAAGCATTTCTCAAACTGAACTGCTCTATTTACCTCTGGAAGTTTAGGAGGTTGATCTGTTGATGTATTAACAGTACCTTCTAACTTAATAGAGGATATATGCTATTCTAATTCAGCATATGTTCTAATATTTTCTGCAAAATATCTTCTGAGAAATTCAAAGAAATCCATATATTAATGGATTTTTTGTAGATAGAAGTCATATTCTTTATAAAGAAAAGACCTCTATTTCTCAGAAAAGCGAGTTAAGAATCTATCCTTAACCTCAGCATTTTCTGGAGTACTAAGAGCTAAATTAATGGAGATGCTACTGGATCTAGCTATTTGATCCATAACCTATTCCATTCTCCTGCTTTAAGGGCTAGGAGGCAAACTGTTACTAAAACAGCGAGCTTGTAATAGACATAAAAGATTATGTCTATCTGAATCTAAATTCTGTAAACAAGGATGTTCACAGAATTTTTGAAGCATGATAAACAAAGCAGAGCTAAACTTATCATGTTGATCTTCACTTGCTAGTCTATTTTCTGAATTCAGAAAATCGATCTATCTTCCTAATTCCTCATGGAAGATTTGCATGTCACTGAAGTCAAGTTGAGACAACTTGTCAATAGCACTATTGACAAGATCTCTACTCATCTTCTTTTAGAAAGAAAATTCTTTCTAAATTTTTTATAGAATTAAGATGATTAATCCTATCTTCATACTCAGTGTTAGTATGCTCTAAACTTGCAGCATAGTCTGATCTAGCTTATCAGAAAGCTTCGGGAATGGTATCAGAACCTATCCAAAATTTTTTCAAGGGGATATAGTGGCTATGTTTAATAATTCACTGTCTTTTTGAAAAATAATCATAGATCCTTAAAAGAAGCAATTAAACTTTGTCGTTGGTTTTGGGTTAATGCTAATAGTATTGAGGAAGAACTTGCTTGGTTTGAAATTCTAGAGTCTTTTGAATCTTTTAAGTATATATGTCAAATAGAGATTGAAGCTAAGGTGTCAAGAATTTGAAGTTGTCTTTTGGAGTGATTTTGATCTTTTTGTTCTAGATCTCGTATTGGGATAAGGTGTTTTGATTAAGTGTTGCAAAAATCTACAGGCCGTTTGCCGTTTAGCTGAGGGAAGGCGTCGAGACGTTGTTGTTGCTTGAAAGTTTGGCACGATTTCTGAAACACAAATACCAACACTATGTCTAGTTTGATTTTGTCATCTAGAATGGCTTCTACTTCTTCTTCCACTTCATTTTCTTCTTCATTTGTTCCTCTATCCTCTAGTAAGAATAAAGAGATGATAGAAATTTTAGATGTAGAGCAAAGTCTCCACAATTGGAGCATCCCTAAAGTCTCTGCTTCTTCAGTTTATAAAACTAGTTCTTTTAATTTTAAAAGTAAATATTTTATTAAAACTATTGAAGAAACTATTTCTGTATCGAGAGATAGTACACAGATAAATCTTCTACCCAAGAGCTTCTTTGATCTAAACAAAAAGGAGTTCCAATATGTTCATCTTGGGTTGGTACAAGTGGCTTTAAAACCACTGGTACGAGAAGGGCTGAATACGGCAGCCTTGATATGTGTTCGAGACAAGAGACATCAAGGATTCAAATATTCACTCTTTGGATGTATTGAGACCAGTCTACATGCAGGTCCTGTCTACTTCGACTGTTGTCCAGACATCTCAGTAGATGCAAGGAATGAGAACGTTTCAGACTTTCTTGTCCTTAATCTCAAAACTAGTGGCTTCAACATGGCTGAAGGTACTAGTCATCTAGCCATCGTGTGCAGAGTCTACTGCAAAGTGATGAATACCATCACTCCAGATCTCAAAGTAAAGGAGATTGTACACGACAAGAAGGGCCATACAACCTTGTTCAGGGTGAATCCAGCATCCTCTAAATTGGTTGTATCAAAAACAATTGTATGGGATGAGATCCAACTTCCAAATGACTGGGTACTGGAATCTACCGTACCTATAAAGCTTGTGCAAAATCATGAGATCGAGAGAATTATCTAATACGATGATGGATCTGTCGAATTAAAGTTTGACTCCACTCGAAGGGTTAAACTGCAAAGCGACAACTTTTCTTCTGAATCTAGGAGAAAGTCTACTTCGAGTATTCCTGCTCAGCCTTAGAGTTCCTTAATTTTTGAAGGAATTACAGTAGCATCTGGTATTGGTAGGCCTTCCTACAAAGTTGAGGTTCCAGCCGCTTCTCGAGCTTCTGAACCTACTAGTCCACCAAGCCCTACACTTTTGGGGTTTCAAGATGCAGATGTTCCTCACATCAACCCTATTTTAGTATCACCTGAAATAGGAAAAGCTGAGATTAAACAAGTGTTTAATGCACCAGAGAACCGAAGATACAAGGAATGGTTCCAGTCTCGATTCTCTAAAAAACAGAGCCTATTGTATGGAAAGTACTCCACTTACCTACAACATAGCCAAAAATTAGATATCTTTGAATTTCTCAGGAGATATCTAAAAATACATAATATCGAATGTGCTGGATTACAACAGCATGAACCTGCCGAATTACAGCAGCCAGAAGAATCTGCTGAATCACCTCAGCAACCTGACTCTGCTAAATCATCACAACAGCAAGACTCCTCGGTCAACATGATGAAAAGTTCATTTAAAACTTTCAAGACATGAGTTAACACCACGGTTACTACGGTCCATCCTCCCGAGCAACCAATTGTCATTAAAGAAGGAGTGCGTGCAGTTCCTTATAAGGAAGGCACAAAGCAGAATGAGCAACCTGCTTCTATGGGTGCACTTTCTAGTGTTGTGGAACAAGTCAATTATACAAACTTGTTTTTACAATCACTAGGGAAACAGGCTACAAGGATAGAAAATATCCTCCACAGAGTTCCCAACGGCTTAATCTCTAAAGCTAGTCCTATGCAACTAAAAGATGTAATTTGGGTGCAGACAGTGATGTACTGCTCTAAGAAATTCATAAGAGGATAGCCAAATTAAAAATTGATGAGGGTACCTCTAGCAAGAATATTAATGTCCTGACAGATATTGTTGCTCTTTCTGGCGCTAGTATGGATGAATTGGGATAATTTGAATCCCAATTAAAAGGTGAACTGGCTGAATCTCCCTAGCCATATGATACAGGCCAGCTTAACAAGCTTACGTTTGGTAAACCTAAACCAACGTATATTGCTAAGCCATACTATCATCGACCTACACCTGTAGATCTACTTAGCGAAGATAGTCCTGGAATCTTTGATGGAGTATCTTTTGATGGAAGATCATTGGTCGAATGGAATATTTATGGGTAGTCTGAATATCAGATTATGCAGACCCTCAAACATATTTTGATGTATGCTCAAGCATCCCTAATCAAGGGTAATACTGAAGAGCATACATGTCTACTTATTACTTCAGGATTTTCTGGAGAATTGGCAGGATGGTGGGACGATCATCTTACGAATGGTTAGAGAAACACCATCAAATCAGCTACTAAGTTTGATCACTCTCAACATGATCAGATGGGCAATCCTAAGGTACAACCAGATATGGTCAACACCTTGGTATATACGATATGCCTCCACTTTGTGGGTAATTTGGATGTCTATCAAGCCCAAATGAGTGAACAATTGATAAATCTGAAGTGTCAAACCTTATTGAACTTCAGATGGTATAAAAGTGTTTTCTTCTCCAAAGTCTTTCAACGAAAAGATTTTAGCATGGACTTTTGGAAAGAAAGATTCTTGCTGGTTTACCCACTTTATTTGCTGAAAGGGTAAGAACCAGTATTAAGAACAAGAATGATGGATCCATTCCATGGCATATGCTTACCTATGGGGATATTTCATCAGAAATAGTCGCTACAAGTTTGGCCATATGTACTGAGCAGAAGTTGCAGCGCAAAATGGATAAGGGTTCCGCAAAGAAAACCATGGGAGACTTTTGTGAGCAATATGGCTACAATGAGTTTTCTTCGAAGCCTCCCAAGCACAGGTCCACAAGTAAGAATTATAGACCGTTTAAAAAGAAGAAATTCTATAAACGATCTCTGGAGGAGAAGGACTAGCGTCGCCAGCAACGACGAAAGAAGCCTTACTTGAATTCAAGTAAAGGAAGGAGAAAGAAGACACCTATCTGCTATAGGTGTGGTAAAGCAGGGCATTACAGTAATGACTATACAACAAGGACCAAAATAAATGCTCTGAAGTGTAGCGATAAAATGAAACGCTACATGGAGAAAGTTCTTCTGTCCGATTCAAATGAAGAAGATGAAATCGATTATATCGATGACATCTTATATATACTAGTTCAGATTCTGAATTCGCAGAATCTTCCTCATCCTCTAAAGAAGAAGAACAATGCAACTGTGATCATTACAAGTCCATCCTGAAGCTTAATGGACTTAGCATCAATATGTTGAGAAAAGAAGACAGTTTTATTCTAGACTGCATATTGATGATCTAGTCAAGAAACAATCTGTTATGGAACAATACCTTGCTATGGCTCAAGAAAAGAGGCCATCTGAAAGACAACTCGAAATTCCTAAATAGCATCACTTGTTTCAAGAAGTTTTACAGAGAGTTCAGAATGAAAAGGCAGCTAGTAGACAGCCTACTGTCGCTGAACTAAGAGCTGAAATGAATTCCTATAAAAAAGAATTACAATAGCTGAAAAGGCAGCAGCAAAATCATGATCAGCAAATACAAGATCATGATCCGCGAATACAAGCCTGTGAATCTCATCACTCGGAAGTATTGTCTTAAGCAAGTTTAGCAAGAGATATTGCTGGAATACTTGAAGAAGAAAAGGCTAATGAGCCTTCAACCTCACAGCTGAATGGGCAATTGAATGAAGAGGAAGCTCCTCCAACAATCAACAATATAGAAAAGGTTATAGTACAAAAGTGGTATTCTAAAGTTACCATTGTTGTCTCTAAAACCTTTATCTTTGAAGGAGAAGCATTGATCGATTCAGGTGCAGACTTGAATTGTATTAGTGAGGGTATTATTCCTTCACAATACTTTTCCAAGACCACTCAGATGCTGAATATAACAAATGGTGGAAGAATGCTTATTGAGTATAAACTCTCAGAAGCAGCAGTCTGCAATGATGGAGTATGTTTTGAAACTCCATTCATATTAGTTAAAGGATTATCAGAATCAGTAATCCTGGGGACTTCTTTCCTCAGTATGATTTATCCTTTTACGGTTACAGCAGAAGGAATTGAGTCTAATATAGATGGACGATCTATCAAGTTCGCTTTTGCTTAACAACCGAAGTACAAGGAGATTCATAATCTCAGAGAGAAAATCTCTATAAAGGAGAAATTCCTCTTGTCTCTTAAAGAAGAGATAAAGTACAAGTCTACCTCTGAATAACTGAACAAACCAACTACCCAAGAAAAGGTTAGACAGTTCCAGAAGCAACTTGAGGAATCTGTATGTTCAGATGTTCCTAATGCTTTCTGGTCTAGACAGAAGCATATGGTATGCCTTCCGTATGTTAATGGATTTGATGAAAAAAGAGTCTCTACCAAAGCAAGACCTATCCAGATAATAGCAGACATCTTAAGATCTGCAAGAATGAAATTTAAGAACTCATGCGAAAAGGTTTAATCCGCAAGAGTCAATCTCTTTGGTCTTGTCCTGCATTTTATGTTGAGAATGCAACAGAGCTTGAGCGTGGCATGCCAAGGCTTGTCATCAATTACAAGCCCTTAAACGAAGCTCTACAATAGATTAGGTATCCTATTCCCAACAAGAGAGACCTCCTTAATAGGCTTTATGAAGCCTGCATCTTCTCAAAATTTGATATGAAAAGTGGGTATTGGCAGATTTAGATTGCTGAAGTAGACAAGTATAAAACTGCCTTTACTGTTCCTTTTGGGAATTATGAATGGAACATGATGCCTTTTGGACTGAAGAATGCTCCTTCAGAGTTCCAACATATCATGAACGAGATATTCAATCCTTATATGGATTATATCATCGTTTATATTGATGATGTCTTGGTATTTTCCAAGAGTTTGGATAAACATTGGAAGCATCTCAACACCTTCCATAATGTTGTTCAGCGGGCAGGATTGGTTGTATCTGCCAAAAAGATAAAGTTGTTTCAGGACAACGTGAGATTTCTGGGTCATAACATCTACCATGGCTCAGTTATTCCAATTGACAGGGCGATTGTCTTTGCAGAAAAGTTTCCTGACTAAATTACAGACAAACAACAACTGCAGAGATTCCTGGGAAGTCTAAATTACTTAGCAGACTTCTACAAAGACCTTGCCAAAGACGCTAAGCCTTTATTCTCAAGGCTTAAGAAGAGTCCTGGATCTTGGACAGAGGCCTGCACTAAGGCTGTTCAGAAGATCAAGTCAAAGGCCAAGGAATTACCATGCCTAGCCATCCCTTATCCAGATACCTTCAAAATAGTGGAGACTGATGCATCTAAATTAGGTGATGGGGGTATTCTTAAACAGAATCTAAATGGGAAAACTTCCCTTGTTAGATTCTCGTCTGGGGTGTGAAAACCAGCCCAACAAAACTACTCAACAGTCAAAAAGGAAATCCTTGCGATTTTACTTTCTGTTTCAAAATTTCAAAGCGATTTACTAAATCAAAAGTGTTTTATTAAGGTAGATTGCAAATCTACAAAAGAGATTTTGAAAAAAGATGTGAAAAACCTAGCCTCTAAACAAATCTTTGCTAGGTGGCAAGCAATTCTTTCAATCTTTGATTTTGACATTGAGTTTATTAAAGGCGAGAATAACTCCTTGCTTGATTTTCTAACCCGTGAATTCTAGCAGGGCTTCAAAGAGAACTCAAGAAGCTGCTCTTCCAAGCAGCACTAAACGAGTCTCTGCAGATTCAACCTCCTCTAATCCTAAGAGGATTGACGATGGATATAAGCGTACAACTAGGACGCTTGCCTCCTTTATTGAAGCTGAGCACTGGGGATCAGACCTAGAATTAATTGCTCAAATCTATCTCCAAGACCATTTATCTCCTTCCATTGATTTTCAGAAATCAAGAAGATGGTTTGAGACTATCTTGATGGAAACAGGCTGTGCTCGTATCACCCACTACTACAAAAGTAACAAGTCAATCAGTTACTCCAAGATGATTATCCTTGATGTATTCTCCCATCAGGACTGGGGTGATAATCTTTTCAGTAAACAGAAGTTCAAAGATTCGAGAGTTAATCCTAGCTCTTATAATTTCTTTGACTATGTTCAAGCCTGGAATGAAGTTCTGAATTACCAGAACATAAACTATGGTCATAGCTGGTTCATTAAACTAGCCATTACTACCAAAGATTTCAGTAGGGTTCCAATTCCTTGCTGGTTTCAGCAGTGGTTATTAAATTATGGCATAGTTGGTGATGCTCTTCCAGAATGTGTCCTGGAAGCTTCCAACAAATTTTACCAGCACAACCAGAAGAAAGTTCCTATAGAACTCTCCTTTCTTTATTTCCTGGCACTTTATCAAGTTCCATGGATTTCAAGATGGGAATATCAGTTCAACAAAGATCCATTCAGTCTTGAAGTAGAAAAAGGTATTCCTCTAGCTTTTCTGCGGGTCTTCTACACTCGATGGTGGCAGAAATATCCAGTTGAAGAATTCTATGCTAGAAACTGCAACCTTATCACTCTTTTCCCACCAAAGAGACTTTTGGAACGCCTTAATAATAAGGCAAAGGGTAAAGAGGTTATTCCTACCTCTTCTTCATCTAAAGACAAAAAAGAAGTTTTGTCTCTTGCTAGGGCATTGCTTAAGGAATGTACTCCACCAGCAATAATTAAAAGTAAGTTGGCCAGCTGTGTGTCTCAACCTACTCAAGTAGATGAAGATGAAGACTCTGAGGGAATGTCTTTTGGAAGTTTTCACCCATGTGAGGCTAGATACAGCCAGGATCCTATGGATGACGTGTACGATGATGAGCACAATCCAGATCCCTATAAAGTTTGATTCCCTTCAGATAAGGTCCAGACCGACTCCACCACCTTTATGTCAAGGCGACAAGGACACGAGACCTTAGTGGGCATCTTTCCATCATCATCACTTTTACTTTACTTTTACTTTTAGTAAAGTTGTTTGTTTTATTTACTTTATGAAAGTAGCTGTCAATTTGTAATCTACTTTTTTAAATTTGTTTGTTGTTTAGCAATCATAGAAATTGCCTGGAAATTTCTTTGATCTTATCAAAAGAGTATGCTCTCCCTATATAAGGGTATGACACCTCTCTGGTTAAGCATCTCGAAAATATCCAAAGCAATCTCTATTGCCTGTACAATCTTTCCTCTCTTGTAATCTTTCCTCTTTGAATATAAGATACAGTTTTCTTCTTCAATTTTCTTACTTTGTTTTAATTCCGCATTTCTTATTTTATTTTAAGCTTTCTTACTTTGAATTTCATACTCAGTGTTAATATACTCTAAGCTTGCAGCATAGTCTGATCTAGCTTATCAGAAAGCGAATTTGAGCTTTGATTTCTTCTGGTAAATTCAGAAGACTTGATGACTGGACTTCATCTTCTTTCTGTGCTTGCTCGTTTACAGCAAGATGATACTGAAGTCGCTCAATCTAAAACTCCAATTCTTGAATTTCTGATTAATGTTTCTGCTTAAGCTCTGCAGTCTGAACTATCAAAGCTTGAGACCTGGCTTCCAATGTATAATTGTGACCAGCTTGATTTCTCACATCAATGGATACTTGATATGAGTGAAGAGCAGCCTTAGCTTCTTCTTCAAAATAGAAACCTTGCCATAAAGGTTTCTTAACACAATAGATGCTGCTTGCAACGTCTGTCAAGTTGGAGAAGACGCCTGTCTGTCTACTGTTGAAGACAGCTTAAAAGTCAAAGTTAGAACGGGCTTTGACTCCTACCTTGTTATTGGGCCTGAAAGATACAGACTGTTCAATTCAGAGAAGCACTCGAATGAACTTGGGCTTCCTGACTTTATCGTACGGAGAGAGCCTCCAAAGATGATCCATCAAGGTTTGCTGTTCTTAATTAAGGACAGTACCAGAGATGGCCTTGTAACTAGGCTCAAGTAAGTCAAGATTAAATCTATCATTACTTGGGTCATATCTAACTTGTGGGATATAGTCCACAGAGCTAGACTGGCTAGATCTTGCCATTGAGAAATCTGCAAAGAGATAATCGTTAGCAACATCATAAAAAGAAATAAATTCTTTTCTTTTTCTAGACATTTAAAAATCTTTTAAATTTAAAAACATCTGGATTTGTAATACGTTCTACCGTGAGGTAGGATCTGGACACAGATCTTTCTTGATAATAATATATACTGCAAGACAGTGTTAAAACTGTAACACAGTATTGGACAAAGTCCATTTTCTAAAGAACCGCAGAGGGGTCCTGACTTGCTTGCCTTAAGAGTAGATGACTCAGCAAGGTGGATATGTTCAGAAGAAACATCCCCGAATCCAAGTGATTCTATTCTAGAAAGAAAGAAGTTGAAGTGTCAACTTTCAATCTCATAAAAAAGAAACAATAAAGGATATCAAATAAATATCTGATTCCTATAATTTATAGAGGCCATTGCTTTGATAAATATATGTTTAAGATTAGTCCCAAGTGTGGAACAAAACTCTTCATTCTGTTGGTTATCGTCAGCATTACTTAACAACCTGTTAATCTTAAACAAAAGACTGCAACAGACTGATTAGCAATAAAGGTGAATATAATGCACAGCACAAAATAGAAATGATATAATAATTTTTATAAACTTAATCCCTAAAGACCAAGCTTATAATTATTAAGTAAATAGTATAACCATAACCTGGCAAAATTAGAGAAAAGGCAAAACTTTTAACTCTGAGAAAAAGTAAAAACTTAATCTCTTTTCTAAACAACTTCAGAAAATAAGGATAGAATAATCCTTTGAAGATGTTATAGCAAAAGTACAAAGTTTTAAAGCATTTATACAAGGTTTTTAGAGTGAAGTAACTTAGAAAACCAAGCAAAGTTTTGACAGAACAAAACTATCGCAGATAGGCTTGAAACTGTCAAAAACATTATTAATATTTAACAGAACAGGGACTGTCCCAAACAAGACTGCTACTGCCAAAAATATTAATAAGATTCTTTTCTAAGACTATAATTATAGTCTTGTATATAAACAAGATGTTCATTGATCCTTTGAAAAATTCAAAAAGAATCTTTCAATTCGAAAGGCATTCCAATCTAATCTTGCTATGGTATTACAAAATGTAATTCCATGTTTAGACACAAGTCCAAACTTTCTTTGCCAAAAGTTGATTTAGCAAAATTACCAAAGTGATTACTCTAGTAATTCTTGAAAGAGATAAAATAATCTCAAAGGGTTACATCACAACACTTCATAAGAAAGGGCTGTAATGTCTATCTCTTAATGAAAGAATACTCATTTCAAGATAGGTTAACACAAGAGTATAAATAAGCAAAGAGGAATACTTTACTTACTAATTAACTCAAAGTATCTTAGAGAAATATATAGAAGAATACTATACTAAATCTCACAAAAATTAATAATGAGAACTGTGCAAGTTTCTCAGAGGTAAATACTGAATTTAGTATCTGACTAATTAGAATATTTCTCTGTAACAGCATACTGTTAAAGAAAATGGAAGAATTAAAGTTAGCCCTCCGGTTGAGGTAGCTATTGAGGGAAGTGAAGAATGGAGAACTTCCTTGATAGGGTACTTTGTGGATAAGCGAATTCCATTCCCCGTAGTGAATTCAATAGTTCATAAAATTTGGGGTAGGTTTGGCCTTAAAGAAGTCTTATCTTCGGAACAAGGGTTCTTTATTTTCAAGTTTGATAGTCTTGACCATGCTTGTGAAGTTCTTGAAAAAGGTCCATGGCATATAGTGAATAAATTGCTTGTTCTTAAAAGGTGGCAGCCTAGTTTATCCTTGTCTAAAGATGAGTTACGCAATATTCCTGTATGGGTTAAACTTTATAATATACCTTTTGAATATTGGACTTCTAAGGGCCTGAGTTTTGTAGTTAGTGCTTTGGGCATTCCATTACATGCCGATCACATTACATTAGCTAGGAAACGTCTTAGCTTTGCTCGTGTGTGTGTTGAGGTTGATGCTTCGAAGGATGTCATTAATGAGTTTGATATTCAATGTGCTAATGGGGAGTGGAAAACTATTTATGCTGTTTATGAGTGGCTTCCTTCTAGGTGTAATATTTGTAAGGTGTTTGGGCATGCGTCGGGTATATGTAAACCAAGTGTTCAAGATTTGGGTGACAATGTGAATCTGGTTAAAGGAAATAGAGGGGTTGATGTTCATGATATGAAGAAGAGGCAAGAAGACTCGTTGGGGCCTAAACGACCGGTTTGGGTTGAGGTTAAAAAAAAGAACAAGGGTGGAGAATTATCTACTATGGGGAACAGTGCTAGTGTTCCGCTTGTGGAAAATATTGATAATCATCTTAATTTAGTGCCAATGGAGGGCAATGACCATACTTTGAATTTGGAAGTAACGGAAGAGGGTACTCCTTTAGCAATTCTGGACACTGTTTGTGATGTAGGGGCTGTTCTTTGTAAGGATGGGGCTAATGGTTATGTTGATGACAGGGATGCTCTTTGTGATGATGGAGATGCTCTTTGTGATAAGGATGAGGCTGGTCATGGTGAGGATGGTAGTGATTCTAGTCCTCCTCGTAATGCTTTGGCTTCAAAAGTTAAGGATTCTCTGGAAAAGAAAAAGAAGAAGAAAGGTTCTAGTAGTAAGGGTAAGAAGAATAAGAAGCACTCCTCCCCTAGGGGGGGTAAGTGGAGATAGATTTGTGGGGGTTTCTTCTTATATTTGTATATTTATTATGATTTTTGGGTGCTGGAATATTAGGGTTCTTAATGACCCTTTGAAGCAAAGAGAGGTTCGCAATTTGATTAAAGATGAGAAATTGTCTTTGTGTGGTTTAGTGGAAACGAAAGTTCTGGAGAAAAATAAAGATGTTATTCTTAAGACCATGGACCGGTCTTGGAAGGTGAAGTGCAATTATAATTTTTCCTCTTTGGGGAGGATTTGGGTTTGTTGGAATCCGTTCGATGTTACTGTTTTGGTTGTCGGATCTTCTGAACAAGTTATCCATTGTAGAGTTTCTTCTGTTGATTCTACTTGGGAGTGTATGATATCGATAGTGTACGGTAATAATTGTAATGTTCGTAGGGAGGCGTTGTGGGCTGATTTAGTGGCGCGCGAAGTGGAATGGGAGAATAGTGCTTGGATTGTGATGGGTGACTTTAATGCTATTAAGTCTTCGGTTGAGAGTGCTGGAGGATCCAATTCTTGGCCACATTGGAAAGATGACTTTTCTAATTGTTTAGCTGAGTCTGGGTTGGATGATCTGCGATTTAATGGGTGCTTCTATACATGGTCTAATCATCGTACGGTTGATCCTATTCTTCGAAAGTTAGATCGAGCTTTGGTCAATTTGAAGTGGGATATTTCATTTCGAGGTTCTGAGGCGCATTTTCTTCCTTCCAGTGTTTCTGATCACTCTCCTATGATTGTTAAGATTGTGGATCTCCCTCGGCGACGGGTGCCTTTTAAGTTTTTTGATTTCTGGGCGGATCATCCAGAATTTTTATCCTTGGTGGATCGAGTTTGGGCGGACAGGGTGGATGGATATCCTATGTTTCAACTATGTAAGAAGCTAAAAAGATTGAAAGTGGAGCTTAAGAAACTTAATAGGGAGTGTTATTCTGACTTGTCTTCTAGGGTGCAGCAAGCTAAGAATGATTTAGAGTCTGTGCAATGGGATATTTAGAGGCAGCCTACGAACATTTCTTTACATGGGGAGGAGTCTCGGTTGGTGAAGCTTTATGGTGATTTGAGTAGAGATGAAGAGAGTTTTTTGAGACAAAAGTCCCGGGTTCAGTGGATTAATTTGGGAGATAGGAATTCAAAGTTCTTTTTTCGATCGATGAGACAAAGATGTAGTAGGAGTAAGGTATTATCTCTTACCGATGAGCATGGTAATCGTGTGGAGGAGCCTAGTGAAGTTAAATCAATGGTGGTGAACTTCTTTGAGACACTTCTGAGACAGCCTGCTGGATGCCCTAGGATTGACCTTGATTTAGTGAGGCGGGCTCTCCCGAAGCGTATTTCTGGTGATCAGTGTGCTACCTTGGGTAGAGAGGTTAGTGATGTTGAAATTAAGGCAGTTTTGTTCTCTTTAAAAGATAATAAAGCTCCTGGTCCGGATGGGTATAATGCTACTTTCTTCAAGAAAGCTTGGTCTGTTGTTGGTGATGATTTTCTTCGTGCTATTCATTCGTTTTTTAGCTCCGGGAGATTGCTCAAGCAAGTGAATGCTACTGTGGTTGCTCTTATTCCTAAGGTTCCTAATCCTTCTAAGGTTGGGAATTTTAGGCCTATTTCGTGTTGTAACACTATCTACAAATGCATTGCCAAAATTATTGCGAATCGTGTTCAGATGGTGCTGCCTGATGTTGTTAGTCCTTTTCAGTCGGCCTTCGTTGCTGGTAGGAGGATTAGTGATAATATATTACTGTCGCAGGAATTGTTAAGGAACTATCATCGTGATGGGGGTCATCCTAGGTGTGCGTTGAAGGTAGATTTAATGAAAGCTTATGATTCTGTGCTGTGGGATTTCTTAGTGGCTATTTTACAGATTTTAGGCTTCCCAGAGCAGATGATAACTTGGATTTCTGAGTGCATTTCCACTCCCCATTTCTCGATTTCTATCAATGGCGAGTTGAATGGTTTCTTTGCTAGTGGCCGAGGTTTGAGGCAGGGGGATCCTATGTCCCCTTATTTATTTGTGCTGGCTATGGAGGTCTTCTCGGGGTTGATGCATATTATGGAGCATGAGGGTCAGTTTGCATACCATTGGCGGTGTGGGAAGATTGGTATTTCGCATTTATGCTTTGCGGATGATCTTATGGTTTTCTGTAGGGCAGAGAGGGAGTCAGTTGCTGCAGTTAATGTTGTCCTTGGTCAGTTCCAAGCTCTTTCTGGGTTGATTCCTAATCCTAGCAAGAGCAATCTTTTTGTGGCTGGTGTGTCTTCTGAGACTAAGCAAGAGTTATTTGGGATTCTTGGTTTTTAGGAAGGGGTATTACCTGTCAAATATCTTGGGGTTCCTCTGATTTCTACTAAGCTTACGGCAGTGGATTGTAGGGTTCTTGTCGACAGGATTGTAGCGAGAGTTAAGAGTTGGACTAGTAGGGTTCTTTCTTTTGCAGGGAGGCTTCAGCTCATTCAATCTGTATTGTTCTCTATTCAGGTGTATTGGTCCTCCATTTTTATCTTGCCTAAGTCAGTGGTGATTAAGGTTGAAACTACTTTGCGTAGTTTTCTTTGGAAGGGTTTAGATTTAGGTAAAGGTGGGGCAAAGGTTGCATGGTCTTCGGTGTGTTTACCAAAGGAAGAGGGTGGTCTCGGTATTAAGAGCGTTGAGTGTTGGAATAAAGCTGCCATAAGTAAGCATTTGTGGGCTGTCTGTAGCAATTTGAGGTTTTCTGTCTGGGTCTCGTGGGTTAGATCTACTCTGCTTAAGGGAAAGAATGTGTGGGAGGTTAGGTACCCTGGGGATTGCTCGTGGAGTTGGAGGAAAATTCAAGGCCTTCGGTGTCTTGTGCGGCGGTTGATGCAGTTTCGGGTGGGTAATGGGGAGGATATTTCTCTTTGGTTTGATTGTTGGCATCCGTTGGGTCCTTTGGTGGAGGTGTTTGGGCGACGGATTATTTATGATTCTGGTTTTGGTCTTCATGCTAGGGTGGCGGATGTTGTTCAGGGGAGGGATTGGGCTTGGCCTCGTTCCCTGACCGGGAATTGGATGGACATTATCAGTGGTATCCCTGCTTCCTTCAGGCCTAATAACTCTCAAGCTGATACTTTGTGTTGGGTTGAGGACTCTCGGGGGGTTTTCTCTATTCGTAATGCTTGGGAGGCTCTTCGGTCCCGGCAGCCAGCGGTGGATTGGTTTAGGTCCGTTTGGCATTCTAAATCAATTCCTAGACATGCTTTCATCTTCTAGTTGGCCATTAGGGGTGCTCTTTCTACTCAGGATAAGCTTCTTGTTTATGGTTTGATTCCGGCTATTCGTTGTGTGTTTTGTGGAGGGAGTTGTGAGGATGTCCCTCATCTCTTTTTTGATTGTTCTTATTCTTGCGAGGTTTGGTTTGCTCTTTTAAGGAAGTGCAGATTACCTCTGCGTGCTCGGAGCTGGGAGGATACTATTCTTTGGTCTTGCCATTTCCGCGGTCGGCAACTTCGTGGGTGGGTGGTGCGTATTATGCTTGCGGCTGCTGTCTATACTATTTGGCGTGAGCGGAATGCTAGGATGCATGGCGAGTTACCTAAACCTGTTGATGAAGACTTATCTAGCACAAAGGCGAGGCAACCTGCTGATTCAAAGGGATAACTTTGGAAATTCATAACGTGTGAACCGGTAGGTTTTTGGAGGCGTTTGAGTAGGTCTTTTTAAAGTTCATGATCTTATATTCGACTTTGATGTTGGAATCAGATCCATTGGAGGACACACGAGGAAGATATGGTTAGTTATTTCAAAGTATCCAGAAGCTGTCTTACTTTGACAATTGTTATCTTACTTTGACAATTGTGTTATCTTCCTTTGACATTTGTATTGCACGTTTTTATTGAGTTCAAACCTTTCTAGTCAACAAAATCACACCTTGCTTTACTTATTTTCGTTTCCTATGCTTGGAGGGTTGTTCCAAGACATTTCATTTTCTATTTAAACTCATTTGTAAGTCATTTAATAAAGGCAGAGATGAATTTCAATATAGAAATGTGAGTTTAAGTCTCTCTTGGGTTCTTTGAAGAACCTACGAACTTATCAGATTACTCTGTGGCGTTCGTACCTTCACTTATCAATCAAGTTTGCCATCCTTGATTGTGGCGTCCTCCTAATACCAAGGTTCGCACCTTCTCTATAGGTGTTAGGTCGCGGTTTCCATCCTAAACCTGAAAGTAGATCGGTCCTAGGCAGTAACATAGTTACGGGTTTCGTCACAAGTTGGCGGGGTTCGTATCATTTGGTATCAGAGACAAGGCTCTAGTCTCGGGTTTATTCTATCCTTATGTTTTTGTTTTCTATTCAAATCCATCGTATATTGTTGTTCGTTTGTAGTTCGTATCATTCGTTATCATTTCATGTGTAATTCGTATTGTTTCACATCAATAAGTGATGACCTTGATTTAAGGACAAATCCTTTTCAAGAGGAGGGGAATGATGAAGACTTATCTAGCACAAAGGCGAGGCAACCTGCTGATTCAAAGGGATAACTTTGGAAATTCATAACGTGTGAACGGCTAGGTTTTTGGAGGCGTGTGAGTAGGTCTTTTTAAAGCTCATGATCTTATCTTCGACTTTGATGTTGGAATCAGATCCATTGGAGGACACACGAGGAAGATATGGTTGGTTATTTCAAAGTATCCAGAAGCTGTCTTACTTTGACAATTGTTATCTTACTTTGACAATTGTGTTATCTTCCTTTGACATTTGTATTGCACGTTTTTATTGAGTTCAAACCTTTCTAGTCAACAAAATCACACCTTGCTTTACTTATTTTCGTTTCCTATGCTTGGAGGGTTGTTCCAAGACATTTCATTTTCTATTTAAACTCATTTGTAAGTCATTTAATAAAGGCAGAGATGAATTTCAATATAGAAATGTGAGTTTAAGTCTCTCTTGGGTTCTTTGAAGAACCTACGAACTTATCAGATTACTCTGTGGCGTTCGTACCTTCACTTATCAATCAAGTTTGCCATCCTTGATTGTGGCGTCCTCCTAATACCAAGGTTCTCACCTTCTCTATAGGTGTTGGGTCGCGGTTTCCATCCTAAACCTGAAAGTAGAACGGTCCTAGGCAGTAACATTGTTACGGGTTTCGTCACAAGTTGGCAGGGTTCGTATCATTTGGTATCAGAGACAAGGCTCTAGTCTCGGGTTTATTCTATCCTTATGTTTTTGTTTTCTATTCAAATCCATCGTATATTGTTGTTCGTTTGTAGTTCGTATCATTCGTTATCATTTCATGTGTAATTCGTATTGTTTCACATCAATAAGTGATGACCTTGATTTGAGGACAAATCCTTTTCAAGAGGAGGGGAATGATGAAGACTTATCTAGCACAAAGGCGAGGCAACCTGCTGATTCGAAGGGATAACTTTGGAAATTCATAACGTGTGAACGGCTAGGTTTTTGGAGGCGTGTGAGTAGGTCTTTTTAAAGTTCATGATCTTATCTTCAACTTTAATGTTGGAATCAGATTCATTGGAGAACACACGAGGAAGATATGGTTGGTTATTTCAAAGTATCCAGAAGCTGTCTTACTTTGACAATTGTTGTCTTACTTTGACAATTGTGTTATCTTCCTTTGACATTTGTATTGCACGTTTTTACTGAGTTCAAACCTTTCTAGTCAACAAAATCACACCTTGCTTTACTTATTTTCGTTTTCTATGCTTGGAGGGTTGTTCCAAGACATTTCATTTTCTATTTAAACTCATTTGTAAGTCATTTAATAAAGGCAGAGATGAATTTCAATATAGAAATGTGAGTTTAAGTCTCTCTTGGGTTCTTTGAAGAACCTACGAACTTATCAGATTACTCTGTGGCGTTCGTACCTTCACTTATCAATCAAGTTTGTCATCCTTGATTGTGGCGTCCTCCTAATACCAAGGTTCGCACCTTCTCTATAGGTGTTGGGTCGCGGTTTCCATCCTAAACCTGAAAGTAGAACGGTCCTAGGCAGTAACATTGTTACGGGTTTCGTCCCAAGTTGGCGGGGTTCGTATCACCTGTTACCATGGTTGTTCGTTCCATTGTCAGAGATGTTTGTATGCGTCTTAATTCCGTATCTGGTGTGATGCCTTCTCCTACTAATAGGTGGCTCCACCAGTCTTGGGGTTTATCTGATTCTATTTTTTTGTAATTCGCTTGTTTTGCCTTTTATGGGGTTTGGTTGGTTCTTTTGGCTGTACCCTATGACAGGGTTTGTGCTTCGCTTTTATTGCTTTGCTGTTTTTTGAGTTTCGGTTGGTAGGGGGCCTGTCCCTTGTCTGACCTTGTGATCTTCTAGCTGGGGTATGTCCCCTTGCTTTTGTTTTGTCTCTTTGGTTAATATACTTACATTATCCAAAAAAAAAAACCCAAGCTTTAATACCTTTAAACAATATCCAGAGAATACTGGAGTTTAAAAAGATATTCTGAAAGCTAGAGTAAGGTTGAAGAGAAGAGGAATGTTCTCTTTCAAGCTTTTCCCTAATTCACAGATTTGAGCTAGAAGGCTTATCTCTATTAAGAGAATCAGTCTTCATAACCAGTGACACAACTGGTCTGTTAAGAACAAAAGTTCTTCTAGGCTCAATAGATAATGGAAACCTAGTTTTACTAGTAGATTCCTTAAATTTCCACAATGAATCTACTACAGATTTCTTAACCGAACAAAACCAAGAAGGATTTTAGTTTGGTTGACGTAAGAGAGAGAAAATGGCTCTTTCACAAGGTATCATTGATTTCTTTGAATGGCTCTTTCAATGAGGGTTTTAGAGAGAGAAAATGCTCTGCCTTCTCTCTAGAATTTTTTTAGTGTTCTTCTTAATTTTTTTCTATTCTCTCTTTGGGATCATTATTGATTTCTTTTGATGATTACAAGCTCAATTTTCGTTCTTCTTTAGTTTTAGGTTTGCTGGTCCGTTTTCTTTAATTTATTAGAAGTTTTAGTTTGCTTTTCTGCTATGGATGATTTTAATGTGGCCAATCTTGGTGGTTTTAAGGCTAATTCGAGCTGCAAATTGTCTTCAACCAATGGAATGAAGGCTAATTCGAGCTGCAACTTGTCTTCAACCAATGGAATGAAGGGATGTAGGGTTTTGGTAGATCAAACCCAAAATCCTACTGCTGGTGGTGTGAAGAAGGATGGAGACCATGTTTCTTCTTTGATCTCAAATGGAATGAAGGGCTATCATATAGCTGATGGTGGTGTGAAGAAGGGTGGAGACCATGTTTCTTCTTTGAGTTCCAATGGAGTGAATGGTTATCATGAAGGGCTAGTCATGGGCTGTCATGATATATCATCTATAGATAGTGGTGTCAAGAAGGATGGAGACCATGTTTCTTCTTCTTCTTTGATGATCAATGGGATAAAGAGCTGTCATGAAGGGGTAATGAAGGGCTGCCATGATATGCCCTCTATTGTTGATGGTGGTATGAAGGATGGCAACCATGTTTCTTCTTTGAAATTCAATGGTATGAAGGGCTGTCATGATAAAGCTTCAGCTGGAGTTGTTAAAACTGAATTTGGTAATGGTGGTGCAATGAAAAATGTCTCTTTTGGTGTAAGTAGTAGGTCTCTTGAAATGGATGATAATTGTGATGGAGTAGGAGCTGTCTCCAAAGGAAGAATTGGTTGTCTTTCAACTATTTCGGGATTGGACAAGAAGATAGGTGTGGTTGACATTGGTGACAAGGGTGAAGACTTGTTGAATGAGGTGTTGCATAGAGATAATAATGGACACAATTTTCAAGTGGTGGTTGGAGACATGTGCAAGGGGCAAATAATTCAAAGGATGGATGATTCTCATGGGCGGATTTTTCAACATAAGGATGCTAATATTGACATTAATGGCCAAAATTGTCAAAGGAAGGTGGTTGTTGAGGACCTTCCTCCACTAAATAAAAGTATTCAGCAAGGAATGGGGGTAATAGAGTCAAAATGTGGTGCTTTGGGTTCAATTTCGGGTATTGGTAATGTTGGGCACGAAATTGGAGCTAATGGGGCTGATTCTACAAAATTAGATGGGCCAAGGATTAATGTTATTGAATCACCTTCGAATTATGGTGGAGTTGGGCTTGCAAGAGATGATAATAGAAAGGAAAAGCTTGGTAACTTGTATTTTGGGTCTGATGTGGGTGTAATTGGGCCGAAATCGAGTGCTTTGGGCTCAATTTCGGGTCTTGGTAGCTTTGGACAAGGAGGGGCAGATCTTGGACCATTTTCAACACCTTCTTCCATGCATGATCAAGGGCTGAAACCATCTTATGCTAAGGCTGTCCAGAATTCTTCTCCTATTGCTTGTGAGGTACGATCTTCTACCTTTGAATCCTTACAATATTTTAAACCTACTGAAGAAAATGGAAGAATTAAAGTTAGCCCTCCGGTTGAGGTAGCTATTGATGGAAGTGAAGAATGGAGAACTTCCTTGATAGGGTACTTTGTGGATAAGCGAATTCCATTCCCCGTAGTGAATTCAATAGTTCATAAAATTTGGGGTAGGTTTGGCCTTAAAGAAGTCTTATCTTCGGAACAAGGGTTCTTTATTTTCAAGTTTGATAGTCTTGACCATGCTTGTGAAGTTCTTGAAAAAGGTCCATGGCATATAGTGAATAAATTGCTTGTTCTTAAAAGGTGGCAGCCTAGTTTATCCTTGTCTAAAGATGAGTTACGCAATATTCCTGTATGGGTTAAACTTTATAATCTACCTTTTGAATATTGGACTTCTAAGGGCCTGAGTTTTGCAGTTAGTGCTTTGGGCATTCCATTACATGCCGATCACATTACATTAGCTAGGAAACGTCTTAGCTTTGCTCGTGTGTGTGTTGAGGTTGATGCTTCGAAGGATGTCATTAATGAGTTTGATATTCAATGTGCTAATGGGGAGTGGAAAACTATTTATGCTGTTTATGAGTGGCTTCCTTCTAGGTGTAATATTTGTAAGGTGTTTGGGCATGAGTCGGGTATATGTAAACCAAGTGTTCAAGATTTGGGTGACAATATGAATCTCGTTACAGGAAATAGAGGGGTTGATGTTCATGATATGAAGAAGAGGCAAGAAGACTCGTTGGGGCCTAAACGACCGGTTTGGGTTGAGGTTAAAAAAAAGAACAAGGGTGGAGAATTATCTACTATGGGGAACAGTGCTAGTGTTCCGCTTGTGGAAAATATTGATAATCATCTTAATTTAGTGCCAATGGAGGGCAATGACCATACTCTGAATTTGGAAGTAACGGAAGAGGGTACTCCTTTAGCAATTCTGGACACTGTTTGTGATGCAGGGGCTGTTCTCTGTAAGGATGGGGCTAATGGTTATGTTGATGACAGGGATGCTCTTTGTGATGATGGAGATGCTATTTGTGATAAGGATGAAGCTGGTCATGGTGAGGATGGTAGTGATTCTAGTCCTCGTAATGCTTTGGCTTCAAAAGTTAAGGATTCTCTAGAAAAGAAAAAGAAGAAGAAAGGTTCTAGCAGTAAGGGTAAGAAGAATAAGAAGCACTCCTCCCCTATGGGGGGTAAGTGGAGATAGATTTGTGGGGGTTTCTTCTTATCTTTGTATATTTATTATGATTTTTGGGTGCTGGAATATTAGGGGTCTTAATGCTATTAAGTCTTCGGTTGAGAGTGTTGGAGGATCCAATTCTTGGCCACATTGGAAAGACGACTTTTCTAATTGTTTAGCTGAGTCTGGGTTGGATGATCTGCGATTTAATGGGTGCTTCTATACATGGTCTAATCATCGTACGGTTGATCCCATTCTTCGAAAGTTAGATCGAGCTTTGGTCAATTTGAAGTGGGATATTTCATTTCGAGGTTCTGAGGCGCATTTTCTTCCTTCCAGTGTTTCTGATCACTCTCTTATGATTGTTAAGATTGTGGATCTCCCTCGGCGACGGGTGCCTTTTAAGTTTTTTGATTTCTGGGCGGATCATCCAGAATTTTTATCCTTGGTGGATCGAGTTTGGGCGGAAAGGGTGGATGGGTCTCCTATGTTTCAGCTATGTAAGAAGCTAAAAAGATTGAAAGTGGAGCTTAAGAAACTTAATAGGGAGTGTTATTCTGACTTGTCTTCTAGGGTGCAGCAAGCTAAGCATGATTTAGAGTCTGTGCAATGGGATATTCAGAGGCAGCCTACGAACATTTCTTTACATGGGGAGGAGTCTCGGTTGGTGAAGCTTTATGGTGATTTGAGTAGAGATGAAGAGAGTTTTTTGAGACAAAAGTCCCGGGTTCAGTGGATTAATTTGGGAGATAGGAATTCTAAGTTCTTTTTTCGATCGATGAGACAAAGATGTAGTAGGAGTAAGGTATTATCTCTTACCGATGAGCATGGTAATCGTGTGGAGGAGCCTAGTGAAGTTAAATCAATGGTGGTGAACTTCTTTGAGACACTTCTGAGACAGCCTGCTGGATGCCCTAGGATTGACCTTGATTTAGTGAGGCGGGCTCTCCCGAAGCGTATTTCTGGTGATCAGTGTGCTACCTTGGGTAGAGAGGTTAGTGATGTTGAAATTAAGGCAGTTTTGTTCTCTTTAAAAGATAATAAAGCTCCTGGTCCGGATGGGTATAATGCTACTTTCTTCAAGAAAGCTTGGTCTGTTGTTGGTGATGATTTTCTTCGTGCTATTCGTTCGTTTTTTAGCTCCGGGAGATTGCTCAAGCAAGTGAATGCTACTGTGGTTGCTCTTATTCCTAAGGTTCCTAATCCTTCTAAGGTTGGGGATTTTAGGCCTATTTCGTGTTGTAACACTATCTACAAATGCATTGCCAAAATTATTGCGAATCGAGTTCAAATGGTGCTGCCTGATGTTGTTAGTCCTTTTCAGTCGGCCTTCGTTGCTGGTAGGAGGATTAGTGATAATATATTACTGTCGCAGGAATTGTTAAGGAACTATCATCGTGGTGGGGGTCATCCTAGGTGTGCGCTGAAGGTAGATTTAATGAAAGCCTATGATTCTGTGCGGTGGGATTTCTTAGTGGCTATTTTACAGATTTTAGGCTTCCCAGAGCAGATGATAGCTTGGATTTCTGAGTGCATTTCTACTCCCCGTTTCTCTATTTCTATCAATGGCGAGTTGAATGGTTTGTTTGCTAGTGGCCGAGGTTTGAGGTAGGGGGATCCTATGTCCCCTTATTTATTTGTGCTGGCTATGGAGGTCTTCTCGGGGTTGATGCGTATTATGGAGCAGGAGGGTCAGTTTGCATACCATTGGCGGTGTGGGAAGATTGGTATTTCGCATTTATGCTTTGCGGATGATCTTATGGTTTTCTGTAGGGCAGAGAGGGAGTCAGTTGCTGCAGTTAATGTTGTCCTTGGTCAGTTCCAAGCTCTTTCTGGGTTGATTCCTAATCCTAGCAAGAGCAATCTTTTTGTGGCTGGTGTGTCTTCTGAGACTAAGCAAGAGTTACTTGGGATTCTTGGTTTTCAGGAAGGGGTATTACCTGTCAGATATCTTGGGGTTCCTCTGATTTCTACTAAGCTTACGGCAGTGGATTGTAGGGTTCTTGTCGACAGGATTGTAGCGAGAGTTAAGAGTTGGCCTAGTAGGGTTCTTTCTTTCGCAGGGAGGCTTCAGCTCATTCAATCTGTATTGTTATCTATTCAGGTGTATTGGTCCTCCATTTTTATCTTGCCTAAGTCAGTGGTGATTAAGGTTGAAACTACTTTGCGTAGTTTTCTTTGGAAGGGTTCAGATTTAGGTAAAGGTGGGGCCAAGGTTGCATGGTCTTCGGTGTGTTTACCAAAGGAAGAGGGTGGTCTCGGTATTAAGAGCGTTGAGTGTTGGAATAAAGCTGCCATAAGTAAGCATTTGTGGGCTGTCTGTAGCAATTTGAGGTCTTCTGTCTGGGTCTCGTGGGTTAGATATACTCTGCTTAAGGGAAAGAATGTGTGGGAGGTTAGGTGCCCTGGGGATTGCTCGTGGAGTTGGAGGAAAATTCTAGGCCTTCGGTGTCTTGTGCGGCGGTTGATGCAGTTTCGGGTGGGTAATGGGGAGGATATTTCTCTTTGGTTTGATTATTGGCATCCGTTGGGTCCTTTGGTGGAGGTGTTTGGGCAACAGATTATTTATGATTCTGGTTTTGGTCTTCATGCTAGGGTGGCGGATGTTGTTCAGGGGAGGGATTGGGCTTGGCCTCGTTCCCTGACCGGGAATTAGATGGACATTATCAGTGGTATCCCTGCTTCCTTCAGGCCTAATAACTCTCAAGCTGATACTTTGTGTTGGGTTGAGGACTCTCGGGGGGCTTTCTCTATTCGTAATGCTTGGGAGGCTCTTCGGTCCCGGCAGCTAGCGGTGGATTGGTTTAGATCCGTTTGGCATTCTAAATCAATTCCTATACATACTTTCATCTTCTGGTTGGCCATTAGGGGTGCGCTTTCTACTCAGGATAAGCTTCTTGTTTATGGCTTGATTCCGGCTATTCGTTGTGTGTTTTGTGGAGGGAGTTGTGAGGATGTCCCTCATCTCTTTTTTTATTGTTCTTATTCTTGCGAGGTTTGGTTTGCTCTTTTAAGGAAGTGCAGATTACCTCTGCGTGCTCGAAGCTGGGAGGATACTATTCTTTGGTCTTGCCATTTCCGCGGTCGGCAACTTCGTGGGTGGGTGGTGCGTATTATGCTTGCGGCTGCTGTCTATGCTATTTGGCGTGAGCGGAATGCTAGGATGCATGGCGAGTTACCTAAACCTGTTACCATGGTTGTTCGTTCCATTGTCAGAGATGTTTGTATGCGGCTTAATTCCTTATCTGGTGTGATGCCTTCTCCTACTAATAGGTGGCTCCACCAGTCTTGGGGTTTATCTGATTCTATTTTTTTGTAATTCGCTTGTTTTGCCTTTATGGGGTTTGGTGGGTTCTTTTGGCTGTACCCTATGACAGGTTTTGTGCTTAGCTTTTATTGCTTTACTGTTTTTTGAGTTTCGATTGGTAGGGGGCCTGTCCCTTGTCTGACCTTGTGATCTTCTTGCTGGGGTATGCCCCTTTGCTTTTGTTTTGTCTCTTTGTTTAATATACTTACATTATCCAAAAAAAGAGACTATTTTTAGAGAAGAGAGTTTTAACAAACTTCTCCATCTTAATAAGGTTATAAACCTTATTGAGTCTGTTAATAACCTTAAGGTAATCAATTATACTGATTTTAGGTTTAACAGTCTTTTGAGCTAAGACAAGAGGTATTGTCTTTGAGGATTTTAACCATTGGTTAAGATAAACCAAAAATTTATTCCTCATTTAAAGTTCATTCTTCTTATTATAAAGAATGACCCTGGAATTCTTAGCAAAGGTTTATGCTGACTTTTGAACCAAAGGTTCAAGAGGTTGAATTATGGAATTCAGAATTCCAAAATCCGATTCAGAATAAGAGGATTAATCCTTGTCTTTATGAAGAGAAGAATTAGAATCATCATCTGATTTCAAAGGCTGAGAAGAATTAATTAACTCTTCATTCGAAGATTCAGCCTTGGAAGTGCTGGAGGAATTTATAGGTTGATAAAAATGATCAACAATATCTTTACCAGGCTCACTACCTAAGTTGCTAGGCTGATGGAAATCAACCATTGGCTGAGGAGATTCAACCACTTGATTGTAACAGGATTGAGAAATCAAGTTTCCCAAATCTTGTTTGTTGTTAGACTGAGAAGATTCAGTCTTAACATCTTTAGGCTGGAAACATTCAGCCTTAGCACTAAGCTGAGAAGATTCAGTCTTAGTACTATTTTCTAATTGGGATCCTTTTCCCAATTTGTCTGTATTAGTGACAGATGAAACTTTTGTGTCACTACCAGATTTGATATCAGTAGAATGTAATTCCCTGATATTTTTGCTAGAGGAGCTAAGTTCAGAATTAACTTTAGCAAACCTCTTGTAGATCTCAGAGAGCAATAAATCGTTGCTAAAGTCTACATGACTAAGAATATCTGTCAAAGGTTTAGGATTAACCTTTTGCTCAGAATGAGAAGCTTGAGGTATTAAGCTACTCTGACTCTTTGGAAGGATATTACCTTTCCTAAGAGGTTGTTTAGCAGGTAAATTCTGTTGAGAGCATTTCTCAAACTGAACTGCTCTATTTACCTCTGGAAGTTTAGGAGGTTGATCTGTTGATGTATTAACAATACCTTCTAACTTAATAGAGGATATATGCTGTTCTAATTCAGCATATGTTCTAATATTTTCTGCAAAATATCTTCTGAGAAATTCAAATAAATCCATATATGAATGGAATTTTTGCAGATATAAGTCATATTCTTTATAAAGAAAAGACCTCTATTTCTAAGAAAAGTGAGTTAAGAATCTATCCTTAACCTTAGCATTTTCTGGAGTACGAAGAGCTAAATTAATGGAGATGCTACTGGATCTAGTTATTTGATCCATAACCTATTCCATTCTCCTGCTTTAAGGACTAGGAGGCAAACTGTTACTAAAACAACAAACTGTTACTAAAACAACGAGCTTGTAATAGAAATAGAAGATTATATCTATCCGAATCTAAATTCTGTATACAAGGATGTTCACAGAATTTTTGAAGCATGATAAACAAAGCAGAGCTAAACTTATCATGTTGATCTTCACTTGCTAGTCTATTTTCTGAATTCAGAAAATCGATCTGTCTTCCTAATTCCTCATGGAAGATTTGAATGTCACTGAAGTCAAGTTGAGACAACTTGTCAATAGCACTATTGACAAGATCTCTACTAATCTTCTTTTAGAAAGAAAATTCTTCCTCAAATTTTTGATAGAATTAAGATGATTAATCCTATCTTCATAATAGACTAATTGTCTTGATAATAGGTAATCTTGGTTTATACAACCATTTTTGTTCTTCATGCCAATTTCCTTAGCATGTCGATACTTAGGAGAGTTATGTCTCTTCCTCAAGTTATCTTGAGCATTCTCAAGAGCTTGCTTGGATATAGCTAAATTAGCTACGATATTCTCATCACTGAGATAAGTACTATTATGCACTTGTGGAGAGTAAAATCCACTGTAGGGGTGATCAGGATCTATAACTTCGTAATCTATTAGCATATTACTAAAGCTATCACTAGTACTCATACTTAAAACATAAAATGAGTAAACAGAGAGTAGAAGAATTCAAATACAACTTAGTTAGGGGGAGTAAGACCTAAATATTAAGAGATTAACAATCGAGAAAGATAAAATCCAACTAAACCTCATATTGTGTTTGTGTTTTAGAAATCGTGCCAAACTTTCAAGCGGCAACAACGCCTCGACGCCTTCCCTCGGCTAAACGGCTAACGGCCTGTAGATTTTTGCAACACATAATCAAAACACCTTATCCCAATATCGGATCTAGAACAAAAAGATCAAAATCACTTCAAAAGACAACTTCAAATTCTTGACACCTTAGCTTCAATCTCTATTTGACATCTATACTTAGAAGATTCAAAAGACTCTAGAATATCAAGCCAAGTAAGTTCTTCCTAAATACTATCTGCATTAACCCAAAACGAACGTCAAAGTTTAATTGCTTCTTCTATGAATCTAAGATTATTTTTCAAAAAAGACAGTGAATTATTAAACATAACCACTATATCCCCTTGAAATTTTTTTTGATAGGCTCTGCTACCTTTTCCGGAGCTTTCTGATAAGCTAGATCAGACTATGCTGCAAGCTTAGAGCATACTAACACTGAGTATAAAATTCAGAGTAAGAAAGCTTAAAATAAAATAAGAAATGCGGAATTAAAACAAAGTAAGAAAATTGAAGAAGAAAACTGTATCTTACATTTAGAAGGAAAGATTATACAGGTAATAGAGATTGCTTTGGATATTTTCGAGATGCTTAACCAGAGAGGTGTCATACCCTTATACAGGGAGAGCATACTCTTCTGATAAGATCAAAGAAATTTCCAGGCAATTTCTATGATTGCTAGACAACAAACAAATTTAAAAAAGTAGATTTCAAATTGACAGCTACTTTAATAAAGTAAATAAAACAAACAACTTTACTAAAAGCAAAAGTAAAGTAAAAGTGACGATGATAGAAAGATGCCCACTAAGGTCTCGTGTCCTTGTCACCTTGACATAAAGGTAGTGGAGTCGGTCTAGACCTTATATGAAGGGAATCAAACTTTATAGGGATCTGGATTGTGCTCATATCGTACACCTCATCCATAGGATCCTGGCTGTATCCAGCCTCACATGGGTGAAAACTTCCAAAGGACATTTCCTCAGAGTCTTTATCTTCATCTACTTGAGTAGGTTGAGACACACAGCTGGCCAACTTACTTTTAATTGTTGCTGGTGGAGTCCCTTCCTTAAGCAATGCCCTAGCAAGAGACAAAACTTCTTTTTTGTCTTTAGATGAAGAAGAGGTATGAATAACCTCTTTACCCTTTGCCTTATTATTAAGGCGTTCCAAAAGTCTCTTTGGTGGGAAAAGAGTGATAAGGTTGCAGGTTCTAGCATAGAATTCTTCAACTAGATATTTTTGCCACCATCGAGTGTAAAAGACCCGTAGAAAAGCTGGAGTAATACCTTTTTCTGCTTCAAGAAATTATAATTTCTTGAACATAGTCAAAGAAATTATAAGAGCTAGGATTAACTCTCGAATCTTTGAACTTCTGTTTACTGAAAAGATTATCACCCCAGTCTTGATGGGAGAATACATCAAAGATAATCATCTTGGAGTAACTGATTGACTTGTTACTCTTGTAGTAGTGGGTGTTACAAGCACAGACTGTTTCCATCAAGATAGTCTCAAACCATCTTCTCGATTTCTGAGAATCAATGGAAGGAGATAGATTTGAGCAATTAATTCTAGGTCTGATTCCCAGTGCTCAGCTTCAATAAAGGAGGCAAGTGTCCTAGTTGTACGCTTATATCCATCATCAATCCTCTTAGGATTAGAGGAGGTTGAATCTGCAGAAACTCATTTAGTGCTGCTTGGAAGAGCAGCTTCCTGAGTTCTCTTTGGAGCCCTGCAAGAATTCAGGGGTTAGAAAATCAAGCAAGGAGTTATTCTCGCCTTTAATAAACTCAATGTCAAAATCAAATATTGAAAGAATTGCTTGCCACCTAGCAAAGATTTGTTTAGAGGCTAGGTTTTTCACATCTTTTTTCAAAATCTCTTTTGCAGATTTGCAATCTACCCTAATCAAAAACTTTTGATTTAGTAAATCGCTTTGAAATTTTGAAATAGAAAGTAAAATCGCAAGGATTTCCTTTTTGACTGTTAAGTAGTTTTGCTGGGCTGGTTTCCACACCCCAGACGAGAATCTAACAAGGGAAGTTTTCCCATTTAGATTCTGTTTAAGAATACCCCCGTAACATAATTCAGATGCATCAGTCTCCACTATTTTGAAGGCATCTGGATGAGGGATGACCAGGTATGGTAATTCCTTGGTCTTTGACTTGATCTTCTGAACAGCCTTAGTGCAGGCCTCTGTCCAAGATCCAGGACTCTTCTTAAGCCTTGAGAATAAAGGCTTAGCGTCTTTGGCAAGGTCTTTATAGAAGTCTGCTAAGTAATTCAGACTTCCCAAAAATCTCTGCAGTTGTTGTTTGTCTGTAATTCCTTGGCCTTTGACTTGATCTTCTGAACAGCCTTAGTGCAGGCCTCTGTCCAAGATCCAGGACTCTTCTTAAGCCTTGAGAATAAAGGCTTAGCGTCTTTGGCAAGGTCTTTGTAGAAGTCTGCTAAGTAATTCAGACTTCCCAGAAATCTCTACAGTTGTTGTTTGTCTGTAATTTAGTCAGGAAACATTTCTGCAAAGACAATTGCCCTATCAATTGGAGTAACTGAGCCATGGTAGATGTTATGACCTAGAAATTTCACGTTGTCCTGAAACAACTTTATCATTTTGGCAGATACGACCAATCCTGCCCGCTGAACAACATTATGGAAGGTGTTGAGATGCTTCCAATGTTGATCCAAACTCTTGGAAAATACCAAGACATCATCAATATAAACGATGATATATTCCACATAAGGATTGAATATCTCGTTCATGATATGTTGCAACTCTGAAGGAGCATTATTCTGTCCAAAAGGCATCACGTTCCATTCATAATGCCCAAAAGGAACAGTAAAGGCAGTTTTATACTTGTCTGCTTCAGCAATCTGAATCCGCCAATACCCACTTTTCATATAAAATTTTGAGAAGATGCAGGCTTCATAAAGCCTGTTAGGGAGGTCTCTCTTGTTGGGAATAAGATACCTAATCCATTGTAAAGCTTCGTTTAAGGGCTTGTAATTGATGACAAGCCTTGGCACGCCACACTCAAGCTCTGCTGCATTCTCAACATAAAATGCAGGACAAGACCAAAGATTGACTATTGCGGATTAAACCTTTTCGCATGAGTTCTTCAATTTCATTCTTGCAGATCTTAAGATGTTTGCTATTCATCTGGATAGGTCTTGCTTTGGTAGAGATTCCTTTTTCATCAAATCCATTAACATACGGAAGGCATCCTATATGCTTCTGTCTAGACCAGAAAGCATTAGGAACATCTGAAACCCCGAAAGTGTAGGGCTTGGTGGACTAGTAGGTTCAGAAGCTCGAGAAGAGGCTGGTACCTCAACTTTGTAGGAAGGCCTACCAATACCAGATGCTGCTGTAATTCCTTCAAAAATTAAGGAACTCTGAGGCTGAGCAGGAACTCGAAGTAGACTTTCTCCTGGATTCAGCAGAAAGGTTGTCGCTTTACAGTTTAACCCTTCGAGTGGAGTCATGCTTTAATTCGACAGATCCATCATCGTATTCGATGATTCTCTCGATCTCATGATTTTGCACAAGCTTTATAGGTACGGTAGATTCCAGTACCCAGTCATTTGAAAGTTGGATCTCATCCCATGCAATTGTTTTTGATACAACCAATTTAGAGGATACTGGATTCACCCTGAACAAGGTTGTATGGCCCTTCTTATCGTGTACAATCTCCTTTACTTTGAGCTCTGGAGTGATGGTATTCATCACTTTGCAGTAGACTCTGTACACGATGGCTAGATGACTAGTACCTTCAGCCATGTTGAAGCCACTAGTTTTGAGATCAAGGACAAGAGAGTCTGAAACGTTCTCATTTCTTGTATCTACTGAGATGTCTGGACAACAGTCGAAGTAGACAGGACCTGCATGTAGACTGGTCTCAATACATCCAAAGAGTGAATCTTTGAATCCTTGATGTCTCTTGTCTCGAACACATATCAAGGCTGCCGTATTCAGCCCTTCTCGTACCGGTGGTTTTAAAGCCACTTGTACCAACCCAAGATGAACATATTGGAACTCCTTTTTGTGTAGATCAAAGAAGCTCTTGGGTAGAAGATTTATCTGTGTACTATCTCTGGATATAGAAATAGTTTCTTCAATAGTTTTAATAAAATATTTACTTTTAAAATTAAAAGAACTAGTTTTATAAACTGAAGAAGCAGAGACTTTAGGGATATTCCAATTGTGGAGACTTTGCTCTACATCTAAAATTTCTATCATCTCTTTATTCTTACTAGAGGATAGAGGAACAAATGAAGAAGAAGATGAAGTGGAAGAAAAAGTAGAAGCCATTCTAGATGACAAAGATCTAATCAAACTAGACATAGTATTGGTATTTGTGTTTCAGAAATCGTGCCAAACTTTCAAGTGGCAACAACGCCTCGACGCCTTCCCTTTGCTAAACGGCAAACGGCCTGTAGATTTTTGCAACACTTGATCAAAACACCTTATCCCAATACCGGATCTAGAACAAAAAGATCAAAATCACTTCAAAAGACAACTTCAAATTCTTGACACCTTAGCTTCAATCTCTATTTGACATCTATACTTAGAAGATTCAAAAGACTCTAGAATTTCAAACCAAGCAAGTTCTTCCTTAATACTATCAGCATTAACCCAAAACGAACGACAAAGTTTAATTGCTTCTTCTAAGGATCTAAGATTATTTTTCAAAAAAGACAGTGAATTATTAAACTGCAGACTGCAGAGCTTAAGCAGAATCATTGATGTGAGAAATCAAGCTGGTGGTTGTAGACAAACTCCTTACTGTACCTCTTTTGCCAATCCAAGGCATGCGTAGTTGATCAATGGGAGATGCCAAGAAATTCCTGGATGCATCTTAACTGAAATTTCTGACTAGTTATCCAAGGCGATGCATGATTTTTGTAGCTTTTTATGTACCTGTCTAACTAAGTAAACATGGAAAGAAGTGGTTAACTATTGCATTCTATGGGATTCAACAAGGCAAAGATCAGTTTTCTGTAATTATTCAGTCATCTTTACGCCATCTATTTAACTGCTGCAATAAATAAATAAATAGAAAAAGACAGAAAAAAAAAAAGAGATCAACGTAAGCGATGATCTCAGATCGAATAGGTTACATATTTTTTCAAATGAATACATTTATCACGTTTAAATGGAAGTGCTCGATATTTCCAAAAAAGAGATCTAAACTAAAATTCTTCCAATTAAATAAAAAAAAAATTTCAAAGGTGTGGGCCTGTGGGGTTCTAACGACAAAAGCCAATCTCTTTTGCCCTTAAAAAAAAAAAAAAAAAGCCAATCTCTTTTCTTCTTTAGACAGCTGGGTCGTGGGGAGACAAAAACGGGATGGCTATAAAGGTATTTTGATGTCGTTTAGTCATGATGTATGTAACAGTGCATCACGTCACAGGAAAAAGCACTTTCCGGAATTCTCAGTAAAAATAGCTCAAAGCAGGAGCTGGAGAAGGAGTTGTTGAGTTGGGGGGGGGGATTGTATTTGCTGCTAACCAAACAAAAAAAAAATTATCCATTGATGTGAGAAATCAAGCTGGTCACAATTATACATTGGAAGCCAGGTCTCAAGCTTTGATAGTTCAGACTGCAGAGCTTAAGCAGAAACATCAATCAGAAATTCAAGAATTGGAGTTTTAGATTGAGCGACTTCAGTATCATCTTGCTGTAAACGAGCAAGCACAGAAAGAAGATGAAGTCCAGTCATCAAGCCTTCTGAATTTACCAGAAGAAATCAAAGCTCAAATTCGCCTTATGAGTTTTGAAAGCCATTGCAGAAGAAGTCTATTTATTCTAGACTTTCTTGCTGAGCATCTTCGGAATATACCCGGGATGTTAGTTCATATGGTAAGGAAGGAAGGTATGTTTCCCTTCTGTTTTCCTTGTGCTGATATAGTTTATCCTGATTTTCAAGCTATGTCAGTCATGGAGAATACTGTTACTCTCCAAGAGCTTCTTGAGCTGGGAGTAGTAAACAGGGTCCTTATCAAAGGCAGCAAACTTCCTGATGATCTACCTCAGATTATTAAGGATGTCATCTTTGAGAATAATATTTCTCTCGATGAAGTCAACGTCAAACTTTCTTATGTCTCTACTCCACTCGAGTGGACTCATAATGAAGATGGATACTATTCTAAGATCAATCTAAAGAGTGTTCATCAGTTCTTCCTTCATCAACCTAAGGAAGCTGATCCTTTCTTCCTCTCCTCTATCACAGCTGATAAATTCTCAAAGGCTTTTGGAAGAAGATATTTATTCTCTCATACTGATCTTGAGAGATATAAAGCATTTGTTCTTTATGAACAATATGGAAAGTTCAGGAATTCTCCCCTACTTGCAGAAGAAGTTGGTTTTCGTGTTTATGGTGATATCTCCACCATTATTGACAACATGATACCATGGGTACCCCATGGACCCAATATTTTATGCTCCAGTATGGTGCCAGAAGTTCAGCCTCGTTTGATTCTGTTTCAATCACTACTTAGTAATACTCCACTGAGAAAAGCTAGTCGAATCAATTATGGTATAGTGGTCCCCTTCACTATAGTGACGAGGCTGAATCGATTAACATTCCTTTCTAACTCTATTCGAAGAGTTTCTAAGATATAACAAATGTTTGTGAGAACCACAAACTTTAATCTTAGATTTGAAGCTAATCCAATTGAAACAATTGTGATTAACTTAATAAGCAGAAGCTTCCTATTAAGCTTAGTTTCTTACGTAGGAAAAGGATTAACAAAGTTATCCATAGCAACCCAAGCTTTAATACCTTTAAACAATATCCAGAGAATACTGGGGTTTAAAGATATATTATGAAAGTTAGAGTAAGGTTGAAGACCACTAGAATGAATTCGGTCATAAATCTCTCTTGGATGCTCCAAATGACTTGCTTTTATGTCCCTTTATTTATTTGTGCTGGCTATGGAGGTCTTCTCAAGGATGATGCGTATTATGGAGTAGGAGGGTCAGTTTGCTTACCATTGGCGGTGTGGGAAGATTGGTATTTCGCATTTATGCTTTGCGGACGATCTTATAGTTTTCTATAGGGCAGAGAGGGAGTCACTTGTTGCGGTTAATGTTGTTCTTGGTCAGTTCCAAGCTCTTTCTGGGTTGATTCCTAATCCTAGCAAGAGCAATCTTTTTGTGGCTGGTGTGTCTTCTGAGATTAAGCAAGAGTTGCTTGGGATTCTAGGTTTTCAGGAAGGGATATTACCTGTCAGATATCTTGGGGTTCCTCTGATTTCTACTAAGCTTATGGTAGTGGATTGTAGGGTTCTTGTCGATAGGATTGTAGCGAGAGTTAAGAGTTAGACTAGTAGGGTTCTTTCTTTTGTAGGAAGGCTTCAGCTCATTCAATCTGTATTGTTCTCTATCCAGGTGTATTGGTCCTCCATTTTTATCTTGCCTAAGTCAGTGGTGATTAAGGTTGAAACTACTTTGCATAGTTTTCTTTGGAAGGGTTCAGATTTAGGTAAAGGTGGGGCAAAGGTTGCGCGGTCTTCAGTGTGTTTACCGAAGGAAGAGGGTGGACTTGGTATTAAGAGTGTTGAGTGTTGGAATAAATTTGCCATAAGTAAGCATTTGTGGGCTGTTTGTAGCAATTTGAGGTCTTCTGTCTAGGTGTCGTGGGTTAGATCTACTCTCCTTAAGGGATAGAATATGTGGGAGGTTAGGTGCCCTGGGGGTTGCTCGTGGAGTTGGAGGAAAATTCTGGGCCTTCGGTGTCTTGTGCGGCGGTTGATGCAGTTTCGGGTGGGTAATTGGGAGGATATTTCCCTTTGGTTTGATTATTGGCATCCGTTGGGTCCTTTGGTGGAGATGTTTGGGTGACGGATTATTTATGATTCTGGTATTGGTTTTCATGCTAGGGTGGCGGATGTTATTCATGGGAGGGATTGGGCTTGGCCTCGTTCCCTGACCGGGAATTAGATGGACATTATCAGTGGTATCCCTGATTCCTTCAGGCCTAATAACTCTCAAGCTAATACTTTGTGTTGGGTTGAGGACTCTCGTGCGGCTTTCTCCATTTGTAATGCTTGGGAGGCTATTCGGTCCCGACAGCCAGCGGTGGATTGGTTTAGGTCTGTTTGGCATTCTAAAGCAATTCCTAGACACGCTTTCATCTTCTGGCTGGCCATTAGGGGTGCTCTTTCTACTCAGGATAAGCTTCTTGTTTATGGCTTGATTCCGGCTATTCGTTGTGTGTTTTGTGGAAGGAGTTGTGACGATGTCCCTCATCTCTTTTTTTATTGTTCTTATTCTTGCGAGGTTTAGTTTGCTCTTTTAAGGAAGTGCAGATTACCTCTGCATGCTCGGAGCTGAGAGGCTACTATTCTTTGGTCTTGTCATTTATAGACAGCAGCCGCAAGCATAATACGCACCACCCACCCACGAAGTTGCCGACCGCGGAAATGGCAACACCAAAGAATAGTATCCTCCCAGCTCCGAGCACGCAGAGGTAATCTGCACTTCCTTAAAAGAGCAAACCAAACCTCGCAAGAATAAGAACAATCAAAAAAGAGATGAGGGACATCCTCACAACTCCCTCCACAAAACACACAACGAATAGCCGGAATCAAGCCATAAATAAGAAGCTTATCCTAAGTAGAAAGAGCACCCCTAATGGCCAACCAGAAGATGAAAGCATGTCTAGGAATTGATTTAGAATGCCAAACGGACCTAAACCAATCCACCGCTGGCTGCCGGGACCGAAGAGCCTCCCAAGCATTACGAATAGAGAAAGCCCCCCGAGAGTCCTCAACCCAACACAAAGTATCAGCTTGAGAGTTATTAGGCCTGAAGGAAGCAGGGATACCACTGATAATGTCCATCCAATTCCCGGTCAGGGAACGAGGCCAAGCCCAATCCCTTCCCTGAACAACATCCGCCACCCTAGCATGCAGACCAAGACCAGAATCATAAATAATCCGTCGCCCAAACACCTCCACCAAAGGACCCAACGGATGCCAATAATCAAATCAAAGAGAAATATCCTCCCCATTACCCACCCGAAACTGCATCAACCGCCGCACAAGACACCGAAGGCCTAGAATTTTCCTCCAACTCCACGAGCAATCCCCAGGGCACCTAACCTCCCACACATTCTTTCCCTTAAGCAGAGTAGATCTAACCCACGAGACCCAGACAGAAGACCTCAAATTGCTACAGACAGCCCACAAATGCTTACTTATGGCAGCTTTATTCCAACACTCAACGCTCTTAATACCGAGACCACCCTCTTCCTTTGGTAAACACACCGAAGACCATGCAACCTTGGCCCCATCTTTACCTAAATCTGAACCCTTCCAAAGAAAACTACGCAAAGTAGTTTCAACCTTAATCACCACTGACTTAGGCAATATAAAAATGGAGGACCAATACACCTGAATAGAGAACAATACAGATTGAATGAGCTGAAGCCTCCCTGCGAAAGAAAGAACCCTACTAGTCCAACTCTTAACTCTCGCTACAATCCTGTCAACAAGAACCCTACAATCCACTGCCGTAAGCTTAGTAGAAATCAGAGGAACCCCAAGATATCTGACAGGTAATACCCCTTCCTGAAAACCAAGAATCCCAAGTAACTCTTGCTTAGTCTCAGAAGACACACCAGCCACAAAACGATTGCTCTTGTTAGGATTAGGAATCAACCCAGAAAGAGCTTGGAACTGACCAAGGACAACATTAACTGCAGCAACTGACTCCCTCTCTGCCCTACAGAAAACCATAAGGTCATCCGCAAAGCATAAATGCGAAATACCAATCTTCCCACACCGCCAATGGTACACAAACTGACTCTCCTGCTCCATAATACGCATCAACCCCGAGAAGACCTCCATAGCCAGCACAAATAAATAAGGGGACATAGGATCCCCCTGCCTCAAACCTCGGCTACTATTAAAGAAACCATTCAACTCGCCATTGATAGAAATAGAGAAACGGGGAGTAGAAATGCACTCAGAAATCCAAGCTATCATCTGCTCCGGGAAGCCTAAAATCTGTAAAATAGCCACTAAGAAATCCCACCGCACAGAATCATAGGCTTTCATTAAATCTACGTTCAGCGCACACCTAGGATGACCCCCATCACGATGATAGTTCCTTAACAATTCCTGCGACAGTAATATATTATCACTAATCCTCCTACCAGCAACGAAGGCCGACTGAAAAGGACTAACAACATCAGGCAGTACCATCTGAACACGATTCGCAATAATTTTGGCAATGCATTTGTAGATAGTGTTACAACACGAAATAGGCCTAAAATCCCCAACCGTAGAAGGATTAGGAACCTTAGGAATAAGAGCAACCATAGTAGCATTCACTTGCTTGAGCAATCTCCCGGAGCTAAAAAACGAACGAATAGCACGAAGAAAATCATCACCAACAACAGACCAAGCTTTCTTGAAGAAAGTAGCATTATACCCATCCGGACCAGGAGCTTTATTATCTTTTAAAGAGAACAAAACTGCCTTAATTTCAACATCACTAACCTCTCTACCCAAGGTAGCACACTGATCACCAGAAATACGTTTCGGGAGAGCCCGCCTCACTAAATCAAGGTCAATCCTAGGGCATCCAGCAGGCTGTCTCAGAAGTGTCTCAAAGAAGTTGACCACCTTTGATTTAACTTCACTAGGCTCCTCCACACGATTACCATGCTCATCGGTAAGAGATAATACCTTACTCCTACTACATCTTTGTCTCATCGATCGAAAAAAGAACTTAGAATTCCTATCTCCCAAATTAATCCACTGAACCCGGGACTTTTGTCTCAAAAAACTCTCCTCATCTCTACTCAAGTCACCATAAAGCTTCACCAACCGAGACTCCTCCTCATGTAAAGAAGCGTTCGTAGGTTGCCTCTGAATATCCCATTGCACAGACTCTAAATCATGTTTAGCTTGCTGCACCCTAGAAGGCAAGTCCGAATAACACTCCCTATTAAGTTTCTTAAGCTCTACTTTCAATCTTTTTAGCTTCTTACATAGCTGAAACATAGGAGACCCATCCACCATGTCTGCCCAAACCCGATCCACCAAGGATAAAAATTCTGGATGATCCGCCCAGAAATCAAAAAACTTAAAAGGCACCCGTCGCCGAGGGAGATCCACAATCTTAACAATCATAGGAGAGTGATCAGAAACACTAGAAGGAAGAAAATGCGCCTCTGAACCTCGAAAGGAAATATCCCAATTCAAGTTGACCAAAGCTCTATCTAACTTTCGAAGAATAGGAGCAATCGTACGATGATTAGACCAAGTATAGAAGCACCCATTAAATCGCAGATCATCCAACCCAGACTCAGCTAAACAATTAGAAAAGTCATCTTTCCAATGAGGCCAAGAATTGGAGCCTCCAACACTCTCAACCGAAGACTTAATAGCATTAAAGTCACCCATCACAATCCAAGCACTATTCTCCCATTCCACTCCGCGCGCCACTAAATCAGCCCACAACGCCTCCCTACGAACATTACAATTATCACCGTACACAATCGAAATCATACACTCCCAAGTAGAATCAACAGAAGAAACGCTACAATGGATAACTTGTTCAGAAGATCCGACAACCAAAACAGTAACATCGAACGGATTCCAACAAACCCAAATCCTCCCCAAAGAGGAAAAATTATAATTGCACTCCACCTTCCAAGACCGGTCAATGGTCTTAAGAATAACATCTTTATTTTTCTCCAGAACTTTCGTTTCCACTAAACCACACAAAGACAATTTCTCAGCTTTAATCAAATTGCGAACCTCTCTTTGCTTCAAAGGGTCATTAAGACCCCTAATATTCCAGCACTCAAAAATCATAATAAATATACAAAGATAAGAAGAAACCCCCACAAATCTATCTCCACTTACCCCCCTTAGGGGAGGAGTGCTTCTTATTCTTCTTACCCTTACTACTGGAACCTTTCTTCTTCTTTTTCTTTTCCAGAGAATCCTTAACTTTTGAAGCCAAAGCATTACGAGGAGGGCTAGAATCACTACCATCCTCACCATGACCAGCCTCATCATTACCACAAATAGCACCCCCATCATCACAAAGAGCATCCCTGTCATCAACATAACCATTAGCCCCATCCTTACAAAGCGCAGCCCCTGCATCACAAACAGTGTCCAAAATTGCTAAAGGAGTACCCTCTTCCATTACTTCCAAATTCGGAGTATGGTCATTGCCCTCCATTGGTACTAAATTAAGATGATTATCAACATTTTCCACAAGCGGAACACTAGCACTATTCCCCATAGTAGATAATTCTCCACCCTTGTTCTTTTTTTTAACCTCAACCCAAACCGGTCGTTTAGGCCCCAACGAGTCTTCGTGCCTCTTCTTCATATCATGAACATCAACCCCTCCATTTCCGGTAACCATATTCACATTTTCACCCAAATCTTGAACGCTTTGTTTACATATACCCGGCGCATGCCCAAACACCTTACAAATATTACACCTAGAAGGAAGCCACTCATAAACAGCATAAATAGTTTTCCACTCCCCATTAGCACATTGAATATCAAACTCATTAATGACATCCTTCGAAGCATCAATCTCAACACACACACGAGCAAAGCTAAGACGTTTCCTAGCTAATGTAATGTGATCAGCATGCAATGGAATGCCCAAAGCACTAACTACAAAACTCAGGCCCTTTGAAGTCCAATATTCAAATGGAAGATTGTAAAGTTTAACCCATACAGGAATATTGCGTAACTCATCTTTAGACAAGGATAAACTAGGTTGCCACCGTTTAAGAACAAGCAATTTATTCACTATATGCCATGGACCTTTTTCAAGAACTTCACAAGCATGGTCAAGACTATCAAACTTGAAAATAAAGAACCCTTGTTCCGAAGATAAAACTTCTTTAAGGCCAAACCTACCCCAAATTTTATGAACTACTGAATTCACTACGGGGAAAGGAATTCTCTTATCCACAAAGTACCCTATCGAGGAAGTTCTCCATTCTTCACTTCCCTCAATAGCTACCTCAACCGGAGGGCTAACTTTAATTCTTCCATTTACTTCAGTTGGTTTAAAATATTGTAAGGATTCAAAGGTAGAAGATCGTACCTCACAAGCAATAGGAGAAGAATTCTGGACAGCCTTAGCATAAGATGGTTTCAGCCCTTGATCATGCATGGAAGAAGGTGTTGAAAATGGTCCAAGATCAGCCCCTCCTTGTCCAAAGCTACCAAGACCCGAAATTGAACCCAAAGCACTCGATTTCGGCCCAATTACGCCCACATCAGACCCAAAATGCAAGTTACCAAGCTTTTCCTTTCTATGATCATCTCTTGCAAGCCCAAATCCACCATAATTCGAAGGTGATTCAATAACATTAATCCTTGGCCCATCTAATTTTGTGGAATCAGTCCCATTAGCTCCAATACCCGAAATTGAGCCCAAAGCACCAAAATTTGACTCTATTGCCCCCTTTCTTTGCTGACTAGTATTATTTAGTGAAGGAAAGTCATCGCCAACCACCTTCCTTTGACAATTTTGGCTATTAAGGTCAATACTAGCCACCTTATTTTGAAAAACTTGTCCATGAGAATCATTCATCATTTGAATTAATTGCCCATTGCACATGATCTCATGCAACAAGTCTTCACTCTTTTCATCATTGTCAACCATAGCTTTCTTCTTGTCCAATCCCGAAATTGTTGAGAGACAACCAGCCTTCACATGGTTTTCACCCAAAACCATATTTCTACCTTCACCCAAATCCAGATTTTCATCTTCCTCATCATGGAACACCCCATGAAGAACATCATCATGCTTGGATTCAATCCCATTTACACAACCAACAGCTCCATGCCTATCATGTGTTGTTTTATTTGATTGCAATCCCGAAACAGTAGCAAAACAACCATCCTTTGAGCAATTCTCACCCAAATTCGGACTTCTTCCTTCGACAGCACCAATACCATGAGGCAAATTCGAAGGAACAAGTTTTGTAGACACGCAACACCCGGAAACAATGTCTCCACTCTTCATACCACCCTTCTTTACATCACCAGCAGCTAAAGAACCACCAACCATGGCTCCAACCAATATAACAAGAAGAAGATGATGATCACCACCCAACAATAAAGACAAAACGCAGCTCAAAATCACAAGCAAAATCAGTCACAAGATTGGCCAAAGTAGAATCATCCACCATGGCAAACAAGCAATCCAGAACTGCCCAGAAAATAAGGGAAAATGGACCAGCAAAATAACACTAAAAGAGAGGGAGATGAGCTCGTGATCACCAAGAGGAAGATGAAGATCATAAACCCAACCCAAAATCACAAGCATACCATGGCACAAAACAAGCTAAAAAACTGCCCAGAAAATGACCAACAAACCTAAAGCTAAAGAAGAACGAAAATTGAGCTTGTAATCATCAAGTCCATGGCATATAGTGAATAAGTTGCTTGTTCTTAAAAGGTGGCAGCCGGGTTTATCCTTTTTTTTGGATAATGTAGCCGGGTTTATCCTTGTCTAAAGAAGAGTTACGTAATATTCCTTTATGGGTCAAACTTCATAATTTACCTTTTGAATTTTGGACTACTAAGGGGTTGAGTTTTGTTGCTAGTGCTTTGGCCAAGAAACGTCTTAGCTTTACTCGTGTGTGTGTTGAGGTTGACGCTTCGAAGGATATTATTAATGAGTTTGATATTCAATGTGGGAATGGGGAGTGGAAAACCATCCTTGCAATTTATGAATGGTTTCCGACTAGGTGTCATGCTTGTAAGGTGTTTGGCCATGGGACAGGAAATTGTATGCAAAATGTTCAAGATTTGGGGGGTGATGAAGGTTTGGAAATGATTAACAAAGAGGATGTGGTCTTGAAAGCGGATAAGGGTGTTGATCATGGTATGAAGGAAAAATATGTAAGGATTTCTTTACCTAAGAAGTCTACTTGGGTTGAGGTGAAAAGGAAGAATAAAGATAAAGATGTTGGTTTGGCTAGTTTGGATGATAGACTTGTGAAGTGTGCTGATGGTGCTGCTTTTGCTCCGGGTTTAGTAGATGACCTAGATTTAGTTCCTTTGAAGACTCGTGAGGATGATCTTGATTTGGAAGATGAGGAAGTGGGTATCTAAAGCTAAGGATTCTTTGGAAAAGAAGAAGAAGAAGAAAGGTTCTAGTACTAAGGGTAAGAAGAATAAGAAGCATTCCTCCCCTAGGGGGGGTAAGTGGAGATAATGTAGTTGTGAGTGCGTTCTTCTTATCTTTTGTATTTTTGTTGATTTTTGGATGCTGGAATATTAGGGGTCTTAATGACCCTCTGAAGCAACGAAAGGTTAGACGTTTGATTAAAGATGAGAAATTGTCTTTGTGTGGTTTAGTGGAAACAAAAGTTCTGGAGAAAAATAAAGATTTTATTGTTAAGACCATTGACCGATCTTGGAAGGTAGAGTGCAATTATAATTGTTCTTCTTTAGAGCGGATTTGGGTTTGTTGGAATCCTTTTGATGTTTTTGTTTCAGTTATCGGTTCTTCTGAGCAAAGTTTCTTCTGTTGATTCTACTTGGGACTGTGTGATTTCGATTTTGTACGGTGATAATTGTAATGTGCGTAGGGAGGCATTGTGGGCAGATTTAGTGGCGCGTGGGGAGGAATGGGAGAATAGTGTTTGGCTTATGATGGGTGACTTTAACGCTATTAAGTCTTCGGTTGAGAGTGTTGGAGGCTCCACTTCTTGGCCGCAATGGAAAGACGACTTTTCCAATTGTTTAGCTAATTATGGGCTGGATGATCTACGATTTAATGGGTGTTTCTATACATGGTCTAAAGGTGTTATCCCTTTCTGATGAGCATGGTAATCATGTGGAGGAGCCTAGTGAAGTTAAGTCTATGGTGGTGAACTTTTTTGAGACGCTTCTTAGACAGCCAGCAAGGTGCCCTATACTTGACCATGACTTGATGAGGCGAGCTCTCACTAAGCGTATTTCTAGTGATCGGTGTGCTACCTTTGGTAGAGAGGTTAGCGATGATGAAATTAAGGAGGTTTTGTTCTCTCTAAAAGATAACAAAGCTCCTGGTCCGGATGGGTACAATGCTACTTTCTTCAAGAAAGCTTGGTCTGTTGTTGGCGATGATGTTCTTCGTGCTATTCGTTCGTTGTTTAGCTTCGGGAGATTGCTCAAGCAAGTGAATGCCACGGTGGTTGCACTTATTCCTAAGGTTCCTAATTCTTCTAAAGTTGGGGATTTTAAACCTATTTCGTGTTGTAACACTATCTACAAATGAATTGCCAAAATTATTGCGAATCGTGTTCAGATGGTGCTGCCTGATGTTGTTAGTCCTTTTCAATCGGTCTTCATTACTGGTAGGAGGATTAGTTATAATATCTTACTGTCGCAGGAATTGTTAAGGAACTATCCTCGTTATGGGGGTCATCCTAGGTGTGCGCTGAAGGTAGATTTAATGGAAGCTTATGATTCTGTGCAGTGGGATTTCTTAGTGGCTATTTTATAGATTTTAGGCTTCCCGGAGCAGATGATAGCTTGGATTTCTGATTGAATTTCTACTCCCCGTTTATCTATTTCTATCGATGGCGAGTTGAATGGTTTCTTTGCTAGTGGCTAAGGTTTGAGGCAGGTGGATCCTATGTCCCCTGATTTATTTGTGCTGACTTTGGAGGTCTTCTCGGGGTTGATGCGTATTATGGAGCAGGAGGGTGAGTTTGCTTACCATTGGCGATGTGGGAAGATTGGTATTTCGCATTTATGCTTTGCGGATGATCTTATGGTTTTCTATAAGACAGAGAGGGAGTCAGTTGATGCGGTTAATGTTGTTCTTGGTCAGTTCCAAGCTCTTTCTGGATTGATTCTTAATCCTAGCAAGAGCAATCTTTTTGTGGCTGGTGTGTCTTCTGAGATTAAGCAAGAGTTGCTTGGAATTCTAGGTTTTCAGGAAGTGGTATTACCTATCAGATATCTTACGGTTCCTCTGATTTCTACTAAACTTATGGTAGTGGATTGTAGGGTTCTTGTCGATAGGATTGTAGCGAGAGTTAATGATGTGAACTCGTAAGGTTATATAACCCCCAAACCCACACTCAATTTGTTTTTACATCCAAGAACTCCCAAAAATCAGATTCTTCACCCTTCTAGACCTGATGAATACTCAATCCACGAACCCGAAAGTGTAAACACTCAAGAACGCCACAAAGGAAGCCTTCCTTTGATAAGTTCAGTAGTTCTATTAAGAACAAGTAGGTGAAACCAAATTTCACTCAAGTTTGTATTAATTGATCAATGGTTGCATAAAATGACTTACAAATGAGTTTAAATAGAAAATGAAATGCCTTGGAACAATCCTCCAAGCATGGGAAACAAAAGCAAGTAAAGGAAGGTGTGATTTTGTTGACTAGGAAGCTTTGAACTCAATAAAAACGTGCAACACAATTGTCAAAGGAAGATAACACAATTGTCAAAGTAAGACAACAAATTGTCAAAGTAGAAAGCTTCTGGATACTTTGAAATAACCGACCATATCTTCCACGTGTCGCCTCCAATGGATCTGATTTTAAATTAAAAGTTGAAGATAAGATCATAACCTTTGAAAAGTCCTACTCACATGCCTCCAGAAACCTAACCGTTCAAACGTTATGTATTTCCAAAGTTATCCCTACGAATCAGCAGGTTGCCTCTTCCTTAACTTGAATTACATTCACTAAGGTTGGGCCCTCTTTTTGCAAGTCCATTCCTTCAATGGGCCTCCATGAACATGCCTGAATCCAAATCCCTTGAATTAGCCCACTCAACGCATTTTTGAATTTGTTAGCACGTGCTCTTGTAATCGGCCCAACGGGAACTTGGATTGGATCCGTATTCCATGCCCTTATGCTAGATAAGTCTTTATCATTCCCCTCCTCTTGAAAAGGATTTGTCCTTAAATCAAGGTCATCACCTACACCAAAATGACTTAAATCAGAAACATTGAATGTAGCACTTACATTATACTCACCGGGCAAGTCTAGCTTGTACGCATTATCATTGATGCGTTCCAGGACTTGAAAAGGACCATCCCCTCTAGGTAGTAGCTTGGATTTCCTCTGGGTCGGAAAGCGCTCCTTATGCATGTGCACCCAAACCCATTCTCCAGGTTTGAAGACCATTTGTCGTCGGCCCTTATTGGCTTGTTTTTCATATTGCTCCGTTCTTCATTCGATGTTGACCTTTGCTTTCTCATGAATATGCTTTACAAGTTCAGCTTTTCTTTTTCCATCTAAATTCACATGCTCAGACATTGGTAATGGTGATAAATCCAAAGGAGTAAAAGGATCAACAAGGTAGATAAAGTCCTATTTACTACTTTTGTTTGACCGTCAGTTTGAGGATGACAAGTAGTTGAAAACAACAACTTAGTTCCTAACTTAGCCCATAAGGTCTTCCAGAAATAACTTAAGAACTTAGCATCTCTATCAGAAACAATTGTTCTAGGCACGCCATGTAAGCGAACAATTTCTTTGAATAACAAATTTGCAACATGTGAAGCATCATCAGTCTTGTGACATGGAATAAAATGTGCCATTTTAGAAAATCTATCCACGACAACAAACACGGAATCTCTTCCCCTTTTTGACCTAGGCAAACCTAATACAAAATCCATTGAAATATCAATCCAAGGTTTACTAGGAATTGGAAGTGGTGTATATAAGCCATGGGGTTATACTCGGGATTTCGCTTGCCTACATGTGACACATCTACCACAAAGTCTCTCAACATCTCGTTTCATGTGTGGCCAATATAAGTGTTATTGCAGAACGGCTAAGGTTTTAGCTACCCCAATGTGTCCCATTAGCCCTCCCCCATGTGATTCTCTCACCAGCAAATCTCGCAAGGAACAATTTGGTATACACAATTTATTGTCTCGAAACAAGAAATCCTCATGTCTAAAATACTTACCACTGGTACTGTTTTCACAAGATACATAATCTTCATTAAAATCACAATCTAAAGGATATAAATCTTTAATATGCTCAAACCCAAGAATCTTAGCATTAAGAGTAGAGAATAGAGTGTACCTTCGAGAAAGTGCATCAGCAACGATGTTCTCCTTACCTTGTTTATATCGAATAACGTACGAAAATGTCTCAATGAATTCGACCCATCGTGCATGCCTCTTATTCAACTTGTGTTGGCCTTTAAGTGTTTTAATGACTCATGATCGGTGTGAATTACGAATTCTTTAGGCCACAAGTAATGTTGCCACGTCTGTAAAGCCCGAACCAATGCATACAGCTCTTTATCATAAGTCGGGTAGTTTAAGGCTGCCCCACTTAGTTTCTCACTGAAGTAAACAATTGGTCATCCCTCCTGCAATAATACTGCACCTATACCAATACCTGAAGCATCACATTCAATTTCAAACGTTTTATTAAAGTTAGGTAAAGACAATAAAGGGGCGTTGGTCAGCTTTTGCTTAATCAATTGAAACGCCTTCTCTTGTTCTTCTCCCCACTTAAATCCAACGTTCTTTTTTATTACTTTGGTAAGCGTCGCGGCCAATGAGTTAAAATCTTTCACAAACCGTCGGTAGAAACTAGCAAGTCCATGAAAACTTCTTACATTACCTATAGTTGTGGGACTCGGCCACTCTTGAATTGCGCATACCTTCTCCTCATCAACCTGTATACCCTGTGCACTCACAACAAATCCTAGAAACACAAGTTTATTGGTACAAACAACTTTTCTTTCCTGAGTACATCTAAGACAGATTTTAAATGCACTACATGTTCATCCAAGTTTTTGCTATATATGAGAATATCATCAAAATAAACAACTACGAATTGTCCAATGAAAGCACGCAAAACATGGTTCATTAATCTCATGAAAGTACTAGGAGCATTAGTTAACCCAAAAGGTATAACTAACCATTCATACAAACCATATTTTGTTTTAAACGCAGTTTTCCACTCACCACCTTCTTTCATTCTAATCTGATGGTATCTACTTTTCAAATCAACTTTAAAAAATACACAAGAACCATGCAATTCATCTAGCATATCATCTAAGCGAGGAATAGGATGTCGACACTTTATCGTTATGTTGTTAACAGCTCGGCAATCAACACACATTCTCCATGAGTCGTCCTTCTTAGGAACCAAAATAACTGGAACAGCACAAAGACTCATGCTTTCTTTAACATACCCTTTTTTCATTAATTCATCAACCTGCCTTTGAAGCTTCTTTATCTCCTCAGGGTTACTGCGATAGGCTGGTCGGTTTGGAATAGTTGCGCCGGGTACAAAATCAATTTGATGCTCAATCCCTCGAGTAGATGGCAAACCATCTGGAATTTCCTCAGGAAAAACATCATCAAATTCTTTGCAAGAGAGACATAACAGAGCTAGGCAAAGAAGCCTCAAGTTGGTTAACATTTAAACATTCTTCCTTATACATAAGTATAAGTATGGGTTTGTTGGACAACATCGCTCTTTTAACATCACCCGCTCTTGTATAAAAATTTATTTTTCTCTCTTCTTTTCTTTCAATGGCCATTTCTCTCTCTTTTTTCTCTTTCTTTTTTGTCTCGGCCTCCTTTTCTTTTGCTCTCATTTTCTTTTTCTCACTCTCTTGTTGCAACCTCAATTGATCCTCATAAACTTGTTGTGGTGTCAAAGGAACTAGAATGATTGTCCTTTGGTTATGCACAAAAGAGTACTTGTTGGTGAAGCCATCGTGGCTAACATGTCAGTCAAACTGCCATGGTCGTCCTAGTAACAAGTGCCCTGCTTGCATCGGAACTACGTCGCATAACACTTTGTCTTCTTATTTTCCGATTCGAAAAGAAATCATAACTTGTTTGTTCACCTTTACCTCACCACTATCATTTAGCCATTGCAACTTGTGAGGTCGAGGGTGTTTAATTATTGGCAAGCCTAACCTTTCCACCATAAGAGTGCTAGCAACATTAGTACAACTATCACCATCTATTATCATACTACATACCTTGTTATTAACATGGCACTTAGTGTGGAAAATGTTTTCTCGTTGTACTTCTTCTTCTTTTTTGACTTGGACACTTAGTGCTCGCCTTGCCACCAACATCTCTCATTGGACAGCGTATTCTTCATTATCAGCATCCTCCAATGGTGGCATAAAGTTGGTGTCTTCTTCGTCATCTTCTGATTCGACCTCTCCATTATCTCGTATCACCATAACTCTTTTGTTCGGACATTGGCTAGCTATGTGACCCCTGCCTTGACACTTAAAATACTTAATATCACGATTCCTAGAAGTGGAAGAATCGGATTTACCTTGATTTCCATTGTTTGTTGCTTTTGGCTTTTGCTCGGCCTTAGGCTTCATCATTGGCTGCTTCTCATCTTTCTTCCAATGATTTGGTCTCCAAGCTGAGGAACTAGAATTTTGGCTTGGACATGTATTACCCATTCTTTTGAGCTGGTTCTCTATTTTTATTGCCATGTGAACCATGTCCTCCAACTCCACATAATGTTGCAATTCCACTACATTGGTAATTTCACGATTCAAACCTGCTAAGAACCTAGACATTGTAGCTTCCCGATCCTCCTCTACATTTGCTCGAATCATAGAGACCTACATCTCCTTATAATATTCCTCCACACTTCGGTTGCCTTGTCGAAGACTTTGTAACTTGTTGTATAGCTCTTGGTAGTAGTAGCTCGGGACAAATCGCTTCCTCATCACTGCTTTCATCTCCTCCCACGTCTTTATTGGACGCTCCCTATTTCCTCCTCCTGTTCATCACCAATTGATCCCACCAAACAATAGCATATTCAGAAAATTCAATGGCAGCAAGTTTTACCTTCTTATTCTCGGAATAATTGTGGCAATCAAACACTAGCTCCACCTTCTTTTCCCATTCAAGATAAACCTTCGGATCATTTTTCCCTTGAAACGACGGAATCTTCATTTTGATACTACCCAAGTTATTATCTTCACAATTCCTAACTACCCCATTTTGACCCCGAAATCCTCTTCTCGGTACTCTTTCATACCTACCTCCTCTAGGCCTATTTCTACCCATTTCAACTTCAGATTCGAAATCATCATCATCCCCACTTCTAAGCTCACGTTCTCTCTCAGATACATCTCCGAAAACACCACGCCTATTTTGTCTACCCAAGTTCAAAGGTTGTCCCCTTTGTATACGAGCTATAACCTCATCTTGTTGATCCATCCTGTCTCTAATATCCTCAAAAACCACGTTCATTCGCTCGAATTGTTGCTGCATGGCCTTCAGAACAATGGACATGTTCTGCTCTCTAGGTGCTGAATCACTTTGGTTCGACATTAAAGAAAGCAGCAATGAAAGAGTTAGAAAGAAAATCCTCACAATCCTCACGTGTTTGCACTCAAGATACCAATCCACTCGTGTTTCACTCTAATAGGCTTTTCTTGATGCTGTGCTCATACTCTCTTGCCTTTTTCCACTCTTTATTTTCACCCTCAAGTCCTATAAGAATTAATTGAACTTAACAAAGAAGAAACAACCAATGTATGAATATTCCAACCAACAAAAACCCCACGAAATAACAACACAACTAGAATATATATATATATATATATATATATATATTTTTTTTTTGGATAATGATTTTTTTTTTTTTTGGATAATGAACACAACTCACAACACAACCTAGAATAGTCAACAAAGAAAAGAACTTAGGATACAAGCACGATTTTGTGTAGAACTCAAAGAAATCTTAGGATACAAGCACTAATTTGTGTAGAACTCAAAGAAATCTTAGGATACAAGCAGAATTTGTGTAGAAGTCTTATTCTAATTTTTTTTTTTTTTGAATTTTAATATAATCAATACACAAAATCTTCAAGAAGAACAAGCAATAACAAGAGCAAACAATAAAATGCAGAAGCTATGAATTAAAAGGACGAAAATTCAAAGGTAAATCAAACCTAATTTTGGAACTTTAGCTCTGATACCAAATGATGTGAACCCATAAGGTTATATAACCCCCAAACCCACACTCAATTTGTTTTTACATCCAAGAACTCCCAAAAATCAGATTCTTCACCCTTCTAGACCCGATGAATACTCAATCCACGAACCCGGAAGTATAAAAACTCAAGAACGCCACAAAGGAAGCCTTCCTTTAATAAGTTCAGTAGTTCTATCAAGAACAAGTGGGTGAAACGAAATTTCACTCAAGTTTTGTATTAATTGATCAATGGTTGCATAAAATGACTTACAAATGAGTTTAAATAGAAAATGAAATGTCTTGGAACAACCCTCCAAGCATGGGAAACGAAAAAAGTAAAGGAAGGTGTGATTTTGTTGACTAGGAAGCTTTGAACTCAATAAAAACGTGCAACACAATTGTCAAAGGAAGATAACACAATTGTCAAAGTAGAAAGCTTCTGGATACATTGAAATAACCGACCATATCTTCCTCGTCTGGCCTCCAATGGATCTGATTTCAAATTAAAAGTTCAAGATAAGATCATGAGCTTTGAAAAGTCCTACTCACACACTTTCAGAAACCTAACCGTTCAAACGTTATGAATTTCCAAAGTTATCCCTACGAATCAGCAGGTTGCCTCTTCCTTAACTTGAATTACATTCACTAAGGTTGGGCCCTCCTTTTGCAAGTCTATTCCTTCAATGGGCCTCCATGAACATGCCTGAACCCAAATCCCTTGAATTAGCCCACTCAATGCATTTTTGAATTTCTTAGCACGTGCTCTTGTAACCGGCCCAATGGGAACTTGGATTGGATCCGCATTCCATGCCCTTGTACTAGATAAGTCTTCATCAGTTAAGAGTTGGACTAGTAGGGTTCTTTCTTTTGCTGGGAGGCTTCAGCTCATTCAATCTGTATTGTTCTCTATCCAGGTGTATTGGTCCTCCATTTTTATCTTGCCTAAGTCAGTGGTGATAAAGGTTGAAGCTACTTTGCGTAGTTTTCTTTGGAGGGGTTCAAATTTAGGTAAAGGTAGGGCAAAGGTTGCGTGGTCTTCGGTGTGTTTACCAAAGGAAGAGGGTGGACTGGGTATTAAGAGTGTTGAGTGTTGGAATAAATCTGCCATAAATAAGCATTTGTGGGCTGTCTGTAGCAATTTGAGGTCTTCTGTCTAGGTGTCGTGGGTTAGATCTACTTTGCTTAATGGAAAGAATGTGTGGGTGGTTAGGTGCCCTGGGAATTGCTCGGGGAGTTGGAGGAAAATTCTGGGCCTTCGGTGTCTTGTGCAGCAGTTAATGCAGTTTTAGGTAGGTAATGGGGAGGATATTTCCCTTTGGTTTGATTATTGGCATCTGTTGGGTCTTTTGGTAGAGGTGTTTGGGCGACGGATGTCTTGGTCTTCATGCTAAGGCGGCGGATGTTATTCAGGGGAGGGATTGGGCTTGGCCTCGTTCCCTGACCGGGAATTGGATGGACATTATCAGTGGTATCCCTGATTTCTTCAAGCCTAATAACTCTCAAGCTGATACTTTGTGTTGGGTTGAGGACTCTCGTGGGGTTTTCTCCATTCGTAATGCTTGGGAGGCTCTTCGGTGCCGGCAGCCAGCGGTGGATTGGTTTAGATCCGTTTGGCATTCTAAAGCAATTCCTAGACATGCTTTCATCTTCTGGCTGGCCATTAGGGGTACTCTTTCTACTCAAGATACGCTTTTTATTTATGGCTTGATTCCGACTATTCGTTGTGTTTTTTGTGGAGGGAGTTATGAGGATGGGAGGGTTAGTACAACCCGAAAGATACATCGGTCTAGGAGAATCTGTCGAGAATCTCCCAGACGACAATGATCCCTACATGTACAAGGAAGCTATGGAGGATGTTGATTGTCGTCAATGGCAAAAAGCAATGCAATCTGAAATCGAATCTATGTTCATAAACAAAGTCTAGACTCTTGTAAACTTGTCAAAAGGGATAAAACCCATAGGGTGCAAGTGGGTATACAAGAGGAAAAGAGGTATGGATGGTAAGGTGGAAACCTTTAAAGCTAGATTGGTAGCTAAATGTTATACACAGAAAGAAGGTATTGATTATGAAGAAACCTTTTTTCCTGTAGCCATGCTTAAATCTATTAGAATACTCTTATCCATTTTAGCATCTCTAGATTTAGAGATTTGGCAAATAGACGTCAAGAAAGCATTCCTTAACGGAAATCTAGACGAAAGTATCTATATGATCCAACTAAAAGGATTCATTGAAAAAGGCCAAGAACAAAGAGTATGCTAGTTGCAACGGTCCATTTATGGATTGAAGCAAATCTTGACGAAAGTATCTATATGATCCAACCAGAAGGATTCATTTAAAAAGGCCAAGAACAAAGAGTATGCTAGTTGCAACGGTCCATTTATGGATTGAAGCAAGCATCTAGGTCTTGGAACATAAAGTTTGATCAAGCTATAAAAGGTTTTGGATTTATTCAGAACCTTGATAAACCTTGTGTATACAAGAGGATCAAAGGTGACAAGTTGGTTTTCCTAGTTCTTTATGTTGATGATATACTATTCATTGGAAAAGATGTAGGTGTATTAACATCAGTTAAAGAATGGTTAGCAAAACAATTTGATATGAAGGACTTAGGAGAAGTAAGTTAAATTCTAGGCATCCAAGTTGTTAGGGATAGAAAGAATAAAACGATTGCATTATCCCAAGCTTCATACATTGATAAAATCTTGTCTAGGTTTTCCATGCAGGATTCCAAGAAAGGTCTGTTATCTTTTAGGCATGGAATCAAGCTTTCTAAGGAGCAAGCTCCTAAGGACGCACATGAAGAGTAATTCATGAGTAGGATTCCATATGCCTCAGCAATTGGAAGTCTCATGTACGCAATGCTCTGCACTAGACCAGATATTTGTTTTGCTGTTGGCATAGTTAGCAGGTTTCAATCGAAACTAGGCCTTGATCACTAGACGGCAGTCAAGCATATTTTCAAATATCTCAAGAGAACAAGAGATCATATGCTTGTATACTCTGGAGGGGATTTGATCTCGTTAGGTATACAGATTCCTATTTTCAATCAGACTCTGACTCTAGGAGATCCACATTAGGATCCGTGTTTACCCTAGGAGGAGGCACAGTAATATAGAGGAGCATCAAGCAATCTTGTGTTGTTGATTCCACCATGGAAGCTGAGCATGTTGCCGCATGCGAAGCTGCCAAAGAGGTTGTATGGCTTCGTCAATTCTTGATTGGTTCCCAGTGCAAATAAGTAGATCACCATCTACTATGACAACAGTGGTGCTGATGAGAATAAGGGAGCTGCACCAAGGGATCTATTGTATGTTCCGGTTGGGCCAATAACAAGGGCAAGGGCTAAGAGATTTAAAGAAGCACTCAATAGCCTAATTCAAGACACATGGGTTGATTCTAAATTATTAAAGCCCAAGATGAACCCACATGAAGACCAAGGTTTGATTAACATCATCAAGGCAATTGAGTGGGCCAAATAAGAGAAGGCTTGGGTGTGTGGCACAATTTCGGCTTGGGCTTGATTCAATAGTTGCTTGTTTTAGTTTTGTCCATTTGTAAGGCAATTATGGCCATTCTAGTTTTCTGTTTGTAAGGCCCTAATGGCCGAATATCTTGTTTCCTTTCCTTTCTTTTAGGGTTTCAGTATATAAGGATATTGATGGATGTAAGAGAGCAGACTTGTTTTGAATGAAAATTGAGAGAATTTTCTCTTCTGTTCTTGAGAACTAATTGGAACTTCTCATAATTCTCTGTGGCGTTCCTTCCTAACTTATTAATCGAGTATTCCATCCTTGATTGTGGCGTCCTTCATTATACGAAGGTTCACATCTCGATATATGAGTTGGGTCGCAGTTTCCATTTGAACCAGAGGTTAGAACGATCTTCGGCATCAACCCAGATACAATCGATGAGGTTCGTATCATTGTTATTTTGAACGATCGTGTAGTTGAATATATATCAACTAATTGTTATGTCTCTTCTTGATTCGTGCAGTGATATTATATATATATATATAAAATCCTAGTAGTAGAAACTCGTCTTTGTTATTCTTGTCCTATTACTTTGTTATTCCAGTTTCGTTGTGATTCGTTTCGTGTGAAGGTGGCTCAGAAATCCTGATTGTTGTTTGGTTAGTTTAATAAGAACTTTTGAGAAAAATTACGAGTAGAAAAAGGCAAGAGAGGTGAGTATATACTGAGGGTAAAATCCGAATTTATTGTGTGAAATACGAGTGCAACTGAGTGAACCGTTTCTTAAGGGAAACAAGTGAGGGAGTGAAGTGAGGACCTTATTTTACATTTCTGCTAACATTTTCCTTGCAGTGAATATGTTTAAAGAAAATGCTTCGAAGGAGGCGTTGGGAAAGGTTGATACAAAGTTTATAATGGAAGCATTGACGAGGAGATGGGGAGAATATTGAGGGCGGAGATGGAACAGATTCATGAACGATTAGATCTGGTAGAAAATACACGTGCGGAACAGCCACCACCCATTCCCCAAGCACGTAGAAGAGAGAGGGTTCCGATTAGAGAAGAAGTTAATGATTACTATGATGATAATGACATAGAGGAGGATGATCGCATGTCCAATATAGGTGCAGGAAGATTTAGACGTGGAATGGGAGGTAGAGGAGTTAGGTATGGGAATAGAGAAGATAGGTATGGGAATAGAGGAGATAGGTATGTAGAGAGGGTTGATAATAATTTGGATAGTATAAAGGTGAAGATTCCAACCTTCCAAGGTAAAACTGATCCTGAAGCTTATTTGGAGTGGGAGAAAAGAACAGAGTTGGTGTTTGATTGCCATGAATATTCCGAATTGAAGAAGGTGAAATTGGCAGCCATAGAATTCACCGATTATGCTATTGTTTGGTGGGATCAACTGATTGTGAGTAGGAGACGGAATGGGGAAAGACCTATTGAGACATGGGAGGAGATGAAGACTCTTATAAGAAGGAGATTCATTCCAAGCCACTATTATAGGGGTTTGTTTCAAAAATTGCAAACTCTTACTCAGGGGTCTAAGTGTGTTGAACACTACTACAAAGAGATAGAGATATCCATGATTCGAGCTGATGTAGAGGAGGATCGAGAGGCGACTATGGCTAGGTTTCTAAATGGGCTACTTCGAGACATTGCAAATGTAGTGGAGTTGCATCATTATGTTGAATTGACTGACATAGTACACATGGCCATCAAAGTGGAATAATAATTGAAGAGGAAGGGTTCCACACTGGTTGAGCAAAATTCGGGTTCTTCATCATCATGGAAACTGAATTGGAGCAAGAGGAAGGACCAGCCTAGTTTCAAAGCCAAGGCCGAACCTTCCAAAGATCATAAGGCCGGAGCCACAATAAATCAAGGTAAACCAGATTCTCAACTTTCTAGAAACCGTGACATTAAGTGCTTTAAATGTTTGGGAGCATGTCATATTGCATCACAATGTCCAAACAAGAGAGTAATGGTTTTGAAGGATGATGGTAGTATCGAATCCGAGTGTGAATCTGATGATGAGTCCGTGCCACCTTTGGAGAATGCAAGTGACTTTGAATATCCGGTGGGTGGAGAGCTTTTGGTTGCAAAAAGAGCTCTTAGTGCTCAAGCCAAAGAAGATGATAAGGTACAACGTGATAACATTTTTCACACTCGCTGCCATGTTAATGGCAAGGAATGTAGTATGATTATTGACGGGGGGAGTTATAATAATGTGGCGAGCACTACTTTGGTGGAAAAATAGAATTTGAAAACTTTGAAGCACCCAAAACCTTATAAGCTACAATGGTTGAATGATAGTAGGGAAGTTAAGGTTAATAAATAGGCGATGGTGTCATTTTCAATTGGAAAATAGGAAGATGAAGTTATTTGTGACGTGTTACCAATGAATGCGGGTCAAATCCTTTTGGAAAGATCATGGCAGTTTGATAGGCCAATCATCTTATACCTTTAACCCCAAGGCAAGTATATGAAGATCAAGTAAGGTTAAAAAATGAGAGACATGTTAAAAAGGAGAGTGAGAGTTCAAAAGAAAGAGAGACAAAAGAGAGAGAGTCCGAAGCAGCAAAAAAAGAAAAAGAGGTCGATGAGAAAAAAGGAGAGAGAAAACAAGTGAGCTTTTATGCAAGAGACAGTGAGATCAAAAGGGCTTTGTTTTCAAATCGGCCAATGATTGTACTTTTCTACAAAGAAGCTTATTTTAGTACTAACGAAATTAACTCTTCTTTGCCTAGTGTTGTTGTTTCACTTTTGCAGGACTTTGATGAAGTGTTACCCGAAGAGATGCCTATTGGTTTACCACCAATAAGGGGGATTGAACACCAAATTGACTTTGTACCCGGAGCACCAATTCCAAATAGACCCGCATACCGAAGTAATCCCGAGGAGACAAAGGAACTTCAAAGGCAGGTTGATGAGCTCATGGAGAAGGGGTATGTTCGTGAGAGTATAAGTCCTTGTGCGATTCCCGTATTGCTTGTGCCTAAGAAGGATGAAACATGGAGGATGTGTGTTGATTGTCGTGCCATCAACAATATCACTGTAAAGTATCGACATCCTATTCCTAGATTAGATGATATGCTTGATGAATTGCATGGTTCTATTGTTTTCACTAAAATTGATCTTAAAAGTGGATATCATCAAATTAGGATGAAAGAAGGTGTGAGTGGAAAACTGCTTTCAAAACAAAATATGGGTTATATGAGTGGTTAGTTATGCCTTTTGGGTTAACTAATGCACCAAGTACTCTCATGAGATTAATGAACCATATTTTGCATACTTTTATTGGAAAATTTGTGGTTGTTTACCTTGATGATATACTGATTTATAGCAAAAACTTGGATGAGCATGTTGAACATTTAAAACTTGTTTTAGGTGTTTTAAGAACAGAAAAGTTGTTTGCTAATTTTAAAAAGTGTACCTTTTGCACGGATAAGCTTGTATTTCTAGGTTTTGTTGTTAGTACTAAAGGAATTGGGGTTGATGAAGAAAAGGTTAAGGCAATTAAGGAGTGGCCGAAACCTACAAATATGGGACAAGTGAAAAGTTTTCATGGGTTGGCTAGATTCTATAGGAGCTTTGTGACATACTTTAGTAGTTTAGCTGTACCTTTAACTGAAGTTATCAAAAAGAATGTGGGTTTTAAGTGGGGTAATGAACAAGAAAAGGCATTTAACTTGATTAAAGAAAAATTAACTAATGCACCTTTGCTTGCTTTGCCTAACTTTGCTAAAGCTTTTGAGATTGAGTGTGATGCTTCAGGAATAGGTATGGGAGCTATTCTAATGCAAGAAGGACGTCCCATTGCATTTTTTAGTGAGAAAATAAGTGGAGCAGCCTTGAATTATCCTACCTATGACAAGGAGATGTATGTTTTGGTTAGGGCATTGGAAACTTGGCAACTAATTACCTTTGGCCAAAAGAATTTGTGATTCACACGGATCATGAGTCCTTGAAGCATCTAAAGGGGCAGCACAAGCTAAATAAGCGGCATGCCAAGTGGGTGAAGTTCATAGAAACATTTTCTTTTTTGGATAATGTAAGTATATTAACCAAAGAGACAAAACAAAAGCAAAGGGGCATACCCCAGCGAGAAGATCACAAGGTCAGACAAGGGACAGGCCCCCTACCAACCGAAACTCAAAAAACAGCAAAGCAATAAAAGCTAAGCACAAACCCTGTCATAGGTACAACCAAAAGAATCCACCAGACCCCATAAAAGGCAAAACAAGCGAATTACAAAAAAATAGAATCAGATAAACCCCAAGACTGGTGGAGCCACCTATTAGTAGGAGAAGGCATCACACCAGAAAAGGAATTAAGACGCATACAAACATCTCTGACAATGGAACGAACAACCATGGTAACGGGTTTAGGTAACTCGCCATGCATCCTAGCATTCCGCTCACGCCAAATAGCATAGACAGCAGCCGCAAGCATAATACGCACCACCCACCCACGAAGTTGCCGACCGCGGAAATGGCAAGACCAAAGAATAGTATCCTTCCAGCTCCGAGCACGCAGAGGTAATCTGCACTTCCTTAAAAGAGCAAACCAAACCTCGCAAGAATAAGAACAATCAAAAAAGAGATGAGGGACATCCTCACAACTCCCTCCACAAAACACACAACGAATAGCCGGAATCAAGCCATAAATAAGAAGCTTATCCTGAGTAGAAAGAGCACCTCTAATGGCCAACCAGAAGATGAAAGCATGTCTAGGAATTGATTTAGAATGCCAAACGGACCTAAACCAATCCACCGTTGGCTGCCGGGACCGAAGAGCCTCCCAAGCATTACGAATAGAGAAAGCCCCCCGAGAGTCCTCAACCCAACACAAAGTATCAGCTTGAGAGTTATTAGGCCTGAAGGAAGCAGGGATACCACTGATAATGTCCATCCAATTCCCGGTCAGGGAACGAGGCCAAGCCCAATCCCTTCCCTGAACAACATCCGCCACCCTAGCATGAAGACCAAGACCAGAATCATAAATAATCCGTCGCCCAAACACCTCCACCAAAGGACCCAACGGATGCCAATAATCAAACCAAAGAGAAATATCCTCCCCATTACCCACCCGAAACTGCATCAACCGTCGAACAAGACTCCGAAGGCCTAGAATTTTCCTCCAACTCCACGAGCAATCCCCAGGGCACCTAACCTCCCACACATTCTTTCCCTTAAGCAGAGTAGATCTAACCCACGAGACCCAGACAGAAGACCTCAAATTGCTACAGACAGCCCACAAATGCTTACTTATGGCAGCTTTATTCCAACACTCAACGCTCTTAATACCGAGACCACCCTCTTCCTTTGGTAAACACACCGAAGACCATGCAACCTTGGCCCCACCTTTACCTAAATCTGAACCCTTCCAAAGAAAACTACGCAAAGTAGTTTCAACCTTAATCACCACTGACTTAGGCAAGATAAAAATGGAGGACCAATACACCTGAATAGAGAACAATACAGATTGAATGAGCTGAAGCCTCCCTGCGAATGAAAGAACCCTACTAGTCCAACTCTTAACTCTCGCTACAATCCTGTCGACAAGAACCCTACAATCCACTGCCGTAAGCTTAGTAGAAATCAGAGGAACCCCAAGATATCTGACAGGTAATACCCCTTCCTTTAAACCAAGAATCCCAAGTAACTCTTACTTAGTCTCAGAAGACACACCAGCCACAAAAAGATTGCTCTTGTTAGGATTAGGAATCAACCCAGAAAGAGCTTGGAACTGACCAAGGACAACATTAACTGCAGCAACTGACTCCCTCTCTGCCCTACAGAAAACCATAAGATCATCCGCAAAGCATAAATGCGAAATACCAATCTTCCCACACCGCCAATGGTACGCAAACTGACTCTCCTGCTCCATAATACGCATCAACCCCGAGAAGACCTCCATAGCCAGCACAAATAAATAAGGGGACATAGGATCTCCCTGCCTCAAACCTCGGCTACTATTAAAGAAACTATTCAACTCGCCATTGATAGAAATAGAGAAACGGGGAGTAGAAATGCACTCAGAAATCCAAGCTATCATCTGCTCCGGGAAGCCTAAAATCTGTAAAATAGCCACTAAGAAATCCCACCGCACAGAATCATAGGCTTTCATTAAATCTACCTTCAGCGCACACCTAGGATGACCCCCATCACGATGATAGTTCCTTAACAATTCCTGCGACAGTAATATATTATCACTAATCCTCCTACCAGCAACGAAGGCCGACTGAAAAGGACTAACAACATCAGGCAGTACCATCTGAACACGATTCGCAATAATTTTGGCAATGCATTTGTAGATAGTGTTACAACACGAAATAGGCCTAAAATCCCCAACCGTAGAAGGATTAGGAACCTTAGGAATAAGAGCAACCACAGTAGCATTCACTTGCTTGAGCAATCTCCCGGAGCTAAAAAATGAACGAATAGCACGAAGAAAATCATCACCAACAACAGACCAAGCTTTCTTGAAGAAAGTAGCATTATACCCATCCGGACCAGGAGCTTTATTATCTTTTAAAGAGAACAAAACTGCCTTAATTTCAACATCACTAACCTCTCTACCCAAGGTAGCACACTGATCACCAGAAATACGCTTCGGGAGAGCCCGCCTCACTAAATCAAGGTCAATCCTAGGGCATCCAGCAGGCTGTCTCAGAAGTGTCTCAAAGAAGTTCACCACCATTGATTTAACTTCACTAGGCTCCTCCACACGATTACCATGCTCATCGGTAAAAGATAATACCTTACTCCTACTACATCTTTGTCTCATCGATCGAAAAAAGAACTTAGAATTCCTATCTCCCAAATTAATCCACTGAACCCGGGACTTTTGTCTCAAAAAACTCTCCTCATCTCTACTCAAGTCACCATAAAGCTTCACCAACCGAGACTCCTCCTCATGTAAAGAAGCGTTCGTAGGCTGCCTCTGAATATCCCATTGCACAGACTCTAAATCATGTTTAGATTGCTGCACCCTAGAAGACAAGTCAGAATAACACTCCCTATTAAGTTTCTTAAGCTCTCCTTTCAATCTTTTTAGCTTCTTACATAGCTGAAACATAGGAGACCCATCCACCCTGTCTGCCCAAACCCGATCCACCAAGGATAAAAATTCTGGATGATCCGCCCAGAAATCAAAAAACTTAAAAGGCACCCGTCGCCGAGGGAGATCCACAATCTTAACAATCATAGGAGAGTGATCAGAAACACTAGAAGGAAGAAAATGCGCCTCTGAACCTCGAAAGGAAATATCCCAATTCAAGTTGACCAAAGCTCGATCTAACTTTCGAAGAATAGGATCAACCGTACGATGATTAGACCAAGTATAGAAGCACCCATTAAATCGCAAATCATCCAACCCAGACTCAGCTAAACAATTAGAAAAGTCATCTTTCCAATGAGGCCAAGAATTGGAGCCTCCAACACTCTCAACCGAAGACTTAATAGCATTAAAGTCACCCATCACAATCCAAGCACTATTCTCCCATTCCACTCCGCGCGCCACTAAATCAGCCCACAACGCCTCCCTACGAACATTACAATTATCACCGTACACAATCGAAATCATACACTCCCAAGTAGAATCAACAGAAGAAACGCTACAATGGATAACTTGTTCAGAAGATCCGACAACCAAAACAGTAACATCGAACGGATTCCAACAAACCCAAATCCTCCCCAAAGAGGAAAAATTATAATTGCACTCCACCTTCCAAGACCGGTCAATGGTCTTAAGAATAACATCTTTATTTTTCTCCAGAACTTTCGTTTCCACTAAACCACACAAAGACAATTTCTCATCTTTAATCAAATTGCGAACCTCTCTTTGCTTCAAAGGGTCATTAAGACCCCTAATATTCCAGCACCCAAAAATCATAATAAATATACAAAGATAAGAAGAAACCCCCACAAATCTATCTCCACTTACCCCCCTTAGGGGAGGAGTGCTTCTTATTCTTCTTACCCTTACTACTGGAACCTTTCTTCTTCTTTTTCTTTTCCAGAGAATCCTTAACTTTTGAAGCCAAAGCATTACGAGGAGGGCTAGAATCACTACCATCCTCACCATGACCAGCCTCATCATTACCACAAATAGCACCCCCATCATCACAAAGAGCATCCCTGTCATCAACATAACCATTAGCCCCATCCTTACAAAGCGCAGCCCCTGCATCACAAACAGTGTCCAAAATTGCTAAAGGAGTACCCTCTTCCATTACTTCCAAATTCGGAGTATGGTCATTGCCCTCCATTGGTACTAAATTAAGATGATTATCAACATTTTCCACAAGCGGAACACTAGCACTATTCCCCATAGTAGATAATTCTCCACCCTTGTTCTTTTTTTTAACCTCAACCCAAACCGGTCGTTTAGGCCCCAACGAGTCTTCGTGCCTCTTCTTCATATCATGAACATCAACCCCTCCATTTCCGGTAACCATATTCACATTGTCACCCAAATCTTGAACGCTTTGTTTACATATACCCGGCGCATGCCCAAACACCTTACAAATATTACACCTAGAAGGAAGCCACTCATAAACAGCATAAATAGTTTTCCACTCCCCATTAGCACATTGAATATCAAACTCATTAATGACATCCTTCGAAGCATCAATCTCAACACACACACGAGCAAAGCTAAGACGTTTCCTAGCTAATGTAATGTGATCAGCATGCAATGGAATGCCCAAAGCACTAACTACAAAACTCAGGCCCTTTGACGTCCAATATTCAAACGGAAGATTGTAAAGTTTAACCCATACAGGAATATTGCGTAACTCATCTTTAGACAAGGATAAACTAGGCTGCCACCGTTTAAGAACAAGCAATTTATTCACTATATGCCATGGACCTTTTTCAAGAACTTCACAAGCATGGTCAAGACTATCAAACTTGAAAATAAAAAACCCTTGTTCCGAAGATAAAACTTCTTTAAGGCCAAACCTACCCCAAATTTTATGAACTACTGAATTCACTACGGGGAAAGGAATTCTCTTATCCACAAAGTATCCTATCAAGGAAGTTCTCCATTCTTCACTTCCCTCAATAGCTACCTCAACCGGAGGGCTAACTTTAATTCTTCCATTTTCTTCAGTTGGTTTAAAATATTGTAAGGATTCAAAGGTAGAAGATCGTACCTCACAAGCAATAGGAGAAGAATTCTGGACAGCCTTAGCATAAGATTGTTTCAGCCCTTGATCATGCATGGAAGAAGGTGTTGAAAATGGTCCAAGATCAGCCCCTCCTTGTCCAAAGCTACCAAGACCCGAAATTGAACCCAAAGCACTCGATTTCAGCCCAATTACGCCCACATCAGACCCAAAATGCAAGTTACCAAGCTTTTCCTTTCTATGATCATCTCTTGCAAGCCCAAATCCACCATAATTCGAAGGTGATTCAATAACATTAATCCTTGGCCCATCTAATTTTGTGGAATCAGTCCCATTAGCTCCAATACCCGAAATTGAGCCCAAAGCACCAAAATTTGACTCTATTACCCCCATTCCTTGCTGACTAGTATTATTTAGTGAAGGAAAGTCATCACCAACCACCTTCCTTTGACAATTTTGGCTATTAAGGTCAATACTAGCCACCTTATTTTGAAAAACTTGTCCATGAGAATCATTCATCATTTGAATTAATTGCCCATTGCACATAATCTCATGCAACAAGTCTTCACTCTTTTCATCATTGTCAACCATAGCTTTCTTCTTGTCCAATCCCGAAATTGTTGAGAGACAACCAGCCTTCACATGGTTTTCACCCAAAACCATATTTCTACCTTCACCCAAATCCAGATTTTCATCTTCCTCATCATGCAACACCCCATGAAGAACATCATCATGCTTGGATTCAATCCCATTTACACAACCAACAGCTCCATGCCTATCATGTGTTGTTTTATTTTATTGCAATCCCGAAACAGTAGCAAAACAACCATCCTTGGAGCAATTCTCACCCAAATTCGGACTTCTTCCTTCTACAGCACCAATACCATGAGGCAAATTCGAAGGAACAAGTTTTGTAGACACGCAACACCCGGAAACAATGTCTCCACTCTTCATACCACCCTTCTTTACATCACCAGCAGCTAAAGAACCACCAACCATGGCTCCAACCAATATAACAAGAAGAAGATGATGATCACCACCCAACAATAAAGACAAAACGCAGCTCAAAATCACAAGCAAAATCAGTCACAAGATTGACCAAAGTAGAATCATCCACCATGGCAAATAAGCAATCCAGAACTGCCCAGAAAATAAGGGAAAATGGACCAGCAAAATAACACTAAAAGAGAGGGAGATGAGCTCTTGATCACCAAGAGGAAGATGAAGATCATAAACCCAACCCAAAATCACAAGCATACCATGGCACAAAACAAGCTAAAAAACTGCCCAGAAAATGACCAACAAACCTTAGCTAAAGAAGAACGAAAATTGAGCTTGTAATCATCAAAAGAAATCAATAATGATCCCAAAGAGAGAATAGAAAAAAAAATCAAGAAGAACACTCAAAAAATTCTAGAGAGAAGGCAGAGCATTTTCTCTCTCTATCCCCATACCTCATAGAAACATTTTCATACGTGATCAAGTACAAAAAAGGTAAGGAAAACGTAGTCGCTGATGCTCTGTCTAGAAGGTACGTTTTACTTTCTACTTTGGATGCTAGATTGTTTGGTTTTGACTACATTAAAGAATTATATGTGGAAAATGTTGATTTTGGCAATGTATTCAATGCATGTGAAAATGTTGCATTTGGCAAGTTTTATAGGCATGATGGATTTTTGTTTAGAGAAACTAAATTATGCGTGCCTAAGAGTTCTTTGCGTGAATTGCTTGTGAGGGAAGCTCATGGGGGCGGTTTGATGGGGCATTTTGGTATAGCCAAGACCCCAGATGTTTTGCATGAACACTTCTTTTGGCCTCATATGAAACGTGATGTATAAAGAATTTGTGAGAAATGCATTACGTGTAGACAAGCTAAGTCTAGGGTTAAGCCTCATGGTTTGTATACTCCTTTACCTATACCTAGTGGACCTTGGATTGATATTTCTATGGATTTTGTGCTGGGTTTGCCTAGGTCAAAGAGGGGTAGGGATTCTATATATGTGGTTGTTGATAGGTTTTCTAAAATGGCACATTTCATTCCTTGTCATAAAACTGATGATGCATCACATATTGCTGATTTGTTTTTCAAAGAAATCGTTAGATTGCACGGCATGCCTAAAACCATTGTTTCGGATAGAGATGCTAAGTTCTTAAGCTACTTTTGGAAAACTTTATGAGGCAAGTTAGGAACTAAACTTTTGTTTTCTATTACTTGTCATCCACAAACTGATGGTCAAACTGAAGTAGTTAATAGGACTTTATCTGCCTTGTTGCGTGCTATAATACAAAAGAACTTGAAAACATGGGAAGATTGTTTGCCGCATGTAGAGTTTGCTTATAATAGGAGTGTGCATTCTGCAACTCATTTTTCGCCTTTTGAAATTGTGTATGGTTTTAACCCATTGACTCCTTTGGATTTACTTCCTTTACCTGTGACTGAGCATGTTAACTTGGATGGAAAGAAAAAGGCAGAGTTTGTTAAGCAAATCCATGAAAAGACTAGGCAAAACATTGAGAGGAGAACTGAGCAATATGCCAACCAAGCTAATAAAGGGCGCAAGAAAGTTATGTTTGAACCCGGTGATTGGGTGTGGTTGCATATGAGGAAGGAACGGTTTCCAGTCCAGAGGCGTTCTAAACTACTTCCAAGGGGAGATGGGCCATTTCAAGTGATTGAAAGGATCAATGACAATGCCTACAAGTTAGATCTTCCAGGTGAGTATAATGTTAGTGCAAACTTCAATGTTTCTGATTTGTCTCCTTTTGATGTAGGTGACGATTTGCGGACAAATCCTTTTCAAGAGGAAGGGAATGATGAGAATAAGGGAGCTGCACCAAGGGATCCATTACATGTTCCGGTTGGGCCAATAACAAGGGTAACGGCTAAGAGATTCAAAGAAGCACTCAATGGCCTAATTCAAGACACATAGGCTGATTCTGAATTATTAAAGCCCAAGATGAATTCACATGAAGACCAAGGCTTGATTAACATCAACAAGGCAATTGAGTGGGCCGAATAAGAGAAAGCTTGGCATAATTTCGGTTTGGGCTTGATTTAATAGTTGTTTGTTTTAGTTTTGGTCCATTTATAAGGCAATTATGGCCATTCTAGTTTTCTATTTGTAAGGCCTTAATGGCTATCTTGTTTCCTTTCCTTTGTTTTAGGGTTTCATTATATATGGATATTGATGGATGTAAGAAGGGAATTTTTGGATTTTGAATGAAAATTGAGAGAGTTTTCTCTTTGTTCTTTGAGGACTAACTGGAACTTATCAGAATTCTCTGTGGCGTTTCTCCTTGACTTATCAATCGAGTATTTCATCCTTGATTGTGGCGTCCTCCTTTATACCAAGGTTCACATCTCGATATAGGTGTTGGGTCGCGGTTTCTATCCGAACCAGAGGTTAGAACGAATATTGGCATCAATCTTGATACAATCGACAAGGTTCATATCACTTTACTTGTGAATGAGCATGTTAACTTGGATGGAAAAAAAAAGGCAGAGTTTGTTAAGCAAATCCATGAAAAGACTCGGCAAAACATTGAGAGGAGAACTGAGCAATATGCCAACCAAGCTAATAAAGGACGCAAGAAAGTTGTGTTTGAACTCGGTGATTGGGTGTGGTTGCATATGAGGAAGGAACGGTTTCCAGTCCAACGGCGTTCTAAACTACTTCCAAGGGGAGATGGCCCATTTCAAGTGATTGAAAGGATCTATGACAATGCCTGCAAGTTAGATCTTCCATGTGAGTATAATGTTAGTGCAAGCTTCAATGTTTCTGATTTGTCTCTTTTTGATATAGGTGTGACGATTTGAGGACAAATCCTTTTCAAGAGGGAGGGAATGATGAGAATAAGGGAGCTGCACCAAAGGATCCATTGCATGTTCCGGTTGGGCCAATAACAAGGGCAAGGGCTAAGAGATTCAAAGAAGCACCCAATGGCTTAATTCAAGACACATGGGTTGATTCTGAATTATTAAAGCCCAAGATGAACCCACATGAAGACCAAGGTTTGATTAACATCATCAAGGTAATTGAGTGGGCCGAATAAGAGAAGGCTTGGGCGTGTGGCACAATTTCGGCCTGGGCTTGATTCAATAGTTGCTTGTTTTAGTTTTGTCCATTTGTAAGGCAATTATGGCCATTCTAGTTTTTTGTTTGTAAGACCCTAATGGCCGAATATCTTGTTTCCTTTTGCTTTCTTTTAGGGTTTCAGTATATAAAGATATTGATGAATGTAAGAGGGCAGACTTGTTTTGAATGAAAATTGAGAGAATTTTCTCTTATGTTCTTGAGAACTAATTGGAACTGATCAGAATTCTCTGTGGTGTTCCTTCCTGACTTATCAATCGAGTATTCCATCCTTGATTGTGGTGTTCTTCATTATACCAAGGTTCACATCTCGATATAGGTGTTGGGTCGCGGTTTCCATTCAAACCAGAGGTTAGAACGAACTTCGGCATCAACCCAGATACAATTGATGGGATTCGTATCAGGTGCAGTGGCTAATTCGAAAGAACCAAGAAGTCATAAGAGAGAGAAACACATTGAAAGGAAGTATCATATACTAAGGGAGATTGTGCATAGGGGAGGCGTGACAGTTGCCAAGATCGCATCAGCTGAAAATTTAGCAGATCCCTTCACAAAGGCTCTACCACCGAAGAGTTTTGATGGACACTTAGAGAACATGGGAATGAGAGATATAACTAGTCATGGCTCCGGTTCGGTTCGAACCAGGGTGATTCGAGCCGAACCGGCGGTTTTTAACCGGAACCATCGGTTCCAGAACCGAAAATCGGAACCGGGACCCAAGGTCCCGGCTCTGGTTAGCTTGAAAAAAGGAACCGGAACCGCCGGTTCAAGGAACCACCCAGTTCCGGCGGTTTTGGTTCCTAGGCGGTTTTTTAAAATTTTTTTTTTTAACTTCTAAAAATATAAATTTTAAAAAAATAAATAAAAAAAATTAAAATGTGTACCTGTCAGGCTGCTACTTGCCAAGTGGCAGGCTGGCAGCAGCCTGACAATCTGCCACCCAACCCAAGGAGCCGTTCAACGGCTCCTTGGGTGTAAAATTACAATTTAGCACCGTAAAAAATTACAGATTGACCCCCTAAATTTTAAAAAATATTATTTTTCTCCTCAATCCAAAAAACTACATAAACCTCATTCCTCTTCAATTCAATTCACACGATTTTCTCTCATTCTTTTAATATTTCTCTCATTTTCTCATTCTCTCAATTTTTCTCTAATTCTCTTAACGTCTCACTCAGTTATTTCTCAATCTTGTTCTTATTTTTCAATACTGCAATTTTTTTCATTATTTATTTAAATTGTATTTTTTACCATTATAAATTTATAATGGCATCACAATCAAGACCATCTATTTCCAGAGGCCAACAATCCTTTTTCAGAAGGTCCATTTCCAGCAGAGACATTAAGCAGCTACTAGATTTAAATGCTGGAGAAGTGCAAAGTCGTCGTGCCGTTGGCCCAGAATTAAATTTCAACAAAGCAAATTTTGATGAGTACCTACAACAGAGACAATTTGAGAAGGTAATATTTGGTAATGATACTCCTCTTAATTTTACTTCTCAATATTCTCATCCCCATCTCTCTGGGTCTGGGGTCCCTGGTCCCTCTTGTGAAAACCCTCCCCTTCCCCTCCAAGTGAAACCATACAAGGTCCACAGCCAGATTTGACAAAATACAAATCTGAACTTTTTAAAGTTCATATGAGGAGGGTAGAGAAGGAATCGGGGGAAGTTATGGTCACTTGCAACTATTGCAACAAAGATTTTAAGTGGAACAAATCCGGAGGGTACGGGACGTACTGGAAGCACAACAACACCAAGCATCCAGTCGAAGCTGAGCATGAGCGTAGCTGAGGACAATACCAAATTTCTAGGTACACATCTCCTAACCATCCTTTATTTAAATATAGTTATGTAAATAATAGGGAACAACTAGCAAGAATGGTAGAGACTGAACATCTTCCTTTTAGTTTTGGCGAAAAAACTGATTTTTTTAAAATATTGTCATAATGCTTTAAATCTCGCTGCATGTAAAGTACCTATGACCACATTAAAACGTACCATGTGTGACATTTATAAAAAAGAAAAAAAAGTATTAGTTAGATATTTTCAAAATTATATGGGTCGTGTGTCTATTTGTGCCGATATCTGGAGCGATCATTGGTAAAAACATTCATACTTAGGACTTACTTGCCATTATGTTGACCAATAATGGGAATTGCAAAAAAGAATTCTTGCATTTAGAGTTTTTGACGACACCTATACTGCCAATAATATTTACAAATTAATGAAAATTATTTTTGAAGAATATTGTATTGAAAATAAAATTTTTACAATTGGTTTTGATAACGCTGCAAACAATACTGCCGCCGTTCCACAATTAATTCAATTGTGTCAACCCTACTCTGGCGGCAGATTTTTTCATTAAAGATGTGTTTGCCATGTTTTAAATATATGTGTACAACATGGTTTGCAAACACTTCAAAAATGGATTACACCAATTAGGGATGCCCTATATTTTTTGTGGAAACATCCTAGCACTATGAAACAATGGGCTTTTTTTTTGGATAATGTAAGTATATTAACCAAAGAGACAAAACAAAAGCAAAAGGGCATACCCCAGCGAGAAGATCACAAGGTCAGACAAGGGACAGGCCCCCTACCAACCGAAACTCAAAAAAACAGCAAAGCAATAAAAGCTAAGCACAAACCCTGTCATAGGTACAACCAAAAGAATCCACCAGACCCCATAAAAGGCAAAACAAGCGAATTACAAAAAAATAGAATTAGATAAACCCCAAGACTGGTGGAGCCACCTATTAGTAGGAGAAGGCATCACACCAGATAAGGAATTAAGACGCATACAAACATCTCTGACAATGGAACGAACAACCATGGTAACAGGTTTAGGTAACTCGCCATGCATCCTAGCATTCCGCTCACGCCAAATAGCATAGACAGCAGCCGCAAGCATAATGCGCACCACCCACCCACGAAGTTGCCGACCGCGGAAATGGCAAGACCAAAGAATAGTATCCTCCCAGCTCCGAGCACGCAGAGGTAATCTGCACTTCCTTAAAAGAGCAAACCAAACCTCGCAAGAATAAGAACAATAAAAAAAGAGATGAGGGACATCCTCACAACTCCCTCCACAAAACACACAACGAATAGCCGGAATCAAGCCATAAATAAGAAGCTTATCCTGAGTAGAAAGAGCACCCCTAATGGCCAACCAGAAGATGAAAGCATGTCTAGGAATTGTAAATCTAACGGGAAACATGCAATTAGGTTTTCCCGCGATGTTCCAACTTGTTGGAACTCCACATATAAATTGCTTTGTGAAAGCTATGATTATAGAGAATTATTAGTTAGATTTATGCAGCATAATGTTAGTAGCATTAATTTGTATACTCATCATTGGGATGTTTGTACTAAAATTTGCATGCTTTTAAAAGTTTTTCATGATGCAACTACCGCTTTATCCGGTATATATTATCCAACTTCACATTTAGTTTTATGTGAAGCAATTAATATTGTAGATGCACTTAATGAATGTGCACAAGTATTGGAACTATCTGCATGTGTTGCTGCAATGAGAGATAGATGGTTAAATTATTATAGGGACATTCTTTTGATTTATACTGTTGCTTCAGTTTTTTACCCTAGATGTAAATTTGATAGTTTATATGAATATTTAACACTTTATTATCAATCTCTAGGGTTACACAACGTAGATATTAGTGCTTTATATAATAATGTTAGACAATTATTTTATTTATTGTATGACGAATACCGTTTTGTATATGGTCCCTCGCTGAACATTAATGTTCAGCAACCGACTGCAAGCTGAAGTAGTCATTCTCGTTCTCGCTTTCCTTCATTAAGGAAGTTAGAGTCAAGTGTGTTGTCCAAAAAATCAAGGGCACAGGGGAGTTCTTTGTCTTCATCAACCTATGTTTCAGAGGTTGATCTTTACGTAAACACCTCTTTTGAGTTTTTGGACAGCGAAGACTTTAACATCCTACATTGGTGGAGGGAACACGAAACTAACTTTCCAATTTTGGCCCTCATTGCCAAGCAAATTTTTAGAACCCTTGTTTTGACCGTGGCAGTCGAACAGGAATTTAGCGCAGGTGACAATGTTCTCGATGAGAGACAGGCATTGCTCAGTCCTGACTCAATACAGATTCAGGTCTGTGTTGATGACTGGACCAAGGCCTCATACCGGCAACAAGAATTGGATCTCGTGTCCGATGACAATGACTTTTTCGACACCAACGACGATACAACGACTACCGAAGGAACAAGTGACGATTGATCACCTCCGGAACATAACAGGTAAAAGAACTACGTGAGCTTTGATTCCTCCTAGAGGATACGTAGGCAGCTTAATTGAGGTAAAATTAAGTGCAAGCCCTAATTTCTTATTTATTTATTTATTGTTTTGGATAATGTAAGTATATTAACCAAAGAGACAAAACAAAAGTAAAGGGGCATACCCCAGCGAGAAGATCACAAGGTCAGAAAAGGGACAGGCCCCCTACCAACCGAAACTAAAAAAACAGCAAAGCAATAAAAGCTAAGCACAAACCCTGTCATAGGGTACAGCCAAAAGAACCCACCAGACCGACAGCAAAAGGGACAAACCCCATAAAAGGAAAAACAAGCGAATTACAAAAAAATAGAATCAAATAAACCCCAAGACTGGTGGAGCCACCTATTAGTAAGAGAAGGCACCACACCAGATTAGGAATTAAGACGCATACAAACATCTCTAACAATGAAACGAACAACCATGGTAACAGGTTTAGGTAACTCGCCATGCATCCTAGCATTCCGCTCACGCCAAATAGCATAGACAGCAGCCGCAAGCATAATACGCACCACCCACCGACGAAGTTGCCGACCGCGAAAATGGCAGGACCAAAGAATAGTAGCCTCCCAGCTCCGAGCACGCAGAGGTAATCTGCACTTCCTTAAAAGAGCAAACCAAACCTCGCAAGAATAAGAACAATAAAAAAAGAGATGAGGGACATCCTCACAACTCCCTCCCAAAACACACAACGAATAGCCGGAATCAAGCCATAAACAAAAAGCTTATCCTGAGTAGAAAGAGCACCCATAATAGCCATCCAGAAGATGAAAGCATGTCTAGGAATTGATTTAGAATGCCAAACGGACCTAAATCAATCCACAGCTGGCTATGACGAATAGAGAAAGCCCCCCGAGAGTCCTCAACCCAACACAAAGTATCAGCATGAGAGTTATTAGGCCTGAAAGAATCAGGGATACCACTGATAATGTCCATCCAATTTCCGGTCAGGGAACGAGGCCAAGCCCAATCCCTCCCCTGAACAACATCCGCCACCCTAGCATGAAGACTAAAACCAGAATCATAAATAATCCGTCGCCCAAACACCTCTACCAAAGGACCCAACGGATGCCAATAATCAAACCAAAGGGAAATATCCTCCCCATTACCCACTCGAAACTGCATCAACTGCCACACAAGACACTGAAGGCCCAGAATTTTCCTCCAACTCCACGAGCAATCCCCAGGGCACCTAACCTCCCACACATTCTTTCCTTAAGCAGAGTAGATCTAACCCACGACACCCAGACAGAAGACCTCAAATTGCTACAGACAGCCCACAAATGCTTACTTATGGCAGACTTATTCCAACACTCAACACTCTTAATACCGAGTCCACCCTCTTCCTTCGGTAAACACACCGAAGACCATACAACCTTTGCCCCACCTTTACCTAAATCTGAACCCTTCCAAAGAAAACTACGCAAAGTAGTTTCAACCTTAATCACTACTGACTTAGGCAAGATAAAAATGGAGGACCAATACACCTAGATAGAGAACAATACATATTGAATGAGCTGAAGCCTCCCTGCAAAAGAAAGAACCCTACTAGTCCAACTCTTAACTTTCACTACAATCCTGTCGACAAGAACCCTACAATCCACTGCCATAAGCTTAGTAGAAATCAGAGGAACCCCAAGATATTTGACAGGTAATACCCCTTCCTGAAAACCAAGAATCCCAAGCAACTCTTGCTTAATGTCAGAAGACAGACCAGCCACAAAAAGATTGCTCTTGCTAGGATTAGGAATCAACCCAGAAAGAGCTTGGAACTGACCAAGGACAACATTAACTGCAGCAACTGACTCCCTCTCTGCCCTACAGAAAACTATAAGATCATCCGCAAAGCATAAATGCGAAATACCAATCTTCCCACACCGCCAATGGTACACAAACTGACCATCCTGCTCCATAATACGCATCAACCCCGAGAAGACCTCCATAGCCAGCACAAATAAATAAGGGGACATAGCATCCCCCTGCCTCAAACCTCGGCCACTAGTAAAGAAACCATTCAACTCGCCATTGATAGAAATCAAGAAACGGGGAGTGGAAATGCACTCAGAAATCCAAGTTATCATATGTTCTGGGAAGCCTAAAATCTGTAAAATAGCCACTAAGAAATCCCACCGTACAGAATCATAGGCTTTCATTAAATCTACCTTCATTGCACACCTAGGATGACCCCCATCACGATGATAGTTCCTTAACAATTCCTGCGACAGTAATATATTATCACTAATCCTCCTACCAGCAACGAAGGCCGACTGAAAAGGACTAACAACATCAGGCAGCACCATCTGAACACAATCGAAAAAAGAACTTAGAATTCCTATCTCCCAAATTAATCCACTGAACCCGGGACTTTTGTCTCAAAAAACTCTCCTAATCTCTACTCAAATCACCATAAAGCTTCACCAACCGAGACTCCTCCCCATGTAAAGAAATGTTCGTAGGCTGCCTCTGAATATTCCATTGTACAGACTCTAAATCATGCTTAGCTTGCTGCACCCTAGAAGACAAGTCAGAATAACACTCCCTATTAAGTTTCTTAAGCTCTACTTTCAATCTTTTTAGCTTCTTACATAGCTGAAACATAGGAGACCCATCCACCCTGTCCGCCCAAACACGATTTACCAAGGATAAAAATTCTGGATGATCTGCCCAGAAATCAAAAAACTTAAAAGGCACCCGTCGCCGAGGGAGATCCACAATCTTAACAATCATAGGAGAGTGATCAGAAACATTGGAAGGAAGAAAATGCGCCTCTGAACCTCGAAATGAAATATCTCACTTCAAATTGACCAAAGCTCGATCTAACTTTCGAAGAATAGGATCAACCGTACGATGATTAGACCATGTATAGAAGCACCCATTAAATCGCAGATCATCCAACCCAGATGTGGCTAAGAAGTGGATCTTCCAACACTCTCAACCGAAGACTTAATAGCATTAAAGTCACCCATCACAATCCAAGCACTATTCTCCCATTCCACTCCGCGCGCCACTAAATCAGCCCACAACGCCTCCCTACGAACATTACAATTATCACCGTACACAATCGATATCATACACTCCCAAGTAGAATCAACAGAAGAAACTTTACAATGGATAACTTGTTCAGAAGATCCGACAACCAAAACAGTAACATCGAACGGATTCCAACAAACCCAAATCCTCCCCAATGAGGAAAAATTATAATTGCACTCCACCTTCCAACACCGGTCAATGGTCTTAAGAATAACATCTTTATTTTTCTCCAGAACTTTCGTTTCCACTAAACCACACAAAGACAATTTTTTATCTTTAATCAAATTGCGAACCTCTCTTTGCTTCAAAAGGTCATTAAGACCCCTAATATTCCAGCACCCAAAAATCATAATAAATATACAAAGATAAGAAGAAAACCCCACAAATCTATCTCCACTTACCCCCCTTAGGGGATGAGTGCTTCTTATTCTTCTTACCCTTACTACTAGAACCTTTCTTCTTCTTTTTCTTTTCCAAAGAATCCTTAACTTTTAAAGCCAAAGCATTACGAGGAGGACTAGAATCACTACCATTCTCACCATGACCAGCCTCATCCTTATCACAAACAGCATCCCCATCATCCCAAAGAGCATCCCTGTCATCAACATAACCATTAGCCCCATTCTTACAAAGAACAGCCCCTGCATCACAAATAGTGTCCAGAATTGCTAAAGGAGTACCCTTTTCCGTTACTTCCAAATTCAGAGTATGGTCATTGCCCTCTATTGGCACTAAATTAAGACAATTATCAACATTTTCCACAAGCAGAACACTAGCACTGTTCCCCATAGTAGATAATTCTCCACCCTTGTTCTTTTTTTTAACCTCAACCCAAACCGGTCGTTTAGGCCCCAACGAGTCTTCTTGCCTCTTCTTCATATCATGAACATCAACCCCTCTATTTCCTGTAACCAGATTCACATTGTCACCCAAATCTTGAACACTTGGTTTACAAATACCCGACACATGCCCAAACACCTTACAAATATTACACCTAGAAGGAAGCCACTCATAAACAGCATAAATAGTTTTCCACTCCCCATTAGCACATTGAATATCAAACTCATTAATGACATCCTTCGAAGCATCAACCTCAACACACACACGAGCAAAGCTAAGACGTTTCCTAGCTAATGTAATGTGATCGGCATGTAATGGAATGCCCAAAGCACTAACTACAAAACTCAGGCCCTTAGAAGTCCAATATTCAAAAGGTAGATTATAAAGTTTAACCCATACAGGAATATTGCGTAACTCATCTTTAGACAAGGATAAACTAGGCTGCCACCTTTTAAGAACAAGCAATTTATTCACTATATGTCATGGACCTTTTTCAAGAACTTCACAAGCATGGTCAAGACTGATATGAACCTCGTTGATTGATAAGTCTGAAACCGCGACCCAGCACCTATATCGAGATGTGAACCTTGGTATAAAGGAGGACGCCACAATCAAGGATGAAATACTTGATTGATAAGTCAAGGAGGAACGCCACAGAGAATTCTGATAACTTCCAGTTAGTTCTCAAAGAACAAAGAGAAAAACTCTCTCAATTTTCATTCAAAATCAATAATTACCCTTCTTACATCCATCAATATCTTTATATAATGAAACCCTAAAACAAAGGAAAGAAAACAAGATAGCCATTAAGGCCTTACAAATAGAAAACTAGAATGGCCATAATTGCCTTACAAATGGACCAAAACTAAAACAAACAACTATTAAATCAAGCCCAAACCGAAATTATGCCAAGCTTTCTCTTATTCGGCCCACTCAATTGCCTTGATGATGTTAATCAAGCCTTGGTCTTCATGTGGGTTCATCTTGGGCTTTAATAATTCAGAATCAGCCCATGTATCTTGAACTAGGCCATTAAGTGCTTCTTTGAATCTCTTAGCCCTTGCCCTTGTTATTGGCCCAATCGGAACATGCAATGGATCCCTTGGTGCAGCTCCTTTATCCTCATCATTCCCTCCCTCTTGAAAAGGATTTGTCCTCAAATCGTCACCTACAACAAAAGGAGACAAATCAGAAACATTGAAGCTTGCACTAACATTATACTCACCTGGAAGATCTAACTTGTAGGCATTGTCATTGATCCTTTCAATCACTTGAAATGGGCCATCTCCCCTTGGAAGTAGTTTAGAACGCCTCTGGACTGAAAACCGTTCCTTCCTCATATGCAACCACACCCAATCACCGGGTTCAAACACAACTTTCTTGCGCCCTTTATTAGCTTGGTTGGCATATTGCTCAGTTCTCCCCTCAATGTTTTGCCTAGTCTTTTCATGGATTTGCTTAACAAACTCTGTCTTTTTCTTTCCATCCAAGTTAACATGCTCAGTCACAGGTAAAGGAAGTAAATCCAAAGGAGTCAATGGGTTAAAACCATACACAATTTCAAAAGGGGAAAAATGAGTTGCAGAATGCACACTCCTATTATAAGCAAACTCTACATGCAGCAAACAATCTTCCCATGTTTTCAAGTTCTTTTGTATTATAGCACGCAACAAGGCAGATAAAGTCCTATTAACTACTTCAGTTTGACCATCAGTTTGTGGATGACAAGTAGTAGAAAAAAAAAGTTTAGTTCCTAACTTGCCCCATAACGTTTTCCAAAAGTAGCTTAAGAACTTAGCATCTCTATCCGAAACAATGGTTTTAGGCATGCCGTGCAATCTAACAATTTCTTTGAAAAAAAAATTAGCAATATGTGATGCATCATCAGTTTTATGACAAGGAATGAAATGTGTCATTTTAGAAAACCTATTAACAACCACATATATAGAATCCCTACCGCTCTTTGACCTAGGCAAACCCAGCACAAAATCCATAGAAATATCAATCCAAGGTCCACTAGGTATAGGTAAAGGAGTATACAAACCATGAGGCTTAACCCTAGACTTAGCTTGTCTACATGTAATGCATTTCTCACAAATTCTTTCTACATCACGTTTCATATGAGGCCAAAAGAAGTGTTCATGCAAAACATCTAGGGTCTTGGCTATACCAAAATGCCCCATCAAACCGCCCCCATAAGCTTCCCTCACAAGCAATTCACGCAAAGAACTCTTAGGCACGCATAATTTAGTTTCTCTAAACAAAAATCCATCATGCCTATAAAACTTGCCAAATGCAACCTTTTCACATGCATTGAATACATTGCCAAAATCAGCATCTTCCACATACAATTCTTTAATGTAGTCAAAACCAAACAATCTAGCATCCAAAGTAGAAAGGAAAACGTACCTTCTGGACAGAGCATCAGCGACTACGTTTTCCTTACCTTTTTTGTACTTGATCACGTATGAAAATGTTTCTATGAACTCTACCCACTTGGCATGCCGCTTGTTTAGCTTGTGCTGCCTCTTTAGATGCTTCAAGGACTCATGATCCGTGTGAATCACAAATTCTTTCGGCCAAAGGTAATGTTGCCAAGTTTCCAATGCCCTAACCAAAGCATACATCTCCTTGTCATAGGTAGGATAATTCAAGGCTGCTCCACTTATTTTCTCACTAAAATATGCAATGGGACGTCCTTCTTGCATTAGAACAGCTCCCATACCTATTCCTGAAGCATCACACTCAATCTCAAAAGCTTTAGCAAAGTTAGGCAAAGCAAGCAAAGGTGCATTAGTTAATTTTTCCTTAATCAAGTTAAATGCCTTTTCTTGTTCATTACCCCACTTAAAACCCACATTCTTTTTGATAACTTCAGTTAAAGGTGCAGCTAGACTACTAAAGTCTTTGACAAACCTCCTATAGAAACTAGCCAACCCATGAAAACTTCTCACTTGTCCCACACTTGTAGGTTTCGGCCACTCCTTAATTGCCTTAACCTTTTCTTCATCAACCCCAATTCCTTTAGCACTAACAACAAAACCCAAAAATACCAACCTATCCGTGCAAAAGGTACACTTTTTAAAATTAGCAAACAACTTTTCGGTTCTTAAAACACCTAAAACAAGTTTTAAATGTTCAACATGCTCATCCAAGTTTTTGCTATAAATCAGAATGTCATCAAAGTAAACAACCACAAATCTTCCAATAAAAGCACGCAAAACATGGTTCATTAATCTCGTGAAAGTACTTGGTGCATTAGTTAACCCAAAGGGCATAACTAACTACTCATATAACCCATATTTTGTTTTGAAAGCAGTTTTCCACTCATCACCTTCTTTCATCTTAATTTGATGATATCCACTTTTAAGATCAATTTTAGTGAAAACAATAGAACCATGCAATTCATCAAGCATGTCATCTAATCTAGGAATAGGATGTCGATACTTCACAGTGATATTGTTGATGGCACGACAATCAACACACATCCTCCATGTTCCATCCTTCTTAGGCACAAGCAATACAGGAACCGCACAAGGGCTCATACTCTCACGAACATACCCCTTCTCCATGAGCTCATCAACCTGCCTTTAAAGTTCTTTTGTCTCCTCGGGATTACTTCGGTATGCGGGTCTATTTGGAATTGGTGCTCCGGGGACAAAGTCAATTTGGTGTTCAATCCCCCTTATTGGTGGTAAACCAATAGGCATCTCTTCGGGAAACACTTCATCAAAGTCCTGCAAAAGTGAAACAACAACACTAGGCAAAGAAGAGTTAATTTCATTAGTACTAAAACAAGCCTTTTTGTACAAAAGTACAATCATTGGCTGGTTTGAAAACAAAGCCCTTTTGATCTCACTATCTCTTGCATAAAAGCTCACTTGTTTTGTCTCTCTTTTTTTCTCTTCAACCTCTTTTTCTTTTGAACTCTCACTTTCATTTTTAACATCCCTCTCATCTTTTAACCTCACTTGATCTTCATATACTTGTCTTGGGGTTAAAGGTACAAGGGTTATTGGCCTTTTATGGAGCACAAAGGAGTATTTATTAGTGTATCCATCATGAGTCACATGCCTATCAAACTGCCACGGTCTTCCCAAAAGGATATGACCCGCATTCATTGGTACCACGTCACAAACAACTTCATCTTTGTATTTGCCAATTGAAAATGACACCAACACCTGTTTATTCACCCTAACTTCCCCACTATCATTCAACCATTGTAGCTTATAAGGTTTTGGGTGCTTCAAAGTTTTCAAATTCAATTTTTTTACCAAAGTAGTGCTCGCCACATTAGTACAACTCCCCCCCATCAATAATCACACTACATACCTTGTCATTAACATGGCAGCGGGTGTGAAAAATATTTTCACGTTGTACCTCATCATCTTCCTTTGCTTGAGCACTAATAGCTCGTCTTGCAACCAAAAGCTCTCCACCCACCGGATATTCAAAGTCACCGGCATCCTCCAATGGTGGCATGGACTCACCATCAGATTCACCCTCTGATTCGATACCACCATCATCCTTCAAAACCATTACTCTCTTGTTTGGGCATTGTGATGCAATATGACCTGCTCCCAAACACTTAAAGCACTTAATGTCACGATTTCTAGTAGGTTGAGAATCTGGTTTACCTTGGTTTATTGTGCCTCCAGCCTTATGATCTTTGGAAGGTTCGGCCTTGGCCTTGAAACTAGGCTGGTCCTCCCTCTTGCTCCAATTCGGTTTCCATGATGATGAAGAACCCGAATTTTGCCCAACCCGTGTGGAACCCTTCCTCTTCAATTGTTGTTCCACTTTAATGGCCATGTGTACCATGTCAGTCAATTCAACATAATGCTGCAACTCCACTACATTTGCAATGTCTCGGTGTAGTCCATTGAGAAACCTAGCCATAGTCGCCTCTCTGTCCTCCTGTACACCAGCTCGAATCATGGCTATTTCCATCTCTTTGTAGTAGTCTTCAACACACTTGGACCCCTGAGTAAGGGTTTGCAATTTTTGAAACAAACCCCTATAATAGTGACTTGGAATGAATTTCCTCCTCATAACAGTCTTCATCTCCTCCCATGTCTCAATAGGTCTTTCTCCATTCCGTCTCCTACTCACAATCAGTTGATCCCACCAAACAATAGCATAATCGGTGAATTCTATGGCTGCCAATTTCACCTTCTTCAATTCGGAATATTTATGGCAGTCAAACACCAGCTCTATTCTTTTCTCCACTCCAAATAAGCTTCAAGATCAGTTTTACCTTGGAAGGTTGGAATCTTCACCTTTATACTACCCAAATTATTATCAACCCTCTCTACATACCTATCTCCTCTGTTCCCATACCTATCTTCTCTATTCCCATACCTATCTTCTCTATCCCCATACCTAACTCCTCTACCTCCCATTCTACGCCTAAATCTCCCCGCACCCACACTGGACATGCGATCATCCTCATCTATGTCATTATCATCCCCGTAGTAATTATGAACTTCTTCTCTAACCGGAACCCTCTCTCTCCTACGTGCTTGGGGAACGGGTGGTGGCTGTTCCGCACGTGTATTTTCTACCCGATCTAATCGTTCATGAATCGGTTCCATTTCAACCCTTAACAATCTCCCCATCTCTCTCGTCAATGCTTCCATTATAAACTTTGTATCTACCTTTCCCAACACCTCATCCGAAGCACTTTCTTTAGACATATTCGCTGCAAGGAAAACTTTAGTAAAAAAAATAAATAAATAAATAAAAGAAGGTCCTCACTTCACTCCCTCACGTGTTTCCCTCAAACAATAGTTCACTCAGTTCCACTCCTGTTTCACACAATAAATTCGGCTTTTACCCTCAGTATGTCCTCACCTCTCTTGCCTTTTTCCACTCGTAATTTTTTTTCTCAAAAGTTTTTTTCAAACTAACCAAACAATAATTAGGATTTCTTAGCCACGTTCACACGAAACAAAAAGTTCTTAGGTTCACATGAAACGAATCACAACGAAACTGATATATATATATATTTTTTATAATCACTGCACGAATCAAGAAGGGAAATAACAATAGTTGATATATATTCAACTACACAATCGGTCAAAAAAAATAAAATTTTTTACTTTTTTTTTTCTCTCTCTCCCTCTCTCTCTTAGATCTGGACACGCACAAACAAGAATATAACAGAATATATAACTTCGATCTGGATCAACGAAATCAAGAACAAGACTAACACAGACTTAGATCGGGTTCAACGAAACGAAACCAAGAACAAGAATAACACAGACAGATAACTTCGCTCTAGATCAATGAAATCAAGAACAAGAATAACAGAATATATAACTTCGATCTGGATCAACAAAATCAAGAACAAGAATAACACAGACAGATACTTAGATTTGGATCTACGAAATCAAGAACAAGAATAACACAGACAGATACTTAGATTTGGATCTACGAAATCAAGAACAAGAATAACAAAGATAGATAACTTAGATCTGGACACTAACAAGAAGTTCTGGAAATAATATATAATTTTGTGATCAACGAAATCAAAGAAGAAGAATAACAAGATAGAATAACCTGATGTTAGAGCCCTAGGCTCTGATACCAAATGATATGAACCTCGTTGATTGATAAGTCTGAAACCGCTACCCAACACCTATATCGAGATGTGAACCTTGGTATAAAGGAGGACGCCACAATCAAGGATGAAATACTTGATTGATAAGTCAAGGAGGAACGCCACAGAGAATTCTGATAACTTCCAGTTAGTTCTCAAAGAACAAAGAGAAAAACTCTCTCAATTTTCATTCAAAATCAATAATTACCCTTCTTACATCCATCAATATCTTTATATAATGAAACCCTAAAACAAAGGAAAGAAAACAAGATAGCCATTAAGGCCTTACAAATAGAAAACTAGAATGGCCATAATTGCCTTACAAATGGACCAAAACTAAAACAAACAACTATTAAATCAAGCCCAAACCGAAATTATGCCAAGCTTTCTCTTATTCGGCCCACTCAATTTCCTTGATGATGTTAATCAAGCCTTGGTCTTCATGTGGGTTCATCTTGGGCTTTAATAATTCAGAATCAGCCCATGTATCTTGAATTAGGCCATTGAGTGCTTCTTTGAATCATTTAGCCCTTGCCCTTGTTATTGGCCCAATCGGAACATGCAATGGATCCCTTGGTGCAGCTCATTTATCCTCATCAAAGACTATCAAACTTGAAAATAAAGAACCCTTGTTCCGAAGATAAGACTTCTTTAAGGCCAAACCTACCCCAAATTTTATGAACTACTGAATTCACTATGGGGAAAGGAATTCGCTTATCCACAAAGTACCCTATCAAGGAAGTTCTCCATTCTTCACTTCCCTCAATAGCTACCTCAACCGGAGGGCTAACTTTAATTCTTCCATTTTCTTCAGTAGGTTTAAAATATTGTAAGGATTCAAAGGTAGAAGATCGTACCTCACAAGCAATAGGAGAAGAATTCTGGACAACCTTAGCATAAGATGGTTTCAGCCCTTGATCATGCATGGAAGAAGGTGTTGAAAATGGTCCAAGATCAGCCCCTTCTTGTCCAAAGCTGCCAAGACCCGAAATTGAGCCCAAAGCACTCAATTTCGGCCCAATTACACCCACATCAGACCCAAATGCAAGTTACCAAGCTTTTCCTTTCTATTATCATCTCTTGCAAGCCCAAATCCACCATAATTCGAAGGAGATTCAATAACATTAATCCTTGGCCCATTTAATTTTGTAGAATCAGCCCCATTAGCTCCAATTTCGTGCCCAACATTACCAATACCCGAAATTGAACCCAAAGCACCACATTTTGACTCTATTACCCCCATTCCTTGCTGAATACTTTTATTTAGTGAAGGAAGGTCATCAACAACCACCTTCCTTTGACAATTTTGGCCATTAATGTCAATATTAGCATCCTTATGTTGAAAAATCCGACCATAAGAATCATCCATCCTTTGAATTATTTGCCCATTGCACATGTCTCCAACCACCATTTGAAAATTTTGTCCATTATTATCTCTATGTAACACCTCATTCAACAAGTCTTCACCCTTGTCACCAATGTCAACCACACCTTTCTTCTTGTCCAATCCCGAAATAGTTGAAAGACAACCAATTCTTCCTTTGGAGACAGCTCTTACTCCATCACAATTATCATCCATTTCAATAGACCTACTACTTACACAAAAAGAGACATTTTTTATTGCACCACCATCACCAAATTCAGTTTTAACAACTCCAGCTGAAGCTTTATCATGACAGCCCTTCATACCATTAAATTTCAAAGAAGAAACATGGTTGCCATCCTTTATACCACCATCAACAATAGAGGGTATATCATGGCAGCCCTTCATTACCCCTTCATGACAGCTCTTTATCCCATTGATCATCAAAGAAGAAGAAGAAGAAACATGGTCTCCATCCTTCTTCACACCATCATCTATAGATGATATATCATGACAGCCCATGACTAGCCCTTCATGATAACCATTCACTCCATTGGAACTCAAAGAAGAAACATGGTCTCCGCCCTTCTTCACACCACCATCAGCTATATGATAGCCCTTCATTCCATTTGAGATCAAAGAAGAAACATGGTCTCCATCATTCTTCACACCACCAGCAGTAGGATTTTGGGTTTGATCTACCAAAACCCTACATCCCTTCATTCCATTGGTTGAAGACAAGTTGCAGCTCAAATTAGCCTTAAAACCACCAAGATTGGCCACATTAAAATCATCCATACTAGTAAAAACAAACTGAAAACTTCTAATAAATTAAAGAAAACGAACCAGCAAACCTAAAACTAAAGAAAACGAAAATTGAGCTCGTAATCATCAAAGAAATCAATAATAATCACGAAGAGAGAATAGAAAAATTGAAAAGAACACTCAAAGAAATTCTAGAGAGAAGTCAGAGCATTTTCTCTCACTAGAACTCAAGACTTGTCTAAAATTGATAATCCTAAGTGTCTTGAGTGCACAATATCATTTATTATTTTTTTAATTTTATAGTTTTATCATTTATGATATTATTATTATCGTAATAAATTTCTTGTTGAAGTTGAACAAATGAACCCTTTTATTTATATATTTAAATTTTTTTATTAATTAATTTATAAATTTTAATTTTATTTAATTTTTGTAATTTTTTTTTAATTTTTCCGGAACCGCCGGTTTGGAACCGGCTATTCAACCGGCAGTTCAACCGCCGGTTCCAAAGAACTGGGGAGGAACCGGAATCCGAGGTTCCTCTCCGGTTCCAACCGGAACCGGAACCGGGACTTCCCCGGTCCCGGTTCTAGTTACTTAAAAAATTGAACCGGAACAGGCGATTCCAAAACCGGAACCGCCGGTTCGGTTCAATTGGCCATGACTAGATATAACACACTTGCTATAGCGCAAGTGGGAGATTGTTTGGATTATGTTCAATAGCAAGAGTGTAATAGTGTATTTGATAATCGATCTCATATAAATAAAAATGATTTCTGTTTTAACAAATCTTATAGCAATTATATCAATTGTCAAAAGTAAATAATCATAAGATCAAGAGACTATGAGAAACAAAAGAATTGTTCATACATCTACATATGTATTAGGTAGACACAATTATTTAGTTAGTCTCGCATAACATTCACAACTTAAGATACAAGATTGGGCACCTTTATCTTATTAAAGTTGTAGATTCTTTTGTTAGCATTTGAGCGGATCAAATGTGATATGACGAGTCTAAAATCATCGAAGTGTCTTTGGACAAAAGAATCTAGTGCACTGAGTGCATTGAATATAATCACTGTAGAAAATTTTATCCGCAACAGTCAATGGATAAAAGTGTTCTACTGAAACATTCGGAGAGTCTATCTCAATCATAAGATAAATGATGGACTTATGGTTGCATGCATTATCATTTGAACTGTCAATGAGTACGATTATATCACATAGTCTATTCTCGATGGTTTGGTGGTATTCACGTGTATATCAATAGAGGACATCATTTATAGAAATAGACATCGTGACTACATCTAGCAAATGTCAGTGGAATACCATCATATGGATGTTTTGAGGTATTGGATATTAAATCTTAACGTTAAGTTTTCAATAGTGACTATTGAAACATGGCTTCTGGACAAGTCAAAATATCCAAGTTCGAAAACAATGGTCATATGAGTAAATATGGTAACTTGGAGAGCTATAAACGGTCTATGAGCTCTTGACGATTACTGGTATTTTTCATGAGGATACACTTTCTCCATTTAGGTTGTCTAGGGTACGAATTAGTACGCCCACTCATTTTATCTTTATTTAAGAGTTCAATTTTAGTTTTTTTAGTGGAATGAACTAAAATTAATAGATCGGACTTAAGTGAATCATTTGTTGATTGTGATTAGGTTGTGTTTATTGGAGCTTAAATTTAGATAGGCCGCCAAGATTCTCAATCCACACGAACTTGAATTGATCACTAGTTATATACTATCGGATCATTTATTTGATCCATCTTAAAGAATTGATTTTGGAATTTATTTCAAAAGTTTTTGAGAGGTGCGTTCTTATATTTGATCAAAACACGTGGTAACTTGTCAAAAATACCTAGGATGGGCGGCCAAGGGCGTGTGACCCCTTGGGCGGCCCCAATGGATGTTTTTAACATCTCATAAATATATTAAAGAATATAATTAGCACATTTAATATAAATGGGCTGTTGAATTACATTTAATACATTTATTAAAGGCATGTGGACTTGTTTGTTTTTGTAAGAATGTGTCTAGTTCACATGTGGACTTTTTGTAGAGGTCCAATGAGATTAATAAAATGAAAAAACTAAGTTTAGCCCATGTGTTTAGGGGTGGGCGGCATTAGCTAATATAATTAGCTAATTACTTTGTTTTATTTTATTATTTAATTAAATGAAAATTAATTAATTATTTAATTAAAAGTCAAAAAACTTTTCTGCTAGGAATTGGATTTCAAGTTTCATACTATTGGTGATAGTATGATAAGTATCAAAAACCTTATTTGATAAGAAAATAAATAAAAGGAGTTATTTATCAAATCAAATTAGGAAGGTTTTTGATATTTATCAAAACTCTAAAGTTGACTATTAGTCACTTTTAGGAAGTTTTGATAAGTCATTCAAATTATAATTATCCTTTAATTATAATTGGATAATACTTTTTAGAGTTGGAATTGAGTGGAACTCTAACTTGAGAGGTTTTATGGTGAAACACAAATCCTCCAGCACTAAGGAGAATTCGGTCACCATAAATAGAGGGCTAGGGGAGTTCGGCCAAACCTTAAGGCTTATGTGCAAGTTTTGTGAGCTTTTAGTAGCCAAGAAAAACCGTCCCCTACTTTAAGCAAAAATGTGATTCCGCCCGAGAGAAAAAGAGAAAGAACAATTGAGTTCAAAGTGTTCTAAGTTTTCTCGGGAGGGTTTTGAGTGACTAATGAAAAAGAAAGGGAGTCCACACTTCAAGGTGATCCACATTCGTGAAGGATTGCATAATCGACGCAACATCAAAGTTCATGTATCACAAAAGGTATGTTACCTTTTAATATATATATATATATATATTTAGTTAACTATGGGTTAAAATCTACTCCTTTTGAAAAATTTTAAAAGTACCAATGTAAAAATCCTTTTTTACGCCTTCCGCTGCGCCGTACTCCTGTTTTTCCTACACGAATGACTAGGATAAAATAGTAGAGAATTACCCAGTGAGTTTTTGAGCCTAAATGTCATTATTTGAGAGGTTATTTTCGTTTATACTCTTTACACACTTTTCTTCAATTTGATTGATTAGATTGATCTCATTAGGTTTTGTATTGAACATTTTTGAATTTTGCTTTTTAATAGCCTATATCACTTCTTAAAGGGAGAACCAATTTAGCAAAAAGTAAACACATGATATCTTAGACGTATGTTGAACTATTAAAAAGCCCAATTAATTATGCCCTAGTGTGTGCTCCAATAACCATTTTAAAGCCAAACATTTAGAAGCATTTTCTTTTATCACCTATATAAATCCATAACCAAGCTTTGTAGTAAATAGCCTTACCTTTTAAAGCTTGGATCGTTTTAAAATAATAAGAAAAGAAATGAATTATATGGGTGAATTTCACAAGAAATGTGCCAAGGTTGCTATTGCTATTGTTGTGATGATTATTTACAAAAGAAAAAAATAAAAAAGAGAAAAAGAGAAAAAGAAGAAAAAGAGAGAAAGGAATAATGCAAAGCCTTGTTGCATAAGAAAAGCTAATAAAAGAGACTTGTCTATGTATTGAAAATCAAAGTAATCTCTTAAGTAATCTCCGGGAGATTGCTCAAGTAAGTGAATGCTACTGTGGTTCCTCTTATTCCTAAGGTTCCCAATCCTTCTAAGGTTAGGGAATTTTAGGCCTATTTCGTGTTGTAACACTATCTACAAATGCATTGCCAAAATTATTGCGAATCGTGTTCAGATGGTGTTGTCTGATGCTGTTGGTCCTTTTCAGTCGGCCTTTATTGCTGGTAGGAGGATTAGTGATAATATTTTACTGTCGCAGGAATTGTTAAGAAACTATCATCGAGATGGGGCTCATCATAGGTGTGCGTTGAAGGTAGACTTAATGAAAGCCTATGATTTTGTGCGGTGGGATTTCTTAGTTGCTATTTTCCAAATTTTAGGTTTCCCGGAGCAGATGATAGCTTGGATTTCTGAGTGTATTTCCACTCCCCGTTTCTCTATTTCTATCAATGGCGAGTTGAATGGTTTCTTTGCTAGTGGCCCAAGTTTGAGGTAAGGGGATCCTATGCCCCCTTATTTATTTGTACTGGCTATGGAGGTCTTTTCGGGGTTGATGCGTATTATGGAGCATGAGGGTCAGTTTGCTTACCACTGGCGGTGCAAAAAAATTGGTATTTCTCACTTATACTTTGCGGATGATCTTATGGCTTTTTGTAGGCCAGAGACGGAGTCAGTTGCTGCGGTTAATGTTGTTCTTAGTCAGTTCCAAGCTCTTTCTGGGTTGATTCTTAATCCTAGCAAGAGCAATCTTTTTGTGGCTGGTGTGTCTTATGAGATTAAGCAAGAGTTGCTTGGGATTCTAGTTTTTTAGGAAGGGGCATTACTTGTCAGATATCTTGGGGTTCTTCTGATTTCTACTAAGCTTATGGCAGTGGATTGTAGGGTTCTTGTCGATAGGATTGTAGCGAGAGTTAAGAGTTGGACTAGTAGGGTTTTTTCTTTTACAGGGAGGCTTCAGCTCATTCAATCTGTATTATTCTCTATCCAGGTGTATTGGTCCTCCATTTTTATCTTGCCTAAGTCAGTGGTGATTAAGGTTGAAACTACTTTGCGTAGTTTTCTTTGGAAGGATTCAGATTTAGGTAAAGGCGGGGCAAAGGTTGCGTGGTCTTCGGTGTGTTTACCGAAGGAAGAGGGTGGACTCGGTATTAAGAGTGTTGAGTGTTGGAATAAATCTACCATAAGTAAGCATTTGTGGGCTGTCTGTAGTAATTTGAGGTCTTCTGTCTGGGTGTCGTGGTTTAGATCTGCTCTGCTTAAGGGAAAGAATGTGTGGGAGGTTAGATGCCCTGGGGATTGCTCGTGGAGTTGGAGGAAAATTTTGGGCCTTCGGTGTCTTGTGCCGCGGTTGATGTAGTTTCGGGTGGGTAATAGGGAGGATATTTCCCTTTGGTTTGATTATTGGCATCCGTTGGGTCCTTTGGTGGAGGTGTTTGGGCGACGGATTATTTATAATTCTAGTTTTGGTCTTCATGCTAGGGTGGCGGATGTTATTCAGGGGAGGGATTGGGCTTGGCCTCGTACCCTGACCAGGAATTGGATGGACATTATCAGTGGTACCCCTGATTCTTTCAGGCCTAATAACTTTCAAGCTGATACTTTGTGTTGGGTTGAGGACTCTCGGGGGGCTTTCTCTATTCGTAATGCTTGGGAGGCTCTTCGTTCCCGGCAGCTAGCAGTGGATTGGTTTAGGTCCGTTTGGCATTCTAAATCAATTCCTAGACATGCGCATTAATCTTCTAGCTGTCCATTAGGGGTGCTCTTTCTACTTAGGATAAGCTTCTTGTTTATGGCTTGATTCCGACTATTCGTTGTGTGTTTTGTGGAGGGAGTTTTGAGGATGTCCCTCATCTCTTTTTTTATTGTTCTTATTCTTGCGAGTTTGGTTTGCTCTTTTAAGGAAGTGCAGATTACCTCTGCGTGCTCGGAGCTGGGAGGCTACTATTCTTTTGTCTTGCCATTTCCGCGGTCGGCAACTTCGTGGGTGGGTGGTGCGTATTATGCTTGCGGCTGCTATCTATACTATTTGTCATGAGCGGAATGCTAGGATGCATGGCGAGTTACCTAAACCTATTACCATGGTTTGTTCGTTCCATTGTTAGAGATGTTTGTATGCATCTTAATTCCTTATCTGGTGTGGTGTCTTCTCCTACTAATAGGTGGCTCCACCAGTCTTGGGGTTTATCTGATTCTATTTTTTTGTAATTCGTTTGTCTTACCTTTTAGGGGGCTTGTCCCTTTTGCTGTCGTTCTGGTGGATTACTTTTGGCTGTACCCTATGACAGGGTTTGTGCTTAGCTTTTATTGCTGTGCTATGTTTTGAGTTTCGGTTGGTAGGGGGCCTGTCCCTTGTCTGACCTTGTGATCTTCTCCCTGGGGTATGCCCCTTTGCTTTTGTTTTGTCTATTTGGTTAATATACTTACATTATAAAAAAAAAAAGCTCTTTGAATTCCTTTCTCCATTTTTTTCTTAAACCATCACCTAATAGCCCCATTATAACCTATTTTAGACATGCTGATCTTTTAGGGAGTCTAGCTTTAATGTAGAGGTGTTTATGTTGATATGTTGTTCATAATGTTTTATTTCGTCAATGAGATGCATTTGCATAAAAATTAACGTTCTTCAATTTGATTTTCACATGCAATGTACACTTTTGTTTCTTTGTGCATAAATTTCTTCCGCATGTGTTTGATTAGTGTGTTGTCTAGGTTCTGAGCGATTTTTGAGAGAATGTTCTTGAAAGGTTTAAATTTTGAGGCAACTTCTATTCCAGTTATTTGAAACAATTGTTTTTTTTTTTAAGATTTTTTTAGTGTTGGCATGTGCGTGGCAAGTGGTGTAAAAATCTCTGAGTGGATTCTTTCAAATTTTACTTATTGATTTTACTTGTTTTTATCTCAATATATTGTGTTTTTTTTTTGATAATGTAAGTATATTAACCAAAGAGACAAAACAAAAGTAAAGGGGCATACCCCAGCGAGAAGATCTCAAGGTCAGACAAGGGATAGGCCCCCTACAAACCGAAACTCAAAAAACAGCAAAGCAATAAAAGCTAAGCACAAACCCTGTCATAGGGTACAGCCAAAAGAACCCACCAAACCCCATAAAAGGCAAAACAAGCGAATTACAAAAAAATAGAATCAGATAAACCCCAAGACTGGTGGAGCCACCTATTAGTAGGAGAAGGCATCACACCAGATAAGGAATTAAGACGCATACAAACATCTCTGACAATGGAACGAACAACCATGGTAACAGGTTTAGGTAACTCGCCATGCATCCTAGCATTCCGCTCACGCCCAATAGCATAGACAGCAGCCGCAAGCATAATACGCACCACCCACCCACGAAGTTGCCGACCGCGGAAATGGCGAGACCAAAGAATAGTATCCTCCCAGCTCCGAGCACGCAGAGGTAATCTGCACTTCCTTAAAAGAGCAAACCAAACCTCGCAAGAATAAGAACAATCAAAAAAGAGATGAGGGACATCCTCACAACTCCCTCCACAAAACACACAACGAATAGCCGGAATCAAGCCATAAACAAGAAGCTTATCCTGAGTAGAAAGAGCACCCCTAATGGCCAACCAGAAGATGAAAGCATGTCTAGGAATTGATTTAGAATGCCAAACGGACCTAAACCAATCCACCGCTGGCTGCCGGAACCGAAGAGCCTCCCAAGCATTACGAATAGAGAAAGCCCCCCGAGAGTCCTCAACCCAACACAAAGTATCAGCTTGAGAGTTATTAGGCCTGAAGGAAGCAGGGATACCACTGATAATGTCCATCCAATTCCCGGTCAGGGAACGAGGCCAAGCCCAATCCCTCCCCTGAACAACATCCGCCACCCTAGCATGAAGACCAAAACCAGAATCATAAATAATCCGTCGCCCAAACACCTCCACCAAAGGACCCAACGGATGCCAATAATCAAACCAAAGAGAAATATCCTCCCCATTACCCACCCGAAACTGCATCAACCGCCGCACAAGACACCGAAGGCCTAGAATTTTCCTCCAACTCCACGAGCAATCCCCAGGGCACCTAACCTCCCACACATTCTTTCCCTTAAGCAGAGTAGATCTAACCCACGAGACCCAGATAGAAGACCTCAAATTGCTACAGACAGCCCACAAATGCTTACTTATGGCAGCTTTATTCCAACACTCAACGCTCTAAATACCGAGACCACCCTCTTCCTTTGGTAAACACACCGAAGACCATGCAACCTTTGCCCCACCTTTACCTAAATCTGAACCCTTCCAAAGAAAACTACGCAAAGTAGTTTCAACCTTAATCACCACTGACTTAGGCAAGATAAAAATGGAGGACCAATACACCTGAATAGAGAACAATACAGATTGAATGAGCTGAAGCCTCCCTGCAAAAGAAAGAACCCTACTAGTCCAACTCTTAACTCTCGCTACAATCCTGTCGACAAGAACCCTACAATCCACTGCTGTAAGCTTAGTAGAAATTAGAGGAACCCCAAGATATCTGACAGGTAATATCCCTTCCTGAAAACCAAGAATTCCAAGTAACTCTTGCTTAGTATCAGAAGACACACCAGCCACAAAAAGATTGCTCTTGCTAGGATTAGGAATCAACCCAGAAAGAGCTTGGAACTGACCAAGGACAACATTAACTGCAGCAACTGACTCCCTCTCTGCCCTACAGAAAACCATAAGATCATCCGCAAAGTATAAATGCGAAATACCAATCTTCCCACACCGCCAATGGTATGCAAACTGACCCTCCTGCTCCATAATATGCATCAACCCCGAGAAGACCTCCATAGCCAGCACAAATAAATAAGGGGACATAGGATCCCCCTGCCTCAAACATCGGCCACTAGCAAAGAAACCATTCAACTCGCCATTGATAGAAATCGAGAAACGGGGAGTGGAAATGCACTCAGAAATCCAAGTTATCATCTGCTCTGGGAAGCCTAAAATCTGTAAAATAGCCACTAAGAAATCCCACCGCACAGAATCATAAGCTTTCATTAAATCTACCTTCAGCGCACACCTAGGATGACCCCCATCACGATGATAGTTCCTTAACAATTCCTGCGACAGTAATATATTATCACTAATCCTCCTACCAGCAACGAAGGCTGACTGAAAAGGACTAACAACATCAGGCAGCACCATCTGAACACGATTCGCAATAATTTTGGCAATGCATTTGTAGATAGTGTTACAACACGAAATAGGCCTAAAATCCCCAACCTTAGAAGGATTAGGAACCTTAGGAATAAGAGCAACCACAGTAGCATTCACTTGCTTGAGCAATCTCCCGGAGCTAAAAAACGAATGAATAGCACGAAGAAAATCATCACCAACAACAGACCAAGCTTTCTTGAAGAAAGTAGCATTATACCCATCCGGACCAGGAGCTTTATTATCTTTTAAAGAGAACAAAACTGCCTTAATTTCAACATCACTAACCTCTCTACCCAAGGTAGCACACTGATCACCAGAAATACGCTTCGGGAGAGCCCGCCTCACTAAATCAAGGTCAATCCTAGGGCATCCAGCAGGCTGTCTCAGAAGTGTCTCAAAGAAGTTCACCACCATTGATTTAACTTCACTAGGCTCCTCCACACGATTACCATGCTCATCGGTAAGAGATAATACCTTACTCCTACTATATCTTTGTCTCATTGATCGAAAAAAGAACTTAGAATTCCTATCTCCCAAATTAATCCACTGAACTCGGGACTTTTGTCTGAAAAAACTCTCTTCATCTCTACTCAAATCACCATAAAGCTTCACCAACCGAGACTCCTCCCCATGTAAAGAAATGTTCGTAGGCTGCCTCTGAATATCCCATTGCACAGACTCTAAATCATACTTAGCTTGCTGCACCCTAGAAGACAAGTCAGAATAACACTCCCTATTAAGTTTCTTAAGCTCCACTTTCAATCTTTTTAGCTTCTTACATAGCTGAAACATAGGAGACCCATTCACCCTGTCCGCCCAAACTCGACCACCAAGGATAAAAATTCTGGATGATCAGCCCAGAAATCAAAAAACTTAAAAGGCACCCGTCGCCGAGGGAGATCCACAATCTTAACAATCATAGGAGAGTGATCAGAAACACTGGAAGGAAGAAAATGCGCCTCAGAACCTCGAAATGAAATATCCCACTTCAAATTGACCAAAGCTCGATCTAACTTTCGAAGAATAGGATCAACCGTACGATGATTAGACCATGTATAGAAGCACCCATTAAATCGCAGATCATCCAACCCAGACTCAGCTAAACAATTAGAAAAGTCGTCTTTCCAATGTGGCCAAGAATTGGATCCTCCAACACTCTCAACCGAAGACTTAATAGCATTAAAGTCACCCATCACAATCTAAGCACTATTCTCCCATTCCACTCCGCGCGCCACTAAATCAGCCCACAACGCCTCCCTACGAACATTACAATTATCACCGTACACTATCGATATCATACACTCCCAAGTAGAATCAACAGAAGAAACTCTACAATGGATAACTTGATCAGAAGATCCGACAACCAAAACAGTAACATCGAACGGATTCCAACAAACCCAAATCCTCCCCAATGAGGAAAAATTATAATTGCACTCCACCTTCCAAGACCGGTCAATGGTCTTAAGAATAACATCTTTATTTTTCTCCAAACTTTCGTTTCCACTAAACCACACAAAGATAATTTCTCATCTTTAATCAAATTGCGAACCTCTCTTTGCTTCAAAGGGTCATTAAGACCCCTAATATTCCAGCACCCAAAAATCATAATAAATATACAAAGATAAGAAGAAACCCCCACAAATCTATCTCCACTTACCCCCTTTAGGGGAGGAGTGCTTCTTATTCTTCTTACCCTTACTACTAGAACCTTTCTTCTTCTTTTTCTTTTCCAGAGAATCCTTAACTTTTGAAGCCAAAGCATTACGAGGAGGACTAGAATCACTACCATCCTCACCATGACCAGCCTCATCCTTATCACAAAGAGTATCTCCATCATCACAAAGAGCATCCCTGTCATCAACATAACCATTAGCCCCATCCTTATAAAGAACAGCCCCTGCATCACAAACAGTGTCCAGAATTGCTAAAGGAGTACCCTCTTCCGTTACTTCCAAATTCAGAGTATGGTCATTGCCCTCCATTGGCACTAAATTAAGATGATAATTCTCCACCCTTGTTCCCCATAGTAGATAATTCTCCACCCTTGTTCTTTTTTTTAACCTCAACCCAAACCGGTCGTTTAGGCCCCAACGAGTCTTCTTGCCTCTTCTTCATATCATGAACATCAACCCCTCTATTTCCTGTAACCAGATTCACATTGTCACCCAAATCTTGAACACTTGGTTTACATATACCCGACGCATGCCCAAACACCTTACAAATATTACACCTAGAAGGAAGCCACTCATAAACAGTATAAATAGTTTTCCACTCCCCATTAGCACATTGAATATCAAACTCATTAATGATATCCTTCGAAGCATCAACCTCAACACACACACGAGCAAAGCTAAGTCGTTTCCTAGCTAATGTAATGTGATCGGCATGTAATGGAATGCCCAAAGCACTAACTACAAAACTCAGGCCCTTAGAAGTCCAATATTCAAAAGGTAGATTATAAAGTTTAACCCATACAGGAATATTGCGTAACTCATCTTTAGACAAGGATAAACTAGGCTGCCACCTTTTAAGAACAAGCAATTTATTCACTATATGCCATGGACCTTTTTCAAGAACTTCACAAGCATGGTCAAGACTATCAAACTTGAAAATAAAGAACCCTTGTTCCGAAGATAAGACTTCTTTAAGGCCAAACCTACCCCAAATTTTATGAACTATTGAATTCACTACGGGGAATGGAATTCGCTTATCCACAAAGTACCCTATCAAGGAAGTTCTCCATTCTTCACTTCCCTCAATAGCTACCTCAACCGGAGGGCTAACTTTAATTCTTCCATTTTCTTCAGTAGGTTTAAAGGTAGAAGATCGTACCTCACAAGCAATAGGAGAAGAATTCTGGACAGCCTTAGCATAAGATGGTTTCAGCCCTTGATCATGCATGGAAGAAGGTGTTAAAAATGGTCCAAGATCAGCCCCTCCTTGTCCAAAGCTACCAAGACCCGAAATTGAGCCCAAAGCACTCAATTTCGGCCTAATTACACCCATATCAGACCCAAAATGCAAGTTACCAAGCTTTTCCTTTCTATTATCATCTCTTGCAAGCCCAAATCCACCATAATTCGAAGGTGATTCAATAACATTAATCCTTAGCCCATCTAATTTTGTAGAATCAGCCCCATTAGCTCTAATTTCGTGCCCAACATTACCAATACCCGAAATTGAACCCAAAGCACCACATTTTGACTCTATTACTCCCATTCCTTGCTGAATACTTTTATTTAGTGGAGGAAGGTCATCAACAACCACCTTCCTTTGACAATTTTGGCCATTAATGTCAATATTAGCATCCTTATGTTGAAAAATCCGCCCATGAGAATCATCCATCCTTTGAATTATTTGCCCATTGCACATGTCTTCAACCACCATTTGAAAATTTTGTCCATTATTATCTCTATGCAACACCTCATTCAACAAGTCTTCACCCTTGTCACCAATGTCAACCATACCTTTCTTCTTGTCCAATCCCGAAATAGTTGAAAGACAACCAATTCTTCCTTTGGAGACAGCTCCTACTCCATCACAATTATCATCCATTTCAAGATACCTACTACTTACACCAAAAGAGACATTTTTCATTACACCACCATTACCAAATTCAGTTTTAACAACTCCAGCTGAAGCTTTATCATGATAGCCCTTCATACCATTAAATTTCAAAGAAGAAACATGGTTGCCATCCTTCATACCACCATCAACAATAGAGGGCATATCATGGCAGCCCTTCATTACCCCTTCATGACAGCTCTTTATCCCATTGATCATCAAAGAAGAAGAAGAAACATGGTCTCCATCCTTCTTGACACCACCATCTATAGATGATATATCATGACAGCCCATGACTAGCCCTTCATGATAACCATTCACTTCATTGGAACTCAAAGAAGAAACATGGTCTCCACCCTTCTTCACACCACCATCAGCTATATGATAGCCCTTCATTCCATTTGAGATCAAAGAAGAAACATGGTCTCCATCCTTCTTCACACCACCAGCAGTAGGATTTTGGGTTTGATCTACCAAAACCCTACATCCCTTCATTCCATTGGTTGAAGACAAGTTACAGCTCGAATTAGCCTTAAAACCACCAAGATTGGCCACATTAAAATCATCCATAGTAGTAAAAACAAACTAAACAACTTCTAATGAATTAAAGAAAACGAACCAGCAAACATAAAACTAAAGAAAACGAAAATTGAGCTCGTAATCATCAAAGAAATCAATAATAATCACGAAGAGAGAATAGAAAAGAGAGAAGAGAAGAACACTCAAAGAAATTCTAGAGAGAAGTCAGAGCATTTTCTCTCACTACATCCCCCCGTATTCAGCCCTTAATATATTGTGTTTCGTTTGGCAACTTAATTATTCTTTAATGTTCAGAGATGCATTTATGGGTATTGTTGCTAGTAAATCCTCACGAGATTATAACTCATTCACTATAGACACTTAGGGTTTAAAGGTCTGTGGCACATGCTAAGTGCCATCATATTTACCTAAGAAAGTGATTTAGGCTGAAGGGAAAACAGAAAAAAAAAAAATTGATTATCATATAATTTGTGGAATGGGGTTTCAAAAATTATTTTTTAATTGAAAACCTTTTTCAAGAAGGAACGAGTTCATGTGTATATGCAGAAAAAGAACTGTGTATACCTTTTTCTTGATTTGACTTTTTCAATTATTCGATCTACCACCAGTGACAGGCCCCTTTTCTACTATCTTATGCTAGGCGGCCTGCCGACAACTCCACAATAGCTTCCAAGTCGAGGCATGCCCCGCTGAAAGGCTTCTGTAAAGCTAAGCCGTTACTTATCCTGAAAATCTGAGTAAAATTTTATTTTTTTATATATACAAAACTACTTTATTAAATTTTTGTCAGCATAACGGCTGTATTTTTCGACAATTTCCATTACTATTCACCTCTAAAATAGTTAAAAGCAATTCTAAAATCAAATACTTTCGCCACTACCATTAGGACCTCAGGTCCATCATAAAAAATATCACAACTCAACCACAAAATTTAAAGTAACCGAAAGTAGACAAATCAAATTTTAAATAAAATATCCATGCATTAAACAAATAGTACTTAGATAAGGTATTCTTCAAAATATAATTTTACATGAGTGTTACAAATAAAACATAATATGTATTTTGTTCTTTCAATTATCTAATACATATTTTTAAGACAATCACAGCAACGTCTGACTATTGTTGCTGATCCTGGGAAGTCCCTGCAACACCTGCACCTGTACCTGAGAGGTTGGTTTTATAAAACATGAAAATATAGTGAGCTAAACGAGCTCAGTAAGTGTTATTGATTTCTAAACAAATTTAATCTTTCTATCTAAACCTCCCTGAAAGTATGTTATAACAATACTGAAATGTTACAACAGTTTGAATAATATATGATCGTCATAACAATTTAATTAAAATATACTAAAATGAATAATAATAAGACTTTTCTTGTTTCCTGAAAACTATGCTCAGTGGTGGTTATAAAATCATCGAAAATATTACTAGTGGAAATCACCATCCACTAACGGCCTATTCCTAAAAAAATACCCTAGGTAAGGTTCGTGGAAACCTTGGTTCGGATCGTACCTGGCAGTGGAACCTTGGTTCAAGCTACCTAATAAATAAACCGATTTACGTAGCGGAATTCCTGCATCGCCATGTAGAAGCCAACGCGCTAACTCATTATATACCCCGAAAGTGCAGAGGGCGACACACTAATATATATATATATATATATATATATATATAATATCTAAACCCAATTGCCTAGTTGGCAATATGTATGATTAGCATAACACACAAACCCTGCCATGCACGTCTAGGACACCTCTGATCGGTGAATCCTGAATACTAGGGATTCGTTATAGGCCAAATTATTTATCTTGAAATCTTTAGTTTATTTACATTCCCAAAATCATGACTATATTTTAAGAATAAAATAATAACTTTCTATAAATTTACATAAAACATATTATTAAAATAAAATGCACTTTATATAAAATAGTTTAACACTCACTTTTCCGTTACTAACTTTCCGAGCACCAATCCTATTTTTCCGCCTCCGATTTTCCTACACATTAACATGAAGAAAAATTTAACTCAACCATCACACACATGGCTGGCCGAAACTTCATCATGCATTCACCAAAAAGTTTCTTTCAATTTCTTAACATAAATTGCATGAAAATTTCATCAATTCCTATACTAGTGCCTTAATATGTATGATTGAAATTTTCAAGCAAAAATCACACCAAATCCTAGCTTGATCACATACTAATCTTTGTCAACTTAACATACATGACTTTCCTTTGCTTAGTAACATCAAATTCAACATCATCCTACTTGATTTAAACTAATTATAACATTTATTTAAGTTTAATTCAAAAGTTCCCAACAACTAGTAACTCACCTTATGACCTTAAATCCTCTTGTTTGGTTTGGATACTTGTTTGATGCCTTAATTCCCACTTAATTCCAACTTGATATAGTTAAACCTTGCTTTTAGGCTTGTAAAGTAGGCTTGTATGGCCTTAAGAACCCTCGAGAATGGCTTGAAAAGTGCCTTGGCACTCTTTCTCTTTCTCTACTCCCTTTGGCCGAATCTCAGCCCAATTTTCTCCTCTTTTCCTTTTGAAATTTTTTTTATAACTTTGCTCTTTATATAGGTCTTGATTTCTTTAAGTTTTTGCCATTAAACTATCTTGAAATTTACAAAAGAGCCATTGGTTAAAGATGATGAGATTTAATTGGTTAAACTCTAATGGTTAGTTGACTTTCAACTAATTCCATAAAAATCCACTCACATTTGACTTTTATTTCCATAAAGCTTACCTTGATTTAATCCACTTGTCCACCTCACATCAATCCACTTGTTCATATCACATATAATCCACCTAAATTACTTTTCCATTACATATAAAACACCACTCAAATTACACCATCTCATGTGTCACTAAAATTTATTATTTAACTTCAAAAAATATCCTTAATACTCCGAATTTATGTGAAATCCTTCCTAGGACCTCCGACATTTATAATTGAATTTTGTATATGCTTTATGGAGTCTTACTGACCATCCAAAACCGTTATGAACATTTTTTTTTTTTTGGTTTCTCGAAATAGTTTTCGGATCGATTCCGAAAATTTCTGGATGTTACCGGAATCGTCCGAATTTCCTCCGAAAGTGTCGTTTAGGTTCCGAGAGTGCATTTCAGGGCCTTTAATACCTGTCCATATGCATTTCGTAACTTTTTGGGATCTCCGGACACCTTTCCAAAAACCTCTAGACAGATTTGAAAAATTCCATTATAGCACCGTTAATACATCTAACATTCAATTTACTCATAATAAGGGCATATTTATTCACATGCGTACCGTACAACAATTCTGGAAAAATATATTACAATACATATACATGTACGGTACATACTATCGGGAGGGTTTATTAAAAACAGATCTTCCGAGATATGACCCGCAGTCTGACAATGCGTGTGTGAGCACGTCACGGTAAAAGATGGAGGTCACGTGAAAAACGGATGGAGAACTTCTTTATCCCTTGGGTGGCCGCACCTGCAAAACTTGAGAGGTTAGAAAAAAAACTTTTTTCTTCTCCTTTCTCTCTTGCTTAGCCGAACTTCCTTGTGTTTTTTTCACTCTTGTGGTTCGGTCAATTTTTCTAGTATAATAACTCTTATATACTGGGTCTTTTAGGTTTAAGTTTGACCATGTCACAAAGGATTCTAAATCCTGTTTATTTTGGTCTCCCTAAAGACTTTAACCTGTGAACTTTTAAAATAATCCTATTATTTTAATTATTTGTCACTGTCACTGTTTGATTCCGTAACCTCCTATTTATAAATAGAATTAATAATTCACAATTAATAATATTCTATTATTGTATTAAATATTTAATTAATTAAATAATCACATTATTTAATTATACTCTTTTAATTAAATCGTATTACTTTCGTAACCTATTAATTGGACCATCCAATTAATCTACCGTGACCCTCGTTACCAACAACCATAAGGACTAGCAAGGGGACCAAATGGACCCACAGTTTTGAGCTCTAATAATACTTAGTAATATTAATTAAACTCTTTAATTAATATTTTACGATTATTAAACTCGGAGTTATTACACTAAAAACTCGAGACTGCACTCCCAGAACTGTAGATGTATTTATACAATCTGAAGTATCAGCGTCCATTGATATAACTATTTACATATAGTGTAGTCTTTCACAAGTAGTTCATAACTAGAGCTGGGTCATAAAGTCCGTTATACCCCTCTAAATATATCTTTTCCTTTAAGCACTGTTGATTCTTTAATGAACAATTAAATCTTGTCTTCCTCACGGAAGCAGAAGAGATCTCATAATTGTCCAAGCCTTGAATCAACCCTTAAGGGAACTACTCATCTACTTCAATCAAGAAGGAGTAGATTCCACTATGGTGTTCATACCTTCCCAGCCACAATCCAAACTGTAAATCCAAGATACAAAGGTATCGGTCGGGATTCACATCGACCTCACTCATGGTAAATCAAAAGCCACGATCCAACCTAAAGAAGTCGATAAGACACTCAAGATTAAGATCACCTATAAATAGTCATCGTTTATCGATATATATGAATTTTATCTCCTAACGGATCTTGGTGAGAGATTCATATAAATCGTGGCCCAGTCCTATATGATCTCATCATATAAGGTGCCTCCATTTTCATGTCTACATTACAAAATGGACTGCAGCAGTAGATTAATCATAAACAAAGTACCCACCTTTGTTTGTTCTCTATGGACTCTTTAGATTGCATGTCTCAAAATGAATCCTCTCGTATTTTTTTTGGATAATGTAAGTATATTAACCAAAGGGACAAAACAAAAGCAAAGGGGCATACCCCAGCGAGAAAATTACAAGGTCAGACAAGGGACAGGCCCCCTACCAACCGAAACTCAAAACACAACAAAGCAAAAAAAAGCTAAGCACAAATCCTATCACAGGGTACGGCCAAAAGTAACCACCAGAACACCAGCAAAAGGGACAAGACCCCTAAAAAGCAAAACAGTCGGATTACAAAAAAATAGAATCAGATAACCAAGACTGGTGGAGCCATCTATTAACAGGAGAAGGCACCACACCAAATAAGGAATTAAGACGCATACAAACATCTCTAATAACGGAACGAACAAGTACGATAATAGGTTTATGTAACTCGCCATGCATCATGGCATTCCACTTACGCCAAATAGCATAGACAGAAGCCGCAAGCATAATACACACCACCCACCCACGAAGCCGCCGACCGCGAAAATGGCAAGACCAAAGAATAGTAGCCTCCCAGCTCCAAGCACGCAGAGGTAACCTACACTTCCTTAAAAGAGTAAACCAAACCTCGCAAGAATAGGAACAATTAAAAAAGAGATGAGGGACATTCTCACAATTCCCTCCACAAAACACACAACTAATAATCGGAATCAAGCCATAAACAAGAAGCTTATCCTGAGTAGAAAGAGCATCCCTAATGGCTAGCCAGAAGATGAAAGCATGTTTAGGAATTGCTTTAGAATGCCAAACAGACCTAAACCACTCCACTACTGGATGCCGGGACCGAAGAGACTCCCAAGTATTACGAATAAAGAAAGCCCCATGAGAGTTCTTTTGGGAGGATTAATTTGGGAGATAGGAACTCGAAGTTCTTTTTTCTGTCGATGAGACAAAGATTTAGTAGGAGTAAGGTGTTATCTCTTTCTAACGAGCATGGTAATCGCATGGAGGAGCCTAGTGAAGTTAAGTCTATGGTGGTGAACTTCTTTGAGACGCTTCTTAGACAGCCTACTGGGTGCCCTAGAATTGACCATGATTTGATGAGGCGAGCTATCCCTAAGCGTATTTCTGGTGATCAGTGTACTACCTTGGGTAGAGAGGTTAGTGATGATGAAATTAAGGCGGTTATGTTCTCTCTGAAAGATAACAAAGCTCCTGGTCCGGATGGGTACAATGCTACTTTATTCAAGAAAGCTTGGTCTGTTGTGGGTGATGATGTTCTTCGTGTTATTCGTTCGTTTTTTAGCTCCAGGAGGTTGCTTCAGCAAGTGAATGTTACGGTGATTGCGCTTATTCCTAAGGTTTCTAATCCTTCTAAGGTTAGGGATTTTAGGCCTATTTCGTGTTGTAACACTATTTATAAATGCATTGCCAAAATTATTGCGAATCGAGTTCAGATGGTGTTGCCTAATGTTGTTGGTCCTTTTCAGTCGGCCTTTGTTGCTGGTAGGAGGATTAGTGATAATATCTTACTGTCGCAGGAATTGTTAAGAAACTATCATCGAGATGGGGCTCATCCTAGGTGTGCCTAGACTTAATGAAAGCCTATGATTCTGTGCGGTGGGATTTCTTAGTGGCTATTTTGCAAATTTTAGGCTTCCCGGAGCAGATGATAGCTTGGATTTCTGAGTGTATTTCCACTCCCGTTTCTCTATTTCTATCAATGGCGAGTTGATTGGTTTCTTTGCTAGTGGCCGAGGTTTGAGGCAAGGGGATCCTATGTCCCCTTATTTATTTGTATTGGCTATAGAGGTCTTTTTGGGGTTGATGCGTATTATGGAGCAGGAGGGTCAGTTTGCTTACCACTGGCGGTGGAAAAAAATTGGTATTTCTCACTTATACTTTGCGGATGATCTTATGTTTTTTTGTAGAGCAGAGAGAAAGTCAATTGTTGCGGTTAATGGTGTTCTTGGTCAATTCCAAGCTCTTTCTGGATTGATCCCTAATCCTAGCAAGAGTTGCTTGGGATTATGGGTTTTCAGGAAGGGGTATTACCAGTCGCACATCTTCCAAATCAAGATCATCCTCGTGAATCTTCAAAGTAACTAAAGCTATATCATCGACTGAACCCGAAGAAAAAGCAGCCCCATCATCACTATTCACACGTCTCTCTTCCAATCTGGTCGAACCAACATCTTTATCTTTGTTCTTCCTTTTCACCTCAACCCAAGTAGACGTCTTAGGTAAAGGAATTACTACATGTTTTTCCTCTATACCATGAACAACACCCTTATCTGCTTTCGAAACCATGGCCTCTTTGTTACTCATTACCAAACCCTCATCACCCCCCAAATCTTGAGCATTTTGCATACAATTCCCTGACCCATGGCCAAACACCTTACAAGCATGACACCTAGCCGGAAGCCATTCATAAATTGCATGTATGGTTTTTCACTCCCCAGTCGCACATTGAATATCAAACTCATCAATAATATCCTTCAAAGCATCAACCTCAATACACACACGAGCAAAGCTAAGATGTTTCCTGGCCAAAGTAATATGATCAGCATGCAAAAGAATTTCCAAAGCACTAGCAACAAAACTCAACCCCTTAGTAGTCCAAAATTCAAAAGGTAAATTATGAAGTTTGACTCATAAAGGAATATTACGTAACTTATTTTTAGACAAGGATAAATCAGGTTGCCACCTTCTAAGAACAAGCAACTTATTCACTATATGCCATAGATCTTTTTCAAGAACTTCACATGCATGGTAACACTATCAAACTTGAAAATAAAGAACCCCTTTTTCGAAGATAAGACTTCTTTAAGACTAAACCTACCCCAAATTTTATGAACCACCGAATTCACTACAGGGAAAGTAATTCGCTTTTCCACAAAGTACCCTATCAAGGAAGTTCTCCATTCCTTGCTCCCCTCATCCACAACTTCAAAAGGAGGGCTAACTTTCACTCTACCATTTTCTACAATGGGCGTAAAATATTGTAAAGATTCAAAATTAAATGATCGTACCTCACCAATAGCAATAGGAGGAGAATTCCGGACAGCTCTAGCATAAGAAGTTTTGAAACCGTTGTTTGGCGATTCAATACCATTCAGCCCATTGGTAACTCTACCAGAAGACCCAAATGCTTTTCATTCAAAATATTTGCATTACCAGCCCCAATAACATCTAATCCATGCTCAAGTCCGCCAGAACTTGAAGAAAATCTAATTGCACTAAGACTAGGCCCAACCAATTCTATTAACTTTGGATTTGGTTTTAACGATGTAGTATCAGCCCCATTAGATACTATCCCATGCCCAATTCCACCACTAATCAAAGAAGAACCAATTGGGGAGAGTCTATTAGTAACCCCAGTAAAGAGCCCATTAGTAACCATTTTATTGCTTACCTCATTTTTATTTCTTGAACACAAGTCTTCTGTAGCCCCATTTTTTAAAAATTCTGCACCTTAGAGTCAACAGCAGCCATTCCTTGAGATCTCTGCCCATTTTGTGTTGTAACACTATTTACAAATGCATTGCCAAAATTATTGCGAATCGAGTTCAGATGGTGTTGCCTGATGTTGTTGGTCCTTTTCAGTCGGCCTTTGTTACTGGTAGGAGGATTAGTGATAATATCTTACTTTCGCAGGAATTGTTAAGAAACTATCATCGATATGGGGCTCATCATATGTGTGCGTTGAAGGTAGACTTAATGAAAGCCTATGATTTTGTGCGGTGGGATTTCTTAGTTGCTATTTTCCAAATTTTAGGCTTCCCGGAGCAGATGATAGCTTGGATTTCTGAGTGTATTTCCACTCCCCGTTTCTCTATTTCTATCAATGGCGAGTTGAATGGTTTCTTTACTAGTGGCCGAGGTTTGAGGCAAGGGGATCCTATGTCCCCTTATTTATTTGTACTGGCTATGGAGGTCTTTTCGGGGTTGATGCGTATTATGGAGCAGGAGGGTCAGTTTGCTTACCACTGGCGGTGCAAAAAAATTGGTATTTCTCACTTATGCTTTGCGGATGATCTTATGGTTTTTTTAGGGCAAAGAGGGAGTCAGTTGTTGTGGTTAATGGTGTTCTTGGTCAATTCTAAGCTCTTTCTGAATTGATCCCTAATCCTAGTAAGAGTAATCTTTTTGTGGTTGGTGTGTCCTTTGAGATTAAGTAAGAGTTGCTTGGGATTATGGGTTTTCAAGAAGGGGTGTTACCAGTAAGATATCTTGGGGTTTCTCTGATTTCTACTAAGCATAAATAGTGGATTGTAGAGTTCTTGTTGATAGGATTGTAGCGAGGGTTAATAGTTGGACTAACAGGGTTCTTTCTTTTGCAGGGAGGCTTTAACTCATTCAATCTGTGTTGTTCTCTATCCAGGTATATTGGTCCTCCATTTTTATCTTACCTAAGTCAGTGGTGGTTAAGGTTGAAACTGCTTTGCGTAGTTTTCTCTAAAAGGGTTCATATTTAGGTAAACGAGGGGCAAAGGTTGCTTGGTCTTCGGTGTGCTTACCGAAGGAAGAGGGCTATTTGGAATAAATATGTCATAATTAAGCATTTGTGGGCTATTTGTAGCAATTTGAGGTCTTCTGTATGGGTTTTGTGGGTTAGATCTACTCTGCTTAGGGGAAGGAATGTGTGGGAGGTGAGGTGCCCTGGGGATTGCTCGTGGAGTTGGAGGAAAATTTTGGGCTTTCGATGTGTTGTTCGGCGGTTGATGTAGTTTCGGGTGGGTAATGGGGGGGATATTTCCCTTTGGTTTAATTATTGGCATCCGTTGGGTCCTTTGGTGGAGGTGTTTGGGCGGCAGATTATTTATGATTCTGGTCTTGGTCTTCATGCTAGGGTGGCGGACGTTATTCAGGAGAGGGATTGGGCTTGGCCTCGTTCCCTAACTGGGAACTGGATGGATATTATTAGTGGTATCCCTGATTTCTTGATGCCTAATAACACTCAAGCTGGTACTTTGTGTTAGGTTGAGGACTCTCGTGGGGCTTTCTCTATTCGTAATACTTTTGAGTCCCTTCGGCCCGGCATCCAGCAGTGGAGTGGTTTAGGTCTGTTTGGCATTCTAAAGTAATTCCTAGACATGCTTTCATCTTCTAGCTGACCATTAGGGATGCTCTTTCTACTCAGGATAAGCTTCTTGTTTATGGCTTGATTCCGGCTATTCGTTGTGTGTTTTGTGGAGGGAATTGTGAGGATGTCCCACATTTCTTTTTTAATTGTTCCTATTCTTGCGAGGTTTGGTTTACTCTTTTAAGGAAGTGTAGGTTACCTCTGCGTGCTCGGAGCTGAGGGGCTACTATTCTTTGGTCTTGCCATTTTCGCGGTCGGCAGCTTCGTGGGTGGGTAGTGCTTATTATGCTTGCGGCTTCTGTCTATACTATTTGGCGTGAGTGGAATGCCAGGATGCATGGCGAGTTACATAAACCTGTTACCGTGGTTGTTCGTTCCATTGTTAGAGATATTTGTATGCGTCTTAATTCCTTATCTGGTGTGGTGCCTTCTCCTGCTAATAGATGGCTCCACTAGTCTTGGGGTTTATTTGATTCTATTTTTTTGTAATCCGATTGTTTTGCCTTTTAGGGGTCTTGTCCCTTTTGCTGGTGTTATGGTGGTTACTTTTGGCTGTACCCTTTGGTAGGGTTTGTGCTTAGCTTTTTTTGCTTTGCTGTGTTTTGAGTTTCAGTTGGTAGAGGGCTTGTCCCTTGTCTGACCTTGTAATTTTCTCGCTGGGGTATGCCCCTTTGCTTTTGTTTTGTCCCATTGGTTAATATACTTATATTATCAAAAAAAAAAAAATTTCATCTCTATATGCTTCTCTCTCTTATGGCTTCTTGGTTCTTTGGAATTAGCCACAGCTCCACCATTATTACAATAAAGTGTCATGGGCCTATCTACATCCGGAACGACTTCCAGATCACTCAAGAATTTTTGGAGGCAAACAACCTCTTTAGCTTCTTCACAAGCTGCTACATACTCGGCTTCCATGGTAGAATCAGCAATGCAAGATTGCTTGATACTCCTCCATACTTTGGCTCCACCACCAAGTGTGAATACTGACCCAGACGTGGATTTCCTGGAATCCTTGTCTAATTGAAATTCAGAATCTGTATATCCCAACGGAATCAAATTCAGATGGGAATATACAAGCATATAGTTTCTCATTCTCCGAAGATACTTGAGAATATGCTTAACAACAACCCAATGATCCAATCCTAGGTTGGACTTATATCTATTGGTTATTCCACTGCGATGCAGATGTCTGGTCTCGTGCATAGCATAGCATAGCATACATAAAACCACCTACTGCAGACGCATAGGGAATCCGTCTTATTTCATTAATTTCTTGAGGTGTCTTGGGACATTGTTCCTTGGACAGGTGAACTCCATGTCTCGAAGGTAGACTACCTTTCTTCGAGTTCTACATCAAGAATCGTACAAATATCTTGTCAATATACGATGCCTGAGACAGCGCTAACAGTTTGTTCTTGCGATCCCTTATTAATTGGATCCCTAGAACTTAACTTGCCTTTCCATATCTTTCATTTGGAATTGGTTAGCAAGCCAACCCTTTACTTCTGATAATGTCCCTACGTCATTCCCAATGAGTAAGATATCATCTACGTAAAGGACCGGGAAAACTACTTTCTTGTCGATGATGCGCTTGTATACACAATGCTCATCAACGTTTTACTCAAAGCCATAGGTCTTTATCGCAGTATCAAACCTAATGTTCCAAGAACTAGATGCTTACTTAAGTCCATAAATGGACATTTGCAACTTGCAAACCTTTTGCTCTTGATCTTGAGATATGAATCCCTCTGATTGCATCATGTAGATGCTCTCGTCTAGATTGCCATTCAAGAATGCAGTCATGACGTCCATTTGCCAGATTTCGTAATTGAAATAGGCAACTATGGATAAGAGTATTCTAATAGACTTAAACATAGCTACTGGCGAGAAGGTTTCATTATAATTGATGCCTTCCTTCTAGGTGTAACCCTTTAGCCACTAGCCTTGCCTTAAAGGTCTCTACCTTCCCGTCTTCTCCTTTTTTACGCTTGTACATCCACTTACAGCCTATGGGTTTTATCATATCTGGTAAGTCTACAAGTTCTCAGACTAAGTTGGAGTTATATGGACTCCATCTCGAGATTTATGGCTTTAAGCCGAATCTCTTTGTCAGAATCTTCTATTGCATGTTTAAATGTCAATGGATCATCCACACTATCATCGAAAACGACTCCCTATGCCTCTCCAATACCTAAATAGCGATCAGATTGTCAAACAACCTTCTCACTATGCCTAGGCGGTAGAGTATCCTGACTAGGAATCATCTGACTGTCAGATGTTTGTAGAACAATCACATCGTCAACAACCCTAATTGACTGAGCACTGGTCGTACCAGGTTCTAGCTACTTTAACATAAACTTACTACAAGGTTTATGATTGCTCTTATATCTTCCTCAAGGAACGTCGCGTTTGTTCCAACTTTCCACTTTTGTTCTTTAGTACATGTACGGACACCCCCATATACGAAAATGTCGTAAACTAGCTTTATGACTATTCTACAACTCTAGGAGAGTCTTAGGAACAGACTTGGATGGAACTACGTTCAGTTTGTAGGCAGCTGTTTGTAGTACATATCCCTAAAAGGAATTTGGTGATGATGAGAAACTAATCATAGATCTCATCATTTCTATTAGGGTCCTATTTCTCCTCTTCGCAACACTGTTTTGTTGTGGTGTACCTGGAGCCATGAGTTGGGATACTATCCCATACTCAACCATGTAGTCTATAAACTCTTGGTCGAGATACTCACCCCCACCTAATTGATTTTTAACTTCAGCTCGGAATTATTTGAACCTTTCAACCGACTTACGTTGCATTAGGTAAACATACCCGTATCTTGAGTAGTCATCAATAAATGTGACATAATATTCATAACCACCTCTAGTTTTGACACTCATCGGTCCACAAACGTCTGAGTGTATAAGCTCTAGTGGTTCTATGGCTCTAACCCCTTTTCCTGTAAAAGGTCTCTTAGTCATCTTACACTTCAGACAAGATTCACAAACAGGTAAGGTGCCGATCTCTAACTGACTTAAAGATCTACTTTTTACTAGGCTATTTATCATATCAAGGTTTATATGTCCTAGCCTTAGACACCACAGATACGTGTCATCATCTGGAGAAATCTTTTGTCGTTTTATTTTAGGTTTTTTAATTTTAAACAATTCAGTATTAAGCAGTGATGTATGAATTAACGGTCTTAAAAGATACAAGTTATTTTCATTCATTCCAGAATAAACATTCATTCCATTTCTTGAAATGATAATTGATTTATCATTAAAAAAATCCTTATGAAACTTTTTCAATTAATCTGAATACAGAAATTAAATTCCTTGTAAATCCAGAAATGAAACAGACATTGTTCAATGATAGAAAATGATAATTTATTTGTAGTCTAACTACTCCCACTGCTCGTGCTCAAACGACATCCCTTGTTCCAACGCGCATAGTAAAGGACCCATCCTCCAGCTCTTGTCCAATTATCATTCCAATGTAAAGAAGAACAAAACTAGTTAGTGGCCCCTGAATCAATTATTCAAGGTGAATATTCATCTTCCACTAAACATGATTCAATGATAAGTAAATCTGATATACTTTTTACTTTGTTCTTATTGGAGAGCTCCTCGAGGTACTGTAGACAATTCCTCTTCGAATGACCTCTTTGCAATGGAAACATTTTCTCTTTGCTTTGTTAGTCATGGTACTTTTTATCTTGGGCTTAGCCTTTTACTTTACCAATAGATCTCTTCTTTATCTTGAAACCAGAAGAGGATGGTTTAGCAACATTTGCTTCATTGGTTTTACCTTTGGTAACTTGTGCTACGTTGGTTACAAACTCTGGAGGACATTCCTCCGTAAGTACAAATTTAAGGTCTTTACAGACCATGATTGCATTCATGTTTTATTTCCACTAAGTATAGTTATTCTCGGTTAATTTTTCATTTGCGAGGATATAATAATGTAGAAGATAATGCTGATCTTTAAAAACATAAATATAAATTAATATCATTAATTCATACATTCATTTCATGCTATATGTTCGGCATAAAATTAAACATGATGCATGAACATAATTTTAATGAACTAAAAAAAATCCCTAAAAATAGTTTCTATGCCGCGATAATCCAACATACCACAAGTAAGTGCCTAGGTAGGCTAGGTCAAATCCTTGCATGTTAGATCGAGACATTCTCAATTGCATAATACACCAGAACAACTCTTTATTCTTATATTATCCAACCATCGCTTTGGTTTAGTCAGGACTATAAATTAACAACTTAATTAAGTCTTTTATGAGTGTGATGCACTGTTTCAAAATTCATGAACTTAACTAGAGAGTGCCTAGGTAGGCTAGGTCAGTCCCAAAATACATTCTGAATACCTATCCGTTAGACAGTCAACCTTGGTATTGACTCTTATGGACACCCTCTGTAGGGAGGATGAAAGCAAAGCCGTCACGAAACGCCAATTGAGTCTCACGGTGTTGAACTAACAATAGAGACTGCGAGATATAATGTCATATATCTCTCTCCCACTCACTATTTATAGTTTAGGGTTTTCTATAAAATAAGAGTTTCTAAAACACTATATTTTTAGTCTTTATTTAGATTTTACGGCTAATATAAAATCTAAGTTTACTAGTTTTAATAAATTATTCAATTTAACACTTAAAATATAATTTATTATGCAATTTCTAATTTACATAAACTATTTAAATAAACTAAAAATTATATGTGAAATTATCAAGTTTTAACTATTAAAACTAAATTACATTATTTGGTTCAATTATGTCTTTGGTGTTTAATCAAATTAAACCTAACATTTAAATGGACCTAACTAATTTAATTAAATGCTTTAATATATAGATTAGTTATTAATGAGATTTACCAAGTTTTTACTCCTAAAAACTAATCTCATTATTTGGTTCTTTTTAATTAAGTAATTAACCTAATTAATTTTAATTAATCATAAAAATCTAACTAATCTTTTTAATTAAACTCTTTAATTTGTTGATTAGTCAATTAATGGAAATTACTAGGTTTTTACACCCAAAAACTAAATCCATTATTTAATTGCCAAATTATGAAATTGTTTCCTATTTTAATCACATTAAAATAAAACAATACATTATAACAATTATGCATGACATATTATTATGCATGTGTAGGCACACCTAATCTAGATGACATTCATATGTATGACAATACTTTAACATCTATATTATCATCACATGAAAAATAAATAAAGCATACATAATTGACCGAGTGACATGTGTTATCTAACTTAAACAACTCTAATTACAATTTTATTTCCAAGGCATTCCTTGGTCTTCAAGTATTCTTCTTCGAGTTGAATTCTTGTTGTCTTTGGTCTCCAGTCAAGTCAAACTTGATTTCTAAAAAAACAAAATCAACATCTTTTCCAGAGGTCCACGTTTTACCTTAACACACACCCTAGGTCAAGACGAAACCCTAAGTAACCCCAACACATGCGAAAGTACGGCTGCAAGCAGTAGAGCCGCGCACAACCCTTGCGCGAGCCGCGCTTTCGCGTGCGTTCATGGATCATTTTGCCCACAGTTTTTCACTTCAATTTTCTGCACTTTTTCCAGAAAATATTCAACAATATTTTTTTTTCAGAAAACTTGCCAAAAAATCATCCGCAAAAAAAAAACACGGGAGACAACCCTAAAGGATCGCTGTAGTAGCCCGCGTGAAACCAGGCGCGCGGCTTGCTACTGCGTGCGGCTGTGCACGCAGGGCTGTCCGACTTTTTTTTTTCTTCGTCTTCGCATCATTCGCAATCATTCACGTTTTTTATTAGTGGGTCTTTAGAGATTGTTGTTGCAATTCTTTGACCTAACTTTTGGGTATTTTAAGAATTAGGTTTATTTGTGTTAGCTTAATTCATCTAGTTCTCATAGAATATATTTTGGTTATTTACTCTATTTGTTTATTCATGCATTTGGGCACATAAACCAAACTTTGTGTGAGCTAAAGTCTTACTATTCGCCTATTCGGTGTGTCTGATTGAGTAAGCAATTTATAGTTAGGATTAATTAGTAAAACGCATGCGGGGTAGAATTGGTAGGGTACAACCTAACATGGTTGGATTAGGAAGTCGAACCTGAAATACCAAGAGTGGTGTGATTAGTAAGCCAAGTCTGATATACCAATAGTGGTGTGATATGTGTACAACCTGTGAGAGTCAAGAGTGATAGGCTTAAGGTCAACATGAGGGAGACTTAAAAATCACTTGAGGGTGTAACCATAATTCAACTAGTGAATCTTGTGACTTAAGTGGCCAAGGTATTGGTTCCGTGGTTTTTAGGTTTCCATGATAAATCATATGTTTCAAATCTCTCTATCCTTGTCTCTTTTATTGCTTTATATATATATTTACGATTGAGTTTGTATTAATATTCTGCATCTTACAAACTGAACACAAAAATCGAGCATAACCTATTCAACCCCGTGCCACTCCTCCCCTCCCTCCCTTTAGGCTATTGCTAGTGATATATGTTCATGCACTTACACTATTAGTATCTCATATTTAGCTTACTAATTACACCATTATTGGTATCTCAGACTAGAGTTTCTAATCCAACAATGTTAGGTTGTACCCCATCAATTCTACATCTCAGGCCTTTTACTAAAGATCTTGACTATGAATTGCTTGCTCAATTCGGCACATCGAATTGCAAGGCAAAACACAAACGAAAATTTGTTCTATGTGCTCAAATGCATAAATAAAACATATAGAATGAACAACCAATTACTCTATGATAACTAAATGAGTTAAGCTAAACAAAAAATTGATCTAGTTATGAAAATACCCAAAAGTTAGGAGCTCCTAGAAATTTTAAACGATTTCTAAAGACCTACTTCACAACCACAAATAATACCTAGCACAAGTAGATATTAAACTTACACATAGAAGTCTAAGATTTCTGGGTATAAAAGAAGTTAAATCAAAAGCTACTCTAATAAGAAGCAAACCTTACCACCAAGGATGTGACACGACTTTTTGTACCCGCAAGTATACGGGGTCGGCACAAGTAATAAAATGATGAGTAAATTATCGTCTCCACAGGGATATTTAGGCGTTGAGTACTAAAATTAACCAAGCCTATTTCTATTTGGATAATCGAAAGATTTTAATAGATCGAATTGAAAGATAAAAATATAAAAACATAAAAATAAAACAAACAACCAATATGAGAGATTAGTTAGGGTATTTGAATTCACCTATTCCATCCAATTAAATTTCATGAGAGCACATTATTGTAGTTTAATTATTCATGTTGATGACCGTGTTTATCTAAATTATCCAAAGTCCCCTCTCGAGGTAAATCGGACCTATTTCACATACACTAATATCCTATCTCTCGATAGTATATCCAAGTGTATGAGAATGCATTAGTCACAATAAACACCCTATGTGATCACACAACCAAATTAGTATATCTCTATCTAATTCTACTTGAGGTGGACATTATATCGAGCACGTGGTGGGCGTCTCCTCTCGGTACATAACACACAACCAATTTATCATCTAAATGTAGGCCTTCACATTCAAAATCATTAAGCACAATAATACCACTCAACAACATAATAATCAACCACAACAAATTAAGCAATCAATTCATTCAATCATCATAGAATAAGATCCATCAAAACCCTAACTTACAAATTTAGTTCATAATCAAAGATTTACAACTAAACATGTTTTCCAATTAATAAAGAGAGTTACAAGCATGAAAATAAAGAAGGAAAGGGATAGAAAAACTCTAGGTGTGATAAACTTTCGTCCTCCTCCTCATTGGGAATTTGTGGGAATTTGTCTAGCTTCCACTTTCTCCAAATCCAAGCTTGATGGTGAGATTTTGGCTCAAGGATTGAATCCAATCCCTCTTGGTTTCAAGGTGATCTTCTTCTCCCCTCTTTGCCTCTTCTCTTCTCTCTTGGTCTCCTTTTGGTCCTCTCCTTAGAGCCCTAGCTTCATCCCCTCTCTTTTGAGCCCTTTTTCTACTTATAGACATTAGAAATAAGGTTTCTCGCGTCGCCATCGCGACCGTGGGTCGCTACCGCTGGTCGTGGCACTGTGCTCGCGGTGCTCATTGCCAAAAAATTGATGTTTCATCGCGACCAGTGTATTGCGACCTACGGTCGCGGTACTAGGTCGCGGTGCTCACTGGTCCAAATTTCAGGATTGCGCACTGTTACGAAAATAACCATATCTTCCTCTAGAAAACTCCAAATCACGAACCGTAAAATGTATTGGAAAATAGACATCTATATCTTTCCATACATATAAAGCTCGAAACCCAGTTCATTCTCTGAAATTTATGACGGCCTCCGAAACATGACTTATGACTTAACTCTCGACATGAAAGTCGTGAGTCTGCGCACTATTGTGAAAATGAGCATAACTTTCTCTAGACAACTCGAAATCATGAACCGTAAAATTTACCGGAAAGCAGACATTGTGACCTTTCCAGAAATATAAGGCGCTCAACCCAGTTCATCTTGTAGAATTTATGGCAGCCTCCAAACGATGACAGCTGTGCACTCCCAAATCTTCAATTTAATCCACCAAAACTCTTCAATTACGCACAAAACCTTATTACCTGTACACTAGAGGAAAACACGTCAAAAGCACCAAAAATACTCAAGAATACAATTAAAAGATATGGTTTAAGGGTCTTAATTATATGAAAATAAATGACCGATCAAATACCCCCAAACTTATCTTTTGCTTGTCCTCAAGCAAATCGGAACACAGCACAACCAAAAGCAAAGACAAAATAACTAAAACTAAGAACAAAAATGATCTAAGCTATATCCATTTTCGTAGGATGCAACGATGACACTTAGCACGTGCCACAAGCCTTTAAACCCCTAGGTGGCCCTAGTGGACGAGTTATAGTCTCGTGAGGGTTTACCAGCTACGATACCCACAAACGTCCTAAGCTAACCACACACATAGCTCAACATCAAATTAAGTATATACACAAATGCAAAGGTATAAGAATAGAACAAAATTAGAAATTCAAAATGCTGTCAATAAGTCTAATACACCATATATCATACAGGACACTGACATGCAACACATTTATAATCGTGACACCTTCCATGCTAATAACCTCTGATGTAATTCGCCTTGACTCTAGGCTCGTAAGTTTTCACTCAATAGCACTCAGAACCTAGGCTATCACACTTTCAACTGCATACGACTGGAATTTATGAGCAAAGAATTTCAAAATGTGTCGTATGCATCAATAATTAGAAAGAACGCACAGATTAAGCAAAGGATCTCATGAAAGGTATCAAATGTTAAGAACGGAAAAATCAATGCACAAACATGTCAAATATTACAATTGAGTTTCCTAAGGAGATCAACAGGTCTTTTTCAGGTTGTAATGGGGCATTGGGTGATTGGCTCAAAAAGGACGGAAATCTGGCTCAACTCACTTGGAAACCTATTGAGAGACTTCATAAAATTTTCAATTTGTGCATTTTCTCTCATGACTACCAAATTCATTCAACTTTTCTTCCAAATCTTTTTCTCGCGTTTCTCCTTCAACCTCTTTTCAACCATTTTTCAATTTTTACTTTGTGCATTTCACTCATTTTTCTCATTTTAGCCAACTCTTTTTATTTTATTTATTCTTTTATTGGCTATTCACTTTTTCTGCACATTACCCATATCCATATCATCTCTTCTACTCCACTCTTTCTTCCTCACTCAACACTTACACATTTTTCTTTTCATTGCCTCTAGTTTCCAAGCATCAAAGGTAACGTCTTACAATTTCGACTAGGATTTTTGGACATGTAGGTCATACAATAAAAGGCTAATATGCGAGTGTTTAGCCGCGAATGGGATAAGGAGTACGCAATTACGGATAGGAAATCAAACTATTTAGGAATTCACACACAATGCCTGGATCATATCTCCAAAATCTACTCAATTGAACATTCAGCACAAACATACAAGATTCTTATTATGCAGTTCATTAACATCCAATGCAAACCTATAAAAATCAATCTAATAACAATAAAGCTCAAGAAAGTGTTTAAGAGTAGAAACAAGAATTCCCTTAGAATAAATACGCAATAATCTCAAAATCTCACTAAGGGTAGTCTCCACTATTAATCAGAACTATTAATTGAAAGTTGTCACATATTACAATGCAAAGACGTCAGACCTATATGCTTAGATGCAAAAACACTACCGGCATTATTCCAAATAACAACTTTGTACACTCAAATGACCTAAGTATTTACATATTATTACTCAATTATCTGTAAAGCACGCATATGGTTTCGCTATCCTAATACAAACACAACAAAACACGAAAATACAATAAAAGACTCGAAAGCTGGCGTACGTGGCATTGTTATACTTAAGTCTTCGAAACGCATTGCGTATGAGGAATGTCTAGGTTTCCAGCCTATATACACCAATCAGACGCACAAACACACAAACACCAAACAATACCCCAAAACTTAAAATAAACATTGTCCTCAATGTTTTACACCTTACGTACGAAGAAAAGGAGCTTATAAAGAAATAAAAACAAAAACTAGAAATAAAAACTAAAAACAATCAAACTCGACATAAAAACAAATGAACACATAACAACAGTCCTAATATCCACAACTAACAACCCTAGATATCCACAACTAACAAATCTAAATAGACATACAAAAACAACCAAAAACAAAATCAAAGAAATCAAACACTTCAATAATATGTACATGCAACCAAACTTCCCCCGAACTTCAAAAATTTCAACACAAGGCACAACACTTCAAGAGGTTCATGGGAAAGAGTTACGAAACACTAAAAAGAAATTTAAACTAAAAAATCAAAAGAAAATAAAAGAAAATAATATACAGATTTTACCTCATCGCTTGAGCTTTCGCCCACCTCCCCCATGATTGGTATCTCCTCATTAGCTTACCGCACCATCCTAACCAAATGACTGGAAGAGAAGACGACTCTCCCAGCACTGCATACCTCTAATGCGAAGGTATCTTTTTACGGCCCAAGTGCGGGTTCTGCTCAAAGGGAGGAGGCGGTTTGGGCTTCCCTTCTCCGAGGTCTACAGAAACGTATGTATCTTGGTGGCTTTCTTCTTTCGCAGTGGCGCTATGGACTAGACATAACTCAAGTGGTTATGGAAGGGTAGATGCCTCATCTCCATAAAACAAGTTCTGGCTCCCTTCCGTCTCTACTTGATCAACCCAAATCTGGTGCTCAATTTGCTCTTCAATTTCCACGGCCGTTTCATTGCATTGCACCATAGGATATGGTTCGTGCTCTTGCCATTGGATCTCTGTAGCTAATTGGCCGATTTGAATCTCCAAGCGTTGGGTAGCTGCTTGAGTATGTTGAGCAACTTGATCAAGTTTAGCTTCCAGCTTCTTCAGGGCCTCATCTTGGGAATCCATTCTTTCATCCAGCTTTATCATAAATTTAATAATCATGTCTTCCAAAGCTGCATCTTTTTCCTGCTGTTCCTGGATTTCCATCTTTGTCACGTAATCGACAAGCATGTCTTCCAGTCTTGACCCATTTTCTTGTTGGTTGCTCCATGAATAGCTAGCATGATTGCTCCACCCAGGATTGTACGAACTCATGTAGGGGTTGTTCTGCTGATAATGTACATAGCCCTCGTACTGCATTTGCTTAAAATGGCTCTCAGCAAACGGATTGCCTACCTGACAATCAGTACTCACATGCGGCCCCCCACATAAGAAACAACCCAAAGATGCTTCATAGTCTCTAGTCGCCACTTCCTCGGTAAGCTCAGGCGCCTCATACCAAGAATACATTTTCTGCACAGAAAAAGAAAAACAAAACTAATAAAAATAAAATATATACAAATCCAAAGTAGCTATAGACCTAATCGGTATTAATATCAACACAACTAAAATATCCCCGGCAACGGCGCCAAAAACTTGACACGACTTTTTGTACCCGCAAGTATACGGGGTCGGCACAAGTAATAAAATGATGAGTAAATTATCGTCTCCACAGGGATATTTAGGCGTTGAGTACTAAAATTAACCAAGCCTATTTCTATTTGGATAATCGAAAGATTTTAATAGATCGAATTGAAAGATAAAAATATAAAAACATAAAAATAAAACAAACAACCAATATGAGAGATTAGTTAGGGTATTTGAATTCACCTATTCCATCCAATTGAATTTCATGAGAGCACATTGTTGTAGTTTAATTATTCATGTTGATGACCGTGTTTATCTAAATTATCCAAAGTCCCCTCTCGAGGTAAATCGGACCTATTTCACATACACTAATATCCTATCTCTCGATGGTATATCCAAGTGTATGAGAATGCATTAGTCACAATAAACACCCTATGTGATCACACAACCAAATTAGTATATCTCTATCTAATTTTACTTGAGGTGGACATTATATCGAGCACGTGGTGGGCGTCTCCTCTCGGTACATAACACACAACCAATTTATCATCTAAATGTAGGCCTTCACATTCAAAAGCATTAAGCACAATAATACCACTCAACAACATAATAATCAACCACAACAAATTAAACAATCAATTCATTCAATCATCATAGAATAAGATCCATCAAAACCCTAACTTACAAATTTAGTTCATAATCAAAGATTTACAACTAAACATGTTTTCCAATTAATAAAGAGATTTACAAGCATGAAAATAAAGAAGGAAAGGGATAGAAAAACTCTAGGTGTGATGAACTTTCGTCCTCCTCCTCATTGGGAATTTGTGGGAATTTGTCTAATTTCCACTTTCTCCAAATCCAAGCTTGATGGTGAGATTTTGGCTCAAGGATTGAATCCAATCCCTCTTGGTTTCAAGGTGATCTTCTTCTCCCCTCTTTGCCTCTTCTCTTCTCTCTTGGTCTCCTCTTGGTCCTCTCCTTAGAGCCCTAGCTTCATCCCCTCTCTTTTGAGCCCTTTTTCTACTTATAGACATTAGAAATAAGGTTTCTCGCGTCGCCATCGCGACCGTGGGTCGCTACCGCTGGTCGCGGCACTGTGCTCGCGGTGCTCACTGGTCCAAATTTCAGGATTGCGCACTGTTACGAAAATAACCATATCTTCCTCTAGAAAACTCCAAATCACGAACCGTGAAATGTATTGGAAAATAGACATCTATATCTTTCCATACATATACAGCTCGAAACCCAGTTCATTCTCTGGAATTTATGACGGCCTCCGAAACATGACTCATGACTTAACTCTCGACATGAAAGTCGTGAGTCTGCGCACTATTGTGAAAATGAGCATAACTTTCTCTAGACAACTCGAAATCATGAACCGTAAAATTTACCGGAAAGCAGACATTGTGACCTTTCCAGAAATATAAGGTGCTCAACCCAGTTCATCTTGTAGAATTTATGGCAGCCTCCAAACGATGACAGCTGTGCACTCCCAAATCTTCAATTTAATCCACCAAAACTCTTCAATTACGCACAAAACCTTATTACCTGTACACTAGAGGAAAACACGTCAAAAGCACCAAAAATACTCAAGAATACAATTAAAAGATATGGTTTAAGGGTCTTAATTATATGAAAATAAATGACCGATCAGGATGCTAGTAAGCTTCAAGAAAGATGGATTTTGCTTGAAGATGATCGGAAATCGCATAGACACTCTCTTGGATTGGAAATGGCTGACCTCTTTTCTCTCTTATTAGGGTTTCTCTTTTTAATTTCTTGAAAACATTAAAAAGATGATGAGAAATGAGAAAAAAGAGGTATTTATAGGAGCTCATTCCATAAGTCCCGTCAGCTAACATGCTACCACAAATTGTTGCCACATGGTCGTGTGTTAATGTCACGAGAAAACAACAATGTAAACTGCAATCGAAACCGTGAGTAAACGATCACATGTTGTAATTCGCAAGTCAATAATAGAGAGTGATCATTGGACCACAACGTGGCCACAAGGTCACGTGACCGTGGCCACGTGTTCCAGCCATATAACTGGACTAAACGCACGATGCAACAACTGCGAGCATACAATTGCGAGTTGTAGACCACGAGTCTTAACTAGTGAAAACTGGAAAAAGATCTCGAAACAATGTGGGAAACTATTACAACACAGTCACATCCAGACTAAAACTTTTCAACATTAACAAACAACAAATCCTAGTTTATATGCAACTAACTTTGAACGACTATGCGCAGGGACATAAGTATAAACCTTGTATGTGTTCACTTAATCTTTCGAGAGCTATAGTCAAGCTATTGCTTACCTTTTACACATAGGCTTTTTGAAGATTGGACGATGTTCGAATCCACTTGAAGCTTGAAGCACTAAGTATCTTAAGACACTAGACAAGAACGAATTACAAACAAATGGAATTTTGATACGAAACAAAACAAACACTAAGACTTATGTCAAACACATATTCGTTACTGAGGTCATTTCATCGCTTGCTGTAGAGTTTGCTAAAAGTAATCAAGTGGAGGACCCATCGCCGTGAATATTGAAGTGGTTTTTCAACAAGTGGCTGAACAAGGATAAAATGTTTAAACATATTACACAGAGGGCAAGTAATTATACTGAAGTGTATATAGTAAACGTTCTGATTTAATATAAGAAGTGTTAAATAAATAACTTTTTTTTTTTTTATCATTGCACATGCATGCAAAGAATAAATTGGTACCTTCCAGATGAGCTATAACGATGGTACTATCAAGATATCATGAATGTCCCTAGCTTGTACCTAGGGGATAGTGTTCTGGCAACGGACATCGCTACCATGGATGATATGCCCGGTAGTTCAAATATTGCATGGGCCCCCACTTTGTACATTCTTGTGTCATCTGTACACAGTGATTAGGAGACGGACGTACCAGATGACACACATGTCCAGGTTTCGGATCCTGCAGAGAATGATGACCTAATGGCACTAATACATGTGTCGGCCATGAGGAAAGGGAAATAAAGAGAGGGGGCCAGAGCAAAGAAGCAACAGCCGCATCATCCGCGTTATGAGTCATAGGTAGACAAGGTCATTGAGGGGACCAGAGGAGGGTCGTTGCGGTTTCCCATGCATTGGAGAGGGGACTACAATGTATAGAGAAGATAATGTGCAAAGTCGAGGCTCAGAGGACACACGTCTCTCGACATACCTGGACAATCTACAAGAGAGTGATAGCATAGAGATGCCCAGTATGTCGAGATTATGAGGGCCATCGCCTCTATACCGTCATCGTCCAGTGAACCCGTGTTTGGTGTTAAGATCCGGACTCCGATTGACAGCAAATTCCTCAGGTATTGTAAATAGTTCTCGTAACTTATACATTGTCTTACCATGCATTATTTCTCATGTCATTATTGTATCTTACGAGCTCAATTTTTACATGAAGATACCTAAAATGCCTTTGATGTTCCGTCCAGGGGTTACATGACGTAGGCACATAGCTATTCCAGTCTTTAGAGGAGACTGTAATGCAGCTAAGGGATACGGCTACCCTTAGGGTAGATCCATAAATAGCCAGCACTTCGTCATCTATGGCAACCCTAGGGGGAGATCCTAGTCGACAAACTATTGCGCACAGTGACCAGTCTGGGAGCGGTGAGAGTGTCGTTAGTCCGACTCACCCATCAAACATTCCATTTGGCCCACGAGAGTAGACTGTTTCGGTTTTAGAATCGGCGGTTTTGGTTCCACTAGGTGGGGGAACCGGAACCGTGGATTACCGATTCTAGTTCCGGTCCGGAATCGTTTCCAATTTTTTTATTTTAAATATTTTAAAAAATTAATTGAAAATTAAAATATTCTAAAAAAAATTAAAAGTAGGTAACCCAAAGCTATGATAAAATTTAAATAAAATTACAATAATATCATAAAAGTAAAATAAAATTTTAAGAAATAAATAATAAATTTGGGCTTGCACTTAATTTTACTTCAATTAAGCTGGGTACGTATCCTCTAGGATGAATCAAAGCCCACGTAATTCTCTTACCTTTTATTTACCTCATCATCAATCATCACTCATTCATTCAGTGGCCGTGGTTTCATCGTTGTTGTAAAAAAAATCAATACCATCGGATAATTGGTCTATTTCCTGTTGTCTCAATTGTGCCTTGATCCAATCATCAACACATATCTGGACCTCAATTGAGTCTGGACTCAACGACGATCGTCACTAGTCGAGAATGTTTCCGCCGATGCTAAATTCTTATTCCACTGCTACGGTCGAGACAGGGGCTCCAAGAATTTATTTGGCTATGATAGCCAAAATTAGAAAAATTTTCTCGTGATCCCTCCACCAATGTTGAATGTTGACGCCATTGTTCACAAACTCGAATTTAGTATTTAAGTAAACATCAACCTTTGAAGTAGAGGTTGATGAAGACCCAGTCCGCATTTTTTTTTACTTGTTTTGATAACAAACTGGACCCTAACTTCTTAAATGTGGAGAGGACTTTAAATTGAGAATTTGTTTTCCAGATTCTGAATATTAATGTTCAGTAATGAACCGTATATAGCAAGGTATTCATTATACAATTGATAAAATAAATTCCTAACATTATTAAATATACTAACAATTTCAACATCATTTATCCCGAAAGATTGATAATAAATAGTGTAATATTCAAATAAATTATTTAATTTATATCTAGAGTCAAAACATAAAAGCAATTGCATAAATAATAAGAATATCCCTATAATAATTTAACCATTTCAATTTCATAACTTAAACACAATAAGCTAATAATTCATCATATACACAGTCAGAAAGTGCACCAATAATATTAAGGGCTTCTATAAAAAATAAATACGTAGTAGGATAATAAATACCTGATAAATTATTAGTATCATCAATAAAAACTTTTAATAATTCACAAATACGTGTACAAACATCTCAATGCCGAGTATACAAATTAATACTACTAATATTATGTTGCACAAAACGAACTAATAAATCTCTATATTCATAACTTTCACAAAGCAATTTATACGTAGAGTTCCAACGAGTTGAAACATTATGGAAAAATCTAATTAGATGCTTCCTATGAGATTTGCAAAATCTAGCTCATTGTTTCATGGTACTAGGATGTTTCCATAAATAATAGAGAGCATTCCTAATTGGTTTAATATATTGTTGAAGTATTTATAAACTAGTTTGTACACATAAATTTAAAACATGATAAACACATCTTTGATAAAAAAAATCTATCGCCAAAATAAGAGTTACATAAATCATATAATTGTTGAATAGCGGCAGTATTGTTTGCAGCATTATCAAAACTAATTGCAAAAATTTTGTTTTCAAATATTCTTCAAAAATAATTTTCATCATTTTATATATATTATCAGCAGTATGAGAATCATCAAAAACTCTAAATGCAAGAATTCTTTTTTGCATCACTCATGCATCATCAATATAATGATAGGTGGGACCTAAATATGCATGTTTTTACTAATGATCACTCCAAATATCAGTACAAATGGAAACACAACCTACATAATTTTTAAAATATTTAATTAGAGCCATTTTCTCTTTTTTATAAATTTCACACATTGTACGTTTAACAGTACTTCTAGGTACCCTACATGTAGCGGGGTTTAAGAATTTATGACAATAATTTAAAAAACCTATTTTTTTTCACCAAAACTAAAAGGTAGATGTTCTACAACTACCATCTTAGCTAATTTTTCCATATTACATGCATCACTATATTTAAATAATAATGGTTAGGAGATGCGTACCTGGCAATTTATTGTTGTCTGCATGCTCGGGTTGATTCGACTGGATGACTGTTATTGATGTGTTTCCAGTATGAGTCGTATCCTCCAGATTTATTCCACTTAAACTCTTTGGAACAGTAGTTGCAACTTATGACCAATTTTCTGAGTTCTTTTTCCAGCTTCTTCTTATGAACTTTAAATAGTTCAGATTTATACTTCCGCAAATCATCATCACTAAAATCGGACATATTTTGGGATTGGCTAGGTTTATGGTGATATTGGGTATGGGGGCCTTGAGGAGTGGAAAAGGGTTTAGACATATTTAGAGGGGCATTAGGAGTTTAAAATTCATTACTGTATATTTCTTCCACAAATGCTTGATGCTCCAGAAAGTCGTGATAATTTGACTCATTGCACAAAGCATCACGCAGCTCTACTATTTCTTCATTATTCATATGAGCCTTGCCTCTGGAGAAGATTGATTTTCTAGAATGATCAGCACTTGCCATTGAAATTTTAAAATTTGAAAAATAATAAATATAAAATTAAAATTAATAATTAAAAGAAAATGAAGAGAATTGAGAATTATGATATAATTGAAAGAATTGAGAATTTGAGAGAGTAAGAATAAGAGAGAATTTGAAAGAGTAAGAATAATAGAAAAATGAGAATTGTGTGAAAAAATGAAGTGAGGAAGGACGGTTTATATAAATTTTAGGGGAGGGGGAGTTTTTGGGAAATTGCGAGGAGAGTGGGGTGTCCTGGCTGCAATTTTGCAGCCAACCCGCTGGCCAACAATCAAACTGACCTTATTTTTATTTTTATTTTAAAATAAAAGGAAAATTGGAACCGAAACTGAACTGGGTTCCACTGGTTCTGGAACCGGTGGTTTCGGTTCCAAAAAATGAGAAACCAGAACTGGAACAGGAGCCGTCCGGTTCAAACCGAACCGAGGCCGTGTCTACACAAGAGCAAAAACGTGCTTAGCAGTTTCGCAGCCCATACACGGACCCTTTCACGAACAAGCAGGCGATGAAGACTGGTGAGTACACCTTCAGTCCTGACATTGAGATCGATAAAACTGCTTTGGCCGACTATAAGGATTGTTCGGGCAACAGGAAGTGAATGTGAGTATTTCCATATACATTTTTCGTTTGCGTTTCATATACTTTGTTTTATGTCGCTAACAGTGTGCTAATGCTGTTATGAATAGGCGTGACGTAGGATGTAAGCAGTTAGCTGACGTGGCTTGATTCTCTCACTTCGAGCTGAACAATGTCTGGTTGGAGGACACTGTATGAATCTATTTTAGTTATGTTTTCTTTTCGCATTTACTCGATGATTGATTTTAATGTCTGACTATAATGTGAATGCAGCACATGGAGGTATTTTGTGCCATATTGCGTAGCCGACAGCGTCAGTTTTCGGGTGTATTCTCATTTAGGGTCCACGTACTCGATCCTCAGTTTAGTTGTCTGTGGTAATGTGAAATAATTTTTGTTTTTATCATTTCACTGCAACCACATGCTAGATATATGGCAGTGGTAAGAGTGGATATAGAGGTGAATATGATAATGCTATATGACCTATGGAGAAATAAAATTCTGTATAAAGTATGGAACGCGCAACTATCATGCCTTCGGTGGTTTGTATCAGACTTGATGAAGAGGTTGGCATGTTTTTAGGTTCAGGGGATTGAAGAGTATGGTGAAATAAAATATAACAAAGTTCTTTTAGTTACAAACAATCTTCAGCTCAGATCTTAAATTTCAAAAACATTATCATGGACCATTAAAGTCTACCGGCTTCAGATCTAATTTGTAATAAAACTTGTAGTTCTTTAAAAGTTTCTTGATATTTTTTCAAATCATCTATTAAAACCCATCTAAGAAGAGGATCGTCTTCTTCTAGGAGTTCTTCTTTTATACTTTTAATGGTAAGATGAATAGAAAGTAATCTATTTTTAATCTTAATTTTACTAAAATTTTGAAAATGCACAACCATGAATGATCAATTTCAAACCATCTTGTTCTTTTGTTTATTTGTTAAAATAAAATGTCTTACATTTATCAAATTAAAATAACTAAATGTATCTAAATTCAATCTATTTCAATAAATGTTGTTGTGATTATTTTTATGGATGAAAAGTTTAATGAAATCTACTCGTTAGGGATTCCAAACGTTAAAGTTTGTGACAACCTTGATAACTTTCAAGAAATTTTGATATAATTTTTATTTATAGATAATAAGAATAATAAAATATATTTTTGGAAAGAGTAACACTAGTTTATCCAAAAAAAAATTTGCCAAAATAATATGGTATATGAGTTAACAACAACATGTAAATCATTAAATGGTGTGGTAAGTAATGTGGTATTGACAACTGCCACATCATTAATGCATGAATTTGGGCAACCTAACATTACTCTTATGGAAAAAGTTTAACAAGTACTTTACTACTAAATTTATTTTTCTTTTAAGTGGTTAGTGCATATTTCCTTCACATATGTGATAGGGTTCGAATCTCAACATTGTTAATAAATAAATAAATAATAAGTGGTTAGTACTTTTTTTTTACTCCTCCTGTTCTAGTTTCGGAACTGGAATCAATTTTTTTTTTTACTCCCAATACAAAAAAAAAAAAATTTCAATTTTTTTTTAAAAAAATGAACAGGAACCGGCAATTCCAGTTCTCCACCAGTTTTGAACCGGCAGTTTCGGTTCCAGAACCGTGGCCAATACTATTTTCGAGGCCATACTTATTTATTGATATCATTAAATCGCGACGAATTCTTAACCTAATCGGTGCCAGTTTACATATATATATATATATATATATATATATAAGGATATCAACCCAACAATTGTCTAACATGTTGTGTTGTACTAAGAGTAATAAATGGTTACAAATTTACCTGATTCAAAGGATTTGGGAGGTTAAAATCCAAACAAAGATTTCAAGCAGTGAGAGAATAAGAATTGGAAAAGGATTCTAGTCGCCGTCAACCAACACAAGTTGTAACAAGCAAAGGTCAAGAAAAGGACCCAAAAAGTCAAGACAGGAGAGAGAAATGGACAGGTAGCTGCAATGCATGTTCAACCATGAGCATATGGGACCCAATGTTTATTGAACTACCTATCTCCTCTTCATAACATGCACACACTTTTGTATTAGATGGTTGTTGTTGTTTTCCTTATCTCCTCCCAAGGAAAATGCCATAAAGAAGAGAACCTATTAAAAATGATAAAAGATTCATATAGTTTGTTCTTCTACATATCTGACCAAATGAATGTTGACCTAATTAGGTAATATATTGTTTGTATATATTTGGTAGTTAGTTAGTGTTACAATTGGGTAGAGTTCAATAACTTCTATTTTTCAATTTGTACAAATTTCCTTCTTTCATATTTTTAAACAGGGGCGTAGCTAGAAATTTTATATCGGGTGAACTAATCTAAATTTTATGTTTCTGTTTAAAAGTCCTACTATTTATACTATGCAAAATTTTATTTGTAATAGGTAAATATTGACATTACGAGAGAATTATTATTAATTAGGTTCGTTTTCAACGAATCCAGAAATTCAACAAACCCAGATGGATAAACCTAATTAGGAAGAAATAATAAGTCTTATCTTCAAATACATAACATAGATAAGAAAAATACGAAAAAAATATAAATAAAAAAAGGTATGAAATATAGATACAACAAGATATTACCGAAATGGCGCACCATGAGATTCCAAAATAGAATAAAAATGTATTATTGATTTTGAATCAATAGTGTCAGTAAGTTCCCTCTCAATATAGATGATCAAACGATTTGCAAAAAAAATTGTCATTCTTTTTGTTTCAAAATGATTATTTAATAGGTTTCGTAACTGAAAATGCAATCGTTATATATTCATTGTGAAAATAGAAAGAGCTAATACTAAACTAATCAATTAAGTAAATTAAGTGTGACTCTTTTATTTCGACGAGATAAAAAAAGAGGAAAAGGGTTTGCTGCAGTGTTTGTTGCTGTGATGTTAAGTGCGGTTGAGAGTTTTTTAATTTTAATTTTTATTCAATTTAGTTATATATTTGATTTAAGCTTATATTAAGTGAAGTTTATAGACTTTAATTTAAGTTTAGTTTATTGGCCTCTTATTACAATTAAGTTTAATTTTTATGAGTTTAGCTAAAAATTAGATAATTGAGTTTTACATTATTTTTTTTCTGAAATAAACAAAACAATTAAAACTAAAAAAAAAGTCAAAAAAATGGCTGGGCTCCGCCACTGAAAAATATATACTTTTGGGATGAAAAACTTTGGAAAGTAGTTTTTTTTTTTTGAAAAGAACTTTGGAAAGTATTTGGACTTTATAGTATCATTGTTTTGCTATATGTTAAAAATAAATAATAATACTAAACTTCCAACTTTTATTCCAACATTTTCATCTCAATTACTTAGATAAATTTATTTCTAATATTTTAGTTAAAAAAAAGAATATTGTTATTATAGTATTAAGAAAAAAATAACATGATATATTTTTATTTTTATAGTATTGGATGCACGAACGTAACTAACATTCAATCTTAGAGGGGGTTATAATAATTTTTTTTTTAAATGAACCTTGACAGTACGAGAAAATTTTATTAATAGAAAAATAAAGATATACCTATTCAGGTAATATATGAGTCTTACCCCTATTAAACACTAAACCTATTTAGTTTGAAGACCAATTTTTTTTAAGCTGAGAAAGAGGTTGAGCAAAATATGGATAATGTGAGACAGTGAGTTATTAAAAAGTCTCATTTATTTCAAGTGGCGAGTGAGAGTAAAATAGAAAATAGAAAGAGAGTGAGAGAGAGAAAAAAAAAAAAAAAAAAAGAAAGGAGGAGGAGGAGGAGGAGGAAGTAAAGTGCAGCTAGCCGCATAAAATTGATTATGCTTTTATCGGAAAAAAGAAAGTGATTGCAAAGGATATTATCCCAATAAATTAATAATTAAAGTAGCAATTTTTTAAATTTTTAAAGTGCTACTTTTAATAAAATATCATGACGTTTAATTATATTATAATTAAATTGTGAGTTTAGTCTTAATTACACGTTACTACCCTACTATTAGTTGACTCAGTTAAAACTAACCGTTTAACTTTGACACAAATATCTCTGATTAAAAAATAAAAAAATAATATTAATTATTTAAATTTTAAAAAAAATTAAAAATTTCAAAATTTTTAATTTATAGATCTCCATCATCCATCAAGATTGATGGACGTTGGAGATCATATAAAAAAATTAAAAAGAATTTTTTTTAAAAAAAGAAAAAAAAAAGTGGAGATCCAACCTGGAGATTGGATATCTATCCCACCAAGAATAAATTTTTTTATTTTTCTATTTTTTTAGATTTTTTTACAAAATTTTTTTCTCAATATGATCTTCACCATCCATCAACTTAATGGACGGTGGAGATTCATTTAATTTTTTTAAAATTTTATTATTTTTTTAAAAAAATTAAATAAAAATGACCATATTATCCTTTGACTATTGGTTGACCGTCAATTCTAACAGTCAACTAGTTAATCAAAGGTACTAACCTGTAATTAAGACTAAACTCGTGATTTAGTTGTAATATGACCAACGTCAAGGTTCTTTATTATAATTCGTCTATTTTAAATGTTTTTAAAGATGGTCAGGGCGGGCTGCCCTTGCTATGGTCTTTCCTTGATTGGATAAAAGTTAAGAAGTATAATTGTAATATAGAAACCATATGATATGATGAAGTTGGTCCAGTGTTATCCTGCTCACACTTACACCTTGATGTGTATGTGTTCGAGTTGTATTTCCCTTCTTTAAATTCCAAATTAATTGGAATAACTCAATATATATATATATATATATATATATATATATATATATATATATATATATATCCATTGTTAATTTTCACAATTTATTAAAAACATTCGTTAGAAAGGAGGCCGTAGATGAAAAAAAATTAAATTAACCAAATTATGTATATCTTAGCTAACATTTTAAAGAGAACAAATAACCTAAAACCTACGTGAGATTTGTTAAATTATATTCAAAATCAAAATTTGCAGAAACTCACACTAAACTTTCATTATGTTAAGTTTGACCGTTAAACAATAGGTTTGACCGTCTAAAAATAATAAAAAGACAAGAATGCCTCAAATTTAAAAATAATAAATTAAAAGAAAAATTAAAAAATTAAAAATTTATTTATTTATTTTTTCTTTTAATTTATTATTTTTAAATTTGAGGGCATTTTCGTCTTTTTATTATTTTTAGACAGTCAACTCAGCTTTTTAAATGATCAAACTTAATATAAGGGGAGTTCAGTGTGAGTTTCTACGAAATTTAATTTCGAGTGTAATTCATTAAACTTCAAGTAGGTTGAGAGTTATTTGTTTTTTTTTAAAGAAAATTATCCTCTTAAAAAAAAATGGATATGTTTTATGTATCTATGGTTATGATGATATAAACCTAAAGACGTTGATGACATTCTGAAGTTATGGATATTTTTTACAAGGGTTCGGCTAAAATGCCAGGACAAAAAGTGGTGGTTGTGATTGTTTAAGTACAACCGTTGGATGAGTTTATTGCCCACCCAACAGTTAAGAAAAACAGCATATATAAAACAGAGGAAACAAGCAACCGGTGTAACCAGTTACTTATAAAATTGGTTTGTTTTATACAAATAAAAGACTGATCAGTTCCCTCTCTCTCCTTCTGAACTCTCACTATCTTTTGCTCTTTTTCTGCTCTCTTGCTCGAACTCTCACTCTCCTTCATATAATCTCTCAGAAATAAAAAAAAATAAAATCTCCTTCAATAATTTGCTCTTCGGGGCTTGCAAGGTTTGGGTAATTGCAAACTTCAAGTGGTAAGGGTCGGCTCTCTACAAATATTCAACAGGTAAGTTTCAGGGCTCTATGACTCTTCAAATCGTAAGGCTCAGAAAAGGAGAGTGTTGGAGAGGAGTGTCGAGTGGCATAGAGAGTCGGTGGTGAGTAAATAATAGCGGACTTGTTGGGTGATAGGCAGGTTTGTTTGGTTTTTATGTAGAATAGAAAGCAAGTGTTTTCGTTTTTCCTGATCCAAGTGTTTTTGGATTTCTATTGCAAGTGTATTTGTTTTTGTTGTTGTTGACGATGGGTTTGTGAGGAAGGAAAAGAAAAATATTTTTGATTTGTTGTGGTGTTTGTGTTTGTGAGGTAAATAAACAGAGGTTTTCTTGATATCATGGTTGTTTTTGGTTTATGGAGAGCCCTTGGTTGCCCCCAATTTTTGAACTTATTTTTTAGCTGTTTCTTTATACCCAAATTTTAAAAATCTATTTTATTAGATACCCAAATTATTAATATTCCTTTGAATCATAAATCTTATTTTTAAAGTAAATGAAATTGAGTTATTCACGAATTTTCCTTATTACTGCCTTGATGGTTTATGATATAAGATAAATAGAACTCTTTCTTCCTTATATACATATAGCAACATGATCGATTCTTCTTGTTTGCTTTTATTATGTTTGGTGTCTCTGAATGAGACATAATGTTTTTTTTTTTTTAAATTGTTTGATTGATTTTTTGGTATTTAGCTTGATATATACTTGAGTATGATTTTGAGTGTAAGATAATATCTTGTAGTAGAATTTAAGCTTGTACAAAAAGAAAAATATGGTGCTAAAGGATCATACTGTGAAATGATATATAAGTAAAAAATAAATAAATTTTGAAACAACTTACACTGTATTTCCCTTTAGTTCTAATTAAAATGTAATTGCATTTTCAGCTTGCTAAAAAAACAAACACTGCTTATTGTATAATTTCTGTAGTTAATTATCAGTTTGTTGTTCGTCATTGATGGAGTAAATAATGAAGATTATCGTATTCTTGTATGCTAGCTTTACAGGCTAAATAATTTGTTATATATCATTATAATCCATTTTTGTTAATTGCATTGAGTGAAGGAGTTTTGAACTTAAACAATGGAAGTTACGTTTTACTTGAACTTGTGATGCATAATTCCATGTTAGTTTAGTGATTTTGGTGATTTTGTTTAGTCGACGTACATTGGCTGAAAATTTAGACTTTCCTTACACGCATTGAGCATTTGGAAGACCTAGGTGTAACAACATCACGTTGGTTTATGTTTATCATGTGTTGTAATGCTATACAGCAAAGGACATTTATTAATCGATTCTTGTATTTTAAAAATGTCTTTTCAGTTATCTTTTTGGGAATTTTTTTTTTGTGGATAATGTAAGTATATTAACTAAAGAGACAAAACAAAAGCAAAGGAGCATACCCCAGCGAGAAGATCACAAGGTCAAACAAGGGACAGGCCCCCTACCAACCGAAACTCAAAACACAGCAAAGCAATAAAAAGCTAAACACAAACCTTGTCATAGCGTACAACCAAAAGTAATCCACCAGAACAACAGCATAAGGGACAAACACCCTAAAAGGAAAAACAAGCAAATTACAAAAAAATAGAATCAGACAAATCCCAAGACTGGTGGAGCCACCTATTAGTAGGAGAAGGCACCACACCAGATAAGGAATTAAGACGCATACAAACATCTCTAACAATGGAACGAACAACCACGGTAATAGGTTTAGGTAACTCGCCATGCATCCTAGCATTCCGCTCCTGCCAAATAGCATAGACAGCAGCCGCAAGCATAATACGCACCACCCACCCACGAAGTTGCCGACCTCGGAAATGGCAAGACTAAAGAATAGTAGCCTCCCAGCTCCGAGCACGTAGAGGTAATCTACACTTCCTTAAAAGAGTAAACCAAACCTCGCAAGAATAAGAACAATAAAAAAAGAGATGAGGGACATCCTCACAACTGCCTCTACAAAACACACAACGAATAGCTAGAATCAAGCCATAAATAAGAAGCTTATCCTGAGTAGAAAGAGCACCCCTAATGGCCAACTAGAAGATGAAAGTATGTTTAGGAATTGCTTTAGAATGCCAAATGGACCTAAACCAATCCACTGCTGGCTGACGGGACCGAAGAGACTCCCAAGCATTACAAATAGAGAAAGCCCCACGAGAGTCCTCAACCAACACAAAGTATCAGCTTGAGAGTTATTAGGCCTCAAGTAATCAGGGATACAACTAATAATGTCCATCCAATTCCCAGTCAAGGAACGAGGCCAAGCCCAATCCCTTGCCTGAATAACATCTGCCACCCTAGCATGAGGACCAAAACCGAAATCATAAATAATTCGCCGCCTAAACACCTCCACCAAAGGACCCAAAGGATGCCAATAATCAAACGAAAGGGAAACATCCTCCCCATTACCCACCCGAAACTGAATCAATCTCCGCACATAACTCCAAAGGCCCAGAATTTTCCTCCAACTCCACGAGCAATCTCCAGGGCATTTCATCTCCCACACATTCCTTCCCCTAAGCAAAGTAGACCTAACCCATGAAACCCAAATAAAAGATCTCAAATTGCTACAAACAGCCCACAAATGCTTAATTATGGCAGCTTTATTCCAAATTTCAACACTGTTAATGCCCAGTCCACCCTCTTCCTTTGGTAAACACACTGAGAACCAAGCAACCTTAGCCTCACCTTTACCTAAATCTGAACCTCTCCAGAGAAAACTACATAAAATAGCTTCAACCTTTATTACCACCGATTTAGGCAGGATAAAAATGGAGGACCAATACACCTGGATAGAGAACAATATAGATTGAATGAGTTGAAGCCTCCCTCCAAAAGAAAGAACCCTACTGGTCCAACTCTTAACGCTCGCCACAATTCTATCAATAAGAACCCTACAATCCACTATCATAAGCTTAGTAGAAATCAGAGGGACCCTAAGATATCTGACAGGTAACACCCCTTCTTGGAAATTCAGGATCCCAAGCAACTCTTGCTTAATCTCAAAGGACACACCAGCCATAAAAAGATTATTCTTACTAGGATTAGGGACCAATCCAGAAAGAGCTTGGAACTGACCAAGAACACCATTAACCGCAGTAACTGACTCCCTCTCTGCCCTACAGAAAACCATAAGATTATCCGCAAAGTATAAGTGAGAAATACCAATCTTTCCGCACCGCCAGTGGTAAGCAAATTGACCTTCCTGTTTTATAATTCGCATTAGCCCCAAAAAGACCTCCATAGCCAGCATAAATAAATAAGGTGACATAGGATCCCTCTGCCTCAAACCTCGGCCACTATTAAAGAAGCCATTCAGTTCGCCATTGATAGAAATTGAGAAACGGGGAGTAGAAATACACTCAGAAATCCTAGCTATCATCTGCTCTGGAAACCCTAAAATCTGTAAGACAGCCAGCAAGAAATCCCACCGCACTGAATCATAGGCTTTCATTAAATCTACCTTCAGCGTACACCTAGGATGACCCCCATCACTATGATAGTTCCTCAATAATTCCTGCGACAGTAAAATATTGTCACTAATCTGCCTACCAGCAACGAAGGTCGACTAAAAGGACTAACAACATCAGGCAACACCTTCTGAACTCGATTTGCAATAATTTTGGCAATGCATTTGTAGATAGTGTTACAACACGAAATAGGCCTAAAATCCCCAATCTTAGAAGGATTGTGAACCTTAGGAATAAGAGCAACCACAGTAGCATTCACTTGCTTGAGCAATCTCCTAGAGCTAAAAAATGAACGAATAGCACGAAGAAAATCGTCATCAACAACAGACCAGACTTTCTTGAAGAAAGTAGCATTATACCCATCCGGATCAGGAGCTTTGTTATCTTTTAGAGAGAACAAAACCACCTTAATTTCATCATCACTAACCTCTCTACCCAAGGTAGCAAATGTCAAGCCTAGCAGAACTTCTTTTTTTAACTACTTGTACATAACAAATTACATTTTTTGTATAGATTAGTTGTTAATTACTTTAAAATGTTCAATTAACTTTTAATTGTCATATCTCAGCAAACAAGAGTAAAAACGCATGGATAGTACGGGAAAAACTAAGGTATCCCGAAAGGGTAATTATTATTACAGTTCCTTTTCTTAGGTTTTTCTTTCTTACTAACATTATATAATCTTTCAATTTTGCATTTTATCTTCAGACACGTAAAGAGGTTGTTGAAACGTGGAATGCATTATCACTTGAAGAAACGTCATAATGTGGGAATATTCAACAACAAAAAATTGTCTTGCGTGTACTAGGGGATGCTAGTGGCCCTCCTGAAGATGAATATATTCCCACCGATTTAGACATCCCTCACGTCTATCAAACGTTCACCACTCGGTGTACCTCGTCATATTTGTTTCGGGTTGTTAGTAGGCTATTCGTCGACCAAAAACTGGCTGTAAATGATTTAGCAACCTCCTTCTCCTCACAAGGATGCCTTCGTTGAGGGTTGTACGATATGTTGATTCACATTCACTCCACATCCATGGGAAGTCTATCCCACTAGACTCCTTTACTTTCACCGAGATTATGGGTGTTCCCAACGGGGAAGAGCCAATTCACATGGACAGAGAGTATCCCTCTCTAAGTGAATGGGCGTCTACATTTTTTTTAAGTGGTCGTGGAATCTGCATGAATGAGATGGAGAGATACCTTCATGAGATCACCTCATCCGATGCAGAATTCAAAATTACATTCTGCTTGTTGTTGCTGGGAACTCTTCTAGCATTTGGAACTTCCGATTTTATAAGTGCAGAGTTCATCACACCTCTTATCAATGTTGCTGCCATCCCTTCAATGAATTGGTCTACCTGGCGCTTTAACTTTTTGTGCAATGGTATTGATAAGTTCAAAAAAAGTGGCAAATCTTCTAAGACGCGATCGATATCTGGTTGCTTGTTGTTTCTTTATTTACATTAATTGTTTTCCTTAAATTTCTTTTTAGTGTTTCCAACGTTGTCATAAATATAAATTTTGTACTAATTTACTTGTTTTCAGCTGTTTTATCTCCATTTGCTTCAATGGGATCCTTATATTGTTGATAAATCATTACCAACAATTCAAAGCTGAACGAACGAAAAAATAAAAATTTATTTACGTCATCTCCAAATCGCAGGTGGTCTTGACAGTAAGGAGGTACACTTCTAAATTTTTGACATTTCAATAATTTATATTAATTATTATGTATCTTATCCATTTCAAATCGGTTACAGTTCATTAATTTAATGTGCGTTGTATGCAGGTGGTCATTTGTAAATATGTCCCAAATGCATCCCGTGTTGGACAACCTCCAGTTGATGCCCCATCCCCTGCATCTACCAGCCTTTTCCTGTAAAAGGTCTCTTGGTCATTTTACCTTCTAAACAAGACTCACTAACCGGTAAAGTGCCAATCTTTAACTGACTTAAAGGTCCGCCTTTTACAAGTCTATCTATCCTGCCAAGGTTGATATGCCCAAGTCAGATGTCACAGATACGTTTCATTGTGTGAAGAAACTTTTTGTCATTTTGTTTTAGGTTTTTCAACTTTAAACAATTCAATATTAAGCAGTGATGTATAAATTAACGATCTTAAAACATACAAATTGTTTTCAATCATACAGAACAAATATTTAAACCATTTCTTGAAACACTAACTGACTTATCATTAAAAGAAACTGAATAAATTGTTCAAGCAATCTGGATATAGAAATCAATTTTTTTGTAAATCCAGGAATGTAATAAACATTGTCTAATGAAAGAAAACAACTATTAAAACGTAGTCTAATTACTCCCATTGTTTATTCAGGGCTTTGACAATTATGAGATCTCTTCTTCTTCCGTGAGGAAGACGGGATTTAATTGTTCATTAGAGAATTAACGATATTTAAAGGAAAAGATATAACTAGAGGGGTATAACGGACATTATATCGGCCGAAGAAGCTGAGGACATGGTTGGGATAACGCAGCCAGATGCTATAGAGGAGGTCGCCTTGAGCATTATCTTGTATCTTCTCCTTCTCCTCCGCCCAGCCCTCGTCATTCTAAGCGAGTTCTTTATCCTTCTTGGCAAGAAGCTCAGAGGAGTATTGCAGGTCGTTCTTAGTCCGCTCAATTTCTTCCTCCAGCTCACAAATTTTCCTCTCGTACGTAGCTACAGACTCGTTCATCTCCCGCTCCATACCCGCTCTGAGGACCTCACACCTCTTGACCCTGGCGACCAGTTGTTTCTTACACTCCACCCCTACTGCGAGTTCCCACTTTACGTTCTCAAGCTCTTCACGAAGCTTCTTCTTTTCTGCCTCGCTTTTATCAGGAAAAAAAAGAAAAAAAAAAGAAAAGAAAAGGAAAGGGGAGGTGAAACATACAAGTTTATTATGAATGAAGAATAGAGTCCATTCCATCGTCCACCTCGATGTGATTGCTTGGACCCTTTGTGAGATGATCGGTCATTTATTATTATATATTTACGACCCTTGGATTGTCTTTATTTATTGTATTTTTGGTGCTTTTGATGTGTTTGTTAAGCGTGTGCAGGTTTTAGGTGTTTCTCTTGGAGCTATGCGAAGATTGGAATTTTCGGTCCAAAACCGTGTTTTCCAGTAGGGTGCAGCACGACCTCTGGTCGTGCTATGCTGATCGCGGTGAAAGATGAGAATTCTGTCAGAGACCAACGCGACCAGCCATTGCGAGCGCTGGTCGCGCTGGAAAATGAGATTTTTTGGCAGAGAGCATGACGACCAGCCAGCGCTAGGGCTAGTCGCGCTGAATGATGAGAGCATGGCAGTGAGCACCGCGATCAGTTATCACGATCGCTGATCGCGGTGACCCATCGCGGTGAGATGAAATCAAGCAATCCAGAGAGGTCGCGGTGGCTGGTCGCTACGAGGCAATTCCAACAGCCCTAATGTGTCTCTATTAATATAGAAAGAGAAGAGAGAGAAAGGGGATCCAGAAAATTTCAGATAACAGAAGAAAGAGAGAGAGAAGAAGGAAGAAGAAGAGAGAAGAAGGTCTAGGAGACTAGCCATCGGATCAATTCTCCGGACAACTTCAATCGCTCTTAGGCCACGGATTTGTGCACGGAGATGCTCTACCGAATCGGTTTCTACGAGAGTCAAGCCATTATGAGTTTTTCTATCATACTCTTTCCTTTAATTTTGTGTTATTCATGTTATTTTTGATTAATAATATTATGTATTTATATTTCCTAGCTATGAACTAACTTCCTACACTAGGGATGATGATGGAACTTACTATGAATTTTGATTGAGATAAATGAATGTTTGGATGATTTGAGTTATGATTGAGTGTTGATTTAATGTTTTATTGATTGTATATTGATTGATCACCAATATTCAATATCTTGTTGTTGTGGATTAAGTACCGAAAGGAGACGCCCACCACGTGTTCGATAAATTGACACAATAGCCTAGGAACCAAATAGAGATATATTGGTGTAGGTTGTGTGATCTAATTTGTTTCCATGTTTAATGCATTCTCCTATATTTGACATTCATCGAGAGATAGGTTGTTAGTATTAGTGGGATTTATACCTTAAAGCTTGTAATTGTAAATGGTTAAAGAAATTAATAAAAATTATTCAGATTATCATTCAAGTTCATAAAATATTTTATATTCAGTAATACATTCGTATTGTGCAAGAACATCCTAGATTGCAAGATGTAATCTCATAATATGATAGTCATATACAGAGAGGATTCATTTTGAGACGTGCAATCTAAAGAGTCCGAAGAGAGCGAACAAAGCTGGGTACTTTGTTTGTGATTGATCTACTGCTGCGGTCCATTCTGTAAAGTACGGTGGTCTTATCCTAGACTTCTCAAATAGTTGACATGAGAATGGAGGCACCTTATATGATGAGATCATATAGGACTGGGCTACGATTTATATGAATCTCTCACCAAGATCCGTTGGTAGATGAGATTCATATATAATCGATAAACGATGGCTATTTATAGGTGATCTTAATCTTGAGTGTCTTATTGACTCCTTCAGGTTAGATCGTGGCTTTTGATTTACTGTGAGTGAGGTTGATGAGAATCTCGACCAATATCTATGTATTTTGGAGCTGCGGTTTGGCTTATGGCTTGGAAGGTTTGGACACAATAGTGGAATTCACTCCTTCTTGATTGAAGTAGATGAGTAGTTCCCTTAAGGGTTGATTCGGGACTTGAACGATTATGAGCGCTCTCCTTCTTCCGTGAGGAAGACATGATTTAATTGTTCATTAGAGAATCAATGGTACTTAAAGGAAAAGATATTTCTAGAGGGGTATAACGGACTTTATGACCCAGCTCTAGTTATGAACTATTTGTGGAGGATCACACTATATGCAATTAGCTATATCAATGGACACTGAGACTTCAGATTGTATAAACACGTCCGCATGTTATACGATAATCAAAAGTTTTTCTAAAACTCCCTTCAATTGGTATCAGAGACTTTGGTTATAAGTTCTTGTATATACGCAAAAGAAAAAGAAAAAAAACTACATCTTCCTTGTTTTTTTTTTCTTTTTGATTCTTGATCGGTGATATATTATTGTGTAGGCACAAATCTAGAATGTATGATTTGTTTTTATTGTTATATAATTTGATTGTATAATTTTAAAAGCGTAATTGGTCGTTAATTATATGGTAAATGGGTTATAGGATGAATTTTTATTTTTTGGCCAATTGTTTATGGCAAAAAGTTTTTTTTCGTATATTGTTTTTTATTGTTATTCATGTAATCGATCTGCCCTACGAAAAGTCGAAGAAGCGGATGATGCGAAGAAGCAACGGAAAAAAAAAAAAAATCGATTGCAAAGCCCCAGAGGCAGCGGCTGCGCGCGATCGTGGGCCAGCGGCCGCACACGCTTGCGCTCCAGTGGCCGCGTGCGCCCAGCGAGCACTTGTGCCCAGCCAGCGCGCGAGCCCAGTGCGCGCGGTTGCTGTCGCGTTTGCGTTGGGGTCGTTTTTTGTGTTTTTTGCGAACAATATTTTGTTGATTTTTCTAGAAAAATATTGTTGAATATTTTCTGGAAACAGTGCAGAAAATTGGAGTGGAAAACTGTGGGCGAAACGACCCAGGAACGCTCGTGAAATCGCGGTTCGCACGAGAGCTGCGCGCACCTTGCGTGCGTGCGGCTACGCTGCTGGCAGCCGCACTTTCTCACACGTTAGGGTTGTTTAGGGTTTCGTCTTGACCTAGGGTGCGTGTTAAGGTAACACATAAACCTTTGGAAAAGATGTTGACTTTTGACAAAAATTAAGTTTGACTTGATTAGGAAAACAAAGACAAGAAGAATTCAACTCGAAGAAGAACTCTTGAAGATCAAGGAATGCCTTGAGAATACAATTGTAACTAGTGTTGTTTAAGTTAGATAACCCATGTCACTCGGTCAATTACGTATGCTTTATTTATTTTCATGTGATGATTATATGGATGTTAAAGTATTGTCATACATATGAATGCCATCTAGATTAGGTGTGCCTACACATGTATAATAATATGTCATGCATAATTGTCATATTATATTGTTTTATTTTAATGTGATTAAAATAGGAAACAATTTCATAAATGACAATTGAATAATGGATTTAGTTTTTAGGTGTAAAAACTTGATAATATCCATTAATTAACTAATCAACAAATTAAAGAGTTTAATTAAAATGATTAGTTAGGTTCTTATCATTAATTAAGATTAATTAGATTAATTACTTAATTAAAAAGAACCAAATAATGAGATTAGTTTTTAGGAGAAAAAACTTGGTAAGTCTCATTAATAACTAATCTATATATTAAAGTGTTTAATTAGATTAGTTAGGTCCATTTAATGTTATATTTAATTTGATTAAACATTAATGACATAATTGGACCAAATAATGTGATTTAGTTTTAATAGTTAAAACTTGGTAATTTCACATTTAATTTCTAGTTTATTTAAATAGTTTATGTAAATTAGAAATTGAAATAATAAATTATAAATAATAAATTAGTGGGAGAGGGATATATGACATTGTATCCCGCAGTCTCCATTGTTAGTTCAACACCGTGAGGCTTGAGTGGCGCCTCGTGATGGCTTTGCTTTCGTTCTCCCTACGAAGGGTGTCTACGAGAGTCAATACCAAGGTTAACTTCCTAACGGATAGGTTTTCGGAATGTATTTTGGGACTGATCTAGCCTACCTAGGCACTCTCAAGTTAAGTTCATGAATTCTGAAACGATGGGTCACACTCATAAAGGACTTAATTAAGTTGTTAATTTATTGTCCTGACTAAATCAAAGCGATGGTTGGATAATATAAGAATAAAGAGCTATTCTGGTGTATTATCCGATTAAGAATGTCTCAATCTAACATGGAGGGATTTGACCTAGCCTACCTAGGCACTTACTTGTGGAATGTTGGATTATCGTGGCATAGCAACTAATTTTAGGGATTTTTTTTTAGTTCATTAAAGTTATGCTCATGCATTATGTTTAATTTTATGCCGAACTATAGCATTTGATATGAATGTATAAATTTGAATGATATTAATTTAAGATTTATTTCTTTAAATTTCAGCAATGTCTTCTGCTTTAATTTCCATCCTTGCAAACGAAAAATTAACCGGGGATAACTATACAAAGTGGAAACAGAATATGAACGCAATCATGGTCTGCAAAGACGTTAAGTTTGTTCTCACGGAGGAATGTCCTCTGCAGCCCGCTCCTAACGCGCCTAGGGCCGTTAAAGAAGCCTACGACAAGTGGGTTTCGGCTGATGAAAAGGCCCGCACTTTTTTGCTTGCTGGCATGACCGAGGTGCTTACGACGAAGCACGAGTCAATGACTTCTGTATTTGAAATAATGGAGTCATTGCAGGCCATGTTTGGACAACCCTCAGAGCAAAAGAGACACGAAGTTGTTCGTGCTGCTATGCTCGACTTTATGAAGGAGGGTACATCTGTTAGGGAGCATGTGATGAGAATAAGGGAGCTGCACCAAGGGTTCCATTGCATGTTCTGGTTGGGCCAATAACAAGGGCAAGGGCTAAGAGATTCAAAGAAGCACTCAATAGCCTAATTCAAGACACATGGGCTGATTCTAAATTATTAAAGCCCAAGATGAACCCACATGAAGACTAAGGCTTGATTAACATTATCAAGGCAATTGAGTGGGCCGAATAAGAGAAAGCTTGGCATAATTTCGGTTTGGGCTTGATTTAATAGTTGTTTGTTTTAGTTTTGGTCCATTTGTACGGCAATTATGGCCATTCTAGTTTTTCTATTTGTAAGGCCTTAATGGCTATCTTGTTTCCTTTCCTTTGTTTTAGGGTTTCATTATATAAGGATATTGATGGATGTAAGAAGGGCACTTTTGGATTTTGAATGAAAATTGAGAGAGTTTTCTCTTTGTTCTTTGAGAACTAACTGGAACTTATTAGAATTCTCTGTGGCGTTCCTCCTTGACTTATCAATCGAGTATTTCATCCTTGATTGTGGCGTCCTCCTTTATACCAAGGTTCACATCTTGATATAGGTGTTGGGTTGCGGTTTCTATCCGAACCAGAGGTTAGAACGAATATTGGCATCAATCTTGATACAATCGACGAGGTTCATATCAGCATGTCCTTAAAATGATGTCCTATTTCAATACCGCTGAAGTCAATAGTGGGACTATTGATAAGGCTTCTCAGGTGAGCATGATCATGACAACTCTTCCAAAGAGTTTTGATTAGTTCAGAAGCAATTATGAGATGAACAAGTTGAAGTTTACTCTCACCCAATTGCTGAATGAGCTCGCCACTTATCAGTCCATGAAAAGGGACCATAAGGGTAAGACTGGCGAAACAAATGTTGCTGAGCAATCTTCTTCAGGTACAAAGAAGAGGAAGAGGTTTGCCGGGAAAGCCAAGGCACAGTCGAAAAAGAAACCCACTTCAAAGAAGAAGCAGAGCATTAAGCCCAAAACTGACAAGTCCAAAGGAAAATGTTTCCATTGTGACAAAGTTGGTTATTGGAAGAGGAACTATCCGAAGTACCTCGAGGAGCTCGCAACCAAGAAGAAAGAAAAAGGTAAATATGATTTACTTATTCTAGAATCTTGTTTAGTGGAAGATGACTCTTCACCTTGGATAGTTGATTCAGAGGCCACTAATCATGTTTGTTCTTCTTTACAGTGGACTGAGGATTAGCAGCATTTGGAGGAGGGGTCCTTCACTATGCGCGTGGGATCAGGGGACGTCGTATCAGCTAGAGTAATGGGAGTAGTTAGACTATAATTTTATAATAATTTTCTTTCATTGAACAATGATGATTACATTCCTGGATTTACAAGGAATTTGATTTTTGTTTCCAGATTGCTTGAACAATTCCATTTTATTTCTTTTAATGATAAATTAGTTATTGTTTCAAGAAATGGTTTGAATATATGTTCTGGTACGATAGAAAATAATTTGTATGTTTTAAGGCCGTTAATTCATACAAAGTGACAAAAGATTTCTCCGGCAGATGACACGTATCTGTGGCATCTAAGACTTGGACATATAAACCTTGATAGGATAAACAGATTAGTTAAAAACGGATCTTTAAGTCAGTTAGAGATCGGTACCTTACTTGTCTGTGAATCTTGTCTGAAGGGTAAGATGACCAAGAGACCTTTTACAGGAAAAGGGATTAGAGCCACGCAATCTCTTGAGCTTATACATTCAGATATCTGTGGACCTATAAGTGTTAGAGCTAGAGGTGGTTATGAGTATTATGTCACATTTATTGCTGACTACTCTAGATACGCGTATGTTTACCTAATGCAACGCAAGTCCGAAACCTTTGAAAGGTTCAAAGAATTCCGAGCTGAAGTTGAAAATCAATTAGGCAAAACAATCAAATCACTACGATCGGATCGTGGAGGTGAGTATCTCGACTAATAGTTTGAAGACTACATGGTTGAGCATGGGATAGTATCCCAACTCACAGCTCCAGGTACACCACAGCAGAATGGTGTTGCGGAGAGGAGAAATAGGACCTTGATGGAAATGGTGAGATCTATAATTAGTTTCTCATCATACCATATTCTTTTTGGGGATATGCACTACAAACAGCGACTTACATACTAAATGTAGTTCCATCCAAATCTGTTCCTAAGACTCCCCTAGAGTTGTGGAATGGTCGTAAAGCTAGTTTACAACATTTTCGCATATGGGGATGTCCAGTACATGTACTGAAGAATAGGAGTGGAAAGCTGGAACCTCGTTCACAAGTATGTTTATTTGTAGGGTACCCAAAGGAAACACGAGGTGGATTCTTTTATAATCCACAAGAAAATAAAGTTTTTGTATCGACAAATGCAACGTTTCTTGAGGAGGATTATATGAGTAATCATAAACCTCGTAGTAAGATTGTGTTAAAAGCGCTAGAACCTGGTATGACCAGTGCTTAGTCAACAAGAGTTGTAGACGATGTTATAAATCCACAAACATCTGATAGTCAGATAATTCCTAGTTAGGATACACTACCACCGAGGCGTACTGAAAGGGTTGTTCGACAACCTGATCGCTACTTAGGCATAGGAGAGGCACAGGGTGTTGTTTCTAATGATAGTGTTGATGATCTATTGACATTTAGACATGCAATGAAAGATTTTGACAAAGAGGAATGGCTTAAAGCCATGAATCTCGAGATGGAGTCCATGTACTCCAACTCAGTCTAGGAACTTGTAGACTTACCAGATGGGATAAAACCTATAGGATGTAAGTGGATCTACAAGTATAAGAGAGGAGTAGACGGGAAGGTAGAGACCTTCAAGGCAAGGCTAGTGGCTAAGGGTTACACCCAGAAGGAAGGCATTGATTATGATGAAACCTTCTCGCCAGTAGCTATGTTTAAGTCTATTAGGATACTCTTATCCATAGCTGCCTATTTCGATTACGAAATCTGGGAAATGGACGTCAAGACTGCATTCTTGAATGGCAATCTAGACGAGAGCATCTATATGATACAACAAGAGGGATTCGTATCCCAAGGTTAAGAGCAAAAGGTTTGCAAACTACAAAGGTCCATTTATGGATTTAAGCAGGCATCTAGATCTTAGAACATTAGGTTTGATACTGCGATCAAGACCTATGGTTTTGAACAGAATGTTGATGAGCCTTGTGTATACAAGTGCATCATTGATAAGAAAGTAGTTTTCCTGGTCCTTTACGTAGATGACATCTTACTCATTGGGAATGATGTAGGAACATTGTCAAAGGTAAAGGGTTGGCTTGCTAACCAATTCCAAATAAAAGATTTGGGAGAGGCAAGTTATGTTCTTAGGATCCAATTGATAAGGGATCGTAAGAACAAACTGTTAGCGTTGTCTCAAGAAAGGTAGTTCACTTGTACGATTCTCCATGCAGAACTCCAAGAAAGGTAGTTTACCTTCAAAACATGGAGTTCACTTGTCTAAGGAATAGTGTCCTAAGACACCTTAAGAAATTGAGGATATGAGACGGATTCCCCATGCGTCTGCAGTAGGCAGTCTTATGTATACTATGCTATGTACAAGACCCGACATCTGCTTCGCAGTGGGAGTAGCTAGTAGTTATCAGCCCAACTCAGGATTGGATCATTGGGTTGCTGTTAAGCATATTCTAAAGTATCTTCGGAGAACGAGAAACTATATGCTTGTATATTCCCATCTGAATTTGATTCCATTGGGATATAGAGATTCTCACTTTCAGTCAGACAAGGATTCAAGGAAATCCACGTCTGGGTCAATATTCACCCTTGGTGGTGGAGCCATAATTTGGAGGAGTATCAAGCAATCTTGCATTGCTGATTCCACCATGGAAGCCGAGTATGTAGCAGCTAAAGAGGCTGTTTGGCTCCGAAAGTTCTTGAGTGATCTGGAAGTTGTTCCAGATATGGATAGGCCTATGACACTTTATTGTGATAATAGTGGAGTTGTGGCCAATTCCAAAGAACCAAGAAGCCACAAAAGAGGGAAGCATATAAAGAGGAAATATCATCTCATCAGAGAGATAGTGTAGCGAGGACACGTGGTCGTGATGAAGATTGCGTCGCAATATAACCTGGCTGATCCATTTACAAAGACCTTGACGGCTAAAGTGTTTGAAGGTCACCTAGAGGGTCTAGGATTATGAGACATGTCTCAACTGCTTTAGTGCAAGTGAGAGATTGTTGGGATTTATGCCTTAAAGCTTGTAATTGTAAATGGTTAAAGAAAATAATAAGAATTATTCAGATTATCATTCAAGTTCATAAAATGTTTTATATTCAGTAATACATTCGTATTGTGCAAGAACATCCTAGATTGCAAGATATAATCTCATAATGAGTATATGATAGTCATATACAGAGAGGATTCATTTTGAGACATGCAATCTAAAGAGTCCGTAAAGAGCGAACAAAGCTGGGTACTTTGTTTGTGATTGATCTACTGCTGCGGTCCATTCTATAAAATACGGTGGTTTTATCCTAGACCGCTCATGTAGTTGACATGAGAATGAAGGCACATTATATGATGAGATCATATAGGACTGGGCCACGATTTATATAAATCTCTCACCAAGATCCGTTAGTAGATAAGATTCATATATAATCGATAAACGATGGCTATTTATAGGTGATCTTAATCCTGAGTGTCTTATCGACTCCTTCAGGTTAGATTGTGGCTTTTGATTTACCATGAGTGAGGTTGATGAGAATCTCGACCAACACCTCCGTATCTTGGAGTTTCGGTTTGGCTTGTGGCTGAGAAGGTTTGTACACAATAGTGGAATCCACTTCTTCTTGATTGAAGTAGATAAGTAGTTCCTTTAAGGGTTGATTCGGGGCTTGAACGATTATGAGCGCTCTCCTTCTTCCGTGAGGAAGACAGGATTTAATTGTTCATTAGAGAATCAATGGTACTTCAAGGAAAAGATATTTCTAGAGGGGTATAACGGACTTTATGACCCAGCTCTAGTTATGAACTATTTGTGGAGGATCATACTATATGCAATTAGCTATATCAATGGACACTGAGACTTCAGATTGTATAAACACGTCTACAGTTTTGAGAGTGCAGCCTCGGGTTTTTAGTGGAATAACTCCGAGATTAATAATCGTGAAATATTAATTAAAGAGTTTTAATTAATATTACTAAATATTATTGGAGCTCAAAACTGTGGGTCCATTAGGTCCCCTTGCTAGCCTTTATGGTTGTTGGTAACGAGGATCACGATAGATTAATTAGATAGTCCAATTAATAGTGTTACGAAAGTAATGCGATTTAAATAAAAGAGAATAATTAAATAATGTGATTATTTAATTAATTAAATATTTAATAAAATAATAGAAATTATTAATTATTAATTATTAGTTCTATTTATTAAATATGAGGTCATGTGATTAAATAATGACTAGGACAAAAGAATTAAAATAATTAGATTATTTTAATAGTCCAAAAGGTCACAGGTTCAAGTATTTAGGGAGACTAAAAATAAATAGGATTTAGAATCCTATTTTGACTTGGTCAAACTAAAACCCTAAAGGACTACTATATAAGTATTATATAGTTAGGAAAAAAAAAAAAACCTAACCTAGCACAAAAGTGAAAAAGAAAGATAGTTCGGCCACCAAAGAGAGAAAAAGAAAAAAACGTTTTTTCTGACTCTCCCCTCTTTTGCAGGATTCGGCCAGCGTTCTTTTCACGTGACCTCCATCTCTTGTCGTGACGTGCCCACACACACGTTGTTAGACCGCAGGTCATAGCTCGGAAGATCTGGTGGTAGATCGAAGAATTAGTAAAAGGAAAATCAAGAAAAAGGTATGTAGTTCATGAAATCTTTTTCTGCGTATATACAGTAACCCGTTCCTGATTGAAAAAGGTTTTCAATATAAGAAAAAAATTTTGAAACCCAATTCCGCATGTTATACGATAATCAAAAGCTTTTCTAAAACTCCCTTCAAGTATGTGTTGAATAGGTTCGATCTACCTTGAGAGAGGATTTCGGATAACTAGTTAACATGATCATCAATCATTAGCTTGAACATTCATACATAATTATCTCATACCATTAGGATTAGTTAGTGAAATCGGATTTCCTAGTTCCCATTACCATTGATAAAAAGATCTTTTAATTTCAAGTTATAGACCATTTAGATTATAAGTTACAAATCACAATCATTGAATTAGTTGTCTAGATAGTGTTAGACTTGGTTAATTTCAGTACTCAATATCTAAATGTCCTCGTGGGAATGATATTCGGAACTCACAATTCTATATTACTTGTGCCGACCCCGTATACTGCGGGTACACAAAAGGAGTAACAAGTTTTTGGCACCGTTGCCGGGGAACGGTTTAGTCATAGTTGATATTGATACCGACTTAGTCTAGTACTAATCTGGAAATTTTCTTTATTTTATTCAAATTCTTTGTACACTTATTTTCTTACTTGTTTGATCATTTGTTTTTGCAGGAAATTCCATCTGTGTATGAGATATACGAGACGCACTAGTTTAGAGCCTCTCGAAGCCCTTGACCTAGAAATCGAACGAACGCTTATTCAGAGAGTAAGGCAAGCAAGATAACAAGTTACTATGGAAGACCAAGCGCAGCAATAAGTAAATCCAAAGATTGCCAAGGCATTGCGAGATTATGCCATTCCTACCATGGTGGGAAATCAGTCGAGCATTCGACGACCTCCAGTTGCAGCAAACAATTTTGAAATCAAGCCTGCAATTATCCAAATGATTCAGAATACTGTTCAGTTTGGGGGTATGCCAATCGATTGTCCCAATAGCCATCTGGAACGATTCCTGGAGATATGCGACACCTTTAAGCAGAATGGGGTGTCTAACGATGCGATTCGGCTGCGAATATTTCCCTTCTCATTGAGGGACAGAGCTAAATTATGGTTGAATTCACTGCCGCCGAATACCTTCATAACATAGGAAGGCCTAGCTCAAGCTTTTCTCGCCAAGTATTTTCCACCAGGGAAAACAGCAAAGCTCAGAAACGATATCACTCAATTCGTGCAATTTGAGACAGAATCGTTATATGATGCCTGGGAGAGATACAAGGATTCTTTGAGAAAGTGCCCGCATCACGGTTTACCTGATTGGCTTGTAGTGCAGACATTTTACAATTCCTACTCAAACACCTACAATCTTGGCTGGAGAAATCATCCAAATTTCTCGTGGAGAATCAACAACAGAATAACAATGTGAAGCCCACCCCGCCTGGCTTTTAGAATCAAGGTAATTTTCAAGGGAATCAAGGATCCAACCAGCAAGAGAGGAAACCAGCCTTAGAAGACATGCTGGTTAAGTTCATGACAAAGATTGATTCCAGGATGGACGGTCAAGACGCAGCAATGAAGAAGATGGATATGAAGATTGACCATGTAGCATAGCAAAATCAGGCCACCATTCAGAAGCTTGAAGTACATATTGGCCAAATAGCCAGAGAGACACAGAGTAGAGCTCAGGGCACACTACCTAGCAATACTGAAGTCAATCCCAAATAGCAGTGTAAGGCAATCACTTTGAGGAGTGGGAAGCAAGTAAACAACACATTAGGAAGAGATCACTCACAGCAAGAGGTTGAATTGAATGAAGCAAGAATTAAATCATCTTCCACTCCGCCAGTTCATCATAATGAAAAGAGTGATGAACCACCTCTGCCGATCCAAGAAGTCAAGGCTTATGTGCCACCTGTACCTTTCCCTCTAAGGCTGCAAAAGCACAAAGATGATACAAATTTTACTAAGTTCCTTGAAATATTTAAGAAACTTCACATTAATATTCCTTTTGCAGAGGCCTTAGCTCAAATGTCGTCATATGTGAAGTTCTTGAAGGAAATTCTATCAAAGAAAAGGAGACTTGAAGATCATGAAACCGTCGCCTTGACTGAAGAGTGCAGCGCCATTATTCAGAACAAATTGCCTCAAAAACTAAAAGATCCAGAAGCCTACGAGTGTAACACTCCAATTGGCAGACCGTTCTGTCAAATATCCTTATGGAGTGATTAAAGACGTGCTGGTTAAGGTTGACAAGTTCTATTTCCCGGTGGATTTCATCGTGCTTGAAATGGAGGAAGATGTTAATATTCCTCTCATATTGGGGAGAGCGTTCTTAGTAACCAGAGGAGCATTAATAGATGTGCAGCAAGGGAAATTGACGCTGCGAATGGGTAGTGAAGAGGCGGTTTTCAATGTGTTTAAGGCCACCAAATTTGCAACAACCGTAAGCACTTGACTTAGAGTTTATTCAGTCGACTCTTTAGTTGAAGAGATTTTTCAGAAAAGCAATCCCGAAGAGCCACTTGAGGCTTGTTTGACCCACAGAGCTACAAAAGAAGAGGAAAATGACAGCATAGTTGAATATGTTTTCCGTCTTGATTCAGCAGCCCCTATGCCATACGGGGGCAAGAGATATTTTGTTGAATTAGGCCACGGGAAGCCTAAAATACCACATTCAATCGAGAAGCCTCCTCAACTCGAATTGAAGCATTTACCTGAGCATTTGAGGTATGCTTATTTGGGGGAATTTGACTCCCTCCCAGTTATAATTTCAGCTACCTTAAATGAGGCAGAGGAGGAGAAACTTCTGAGAGTGCTGTGAAAACACAAGACAACATTGGGGTGGACCATCTCCGACATAAAGGGAATCAGCCCCACCATGTGCATGCATAAGATCCTGAAGGAGGATAATTTCAAGACTTCAATAGAACATCAACGCAGGCTGAATCCGATTATGAAAGAGGTAGTCCGAGCAGAGATCCTCAAATTGCTAGACGCATGAATCATATACCCTATCTCAACCAGTTCATGGGTAAGTCCGATGCAAGTAGTGCCAAAGAAAGGGGAATCACAGTAGTGAAAAATGAAAATAATGAATTGATTCCCACCAGAACAGTTATAGGTTGGAGAGTGTGCATCGATTATAGGAAGCTAAACACTGTGACAAGAAAATATCACTTCCCGCTTCCGTTTATTGATCAAATGTTAGATAGACTGGCAGGGCACGCGTACTATTGTTTCCTGGATGGTTACCCAGGGTACAATCAGATACCTATTGCACCTGAAGATCAGGAGAAGACAACCTTCACCTGCCCTTATGGTACTTTTGCTTACAGAAGAATACTGTTGGCCTTTGTAATGCACCAGCGACCTTTCAGCGATGTATGATGGCTATTTTTTCTGATATGGTCGAGCGTTTCATCGAAATATTCATGGATGATTTTTCTGTATTTGGTTCGTCTTTTGAAGTATGTTTGGCCAATTTGGCCTTAGTGCTTAAAAGATGTGAAGAGACGAATCTAGTACTCAATTGGGAGAAATGTCACTTCATGGTAAAGGAAGGCATTGTCTTGGGTCATAGAATGTCATTAACGGGGATTGAGGTGGACACGGCAAAAATAGAAGTCATTGAAAAATTACCACCGCCCACCACCGTAAGAGGAGTCCGCAGTTTTCTGAGATACGCCGATTTTTATCGCCGGTTCATTAAAGACTTCTCCAAGAATATCAAGCCCCTGTGTAACCTTTTGTTAAAAGAAGTAGCATTTGAGTTCACAGAAGAATGTCATATTGCATTCCAGAAGCTGAAAAAGGAGCTCATTTCCGCACCGATCATTATAGCCCATAATTGGGATTTACCATTCGATTTGATGTGCGATGCGAGTGATTTTGCTGTGGGAGTAGTCTTGGGTCAGAGAATAGACAAACGCCTTCATGTTGTCTATTATGCGAGTCGTACTTTGACAGATGCTCAAATCAACTACGCAACCACAGAAAAGGAGCTGTTGGCAATTGTGTTCGCCTTCGAGAAATTCAGGTCATTTCTGGTAGGGGCCAAAGTGATTGTATATACTGATCATTCTGCGATCAAATATCTAATGTCAAAGAAGGATGCCAAACCGAGACTCATCCGATGGGTCTTGCTATTTCAAGAATTCAACCTGGAGAATAAGGACAAGAAAGGAACAGAAAACCTAGTGGTAGACCATCTATCTTGCCTAGAACACAGCTGCAATGAAAAGAAGGTAAACACTTCTATAGATGATTCGTTTCCTGATGAACAACTCTTTGTTTTGCAGGCTCTTATGACCCCATGGTATGTGATTTTGTGAACTACTTGGTGAGCGAGATCGTTCCGCCAGACTTGACCTATCATCAACGGAGGAAGTTCTTCGCCGACGTGAAATACTACATGTGGGAGGAACCATACTTGTTCAAGTATTGTTCAGATGGTATAATCAGGCGTTGTGTGCCCGAAACTAAAATTAGAGATATCCCCCTGCATTGTCACAGTTTGGAGTGTGGAGGGCACTTCAGCGCATCAAAGACAGCCGCAAAAGTTCTTCAATCCGACTTCTATTGGCCAACCATATTTCAGGACACCCATCGCTTCATTGACTCTTGTGACAGGTGTCAGAGGACGGGCAATATCAGCCACCGGAACCAAATTCCTCTAAACCCCATCCTGGAGGTCGAGCTATTTGACTTATGGGGGGTTGATTTCATGGGACCATTTCCCATGTCTTTCAACAACCAATATATTCTGGTTGTGGTCGATTATGTCTCAAAATGGGTGGAAGCCATAGCCACTTCGACCAATGATGCGAAGGTAGTATTGAACTTTTTCAAGAAAAATATTTTTTACAGGTTTGGAACACCGCGGGCAGTCACCAGTGACGGAGGTTTGCACTTCTGCAACCGGCAGTTTGAAGCACTACTCAAAAGATATGGAGTTACTCATCGCATTACCACACCATACCTGGAGATAAAGCAAATCCTGGAGAAAATAGTGAATAACTCCAGAAAAGATTGGTCGGTCTCGCTAGACGATGCATTATGGGCTTATCGAACAACTTTCAAAACCCCTATTGGGATGTCTCCCTATAGGTTGGTTTATGGGAAATCATGTCATCTACCAGTAGAGCTCCAGCACAAGGCTTATTGGGCAATGAAGGCGCTTAATTTTGATATGCAACTAGCAGGTGAGAAGTGTCTTTTGCAGCTGAACGAGTTAGAAGAGTTCAGGTTGGATGCGTATGAGAACGCGAGAATCTACAAAGAGCGCACCAAAAGATAGCATGACAAGCATATTGTGCGGAGAGAGTTTGAGGTGGGGCAGAAAGTCCTTCTATTCAACTCTCACCTGCGACTCTTCCTAGGAAAGTTGAAGTCACGATGGTCCGGACCATTCGAGATTGTGAAGGTGTATCCACATGGGGCTGTGGATATTAAGAATCCGAGTGGAGAAACATTCAAGGTTAATGGGCAACGACTGAAGCTATACATCGAAGGACACCCAAAACCTTGGTGGCGTTGCTAAATTCCACATGACAGGGCATATAGTCGAGCTATGACAATAAACAAGCATTTCTTGGGAGGCAACCCAAGTTCTCAAATTTTTGTGGAACTGTTTTGAATTTGTTTAAGTTATCTTGATTCGATTGTTTTCGTGTATGATTCTTAGTTTTTAGTTTTTCTTGTTTTCTTTTCATTTGTGTTTGATTTGGTGTGTTTTAGTGTTTATTAAGTTAGTTTGTTTAATTTTTAGTTGAATTTTATTTTTGTCTAATTTTCCTTGACAGGTGCTAGGAAGGAGGTTTCAGGCTCATCAGAGTGAGCAACGCGACCTGGCGTCGTGACCTATGGTTGTGTTGTGCGGTCGCGGTGCTCACTGCCTCAGAAAACAAAATTTTACAAAATCATCACAGTGAGTAACGCGACCTGGCATCGCGACCTATGGTCGCGATGCTTACTGCCAGGCAGATAAAAAAAAGAAGACCAACAGCCATCGCCAGTAGACCAACGCGACCTATGGTCGCGGCGGTGACTCGCGTTACACCCCCACTTATCCAAACGGTGGCGTTTAAAGTAAAAAAAGAGGCACCGCTACCGCGTAGAGCGACCTGTGATCGCGATGAAGCGGTCGCGATGATGAATTGGGATCTAAATCCCTAGCGTGCGCGACAGATCTCTCCCTCACACTCACTTGCAACAAATTTTTTTCCCCAAATCCTCTCAACTCTCCTCCACTTCAAGGTGTGTTTGATCTAAGTTTGCAAGGTATTTTGATTTCTTCTCATTTCAATTAAGTTTTAGAAAAGTAATTTGGATTTTGTTGAGTTGAATTGAAAAAGGTTTAGTGCCTAGGATTGTGGTGTATCCATTATTGATTTTGATTGTTTTTTTTGTGAGTGGAGGTGGTCTTTGAAGTGTTGAAGTTGTTTTGTTGTTTGAGTTTTGTTGAAGTTTGTGTGGTTTGTGATAGTAGTTGTTGAAGTTTGTTTGGTGGTCGTTGAATTATTGAAGTCTTGTTGTGGTGGTTGGTATTTTGTGGACTATGGTAATGATGCCAAGGCTAAAACGGTTCAATAAAGAGTTTCCCGACCGTTTTGCATCGTGTTCTTCCAAGGGTAAAGGCAAGCAAAAGCAGAAAGGGTCCAAAAAGGCCAAAATTCCTAAAAAAGAGCAGCCAAAGCATGTGGGTGATCCGAACCCCGAGTTCCCCTGTCGTTTGACAGCTCAAAAGGGGAGGCCACTTCTCCTGGAGCGAGGGATTAATGTGGAAGAACTGGCCACAACTATTATCCCCGCCCATATTGACTAGCAGGTTTAGGGGAATTTTATACGGATGCCCAATCAGGCGAATGAGAGTGTAGTCCGTGAATTCTATGCCGCGATGTATCCGTCGCACTTCCATAATCATGGCGTGGTTCAGGTCAGAGGAGTTCAGATTAGGATCACTCCAGAAATGATCAATGCTCACTTCGGCACCATTCCACAGCCAGATCTCTGCCTTGGTTACCCTGAGCTACCTTTGTTCTCAGACCATAACCCAGATTTAGCTGGGAGTTTACGAATGTCAGGACAGAGAGTTTGGCAGGACGACACTGCTCCTATCAAGCACCATGAGCTTCAGATCGATGCAGCTTTCTGGTAGATATTCTCAGATTTTTCGCTGCGGCCAGTCCAGCATCGCATGACCCTTATCATCTAGACCGCCCGGTTGGTGCACTGTATCCGGAGCGGTATTACTTTAGATGTTGGGGTCTTGATCAGATATGAGATATACCATGTGGGCCGTCATTTGCAGGGTGTGCTGCCATTTTCGTGTTTGATCACGCACATTTGTGCTTCTCATGGCATTGATGTATATGCTGCAGACGAGCAGTTGCACCTCCGCTCGCCTTTACAGAATTTGAACAAAGTGACATATAATGATTTGACCAAGCGGCGAGGTATGGCACGACTTGGAGAGCCGGATCGTCAGCCTGTAGATGTGGATGAGGATATGGAGGACATATTGGCTGCGATTGACGACTTTCATGAGAGTGACGACCCCGATCAGGCTGCCCCTTGAGTACCTACCAGTGCAACTAGAGGAACTGCAATAAGCAGTTTAAGGACACGATTTGAGGGAGAGGTTGCGGTTCTCAGTGGGTCCAGGTTATGGGTGCTTTGGAGGATATCCAAGGACGGATGACGGATATGCGTTTGCATTTTGATCATCGGATGGCGGAGCTGCAATAGCATGTTGACCAGTGGATGGATAGGCAGGATACAGCCATCGATGATATGAGTCAATACCTTCAGATTGTCACTTCAGACTTGCAGAGGAGGGGCCTTACTGTGCAGTCATATATCCGTAGGTTTTCGAGAGCTTCGAGTCCACCTCCTCTGCCACCACCACCCGTATGATGTTTCTGTCTTTTGTGTTTATTTTTCTGTTGCTTTTGTTTTGTTGAACTTTTATTGTCTTAGATATTGTATTTGTACTGCTATATTTATTTTATGCTTATTTCTTTATCACTTTTGTCTCCTTTTACTTTACTTTTAAACATTGAGGACAATGTTTGGGTTAGGTTGGGGGTGTGTTTGTCTTTTGTATGTTGTTATGTTTTGTTGGTATATATAGGCTAGAAACCTAGACTTTCCTCATACGCACTGCGTTTGGAAGACATAGGCATAACAATGCCACGTACACCAATTTTGATATTTTTCGTGTTTTTGTTTATTATTTTTTTTTTTGTAGATAGCAAATCATATGCATGCTTTATAGATAATTGAGTAATAATATGTAAATGCTTAGTGATCGATCAATATTTGTTACATATTTACGACCCTTAGACCTTATCTTTTGATTGTATTTTGAGTAAATTGGGCGCTTTTGATGTGTTTGTTGAGCATGTGCAGGCCATTGGGAAATATTAGGGAAGACATAACAAAGTTGGAAGAATTGAAGAATTCTCACTGCAAACTGATCATGTTTCGGAGGTTGGCATATATTCTATAGGATGAACTGGGTTTCGAACTTTATATGTATGGAAAGATATAGGTGTATACTTTCCCATGCATTTTACGGTTCGTGATTTGGAGTTTTCTAGAAGAAGTTATGCTCATTTTCGTAACAGTGCGCAATGCTGAAATTTGGAGCAGGGAGTATCGCGACCAAACGTCGCGACCGTTGGTCGCGATACGCCGGTTGCGACGATACATCAATTTTCTAGCAGTGTGTACTGCGACCAAAGTGTCACGACCGTTGGTCTTGACCCACGGTCGCGATGGCAGCGCGAAATCCCTAATTTCCAGCGCCTATAAGAAGAAAAATGCAAGAGAAGGAGGGGAGCTCGCCTAGGACAGAAAGGAGCAGCTCTTGGCTGCCTCCAATGGTGGATTTCCACCATTATTTCACCTCCTCATCACCACACATCATCTCCAAACATCATTCAGAGGCTAAATACTCGGATTGGATCGATTGTTCATCGAAGAAGAAGAAGATCGAAAGCGGAGAAGTTCCAGCCGGACCAAAGCGGGATTTCGACTCTTGAGAGCTTCGATAGGTTGTATTTCATATCATTATTCTTCCTTTGATTGTTCATTGATGATTATGAGTAGTTAGAACTCTTGTTAGGTAGTTTTCGGAACTATGAACGGATTCGGATTTATTGACTATGAATATATTTTGTATATTATTTCATAATATTGTTTTTGAGATTATTTGAACATTATCTTATTGCGTTTGATTTATGGTGTTTTGCGATTGCGAAAGTAGATTGCATGCCCCGTGATGAGAACCGATTTGATATTTACTGTAAGAGATTATATTGATTTTGAGCGTATTTTATATTATTACTTTGTGTTCAATTATGGTGTTTTGCGATTGCGCAAGTAGATTGCATGCCCTGTGATGAGAACCGATTTAATATTTATTGTAATATTATATGAGAAATCATTGAAATTGCAATCGAGCTTAATTGACTCTAAAATCAATACTAGGTTAGTTTCGATAAGAAATTACTTAATTAACCTAGGCATTAGATTAACTATGGTTTTCGATTAATTGCACTCTACGACCAATAGGTGTGGTTGACCGAATTCACATACCATACCATTGCGGGAGCAATACAATGTGGTGTGGCCTTAGTTGAATTATTCTTATCATGTTAATAACGTACTTCATAATAGTCAATATATTTCCTTATTCGGAATTGGAACCGTGTGACCACCTAGTATTATCTTCCATTTAATCCGTCTCGCTTTATTTATCGTTTTAGTTAGTTAATTTAGTTTATAAAACAAAAACCCAAAACAACTTGATTTATTTTACCGTACTAGTATAATCTCCAGTTTTAGAATTAGCACCATCACTTCCTTGTGGATTCGACTCCGTACTCACGGAAATATTATTACTTCGACACATCCTGCACTTGGGATTTATTCCCACACATTTGAGCGTGTCACTTAGGTCATTTGAGCGTATAAAGTTGTTATTTAGAATAATGCCGGTATGTTTTTGCATATAATCGTATAAGTCTGACATCTTTACATTGTAATGTGTGAAAGCTTCCAATTAGTAGCCCTGATTAATAGTGGAGACTATCCTTAGTGAGATGTTGAGATTATTGTGTATTTATTCTGAGGGAAATTGTGTTTCTGCTCTTAAACACTTTCTTGAGCTTTATTGTCATTAGATTGATCTCTATAGGTTTGCATTGGATGTTAATAAACTGCATTATGAAAATCTTATATATATGTTTTGAATGTCAATTGAGTAGATTTTAGAGATATGATCCAGGCATTGTGTATGAATTCCTAAATATCTTGATTTCCTATCCGTAATTGCGTGATCCCTATCCCATTCGCGGCCAAAGATTCGCATATTAGCCTTTTATTATATGGCCTACATATCCAAAAATCCTAGCCGAAATTGTATGACGTTACCTTTGACGCTTGGAAACTAGAGATAATTAAAAGAAAAATGTGTAAGTGTTGAGTGAGAAAGAGGAGTGTAGTTAAAAATATGAAAAAGGATGTGAGAAATGTGCAGAAAAAGAGAATAGCCAACATAAAATTAAAAAAAAAGTATATATATATATATATAAAGAGTTGGCTAAAATGAGAAAAATGAGTGAAATGCACAAAGTAAAAATTGAAAAAGGGTTTGAAAAGAGGTTGAAGGAAAAAGGCGAGAAAAAGATTTGGAAGAAAGTTGAATAGATTTGGTAGTCGTTAAAGAAAATGCACAAATTAAAAATTTTATGAGGTCTCTCAATAGGTTTCCAAGTGAGTTGAACCCGATTTCCATTCTTTTTGAGCCAATCACCCCAAAGCCCCATTACAACATGAAAAAGACCTGTTGATCTCCTTAGGAAACTTAAATGAAATATTTGACATGTATGTGCATTGATTTTTCTGTTCTTAGCATTTGATATCTTTCATGAGATCCTTTGTTAAATCTGTGCATTCTTTCTAATTATTAATGCATACGACGCATTTTGAAATCATTTGCTCAAAAATTCCAGTCGTATGCAGTTGAAAGTGTGATTGCCTAGGTTCTAAGTGTCATTGAGTGAAAACTGGTGAGACTAGAGTCGAGGTAAATTTTTGTAAATGGTTTATTGATATGGAGATGTCACGATTATCAATGCATTGTATGTCAGTTTCCTATATGATATAGGGTGTTTAGACTTATCGGCAGCATTTTAGATTTCTGATTATTGTACTACTCTTATGTCTTTGCATGTGCGTTTATACTTGATTTGATGTGTAGCTATGTTTGTGGTTAGCTTAAGACGTTTGTGGGTACCGTAGCTGGTAAACCCTCACGAGACTATAACTCGTCCACTAGGGCCACCTAGGGATTTAAAGGCTTGTGGCACGTGCTAAGTGCCATTGTTGCATCCTACGAATGGATATAGCTTAGTTCGTTTTTGTTGTTAGTTTTAGTTATTTTTGTCTTTACTTTTAATTGTGGTGTGTTCCGATTTTCTTGAGGACAAGCAAAAGATAGGTTTGGGGGTATTTGATCGGTCATTTATTATTATATATTTACGACCCTTGGATTGTCTCTTTTGATTATATTCTTGAGTATTTTTGGTGCTTTTGATGTGTTTGTTAAGCGTGTGCAGGTTTTAGGTGTTTCTCTTGGAGCTATGCGAAGATTGGAATTTTTGGTCCAAAATCGTGTTTTCTGGCAGGGAGCAGCACGACCAGCCATCGTGACCTCTGGTCGCGCTGCGCTGATCGCACTGAAAGATGAGAATTCTAGCAGAGAGTAACGCGACCAGCCATCGCGAGCGCTGGTCGAGTTGAGGTGGTCACGCTGGAAAATGAGATTTTTTGGCAGAGAGCATGGCGACCAGCCAGCGCTAGGGCTAGTCGCCCTGAATGATGAGAGCATGGCAGTGAGCACCGCGATCAGTTATCACGATCGCTGATCACGGTGACCCATTGTGGTGAGATGAAATCAAGCAATCCAGAGAGTATGGCGACCAAGCTAGCGCGACCGCAGGTCGCGACGAGGAAATTCCAGCAGCCCTAATGTGTTTCTATTAATAGAAAGAGAAGAGAGAGAAAGGGGATCCAGAAAATTTCAGATAACAGAAGAAAGAGAGAGAGAAGAAGGAAGAAGAAGAGAGAAGAAGGTCTAGGAGACTAGCCATTGGATCAATTCTCCGGACGACTTCAATCGCTCTTAGGCCACGAATTTGTGCACGGAGAAGCTCTACCGAATCGGTTTCTACGAGAGTTAAGCCATTATGAGTTTTTCTATCATACTCTTTCCTTTAATTTTGTGTTATTCATGTTATTTTTGATTAATAATATTATGTATTTGTATTTCCTAGCTATGAACTAACTTCCTACACTAGGGATGATGATGGAACTTACTATGAATTTTGATTGAGATAAATGAATGTTTGGATGATTTGAGTTATGATTGAGTGTTGATTTAATGTTTTATTGATTGTATATTGATTGATCACCAATATTCAATATCTTGTTGTTGTGGATTAAGTACCGAAAGGAGACGCCCACCACGTGTTCGATAAATTGACACAATAGCCTAGGAACCAAATAGAGATATATTGGTGTAGGTTGTGTGATCTAATTTGTTTCCATGTTTAATGCATTCTCGTATATTTGACATTCATCGAGAGATAGGGTGTTAGTATGTGTATAATAGGTTCGATCTACCTTGAGAGAGGATTTTAGATAACTAGTTAACATGATCATCAATCATTAGCTTGAACATTCATACATAATTATCTCATATCATTAGGATTAGTTAGTGAAATCGGATTCCCTAGTTCCCATTACCATTAAAAAAAAACCCTTTTAATTTCAAGTTATAGACCATTTAGATTATAAGTTACAAATCACAATCATTGAATTAGTTGTCTAGATAGTGTTAGACTTGGTTAATTTCAGTACTCAATATCTAAAAGTCCTCGTGGGAATGATATTCGGAGCTCACAATTCTATATTACTTTTGCCGACCCCGTATACTTGCGAGTACACAAAAAGAGTAACATGAGATAATCCTCATAAAGGACCGCAACCCTAGCAATGAACTCCCTCGCGGCAGGACCAAGGATTGAGGAAAAAGGGGCGACCCCAGTCGTATCAACTTGGGTCACCTCGAGAGAGCGAGTAGAAGACCCTCCTTAAACGAATTGTCTAATTGCCGCGACGTGGTCCTCAAGGGCTTTTCCTTCCCTTTGCTGCCGCTGCTAGCTGTGGGGAGAGTAGGAGGAGGTAGAGAGGAAGAGGGAGGCGACCTCTTAGGAAGTGGGGGCTAGCCGCCCTGGCTAAATGCCCCTACCTTGGCCTTCTCACAGGACGTGGCAGAGAGAAAAGCACGAGTAGCTCCCATGCCTGCAGGGCATTTTGGCACTTACAGATCTTTTCTTAGCTTGGCCGCTGTGGTTGTTGTTGCTGCGTTTTCTTCTTTTGCTAATGTTGTGTTTGTTGTTGATGCTATTGTGGTTAACGACAAGGCCGTTTGCGGGCTGGCTCCTAAACCTGCTCGTCAGACTCAGTTTTTTCGTCCTTCGAGCGTGAGGTATGCGGCTTAGAGACCTCATAGATGTCTTGCTTTCCGTCGAGCTGCTGCACCTTTGTGCGATCAAGAGCAAGTCCGAAACCTACCAGAAGCTCCTCAATGATTCGTTTGTACTCAGCGAGCTTCTCCAACTTCTTCAAGATCAATCCCTAGAGAACATCAAGTACCTATTTCTCTTCCTTAATAATTACAGGGTTTTCGCATGTACTACCTGCAAAAAGAATAATTATGTTAGAAAGCAAGTAGTCATGTATGCAAGTAGACCGTACCTATACCCTACGGGGTAGACTTAAGAGGTGTCAAAACAAAGCTCTTATGCTTGATGAGTTTGATCTCGGGGCCCTTAATGAGGAAGTAGGCTGTTTTGTAGTTCCCTACATTCAACTTCGTGTCTGATTGCAGCAGCTCCCGATATTGATTAGCTCACACAGGGAGATAGTATATCCTATCGTGCTAGGACCTATTAGACAATTTCTTCGGAAGGGGATACTTTTTCAAAGAGTAACAGGACCTAATAATACTGTCGCTCGGAGGGCCGACCCCTTTCTCCTAAAAGTAAGGTAAAGAGATATCAGTTGGGCATAGGAGTTAGGAGTGAGCTATATCGGGGCGAGTTTCAATGAATTCAGGAAATCTATGAGAAATTCTGGAAAAGGGAATCTTAGCCCGGCTTATCCGTTACGATAAGAACAAGCACCTTATGACCCATGGGGAGGTGGTGCAAGCTCGCATAGCTTATCAAATCCTCTTTAGAAACTGTGGAGGAAACCAACAAGAAGGTCGCAACTTGAGATTTCGACCTCCCAGCAGTTGTTTGAGAGGGGGTTAGCTGTCTCCTCCACACCGTGCGCGACCTTTACACCTTCTTCCTGGAAACCAGAAGACGAAACCTCAGCTGCTTCCCCTTGAGGCGCCCTAACCTCCTGGAGACTGGAGACCGAAGACTTTGTGACTTTAGTTCTGTGGGGCTTAGCAGCCTTTTTGCCATGCGCTAAGATTTGCTGCATGGTGCGAAGCCACTCGTAGTCACTCACGACCTCGCCAAAAGGTTGGGAACTATTTTTTTCGGAGTCGGAATTGCCACAACTATCAATCCCATGACGCTTCTGATCACTCAAGCTAGATATCTACATCAAAGAAAGAACACGGCGGGTTAATAAGGGGGGAGGCCTAAAAATACCTACGGCAAACTAAATGCTCATATCAGAAGCGCTACAAACTTGTAACCGTTTTCTCTTGACTCAATGAGGAGATGAGAGAGAGAGACTTTACTACTACCATGCCCCTAAAAATGATTCAGGTACACTAGGAAACCCAAGAAAAATACCCAAAAACAACAAAAAAAAGGAAAAAGATGAAGAAACTCCATGTGGAATAGCGAGGAGCGACGTGTAAAAACAAAGGCAGCTGTTGGTCACCAAGAAATATTCCCCAACACTGGGGAAGGAAGCTTTGATCACCGGAGTCACGAAGGAAGTTTAAAACTGCCTTCGAAAAGAAAGAGAGAATTTGCGGAAAAGAGTTTTGAAGCCTAGTGAAAATAAAAGAAAGCTAATGGAAAATGCCCTATATGTAGCCCAAAGTCCTAGCCGTTAGATTAAGATAATGATGGCCTAAAAGAAATCCACGGCCAGAATTTAACTTGGGGATTTGGCGAGATACTCGAAGGGCCACCGATTTAACGTATGCATTTAATGCAACTGATAATGTGGCAGTGGACATGATAGTTTCCACTCACCAAAAGAGCAACCGCCTTCATGACCTGGCACCAGCGACCTAAAAGGATGTTTCATGGCCTCTCCAATTGCGACTTGGAAACTACTCCTTAAAATCTTAGCTCGCTGACCTGCAAGTAAACTATCTTAACTTCCACCATGAGGATTTCGAGCTAGAAGTAAGGGAGCTAATGTTATGTGCCCAATTTTATTAGGCCCAAGTAGACCCAAAGATATTAAGAAAGCCCAATGGGCCCGGGTAAGTCAATGAAGCCCAATAGGCTAAAGAAACCAATAGAGCTCAACACGACACACAAGTCCATTCCAACAGATGTGAAGAAAAATACTCTATCCGAGTTGTTGCACCTGGACGACCTGGAAGAATTGTACACCACCTCTTATCAACGGCATAATTCCAGCTCACGAGATACCTAGCTTAAAGCTTCAGATAGAGAAGAAATCCCAAAAATAAAGGGATTTGATCTAGTCAACTAGCAGAGTCCCAATCAGTCTCAATTTCCTTAATCTCAGCAATCATATTTCAATTAGAAGATGATTCTTAGGGATTTAATCCCTAATTTCTTGTAATTACATTCCATGTAAAACAGAATGACTCCACCCCTTCATACTGTATAAAAGGGGCAAACCATTACTGTTACAGGGGTTACAAAAATCTCTTAAAGTGCATACACTCATAGTGAGCTCAGTATAAACATACGACGACCTCCACTTTAATACAAGAACAGTGGATGTAGGCATTCCTTTAAGCCGAACCACTTTAAAAATCCTTTGTATTCAATCTTGATTTACTATTTCGTTATTTTATTTATTGTTATTTATGTTGACCGATTTCGTACGTCAACAGATTGTATACATTAAAAGCATGAATGGTCGTTAATTATATGGTGTCATGGGTTCTAGGATTCGTTTTTATTTTTGGGAAAGCCAATTGTATTTCATGGCAGTTTTGTATATTGTTTTGGTTATATTTTTTTGGTATATTATTTTGTAATACGAAGAAGATCATGATTGCGGATGATACGAAAAAAAAAAAATCAGCAAAGGGGCAATAGCCCCTTGAGTTCAGCAGCAGCTGCGCGTGGGCTGCTATCACAACACGTAAGGGCTATTTGCGTGGATTTTTCACGGATGATTTTTGCTGGAAGAAAATATTTTCGAATATTGTTCTGGAAAAATGGTAGAAAATCGAAGCGAAAAACTGTGAGCTGCATAACGCGCACGCGGAAGCGCGGCTCGTGCAAGAGCTGCACGCACCAAGCATGTGCGCGGCTATCGTAGCTTGCAGCTGCATCTTCGCGTGTGCTAGGGATGTTCTGGGCTTCGTTTGGATATCAGATACGTGTTAGGGTAACGCGTGGGTCTTGGTGTAAAAGATGACATCCTATAGAAGTCATTCGCATAGTCCTAAAGCATCTGAGGCCCCTATGTGCAATTCTTGCGCATTTGTGGACTTGAAGTTTGTGGAAGGATAGTCCAACGGGCTTCTTGGTTAGCCATAAGTGGCTGGAATTTAAGTGATGGGCCTTAAAGCTCAACCAATGAGATGGTTCACTTAAATTAAATCAAGTTAGACTTGATAGGAATGCCAATACAAGAAGGAGTTGGACTTGAAGAAGAAGATTACTTGAAAACCAAGGAATGCCCTGGATTAAAGTTGTAATTAGTAAGTTAAATAGCCCATGTCACTCGATCATTCATGTATGCTTTAAAGCATGATCATACATATATATATATATATATATATATATATATATATATATCATCTAAATTAGGTATGCCTACACTTGCATTCTAACATGTCATGCATGATTGCCATGATTTATTTGTTTAATTTTTAATATGATTAAAATAGTAAACATCCTAATAAATGGCAATCAAATAATGAAATTAGTTTTTAGGAGTAAAACTTGGTAATTCTCATTAATTAACTAATCATTTAATTAAAGTGTTTAATTAATTAGATTAGTTAGGTTCATTGATTAATTAAAATTAATATGATTAAAACCTTAATTATAATTGAACAATAATTAATTTTTAACATGTCATGCATGATTGCCATGATTTATTTGTTTAATTTTTAATATGATTAAAATAGTAAACATCCTAATAAATGGCAATCAAATAATGAGATTAGTTTTTACAAGTAAAACTTGGTAATTCTCATTAATTAACTAATCATTTAATTAAAGTGTTTAATTAATTAGATTAGTTAGGTTCATTGATTAATTAAAATTAATATGATTAAAACCTTGATTATAATTGAACAATAATTAAAATGTTTAATTAGATTAGTTAGGTCCATCAATTAATTAGGATTAATATGATTAAGGACCAAATATTGTGATTTAGTTTTAATAGTTAAAACTTGGTAAATTCACATTTAATTTCTAGTTTATTTAAATAGTTTATGTAAATTAAAAATTGAATAATAAATTAGATTTTGTTGATGTGCGAATCTGGTCAACGTGGTAAATAAGTGAATATTTGATATTTGAAGGATTTGAGTAAAAAGAGATAATAAAAGAAGGATTTTTAAAGTGGTTCGACTTCAAGGAATGCCTACATCCACTGTTCTTTGTATTAAGTCGAGCTCGCTTTGTGATTCTGCAGAGCTCGCTTATGCTAGTGTTTTCTGAAAAAATTGGTAACTTTTGTAACAGGGGTATCCTGCTCCTTTTATAGTGTGAAGGGGTGGGAGTCCTCCTATTTTACATGGAATCTAATTACATGTTTTAAGGGAGAAAATCTATCCCTTAATAGTCGTGGTTTAATATAATTGTGATAGCAGATTGTGAGAAATTTGAGGTTGATTGGAAGTCTGATTAGTTGACCGATAGTGATTCTTATATTCTTGGGATTCTTCCTTAAATTAGGGCTTCGTGCTACGTCGTCTTGTGATCACGGGCTTCGTGGTCGGTAAGTTGTAGGCTATCTTCTTGGTGGACCATTGGCTTTGCGAGGTGCTATACTTCGAGTCTTTTGTTACTCCTTCACAGTTTATTGGCCTTTGAAGCCCATTTGGTCCTGTAGTAGATCCTTGGGCCTTCATGCGTGTTGGGCCTTCCTTGGAGTTTCCAGTACTTTGGGCCTGTTTGGACCTGGTGTAATTTTATACATAACATTAGTCCCCCAACTTTGAGCTCGATAACTTTGGGGTGGAAGCTGAGAAGTCTTCTTTATCCGAGCTGTCTTTAGCAAGCTATTGTCGGTTGGCTTCTTTAGGAAGCTCATAAGTCACCTTTTGGGGTCGCAGGTTTCAGGCGCTAGAGGCAGTTACTTCTCGATGAGTGGGACGAGTCATATCAAGCGCCACGTCTGTACTGCACATTTAATGCGAGGCATTAAATCAGCACCCTTTCGAGTATCCCACCATATCCCAAGGTTAAATGGTGGCCATCAATCTCCCCTTAAGTCATTATTATTCTAATCTAACTGTTCGGGCCCTTCATCTATATATACATGGCTGTTTGTGTTTTTCTCTCCATTTTTTCGCAAACTCCTAGGGAACTCCTTTTCTGTTGATCCTTTTTGGAGCCTTGCTTCGTCTTTGGTCTTTATTGTTGGGGACGTCTCTTAGGTTTTGCTTCCTTCTACGCATTTGGGTTTGCCATCCTTTTCGCTTGTCGTGCCTACTGCCTTCTGCTTTTCTCTTATGGTGAGTCTCATGTTCCTTTCCTTTCTTTTTGCTGTGCATTTCCTGTTGTGGTTGCCTTCTTTTTGAATCTTCTGCCTTAGACTCTCATGTTTGGGTTTTCAGTTGATGTTTTGAGAGGGAGGAAACCCTATTTCTTCATATGTGCTCCTACTTGTTTTTTTTTTTTTTTTGGTAGATGTCTAGTTCAAGTGCTTTGAAGTCTCGCAAGGATAAAGTGATGGAGGCTTCTGCTTCTAGTCACTCGGGGGTCACGCTATTCCAAGAAGCTGTCTTGGAGGCAATGTTATTTGGCCAAGTTGATAATCTCGACCAGCCCGTGGAGGTGGAGGTGGTGAACGGTGTGGAGTTACTAGACAGTTTTCCCGGGAGCTGCTTACAAGGGGCTTTATCGAAAGAAGGACGTTTTCTTGTCTGTCTCTTCCAAGATATACTGGGGGCACTTGAGGGTTATAATGGGCACTTTTCGGTTCCCCATTGGCCACCAGGTATTGATGCCAGGAGTGGCTGATAGGGCTGCTTACCCGCCCCTTGGCTTCGTTGCTATCCGCCGCTGCCATTTGGAGGCAGACTTGAGGTTCTCCATCCCGGGGTTCCTTATAAACGCATTAAATCTTCTGAAGCTCGCCCCCATGCAGCTTATCCTCAGCTCATATAACTAGCTCCTCATCCTCTTCCTCTTATTCAGGAGGAATGGGCTCCCCCCGCCTAGTGACAATGTCATTAGACACTGTTTTACCCTGAAGGCATGTCCCCCGCCAAGGGGCTCCAAGGAGGGGCTCCCTTCCTGACAGGATGCACTACCTGTCTGTGCAAGCTGACGAGCTAAGAGGTCTATTGTAGGCAAGCTCCAGCCTGAACGCCGAGGGGGACTTCAAGGAAAACTACTTCTTTTTTAAGGGCCCCAAAATCGAGCTCTTGAAGAATAGAAGTTTTGTGTTGTAGCCTGGTGAGTTGGTTATGTGCATCATCCTTCTTTCTTACCTTCTTTGTGCATTCACCCTCGTTTGTTTGTTAACGGCACAGGCTCGAACCCTTTCTGAGAAGGAGAAAATGACACTCGATACTCTTACGACCTTGGTCCCTCAAGATCTGAGGAAGCTCACTGCGTACAAGCGGGTCATTGAGGAGCTCTTTGTGGAATTCAAGCTCGTTTCTGATAGTGGTGGGGTATCGCAGCGTCTTGCGGAGTAGAGTACTGTGGCTGTTGATCAACGTGCTCTGGGCAGCGAGGTTGCTTTGGCAGGTCAGGTCTAGCAGATGGCTGCTGCTAGCTTTCAGGGCCAGTCTTTGGTGGGTACTGGACATCAACAACAACAGCAGCGCCTGCCGCAGGGTTCAAAAGGGAGTCTGGATATAAAGAATTCCTCTTTGGGAAAGAGGGTGGCTAGGGCCCCGCTCCTCGCTCTTTCCAAAAAGACTACTCGTAGCACTCGGATGGTCCTACTCGTAGCACTCCGTCCCCTGTTGTCGTTGTAGAGTGTGCTTTCGGGAAGGGGAAGGAGGTTGACTTCGATGCCTCCAAGGAACAACCCGTCCAGAGGGTGGTGTCTGGCCGTTCAGTTGCCACAGGCCCTATTGCTTATCCGTCCTCTAGTCGGGGCCTTAGTCTAGTTATGTAGGAGTACCTTAAACGAGCTCCGATGCTTTACGAGGAGTTCCTCACTAAGGGACTGAGCCAACGCATTAAGGAGGATGAGAGGCCAAACCTTCGTCATACGTTAGTTCATCACGCTCTCCTGCTAAATTTATAAGCTTTCATGCGTGCTTCTTTTTTTGCGCATGTATACATTGTTTTACTGCTTATTAACTATTTCTCTTTGGTCAGACCGCCAGTCTCTCATATAAAATCATGCTAGAATTCGAGGACAATGACGCAGAGAGAAGGGATCTTCGTGATGAGCTTCTGAAGACGAAAGAGGGGGTTGCTGCTGCGGATAACCGTAAGAAGGAGCTGGTGGCAGAACTTGAGAAATTACGAGCTCGTAAGTAGACCCTAGAGATGGAGCTGAAAGAATCGGCTCATGCATTAACTGAGAAGCAGGCCGAATTCGAACGGGCTTGTGGAGAGGTGGCCCAAGCCTAGGGATAAGTGGAGGAGCTACAATAGGGCTTGGCCAAAGCTAATGAGGAGCTCTTCTAGAGGGAAAGGTGTTGAGAGGAGGAGAAGGTGGCAGTGATTGATGAAGCCCAACGCGACCTGCTTTACAGTATCTGGCTTCATTATCCAAACTTACCGTTGGACTTCCTTGGTCAGTCTGTTGAGGAGCTGATTAGGGAGTTTAAGGAACTTTAGGCCGCGGGTACTATCAAAGCCCCCGAGGAGGATCAGGACGCTGAAGACGAAAATGATTGCCAAGGTTAAGATCTTCTGCTTGACTGGATCTGAATAATCTTTCCCGAAAGTGATGGTCAAACCTAAGGTCTCACGCTTGGCTGGATCCAACGAACCTCTTCTTCCTCCTCCAAGACTTGCCACACTTCTGCATTTATGAACTCCCTTTTTTAGCAGGTTATTAGTGTATTGTGATTGATCTCCCCACCTTGTTGATGCGGCTATAGTGAGGTTGCCACCCTTCAACGACTTTCTCACCTTCACGGTTCTTTCGTTTTGACCGAGCTCGTTCCTCTCAATCAATGCGAGCTTCAGACATATCAATCTCTCCATTCTAACTGCCATATGCCACTGTAAATTCAAATTTGTTTTGAGGTAGAGGACCAATAGCAGATTCACTCTTCCTAAATGCAAGCGAGCTTCTTTAAACGACCTCCTAAGCACAATAGTGAACTTGGGATATGTGTGGCTCTTTACATAGTTCCTAAAGTATAATGGCGGATTTCATCTTACGAGCTTCTACACTGCTCGAGCACTATAGTGAACTCGGGCTATGTAGTTCCCTCAGCTAAAGGGAGTTTTAGAAAACGTTTGATTATCGTATAACATGGGGAATTAGGTTTCAAAAATTATCTTTTAATTGAAAAACTATTTTTCAATTAGGAACGAGTTCCTATATATACGCAGAAAAAGATTTTAGAAACTACATACATTTTTCTTGATTTTCCTTTTCTGAATCTTCGATCTACCACCAGATCTTCCGAGCTATGACCCGCGGTCAGACACGTAACGTGTGACGTGTGTGTGTGTGTGAGTGTGTGGACACGTCACAGCAAAAGATGTAGGTGACGTGAAAAACAAACAGAAAACTTTTTCTCCCTATGGCTGGCCGCTCCTGCAAAGAAAGGGAGAGTTAGAAAAAAAAAAACTTTTGTATTTTCTTCTCTCTTTGGTGGCCGAATTGCCTCTGTGTTTCTCACTTGTGTGTTCGGTTAATTTTTCCTAACTATATAACACTTATATAATAGTCTTTTAGGGTTTTAGTTTGACCAAGTCAAAATAGGATTCTTAATCCTATTTATTTTTAGTCTCCCTAAAGACTTGAACTTGTGACCTTTTGAACTATTTAAATAATCTAATTATTTTAATTCTTTTGTCCTAGCCATTATTTAATCACATGACCTCATATTTAATAAATAGAATTAATAATTAATAATTAATAATTTCTATTATTTTATTAAATATTTAATTAATTAAATAATCAGATTATTTAATTATTCTCTTTTATTTAAATAATATTACTTTCGTAATACTATTAATTGGACCATCCAATTAATCTATCGTGACCCTTGTTACCAACAACCATAAGGACTAGTAAGGGGACCTAATGGACCCACAGTTTTGAGCTCCAATAATACTTAGTAATATTAATTAAAACTCTTTAATTAATATTTCATGATTATTAACCTCGGAGTTATTCCACTAAAAACCCGAGGCTGCACTGTTAGAACTGTAGACGTGCTTATACGATCTGAAGTCTCAATGTCCATTGATATAGCTAATTTCATATAGTGTGATCCTCCACAAATAGTTCATAACTAGAGCTGGGTCATAAAGTCCGTTATACCCCTCTAGAAATATCTTTTCCTTTAAGTACCATTGATTCTCTAACGAACAATTAAATCCTATCTTCCTCACGGAAGAAGGAGGGCGCTCATAATCGTTCAAGCCCCGAATCAACCCTTAAGAGAACTACTCATCTACTTCAATCAAGAATGAGTGGATTCAACTATTGTGTTCAAACCTTCCCAGCCACAAGCCAAACTGTAACTCCAAGATACGGAGGTATTGGTCGAGATTCACATCAACCTCACTCATGGTAAATCAAAAGCCACGATCCAATCTGCAGGAGTCGATAAGACACTTAGGATTAAGATCACGTATAAATAGACATTGCTTATCGATTATATATGAATCTCATCTACTAACGGATCTTGATGAGAGATTTACATAAATAGTGGCCCAGTCCTATATAACTACATGAGCGGTCTATGATAAGACCACCGTACTTTACAGAATGAACCACAACAGTAGATCAATCATGAACAAAGTACCCAGCTTTGTTCGCTCTCTACGGACTCTTTAGATTGCATGTCTCAAAATGAATCCTCTCTGTATATAACCATCATATACTCATTATGAGATTACATCTTACAATTTAGGATGTTCTTGTACAATACGAATGTATTACTGAATATAAAATATTTATAAACTTAAATGATAATCTGAATAATTCTTATTAAGTCTTTAACCATTTAAATTACAAGTTTTAGGGCATAAATCCCAACAATCTTCCACTTGCACTAAAGCAGATGAAACATATTTTGTAATCCTAGACCCTCTAGGTGACCTTTAAACACTTTAGCCATCAAGGTCTTCGTAAATGGATCAACCAGGTTATCTTGCGACGCAATCTTCGTCACGACCACGTCTCCTCACTGCATTATCTCTCTGATGAGATGATATTTCCTCTCTATATGCTTCTCTATTTTATGGCTTCTTGGTTCTTTAGAATTGGCCACAACTCCACTATTATCACAATAAAGTGTCATGAGTCTATCCATATCTGAAACAACTTTCATATCACTCAAGAACTTTTGAAGCCAAACAACCTCCTTAGATGCTTCACAAACTACTACATACTCGGCTTCCATGGTGGAATCAGCAATGTAAGATTGCTTGATACTCCTCCAATTTATGGCTCTTCCACCAAGGGTGAATTCTGACTCAGAATTGGATTTCCTTAAATCCTTATCTGACTGAAAGTCAGAATCTATATATCCCAATGGAATCAAATTCGGATGGGAATATACGAGCATATATTTTCTCGATCTCCAAAGATACTAGAGAAAATGCTTAACAGCAACCCAATGATCCAATCCTGGGTTGGACTGATATCTACATAAGACTACCTACAGCGGATGCCTAGGGAATCAGTCTCATATCCTTAATTTCTTGAAGTGTCTTAGGACAATATTCCTTAGACAGGTAAACTCTATGCCTTGAAGGTAAACTACCTTTCTTGGAGTTCTGCATCGAGAATCGCATAAGTATCTTGTCGATATACGATGCTTGAGATAGCGTTAACAGTTTTTTCTTGCGATCCCTTATTAATTGGATCCCAAGAACATAACTTGCCTCTCCCAAATCTTTCATTTGGAATTGGTTAGCAAGCCAACCCTTTACTTCTAACAATGTTCCTACGTCTTTCCCAATGAGTAAGATATCATCTACGTAAAGGACCAAGAAAACTACTTTCTTGTCAATGACGTGCTTGTATACACAAGGCTCATCAACGTTTTGCTCAAAGCCATAGGTCTTGATCGCAGTATCAAACCTAATGTTTCAAGATCTAGACGCCTGCTTAAGTCCATAAATGGACCTTTGCAGTTTGCAAACCTTTTGCTCTTGATCTTGGGATACGAATCCCTCTGGTTGCATCATATAGATGCTTTCGTCTAGATTGCCATTCAAGAATGCAGTCTTGACGTCCATTTGCCAGATTTCATAATTAAAATTGTAGCTATGGATAAGAGTATCCTAATAGACTTAAATATAGCTACTGGCGAGAAGGTTTCATCATAATCATTGCCTTCCTTCTGGGTGTAACCCTTAGCCACTAGCATTGCCTTGAAGGTCTCTACCTTCCCGTCTACTATTCTCTTATGCTTGTAGATCCACTACATCTTATGGGTTTTATCCCATCTGGTAAGTCTACAAGTTCCCAGACTGAGTTGGAGTACATGGACTCTATCTCGAGATTCATGGCTTTAAGCCATTCCTCTTTATCAGAATCTTCCATTGCATGTCTAAATGTCAATGGATCATCCACACTATCATCAGAAACGACACTCTGTGCCGCTCCAATGCCTAAGTAGCGATTAGGTTATTGAACAACCCTCCCATTACGCCTAGGCAGTAGTATATCCTGACTAGGAATCATCTGACTATCAGATGTTTGTGGAATAATAACATCGTTAACAACTTTTGTTGATTAAGCACTAGTCGTACCAGGTTTTACCACCATTTGCTGTATTCAGCATTTGAGTGGTCTTAGAAAAAGTATTGTGAAGGGATAATACCCTCACTAATACAATTCAAGTCTGCACCTGAATCGATCAATGCTTCTTCTTCAAAGATAAAGGCTTTAGATACAACAATGGTAACTTTTGAATACCATTTATGTAATATAACCTTTTCTATATTGTTGACTGTTGGAGGAGCTTCCTCTTGATTTAGCTCCTAATCAAGTGTACCAGCAAGGTCTCTTACTAAATCAGCTTCAGATATTACTTGCTAGTGATGAGATTCACAAGCTTGTATTCGCTGACTATGAGCTTGAATTAGTTGGTCAAGATCTTACTGCTGCTTTTTTAGCTCTTGTAATTCCTTTTTATAGGAATTCATTTCAGCTCTGAGTTGAGTGATAGTAGGCTGTCTACTAGCTGCCTTTTCATTCTGAACCCTTTGTATAATTTCTTGAAACGAATATTGCTGCTTAGGAATTTTAAGTTGTCTTTTTTATGGCTTCTTTTCCATAGCCATAGCCATAGCCATATATCTATCCAGAGCAGATCGTCTCTTAACTAGATCATCAATAGCATCGATACAGTCTAAAATAAGACTGTCTTCTCTTTTCAGCATATTGTTACTAAGTCCATTAAGTTTCAGGATGGACTTATAGTGATCGCAGTTGCACTGTTTTTCTTCTTCTTCAGAGGAGGAAGATTATGTGAATTCAGAATCTGAACTAGTGTCTGAGATGTCATTGATATAATCAATTTCATCTTCTTCGTCTAAGTCTGATAAAAGAACTTTCTTCATGTAACGTTTCATCTTATCGCTACAATTCAGGGCATTTATTTTATCTTTTATTTTACAGTCATTACTGTAATGCCCTGCTTTACCACACTTATAGCAGATAGGTGTCTTCTTCTTTCCTTTACCTGAATTCAGGTAAGGCTTCTTTCGTCGTTGCTGGCGACGCTGGTCCCTCTCTTCATTAGATTGTTTAAAGAACTTCTTCCTTTTAAACGGTCTATATTTCTTACTTGTGGACCTGTGCTTGGGAGGCTTCGAAGAAGACTCATTGTAGCCATATTGCTTACAAAAGTCTCCCATAGTCTTCTTTGTGGAACCTTTATCCATTTTGCACTGCAGCTTCTACTCAGTACATATGGCTAATCCTTCAGCGACTATTTCAGATGAAATATCACCATAGGTAAGCACATGCCATGGAATGGATCCACCATACTTGTTCTTAATTCTGGTTTTCAACAAATAAGGCGGGTAAACCAGCAAGAAACCTTTCTTTCCAAAAGTATACAGCACTGTTCACGTATGGATAAAGGTTTAGCCATATCAGATGGTCCTGCAATATTTAAACAAATCCAAATCCATTTTTACTGTTTACGTATACAGAACTGTTAACGTATAAAACACTGTTCATCATGTACTATTTACGTGTACGGTACTGCTCACGTATACGGTACTATTCACACCGATTTTGCCTCGACTCATCGTGTATTCGCATTAATTCATGGGGCTCACCTAATAGCTGCACATACTCACAAAATACATCAAACGTACCAAAAATACTCAAAAATACAATTAAAAGAAACGATCCAAAGGTCGTAAATATATAAAAATAAATGACCGATCAATCATGAACACATATTAAGGCTGCTGTATTTAGCACTTCTCATACCAGTGGTTTTAAGGCCACTTGTACCAACCCAAGATGCATATATTGGAACTCTTTTTTGTTCTGATCAAAGAAACTCTTGGGCAAGAGATTTACCTGTGTACTATCTCTGGATACAGAAATAGTTTCTTCAATAGTTTTAATATAATATTTACTTTTAAAACTAAAGGAACTAGTTTTATACACCGAAGAAGTAGAAACTTTAGGGATGCTCCAATTGTGGAGACTTTGCTATACGTCTGATATTTCTATCATCTCTTTATTTATACTAGAAGATAGAGGAGCAAATAAAGATGAAGATGAGGTGGAAGAAGAAGTAGAAGCCATTCTAGATGACAAAGATCTAATCAAACTAGACATAGTACTGGTTTCTGTGTTTTAGAAAACTGTCAGTGGCAACAACGCCTCAACGCCCTCTCGGCTAAACGGCTAACGCCCTGCAGACCTCGTAACAAAACACCTTGACCAATACAGGATCTAGAACATAGAGATCTAAACCACTTTCTAGCAACAACTTAAAATTCTTGACACCCTAGCTTCAATCTCTATTTGAACTCTATATTTAGCAGATTCAAAAGACTCTGGAATTTCAAACCAAGCAAGTTCTTCCTTAATATTATTATCATTTTCCCAAAAGTATCGACAAAGTCTGCAATCGGTTTCTAGGATCTAAGATGTATTTTTAGATGAGTGAGTGAATTTATCATAACGTAACCACTATATCCCCCTCTAAAAAGATTTGATAGGCTCTGATACCATTCATTTTGCTCTGATACCATCCCCTTTGCTTTCTAATAAGCCAGATTAGACTATGCTGCAAGCTTAGAGCATACTAACTTGGAGTATGAATTCTGAGTAAGAAAGCTTAAAATAAAATGAAATACGGATAAAGAAAATAAATTCGAGATAAGAAAAAGAAAGAAGAAAACTATATCTTACATTCAGAGAGGAAAGATTGTACAGGCAATAGAGATTGCTTTGGATATTTTTGAGATGCTTAACCAGAGAGGTGTCATACCCTTATATAGGGAGAGCATGCTCTCAAGATAAGATCGAGGAAATTTCCAAACAATTTCCATGATTGCTAAACGCCAAACAACTTTAGAAAAGTAGATTACAAATTGACAACTACTTTAATAAATCATTACAAACAAAAGACTTTACGTAAAGTAAAAGTGATGATGAGAGAAAGATGCCCACTAAGGTCGCGTGTCCTTATCACCTTGACATAAGGTGGTGGAGTCGGTCAGGACCTTATATGAAGGGAATCAAACTTTATAGGGATCTGGATTGTGCTCATCATCGTACACGTCATCCATAGGATCATGGCTGTATCTAGCCTCACATGGGTGAAAAATTCCAAAGGACATTCCTTCAGAGTCTTCATCTTCATCCACTTGAGTAGGTGGAGATACACAGCTGGCCAACTTGCTTTTAATTGTTGCTGGTGAAGTCCCTTCCTTAAGCAATGTTCTAGCAAGAGACACAACTTCCTTTTCTTCTTTGGATGAAGAGGAGGTGGAAATAACCTCCTTTCCCTTAGCCTTCTCATTAAGGCGTTCAAGTAACCTCTTTGGTGGAAAGAGAGTGATTAAGTTGAAGGTTCTAGCATAGAATTCTTCAACTGGATATTTCTGCCACCATCGAGTATAGAAGACCCGCATAAAAGATGGAGTAATACCTTTCTCTGCCTCAAGATTGTATGGATCTTCATTGAACTGATACTCCCATTTTAATATATATGGAACTTGATAAAGTGCCAAGAAATAAAGAAAGAACAGTTCTATAGGAACTTTCTTCTGGTTGTGCTGGTAGAATTTATTAGTAGCTTCCAGGACACATTCTGGAAGAGCATCACCAATTATTCCATAATTTAATAACCACTGCTGAAACCAGCAAGGGATAGGAACCCTACTGAAGTCTTTAGTAGTAATGGAAAGCTTGATGAACCAGCTATGACCATAATTTCTGTTCTGGTAATTCAGAACTTCATTCCAGGCCTAAACATAGTCAAAGAAATCATAAGAGTTAGGATTGACTCTGATATCTTTGAACTTCTGTTTGCTAAAAGGATTATAACCCCAATCCTGATGGGAGAATACATCGAGGATGATTAGCTTAGAGTAATTGATTGACTTGTTACTCTTGTAGTAATGGGTAATACGAGCACAACCTGTTTCCATCAAGATAGTCTCAAACCATTTTCTCGATTTCTGAGAATCAATGGAAGGAGATAGATGGTCTCTGAGATAGGTTTGAGCAATCAATTCTAGGTCTGATCCCCAGTGCTCAGCTTCAATAAAGGAGGCAAGCGTCCTAGTTGTACATTTGTACCCATCTTCCATCCTCTTAGGATTAGAGGATGCTGAATCTGCTGAAACTCTTTTAGTGCTGCTTGGAAAAGCAGCTTCCTGAGTTCTCTTTGGAGCCCTGCAAGAATTCACGGGTTAAAAAGTCTGGCAAGGAGTTATTCTCGCCTTTGATAAACTCAATGTCAAAATAAAAAATAGAAAGAATTGCTTGCCACCTAGCAAAAATCTGTTTAGAGGCTAGGTTTTTCACATCTTTTTTCAAAATTTCTTTTGCAGATTTGCAATTTACCCTAATTAAAAACTTTTGATTTAGTAAATCGCTTTGAAACTTTGAAACAGATAGAAAAATCGCAAGGATTTCTTTTTTGACTATTGAGTAGCTCTGCTGGGCTGGTTTCCACACCCCAAAAATGAATCTAACAAGGGAAAGCTTCCCAACTAGATCTTGTTTAAGAATACCCCTATAACCGTATTCAGATGCATCAGTCTCCACTATTTTGAAGGCATCTGGATGAGGGATGGCTAGGCATGGTAATTCCTTAGCCTTTGATTTGATCTTCTTGATAGCCTTAGTGTAAGCTTCTGTCCAAGATCCAGGACTTTTCTTAAGCCTTGCGAATAAAGGCTTAGCGTCTTTGGCCAGGTCTTTGTAGAAGTCTGCTAAATAATTCAGACTTCCTAGAAATCTCTGCAGTTGTTGTTTATCTGTGATTTCATCAGGAAACTTCTCTGCAAAGACAATAGCCCTATCACTTGGAGTAACTAAGCCATGGTAGATGTTATGACCCAGAAATCTCACGTTGTCCTGAAACAACTTTATCTTTTTGGCATCTACGACCAATCCTGCTCGCTGAACAACATTATAGAAGGTTTTTAGGTGCTTCCAATGTTGATCCATTGACTTGGAAAATACCAAGACATCATCGATATAAACGATAATAAAATCCATATAAGGATTAAATATATCGTTCATGATATGTTGGAACTCTGAAGGAGCATTCTTCAGACCAAAAGGCATCATGTTCCATTCATAATGCCCAAAAAGAGCCGTAAAGGCAGTCTTATACTTGTCTGCTTCAGCAATCTGAATCTGCCAATACCCACTTTTCATATCAAATTTTGAGAAGATGCAGGCTTCATAAAGCCTGTAAAGGAGTTCTCTCTTATTCAAAATAGGATACCGAATCTATTGTAGTGCTTCGTTTAAAGGCTTGTAGTTAATAACAAGTCTTGGAACTCCACGTTCAAGCTCTGCTGCATTTTCAACATAAAATGTTGGACAAGACCACAGAGACTGACTCTTGCGAATTAAACCTTTACTTATGAGTTCTTCTATCTCCTTTTTGCATATATCCAAATGTCTTCTATTCATTTGGATAGGTCTTACTTTGGTAGAGACTCTTCTTTCATCAAAACCATTAACATACGGAAGGCATACCGTATGCTTTTGTCTAGACTAGAAAGCATTAGGAACATCTGAACATACAGATTCTTTAAGTTGCTTCTGGAACTGTCTGACCTTTTATTGGATAACTGGTTTATTTAGCTGTTCGGAGGTAGACTTGTATTTTACCTCTTCTTTAAGAGATAAAAGGAATTTCTCCTTTCTAGAGATTTTCTCTCTGAGATTATGAATCTCCTTGTATTTCAGTTGTTGAGCAAATGAGAACTTGATAGATCGTCCATCTATATTGAACTCAATCCCTTCTACTGTAACCGAAAAAGGATAAATCATACTGAGGAAAGGAGTCCCCAGGATTACTGATTCTGATAATCCTTTAACAAGTATGAATGGAATTTCAAAACATACTCCATCATTGTAGACTGCTACTCCAGAGAGTTTATACTTTATTAGCATTCTACCACCATTTGCTGTATTCAGCATTTGAGTGGTTTTAGAAAAGTATTGTGAAGGGATAATACCCTCACTAATACAATTCAAGTCTGCACCTGAATCGATCAATGCTTCTCCTTCAAAGATAAAAGCTTTAGATACTACAATGGTAACTTTTGAATACCATTTCTGTACTATAACCTTTTCTATACTTTTGATGCCTCTTGTCACGAACACATATTAAGGCTATCGTATTCAGCCCTTCTCGTACCAGTGGTTTTAAGGCCACTTGTACCAACCCAAGATGCATATATTGGAACTCTTTTTTGTGCTGATCAAAGAAACTCTTGGGCAAGAGATTTACCTGTGTACTAACTCTGGCTGAAATAGTTTCTTCAATAGTTTTAATAAAATATTTACTTTTAAAACTAAAAGAACTAGTTTTATACACTGAAGAAGCAGAAACTTTAGGAATGCTCCAATTATGGAGACTTTGCTTTACTTCTGATATTTCTATCATCTCTTTAGTTCTACTAGAAGATAGAGGAGCAAATGAAGATGAAGATGAGGTGGAAGAAGAAGTAGAAGCCATTCTAGATGACAAAGATCTAATCAAACTAGACATAGTACTGGTTTCTGTGTTTTAGAAAACTGTTAGTGGCAACAACGCCTCAATGCCCTCTCGGCTAAACGGCTAACGCACTGCAAACCTCGTAACAAAACACCTTGACCAATACAGGATCTAGAACAAAGAGATCTAAAGCACTTTCGAACAACAACTTCAAATTCTTGACACCCTGGCTTCAATCTCTATTTGAACTCTATATTTAGCAGATTCAAAATACTCTAGAATTTCAAACCAAGCAAGTTCTTCCTCAATACTATCAGCATTTTCCCAAAAGTATCGACAAAGTCTGCAATCGGTTTCTAAGGATCTAAGACGTATTTTTAGAAAAGTGAGTGAATTTATCATAACAAAACCACTATATCCCCCTCTAAAAAGACTTGATAGGCTCTGATACCATTCCCTTTTTAAAGGGTAATATAGTGGTTAAGTGTTAACTTAGATCTATTAATCTATGCATATTTAGTTATCACTTGTAATTATGAGTGAGTAGTCGTCCTTTAGTTAGGGGTAAGACCTAAGAGTCTTGACCTCTTTACTTGAAATGTCAATTTAATTTTCTTTAACAAAGCATGATTATAATAACATAAGAAATACGAATTTTATATATTTACAGTTGTTAAAGCTTTGTTGTTTTCTTGCTGAAAGCTTCTGAGTCTAGTTATATAAATTAAGTTTGGAGATTGAGGTGAAAGAGGGCAGATATGTCAATTATGAAGATTGAGGTGAAAAAGAATAGAGATGTCTTCACGATGTTTTGAATCTTTCTAGAATAAGTATTGGTAAGGTGTTTGTTGTTACGAGGTCTGCAGGCTGTTTGCCGTTTAGCCGAGAAGGCGTCGAGGCGTTGTTGCCGCTTGACAGTTTTCCATAAACACAATCCAGTATGATGTATAGTTTGATTTTTGATTGCGTGCTCTTCATTCATTGACCGCTACTTTCTCAATTGCGTGCTCTTCAGTCTTTCTTTATTTTCTAAGCAAAGGAGTCATCAACAAGGTTATCACAAACTTTTCATCTAAAAATATATAAACTATGTTTCTTAGTATTATTATCTGCATGCTTTAATAAGTAAAATTTTATGAACATTTCTTTGAAGGTCAGTTAAATCTCTTGTTAAAATATTGGTCTTATCCCCCTAACTAAGTTGTATTTGTATTTGTCTACTCTCTGTTTACTCATTTTATGCTTAATTATGAGTTTTAGTGATAGCTTTAGTAATATGCTTATAGATTACTAAGGTATAGATCGTGATCACCCATACAGTGGATTTTATTCTCCACAAGTGCATTCTAGCACTTATCTCAGAGATGAGAACATTGCAAATAGCCTAGCTATTTACATGAAGACTCTTTCAGAGCTTCAAGAAAGTATTAGGAGTAGACACAACTCTCCTAAGAAACGACATACTAAGGAAATTGGCATTCGTTATGACACTGGTTCAGTGAACCAAGATTACTTGTTTTCCAAACTTGTAGCCTATTATGAAGATAGGATTAACCACCTTAATTCTATCAAAAATTTTAGGAAGAATTTTCTTTCTAAAAGAAGATGAGTAGGGATCTTGTCAATAGTGCTATTGACAAGTTGTCTTAACTTGACTTCAGTGACCTTCAAATCTTCCATGAAGAATTAGGAAGACAAATCAATTTTCTGAATTCAGAAAATAGATTAGTAAATGAAGATCAACATGATAAGTTTAGCTCTGCTTTGTTTATCATGCTTCAAAAATTCTGTGAACATCCTTGTGTGCAGAATTTAGATTCACGTAGACATAATCTTCTATGTCTACTTCAAGCTCGCTGTTATGGTGACAGCTTGCCTCCTAGCCCTAAACGTAGGAGAATGGAATAGGATATGGATCAAATAGCCCGGTCCAATGTCATGTCCATTAATTTAGTTTTTAGTACTCCAGATAATGTGAAGTTTAAGGAGCGATTCCTAACTCACATTCCTAATTCTTGGATGGATTTCTTTGAATTCCTCAGGAAATATTCTGCAGAACTTAGTAAATCATATGCTGAATTAAGCAGCATAAATCCTCTGTCAATAGTATGAAAGGTTCTGTAAATATTTCTACAGTTCAACCTTCAGAGGATTTAAGAGCAGTTCAGTTTGAGAAATGCTCTCAGCAGTATCCATCTACTAAACAACACATTAGGACGGGTAATACCCTTCCTAATAGTCAAGGTAGCTTTATTTCTCAAGCTACTATTTCTGTGCAATCGGCTCATTCTAAGCCTTTGCCAGATATCCCTGTGTGTCATGTAGACTCTTACAATAATATATTGTTATCTGAGATCTACAAGAGGTTGGCCAAACTTGATGGTGAAGTTGGCTCCTTTAGAAAAAATATCAGTATTTATTCTAATAAAGTATCTGATAAAAGCATAGATAATTTATCTATGGCTAATACAGATAAATTGGGAAAGGATCCCAATTAGAAAATAGTACTAAGACTGAATCTTCTCAGTTTAGTGCTAAGGTTGTATCTTCCCAGCCTATTGATGTTAAGACTGAATTTTCCCAGTCTAACAATACATAAGATTTGGGAAACCTGTTTCCTAAATCTTGTCATAAACAAATGGTTGAATTTCCTCAGCCAATGGTTGATTCCTATCAGCCTAGTAATACAGGCAATAAGCTTGGTGAAGATCTGGTTGTTCATTCCTATCAACCTGTAAATTCTTCCAGTAAAGACAAAGCTGACATCTGTGTTGAAGAATTAATTAATTCTTCTCAGCCTTTGAAATCAGACGAAGATTCTGATTCTCGTCTTAATAAAGATAAGGATCAATCTCCTCAGTCTGTATTGGGTCATATAATTCTAGATCCAATAGCTCAACCTTTAGAACCCATGGTTCATCAACCTCCAGTACTTCAGTCAGCAGTGTTTTCTGCTAAGAATTCCACGATCATTCTTTATGATAAGATTCGACTTGTTATGAGGAACAAACCTTTGGTTTATCTTAACCAATGGTTAAAACCCTCAAAGACAATACCTTTTGTCTTAGATCATAAGTCTGTTGAACTTAACATCAGTATAACTGATTATCTTGGGATTATTAATAGACTTAATAAGGTGCTTAACCTTATTAGAACAAATTCCACTAGACTTGATAAGTTTAAATGACTTATTAAGACTTGGAAATGTAACTCAAATGAGTTGCAAGGATCTATAGAGGAGTTTGGTAAAACTCTCTTCTCTAAAATCAGCATCTTACCTCAACTAAACCAATATTATACTTGGTTAGCTTTGAGTAAGAAGTCTGTAGTAGATTCATTGTGGAACATTAAGGAATCTACTAGTCAAACTAGGATTCAATCTATTGAACCTAGAAGAACTCTTTTTCTTAACAGACCAGTTGTGTCACTGGTTATGAAAACTAATTCTCTACTCAGAGACAAGTTTTCTAATTCAAATATGTTAATTAGGGATAAGTTTGAAGGCGAACATTCATCTTCTCTTCAATCTTACTCTAGCTTTCAGAATATATCTTTAAACCCCAGTATTCTCTGGATATTGTTTAAAGGTATTAAAGCTTGAGCTTCTCTGGATAACTTTGTTAATCCTTTCCCTACCCAAGAAGTTAAGCTTAATAAGAAGCTTATGCTTATTAAGTTCATCACAATTGTTACAATTGGATTAGCTTTAAAACTAGGAACAAAGTTTGTATCCTTTACAAACATTTATTATATCCTAGAAACTCTTATAGAGTTAGAAAGGAATGTTAATCATAGTTTTCTGAGTGATAACGTTCGTTCTAATCACTCTGTGTCAGACAACCAACGTCAGGTTCTAAGACTTAGCAATCTGAGTCAAAATGTTAGAACCATGATAGATTATTCTAATCTATCTAGCTCATGCTGGTTTCCCCTTTTAGCAAGCGTGCAAGGGATCTATCTTATAGATTACCTTTGGGGATATCATCCTCCCTTGCTCGTCTTAGGTTTTTTAAAGGCGGTAACCCTCCTTTACAGAGGGAGAGGTGGCTACATCTCTTACATTTTTAGGCAATTATGTTGTCTAAAATAATTCTAGACAATTTACTTGTCTAGAGTTAAGTCAGTTGGTTATTGACCAATATTGAGTTTTAGGTTTCTCCTTAAACTCATAGAATTCTCTGGTCTTTATTAGCTTTGCTAATTTGGTCAAAGGTGAACATTTTCAGTGTCACAGCAAACTAAGAGTTTTATCTTATCTTTTAGCAGACCTTTTCAGGATCTATAAATCTTGGAAATCTTTCTATGAAAGTTTCCTTGAAATAATCCTTATCTTAGGATTATATGTCTTCCAGAATACTTTCTCTTTACAGAATTCTGTCATAGAGAAATATTCTATTTATATGCTGCATTCAGCATCTTCATTATCTTTGAGATTTGTTATGGTAATCACCTCCACATTTCTCTAAGATACTTTGAGTTGAATTACAAATAAAGTATTTTCCTTTGTTTGTTTATTTAAACTCTTGAGAAAACCTATCTCATTTTGTTTCTGCCTTGAGATAGTCATTACAACCTTTATATTTTTAAAAGTTGTGATGTAAGAGATTATTATCTCCAAGAATTACTAGAGTTTATTACTTTGGTAATTTTGCTATATTTTGGCAAAGCAAGTTTGGACTCTGTGTCTAAACATTGGACTACACTTTGTAGTACCATAGCTTTATTCGATTGGAATCCCTTTCGAATTGAATCAATGAACATTATTTGTTTATTTTAATCCTCTGCTTAGTCTCCACCTTTGACTAGGTTAGATTATTATAGACATCATGTTCAAGACTATCATTATAGTCTTAGTTTCAGGCATCTTTAGTACTTTTGATAGTTTTAGTCCTGTCTGGGACAGCTTCTGGACTGTCAGTCATTATTGATGTTTTTGATAAGTTTCAGTTCTATCTGGGATAGTTGCTGTTCTGTCAAATTAATACTTGGTTTTTAAGGGTTACTTCATTCTTTAAACCTTGTATAAAGCTTAGGTGCTTTGTTTTGCATCTTTTATGCTATAACATCTTCAAAGGATTATTTTATCCTTATTTTCTGAAGTTGTTAAGAAAAGAGATTAATTTTTACTTTTTCTCAGAGTTAAAGATTTTGTCTTTTCTCTAATTTTGTCAGATTATGGTTATACCATTTTATTTGACAATTATAAGCTTGGTCTTTATTGATTGAGTTTATAAAGTTTTAAATCATCTCTGTTGTTATATTTTGCATTTATTGCTAACGAGTATTTTGAGACTTTTTCATGAGATATCAGGTGGTTAAGCAATTTTAGTTCTTTGGCCTCTATAAAATTATAGGAATCAGATAATTATTTGATATCCTTTGTATTTTCTTTTTATGAGATTGTAAGTTGACACTTCAACGTCTTTCTTTCTATAATAGAATCATTTGGATTCAGATGATGTTCCTTCCGAACACATCACCCTTTCTGAGTCATCTACTCTTAAGGCAAGCAAGTCAGAACCCATCTATGTGTTCTCTAGTAAATGGACTATGTCCAATACTGCTTTGCAGTATATATTATTTCAATGAAAGATCTGTGTCCAGATCCTACCTCACGGTAGAAAGGATTACAAATCCATATGTTTTTAACAAAATTATTTTAAATGTCTAAAAGAAAATAATTTTTCTCTTTTCATGATTTTGCTAACGATTGTCTCCTTGCAGATTTGTCAATGGCAGGATCTAGCCAATCTAGCTCAGAGAACTCCATCCCACAAGTTAGATACGACCCAAGTAATAATAGATTCAATCTTAACTTACTTGAGCCTACTTACAAGCCCATCTCAGGTACTGTCCTTAATCAAGAACAGCAAACCTTGAAGGATCATCTGTGGAAACTCTCCCCATATGATAAAATCAGAAAGCCCAAGTTCATCCGTGTGCTTCTCTGCCTCAACAAGCATTTCTAGAATGTGGCCAGAAATAAGCCTCTACAAAAAGCAAATCTGTCTGAATCCTTCAGGCCCAATAACAAGGTAGGAGTCAAAGCCCATTCTAACTTTGACTTTTACACTATCTTCAACGGCAGACAAACAGGCGTCTTCTCCAAATGGACAGACATTGCAAACAGCATCACTGGTGTTGAGAAACCTTTATGGAAAGGTTTCTATTCTAAAGACGAAGCCATGCTCGCTCTTCACTCATATCAAGTATCCATTGATGTGAGAAGTCAAGCTGGTAACCATCATACATTGGAAGCCAGGTCTCAAGCTTTGATAGTTCAGACTGCAGAACTTAAGCAAAAACATCAATCAGAAATTCAAGAATTGGAGTTTCAGATTGAGCGACTTTAGTATCATACTGCTTTCCTTGAGCAAGTACAGAAAGGAGATGAAGTCCAGTCAAGTCTTCTGAATTTACCAGAAGAAATCAAAGTTCAAAATCGTCTTATGAGTTTTGAAAGCCATTTCAGAATAAGTCTATTTATTTTAGACTTTCTTGCTGAGCATTTACGGAATATACCCGGGATGTTAGTTCACATGGTAAGGCAGGAAGGTATCTTTCCCTTCTGCTTTCCTCGTGCTGATATAGTTTATCTAGATTTTCAAGCTATGTCAGTCATGAAGAATACTGTTACTCTCCAAGATCTTATTGAGTTAGGAGTGGTTAATAGGGTCCTTATCAAAGGCAGTAAACTTCCTGATGATCTTCCTCAGATTATTAAGGATATGATTCTTGAGAATAATCTTTCTCTTGATGAAGACAATATCAGACTTTCTTGTGTCTCTACTCCACCAGAGTGGACTCATGATGAAGATGGATACTATTCAAAGATCAATCTGAAGAGTGTTCATCAGTTCCTCCTTCATCAACCTAAGGAAGCTGATCCTTTCTTCCTCTCTTCTGTCACAGCTGATAAATTCTCAGAAGCTTTTGGAAGAAGATATTTATTCTCTCACACTGATCTTGAGAGATACAAAGCATTTGTTCTTTTTAAACAATATGGCAAGTTCAGGAATTTTCCCCTACTTGCAGAAGAAGATGGTCTTTGTGTTTATGGTGATACCTCAACCATTATTAACAACATGAAACCATGGGTACCCCGTGGTCCCAACATTATGTGCTCCAGCAATGTATCTTCCATTGTAGATTATTTTGAAGCATGTGATAAGCTGGCCCATGCCAAAAGTCCAGCCTCGTTTGATTCCCTTTCAATCACTACTTAGTAATACTTCACTGAGAAAAAGCTAGTGGAATCAATAATGGCATAGTGGACCCCTCCACTATAAAAGCATGGCTGAATACAACAAGGATCTTTTGGATTTTGTGTTTGATGATGACCATATTCCAGATCTCAATAAAGTTTTAATTCCTTTCGGATAGGGTTTTGATCGACTCCACCACCTTTATGTCAAGGTGATAAGAACACGCGACCTCAATGGAAATCTTTCCCTTTCATCATCACTTTACTTTATTTAAAGTAGTTTGTTTTATTATCTACTTTTGCAAAAGTTATTTGACTTATTGTATTTGCTTTTTCCTAGCTTTTCTAGGTTTACTCCCTATATAAGGATATGACACCTCTTTGGTTAAGCATCTTTTGGACAATCGAAAAAATCATCTCGAAAATATCCAAAGCAATATCCTATAGTTTGTACAATCTTTCCTCTCTGAATGTAAGATACAGTTTTCTTCTTTCTTTTTCTTTATCCGCATTTCATTTTTATTTTAAGCTTTCTTACTCTGAATTCATACTCAATGTTAGTATGCTCAAAGCTTGCAGTATAGTCTGATCTGACTTATCAGAAAGCAAAACAAACTACTTTAAATAAAGTAAAGTGAGGTCGCGTGTCCTTATCACCTTGACATAAAGGTGGTGGAGTCGATCAGAACCTTATCTAAAAGGAATCAAAACTTTATTGGGATCAGGAATGGTATCAAAGTCTATCAAATCTTTTTAGAGGGGGATATAGTGGTTATGATAAATTCACTCACTCTTCTAAAAATACATCTTAGATCCTTATAAACCGATTGCAGACTTTGTCGATACTTTTGGGAAAATGCTGATAGTATTGAGGAAGAACTTGCTTGGTTTGAAATTCTAGAGTCTTTTGAATATGCTAAATATAGAGTTCAAATAGAGATTGAAGCTAGGGTGTCAAGAATTTGAAGTTGTTGTTCGAAAGTGGTTTAGATCTCTTTGTTCTAGATCCTGTATTGGTCAAGGTGTTTTGTTACAAGGTCTGCAGGCCGTTAGCCGTTTAGCCAAGAGGGCGTTGAGGCGTTGTTGCCACTGACAGTTTTCTAAAACACAAAAACCAGTACTATGTCTAGTTTGATTAGATCTTTGTCATCTAGAATGGCTTCTACTTCTTCCACCTCATCTTCATCTTCATTTGCTCCTCTATCTTCTAGTAGAAATAAAAAGATGATAGAAATATCAGACGTAAAGCAAAGTCTCCACAATTGGAGCATCTTTAAAGTTTCTGCTTCTTCGATGTATAAAACTAGTTCTTTTAGTTTTAAAAGTAAATATTTTATTAAAAATATTGAAGAAACTATTTCAGTATCCAGAGTTAGTACACAAGTAAATCTCTTGCCCAAGAGTTTCTTTGATCAGCACAAAAAAGAGTTCCAATATGTACATCTTGGGTTGGTACAAGTGGCCTTAAAACCACTGGTACGAGAAGGGCTGAATACGGCAGCCTTAATTTGTGTTCGTGACAAGTGGCATCAAGGATTCAAAGATTCTCTCTTTGGATGTATTGAGATCAGTCTACATACAGGTCCTGTCTACTTCGACTGCTGTCCAGACATCTCAGTAGATGCAAGGAATGAGAACGTTTTAGACTCTCTTGTCCTTGATCTTAAAACTAGTAGCTTCAGAATGACTGAAGGTACTAGCCATCTAGCCATCGTGTATAGAGTTTATTGCAAGGTAATGAATTACATCACTCTAGATCTTAGAGTAAAGGAGATTGTACACGACAAGAAAGGCCATACAACCTTATTCAGAGTGAATCCAGCATCCTCTAAACTGGTTATTTCAAAAACTATTGCATGGGATGAGATCCAGCTTCCAAATGACTGGGTACTGGAATCTACCGTACCTCCGAAGCCTGTGCAAAATCATGAGATAGAAAGAATCATCAAATATGATGATGGATCTGTCGAATTAAAGTTTGACTCCACTCGAAGGGTTAAACTGCAAAGCGACAACCTTTCTTCTGAATCCAGGAGAAAGTCTACTTCGAGTATTTCTATAGCTCAGCCTCAAAGTTCCTTATTTTTTGAAGGAATCACTCAAGCATCTAGTATTGGTAGGTCTTCCTACAAAGTGGAGGTTCCAGCCTCTTCAAGGGCCTCTGAACCAGCTAGTCCACCAAGCCCCACACTTTCAGGATTTCAAGATGCAGACGTTCCTCACATCAACACTATTTCAGTATCTTCTGAAATAGATAAAACTGAGATTAAAAGGGCGTTTGATGCACCAGAGAATCGGCAATATAAAGAATGGTTCCTGTCTCGCTTCTCTGAGAAACAAAGGTTATTTTTGTACGGAAAGTATCACTGTTTTCTCCTCTGCAAAAATAGTTAGAAGATAGATCTCTTTGAATTCCTCATGAGATACTTCAAGTCATAGTTTGGAAAAGAACCTGCTGAAATACAACAGCAAGAACCTGCTGAATTACTGCAGCAAGAACCCACTGAAATACAGTAGTCAGACTCCTCAGTTAACATGATGGAAAGTTCATTCAAAACTTTCAAGACAGGAGTTAATACCACAGTTACTACGTTTCATCCTCCCGAGCAACCGATTGTTATTAAAGGAGTTTGTGCAGTTCCTTACAAGAAAGGCACAAAGCAGAATGATCAACCTGTTTCTATGGGTGCACTATCTAGTGTTGTGGAACAAGTTAATTATACCAATTTGTTCTTACAATCACTTGGGAAACAAGCTACCAGGATAGAAAATATCCTTCAACGAGTTCCCATTGGCTTAATCTCTAAAGCCAGTATTGTGCAACCAGCTCCGTTCAAGCCTCCGCCAGATCTTAAAGGATGTAATTTGGGTGTAGATAATGATATACTGCTCCACAAGATTCATAAGAGGATAGCCAAGATAAAGATTGATGAAGGCACCTCTAGCAAGAACATTAATGTCTTAACAGATATTGATGCTCTCTCTAGCGCTGATGCGGATGAATTGGAACAATTCGAATCCTAATTAAGAGGTGAACTGGCTGAATCCTCCCAGCCATATGATACAGGCCAGCTTAATAAGCTTACGTTTGGTAAACCTAGACCAACGTATAAAACAAAGCCTTACTATCATTGACCTACACCTATTGATCTGCTAACGAAGATGGTCCTACAATATTTGATGGACAAGCTTTTGATGGTAGATCTTTGGTCGAATGGAATATTGATGGGCAGTCTGAATATTAGATTATGCAGATCTGCAAACATATTCTGATGTATGCTCAAGCATCTTTATTAAAAGGCAATGATGAAGGGCATATACTCTTACTTATTACTTCAGGATTTACGGGAGAATTGGCAGGATGGTGGGATGATCATCTACTGATGAACAAAAGTAAGCCATCAAATCAGCAACTATATTTGATCACTCATAACTAGATCAAATGGGCAATCCTAAGGTAAAACCAGACATGGTTAACTCCCTCATATATACCATATGCCTACATTTCGTGGGTAATATGGATGTCTATCAGGCCCGAATGAGTAAGCAGCTGATAAATCTGAAATGTCCAACTCTATTGAACTTCAGATGGTACAAAAGTGTTTTCTTCTCCAAAGTGTTTCAACGAAAAGATTCTAGCATGGACTTTTGGAAAGAAATGTTTCTTGCTGGTTTACCCGCCTTATTTACTGAAAAGGTAAGAACCAGAATTAAGAACAAGTATGGTGGATCCATTCCATGGCATGTGCTTACCTATGGTGATATTTCATCTAAAATAGTCGCTGAGGGATTAGCCATATGTACTTAGCAAAAGCTGCAGCGCAAAATGAATAAAGGTTCCATAAAGAAGACTGTGGGAGACTTTTGTGAGCAATATGGCTATAATGAGTCTTCTTCGAAGCCTCCCAAACACAGGTCCACAAGCAAGAAATATAGACCGTTTAAAAAGAAGAAGTTCTTTAAACGATCTAATGAAGAGAAGGACCAGTGTCACCAGCAACGACAAAAGAAGCCTTACCTGAATTCAGGTAAAGGAAAGAAGAAGACACCTATCTGCTATAGGTATGGTAAAGCAGGGCATTACAGTAATGACTGTAAAACAAAAGATAAAATAAATGCTCTGAATTGTAACGATAAGATGAAACGCTACATGAAGAAAGTTCTTTTATCAGACTCAGACTAAGAAGATGAAATTTATTATATCAATGACATCTCAGACACTAGTTCAGATTCTGAATTCACAGAATCTTCCTCCTCTGAAGAAGAAGAAGAACAGTGCAACTGTGATCACTATAAGTCCATCCTGAAACTTAATGGACTTACTATCAATATGCTGAAAAGAGAAGACAGTCTTATTTTAGACTGCATCAATGCTATTGATGATCCAGTTAAGAGACGATCTGCTCTGGATAGATATGTGGCTATGTCTATGGAAAAGAAGCCATCAGAAAGGCAACTTGAAATTCCTAAGCAGCAATATTCAGTTTCAAGAAATTATATAAAGGGTTCAGAATGAAAAGGCAGCTAGTAAACAGCTTACTATCACTGAACTTAGAGCTGAAATGAATTCCTATAAAAAGGAATTACAAGAGCTAAAAAAGCAGCAGCAAGATCATGACCAGCTAATTCAAGCTCATAATCAGCGAATACAAGCTTGTGAATCTCATCACTCGCAAGTAATATCTGAAGCTGATCCAGTAAAAGACCTTGCTGGTACACTTGAAGAAGTAAAGGTTAATGAACCTTCAACCTCACAGCTGAATGCGCAGCTGAATCAAGAGGAAGCTCCTCCAACAGTCAACAGTATAGAAAAGGTTATAGTACAGAAATGGTAATCAAAAGTTACCATTGTTGTATCTAAAGCCTTTATCTTTGAAAGAGAAGCATTGATCGATTCAGGTGCAGACTTGAATTGTATTAGTGAGGGTATTATTCCTTCACAATATTTTTCTAAGACCACTCAAATGCTTATTCCTTCACAATATTTTTCTAAGACCACTCAAATGCTTATTCCTTCACAATATTTTTCTAAGACCACTCAGATGCTGAATACAGCAAATGGTGGTAGAATGCTGATAGAGTATAAACTCTCTGGAGCAGCAGTCTGCAATGATGGAGTATGCTTTGAGACTCCATTCATACTAGTTAAAGGATTATCAAAATCAGTAATCCTGGGGACTCCTTTCCTCAGTATGATCTATCCTTTTACGGTTACAGCAGAAGGGATTGAGTCCAATATAGATGGACGATCTATCAAGTTCTCATTTGCTCAACAACCGAAATACAAGGAGATTCATAATCTCAGAGAGAAAATCTCTAGAAAGGAGAAATTCCTTTTATCTCTTAAAGAAGAGGTAAAATACAAGTCTACCTCCGAACAGCTGAATAAACCAACTATCCAAGAGAAGGTCAGACAGTTCCAGAAGCAACTTGAGGAATCTGTATGTTCATATGTTCCTAATGCTTTCTGGTCTAGACAGAAGCATACGGTATGCCTTCCGTATGTTAATGGTTTTGATGAAAGAAGAGTCTCTACCAAAGCAAGACCTATCCAGATGAATATCATATATTTGAATATATGCAAAAAGGAGATAGAAGAACTCATGCGCAAAGGTTTAATTCGTAAAAGTCAGTCTCTGTGGTCTTGTCCAGCATTTTATGTTGAAAATGCAGCAGAGCTTGAACGTGGAGTTCCAAGACTTGTTATTAACTACAAGCCTTTAAACGAAGCACTGCAATGGATTTGGTATCCTATTCCGAATAAGAGAGACCTCCTTAACAGGCTTTATGAAGCCTGCATCTTCTCAAAATTTGATATGAAAAGTGGGTGTTGGCAGATTCAGATTGTTGAAGCAGACAAGTATAAGACTGCCTTTACAGTTCCCTTTAGGCATTATGAATGGAACGTGATGCATTTTGGTCTGAAAAATGCTCCTTCAGAGTTCCAACATATCATGAACGATATATTTAATCCTTATATGGATTTTATTATCGTTTATATCGATGATGGCTTGGTACTTTCCAAGTTAATGGATCAACATTGGAAGCACCTAAAAACCTTCCATAATGTTGTTCAGCGGGCAGGATTGGTCGTATCTACTAAAAAGATAAAGCTGTTTCAGGACAACGTGAGATTTCTGGGTTATAACATCTACCATGGCTCAGTTACTCCAATTGATCGGGCTATTGTCTTTGCAGAGAAGTTTCCTGATGAAATCACAGATAAACAACAACTGCAGAGATTTCTGGGAAGTCTGAATTATTTAGTAGACTTCTACAAAGACCTGGCCAAATACACTAAGCCTTTATTCGCAAGGCTTAAGAAAAGTCCTGGATCTTGGACAGAAGCTTGCACTAAGGCTGTCCAGAAGTTCAAATCAAAGGCTAAGGAATTACTATGCTTAGCCATCCCTCATCCAGATGCATTCAAAATAGTGGAGACTGATGCATCTGAATACGATTATGGGTGTATTCTTAAACAAGATCTAGATGGTAAGATTTCCCTTGTTAGATTCACTTCTGGGGTGTGGAAACCAGCCCAGCAACTCAACAGTCAAAAAAGAAATCCTTGCGATTTTATTATCTGTTTCAAAGTTTCAAAGCGATTTACTAAATCAAAAGTTTTTTATTAAGGTAGATTGCAAATCTGCAAAAGAGATTTTGAAAAAAGATGTGAAAAACCTAGCCTCTAAACAGATTTTTGTTAGGTGGCAAGCAATTCTTTCTATTTTTGATTTTGAAATTGAGTTTATCAAAGGCGAGAATAACTCCTTGCCAGACTTTCTAACCCATGAATTCTTGCAGGGCTCCAAAGAGAACTCAGGAAGCTGCTTCTCCAAGCAGCACTAAAAGAGTTTCTGCAAATTCAGCATCCTCTAATCCTAAGAGGATGGAAGATGAGTACAAGCGTACAACTAGGACGCTTGCCTTCTTTATTGAAGCTGAGCACTGGGATCAGACCTAGAATTGATTGCTCAAACCTATCTCAGAGACCATCTATCTCCTTCCATTGATTCTCGGAAATCGAGAAAATGGTTTGAGACTATCTTGATGGAAACAGGCTGTGCTCGTATCACCCACTACTACAAGAGTAACAAGTCAATCAGTTACTCTAAGCTAATCATCCTCGATGTATTCTCCCATCAGGATTGGGGTTATAATCCTTTTAGCAAACAGAAGTTCAAAGATACCAGAGTCAATCCTAACTCTTATAATTTCTTTAATGATGTTCAGGCCTGGAATGAAGTTCTGAATTACCAGAACATAAATTATGGTCATAGCTGGTTCATCAAGCTTTCCATTACTACTAAAGACTTCAGTAGGGTTCCTATCCCTTGCTGGTTTCAGCAGTGGTTATTAAATTATGGAATAATTGGTGATGCTCTTCCAGAATGTGTCCTGGAAGCTACTAATAAATTCTACCAGCACAACCAAAAGAAAGTTTATATATGTAACATCCCAAATTTTGAATAATTACTTTTGAAAATGAGGATGTAAAAAGTTATGATTAGAGGGGTATAAAACGTAATTAAATGTATTTTTATGGTTTTCAGGTGGACTAGATGGAACGGTCCAGAACTGATGCATGAGGGAAAAGGAGTGAAAAACTAGGGCAGTGTGTACCGCGACCACAGATCGCGCTGACTGACTCGCGATGAAAAAGTAAAAATTCTGGCAATGAGCATTACGACCACCAGCGCAACCAGAGCGCCGCGATGTGTGATCGCGATGAAGGAGGTGGAGTTGCTCTAGAGAGCAACGCGACCTGGTGACTCGACCATAGGTCGCGACGACGGTCGCGATCACCGAAAGATTATAAAAAAAAAATAAGTCATCGCAGAAATCTCCAGAAAATAGGAAAGGGAGAAAACAGAGAGAAAGAGAGACCGAGAGAGAGAAAAGAGAAGAAGAAGAAGAAGAAGAAGAAGAAGAAGAAGAAGAAGAAGAGGAAGAGAAGAAGAAGAAGAAGAAGAAGAAGAAGAGAAGAAGAAGAAGAAGAAGAGAAAAAGAAAAGAGAAAGAAGAAGAAAAGAAAAAGAAGAAAGAAAAGGGAAGAAGAAAGAGAAAAAGGGAAGAAGGAAAATCCAGAAGGAAAAATGCGTAAAAACGGAATCCAGGTTGGTGTACACTTATTTCTGAATTTGTTATAATTTTCGTTATATATTTTCATTTGAATTTTTCATATTTCATTAAATTGAGCATTAAATTTATTTATAGATTTTGTATAATTATATTTTATTTACGAAGATTGTTAGAAACTGTTTGAAAATAATTAGGGAATATGATATCATAATGGAATTTCTATGGTTTCGAATAAATTGTTGTGCGAGTAATGTTTGGAAACGATTTTTGGAAAAATCGTATATAATTATTGTTTCGTAAATACGATTTGAAAATAATTGTAGAATGTATTGATAGGAGTATAAATGAAAGTTTTGGCTTTGTGAAATTAATTGTTGATTTTGAAAGAAACGGAAGGTTTTGATATGAAATTTACGAAGTTTGTATTACGAATATTGTTTGTAAATTCTGATACTTGAATGTAATTTTGATTTGTGAATTATTGTTGAATATAACGAGTTGAGACTATTGTATCTCGCGGGGCAAACCTGGCAAGGTCCAGTTTAGGCGAATCCCGGAGATAGACATTGTACTGATATTGATGATTGTTGTATCTCGCGGGGCAAACCTGGCATGGTCCAGTTTAGGCGAATCCCGGAGATAAATAATGATGACTATTGTATCTCGCAGGGCAAACCTGGCATAGTCCAGTTTAGGCGAATCCCGGAGATAGATATTGCACTGATGATATTGATGACTGTTGCATCTCGCGGGGCAAACCTGGCAAGGTCCAGTTTAGACGAATCCCGGAGATACCTGGTATCCATGACTGTATCCATGACTGTTATATCTCGTGGGGCAAACCTGGTATAGTCCAGTTTAGGCGAATCCCGGAGATAGATATTGGACTGATATTCCTGACAGTTACATCTTGCGGGGCAAACCTAGCTTAGTCCAGTTTAGGCGAATCCCGGAGGTGAACGTTACATCGATGTTACAGATATAGAAATGTATGATGAGTGTACGGCCAGAAGAGAGAATGAAAGGGAATAAAATGTTTATATGAATAAAATGTTACAAATTGAATATAATGAGTATAAAATAATTGAAAACTGAATTTTGTATGTTTTATTGATTGAATTTAGATGCTTTTCGTAAACTGTTTTTATATGATTTCTTTCAGTGAGAAAGTTGAAGATTGAAATGTTTTTATACTATCATATTGGAATATTTTTATTATGAAATGATTATTGATTTTGATACTTGAGTTTAGTGTACACCCACTAGGCATTATTGCTTAGCGCGTTGATTTTATCACGCGCAGGTATCAGAGATACAGGGGGAAACAAAGAATAGAGAGGAAGTAGCAGCAGATTGAAGGTCCAGAGTCACAATTCTTTTGAGTAGTTACAATTGAATTTTAATTGTATATTGTATTTCGTGAAGCATGCATATACAGAAATTTGTAATTTGACATGTATATATATGTTTTGTAATAAGTGCTTTATGATTTATATTCTTTTCAAATGTTTGTAAACATTTATTTGAAACTGTTTGGAAGTCGCACTAAACGGCAGAGTGCGCATTGATTTAAAAATTTGGATATAAAAGTGTTGAAATTATATTATATTATATTTGTTTCATTGAAAACAGGTTTTGGGAAATCAGAAAAATAGAGGAAACTCTGCCGAAATTTTTGAAAATAAAGGTTGATGGGCTCACTAGAACCATATTTTTAAACTATAAGTTATATGATTTTCACTGGTTTGAAATTTATAAAGTGAATTAAGTAAAGTTTTGAAAACCCGGTAGCGCTCCCTAGGTCGATTCAGTCGAGTCGGGTCAGTGGGTGTTACACTATAGAACTCTCCTTTCTTTATTTCTTGGCACTTTATCAAGTTCCATAGATATTAAGATGGGAGTATCAGTTCAATGAAGATCCATTCAATCTTGAGGCAAAGAAAGGTATTACTCCATCTTTTATGCGGGTCTTCTATACTCGATGGTGGCAGAAATATCCAGTTGGAGAATTCTATGCTAAAACCTTCAACTTAATCACTTTCTTTCCACCAAAGAGGTTACTTGAATGCCTTAATGAGAAGGCTAATGGAAAGGAGGTTATTTCCACCTCCTCTTCATCCAAAGAAGAAAAGGAAGTTTTGTCTCTTGCTAGAACATTGCTTAAGGAAGGGACTTCACTAGCAATAATTAAAAGCAAGTTGGCCAGCTGTGTGTCTCAACCTACTCAAGTGGATGAAGACTAAGACTCTGAAGGAATGTCCTTTGGAAGTTTTCACCCATGTGAGGCTGGATACAGCCAGGATCCTATGGATGACGTGTACAATGATGAGCATAATCCAGATCCCTATAAAGTTTGATTCCCTTCAAATAAGGTCCTGACCGACTCCACCACCTTTATGTCAAGGTGATAAGGACACGCAACCTTAGTGGGCATCTTTCTCTCATCATCACTTTTACTTTACATAAAGTCTTTTGTTTGTAATGCTTTATTAAAGTAGTTGTAAATTTGTAATCTACTTTTCTAAAGTTGTTTGGCGTTTAGCAATCATGGAAATTGTCTGGAAATTTCCTCGATCTTATCTTGAAAGCATGCTCTCCCTATATAAGGGTATGACACCTCTCTGGTTAAGCATCTCGAAAATATCCAAAGCTATCTCGATTGCCTGTACAATCTTTCCTCTCTTGTAATCTTTCCTCTCTGAATGTAAGATACAGTTTTCTTCTTTCTTTTTCTTATCTCGAATTAATGTTCTTTATCCGCATTTCATTTTCATTTTTAAGCTTTCTTACTCTGAATTCATACTCAATGTTAGTATGCTCTAAGTTTGCAGCATAGTCTGATCTGGCTTATCAGAAAACAAAGGGAATTGTTTCCTTTGGGTATGCTACAAATAAACATACTTGTGAACGAGGTTCCAACTTTCCACTCTTATTCTTCAATACATGTATTGAACATCCCCATATGAGAAAATGTCGTAAACTAGCTTTACGACCATTCCACAACTCTAGGGGAGTCTTAGGAACAGACTTGGATGGAACTACATTCAGTATGTAAGTCGCTGTTTGTAGTGCATATCCCCAAAATGAATATGGTAATGATGAGAAACTAATTATAAATCTCACCATTTCCATCAGGGTCTTATTTCTCCTCTTCGCAACACCATTCTGCTGTGCTATACCTAGAGCCATGAGTTGGGATACTATCTCATGCTCAACCATGTAGTCTTCAAACTCTTGGTCGAGATACTCACTCCCACGATCCGATCGTAGTGATTTGATTGTTTTGCCTAATTGATTTTAAACTTCAGCTCGGAATTCTTTGAACCTTTCAAAGGTTTCCGACTTACGATACATTAGGTAAACATACCGGTATCTAAAGCAGTCATCAATAAATGTGACATAATACTCATAACCACTTATAGCTCTAACACTCAGAGGTCCACAGACGTCTGAATGTATGAGTTCTAGTAGTTGTGTGGCTCTCACACCTTTTCCTGTAAAATGTCTCTTGGTCATCTTACCCTCCAAACAATATTCATAGGCAGGTAAGGTGCCGATCTCTAACTGACTTAAAGATCCGCTTTTTACTAGTCTTTTTATCCTATCAAGGTTTATATGTCCAAGTCTTAGATGCCACAGATACGTGTCATCATCTGGAGAAATCTTTTATTATTTTGTTTTTGGTTTTTCAACTTTAAACAATTCAGTATTAAGCAATTTTGCATGAATTAACGGTCTTAAAACATACAAATTATTTTTATTTATTCTAGAATAATCATTCATTCTATTTCTTGAAATGATAATTGATTTATCATTAAAAGAAACCTTATGAAACGTTTTCATGCAATCTAGATACAGAAATTAAATTCCTTGTAAATCCAGGAATGAAACAGACATTGTTTGATAAAAGAAAATAATTGTTTATTCGTAGTCTAACTACTCTCACTGCTTGTATTGAAACGACATCCCCTGTTCCAATACGCATAGTGAAGGACCCCTCCTCCAGCTTTTATCCAAGAATTATTCCAATGTAAAGAAGAACAAAACTAGTTAATGGCCCCTGAATCAACTATTGAAGGTGAAGAATCATCTTCCACTAAACAAGATTTTGATAAGTAAATCTGATTTACTTTTCACTTTGTTCCTATTGGAGAGCTCCTTGAAGTACCGTAGGCAGTTCCTCTTCCAATGACTAACCTCTTTGTAATGGAAACATTTTTCATTTTGCTTAGTCAGTCATGGTGCTCTTTATTTTGGGCTTAGCCTTTACTTTACCAATAGACCTCTTCGTCTTCTTGAAACCAAAAGAGGATGGCTTAACAACATTTGCTTCGCTAGTCTTACTTTTGGTAACTCGTCCTGCGTTGGTTATAGGCTCTGGATGACATTCCTCCGTAAGCACAAATTTAAGGTCTTTGCAGACCGTGATTGTGTTCACATTGTATTTCCACTTAGTATAGTTATCCCCGGTTAATTTTTCGTTTGCGAGAAAATAATAATGCAGAAGATAACGCTGACATTTAAATACATAAATCTAAATTAATATCATTCATTTTATACATTCGTATCACGCTATATGTTCGGCATAAAATTAAATATGATGCATGAGCATAATTTTAATGAACTAAAAAATCCCTAAAAATAGTTACTATGGATTCTAGGTCAAATCCTTACATGTTAGATCGAGATATTCTCAATTGGATAATACAGCATAATAACTTTTTATTCTTATATTATCCAACCATCGCTTTGATTTAGTCAAGACAATAAATTAACAACTTAATTAAGTCCTTTATGAGTGTGACTCATCATTTCAGAATTCATGAACTTAACTTGAGAGTGCCTAGGTAGGCTAGGTCAGTCCCAAAATACATTCTAAAAACCTATCCGTTAGGAAGTCAACTTTGGTATTGACTCTTGTGGACACCCTCTGACACGTCCAGAAAATGGATTTCTACTCCCAAATACTGGAGTGGCGAAGTAATAAAATAACCCGGTGAGAACGGGATCAATCCTCAGGGAAAAAGATTTAGAGCCTGCAAAAACCAATAAAAATCTACTAGGAAACTATAATAGGAAAGAAAATATTATGAAATGAAGGTAGGTATAATGGTGAAACAAATTAAATTAAAACATGGTAAGGTTAAAGGTTCCACTCTTGGTATGTTGAATAAGAGATATATTTAACCTTGTTTGATAACTCAATTAGAATTCACACACGACGGAAATTCCAATCGGAAGTTAAACCATTTAAGCTCTTTACACATCTACCAAGTTATATTTCTTTTCTTTTAGTTATATTACAATGGATACTCTACACTTTTTATGTTAAATGGGTTCAAGTACTTATTGTGCCAATCAACTACCATAAATCAAGAATCCTTTGTCAGATGTGCAGGTATAACCATGCGGTTCTAGACAGATTCAAGTATTTATGGTGTTATTTGTCTACAATGAATCAAGAGTCGTTTGCTAGAGGTGCAGGTATAACCATGCAGTTTTAGACGGATTCAAGTATTCATTGTGCCAAGGATTGTCTACAATAAGGCAAGACTTCCACTCACATAAGAATAAGAGATGAAAATTCAATTCAATTCAATTTAATAAGAAAAGTAATATAAAACATGTAGATAAATTTACACGAATGAATATAAACTTTAAGACCATGTTAAGAGTTAAATAAATCTTTATTCACATACCAAGAGCTTCACCCTTCACCTTAGCAAAAAGAGAATTTAGCTACTCATGATAGAAGAAAGAAAAGAAGTAGAAGAAATAAAATGAACAAGGGAGAAATTAGATTATCACAAAAGTTTAACAACAACGCAAGGTGAACTTGGCAATTCAAACCCAAGCTACTTTCATCCTTCTACAAGGCCTCTATATATAGGCATATTAAGAGGCAAACAAGTCATAAACGGTGGGAAGAAATTAATACAAGTTGATAAGGTAGAATTGTCAAATATGGTGTCTCCACACATGCACCGAATTGTGCACCGAATTCGACACTATATAAATCTAATTTTGCCTTTGACGTGAACACAAAAGTTGTAGATTTGTGTCTGCGCTTTCCATAATGATAAGGTTCATAAATATCCAAAATCTATAGCTCACGTTATGGTCAAAATACTGAAGCATGCTTAGGGTATACGGAATTGTAGATAAGTCTTCTTCTAGCCTACTTTTGACCCACCAAACTTTCATTTATGAAAATCTACATGAGACATATTTTTGTACCCCTTTGTGTTAGCTATCTTTTCCCCAAAATTGGCATTGATCAGATGTGTGGATGAAACATTATGTCCAGTCTACCTTATCTGCATCAAAATAGAAATTTTAACAATTAAGTACAATTATAAACAAGTTGCTAATTTCATGACACTAGTAGTATAAAATAATGGTTTTACCCTTTATTATTATATAAATTTAAGTGTTCATCACCCTCCGTAGGGAGGATGAAAGCAAAGCCGTCACAAGACACCACTCAAGTCTCACGGTGTTGAACTAACAATGGAGACTGCGGGATATAATGTCATATATCCCTCTCTCACTCACTATTTGTAGTTTAGGATTTTCTTTAACCTAAGAGTTTCTAAAACTCTATGTTTCTAGTCTTTACTTAGATTCTACGGCTAATATAAAATCTAAGTTTACTAGTTATAATAAATTATTCCATTTTAACACTTAAAAAATAATTTATTATTCAATTTCTAATTTACATAAACTATTTAAATAAACTAGAAATTAAATGTGAAATTACCAAGTTTTAACTAAAACTAAATCACATTATTTGGTCCAATTATGTCATTAATGTTTAATCAAATTAAATCTAACATTAAATGGACCTAACTAATCTAATTAAACATTTTAATATTTAGATTAGTTATTAATGAGACTTACCAAGTTTTTACTCCTAAAAACCTAATCTCATTATTTGGTTCTTTTTAATTAAGTAATTAATCTTATTAATCTTAAAAATCTTACCAACAACCATAAGGGCTAGCAAGGGGACCTAATGGACCCACAATTTTGAGCTCCAATAATACTTAGTAATATTAATTAAAACTCTTTAATTAATATTTTATGATTATTAACTCGGAGTTATTCCACTAAAAACCCAAGGCTGCACTGTCAGAACTGTAGACGTGCTTATACGATCTGAAGTCTCAGTGTCCATTGATATAGCTAATTTCATAAAGTGTGATCCTTCACAAATAGTTCATAACTAGGGCTGGGTCATAAAGTCCGTTATACCCCTCTAGAAATATTTTTTCCTTTAAGTACTATTGATTCTCTAATGAACAATTAAATCCTATCTTCCTCATGGAAGAAGAAGGGCACTCATAATTGTTCAAGCCCCGAATTAACCCTTAAGGGAACTACTCATATACTTCAATCAAGAAGGAGTGGATTTCACTATTGTGTTCAAACCTTCTCAGCCACAAGCCAAACCGCAACTCCAAGATATGGAGGTATTGGTCGAGATTTGGTAAATCAAAAGCCACGATCCAACCTGAAGGAGTTGATAAGACACTTAGCATTAAGATCACCTATAAATAGCCATTGTTTATCAATTATATATGAATCTCATCTACTAACGGATCTTGGTGAGAGATTCATATAAATCATGGGCCAGTCCTATATGATCTCATCATATAAGGTGCCTCCATTCTCATGTCAACTACATGAGCGGTCTAGGATAAGACCACCATACTTTACAGAATGGACCGCAGTAGAAAATCAATCACAAACAAATACCCAGCTTTGTTCGCTCACTACGGACTCTTTAAATTGCATGTCTCAAAATGAATCATCTCTGTATATGACCATCATATACTCATTATGAGATTATATCTTGCAATCTAGGATGTTCTTGCACAATATGAATGTATTATTGAATATAAAACATTTATAAACTTGAATGATAATCTGAATAATTCTTATTAAGTCTTTAACCATTTACAATTACAAGCTTTAGGGCATAAATCCCAACATCAGCACGATATCTTGGTTAGGGCAGTAAATTCAAGCTTGTTCTGCGATGGAATTTCAATAACAAGAAAATCCTTTTTCCCATCGCAGGCGAGCTTTTCCATAGAACATAACCACGAGGGTGTTAAGTTCAGGCTTGTCCTGTGGTGGAACTTTAACAACAAGAAATTTCCTTTTTCTACTGCAGATGAGTATGCCTAATATGGCTATCAAGCAGTTTTCCCTTGACTTCAACAATTCAGTTGTCACCTTCAGTGATGGAAAGTGTACTAGCAAATCATAGCGATCTGAATTCCGAGATGCTTCAAGGCTACTTAGCGAGCTGTGATATTTGTCATTGTTGCTTCCTCAACAGTTTTTAACTTCTTGAAAGAATAGTATTTGTATTCGAGCTGATTATTTACTTTGTAACTTTCTAGTCATGATGACTCTTTGTATCTAGCTTCATTGTAGTTCCTGCCCTTTCTGTGGCTCTAATAATAAATCCTACTTTCGCTAGATATTGCATTTGTATATGTTCTATCTTTACCAGCTTTATATGAATATGCGTATTAAGTTTAAGTAAGACTTAGAATGCAAATGTATATGTGAAAATAGAACCTGATGGGCGACTTCATGTAGAAGTCGCAGTGGATTTGTAGCTCGAGGCAATCCCTCCATCAGATACGTTTCAGCGGCCTTAGTCATTTTAAGGGCTTACGAGCTGATCTCCTCTTCGGTATTTTCTGAGCTTCATCGGCATTTTGGGGGTTGACTTCGCGAGTTGGAGAGCTAAAGAGCTTCTCGTGTTGGTAAGTCTTGTCAACCCAGCCACTACAGGTGCTAGCTAAGCTAGTTTCCATAGTTCCTTGGGGAGGCCGTATACTGTAAGTAGTGACTTTGCTGTGTCTAGGGCTCTACGACAACCAAGATTCGCGAGTCTCTGTCAGTAATTGGGCGGGGAGGTTTCCACCTTGAATGTTTATATTAACTCCGCTAGTTAATCGAGCTCGTCAGCCCATTAGTTGGCAGATTTTTGTATCAATGTCTATAGCTCTAGGTCTAATCCTCCGAGCATTACTATTAACTCCGCTGGTTAGAGAGCCCACGGGCAATCAGGTAGGTGGGTTTTCGTGTCAATGTATATACCCCAAGTTTTCAGTGGGTTCGTAGGTTTGAAAGTGTGAGACTTTCTCGTTAACAAACCTGTAGCAAGCTTGTAGGTTAGAAAGTAGGGGACTTTCTTATTAACAAGCCCATGGTGAGCTCGTAAGTTTGAAAGTAGGGGACTTTCTTATTAATGAGCCCGTGGTGAACTCGTAGGTCAAAAAGTAGGGGACTTTCTTGTTAACGAACCTGCGAGGAGTGCTTATCTGTTGCCGGGGGCAGTTTTTTTTTTTTTTTTTTTGAATCTGTAATCTGCTTTTGATATTCCCTAGCCCCTCAAGGTCGAGAGGACAAGTCTGTCATGAGAGCTTTCATAATAAAACTTTTCTCTTTATTGATCGAAATAATTTTACAGAAGGATTTTTAGTTTCTCTTTATCTCTTGATGTCCCGGCTTTGCTGGCTTCTAGGTGGAGCAGTGACGAGCCCTTGCTTCTCGGTTACTGTTACTGGGCGGGACTAGTGGTTGTGGCAATGTCATTGTAGGATAGCTGTAGTGGCAGCAACAGCGGATTTGGCTTTGGCTGCTTTTTCCCCGGTGCTGAATCTGATTGTCGTTTCGTAGCACCTTTTGTTCCCTATATATTATATACGTAGCACACACCCGTAGGGGTTGGAAACTTCAAGGTCAAATTTTTGTAGAGAAGATTACCTCTAGATCATTGAGAGCTGGCCTTCCTAGGACAGCGTTGTAGGCCGTGGGGCAATCGATGATTAAGAAGTAGGCCATCGTGGTAACTTGGCGACCTTGCTCTCCCAAGGTTAAGGGTAGGGTGATTAATCCCAGGGGGATCATCGAATCGCCCGTGAAACCGTACAACGGTTCGTTCGAAGGGCGTAGATGGCTTATTTTTAGCCCCATTACCTCATAAGCTGCTTTATACAGAACGTTTACTGAACTTCCATTATCGATCATTATCCTGTAAATGGCCACCCATCATATTGTTGCCATAATGACAATCGCATCATTGTGCGGCCAATGGACTCTTCGCATGTCCGCATCCGTGAAGGTTACTCCTTCAGCCATGCTTCAACATTGCTTCATGAGTCACTCATCCATGCTCATCATTCTTAGTGTGGGTTGGCTGGCTTCTTTCACATGTAATGCCAGTGACTTATTATTTGATCCTACGGGGTAGGGCCCCCCGTGGACGGTGTGAATGGCTCTCACTGCAGGCTCATTTGGCACTGGCTCTAGATGGATGGGTTCAATCATTTGCTGCTGAAGTGGTTATGGTTGCTGGGGCTGCTGTTGGTTTCTTGGACATACCACGTAGTCCCCTAGGCGTCCTCGCCTGATCAAGCCTTCTATTGTGTCTCTTAGCTCGTAGCATTTGGACATGTTGTTACCCACTTTGTTGTGGTAATGGCAGAATTTGTTCATGTTGCGGGTCCTTGAGGGTGTCCTCATGGGAGGTGGCCTACCGAATTCCTCCATGTCTCTCTCTACGCTGAAAATTTTATCCTGAGAGTCGGACAGCTGTGCGTAGGTTTGGTAGCGACCTCCACCTCGTCGAGTATCCTTGTCGTTCTTGGCCTTGTTTGCTACGTGGTCCATCGCGGTGTCATCCCTGCATGAATCCCTGTTGCGGTAGCAATTGTCTCCTCGGCTGCCTTCCTTCTGCTTGCTCTTGTTCAACGGGCTCCTGCTTCTGTCTTTCTTGGGGTGCTTCCTAGGTCCGAAAACTTCTTCCATGTAGATGTGTGTGTTGGACCACTTGTAGAAGTCCCTAATAGTTTTTACCTGTTTGTTGTATATACTCCAGTAGAGTTTACCGTCTTTTCACAGGCCAGCGGTGATTGTGGTGAGCACGCTGTCGTTTGAAGGGCTGTCCACGCAGCTGACCTCCTTTTGGAAACGAGCTGTGTAGTCTTTCAAAGGCTCATTTGCCTTTTGAAAAACCGTCGCCAAGTGGCAGAAGAGAACGAGTTATTTGTCTTTCAAAGGCTCAATGCCTGGTATTGGCTAAAAAAAAGCTCCTGGCACTGATTCCAGCTCGTTATGCTACCGGTGAGGAGCCCTCTTAGCCATTTTCTTGGGATTTTGCCCAAAGTAGCAGGGAAACATCGGTACTTGACCTTGCTGTTAGTGGTCAATATGCTCATCTGTACATTATAGGCATCCAAGTGGTCGAAGGGGTCACCGAACGCCTAGTAGATAGGGATGATAGGCATCTTGAAATGCTCAGGGAGCGGCTCATTGTCGATCTCCCAGCTGAAAGGACTTCTTTCTACGTACCTGTCAATAGGCTCAGTGCCTCCTCACTGTTGCTCCAGAATGTCTAGCCGTCGCAGGAGAGCCTAGTACTATGGAGATAGAGGGGTCCTCATTGATGCGCTGGAGGTGGTGTTGTTCTCCCCGTGAGGGTGGTTCGGCTGGTTGGGCGACCTTCGTACCTGCTCGTTGGGCGACCTTCGTACCTGCAACTCGTTGGCTTGTCTTTAGCGGGCATCTACGGCTGGTATTGCGTGATGGTTGTTTACGCTGCTATTCCTTTCGGGCTGCTGGCCATGTGCCTGCGGGTACTTTCTGTGCTGCAGGGAGGTACTGTGTGCGGGGGCACCATGCCGGTCCTTGTTAAGTTCTACGTACCTTTCCTCATTTACATTTATTCCACGGGGCCGTGGTAAGGAGGTTATGCTTGCTGCTTGTCACATCCTACCCTCATCTGTCTAGCTGCGTTGGCTGAGTGGAAAGAGATCCCACCTCGTAGGGCGTTGTCCCGTTGGAGATTCTACCCACAGGGTTGAAAAACATGGTGGTTTATGTCATTTCTCGCGGCGGTGAGGTGCTTTCCACGATCTGTTCGTGGGGCAGCTGGTTCTGCAGCAAGAGGTAGTATTCGTGGGTCATATCTGCCACCATCCTTTCCAGCTCCATTTGCCTTTCCGACATTTTAGCAAGGTCGTGGGGACAAGAAGGACCTGTTTGCTCATCATGGCTACGGGGCTCTGCTCGTGGAGGGAGCTGATCCGCCGACGGGTTCGCAAAGGGGGGTTAAACCGTCACTGGACGGGTGCCGCATTTGTCACAACCAGTGTGTTTGGCACCACTGTATTGTCCGGCGCCGCCGATACGGTTGATACAGCCTGCGAGACTAGAGGTTGATAGGAAGCCTCCGAAGGTCCTTCGATGGAGGGTACGTCTCTGCTTCATAGTGTCCTGGAGCGAGTTCTTACGCCTTTCACCATTGGTGTAATATGCAATTTTTGCCTGTAAAATTAATGTTAGAAAACTGAACATGTGGTTTGTTTCTTACCGGCGATGGAGGTTTGAATCCTCTAGTGGCCCTCCTTCTAGCGCCAAACTATTGATGTGCAAATCTGGTCAACGTGGTAAATCGGTGAATACTTGATATTTGAACGAAAAAGAAATAATAAGAGAAGGATTTTTAAAGTAGTTCGGCTTCAAGGAATGCCTACATCCACTGTTCTTTGTATTAAGTCGAGCTCATTGTGTGATTCTGCAAAGCTCGCTTATGCTAGTGTTTTCTGGAAAAATTGGTAACCTTTGTAACAGGGGTATCCCACTTCTTTTATAGTGTAAAGGGGCTAGAGTCATCCTATTTTACATGAAATCTAATTACATGTTTTAAGGGAGAAAATCTATCCTTTAATGGTCGTGGTTTAATATAAATGTGATCGCTGATTGTGAGGAATTTGAGGTTAATTGGAAGTCTGATTAGTTGACCGAGAGTGATTCCTGTATTCTTAGGATTCTTTCTTAAATTGGGGCTTCATGCTGCGTTGTCCTGCGATCCACGGGCTCCGTGATCTGTGAGCTGCGGGCTATCTGAAAGGAGTTTTAGAAAAGATTTGATTATCATATAACGTTCGAAATTAAGTTTCAAAAATTTTCTTTTGAAAAACAGTTTTTCAACCAAGAACGAGTTAGGGAAAAGAAATCGTGAAACTACATACCTTTTTCTTGATTTTCTTTTTCTGAATCTTCGATCTACCATCAGATCTTCCGAGTTATGACCCGCGGTCTGACAACGTGTGTGTGGGCACGTCACGGCTAGAGATGGAAATCACGTGAAAAATGCACGGAGAACTTCTTCTCCCTGTGGCCGACCGCACCTGCACGGATAGGAGTTAGAAAAAAAAAACTTTTCTTTTTCTTCTCTCTTTTGTGGTTGCCGAACCCTCTTTTCTTTTTCACTTATTGTGTTGTCAATTTTTCAAGTATCATAACCCTTATATACTAGGTCTTTAGGGTTTTAATTTTGACTAAGTCAAAATAGAATTTTCAATCCCTTTTTATTTTAGTCTTCATAAAGACTTTAATAATTGACTATTAGAACTTTTAAAATAATCTAATTATTTTAATTCTTTTGTCCTAATTATCTTTTAATCACATGACCTTATATTTAATAAATAGAATTAATAATTCATAATTATTAATTTCTATTATTTTATTAAATATTTAATTAATTAAATAATCACATTATTTAATTATTCTCTTTAAATCGTATTACTTTTGTAACACTATTAATTGGATCATCCAATTAATCTACCGTAATTCTCGTTACCAATAACCATAAGGGCTAGTAAGGGGACCTAATGGACCCACAATTTTGAGCTTCAATAATACTTAATAATATTACTAATTAATATTAATTAGTAATATTAATGGACCAAATGGAACATGTACTTAAGGTGACGTCCTATTTCAACACTACTGAAGTCAATGGTGGGGCTATTGACAAGGCTACCCAAATGAGTATCATACTATATGTAATAGCTATATTAATGGACACTGAGACTTCAGATTGTATAAAACGTCTACAGTTCTGAAAGTTCAGCCTCAGGGTTTTAGTGGAATAAATCCGAGGTTAATAATCATGAAATATTAATTAAATAGTTTAATTAATATTACTATGTATTATTGGAGCTCAAAATTGTTGGTCCATTAGGTCATCTTGCTAGCCCTTTTGGTTATTGATAACAAGAGTCGCCGTAAATTAATTGGAATAATATGATTATTTAATTAAAGAGTTTAATTAATATTACGAAAGTGACACAATTTAATTAAAGAGAATTAATTAAATAATTGGGAGCATTGCAATAAAGTATCCTAATGTTTGGTCATATTGCAATGTAATTGTGAGTTTAGCCTTAATTACATGTTAGTACCCTTGACTAACTGGTTGACCGTTAGAGTTGACGGTCAATTAATAGTGAAATGGTGTTTTGGTCATTTTCACCTTAATTTATTTTTTAAAAAAATAAAAAAATTGTTAAAAATTATAAAAAAGATTAAAAGAATCTCCACCAATCTTGATAGGGTGAAGATTATATTAATAAAAAAATTAAAATAAATTAAAATTAAAAATTAAAAAAAAATTATGTTCTTGGTGTTCTTGGAGGTGGGGATCCAATCTGAATCTCCACCAAGAACACAACCCAAAAAAAAAAAAAGTTTGGGTTCTGCAGGAAAAAAAAAAAAGAAGAAAGAAAATTTTAGGTTCTGCAGATCTGCTCCATCGCAGAACAATAGAATCCAATTTTTTTTTTTTTTTTGGATTGTGTTCTTGGTGGAGATTGGATCTCAATCTCCACCGTCCATCAATGACGGTGGAGATTCAATCTGGATCTCCACCACACCAAGAACAACACCAAAAACAATTTTGACATAAAATAATTTTTTTAACGTTTTTTAATTGTTTGATTTTTCAAAAAAAAAAATTAAAAATGTATCTCCACCGTCCATCAAGATTAATAGAGGGTGGAGATCCATTTTTTTAAAAAATTAATTTTTTTCATTTTTTTTCAAATTTTGTTTAATTTAATTTTTTAACTTGGGGCAATTATGTCATTTCGCACATAAGTCAAGGTCAAACCATTACGTTTGACTGTGTCAACTAACGGTAGGGTACTAACGTGTAATTAAGGGCTAAACTCATGATTTTATTGTAATATTACTAAACGTCAAGGTACTTCATTGCAATTCGTTCTAAATAATATGATTATTTAATTAATGATTTAATAATTAAATAAAAATTAATAATTTTGAATTATTAATTATTTTATTTATTAAATAGGAGGTTGTAAGTTCGAACCATAACAAGGACAAAATGAATTAAATAATATGATTATTTAATAGTCCTAAAGGTCAAAGGTTCAAACTCTAAGAGATCAAAAATAAAATAGGATTTAGAATCCTACTTTGACTTGGTTAAATAAAACCCTAGAGACCTAGTATATATATGATATGATACTAGGAAAATAAACTAGTGCAATTAACCTACGAAAAACAAAGGAACGGCCACACCAAATTAAGAGAAGAAAAAAGAAAGTTTTTTCAAACTCTTTTCTGTGCAGGTTCAATTGGCCTAGGGAGAGAGACAAGGCGTTGTCTTCTCCTCTTTTCTACAATCCCCATCTCTTCATCCGTAACGTGCCCACACACGCGTTGTCAGACCACGGATCATAGCTTGGAAGGCTTGATGGTGAATCAAGAAGTTAAAGAATCAAGAAATGCATCAAATGTAATTGTAGTATAAAGTTTCAATCGCGTATGTACATAAACTCGATCTTTATGAAAATAGTTTTCAAGAAAAGAAAAAAATTTTGAAATCCAATTCCGCTGCCTTTATTTCATAAAACAAAATTTTCTCCCTTCAATAGTAATATATTTCTAAATTTAACTTCATCTACATGTTTCAGTATTAAAAAAACAAACAATCAACACTTTTATTCAGTAGTTAGAAAGAAAAAATAAACATATCATTCAGGTTTCAGGTTTCAGTATTATTCAGTTTTTAGAAAAATTTAGACATATTCAATTTTCAAATAAAAAAACAAACGACCCCTTAGTAACATGTGCAAAAAGTCAACACCTACAAATGCTATAAATTTTAAGCGGCTTATCAAAAACCCTATTACAGAGGGGTTTATCTAAAGCTAACTGACTTGACAAATTATTTGTCCTTACTATATCATTCACCACATTATCTCATGATTATATGGTAAGGACGAATCACTTGTCATATCATTTTGGGTCAATTCTTGATCTAACTAACGTTTTGTTTTTGGTAGATTTGCAAAAATCCAACAAGGTTTGATCCTTTTTCAAAATCAACTATATAGTTCCAAATTTAGATAAAAAAAATCTCGTTATTTTTTAGAAAGCACCGTATAGTTTCAAAATTTTGTAAAAAAATCCGTTAATTGTGTACCAAAAATGCAACTATAAGGTGTTTTCATCTAAATACCAAATTATAGGGTTGTTATTGAAAAAAAGTCAAACCTTAAGAGTTTTTGCAAATAGGGAATTTCAACTAGGTCCCTAACTTTTCCAAAAAATCACCTTTTTTTTTACTTTTTTTTCCTGTTTTTGGTTCGTTGGGTCGTTAGATTATCAGAAATTGCTCAAATTGGTTCCTTTGTTATTTAATCGTTAATAGAACATAACAGTGCCAGAGATATTTTGGTCTTATCACGTATTAATCATTCAAATGTCATATGTTAACAATTAAAAAAAAGTAACCAAAAAAGGGATGTTGAAGATCCGGCTCTGGATCTCCACCATCTTTTCTTTTATTTTATAATATATATATATATATATATATATATTTTATTTTTTATTTTTCTTTTTTTAAAATGTCAAATGCTTGTTGTTCCTTTGTTTTCAACAAAAGTTTTTAAATTTTTTAATTAAATAAAATAATAAATATATTTTTTAATTTTTTATACATTTTTTTATAGTTTAGAGGAGATTATTTTATTAAATATATTTTATTTTATTTTTAATGTATTTGAGATGATAAAATTATAATTTATTGATTTAATTAATGGCAAAACAAAATTTTTACAGATTCTGTGAAGGTTGACCGTCAAACATTTGATCAGAGGGACTTGAGTCATTTTCGATAATTTCGGAACCCAATAAACCAAATACAAAATGATAAGTTAAAAAAAAAATTCATAAAACATTAGGGACCCAATTATAACATTCTGTTTTGCAAATCTCACTTTATTAATCTAAACCCTAATTAGAGATGCGAATAAAAAAAAAACATAACTTCTAAAGCTACGATTGAAAATTGTTAAGTTGTTAATATGGACAACTAATCTTACTGTATATGTATGTACCAAATAAACTACTAATACCCCTATTAAATAATGTCTATATATATTACAGCGATCCTACCTGAGGTTTGCCATTTTACAGACAGAAATAACTTTATGAAAAATTGATTGCGAACCCCCTACTGTTACCGTTAACCATTTTAAAAGTTCAAAAAGTTAAAAAAATCAAAATACCCCTAATTAAAAAAAAATTAAAAATTTAAAAAATAAAAGGTGAATTGCACTAAAGTTTCTCTTTTTAAAAAAAAAATTAAAAACAATAAAATTAATTAAAAAAGGACAAATTAAGTTAACTTTAAACAAGAAAATTAAAAATAATAAAACAATAGAATTGCACTAAAATTAAATTCAGTTGTCCATCAGAATTGATGGATGGTGGAGATCCAATTTGGAAATTGGAACTCCATCAAGGAAAAAAAAAAAATTTACTCAATAGAACCAATCTCCAGCGATGGAGATTTTACATTTTTCAATTTTTTCTTGATCGATGGAGATCCAATTTTTAGATTTGATCTCCACCGTTCATTCTGATGGACGGTCGAGATTGGATCTCCATCTCCATCCAACCAAAATTTATTTTTTATTTTTTATATTTTTATAATTTTTTTTAAAAAAAATTATTTTTTTAATATAATCTCCATCGTCCATCAATATTGATGAACAGTAGAGATCCATTAAAATTTTTTTATTGTTTTAAATTTTTTTTTTAAAAAAAATAAGAGAAACTTTAGTGCAATTCACCTTTTATTTTTAAAATTTTTAATTTTTTTAATTAGCAGTATTTTAGGTCTTTTTGAACTTTTAAAACGGTCAACAGTTATATTTAATGGTCAACGGTAATGGCAGGGGAATTCGCTGTCAATTTTTTATAAAGTTATTTCCGCCTGGAAAATAACAAACCTCAGGTAGGTTCGCTGTAATTTATCCTATATATTTTTATGGCGAATTTAGAGAGGAGGCTGGTGGGGCCCACTGTCCAAAAATATTATTTAATAATATATTTTAATATATAAAATAAATATCACTAAGCCTCCATGAGTTTTATTGAGTTATTAAGAATCTATTGTGATTTGCTGGGGATTTATAGAAGTAGGTGAAATGTTACTTTTCAAAAGTAATGATGAAATAATCAATTTTAAGATTTAACAAATTTTTTAAAATACCAAAATTGCCCTCATTAATTTAACTTAAAAATAGTATGTCATTATATCTTTTTCCTTATATGATATTCTTTAACCCTAGCCTCTCCTTTTATTTATTTTTTATTTTTTATTGATAATACAAACTCTTGCTAGGAGTTGAATATTTTCTATCACTTTTTTAGGAAATTTTCATAAGTCAAATAATGATTTTAGTTTTCAAATTTAAACCCTTATTTTCATTATTTATTGAGTTCAAGATATTTTATTTTATTCATGAAAAATTCAAATTTTAAAATACTGTTCGTGTCGGCCAAGGTAACTTAAATACGAAAGTGATGCACAAATATGATAGTGCTAGTAGTTCTGGCGCAGGAGAAATGAATATATTGAGAGACAACATTGCAACAATTTTGATTCTGAGAACTAGGGATGATCATGGTTTCAGAACCGTCGGTTTCGGTTCTGGAACTGGCAATTTCGGTTCCTCTAGGAGGGGGAACCGAAATCGCAAACATGGGGAATCGGTTCCTGTTCCGGATCCGGTCCCGTTTCCCCACGATTTTAAATCCGGTTCCACACGATTCTGGTTTGGAAATTTTTTTAAAAACAATTGAGAAATTAAAATATTCTAAAAATATTAAAGTTAATTTAATATCATTTGGACCAATGGCTAGACATGGCCATGGTTTCGGAACCGCCGATTCCGGTTCTACTAGGTGGGGTAAAGAAATCGGAACCGAAACCGTGGGGTACATGTTCCAGTTCCGGTATCCGTCCAGTTCGAACCGAACCGAGACCATCTCTATCATTGGCCCACGTATTAGATATTAAACTGATAAGAACATATACTACACTTAATCTTAGCCAAAAAACCGAGAAAGGTATGAGTTGAAATGAGCCAAAGTTTCTTCTTTTATACCCATCTGCTCACTCCTCCTTTGCTTCACTTAGTCGATTTGGTATTGTGGTATTTCTTCAAATTTTATTTAATTTCTTTTATTTTTTTTTTCTTTTCAAAATTTCATATAGACAATTGATCCAAATTGTTGGGTTAGTAAATGATAGCAATTAACCTTGTTATTATCAACTAACTATTGTAAATAAATCTCTATATATATACACTAGCATAACATTAACTATTTAACTTAATTTTATTTATTTTTTTGCCTTTGAAATGCATGCTTTAATATATGTATAAGATTTTAAAGACAAATATAGTTTAATTTTTGTTGATCGATTAAGTCATCAAAAGTGTAAGAATTTAGCTGTAAAAATGTGAAGAAAAGTGTAGGAGTCGGTAGCAGTAGAGTAGCAAGCAAATAGAGTGAAAGAAAAAGAAAAAGTACTTATCCCACATCGATATTTTTACAAGCATGCTTCTCAGACATTAAACTACATAAGCAAGTGCAAATGGAGAGAACAAATTACAAAGTGGCATTGGCCACATATGTGGCCCAAGTTGGGCCGTTGGGACATATATATATAATTAAAATTTGGAACCGAAATCGAAATCGAATTGGAATCGGCGGTTCCAACCGGTTTCGATTCCCGCCAGTTTCGGTTCCATAAAAGGTGGAACCAGAACTAGGACTGCTTGGTCCCAGTTTCTAACCGAAATCGGAACCGACCATCCAGTTCCCGTTAGGAACCCCATAGTTCGGTCTGAACCTGCCCAGTTGAACCGAACCATGGCCAACACTATTGAGAACATAACGTTGGCCATACAACATTGGCCATACAACAATTACAATAATATTGTTAAAATAATATATAGATCAAGCAATTACTTTATTTTGAATAAAATAATAAATCAAAGTCATTTCAGTATCATATCTGTTTTGATCATTATATATTTGCATAGTATTTTGACAGTAACACTTACCAAACACATATGTATTACATTTGAACCCTGTAGCATTTTAAAAAGTACAATTTATCAAAAGTATAAATGCTTAACTTCACAGTTGATTATTCCTTCAGCACTGTTATTTTCAATTCTAAACTGACCCTTATTATTTGATGTTGAATTTCTTTTAGTTTGACTCATATTTTAGTACTTTTTCCTCCGAGTATAAATCTCTAGCTCTGCCCCTGATTTTATCCTCTGTCCTAAAGACAAATGTTAACACCTAAAAAGTTGGATAAATAGCTATTAAAAGTTGGGTAATTTATTGCATCCATTTTTCATTTTTGTAAACTCTTTTTTTAAGGGTCATTTTTATAAACTGTTAAATACTTGTTTTATCCGTGTGTTAGGGTCTTTTATTTTTTTTCCACTTAATACATAACGAGTCAGACTTGGACCTATTAAGTTATTTTTATTTGTGTTTTTTTAAGTGGTCAAATAATTTAAAATGCGAAAAAAATTCTGAAAATAAAAAGTAAAAAATCATGAGTTTTCACTTAATTTCAAATTATTGGATTATATTTAAAATATTTTTTTCCAAAAAAATCCTCCCAAAAATAACATATTTCCAATTTATCATACTTTTACCTAATACAATTTTCTCTCTTTTAAACTATTACTTATGATAAAGAGCTTTTAAAAAAATTGTTCATATTATGTAGGGTTGATGTCATCACTTACAACACTATTATTGAACCTTCAATTTTTTTTTTATTTTTTTTTTGGTAAGTAAAAATAAAACCCACTTATACTATTATTTATCTTATTTTAATCATGAATAAAATCTTATCAATATTTACATAAAAATGGTTAAGGATTTGTTAAATTATTTAGTTTTAGTTGTTTGCATCATATCCAATAAAAATGCATAACTAATAGTGATAGTGGCATAAATGTCAAATTATTTGGTTTCAGATGTTTTCATTATTATTTTTTAAAAAAACAAATCTGATACCTTACGGGTCAGAGGACTACCGAGACCTACTGAGATTAAACTATACAAGCATGGCTCGAACATATACTTCCATTTTGGAAGCCGTCTACTCCCAACACGGGAAGAAGTCTACCCACACAATTGTGCTTTTATAGGCAATGGTGAGATTAATATATACACTACCTAGACGTTGAACCTTGGTAATGTGAAGGCGTTTGAGGCTCCTCCAACCATCAAGGTAAGGGACCTTTAGTCTAAGATATTTTCATTATTAAAAAAATAAACAAGTTTACATCATATTCAGAGGTGAGGAAAAAAACAAATAAACATATCACTTGGCTTTCAGGTTTCAGTCCTATTGTGTGCATAATTTCATTAAGCTCAATGAATCTGGAAAAGTCAACAAAGCCCAATAGGTCTAGAGACGTCAACGAAGCCCAACGGGCTGGGAAAGCTGATGAAATCGAGGTAGCAAGTCAGTTCCAACTATGAGAGGTGAAGAAGGGATTAAACCCCTAAAGTTCGAAGCGAGCTAAGAAGACCTCGTCACCTCTCGCCTCACTGTCAGTTTAGCTCCAGCTCACAATCACTCAGCTCGAAGCGTATTTTTCAAATAAAGAAAGATCCCATGATTTAAGGGATTTAATCACATCAGTTGACCGCATTCAAATATGTATTTATTCCCTAATTTTTAGTGATTGTATTCTTGAATTAATTACAATAATTAGGGATATTATTATTTTCATAATTTCTAGTGATTCGATTAATGTAAACCAGTAATGACACCATCCCTTAACACTATAAAAAGGAAGGATTATCAATGGTACAAGGGTTACACTTTTTGAGAGAAAACACTTAGTGAGAGCTAAAGAGCAATATCATGATTATTATGGATGTAGGTTTTGATTTTCAGCCGAACCACTTTTAAAATCTTGTTTTCAATCTTATTTTTATTGCTCAATCGTTATATTTATTGTTTATTGCGTTAACCTAATTCGCACGTCAACATTTTGGTGCTAGAAGGAGGGCCCGTTTGAGGATTCAAACCTCAATTCTTTTTTCAGAAAAAACAGTTTTTGTGCCATTTACAAGTAATTTTCTAGCAATGACGAAAGGCGCAGGAACCCGTTCCAAGACAGCAAGAAGTAGGGATGTACCACCAACTGGAGGGCATTAAGAGGTATCTCACTAGCCTTAACTTCCATCACTAGTTCCAGGCGTGATCCCTATGGTCCCTACTATCCCACTTGTCTCAAATCCACCTACGAATCCACAGGGAAACAACCAAGCTGGCCCCTTCAGGCTACCAAACTTTAACATGTGGATAGAAAGGTAAGCCGAGATGGAGAAAATGTTGGCAGAGATGGCACGTGATTACCAGTTCCTAATACAGAACCAACCCATACGTGAGCAGGTTGTCGAGAGCAACTCACCTCCACCTCCAGTACGGGTAAACCCAATCCATACCACCCGTAATTCCACTAAACAAGATTCCCCTCGGCATGATGCTCAGCAGGGTGGATTTTCCTTTCACTCAACCAGTGCAGCGAGGAGAGCTGCGGGAGAACATGGTGAGCGGCATTGTAACGCCCCAAATTTTCCGTAATTATGAAAAGTATATTATTTTTATGGTGCATTTGGATGATAATGAGTCCACTTGAATATTGGTGAAGTCAATTTGGTAATGGGATAAGTATGGAATATTTTTGGAATAATTATTGAGATGGACTGTGATTATGAATAAATTTGTGCCATTGAAGAATTTTAAGAAGTTCAAGGGAGCAAATGGTAATTCAGAAGATATTTATATATATATGAGTATGTGTGTGAGTGTTTACACACAAGGAAAGTTAAAAAAAAAACAAAAAAATAAAAAACAAAAAGAGAATACTTGAGTGGCACAACACAAAAGCATTCTCTAAATCAAAAATAAAACAAATGAAGACCAGAGAGTGAAATTGGCGAGAGAGAAGAAAGAAAGAGGAGAGATGGCGTGAGAGAGGAGAGAGAAAGAAGAGAGAGAAAGAAAAGAGAAGCAGAAGGAGAAGGAAATTGGCGTTGGTCCAGAAGAGTTTTGTATTCAGAATAGTATTTCAGGTTTGGTGGTATTTTTTTTCGTATTTTTCAGATTTTTCAGAAATTTTCGGAATTGTTATATTATATTGATTTTAATTTATTTGGGATATATGGCTTATAATCTGTTATTTGAAATTGATTTTGGGATAATTTGATAATAAATTAATTTCGAATATATATATATATATATTGCTTATATATATATATATATTGTTATATATATATATATCTATTCTTGATAACACTGTTGATTAGCTATATATCTATATATATTGTTATATATATTATTTGTAATGATTTTGATTATATATATATTATGGTAATAAATTAATTGTGAATATATATATATATATATATATTGTTACTGATTTGGATTATATGTATTTAAAATATTCTGTATTCGTAATATGGTTTACGAAAAAAATATTCCGAATTGATTTTCGATATTACGGATAATATTATTAAAATATATATGATTTTGCGATTTGTTTCGAAAAGTGATTCGGGGCATTTGGATTTACTATGGATTTATGAGATATAATTGCACGTGATTTTAAATGTGATTTGAAGTGATTTCTGGATTCAGAAATCTTTTTGGAAATGAGTTTGTAATTTGTTTGTATATGTATTTTGATGCGATTCGAATTCCGAAAATCTGTATACTGATTTGGATATAATTTCATAATGTAAATTGATGATTCTGTTCTGAACAATTATATGATTTTCGAAAAATGCTTTGGCTCTGATATAAATAGACATAGATATGGATATAGGAGTTGACATGTCAATTGGGTTCTCTGAGTAGTACTACGCCTATTTGTTGATAGAGGTACCACCCCTTGCGGGTTGGGAAATTTGATCTGGGATACGCAGCGGGTCCTCCGTTGGTGTCCAACTCTGATATGTATATGGGATACGCAGCGGGTCCTCCGTTGGTATCCAACTCTGTTCTGTATAGCCCGTAATCCAGTCCAAAAAGTATGTTTAGTATATCAGGAGCCTGAAATGAAATTAGAAATGTGATATGATCTGTATATGCTTTGACTTGTATTTGATTTGAATTGAGCCCCAAATTGATTATTTATTTGTCAGTATATTTTTGATGATGATTTAAATGATATTACAATGTAAATGAAATATAGTTTTCTGTACACCCACTAAGCTATATGCTTAGCGTGCTGAGTTTTCTCACACGCAGGTAAAAGAATTGTTGAAGGGGACAAGGATCAGAAAGAGTAGAATCTGCTGAGATAGTGATCAGAGTCACATCACTCCTGCATTTTTGGTAGCCTACGACATATTTGATGTTTTATATGTATTATATCGGCATGCATGGACAAGAATGTTTTTGTAAATATTTGAAATGGTATTTAGTTTTTATGTATGTTTTGTAATATTTGGGCCCATGGATTTTAAGGTTTTTAAAGTTGAATATATAATATTATTTTAATATAATTTGTTTTGGTAAGTCGCACTGGATATGGAAGGGTGCGCAATTTGATTTAAGATTATAGAAGTGTGGATTTTATGAGTTGTGAAAACAGGTTTTGGAAAGTCAGAAACACAGAGGAAACTCTGGCGAAATTTTCAGAAAATCTTTTTGGACCATAATTTACATATTTATTCGGATCATTACTTAAAGTTTATGTTCTGAAATGTGTTTTCCGTATCCGGTAGCGCTCCCCGATTCGGTCCGAGCGGATTCGGGTCGGGGGGTGTTACAGGCATGAAGGCTCCCATCGCACTGGTCCGGTAATCCACGTGAACGCCAACGGTGAAAAGTATGTGGAGCTCAATAGAGATCATCGGAGTGTCCCAGCCCACAGCTAGACCCACCAATCCAGGTCGCCACACATCAACATGAGACCCGCGAGCAGCGACCTGACAAGGGCAATAATAGAGATGCCCACCAAGTAACACCAGTCATCGGAATTTTGAGAAACCAGGTTGTTGCACAACAACTGGACAGGAGAAGAGGGTCGCCAGGTAGACACCCAAGAAGGTCGCCCAACCCATAAAATCAGTCCTAAGGCAATATGACAGATCGCAGAGAAGATAGTGTGACCTCCATGGCATCAGTGGCAACCCGTCCTGCTGCCGAATATCAGGTATTGTTGTAAAGGCTAGAGCAACTAAAACAACGAGGTGGAATGGCAGATTCTATAGATAAGAATATAGAGCGGAGCCCATTCTGCTGGGATATAGAGAACTAGCCACTGCCAGATCGCTTCAAGATACCCAATATTCTCCTCTATCAGGCGACGAGTGATCCCTTCGATCACCTGGATGCCTACAATGTGCAGATGAGTTTATTCATAATGAGCAGCAGAATCAAATGCCGAAGCTTCCCAACGACGCTCGGGGAGATTCCCAGGAAATAGCTAAGTGGACTTCCAGCCGTGAGTATTTAGAGTTGGGACCTTTGCTAAGAGCTGTACATGTAACAATATCAAGCTCTAAGGAAGCAGATCGTTCTTTCCTTGCATCTAGCAACAATCTTCCAAAGTTCAGGCAAGCCCCTGAAGGATTACATAGCTCGCTTCCAGAGAGAGGTGAACTGCGTTGACAGCCCAACAGATGAGAGTGCGCTAACAGCGATCACTATCGGGCTACAAAAGGACAGTAAGCTCTACAGGAGTATATATAGCAAACCTGATGAGAATAAGGGAGCTGCACCAAAGGATCCATTGCATGTTCCGATTGGGCCAATAACAAGGGCAAGGGCTAAGAGATTCAAAGAAGCACTCAATGGCCTAATTCAAGACACATGGGCTGATTCTGAATTATTAAAGTCCAAGATGAACCCATATGAAGACCAAGGCTTGATTAACATCATCAAGGCAATTGATTGGGCCGAATAAGAGAAGGCTTAGGCGTGTGGCACAATTTCGACTTGGGTTTGAATTCAATATTTGCTTGTTTTAGTTTTTTCCATTTGTAAGGCAATTATGCTCATTCTATTTTTCTGTTTGTAAGGCCTTAATGGCCGAATATCTTATTCCTTTTTTAGAGATAGGCGTGTAGCCTTTCTTGACTTTTAGGGTTTAGTTTATAAGGATCTGAATGGATGTAAGAGAGGCAGACTTGATTTTGAATGAAAATTAAGAGAATTTTCTCTTTTGTTCTTTGAGAACTAACTGAAACTTATCAGAATTCTCTGTGGCGTTCCTCCTTGAATACCATTCCCTTTGCTTTCTGATAAGTCAGATCAGACTATACTGCAAGCTTAGAGCATACTAACTCGGAGTATGAATTCAGAGTAAGAAAGCTATAAAATAAAATAAGAAATGAGGAAAATAAATTCGAGATTAGGAAAATAAAGAAGAAAACTGTATCTTACATTCAGAGAGGAAAGATTACAAGAGAGGAAAGATTGTATAAGCTATAGGATATTATTTTGGATATTTTCGAGATGCTTAACTAGAGAGGTGTCATACCCTTATATAGGGAGAGCATGCTCTCAAGATAAGATCGATGAAATTTCCAGACAATTTCTAGGATTGCTAAACACCAAATAACTTTAAAAAAGTAGATTACAAAATAACAACTACTTTAATAAAGCATAACAAACAAAAACTTTATGTAAAGCAAAAGTAAAGTAAAGGTGATGATGGTAGAAAGATGCCCACTAAGGTCACGTGTTCTTATCACCTTGACATAAAGGTGGTGGAGTCGGTCTGAACCTTATCTAAAGGGAATCAAACTTTATAGGGATCTGGATTGTGCTCATCATCGTACACATCATCCATAGGATCCTGGCTGTATCCAGCCTCACATAGGTGAAAACTTCCAAAGGACATTCCCTCAGAGTCTTCGTCTTCATCATTTTGAGTAGGTTGAGACCTGTAACTTGATAACTTACTTTTAAGTGTTGCTGGTGAAGTCCCTTCCTTAAGCAATGCTCTAGCAAGAGTCAAAACTTTCTTTTCTTCTTTAGATGAAGAGGAGGTGGAAATAACCTCCTTACCTCTAGCCTTCTCATTAAGGCGTTCAAGTAATCTCTTGGGTGGAAAGAGAGTGATTAAGTTGAAGGTTCTAGCATAGAATTCTTTAACTGGATATTTTTGCCACCATCGATGTAGAAGACCCGTAGAAAAGCTGGAGTAATACCTTTTTCTGCCTCAAGACTGAATGGATCTTCATTGAACTGATACTCCCATCTTAAAATTCATGGAACTTGATAAAGTGTCAAGAAATAAAGAAAAGAGAGTTCTATAGGAACTTTCTACTGGTTGTGCTGGTAAAATTTATTAGAGGCTTCCAGGACACATTCTAGAAGAGCATCACCAACTACACCATACTGTAACAACCACTGCAGAAACCAGCAAGGAATAGGAACCCTACTGAAATCTTTAGTAGTGATGGATAGTTTAATGAACCAGCTATGACCATAGTTGCAGTTCTGGTAATTCAGAACTTCATTCCAGGCCTGAACATAGTCAAAGAAATTATAAGAGTTAGGAATGACTCTTAAATCTTTGAACTTCTGTTTGCTGAAAAGATTATCACCCCAGTCTTGAGGGGAGAATACATCAAGGATAATCATCTTGGAGTAACTGATTGACTTGTTACTCTTGTAGTAATGGGTGATACGAGCATAGCCTATTTCCATCAGGATAGTCTCAAACCATTTTCTCGATTTTTGAGAATCAATGGAAGGAGATAGATGGTCTATAAGATAGATTTGAGCAATTAATTCTAGGTCTGATCCCCAGTGCTCAGCTTCAATAAAGGAGGCAAGCATCCTGGTTGTACGCTGAAGATTAGAGGATGCTGAATCTGCAGAAACTCTTTTAATGCTGCTTGGAACAGCAGCTTCCTGAGTTCTCTTTGGAGCCCTGCAAGAATTCACGGGTTGGAAAGTCTGGCAAGAAGTTATTCTCGCATTTGATAAACTCAATGTCAAAATCAAAAATAGAAAGTATTGCTTGCCACCTAGCAAAAATCTGTTTAGAGGCTAGGTTTTTCACATCTTTTTTCAAAATTTCTTTTGCAGATTTGTAATCTACCCTAATAAAAAAATTTTGATTTAGTAAATCGCTTTGAAACTTTGAAACAGATAATAAAATCGCAAGGATTTCTTTTTTGACTGTTGAGTAGTTCTGCTGGGCTGGTTTCCACACCCCAGAAGTAAATCTAACAAGGGCAGTCTTCCCTACTAGATCTTGTTTAAGAATACCCCTATAACCGTATTTAGATGCGTCAGTCTCCACTATTTTGAAGGCATCTGGATGAGGGATGGCTAGGCATGGTAATTCTTTAGCCTTTGATTTGATCTTCTGGACAGCTTTAGTACAGGCATCTGTCCAAGATCCATGACTCTTCTTAAGCCTTGCGAATAAAGGCTTAGCATCTTTGACCAGGTCTTTGTAAAAGTCTGCTAAATAATTCAGACTTCCCAGAAATCTCTGTAGTTGTTTTTTGTCTGTAATTTCATCAGGAAACTTCTCTGCAAAGACAGTGGCCCTATCAATTGGAGTAACTGAGCCATGGTAAATGTTATGACCCAGAAATCTCACGTTATCCTGAAACAACTTTATCTTTTTGGCAGATACGACCAATCCTGCCCGCTGAACAACTTTATGGAAGGTTTTGAGGTGCTTCCAATGTTAATCCATACTCTTGAAAAATACCAAGACATCATCAATGTAAACGATAATGAAATCCATATAAGGATTAAAAATATCATTCATAATATGTTGGAACTCTGAAGGAGCATTCTTCAGACCAAAAGGCATCACGTTCCATTCATAATGCCCAAAAGGAACTGTAAAGACAATTTTATACTTGTTTGCTTCAGCAATCTGAATCTGCCAATACCCATTTTTCATATCAAATTATGAGAAGATACAGGCTTCATAAAGCCTGTTAAGGAGGTCTCTCTTATTCGGAATAGGATACCGAATCCATTGTAGTGCTTCGTTTAAAGGCTTGTAATTGATAACAAGTCTTGGAACTCCACGTTCAAGCTCTACTGCATTTTCAACATAAAATGCTGGACAAGACTAGAGAGAATGACTCTTGCGAATTAAGCCTTTTCCCATGAGTTCTTCAACTTCTTTTTTGCAGATATCCAAATGTCTGCTATTTATCTGGATGGGTCTTGCTTTGGTAGAGACTCTTCTTTCATCAAAACTATTTACATATGGAAGGCATACCGTATGCTTCTTTCTAGACCAAAAAGCATTAGGAACATCTGAACATACAGATTCCTCGAGTTGCTTCTGGAACTGTCGAACCTTCCCTTAAATAGCTGGCTGATTCAGCTGTTGAGAAGTAGACTTATACTTTACCTCTTCTTTAAGAGATAAAAGGAATTTCTCCTTTCTAGAGATTTTCTCTCTGAGATTATGAATCTCCTTATACTTCGATTGTTGAGCAAATGAGAACTTGATAAATCGTCCATCTATATTGGACTCAATCCCTTTTTCTGCTGTAACCGTAAAAGGATAAATCATACTGAGGAAATGAGTCCCAAGGATAACTGATCCTGATAATCCTTTAACTAATATGAATGGAGTTTCAAAACATACTCCATCATTGTAGACTGCTGCTTCAGAGAGTTTATACTCTATCAGCATTCTACCACCATTTGCTGTATTCAGCATTTGAGTGGTCTTGGAAAAGTAGTGTGAAGGAATAATACCCTCACTAATACAATTCAAGTCTGCACCTGAATTGATCAATGCTTCTCCTTCAAAGATAAAGGCTTTTGATACAACAATGGCAACCTTTGAATACCATTTCTATACAATAACCTTTTCTATGTTGTTGCCTGTTGGAGGAGCTTCCTCTTGATTCAGCTACTCATTCAGCTGTAAGGTTGAAGGCTCATTAACCTTCATTTCTTTAAGTGTACCAGCAAGGTCTCTAACTGAATCAGCCTCAGAAAATACTTGCGAGTGATAAGATTCACAGGCTTGTATTCGCTGATCTTGATCTTGCTGCTGCTTCTTTAAAGCTCTTAATTCCTCTTTATAGGAATTCATTTCAGCTCTGAGTTCAGTGACAGTAGGCTGTTTACTAGCTGCATTTTCATTCTGAACCCTTTGTAGAATCTCTTGAAACGAATAATACTGCTTAGGAATTTCAAGTTGTCTTTCAGATGGTCTTTTATCACTAGCCATAGCAACATATCTTTCCAGAGCAGATCGTCTCTTAACTGGATCATCAATGGCATCGATACAGTCTAGAATAAGACTGTCTTCCTTTTTCAGCATATTGATGCTAAGTCCATTAAGCTTAAGGATGGACTTATAATGATCACAGTTACACTGTTCTTCTTCTTTAGAGGAGGATGAAGATTCTGTAAATTCAGAATCTGAATCAGTGTCTAAGATGTCATCGATATAATCGACTTCATCTTCTTCGTCTGAATTTGACAGAAGAACCTTCTTCATGTAGCGTTTCATCTTGTCGCTACAATCCAGACATTTATTTTTTCTTTCGGTGTACAGTTATTACTGTAATGCCCTGCTTTCCTACACCTATAGCAAATAGGTGTCTTTCTTTTTCCTTTACCTAAATTCAGGTAAGGTTTCTTTCGTTGTTGCTGGCGACACTGGTTCTTCTCTTTATTAGATCGTTTAAAGAACTTCTTTCTTTTGAACGGTCTATACTTCTTGCTTGCGGACCTATGTTTAGGAGGCTTTGAAGAGGACTTATTGTAGCCATATTGCTTACAAAAGTCTCCCATATTTTTCTTTGAGGAACCCTTATCCATTTTACGCTGCAACTTCTGCTCAGTACATATGGCCAAACCTTCAGCGACTATTTTAGAGGAAATATCACCATAGGTAAGCACATGCCATGGAATGGATCCACCATATTTGTTCTTAATTCTGGTTCTGACCCTTTCAGCAAATAAGGCGGGTAAACCAGCAAGAAATCTTTCTTTCCAAAAGTCCATGCTAGAATCTTTGCGTTGAAAGACTTTAGAGAAGTATACACTTTTATACTATCTAAAGTTAGATAATGTTTGAGACTTTAGATTTATCAGCTACTCACTCATTTGGGCCTGATAGACATCCATATTACCCACAAAGTGTAGGCATATAGTATAAATGAGGGAATTAACCATATCTGGTTTTACCCTAGGATTTCCCATTTGATCTATTTGAGAGTGATCAAACGTAGTAGCTGATTTAATGGTGTACTTTTTGTTCATTTGTGAGATGATCATCCCACCATCCTGCCAATTCTCCAGTAAATCCTGAAGTAATAAGTAAGAGTATATGCCCTTCATTATTGTCTTTCAATAAAGACGCTTGAGCATACATCAGAATATGTTTGAGGGTCTGCATAATCTGATATTCAGACTGCACATCAATATTGCATTCGACCAAAGATCTATCATCAAAGGCCTGGCTATCAAATATTCCTGGACCATCTTCACTGAGGAGATCGACTGGTGTTGGTCGATGATAGTAAGGCTTTGTTTGATATGTTGGGCTTGGTTTACTAAACGCAAGCTTATTAAGTTGGCCTGTATCAAATGGCTGGGAGGATTCAACCAGTTCACCTCTTAATTGGGATTCGAATAGTCCCAATTCATTCGTATCAGTGCCAGATAGAGCATCAATATCAGTTAAGACATTAATGTTCTTGCTAGAGGTGCCTTCATCAATCTTTAGCTTGGCTATCCTCTTATGGATTTCATGGAGCAGATTATCATTATCTGCACCCAAATTGCATCCTTTAATATCTGGCGGAGGCTTAAACGGAGCTTGTTGCACTACACTAGCGTTAGTAATTAAGCCAGTGGGGACTCTTTGAAGGATATTTTATATCTTGGTAGCTTCTTTGCCAAGTGATTGTAAGAACAAATTTGTATAATTAACTTGCTCCACAACACTAGATAGTGCACCCATAGTAGCAGGTTGATCATTCTGCTTTATGCCTTCCTTATAAGGAACTGCACGAACTCCTTCTTTTATAACAATCGGTTGCTTGGAAGGATGTACCGTAGTAATCGTGGTGTTAACTCCTGTCTTGAAAGTTTTGAATGAAATTTCCATCATGTTGACCAAGGAGTCAGGCTACTGTAATTCAGCAGGTTCTTGCTATTGTAATTCAGCAACAGGTTCTTGCCGTTGTAATTCAGCACATTCCATATGATGTTGCTTGAAGTATCTCCTGAGAAATTCAAAGAGATCAAACTTCTGGCTATATTTAAGGAAAGAAAAATACTTTCCATACAAAAATAGCCTTTGTTTTTCAGAAAAGCAAGATAGGAACTATTCCTTGTATCGTCAGTTTTCTGGTGCATCAAACGCTCTCTTTATCTCAGCTTTATCTATTCCAGAAGATACTGAAATAGTGTTGATGTGAGGAACATCTGCATCTTGAAACCCTAAAAGTGTAGGGCTTGGTGGACTAGCAGGTTCAAAAGCTCTTGAAGAGGCTGGAACCTCCACTTTATAAGAAGACCTACCAATACCAAATGCTTGAGTTATTCCTTCAAAAATTAAGGAACTCTGAGGCTGAGCAGGTGTACTCGAAGTAGACTTTCTCCTAGATTCAGAAGAAAAGTTATCACTTTGCAGTTTAACCCTTTAAGTGGAGTCAAACTTTAATTCGACAGATCCATTATCGTATTCGATGATTCTTTCGATCTCATGATTCTGCACAGGCTTTGGAAGCTGGATCTCATCCCATGCAATAGTTTTGGAGACAACCAGTTTGAAGGATGCTGGATTTACCCTAAATAAGGTTGTATGGCCCTTCTTGTCGTGTACGATCTCCTTGACTTTGAGATCTGGAGTGATGGAGTTCATCACCTTGAAATAGACTCTGTACACGATAGCTAGATGGCTAGTACCTTCAGTTACTCTGAAGCCACTAATTTTGAGATCAAGAATAAGAGAGTCTGAGACGTTCTCATTCCTTGCATCTACTGAGATGTTTGAACAGCAGTCGAAGTAGACAGGACCTGCATGTAGGCTGGTCTCAATACATCCAAAGAGCGAATCTTTGAACCCTTGATGTCTCTTGTCACGGACACATATTAAGGCTGCCGTATTCAGCCCTTCTCGTACCAGTGGTTTTAAGGCCACTTGTACCAACCTAAGATGCACATATTGGAACTCTTTTTTGTGCTGATCAAAGAAACTCTTGGGCAAGAGATTTACCTGTGTACTATCTCTGAATACAGAAATAGTTTCTTCAATAGTTTTAATAAAATATTTACTTTTAAAACTAAAAGAACTAGTTTTATTCACCGAAAAAGCAGAAACTTTAGGGATGCTCCAATTGTGGAGACTTTGCTCTACGTCTGATATTTCTATCATCTCTTTATTTCTACTAGAAGATAGCGGAGCAAATGAAGAAGAAGATGAGGTGGAAGAAGAAGTAGAAGCCATTCTAGATGACAAAGATCTAATCAAACTAGATATAGTAGTGGTCTCTATGTTTTAGAAAACTGTCAGTGGCAACAACGTCTCAACACCCTCTCGGCTGAAGGGCTAACGGCCTACAGACCTCGTAACAAAACACCATGACCAATACAGGATTTAGAACAAAAGATCAAAACCACTTTCGAACAACAACTTCAAATCCTTGACACCCTAGCTTCAATCTCTATTTGAACTCTATATTTAGCAGATTCAAAAAACTCTAGAATTTCAAACCAAGCAAGTTCTTCCTCAATACTATCAGCATTTTCCCAAAAGTATCGACAAAGTCTGCAATCGATTTCTAAGGATCTAAGACGTATTTTTAGAAGAGTGAGTGAATTTATCATAACCACTATAGGTGTTGGGTCAAGGTTTCCATCTGAACCAGAGGTTAGAACGATCTTCGGCATCAATCTTGATACAATCGATGAGGTTTTTATCAAAACCCGTCAGGATCCTCAGGGATTTGTACAAGCGATCCAACACCCATATTCGCATGGAGGAATCTTTCAGGGTTCCCAAGAAAAATAACTCTAACAATAGGAAAGATGGGGGCGTAAGCTCACATGATAGGGGTAAACGAGAGAATAATGGGGGGAACAACAATGGTAACAACAATTATAATAGGAATGGGGGCTTGCAGAGAGATGAAGCCTCAATTGTAAGAAGGAATGCAGGTCGTTACCAGATCTATGCGGAGTTGTCCGAGTTTTGGGACAGAATCTTCACTACAGAGAGGAACAAGGAAGAGTTCAGAAGGCTGCCTCCCTTGAGGACGCCCATGCGAGTCAGAAATCCCAAAAAATTATATGCTTATCACAATGAGGTGGGCCATACTACAACTGACTGTTTCGAGCTCAATAACACTATTGAAGATTTAATCAGGAGAGGTCACTTGAGGGATTATGTCATGCGACCTAGAAACTAGCCTCAGCAGCAACAGCTGTTTGAGCCCGCTCATCCAGAGCTAATCCCAGACGAACCAACCGTAAGGGCGATCCATATTATTTATGAAAGGCCACACCTTACAGGTACCTCTAACAGGTCGCTTGCACGCTACATGAGAGAAGTAAGTTAACCTGTCATAAGCATGATGAGTTTAGATGATCGACTTGCGAAGCAATCAAGGACGATGGCGGAAGGTGTAACCTTTAAAGACGCTTATATGCGAGGAGTGCACTGGCCACATAACGACGCAATCATCATCAAATCCACCATCGGGACAATAGCCATCTACAGTATAATGATTGACAATGGTAATTCAGTGAACGTTTTGTATAAGGCGACCTACGAAGAAATGAGGTTAAAGCCAAGCCATCTGCGACCTTTAAAAGAGCCTCTCTACGATTTCACCGGGGACTCTATCGTTCCATTGGGGCTCATCACTTTGCCCCTAACACTGGGAGAACCAGGTCGTCAAGTAACCACCATGGCAGTGCTCAATGACCTACAACGCTATCCTAGGGAAGCCAGTGCTCAATGACCTAGAGGTAATCACTTTAACTAAACACCTGACCTTAAAGTTCCCAACTCTAATAGGTGTAAAAAGTGTTCGCGGAGAACAGAAAGTGGCTAGGTCTTACTATTGCGAAGACAGTCACGATGGCATCCGGCGAGCAGGCAGCCAAAATAAACACCAACGAGCATAGGATAAATACTCTAACAGGGGCTTCCCGCAACCAGCCAGTTTCGAAGCTCGATGATAATATTGATCCACGCGAGATCAACGAGGGTGAAACTATTGGGCCCGTCAAAGAGCTGGAGGAGGTCCAGATAGACAAGCTGAAACCTGATAGAACTTTGAAGCTGAAAGGTAGTTTAGACCCAACAATTAAAGATGTAATGCTGGCATTTCTGAAGGAGAATCTCGACGTCTTTGCTTAGAGGCACAACGACATGGTGGGGATCAGCCCCGAGGTGATGGCACACAGACTCAATATAGATTCGTCTTTCAAGCCCATCAGATAAAAGAGAAGGGCGATGAATGCAGAGATATATATGGCCCTAAAAAAAGAAGTTATGAAGCTCCTAGCTAACGGATTCATCAGGGAATCCTACTACCCTAATTGGCACGCCAACCCAGTGTTGGTTAAAAAGAAGAACAACAAGTAGAGGATGTGACAGGTGGTATCCTTGATTCCTTGAGGTGCCTTGGGGATTACTCGTAAAGTTGGAGGAAAATTTTGGGCCTTCGATGTCTTATGCGGCAGTTGATGCAGTTTCTGGTGGGTAATGGGGAGGATATTTCCCTTTGGTTTGATTATTGGCATTTGTTGGGTCCTTTGGTGGAGGTGTTTGGGAGGCGGATTATTTATGATTCTGGTCTTGGTCTTCATGCTAGGGTGGCGGATGTTATTCAGGAGAGGGATTGGGCTTGGCCTCGTTCCGTAACTGGGAATTGAATGGACATTATTAATGGTATCCCTGATTCTTTTAGGCCTAATAACACTCAAGCTGATACTTTATGTTAGGTTGAGGACTCTCGTGGGGCTTTCTCTATTCATAATGCTTGGGAATCTCTTTGGTCCCGGCATCTAGCAGTGGAGTGGTTTAGGTCTGTTTGGCATTGTAAAGCAATTCCTAGACATGCTTGCATCTTCTGGCTGGCCATTAGGGATGTTCTTTCTACTCAGGATAAGCTTCTTATTTATGGCTTGATTTCGGCTATTCGTTGTGTGTTTTGTGGAGGGAATTGTGAGGATGTCCCTCATCTCTTTTTTAATTGTTCCTATTCTTACGAGGTTTGGTTTGCTCTTTTAAGGAAGTGTAGGTTACCTCTGCGTGCTCGGAGCTGGGAGGCTACTATTCTTTGGTTTTACCATTTTCGCAGGTCCGCAGCTTCGTGGGTGGGTGGTGCATATTTGCCAGGATGCATGGCGAGTTACATAAACCTGTTACTATAGTTGTGCGTTCCATTGTTAGATATGTTTGTATGCGTCTTAATTCCTTATCTGGTGTGATGTCTTCTCCTGCTAATAGATGGCTCCACCAGTCTTGGGGTTTATCTGATTTTATTTTTTTGTAATCCTCTTGTTTTGCCTTTTAGAGGTCTTGTCCCTTTTGCTAGTTTACTGGTGGTTACTTTTGGCTGTACCCTGTGATAGGGTTTGTGCTTAGCTTTTTTTGCTTTGCTGTGTTTTGTGTTTCGATTGCCTGTCCCTTGTCTGACCTTGTAATATTCTCGCTGGGATATGCCCCTTTGCTTTTGTTTTATCTCTTTGGTTAATATACTTACATTATCCAAAAAAATCAAGTAGAGGACGTGTGTAAACTTCACCGACTTCAATAAGGCTTGTCCAAAAGATAGTTTTCCCCTTCCAAGAATTGACTAGCTTGTAGATTCAACAGTTGGACACGAACTACTAAGTTTCATGGATGCATACTCCAAGTACAACCAGATCCTCATGTTTGAGGCAGACAAAGAGCACACCTCGTTCATCATAGACAAATGCCTCTATTGCTACAAGGTGATGCCTTTTGGTTTAAAGAACGCAAGGGCGACCTATCAGCGACTGGTCAATATGATTTTTGCCAAGTAGATAGGCAAAAAATGATGGAGGTGTATATGGACGACATGCTCGTTAAATCAGTCAAAGCGACGGACAACGTCGTAAACTTGGAGGACATGTTTCAGGTATTAAAAGAATATCAGATGAAACTTAACCCTCTTAAATGTGCTTTTGGTGTCGCTTCTGGGAAATTTTTAGGTTTCATGGTAAACTAGTGAGGAATCGAAGTAAACCTAGAGAAAATCAAGGCGTTGTGCGACATGCAGTCACCCACCAAGCCTAAGCATGTGCAGAGCCTCAATAGTCAGGTTGCAGTATTGAGTCGTTTCATCTAGTAGTTGACAGATAAATGCGTCCCCTTTTTTAACATGCTACGAGGGAACAAAAAGTTTGAGTGGATGGAGGAATGCGAGCTCGCCTTCCAGCAGCTCAAAGAATGCATAGGGCGAGCTCCCTTGCTATCAAAACCACAAGACGGAGAGAAGCTCATTGTATACCTAGCGGTGTCTCAGCAAACAATAAGCATATGGTCTTAGTGCGGGAGGAAAACAAGATCTAACTGTCAGTCTACTATGTACGCAAGAGGCTGCAGAACGCTGAGAGCAAGTATCTATAGATTTAAAAGCTCGCATACTGCCTGGTGATGGCGTCTAGGAAGCTACAACCTTACTTCCAAGCCCACAGCATCGAGGTACTAACTAATTATCCTTTGAGACAAGCTCACATACCTCAGGGAGATTATTGAAGTCGGCAATCGAGCTGGCATAGTACGACCTGGAATATAAGCAACGGGCAGCGATCAAAGGTTAAGCCTTAATAGATTTTGTGGCAGAGTTTTCAAGCTTAGAGGAGAAGCTTCAACAGAAAGAACCTTTACAAGAAGCTTCCACTCCTACCTTCGTGCTCAAGGGCAAGTAGAAAGAACCTGTTTTCCCTCTGTAGGAACTATATGTCTACGGGTCATCATGAAAAAGGAAAGCCAGAGCAGGTGTTCTCTTAATCAGCCTGGAGAAACACAAAATCCACTGCGCACTGCGATTAGACTTCGCTGCGTCCAACCACAAAGTAGAATATGAAACCCTCCTCATTGGACTATGTTTGGCTAAAGAGTTACAAGTGCAGATAGTGAAGATCTACAATGATTCACAGTTGATTGTGAATCAGACCAATAGAGAATTCTAAGCTTACGGCGCAAAAATGGTGGCCTATCTACAGAGAGTCAACGAGCTTCTAGAAACGTTCTAATGGCACGAGATCCACCAAATTTCCCGAGATCGGAACACATATGCTGATGCTCTAGCCCGTTTAACGACCTCAAAAGATACAGACTTGTTTGACGTTGTGCCAGTGAAGCATCTACCAGAACCCAGTATAGCAACCAAGGAGGCCACCACAGTGATCAGAACCTTGTCAGGCTCGTGGATGATTCCTCTCATTGATTATCTTACGAGCGGGCTGTTACCTGAGGAGAAGAATGAAGCTCGACAATTGCGGATATTGGTAGCGAGGTATGTCATTTATGACGACATGCTATTTAAACGGGGATTTGCAACACTATTACTACGATGTGTGGATGAAGAAGACACTGCTTTCATCCTTAAGGACATTCACGCAAGCCTCTGTGGCAACCATAATGGGGTCTTTCATTAGCTCACAAAGTATTACGCCAATCGAACCGATGACCATCGCATTACAAATGCGATGCTCTAACCTCTGAGCTAAGCGGGCTTAAATAACAAAAATGAGGGCTTCTGCTAGCCAACGATGAAGCAGAACGCTATCGACCTGGTGAAGACGTGTGACAAATGTCAGACATTTGCAAACGTACCTTAAGCTCCCCTAGCTCTTTTACACTCAATGGTTAGTCCCTCGCCATTTTCCATATAGGGGATGGACCTGATTGGGCCACTACTAACAGCCTGTGGTAACTGTAAGCATACGGTAGTCGCTGTGGACTACTTTACTAAGTGGGCAGTAGTTGAAGCTCTCAGTGATTTCGACCAAGAAAATTGAAAATTTTGTGTGGAAGAATGTTGTGAGGGAATTTGGGGTCCCTCAAAAGATTGTCACAGATAAAGTCATACAGTTCGAAAGTCGAAGGTTCAGGTCGTTCTGTGAAGACCTCACCACAACCAAGAGTTTTTCTGCAGTTGACCACCTACAGGCAAATGGGCAGGTAGAGATAGTGAACAAGATCATCAAGCACACATTGAAGACAAAGCTTAAGTGAAAAAGGAGGCTTGGACAGACGAACTCCTAAAGGAGCTATGGGCTTACAAGACTACCGCGAGAAGTACTACAGAGGATACCCTGTTTTCCATGATTTATGGAACAGAGACTATAATCCCAGCTGAAGCCATAGTGAGCATGCACCGAATAGCAACATTTGGCCTAGAATAAAATAACAACATACTTGTAGCAAATCTCGACCTGATTGAAGAAAAGAGGGACGCTGCTCGTTTAAGGGTGGCTATGTACCAAAAAAGGGTTGCCAGGTACTATAACAGGAAGGTCAAGTTGCGATAGCTCAGTAAGGGCGACCTCGTTCTAAGGTTAATTCTGCCCGGAGCTCGTAACCCTCAAGAAGGAGCCCTAGGCCCAAATTGGAAAGGTCCTTACATGGTGGATGAAGACCTAGGAAATGGGGCATACCACCTCATGAACGTCAATGAAGCTCGAGTTCCATGAGCTTGGAATGCAGAACACTTGCGCAAGTACTACCAGTGATTTCTTATTGTATTTGTTTTTATGAGTACGAAGTGTATCAACTCTAATTACTACATCAATAAAATTCTTCTTCTCTACAAGCTCTCATGTACTTTATGTTATACTCTCGACCTTGGGGGGCTAAGGGGAATGATGAAGTGACATGCAAAGACAAATGCAAAATGGAAATTTTAAAAAAAAATTCAAGTGTTGGCAACACTTGCAAGCGAAAAGGTTTTTACCTTCCAATTAGCGAGGTCAACCAAACGAGCTCGCAAACAAGAAGATTTCCACCTTTAAACTAGCGATATCGTTAAATTGATATAGAAATTGGCGGAACTCGCCAACCTGGGAGCTCACGAGCTCTTAAATTAGATAGGTCAATAAAAATACTTGAGTTGATAAAATTCACAAAATTGAGTATAGAAATTGGTGGAATTCGCCAACCTAGGAGCTCACGAGCTCTTAAACTAGCGAGTTCAATAAAAATACTTGAAGTGACAAACCTCATAAAAATTTGAGTATAGAAATTGACAGAACTTGCAGACTTGAGAGCTCACGAGCTCTTAACCTAGCGAGGTCAATAAAAATACTCGAGGTGATAAAGCTTACAAACAAGAAAGTTAAGTGCTTTCAAACTAGTATGGTCACAATTATTAGTCTTATAAGCTTTAAGTTAGAAGTATTAAATTATTTGCAAACATAAGTATGAAATGCTTAGACGAGCAAATAAAGAAAATACTACCACTTAAAAGCAAAAGACAAATATTTATTAGAAAGCCAAGGGAAATAACTGAAGGCGAGATGAAATTACAAAGTTCACAGCTTGAAAATTGAAGCAAGTATAACTACTTGCTAAATTACATTGAAGCTTTGAAGAAGTTGAAAATTATGTTGAAGCTTTGAAGAAGCTGAAAATTACATTGAAGCTTTGAAGAAACTGAACAAAAACAAGAAATTGGTTAAAACGTTTGCCAAGAAGCACTATGCCTTTTTAGCATCAGAAGCTATCATCACACATTCCTCGTCCAACGATGAAAGCCTGCATGCTTGGAAATGCTCAACATGTTAAAGAAGCTGAGAAAATTGACCTGGATTATGTGGATATTGAAGCTTTGAATGATCTTTAGGGCTGGCTAGCTGGGGGCTCCCCACCTTCTGGAGTAGTTAAGTCATCAACGAGAGCTACGATGTTAGCAGACTCCGAGTTCGTGATCCCCTCCTGTTCCGCAGCTCCATCTAATAGCTCTATCTGCGAACTGCAGTGCCGCTTTTTCGGCCTTAGCCTCAGCGAGCTGACCCTTTTCGGCCTTAGCCTCAGCGACCTGACCCTTGAAAACTTCAATCCACTCTGTCATAGCTGGGCTAAGGAAGCTGTAGTCGAGGTCGGGGTACTTGAGCTAGACATTGTAAAGGATATCGCCATAGGCTTTATTCTTTGTTTCCTGCTCGCGTTCCTTGAAGTTCTTGTCCTTCTTGGCGAGCTCCTCATTCTTTTTATCAAGGGCGTCATTCAGCTTTTCGACCAGCTTGTTGGCATTGCCAAGATCGTCTCCAGCTTGAGCGACCTGCCTTCAACTTCTGGATTTTTCCCTTGTACTTAGCTTTGCTCTCCTCTAGGGTCTTCTCTAGAGTCTTCTCTAGCTCCTTCACATTGGTCTTACATATGTTTTTCTCCTCTACCACTTTCTTGGTGAGAATCGTTGTGCTGGCACATTCATCCTCGAGCTCTGTTACGCCTTTTTGTACCAGTAACTATACTGGGTCGGCACAAGTGATACAATGATGAATAAATTATCGTCTCCACAGGGATATTTAGGCATTGAGTACTAAAATTAACTAAGCTTATTTCTATTTGGACAATTGGAAGGTGTAAAAGAAGAAATTAAAAGATAAAAATATAAAAACATAAAAAGAAAGCAGACAACCAATATGAGAGATTAGCTAGAGTATTTGAATTCACCTAATCCATCCAATTGAATTTTATGAAAACACATTATTGCAGCTCAATTATTCATGTTGATGACCGTGTTTATCTAAATTATCCACCTCTCGAGGCAAATCGGACCTATTACCACATACACTAATATTTTATCTGTCGATGGTATATCCAAATGCATGAGAATGCATTAGTCACAATAAACACCCTATAAGATCACACAAGCAAATTAGCATATCTCTATCTAATTCTACTTATGGTGGACATTACATCGAGCACGTTGTGGGCATCTCCTCTCAGTACATAACACACAACCATAATATCAACTAAATGCATGCCTTCACATTCAGAAGCATTAAGAACAATAATATCACTCAACAACATAATAATCAACTACAATAAATTAGATATCAATTCATTCAACCTTCATGGAAAATAATCCATCAAAACCCTAACTTACAAGTTTAGTTTATCATCAAAGATTTACAACCAAACATATTTTTCAATGATAAAAGAGAGTTTACAAGCAAGAAAATAAAGAAGGAAAGGGATAGAAAAACTCTAAGTGTGATGAACTCTCGTCCTCCTCCTGTTGCGAATTCGTCTAGCTTCCACTTTCTCCAAATCCAAGCTTGATGGTGAGATTTTGGCTCAAGGATTGAATCCAAACCCTCTTGTCTCCAAGGTGCTCTTCTTCTCCCCTTTTTGCCTCTTCTTCTCTCTCTTGGTCCCTATTTTCTCTTAAGCTGTCCTTTTATAACAGGCCGAATTAGGTCATCCCAGTCACGCTCGCGACTTGGCCGGGACTTAGACAAGTCGCGAGTCTAAGTCGCGCTGCCTCTTGAGTCATGTGAAATTTGCTGTCGCTACTTATCAACTCGCAAGACAAGTCTTGAGTTAAGTCGCGTGAGTCTCGAGTTTCAGCTGCATTGTTTGCCTTCGCGACTTGGCAACTCGCAAGCAAGTCGCGAGTCTCTCTGCCTTTGCTCTGAAGGACTTTGCTCAATTGGCGAGAAGCTTGCACGTTTCCGACTGAAATCAATCGAATTCTCCGTAAGAACCTAATGACCTGCACACTCAAAGAAACCATCAAAACATCCGATAAATACCCGCGAACGGGACAAAAAAAGGTAAAGAAAGGTACTAATGAATACCCATTTTTTATCAAGAAATAGAGCCAACAAGCTTCTAAATCTTCTTCTTTGCAGCCTCAAGCTCCTCGTGATGCTTTTCAAGCTCCTCACGATGTTTCTCAGCCTTCTCTTAATGCTTCTTAGTCTAGCGCTCATATTTGAACAAATCCTTGTGCGCGAGAAAAGTGGAATGCAAAGTTAAAAAAAAAAAAGAGATAAGAAACAACAGAAACAACAGAAACTATAAAAAATAATCATGTTGATCCAAACAGAAACTTACCAAGTAAGAGTACTGGAGTAAGAATTGGCGAAGAGTCGCCCCATTAGTTTCCTATATAACTCGGCTCAGAGGCTTCGTTAGGAAATCCTCAGCAACAGTCAGAGCCTTCTCAGCGAACTCCTTTGCAATAGGACCAAGGGTCCAGGTTGCAACCGGAGCAGTAACAGCAGGGTCTTCGAGGTTGATCATCTCGTTATTCTGAGTTCTCCCTTCAGCAGACTACCCCCTATCAGTAGATTTCTCCCTAACAGCGAGCTCCTTCCCTTTATCCTTTCTTTTCTCCCTGTCTTCAGAAGCGTCAGTTACAAGGGGGATCTGAAAAGTGGAGGAAGGGCTGAAGGAGGCCTTATCTAGAGTGGAGGTAGGTCGCACTGATTGGAGCTCCCTACGACCTTCAGTTTCTTTGTCGCAGGTAGGGAAGCAACAGAGGGATGAGTTTTTGCCCTCTCTTGAATGTAGGGCACTTCTTTAGAATTAGCCCCTCCATATCTTCTTCTTCTGCTTACTGCTGTTGCTACTATTGTTGATGTTGTTGTTGTTGTTGTTGTGGTCGTTGTTTTCGTTGTTGTTGCTGGCGACATTGTTGCTTGTGCTTTGGTCAGTGAGGATCTTGCTCATCTGATTTAGTCTTTTCGTCCTCAGAGCTCAAAATGTATGGTTCTGCCTCCTCTTGTATGGATCAGGAGCGAGCTTGAAGTCTATAAGGAGCTTCTCAGTTATCCTCTTCTGCTCTGCGAGCTTCTTCTTCTCGTTGAAGATCTTGGGGCTTTTGCCTGCACCACTTTCAAATGAAAAAAGGAAAGGATAGAAGAAAACAAGTAGGTAAAGAGATACATATAAGTACAAGGATGCAATCAACGCCCTACGAACTAAACTTACGAGGATTCAGCATGAAGCTGTTATTTTTAATCAGCCTAATCTCAGAACCCTTGACAAAGAAATAATATATCTTATAGCATCCCACATTGGACTTAGTGTCAGAGAGCAGCTCATTGTACTTGTTAGCTCATACCGGGAGGTAATAGATCCTATCATGTAAAGTCCCCTCAAGTGTGTTCCTGGGGACTAGATTCTTCTTTAAGGTAAAGCAGAACCTGATTATGTTGTCACTTGGTAGAGGAACGTCGTACCTCCAGAACATGAGGTAAAGAGAGATAAACTAGGAGTAAGAATTGGAGGAGAGCCTCAACCCGGCCAGTAGATGTTGGTGGCTTATTGTCACATAGCCCGGAGGAGGATAGACAGCTTTATCTTATGGACCTGGGGCAAGCCATTTGTATCCCTTTGGGATATTGAAGGCTTTCATGAAGCACTTCAGGTATGCTTTGGTGATGGTGGAGCGAGCTGACAAGAAGACCTCGCTCCTTTGTTGTGGCCCTCTGCGAAGCATACCTCATGGAAGGTTGGCCCCTACCTCCACACCACCTACGTCCTCTATGATTTCCTTCTAGTTACCAACGAACTTTGCCACTGTAACCGTCCTTGCACTTGTTCTCTTGGGCGGCCTAGTATCCATTTGGCTGGAGGTCGAAGCACCCGCAGTACAAAATTTCTCATAGTTCTTAGCGGCCTCGAGCATTCTTTGGGAGGCTGCCTCATCGAGAATCACAAGACCACCTCCCTCCAAGCCAGAGGAATCATCCCCACTGACTTTATAGTCCCGACATTTCTGATTGCTCGAGCCAGACATCTACACAAAAGTTAACCTACAAGTTAGCAGTGTGAAGTTAACAAGAATAACCCTAGTATCTACAGCGACCTAAGACTTGAATTAGAAATGTCGTTAGGTCATAGTTGTTTTGGACTCAGCGGGGAGGAGAAAAGACTAGACAGAAATACACCGGATTCTTAATTTTCTCAGGCAAACCGGAAAAGACCAAGAATTGAAAAAAGACGCCCCAACTCAAAAACAGTTAAAGAGTAAAAGAAGAAATTTCGCAGAAAACTCACTATAGTAATCGAAGTGCAGAGTTCGAAATGAGTAAAGCTGGTGATTAGTCACCAAAAAAAAGACTTTGTCGCCGAAGACGGAGTCTACAAATGCTGTTGGTAGTCTGAAGTTTTAGAGAATAAAGGTTTTCACAAAGTGATGCTTTTTCAAATTTTGTGAATTGTGAGAGATATAGTGTGGAATTCCCTCATTTATACCTTAATTTACTAACAGTTAGATCAAAGTAATGATGAGATGGTGGAGACCAATGGCTAGGCTGTAATCTCGGGATTCGTAGGGTACCCAAAGGGCTGTGACTGATAATATATATGCATTAAATGAACTTACAGTTGACAAGATTGTGACCACTAATTAGAATGTAAACCGTCACAGTTGTTGGAAAAACGGTGAGTACGGCATAGCGAAAGGCGCAAAATTTTTTTTTTTTGCATTGGTATGTTTTAAATTTTTTTCAAAAAGAGCGATCTTAACCCATAGTTAATTAAATATATTACAAAAAGGTAACATACCTTTTGAATAACGTGAAGCTTGATGTTGTGTCGATTATGAAGCGTAAGATCTTCCAATCCTTCACGAATGTGGATCACCTTGGAGTGTGGGCTCCCTTTCTTTGAATTGTGTACCTGAGGATGAGAAACAAAAAACTTTTCTCACATTTTTTTCTAGAGATGGAGAGTTTTTTCTTGACTTATCAAAGCTCACAAAACTCAAAACTTGCCCCTTTTTTCTTAGCATGGCCGAACTCCCCTTTGGTGGATTATATAGGGTGGTCGAATTCTACTTCAAGGAGGATTTGTGTTTCACCGAAAAATCTATCAATCTAAGAGTTCAATCCTATCACATCTCTTGAATTTATCCAATAATTTCTTAAAGGATAATTGAGAATTAGTGACTTATCAAAACTTCCTAAAAGTGACTAATAGTCAACTTTAGAGTTTTGATAAATATCAAAAACTTCTTAATTTGATTTGATAAATAATTCATTTTAATTATCTCCTTATCAAATAAGGTTTTTGATACTTAACATACTATTACCAATAGCATGAAACTAGAAATCTAATTCCTAGTAGAAAAGTGTTTTAACTTTTAATTAAACAATTAATTAATTAATTAATTAATTACTATTGAATTAAATAATAAAATAAAACAAAGTATTTTAGCTAAATACACTAGCTAATGTCGCCCACCCCAATTTGGTATGGGCCAAACTTTATTTTTCCATTTTATTAATCTCATTGGACCTTCACAAAAAGTCAACATGTGAATTAGACCCATTCTTAAAAAAAAAAAAAACAAGTCAACATGCCTTTGGATAAATATATATAATATAATTCAACAACCCCATTTTTATTAAATGTGCTAATTATATAATCAATATATTTACAGGATGTTAAAAACATCCCTTAGGGCCGCCCAAGGGTCACATGCCCTTGACTGTCCATTCCAGGTATTTTGACGAGTTACCGCGTGTGTTGATCGAACATAAGAACGCACCTCTCAAAAACTCTTGGAATAAATTCCAAAATCAATTCTTTAAAATGGATCAAATAAATAATCCGGTAGTATATAACAGTGATCCATTCAAGTTCGTGTGGATTGGAGATCTTGGCGGGCTATCTAAAATTAAGCTCCAATAGACACAACCTAATCACAATCAACAAATGATTCACTTAGGTCCGATCCATTACAGTTCATTCCACTAAAGAACTAAAATTGAACTCTTAAATAGAGATAAAATGAGTGAGCGTACTAATTCGTACCCTAGACAACCTAAGTGGAGAAAGTGCATTCTCGTGAAAAATACTAGTAATCGCCAAGAGCTCATAGACCGTCTATTGCTCTCCAAGTTACCATATTTACTCAAATGACCATATTTTTGAATTTGGATATTTTAACTTGTCCAGAAGCCATGTTTCAATAGTCACGATTAAAAACTCAACGTTAAGATTTAATATCCAATACCTCAAAACATCCATATGATGGTATTCTACTGACATTTGCTAGATGTAGTCATGATGTCCATTTCTATAAATGATGTCTTCTATCGATATACACGTGAATACCACCAAACCATCGATGATAGACTATGCAATATAATCGTACTCATTGACAGCTCAAATGATAACGCATGCAACCATAAGTCCATCATTTATCTCAAGATTGAGATAGACTCTCCAATTGCCTCAGTAGAATACTTTTATCCACTGACAGTTGCGGATAAAGTTTTCTACAGTGATCCTATTCAATGCACTCAGTGCACTAGATTCTTTTGTCCAAAGACACTTCGATGATTTTAGACTCATCATATCACATTTGATCCCGCTCAAATGCTATAATCTACAACTTTAACAAGATGAAGGTGTCCAACCTTATATCTTAAATTGTGAATGTTATTCGAGACTAACTAAATAATTGTGTCTACATCATACATATCTAGATATATGAACAATTCTTTTATTTCTCATAGTCTCTTGAGCTTATGATTATTTACTTTTGACAATTGATATAATTGCTATAAGATTTGTTAAAACAGAAATCACTTTTATTTATATGAGATCGATTATCAATTATATTATTACACTCTTGCTATTGAGCATAATTCTAACAACAGTGACCTAGTACAGCGACCTACGGCCTTACAAGATCGAAATAGGAGTCCAGATTAAGCTCGTAGTTCTCTTATCTGTAAAAGCTCATCACAGCTTCCACCATGATGTTATCGAACTAGAAGCTGAGGGGCTAATGTTGTGTGCATAATTTCACTAAGCCCAATGGGCCTGGAAAAGTCAATAAAGCCTAACTTGCTTGGAGAAGTCAACAGAGCCCAACGGGCTAAGAAAGCTAATGAAATCGAGGTAGCAGACAAGTTCCAACTTTGAGAGGTGAAGAAGCGATTAAACCCCTAAAGTTTGAAGCGAGCTACAACACTCAAGCAAGCTAAGAAGACCTCGTCGCCTCTCGCCTCACTGTCAGTTTCGCTGCAGCCGACAATCACTCAACTCAAAGTGTATTTTTCAGATAAGGAAAGATCCCATAATTTAAGGGATATGATCACATCAGTTGACCGCATTCAAATCTGTATTTACTCCTTCATTTTTAGTTATTGTATTTCAAATTTAATTACGATAATTAGAGATATTATTATTTTCCTGATTTTTAGTGATTTGATTAATGTAAACCAGTAATAATACCATCCCTTAACACTATAAAAGGGAAGGATCATCACTGGTACAAGGGTTACAATTTTTGAGAGAAAACACTTAGTGAGAGCTAAAGAGCAGTAGATGTAGGCTTTGATTTTTAGCCGAACCACTTTAAAAATCTTGTCTTCAATCTTATTTTTATTGCTCAATCGTTATATTTACTGTTTATTGCATTGACCTAATTCACACGTCAACAAGTCCGCATTTTGTCTTCAGTAAAATTTAGGACTATTTAGTCTTCAGACAAAAAAAAAAAAAAAACACCCCCTAGTATGTCAAAATAATGGACTTAAACAATTAAAACTAAACTCAACAAGAAAATATTTATTCTGGTAATTTAATATATTTTATTATTTTTCTTTCACATTTTATTTATGATTTTACTCTGGTTTTTTCAGTATAATTTTTTATTCTTAGTTTTATTTGGATAGAATTTGGGTGTGTACTTTTGATGTATTTGAGTGGAATGTGAGTTTGTGATAAGTTAGGCAATACATTTTTTTTTTTTATCTTTATCTTTCTTTGATTGACTTTAAGTTAAATTAGTTAAAGGAAGACAATATCAGGGTTTTACTATCTATTGAATTTTAACTATTTGAGTCTATTGGTAGAGGTATTTAATAGTTAAAAAATTAATAGGTAACTCCTCTACCATTAGCGTTGATAGTTAAAAGATAATTGTTTACTATTTTAAAAGTATCAAACAATCAAAATATCCCTCATTAAAAAATTAAAAAGATAAATTACAGTCAACCTATCTAGAGTTTACTTTTTGACAGACATAATTAACTTATTGAAAAATTCACAGTTAACTTTTCTACCGTTAGCGTTGACCGTTAAAGATGATTGTTAACAATTTAAAAAGTATAAAATGACCAAAATACCCTTTATTAAAAAATAAAAAAAATAAAATAGATAAAAACAAATCTAAATCTCCACCATCAATTATTAATATATATAAATTACAAAATTAAAAATTAAAAAATAAACACTACAATCTCCATTGTCCAAATTTATTTATAAAAAAAAAATAAGAGTGAAAAAAAAAGGTAGACACATGGTAGGAAAAAAGGTAGATCACAGGGTAGGACCTCTCCATGGAGGTTTATTTTTAAAAAAAAATTAAAAATAAATCTACACAGTTCATTGGAGATCTTAAGTGTTTTTTCTTTAGTTTTTTAAAAATTTGTTCTAATTCTAGTACAATTTTCTTTCCATAGTATATAATTATTTTTTGTAATTCTTTACAATCTTTTTCTATTTTTAATTCAAAATCTTTTAATTCTATATATCTCTCTTCTACGTTTTGTAGATTATTAATTTTATACATGATTTTTATCAGTTTTAGTTCTCAGGAAAGCGAGGTGAGTCATAAAGACAAATTAGAGACCAAGGCTTTCCTTAGCCAGAACTATTACTGTTAAAATCATGTTTTGTTTGATCTTTTCAAACATACAAGTACGTGGCATTGTTATACCTATGTCTTCCAGATGCATAAGCTTATGAGGAAAGTTTAGGTTTCCAGCCTATATACTTGAAATCTTGCAACATATTTTGAAATATGTTCAGATTATGATATGTTTGGTTTAATCTTGTTTAATCTTTTTGTATTTTTTACAAATTTCTGCATCATACTTTTGTCTCCTGAATCTTTCTAGGCTCTGATACCATTCTCGCTTCAACCTGTAAAATTAATAATCTACAAAAATAGCAGTGTTCTAGAGAAAGAATATTTGAATCTTTTTCTTTTTTATGAAAGAGGAATAGCAGTGTTCTAGAGAAAGGTTTCAAGATATAAGAGTAAAGAAAACTCTTTATTGATTCATAAAATATCTTACAAAGAGAGAAAAGAGAGTAGGCTTTCTTTGTTTGAGTTGTGAGGGCTCAACTTCGAATGCCTTTGCCTTTGCCTAAAGCCTAACTACATATTTATAATTGAAGTCCGGACATGAAACCCCGGATTTCAAAGGATACAAACTAAAAGATTTACCAATAATCAGAGGAAGAGATATTTCTAATCAATTGATAGAAATTAAGAAAGGAATAGAAAATCCTATAATTTTATTAGGACAGTATTTAATAAAATGTCCACCATTTTATTTTCATACTACAGGTTGTGATATCCTCTTAGGAAATAATTTTCTTCAATTATTTCATAAGATTACTTTTGATACTCTCACTAGTCAGATTCTATTTAAAACTCCATGTCATCATTTGATAACTGTGAAACGCCTTAAAACTGCTTATGCTAAACCTTTTTCTATTAATTTTATTACCCGCACAGCCCAGCGTGGTGATATTGGATATAAAGAAAAACCGATTTTTTCTAAAGGAAATCCTTTAATAAAATTTCAATTACAATTAAAGACGTTAGCTATGGATATAGAAGGAATAAAAAATCGATTAAAACAATGTTTTACTGAAAATCCTTTAGAATTTTGGGATAAAAACCAAATTATGGCAAAATTAGAAATGATAGATAAACATAAAGTAATTAGAGAAAAACCAATAAGATATAATCCAGAAGATAAAAAAGAATTTAATCAACAAATCAATGAATTAGTAAAATTAAAATTTATTAGACCAAGCTTATCAGCACATAGCTCACCAGCATTTATTGTTAGAAAACATGCTGAGATAGTTAGAGGTAAAGCCAGAATTGTGATAAATTATAAAAGATTAAATAATAATACGGTCTTTGATGGATATTTTCTACCACATAAAGAAAGCTTAATAAATGAAACAAGAAATAAACAGATATTTTCTAAATTTGATTGTAAAAGTGGATTTTGGCAAATCAAGATGCATCCAGATAGTATAGCATATACAGCATTTTCGACCCCACAAGGTCAATATGAATGGTTAGTTTTACCATTTGGATTAAAAAATGCGCCTCAGATATTTCAAAGAAAAATGGATAATATTTTTAAACCTTATGATTTTAAATTTGTTTATGTTGATGATATCCTCGTGCTATCTGATAATATGTCTGATCATTTAAAACACTTAGATATATTTATTACTCTTTGTTTACAGAATGGATTAGCTTTATCTGAGAAAAAGTCTAAGATATGTCAACATCAGATTGAATTCTTAGGAATGCATATAGATAATAAAGGAATACAATTACAAAAACATATATTAGAAAAGATTACTAGTTTTCCAGATAGATTAACTGATAAAAAACAAGTACAAAGTTTTTTAGGAATATTAAACTATGCATCAGATTTTATAGCAAATCTAGCAAGCTTAAGAAAACCTTTTCAAGATTTAATAAGAAAAGACATAGTATTTCAGTTTGATTCTTTACTAGAACAACAAGTTAAACAAATAAAAGAAATGTGTAAATCATTACCAAAATTAACCTGTCTCTGCTAGAAATTACATGGCAACCAAGATAAAGCTTCTCAACACTGGAGCTGTCAGATCAAGCCCACAGGCTCAAGAACGTATTTGTCAATTCAGACAACATGATTTGAATACGTGCCCAGCATGTACCTTTGATACCAAAAGCAAAGATAAAGATAAGGTACAAGATAAACCGTCGGCATATAGCGACGAAAAATGAAGAAGATAAGATCTGAGTGGTCCCCTTATCTACGCAAAAGAAGATACCAGCTGTACCGCTATCTAAAGATAAGGCATCAGAAAAAGACTGTCATAATAAAAAGATATGTCAAGACAAACCGATATTTCATCTTATCTTTTGTAAAGAGATAATGTAATCTTTTTGCTTTTTGGTAATGATTTACACATTTCTTTTATTTGTTTAACTTGTTGTTCTAGTAAAGAATCAAACTGAAATACTCTGTCTTTTCTTATTAAATCTTGAAAAGGTTTTCTTAAGCTTGCTAGATTTGCTATGAAATCTGATGCATAGTTTAATATTCCTAAAAAACTTTGTACTTGTTTTTTATCAGTTAATCTATTTGGAAAACTAGTAATCTTTTCTAATATATGTTTTTGTAATTGTATTCCTTTATTATCTATATGCATTCCTAAGAATTCAATCTGATGTTGACATATCTTAGACTTTTTCTCAGATAAAGCTAATCCATTCTGTAAACAAAGAGTAATAAATATATCTAAGTGTTTTAAATGATCAGACATATTATCAGATAGCACGAGGATATCATCAACATAAACAAATATAAAATCATAAGGTTTAAAAATATTATCCATTTTTCTTTGAAATATCTGAGGCGCATATTTTAATCCAAATGGTAAAACTAACCATTCATATTGACCTTGTGGGGTCGAAAATGCTGTATATGCTATACTATCTGGATGCATCTTGATTTGCCAAAATCCACTTTTACAATCAAATTTAGAAAATATCTGTTTATTTCTTGTTTCATTTATTAAGCTTTCTTTATGTGGTAGAAAATATCCATCAAAGACTGTATTATTATTTAATCTTTTATAATTTATCACCATTCTGGCTTTACCTCTAACTATCTCAGCATGTTTTCTAACAATAAATGCTGGTGAGCTATGTGCTGATAAGCTTGGTCTAATAAATTTTAATTTTACTAATTCATTGATTTGTTGATTAAATTCTTTTTTATCTTCTGGATTATATCTCATTGGTTTTTCTCTAATTACTTTATGTTTATCTATCATTTCTAATTTTGCCATAATTTGGTTTTTATCCCAAAATTCTAAAGGATTTTCAGTAAAACATTGTTTTAATCGATTTTTTATTCCTTCTATATCCATAGCTAACGTCTTTAATTGTAATTGAAATTTTATTAAAGGATTTCCTTTAGAAAAAATCGGTTTTTCTTTATATCCAATATCACCACGCTGGGCTGTGCGGGTAATAAAATTAATAGAAAAAGGTTTAGCATAAGCAGTTTTAAGGCGTTTCACAGTTATCAAATGATGACATGGAGTTTTAAATAGAATCTGACTAGTGAGAGTATCAAAAGTAATCTTATGAAATAATTGAAGAAAATTATTTCCTAAGAGGATATCACAACCTGTAGTATGAAAATAAAATGGTGGACATTTTATTAAATACTGTCCTAATAAAATTATAGGATTTTCTATTCCTCTCTTAATTTCTATCAATTGATTAGAAATATCTCTTCCTCTGATTATTGGTAAATCTTTTAGTTTGTATCCTTTGAAATCCGGGGTTTCATGTCCGGACTTCAATTATAAATATGTAGTTAGGCTTTAGGCAAAGGCATTCGAAGTTGAGCCCTCACAACTCAAACAAAGAAAGCCTACTCTCTTTTCTCTCTTTGTAAGATATTTTATGAATCAATAAAGAGTTTTCTTTACTCTTATATCTTGAAACCTTTCTCTAGAACACTGCTATTCCTCTTTCATAAAAAAGAAAAAGCTTCAAATATTCTTTATCTTTTTTCTGTACACCCAGAGGTAGGAAACGAAACTGGGTTGCGCTGCTGATTGTTGAAAGGACACAGATCAGTTACCTAAGGGATACTTAGGTTGGTGCTGAAACACACGGTAAAAGGATCGTGGACACCCGATGATTTAGCGGTCAAAGAAGAAGAAAGGTACGGAAGCATGTTGGACCCTTTTCTTTTTTATGATTCAAGAATAGTAGTTGTTATTGAGTAAGATTGTTAAGATATAAGACCTTAAGAAAATGGAAACAATTGAAAATTTTAGTGATAGCCTAGTCATGTTAGATTTATCTGAAAAAGATAATATACTTGCTTTAATGGAAGAAATAAGAAATCAGATACAAGCTGAACATGAAAATAATATGGAATTTAAACCAATAGATTGTAAAATAAAAATGATATTCATGCATAATATACTTAGAATTTTAGAAAAACTAAAAGATAGATTTGATTATTTGTTATATAATTATGATGAAATTGACATAGATAGGTAACAGAACACCTTGTTGTTACAAATCTTCAAAATTTCTGTCTTAACAACAAAATTCTGAGATTGCTGAGTACAGCTCACCCCCATCACCCCGAGAATGGTATTAGAGCCTAGAAAGATTCAGGAGACAAAAGTATGATGCAGAAATTTGTAAAAAATACAAAAAGATTAAACAAGATTAAACCAAACATATCATAATCTGAACATATTTCAAAATATGTTGCAAGATTTCAAGTATATAGGCTGGAAACCTAAACTTTCCTCATAAGCTTATGCATCTGGAAGACATAGGTATAACAATGCCACGTACTTGTATGTTTGAAAAGATCAAACAAAACATGATTTTAACAGTAATAGTTCTGGCTAAGGAAAGCCTTGGTCTCTAATTTGTCTTTATGACTCACCTCGCTTTCCTGTGAACTAAAACTGATAAAAATCATGGATAAAATTAATAATCTACAAAAAGTAGAAGAGAGATATATAGAATTAAAAGATTCTGAATTAAAAATAGAAAAAGATTGCAAAGAATTACAAAAAACAATTATATACTATGGAAAGAAAATTCTACTAAAATTAGAACAAATAAAAAATTTATTAGAAAAGGAACATAAAAAAGAACAGATAAAATCACAAACAACAGATTCAATAGCCTTACATTTATTATAGATGAAAATACCAGAAAATTACAGAAAATGAGTTCTACAGAAGAAAATTCTGATCTTGATAATTTAATAACAAGAATAGGAGAAATGGATATTAATAATGCTCATAATTTTATAAATATCAAACCAGATATAAAACAAGAATTAAACCCTAATATCACAGATATTCCTAGCTCTTCAAGAGGACCAACATTTGCTAGAGAACCTCCATTAAGGAAAACATATACCGGAACAGCACAAACAAGAAATTCATTAGGATATGCTGGATTAACATCTATACCACCACCAGATAATTATACACCATTAGAAAAGATGAGAAATGAACATATAAACCCTTTTGGATTATTCTTAAACTTAGACTGTGTAACTGATGTAGAAGAAGCAATAGATAAATGGGAAACCTCTCTCAGGATAGCTGTAGAAATTAATAAAATGGATTTAGAAGTAACAAAGAAATTTCTTGAAAAAACATTAATAAATAGTGCTGCTAGATATTGGCAACACCTGCCAACAGAAACAAAAGATATTATCTTTGCATCAACCACATCTGCTGATTTTATAACTGCTGCTGCAGAAACATTTCAATTAGAATTTCATGGTGAAGGAAGATTAATTAAAGATCCAACAACAATTAATAAATACTGTGTAGCCTTACAAAGACTACAATTATGTGATATGTGTGAAATAGAAAGATATATTTGTGTTTTTCAAGATTATTAATATCATATATATAATCAAATTGATACAGGTTATAGTTATTATTTACCTTTATTCTTTTCTAAGATTCCTGACCCTTGGGGACAAAAATTGATAGATACATATCAACCTATGACTGCAGATACTTTAGGAAAAAGAATAGCACATTTAAGAAATAAACTCAGTCTATGGTGTAGCGATGCAATTTTAGCTAAAGCTACAAAAGGATTAAGAAAAAGAATTTCGTTATGTTGTGATTCACCTAAAATGCCACTTATGATAGGATGTGATAGTCAATATTATTATGGAAAGATTAAAAGAAAATATAAAAAACGAAAACAATATAAGAAAAGAAAATATTTTAAACCAAGAAAAACAAATTATTATAAGAAAAAAGGATATAGGAAAACACCTAAACCTACATATAGAGGAAATAAAAAACCTTTTACTAAAGAATGTAGATGTTATTTTTGCAATCAATTAGGTCATTATGCAAACAAATGCCCTAAGAAATTTGATAAAAATAAAAAGAAAATAGAAATTGATGAAGAAATTGAACAAATGATAAATAATGAAGAATTTATACAAATAAATGATTTTGAAGAAATAACAGATTCTGATGAAAGTATTTGTATTCTAACAGAAACAGACTATAGTGATTTTAGTGAAACAGAATAATGGATATAGCTACAAGTTCACAACAGAATGAAGATATAGATAATCAAATAGAACATGTAGGAGAATACAAACAAGAAGTTTTAATAAATAAGAAAAAATTAAAACAAATACAAAAAGAAAAATTTAATCTATCCAATTATTCAGGATTTCAAACAAGTATGTTAACAAAATTTGGAATAAAATCCAGAAAACATCATTTATATTATGGATTAAATATAAGAGAAAAAGCATTAGATATTTCATTAACGTCAAAAAAGTAATGATATCTTTATTAAATAAAAAAGATATACAAGAAAAATTAAAACAAATAAAACCAGAAATACAAAATACTTTAGGATGGATACATATTGGTGCAATACAGATAATTCTTAAATCAACATTTAAAGAAGGATTAGATACTCCAATAGAATTAGTTGTTATAGATAATAGAATAGTAAACAGAGAAGAAGCCTGTTTAGGTATTCTTAAAGGAAATTTAAGATATGGAAAATTAAAATTTAATATATATCCAAGAATAGTTTATCATATTAATGACAAAGATTTTGATAAAACATTAAGTTTAATACAAGATTTTAAAAGAAAAGATTTCTTTAAACAAAACAATAGACCATATTCTATAACATATGTAATTTCATATGCAATATCTAATACACATCATTCTGATTGTTTTGTTGTTAAAGACATGATAGATTTTCCTTATTTATTCAATGAAGTTTGTCAGATAGAAATGCCAAGTTTACCTGAAATAGAAGAAATAGAGACTAGACCAATAAATTTAGATTTACATGATAAACCTATACTTTTAACAGATACTATACCATCTAGATTATCCTTTACCACCTCACATGTAAAGAGTCATCCTTTATTAAAATCGTTTGGCTCACAAAAGAATAATAATATCATAATAGCAAAAAATTATAATTTAAAAAATTATAATTTAAATGGTGAATATTATAATGGAATAGAATTCCAACCAATTAATATTTTAATAGATACAGGAGCTAATGGAAATTATATTAGTTCTACTTTATGTAATAATTTACAAAAATATAAATTAGATAATCCACATCAATATACAAATTTCAATGGAAATCTACATGAAATAAATGAAGCCATTGAAACTTTAATAAGATTTGGAAATGAAATAATTCCAATTCGATTACTTGTAGAACAGGAAGGATTAAATGATAATTTAGAAATAATATTAGGATTAACATTCTTAGAAATGGTAAAACCTTATCAGATAACTTCTTATGGATTAAAGATAAATTACAATGGAAAATTAATATATATACCAAAATGACGAGTCCATATAGTATATACATACCAATAGGTGTAACCTATAAAGATTACAAAGCAGAATATTTTGCTGTTTACATAGATAGTGGATCAGGATGTTGTGTTAGCAAACCACAATGTTTTCCTGAAAAATATCATCAAGATTTACCAATAATCAGAGGAAGAGATATTTCTAATCAATTGATAGAAATTAAAAGAGGAATAGAAAATCCTATAATTTTATTAGGACAGTATTTAATAAAATGTCCACCATTTTATTTTCATACTACAGGTTGTGATATCCTCTTAGGAAATAATTTTCATTTGTATTGGGACAGTTATAATCTCACCAGATCTGTGGTTAAAATTCGTGCTTTTAGTTCCTTCATTGGATTGTAACTTGCTGTCAGTTAGTAAGATCACTAAGGATCAAAATTTTTTTGCTGATTTTTCACATTCTCAATGTATTTTTCAGGACTTGGTCTCGGGGAAGACGATTGGCAATGCTAGGATGTGTGAAGGGCTATATATTCTCCAAGGGAACAATTCTACTGGAAAAGAGAGTCAACCTAGAGAGTATGTGTCATTCAAAAATCAAAATATTGAGTCTGTCACCCTGAATAAGGATAATGCCATAATGTTATGGCACTTTCGTTTAGGTCATCCCAATTTTATATATCTTGAGAAGTTATTTCCAAATTTATTTATCAATAAAAATGCAAGTCAGTTTCAATATGAAGTTTGTCATTTATTTAAACACACTCGTAGTTCCTATCCAAGTCAATCCTACAAAATATCATCACCATTCTCTTTAGTACACAGTGATGTATGAGGGCCATCTAGAGTTGATAACATCAGAGGGACTAAATGGTTTGTATCATTTGTTGATGATCATACAAGGATCACTTGAGTTTTCTTGATGAAAGAAAAATCTGAAGTGTTCCAGATTTTCAAAAACTTCAATAACATGATAAAAACCCAATTTCAAACCAGGATATGTGTTCTTAGGACTAATAATGGGAAGGAGTATTTCAACTCCAATATGACTGAATATCTATTAGGAGAAGGAATCGTGCACCAAAGTTCTTATCTAGATACTCCCCAACAAAATGAGTTTCTGAGAGGAAAAATAGACATTTGCTAGAAGTAGCTAGGTCTCTAATAATAGCCACAAATGTTCCTAAAAATTTTTGGGGAGAAGCTGTTCTAACAACTGCCTACTTGATAAATCGCCTACCTTCTAGAATTCTCAAATTCCAAACCCCTTGTCAAATTCTATCTATGAAATTTCCTCACAACAAGCTCCTATCTCATATTCCACAAAAACTAGGAATAGCTGAGAAAAGTACACCTGTGGACAAAGGAAGATATCAGCGGCTGGTAGGAAAATTAAACTACCTATCACATACAAGGCCGGATATAAGCTAATTGGTGAGTGTTGTCAGCAGATTCATGAATGACCCAAGAGAAGAGCATATGCAAGTTGTGTACAGAATACTTAAGTACCTTAAAATGACTCTAGGAAAAGGCTTATTGTTTGAGAAGAACTGTGACAGAGACCTAACAATCTATACAGACGCTGACTGGGCTAGTTCTATGGTTGATAAAAGATCAACATCTAGGTATTGCTCTTACGTGTGGGGCAATCTAGTTACGTGGCGCAGCAAGAAGCAAGCAGTTGTGTCAAAAAGCAGTGCAGAATCCGAGTTTAGATCCATGGTTGCAAGTATTTGTGAGAGTATTTGGTTGAAGAGAGTAATGACAGAGCTTGGAATAGAAGATCAAGGACTGGTCAAGATCATGTGGGACAATCAAGCCGCCATAAGCATGGCAAAGGATCATGTATTTCATGACAGGACAAAACATGTTCTAATAGATACAGGAGCTATTATTAATGTTTAATTTTAATACATGTTCCAATTAATATTTTAATAGATACAGGAGCTAATGAAAATTATATTAGTTCTACGTTACGTAATAATTTACAAAAATATAAATTAGATAATCCACATCAATATACAAATTTCAATGGAAATCTACATGAAATAAATGAAGCCATTGAAACTTTAATAAGATTTGGAAATGAAATAATTCCAATTCGATTACTTGTAGAACAGGAAGGATTAAATGATAATTTAGAAATAATGTTAGGATTAACATTCTTAGAAATGGTAAAACCTTATCAGATAACTTCTTATGGATTAAAGATAAATTACAATGGAAAGTTAATATATATACCAAAATGACGAGTCCATATAGTATATACATACCAATAGGTGTAACCTATAAAGATTACAAAGCAGAATATTTTGCTGCTTACATAGATAGTGGATCAGGATGTTGTGTTAGCAAACCACAATGTTTTCCTGAAAAATATCATCAAGATTTACCAATAATCAGAGGAAGAGATATTTCTAATCAATTGATAGAAATTAAGAGAGGAATAGAAAATCCTATAATTTTATTAGGATAGTACTTAATAAAATGTCCACCATTTTATTTTCATACTACAGGTTGTGATATCCTCTTAGGAAATAATTTTCTTCAATTATTTCATAAGATTACTTTTGATACTCTCACTAGTCAGATTCTATTTAAAACTCCATGTCATCATTTGATAACTGTGAAACGCCTTAAAACTGCTTATGCTAAACCTTTTCCTATTAATTTTATTACCCGCACAGCCCAGCGTGGTGATATTGGATATAAAGAAAAACCGATTTTTTCTAAAGGAAATCCTTTAATAAAATTTCAATTACAATTAAAGACGTTAGCTATGGATATAGAAGGAATAAAAAATCGATTAAAACAATGTTTTACTGAAAATCCTTTAGAATTTTGGGATAAAAACCAAATTATGGCAAAATTAGAAATGATAGATAAACATAAAGTAATTAGAGAAAAACCAATGAGATATAATCCAGAAGATAAAATAGAATTTAATCAACAAATCAATGAATTATTAAAATTAAAATTTATTAGGCCAAGCTTATCAGCACATAGCTCACCAGCATTTATTGTTAGAAAACATGCTGAGATAGTTAGAGGTAAAACCAGAATGGTGATAAATTATAAAAGATTAAATAATAATACAGTCTTTGATGGATATTTTCTACCACATAAAGAAAGCTTAATAAATGAAACAAGAAATAAATAGATATTTTCTAAATTTGATTGTAAAAGTAGATTTTGGCAAATCAAGATGCATCCAGATAATATAGCATATACAGCATTTTCGACCCCACAAGGTCACTATGAATGGTTAGTTTTACCATTTGGATTAAAAAATGCTCCTCAGATATTTCAAAGAAAAATGGATAATATTTTTAAACCTTATAATTTTATATTTGTTTATGTTGATGATATCCTCGTGCTATCTGATAATATGTTTGATCATTTAAAACACTTAGATATATTTATTACTCTTTGTTTACATAATAGATTAGCTTTATCTAAGAAAAAGTCTAAGATATGTCAATATCAGATTGAATTCTTAGGAATGCATATAGATAATAAAGGAATACAATTACAAAAACATATATTAGAAAAGATTACTAGTTTTCCAGATAGATTAACTGATAAAAAACAAGTACAAAGTTTTTTAGGAATATTAAACTATGCATCAGATTTCATAGCAAATCTAGCAAGCTTAAGGAAACCTTTTCAAGATTTAATAAGAAAAGACAGAGTATTTCAGTTTAATTCTTTACTAGAACAACAAGTTAAACAAATAAAAGAAATGTGTAAATCATTACCAAAATTACAATTACCAAAAGAAAATGATAAATTAATCTTAGAAACAGATGCTTCAGAAAGATATTGGAGTGGAATATTAAAAAAGAAGATTATAATGAGAATTATGAAAAGATAGGAGAAACAGTATGCAAATATTGTTCTGGAACTTTTTCTGATACAGAATCTCGATATCATATAAATGAAAAAGAATTATTAGCTGTTGTTAAAAGTTGCAAAAAATTTTATTATTTTCTATTACCAACCAGATTTTTATTAAGAACTGATAATACTCAAGTTAAAGCATTTATTAAAAATTTACTCCCAAGTAGACCTGAAGCTAAAAGATTAATTAGATGGCAAATGATACTTGCAGAATATAATTTTGATATTGAAGTTATTAAATCTGAGAAAAATGTGTTAGCAGATTTTCTCATAAGAGATGGCTCAGCCAATGAATGACATCATTACTCATCTGAAAGATATGGAACAAGAAGTTCTTTCGATAAGAGAAGGTACATGCTGGAAACCTAAACTTTCCTATTCTTGAAAAGAATTAGGAATATAATTAAAGGAATATAATTAAACAAAAAATATAATTATCAAGAGCAACAACTAATCAACAGAGCTTTTTTAAATTGCCCGTGACCGTCATTGATACAATTGTACAAAAATAAATTCATATTTCCCAACATGTCTTTCAATCATTTGACTCTCTGAAAAGAGAATATCTGCAACGTCCTTTGCATTTCCAGGAAGCTTGGCAATATCAATAAGATCAGAGATATTTTCTCTTATCGAAAGAACTTCTTGTTCCATATCTTTCAGATGAGTAATGATGTCATTCATTGGCTGAGCCATCTCTTGTGAGAAAATCTGTTAACACATTTTTCTCAGATTTAATAACTTCAATATCAAAATTATATTCTGTAAGTATCATTTGCCATCTAATTAATCTTTTAGCTTCAGGTCTACTTGGGAGTAAATTTTTAATAAATGCTTTAACTTGAGTATTATCAGTTCTTAATAAAAATCTGGTTGGTAATAGAAAATAATAAAATTTTTGCAACTTTTAACAACAGCTAATAATTCTTTTTCATTTTATTCTGGTAATTTAATATATTTTATTATTTTTCTTTCACATTTTATTTATGATTTTACTCTGGTTTTTTCAGTATAATTTTTTATTCTTAGTTTTATTTGGATAGAATTTGGGTGTGTACTTTTGATGTATTTGACTGGAATGTGAGTTTGTGATAAGTTAGGCAATACATTTTTTTTTTTATCTTTATCTTTCTTTGATTGACTTTAAGTTAAATTAGTTAAAGGAAAACAATTATCAGGGTTTTACTATCTATTAAATTTTAACTATTTGAGTCTATTGGTAGAGGTATTTAATAGTTAAAAAATTAATAGGTAACTCCTCTACCATTAGCGTTGATAGTTAAAAGATAATTGTTTACTATTTTAAAAGTATCAAACAATCAACATATCCCTCATTAAAAAATTAAAAAGATAAATTACAGTCAACCTACCTAGAGTTTACTTTTTGACAGACATAATTAACTTATTGAAAAATTCACATTTAACTTTTCTACCGTTAGCGTTGACCGTTAAAGATGATTGTTAACAATTTAAAAAGTGTAAAATGACCAAAATACCCTTTATTAAAAAATAAAAAAAATAAAATAGATAAAAACAAATCTAAATCTCCACCATCAATTATTAATATATATAAATTACAAAATTAAAAATTAAAAAATAAACACTACAATCTCCATTGTCCAAATTTATTTAAAAAAAAAAATAAGAGTGAAAAGAAAAGGTAGACATATGGTAGGAAAAAAGGTAGATCACAGGGTAGGACCTCTCCATGGAGGTTTATTTTAAAAAAAAAAATTAAAAATAAATCTACATTGGAGATCTTAAGTGTTTTTTCTTTCGTTTTTTAAAATAAATTTCCACTGTCCATCTCAAAGCTGAGATGGACGATGGAGATCTTATATATATATATATATATATATATTGTTTTAAAATATTTTAAATTAAATTAAAGTGAACAAAATACTCTTTGAATAGTTTAATTTGATCAATGTTGACTAAAATCTTATAACGGTTGACTAACAGCAGGAGAGTTAACTGTTAATTTTTTAATAAGTTGTTTCTAGTTGTAAGAGGGTAAACCCTATATATGTTGGGTGTAATTTGTCCTTTAAAATATTTTAAATTAAATTAAAAATGACCAAAACACCTTTAGAATAGTTCACTTGGACCAACGTTGACTAATATTTTATAATGGTTGATTAACGGTAGGGAGTTAACTAATAATTTGTTTTCGTATGTAAAAGGGTGAACCCTAAGTAGATTGGGTGTAATTTATTCTTTTTTTAGTTATTACAATTAATTCAGGATTTAGGAAGGGAGATATGACTTGAATTTACAACCTCAAAGTATAAGTGTAAAAAATATATAATTGGGCCAATATAAATGACTTAACCTATGATAATTCCAATTTTCGGGTGTTAATTATAAGATCAAGCCCACGTGTTAAGACTACCCATATATAAAAAGAAATTATTGTTAAAAAAATATTGAAAATATAAATATAAATATAAGGATGCTGATATTACCACCTATAAATTTGATTTACAAATCCATATTTTATTAAAAATTTTAATTATAAAAATATTCCAACGCAAATGGATCAATAAGGACAAACTATTTCAATTATAATAAATCAAATACTATATATACCTACTAATTATACCAAACTTATCAACTATATTAAACCCTTTATTTAAAAAGAGAGAAAAAAAAACTTACAATAAACTCTAATTCTATTACAATTATCTCATTTTATTTCAATCATCAAAATTTTCTATTAAATATATGATTAGCACATAACAAAGTAAAGGAAAAAGAAATTTTTTAGGACTTTAATCATATAAAGGTATGTATCTTTATAAATTAAAAATTGTATATTTTTTTATCTTTTTTTTATATTTAATTATAAATTTTATCAATAAATAAAAATTGAGGTATAATTTAAAAAAAAAGAAAAAAGAAGAGGATTAGGCGTAGATTAAATATGTTATTTGTTTTTATTACCAATGCCAATCACTTATTAATCAATATAATTTTGGAACAATAATATTGTAAAGTTAATAGGTTAATTATCAAATGTCAGGTTTAATGATTTTTTTAAATAAGTTATGGACATTTTAATTTTTTTTAAAATAATCTAAAATGAAATTATCTATCTTATATGTTGCTAACATTTTGTAAAATAATTTATTCATATTTTTATTAAAAAGAAATAGAATGAATATTTATGTATTTTTTTAGTAATAGGACGGTATAATGATTACAAATGGTGTATTAATAATTTAATAGAGTTTACTAATAAATTATATAAAAATAAGTAAATTAATTTTTTTTTGACAACTATCAGGACCAATGATCTGGATAATTACTCCTAACTATGAGAGGTATCTACTCCCAATACGAGAAAAATATTTACCCACACAATTACATTTTTATGGACAATGGTAAAAATATATATTTATATGTCTACATAAGGATTTGAACCCACCAAACACTAAGATAAGAGACTTTGTGTAATTAAATTATAAATTTAATTTTTAAATTTTAAATAAATATATAAATATTAATATTTATTGGTAAGTAATTATAAATATAATAAGAGAAAATAGAAAAATGAAGTCAGGCATATGTGGTTTGAAAGCGATTTCTTCACTCAGTATCACTATCAAGTATCAACCAACCAGCGTTGTTTCCAGCTGTCTTCACGTTCGTACTCTCTCTCTGTCTTCTTCTTTATTTTTATTTTTTAAAAGCATCTTTTTTTTTTAAAGAAATTAATTTATATTAAAGAAATCACAAAAAAATGCCTTACTTTCTCCGTCTAATATTTGGTTTTCTCGTGATCCGTGCAGAGTCTACGTGAAATCCCAAATATGTTTTTCATTCTTTATTCCTCTTCTCTTCTTCTCTTGTTTTAGAATTTGAGAGAGAAAATACATACAACGATGATATGATGTCTTTGCTGTCTCAGGATTTTAAGGCGATTAGCTGTTAACTTGAGGTGGGTTTCTTTTTTTGTTCTGAGTACATGCTGCTTATATTTGTTTTTTTGCTTTGTTGGAGTGTAAAATTTGTGTCTGTTTTTCTTATTTTTGAGTTACTGAGTTTGGTAATATGGTGGTGCTTTGTGTATGTTGTTGGGTGGAAATTTGCTAGTTTTGACAGGGATCACCTCAACTTGTTTTAAAATTCTATATTAGTTTTCTGTTTTGAGTTTAATTGATGGCTTGGAGGCATTAGTTTCTGATTGGTTTTTGGGAAATTGAGTGTAGGAAAAGGAAAGCTGAATTGAATTGTTGAGTTTGTGACTGTTGGATGTCTCATTTGTTTGGTAGTTGGATTCTGACTTAAAACTAAAAATTTCACTCCATCAAGCTTCACAATGATATATTTGGTTTAGTTGATTTCAATAATTTTATTTGAGGAGAACTGGAAGAGCAAGATAAAATCATATTATCCCAAGTTGTATTTTCTTTTTGAACCATTCAAGCTCTTGATCACTTGAAATTTTGACACATAAAGCAAAATTGGGTAAGCAAAAGTAGAAAATGTCTGTTCTGTCATTGCAACTGGATTTCTAATTATAGTTATATAATTATTGCTAATTTTGAGATTCCTCATAAGATAAAGTTGGTTAAATCCACTCCTTTGATAGATAATTATCCCAGAGAAGGAAAGTGTATGTAATCTGAGAGTTGAAGCCTCCGAAAAACTGCATTGAAGATGTTTTGACTGTTCTTAAGGATCTTGTAGGCTCCAGTTGGTCTCATTACAGTGAAGTGGAAAAGCTGGAAAGGTGTTGGGAATAGCTTCTTTTCTTAACCATTTTTTTTAAGCATATTCTTTTCTTTGCTCTTTTCCTTTCCAGAAATATTGCAAAACCAACAAGTGTCGAATTAAATTATTTAAGATATGAAACTGCCATACAGTATCTTGTTATTTCAATTTGGTGAAAAGAACTGTAGTTGGCATGATAAGAGTCTCGAACCTGTTATAATTAAAAAGTTTCACACCTCTTACTAGATTTCTGCTGTCTTATTAGCTGGTAAAATTTCTTTTCTGTTATTGCAAAATTCAATCTAACATATTATATCATGCTTAATTGATTCGGGAATTATGCATTGATGGAAAACTAAGAATGATAACTGAAATTCAACTTTCTTACATGCATTGGCTCTTTGAACGGCTATCTGCTGACCACGAAACCAGATAATGCGGGTAAGGAGCGACAAGCCTGTATAAACCTGGGAAATACTATTCCTTGATTTCTTCACAGTTTCAACGTCCTATAATTTTTTTTCCCATTTTTCTGTCAAAGATATTGACATAGGTTGTGCCAGTGTTTCTTAGATACTTTCATGAAAAATAAAAATGGTCAAGCAAATGATCTGTAAGCAACAAATTGTTACTGAGCTGAGATGCCAAAGATAATGGCCTGGAATGAGACTCGGGTAACTAATGGAAAGTTGCTATATATATGTTAGTGATGAAAAATAGAGCTTTTCAACTGGGTAAGATAAAACTGTTATGATCGGAATTCCTAATTATTAGTAAGGCTTCAATTTTCATTGCATGACATTGAAGCTTCATTGAACTTAAATTTATTTGTTACAATAACTGATTCCCAGTTCATCCCTGTCCTATGTCACTAAGGGTGTGTTTGGTGAGCGAGATTGGATTGGACTATTTTTATGGATTGGATTAGACTAAATTAGTACTGTGATGTGTTTGGGGCGGTATAGGACAAGAATAAAAATAATATTGTCCATTGTTTGGTGTTATATAAGATTGGACAAAATAATTTTGTTTTATGTTTGATACAGTGTGAGACCGATCAGAATAATATTAGGTTAAATTAATATTTAAATAAAATAATATCATTATAATTAATTTATTTAAATATTTTAAATGAAATTAAATTTGTTGAAACATTTGAATTAAATTGTTATATATAATAAAAAATATTTAATTTTTGAATAAAATAAATTTTTAAAATAAATAAAACTATTTAATTGTAAATAAAATAATAATATTTTTAGTTGATATTATTAAACATATTAAAACTTTAAAAAGGTTGTAATAAAATCAGTGTTCTAAAACTCGCTAGGCGCTAGGCGTTCGGCGGCCTACCTGAAATATTTTTTTGTATAACTATATTTAACAATTTATCTGTAAATGCATCTAAAACAAAAATATATATGTCAAACACTTGAATTGCATATATAAAATCATATTTATTACAATAAAAAATCTCAAAGATACCAAAATAGAGAAGTATCATACCTTTGTAGATGATGATGATGATGAAAAAGGGTTGAAATGGAGAAGAAGAAGATCACTAAGTCTAAGAGCTAGGGTTTCTGTGTTTTCGGTTGGTTTTCTAAAGAGGAGAAAATATAACTTTGCTTCTGCCTTGTTCTGCTCGCTCGCCCACTGCCCACTTTTTGTTTTATATTTTTTAACAAGGGCTTGTTTTAAAACACACCCAAAATGGCGCCGTTTTGGGTGTGTAAAAAAAAAAATAAAATTAAACCGTCTTCGCGGCTGGGCGGCCGCGGAAACAGTACGCGGCAATTAGGCAGGGCGGTCTCGGTGGCAAGGCGGCCGCCTAGAGTGCATCGGCCGCCTATGCGGCCTATGAGGCCTGTCTATGCGGCCGGCCACCTAACAAGGCCGATTTGGCCTTAATCAGGATGGCCAGCAGCCGCCTAGCGCGGAGGCGGCGCCTAGGTGGCGAAGAATTCTGACTTTTAGAACACTGAATAAAATGTATATAATTAACTTTTAAAATAAATTAAATAAATTAAATTTAATTTAATAAAATATAAGAAATTGAAAAAAAAGGAAAAAGAGAGAGAGAGAGGGACCCAGCAAAACAAAAACAAAAACAAAAAACTAAGGAGAGAGGATAAAATAAACCCTTTGTTTTGGAGGGGTTCATTTTATCTGATTGCAATGGGATAAAAAAAGAATTGGACAAGAAATAGTCCTTCTACCTTGAATCACCAAACAAAGGATTGGCTTATTTTTTTGTCCAATCCCAAGCCTATTCCAAGAAACAAACATGCCATTAAATGTTTATTGTAGTTTGTTTATTTGACATCGATATTTCATCCTCTAGGAACAGTTGGATTAAATTCCCATGCTTCTTTTAGTAAGAGAAGAAATTTTTTTATTTACTCAAGTTTATGCACTTTGAATCTTACTGTTTCTCAGCTAATAGAGTAATAATTGTCAATTTGATTGGACTTTGTTTGTTTTTACCTCACTGTTTTTATTGCTTTCTGTTATTTTTATTATGTTTTGAATTATAGTGAATGTTTGCATATTACTAAGCTTTATTATTTTTGCTTGGGTAGAACCAAACTTTGTTAGAATTATCCTATGACCCCCCTATCTGGAAAGACAGCATTTAGAAGTTGCAACTTTGTTTAAAATGTCGTTAGAATAAGCTAAAATTAACTCAAAAGTATGAATGATGTTTTTCTCATCTTGTGATATTTTCATTGTCTGTGAGCATTTTAACAATTACAAAATTGTCAGGTTTTTTTAAAACTCCATAAGGTAACTTATCTTCCTTGCTTGGTGTTAAGAAAAAAGCTAAAACAGGTCTTGTAGGGTTTTCTCTCTGGGATTATTAATAGCTTATCCTGGATTTTGCTGTAAAATAAGTTAGTAGCTTTTGTGGTACACTCCCGTTAACTTTGTATACCAGCTGGACTTATACTTTACTAGAGAATATGGATTAAAGATGCCATACATTACAGTTTTCTCTCTGGGATTATTAATAGCTTATCCTGGATTTTGCTGTAAAATAAGTTAGTGGCTTTTGTGGTACACTCCCATTAACTTTGTATACCAGCTGGACTTATACTTTACTAGAGAATATGGATTAAAGATGCCATACATTACAGCCATAACCATAAACAGTCAAATAGTTTTGGAATAAAACTGGTCCGTTATATTCTCCTAACATTAATTTATCACCTCTTCTTGTTAAAAAACTTTCTTGCTTGTTGGAAAACACCAACTTGTTGGCGATTGTGGTCGGACAAATAGAATCATGGGAAGAGGAAAATTGAAGTTATCAACATGCGGATCCTTTTAATTACTTGTTTCAGAATATTACTGAAATTACTGCTGAGGTTGTCTGTGGCCTAATTACCTTATGTTTTGACTTGACAAGGCTCGTAAGCTGTCCAAGCATTGAGCTTTTGATCCAATGGGGAAAGATTTCTGACAAGAATGGATCCTCAGGCTTTCATCAGGCTGTCAATAGGCTCACTTGGGCTGAGGATTCCTGGATCAGCTTTAAATTCTGCAAAATCTGGAATTCCGGTATTCTCTTCTCCATGTTTGTGTGAGATACGACTTCGAGGTTTCCCGGTGCAAACCACGCCAGTTCCCTTTATATCTTCTCCTGATGCTATACCTGATGCTCATAACATTGCCTCAAGCTTTTATCTTGAAGAATCTGATCTGAAAGCCCTATTATCACCTGGCTGTTTCTACAGTTCTCATGCATATTTGGAGATTGTTGTCTTCACGGGGAGGAAAGGGTTCCATTGTGGTGTCGGCATCAAAAGACACCAAATCGGGACATTCAAATTGGAGGTAGGCCCTGAATGGGGTGAAGGGAAGCCAGTGATTCTTTTTAATGGGTGGATAGGCATTGGAAAGAACAAACAAGAGAGTGGAAAACCAGAAGCAGAGCTTCATTTGAGAGTGAAACTGGATCCTGATCCGAGATATGTTTTCCAGTTTGAAGATGTGACGATGTTGAGCCCTCAAATAGTTCAGCTTCAAGGCTCCATTAAGCAGCCAATTTTTAGTTGCAAATTTAGTCGAGAAAGGTGAAGTGAATTATGTCATCATTTTAGCATTAATTAAAAAGTTTTAAAACTCTTAAGAAGCTTCAAACTGATACCTTTGCCTATAATAGTTTTGACCTTTTTTGTTGACACAAAAGCTATATTAATTGCGTGTCTATAATTGAAAGCAATAGAAAATTTTAATACATTTTTATAAAGTTTGTCAAATATTCAGATAGTTAAAAGGTTTTCAGATGAATAAGATTTCCTCATTGTTATATATTTGCCAAATGGTTATATCGGTTTTAGTTGCTCATCCTCCAATTAAAAACTTTTTCTTATACAAGGTTTTTTGTTGTATGGTAAAATTTTGAAAAGAAGTATCCACTCCTTTTCTGGATTTTTCTCTGTATAATGTTTGTGTTGGGAATGATTTTATAATAATTTCCTTTATTGTTCCTGTTAATTCGTTTTTTTCCCTTTAATGGAACTTAAATAGAACCTATTATTTTTCCGGGCATTAGTTCGTTGTTAACGAAACTTTTGGTAGTTATAAATATGACAGGGTGCCACAGGTGGACCCATTGAGCACTTACTGGTCAGGCTCTATTGATAGTGCTGATCTAGAGATGGAGAGAAGAGAGAGGAAGGGATGGAAGGTGAAGATACATGATCTCTCTGGCTCAGCTGTTGCGGCAGCCTTCATAACAACTCCCTTTGTGCCATCAACAGGTTGTGATTGGGTTGCTAGGTCCAACCCAGGATCTTGGTTGATTGTTCGGCCTGATGCATGCAGGTCTGAGAGCTGGCAACCATGGGGAAAGCTTGAGGCTTGGCGTGAGCGTGGCATCAGAGACTCCATCTGCTGTCGATTCCACCTCCTTTCCGAAGTCCAGGAATCTGGCAATGTTCTCATGTCTGAGATATTGATTAGTGCTGAGAAGGGTGGAGAATTTTTTATCGACACTGACAGACAGTTGCGGACAGCAGCTACTCCAATACCAAGCCCGCAAAGCAGTGGAGATTTTTCCGGATTGGGTCCAGTCACAGGTGGTTTTGTGATGAGCTGCAGAGTGCAAGGAGAAGGTAAGAGCAGCAAGCCAATGGTACAACTGGCTATGCGACATGTGACATGTGTGGAGGATGCTGCCATATTCATGGCACTAGCAGCAGCCGTTGATCTTAGCATTGAGGCATGCAGGCCTTTTCGAAGAAAGCTCAGGAGACGCTCCCACCATTCTCTATAAATGTAGAGAATGAGCAGGTTAATTTCCATGAATTCTCTAAGATTGCTGTAACATTGGCACTTTGTACAGGATATTCTGAATTTCAAACTTTTCTTCCAGAAATTGCACAAAACTCATTTATTATATCAGTACAAGCTCCCTTAATACATTTCTATCCGGCCTTTACTTATTCTGTCAAAAGTTATGAATTCAAACAATTAAAACTAAACTCAACAAGAATATATTTGTTCTCACTACATATGTTTTATAGCTAATTGTAATAAACTACTCTGACGTTTGTCTATATTACAATGAAATCATGAATTTTGTCTTAATTACATGTTAATACCATTGACTAACTGGTTAATTGCATGTTAGTACTCTTGGCTAACTAGTTGACCGTTAGAGTTGACGGTCAACCAATAGTCAAAGGGTATTTTGGTCTTTTTGACCTTAATTTATTTAAAAAAAATAAAAAAACAATTTTATAAATTATAAAAAAAGTTAAATAAATCTTCACTGTAATTGATAGACGGTGGAGATTATATTGATCAAAAAAATTAAAAAAACTTAAAATTAAAATAAAAAAAATAAAAAAAATTTATATTTTAGTGTTCTTGGTGTGGAGATCCAATCAAGAACACAACCCAAAAAAAAAAAAAAAAATTCAGCAAGATCTGCTCCATCAACGGGTTCGTGTTCGAACCCTTTCTGGGTTCTGTTATCTAGGTTCGAACATGAACCCAGATCTGGGTTCGTGATTTTCAATTTTTTTTTTTTTGTCAATGGAGCAGTGTTCCGTCGCTGCTCCATCGGCGACGGAGCAACTGCTAGTTTCAGCAAAATTTTTTTTTTTTTGTTTTTTTCTTGGAGTTCTTGGTGGAGATCCAATATCCAATCTGGATCTCCACCAAGAACACCAAAAAATATTTTAATATAAATTCTTTTTTTTAACTTTTTTTAAAATTGAATGATTTTAAATTTTTTTTTAAAATGTATCTCCACCGTCCATCAAAATTGATGGATGGTGGAGATCCATTTTTAAAAATTTTAATTTTTTAATTTTTTTCAATTTTTATTTAATTTATTTTTTTTAAACTAGGGGCAATTATGTTATTTTACACAAAAGTCAAAGTCAAACCGTTATATTTAACTAGGTCCACTAACGATAGGGTATTAACATACAATTAAGGCTAAACTCACGATTTTATTATAATATAGCCAAACGTCAGGGTACTTTATTGCAATTAGCCCTATTTTTTTATGGTAATTTAAAATGTTTGTCCATTCACACTCATATATAAGTTTTTGGTCAATGGACAAATAACACCCTCGCCATTAGTCAATGACAGTTGGATTTAACTGGTGACTTTGAAAAATAATTAAAATGTTCAAAATACCCGTAAGACCAATTTAAAATTTTTACAAGATAAAAATAATTTTTTTGTAAAAAGGCGTAGATAGATTGGCGGGTGAAGATCAAAAAAAGAAAACTAAATATTTTAACATTTTCTTAATATTTTAAAAAAGAAAAAAAAATTGTCCATAAATGTGAGATGGACGGTGAAGATTCATCTATTTTTTTTTAGTATTGTAAAAAACATTTAATCTATAAATTTCTTTAATATAAATTACTCATCGGCTGCTGTAATGGAAAATGACTCTGCCTTTGCTATCTGGATGAAATGATAGGCAGGATATCATTCATCTTTATAAAAATCTGGACCTGCAGACAAAAACTTTAGAATAATAATATCTTTTGGTGTCATTGTTGGATTGTGAATGTAACAATACTTGACTCCATCACGTATTCATTTTGGTAATAAGCTTATCTCTGCAAAATCTGGTGGATTGGTGTATATGGAGTTTAAAGCTCCAAAATCAAACCAATATCTGATTTCCTTAGGAGGAGATTCTTGTAGAAAGTCAATTCTAGGATAAATCCCAGAATAATCAATATATCTGTAATCTATGTTAGAGAGACTATAAAGTACTCTCATTATCGAATTTTGATCCATAACAGGATCTGCCATATCTGCAATTTTGGGAAGATCAACCTGAATTATTTTCCCTTTATCTTTTTGTGGCCTCAGCTCAATATCCATGTGAGATGTTGAAGTAGACTCTGTGGTAATATCCACTGTATCTTTTTGTGATGAAGAAGATGAAGATGATATCTTTTCTTCTTCTTTATCATTTTTGAATTCAATCTGGTCTAATAACCTCATGACTCGGTTATTGCTGAATTCATATCTGCCAACTCTTCTTTCTATCATTTGACTTTCTTGTAATAATATATCTGCAACTTCCTTGACATTTCCAGGAAGATCTGCAATATCTACTAAATCAGAAATATTTTCTCTAATCGATAATACTTCTTTTTCCATATCTTTTAAGAGATTTACTATCTCATCCATCATGTGAGCCATCTCTGGTGAGAAAATCTGCTAAAACATTTTTATCAGATTTAATAATTTCAATATCAAACTCATATTCTGAAAGTAAAGTTTGCCATCTAATCAATGTTTTTAACTCTGGTCTACTGGGTAGATGATTTTTAATAAATGCTTTAACTTGTGTATTATCTGTTCTTAATAGAAATCTTTTTGGTAATAAAAAATAATATAATTTACTGCAGCTTTTAACTACAGCTAATAATTCTTTTTCATTGATATGATATCTTGTTTCTGTATCTGAAAAGGTACCTGAACAGTATTTGCATACTGTTTCTCCTACTTTTTCTTTTTTGTTATTATAATCTTCTCTTTTTAAGATTCCACTCCAATATCTTTCAGAAGCGTCTGTTTCTAAAATAAGGTTATCATTATCTTTTGGTAACTGTAATCTAGGTAACTGTTTACATAGTTCTTTTATCTTTTTGACTTGTTGTTCTAAATAGTTATTAAAATTAAACACTCTATCTTTTTTAATTAAATCTTGAAAAGGTTTTCTTAAACTAGCTAGTTTTTTTATAAAATCTGAAGCATAATTTAAAATTCCTAAAAGACTTTGAACTTGTTTTTTATCTATTAGATTATCAGGAAAATTATTAATTTTATCCAATATATGTTTTTGTAAATGTATTCTTTCACCATCTATTTTTAGTCCTAAAAATTCAATCTGATTTTGAATTATCTTTGATTTTCTTTCTGATAAGGCTAATCCATTCTTAAGACATAAATCTATAAAAATATCTAAATGTTTTAAATGTAAATTAAAATTATCAGATAAGACTAAAATATCATCGATATAAAAAAATATAAATTCATAAGGTTTAAAAATATTATCCATTTTTTTTTAAATATCTGAGGAGCGTTTTTTAATCCAAATGGTATTACTAACCACTCATATTGGCCTTGAGGGGTTGAGAATGCAGTATATTTTATACTATTTGGATGCATTTTAATTTGCCAAATCCACTTTTACAATCAAATTTAGAAAATATCTTGTTATCTTTAGTCTCATTTATTAAACTTTCTTTGTGAGGTAAAAAGTATCCATCAAATACTGTGTTATTATTTAATCGTTTATAATTAATCACCATTTTAGCTTTTCCTCTAACTATCTCATCATGTTTTCTTACAATAAATGCTGGTGAACTATGTGCTGATTGACTTTGCTCTAATCAATTTGAGTTGTAATAATTCATCTATTTGTTTATTACATTCCTTCTTATCTTCTGGATTATATCTCATGGGTTTTTCTCTTATTATTTTATCTTTATCTATCATTTCTAATTTGGCCATAATATGATTTTTATTCCAAAATTCTAATGGATTATCATGAAAATATAATTTTAATTTATCTTTTATTCGTTCTATTTCTACATCTATTTTCTTAAGTTGTAATTGTAATTTTATTAATGGTGTTCCTTTAGGGAAAATCGGTTTTTCTTTGTAACCAATATCACCACGCTGGGCTGTGCGAAGGATAAAAGGAATTGGGAAAGGTTTAGAATAGGCATTTTTCAGTCTTTTGACTGTGATTAAATGACTGCAAGGAGTTGTAAACAATATCTGACCGGTAAGGGTATTAAAAGTTATCTTATAAAATAATTGTAAGAAATTTAATTTTTTAATTTTTTTCAATTTTTATTTAATTTATTTTTTTAAAACTAGGGATAATTATATCATTTTACACAAAAGTCAAAGTCAAACCGTTATATTTGACTGGTCCACTGACGATAGGGTATTAACATACAATTAAGTCTAAACTCACGATTTCATTGTAATATAGCCAAACGTCAGGGTACTTTATTGCAATTAGCCCTATTTTTTATGGTAATTTAAAATGTTTGTCCATTCACACTCATATATAAGTTTTTGGTCAATGGACAAATAACACCCTCGCCATTAGTCAATGACAGTTGGATTTAACTGGTGACTTTGAAAAATAATTAAAATGTCCAAAATACCCGTAAGACCAATTTAAAATTTTTACAAGATAAAAATATTTTTTTTGTAAAAAGGCGTAGATAGATTGGCGGGTGAAGATCAAAAAAAGAAAACTAAATATTTTAACATTTTCTTAATATTTTAAAAAAGAAAAAAAAAATTGTCCATATATGTGAGATGGACGGTAAAGATTCATCTATTTTTTTTAATATTGTAAAAAACATTTAATCTATAAATTTATAACATTTTCTTTAATATAAATTATTTTTTATTTTATGTTTTCATTTATATTTTTTTAAAACTTTTTTTTTAAATAAACAATTAATGAAAAGATGAAAATACTCTTTCAATAGGTAAATATACTTTCGTTGACTAACAATGAGAGAATTCTTTATCCATTAACCAAAATTTACTACCGACAAAAATACCCTCCAAAGTTTGGTTTTCTAATCCAAATAATTTTATTAGAACCCAAATTCGAAATTCAACATCATTATAGATAACATAATGTATTAGCTATAAAATCTTTCCAATGTATTCTCTTGCCAACAACAAACACAAACAAAAAAGTTGATTTATCATTGGAAAACAAATTTGAGCCTCACTAGCAAAATGTTTTTATTCCTCCCTAGAAAATGTTTTTGTTTACTTTACTTTCAACAATTTGAAGTAAAGAAAACATAGCTTTAAATTAGAATAAATGAAAATAAATTAATAGAAATAATAGCCTAAATAAAATAAAGAAGAAGAAAATGGTTGGCGGTGACGGTTGAAAACAACAACTGGACGGTGACAGTCACTAGAGATGAAGTCATGACGTGGGTGATGAGAAGAGAAGCTAATGTTATAAAATTAGATATTTAATAGGGCAAACTGTAATGGTATACCTTGACATTTGATCATATTGTAATGAAATTATATTTTTACTTAAACTACAATCAAGTACCTCGGATAATATCAATTTGGTCCCTAACGTATGTAGTGGCTAAAAATAGCCTATAGAAAACTTAAGGCCCGAAAGGCGGCCCAAAACGGATCAAAGCCCAAGACTCGCAATAAGAGTGCTCATGTAACATCCCGGATTTCGGGTGATGAATTTTTGATATATATGAAATATGTGAAAATAAAATTTTACTATTTGAGGGGTGTAAAGGTAATTAAATGTATGTTTATTTTATGGTTTCCAGTGGACCGGATTGAATAGTGAAAAATGAACGAAAAATGAAAATTGGAAAACTGGACCAGAGAGCATCGCGACCTGGTCACCGCGACCACAGGTCGCGACAGCTCGCTCGCGGTGAAAAACGCAAAATCTGGCAGTGAGTACCGCGACCAGTCACCGCGACCACAGGTCGCGATGGCTTGCTCGCGATGAAAATGACAAAACCTGGCAGTGAGCAACGCGACCAGCCACCGCGACCACAGGTCGCGATGGACTGCTCGCGATGAAATTGTCAAAAACAGGCAGAGAGCAACGCGACCATTCGCGCGACCAGGGCGCGCTCGCGACGAAGGCGGTGCGCGCACTCCAGTGAGCATCGCGACCTGGTGCCGCGACCACAGGTCGCGACGGCGGTCGCGGTAGCGAAAAAAATATAAAAAAAAAAGGGAAGCTTCTCGTGGAAGCTAGAAAAACAGCTGAGAAAAGAGAAAGAGAGTGGGAGGTCGAAAGAAACAGCAAGAGAAGAGAGAGTGAGCGAGAAAAGAAGAAGAAGAAAGAAAAGAAAAGAAAAAGAAGAAGAAGAAGAAGAAGAGAGAAGAAGAAGAAAGAGAAGGAAGGAGAAGAGAAAGGAAAGGGAAAGAAATCGTAAAAACGCGGATTTCTCGAACGAAAAGCGGTACCGAGGTAGGTGTACGTTGTTTTTTCGAAATCGTTACGAAAAGCATTTCGTTACCGTTTACGTTTTTGTTTTCGTTATGTTTATCGTTTTCGTTTAGATTTCGATTTCGTTAATTGTTTCCGATTTCGATTTCGTCAATTGTTTTCGATTCTGATTTTGTTAAATGTTTTCGATTTCGAATTTCGATGTGTAAAAATTGATATACTTATGGAAAGATTTTATACGAGATCGCATTTGTTTGTGTTTCGAATATTTCCGATTTCATTTTAAACAGTTGATTTAGACTTGTATGTGAATATTGTTCATATTTCTTGAAGTTTATTATGTGATTTATATGACTATTGAATGATTATCGATTATTGAGTAATTATTGCGAAATTGATTGTGAATTTGGTTTATCGAAACGGCCCTAGGATACGTAGACATAGAAGTGGATATAGGAGGTTGGTATACCAGCTGGGTTTTATTGAGCAGTACTGCGCCGATATTGATTGATTGATATTGATGATATTGATGTACCTCCTCTTGGATTCGTCCAGAGGCTGGGAGATACGTACCTCCTCAGGATTCGTCCTGGGGGTTGGGAGTTAATGTACCTTCCCAAGGATTCGTTCCTGGGATAGGGAGCTATGTACCTCTCTAGGTTCCGTACCCACGGTCCTAGAGTTGGGAGACACGTACCTCCTCAGAATTCGTTCTGGGGGTTGGGAGCTTGACCCATATTCCAGTCCGTATATGTTTAGTATTCTAGTGGGCCAAAATTGATAGAATTGAAAGTGAATCGAATGAATTTATTGATCGAATTCTTATGTTGATTTCATTATTGAACTTCGAGAAATTGAAATTGTTTAATGATTAAATTTTGAAATTCAATTGTTTTGAAATCGATTAGTGATGAAAATGTTTATCTTGTGGTTTGTTTCTCTTCAAAGACTAATTATATTGTAGTTTATTTAATTGAGATTTTAGTACACCCACTAAGCTTTATGCTTAGCGCGTTAGTTTGTGTCTAACGCGTAGGTACCAGGAATCCGGACGAGGCGAAAGACTGAAGAACTGGAAGAATTGCAGACCGAGTCACAGGATTGTACAGTTGGGTAGCTATACTTTCGTTATGTATATATATTCTGAAAGCATGCATGTACAGGGGAATTGTAAATAAGTTTTGTAATATGTTTTTAATTAATTACATTATGCTTTTTGAATGTCTGTATATATATATATATATATATATATATATATATATATATATATATATATATATATAAGGTTTGAACTGTTTTATTTTATAAATTGTGATTAATAAGTCGCACTAAACGGCAGAGTGCGCAGTTGTTTGAAAATTGATATTGAAGTGTTTATGAAAATGTAATGTGAATTGAATTGTGTTAAAACAGGTTTTAGAAAGTCCGAAAACAAACGGTACTCTGCCGAATTTTTCGTAAAAAGTATAAAATGTTTTATGGGCTCACGCTGATTTTAAAAAGAAAAATGAAGTTTTGAAAAGATGTGAAAGTCCGAGTGTCGCTTTCCGGGTCGGTCCGGCCGGATCGGGTCGGGGGGTGCTACACTTTAGTGGTATCAGAGCGCGGTTTAGGCGTTTCTGGACCAAAGAGTCTGTATATGCATGCATTGTCTAAAGCTACCCATAGGAATGTGTGACTCTAATCTGCAGAACTCTCTTCTGTCTGATATAGGATAAAGAATGGAAGGAAGTGGTGATAAACCCGAGAGTCCCGCCAGCGTGGCTGGGGGAGCATCGAGGGAGTCAGTGAGTCCGAGAGTACCGGACCCTGTACAGCCAGCGTTTATGCAGCAAATGGCTGAATTCTTCCAGAATGTGGCAAGAGCAGCGCCACGAAGATCAGCCATAGAGCGACTGGCTAAACACAGACCTACTGATTTCCATGGTAGGAAGGATGAGGATGCATCTGCCGCAGAACATTGGTTTGAACGGACGAACAGAATATTGGAGCAGATGCACTGCACACCTGAGGAGAGATTGGTGTGTGCAGTATCCTTACTGCAGGAGGATGCCTACCAGTGGTGGACCTCCATTATACAGACAGTGCGACCAGAGGACCAAACGTGGGACTTCTTTCAGACGGAGTTCCGGAGAAAGTATATTGGTCGCATCTATCTGGATAATCTGAAGAGGGAGTTTACCAACCTGAAACAGAGACAGATGACTGTGACTGAGTATGAGAGGGAGTTTGTCAGGTTGAGTAAGTATGCGAAAGAGATGGTGGCGACTGAGACGGATAAATGTAGACGGTTTGAGGATGGACTAAATGATTACATCCGCCTACAGGTTGTGTAACGTTCTGAATTTCTAAGTAATTGATTATGATATTGATATAATTGGACTGTGGAATTAATTGAGGAATGTTACAGGTTGCTGCTTTTGAATTTGAAGATTTTACCAGACTTGTCTCGGCAGCTCTGAATGTAGAAAGAATAAAGAAGGAAGAGCAGGCCAGAAGAGACAGAGGGCAGCAGAGAAGAGGGGCAGGGCCATCCAGCTCATATCAGTCCCCGAGTAAGAAATTGACGGGACCGCAACCGAGTGGTCCAGTGCAGTCACAGAGGCCAGTACCTACAGCTAGACCTGGTCAATCTGCGACTTCTGTAGCCAGTACCCCTAGAAGTGCAGGTAGGGGACCAGCCCCTCCAGTATGTGATCATTGTGGCAGAAGACATCATGGGGAATGCTGGAAACTTACAGGAGCCTGCTTGAAATGTGGATCTCATGATCATCTCGTGAGGGATTGCCCACAGCTGAGACCCCAGCAGCCAGAGAGATCAGCCCCTACTACTTCCAGAGGTAAGAGGCCTAGTCAGGCAGCGCCTGAAGGTGGTAGCCACAGAGGAGTGTCAGAGTCAGTGATGAGACCTGATAGTAGAGCTCCTGCACGCGTTTATGGTGTTCGAGCTCAAGAAGATAAAGATGCTCCTGATGTGATAGCTGGTATTATTTCTATTTTTGATACTTCAGCTATTGCATTGATAGATCCAGGTTCTACACACTCCTATATATGTGATGCATTGTTGAAACAGAGAAGTTTGCAAACTGAACCTACTGAATTTGATGTATTAGTCAGTAATCCGATAGGTCAGAGTGTGGTAGTGAATCGTATATATAGAAATTGTCCTATTCGGATCCAGGAGTGTGACTTTCCTGGAGACTTAATGGAGTTGCCATTCCATGAGTTTGATGTGATACTCGGCATGGATTGGTTAACTCGACATAGAGTGGTGATCGATTGTGAACTGAAGCGAGTGACGCTCAGAACAGTAGATGGTGCAGAAATCACTATGGTGGGTGAACGGAGGGATTTTCTCTCCGATGTCATTTCAGCCACTGCAGCCTGTAAACTGATCAGAAAGGGATGTGAAGCATATCTGGCACAAGTGGTTGATTCTAGAAAAGTGAATGCAGAAATTCAGAATATACCCACTGTGTGTGACTTTGCAGATGTGTTTCCAGAGGAGCTTCCTGGTTTGCCACCTCAGAGAGAAGTGGAGTTTGTGATTGATGTGGTACCAGGTACGTCTCCAGTATCGATAGCACCCTATAGAATGGCACCAGCAGAACTGAAAGAATTGAAGATACAGTTACAGGAATTGCTGGATAAGGGCTTCATTCGGCCCAGTGTATCTCCTTGGGGAGCCCCAGTCCTGTTTGTGAAGAAGAAGGATGGGTCCCTGAGACTATGCATCGATTACCCGCAGCTGAATAAACTGACTATGAAGAATAAGTATCCGTTGCCAAGAATCGATGATTTGTTCGATCAACTGAGAGGAGCCTGTGTCTTCTCAAAAATAGACCTGAGATCGGGATATCACCAGTTGAGAATAAAAGATTCAGACATTCCGAAAACTGCATTCAGAACCAGGTATGGGCATTATGAATTTGTAGTGATGCCATTTGGGCTGACTAATGCACCTGCAGCCTTTATGGATCTGATGAACAGAATATTCCGGCCATACTTGGATCAGTTTGTAGTAGTCTTTATTGATGATATCCTGGTGTACTCACAGACAGCTGAGGACCATGACAGACACCTCAGAGTAGTATTGCAGATTCTGAGGGAGAAACAACTGTATGGAAAACTGAGCAAGTGTGAGTTCTGGTTGCCTGAGATTGCATTCTTGGGTCACATTGTATCAGCAGAGGGAATTAAGGCAGATCCGAAAAAGATTGAAGCGATAGTGGAATGGAAGCCTCCCAGAAATGTGACAGAAGTCAGAAGCTTTCTAGGCTTGGCAGGTTATTATCGACGGTTTGTGAAGGGGTTTTCCTCCACAGCAAGTCCGTTGACCAAGCTACTGCACAAGAATGTCAGATTTGAGTGGACTGACAGATGCCAAGCAGCTTTTGACCGATTGAAGGCAATGCTTGTAGAGGCTCCAGTCCTGATTCAGCCCGTTTCAGGTAAGGACTATGTGATTTATAGTGATGCCTCACACCATGGTTTAGGATGTGTATTGATGCAGGAAGGCAAGGTGGTTGCATATGCGTCCAGACAACTGAAAAATCATGAGCTGAACTATCCGATTCATGATCTGGAACTTGCAGCCATAGTCTTCGCACTGAAAATATGGAGGCATTACTTATATGGTGAGAAATGTTACATATACACCGATCACAAGAGTCTGAAATATCTGCCTACCCAGAGAGAGCTAAATCTGAGACAGAGACGATGGATGGAGTTGATTAAAGACTATGATTGCATAATTGACTACCATCCAGGAAAGGCAAATGTAGTTGCAGATGCATTGAGCAGAAAAGCATTGTTTGCTCTGAAGGCTATGAATGTGCAATTACAGCTGAATCCAGATAGTGCAGTGGTAGCCGAATTGATATGCAGACCCAGTTTGATTCAGCAGATTGCAGAAAAACAGAAGCAGGATGCTAGAATTCAGATGATATGTGAACAGATTCCAGAAGGGAAGCATCCGGATTTCTCAATCAGAACTGATGGTATTGTGTGTTTCAGAGACAGGATTTGCATTCCAGAAAATGAAGAATTGAGAAAAATGATCCTAACAGAGGCACACAGCAGTTCATATGCAATGCACCCAGGTAGCACGAAAATGTACAGAGATTTGAAAACTCAGTACTGGTGGTCTGGTATGAAAAAGGATGTGATAGAATTGGTGAACAAATGCATGACTTGTCAACAGGTGAAAGCTGAACACCAGGTTCCATCGGGATTGTTACAGCCAATAGCAATACCTGAATGGAAATGGGATCGCATCACTATGGACTTTGTCACTGGATTGCCACTCACCCGGAGTAAACACGATGCAGTATGGGTTATAGTGGACAGATTGACGAAGTCGGCACATTTTCTACCTGTCAGAACTGACTACTCTCTGGATCGACTAGCAGAATTGTATATCAGAGAGATAGTCAGATTGCATGGAGTGCCTGTATCCATTATATCAGATAGAGATCCGAGGTTTACATCCAAATTCTGGAAGAAGTTTCAAGAAGCCTTGGGTACTCGCCTGAGTTTCAGTACAGCCTTCCATCCGCAGACAGACGGACAATCCGAAAGAGTAATTCAGGTGCTTGAAGATATGCTCAGGAGTTGTGTAATTGAGTTTGAAGGAAGTTGGGCGGATCATCTTCCATTGATTGAATTCGCCTACAACAACAGTTACCAGTCGAGCATAGCGATGGCACCGTATGAGGCACTGTATGGAAGGAAATGCAGGACTCCATTGTGCTGGACAGAGTTAGGAGAGGACAATTTAGTAGGCCCAGATTTGATTCGACAGACTGAGGAGAAGGTGAAGATTATCAGAGACAGATTGAAAGTTGCTTCTGACCGACAGAAATCCTATGCAGATTTGAAAAGAAAAGAGATAGAATATGATGTCGGTGAGAAAGTATTTCTGAAAGTATCTCCGTGGAAGAAAGTGCTTCGATTTGGCAGAAAAGGTAAGTTGAGTCCTAGGTTTATTGGGCCATACGAAATCATTGAACGTGTGGGACCAGTAGCCTACAGACTAGCTTTACCTCCAAAATTGGAAAAGATTCATAATGTGTTCCATGTATCGATGCTGAGGAGATACAGATCTGATCCTTCCCACAGAGTGCAGGCCGAAAGCATTGAAATTCGACCAGATTTGACATATGAGGAGGAACCAGTACAGATCCTTGACCGGGAGATCAAAGAACTTAGAAATAAAAGAGTGTCATTGGTGAAAGTTCTCTGGAGGAACCATAAAGTGGAAGAGGCTACCTGGGAGAGTGAGGAAACGATGCGACAGCAATATCCCCAACTATTTCATTGAGGTAAATTTCGAGGACGAAATTTCTTAAGTGGGGGAGAAATGTAACATCCCGGATTTCGGGTGATGAATTTTTGATATATATGAAATATGATAAAGAAGAAGAAAATGGTTGGCGGTGACGGTTGAAAACAACAACTGGACGGTGACAGTCACTAGAGATGAAGTCATGACGTGGGTGATGAGAAGAGAAGCTAATGTTATAAAATTAGATATTTAATAGGGCAAACTGTAATGGTATACCTTGACATTTGATCATATTGTAATGAAATTATATTTTTACTTAAACTACAATCAAGTACCTCGGATAATATCAATTTGGTCCCTAACGTATGTAGTGGCTAAAAATAGCCTATAGAAAACTTAAGGCCCGAAAGACGGCCCAAAACGGATCAAAGCCCAAGACTCGCAATAAGAGTGCTCATGTAACATCCCGGATTTCGGGTGATGAATTTTTGATATATATGAAATATGTGAAAATAAAATTTTACTATTTGAGGGGTGTAAAGGTAATTAAATGTATGTTTATTTTATGGTTTCCAGTGGACCGGATTGAATAGTGAAAAATGAACGAAAAATGAAAATTGGAAAACTGGACCAGAGAGCATCGCGACCTGGTCACCGCGACCACAGGTCGCGACAGCTCGTTCGCGGTGAAAAACGCAAAATCTGGCAGTGAGTACCGCGACCAGTCACCGCGACCACAGGTCGCGATGGCTTGCTCGCGATGAAAATGACAAAACCTGGCAGTGAGCAACGCGACCAGCCACCGCGACCACAGGTCGCGATGGACTGCTCGCGATGAAATTGTCAAAAACAGGCAGAGAGCAACGCGACCATTCGCGCGACCAGGGCGCGCTCGCGACGAAGGCGGTGCGCGCACTCCAGTGAGCATCGCGACCTGGTGCCGCGACCACAGGTCGCGACGGCAGTCGCGGTAGCGAAAAAAATATAAAAAAAAAGGGAAGCTTCTCGTGGAAGCTAGAAAAACAGCTGAGAAAAGAGAAAGAGAGTGGGAGGTCGAGAGAAACAGCAAGAGAAGAGAGAGTGAGCGAGAAAAGAAGAAGAAGAAAGAAAAGAAAAGAAAAAGAAGAAGAAGAAGAAGAAGAGAGAAGAAGAAGAAAGAGAAGGAAGGAGAAGAGAAAGGAAAGGGAAAGAAATCGTAAAAACGCGGATTTCTCGAACGAAAAGCGGTACCGAGGTAGGTGTACGTTGTTTTTTCGAAATCGTTACGAAAAGCATTTCGTTACCGTTTACGTTTTTGTTTTCGTTATGTTTATCGTTTTCGTTTAGATTTCGATTTCGTTAATTGTTTCCGATTTCGATTTCGTCAATTGTTTTCGATTTTGATTTTGTTAAATGTTTTCGATTTCGAATTTCGATGTGTAAAAATTGATATACTTATGGAAAGATTTTATACGAGATCGCATTTGTTTGTGTTTCGAATATTTCCGATTTCGTTTTAAACAGTTGATTTAGACTTGTATGTGAATATTGTTCATATTTCTTGAAGTTTATTATGTGATTTATATGACTATTGAATGATTATCGATTATTGAGTAATTATTGCGAAATTGATTGTGAATTTGGTTTATTGAAACGGCCCTAGGATACGTAGACATAGAAGTGGATATAGGAGGTTGGTATACCAGCTGGGTTTTATTGAGCAGTACTGCGCCGATATTGATTGATTGATATTGATGATATTGATGTACCTCCTCTTGGATTCGTCCAGATGCTGGGAGATACGTACCTCCTCAGGATTCGTCCTGGGGGTTGGGAGTTAATGTACCTTCCCAAGGATTCGTTCCTGGGATAGGGAGCTATGTACCTCTCTAGGTTCCGTACCCACGGTCCTAGAGTTGGGAGACACGTACCTCCTCAGAATTCGTTCTGGGGGTTGGGAGCTTGACCCATATTCCAGTCCGTATATGTTTAGTATTCTAGTGGGCCAAAATTGATAGAATTGAAAGTGAATCGAATGAATTTATTGATCGAATTCTTATGTTGATTTCATTATTGAACTTCGAGAAATTGAAATTGTTTAATGATTAAATTTTGAAATTCAATTGTTTTGAAATCGATTAGTGATGAAAATGTTTATCTTGTGGTTTGTTTCTCTTCAAAGACTAATTATATTGTAGTTTATTTAATTGAGATTTTAGTACACCCACTAAGCTTTATGCTTAGCGCGTTAGTTTGTGTCTAACGCGTAGGTACCAGGAATCCGGACGAGGCGAAAGACTGAAGAACTGGAAGAATTGCAGACCGAGTCACAGGATTGTACAGTTGGGTAGCTATACTTTCGTTATGTATATATATTCTGAAAGCATGCATGTACAGGGGAATTGTAAATAAGTTTTGTGATATGTTTTTAATTAATTACATTATGCTTTTTGAATGTCTGTATATATATATATATATATATATATATATATATATATATATATATATAAGGTTTGAACTGTTTTATTTTATAAATTGTGATTAATAAGTCGCACTAAACGGCAGAGTGCGCAGTTGTTTGAAAATTGATATTGAAGTGTTTATGAAAATGTAATGTGAATTGAATTGTGTTAAAACAGGTTTTAGAAAGTCCGAAAACAAACGGTACTCTGCCGAATTTTTCGTAAAAAGTATAAAATGTTTTATGGGCTCACGCTGATTTTAAAAAGAAAAATGAAGTTTTGAAAAGATGTGAAAGTCCGAGTGTCGCTTCCCGGGTCGGTCCGGCCGGATCGGGTCGGGGGGTGCTACAGCTCAACATGGTCGTGCGCTCTAAGATGGTCATGACGGCAGTCTAATCTACAATGAATACGGGAACAACCATCGACTGCACAACATATAATTTAGTGGACGACATAGACCAAAGGAATGTCGCTGGGTCCTAACAGCACAGCGACCGCCTCCACGACGTTGACACAGTCAACTCACAGACTAAGTCAATTGACCAGGTCTAAGCACTATCCAGCCACCATCCAAAATATCAGGAACCTTGGATATCTCGGGGCACGACATCCCTGAGTATCTAGAATGTCCGTCCTCTCCTCAAGACCCCTATAAATACAAGCCCTAGTCTTCACTTTTGGGGTTCAAGCATTTTTTACTTTTCAAAGGCTTGTTCCTCTGTTTAAATCACTTGAGAACACAACAAACTAGCCAACACACCACATAGCTTTCGATTCACATCATCATCATCAACACTTTGCCACAGTCCACTTAACGCATTTTGATCAATACCATATGATGCATACCATTCGATACTGCACGATATACAGTCATTTGCCTGGCACCACCTTGGTGTCCCAAGTTCAAGACCCCTTCTATTGTTTTGGAGATCTTCGTCCCTTCAATCAATCACCGTAGACCGCTAGGTCATTAAGCGTAGATTTCTGCATCTACAATTTGGCGCCCACCATGGGGCACGACGTTATTCAGATCCACGACTCATCCCACGACAATCTAATGGCGGACGAAACGAGCCCCATGACGTTGGAAGCTCAACTCGCGATCCTGATGGGTCAGATGAACGAGAACTCGGAGCTACTTCAAACACTGGAAGCAGAAAACAAAGGCCTCTAGAACAAACTTGACACTATGGTGATGACAGCCACACCACCACCAGGATTCTGTCACGTATGTTATGAAGTCAACAACTCAGCATCTGCTCCAAGACAAGCCACCCCCGCGACATTGACTTTTAATGCGCGTCATCCGATCTTCAAGTTACGGTCGAACGCAGCTGACACATCTATTCCTGAAGGCGAACCAACTGCCGACCTAGTCGCGCCTTCTATGCCAGCAACCATTGTTACAGCGCAAGAAGAGATGAATCAGTCGGCTTTACAAAATGTGGAAGTCGTCGCCCCAGTGACCGTACCAACAGTCAACATGCTTTCCACACCTGACGTGAACATGACAGGTATGGTGGCCACAACCTCTACTTTATCTAACCCTAAACTTGCATGCAGGTTTGCAGAGATGAAAGCCTTGATCCAACGCATTCCTGGAATACCGGCTCCTATCAAAAAGAGCTCTTATAAAAAAGAGCTCCCTCAACAGCTTCGTGGAGTCACCATTCGTCGATGCCATTGTACTTGTCGAGATGCCACGGAAATTCAGTTTCCCTCACATCAAACACTATGACGGCATGACGGATCCTAATGACCACATTTCCCAATACCGCTAGCCCGTGTTCATGGCCCCCATCCTCAGGGATCTTCGGGAAGCCTGCATGTGCAAGGGTTTCGGATCCAGCCTCTTCTGCCCAGCACTGCAGTGGTACACAGACCTTTCAAATAACTCGATAGCGTCGTTCGTTCAATTGAACGATATGTTTGTCGAGTAATTTGCTAGGAGTCAAAAACTAGAGAAGCAGTTGGATGACCTTTACACCATCAGTCAATGACATGGCGAACTCTTGTGCGACTATGTAGGACGCTTCAACAAAGAGAAGGTGTCGATCCCTCACTGCAACCGGGCCACGACAATCTTAGCATTTAGAAAGAGACTATTGCACGACTCTGACCTGTATAAGAAGTTGACCAAATATCCCTGCAAGACCATGGAAGATGTCCTTGCCAAGGCTTGGGCCCAAATCAAATGGGAGGAAGATGAAGTCAACCATATACTGTCGAACCGTAGCGGAAATGAAGACAGTCGCTGTCGTCGAGTCGAGCGAAAATGAGCGGACCGTAGGCAGGAACCCTACCCCACGACACGACGAGACGACAGGCCCCGCGATAACTAGGTCCCTCATGACAGACCACCATGACAGCCAGAAAGAACCAAGGCAGAGTCCCCGAGTACAACCTTAGCATTACTTCAGCTGAAGCTGTCGTGGCCATGAAAAATTTAGGCAACGTCGTAAAATGGCCAGCCAGAATGTCGAGCCCTGCAGACAAAATAGACTCGTCGAAGTGGTGTGAATTCCATGGAGATCACGGCCATAGAACAGAAGACTACATTGCACTGAAATTCGAAGTTGTCGAGCTCTTAAAAAGAGGTAACTTGAAGGAGCACCTCACTAACAAGGGGAAGAATACTGTGGCTCGTAGAGACGAACGACAAGTGGAGTAGAGTGTACCTCCCCCAGATCCCCCACGACAAGAGAGAGTCGTGAACGTTATTACAGGAGGATCACAAATCAGTGAAGTGTCGTACTCTGCAGCAAAACGACACAAGAGACAAGCAGGGAACCCCGAGGTTTATCCAAAGAGGACTGCCGACCCTATGTACGACCAAACCATCAGTTTCAGTAATGACAAGCATACGGAGTTGCTTAATCCACACCATGATGCACGTGTAATTTCGCTCCATGTTGCCAACTGCTTAATTAAGCGTATACTTGTCGATAATGGCAGTTCCACCTGTAGGAATCGTTTTTCCATTCTACTAGTCACGCAGCGAAAATAAGATTTTAAAATTTTTATACAGATTGCAAAAACAATCTGTAACCAGTAAAACTTTAGAACTATATTTTCGGAATAATAAAAATAATATATATCACATATATATTTATTTTATATATACAGAAAATCGTAATCAATGAAAGAAAAAAAAAATTAAGGAACATACCATCGTTGGAGGCTCCTTCGTATTTTTTTTTCTTTTTTTGCAGCTCCTAGTCTGTACCACTACGTCTTTCTTACTATATTCCGGTACCGGTAACTTGCGTGTGGGCGCGTCACGTTGTCAGGATCAGTGAAGAGGTTGAATGGAAAAAAAAAAAAAGAGTTGGAGAGATCCTGTATCTCTCCGGTCACTTTTCTTTTTTCTGTATATCTTACGTAAAAAAACTTTTGAACGTAAAAACTCTTTGGTTCAGTTGTCTGTTAAATTAAAAACTCTTTTTAATATATCTATTTAAGTTACCAAATTAATAAAAATTCTTTTTATTAATTTTTCAATAACTTTTGAATTTTAACTTTTTAAATTCAATTTTATTTTATTTTATTTAATAAATGAGATAATCCTATTATCTCTTTATTCAAAATTAAAATAAAAATAAACTATTATCAGACTTTTGAATTTAAACTTTTTAAATTCAAATTTATTTTATTTTATTTAATAAATGAGATAATCATATTATCTCTATATTCAAAAAATAAAAATAAACTATTATCAGACTTTTGAATTTAAACTTTTTAAATTCAAATTTATTTTATTTTATTTAATAAATGAGATAATCCTATTATCTCACTATTCAAAATAAAATATCAACTATCATCCTCCTCTTATGACTAATTACATAATTAAATAATCTTATTATTTAATTGTTATAATTGCCATTATTTAATTAATTGAATAATCACATCACTCAATTAACTCCTGACACGTGTCACTTTCGCAATACTATTAATTGGACCATCCAATTAATTATACGTGACCCTTGTTACCTAAATGGATCGGGCTAGCAAGGGGACCTAATGGACCCACAGTATTTTGAGCTCCGATAATCCTCAGAATCATTAATTGAACTCTTTAATTAATATTCCTTGATTATCAACTCCGGTATTATTCCACTAAAAATCCGAAGTTGCATTCTCTCAACTGCGGATGCTTTTACATAGACCGATATCACTCGGTGTCCATCGATATAGCTATTACATATGGTGTGACCCTCCACAGTAGTTCATAATTAGATCTGGGTCATAATGTCCGTTATACCCTCTAATTATATCCTTTAAGCACCGTTGATTCTCTAATGAACAATAAATCATGTTTCCTCACGGAATCAGGAGAGCGCTCATATTGTTCAAGCCCCGAATCAACTCTTAAGGGAACTACTCTATACTTCTCACAAGAAGGAGTGGATTCCACTATTGTGTGCAAAGTTTCTCAGTCACAAGCCAAATCGCAATCCTAACATACAGAGAATATTGATCGGGAATAAACATCCGACCTCACCCATGGTATATCAAAGATCACGATCTAACCTGAAGGAGTCGATAAGACATCAGGATTGAGATCTCCCACATATAGCCATCATAAGTTGATGTATATGAATCTCATCGGTAAACGGATCTTGGTGAGAGATTCATATAGATCATGGACCCCGTCCTATATGATCACATCATATAAGGTGCCTCCATTCCCATATCTCCATATGAATGATTCAGGATACAATCATCGTATAATACAGAATGGACCGCAGCTATAGATTAATTACAAATAAATTACCCAGCTTTATTTGCTATCTATGGACTCTTTAGATTGCACATCTCTTTCTGTATTCATCTGTATATGACAATCATATACATAGTATGAGATTACATTCGGCAATCTAGGATGTTATAATGTACAAGTTTATATAATATAAATGACATGATAAGAATGAATTAAACTCTTCTTTTATTTATTTATAAAAAACCATTTACAGATTACATCTTTAGGGCAAAAACCCCAACACCACCAACGTTATGTTTTTAGAAGCTCTTCGAGAGATGCAAACGAGTCAACCATTGTACGACGATCGACCGTGCTAGTTGGTTTCAGTGGCGAGCACAAGAATACCATTGGCAAAATTACACTCCCCGTGTATGCTGAAGGAGTCAACATCAACATCCACTTCATAGTGCTCGATTGTCCTTCGTCGTACAATATTATCATGGGGCGACCATGGATACACGACATGCGAGCCGTCCTCTCGACTTATCATCAAACTGTTCGATTTTCCACGAAATGGGGAATACAAGAAGTTCGTGGGGAGCAGAGAGTATCCAGGGAGTGCTACACGAACACTCTTAAGAACAAGCCAACTCCTTTATAGTAATTACAGCAGTCGACCCCTAGGGTCGAGCAGTACAACGTCAAGATGGAGGAGCTTGACGAAGTCCAGATTCATCCAGATTTTTCTAAGCACAAGGTCCAGATTAGGTCGCTCCTAAAACCCGAGTTTAGGGCACGACTCATCAACTTCCTCGCACAACACTACGATTACTTCGCATGGACTCATGCGGACATGACCGGAATAGACCCTAGCGTTATGGTCCACCAGCTTTATGTCGACCCTGACGCCAAGCCAGTCAAGTAAAAGAGGAGGAAATTCGCCCCCGAGCGAAACAAAGTCATCAACGAGAAGATCCAAAAATGCATTGACATAGAGTCAGTAAGAGAAGTCCAGTACTCTAATTGGTTGGCAAACGTAGTTTTCGTGCAGAAGAAGAATGGAAAATGGAGGGTGTGTATTGACTTCACGGACTTAAACAAGGCGTGCTATGAGGACTCCTTCCCTCTACCTTATATCGACATGATGGTAGACACGACAGCAGGGCACGAACTTCTTGTGTTGCATTCTCGGGTAATGTTTTTTAATGTTGCGTAATTGAAGAGCCTTGGTGGATTAAATCGAAGATTTGGGAGTGCACATCTGTAATCTTTTGGAGGCTTCCATAAATTATACAAGATAAACTGGGTTGAGAGCCTTATATTTCTGGAAAGGTCAAGATGTCTACTTTTTGGAAAATTTTACGGTTTGTGATTATGAGTTTTCTAGAGAACGTTATGCTCATTTTCGCAACAGTGCGTAGACTCGTAACTTGCAAGTCGCCAGTCTAAGTCGCGAGAGCCAATTTCAGCAGTTTTTGGCCGAGACTCACGCGACTTAACTTGCGACTTGACCAAGTAGCGAGTATGCCTGGGAAGGTCAAAAACAGCCTGTTATAAAAGGAAAACTTGAGAGAAAGAGGGGCATTCGGAATGGAGCTCGGCTAGGGCTCAAAACAGACCACCAAGAGGAGAAAAAGAGAGAGAAGATGAGGCAAAGGAGGAGAAGAAGATCACCTTGGAAACAAGAGGATTCAGATTCAATCCTTCAGCCAAAATCTCACCATCAAGCTTGGGTTTGAGAAAGTGGAAGCTAGGAGAACTCACAAATGGAGGAGGATGAAAGTTTATCGCACCTAGAGTTTTTTATATCCCTTTCCTTCTTTATTTCCTTGTTTGTAACTCTCTTTATTAATTAGAAAACATGTTTGCTTGTATATCTTTGATTATGAACTAAACATGTAAGTTAGGGTTTTGTTGGATCTTTTTCTATGAAGCTTGAATGAATTAATTGTCTAATTCTTTATAGTTGATTATTATGTTGTTGAGTGGTATTATTGTGCTTAATGCTTTTAAATGTGAAGGCCTACGTTTAGATGATAAATTGGTTGTGTGTTAAGGACCGAGAGGAGACGCCCACAACGTGCTCGATGTAATATCCACATAAGTAGAATTAGATAGAGATATGCTAATTTGCTTGTGTGATCATATAGGGTGTTTATTGTGACTAATGCATTTTCATGCACTTGGATATACCATCGAGAGATAGGATATAAGTGTATGTGGTAATAGGTCCGATTTACCTCGAGAGGGGACTTTGAATAATTTAGATAAACACGGTCATTAACATGAATAATCAAACCACAATGATGTGCTTTCATGAAACTCAATTGAATGGATTAGATGAATTCAAATACTCTAACTAATCTCTCATATTGGTTGTTTGCTTTATTTTTATGTTTTATATTTTTATCTTTTATTTTCTCCTCTTAAACCATCCGATTATCCAAATAGAAATAGACTTAGTTAACTTTAGTACTCAACGCCTAAATATCCCTGTGGAGACGATAATTTATTCATCATTGTATTACTTGTGCCGACCCCGTATACTTGCGGGTACAAAAAAGGCGTAACAAGGTTTTGGCACTGTTGCCGGGGATATTTTAGTTGTGTTGATATTAATATGGGTTAGGTCTATAGCTAATTTGGATTTGTATACATTTTATTTTTATTTTTATTAATTTTGATTTTTTTTGTATAGGACATGTATTCTTGGTATGAGGCGTAGGAGCTTACCGAGGAAGTGGCGACTAGTGGCTATGAATCACCTATGGGCTGTTTCTTATGTAGGGGCCGCATGTGAATACTGATTGTCAGGTAGGCAATCCATTTGCTGGGAGCCGTTATGAGGAACAGCAGTATGAGAATTATCTTTACTTTCAACAGAACAACCCCTAGCCGACTATAAACTATGGAGCATCACCGAGATGTTTCTTATGTGGAGGGCTGTATGTTAGTACTGATTATCAGGTGGGCAATCCATTTTCTGGGAGCCATGCTCGAATTGCTCAGCATAGTGACCAAGTTGCTCAACAGACTCAAGCAGATGCCCAAAGCTTGGCGATTCAAAGCAACCGATTAGCTACAGAAATCCAATGGCAAGAGCACGAACCATATCCTATGGAGCAATGCAATGTAACGACCGTGGAAATCGAAGAGCCAGTTGTGCAGATGAATTGGGTCGATCAAGTAGAGTGGAAGGGAACAAGAGTTTGCTATATAGAGATGAGACATCTACCTTTCCAAAGCTGCTTGAGATTTATCTAGTCTATAGTACCACTACAAAAGAAGAAAGCCACCAAGATACATACGGGATGAATTAGAACTAACACCTTTTAGAGAGAGAAAATGCTCTGCCTTATCTCTAGAATTTTTTTGAGCGTTCTTCTTGATTTTTTCTATTCTCTCTTTGTGATCATTATTGATTTCTTTTGATGATTACATGCTCAATTTTCGTTCTTCTTGAGCTTTAGGTTTGCTGGTCATTTTTCTGGGCAATTTTTTAGCTTGTTTTGTGCCATGGTAGATGATCTTACTTTGGCCAATCTTGTGAGTGTTTTTTGCTTGTGATTTTGAGCTGCATTTTTTCCTTATTGTTAGGGTGTGATCTTCATCTTCTTCTTGGTGTTTTAGTTGGAGCCATGGTTGGTGGTTCACCAACTGCTACTGATGTAAAAAATGGTGGAATAAAGGGCTGTCATGGTGGTTTTATGAAAGATTCAGATTGTGGCAAGTCTTTTACAAGTGTTCCATCTATTTTGACTCATGATTCTGGTGTTATAAATGCCATAGGATTGCTTGAAAACAAGAAGCCTCACGGTTTGGTGATCGGTCATTTATTTTCATATAATTACGACCCTTAAACCGTATTTTTTAATTGTATTCTTGAGTATTTTTGGTGCTTTTGACGTGTTTTCCTTGAGTGTGCAGGTTTAGGGACTTAAATGATGATTTTATATATTTTTAGGGAAAATGTGTAATTTCAGTAACTTTGTGGAAGGGCATCGATGAAAGAAGGTTAAAGTTCTGGGGCAAAACTGCAATTTCAGGAAGTTCCACCAAACTTAAGTGAAACGGTGCGTTTTGCACCAAAGGTTTCTGACTTTAGTGGAACGGCACCGTTTTGGCACCAAAGGGGTGGTGCAAAACAGCGTCGTTTTGCAGTGTAAAGAAATAAAAAATAAAACCCAGCAGCCATGCACAGCGCGACCTCATCTGCCCTCGCGTCCACTAGCTCGCGATGAAGATGATCCAACCCAGCAGTGAGCACGGCGAGCACGACCGCGACCAGCCTCAGCTCGCGGTGAAGAAGAGAACGGTGTCCAGTGAGCAGTGCGAGGAACCGAGCGCGACCCGTGCTCGCGTGGGGAGCTCGCGGTCCAGAAACCATGCAAACCAGTTAGCGTGGCGAGCTCGAGCGCGGCCATCCCTCCTCGCGGTGCAGCAGCTCCAGCCAAACTAGTGAAGACCGTGACCAAGCCACCGTGACCTGGTCGCGGTGAGTGAAAAACGCAGCCCTAAGATGCTGCTATAAGAAGAAAATGGCGCAGCAGCTATAGGGGAAGAGAGAGCTCGTGGCAGACCAGTTCCAGCAGCTCCCAAGCTGCTCCAAGGGTGATTCTCATCCTTCTTGCTCCTCCCAAACACATCCCAAGCATCACAAATCATCACAACAAACTCTAGATCGTGAGTGTTCATCGAAGAAGACGAAGATCGAAAGCGGAGAAGTTCAAGCCGGACCAAAGCGGGACTTCGAGTCTTGAGAGCTTCGATGGGTTGTATTTCATCTCATTAATCTTCCTTTGATTGTTCATTTATGATTATGAGTTGTTAGAACTATTGTTAGGTGATTTTCGGAACTATGAACGGATTTGGATTTTATTGTTTATGAATATATTATGTGATTTATTTCATGATATTATGTGCTTAATAATAATCAATATGTTTTCCATTTCCGTGATTGGAACCGTGTGACCACCTTGCATTATCCTCCATTGAATCCGTCTCGCTTTATTTTAATTGTTTTAGTTAATTTAATTTAGTTTAATTATTGAAAACCATGATTATGAACTAAAATTGTAAGTTGGGGTTTTGATGAATCTTATTCTATGATGATTGAATGAATTGATTGTTTAATTTGTTGTGGTTGATTATTGTGTTGTTGAGTGGTATTATTGTGCTTAATGCTTTTGAATGTGAAGGCCTACGTTTAGATGATAAATTGGTTGTGTGTTATGTACCGAGAGGAGACGCCCTACAACGTGCTCGATATAATGTCCACCACAAGTAGAATTGGATAGAGATATACTAATTTGCTTGTGTGATCACATAGAGTGTTTATAGTGACTAATGCATTCTCATGCACTTGGATATACCATCGAGAGATATGATATTAGTGTATGCGGAATAGGTCCGATTTACCTCGAGAGGGGACTTTGGATAAATTAGATAAACACGATCATCTTCATGAATAATTAAACCTCAACAATGTGTTTTCATGAAATTCAATTGGATGGAATAGGTGAATTCAAATACCCTAACTAATCTCTCATATTGGTTGTTTGCCTTATTTTTATGTCTTTATATTTTTATCTTTTAATATCTTTCGATTATCCAAATAGAAATAGGCTTGGTTAATTTTAGTACTCAACGCCTAAATATCCCTATGGAGACGATAATATACTCATCATTTTATTACTTGTGCCGACCCCGTATACTTGCGGGTACAAAAAAGGCGTGTCATTTGGGTCAGAATATGAATATTCAACATATAAAGGTTCGAGAACCAGAGAAGAGAGCTGCTGGTAATGATGCATTTGACATAGTTGTTGGAGGTAGGATCTCTTGTGATGCTTCTTCAAAATTGTTGTTAAGCAAGCAGCATGTTTTGCATAGTTTTAAGAATCAAATTAGTAATGGTAACATGGGCAACAAGGCATGTGCAAATGGGATTGAAGGTAAGCATGGTGATGTTCTTCATAGGGTGGTGCATGATGAGGAAGATGGCAAGCATGGTAATGTTCTTCATAGGGTGGTGCATGATGAGGAAGATGGAAATATGGTTTTGGGTGAGAGATGTGTCAAGAATGGGCCAAAATCTGGTGCTTTTGTTTCAATTTCGGGTATTGGTAATGTTGGGCACGAAATTGGAGCTAATGGGGCTGATATTGAAGGCAAGTATGATGATGTTCTTCATGGGGTGTTGCATGATGAAGAAGATGAAAATCTGGTTTTAGGTGAAGATAGAAATCTGGTTTTGGGTGAAAACTGTGTTAAAACTGGTTGTTTTTCAAATATTTCGGGATTGAAAAAAGGTGTGGTTGACATTAGTACAAAGGTTAGAGACAAGAATGGGCAGAGATTTCAAGGAATAGTTGCTGTTGACTCTAAGGTGTAGAATTTTAAAAAAATGGGGCTGCAGAAGACTTGTGTTCAAGAAATAAAAATGAGGTAAGCAATAAAATGGTTACTAATGGGCTCTTTGCTGGGGTTACTAATGGACTCTCCCCAATTGGTTCTTCTTTGATTAATGGTGGAATTGGGCATGGAATAATATCTAATGGGTCTGATACTACATCGTTAAAACCAAATCCAAAGTTAATAGAATTGGTTGGGCCTAATCTTAGTGCAATTGGATTTTCTTCAAGTGCTGGTGGACTTGAGCATGGATTAGATGTTATTGGGGCTAATAATGTAAATATTTTGAATGAAAAGCATTTGGGGTCTTCTAGTGGAGTTACTAATGGGCTGAATGGTATTGAATCACCAAACAACATTTTCAAGCCTTCTTATGCTAGAGCTGTCCGGAATTCTCCTCCTATTGCTGTTGGTGAGGTACGATCTATTAATTTTGAATCTTTACAATATTTTAAGCCCATTGTAGAAAATGGTAAAGTGAAAGTTATCCCTCCTTTTGAAGTTGCGGATGAAGGGAGCAAGGAATGGAGAACTTCCTTGATAGGGTACTTTGTGGAGAAGCGAATTCCTTTCCCTGTAGTGAATTCGGTGGTTCATAAAATTTGGGGTAGGTTTAGCCTTAAAGAAGTCTTATCTTCGGAAAAGGGGTAGAATGCTTCTTATTCTTCTTACCCTTACTACTAGAACCTTTCTTCTTCTTCTTCTTTTCCAAAGAATCCTTAGCTTTAGAAGCCAAAGCATTACGAGGAGGACTAGAATCGACACCATTCTCACCATGTCCAATCTTGTCATTATCACAAAAACCATCCTTATCATCACAAAGAACATCCCCATCATCACAATGAGCAGCCTCTACATCACAACCAGTATCCAAAATTGCCAAAGGAGTTCCCACTTCGCCATCTTCCAAATCAAGATCATCTTCACGAATCTTCAAAGCAACTAAAGCTATATCATCGACTGAACCCGAAGAAAAAGCAGCCCCATCATCACTATTCACACGTCTCTCTTCCAATCTGGTCGAACCAACATCTTTATCTTTGTTCTTCCTTTTCACCTCAACCTAAGTAGACGTCTTAGGTAAAGGAATTCCTACATGTTTTTCCTCCATACCATGAACAACACCCTTATCTGCTTTCGAAACCATAGCCTCTTTGTTACTCATTACCAAAGCCTCATCACCCCCCAAATCTTGAGCATTTTGCGTACAATTCCCTTACCCATAGCCAAACACCTTACAAGCATGACACCTAGCCGGAAGCCATTCATAAATTGCATGGATGGTTTTCCACTTCCCAGTCGCACATTGAATATCAAACTCATTAATAATATCCTTCGAAGCATCAACCTCAATACACACACGAGCAAAGTTAAGACGTTTCCTAGCTAAAGTAATTTGATCAGCATGCAAAGGAATTCCCAAAGCATTAGCAACAAAACTCAACCCCTTAGTAGTCCAAAATTCAAAAGGTAAATTATGAAATTTGACCCATAACTAATTTGGGTTTGTTGGAATCCTTTTGATGTTACTGTTTTGGTTATTGGTTTTTCTAAGCAAATTATTCATTGCAAAGTTTCTGCTGTTGATTCTACTTAGAAGTGTGTGATTTCTATTATGTACGGTGATAATTGTAATGTGCGTAGGGAGGCGTTGTGGGCTGATTTAATGGCGCATGGGGAGGAATGGGAGAATAGTGCTTGGCTTGTGATGGGTGACTTTAATGCAATTAAGTCTTCGGTTGAGAGTATTGGAGGCTGCACTTCTTGGCCGCAATGGAAAGACGACTTTTCTAATTGTTTAGCTGATTCTGGGTTGGATGATCTACGATTTAATGGTTGTTTCTATACATTGTCTAATCATCGTATAGTTGATCCTATTCTTCAGAAGTTAGATCGAGCTTTGGTCAATTTGAAGTGGGATATTTCTTTTCAAGGTTCAGAGGCACATTTTCTTCCTTCTAGTGTTTCTGATCACTCTCCAATGGTTGTTAAGATTGTTGATCTTCCCCAAAGACGGGTACCTTTTAAGTTTTTTGATTTTTAGGCTGATCATCCGGAATTTTTATCCTTGGTGGCTCGGGTTTGGGAGGACAGGGTGGATGGTTCTCCTATGTTTCAACTTTGTAAGAAGCTTAAAAGATTGAAAGTGGAGCTTAAGAAACTTAATAGGAAGTGTTTTTCTGATTTGTCTTCTCAGGTTCAGTAAACTAAGCATGATTGAAGTCTGTACAGTGGGATATTCAGAGGCAGCCTTTGAATGCTTCTTTACATGAGGAGGAGTCGCGATTGGTAAAGCTTTATGGTGATTTGAGTCAAGATGAGGAGAGTTTTCTGAGGCAAAAGTCCCGAGTTCAGTGGATTATTTGGGAGATAGGAACTCGAAGTTTTTTTTTCGGTTGATGAGACAAAGATTTAGTAGGAGTAAGGTGTTATCTCTTTCTGACAAGCATGATAATCGCGTGGAGGAGCCTAGTGAAGTTAAGTCTATGGTGGTGAACTTCTTTGAGACGCTTCTTAGACAGCCTGCTGGGTGCCCTAGAATTGACCATGATTTGATGAGGCGAGCTATCTCTAAGCGTATTTCTGGTGATCAGTGTGCTACCTTGGGTAGAGAGGTTAGTGATGATGAAATTAAGACGGTTCTGTTCTCTCTGAAAGATAACAAAGCTCCTGGTCCGGATGGGTAGAATGCTACTTTCTTCAAGAAAGCTTGGTCTGTTATTGGTGATGATGTTCTTTGTGCTATTCGTTCGTTTTTTAGCTCCGAGAGGTTGCTCAAGCAAGTGAATGCTACGGTGATTGCGCTTATTCCTAAGGTTCCCAATCTTTCTAAGGTTGGGGATTTTAGGCCTATTTCGTGCTGTAACACTATTTACAAATGCATTGCCAAAATTATTGCGAATCGAGTTCAGATGGTGTTGCCTGATGTTGTTGGTCCTTTTCAGTTGGCTTTTGTTGCTGGTAGGAGGATTAGTGATAATATCTTACTGTCGCAGAAATTGTTAAGAAACTATCATCGAGATGGGGCTCATCCTAGGTGTGTGTTGAAGGTAGACTTAATGAAAGCCTATGATTCTGTGCGGTGGGATTTCTTAGTGGGTATTTTGCAAATTTTAGGCTTCCCGGAGCATATGATAGCTTGGATTTCTAAGTGTATTTCCACTCCCCGTTTCTCTATTTCTATCAATGGCGAGTTGAATGGTTTCTTTGCTAGTGGCCGAGGTTTGAGGCAAGGGGATCCTATGTCCCCTTGTTTATTTGTACTGGCTATGGAGGTTTTTTTGGGGTTGATGCGTATTATGGAGCAGGAGGGTAAGTTTGCTTACCACTGGCGGTGCAAAAAAATTGGTATTTCTCACTTATGCTTTGTGGATGATCTTATGGTATTTTGTAGGGCAGAGAAGGAGTCAGTTGTTGCGGTTAATGGTGTTCTTAGTCAATTCCAAGCTCTTTCTGGATTGATCCCTAATCCTAGTAAGAGTAATCTTTTTGTGGTTGGTGTGTCTTCTGAGATTAAGCAAGAGTTGCTTGGAATTATGGGTTTTTAGGAAGGGGTGTTACCAGTCAGATATCTTGGGGTTTCTCTGATTTCTACTAAGCTTATGGCAGTGGATTGTAGGGTTCTTATTGATAGGATTGTAGCGAGGGTTAAGAGTTGGACTAGTAGGGTTCTTTCTTTTGTAGGGAGGCTTCAACTCATTCAATCTGTGTTGTTCTCTATCCAGGTATATTGGTCCTCCATTTTTATCTTGCCTAAGTCAGTGGTGGTTAAGGTTGAAACTACTTTGAGTAGTTTTCTCTAGAAGGGTTCAGATTTAGGTAAAGGAAGGGCAAAGGTTGCTTGGTCTTCGGTGTGCTTACTGAAGGAAGAGGGTGGACTGGGCATTAAGAGTGTTGTGTGTTGGAATAAATCTGCCATAATTAAGCATTTGTGGGCTATCTGTAGCAATTTGAGGTCTTCTGTCTGGGTGTCGTGGGTTAGATCTACTCTGCTTAGGGGAACGAATGTGTGGGAGGTGAGGTGCCCTGGGGATTGCTTGTGGAGTTGGAGGAAAATTTTGGGCCTTCGATGTCTTGTACGGCGGTTGATGCAGTTTCGGATGGGTAATGGGGAGGATATTTCCCTTTGGTTTGATTATTGGCATCCGTTGGGTCTTTTGGTGGAGGTGTTTGGGCGGTGGATTATTTATGATTCTGGTATTGGTCTTCATACTAGAGTGGCAGACATTATTCAGGAGAGGGATTGGGCTTGGCCTCGTTCCCTAACTGGGAATTGGATGGAATTTATTAGTGGTATCCCTGATTCCTTAAGGCTTAATAACACTCAAGCTAATACTTTGTGTTGGGTTGAGGACTCTCGTGGGGCTTTCTCTATTCGTAATGCTTGGGAGTCTCTTCGGTCCCGGCATCCCGCATTGGAGTGGTTTAGGTCTGTTTGGCATTCTAAAGCAATTCCTAGACATACTTTCATCTGCTGGCTGGCCATTAGGGATGCTCTTTCTGTAACATCCCCTCTTCTCTTCCTCTCTTCCCTAGCTTGGCCGAAAATTCCTCTTTCTTTCTTTCTCTCTTTCTTTTCTTTTCTTCTTCTTTTCTTGCTTGTTTTGGTTTGATCGAATTCCTCTTGTTTTTGTTTGTTTTGTTTTGTTTGTTAGACTTCATCCACCAATAAGGCTTCATCACTTGCCACCTATTTCTTACAATTGCTAATTGTCCCTAAATCTTTTTAAATCATAGAATGATCACAATTTGAAAATTAATCTCATGATATTGACCAAAAATCTATTAACTATCAAACTAATCCACCAATCACATTTTATCTCATGAATTATTTCATCCACTAATTCTTGACTTGGCATTTCATAATTGGTTCATTTTATATCACATGGATTGTGCTTCTTTAGGGAAAATGTTCCATATAATAACTCATATCATTCCATAAAAATCCACCTAATTTACCTCCCATTTCTATTCGATATAACGTGGACTCTTAAATATAATATTAATACTAATATGTAATTTATCAAGCGATAATTAAAACACTAATTTTGAGGGCGTTACACTTTCTACTTAGGATAAGCTTCTTATTTATGGCTTGATTCCGGCTATTCGTTGTGTGTTTTGTGGAAGGAATTGTGAGGATGTCCCTCATCTCTTTTTTAATTGTTCCTATTCTTGCGAGGTTTGGTTTAATTTTTTAAGGAAGTGTAGGTTACCTCGGCGTGCTCAGAGCCGGGAGGCTACTATTATTTGGTCTTGATATTTTCGCAGTCGGCAGCTTCGTGGGTGGGTGGTGCGTATTATGCTTGCGGCTTCTGTCTATGTTATTTGGCGTGAGCGGAATGCTAGGATGCATGTTGAGTTACATAAAACTGTTACTGTGGTTGTTCATTCCATTGTTAGAGATGTTTGTATGCGTCTTAATTCCTTATTTGGTGTGGTGCCTTCTCCTGCTAATAGATGGCTCCACCAGTCTTGAAGTTTATCTGATTCTATTTTTTTGTAATCCGATTGTTTTGCCTTTTAGGGGTCTTGTCCCTTTTGCTGGTGTTCTGGTGGTTACTTTTGGTTGTACCCTGTGATAGGGTTTTTGCTTAGCTTTTTTTGCTTTGCTGTGTTTTGAGTTTCGGTTGGTAGGGCGCTTGTCCCTTGTCTGACTTTGTAATTTTCTCGCTGGGGTATGCCCCTTTGCTTTTGCTTTGTCTCTTTGGTTAATATACTTACATTATCCAAAAAAAAAGATACATACGTTTTTGTAGACCTCGGAGAAGGGAAGCCCAAACCGCCTCCACCTTTTAAGCAGTCACCGCACTTGGGCCGTAAAAAGATACCTTCACATTCGAGGTATGTAGTGCTGGGAGAGTCGTCTTCTCTTCCAGTCATTTGGTTAGGATGGTGTGGTAAGCTGATGAGGAGATATCAATTATGGGGCAGGTGGGCGAAAGCTCAAGCGATTAGGTAAAATCTATACATTATTTTCTTTTATTTTATTTTGATTTTTTAGTTTAATTTTATTTTTTAGTGTTTCGTAACTATTTCCCATGAACCTTTTGAAGTGCTCTGCCTTGTGTTGAAAATTTTGAAGTTCGGGGGAAGTTTGGTTAGATGTGCATAATATTGAAGTGTTTGAATCATCATGTTTAATTCCTTCTATTTTGTTTTTGTTTGTATTTGTGTCTCTAGTTAGATTGTTTTTAATTTTCATCTCTAGTTTTTAACTTTTATTTCTTGTTAGCCCCTTTTCCTCTTGCGTAAGGTTTTAAAACATTGGGGACAATGTTTATCTTAGGTTTGAGGGTGGTTTTTTTGTTGTTTGTTTTCTTTTAATTTTTTCTTATCTTTTGGTTGTGGTTAGTTGACGTATATCGGCTGGAAACTTAGACTTTCCTTCTACACATTTTGCGTTTGAAAGACTTAGGTATAACAACGCCACGTACGTCTAATCTGTGTTTAATGTGTCTAGTTTAGACTCTGAACATTTTTGAACATTTATTTTTGTCATGCGTACGCTTTCCGTTGATGCATAGTTGTTAGCTTTGTCAATGAGTTTGAATTTGTTTGGGACCACTCAGATTTTTTTTTTGTGCCATGTTTTGCACCGCATTGTGTTACACTTTGCTTATCTTCTTGTGAAAACATGCCATGTTCGATCGACTAGGATAAATAGTGGAGATTTACCCAGTGAGTTTTTGAGCTTATATCGTGTTATTTGATAGGGTATTTTCATTTCTCCTCTATACACACTTACATTTAATTTTGATTGATTAGTTGATCTCATTTAGGTTTTGCATTGAATATTTTGAACAACATCAAAGATATCATGTGTTTATCCTATATTTTTGTTGATCCTCCCTATTAGATGTGAAGTAGACTATGCATGTTGAACCACTAAAAAGCCAAATTTTCATCGTATCTTTGTGTGTGCTCCAATAACCATTTTGAAGCCAAACACCTAGAAGCTTTTTCTTTCATCACCTACATAAATCCAAAACCAAGTTTTGAATATGAAATAGCTTTAACCTTTTAGCTTGGATCATTTTAAGATGAAAAGATAAGAGAATAATTGCATGGATGAAGTATATATGAAATATGCCAAGGTAAATATTGCTATTGTTGTGATTGTTGAAAAAAAAAAGAAAAAAAAAAGAGAAAAAGAAAAGAAAAGAAAGAAAGAAAAGAAAAGGAAAAGAAAAGAAGAAACAAAAGGAATCATGCAAAGCAGTGTGATATAAGAATTGAAAAATAAAAGAGAATGATTCATGTATTGAAAAATGTCATGTAATCTCTTAATTTGATCTAAAGCTTTTGCATTTCTTTATCCATTTCTTTCGTAACCTATCACCCAATAGCTTCATTTCAACCTTATTTAAGACCTGCTGATCTTTTGAGGAGTCCAGCTTTAATGTAGAGGTTTTCATATTGATATCTTGTTCATAATATTTCATTCCTTCAATGAGATATATTTGCGATAAAATAGTGTTTTTCTAATTGATTTTCGCATGCGATGTATATTAGTACTTCTTTGAGCATAAATTCCTTTCGCATGTGTTTGCCTAGGTTCTGAGCGATTTTCGAGAGAATTATTCTGAGAGGTTTAGAATCAAGGCGAATTCCATCCTGGTTATTTGAACACAATTGTTTTCGTTTTAAGATTCTTAGAGTGTTGGCATATGTGTGGCAAGGGGTGCAAAGTTCTGAAGAGTGGATGCTTTCAATTTTTTAGTTATTGAATTTGCTAACTTTTATCTTAATGGTTTGAATTTCATGTGGCAAATTTAATTGTTCTTCAATGTTCAGAGATGGGTTTGTGGGTATCGTAGCTAGTAAACCCTCACGAGACTATACTCGTCCACTAAGGACACCTAGGGGTTTAAAGGCGTGTGGCACATGCTAAGTGTCATCGTGTTACCTACGAAAGTGCTTTAGGCTAGGTTTTTGTTTTTAGTTTTGTTATTTTGTTTTCCTTTCGTTTTTTTTGCATTTTTGTTTCGTTCCGATTTTGCTCGAGGACGAGAAAAAGTTAGGTTTGGGGGTATTTGTTGGCTCAATTTCTTGATAAAAAATGGACCTTCACTAGTACCTTTCTTCACCTACTTGTGTTCCATTCTCGAGTAATTATCGGTTGTTTTTAATGTTTTTATCTACTTGTAATCTCTTAATTTGATCTAAAGCTTTTGCATTTCTTTATCCATTTCTTTCGTAACCTATCACCCAAAAGCTTCATTTCAACCTTATTTAAGACCTGCTGATCTTTTGGGGAGTCCAGCTTTAATGTAGAGGTTTTGATACGCCTTTTTGTACCCGCAAGTATACGGGGTCGGCACAAGTAATAAAATGATGAGTAAAATTATCGTTTCCACAGGGGTATTTAGGCATTGAGTACTAAAATTAATCAAGCCTATTTCTATTTGGATAATCGAAAGATTTTAATTGATCGAATTGAAAGATGAAAATATAAAAACATAAAAGTAAAGCAAACAACCAATATGAGAGATTAGTTAGGGTATTTGAATTCACCTAATCCATCCAATTGAGTTCCATGAAAGCACATTGTTGTAGTCTAATTATTCATGAAAATGACCGTGTTTATCTAATTTATCCAAAGTCCCCTCTCGAGGTAAATCGGACCTATTACACATACACTAATATCCTATCTCTCGATGGTATATCCAAGTGTATGAGAATGCATTAGTCACAATAAACACCCTATGTGATCACACAAGCAAATTAGTATATCTCTATCTAATTCTACTTGTGGTGGACATTATATCGAGCACGTGGTGGGCGTCTCCTCTCGGTACATAACACACAACCAATTTATCATCTAAATGTAGGCCTTCACATTCAAAAGCATTAAGTACAATAAAACCACTCAACAACACAATAATCAACCACAACAAATTAAACAGTCAATTCATTCAATCATCATAGAATAAGATTCATCAAAACCATAACTTACAAATTTAGTTCATAATCAAAGATTTACAACTAAACATGTTTTCCAATTAATAAAGAGAGTTACAAGCATGAAAATAAAGAAGGAAAGGGATAGGAAAACTCTAGGTGTGATGAACTTTCGTCCTTCTCCTCATTGGGAATTTGTCTAGCTTCCACTTTCTCCAAATCCAAGCTTGATGGTGAGATTTTTGGCTCAAGGATTGAATCCAATCCCTCTTGGTTTCAAGATGATCTTCTTCTCCCCTCTTTGCCTCTTCTTTTCTCTCTTGGTCTCCTCTTGGTCCTCTCCTTAGAGCCCTAGTCGAATCTCCCTTGTCTTTAGAGCCCCTTTTCTACTTATAGGCATTGAAAAATAGGTTTCTCGCGTCGCCATCGCGACCTGCGGTCGCGGTACTCACTGGTCCAAATTTCAGGATTGCGCACTGTTACGAAAATGACCATAACTTCCTCTAGAAAACTCCAAATCATGAACCGTAAAATGCATTGGAAAGTAGACATCTATATCTTTCCACATATATAAAGCTCGAAACCCAGTTCATCCTCTAGAATATATGGCAGCCTCCGAAATAGGACTCACGACTTAAGTCGCAACATGAAAGTCGTGAGTCTGCGCACTATTACGAAAATGAGCATAACGTCTTCTAGAAAACTCGGAATCACAAACCGTAAAATTTTTCGGAGATTAGATATCGTGACCTTTCCAGAAATATTAGGCTCTCAACCCAGTTCATCTTGTAGAATTTATGGCAACCTCCAAACTATGACAGCTGTGCACTCCCAAATGCTTGCTGGAATTTCCTCGCCGCGATCACCACCGCGACCTGTGGTCGCGCTGGCTTGGTCGCGGTGCTCACTGGTTTGGTTGGAGCTGCTGCACCGCGAGCTACTCTGCGAGCTGAGGTCGCGCTGGCCAGGTCACGATGCTCACTGCCAAGCCCTCTTCATTCAGCGCGATCCCATCACCGCGACCATGGGCTGCTCGCCATGCTCTCTGCTAAGGATCTCACTCTCACTGCGACCTGTGGTCGCGGTGAGTGGTCGCGCTGCTCACTGGCTGGATCTACATTTTCCACCGCGATCAGCACAGCGCGACCATAGGTCGCGGTGGTGAGATCGCGATGCTCCCTGCCAGAAAATCACGGTTTTGGGCCAAGAATTCCAAACTTCACGCGGTTCCGAGAGAAACACCTAAAACCTACAAACACTTAACAAACAGATCAAAAGCACCAAAAATACTCAAGAATGCATTTAAAAGATACGGTTTAAGGGTCGTAATTATATGAAAATAAATGACCGATCAGGTTTTCGTATTGATATCTTGTTCATAATATTTCATTCCTTCAATGAGATAAATTTGCGATAAAATAGCGTTTTTCTAATTGATTTTCACATGCGATGTATATTAGTACTTCTTTGAGCATAAATTCCTTTCGCATGTGTTTGCCTAGGTTCTGAGCGATTTTCGAGAGAATTATTTTGAGAGGTTTAGAATCGAGGCGAATTCCATCCGGTTATTTGAACGCAATTGTTTTCGTTTTAAGATTCTTAGAGTGTTGGCATATGTGTGGCAAGGGGTGCAAAGTTCTGATGAGTGGATGCTTTGAATTTTTTAGTTATTGAATTTGCTAACTTTTATCTTAATGGTTTGAATTTCATCTGGCAAATTTAATTGTTCTTCAATGTTCAGAGATGCGTTTGTGGGTATCGTAGCTGGTAAACTCTCACGAGACTATAACTCGTCCACTAAGGACACCTAGGGGTTTAAAGGCGTGTGGCACATGCTAAGTGTCATCGTGTTACCTACGAAAGTGCTTTAGGCTAGGTTTTTGTTTTTTGTTTTGTTATTTTGTTTTCCTTTCGTTTTTTTTTGCATTTTTGTTTTGTTCTGATTTTGCTCGAGGACGAGAAAAAGTTAGGTTTGGGGGTATTTGTTGGCTCAATTTCTTGATAAAAAATGGACCTTCACTAGTACCTTTTTTCACCTACTTGTGTTCCATTCTCGAGTAATTATCGGTTGTTTTTAATGTTTTTATCTAGTGTGCAGGTAATAAGGTTCTGTGCGTAATTGAAGAGCCTTGATGGATTAAATCAAAGATTTAGGAGTGCACATCTGTCATCTTTTAGAGGCTTCCATAAATTATACAAGATAAAATGGGTTAAGAGCCTTATATTTTTGGAAAGGTCAAGATGTCTACTTTCTGGAAAATTTTACGGTTTGTGAGTCCGAGTTTTCTAGAGGAAGTTATGCTCATTTTCGTAACAATGCGCAGACTCGCGACTTGCAAGTCGTGAGAGCCAATTTCAGCAGTTTTTGGCCGGGACTCACGCGACTTAACTTGCGACTTGACCAAGTCGCGAGTCTAAGTCGCGAGTATGCCTGGGAAGGTCAAAAACAACCTGTTATAAAAGGAAAACTTGAGAGAAAGAGGGGCATTCGGACTAGAGCTCGGCTAGGGCTCAAAACAGACCACCAAGAGGAGAAAAAAAAGAGAGAAAAAGAGGCAACGGGAGAGAAGAAGATCACCTTGGAAACAAGAGGATTCAGATTCAATCCTTGAGCCAAAATCTCACCATCAAGCTTGGATTTGAGAAAGTGGAAGCCAAGAGAACTCACAATCGGAGAAGGATGAAAGTTTATCGCACCTAGAGTTTTTTATATCCCTTTCCTTCTTTATTTCCTTGTTTGTAACTCTCTTTATTAATTAGAAAACATGTTTGCTTGTATATCTTTGATTATGAACTAAACATGTAAGTTAGGGTTTTGTTGGATCTTTTTTATGAAAGATTGAATGAATTGATTGTCTAATTCTTTGTAGTTGATTATTACGTTGTTGAGTGGTATTATTGTGCTTAATGCTTTTAAATGTGAAGGCCTACATTTAGATGATAAATTGGTTGTGTGTTAAGGACCGAGAGGAGACGCCCACAACGTGCTCGATGTAATGTTCACATAAGTAGAATTAGATAGAGATATGCTAATTTGCTTGTGTGATCATATAGGGTGTTTATTGTGACTAATGCATTTTCATGTACTTGAATATACCATCGAAAGATAGGATATTAGTGTATGTGGTAATAGGTCCGATTTACCTCGAGAGGGGACTTTGGATAATTTAGATAAACACGGTCATCAACATGAATAATCAAACCACAATGATGTTGAAGGGAGTTTTAAAAAAGATTTTGATTATCGTATAACATGCGAAATTGGGTTTCAAAAATTTTTCTTATATTGAAAACCTTTTTCAACCAGGAACGAGTTTCTGTATATACGCAGAAAAAGACTTTAGAAACTACATACATTTTTCTTGATTTTCTTTTTCTGATTCTGTGATCTACCACCAGATCTTCCGAGCTATGACCCGCGGTCTGACAACATGTGTGTGGGCACGTCACGGCAAGAGATGGAGGTCACGTGAAAAGAACGCTGGCCGAATCCTGCAAAAGAGGGGAGAGTCAGAAAAAACTTTTTTTCTTTTCTCTCTTTGGTGGCCGAACTCTCTTTCTTTTTCACTTGTGTGCTAGGTTAGGTTTTTTTCCCAACTATATAACACTTATATAGTAGTCCTTTAGGGTTTTAGTTTGACCAAGTTAAAATAAGATTCTAAATCCTATTTATTTTTAGTCTTCCTAAAGACTTGAACCTGTGACCTTTTGAACTATTAAAATAATTTAATTATTTTAATTCTTTTGTCCTAGTCATTATTTAATCACATGACCTCATATTTAATAAATAGAATTAATAATTAATAATTATTAATTTCTATTATTTTATTAAATATTTAATTAATTAAATAATTACATTATTTAATTATTCTCTTTTATTTAAATCGCATTACTTTCGTAACACTATTAATTGGACCATCCAATTAATCTACCGTGATCCTCGTTACCAACAACCATAAGAGCTAGCAAGGGGACCTAATGGACCAACAGTTTTGAGCTCCAATAATACTTAGTAGTATTAATTAAAACTCTTTAATTAATATTTCAAGATTATTAACCTCGGAGTTATTCCACTAAAAACCCAAGGCTGCCCTCTCAAAACTGGAGACGTGTTTATACAATCTGAAGTCTCAGTGTCCATTGATATAGCTAATTGTATATAGTGTGATCCTCCACAAATAGTTCATAACTAGAGCTGGGTCATAAAGTCCGCTATACCCCTGTAGAAATATCTTTTCCTTTAAGTACCATTGATTCTCTAATGAACAATTAAATCCTGTCTTTCTCACGGAAGAAGGAGAGCGCTCATAATCGTTCAAGCCCCGAATCAACCCTTAAGGGAACTACTCATCTACTTCAATCAAGAAGGAGTAGATTCCACTATTGTGTACAAACTTTCCCAGCCATAAGCTAAACCGCAGCTCCAAGATACGGAGGTATTGGTCGAGATTCTCATTAACCTCACTCATGGTAAATCAAAAGCCACAATCTAACCTGAAGGAATCGATAAGACAATCAAGATTAAGATCACCTATAAATAGCCATCGTTTATCGATTATATATAAATCTCATCTACTAACGGATCTTGGTGAGAGATTCATATAAATCGTGGCACAGTCCTATATGATCTCATCATATAAGGTGCCTCCATTCTCATGTCAACTATATGAGCGGTCTAGGATAAGACCACCGTAGTTTACATAATGGACCGCAGCAGTAGATCAATCACAAACAAAGTACCCAGCTTTGTTCGCTCTCTACGGACTCTTTAAATTGCACGTCTCAAAATGAATCCTCTCTGTATATGACCATCATATACTCATTATGAGATTACATCTTGCAATCTAGGATGTTCTTGCATAATACGAATACATTGCTGAATATAAAACATTTATAAACTTGAATAATAATCTGAATAATTCTTATTATTGTCTTTAATCATTTACAATTACAAGCTTTAGGCATCAATCCCAACAGATGTGCTTTCATGAAACTCAATTGGATGGATTAGGTGAATTTAAATACCTAACTAATCTCTCATATTGGTTGTTTGCTTTATTTTTATGTTTTATATTTTTATCTTTTATTTTCTCCTCTTAAACCATGCGATTATCCAAATATCCCTAAATATCTAAATATCCCTGTGGAGACGATAATTTACTCGTTATTGTATTACTTGTGCCGACCCCGTATATTTGCGGGTACAAAAAAGGCGTCACATATCACCGAACGAGGCATATTCTATTATAAGGTGATGCCCTTCGGACAAAAAAACGCGGGGGCGACCTATCAACGATTGGTAAATAAAATGTTCAGGGAGATGTTGATGAGAATAAGGGAGCTGCACCAAGGGATCCATTGCATGTTCCGATTAGGCCAATAACAAGAGCAAGGGCTAAGAGATTCAAAGAAGCACTCAATGGCCTAATTCAAGACACATGGGCTGATTCTGAATTATTAATGCTCAATATGAACCCACATGAAGACCAAGGCATGATTAACGTCATCAAGGCAATAGAGTGGGCCGAATAAGAGAAGGCTTGGGCGTGTGGCACAATTTCGGCTTGGGCTTGATTCAATAGTTGCTTGTTTTAGTTTTGTCCATTTGTAAGGCAATTATGACCATTCTAGTTTTCTGTTTGTAAGGCCTTAATGGTCGAATATCTTGTTTCCTTTCCTTTCTTTTAGGGTTTCAGTATATAAGGATATTGATGGATGTAAGAGGACAGACTTGTTTTGAATGAAAATTGAGAGAATTTTCTCTTCTATTCTTGAGAACTAATTGGAACTTATCAGAATTCTCTGTGGCGTTTCTTCTTGACTTATTCACATCTCGATATAGGTGTTGGGTCATGGTTTCCATTCGAACCAGAGGTTAGAACGATCTTCGGCATCAACCCAGATACAATCGATGAGGTTCGTATCATGTACAAACCATGAGGCTTAACCTTAGACTTAGTTTGTCTACATGTAATGCATTTCTCATAAATTCTTTCTACATCACGTTTCATATGAGGCCAAAAGAAGTGTTCATGCAAAACATCTAGTGTTTTGGCTATACCAAAATGCCCCATCAAACCTCCCCCATGAGGTTCCCTAACAAGCAATTCACGCAAAGAACTCTTAGGCACGCATAATTTAGTTTCTCTAAATAAAAATCCATCATGCCTATAAAACTTGCCAAATGCAACCTTTTCACATGCATTGAATACATTGCCAAAATCAGCATCTTCCACATACAATTCTTTAATGTAGTCAAAACCAAACAATCTAGCATCCAAAGTAGAAAGTAAAACGTACCTTCTAGACAAAAGCATCAGCGACTACGTTTTCCTTACCTTTTTTGTACTTAATCACATATGGAAATGTTTCTATGAACTCCACCCACTTGGCATGCCGCTTATTTAGCTTGTGTTGCCCCTTTAAATGCTTCAAGGACTCATGATCAGTGTGAATCACAAATTCTTTCGGCCAAAGGTAGTGTTGCCAAGTTTCCAATGCCCTAACCAAAGCATACATCTCCTTGTCATAGGTAGGATAATTTAAGGCTGCTCCACTTATTTTCTCACTAAAAAATGCAATGACGTCCTTCTTGCATTAGAACAGCTCCAATACCTATTCCTGAAGCATCACACTCAATCTCAAAAGCTTTAGCAAAGTCAGGTAAAGCAAACAAATGTGCATTAGTTAATTTTTCCTTAATCAAGTTAAATACCTTTTCTTGTTCATTACCCCACTTAAAACCCACACTTTTTTCTAACTTCAGTTAAAGGTGCAGCTAGACTACTAAAGTTTTTCACAAACCTCTTATAAAAACTAGCCAACCCATGAAAACTTCTCATTTGTCCCAGATTTGTAGGTTTCGGCCACTCCTTAATTGCCTTAACCTTTTCTTCATCAACCCCAATTCCTTTAGCACAAATACAAGCTTATCCGTGCAAAAGGTACACTTTTTAAAATTAGCAAACAACTTCTCGGTTCTTAAAACACCTAAAACAAGTTTTAAATGTTCAACATGCTCATCCAAGTTTGTGCTACAAATCATAATGTCATCAACGTAAACAACCACAAATTTTCCAATAAAAGCATGCAAAACATGGTTCATCAATCTCATGAAAGTACTTGGTGCATTAGTTAACCCAAAAGGCATAACTAACCACTCATATAACCCATATTTTGTTTTGAAAGCAGTTTTCCACTCATCACCTTCTTTCATCCTAATTTGATGATATCCACTTTTAAGATCAATTTTAGTGAAAACAATAGAACCATGCAATTCATCAAGCATATCATCTAATCTAGGAATAGGATGTCGATACTTTACAGTGATATTGTTGATGGCACGACAATCAACACATATCCTCCATGTTCCATCATTCTTAGGCACAAGCAATAAGGGAACCGCACAAGGACTCATACTCTCACGAACATACCCCTTTTCCATGAGCTCATCAATCTGCCTTTGAAGTTCCTTTGTCTCATCGGGATTACTTCGGTATGCGGGTCTATTTGGAATTGGTGCTTCGGGTACAAAATTAATTTGGTGCTCAATCCCCCTTATTGGTGGTAAACCAATAGGCATCTTTTTGGGAAACACTTCATCAAAGTCCTGCAAAAATGAAACAACAACACTAGGCAAAGAAGAGTTAATTTCATTAGTACTAAAACAAGCCTCTTTGTACAAAAGAACAATCATCGGCTGATTTGAAAATAAAGCCTTTTTAATCTCACTGTCTCTTGCATAAAAGCTCACTTGTTTTCTCTCTCCTTTTTTCTCATCAACCTCTTTTTCTTTTGAACTCTCACTCTCCTTTTTAACATCTCTCTCATTTTTTAACCTCACTTGATCTTCATATACCTATCTTGGGGTTAAAGGTACAAGAGTGATTGGCCTTTTATTGAGTACAAAGGAGTATCTATTGGTGTATCCATCATGAGTCACATGCCTATCAAACTGCCATGGTCTTCCCAAAAGGATATTACCCGCATTCATTGGTACCACGTCACAAACAACTTCATCTTTGTATTTTCCAATTGAAAATGACACCAACACCTGTTTATTCACCCTAACTTCCCCACTATCATTCAACCATTGTAACTTATAAGGTTTTGGGTGCTTCAAAGTTTTCAAATTCAATTTTTCCACCAAAGTAGTGCTCGCCACATTAGTACAACTCCTCCCGTCAATAATCATACTACATACCTTGTCATTAACATGGCAGCGGGTGTGAAAAATGTTATCACGTTATACCTCATCATCTTCCTTGGCTTGAGCACTAAGAGCTCTTCTTGCAACCGAAAGCTCTCCATCCACTGGATATTCAAAGTCACTGGCATCCTCCAAAGGTGGCATGGACTCACTATCAGATTCACCCTCTGATTCGATACCACCATCATCTTTCAAAACCATGACTCTCTTGTTTGGGCATTGTGATGCAATATGACCTGCTCCCAAACACTTAAAGCACTTAATGTCACGATTTCTAGAAGGTTGAGAATCTGGTTTACCTTGGTTTATTGTGCCTTCGGCCTTATGATCTTTGGAAGGTTCGGCCTTGGCCTTGAAACTAGGCTGGTCCTCCCTCTTGCTCCTAAAAAAGAACCATTGGCTATGATACCATTCCCTTTTGCGTTCTGATAAGCAAGATCAGACTATGCTGCAAGCTTAGAGCATACTAACTTGGAGTATGATTAACAGAGTATGAACGCTATGAAAATAAAAGAAAAGAAAATAAATTCGAGATAAGAAAAGAAAAGTGTATCTTATATTCAAGAGAGGAAAGATTGTACAAGCTATAGGATATTGCTTTGGATATTTTTGAGATGTTCCAATGATGATTTCAAAGATGCTTAACCAGAGAGGTGTCATACCCTATATATGGAGAGCATGCTCTCAAGATAAGATTCTCAAGATTACTAAGTAATTTTCATGATTGCAAAAATCCAAAACCTGAAAAGCTAGGAAACAAAAGTCCAAACAACTTTTCAAAAGTAGAAAATAAAACAAACTACTTTAAAAAAGATAAATTGATGATGAGAATGAAAGATTCCTACTAAGGTCACGTGTCCTTTTCACCTTGACATAAAGGTGGTGGAGTCGATCAGAACCTTATCCGAAAGGAATCAAAACTTTATTGGGATCTGGAATGTGCTCATCATCATACACACTTTTCAAAGGATCCTGGCAGTATTCAGCCTTGTCAATATAGTGGAGGGAACCATTATGCCATTATTGATTCCACTAGCTTTTCTCAGTGGAGGATTATTGAGTAGTGATTGAAAGGGAATGGTATCAGAGCCAATGGTTCTTTTTTAAGGGGTGATATAGTAGATGTATTAAATTATATCTGTTTCTATTTTGCATGTTTTGCTGTCACTTTACAGCATGAGTGAGTAGTCGTCCTTTAATTAGGGCAAGACTTAAGAGTCTTGACCTCTTCACTTGAAATGTCAATTTAATTTTCTTTGACAAAGCATGATTATAATAACATAAGAAATAAGAATTTTATATATTTACAGATGCTTAAACATTGTTATTTCTCGCTATAAACTTCTAAGTCTAAATGTATAAATTGAGATTGAAGAACGGGATCAGGTATGTAGAGTTGTTTTCATGCTATTCTAGATCTCTTTTTCTAGATCCAGTGTTGGTAAGGTGTTTTGTCTTTATTGTTAAGAGGTCTGTTGGTCGTTAGCCGTTATGCTGGTGAGGTGCGAGGCGTTTGTTGCCGCTTGACAGTTTTCTGTAATTTCAAAACACAATCCGACACTATGTCTAGTTGATTAAATTTTAAATAGCCCAGCTAACAGCTGTTTTCGCATGAACCCATCTTTATTTCTTTTTGTTTTCTTAGCGACCAAGTTATCAGCTAGAAAATAATGAAGTTTTTCCATTTAAAAATATATAAACTCAAATTTCTTGATATTGTTATCTGCATGCTTTAATAGGTAAAATTATATGATCATTTCTTTACAGGTCAAACAAATCTCTTAATATTTTAGGTCTTATCCCCCTAACTAAGTTGTATTTGATTTCCTTTACTCTCTGTTTACTCATTTTATGTTTTAATTATGAGTTTTAGTGATAGCTTTAGTAATATGTGCTTTCTGATAAGTCAGATCAGACTATGCTGCAAGTTTAGAGCACACTAACACTGAGTATGAAATTCAGAGTAAGAAAGCTTAAAATAAAAATAAAAAATGTGGAAATAAATTCAAGATAAGAAAAAGAAAGAAGAAAACTATATCTTACATTCAGAGAGGAAAGATTGCAAGAGAGGAAAGATTGTACAGGCAATAGAGATTGCTTTAGATATTTTTAAGATGTTCCAAAGATTCTTACCAAAGAGGTGTCATCCCCTTATATAGGGAGAGTGTTACACCCCTATTTGTGAGCATGGATCATGGCATGGACCATAACTTGGTGGGGTGGCACCAAGCAAACACAAGGCATGTTGGGTGGCATGTTCTTGTGGCGGAATGGCATAGTGCTAGATGGACGCAGCATGTGGCTTGGAAATAGGCAACAGTGGGGGTATGAGTGTCACAGTGGGCTGTATTGGTTGATGGAGTGCTGTGTGGGCTGATTTCCTTGAGCACGCATATGGGCTGTGGTACATGAGTGTGGCATGCATCTGCGGAGGAATGTGTGCGAGAACGCGCGCATATGGGTACATATGAGGGCACATGTGTGGACAGATGGCATGTGCGAAGCAATTCAAGCAGAGCAGTTGCGGGCAGTTACGGGCTGTTTTGGCAGAGAGTTATCCTTGTGCCAGCAAGCCTCTGATGTTGGTGTGCTGTTGCATGTTGGTGGGTGCCAGTATATTGAGCAATGTGGTGGCATGGCTGGTGGGTGCCAGCAAGCCTTTGGCAGTTGGGGCTGTTAACTGCCAATATGTTATGCTAGGGTGTATGTAATGTGTATGTATGCCTTCGGAATATATAAGGCTGTATGTTCTGAGCAGAGACACTAAGTGTGTGTAGTGATCCTGCAAGCATTGTGTAATCATTGTTCCTAATTGCTAATAAAAAATAAGTTAGGTTGGGGGTGGACTCCCGTAAAGACTGTTGTGTTGTTCTTGTCTCTACATTTCTGTGTGCTTTAGTGTGTGTAGGTTGCGGGGCAGTGTGTGCAGTAGTAGGCGAGAAAAATAGCATCAGTGTGCGCTTGAGTGTGAGCAAGTGTGCAGGTTGGTGTGCGGCAGTCTAGTGAACAGTGCTTATGTGTGGGCAGCGTTGGTGCGTTGTTGGGATACTACAACACTAGTAAGCACGCTAGCGCGTGTGTGCGGAGGAGTGGCTAACTAACCTCGGTGGTTTAGTGCCAACACAGTGCGAAAAATTTCTAGGCAGAAAGTGACCGTGTGACAGAGAGCATGCTCTTAAGATAAGATCAAAGAAATGTCCTGGCAATTTCCATGATTACAAAAATCCAAAACCTAAAAAGCTAGGTAACAAAAGTCAAATGACTTTTTAAAAAAGTAGAATAAAACAAACTACTTTAAATAAAGCAAAGTGATGATGAGAAAAGAGATTCCCACTAAGGTCACGTGTCCTTTTCACTTTAACATAAAGGTGATGGAGTCGATCAGAATCTTATCTGAAAGGAATCAAAACTTTATTGAGATCTGGAATGTGCTCATCATCTAACACAAAATCCAAAGGATCCTGGCTGTATTCAGCCATGCTTTTATAGTGGAGGGGTCCACTATGCCATTATTGATTCCAGTAGCTTTTCTCAGTAGAGTATTACTGAGTAGTGATTGAAAGGGAATCAAATGAGGCTGGGCTCTTGGCATGGGCCAGTTCATTGCATGCTTCATAGTAATCTGCAATGGATGACACTATACTAGAGCATAAAATATTGGGTCCACAGGGTACCCATGGTATCATGTTGTCAATAATGGTGGAGACATCACCATAAACACGAAAACCATCTTCTTCTGCAAGTAGGGGAGAATTCCTGAACTTGCCATATTGTTCAGAAAGAATAAATGCTTTGTATCTCTCAAGATCAGTATGAGAGAATAAATATCTTCTTCCAAAAGCCTCTGAGAATTTATCAATTGTGACAGAGGAGAGGAAGAAAAGATCAGCTTCCTTAGGTTAATGAAGGAGGAACTGAGGAACACCTTTCAGATTGATCTTTGAATAGTATCCATCTTCATCATGAGTCCATTCGGGTGGAGTAGAGACATAGGAAAGTCTGATATTGACTTCATCAAGAGCAATATTATTCTCAAGGATGACATCCTTAATAATCTAGGGAAGATCATCAAGAAGTTTGCTGCCTTTGATAAGGACTCTGTTTACCACTCCTAAATCAAGGAGATCTTGAAGAGTAACAGTATTCTCCATGATTGACATAGTTAGAAAATCAGGATAAACTATATAAGTACGAGGAAAACAGAAGGGATAAATACCTTCCTACCTTACCATATGAACTAACTTCCCGGGAATATTCCGTAGCAATCTCTATTGCCTGTGCAGCATAGTCTGATCTGGCTTATTAGAGCCAAATAGTTCTTTTTAAAGGGTGATATAGTGGTAGTAGTTTAATTATACTGCTTATCTATACATATTTTGTTATCACTTCATATGATGAGTGAGTAGTCATCCTTTAGTTAGGGGGAAGACCTAAGAGTCTTGACTGCCTTGATATGAAATGATAATTTAATTTTCTTTGATAAAGCATGGTTATAATAACATAAGAAATACAAATTTTATATATTTAAAGTTGTTTAAGCTTTGTTGTGTTCTTGCTAAAAGCTTTTGAGCCTAGTCTTTTGATTTGAGTTTGGAGATTGAGGTGAAAGAGGGCATATATGTCATTTATGAAGATTGAGGTGAAAGAGAATAAAAATGTCTTTTAGATATTCTAGACAAAGAATTGGTAAGGTGTTTGTTGTTACGAGGTCTGCAGGCCGTTAGCCGTTTAGCCAAGGGAAGGCGTTGAGGCGTTGTTGCCACTGACAGTTTTCTGATGAACACAGGCTTGTTTAATGTCTAGTTTGGTTCATTCTTTCTCAATTGTGTGCTCTTCATTCTTTGACCGCTACTTTCTCAATTGCATGCTCTTCAGTCTTTCTTCATTTTTCTAAACAAAGAAGTCATTAGCAACGGTATAACAAACTTTACATCTAAAATATATAAACTCAAGTTTCTTGATATTATTATCTGCGTGCTTTAATAAGTAAAATTATGTTCATTTTATTACAAGTCATGCAAATCTCTTGTTAAAATTATGGTCTTACTCTCCTAACTAAGTTGTATTAGATTTATCTTTTACTCTCTTTTTGCTCATTTTATGTTTAAATTATAAGTTTTAGTAATATGCTTATAAATTACGAAGGTATAGATCGTGATCACCCATACAGTGGATTTTACTCTCTATAAGTGCATAATAGTACTTATCTCAGCGATGATAATATCGCAGCCAACTTGGCTATTTACAAATAAGCTCTTGAAGAGGCTCATGACAGCTAGAGGAAGAGACATAACTCTCCTAAGTATCAACATGCTAAGGAAATTGGCAAAAATGTTGATCATAGTTCTAGCGACCGAGATTACTTGTTTGCTAGGCTTAAAGTTTGTAATAACTTTATCAACCAAGATTACCTGTTATCAAGACAAGTAGTCTATTATGAAGATACGATTAATCACCTTAATTCTATAAAAAAAATTTAGGAAGAATTTTCTTTCTAAAAGAAGATGAGTAGGGATTTTGTCAATAGTGCTATTGACAAGTTGTCTCAACTTGACTTCAGTGACTTACAAATCTTCCATGAAGAATTAGGAAGACAGATCGATTTTCTGAATTCAGAAAATAGATTAGCAAGTGAAGATCATCATGATAAGTTTCGCTCTGCTTTGTTTATCATGCTTCAAAAATTCTGTGAACATTCTTATGTGCAGAATTTAGATTCACATAGACATAATCTTCTATGTCTATTACAAGCTCGTTGCTACGGCGACAGTCTGCCTCCTAGCCCAAAGCAAAGGAGACAAGAATAGATTCTAGAATTCTTAGAATCAATGGATAAGCTTGTAGTTTTATCCATTACGACAGTGCTTAATGCACCAGAAAATGCTAGAGTTAAGGAATGGTACCTAACTCAGCTTTCTGAGGAACATAAGTATTTTCTTATCATGAATTATGACTTCTTCCTGCAAAACAATTCTTGGATGAATTTCTTAGAATTCATCAGAAAATATTTTGCAGAAATTACTAAAACATATGCTGAATTTAAACAGCATAAAACCTCTTATAAGGTAATTAATGATTCTGTAAATACTCCTACAATTCAACCTTCGGAGGATTTAAGAGCAGTTCAATTTGAGAAATGCTCTCAGTAGAATCAACTTGTTAAACAACCTATTAGGACAGGTAATATCCTTCCTAAGAGTCAGAGTAGCTTAATACCTCAAGCTTTTCATTCTGTGCAGAAGGTTAATTCTAAACCTTTGCTCGATATTCCTATTCATATAGACTCTAGCAATGATTTATTGCTCTCTGAGATCTATAAGAGGATGGCCAAACTTGATATGGAAGTTGGATCCTCTAGCAAAAATATTAGGGATTCACAATCTACTGATGGAAAATCTGGTAGTGACAAGATCATTTCATCTGTCACTAATACAGATCAATTGGGAAATAAAAAATCTCAATTAGAAAATAGTACTAAAACTAAATCTTCTCAGTTTAGTGCTAAGGTTGTATCTTCCCAACCTATCAATGTTAACACTGAATCTTCCCAGTCTAGCACCACACAAAAATTGAACTCTCAATCTTGTGATGATCAAATGGTTGAATCTCCTCAGTCAATGGTTGATTATAATCAGCCTAGAAATATAGGTTTTGAGACTGGTACAGATATGGTGGTTAATCTTTATCAACCTTTGAGATCTTCCAGCAACAATGAGGCTGAATCTTCTAATGAAGAATTAATTAATTCTTCTTAGCCTTTGAAATCAGATGAAGATTATGATTCTTCTCTTAATAAATACAAGGATCAATCCTCTCAATCTGAATTGGGTTTTAGAATTCTAGATCCAATTATTCAACCTTTAGGACCTTTGGTTGTTCAACCTCTGTCCTTCAGTCAGCAGAATTCTCTGCTAAGAATTCTCTAGTCATTCTCAATAACAAGAATCGACTAACCATGAGGAATAAACTTTTGGTTTATCTTAACCAATTGTCAAAATCCCTAAAGACAATACCTTTTGTCTTAGCTCAAAAGTCTGTTAAACCTAATATCAGTATAACTGATTATCTTAAGGTTATATATAGACTTAATAAGGTTAATAACCTTATTAGAATGGAGAAGTTTGTTAAAACTCTCTTCTCTAAATTCAGCATCTTCCCTCAGACAAACCAAAATCCTTCTTGGTCTTGTCCAGGTAAGAAAACTGCAGTAGATTCATTGTGGAACTTTAAGGAATCTACTAGTAAAGCTAGGATTCATTCTATTGAAGTTAGAAGAACTTCTGTTCTTAAAAGACCAGTTGTGTCACTGGTTATAAAGACTAATACTCTTCACAGAGATAAGTTTTCTAGTTCAACTTTTTTTATTAGGGATAAGATTGAAGTAGAACATTCTTCTTCTCTTCAACCTTACTCTACCCTTCAAAGAATATCTTTAAACCCCAGTATTCTCTGGAAATTGTTTAAAGGTATTAAAGTTTAGGTTTCACTGGATAACTTTGTTAATCCTTTTTCTACCTAAGAAGATAAGCTTAATCGGAAGCTTACGCTTATTAAGTTAATCACAATTGTTTCAATTGGATTAGCTTTAAAACTAAGAACAAAGTTTGTATTCCTTACAAACATTTGTTACATCTTAGAAACTCTTCGGATAGAGTTAGAAAGGAATGTTAATCATAGTTTTCTGATTGATAACATTCGTTCTGAGCACATAGTGCCAGACAACTAATCTCAGGTTCTAAGACTTAGTATTCTAAGTCACTCTGTTAGAACCATGATAGATTATTCTTATCTATCTAGCCCATGCTGGTTTCCCCTTTCAGCAAGCGTGCAAGGGATCTATCTTATAGATTACCTTTGGGGATATTTTTCCTTCCTTGCTCGTCTTAGGTTCTTTAAAGGCGATAACCCTCCTTTACAGAGGGAGGGAGGTGGCTATAGAGGTGGCCATACCTACCTCTTCAATTTTTAGGCATTTTAGGTGTCTAAAATAATTCTGAACAATATATGTGTCTGGAGTTAAGTCAGTTGGTTATTTACCAACATTAAGTTTTAGGTTTCTCCTTAGACTCATAGAATTCTTTGGTTTTTATTAGCTTTGCTAATTTGATCAAAGGTGAACACTTTTTTTTTTTGGATAAAGTAAGTATATTAATCCAAAATAGAACAGAACAAAAGCACAGGGGCGTACCCCAGAAGAAACAACAACACTAGGAACAGATAAGGGACAAACCCCTTCCGACCCTAAAAAATAAACAAAGGACAATTAGGGACAGACCCTTACTGAAGCTCGCACAAAAAACAAAACAAAACAACAAACTAGAAAATTGTATCAGAAAAACCCCAATCATATTGGAGCCTCCGATGAACATGAGAATCCACAACACCATGTAAAGAATTAATACAATTACAGACCTCACTAACAATATCATATATAATTCTAGTCTCAGGCCTTGGAGAAACACCATGGATTCGCGAGTTCCTCTCACGCCAAATCGCATAAACCGCAGAAGCCAACATAATGCGAAACACCCAACCCCAAAGAGATTTCCCATGGAACTGACAAGACCATCTAATCGTATCCTCCCAACTCCGAGTTCGAGAAGACAAGTTGCAACGCCTAAGAAGAGGCGACCAAATATGAGCAGAAAATGGGCAATCAAAGAAAAGATGAGGAATATCCTCACCCCCTCCACCACATAAAACACATTTGATAGTAGTGATAGACCTATAAGTTAGAAGCTTATCCTAAGTAATGAGAGCACCTCGAATAGCCAACCAAAGGATAAAAGAATGCCTAGGAATGGCTTTAGGATGCCAAACTGTCCTATACCAGTCAACCATAGGAAGCCTAAACCGAATAGAATCCTAAGCACTACGAATCAAAAATATCCCCCGAGAATCATCCACCCAGATCAGCTTATCATCTGAAGAAGCATTAGGCTTCAGCGTATTAGGAGTGTTACGAATAATCTCAATCCAATCCACCGATTGAGAATGCAGCCAAGACCAAGACTGCCCCTGAATAATATCTGCAACCGTAGCTCGAGCCCCTAAACCGAGAATCATAGATAATTGTCTCTCCAAAAACCTCCACAAGGGGACCTAAAGGATGCCAAAAATCATGCCAAAGAGAAACTCCCACACCATTACCAACTTGATAGCACATCCACCTCCGAACCACAATGCGAAGACCAAGGATCTTCCGCCAACTCCAAGAACAATCACTAGGAACCGGAACCTCCCAACAAATCCTACCTCTTAACAATGTAGATCGAACCCACGCGGCCCATAAAGAACTCCCCCTATCACTACTAAGATTCCAAAGATGTTTAATCATAGCGGCTTTATTCCAAGTTTCCATACATTTAATACCAAGACCACCCTCTTTTTTAGGTAAACAAACAAACTTCCAAGCAACCTTCGCCCCACCTTTGCCCAAATCCTAGCCACGCCATTAAAAACTACGAAGAGTAGCCTTAACTTTACAGATCACGGCCTTAGGCAGAATAAACATCGAAGACCAATACACTTGGATAGAGAACAATACCGATTTTATGAGTTGAAGATGACCCGCAAAAGAAAGAACTCTAGATGTCCAACTTTTAGCCCTCGCAATAATACGATCAACAAGAACTCTACAATCACCCGCAAAAAGCTTAGTAGAAATAAGAGGAACCCCCAAGTACCTTACTGGCAAAATCCCCTCATTAAAACCAAGAATATTAAACAATCTAGTCTTAAAATGAGTAGAAACCCCATCAACAAATAAGTGACTCTTACTTGGATTCGGAACCAGTCCCGAAAGACCCTGAAATTGCTTGAGACAAGAATCAACCAAGGTAACCAAACCCCTATCAGCCCGACAAAAGACTATCAAATCATCAGCAAAGCATAAATCATTATTCGCCATAATCCTCATAAGCCCCGACAAAACCTCCATGGCCAGCACAAACAGGTAAGGGGACATCGGAACCCCCTGACACAAGCCCCTACTACTCGGAAAAAAAACTTTCAATTCACCATTGATTGAGATAGAGAAACATGGAGTCGTCATACATTCAAAGATCCAGTCCACCATATGCTGCGGAAACCCGATAGTCCTTAACACCTCAAGAACATAATCCCACCTCACAGAATCATAGGCCTTCATCAAATCAACCTTAAGGGCACACCGAGGAACACCGCCAGCCAGATGATAATTGCGCAAAAGCTCTTGAGAAAGTAAAATATTATCACTAATATTTCTCCCCTCCACAAAAGCAGACTGGGAGGGACTAACAATATCAGAAAGAATTCTTTTCACCCTATTCGCTATGATCTTCGTAATACACTTGTAGATAGTATTACAACAAGAAATAGGCCGAAACTCAGTAACCTTGGAAGGATTGGGAACCTTAGGAATGAGAGCCACCACAGTGGCATTCACCTGCTTCAGCAACTTCCCAGAGATAAAAAAAGAGCTAATAGCCCGAATAACATCCTCACCCACCACTCCCCAAGCTTTCTTGAAAAAAATAGCATTGTAACCGTCTGGATCTGGAGCCTTATTATCCTTTAGAGAGATAACACTGACTTGATCTCTTTATGACTAATATCACAACCCAAAGCTTCACATTGCGCATTAGATATATGTTTAGGAAGCACACTACGTAATAGATCCTGATCAAGACATGGACTACCCAACGGTTGAGTAAGTAGCCTCTCTTGAAAAAACTAACCACTACAGTCTTTACACCTGCTGAATCATCCATTCAAACCCCATGCTCATCAGAAATGGACACAATCTTACTACGACTAAATTGATTATGCATAGCTCGAAAGAAGAATTTAGAGTTTTGATCACCAAGATTGATCCACTGAACTCTAGATTTCTGCCTCAACAAACTCTCCTCAGCTCTACTCAAAGCACTATAACTAATGAACAATCTAGATTCCTCTATATGTAGAGAAACACTTAAAGGATCCCTTTGGATGCACCGCTGCACAATTTGTAAATCATTTTTAACTTGCTGTACCCGAGAAGGTAAACGAGGAAATTTCTCTATATTAAACTTCCGAAGCTCCACCTTCAACCTTTTGAGCTTCATACATAGTTGATACATCGGAGACCCATCAACCTTGTCTGCCCAAACCCGCTCCACCAGAGGAAGAAATTCCGGATGGTCAGCCAAAAAAGCAAAAAATTTAAAAGGAACCCGCCTAGAAGGAAGATCCACAAGCTTAACCAGCACTGGAGAATGATCTGACACACCTGCAGGTAAGAAAATTGCCTCTAAGCAAGGAAAGTTTGATTCCCACTGTAAATTAACCAAACCACGATCCAATTTTCGAAGAATAGGATCGTCCGAGCGACGATTAGTCCATGTAAGAAAGTAACCACTAAACCGTAAGTCATCCAATCCCGCATCAAATAAGCATTCAGAAAAGTCATCCTTTTAGGGAGGCCAAACTCTAGAACCCCCCTCACATTCCGAAGAATCACGAACTGCATTAAAATCTCCCAAAACTAACCAAGCGTTGTTCTCAAACTCCTCCCCCCAGACCCTAAGGTCAGCCCATAACTCCTTCCTATGAACATGGCAATTATCACCATATACCATAGAAACTACACACTCCCAAGATGAATCAACAGCCGAAACTCTACAATGCATAACCTGTGCATAGGAGGCAATAACCACAACATGAACATCACTAGGATTCCAACAAACCCAAATTCTCCCCAAAGAAGAGAACTGATAGTTACAGAAGACCTTCCAAGATCGATTAATAGTCCTAAAAACCAAATCTTTGTTCTTCTCAAAGACCTTATTCTCCACCAAACTACATAAAGATAACCTCTCATCTTTAATCCAATTACGAACCTCCCTTTGCTTTAAAGGTTCATTGAGACCCCTAATATTCCAACACCCATAAAACATAATATATACAATATAAGTAGAAATTCACCCACAAACACACTATCACCGCTTGACGCTCTACCTTTATTCTTTTTTTTAACCGCTACCCAAACCGGTATTTTAGGTACCAAAGAGTCTTCTTGCCTCTTCTTCACATCATAAACAACAGCCTCTCCATTTCCTACAACCGGATTCACCTCATCACCCGAATCTTGAACACTTTGCTTATACATACCCGACGTATGACCAAACACCTTACAAATATCACACCTAGAAGGAAGCCATTCATAAACAGCATATATAGTTTTCCATTCCCCATTTGAACACTGAATATCAAACTAATGAACAACATCCTTCGTGGCATCCACTTCCACACATACCCTTGCAAAACTAAGTCTTTTCCTAGCCAAGGTAATATGATCAGCATGCAAAGGAATCCCTAAAGCACTAGCAACAAAACTCAACCCCTTACACGTCCAAAACTCAAAAGGAAGATTATGAAGTTTAACCCACAGAGGAATGTTTCGCAATTCATCTTTTGATAATGTAAGACTAGGTTGCCAACGTTTAAAAACCAGCACTATATGCCAATAACCCCTTTCAAGAACTTCACAAGCATGTTCAACACTATCGAACTTAAAAATAAAGAATCGTTTCTCCGAAGATAAGACTTCTCGAAGACCAAATCTACACCAAATTTTTTGTACCACTAGAATTCACGACCGGAAAAGGCAGCCTCTTTTCCACAAAATACCCAATTAAAGAAGTTTTCCATTCCATACTTCCTTCAACAGCTATTTCAATATGAGGGCAGACTTTAGTCCTCCCATTCTCTACAATAGGTTTAAAATATTGCAAAGATTCAAAAGTAGAAGACTTTACCTCATTCTCAACAGAAGGAGAACTTCGAACAGCCCTAGCGTAAGAAGTCTTGAGATCGTTGTTTGGTGATTCAACATCATTTGGCCCATAAACATTACCAACTAGCCCTTTAATAATTCCACACGAACCCAGCCTATTAGTAACTCCACAATAAGACCCACCATCAAAACTTGAAGAAGATTCAATTGCACTAAGCATAGGCCCAACCATTTCTTTATCAGCCCTATTGGCTCCTATCCTCTACCCAAGTCCACCACTAATCAAAGAAGACCCAATTGGAGAGAGTCCATTAGTGACCCCAACAAAAAGCCCATTAGTAACCAATTTTTTAGTTGACCGAGATTTTTCTTTACTACTGCCATATTCACCTACCAAATTAGAGCACATGTCCATGCACAAATCTTGCTGACTAATTATATTTCTTGAAGAAAAGTCAACAATAGAATCAGCTACATTTTGAAAAAACTGTCCATTATTGTCTCTTTGCAACACCTTATTCAAACAAGGAGATGACTCTCCTATTGCTGCACCACCAGCTCCATTAGCAAGCTTTCTATCACTCAAATATGTCAACTCACTATGTCTTATTTTATCTTGCACGCCAGCTCCTTCTCTACAATTGGAAACATGTTATGTACCCTTCTTCACACCACCAGCAGCGTTTTGTTCTCCTCTTTCCAGATTTTCTTCATGACAGCCCTTCATTCCATTGGACATCAAAGAAGAAACATGGTCTCCATCATTCTTCATACCACTATCAATAGATGATATATCATGATAGCCCATGACCAGCCCTTTATTATAGCCCTTCATTCCATTGGAACTCAAAGAAGAAATATGGTCTCCACCCTTCTTCACACCACCATCAGCTTCATGATAGCCCTTCATTCCATTTGAGATCAAAGAAGAAACATGGTCTCCATCATTTTTCACACCACCAGCAGTAGAATTTCGGGTTTAATATACCAAAATCCTACATCCCTTCATTCCATTGGACATCAAAGAAGGAACATGATCTTCACCCTTCTTCATACCACCAGTAGCTCCAACAGCTATGTCAAAAGCAACGTCACTAGCAGCTCTCTTTTCTTTGCCTACAACAGTACTACTAGAAGTCCTCATCTTGTCCTCATCATGCACTGCCCCATGAAGAACATCTCCATGCTTGCTTTCAAAATCAATTGCACATACCATGTTGCGCATCAAAGAAGAAACATGGTTGCCACCCTTTTTAACATGGTTGCCATCCTTCTTAACATTACCAGCAGCTGGTAAAACACCAACCATAGCACCAGTAACACACAATGACAACCCAACAATAAGGACAAAACGCAACACAAATCACAAGTAAAAATCATCACAAGATTGGCCAAAGTAAGACCATCCATCACAGCAAAACAAAAGCAAATCTGTCAAAAATTAAAGAAAACGGACCAGCAAACCTCAAGCTAAAAGAAAACAAAATTGAGTTCGTGATCATCAAAGAAATCAAAGATAATCACAAAGAGAGAATAGAAAAAAAAATTAAGAAGAACACTCAAAAAATTCTAGAGAGAAGGCAGAGCATTTTCTCTCACTTAGGTGAACACTCAAAAGGTGAACACTTTCAGTGTCGCAGTAAACTAAGAGTTTAATTTAATCTCTTAGCAGACCTCTTCAGGCTCTATAAGTCTTGGAAATCTTTCCCTTGAAAGATTCCTTGAAATAATCCTTATTTTAGGATTATATATCTTCCAGGATATCTTCTCTTTTAGCAGTATTCTATTACAGAGAAATATTCTAATTTGTCAATTACTGCATTTAGTAATTTCTTTATCTTTGAGACTTGCTAAGGTAATCACCTCTACATTTCTCTAAGATACTTTGAGTTGATTTACAAGTAAGGTATTTCTCCTTGTTTGTTTATTCAAACTCTTGAGAAAACCTATCTCTAAATTAGTATTCTTTCATTAAAAGATAGACATTACAGCCTAGTGTTGTGGTGTAGTCTTTTGAGATATTTTTATCTCTCCAAGAATTACTAGAGTTTATTACTTTGGTAATTTTGCTAAATTAACTTTTGGCAAAGTTAGTTTGGACTTTGTGTCTAAACATGGGATTACATTTTGTAATACCATAGCAAGATTCGATTGGTATTCCTTTCGAATTGAAAGATTCTTTTTGAATGTTTCAAAGGATCAATGAACATCTTGTTTAAATCCAAGACTATAATTATAGTCTTAGAAAAGGATATTATTAATATTCTTGGCGGTATCAGTCCTGTCTGGGACAGTCTCTGTTATGTCAGATATTAATAATGTTTTTAACAGCTTGAAGCCTATCTGGGATAGTTTTCATTTTGTTAAAACATTGCTTGGTTTTTGGGTTACTTCACTCTTTAAACCTTGTATTAATGCTTTAGTACTTTGTACTTTTGCTATAACATCTTCAAAGGATTATTCTATCCTTATTTTCTGAAGTTGTTAAGAAAAGAGATTAAGTTTTTACTTTTTTCTTAGAGTTAAAGATTTGGTCTTTTCTCTAATTTTGTCAGGTTATAGTTATACTATTTTACTTGACAATTATAAGCTTGGTCTTTATTGATTAAGTTTATAATACCATTTTTGTTGTGATAAGGTGCATTTATTACTAACCAGTCTTTGCAGTCTTTTGTATTACTATAACAGGTTGTCTTACAAAGCTGGAATTTGTCAACAGAATGAAGAGTTTAGTTCAACACTTGGGACTAACCTTAATCATAAATTTATAGAAGCAATTTTTTGGCCTCTATAAAATATAGGAATCATATAATTATTTGATTTCCTTTGTTGTTTCCTTTTTATGAGATTGATAGTTAACACTTCAACTTCTTTCTTTTTAGAATAGAATCACTTGGATTCAGATGATGTTCCTTTTGAACACATCACCCTTACTGAGTCATCTACTCTTAAGGCAAGTAAGTCCGAACCCATTTGCGAGTTCACTAGAAAATGGACCTTGTCCAATACTGCTTTGCAGTATATATTATTAATATATTACTTCAATGAAAGATCTGTGTTCAGATCCTACCTCACGGTAGAAAGGATTACAAATCCAGATGTTTTTAACAAAGTTGTTTTAAATGTCTAAAAGAAAAGAATTTATCTTTTTTCATGATTTTGCTAACGATTGTCTCTTTGCAGCTTTCAGTATGGCAGGATCTAGCCAGTATAGCTCGGTGGTTTCTTCCTCACAAGTTAGATACGACCTAAGTAATGATAGATTCAATCTTGACTTACTTGAGCCTACATACAAGCCCATTTTTGGTACCATCCTTAATCAAGAACAACAAACCTTGATGGATCATTTGTGGAAACTCTCCCCATATGATAAAATCAGGAAGCCCAAGTTCATTCGTGTGCTTCTCTGCCTCAACAAGTATTTCTGGAATGTGGCTAGAAATAAGCCTCTACTTACAGCAGATCTGTCTGAATCCTTCAGGCCCAATAACAAGGTAGGAGTTAAAGCTCGTTCAAACTTTGACTTTTACGCTGTCTTCAATGGCAGACAAACAGACGTCTTCTCCAAATGGATGGACATTGCAAGCAGCATCACTGGTGTTGAGAAACCTTTATGGCAAGGTTTCTATTCTGAAGAAGAAGTTAAGGCTGCTCTTCACTTATATCAAGTATCCATTGATGTGAGAAGTTAAGCTGGTAACAATCATACATTGGAAGCCAGGTCTCAAGCTTTGATAGTTCAAACTGCAGAGCTTAAGCAGAAACATCAATAAGAAATTTAAGAATTGGAGTTTCAGATTGAGAGACTTCAGTATCATACTGCTCTCCTTGAGCAAGCACAGAAAGAAGATGAAGTCCAGACAAGTCTTCTGAATTTACCAGAAGAAATCAAAGCTCAGATTCCCCTTATAAGTTTTTAAAGCCATTTCAAAATAAGTCTATTTATTTTAGACTTTCTTGCTGAGCATCTACAGAATATTCCTGGGATGTTAGTTCATATGGTAAGGCAGAAAGGTATTTATCCCTTCTGTTTTGCTCGTACTGATATAGTTTATCCTAATTTTCTAGCTATGTCAGTCATGGAGAATACTGTTACTCTCTAAGATCTCCTTGATTTAGGAGTGGCAAACAGAGTTCTTATCAAAGGCAGCAAACTTCCAGATGATCTTCCCCAGATTATTAAGGATGTCATCCTTGAGAATAATATTTCTCTTGATGAAGTCAATATCAGACTTCCTGATGAATACAGCCAGGATCCTTTGGATTTTGTGTTAGATGATGAGCACATTCCAGATCTCAATAAAGTTTTGATTCCTTTCAGATAAGGTTCTAATCGACTCCACCACCTTTATGTCAAGGTGAAAAGGGCACGTGACTTTAGTGGGAATCTCTTTCCTTATCATCACTTTGCTTTATTTAAAGTAGTTTGTTTTATTCTACTTTTTTAAGAAGTCATTTGACTTTTGTTACCTAGCTTTTTAGGTTTTGGATTTTTGTAATCATGAAAATTGCCAGGACATTTCTTTGATCTTATCTTAAGAGCATGCTCTCCCTATATAAGGGGATGACACCTCTTTCGTTAAGTATCTTTGATACATCTCGAAAATATCCAAAGTAATCTCTATTGCCTGTACAATCTTTCCTCTCTGAATATAAGATAAAGTTTTCTTCTTTCTTTTTCTTATCTCGAATTTATTTCCACATTTTTTATTTTTATTTTAAGCTTTCTTACTCTGAATTTCATACTCAGTGTTAGTATGCTCTAAGCTTACAGTATAGTCTGATCTGGCTTATCAGAAAGCAAGGGGAATGGTGATGCTCTAAGCTTACAGTATAGTCTGATCTGGCTTATCAGAAAGCAAGGGGAATGGTATCAGAGCCTATCAAAAAAATTTTTAGGGGGATATAGTGGTTATGTTTAATAATTCACTGTCTTTTCTAAAAAATAATCTTAGAAGAAGCAATTAAACTTTGTTGTTGGTTTTGGGAAAATGCTGATAATATTGAGGAAGAACTTGCTTGGTTTGAAATTCTAGAGTCTTTTAAGTCTTCTAAATATAGATGTCAAATAGAGATTGAAGCTAAGGTGTCAAGAATTTGAAGTTGTCTTTCGAAAGTGATTTTGATCTTTTTGTCCTAGATCCTGTGTTGGATAAGGTGTTTTGTTACGAGGTCTACAGGCCGTTAGCCGTTTAGCCGAGGGAAGGCGTTGAGGCGTTGTTGCCACTGACAATTTTCTAAAACACAAACACAACACTATGTCTAGTTTGATTAGGTATTTGTCATCTACAATGGCTTCTACTTCTTCTTCCACCTTATCTTCTTCTTCATTTGTTCCTCTATCTTTTAGTAGAAATAAAGAGATGATAGAAATATCAGACGTAGAGCAAAGTCTCCACAATTGGAGCATTCCCTAAAGTCTCTGCTTCTTCGGTGTATAAAACTAGTTTTTTTAATTTTAAAAGTAAATATTTTATAAAAACTATTGAAGAAACTATTTCTATATCCAGAGATAGTACACAAATAAATCTCTTGCCCAAGAGTTTCTTTGACATGCACAAAAAAGAGTTCCAATATGTGCATCTTGGGTTAGTACAAGTGGCTTTAAAACCACTGGTACGAGAAGGGCTGAATACGGCAGCCTTAATATGCGTCCGAGACAAGAGGCATCAAGGATTCAAAGATTCACTCTTTGGATGTATTGAGACCAGTCTACATGCAGGTCCTGTCTACTTCAACTACTATCCAGACATCTCAGTAGATGCAAGGAATGAGAACATTTCAGACTCTCTTGTCCTTGATCTTAAAACTAGTGGCTTCAACATGGCTGAAGGTACTAGTCATCTAGCCATCGTGTACAAAATCTATTGCAAAGTGATGAATACCATCACTCCAGATCTCAAAGTCAATGAGATCGTACACGACAAGAAGGGCCATACGACCTTATTCAGGGTGAATCCAGCATCCTCCAAACTGATCGTTTCTAAAACTATTGCATGGGATGAGATCCAGCTTCCTAATGACTGGGTACCTCCGAAGCCTGACAGAATCATGAGATCGAGCCTGACAGAATCAACCGTACCTCCGAAGCCTGACAGAATCATGAGATCGAGAGAATCATCAAATACGATGATGGTTCTGTTGAATTAAAGTTTGACTCCACTCGAAGGGTTAAACTGCAAAGCGACAACCTTTCTTCTGAATCCAGGAGAAAGTCTACTTCGAGTATATCTATTCCTGCTCAGCCTTAAAGTTCCTTAATTTTTGAAGGAATCAATGTAGCATCTGGTATTGGTAGGCTTTCCTACAAAGTTGAGGTTCCAGCCTCTTCTAGAGCTTCAGAACCTACTAATCCACCTAGCCCTACACTTTCTGGGTTCCAAGAAGCAGATGTTCTTCACATCAACACTATTTCAGTATCTCCTGGAATAGATAAGGCTTAAATTAAACGAGTGTTTGATGCACCAGAGAACCGACGATACAATAAATGGTTCCAATCTCGTTTCTATGAAAAACAAAGGCTACTTTTGTATGGAAAGTATTCCTCTTACCTACAACATAGCAAAAAATTAGATATTTTTGAATTTCTCAGAAGATATCTAAAGATGCATCATATAGAATGTGCTGGATTACAACAGCAACAAGAACCTGCTGAATTGCAGCAGCTTGAAGACTCTGCTGAATCATCACAGCAGTCTGACTCCTCTGTCAACATGATGGAAATTTCATTTAAAACTTTTAAGATAGGAGTTAACACCACGGTTACTACGGTTCATCCTCCCGAGCAACCGATTGTTATTAAAGAAGGAGTTCGTGCAGTTCCTTATAAGGAAGGTGCAAAGCAGAATGAACAACCTGCTTCTATGGGTGCACTATCTAGTGTTGTAGAACAGGTTAATTATACAAATTTGTTCTTACAATCAATTGGGAAACAAGCTACAAGGATAGAAAATATCCTCCACAGAGTTCCCAATGGCTTAATCTCTAAAGCCAATCCTGTGCAACCAGCTCCATTCAAGCCACCGTCAGATCTTAAAGGATGTAATTTGGGTGTAGATAATGATATTCTACTCCAAGAGATTCATAAGAGGATAGCCAAATTAAAAATTGATGAAGGCACCTCTTGAAAAAACATTAATGTCTTAACAGACATTGATGCTCTATCTGGCGCTGATGCAGATGAATTGGGACTATTCGAATCCCAATTAAGAGGTGAACTGGTTGAATCTCCCCAGCCATATGATACAGGCCACCTTAATAAGCTTAAGTTAGGTAAACCTAAACCAACGTATGTCACAAAGCCTTATTATCATCGACCTACACCTGTCGATCTACTCAGCGAAGATGGTCCTGGAATCTTTGATGGGATGAGTTTTGATGGTAGATCTTTAGTCGAATGGAATATTGATGGGCAGTCTGAATATCAGATTATACAGACCCTCAAACATATTATGATGTATGCTCAATCATCCTTAATCTAGGTTAATTCTAAAGAGCATATATGCCTATTTATTACTTCAGGATTTATTGGAGAATTGGCAGAATGGTGGGATGATCATCTGACAAGTGATAAAAAGAACGCCATTAAATCAACTACTAAGTATGATCATTCTTAGTGTGATTAGATGGGCAATCCTAAGGTACAACCATATATGGTTAACACCTTGGTATACACAATATGCCTACACTTTGTAGGTAATCTGGATGTCTATCAGGCTTGAATGAGTAAGTAGCTGATTAATCTGAAGTGTCCAACTCTATCGAACTTCAGATGGTATAAAAACGTTTTCTTCTCCAAAGTCTTTCAACGAAAAGATTCTAGCATGGACTTTTGGAAAGAAAGATTTCTTGCTGGTTTACCTACCCTATTTGCTGAAAGGGTTCGAACCAGAATTAAGAACAAGTATGGTGGATCCATTCCATGGCACATCCTTACCTATGGTGATATTTCATCTGTAATAGTCGCTAAAGGCTTGGCCATATATACTGAACAGAAGCTGCAGCGTAAATTGGATAAGGGTTCCACAAAGAAAACCATAGGAGACTTTTGTGAGCAATATGGCTACAACGAGTCTTCTTCAAAGCCTCCCAAGCACAGGTCCACAAGCAAGAAATATAGACCATTTAAGAAGAAGAAATTCTTTAAACGATCTAAAGAGGAGAAGGACCAGCGTCATTAGCAATGACGAAAGAAGCCTTACCTGAATTCAGGTAAAGGAAAGAAGAAGACACCTATCTGCTATAGGTGTGGTAAAGCAGGGCATTACAGCAATGACTGTAAGGTTAAAGAAAAAATAAATGCTCTGGATTGTAGCGATGAGATGAAACACTATATGAAGAAAGTTATTCTGTCAGATTCAGACGAAGAAGATGAAATCGATTATATCGATGACATCTCAGACACCAGTTCAGATTCTGAATTCGCAGAATCTTCCTCCTCATTTGAAGAAGAAGAAGAACAACTGATTGTGAGTAGGAGACGGAATGGGAAAAGTCCTATTGAGACATGGAAGGAGATGAAGACTGTTATGAGAAGGAGATTCATTCCAAGCCACTATTATAGGGGTTTTTTTCAAAAATTGCAAACTCTTACTCAGGGGTCTAAGTGTGTTGAAGACTACTAGAAAGAGATGGAGATATCCATGATTCGAGCTGATGTAGAGGAGGACCGAGAGGCGACTATGGCTAGGTTTCTAAATGGGCTACACCGAGACATTGCAAATGTAGTGGAGTGGCATCATTACGTTGAATTGACTGACATGGTACACATGGCCATCAAAGTGGAACAACAATTGAAGAGGAAGGGTTCCACACGGGTTGGGAAAAATTCGAGTTCTTCATCATCATGGAAACCGAATTGGAGCAAGAGGGAGGACCGGCCTAGTTTCAAAGCCAAGGCCGAACCTTCCAAAGATCATAAGGCCGGAGCCACAATAAATCAAGGTAAACCAGATTCTTAACCTTCTAGAAACCGTGACATTAAGTGCTTTAAGTGTTTGGAAGCAGGTCATATTGCATCACAATGCCCAAATAAGAGAGTAATGGTTTTGAAGGATGATGGTAGTATCGAATCCGAGGGTGAATCTGATGATGAGTCCGTGCCACCTTTGGAGAATGCAAGTGACTTTGAATATCCGGTGGGTAGAGACCTTTTAGTTGTAAGAAGAGCTCTTAGTGCTCAAGCTAAGGAAGATGATAAGGTACAACGTGATAACATTTTTCACAGTCGCTGCCATGTTAATGACAAGGTATGTAGTATGATTATTGACCGGGGGAGTTGTACTAATGTGGCAAGCACTACTTTGGTGGAAACATTGAATTTGAAAACTTTGAAGCACCCAAAACCTTATAAGCTACAATGGTTGAATGATAGTAGGGAAGTTAGGGTGAATAAACAGGTGATGGTGTCATTTTCAATTGGAAAATACAAAGATAAAGTTATTTGTGACGTGGTACCAATGAATGCGGGTCATATCCTTTTGGAAAGACCATGGCAGTTTGATAGGCGTGTGATTCATGATGGATACACCAATAAATACTCCTTTATACTCAATAAAAGGCCAATCACTCTTGTACCTTTAACCCCAAGGTAAGTATATGAATATCAAGTAAGGTTAAAAAATGAGAGAGATGTTAAAAAGGAGAGTGAGAGTTCAAAAGAAAGAGAGACAAAAGAAAGAGAGTCCGAAGCAACAAAAAAAGAAAAAGAGGTCGATGAGAAAAAAGGAGAGAGAAAACAAGTGAGCTTTTATGCAAGAAACAGTGAGATCAAAAGGGCTTTGTTTTCAAATCAGCCAATGATTGTACTTTTGTATAAAGAGGCTTGTTTTAGTACTAACGAAATTGACTCTTCTTTGCCTAGTGTTGTTGTTTTACTTTTGCAGGACTTTAATGAAGTGTTTCCTGAAGAGATGCCTATTGGTTTACTACCAATAAGTGGGATTGAGCACCAAATTGATTTTGTAGCCGGAGCACCAATTCCAAATAGACTCGTATACAGAATTAATCCCGAGGAGAAAAAGGAACTTCAAAGGCAGGTTGGTGAGCTCAGGGACAAGGGGTACGTTCGTGAAAGTATGAGTCCTTGTGCGGTTCCCGTATTGCTTGTGCCTAAGAAGGATGGAACATGGAGGATGTGTGTTGATTGTCGTGACATCAACAATATCACTGTAAAGTATCGACATCCTATTCCTAGATTAGATGATATGCTTGATGAATTGCATGGTTCTATTGTTTTCACTAAAATTGATCTTAAAAGTGGATAATATCAAATTAGGATGAAAGAAGGTGATGAGTGGAAAACTGCTTTCAAAACAAAATATTGGTTATATGAGTGGTTAGTTATGCCTTTTGGATTAACTAATGCACCCAGTTCTTTCATGAGATTAATGAACCATGTTTTGCGTGCTTTTATTGGAAAATTTGTGGTTGTTTACTTTGATGACATTCTAATTTATAGGAAAAACTTGGATGAGCATGTTGAACATTTAAAACATGTTTTAGGTGTTTTAAGAACAGAAAAGTTGTTTGCTAATTTTAAAAAGTGTACCTTTTGCACGGATAAGCTTGTATTTCTGGGTTTTATTGTTAGTGCTAAAGGAATTAGGGTTGATGAAGAAAAGGTTAAGGCAATTAAGGAATGGCCGAAACCTACAAATCTGGGACAAGTGAGAAGTTTTCATGGGTTTGCTAGTTTCTATAGGAGGTTTGTGAAAGACTTTTGTAGTCTAGCTGCACCTTTAACTGAAGTTATCAAAAAGAATGTGGGATTTAAGTGGGGTAATGAACAAAAAAAGGCATTTAACTTGATTAAGGAAAAATTAACTAATGCGCCTTTGCTTGCTTTGCCTGACTTTGCTAAAGCTTTTGAGATTGTGTGTGCTGCTTCAGGAATAGGTATTGGAGCTGTTCTAATGCAAGAAGGACGTCCCATTGCATTTTTTAGTGAGAAAATAAGTGGAGCGGCTTTGAATTATCCTACCTATGACAAGGAGATGTATGCTTTGGTTAGGGCATTGGAAACTTGGCAACACTACCTTTGGCCGAAGGAATTTGTGATTCACACGGATCATGAGTCCTTGAAGCATTTAAAGGGGCAGCACAAGCTAAATAAGCGGCATGCCAAGTGGGTGGAGTTCATAGGAACATTTCCATATGTGATCAAGTACAAAAAGGGTAAGGAAAACATAGTCGCTGATGCTCTGTCTAGAAGGTACATTTTACTTTCTACTTTGGATGCTAGATTGTTTGGTTTTGACTACATTAAAGAATTATATGTGGAAGATGCTGATTTTGGCAATGTATTCAATGCATGTGAAAAGGTTGCATTTGGCAAGTTTTATAGGCATGATGGATTTTTGTTTAGAGAAACTAAATTATACGTGCCTAAGAGTTCTTTGCGTGAATTGCTTATTAGGGAAGCTCATTGGGGCGGTTTGATGGGGCATTTTGGTATAGCCAAGACACTAGATATTTTGCATGAACACTTCTTTTGGCCTCATATGAAATGTGATGTAGAAATAATTTGTGAGAAATGCATTACGTGTAGACAAGCTAAGTCTAGGGTTAAGCCTCATGGTTTGTATACTCCTTTACCTATACCTAGTGGACCTTGGATTGATATTTCTATGGATTTTGTACTGGGTTTGCCTAGGTCAAAGAGGGATAGGGATTCTATATATGTGGTTGTTGCTAGGTTTTCTAAAATGGCACATTTCATTCCTTATCATAAAACTGATGATGCATCACATATTGCTGATTTGTTTTTCAAAAAAATCGTTAGATTGCATGGCATGCCTAAAACCATTGTTTCGGATAGAGATGCTAAGTTCTTAAGCTACTTTTGGAAAACTTTATGGGGCAAGTTAGGAACTAAACTTTTATTTTCTACTACATGTCATCCACAAACTGATGGTCAAACTGAAGTAGTTAATAGGACTTTATTTGCCTTGTTGCGTGCTATAATACAAAAGAACTTGAAAACATGGGAAGATTGTTTGCCGCATGTAGAGTTTGCTTATAATAGGAGTGTGCATTCTGTAACTCATTTTTGCCTTTTGAAATTGTGTATGGTTTTAACCCATTGACTCCTTTGATTTACTTACTTTACCTGTGAATGAGTATGTTAACTTGGATGGAAAGAAAAAGGCAGAGTTTGTTAAGCAAATCCATGAAAATACTAGGCAAAACATCAAGAGGATAACTGAGCAATATGCCAACCAAGCTAATAAAGGGCGCAAGAAAATTGTGTTTGAACCCGGTGATTGGGTGTGGTTACATATGAGGAAGTAACAGTTTCCAGTCCAGCGACGTTCTAAACTACTTCCAATGGGAGATGGCCCATTTCAAGTGATTGAAAGGATCAATGACAATGCCTACAAATTAGATCTCCCAGGTGAGTATCATGTTAGTGCAAGCTTCAATATTTCGGATTTGTCTCCTTTTGATGTAGGTGACGATTTGAGGACAAATCCTTTTCAAGAGGAAGGGAATGATAAGAATAAGGGAGCTGCACCAAGGGATCCATTACATGTTCCGGTTGGGCCAATAACAAGGGCAAGGGCTAAGTGATTCAAAGAAGCACTCAATGGCCTAATTCAAGGCATATGGGCTGATTTTGAATTATTAAAGCCCAAGATGAACCCACATGAAGACCAAGGTTTGATTAACGTCATCAAGGCAATTGAGTGGGCCGAATAAGAGAAGGCTTGGGCGTGTGGCATAATTTCGGCTTGGGCTTGATTCAATAGTTGCTTGTTTTAGTTTTGTCCATTTGTAAGGCAATTATGGTCATTCTAGTTTTCTGTTTGTAAGGCCCTAATGGCCGAATATCTTGTTTCCTTTCCTTTTTTTTAGGGTTTCAGTATATAAGGATATTGATAGATGTAAGAGGGCAGACTTGTTTTGAATGAAAATTGAGAGAATTTTCTCTTCTGTTCTTGAGAACTAATTAGAACTTATCAGAATTCTCTGTGGTGTTCCTTCTTGACTTATCAATCGAGTATTTCATCCTTGATTGTGGCGTCCTTCATTATACCAAGGTTCACATCTCGATATAGGTGTTGGGTCACGGTTTCCATTCGAACCAGAGGTTAGAACGATCTTCGGCATCAACCCAGATACAATCGATGAGGTTCGTATCAAACCAATCTTTTAATCTATCAAGTTTAATATGACCTAGTCGCAAATGCCATAGATAGGTTTCGTCTTTTGATCAGATTCAGTTGATTCAGTGTCCAATAAGTGAGAGATGTTTTTATGTAAATGTAATAAACCGTTTTTCAATGTACCTTTGCAAACAAATTTGTTATTCTTACTAATAATAAAACATTTATTAAAAGTAACCGAATATCCAAATTTATTTAAACAAGAAACTGAATTTAAATTCCTCTTGGAATGAGGTACATAATAAACATCTATTAAATCCAAATACCTACTTGTAACATCCTGAATTTCGGATAATTAATTTTGAATATGTGAAAATGTTTATTTTTATGATTTCCAGGTGGACCAGATGGAACGCTCCAGTGAGTACCGCGACGGTCGCGACGACCGAAAAATAAAAAAAAATTTGGCTTCTCGCAGAAGCCACAAAAAACAGAAAAGAGAAAAGAGAGAGTGAGAGACCGAGAGAAAGAAAGAAGAGAAAGAAGAAGAAAGAAAGAAGAGAAAGAAGAGGAGGAAGAAGAAGAAGAGAAGAGGAAGGAAAAAGAAAAGGAAAGTGTAGGAGAAAGAGAAAGGGAAAGGAAAAGAAACCTAGAACCGCGATAGTCGAAAGAAAAACGGTATCCAGGTTGGTGTACCTTCATTTTCGAAACCTTTACAAAAAGTATTAAGTATTTTTAGTTGAATCTGCAATTAATTTGAAGATTTTTCAATTTTTATGTGTTAATATTATTTTATGGAAATGATTTTATTGTTGATTGTATCTTGATTATTACGAATCCGCTGAAATTACTTGTTTTCGACTCTTGCATAAATATTGTTGATTTTCCCATGAAAATCTATGTTATTGAACTCGAATGTTTCCGTCGATTTGTCAATATAGTGAATATTTGAAAACTAGTTTATCGAGACGGCCCTAGGATACTTAGACATAGAAATGGATATAGGAGGTTGGTATACCAGCTGGGTTCAGTGAGCAGTACTGCACCGATATTGATATGCTATTGATGATTATTATGTACCTCCTCATGGATTCGTCCAGGGGCAGGGAGACACGTATCTCCTCACGGATTCGTCCTGGGGTAGGGAGACACGTACCTTCCTAAGGATTCGTTCCTGGGATAGGGAGTTATGTACCTCTCTAGGTTCCGACCACTCGGTCCTAGAGTAGGGAGATACGTACCACTCTTAGGATTCGTCCTCGGGTGGGAGCTATGTTCGACAGACAGTCACTGTGGTCGAACGACCCATATTCCAGTCCTAGTTATGTTGAGTATTCTAGCGGGTCAGAATTGAAGTGAAGTGAGTGACTTTATTAATCGATTTTACATGTTGATCTTATTCTTGAAGTTAAAGTGGTTATAACTGCTTTATGGTTTGATTTTGAAGTTAAAATGATTATTTCTGTAAATGATTAGAATTGAAATATATATATATATATATATATATATATATATTGTGATATGTTTCTTATTAAAAGTTATTTATGATTTTCATATTTGAGTTTAGTGTACACCCACTAAGCTATATGCTTAGCGCGTTAGTTTTGTTTCTAACGCGTAGGTACTAGGGAGACTGAAGAGGAGTTTCCTGCAGACAGAGGAGTAGAGTCACATTTCTGGGGTAGATATTTATGTTGATGTGTATTATGATTGATATGCATGTATATACAGAGATTTGTAAACGTTTTGTAAAATTCTGTCTTGTAATTAAATTGGTTTATGATTTCTGTTTTTCATTTTTAGAATGTTTGTAAATATTGAATTCTGAAGTATTTTATTTTATAAATTGTTTGAAAGTCGCACTAAACGGCAGAGTGCGCAATTGATTGAGAATGAGATTTGAAGTGTTATTGAATTTGTAATTGATTTGAGTTGTGGAAAAAAAAAAACAGGTTTTGGGAAATCCGAAAAACAAAAGAAACTCTGCCGAAATTTTAAAAAAATTTGATTTGATGGGCTCACTCGAAAATGCTTTTTAAATTTTAAATTATGTGGTTTTTCAATGGTTTGAAAACTTATTTGATAGGCTCACAATGGTTTGAAAAGTTATAAAGTGAATAGAGAAAGTTGTGAAAACCCGGTAACGCTCCCTGGGTCGATCCAGCCGGGTCGGGTCAGGGGGTGTTACACTACTAGAATCTAAATAAACTCTAATAACTCCCACTGTATTGGCGGACACCAACGCTCCGTTGCCTAACCGCGAGTTGAATTCATCTTTATTCAATCTTCTCCATTGCTGAAACCCCTGTAAGGAATAACAAACATGATTAGTGGCTCTAAAGTCTAAGATCTAAGAATTTTTAGAATCCGCCAGAAAGTATGTTTCTAGATAATAAAAATTACCTTCTTCCTTCTTATTCTGGGATTTTGGGTAATTTCTTTTCCAATGTCTCTTTTCACCATAAAGGAAGCACTTTCCTTTGATCTTGGTTACTTTCTTAGTCTCCTTCTTGGTAGGCCCAAGTTACTTTTTCTTCTGTGACTTCTTGACCTTATTACGGGTCTTCACAGTAGCAACTTTACCAACCATATGAATCTCTTGACCCTTGCCTTTCACAAAGATCTTCTTAGCGCTTTGAACATCTTGTATTAGGCCCAGCAAGATGTATTCCTTATTGTTAAAGGTGTAGTCCAACTTGAACTGATCAAAGGAATCTGACAGTGAGTTAACAATCATGTCAATTTTTGTCTCACCATCTATCTCAGCGCCATTGAGTTCAGCAATGTTGAGATGTGCTATAACCTTCATCATGTGATCTTTCAAAGCCTGTCCATATTTCATCCTAAGATTCATGAAAGCAGTCACTGCCTCTCTCTTAGTCGTCTTGGATCTCATAGCAAACATCTCCTCCAGAGACATCATTATATCAGCAGCAGTCCTCATTTCTTCATGTTGTTGTTGCAACACGTCAGACATGGTGGCCATAATGTAACATTTGGCCATCTCATCTAAAGCCTCCCACTGCTTATACTCACCTCTTTGCTCTTCAATGGATTCATCGGTAGGAGCACGTGGTTTAGGAGTTGATAGAACAAATTCATACTTTTCAGCTTGCAACATCAGCCCAATTTTCTTTTTCCATGTAACATAGTTATGTCCAGCAATTTGAGGTCTTCTGTCTGGGTGTCGTGGGTTAGATCTACTCTGCTTAGGGGAAGGAATGTGTGGGAGGTGAGGTGCCCTGGGGATTGCTCGTGGAGTTGGAGGAAAATTTTGCGCCTTCGATGTCTTGTGTGGCGGTTGATGCAATTTCGGGTGGGTAATAGGAAAGATATTTCCCTTTGGTTTGATTATTGGCATCCGTTCGGTCCTTTGGTGGAGGTGTTTGGGTGGCGAATTATTTATGATTCTGGTCTTGGTCTTCATGCTAGGGTGGCGGATGTTATTCAGGGGAGGGATTGGGCTTGGCCTCGTTCCCTAACTGGGAATTGAATGGACATTATTAGTGGTATCCCTGATTCCTTGAGGCCTAATAACACTCAAGCTGATACTTTATGTTGGGTTAAAGACTCTCGTGGGGCTTTCTCTATTTGTAATGCTTGGGAGTCTCTTCGGTCCTGGCATCCAGTAGTGGAGTGGTTTAGGTCTGTTTGGCATTCTAAAGCAATTCCTAGACATGCTTTCATCTTCTGGTTGGCCAATAGGGATGCTCTTTCTACTTAGGATAAGCTTCTTGTTTATGGCTTGATTTCGGCTATTCATTGTGTGTTTTATGGAGGGAATTGTGAGGATGACCCTCATCTCTTTTTTAATTGTTCCTATTCTTGCGAGGTTTGGTTTGCTCTTTTAAGGAAGTGTACGTTACCTCTGCGTGCTCGAAGCTGGGAGGCTATTATTCTTTGGTCTTTCCATTTTCGCGGTCGGCAGCTTCGTAGGTGGGTGGTGCATATTATGCTTGCGGCTTCTGTCTATGCTATTCGGCGTAAGCAGAATGCTAGGATGCAAGGCGAGTTACGTAAATCTATTACCGTGGTTGTTCGTTCCATTATTAGAGATATTTATATACGTCTTAATTCTTTATCTGGTGTGGTGCCTTCTCCTGCTAATAGATGGCTCCACCAGTCTTGGGGTTTATCTGATTCTATTTTTTTGTAATCCGCTTGTTTTGCCTTTTAGGGGTCTTGTCCCTTTTGTTGGTGTTCTGGTGGTTACTTTTGGCCTTACCCTGTAATAGGGTTTGTGCTTAGCTTTTTTTTATTTGCTGTGTTTTGTGTTTCAGTTGGTAGAGGGCATGTCCCTTGTCTAACCTTGTAATATTCTCGCTGGTGTATGCCCCTTTACTTTTGTTTTGTCTCTTTGGTTAATATACTTACATTATCCAAAAAAAAAGTTGATTAGGGATGGTGTCATGATTTCTGAATAAAACAAAAATTATATTAAGTAAAAAATCACTAAGCACTTTTGAATATTTATCGTGAATTAATTAATATAATTCAATCGTAAAATTCAACGGTGATCTAACACCCATAAACACCAGCCTCCTTTGGAGTTTGTAAAATCTACTATTTGAACTAGGTCTCACCTAATTGTTAACAAAACAGCCAGCGTTTTCAATTTTGGCCTTGCGATTTTTATTGACAAGAACTCTTGGGAGGATATCAATAAAATCACATTGAGTGTGTCACCAAAGTTTCAACCCTCAATATTTTCCCACACGAAAATCCCTCCCTTAAAAGTATATATCGCTTGAGTCAATTGTCAAGCCTATCCTTGTAAGAAAGTATATTGCTAAATTTCATTCATGGGTACCCCTTAGGGGGTTACCACACGAAACATAAAGCTCAACTAACCCTGGAGGCCATAGGTGTTCCAAAACACCTTCTCCCACTCAATTGTTTAAGGCGTGTAATGGAATTTCAAAGAATGATTACCAAGTTATTTAGATGCCAATTAGATACCTAAATCATTCAATGCATGTTTATACCAAAAGAGATATATGAGTGGCACTCCTATTCTATATAACATATTATCAAACAATGATAAAACATTGTAATATTTACGAAAAAGTAAATAGCCACAATTTTGGTCTATCCTAGAAAAACAAGTAAATTACATTGTTGAAAAAACTCAAACCCTAACCCTAACTTGACGAACAAGTCTTCATGCGGCCATCTGTCCAAGATCGCGACAAGGTGTTATGGCTCAAGGGCGTGCGCACACAGCCCAACAGAACCCGCACGAGCGCAGCTGCCCTCCGGCTGGCTGCACGCACGTACAGCCTTGTGAAGGCCGTGCTCGCCTTGCCCAAACCAAGGAGGGCCGCGCACTGTGCGCTTGCTGCCTTTGTGCACGTAGGCTGTTATGGGTCTTGCGTTGCTTCGTTTTTTGCTTCGAATTCTTCAATTCTTCACGTTTTCGAATCCCGAATGAATTACAGCAGTTTTTATAAATAAAAAAATAAAAAAACTTAACCACTACCAAGAAGGAAATTATGGTGATAATAGACCACCCTTCTTGTTACAATTCCAAACAAAAATACATTAAAATTCTAGGACCAAAATCGAGCAATAACAGTTCACTTATAAAACATATATAATCCATACATTCCAATGTAAATATATATGTGAAATCCTAGAGTGCCATCTCTTTCTATAACATGCATATATCCAAAACACAATAAAAAGAAACGATCCACGTATACATGTTTAATTAATCAAGGTTACAACCAAGCTCTAATACCAATTGTAGGAAAAACAATGCGGCAGAAGCGTCAAAATTGGGTTTGGTACGTTTTAAAACTTTCCTTTGAAAGAGCGGAACTTAACCCTGAATTAATTAAATATATATATATATATATATATATTAAAGGTATCATACCTTTTGAATCGTGAAGTTTGATGTCGCATCGAGATTGAACCGCAAGATCTTCCAATTTTTCATGAACATGGATCACCTTGGAGTGTGGGCTCCCTTTCTTTGAATTGTGTACATAAGGATGAGAAACAATAAAAAAAACTTTTCTTTTGTTAGTCACTCAAAAGTATTTTTGATTTTTAATTAAATAATTTAATTAATTTCCATTTAATTAAATAATAAAACAAAACAATGGAATCCACTCCTTCTTGATTGAAGTAAATGAGTAGAGTTCTCTTAAGGGTTGATTCGGGGCTTGAACAATTATGAGATCCCTCATTCTTTTGTGAGGAAGACAGTATTTAATTATTCATTAGAGAATTAATGGTACTTAAAGGAAAAGATATTTCTAAAGGGTATAACGGACTTTATGACCTAGCTCTAGTTATGAACTACTTGTAGAGGATCGCACTATATGTAAATAGTTATATCAATAGACGTTGAGACTTCAGATTGTATAAACACGTCTACAATTTTGAGAGTGCAACGTCAGGTTTTTAGTGGAATAACTCCGAGGTTAATAATCATGAAATATTAATTAAAGAGTTTTAATTAATATTACTAAGTACTATTGGAGCTTAAAACTATGGGTCCATTAGGTCCCCTTGCTAGCCTTTATGGTTATTAGTAACGAAGATCACAGTAGATTAATTCGATGGTCCAATTAATAGTGTTACAAAAGTAATACGATTTAAAGAGAATAAATTAAATAATGTGATTATTTAATTAATTAAATATTTAATAAAATAATAAAAATTATTAATTATTAATTATTAATTCTTTTTATTAAATATAAGGTCATGTGATTAAAAGATGATTAGGACAAAGGAATTAAAATAATTAGATTATTTTAAAAGTCCTAATAGTCAATTATTAAAGTTTTTAGGGAGACAAAAATAAAAAGGATTAGGAATCCAATTTTGACTTGATTAAAATTAAAACCCTAAAGACCTAGTATATAAGGGTTATGATACTAGAAAAATTGACAACATATTAAGTTAAAAAGAAAAGAGGGTTCGGCCACCACAAAAGAGAGAAGAAAAAGAAAAGTTTTTTATCTGACTCCTTTTCCTGTAGGTGCGGCTGGCTATAGGGAGAAGAAGTTCTTCGCGCGTTTTTCACGTGACCTCCATCTCTTGCCGTGACGTGCCCACACACACGTTATTGGACCGCGGGTCATAGCTCGGAATATCTGGTGTAGATCAAAGATTCAGAAAATGAAAATTAAGAAAAAGGCTTGTAGTTTCACGAATTCTTTTTCCCACGTATATACAGGAACTCATTCCAGGTTGAAAAACTATTTTTCAAAAGAAAATTTTTGAAACCTAATTCCGCACGTTATATGATAATAAAATATTTTCTAAAACTCCCTTCAATAGTCACTATTGAAAACTCAATGTTAAGATTTAGTATCCAATATCTCAAAACATCCATATGCTGGCATTCTACTAACATTTGCAAAATGCAATCATGATGTCCATTTCTATAAATGATGTCCTCTATCGATATACACGTGAATACCACCAAACCATCGAGGATAGACTATGCGATATAATCGTACTCATTGACAGCTCAAATGATAACGCATGCAACCATAACTCCATCATTTATCTCAAGATTGAGATAGACTCTCCGATTGTCTCAGTTGCAGTGATCCTATTCAATGCATCCAGTGCACTAGATTCTTTTGTCTAAAGACACTTCGATGATTTTAGACTCATCATATCACATTTGATCCCGCTCAAATGCTAACAAAAGAATATACAATTTTAACAAAATAAATGCCGCCCAACCTTGTATCTTAAGTTGTGAATGTTTGTTAGAGACTAACTAAAGAATTGTGTCTACCTCATACATATCAAGATGTACGAATAATTCTTTTATTTCCCATAGTCTATTGAACCTCGTTACCAACAACTATAAGGGCTAGTAAGAGGACCTAATAGACCTACAGTTTTGAGCTCCAATAATACTTAGTAATATTAATTAAAACTCTTAAATTAATATTTCACGATTATTAATCTCGGTGTTATTCCACTAAAAACTCGAGGCTGCTCTCTTAGAACTGTAGACGTGTTTATACAATCTGAAGTCTCAGCGTCCATTCATATAACTATTTACATATAGTGTGATCCTCCACAAGTAGTTCATAACTAGAGCTGGGTCATAAAGTCCGTTATACGCCTCTAGAAATATTTTTTTCCTTAAGCACCGTTGATTCTATAATGAACAATTAAATCATGTCTTCCTCATGGAAGAATGAGAGGCCTCATAATTGTCCAACCCCTAAATCAACCCTTAAGGGAACTATTCATCTACTTCAATCAAGAATGAGTGGATTCCACTATTGTGTTCAACTCTTCCCAGCCACAAGTCAAACCGCAACTCCAAGATATGGAGGTATTGGTCGAGATTCACATCGACCTCACTCATGGTAAATCAAAAGCTATAATCCAACCTGAAGGAGTCGATAAGACACTCAAGATTAAGATCACCTATAAATAGCCATCGTTTATCGATATATATATATGAATCTCATATACTAACGGATCTTGGTGAGAGATTCATATAAATTGTGTCCCAATCCTATATGATCTCATCATACAAGGTGCCTCCATTCTCATGTCAACTACACGAGCGGTCTAGGATAAGGCCACCGTACTATATAGAATGGACAACAACAGCAGATCAATCACAAACGAAGTACCCAACTTTGTTCGCTCTCTACGGACTCTTTAGATTGCATGTCTCAAAATGAATCCTATCTGTATATGACATTCATATACTCATTCTGATACTACATCTTACAATCTAGGATGGTCTTGCACAATATGAATGTATTATTGAATATAAAACACTTATCAATTTGAATGATAATTTGAATTATTCTTATTAAGTCCGTAACCGTTTACATTTACAAGCCTTAGGGCATAAATCCCAAAAATCTCCCACTTGCACTAAAGCAGATGGGACATGTCTCGTAATCCTAGACCCATTAGGTGACCTTCAAACACTTTAGCCGTCAAGGTCTTCGTAAATGGATTAGTCAGGTTATCTTGTGATGCAATGTTTGTCATAGCCACGTCTCATCGCTGTACTATCTCTTTAATGAGATGATATTTCATTTCTATATGCTTCCCTCTTCTATTGCTTCTTGGTTCTTTGGAATTTGCCACAGCTCCACAATTATCACAATAAAGTGTCATTGTAGCACCCCCCCCCCCCCCCCCCCCGACCCGATCCGGCCGGACCGACCCGGGAAGCGCTACTCGGACTTTCTAAATTTTTCAAAACTTCAATTTTACATTTCAAAATCCTTGTGAGCCCATTCAATACAAACTTTTTTTTTATTTAAAATTCGGCAGAGTACCGTTTGTTTTTCGGACTTTCCAAAACCCTGCTTTTACACAAAACAATTCCAAAACAATTCCAATACAATTCTCAACAACACTTCTATACAGTTTCAAACAGTTACGCACTCTGCCGTTTAGTGCGACTTATCAAAACAGTTTATAAAATAAAACAAAACAGACTTTAATGGTTACAAACATTTTTAATAATAAAAGACATAAATCATAAACTAATTAATTACAAAACATTTTACAAAACGTATTTACAAATTCCCTGTATATGCATGCTTTCAGAATATATATACACATAACAAAAATATAGCTACCCAACTGTAGTAATCTCTGTGACTCGGTCTGCAACTCGTTCTTCCTTCAGTCCTTAGGCTCTTCTGGATTCCTGGTACCTACGCGTTAGACACAAAACTAACGCGCTAAGCATAAAGCTTAGTGGGTGTACTAAAAACTCAATTAAATAACTCACAATATAATTGTTCTCTAAAGAAGCAATAAACCACAATATGAATTTCATTTCTAAATCACTTTCAAAACAATTAAATTAATAATGAAATCAACATATGAATTCGATCCATCAAATCATTCAGTTCAGATTCAATTCAAATCATTTCTGGCCCACTAGAATACTAAACATTCTAGGACTGGAATATGGGTCAATGTGACATCCGGGGTTGCCCCGCAACAACAGTCACTGATATCAACGTGATTATCCGAGATTGCCCCGCAACAACAATCACTAGTATCATTGTGATCGTCCGAGATTGCCCCGCAACAACGATCACTAAAATCGGTGTGATTGTCCGAGATTGCCCCGCAACAACAATCACACAATAATAACGGCGCAGTACTGCTCAGTAAAACCCAGCTGGTATACCAACCTCCTATATCCATATCTATGTCTAAGTATCCTAGGGCCGTTACAATAAGCAATGTTCACAATCTGTACTCAATAAATATACATTTCTCACAATATTTTTCATGAATATCAACAATATTCATACAAAAGTATAAATCATGTATTGTTAACAAAATTGACACAATCGAAATACGATCAAAACACGATCTAACATAAAACCAGTTCCAAAGCAACAATAGATGCATCAATCCTCAATTTTTCATATAAAGCAAACACTTTTCATACAAAAATCAAAATCGAAATCTTTTTAACAAAAGCGAAAACTTTTAACGAAATCGAAAACGAAAACATAAACGAGAAACGAAATCGAAAACTAAAACGAAAAAGTAAACGAACTACTTCTCGAAACAATTTCGAAAACGAGAGTACACCTACCTGGAATCCGTTTTCGTTTCGAGAAATCGCGGTTCCACGATCTCTTTCTCCTTTTCCTTTCTTTCTCTTTCTCCTTTTTCCTCTTCTTCTTCTTTCTTCTTCTCTCTTTCTTCTCCTCTCTTTCTTCTTTCTTTCTTCTTTTTCTTCTCTTTTCTCTCTTTTCTCGGATCTTTCTCTCTCTTCTTGCTGTCTCTCTTTTCTCTCGCTTCTGCGAGAAGTTTCTCTTTTTTTTATATTTTTTTCGCTACCGCGACCGCCGTCGCGACCTGTGGTTGCGCCACCAGGTCGCGATGCTCACTGGACCATTCCCACCGCCTTCGTCGCGAGCGCGCCTTGGTCGCGCGAGAGATCGCGTTGCTCACTGCCAAACTTTGACAATTTCATCGCGAGCAAGCCATCGCGACCTGTGGTCGCGGTGACTGGTCGCGATGCTCACTGCCCAAAATTTGCGTTTTTCACCGCAAGCGAGCTATCGCGACCTGTGGTCGCGGTGACCAGGTCGCGATGCTCTCTGGTCCAGTTTTCAGTTTTTCATTTTTCATTTTTTTCACTATTCAATCTGGTCCACTGGAAATCATAAAATAAACATACATTTAATTACATTTATACCCCCTCAAATAGTAAAATTTATTTTCACATATTTCACATATATCAAAAATTCATTACCCGAAATCCGGGATGTTACAGTCATGGGCTTGTCCACATCTGGAACAACTTCCGAAGCCAAACAACCTTCTTAGCTGCTTCACAAGCTGCTACATACTCAGCTTCCATGGTGGAATCAACAATGCAAGATTGCTTAATACTCATTCACACTATGGCACTACTACAAAGGGTGAATATTGACCCAAACGTGAATTTCCTTAAATCCTTGTCTGACTAAAAGTCAGAATCTGTATATTCCAATGGAATCAAATCTGGATAGGAATACACTAACATATAGTTTCTCGTTCTCCGAAGATACTTGAGAATGTGCTTAATAGCAACCCAATGATCCAATCCTGGGTTGGACTGATATCTATTGGCTACTCCTACTGCGAAGCAGATGTCGGGTCTCATGCATAGCATAGTATACATAAGATTACCTCCTGCTGATGCATAGGGAATCTGTCTCATATCCTCAATTTCTTGAGGTGTCTTAGGACACTTTTTCATAGACAGGTGAACTCCATGCCTCGAATGTAGACTACCTTTCTTGGAGTTCTGCATCAAGAATCGCACAAGTATATTATTGATATACAATGCCTAAGACAATGTTAACAGTTTGTTCTTGCGATCCCTTATTAATTGGATCTCTAGAACATAACTTGTCTCTCCCAAATCTTTCATTTGTAATTGGTTAGCAAGCCAACCCTTTACTTTTGATAATGTCCCTACGACATTCCCAATGAGTAGGATATCATCTACGTAAAGGACCAAGAAAACTACTTTCTTGTCAATGATGTGCTTGTACACACAAGGCTCATCAACGTTCTGCTCAAAGCCATAGGTCTTGATTGCAATATCAAACCTAATCTTCCAAGATCTAGATGCTTGCTTAAGTCAATAAATGGACCATTGCAACTTGTAAACCTTTTGCTCTTGTTCTTGGAATACAAATCCCTCTGGTTGCATCATGTAGATGCACTCATTTAGATTGCCATTCAAGAATGCAGTCTTGACGTCCATTTGCCAAATTTCTTAATCGAAATAGGCGGCTATGGATAAAAGTATTCTAATAGACGTAAACATAGCTACTGGCGAGAAAGTTCCAGCTTTTCACTTCCATTCTTCAGCACATGTACTAGACACCCCCATATGCGAAAATGTCGCAAATTGGCTTTACGACCATTTCACAACTCTAGGGGAGTCTTAGGAACAGACTTGGATGGAACTACATTTAGCTTGTAAGCCACTGTTTGTAGTGCATATCCCCAAAAGGAATTTGGTAGTAATGAGAAATTAATCATAGATCTCACCATTTCCATCAGGGCCCTGTTTCTCCTCTCCTCAACACCATTCTGTTGTGGTGTACCTAGAGCCGTGAGTTAGGATACGATCCCATGCTCAACCATGTAGTCTTCAAACTCTTCGTCAAGATACTCACCCCCACAATCCGATTGTAGAGATTTGATTGTTTTGCCTAATTGTTTTTCAACTTCAGCTCGAAATTCTTTAAAACTTTCAAAAGTTTCCGACTTACGTTGCATTAGGCAAAAATACCCGTATTTAGAATAGTGATAAATAAATGTGATATAATGCTCATAACCACCTCTAACTCTAACACTCATAGGTCTGCAGACGTCTGAGTGTATGAGTTCTAGTGGTTGTATGGCTCTAACACCTTTTCCTGTAAAAGGTCTCTTGGTCATTTGACCTTCCAGACAAGATTCACAGAGAGGTAAGGTGCCAATCTCTAACTGACTTAAAGATCCACTTTTAACTAGTCTGTTTATCCTATCAAAGTTTATATGTCTAAGTCTTAGATGCCACAGATACGTGCCATCATCTGGAGTCGTTTTGTTTTAGGTTTTTCAACTTTAAACAATTCAGTATTGAGCAGTGTTGTATGAATTAACGGTCTTAAAACATACAAATTATTTTCTATGGGGCCAGAACATATATTCAAACCATTTCGCGAAACAATAACTGACTTATTATTAAAAGAAATTGAATATAAACGTTCAAGCAATCTGGAAACAGAAATCAAATTCCTTGTAAATCCAGGAATGAAATAAACATTGTCCAATGAAAGAAAATTATTATTAAACTAGAGTCTAACTACTCCCACTGCTCTAATTGAGACAATATCTCCTGATCCTACGCACATAGTGAATGACCCCTCCTGCAGCTGTTGCCAATCTTCAGTCCACTGAAAAGAAGAACAAACATGAATAGTGGCCCCTGAATCAACTATCCAAGGTGAAGGGTCATCTTCCACTAAACAAGCTTCAAGGATGAGTAAATCAGATTTACTTTTCTCTTTCTTCTTGGCTGCGATCTCCTCGAAGTACTTCGAACAGTTCCTCTTCCAATGGCTAACCTTGTCACAATGGAAACACTTTCCTTTTGACTTATCAGCTTTGGGCTTGGTGCTCTATTTCTTCTTTGGAGTAGGATTCTTTTTCAGCTATGCCTTAGCTTTTCCAACAGACCTCTTTCTTTTCTTTGAACCTGAAGAAGATAGCTAAGCAATATTTACTTCATCGGTCTTACCCTTATGGTCCCTTTTCATGGACTGATAAGTAGCTAGCTCATTCAGCAATTAGGTAAGTATGAACTTCAACTTGTTCATCTTATAATTGCTTCTGAACTAATCAAAACTCTTCGGAAGAGTTGTCATGATCATGCTCACTTGGGATGCCTAGTCAGTAGTCTCACCATTGACTTTAGCGGTGTTGAAATAGGACATCATCTTAAGGACATGTTCCCTAACAGATGTACCCTCCTTCATAAAGTTGAGCATATCAGAATGAACAGCTTCGTGTCGCTTTTGCTCAGAGGGTTGTCCAAACATGGCATGCAATGACTCCATTATCTCAAATGCAGAAGTCATTAACTTGTGCTTCGTCATAAGCACCTCGGTCATGCCATCCAGCAAAAAAGTGCGGGACTTTTCATCACTCTAAACCCATTTCTCGTAAGCTTCTTTAACGGGCTTGGGCACGTTAGGAGCACGCTGCGGAGGACATTCCTCCATGAGTACAAATTTAACATCTTTGCAAACCATAATTGCGTTCATGTTATGTTTCCATTTGGTATAGTTATCCTCGATTAATTTTTCATTTGCAAGGATGGAAATTAAAGCAGAAGACATTGCTGAAAATTAAAGACATAAATCTAAATTAATATCATTCATTTCATGTTATATGTTCGGCATAAAATTAAACATGATGCATGAGCATAAATTTTTATGAACTAAAAAATCCCTAAAAAGTAGTTGTTACACAATGATAATCTAACAACCCACAACTAAGTACCTAGTTAAGCTAGGTCAAATCGTTTCATGTTAGATCAAGACATTCACAATCGGATAATACACCAGAATAATGAAGGGAGTTTTAGAAAACGTTTAATTATCGTATAACATGTGGAATTAGGTTTCAAAAATTTTCTTTTAATTGAAAAACTATTTTTGAATCAACAACGAGTTCCTGTATATACGCAGGAAAAGATTCCATGAAACTACATACATTTTTCTTGATTTTCTTTTTCTGCATCTTCAATCTACCACTAAATTTTTAGAGCTATGACCCGCGGTCTGACAATGCGTGTGTGGGCATGTCACGGTAAGAGATAGAGGTCACATGAAAAACGAACGGAGAACCCTTTCTCCTTATGGCCAGCCGCACTTGCAAGAAAAGGAAGAGTTAGAAAAAAAAATTTTCTTTCTTCTCTCTTTGGTGGCCGACTCTCTTTCTTTTTCACTTATGTGTTAGGTTTGTTTTTCCTAGCTATATAATACTTATATAGTAGCTATTTAGGGTTTTAGTTTGACCAAGTCAAAATAGGATTCCTAATCCTATTTATTTTTTGTCTCCCTAAAGACTTGAACCTGTGACCTTTTGAACTATTAAAATAATCTAATTATTTTAATTCTTTTGTCCTAGTCATTATTTAATCACATGATCTCATATTTAATAAATATAATTAATAATTCATAATTATTAATTTCTACTATTTTATTAAATATTTAATTAATTAAATAATCACTTTATTTAATTATTCTCTTTTATTTAAATCGTATTACTTTCGTAATACTATTAATTGGACCATCCAATTAATCTACCGTGACCCTCGTTACCAACAACCATAAAGGCTAGTAAGGGGACCTAATAAATCCACAGTTTTGAGCTCTAATAATACTTAGTAATATTAATTAAAACTCTTTAATTAATATTTCACGATTATTAACCTTGGAGTTATTCCACTAAAAATTCGAGGCTACACTCTCAGAACTGTAGACGTGTTTATACAATCTAAAGTTTCACTGTCCATTGATATAGCTAATTTCATATAGTATAATCCTCCACAAATAGTTCATAACTGAGCTAGGTCATAAAGTCCGTTATACCCCTATAAGAATATATTTTCCTTTAAGTACCATTGATTCTCTAATGAATAATTAAATCTTGTCTTTCACACGGAAGGAGGAGAGCGCTCATAATCGTTCAAGCCCTGAATCAATCCTTAAGGGAACTACTCATCTACTTCAATTAAAAAGGAGTGGATTCCACTGTTGTGTTCAAACCTTCCCAGCCACAAGCCAAACCGCAACTCCAAGATACCGAGGTATTGGTCGAGATTCACATCAACCTCACTCGTGGTAAATCAAAAGCCACGATCCAACCTGAAGGAGTTGATAAGATACTCAGGATTAAGATCACCTATAAATAGCCATAGTTTATCGATTATATATGAATCTCATCTACAAACGGATCTTGGTGAGAGATTCACATAAATTGTGGCCCAGTCCTATATGATCTCATCATATAAGATGCCTCCATTCTCATGTCAACTACATGAGTGGTCTAGGATAAGACCACCGTACTTTACAGAATGAACCGCAGTAGTAGATCAATCACCAACAAAGTACCCAGCTTTGTTCGCTCTCTACGGACTCTTTAGATTGCATGTCTCAAAATGAATCCTCTCTGTATATGACCATCATATACTCATCTGAGATTACATATTGCAATCTAGAATGTTCTTGCACAATACGAATGTATTACTGAATATAAAACATTTATAAACTTGAATGATAATCTGAATAATTCTTATTAAGTCTTTAACCATTTACAATTACAAGCTTTAGGGCATAAATCCCAACAAATAATTCTTTATTCTTATATTACCCAATCATCGCTTTAGTTTAGTCAGGATAATAAATCAATAACTTAATTAAGTCTTTTATGAGTGTGATATGAACCTTGTCGATTGTATCAAGATTGATGCCAATATTCGTTCTAACCTCTGGTTCGGATGGAAACCGCGACCCAACACCTATATCGAGATGTGAACCTTGGTATAAAGGAGGACGCCACAATCAAGGATGAAATACTCGATTGATAAGTCAAGGAGGAACGCCACAGAGAATTCTGATAAGTTCCAGTTAGTTCTCAAAGAACAAAGAGAAAACTCTCTCAAATTTCATTCAAAATCAATAATCACCCTTCTTACATCCATCAATATCCTTATATAATGAAACCCTAAAACAAAGGAAAGAAAACAAGATAGCCATTAAGGCCTTACAAATAGGAAACTAGAATGGCCATAATTGCCTTACAAATGGACCAAAATTAAAACAAACAACTATTAAATCAAGCCCAAACCGAAATTATGGCAAGCTTTCTCTTATTCAGCCCACTCAATTGCCTTGATGATGTTAATCAAGCCTTGGTCTTCATGTGGGTTCATCTTGGGCTTTAATAATTCAGAATCAGCCCATGTATCTTGAATTAGGCCATTGAGTGCTTCTTTGAATCTCTTAGCCCTTGCCCTTGTTATTGGCCCAATCGGAACATGCAATGGATCCCTTGGTGCAGCTCCCTTATTCTCATCATTCCCTCCCTCTTGAAAAGGATTTGTCCTCAAATCGTCACCTACATCAAAAGGAGACAAATCAGAAACATTGAAGCTTGCACTAACATTATACTCACCTGGAAGATCTAACTTGTAGGCATTGTCATTGATCCTTTCAATCACTTGAAATGGGTCATCTCCCCTTGGAAGTAGTTTAGAACGCCTCTGGACTGGAAACCGTTCCTTCCTCATATGCAACCACACCCAATCACCGGGTTCAAACACAACTTTCTTGCGCCCTTTATTAGCTTCGTTGGCATATTGCTCAGTTCTCCTCTCGATGTTTTGCCTAGTCTTTTCATGGATTTGCTTAACAAACTCTGCCTTTTTCTTTCCATCCAAGTTAACATGCTCAGTCACAGGTAAAGGAAGTAAATCCAAAGGAGTCAATGGGTTAAAACCATACACAATTTCAAAAGGAGAAAAATGAGTTGCAGAATGCACACTTCTATTATAAGCAAACTCTACATGCGGCAAACAATCTTCCCATGTTTTCAAGTTCTTTTGTATTATAGCACGCAACAAGGCAGATAAAGTCCTATTAACTACTTCAGTTTGACCATCAGTTTGTGGATGACAAGTAGTAGAAAACAAAAGTTTAGTTCCTAACTTGCCCCATAAAGTTTTCCAAAAGTAGCTTAAGAACTTAGCATCTCTATCCGAAACAATGGTTTTAGGCATGCTGTGCAATCTAACAATTTCTTTGAAAAACAAATCAGCAATATGTGATGCATCATCAGTTTTATGACAAGGAATGAAATGTGCCATTTTAGAAAACCTATCAACAACCACATATATAGAATCCCTACCCCTCTTTGACCTAGGCAAACCCAGCACAAAATCCATAGAAATATCAATCCAAGGTCCACTAGGTATAGGTAAAGGAGTATACAAACCATGAGGCTTAATCCTAGACTTAGCTTGTCTACACGTAATACATTTCTCACAAATTCTTTCTACATCACGTTTCATATGAGGCCAAAAGAAGTGTTCATGCAAAACATCTAGGGTCTTGGCTATACCAAAATGCCCCATCAAACCGCCCCCATGAGCTTCCCTCACAAGCAATTCACGCAAAGAACTCTTAGGCACGCATAATTTAGTTTCTCTAAACAAAAATCCATCATGCCTATAAAACTTGCCAAATGCAACCTTTTCACATGCATTGAATACATTGCCAAAATCAGCATCTTCCACATACAATTCTTTAATGTAGTCAAAACCAAACAATCTCGCATCCAAAGTAGAAAGTAAAACGTACCTTCTGGACAGAGCATCAGCGACTACGTTTTCCTTACCTTTTTTGTACTTGATCACGTATGGAAATGTTTCTATGAACTCCACCCACTTGGCATGCCGCTTATTTAGCTTGTGCTGCCCCTTTAGATGCTTCAAGGACTCATGATCCGTGTGAATCACAAATTCTTTCGGCCAAAGGTAATGTTGCCAAGTTTCCAATGCCCTAACCAAAGCATACATCTCCTTGTCATAGGTAGGATAATTCAAGGCTGCTCCACTTATTTTCTCACTAAAAAATGCAATGGGACGTCCTTCTTGCATTAGAACAGCTCTCATACCTATTCCTGAAGCATCACACTCAATCTCAAAAGCTTTAGCAAAGTTAGGCAAAGCAAGCAAAGGTGCATTAGTTAATTTTTCCTTAATCAAGTTAAATGCCTTTTCTTGTTCATTATCCCACTTAAAACCCACATTATTTTTGATAACTTCAGTTAAAGGTGCAGCTAGACTACTAAAGTCTTTCACAAACCTCCTATAGAAACTAGCCAACCCATGAAAACTTCTCACTTGTCCCACAGTTGTAGGTTTCGGCCACTCCTTAATTGCCTTAACCTTTTCTTCATCAACCCCAATTCCTTTAGCACTAACAACAAAACCCAAAAATACCAACCTATCCGTGCAAAAGGTACACTTTTTAAAATTAGCAAACAACTTTTTGGTTCTTAAAACACCTAAAACAAGTTTTAAATGTTCAACATGCTCATCCAAGTTTTTGCTATAAATCAGAATGTCATCAAAGTAAACAACCACAAATCTTCCAATAAAAGTACGCAAAACATGGTTCATTAATCTCATGAAAGTACTTGGTGCATTAGTTAACCCAAAGGGCATAACTAACCACTCATATAACCCATATTTTGTTTTGAAAGCAGTTTTCCACTCATCACCTTCTTTCATCCTAATTTGATGATATCCACTTTTAAGATCAATTTTAGTGAAAACAATAGAACCATGCAATTCATCAAGCATATCATCTAATCTAGGAATAGGATGTCGATACTTTACAGTGATATTGTTGATGACACGACAATCAACACACATCCTCCATGTTCCATCCTTCTTAGGCACAAGCAATACGGGAACCGCACAGGGACTCATACTTTCACGAACATACCCCTTCTCCATGAGCTCATCAACCTGCCTTTGAAGTTCCTTTGTCTCCTCGGGATTACTTCGGTATGCAGGTCTATTTGGAATTGGTGCTCCGGGGACAAAGTCAATTTGGTGTTCAATCCCCCTTATTGGTGGTAAACCAATAGGCATCTCTTCGAGAAACACTTCATCAAAGTCCTGCAAAAGTGAAACAACAACACTAGGCAAAGAAGAGTTAATTTCATTAGTACTAAAACACGCCTCTTTGTACAAAAGTACAATCATTGGCTGGTTTGAAAACAAAGCCCTTTTGATCTCACTGTCTCTTGCATAAAAGCTCACTTGTTTTGTCTCTCTTTTTTTCTCTTCAACCTCTTTTTCTTTTGAACTCTCACTCTCATTTTTAACATCCCTCTCATCTTTTAACCTCACTTGATCTTCATATACTTGTCTTGGGGTTAAAGGTACAAGGGTGATTGGCCTTTTATGGAGCACAAAGGAGTATCTATTAGTGTATCCATCATGAGTCACATGCCTATCAAACTGCCACGGTCTTCCCAAAAGGATATGACCCGCATTCATTGGTACCACGTCACAAACAACTTCATCTTTGTATTTGCCAATTGAAAATGACACCAACACCTGTTTATTCACCCTAACTTCCCCACTATCATTCAACCATTGTAGCTTATAAGGTTTTGGGTGCTTCAAAGTTTTCAAATTCAATTTTTTTACTAAAGTAGTGCTCGCCACATTAGTACAACTCCCCCATCAATAATCACACTACATACCTTGTCATTAACATGGCAGCGAGTGTGAAAAATGTTTTCACGTTGTACCTCATCATCTTCTTTTGCTTGAGCACTAAGAGCTCGTCTTGCAACCAAAAGCTCTCCACCCACCGGATACTCAAAGTCACCGGCATCCTCCAATGGTGGCATGGACTCACCATCAGATTCACCCTCTGATTCGATACCACCATCATCCTTCAAAACCATTACTCTCTTGTTTGGGCATTGTGATGCAATATGACCTGCTCCCAAACACTTAAAGCACTTAATGTCACGATTTCTAGTAGGTTGAGAATCTGGTTTACCTTGGTTTATTGTGCCTCCGGCCTTATGATCTCTGGAAGGTTCGGCCTTGGCCTTGAAACTAGGCTGGTCCTCCCTCTTGCTCCAATTCGGTTTCCATGTTGATGAAGAACCCGAATTTTGCCCAACCCGTGTGGAACCCTTCCTCTTCAATTATTGTTCCACTTTAATGACCATGTGTACCATGTCAGTCAATTCAACATAATGCTGCAACTCCACTACATTTGCAATGTCTCGGTGTAGTCCATTGAGAAACCTAGCCATAGTCGCCTCTCTGTCCTCCTGTACATCAGCTCGAATCATGGCTATTTCCATCTCTTTGTAGTAGTCTTCAACACACTTGGACCCCTGAGTAAGGGTTTGCAATTTTTGAAACAAACCCCTATAATAGTGACTTGGAATGAATCTCCTCCTCATAACAGTCTTCATCTCCTCCCATGTCTCAATAGGTCTTTCTCCATTCTGTCTCCTACTCACAATCAGTTGATCCTACCAAACAATAGCATAATCGGTGAATTCTATGGCTGCCAATTTCACCTTCTTCAATTCGGAATATTCATGGCAGTCAAACACCAGCGCTATTCTTTTCTCCCACTCCAAATAAGCTTCAGGATCAGTTTTACCTTGGAAGGTTGGAATCTTCACCTTTATACTACCCAAATTATTATCAACCCTCTCTACATACCTATCTCCTCTGTTCCCATACCTATCTTCTTTATTCCCATACCTATCTTCTCTATCCCCATACCTAACTCCTCTACCTCCCATTCCACGCCTAAATCTCCCCGCACCCACACTGGACATGCGATCATCCTCCTCTATGTCATTATCATCCCCGTAGTAATCATGAACTTCTTCTCTAACCGGAACCCTCTCTCTCCTACGTGCTTGGGGAACGGGTGGTGGCTGTTCCGCACGTGTATTTTCTACCCGACCTAATCGTTCATGAATCGGTTCCATTTCAGCCCTTAACAATCTCCTCATCTCCCTCATCAATGCTTCCATTATAAACTTTGTATCTACCTTTCCCAACACCTCATCCGAAGCACTTTCTTTAGACATATTCGCTGCAAAGAAAACGTTAGTAAAAATAAATAAATAAAAGAAGCTCCTCACTTCACTCCCTCACGTGTTTCCCTCAAACAATAGTTCACTCAGTTCCACTCCTGTTTCACATAATATATTCAGCTTTTACCCTCAGTATGTCGTCACCTCTCTTGCCTTTTTCCACTCGTAATTTTTTTTTTCTCAAAAGTTCTTTTCAAACTAACCAAACAATAATCAGGATTGCTTAGCCACGTTCACACGAAACAAAAGTTCTTAGGTTCACAGGAAACGAATCACAACGAAACTGATATTTTTTTTTTTTTTTTATAATCACTGCACGAATCAAGAAGAGAAATAACAATAGTTGATAAATATTCAACTACACAATCGGTCAAAAAAAATAAAATTTTGTACTCTTTTTTTTTATTATTATTTATTTATTTTTCTCTCTCTCTCTCTCTCTCTCTCTCTCTTAGATCTGGAAACGCACAAACAAGGATATAACAGAATATACAACTTCGATCTGGATCAATGAAATCAAGAACAAGACTAACACAGACTTAGATATGGTTCAACGAAACCAAGAACAAGAATAATACAGACAGATAACTTCTCTCTGGATCAACGAAATCAAGAACAAGAATAACAGAATATATAACTTCGCTCTGGATCAACGAAATCAAGAACAAGTATAACACAGACAGATACTTAGATTTGGATCTACGAAATCAAGAACAAGAATATCACAGACAGATACTTAGATTTGGATCTACGAAATCAAGAACAAGAATAACACAGATAGATAACTTAGATCTGGACACTAACAAGAAGTTCTGGAAATAAGATATAATTCCGTGATCAACGAAATCAAAGAAGAAGAAGATAGAATAACCTGATGTTAGAGCCCTAAGCTCTGATACCAAATGATATGAACCTCGTTGATTGTATCAAGATTGATGCCAATATTCGTTCTAACCTCTGGTTCGGATGGAAACCGCGACCCAGCACCTATATCGAGATGTGAACCTTGGTATAAAGGAGGACGCCACAATCAAGGATGAAATACTCGATTGATAAGTCAAGGAGGAACGCCACAGAGAATTCTGATAAGTTCCAGTTAGTTCTCAAAGAACAAAGAGAAAACTCTCTCAAATTTCATTCAAAATCAATAATCACCCTTCTTACATCCATCAATATCCTTATATAATGAAACCCTAAAACAAAGGAAAGAAAACAAGATAGCCATTAAGGCCTTACAAATAGGAAACTAGAATGGCCATAATTGCCTTACAAATGGACCAAAATTAAAACAAACAACTATTAAATCAAGCCCAAACCGAAATTATGGCAAGCTTTCTCTTATTCAGCCCACTCAATTGCCTTGATGATGTTAATCAAGCCTTGGTCTTCATGTGGGTTCATCTTGGGCTTTAATAATTCAGAATCAGCCCATGTATCTTGAATTAGGCCATTGAGTGCTTCTTTGAATCTCTTAGCCCTTGCCCTTGTTATTGGCCCAATCGGAACATGCAATGGATCCCTTGGTGCAGCTCCCTTATTCTCATCAGAGTGTGTTCATTGTTTCAGAATTCATGAACATGATAGTACCTAGTGACACGCTCAAACGCGTGGGAATAAATCCCAAGTGCAGGATGTGTCGAAGTAATAAAATTTCCGTGAGTACGGAGTCGAATCCACAAAGAAGTGGTGGAACTAATTCTAATACTAAAGATTATACTAGTGCGGTAAAATAAATCAAGTTGTTTTGGGTTTTTTGTTTTATAAACTAAATTAACTAACTAAAACGATAAAAAAAAGCGAGCCGGATTAAATGGAAGATAATGCTAGGTGGTCACACGGTTCCAATTCCGAATAAGGAACTATATTGACTATTATGAAACACGTTATTAACATGATAAGACTTCTTCAACTAAGGCCACACCACATTGTATTGCTCCCGCAATGGTATGGTATGTGAATTCAATCAAATATACCTATTGGTCCTAGAGTGCAATTAATTGAAAACTATAGTTAATCTAATACAAAGGTTAATTAAGTAATTTCTTATCAAAACTAACCTAATATTGATTCTTGAGTCAATTAAGCTCTATTGAAATTTCAATGATTTCTCATATAATATTACAATAAATATTAAATCGGTTCTCATCAAAGAGCATGCAATCTACTTTCGCAATTGCAAAACACAAGAATTGAACACAAAGTAATAATATAAAATACGCTCAAAATCAATATCATGTATTACAATAAATATCAAATCGGTTCTCATCAAAGAGCATACAATCTACTTTTGCAATCGCAAAACACAAGAATTGAACACAAAGTAATAATATATAATACGCTCAAAATCAATATCATGAAATAATATACAAAATATATTCATAATCAATAAAATCCAAATTCGTTCATGGTTCCGAAAACCACCTAACAACAAAACTAGCTACTCATATAATCGAAATAACAAGAAGATAGGAAAAGGGATGTGATACAACCCATTCGGAGATGTGTGGAGTCGAAATCGGCTTTGGTTTGGCTGAGACTTCTCATTTGTATGGTACTATTCACAGAGGCTTCCTTGGTAAGCTCCTGCGCCTTATACCAAGAATACATGTCCCGAATTGCCCAGTTTTGCTTCGACTCATCGTGTATTCGCACTAATTTATGGGGCTCACCTAATAGCTGCACAAACTCACAAAACACATCAAACGTACCAAAAATACTAAAAAATACAATCAAAAGAAACGATTCAAGGATCGTAAATATATAACAATAAATGACCGATCACCTAGTTAAGCTAGATCAGTCCTAAAATACATTATGAAAACCTATCTGTTAGGAAGTCAACCTTGGTATTGACTGTCATGGACACCCTCATTAGAAAAGACGAAAACAAAGCCGTCACGAGGCGCCACTCAAGTCTCACGGTGTTGAACTAACAATGAAAACTGTGGGATATAGTGTCATATATCCCGCTCCCACTCACTATTAGTGTAAGATTTTCTATAAACTAAGAGTTTCTAAAACTCTATGTTTCTAGTCTTTACTTAGAATCTACAGCTAATATAAAATCTAAGTTTACTAGTTTTAATAAATTATTCCATTTTAACATTTTAAAAAAAAAATATTATTCAATTTCTAATTTACATAAACTATTTAAATAAACTAGAAATTATATGTGAAATTACCAAGTTTTAACTATTAAAAACTAAATCACATTATTTGGTTCAATTATGTCTTTGGCGTTTTAATCAAATTAAAACCTAACATTTTAATGGACCTAACTAATCTAATTAAACACTTTAATATTTAGATTAGTTTGTATTTACTCCTAAAAACTAATCCCATTATTCGGTTATTTAATTAAAAAATTAATCCAATTAATCTTAATTAATTATAAGAACTTAACCAATCATTTTAATTAAACTCTTTAATTAGCTGATTAGTTAATTAATGGACATTACCAAGTTTTTACACCTAAAAACTAAATCCATTATTTAATTGCCATTTTATGAAATTGTTTCCTATTTTAATCTCATTAAAAATAAAATAATATAATATGACAATTATGCATGACATATTATTTATGCATGTGTAGGCACACCTAATCTAGATGATATTCAAATGTATTACAATGTTTTAAATACATATAAACATCACATAAAAATAAATTAAAGCATACGTAATTGACCGAGTGACATGTGTTATCTAACTTAAACAACTCTAATTACAATTGTATTCCTTGGTTTTCAAGAGTTCTTCTTCGAGTTGAATTCTTCTTGTCTTTGTTTTCCTAATCAAGTCAAACTTGATTTTTGTTAAAAGTCAACATCTTTTCTAGAGGTCCACGTGTTACCTTAACACGCACCCTAGGTAAAGCCTAAACCCTAAATAACCCTAACGCATGCGAAAGTACGGCTACCAGCCCCGTAGTCGCGTGCATGCAAGGTGCGCACGGCCCTCGCGTGAGCTACACGTTCGTGGGTCGTTTTGCCCACAATGTTTCGCTCCAACTTTCTGCATTTTTTCCAGAAAATATTCAACAATAATTGTCCAGAAAACTTGCAAAATATTGTCCAAGGAAAAATTGGGAAACAGCCCAAAAACAGGGGCAGCAGCAGCCCGCGCGCAACCAGGCTCACGGACGCTGCTGCGCGGACGGCCTGCAGCTGTGCACAACAGCCCGTGCGCTGGTGCGCGTGACTGCTGGGCGCTACCCTTGCATGCGGCAATCCACGCGCACTAGTGGGCACGACCACTTACGCGCTGATGCACGCGACAACCTGCGAGCGAAAGCTAGCACTTGTGCGCGCGGCTGTCCGCAGGGCTGTCAAACAGCCTTTTTTTTTTTTCATTTCTTCTTCGCATCATCCGTTTCTTCGACTCTTCGTAGGACAAATCGATTACAAGAATAAACAAATAAAAAATATAGCATATAAAAAAAAAAAACTTTGCCATAAACAATTGCCCCAAAAACAAAAACAAACCTATAACCTATTCCCCATATATTTAACGACCAATTATGCTTTTAAAAATTATACAATCAAATTATAAAACAATTAAAACAAATCATACAATCTAGATTCGTGCCTACGCAATAATATATCATAGATCAATAATCAAAAAAGAAAAATAATAAGCAAGAAATATGTAGTTTTTCTTTTTCTTTTGCGTATATGCTTAAACTTAGAACCAAAGGCTCTGATACCAATTGAAGGGAGTTTTAGAAAAGATTTGATTATCATATAACTTGCGAAATTAGGTTTTGAAAATTTTGTTTGTTTGAAAAATAATTTTTTCAACCAGAAACGAGTTCTTGTGTATACACAGCAAAAGATTTGTGAAACTCCATACTTTTTTCTTGATTTTTCTGAGTTATGACCCTCGGTCTGACAACGCGTGTCTGGGCACGTCACGGCAAGAGATGGAGGTCATAGGAAAAGAACGGACGGAGAATCTCTTCTCCCTAGGGCTGGCCAAATCCTGCAAGAAAGAGGAGTCATAATTTTTTTTTCTTTTCTCTGTTTTTGCCTTAGCCGAACTCTCTTTTCTTTTTCTGTATTGGTTAGGTCTGATTTTTCTAGACATATAACTCTTATATTCTAACTCTTCAGGGTTTTAGTTTGACCAGGTCAAATAGGATTCTAAATCCTATTTTATTTTAGTCTCCCTAAATACTTGAACCTGTGACCTATGGGACTATTAAAATAATCCTATTATTTTAATTCCTTTGTTCCTCTCACAGTTTAATTCCGCAACCTCCTACTTAATAAATAGAATTAATAATTATTCATTTCTATTATTTTATTAAATATTTAATTAATTAAGTAATCACATTATTTAATTATTCTCTTTTAATTAAATCGTATTACTTTCATAACACTATTAATTGGACCATCCAATTAATCTACCATAACCCTCATTACCAACAACTATAAGGGCTAGCAAGGGGACCTAATGGACCCACAGTTTTAAGCTCCAATAATACTTAATAATATTAATTAAAACCCGAGGCTGCACTCTCAGAACTATAGACGTGTTTATACAATCTGAAGTCTCAGCGTCCATTGATATAACTATTTACATATAGTGCGATCCTCCACAAGTAGTTCATAACTAAAGCTGGGTCATAAAGTCTGTTATACCCCTCTAGAAATATTTTTTCCTTTAAGCACCGTTGATTCTGTAATGAACAATTAAATCTTGTCTTCCTCACGGAAGAATGAGTGGCCTCATAATTGTCCAAGCCCTGAATCAATCCTTAAGGGAACTACTCATCTACTTCAATCAAGAATGAATGGATTCCACTATTGTGTTCAAACCTTCACAGCCACAAGTCAAACCGTAACTCCAAGATACGATAGTATTGGTCGAGATTCACATTGACCTCACTCATGGTAAATTAAAAGCCACGATCCAACCTGAAGGAGTCGATAAAATACTCAGGATTAAGATCGCCTATAAATAGCCATCGTTTATCCATATATATATATATATATATATATATTAGAATAATCTATCATGGTTCCAATATTGTGGCTCAGATTGCTAAGTCTTAGAACCTGATGGCGATTGTCTGACACAAGGTGCTCAGAATGAATATTATTAATCATAAAATTATGATTAACATTCTTTTCTAACTCTAACATAAGAATTTCTAGGATGTAACAAATGTTTGTTGCAGATACAAACTTTGCTCCTAGCTTTAAAGCTAACCCAATTATATTAATTGTGATTAACTTAATAAGTATAAGCCTACCATAAGTAAACTCAACCTTTTAAGATAGAGGAGGATTAACTAAGTTACCCATTCTAACCCAAGTTTTAATATCTTTAAATGAAAACCAGAATATACTGGGATCCAAAGATATTCTTTAAAAGATAGAGTAGAGTTGAAGAGAAGAAAAGTGTTCTTCTTCAAACTGAACTCTGATCAACAAAGTTGAACTAGAAAGCTTATCTCTATGAAGAGAATTAGTTTTCATAACCAGTGACACAACTAGTTTATTAAGAACAAAGGTTCTTCTAGGTTTTATAGAATGAAACCTAGCTTTACTAGCAGATTTCTTAATGTTCCACAATGAATCTGCTGCAGGTTTCTTACCTAAATATGACCAAGGAGAATTTTGGTTTGTTTGAGGTAAAATCCTGAATTTAAAGAGAGTTTTACCAAACTCCTCTATTAAACTTTGCAACTCCTTAGAGTTACATTCCAAAGTCTTAATAAATCTTCGATACTTATTAAGTCTAATGGAATTTGTGCTAGCAAGGTTTTGAACCTTATTTAGTCTATATAGAACCCTGTAATAATCAGTCATGCTGATTTTGGGTTTAATAGACTTATACTCTAAGACAAGAGGTATTGTCTTTGAGAGTTTTAACCATTGGTTAAGATAAACCAAAGGTTTATTCCTCATGTGTAGTATATTCTTATTATAAAGAATGACTGTAGAATTCTTAGCAGAGAATTCTGCTAACTGAAGAACCAAAGGCTCTAAAGGTTGAATAATTGGATCTAGAATTCTAAGACCCAAAACAGACTGAGATTGATTCCTATCTTTATTAAGAGGAGAATCAGAATCTTCATCTAGTTTCAAAGGCTGAGAAGAATTAATTAACTCTTCTTTAAAGATGTCAGCCTTATCTTTGCTAGAAGAATTTATAGGTTGATAGGAATGATCAACCAGATCTTCACCAGGCTTATTATTTGTATTTCTAGGCTGATGAAAATCAACCATTGGCTGAAGAGAGTCAACCATTTGTTTATTACAAGATTGAGGGTTCAAGTTCCTCAATTCTTGTATGTTGTTAGACTGGGAAGATTCAGTCTTTACTTCAATAGGCTGGGAAGATACAGCCTTAGTACTAAACTGAGAAGATTCAGTCTTAGCACTATTTTCTAATTGGGATCCTTTTCCCAATTTATCTGTATTAGCAATAGACAATTTTTCTATGCTTCTATCAGATAATATATCAAAACTAATACTAATATTCTTGCTAGAGGAGCCACTATCACTATCAAGTTTGGCCAACCTCTTGTAGATCTAAGAGAGCAATTCATTATTGCTAGAGTCTACTTGACAAACCGGAATATCTGGCAGAGGCTTAGAACAAGCCGATTGAACAAAATTAGTACCTTAAGAAATAAAGCTACCTTGATTATTAGAAAGGGTATTTCCTATCCTAATAGACTGTTTAGCAGGTTGATTCTGCTGAGAGCATTTCTCAAACTGAACTGCTCCTGAATCCACTGAAAGTTTAGGAGGTTGAACAGTTGGAGTATTAACAGTACCTTCTATTAACTTAATAGAGGATTTATGCTGTTCTAATTCAGCATATATTCTATTATTTTCTGCAAAATATCTTCTAATGAATTCAAAGAAATCCATCCAAGAATTGTTATGCAGGAAGAAGTCACATTTCTTAGTAAGAAAAGACTTATGTTTCTCAGAAAAGTGAGTTAGGAACCATTCCTTAACTCTAGCATTTTCTGGTGCATTAAGTACTGTCTTAATGGATATTATTGTAAGTCTATCCATTAGGTCCAAGAATACTAGAACCTATTCTTGTCTCCTGTGTTTTGGGCTAGGAGGCAAACTGTCACCGTAGCAACGAGCTTATAATAGACATAGAAGATTATGTCTATGTGAATCTAAATTCTGCACACAAGGATGTTCACAGAATTTTTGAAGCATGATAAACAAAGTAGAGCTAAACTTATCATGTTGATCTTCATTTGCTAATCTATTTTCTTGATTAAGAAAATCGATTTGTCTCCCTAATTCCTTACGAAATATCGGAAGATCATTGAAGTCAAGTTGAGACAACTTGTCAATAGCACTATTGACAAGATCTCGACTCATCTTCTTTTAGAAAGAAAATTCTCTCTAAATTTTTTAATAGAATTGAGATGATTAATTCTATCTTCATAATAGATCACTTGTCTAGCAAGACAGTAATCTTGGTTCAAAGAACCAGTTTTATAACTTATGCCAATTTCCTTAGCATAACGTTTCTTAGGAGAGTTATGTCTGCTCCTAATAATGTCTTGAAGCTCTCTAAGAGCTGTCATGTAAGTAGCTAAGCTACTTGCAATATTCTCATCATTGAGGTAAGTGCTACTATGCACTTGTGGAGAATAAAATCCACTGTATGGGTGATCATGATCCATACCTTCGTAATCTATTAACATGTTACTAAAGCTATCACTAGTACTCATAGAAAAACATAAAATGAGTTAAACAGGGAGTAGAGACAATCAAATACATCTTAGTTAGGAGGTAACACCATTATAATTAAGAGATTTGTTTGACCTATAAGAAAATGATCATATAATTTTATTTATTAAAGCATGCAGATAATAATATCAAGAAATTTGATGTTATAGATTTATAGATAAATTAATATTACCACTTTTCTACTAATTTCTTTATCACTAAAGGGAACAAATTAAGACAAAGATGAAGTAGAAGAGAAAGCAGTTGTTAACATAATTGAGACAGATGTAAAAACTTTAGACCTTGTATCCAATCCGTGATTCTCAAATACAGAAAACTGTTAAGCGGCAACAAACGCCTAGCGCCCTTCCGGCATAACGGCTAAACGGCCTGCAGACCTCGTAACAATAAAAGAGGAACACTTTACGGATATAGTATTTTATTCCAAGATCCAGATCATTTATATAACAACTTCTTAACCTTGTTACTCTATCTTTCTACTCAATTTGCACTTTTAGTTTTAAAGTATTTAGAAGGAAGTGAAAGATTAATCATTTTTAAAACTATAATTATCTTATTTCTTATGTTATTATACTCATGTTTTTTCAAAGAAAACTATAATATGATTTCAAACAAGGCGATTAAGACTCTTAGGTCTTGCCCCTAACTAAAGGACGACTACTCACTCATACTTTTAAAGTGACAACAAAACAAAACATGCAAATACAAGATATATAAGTTAACACATAACCACTATATCACCCCCTTAAAAAGAACCATATGGCTCTGATACCATTCCCTTAGCATTCTGATAAGCCAGATCAAACTATACTGCAAGCTATATCCTCCATTCTTATGTCAACTACATGAGTGGTCTAGGATAAGACCACAGTACTTTACAGAATGGACCGCAGCAGTAGATCAATCACCAACAAAGTACCCAACTTTGTTCGCTCTCTACGGACTCTTTAGATTGCATGTCTCAAAATGAATCCTCTCTGTATATGACCATTACATACTCATTCTGAGGTTACATATTGCAATCTAGGATGTTCTTGCACAATACGAATGTATTACTGAATATAAAATATTTATAAACTTGAATGATAATCTAAATAATTCTTATTAAGTCTTTAACCATTTACAATTACAAGATTTAGGGCATAAATCCCAACAAATAACTCTTTATTCTTATATTACCCGACCATCGCTTTAGTTTAGTCAGGATAATAAATCAATAACCTAATTAAGTCTTTTATAAGTGTGTTCATTGTTTCAGAATTCATGAATGTGAGAGTGCCTAGTTAAGCTAGGTCAGTCTTAAAATACATTATGAAAACCTATCTGTTAGGAAGTCAACCTTGGTATTGACTGTCATGGACACCCTCCTTAGGAAGGACGAAAACAAAGCCGTCACAAGGTGTCACTCAAGTCTCACTATGTTGAACTAACAATGGAGACTGTGGGATATAGTGTCATATTGTTGGGATTTATGCCCTAAAGCTTGTAATTGTAAATGGTTAAAGACAATAATAAGAATTATTCAGATTATCATTCAAGTTCATAAAATGTTTTATATTCAGTAATACATTCGTATTATGCAAGAACATCCTAGATTGCAATATGTAACCTCAGAATGAGTATGTAATGGTCATATACAGAGAGGATTCATTTTGAGACGTGCAATCTAAAGAGTCCGTAGAGAGCGAATAAAGCTGGGTACTTTGTTTGTGATTGATCTACTGCTGCGGTCCATTCTGTAAAGTACGGTGCTCTAATCCTAGACTGCTCATGTAGTTAACATGAGAATGGAGGCACCTTATATGATGAGATCATATAGGACTGGGCCACGATATATGTGAATCTCTCACCAAGATCAGTTAATAGATGAGATTCATATATAATCGATAAACGATGGCTATTTATAGGTAATCTTAATCCTCAGTGTCTTATCGACTCCTTCAGGTTAGATCGTGACTTTTGATTTACCATGAGTGAGGTTGATGAGAATCTCGACCAATGCCTCCGTATCTTGGAGCTGCGGTTTGGCTTGTGGATGGGAAGGTTTGGACACAATAGTGGAATCCACTCCTTCTTGATTGAAGTAGTGACACGACTTTTTGTTACCCGCAAGTATACGGGGTCGGCACAAGTAATAAAATGATGAGTAAATTATCGTCTCCACAGGGATATTTAGACGTTGAGTACTAAAATTAACCAACCCTATTTCTATTTGGATAATCGAAAGATATTAAAGATAAAAAATATAAAGACATAAAAATAAAGCAAACAACCAATATGAGAGATTAGTTAGGGTATTTGAATTCACCTAATCCATCCAATTGAGTTCCATGAAAGCACATTGTTAAGGTTTAATTATTCATGAAGATGACCGTGTTTATCTAATTTATCCAAAGTCCCCTCTCGAGGTAAATCGGACCTATTCCGCACACACTAATATTCTATCTCTAGATGGTATATCCAAGTGCATGGAAATGCATTAGTCACAATAAACACCATATGTGATCACACAAGCAAATTAGTATATCTCTATCCAATTCTACTTGTGGTGGACATTATATCGAGCACGTTGTGGGCGTCTCCTCTCGGTACATAACACACAACCAATTTATCATCTAAACGTAGGCCTTCACATTCAAAAGCATTAAGCACAATAATACCACTCAACAACACAATAATCAACCGCAACAAATTATACAATCAATTTATTCAATCATCATAGAATAAGATCCATCAAAACCCCAACTTACAAGTTTAGCTCATAATCAACATTTACAATTAATTAAACTAAATTAAATTAACTAAAACAATTAAAATAAAGCGAGACGGATTCAATGGAGGATATGCAAGGTGGTCACACGGTTCCAATCACGGAAATGGAAAACATATTGATTATTATTAAGCACATTATATCATGAAATAAATCATATAATATATTCATAAACAATAAAATCCAAATCCGTTCATAGTTCCGAAAATCACCTAACAATAGTTCTAACAACTCATAATCATAAATGAACAATCAAAGGAAGATTAATGAGATGAAATACAACCCATCGAAGCTCTAAAAACTCGAAGTCTCGCTTTTGTCCTGCTTGAACTTCTCCGCTTTCGATCTTCATCTTCTTCGATGAGCACTCACGATCTAGAGATGTCTTGGTGATTTGTGATGTTGGAATGTGTTTGGGAGGAGCAAGGAGGGTGGAAAATCACCCTTGGAGCAGCTTGGGAGCTGCTGGAACTGGTCTGCCACGAGCTCTCTTTCCTCCCTCTGCCCAGCTGCTGCACTTTTCTTCTTATAGTAGCATCTTAAGGCTGCGTTTTTCACTCACCGCGACAACCATCGCGACCTGTGGTCGCGGTGGCTTGGTCGCGGCCTTCACTGGTTTGCTTGGAGATCCTGTACCGCAAGCTGCACCGCGAGGAGGGATGGCCGCGCTCGAACTAGCCATGCTCACTGGATTGCATGTGGTTTCTGCACCGCGAGCTCCCCACGCGAGCATAGGTCGCGCTTGGTTCCTCGCGCTGCTTACTGGACGCTTCTTTTTCTGCATCGCGAGCTGCACCGCGAGCTGGTGCTGCTCGCGGTCGTGCTCGCGCTGGATGCTGTTGCTGGATTGTCTTCATCGCGAGGGAGCTGGTCGCGCGAAGGAGGGCTGGTCGCGGTCTGCATGGCGCTCCTGGGTTTTAATTTTTTTTTTTTTTTTTGTTTTCTTCTTTAACCAAAACGGCGTCGTTTTGGACCAACTCTTTGGGTCCAAAACAGCGCCGTTCCACTTAAACTCAGATTCCTTTGGTGCAAAACGCACCGTTTCACTTAAATTCGTGGAACTTTTTGAAATTTCAGTTTGGCCCCAGAACTTTAACATTCTTTCATCGGTGCCCTTCCACAAAGTTACTGAAATTATACTTTTTCCCCAAAAATGTATAAAATCATCACTTAGGTCCCTAAACCTGTACACTCAAGGAAAACACGTCAAAAGCACCAAAAATACTCAAGAATACAATTAAAAGATACGATTTAAGGGTCGTAATTATATGAAAATAAATGACCGATCAAATACCCCCAAACTTATCTTTTGCTTGTCCTCAAGCAAATCGGAACACACCACGACTAAAAGCAAAGACAAAAATAACTAAAACTAATCAATAAAAACGAACTAACCTATATCCATTTTCGTAGGATGCAACGATGGCACTTAGCACGTGCTACAAGCCTTTAAACCCCTAGGTGGCCCTAGTGGACGACTTATAGTCTCGTGAGGGTTTACCAGCTACGATACCCACAAACGTCCTAAGCTAAACACATACATAGCTCAACATCAAATTAATTATATACACAAATGCAAAGGCATAAGAATAGCACAAAATCAGAAATCTAAAATGCCGCCAATAAGTCTAATATACCATATATCATACAGGACACTGACATGCAACACATTTATAATCGTGACACCTTCCATACTAATAACCTCTGATGTAATTCGCCTCGACTCTAGTCTCACCAGTTTTCACTCAATAGCACTCAGAACCTACGCAATCACACTTTCAACTGCATACGACTGGAATTTATGAGCAAATAATTTTGAAATGTGTCGTATGCATCAATAATTAGAAAGAATGCACAGATTTAACAAAGGATCTCATGAAAGATATCAAATGCTAAGAACAGAAAAATTCGTGTATATACATGTCAAATATTACAATTGAATTTCCTAAGGAGATCAACAGGTCTTTATAAGGTTGGAATGGGGCTTAGGGTGATTGGCTCAAAAAGAACGGAAATCAGGTTCAACTCACTTGGAAACTTATTGAGAGACTTCATAAAATTTTCAATTCGTGCAACTTCTCTCACGACTACCAAATTTGCTCAACTTTTCTGCCCTTCCTCTTCTACACCTTTCTCCTTCAACCTCTTTTTCAACCTTTTCTCAATTTTTACTTTGTGCATTTCACTCCTTTTTCTCATTTTAGCCAACTCTTTTTATTTTATTTATTCTTTTATTGGCTATTCTCTTTTTCTGCACATTACCCATATCCATATCATCTTTTCTACTCCACTCCTTCTTCCTCACTCAACACTTACACATTTTTCTTTTAATTGTCTCTAGTTTCCAAGCGTCAAAGGTAACGTCTTACAATTTCGGCTAGGATTTTTAGACATATAGGTCATACAATAAAAGGCTAATATGCGAGTGTTTGGCCGCGAATGGGATAGGGAGCACGCAATTACGGATAGGAAATCAAGCTATTTAGGAATTTACACACAATGCCTGGATCATATCTCCAAAATCTACTCAATTGAACATTCAAGACATATATACAAGATTTTCATAATGCAGTTCATTAACATCCAATGCAAACCTATAGAGATCAATCTAATGACAATAAAGCTCAAGAAAGTGTTTAAGAGTAGAAACAAGAATTCCCTCAGAATAAATACGCAATAATCTCAAAATCTCACTAAGGGTAGTCTCCACTATTAATCAGAGCTATTAATTGAAAGTTGTCACATATTACAATGCAAAGACGTCAGACCTATATGTTTAGATGCAAAAACCCTACCGGCATTATTCCAAATAACAACTTTGTACACTCAAATGACCTAAGTATTTACATATTATTACTCAATTATCTGTAAAGCATGCATATGGTTTCGCTATCCTAATACAAACACAACAAAACACGAAAAATACAATAAAAGACTCGACAACTGGTGTACGTGGCATTGTTATGCCTAAGTCTTCCAAACGCATTGCGTATGAGGAAAGTCTAGGTTTCCAGCCTATATACACCAACAAGACACTACAACACACAAATACCAAAACACCCCCAAGCTTAAGATAAACATTGTCCTCAATGTTTTAACACCTTACGTACTAGGAAAAGAGGTTTATAAAGAAGTAAAAACTAAAAACTAGAAATAAAAACTCAAAACAAACAAACTAGACACAAAAAACACAAAACGCATAAAACATGAACACAGAACAACAGTCCTAGTATCCACAACTAACAATCCTAAATATCCACAACTAACAAACAAAAACAAAATCAAAGGAATCAAACACTTCAAAAATATGTACATCCAACCAAACTTCCCCCGAACTTCAAAATTTTCAACACAAGGCACAACACTTCAAAATGTTCATGGGAAATAATTACGAAACACTAAAAAAATTTAACTAGAAAAAAAATTCAAAATAAAATAAAAAGAAAATACTATACAGATTTACCTCATCACTTGAGCTTTCGCCCACCTGCCCCATGATTGGTATCTCCTCATCAACTTACCGCACCATCCTAACCAAATGACTGGAAGAGAAGACGACTCTCCCAGCACTGCATACCTCAAATGCGAAGGTATCTTTTTACGGCCCAAGTGCGTGGCTTCTCAAAAGGTGGAGGCGGTTTGGGCTTCCCTTCTCCGAGGTCTACAAAAACGTATGTATCTTGGTGGCTTTCTTCTTTTGTAGTGGCGCTGTGGACTAGACATAACTCAAGTGGCTCTGGAAAGGTAGATATATCATCATGTAACAAACTCTTGCTCCCTTCCTTCTCTACTTGATCAACCCAAATCTGCTGCTCAATTTGCTCTTCGATTTCCACGGCCGTTTCATTGCATTGCACCATAGGATATGGTTCGTGCTCTTGCCATTGGATCTCTGTAGCTAATTTACTGATTTGAATCTCCAAGCGTTGGGTAGCTGCTTGAGTATGTTGAGCAACTTGATCAAGTTTAGCTTCCAGCTTCTTCAGGGCCTCATCTTGGGAATCCATTCTTTCAACCAGCTTTATCATGAATTTAATAATCATGTCTTCCAATGCTGAATCAATTTCCTGATGTTCCTGCTGGTTGCTCCAATGAGATTCGGAATGATTGCTCCACCCAGGATTGTACGAGCTCGGGTAGGGGTTGTTCTGTTGATAATGTACATAGCCCTCGTACTGCATTTGCTCAGAACGGCTCTCAGCAAATGGATTGCCCACCTGACAATCAGTACTCATATGCGGCCCCCCACATAAGAAACAACCCAAATGTGCTTCATAGTCTCTAGTTGCCACTTCCTCGGTAAGCTCAGGCACCTCATACCAAGAATACATTTTCTGCACAGAAAAAGACAAACAAAACTAATAAAAATAAAATATATACAAATCCAAAGTAGCTATAGACCTAATCGGTATTAATATCAACACAACTAAAATATCCCCGGCAACGGCGCCAAAAACTTGACACGACTTTTTGTTACCCGCAAGTATACGGGGTCGGCACAAGTAATAAAATGATGAGTAAATTATCGTCTCCACAGGGATATTTAGGCGTTGAGTATTAAAATTAACCAACCCTATTTCTATTTGGATAATCGAAAGATATTAAAGATAAAAAATATAAAGACATAAAAATAAAGCAAACAACCAATATGAGAGATTAGTTAGGGTATTTGAATTCACCTAATCCATCCAATTGAGTTCCATGAAAGCACATTGTTGAGGTTTAACTATTCATGAAGATGACCGTGTTTATCTAATTTATCCAAAGTCCCCTCTCAAGGTAAATCGAACCTATTCCGCACACACTAATATCCTATCTCTCGATGGTATATCCAAGTGCATGGAAATGGATTAGTCACAATAAACACCCTATGTGATTACACAAGCAAATTAGTATATCTCTATCCAATTCTACTTGTGGTGGACATTATATCGAGCACGTTGTGGGCGTCTCCTCTCGGTACATAACACACAACCAATGTATCATCTAAACGTAGTGACACGTCCAGAAAATGGATTTCTACTCCCAAGTGCAGGAGTGTCGAAGTAATAAATTAACCCGGTGAGACCGGGGTCGATCCACGAGGAAGAATATTTAGATCCTGCAAAAACCAACAAAAATCTACAAGGAAAATATAATAGGAAATAAAATATTGTGAAATGAGGGTAGGTATAATGGTGAAACAAATTAAATTAAAACATGCTAAGGTTAGAGGTTTCACTCTTGGTATATGGTTTAAGTTATATTTAACTCATTTTTATCACTCAATTGGAATCCACACATAAAGGAGGTTCCAATCGGAAGTTAGACCATTTAAGTTCTTTACACATCTATCAAGTTATATTTCTTTTCTTTTAGTTATATTACAATGGGTACTCTACACTCCTTATGTTAAATGGGTTCAAGTACTTATTGTGCCAATCAACTACCATAAATCAAGATTCCTTTGCCAGATGCAGGTATAACCATGCGGTTCTAGACGGATTCAAGTATTTATGGTGTTGTTTGTCTACAATGAATCAAGAATCCTTGGTCAGAGGTGCAGGTACAACCATGCGGTTCTAGACGGATTCAAGTATTCATTGTGCCAAGAATTGTCTACAATAAGTCAAGATCCCCACTTCACATAAGAGTAAGAGATGAAAATTCAATTCAATAAGAAAAGTAATATAAAACATGTAGATAAATTTACACAAATGAATATAAACTTTAAGACCATGTTAAGAGTTAAATAAATCTTTATTCACATACCAAGAGCTTCACCCTTCACCTTAGCAAAAAGAGAATTTAGCTACTCATGATAGAAGAAAGAAAACAAGTAAAAGAAATAAAATGAGCAAGAGAGAAATTAGATTATCACAAAAGTTCAACAATACAACAATGTAAGGTGAACTTGGCAAGGAACCCAAGCTGCCTTCAAGCTTATACAAGGCCTCTATTTATAGACACAATGAGAGGCAAACAGGTCAAAAATGGTAGGAATAAATTAATGCAAGTTGATTGAATTTGGTAAGGTAAAGTTGTCAACTTTGTTGTTTTCCACACATGCACCGACTTTGCCACCGAATTAGGCACCGTTCCTTTGACAATTTGATCTCGTGATAAACACCAAAGTTGTAGATAATTCTCTTATCTTTCTAGAATGATAAGACTCATAATATTTGGAATTTTCTGGAGAGAGTTATGGCCCAAATAGTGAAGACTGCCCAATTGACGCGGCCATGCAAACCAGCCCAAGATAATCCAATATTTGTCTTCAAAGGAGTCCAAATCTGATAAGAGTTTACAAACCAAACTTATAGGGCTATGAGTTATCTTTCCAACACTATCAAGAACGTAGTGATTGGATATTTGAGTGCAAAGTTATGCCCATTACACTGAACCTGCATCAAAATAGAAAGTTTAACAATTAAGTGTAGTTATAAATAAGTTAGGTAATTTGATGACACTAATAGTATAAAATAATGGTTTTAACCTTTATTATTATACAAATTTAAGTGTTCATCACACCCCCCAACCAGCTTATTGCTAGTCCCTAGCAATTAAAGCGTTATCATTTCATAATGATTTTTCAAATTTATATCTAAGTCTTCATTTACCCATTCTCCGTTTGTTCTGTCCAAATAGATGAACTCTCGACAAAAATATTTAATTTGTCTTCTTCATTTTTGTGTGCAACATGTACCCTTAGACAAGATATTGACAAACCTTCTTTGTGCTCATTATAAGTTGACATAAGTTCATGGGGCTTCACCGAAAATATCAAAGTTCTATTCTAATGTTTCTTCCAAAATAACTTCCTTGGGCAGAGCAATGTATTTCTTCCTCTCTCTCTCTCTTTTTTTTTTTTTTTTTTTTAATAAGATATATGGTACATTCCTAACCCATGTAGCAAGCTTTAGGCCAATGACTCCCAGATCAGTTGACCTTAGGGCATTAGGTGTTGAGACACCCCTACGGACTTAATCACTCGGGTTGAAATGTAACCAGATTTATATAGTAATAGTGGATAGTGCAATGTCTAGTTCCCTTAAGCTTTCTTCTTAACCCATTTAGCAAGCTTTAGGTCAATGGCTCCCAGATCAGTTGACCTTAGGGCATTAGGTGTTGAGACACCCCTACGGACTTAATTACTCGAATTAAGAAGGCTTCGAAACCAAACGTATCCATAATTTATTATTACCCCTTTTTTTTTTTTTCTTCTTATTTTTTTTTTTATTTTTTATTTATTTATTTTTATTTATTTTTTTTTTTTTGAGCAAGAGAGGAAGAAGAGGATTCACTACCTTTGGTTGTTGATTTTGTTAACCCACAAGAATAGACTCTTAATAATCTTCAATTTGCAACCCACGATCAAATGTCAAAGTGTGTGTGTGAGAAGAGTAGTTTATGAACACTTGCTTTGGGTATATGAGCATGAAAGTCAATTTATATTTGAGAGTTCATAGATTTGAATAGTCAAACTAAGATGAATAGTGAAGTCTCTTAATAAATTTAAAAAAAATCGAGATGAAATGATGACACTTATTATTTATTATCTTTTTTTTTTTTTTTTTGAGCATAAAAATAAATAATCATAAAAGTTATCACAAATATTATCAACTATCCCTCCCCCCAACCAAATAAAGACATTGTCCTCAATGTCTAAGGATAAAGAGAGAGTGTAGAAGAAATTACCTGAACCAAAGATTAATGAAAAGAAAAACCTGCAACATACTAGAACAAGGTAAAAAGAACATATTTATTGAAAACAAAAATGGGAAAGAAAGAAAGGAAAAACAAAATACATAGGTCAAGCCAATCTACGCTTTTTGCTACCCTCAGCAACTGACCAATCTAACTTAGATGTGGCAATGTCATATTCGGGAACAAAAGCTTCTAATTGTTCAATCAATTGATGAACATTAGAAGCAGTGACAATGATACGTCGAGCTAGAGGTGAGATAAATTGGTTTTCCACAACATGATCTAGGAAAGACAATAGACCATCATAAAAACCACAAATATTCAACAAGCCTATTGGTTTTTGATGGATTTTAAGTTGGGCCCATGAGGTGACTTCAAAGAGTTCCTCTAAGGTTCCAAATCCCCCTGGTAAGGCTATGAATGCATCAGCATGACTAAACATTTCAGCTTTGCGTTCATGCATGTCTGAAACAATCTGCACTTCCCCAATTGTATTTCCTGTAATACCACCCACACTCAAAGCTTTTGGGATGACACCCAAAACTTGACTGCCGCCATCATAAGCAGCTTTTGAGACACGACCCATCAGCCCAAGGTTACCTCCGCCATAAACTAAATGAATCTTTTTCTCTGCTAATACCCTACCAAGCTGGTCAGCAGCTTCCTCAAATTCTCTATTCTTACCAGAACTCGACCCACAAAAGACACAAATATTAGTAAAGCGGCGTGAGATGGTTTTTGCCATTGTTATGCACGCTTTTTTTTTTTTTGGAAATTTGTAGAGTTGTGAGAACTGGAGAAGATAGAGAAGTGTCATTTATAGAGCTCAAAAAGAAGATGAAATCATGGAAGCTATATGACTAGGTCTGCATTGGCAGATGGGTGTCAGTCTAGAGTATAAAATGTCAAAAAGAGTGGCTGACCTGTATCTGTACAAGTAGTTGTGATTGTGGCTCACATCTTCCTCTGGTTTTACGTCCAGAAACGGCTTGAACGCCCTCTATGGGTCGAGGATAGGCTTCCCATCCAATTTTCTTATAAATTGGCAAACAGGGTCTTTTAAAGTCAGATTCCCAAGACTGTATCGCTCCTGTTCTCTTTGAAATTGGTTCCATAAAGCGAGAATTGCAATATGCACATATCCACTAGGATGCGTCTCAAGAGTCAACAAAATATTATCTAATGACTCCTTACTCAGGCCATCCTTAATGAATTGTATTTTATCTTCTCGATTTACAGACACCATTCCAAGAGAACGACAGCGTGTGTTACAAGTTGTGCGAGCACACTTATAACATACACCCAATTTCTTTGCTCTTCTTTTCTTTGCATAACTGCTTTTACCCAGACCAGGCATGTAAGTAAGAAATGAATCAGAGAACTCACCTGCCAATCTTACCTTGTCTTCAATAAGCCAACGTACCTCAACAGGGATGCCCTTGCACATTAGCATTCTTAATCTTTCGGACCGTGCTTTGTAAATTTTCATCAATGCTTTTTGAGGAAGTAAGGGAAAATGATTTTTCAATTTCTCGAGAATTTCTTCCATTTTTGTGAAAAAGAAAAGGGAGAGAAAGGAGAATGTACAAAGCAAGATTTTTTTTTTTTTTTTTTATCAGCTATTGTGGGAGACTGAAAACACCGACTTGAAAAGTCACGGAGTACCGTTATCCGCCATTTAACCGGGAAAATAAAAGAAGGAAAAAGAAAAAGAAAAATACAAAATTAGCCTACAATCACAAAAAAATTAAAGTTAGAGAGAAATATGCAAACCCAATTCAAATCATATCAATGGTTTTCATAACATGGGTTTGAAAGAGGAAGAGTCCCTTCTTCGAAAACTTGATTTTCTAGAAATGGTTTAAGTCTTTGACCGTTCACTTTAAACACGTTACCATTCCTAGGGTTTTCAATGTCAACGGCCCCATAAGGATATACATGTTTCACAACAAATGGACCGCTCCACCTAGATCTCAATTTTCCAGGGAATATGTGAAGTCGAGAATTATAAAGTAAGACTTTTTGCCCAACATCAAATGTTTTTCTTAAAATTGATTTGTCATGAAAAGCTTTGGTTCTGTCTTTACAAATTCTCGAATTCTCATATGCATCATTTCTTAATTCCTCAAGTTCATTCAGTTGTAGCTTACGTAATTTGCAAGCATCATTAATGTTTGAATTAAAAGTTTTGATAGCCCAGTAAGCTTTATGCTCCAATTCCACAGGCAAGTGACAAGGTTTCCCATAAACTAATCGATAGGGTGACATACCCAAAGATGTTTTGAAAGCAGTACGGTAAGCCCAAAGTGCATCGTTTAGTCTAAGTGACCAATCTTTGCGATTTGGATTAACCGTTTTTTCTAAAATTTGTTTTATCTCTCGATTAGCTAATTCAACTTGTCCACTTGTCTGAGGGTGATAAGGGGTAGCAACTTTGTGTGTAATCCCATATTTCTTCATTAGAGACTCAAAGACTTTGTTGCAAAAATGTGTTCCCCCATCACTTATAATGACTCGAGGAATTCCAAAACGACTCAAAATATTTTCTTTCAAAAATCTGACAACTGTTTTGTGGTCATTATTTCGACATGGAATTGCCTCGATCCATTTGGAGACATAGTCAACTGCGACTAAAATGTAAACAAAACCGAATGATGATGGAAACGGGCCCATGAAATCTATCCCCCAACAATCAAATATTTCAATGACAAGTATAGGGTTTAGAGGCATCATGTGCCGTTTAGAAATAGCCCCCAGTTTTTGACAATTTTCACAAGTTTTGCAGAATGTGTAGGTGTCTTTGAACAGAGTTGGCCAATAAAATCCACATTGTAAGATTTTTGCAGCCGTTTTCCTTGACGAAAAATGACCCCCACATGCTTCTGTATGACAAAATTTAATGACACTACTTACCTCATTGTCGGGTATGCATCTACGAAAAATTTGATCAGGGCAATACTTGAACAGGTATGGGTCATTCCAATAAAAATTTCTAACCTCTGTCAGAAACTTTTTCTTATCTTGTGCTGTCCATTGAAATGGCATCTCTCCTGTTACAAGAAAATTGACAATGTTAGCATACCATGGCATTTTACTAATAGAAAACAAAAACTCATCTGGAAAAGAGTCATTGATAGGTGTTATGTCCAAGGATGAGTTCGTTGTAAGTCTTGACAAATGATCTGCAACAACATTTTCGGCTCCTTTTTTATCTTTGATTGTGATGTTGAATTCTTGGAGCAACAAAATCCACCGTATCAATCTAGGTTTGGCATCCTGTTTAGGCATTAAGTACCTCACAGCAGCATGATCAGTGAAAATAATAGTTGAAGAGCCAATTAAATAAGATCGGAATTTGTCTAATGCAAATATTACAGCAAGTAGTTCTTTTTCTGTAGTAGTATAATTCATTTGTGCACTATTCAAAGTTCTACTTGCGTAATAAATGACATAAGGCTTACCTTCCTTCCTTTGCCCTAGCACGGCACCGACAGCAAAATCGCTAGCATCACACATCAACTCAAAAGGCAGAGACCAATCAGGGGATTGCATGATAGGGGCAGTTGTCAAAAGGCTAATCAACTTATCAAAAGATTTTTGACAATCTTGAGTCCAGTCAAATGGTGCATCTTTTATTAGGAGATTACAAAGAGGTCTAGATATTGCACTAAAATCTTTAATGAATCTCCTATAAAATCCTGCATGGCCTAGGAAAGATCGAACATCCCTAACCGTTTTTGGTGGAGGCAAATGAGCAATTAATTCAACTTTTGCTTTGTCAACTTCAATTCCCTTAAAAGAAACCACATGTCCTAGGACAATTCCAGAGGTGACCATGTAATGACATTTTTCCCAATTTAACACCAAGCCTTTTTCTTCACATCTTTTTAACATATTTTCTAAATTTTCAAGGCAATTATCAAATGAATTTCCAAACACTGTTAGATCATCCATAAAGACCTCTAAAAAATGTTCAACCATGTCACTAAAAATGCTCAACATACATCTTTGAAATGTTGCAGGAGCATTACAAAGGCCAAAAGGCATCCTTCTAAATGCAAAGGTGCCAAAGGGACATGTGAATGTTGTCTTTTCTTGGTCCTCTAGTGCTATGGGGATTTGATAATAACCTGAGTAACCATCAAGAAAACAGTAGTAGGGATGTCCTGCCACTCTTTCTAGAATTTGGTCAAGAAATGGTAAGGGAAAATGGTCTTTTCTAGTGGCAGCATTTAATTTTCTATAGTCAATACACATTCGCCAACTAGATGAGACTCGTGTTGGTATTAACTCTCCTTTTTCATTTTTTACCACTGTGACTCCAGATTTCTTAGGGACTACTTGTGTTGGACTTACCCACTTACTATCAGAAATAGGGTAGATAATTCCTACATCAAGTAACTTGAGAACTTCACCTCTTACTACCTCTTTCATGTGTGGATTTAATCTTCTTTGGGGCTGTTGACATGTTCTAGCATTATCTTCTAGATGTATTCTATGTGTACATATTAAAGGATTAATGCCTTTTATGTCTTTTAAAGTCCACCCAATTGCATTTTTATGCCTTTTAAGTACCTCTATCAATTTACCTTCCTGTTCGTTGGTAAGAGTTGAAGAAATTACCACCGGGTAAGTTTGTTCTTCACCAAGGAATGCATATTTCAGTCCTTCAGGTAATGGCTTCAATTCTAGTTTGGGTACTTCTTCTTGTTTACTTTCATTGACAGGTCCCAATTCTTCAAATTTCGGCTTCCAACCTTTGTTCTCCATCACCTGGGTACAATCAAGCAACGAACATATATTAGAAACAGTAGGATCTAGTTGCATGCTTGACTCAAATGAATTAACTAAACAAGTTTCCAAAGGATCAGAAGAACTCCCTGTTTGAAGATGATCTTCAACAATAGCTTCAATCATGTTTGCTTCTTCATTTTCATCACCTTCATCTTGTGGTTGTTTGCACATGTTGAAAACATTAAGCTCTAGTGACATATTTCCAAATGTCATCTTCATTACGCCATTCCTGCAATTAATCAAAGCATTAGAAGTTGCTAAAAATGGGCGGCCTAAAATAACAGGAATTGGTTTACACCCATTAGCAACAGGTTGTGTATCCAAGACAATAAAATCCACAGGATATATGAATTTATCGACTTGTACTAACACATCTTCCACTATCCCTCTTGGCACTTTAATTGATCTATCAGCAAGTAAAAGAGTTATGGAAGTTGGTTTTAACTCACCTAGATCAAGTTCTTGATAAACTGAATATGGAAGTAAATTAACACTAGCACCAAGATCAAGTAAAGCCTGTTCAATTTTATGCTCTCCAATAATGCATGAAATTGTAGGACAACCAGGGTCCTTATATTTCATAGAATTATTGTTTTGAAGAATGGAACTTACTTGTTCTGCTAAAAAGGCTCTCTTTTTCACATTCAGTTTTCTTTTCACAGTACACAAGTCTTTCAAAAATTTTGCATAAGAAGGAACCTGTTTAATAGCATCCAACAAAGGAATATTGACCTTCACTTGTTTGAAAATTTCATAAATTTCAGGATTGTGGTTCAATTTCCTTGGATTGTTCAATGCTTGAGGAAATGGAGCTACAGGTGGGAATTTGGTCTTTTCTTGGCTAGGTTCAGGCTTATCAACCCCTTCCTTACTCTTGGAGATAGACTTATCATCTTTCTCACAAGGATCAAGAATAGGTTTTTCGACAACCTTACCACTGCGAAGAGTTATGACTGATTTAACTTGGTCCATGTGTTGACTTCCTGAACTACCCTCTTCCAGGTTATATTGACCCTTAGGATTGGGTTGAGGTTGAGAAGGAAATTTTCCTTTTTCATGGATGGTGAGTGTTGATGCAATCTTAGCAAGAGTGTCTTTTAAATCGGACAAGGTTTGTGAAGTTTGATTGTTAATGGTCTCTTGCTTTTCAATGAATGAATGCAATGTTTCCTCAAGGTTTTTCCTAAATTGTGGGACATAGGGTGCATAACCTTGATTACCTTGAAAGTTTTGGTGACCTTGAGGAGGTGGTGGTTGTGAAGATTGTGCATGATTATCATTCCTCCAACTGAAGTTTGGGTGATTTCTCCAACCTGGATTGTAGGTCTGTGAGTATGGGTTAGGATTTGGCCTTTTGAAAGTGTTTAGGACATTGGCTTGTTCATGGAGACATTCTTTGAATGCAGGCAGAGTTGGGCACTCCTTAGTTGAATGGTCATTGGTATCACATATGTGACACACAATTTCTTGAGCGGATTTTAAGTGACCGCTCTTTTTCAATTCTAAGGCCTCGACCTTTCTAGCTAGAGATGCAAATTTGGCTTGAATGTCATGTTCTTCCCTAAGGTTGTAAATACCTCCACTAGATGTAGAGGCTTGAGCTTTGCTCGGTGCCTCTTGGGTACCTGCAGTGTCCCAATTTTGAGCATTCTCTGCTAATAGGTCTAGGTAGTCTAGTGCCTCTTCAGGGTCTTTATCTCCAAACTCTCCATTACACATCATTTCGACCATTTGTCTACCTTGGGGTGTTAAACCCTCGTAAAAGTGTGTGACTAGTCTCCATGTTTCAAAGCCGTGGTGAGGACAAGAATTAAGCAATTCTTTGTACCTCTCCCAAGATTGGTAAAGGGGCTCTCCTGGTTTCTGGCTGAAAGTGCTAATTTGTCTTTTGAAGGAATTTGTTCTATGATGAGGAAAGAACTTTTTCAAGAACTGTTCCTGCATTTCATCCCAATTACCAATAGATCTAGACCTAAGATTTTGCAGCCATGTTTTAGCTTTATCTTTCAAAGAGAAAGGGAAAAGCTTTAGTCGGATGGTGTTCATGCTACAATTTGTGTCATTGTAAGTGTTACACACTTCCTCAAACTCTCTCAATTGCAGGTATGGGTTTTCGGCATCTAAGCCATGAAATTTGGGTAAAAGTTGAATAATACCCGGCTTAAAGTTAAAATGAGATGCATCTGGAGGAAAAACTAGACATGATGGAGCACTAGTTCTTGTGGGGTTCATGTAGTCTCTAAGTGTTCTAGGTTGTGCATGATCATTGTGTTGGGAACGATTGTCCCCAAGATCAGTGACTCTTTCAACTTCGTTTTCTGCCATATTTTCAAATGCAGATGGGGAGCCCCTAACAAGTCTACCAGTTGGTGTACGTGACCAAGCTCTCATGCAAGTCTTAGATGCAACAGAATAAAAGCAAACAAAAACACCAAAAAATAATATTATTTACAAGAAAAAGAAAATGAAAAAGATGAAAAGAATTTTGATGGTTTTGGACACCAAATGATACTTCCCCGGCAACGGCGCCAAAAACTTGACACGTCCAGAAAATAGATTTCTACTCCCAAGTGCAGGAGTGTCGAAGTAATAAATTAACCCGGTGAGACCGGGGTCGATCCACGAGGAAGAATATTTAGATCCTGCAAAAACCAACAAAAATCTACAAGGAAAATATAATAGGAAATAAAATATTGTGAAATGAGGGTAGGTATAATGGTGAAACAAATTAAATTAAAACATGCTAAGGTTAGAGGTTTCACTCTTGGTATATGGTTTAAGTTATATTTAACTCATTTTTATCACTCAATTGGAATCCACACATAAAGGAGGTTCCAATCGGAAGTTAGACCATTTAAGTTCTTTACACATCTATCAAGTTATATTTCTTTTCTTTTAGTTATATTACAATGGGTACTCTACACTCCTTATGTTAAATGGGTTCAAGTACTTATTGTGCCAATCAACTACCATAAATCAAGATTCCTTTGCCAGATGCAGGTATAACCATGCGGTTCTAGACGGATTCAAGTATTTATGGTGTTGTTTGTCTACAATGAATCAAGAATCCTTGGTCAGAGGTGCAGGTACAACCATGCGGTTCTAGACGGATTCAAGTATTCATTGTGCCAAGAATTGTCTACAATAAGTCAAGATCCCCACTTCACATAAGAGTAAGAGATGAAAATTCAATTCAATAAGAAAAGTAATATAAAACATGTAGATAAATTTACACAAATGAATATAAACTTTAAGACCATGTTAAGAGTTAAATAAATCTTTATTCACATACCAAGAGCTTCACCCTTCACCTTAGCAAAAAGAGAATTTAGCTACTCATGATAGAAGAAAGAAAACAAGTAAAAGAAATAAAATGAGCAAGAGAGAAATTAGATTATCACAAAAGTTCAACAATACAACAATGTAAGGTGAACTTGGCAAGGAACCCAAGCTGCCTTCAAGCTTATACAAGGCCTCTATTTATAGACACAATGAGAGGCAAACAGGTCAAAAATGGTAGGAATAAATTAATGCAAGTTGATTGAATTTGGTAAGGTAAAGTTGTCAACTTTGTTGTTTTCCACACATGCACCGACTTTTTCACCGAATTAGGCACCGTTCCTTTGACAATTTGATCTCGTAATAAACACCAAAGTTGTAGATAATTCTCTTATCTTTCTAGAATGATAAGACTCATAATATTTGGAATTTTTTGGAGAGAGTTATGGCCCAAATAGTGAAGACTGCCCAATTGACGCGGCCATGCAAACCAGCCCAAGATAATCCAATATTTGTTTTCAAAGGAGTCCAAATCTGATAAGAGTTTACAAACCAAACTTATAGGGATATGAGTTATCTTTCCAACACTATCAAGAACGTAGTGATTGGATATTTGAGTGCAAAGTTATGCCCATTACACTGAACCTGCATCAAAATAGAAAATTTAACAATTAAGTGTAGTTATAAATAAGTTAGGTAATTTGATGACACTAATAGTATAAAATAATGGTTTTAACCTTTATTATTATACAAATTTAAGTGTTCATCACGTAGGCCTTCACATTCAAAAGCATTAAGCACAATAATACCACTCAACAACACAATAATCAACTGCAACAAATTATACAATCAATTTATTCAATCATCATAGAATAAGATCCATCAAAACCCCAACTTACAAGTTTAGCTCATAATCAACATTTACAATTAATTAAACTAAATTAAATTAACTAAAACAATTAAAATAAAGCGAGACGGATTCAATGGAGGATATGCGAGGTGGTCACACGGTTCCAATCACGGAAATGGAAAACATATTGATTATTATTAAGCACATTATATCATGAAATAAATCATATAATATATTGATAAACAATAAAATCCAAATCCGTTCATAGTTCCGAAAATCACCTAACAATAGTTCTAACAACTCATAATCATAAATGAACAATCAAAGGAAGATTAATGAGATGAAATACAACCCATCGAAGCTCTTAAAACTCGAAGTCCCGCTTTGGTCCGGCTTGAACTTCTCCGCTTTCGATCTTCGTCTTCTTCGATGAGCACTCACGATCTAGAGATATCTTGGTGATTTGTAATGTTGGAATGTGTTTGGAAGGAACAAGGAGGGTGGAAAATCACCCTTGGAGCAGCTTAGGAGCTGCTGGAACTGATCTGCCACGAGGAGCTGGAGCTGGTAGCGCGAAGGAGGGCTGGTCGCGGTCTGCATGGCGCTGCTGGGTTTTAATTTTTTTTTTTTGTTTTCTTCTTTAACTAAAACGGCGTCGTTTTGGACCAACTCTTTGGGTCCAAAACGGCGCCGTTCCACTTAAACTCAGATTCCTTTGGTGCAAAATGCACCGTTTCACTTAAATTGGTGGAACTTTTTAAAATTTCAGTTTGGCCCCAGAACTTTAACATTCTTTCATCGATGCCCTTCCACAAAGTTACTGAAATTATACTTTTTCTCCAAAAATATATAAAATCATCACTTAGGTCCCTAAACCTGCATACTCAAGGAAAACACGTCAAAAACACCAAAAATACTCAAGAATACAATTAAAAGATACGGTTTAAGGGTCGTAATTATATGAAAATAAATGACCGATCAAGTAGATGAGTACTTCCCTTAAGGGTTGATTCGGGACTTGAACGATTTTGAGCGCTCTCCTTCTTCCATGAGGAAGACAGGATTTAATTGTTCATTAGAGAATCAATAGTACTTAAAGGAAAAGATATTTCTAGAGGGGTATAACGGACTTTATGACCCAGCTCTAGTTATGAACTATTTGTGGAGGATCACACTATATGCAATTAGCTATATCAATGGACACTGAGACTTCAGATTGTATAAACACGTCTACAGTTTTGAGAGTGCAGCCTCGGGTTTTTAGTGGAATAACTTCGAGGTTAATAATCGTAAAATATTAATTAAAAAGTTTTAATTAATATTACTAAGTATTATTATAGCTCAAAACTGTGGGTCCATTAAGTCTCCTTGCTAGCCCTTATGGTTGTTGGTAACGAGGATCACGGTAGATTAATTGGATGGTCCAATTAATAGTGTTACGAAAGTAATGCGATTTAAATAAAAGAAAATAATTAAATAATGTGATTATTTACTTAATTAAATATTTAATAAAATAATAGAAATTAATAATTATTAATTATTAATTCTATTTATTAAATATAAGGTCATGTGATAAAATAATGACTAGGACAAAAGAATTAAAATAATTAGATTATTTTAATAGTCCAAAAGGTCACATGTTCAAGTTTTTAGGGAGGCTAAAAATAAATAGGATTTAGAATCCTATTTTGACTTGGTCAAACTAAAACCCTAAATGACTACTATATAAGTTTTATATAGTTAGGAAAAAACATAACCTAGCACACAAGTGAAAAAGAAAAAGAATTCGGCCACCAAATAGAGAAGAAAAGAGAAAAAAAGGTTTTTTCTCACTCTCCCCTGTTTTGCAGGATTCGGCCGACGTTCTTTTCACGTGACCCCCATCTCTTGCCGTGACGTGCCCACACAAACGGTATGTAGTTTCTAAAGTCTTTTTCTGCGTATATACAGGAATTTGTTCCTGATTGAAAAAGGTTTTCAATATAAGAAAAAATTTTGAAACCCAATTCCGCATGTTATACGATAATCAAAATCTTTTCTAAAATTCCCTTCAATTGGTATCAGAGACTAGTTCTAATTTCTGTATATACACAAAAGAAAAAGAAAAACTACATATTTCTTGTTTATTTTTATTTTTCTTTCTGATTCTTGATCTGTGATATATTATTGTGTAGGCACAAATCTAGAACGTATGATTTGTTTTTATTGTTATATAATTTGATTGTATAATTTTAAAAGCGTAGTTGGTCGTTAATTATATGGTGAATGGGTTATAGGATGAATTTTTATTTTTTTGGCCAATTGTTTATGGCAAAAGTTTTTTTGTATATTTTTTTTATTGTTATTCTTGTAATCGATCTGCCCTACGAAGAGTCGAAGAAGTGGATGATGCGAAGAAGAAACGAAAAAAAAAAAAAATTGCACAGCCCCATGGGCAGCGGCAGCGCGCACTCGCGCTTGAGTGCGCCCAGTTGTCGCGCGCGCCCCAGCGGTAACACGTGGACCTATGGAAAAGATGTTGACTTTTGACAAAAATCAAGTTTGACTTGATTATAAAAACGAAGACAAGAAGAATTCAACTCAAAGAAGAACTCTTGAAGACCAAGGAATGCCTTGGGAATACAGTTGTAATTAAAGTTGTTTAAGTTAGATAACCCTGTCACTCGGTCAATGACGTATGCTTTATTTATTTTCATGTGATGATTATATGGATGTTAAAGTATTGTCATATATATGAATGTCATCTAGATTAGGTGTGCCTACACATGCATAATAATATGTCATGCATAATTGTCATATTATATTGTTTTATTTTAATGAGATTAAAATAGGAAACAATTTCATTAATGGCAATTAAATAATGGATTTGGTTTTTAAGAGTAAAAACTTGGTAATATTCATTAATTAACTAATCAACAAATTAAAGAGTTTAATTAAAAAGATTAATTAGGTTCTCATCATTAATTAAGATTAATTGGATTAATTAGTTAATTAAAAAGAACCAAATAATGAGATTAGTTTTTAGGAGTAAAAACTTGGTAAATCTCATTAATGACTAATCAACCAATTAAAGAGTTTAATTAAATTGATTAATTTGGTTCTTACATTAATTAAGATTAATAAGATTAATTACTTAATTAAAAAGAACCAAATAATGAGATTAGTTTTTAGAAGTAAAAACTTGGTAAATCTCATTAATAACTAATCTATATTAAAGTGTTTAATTAATGATTAGTTAGATTCTTTGTATTAATTAAGATTAATTAGATTAATTACTTGATTAAAAAGAATCGAATAATGAGATTAGTTTTTCGGAGTAAAAACTTGGTAAATCTCATTAATGACTAATCAACCAATTAAAGAGTTTAATTAAATTGATTAGTTTAACATTTAGAGAGAGAGAAAATGCTCTGCCTTCTCTCTAGAATTTTTTTGAGCGTTCTTCTTGATTTTTTTCTATTCTCTCTTTGTGATCATTATTGATTTCTTTTGATGATTACAAGCTCAATTTTCATTCTTCTTTAGCTTTAGGTTTGCTGGTCTTTTTTCTGGTTCATTCCAATGGTGTTTTGTTTGTTGTGAGTTTGTGTTGTGTTTGTTTCTTATTGTTGGTTTGTGACTGCTATCTTCTACTTGGTGTGTTGGTTAGTGTCATGGTTGGTGATTCATTAGCTGCTGGTGGTGTGAAGAAGGGTGAATACCATGTTTCTTCTTTAATGTCCAATGGAATGAAGAAATGTAGGGTTTTGGTAGATCAAACCCGAAATTCTACTGCTGGTGGTGTGAAGAGGGATGGAGACCATGTTTCTTCTTTGATCTCAAATGGAATATATGCCTTAGGACTGCTTGAAAACAAGAAGGATCACGGTTTGGATCAGAATATGGAGATTTAACGTATGGAGGCAAATTCGGGATCCAACTTGTCTTCAACAACTCATTCTATTTTGGTGCTGATAGATGGTAATATTAAGGATGTTTCCGGGTGTTGCATGTCTTCAAAACTTGTTCTTTCGAATTTGCCTCATGGTATTGGTGCTGTAGAAGGAAGAAGTCCGAATTTGGGTAAGAATTGCTCAAAGGATAGTTGTCTTGCTATTGTTTCGGGATTGCAAGCAAATAAAACAACACATGATAGGCATGGAGCTGTTGGTTGTGCAAATGGGATTGAAGCCAAGCATGATGATGTTCTTTATGGGGTGTTGCATGATGAGGAAGATGAAAATCTGATTTTGGGTGAAGGTAGAAATCTGGTTTTGGGTGAAAACCATGTGAAGGCTGGTTGTCTCTCAACAATTTCGGGATTGGACAAGAAGAAAGCTATGGTTATGAAAAGAGTGAAGACTTGTTGAATGAGATCATGTGCAATGGGCAAATAATTCAAATGATGAATGATTCTCATGGACAAGTTTTTCAAAGTAAGATGGCTAGTATTGACATTAATAGCCAAAATTGTCAAAGAAAGGTAGTTGTTGATGACTTTCCTTCACTAAATAATACTAGTCAGCAAGGAATGGGGGTAATAGAGTCAAAATCTGGTGCTTTGGGCTAAATTTCGGGTATTGGAGCTAATGGGGCTGATTCTACAAAATTAAATGGGCCAAGGATTAATGTTATTGAATCTCCTTCGAATTATGGTGGATTTGGGCTTGCAAGAGATGATAATAGAAAGGAAAAGCTTGGTAACTTGCATTTTGGGTCTGATGTGGGCGTAATTGGGCCGAACTCGAGTGCTTTGGGTTCAATTTCGGGTCTTGGTAGCTTTGGACAAGGAGGGGCTCATCTTGGACCATTTTCAACACCTTCTTCCATGCATGATCAAGGGCTGAAACCATCTTATGCTAAGGCTGTCCAGAATTCTTCTCCTATTGCTTGTGAGGTACGATCTTCTACCTTTGAATCCTTACAATATTTTAAACCTACTGAAGAAAATGGAAGAATTAAAGTTAGCTCTCCGGTTGAGGTAACTATTGAGGGAAGTGAAGAATGGAGAACTTCCTTGATAGGGTACTTTGTGGATAAGCGAATTCCTTTCCCCGTAGTGAATTCAGTAGTTCATAAAATTTGGGGTAGGTTTGGCCTTAAAGAAGTTTTATCTTTGGAACAAGGGTTCTTTATTTTCAAGTTTAATAGTCTTGACCATGCTTATGAAGTTCTTAAAAAAGGTCCATGGCATATAGTGAATAAATTGCTTATTCTTAAAAGGTGGCAGCCTGGTTTATCTTTGTCTAAAGATGAGTTACGCAATATTCCTGTATGGGTTAAACTTTATAATCTACCTTTTGAATATTGGACTTCTAAGGGCCTGAGTTTTGTAATTAGTGCTTTGGGCATTCCATTGCATGCCGATCACATTACATTAGCTAGGAAATGTCTTAGCTTTGCTCGTGTGTGTTGAGGTTGATGCTTCGAAGGATGTCATTAATGAGTTTGATATTCAATGTGCTAATGGGGAGTGAAAAACTATTTATGCTGTTTATGAGTGGCTTCCTTCTAGGTATAATATTTGTAAGGTGTTTGGGCATGCGCCGGGTATATGTAAACAAAGTGTTCAAGATTTGGGTGACAATGTGAATATGATTACAGGAAATGGAGGGGTTGATGTTCATGATATGAAGAAGAAGCACGAAGACTCGTTGGGGCCTAAACGACCGGTTTGGGTTGAGGTTAAAAAAAAGGACAAGGGTGGAGAATTATCTACTATGGGGAACAGTGCTAGTGTTCCGCTTCTGAAAAATATTGATAATCATCTTACTTTAGTGCCAATTGAGGGCAATGACTATACTCTGAATTTGGAAGTAACAGAAGAGGGTACTCCTTTAGCAATTTTGGACACTGTTTGTGATGCAAGGGCTATTCTTTGTAAGGATGGGGCTAATGTTTATGTTGATGACAGGGATGCTCTTTGTGATGATGGGGATGCTCTTTGTGATAATGATGAGGTTGGTCATGGTGAGGATGGTAGTGATTCTAGTCCTCCTCGTAATGCTTTGGCTTTAAAAGTTAAGGATTCTCTAGAAAAAAAAAAAAAGAAGAAAGGTTCTAGTAGTAAGGGTAAGAAGACCAAGAAGCACTCCTCCCCTAAGGGGGGTAAGTGGAGATAAATTTGTGGGGGTTTCTTCTTATCTTTGTATATTTATTATGATTTTTGGGTGTTGGAATATTAGGGGTCTTAATGACCCTTTGAAGTAAAAGAGGTTCGCAATTTGATTAAAGAAGAGAAATTGTCTGTGTGGTTTAGTGGAAACAAAAGTTCTGGAGAAAAATAAAAATGTTATTCTTAAGACCATTGACCGGTCTTGGAAGGTGGAGTGCAATTATAATTTTTCCTCTTTAGGGAGGATTTGGGTTTGTTGGAATCCGTTCGATGTTACTGTTTTGGTTGTCGGATCTTTTGAACAAGTTATCCATTGTAGAGTTTCTTCTGTTGATTCTACTTGGGAGTGTATGATTTCGATTGTGTACGGTGATAATTGTAATGTTCGTAGGGAGGCGTTGTGAGCTGATTTAGTGGCGCGCGGAGTGGAATGGGAGAATAGTGCTTGGATTGTGATTGGTGACTTTAATGCTATTAAGTCTTCGGTTGAGAGTGTTGGAGGCTCCAATTCTTGGCCACATTGGAAAGATAACTTTTCTAATTGTTTAGCTGAGTCTGGGTTGGATGATCTGCGATTTAATGGGTACTTGTATACATGGTCTAATCATCGTACGGTTGATCCTATTCTTCGAAAGTTAGATCGAGTTTTGGTCAATTTGAATTGGGATATTTCCTTTCGAGGTTGAGAGGCGCATTTTTTTCCTTCCAGTGTTTCTGATCACTCTTCTATGATTGTTAAGATTGTGGATCTCCCTCGGCGACGGGTGCCTTTTAAGTTTTTTTATTTCTGGGCGGATCATCCAGAATTTTTATCCTTGCTGGATCGGGTTTGGGCGGACAGGGTGAATGGGTCTCCTATGTTTCAGCTATGTAAGAAGCTAAAAAGATTAAAAGTGGAGCTTAAGAAACTTAATAGGGAGTGTTATTCTGACTTGTCTTCTAGGGTGCAGCAAGCTAAGCATGATTTAGAGTCTGTGCAATGGGATATTCAGAGGCAGCCTACGAACGTTTCTTTACATGAGGAGGAGTCTCGGTTGGTGAAGCTTTATGGTGATTTGAGTAGAGATGAGGAGAGTTTTTTGAGACAAAAGTCCCGGGTTCAGTGGATTAATTTGGGAGATAAGAATTCTAAGTTCTTTTTTCGATCGATGAGACAAAGATGTAGTAAGAGTAAGGTATTATCTCTTACCGATAAGCATGGTAATCGTGTGGAGGAGCCTAGTGAAGTTAAATCTATGGTGGTGAACTTCTTTGAGACACTTCTGAGACAGCCTGTTGGTTGCCCAAGGATTGACCTTGATTTAGTGAGGCGGGCTCTCCCGAAGCGGATTTCTAGTGATCAGTGTGCTACCTTAGGTAGAGAGGTTAGTGATGATGAAATTAAGGCAGTTTTGTTCTCTTTAAAAGATAATAAAGCTCCTGGTCCGGATGGGTATAATGCTACTTTCTTTAAGAAAGCTTGGTCTGTTGTTGTGGATGATTTTCTTCGTGCTATTCGTTCATTTGTTAGCTCCAGGAGATTGCTCAAGCAAGTGAATGCTACTGTGGTTGCTCTTATTCCTAAGGTTCCTAATCCTTCTAAGGTTGGGGATTTTAGGCCTATTTCGTGTTGTAACACTATCTACAAATGCATTGCCAAAATTATTGCGAATCGTGTTCAGATGGTATTGCCTGATGTTGTTAGTCCTTTTCAGTCAGCCTTCGTTGCTGGTAGGAGGATTAGTGATAATATATTACTGTCACGGGAATTGTTAAAGAACTATCATCGTGATGGGGGTCATCCTAGGTGTGCGCTGAAGGTAGATTTAATGAAAGCCTATGATTCTGTGCGGTGGGATTTCTTAGTGGCTATTTTACAGATTTTAGGCTTCCTGGAGCAGATGATAGCTTGGATTTCTGAGTGCATTTCTACTCCCCGTTTCTCTATTTCTATCAATGGCGAGTTAAATGGTTTCTTTGCTAGTGGCCGAGGTTTGAGGCAGGGGGATCCTATGTCCCCTTATTTATTTGTGCTGGCTATGGAGGTCTTCTCGGGGTTGATGCGTATTATGGAGCATGAGGGTCAGTTTGCGTACCATTGGTGGTGTGGGAAGATTGGTATTTCGCATTTATGCTTTGCGGATGATCTTATGGTTTTATGTAGGGCAGAGAGGGAGTTAGTTGTTGCGGTTAATGTTGTCCTTGGTTAGTTCCAAGCTCTTTCTGGGTTGATTCCTAATCCTAGCAAGAGCAATCTTTTTGTGGCTGGTGTGTCTTCTGAGATTAAGCAAGAGTTGCTTGGGATTCTAGGTTATTAGGAAGGGGTATTACCTGTCAGATATCTCAGGGTTCCTCTGATTTCTACTAAGCTTATGGCAGTGGATTGTAGGTTCTGTCGATAGGATTGTAGCGAGAGTTAAGAGTTGGACTAGTAGGGTTCTTTCTTTTGCAGGGAGACTTCAGCTCATTCAATCTGTATTGTTCTCTATCCAGGTGTATTGGTCCTCTATTTTTATCTTGCCTAAGTCAGTGGTGATTAAGGTTGAAACTACTTTGCGTAGTTTTCTTTGGAAGGGCTCAGATTTAGGTAAAGGTATGGCAAAGGTTGCATGGTCTTCGGTGTGTTTACCGAAGGAAGAGGGTGGACTCGGTATTAAGAGCATTGAGTGTTGGAATAAATCTGCCATAAGTAAGCATTTGTGGGCTGTCTGTAGCAATTTGAGGTCTTCTGTCTGGGTGTCGTGGGTTAGATCTACTCTGCTTAAGGGAAAGAATGTGTGGGAGGTTAAGTGCCCTGGGGATTGCTCGTGGAGTTGGAGGAAAATTCTAGGCCTTCGATGTCTTGTGCGGCGGTTAATGTAGTTTCGGGTGGGTAATGGGGAGGATATTTCCCTTTGGTTTGATTATTGGCATCCGTTGGGTCCTTTCGTGGAGGTGTTTGGGTGACGGATTATTTATGATTCTGGTTTTGGTCTTCATGCTAGGGTGGCGGATGTTATTCAGGGGAGGGATTGGGCTTAGCCTCGTTCCCTGACCGGGAATTGGATAGACATTATCAGTGGTACCTCTGATTCCTTCAGGCCTAATAACTCTTAAGCTGATACTTTGTGTTGGGTTGAGGACTCTCGGGGGGCTTTCTCTATTCGTAATGCTTGGGAGGCTCTTTGGTCCCGGCAGCCAGCGGTGGATTGGTTTAGGTCCGTTTGGCATTTTAAATCAATTCCTAGACATGCTTTCATTTTCTGGCTGGCCATTAGAGGTGCTCTTTCTACTCAGGATAAGCTTCTTGTTTATGGCTTGATTCCGGCTATTCGTTGTGTGTTTTGTGGAGGGAGTTGTAAGGATGTCCCTCATCTCTTTTTTTATTGTTCTTATTCTTACGAGGTTTGGTTTGCTCTTTTAAGGAAGTGCAGATTATCTCTGCGTGCTCGAAGCTGGGAGGCTACTATTCTTTGGTCTTGCCATTTCCACGATCGGCATCTTCGTGGGTGGGTGGTGCGTATTATGCTTGCGGCTACTGTCTATGCTATTTGGCACGAGCGGAATGCTAGGATGCATGGCGAGTTACCTAAACCTGTTACCGTGGTTGTTCGTTCCATTGTTAGAGATGTTTGTATGCGTCTTAATTCCTTATCTGGTGTGGTGCCTTCTCCTACTAATAGGTGGCTCCACCAGTCTTGGGGTTTATCTGATTCTATTTTTTTGTAATTCGCTTGTTTCGCCTTTTAGGGGGTTTGTCCCTTTTGCTGTCGGTCTGGTGGTTTCTTTTGGTTGCACCCTATGACAGGGTTTGTGCTTAGCTTTTATTGCTTCGCTATTTTTTTAGTTTCGGTTGGTAGGGGGCCTGTCCCTTGTCTGACCTTGTGATCTTCTCGCTGGGGTATGCCCCTTTACTTTTGTTTTGTCTCTTTGGTTAATATACTTACATTATCCACACAAAAAAATTGATTAGTTTAGTTCTTACATTAATTAAGATTAATAAGACTATATATTAAAGTGTTTAATTAGATTAGTTAGGTCCATTTAATGTTAGATTTAATTTGATTAAACATTTATGACATAATTGGACCAAATAATGTGATTTAGTTTTAATAGTTAAAACTTGGTAATTTCACATTTAATTTCTAGTTTATTTAAATAGTTTATGTAAATTAGAAATTGAATAATAAATTATATTTTAAGAGTTAAAATTGAATAATTTATTATAACTAGTAAACTTAGATTTTATATTAGCCGTAAGATCTAAGTAAACACTAGAAACCTAGAGTTTTAAAAACTCTTACTTTAAAGAAAATCCTAAATTATAAATAGTGAGTGGGAGAGGGATATATGATATTATATCCTGCAGTCTCCATTGTTAGTTCAACACCATGAGACTTGAGTAGCGCCTTGTGACGGCTTTGCTTTCGTCCTCCCTACGGAGGGTGTCCACAAGAGTCAATACCAAGGTTGACTTCCTAACGGATAGGTTTTCGGAATGTATTTTGGGACTGACCTAGCCTACCTAGGCACTCTCAAGTTAAGTTCATGAATTCTGAAACGATGGGTCACACTCATAAAGGACTTAATTAAGTTGTTAATTTATTGTCCTGACTAAATCAAAGCGATGGTTGGATAATATAAGAATAAAGAGTTATTCTGGTGTATTATCCGATTGAAAATGTGTCGATCTAACATGCAAGGATTTGACCTAGCCTACCTAGGCACTTACTTGTGGGATGTGGGATTATCGTGACATAGAAACTAATTTTAGGGATTTTTTAGTTCATTAAAATATGCTCATGCATTATGTTTAATTTTATACCGAACTAATAGCATTTGATATGAATGTATGAAATGAATGATATTAATTTAGATTTATGTCTTTAAAGATCAGCGTTATCTTTCGCATTATTATTTCCTCGCAAACGAAACATTAACCGGGATAACTTTATTAAGTGAAACCAACACAAACGCAATCTTGGTCTGCAAAGACCTTAAATTTGTGCTTACGGAGGAATGTCCTCCAGAGCCTGTAACCAATGTAGGACGAGTTACCAAAGGTAAGACTAGCGAAGCAAATGTTGCTGAGCCATCCACTTCTGGTTTGAAGAAGAGGAAGAGGTCTACTAGTAAAGTAAAGGCTAAGCCAAAAAAAAATAAAGAGCACCACGACTGACTGAGCAAAAGGAAAAATGTTTCCATTACAAAGAGGTTAGTCATTGAAAGAGGAATTGTCTTCAATACCTAGAGGAGCTCTCCAATAAGAAGAAAGTGAAAAGTAAATCAGATTTACTTATCATTAAATTTTGTTTAGTGGAAGATGATTCTTCACCTTGAATAATAGATTCAAGGGCCACTAACTAATTTTGTTCTTCTTTACATTGGAATGATTATTGGCAAAAGCTGGAGGAGGGGTCCTTCATTATGCACGTTGGAACAGGGGATATCGTTTCAGTACAAGCAGTGGGAGTTGTTAGGCTATAATTTAATAATTGTTTTCTATCATTGAACAATGTCAATTTCATTCTTGGAATTATAAGAAATTTGATTTCTATATCTAAATTACTTGAAATAGTTTCATAAGATTTCTTTTAATGATAAATCAGTTATCATTTTAAGAAATGGAATGAATATTTGTTCTGGTAAGATAGAAAATAATTTATATGTTTTAAGACCGTTAATTCATACATCACTGCTTAATACTAAATTGTTTAAAGTTGAAAAACCTAAAACAAAGCGACAAAAGATTTCTCCAGTTGATGACACGTATCTGTGGCATCTAAGACTTGGACATATAAACTATGATAGGATAAACAGACTAGTAAAAAGCGGATCTCTAAGTTAGTTAGAGATTGGTACCTTACCTGTCTGTAAATCTTGTCTGAAGGGTAAGATGACCAAGAGACCTTTTCTAAGAAAAGGGATTAGAGCCACACAACCACTTGAGCTTATACATTCAGACGTCTGCGGACCAATGAATGTTAGAGCTAGAGGTGGTTATGAGTATTATGTCACATTTATTGACGACTACTCTAGATACGCGTATGTTTACCTAATGCAACATAAGTCGGAAACTTTTGAAAGGTTCGAAGAATTTCGAGCTGAAGTTGAAAATCAATTAAGCAAAACAATCAAATCACTACGATCGGATCGTAAGGGTGAGTATCTCGACCAAGAGTTTGAAGACTACATGGTTGAGCATGGGATAGTATCCCAACTCATAGCTCCATGTACACCATAGTAGAATGGTGTTGCGGAAAGAAGAAATAGTACCTTGATGGAAATGATGAGATCTATGATTAGTTTCTCATCATTACCATATTCCTTTTGGGGATATGCACTACAAACAGCGACTTACATACTGAATGTAGTTATATCCAAATCTGTTCCTAAGACTCCGCTAGAGTTGTGGAATGGTCGTAAAGCTAGTTTACGACATTTTCGCATATGGGGATGTCCAGTACATGTACTGAAGAATAGGCGTGGAAATTTGGAACCTTGTTCACAAGTATGTTTATTTGTAGGGTACCCAAAGGAAACACGAGGTGGATTCTTTTATAATCCACAAGAAAACAAAGTGTTTGTATCGACAAATGCAACGTTTCTTGAGGAGGATTATATGAGTAATCATAAACCTCGTAATAAAATTGTGTTAAAAGAGCTAGAACCTGGTACGACCAGTGCTCAGTCAACAAAAGTTGTAGACAATGTTATTATTCCACAAACATCTGATAGTCAGATAATTCCTAGTCAGGATACACTACCGCCGAGGTGTAGTGGAAGGGTTGTTCGACAACCTGATCACTACTTAGGCATTAGAGAGGCACAGGGTGTTGTTTCTAATGATAGTGTGGATGATCCATTGACATTTAGACATGCAATGGAAGATCCTGACAAAGAGGAATGGCTTAAAGCCAAGAATCTCGAGATGGAGTCCATGTACTCCAACTCAGTCTGGGAACTTGTAGACTTACTAGATGGGATAAAACCTATAGGATTTAAGTGGATCTACAAGCGTAAGAGAGGAGTAGAAGGGAAGGTAGAGACCTTCAAGCCAAGGCTAGTGGCTAAGGGTTACACCAAGAAGGAAGGCATTGATTATGATGAAACCTTCTCGCCAGTAGCTATGTTTAAGTCTATTAGGATACTCTTATCTATAGCTGCCTATTTCGATTATGAAATCTAGCAAATGGACGTCAAGACAGCATTTTTGAATGGCAATCTAGACGAGAGCATCTATATGATGCAACCAGAGGGATTCGTATTCCAAGATCAAGAGCAAAAGGTTTGCAAACTGCAAAGGTCTATTTATGGACTTAAGCAAGCGTCTAGATCTTGGAACATTAGGTTTGATACTACGATCAAGACCTATGGTTTTGAGCAAAATGTTGATGAGCCTTGTGTATACAAGCGCATCATTGACAAGAAAGTAGTTTTCCTGGTCCTTTACGTAGATGACATCTTACTCATTGGGAATGACGTAGGAACATTGTCAGAGGTAAAGGGTTGGCTTGCTAACCAATTCCAAATAAAAGATTTGGGAGAGGCAAGTTATGTTCTTGGGATCCAATTGATAAGGGATCGTAAGAACAAACTGTTAGCGTTGTCTCAAGCATCGTATATCGACAAGATACTTGTGCGATTCTCCATGCAGAACTCCAAGAAAGGTAGTTTACCTTCAAGACATGGAGTTTATTTGTCTAAGGAACAGTGTCCTAAGACACCTCAAGAAATTGAGGATATGTGACGAATTCCCTATGCGTCTGCAGTAGGCAGTCTTATGTATAATATGCTATGCACAAGACCCGACATCTACTTCGCAGTGGGAGTAGCCAGTAGATACCAGTCCAACCCAGGATTGGTTCATTGGGTTGCTGTTGAGCATATTCTGAAGTATCTTCGGAGAACGAGAAACTATATGCTTGTATATTCCCATCAGAATTTGATTCCATTGGGATATACAGATTCTAACTTTCAGTCAGACAATGATTCAAGGAAATCCACGTTTGGGTTAGTATTCACCCTTGGTGGTGGAGCTATAATTTGGAGGAGTATCAAGCAATCCTGAATTGCTGATTCCACCATGGAAGCCGAGTATGTAGCAGCTTGTGAAGCAACTAAGAAGGCTGTTTGGCTCTGAAAGTTCTTGAGTGATCTGGAAGTTGTTCCAGATACGGATAGGCCCATGAAACTTTATTGTGATAATAATGGAGCTGTGGCCAATTCCAAAGAACCACAAAGCCACAAAAGAGAGAAGCATATAGAGAGGAAATATCATCTCATCAAAGAGATAGTGCAGTGAGGAGACATGGTGGTGACGAAGGTTGCATCGCAAGATAACCTGGCTGATCCATTTACAAAGACCTTGACGGCTAAAGTGTTTGAAGGTCACCTAGAGGGTCTAGGATTACGAGACATGTCCCAACTATTTTAGTGCAAGTGGGAGATTGTTGGGATTTATGCCCTAAAGCTTGTAATTGTAAATGGTTAAAGACAATAATAAGAATTATTCAGATTATCATTCAAGTTCATAAAATGTTTTATATTCAGTAATACATTCGTATTGTGCAAGAACATCCTAGATTGCAAGACGTAATCTCATAATGAGTATATGATGGTCATATACAGAGAGGATTCATTTTGAGACGTGCAATCTAAAGAGTCCGTAGAGAGCAAACAAAACTAGATACTTTGTTTGTGATTGATCTACTGTTGCGGTCCATTCTGTAAAGTACGGTGGTCTTATCCTAGACCGCTCATGTAGTTGGCATGAGAATGGAGGCACCTTATATGATGAAATCATATAGAACTGGACCACTATTTATATGAATCTCTCACCAAGATCCGTTAGTAGATGAGATTCATATATAATCGATAAATGATGGCTATTTATAGGTGATCTTAATCCTGAGTGTCTTATCGACTCCTTCAGGTTAGATCGTGGCTTTTGATTTACCATGAGTGAGGTTTATGAGAATCTCGACCAATACCTCCGTATCTTAGAGCTGCGGTTTCGCTTGTGGGTGGGAAGGTTTGTACACAATAGTGGAGTCCACTCCTTCTTGATTGAAGTAGATGAGTAGTTCCCTTAAGGGTTGATTTGGGGCTTGAACGATTATGAGCACTCTCCTTCTTCCGTGAGGAAGACAGGATTTAATTGTTCATTAGAGAATCAATGGTACTTAAAGGAAAAGATATTTCTAGAGGGGTATAACGGACTTTATAACCCAACTCTAATTATGAACTATTTATGGAGGATCACACTATATGCAATTAGCTATATCAATGGACACTGAGACTTCAGATTGTATAAACACGTCTACAGTTTTGAGAGTGCGGCCTCAGGTTTTTAATGGAATAACTCCGAAGTTAATAATCGTGAAATATTAATTAAAGAGTTTTAATTAATATTACTAAGTATTATTGGAGCTCAAAACTGTGGGTCCATTAGGTCCCCTTGCTAACCCTTATGGTTGTTGATTACGAGGATCACGGTAGATTAATTGGATGGTCCAATTAATAGTATTGCGAAAGTAATGCGATTTAAATAAAAGAGAATAATTAAATAATGTGATTATTTAATTAATTTAATATTTAATAAAATAATAGAAATTAATAATTATTAATTATTAATTCTATTTATTAAATATGAGGTCATGTGATTAAATAATGACTAGGATAAAAGAATTAAAATAATTAGATTATTTTAATAGTTCAAAAGGTCACAGGTTCAAGTCTTTAGGGAGACTAAAAATAAATAGGATTTAGAATTCTATTTTGACTTGGTCAAACTAAAACCCTAAAGGACTACTATATAAGTGTTATATAGTTAGGAAAAAACCTAACCTAGCACATAAGTGAAAAAGAAAAAGAATTCGGCCACCAAAGTGAGAAGAAAAGAGAAAAAAAAAGGTTTTTTCTGGCTCTCCCCTGTTTTGCAGGATTCGGCCGACGTTCTTTTCACATGACCTCCATCTCTTGCCATGACGTGCCCACAAACACGTTGTTAGTCTGCGGGTCATAGCTCGGTTGATCTGGTGATAGATCGAGGAATCAGAAAAAAGAAAATCAAGAAAAATGTATGTAGTTTCTAAGGTCTTTTTCTGCGTATATACAGGAACTCGTTCCTGATTGAAAAAGGTTTTCAATATAAGAAAAATTTTTGAAACCCAATTTCGCATGTTATACTATAATCAAAATCTTTTTTAAAATTCCCTTCACATATATCCCGCTCCCATTCACTATTGGTAGTGTAGGATTTTCTATAAATTAAGAGTTTCTAAAACTCTATGTTTCCAGTCTTTACTTAAATTCTACTGCTAATATAAAATCTAAGTTTACTAGTTTTAATAAATTATTCCATTTTAACATTTAAAAAATAATTTATTATTCAATTTCTAATTTACATAAACTATTTAAATAAACTATAAATTATATGTGAAATTACCAAGTTTTAACTATTTAAAACCAAATCACATTATTTTATTCAATTATGTCTTTGGTGTTTTAATCAGATTAAAACCTAACATTTTAATGGACCTAACTAATATAATTAAACACTTTAATATTTAGATTAGTTTGTATTTACTCCTAAAAACTAATCTCATTATTCGGTTATTTAATTAAAAAATTAATCCAATTAATCTTAATTAATTATAAGAACCTAACCAATCATTTTAATTAAACTCTTTAATTAGCTGATTAGTTAATTAATGGACATTACCAAGTTTTTACACCTAAAAACTAAATCCATTATTTAATTGTCATTTTATGAAATTGTTTCCTATTTTAATCTCATTAAAAATAATATAATATAATATAACAATTATGCATGACATATTATTTACGCATGTGTAGGCACACCTAATCTAGATGACATTCAAATGTATGACAATGTTTTAAATCCATATAAACATCACATGAAAATAAATTAAAGCATGCGTAATTGACCGAGTGACATGTGTTATCTAACATAAACAACTCTAATTACAATTGTAGTCCTTGGTTTTCAAGAGTTATTCTTCGAGTTGAATTCTTCTCGTCTTTGTTTTCCTAATCAAGTCAAACTTGATTTTTGTCAAAAGTCAACATCTTTTCCAGAGGTCCACGTGTTACCTTAACACGCACCCTAGATCAATCTGAAACCCTAAACAACCCTAACGCATGCGAAAGTATGGCTATCAGCCACGTAGCCGCGTGCACGCAAGGTAGGCATGGCCCTCGCGCGAGCTACGCGTTCGTGGGTCGTTTTGCCCACAATTTTTCGCTCTAACTTTCTGCATTTTTTCCAGAAAATATTCAACAATAATTGTCCAGAAAACTTGCAAAATATTGTCCAAGGAAAAATTGGGAAACAGCCCAAAAACAACTTGCGGATGGCCTGCAGCTGTGCACAACAGGCCACGCGCTGGTGCGCGTGACTGCTGGGTGCTACCCCTGCATGCGGCAGCCCACGCGCACTAGTGGGCACGGCCCCTTGTGCGCTAATGCACGCGACAACCTGCGAGCGAAAGCTGGCGCTTGTGCGCGCAGCTGTCCGCAAGGCTGTCAAACAGCCTTTTTTTTTCCTTTCCTCTTTGCATCATTCGTTTCTTCAACTCTTCATAGGGCAGATCGATTACAAGAATAAACAAATAAAAAATATGGCATATAAAAAAAAAACCTTTGCCATAAACAATTGCCCCAAAAACAAAAACAAACCTATAACCTATTCACCATATATTTAACGACCACTTATGCTTTTAAAAATTATACAATCAAATTATATAACAATTAAAACAATTCATACAATCTAGATTCGTGCCTACACAATAATATATCATAGATCAAGAATCAAAAAAGAAAAATAATAAGCAAGAAAGATGTAGTTTTTCTTTTTCTTTTGCGTATATGCTTAAACTTAGAACCAAAGGCTCTGATACCAATTGAAGGGAGTTTTCGAAAAGATTTGATTATCATATAACTTGCGAAATTAGGTTTTGAAAAAAAATTTTGTTTGAAAAACAATGTTTTCAACCAGGAACGAGTTCTTGTGTATACGCAAAAAAAGATTTGTGAAACTACATACTTTTTTCTTAATTTTTTTTTTCTGAATCTTTAATCTACCACCAGATCTTTCGAGCTATGACCCACGGTCTGACAACGCATCTGTGGACACGTCACGGCAAGAGATAGAGGTCATAGGAAAAGAACGGACGGAGAATCTCTTCTCCCTAAGCCTGGCCGAATCCTGTAAGAAAGGGAAGAGTCATAATTTTTTTTTTCTTTTCTCTGTTTTTGCCTTGGCCGAACTCTCTTTTCTTTTTCTGTATTGGTTAGGTCTGATTTTTCTAGACATATAACTCTTATATACTAACTCTTCAGGGTTTTAATTTGACCAGGTCAAATAGGATTCTAAATCCTATTTTATTTTTGTCTCCCTAAATACTTGAACCTGTGACCTTTGGGATTATTAAAATAATCCTATTATTTTAATTCCTTTGTTTCTCTCACAGTTTAATTCCGCAACCTCTTACTTAATAAATAGAATTAATAATTATTCATTTCTATTATTTTATTAAATATTTAATTAATTAAGTAATCACATTATTTAATTATTCTCTTTTAATTAAATCGTATTACTTTCGTAACACTATTAATTGGACCATCTAATTAATCTACCATGACCCTCGTTACCAACAACTATAAGGGCTAACAAGGGGACCTAATGGACTCACAGTTTTGAGCTCCAATAATACTTAGTAATATTAATTAAAACTCTTTAATTAATATTTCACGATTATTAACCTCGGTGTTATACAACTAAAAACTCGAGGCTGCACTCTCAGAACTGTAGACTTGTTTATACAATCTGAAGTCTCAGTGTCCATTGATATAAATATTTACATATAGTATGATCATCCACAAGTAGTTCATAACTAGAGCTGAGTCATAAAGTCTGTTATACCCCTCTAGAAATATTTTTTCCTTTAAGCACCTTTGATTCTATAATGAACAATTAAATATTGTCTTCCTCACGGAAGAATGAGTGGCCTCATAATTGTCCTAGCTCTGAATCAACCCTTAAGGAAACTACTCATCTACTTCAATCAAGAATGAATGGATTCCACTATTGTGTTCAAATCTTCCCAGCCACAAGTCAAACCACAACTCCAAGATACGGAAGTATTGGTCAAGATTCACATTGACCTCACTCATGGTAAATCAAAAGCCACGATCCAACCTGAAGGAGTCGATAAGATACTCAGGATTAAGATCACCTATAAATAGTCATCGTTTATCCATATATATATATAGATATATGAATCTCATCTACTAATGGATTTTGTTGAGATATTCATATAAATCATGGCTCAATCCTGTATGATTTCATTATACAAGGTGTTTCCATTCTCATATCAACTACATGAGCTGTTAGGCCCCTAACCGACTATCTTATGCTAGGCGGCTTGCTGGCAACCCCACGGTAGCTTCCCAGTCGAGGCTTGCCCCGCTAAATGGCTTCTGTGAAGCTAAACCGTTACTTATCCTGTAAATCTGAGTAAATTTTTTTTTTTTTTTTACAAAACTACTTTATTAAAATTTTGGCAACATGATGGCTGCATTTTGAACAATTCTCATTAGTATTCACCTGTAAAACAGTTTAGAAGCACTTCTAAAAATTCAAATACTTTCTCCACTACCCTTAGGACTTCAGGTCCATCATAAAAGTACAACACAACTTCAAAGTAAGCGACAGTGTGTAAATCCAATTTTAAATAAAATATTCGTGCACTAAACAAATAATATGTACTTAAGGTAATTCTTCAAAAGATAATTTTACATAAGTGTTACAATAAAACATAATACATATTTCTAAAAGTCACAGCAATGTTTGACTAGTCTTGCTGGTCCTAGGAATCCCTGCAACATCTGCACTTGTACCTAGGATGTTGGTTTTTAAAACATAAAAATATAATGAGCTAAACGAGCTCAGTGAGTGCTATTAGTTTCTAAACAATTTAATTTTTCTAATTAAAACCTCCCTGATTTTCTGAAAACCATACTGAAATGCATAATAATAAAACCTTTCATGTTTTCATGAAAACTGTACTGAAATGAATAATCATAAGACTTTTTCCTATTTTCATGAAATATACTGAAATAAGTAATAATAATACTTTTTTTATTTTCTGAAACAATGTACTGAAATCTATTTTCAGAAAACTGTATTGAAATCTATTACATGAAAACTATATTAAAATCTATACTGAAAACTGTACTGAAATCTATTTCCTGGAAATTGTACTGAAATCTTTTTCCTGAAAGCAATGTACTGAAATCCATAATAATGAAACTTTTTCTGGGATCCGAGATTCGCCTATACTTAGCCTTGGTCCAAATTTGCCCCGCGAGCCCATCTAATGAATAAACCGATTTACGTAGCGAAATTCCTGCATCGCCACATAGAATTCAGCGCGCTAACTCAATATATACCCCGAAACGTGCAGAGGGCGACACATTAAGCCCAATTGCCTCCTTGGCAATATTTATGGTTAGCATAACACCCAACCAAACCCTGACTTGTCATGCATGTCCAGGATACCTCTAATCGGTTTTTGAATACTGATATCTAAATGCTGAATACTAGGGATTCGTTATAGGCCAAAAATCTTGAAATCTTTAGTTTATTTTCATTTCCAAAAATCATGAAAATAGAATGCACTTTTCATAAAATAGTTTGAACACTCACATCAAACATATTATTAAAATAAAATGCACTTTGCATAAAATAGTTTAAACATCCACTTGAATAAAATAGTTTAGACACTCACTTGAGTAAAATGATAACTTACTATGAATTTACATAAAACATAGTATGAACATAAAATGCATATTTCATAAAATAATTTTACACTCACTTGAATAAAATCATAGCTTTCATAAAATACACTTTACATAAAAATACTTTAAACACTCACCTTTTTCGTTACTAACTTTCCAAGCACCAATCCGATTTTTCCTACACATTTTCACATTCTCCCTTTTAGAAAATGTCATACTCAAACTCATTCATACAACCACTTGCACAAGTGCAATTAAAATCATCCAAACTACTTAAAACAATTCTCTAATTCTTAAGGCATTGTTTTGGCCATATTCCTTCAAGTTTCTACATTTAAGTGTGATGTTTAGGCACATTCTTAGGTATAAAATTAATCCAATTAAATCACATATAATTTTAGCCCGTCACAAGAGCCCATGTCACCATTTACTTTCTACACTTAACACATTCTTCTTCTCTTTTCAATTTTCATCACCTCCTCTCACTTAACCACACTTGAATAACCATTACTACATATTAACATGAAGAAAAATAACTCCACCATCACACACATGGGTGGCCGAAATCGCATCATGCATTCACCAAAGATTTTCTTTCAATTTCTTAACATAAATTGCTTAAAAATTACATCAATTTCTATACTAGTGTCTTAGCATACATAGATTGAAATTTTCAAGCAAATTCACACCAAACCCTAGCTTGATCACACACTAATCTTTGTCAACTTAACATATATGACTTTCCTTTGCTTAATAACATCAAATTCAACATCATCCAATTTGATTTAAACTAATTATAACATCAATTCAAGTTTAAATTCAAAACTTTCCAACAAACTAGTAACTCACCTTAGACCTTATGACATTAAATTCTCTTGCTTAGCTTGGATACTTATTTGATGTCTTAATCCCTAAATTCATGCATCAAAATCATCACCCAAACACCAAGAATCAAAAGAACCAATAGTTTATCTCACAATTCATCAATTTAGTGTACTTACCACTTGATTTCAACTTGATATGGTTGAACCTTGCTCTTAGAATTGTAATGTTAGCTTGTATGGCCTTGAGAACCCTTGAGAATGGCTTGAAAAGTGTCCAAGGCACTCTTCCTCTTCTTATCCTCCTTGGCCGAATTCTTCTCCCTTTTTTCCTTCTTAGCCGATTTTTGCTCTTTCTTTTCTCTACACTTCTCTTTTGATTTCTTTCATGACTTAATCTTTATATAGTCTTTGATTTTCTTTAACATTTGCCCTTAAACTATCTTGAAATATACAAGAGTGCCATTGGTTAAAGATGTTGAAATTTGATTGGTTAAACTCTAATGGTTAGTTGGATTTCAACTAAATCCATAAAAATCCACCACTTGTCTTATATTTTTTCATATATCTTACCTTGATTTATCCACTTGTTAACCTCACATTAATCCACCTAAATTAGTTTTCCACCACATTTAAAAACACCAATTAAATTATAACACCTAGATCACTTTTCCATCACATTTAAAACACCAATCAAATTACACCATCTCATGTGTCACACAAAAATTTAATTATTTAACTTCCAAAAATATCCTTAATACTCTGAATATATGCGAAATCCTTCCTAGGACACCCGACACTTATAATTAGATTTCGTATACACTTTACCGAGCCTTACTGACCATCTGAAACCGTTCCGAACATTTTCTTGATTTTTCAAATAGTTTTCGGATCGATTCCGAAAATTTGCAGATGTTATCAGAATCGTCCGGGTTTCCTCCGAAAGTGTCGTTTAGGTTCCGGGAGTGCATTTCAGGGCCTTTTATACTTGTCCGGATGCATTTCGTAACTTTTTCGATCTACGAACACCTTTCCAAAAATCTCCGGATCCGTCCAATAAATTTCATTATAGCAACGTTAATACTTTTAACATTCAATTTACTCATAATAAGGGCATATTTATTCACATGTGTACCGTACAATAAATTTTGGAAAAATATATTACAATACCTATACATGTACAGTACAAATATCAGGAGGGTGTATTATACGAGCAGTCTAGGATAAGACCACCGTATTATACAGATTGGACTACAACAGTAGATCAATCACAAACAAAGCACCCAGCTTTGTTCGCTCTCTACAGACTCTTTAGATTGTATGTCTCAAAATGAATCTTGTCTGTATATAACCTTCATATACTCATTTTGATATTACATCTTACTATCTATGATGTTCTTGCACAATATGAATGTATTACTGAATGTAAAACACTTATAAACTTGAATAATAATTTGAATAATTCTTATTAAGTCCTTAACCGTTTACATTTACAAGCTTTAGAGCATAAATCCCAACAGTGGGAGGGTTACTAGACAACCCGAGAGATACATCAGTCTAGGAGAATCAGTATATAATCTCCCAGATGAGATGATCCCTACCCGTACAAGGAAGCTATGAAGGATGTTGATTGTAACCATTGGTAAAAAGGCAATGCAATCCGAGATAGAATCTATGTTCACAAACAAAAACAAAATCTGGTCTCTTATAGACTTGCCTAAAGGGATAAAACTCATTGGTTGCAAGTGGGTATACAAGATGAAAAGAGGTATGAATGGTAAGGTGGAAACCTTTAAAGCTAGATTGGTAGCTAAATGTTATACACAAAACGAAGGTATTAATTACAAGGAAACCTTTTCTCTTATAGCCGCTTAAATCCATAAGGATACTCTTATCCATAGCGGCATCTCTAAACCTAGAGATTTGGTAAACGGACATTAAGACAGCTTTCCTTAATGGAAGTCTTGACGAAAGCATCTATATGATGCAACCATAAGGATTCATTAAAAAATACCAAGAGGAAAGGGTATGCAAGTTGCAAAGGTCTATATATGAACTAAAGCAAGCATCCTGATCCTGAAACATAAGGTTCGATCAAGCTGTAAAAGGCTTTGGATTCATTCAAAACCTTGATGAACCTTGTGTATACAAAAGGATAAAAGGCAACAAGTTGGTTTTTCTAGTTCTTTACGTTGATGATATACTACTCATCGGAAACGATGTAGGCGTATTGACATTAGTGAAAGAATGGTTAGCAAAACAATTTGATATGAAGGACTTAGGAGAAGCAAGTTATATTTTTTTATCCAAGTAATAAGGGATAGAAAGAATAAAACGATTGCATTATCCCAAGCTTCATACATAGATATAATTTTCTCTAGGTTCTCCATACAGGATTCCAAGAAAGGGATGTTACCTTTCAAACATGGAATCAAACTTTTTAAGGAATAAGTTCCTAAGAATGAGCAAGAAGAGTAATAAATGAGAAGGATTCCATATGCCTCGATAGTTGGAATTCTCATGTAAGCAATGCTCTACACTAGACCAGATATTTATTTTGTTGTAGGCATAGTTAGCAGGTTTCAATCGAAACCTGTCCTAAACACTGGATGGCAGTCAAGCATATTTTCAAGTATCGCATAAGAACGAGAGATTATATGCTTGTATACTTTAGAGGGGATTTAGTTTCCGTTGGGTATATGGATTCTGATTTCTAATCGGATTCCGACTCCAGAAGATCCACATCAAGATCTGTGTTTACTCTTGGAGGAGGAGCATTCATATGGAGGAGTATAAAACAATCTTGTATTGTTAATTCCACCATGGAAGCTGAGTATGTAGCCGCATGCGAAGATGCTAAAAAGGCTATTTTGCTCCGCCAATTCTTGATTGTCTTCGAAGTGGTTCCTAGTGCAAATAAACAGGTAACTATCTATTGTGACAACAGTGGTGCAATGGCTAATTCGAAAGAACCAAGAAGTCATAAGAGAGGTAAAGACATTGAAAGGAAGTATCATCTTCTAAGGGAGATTGTGCATAGGGGTAACGTGACGATTACCAAGATCACATTAGCAGAAAATCTAGCGAATCCATTTACCAACACTCTACCATAGAAAAGTTTTGATGGGCATCTAGAGAACAAAGGATGAAAGATATGACACACTTGCAATAGCGTAAGTGGGATATTGTTAGAATTATGCATAGTAGCAATAGTGTAATAGTATAATTTATCATAGACTGCTCATGTAGTTGACATGAGAATGGAGGCACCTTATATGATGAGATCATATAGGACTGGGCCACAATTTATATGAATCTCTCACCAAGATCTGTTAATAGATGAAATTTATATATATGGACAAACGATGGTTGTATGTAAATGATCTTAATCCTGAGTATCTTATCGACTTTTTCAGGTTGGATCATGGCTTTTGACATTCTATACGTGAGGTTGATGTTATATCCTAGATCAATACCTTCGTATCTTAAAGTTGCGGTTTGGCTTGTGGCTTAGAAGGTTTGAACACAATAGTAGAATCTACTCCTTCTTGATTGAAGTAGATGAGTAATTCCCTTAAGGGTTGATTCGGGGTTTGAACAATTATGAGCGCTCTTCTTCTCTCATAAAGGAAGAAAAGATTTAATTGTTCATTAGAGAATCAACGGCACTTAAGACATTATGACCCAGCTCTAGCTATGAAGTACTTATGGAGGATCATACTATATGTAATAGCTATATCAATGGACACTAAGACTTCAGATTGTATAAAACGTCTACAATGTAGAGAGTTCAGCCTCGGGTTTTTAGTGAAATAACTCCGAGGTCAATAATTATGAAATATTAATTAAAGAGTTTAATTAATATTACTAACTATTATTGGAGCTCAAAAATGTAGGTTCATTAGATCTCCTTACTAGCCTTTATGGTTATTGATAACGAGAGTCATGATAAATTAATTGGATGGTTCAATTAATTGTATTACGAAAGTAACACAATGTAATTAAAGAGAATTAATTAAATAATATGATTATTTAATTAATTATTTAATAATTAAATAAAAATTATTAATTTTAAATTATTAATTATTTTAATTATTAAATAGGAGGTTGCAGGTTCGAATCATAACAAGGACAAAAGGAATTAAATAATATTATTATTTAATAGCCTTAGAGGTCAAAGGTTCAAACTCTAAGGAGACCAAAAATAAAATAGGATTTAGAATCCTACTTTGACTTGGTCAAATAAAACCCTAGAGACCTAGTATATATATGATATATTACTAGGAAAATAAACTAATGCAATAAAATAAGAAAAAAAAAAGGAGCGGCCAAACCAAAAGGAGAGAAAAAAAAATTTTGATTCTTTTTTGTATAGGTTTGGCTGGCCTAGGGAAAGAGACGAGGCATTGTCTTCTCCTCTTTTCTGCAATCTCTATCTCTTCGTCTGTGATATGCCCACACACGCGTTGTCAGACCGCAAGTCATAGCACGGAAGGCTTGGTTGTGATCGAGAAGTCAAAGATTCAAGAGATGCATCAAAGGTAATTGTAGTTTAAAGTTTCAATTCGCGCATGTATAAGAACTCGATCTTTGTGAAAATAGTTTTCAAGAAAAGAAAAAAAATTTTGAAACCCAATTCCGCTGCCTTTATGTGATAAAACAAAATTTTCTCTCTTCAATTGGTATAAGAGCCTTAGGTTTTGAAGTTTTTGTATACACACGAAAAAGAAATCTACAATTTTTTTTTTTTTTTTTGTGTTCTTATGACATGTGTAGGCACAATCTAGGGTTTGTCTGATTTGTTTATATATGATTTTGATTGTATATAGTAAAAGTATGAATAGTCGTTAATTATATGGTGCCATGAGTTCTAGGATTTCTCTTTTGTTTTGGGAAAGTCAATAGTATTTTAATGGTTGTTTTGTATATTGTTTTTTCGTTATATATTTTTTGTATATTATTATATAATGCGAAGAAGATCGTGACTGCAGATGATACAAAAAAAATTAAAATAAGTCAGCTGTCGCCCCTTGCTCACGACGATTGAGGGGTGTTAGCGTGGTTTTTTTTTTGTAGACAATTTTTACTGGAAATTTTTGGGAAATATTATTGAATATTGTTCTGGAAAAGTGGCAGAAAAACTGCGGTTCGTGCGAGGGCAGCGCTCACCAAGCGTATGCGCGACTGTCGCAACTAGCAGCCGCTTCATCGCGTGTATTAGGGCTGTTTTGGGATTCGTTTGGACCTTAAATACGTGTTAGGGTAACGCGTAGCAGCTCATAGAAGTCATTAGGATAGTCCTAAAGTATCCAAGGTCACTACGTGCAATTCTTGTGCGTGTGTGGACTTGAGGTTTGCTGAAGGATAGTCCAATAGGCTTCTTGGGCAACCATAAGTTGCTGGAAATTTAAGTGATGGGCCTTAAAGCTCAACCCATGAAATGAGTCACTTAAATTAAATCAAGTTGGACTTGATAGGAATCCCAATATAAGAAGAAGTTGGACTTGAAGAAGAAGAAGATTACTTGAAGACCAATGAATGCTTTGGATTAAAGTTGTAATTAGATTGTTTTAGTTAAATAACCCATGTCACTTGGTCATTCATGTATGTTTTAATTTTATGTCATGTGATGATTTATGGTAGTTTAAAGCATGATCATACATATACATGCTATCTTGATTAGGTATGCCTACATTTGCATTATAACATGTCATACATGATTGCCATGATTTATTTGTTTAATTTTTAATATGATTAAAATAATAAACATTTTCATAAATGGCGATCAAATAATGAGATTAGTTTTTAAAAGTAAAAACTTGGTAATTCTCATTAATTAACTAATCCATTAATTAAAGTGTTTAATTAATTAGATTAGTTAGGTTCAAGATTAATATGATTAAAACTCATTTTCATTAAGTTTTTATTTCTATTCATTAGGATATAATTAGTGAAGTCGAAATCCTAGCTAGATCTCCCTTCGATCTAAGTTTCACTTTTTATTTTGTTTTGCTCATTTTTAATTAGTTATTTTCAAAACTCTTTTTGATTTATTCAAATAGATATAGACTTGGTTAAATTTAGTACTCAGCACCTACATATCTCTGTGGAGACGATAATTTACTCACACTCTATTACCTGTACCGACCCTGTATACTTGCGGGTACAAAAAGGCTTAACACTTGTGGAGGATCAGACTATATGTAATAGTTATATCAATGGACACTGAAACTTCAAGTTGTATAAAACGTCTACAATTCTGAGAGTTCCATCTCGGATTTTTAGAGGAATAACTCCGAGGTTCATAATCATGAAATATTAATTAAAGAGTTTAATTAATATTACTAAGTATTATTGGAGCTCAAAATTGTAGGTCCATTTGGTCCCCTTGCAAGCCCATATATTTATTGATAACAAGAGTCATGGTAAATTAATTGAATGGTTTAATTAATAGTGTTACGAAAGTAACACAATTTAATTAAAGAGAATTAATTAAATAATATGATTATTTAATTAATAATTTAATATTCAACTAAAATTATTAATTTTTTTAATTATTAAATAGAAGGTTGCAGGTTCGAATCATGACAAGGGCAAAAGGAATTAAATAGTGTGATTATTTAATAGTCCTAGAGGTTAAAGGTTCAAACTCTAGAGAGGTCAAAAGTAAAATAGAATTTAGAATATGTTGAGTACCTAGGTCAAAATTACCCAAATCTCCAAATTGAAACCCTAATCCTAGAAATGGAATTCTACGATTAGAGAGTTTTGATTTGACTAGTCAAAAATTTAACTAATCAAACATCTAGAATTATCCCTTGTTGGAGAACTAGCCCTAGCCCAAGCGATTCACAAGGTTTTGGTCTCAGAAAAAGCCGAAATAAATCTAGAAATCGGGTTATTAGCCATTGAACTAGCCCAAGCTTCCTAAAACTTTAGAAAAACCGAGTAGAGAAAACTTCTCAATTTTACTAATAATTTGAATTGATTACTTGAAAGAATACAAACTTAATATATTTATACTAACTCAATAACTTAACGTAGTCCTAAGAGGAAATAAATAAAATAGAATCCTAAAACAACTCTAATAGGAAATAACATTGACTCCTAATACATATCGAATATAGAATAGAATATTAAGAAACCTAATACAAAAAGACTAAACTACCTTTAATAAATAAAACTAAAAACCTAAAAAACGTAACCTAATAAAACTGAAATTTCGCAACCAAAACAGTGAGTGTCGCGACCCCTATGTCGCTACTATGAGTCACAACTACTCACTGTCCACAAAAGCCATTTTTTTTCCTTTCAATAAAAATATGGTTCTCATCATTCCCCCTTCCTTCAAGAATGTTCTTGCCCTTAAGAGCAACATCTGAAAACCCTCTTCGCCCTGCCATTATAACCTTTCCAAGTAGCTTCATCTCTCTCTTGCATTGCCTTCTCATACAGCCCTAATAATTTGTTATTTTCTTCTTGCATGAATTTCCAATCCAGTACTTCTAGCATCTTATCTTATAGCACCATGATCTATTCATTATTCACCTCCCACTCATCCCTAAGAACATGTTTTCTTTTTCTTTTAAAAACCTTACCAAATTCACCTTGCATGGAACTTACCCCACTTGAAATCAAAACTGCATCACCCATCTATTGGGGTTTATGTCCTAAAGCTTGTATTTGTAAACGGCTAAAGACTTAATAAGGATTATTCAGTTTATCATTATAGTTTAAAAGTGTTTTATATTAAGTAATATATTCATATTGTGCAAGAACATCATAGATTGCAAAATGTGATCTTAGAATGAGTATATGAAGGTCATATACAAGAGGATTCATTTTGAGATATGCAATCTAAAGAGTCCGTAGAGAGCAAACAAAGTTGGGTAGTTTGTTTGTGATTAATCTACTACTACGGTCCATTCTGTAAAGTACGGTGATCTTATCCTAGACTGCTCGTGTAGTTGACATGAGAATGGAGGCACCTTATATGATGAGATCATATAGGACTGAGCCATGATTTATATGAATCTCTCACCAAGATCTGTTAGTATATGAGATTCATATATATCGATAAACGATGGCTATTTATAAGTGACTTTAATCTTGAGTATCTGATCGACTCCTTCAAGTTAGATCGTGGCTTTTGATTTACCATGCGTGAGATCGATGTGAATCTCGACCAATACCTCCGTATCATGGAATTGCGGTTTGGCTTGAGGTTGGGAAGGTTTAAACATAATAATGGAATCCACTCCTTCTTAATTGAAGTAGATGAGTAGTTCACTTAAGAGTTGATTCGGGACTTGAACAATTATGAGATCTCTCATGCTTCCGTGAGGAAGACAGGTTTTAATTGTTCATTAGAGAATCAATAGTACTTAAAGGAAAAGATATTTCTAGAGGGGTATAACGAACTTTATGACCCAGCTCTAGTTATGAACTACTTGTGGATGATTACACTATATGTAAATATTTATATCAATGGACGCTGAGAATTTAGATTGTATAAACATGTCTACAGTGCTGAGAGTGCAGCCTCGGGTTTTTAGTGGAATAACTCCGAGGTTAATAATCGTAAAATATTAATTAAAGAATTTAACTAATATTACTAAGTATTATTGGAGCTTAAAACTGCGGGTCCATTAGGTCCCCTCGCTAACCCTTATGGTTGTTGGTAACGAAATGGTCCAATTAATAGTATTACAAAAGTAATACGATTTAATTAAAAGAGAATAATTAAATAATGTAATTATTTAATTAATTAAATATTTAATAAAATAATTAAAATTAATAATTATTAATTATTAATTCTATTTATTAAATATGAGATTACGTAATTAAACGATGACTAGGATAAAAGAATTAAAATAATTATGTAACACCCCCTGACCCGACCAGTCTGGATCGACCAAGGGAGCGTTACTGGGTTTTCAAATACTTTCTTTCTTCTTTTTATAAACTGAAACCATATAAAATCATATAAATTTGTAATTTACAAATATTTTGCTAGTGAGCCCATCAAACTTTTATTTTCAAAAATTTCGGTAGAGTTTCCTCTGTTTTTCTGATTTCCCAAAACCTGTTTTCAATAAAATAAATATAATACAATATAATTTCAACACTTCTATATCCAAAGTTTCAAATCAATGCGCACTCTACCATTTAGTGCGACTTCCAAACAGTTTTAAATAAAATATATATAATTAATATTTACAAACATTTGAAAAAAAATATAAATCATAAAGCACTTGTTTACAAAACATATACATAAATGTCGAATTACAGATTTCTGTATATGCATGCTTAACTAAATACAATATACAATTAAAATTCAATTGTAACTATTCAAAAGAATTGTGACTCTGGACCTTCAATCTGCTGCTACTTTTTCTCTATTCTTTGTTTCCCCCTGTGTCTCTGATACCTACGCGTGTTAAAATCAACGCGCTAAGCAATAATGCTTACTGGGTGTACACTAATCTTATTTATCAAAATCACAAAATAAATTTCACAATAAAATATCATAATCCTTTCGTATAAAAACATGTCATTAATCAATTCAATCACTGAAATCCATCATATGAGAATAAAAGGCACTAAAGTAAATTAAATCATTAATTCATACAAAATCACATTCTCAATTCTTGTATAATCATTTCATTTAATTCATTCTCAATTCTGGCTATACACTCATCATACATTTCTATATCTATAACATCGGTGTAACGTTCACCTCCGGGATTCGCCTAAACTGGACTATGCCAGGTTTGCCCCGCGAGATGCAACAACCATGGATACAGTGCAATGTCTGTCTCCGGGATTCGCCTAAACTGGACTTGCCATGTTTGCCCCGCGAGATATAACAGTCATGAATACAATGCAATGGCTATCTCCGGGATTCACCTAAACTAGACTATGCCAGGTTTGCCCCGCGAGATGCAACAGTCTCAACTCGTTATATTCTTTTTTTTTTCAAAATAATCATCAGTAATTCACGAATCAAAATTAAATTCAAAAATCAAAATTTTCAAACACTTTTCATAATATATAATTCATAAAGTTCATATCAAAACATTCATATCAAAACATTCCGTTTCTTTCGAAATCAACAATTATATTCACAAAGCCAAAACTTTCATTTATACTCATATCAATATATATTCTAAAATTATTTTCAAATATCATTTACAAAACAATAATTATATTAAATTTTTCCAAAATCATTTCCAAACATTACTTGCCAAACGATTTATTCGAAATCATAGAAATTCCATTATGCTATCATATTCCCTAATTATTTTCAAATAGTTTCTAACAATATTCATAAACAAAACATAATTATACAAAATCCATAAATAGATTTAATACTCAATTTAACGAAATATGGAAAATTCAAATGAAAATATATAACGAAAATTATAACAAATTCAGAAATCAGTGTACACCAACTTGGTTTCCGTTTTTCGAACAGTTTTTCTTCTAGATTTCCTTTTTCCTTTCTCTTTCCTTTTTCTCTTTTCCTTTTCTTTTCTCCTTTTCTTCTTCTTTCTCTTCTTTTCTTCTCTTCTTCTTCTTCTTCTTCTTCTTCTTCCCTTTTTTTTCTCTCTCGGTCTCCCTTTCTCTCTTTTCTTCTCTTTCTGTTTTCTGGAGACTTCTCACGTCTCTTATTTTTTTTTTATAAAAGTTCGGTCATCGCGACCATCATCGCGACCTGTGGTCGCGCTACCAGGTCGCGTTGCTCACTAGAGCAATTCCACCGCCTTCATCGCGGTACCATGGTCGCGCTGGTGGTCGTGTTGCTCACTGCTAGAATTTGACATTTTCACCACTAGCTAATCAGCGCGATCTGTGGTCGCGGTGACTGGTCGCGGTGCTCACTGCCAAAAATTCCATTTTTCACCGCGAGCAGCTCATCGCGATCTAAAGTCGAGGTGACTGGTCGCAGTACTCCCTTTCCACTTTTTCCTTCACTTCATGCAATCTTTCTGGACCACTCCATCTGGTCCACCTAGAAACCATAAAAATAAACATACTTTTAATTACATTTTACACCCCTCAAATCACAAATATTATATCCACATATTCAAAATTAATTAATTTTTTTAAAAAAAAATTAGGGATGTTACAAATTAGATTATTTTCATAAAGTCAAAGGTTAAAGTCTTTAAGAGACCAAAATAAAAAAGGGATTGAGAATCCTATTTGACTTGGTCAAACTAAAACCCTAAAGAGCTAGTATATAAGTGTTATATAGCTAAAAACATTGACCTAACCACAAGTGGAAAAAACACAAGAGAGTTCGGCCACCAAAGAGAGAAGAAAAGAAAGAAAAAAAAATTCTGACTCTCCCTTTCTTTGCAGATGCGGCCGGCCATAGGGAAAAGGTGTTCTCCCTTCGTTTTTCATGTGACCTCCATCTCTTATCATGACGTGCCCACACACGCGTTCTCAGATCGCGGTTCATAGTTCGGAAGATCTAGTGGTAGATCGAAGAATCAGTAAAGAAAAATTAAGAAAAATGTATGTAGTTTCAAAGATTCTTTTTCTGCTTATATACAGGAACTCGTTCCTGATTTAAAAAGGTTTTCAATAAAAGAAAAAATTTTGAAACCTAATTCCACATGTTATACGATAATCAAAACCTTTTCTAAATTTCCCTACACCATCAGCTTCGCTTGCAACTCAGCATTAGCAGCCGCAACATTGGCAATTACAACCGCAATTTCCAATTCATACCTTAGATCAACAGATGATGGCCTTACCCCATGAGTTCGTCCGGTCTCCTGAATGACTTCATCTTCAACCCCTGTTTCTGGAAAAATCTCACCTTTAGTCGGTTGTTGCTATCCCCTTGCCATCAGACGTTCCAATATCTCCATCATTCTCACCACGTCTACTCGTATCTCTCTCTGTCCTGCTTCCAAAGCTTATATGCGGGCCCAGTTGGTTAGAATAGTCGTCGGGATCTAATCGTTGTCGCCGTTCGACATCTCAAAATCTCTCAATGAAAGCACCTAAATTGTTAAGAACTAGGTCAAAATTACTTAAATCCCCAAATTGAAACCCTAATCCTAGAAATATAATTCTAAGATTAGAGAGTTTTAATTTGACTAGTCAAGAATTTAACTAATCAAACCTCTAGAACTAGCCCTTGTTGGAGAACTAACCCTAGCCCGAGCGATTCCCATAGTTTTGATCTCGCAAAAAGACGAAATAAATCTAGAACTCGGGGTATTAGCTCTTGAACTAGCCCAAACTTCCTAAAACTTTAGAAAAGCCGAATAGAGAAAACTTCTCAATTTTACTGATAATCTGAATTGATTGCTTGAAAGAATACAAACTTAATATATTTATACTAACTCAATAACCTAATGTAGTAGTTCTAATAGGAAATAAATAAAATAGAATCCTAAAACTGTAGGAAATTTTAGAAAAGATTTTGATTATCGTATAACATGCGGAATTGGGTTTCAAAATTTTTTTTCTTATATTGAAAACCTTTTTCAATCAGGAACGAGTTCATGTATATACGCAGAAAAAGACTTTAGGAACTACATAGCTTTTTCTTGATTTTCTTTTTTCTGATTCCTTGATCTACCACCAGATCTTCTGAACTATGACAACGTGTGTGTGGGCACGTCACGGCAAGAGATGGAGGTCACGTGAAAAAAACGCTGGCCGAATCCTGCAAAAGAGAGAAGAGTCGGAAAAAACTTTTTTTTTTCTTTTCTTCTCTTTTTGGTGGCCAAATTCTCTTTCTTTTTCACTTGTATGTTAGGTTAGGTTTTTCCTAACTATATAACACTTATATAGTAGTCCTTTAGGGTTTTAGTTTGACCAAGTCAAAATAGGATTCTAAATCCTATTTAATTTTAGTCTCCCTAAAGACTTGAACCTGTGACCTTTTGGACTATTAAAATAATCTAATTATTTTAATTCTTTTGTCCTAGTCATTATTTAATCACATGACCTCATATTTAATAAATAGAATTAATAATTCATAATCATTAATTTCTATTATTTTATTAAATATTTAATTAATTAAATAATCACATTATTTAATTATTCTCTTTTATTTAAATCACATTACTTTCGTAACACTATTGATTGGACCATTCAATTAATCTACCGTGACCCTCGTTACCAACAACCATAAGGGCTAGCAAGGGGACCTAATGGACCCACAGTTTTGAGTTCCAATAATACTTAGTAATATTAATTAAAACTTCTTTATTTAATATTTTATGATTATTAACCTCGGAGTTATTCCACTAAAAACCTGAGGCTGCACTCTCAGAACTGTAGACGTGTTTATACAATCTGAAGTCTCAGTGTCTATTGATATAGCTAATTGCATATAGTATGATCCTCCACAAATAATTCATAACTAGAGAGCTGGGTCATAAAGTCCGTTATACCCCTCTAGAAATATCTTTTCCTTTAAGTATCATTGATTCTCTAATGAACAATTAAATCCTATCTTCCTCACGGAAGAAGGAGAGCGCTCATAATCGTTCAAGCCCCGAATCAACCCTTAAGGGAACTACTCATCTAATTCAATCAAGAAGGAATGGATTCCACTATTGTGTTCAAACCTTCCCAGCCACAAGCCAAACCGTAACTCTAAGATACAGAGGTATTGGTCGAGATTCTCATCAACCTCACTCATGGTAAATCAAAAGCCACGATCCAACCTGAAGGAGTCGATAAGACACTCAGGATTAAGATCACCTATAAATAGCCATCGTTTATCGATTATATATGAATCTCATCTACTAACGAATCTTGGTGAGAGATTTATATAAATCGTGGCCCAGTCCTATATCATCTCATCATATAAGATGCCTCCATTCTCATGTCAACTACATGAGCGGTCTAGGATAAAACCACCGTACTTTACAGAATGGACCGCAGCAGTAGATCAATCACAAACAAAGTACCCAGCTTTGTTCGCTCTCTACGGACTCTTTAGATTGCATGTCTCAAAATGAATCCTCTATGTATATGACCATCATATACTCATTAAGAGATTACATCTTGCAGTCTAGGATGTTCTTGCACAATACGAATATATTACTGAATATAAAACTTTTATAAACTTGAATGATAATCTGAATAATTCTTATTATTGTCTTTAACTATTTACAATTACAAGCTTTAGGGCATAAATCCCAACAATCTCCCACTTGCACTAAAGCAGATGGGACATGTCTCGTAATTCTAGACCCTCTAGGTGACCTTCAAACACTTTAGCCATAAATAGACCTTTGCAGTTTACAAAACTTTTGCAGTTGATCTTGGAATACGAATCCCTCTGGTTGCATCATATAGATGCTCTCGTCCGGATTGTCATTCAAGAATGCAGTCTTGAAGTCCATTTGCCAGATTTCGTAATCGAAATAGGCAGCTATGGATAAGAGTATCCTAATAGACTTAAACATAGCTACTGGCGAGAAGGTTTCATTATAATCAATGCCTTCCTTCTGGGTGTAACCCTTAGCCACTAGCCTTGCCTTGAAGGTCTCTACCTTCCCGTCTACTCCTCTCTTATACTTGTAGATCCACTTACATCCTATAGGTTTTATCCCATCTGGAAAGTCTACAAGTTCCCAGACTGAGTTGGAGTACATGGACTCCATCTCGAGATTCATGGCTTTAAGCCATTCCTCTTTGTCAAAATCTTCCATTGCATGTCTAAATGTCAATAGATCATCAACACTATCATTAGAAACGACACCCTGTGCCTCTCCAATGCCTAAGTAGCGATCAGGTTGTCGAACAACCCTTCCACTACGCCTCGGTGGTAGTGTATCCTGATTAGGAATTATTTGACTATCAGATGTTTGTGAAATTATAAAATCGTCTACAACTCTTGTAGACTGAGCACTGGTCGTACCAAGTTCTAGCTCCTTTAACACAATCTTACTACGAGATTTATAATTACTCATATAATTATCCTAAAAAAAACGTTGTATTTGTCGATACAAACACTTTGTTTTCTAGTGGATTATAAAAGAATTCACCTCGTGTTTTCTTTGGGTACCCTACAAATAAACATACTTGTGAACGAGGTTCCAGCTTTCTACTCCTATTCTTCAATACATGTACTGGACATCCCCATATGCGAAAATGTCGTAAACTAGCTTTACGACCATTCCACAACTCTAGGGGAGTCTTAGGAACAGATTTGGGTGGAACTACATTCAATATGTAAGCCGCTGTTTGTAGTGCATATCCCCAAAAGGAATGTGGTAATGATAAGAAACTAATCATAGATCTCATCATTTCCATCAAGGTCTTGTTTCTGCTCTCCGCAACACCATTCTGCTGTGGTGTACATGGAGCTGTGAGTTGGGATACTATCTCATGCTCAACGATGTAGTCTTCAAACTCTTGGTCGAGATACTCACCTTCACGATCCGATCGTAGTGATTTGATTGTTTTGCCTAATAGATTTTCAACTTCAGCTCGAAATTCTTTGAACCTTTCAAAAGTTTCCGACTTACGTTGCATTAGATAAACATACGCATATCTAGAGTAGTCATCAATAAATGTGACATAATACTCATAACCACCTCTAGTGCTAACATTCATTCATTGGTCCGCAGACGTCTGAATGTATAAGCTCAAGTGGTTGCGTGGCTCTAATCCCTTTTCTTATAAAAGGTCTCTTGGTCATCTTACCCCTCAGACAAGATTAACAAACAGGTAAAGTATCAATCTCTAACTAACTTAAAGATTCGCTTTTTACTAGTCTGTTTATCCTATCATAGTTTATATGTCCAAGTCTTATATACCATAGATACGTGTCATCAACTGGAGAAATCTTTTATCGCTTTGTTTTAGGTTTTTCAACTTTAAACAATTTAGTATTAAGCAGTGAAGTATGAATTAACGGTCTTAAAACATACAAATTATTTTCTATCGTACCAAAACAAATATTCATTCAATTTCTTAAAATGATAACTGATTTATCTTTAAAAGAAACCTTATGAAACTGTTTCAAGTATTTTGGATATAGAAATCATATTCCTTATAAATCCATGAATGAAATTGACATTGTTTAATAATAGAAAACAATTATTAAACTGTAGTCTAACTACTCCCACTGCTCATACTGAAACGACATCCCCCGTTCCAACAAGCATAGTGAAGGACCCCTCCTCCAGCTTTTGCCAATAATCATTCCAATGTAAAGAAGAATAAAATTAGTTAGTGGCCCCTGAATCTACTATTTAAGGTAAAGAATCATCTTCAACTAAACAAAATTTAATGATAAGTAAATCTGATTTACTTTTCACTTTCTTCTTATTGGAGAGCTCCTCGAAGTATTGAAGACAATTTCTCTTCCAATGACCAACCTCTATGTAACGGAAACATTTTTCCTTTTACTTAGTCAGTCATGGTGCTCTTTATTTTGGGCTAAGCCTTTACTTTACCAGTAGACCTCTTCGTCTTCTTGAAACCAGAAGAAGATGACTTAGCAACATTTGCTTTGCCGGTCTTACCCTTAGTAATTGGTCATGTCTCGGTTACAGGCTCTGGAGGACATTCCTCCGTAAGTACAAATTTAAGGTCTTTGCAGACCATGATTGCGTTCGTGTTGGTTCCACTTAATAAAGTTATCCTGGTTAATATTTCGTTTGCGAGGAAATAATAATGCAGAAGATAACGCTGATATTTAAAGACATAAATCTAAATTAATATCATTTATTTCATACATTCATATCAAATGCTATAGTTCGGCATAAAATTAAATATGATGCATGAGCATATTTTAATGAACTAAAAAATCCCTAAAATTAGTTACTATGCCGCGATAATCCAACATACCACAAGTAAGTACCTATGTAGGCTAGGTTAAATCCTTGCATGTTAGATCAAGACATTCTCAATCGGATAATACACCAGAATAACTCTTTATTCTTATATTATCCAACCACCGCTTTGATTTAGTCAGGACAATAAATTAACAACTTAATTAAGTCCTTTATGAGTGTGACCCATCGTTTCAGAATTCATGAACTTAACTTGAGAGTGCCTAGGTAGGGTAGGTCAGTCCCAAAATACATTCCGAAAACCTATCCATTAGAAAGTCAACCTTGGTATTGACTCTTGTGGACACCCTCCGTAGGGAGGACAAAAGTAAAGCCGTCACGAGGCGCCACTAAAGTCTCACGGTGTTGAACTAACAATGGAAACTGTGGGATATAATGTCATATATCCTTCTCCCACTCACTATTTGTAATTTAGGATTTTCTTTAAACTAAGAGTTTCTAAAACTCTATGTTTCTAGTCTTTACTTAGATTCTACGGCTAATATAAAATCTAAGTTTACTAGTTATAATAAATTATTCAATTTTAACTCTTAAAATATAATTTATTATTTCAATTTCTAATTAACATAAACTATTTAAATAAACTAGAAATTAAATGTGAAATTACCAAGTTTTAACTATTAAAACTAAATCACATTATTTGGTCCAATTATGTCATAAATGTTTAATCAAATTAAATCTAACATTAAATGGACCTAACTAATCTAATTAAACACTTTAATATATAGATTAGTTATTAATGAGACTTACTAAGTTTTTACTTCTAAAAACTAATCTCATTATTTGGTTCTTTTTAATTAAGTAATTAATCTAATTAATCTTAATTAATGTAAGAACCAAACTAATCAATTTAATTAAACTCTTTAATTGGTTGATTAGTCATTAATGAGATTTACCAAGTTTTTACTCTTAAAAACTAATCTCATTATTCGATTCTTTTTAATCAAGTAATTAATCTAATTTATCTTAATTATTACAAAGAATCTAACTAACACTTTAATATAGATTAGTTATTAATGAGATATACCAAGTTTTTACTCCTAAAAACTAATCTCATTATTTGGTTCTTTTTAATTAATTAATTAATCCAATTAATCTTAATTAATGATAAGAACCTAACTAATCTTTTTAATTAAACTCTTTAATTTGTTGATTAGTTAATTAATGGATATTACCAAGTTTGTACTCCTAAAAACTAAATCCATTATTTAATTGTCATTTATGAAATTGTTTCTCATTTTAATCACTTTAAAATAAAATAATATAATATGACAATTATGCATGACATATTATTATGCATGTGTAGGCACACCTAATCTAGATGACATTCATATGTATGACAATACTTTAATATCTATATAATCATCACATGAAAATAAATAAAGCATACGTAATTGACCGAGTGACATGGGTTATCTAACTTAAACAACTCTATTACAATTATATTCCCAAGGCATTCCTTGGTCTTCAAGAGTTCTTTTTCGAGTTGAATTCTTCTTGTCTTCGTTTTCCTAATCAAGTCAAACTTGATTTTTGTCAAAAGTCAACATCTTTTCCAGAGGTCCACGTGTTACCTTAACACGCACCTTAGGTCAAGACGAAACTCTAAACAACCCTAACGCGTGGGAAAGTACGGATGCCAGCAGCGTAGCCGCACGCACGCAAGGTGCGTGCAGCCCTCGCGCGAGCCGCGCTTTCACACACGTTCGTGGGTCATTTCGCCCATGATTTTTCGCTCCAATTTTTTGCCACTTTTCTGCGTTAATATTCACCAATATTTTTCAGAAAATACACAGTAAAATCGCTCTAAAAAAATTCTACAAGAACAGCCCCAAAACCTGCCATGACAGTCCCTTGCGCACAAGTGCACTGCCCTGTTTTGGGTCTGCCGCACAGCCGACTAGCGGCAGAAGGTGAGGGCGTGTCCGGGATGATTTTTTGATGCCGTTTGCGTAGTTTTATTTTTTCGGATCTCTTCTTTTCACTGATTTTTGAATCGCCTTAATCGGACACCGTTTGCTATGGTTTCGCATCAGTTAATTACAAGGTGTACGAAATAGCCAATAACAGATTCGGCTTTAACAAAAAAAAGGAAAATAGAAACCTATAACTCATGACACCATATAATTAACGATCAATTACGCTTTTATAATCATACAATCAAATCATATAACAATAAAACAAATCATACATTCTAGATTTGTGCCTACACAATAATATATCAATAGATCAAGAATCAATAAGAAAAATAAAAAAACAAGAAAGATGTAGTTATTTTTCTTTTTCTTTTGCGTATATACATGAACTTAAAACCAAAAGCTCTGATACCTATTAAAGGAAGTTTTAGAAAAGATTTTGATTATCGTATAACATGCGGAATTGGGTTTGAAATTTTTTTTTCTTATATTGAAAACCTTTTTCAATCAAAAATGAGTTCCTATATATACGCAGAAAAAGACTTTAGAAACTACATACCTTTTTCTTGATTTTCTTTTTTCTGATTCCTCGATCTACCACCAGATCTTCCGAGCTATGACCCGCGGTCTGAAAACGTGTGTGTGGGCACGTCACGACAAGAGATGGAGGTCACGTGAAAAGAACGCTGGCCGAATCCTGCAAAAGAGAGAAGAGTCGGAAATTTTTTTTTTTTTCTTCTCTTTTTGGTGGCCGAATTCTCTTTCTTTTTCACTTGTATGTTAGATTAGGTTTTTTCTAACTATATAACACTTATATAGTAGTCCTTCAGGGTTTTAGTTTGACCAAGTCAAAATAGGATTCTAAATCCTATTTAATTTTAGTCTCCCTAAAGACTTGAACCTGTGACCTTTTGAACTATTAAAATAATCTAATTATTTTAATTCTTTTGTCCTAGTCATTATTTAATCACATGACCTCATATTTAATAAATAGAATTAATAATTTATAATTATTAATTTCTATTATTTTATTAAATATTTAATTAATTAAATAATCACATTATTTAATTATTCTCTTTTATTTAAATCACATTACTTTCGTAACACTATTAATTAGATCATCCAATTAATCTACCGTGACCGTCGTTACCAAACAACCATAAGCAAGGGGACCTAATGGACCCACAGTTTTGAGCTCCAATAATACTTAGTAATATTAATTAAAACTCTTTAATTAATATTTCACGATTATTAACCTCGGAGTTATTCCACTAAAAACCCGAGGCTGCACTCTCAAAACTGTAGACGTGTTTATACAATCTGAAGTCTTAGTGTCTATTGATATAACTAATTGCATATAGTGTGATCCTCCACAAATAGTTCATAACTAGAGCTGGGTCATAAAGTCCGTTATACCCCTCTAGAAATATCTTTTCCTTTAAGTACCATTGATTCTCTAATGAACAATTAAATCCTGTCTTCCTCACGGAAGAAGGAGAGCGCTCATAATCGTTCAAGCCCCGAATCAACCCTTAAGGGAACTACTCATCTACTTCAATCAAGAAGGAGTGGATTCCACTATTATGTTCAAACCTTCCCAGCCACAAGTCAAACCGTAACTCCAAGATACGGAGGTATTGGTCGAGATTCTCATCAATCTCACTCATGGTAAATTAAAAGCCACGATCCAATCTGAAGGAGTCAATAAGATACTCAGGATTAAGATTACCTATAAATAGCCATCGTTTATCGATTATATATGAATCTCATCTACTAACGGATCTTGGTGAGAGATTCATATAAATCGTGGGCCAGTCCTATATCATCTCATCATATAAGGTGCCTCCATTCTCATGTCAACTACATGAGCGGTCTAGGATAAGACCACCGTACTTTACAAAATGGACCGCAGTAGTAGATCAATCTCAAACAAAGTACCAGCTTTGTTTGCTCTCTACCGACTCTTTAGATTGCACGTCTCAAAATGAATCCTCTATGTATATGACCATCATATACTCATTAAGATATTACATTTTACAACCTAGGATGTTCTTGAACAATACGAATGTATTACTGAATATAAAACTTTTATAAACTTGAATGATAATCTGAATAATTCTTATTATTGTCTTTAACCATTTACAATTACAAATTTTAGGGCATAAATCCCAACAAAAACAACTATAATAGGAAATAACATTGACTACTAATACATGTCGAATAGGAAATAGAATATTAAGAAACCTAATACAAAAAAACTAAACTACCTTTAATAAATAAAACTAAAAACCTAAAAAACGTAACCTAATAAAACTGAAATTTCGCAACCAAAATAGTAAGTGTCGCGACCCCTATGTCACGACCGTGAGTCGCGACAATGGGTCATGGTACTCACTATCCGCGAAAACCTTTTTTTTCCTTTCAATAAAAATATGGTTTTCATTATAATCTTACTTTGACTTGGTCAAATAAAACCCTAGAAACCTAGTATATATATGATATGTTACTAGGAAAATATACTAATGCAAATAACCTAATAAAAAGAAAGGAGCTGCCACACCAAAAGGAGAGGAAAAAAAAAAGTTTTTTCTTACTCTTTTTTGTGCAGGTTCAGCCGGCCCAGGGAGAGAGACAAGGCATTGTCTTCTCCTCTTTTCTACAATCTCCATCTCTTGGTCCATGATGTGCTCACACACACATTGTCAAGTCACGGGTCATAGTTCGAAAGACTTAGTGGTGAATCGAGAAGTCAAAGATTCAAGAGACGCATTAAAGGTAATTGTAGTTTAAAGTTTCAATTCGCGTATGTACAAGAACTCGATTTTTGTGAAAATAGTTTTAAAGAAAAGAAAAAATGTTAGAAACCCAATTTTGCTGCCTTTTTGTGATAAAATAATTTTTTCTCCCTTCACTGGACATGTATGAGGTAGACACAATTCTTTAGTCAGTCTTGAATCATATTCACAACTTAAGATAAAGGTTGGACGCCTTTATCTTGTTAAATTATAGATTCTTTTGCGAGCATCTGAGTGGGATCAAATATATTATGATGAGTCTAAAAACATCAAAGTGTAGTGTCTTTGGGCAAAAGGATCTAGTGCACTTGATGCATTGAATAGGATCACAGTAAAATACTTTATTCAAAACTGTCAATAGATAAAAGTTTTCACTTAAGGGCAATTGGAGAGTCTATCTCAATCTTGAGATAAATGATGGACTTATGGTTGCAAGCGTTACCATTTGAGCTGTCAATGAGTACGATTATATGATATAGTATATCCTCGATGGTTTGGTGGTATTCACTTGTTAATCATAGAGGACTTCATTTATAGATATGAACATCGTGACTCTATTTATTAAATGAGAATATAACACCATCATATGGATCTTTTGATGTATTGAATATTAAATCTTAACATTAAGTTTTCAATAGTGGCTATTGAAACATGGCTTTTGGACAAGTCAAAATATCTAAGTTCAAAATATGGTCATATGATTAAAACTAGTAATTAGGAGAGTTATAGGCAGTCTATAAGCTCTTGGCGATTACTGGTATTCTTCACGAGGATACATCATCTCCAATAAGATTATCTAGGGTACAAATGCGAAACACTATCTTATTCTATCTTTATTTAAGATTTCAATTTTAGTTCTTTGGTGGAATGAACTAAAAGTAATAGATTGAACTTAAATGAATCATCTGTTGATTGTGATTAGGTTGTGTCTATTGAAGCTTAAATTTAGATAGCCTGCCAAGATCCTCAATCTACACAAACTTGCATGAATCAATTAATATATTCTACTGGACCAATTAATGGGTCCATTTAGAATTGTTTTTGGGTTTTGGAATCTTAAAGTTTTGAAGAGGTGTGGTCATGTGTAAACAAGACACGCGGTAACTCTTCATATACCTAGAATGGGCGGCCAAGACTGTGGAAAGTCTTGGGCGGCCTTAATGGGGTGCAATTAGTATTTCTTTAATACATTAAGAATATAATTGCACATTTTAATTAAATGGTTTACTCAATTATATTAATGTGTTAATTAAGACATGTAGATTTATTTCTTTTTTAGTAAGAATGGGTTTAGTTCACATGTGGACTTTTTATTAAAGTCCAATGGATTTAATAAAATAGAAAAACAAAATATAGCCCATGTATTAAGGCTTGGGCGGCAAGGGCTAATTTATTAGTCAAATATTTTATTTTATTTTATTAATTAATTAAATGAAAATTAATTATTTATTTATTTAATTAAAAGTCAAAAAAATTTTAACTAGAAGAAGGTCTCTTAGTGTCATACTTTTGTTGGAAGTATGATAAGTATCATGACTCTAATTGATAAGTAGATAACTATATGTTTTCATTTATCTAGTCAAATTAAGAAGTTATGATAAGTCACAAATTAATATTCCAATTTGGAATTGGATTAATATATTTAATCTAATTATCATAAAAGGATTTTAATAAAAGTCAATGACTAGAAATTGACTATACACTTATGAGTTGGAAATCAATTGAACTCTCAAGTTGATAGGAATTTTAGTGAAGTACAAATCATCCCATTGTGAGGAATTCGGCCATACGAATGTTTGAGCAAGAATTTTTGAGCTTTGTTTTGCTTAAGAAAAATTTGTTCAACTCAAAGAAAAGTGTGTGAGGAATTTAGCCAAGAGAGAAAAGAGTAGAGCGTTTAGTTTCAATAGTACACTACTAGTTTTTACATTAAAAGGCTTTGTGTACAACATTGAATTAAGTTCACGCGAATTTTGATTGAAAAATTGAAAATTCAAAAGTGACTAAATGCTCTTACATTATTCTTGAGGTTTGTTGTGACTTAATGAAAATAAATGTTTTTGTTTTCTCCATCCTCAGGTATTACAATTCAAAGAAAAGGGAGTCCACACTTCAAGGTGATTCATGTTCGTGATTAGAATGGAAGATCTAGTGGGAATCAATTCGACGTAACATCAATCATCACGTTAAAAAGGTACGATACCTTTTTATTAATATGTTAATTAATCAAGTGTTAAGGTTCTTTTTAAAGGAAATTTTTTAAAACTATACCAATAAACTTTTTACTTTCGCTGCATACTTTCAAACCGTTTTTTAAATAATTATAATATACTAAAGAGTATTGACTTGAAGTATTCTAATATATATATATATTCATTCTTGCAACTCAACATGATTCCGTGAGCTTCTAATAATCTCTAGGTACGTCTTCTTCGATGAAAATTGAACAAAGGATAAGTGCCCAAAGTTATAGCAGTCCATTTTTCCTACAAAATAATGTACATTAAAAGGACAAACAACAAATAAATATTGGAAATATACAAAAATTTCTTTTCCTCTCGTTCCTTCTCTGAAGTAACAAGAGTGTAAAAGCAGCCTTTCTTCGGGTAGATCCTCATCCTCTGTGAAGACAGCCTTTATCTAAATTTCCATTACTTCTCCTTGCTCTCCTTTTGTTCTTACTAATAAGAGGCGACTTGGCTGGTATGGGTGCTTAGATTTTTCTTCCCCGATCTCCCTTTCCCTCCCTCTCCTGTGTGGGTTGTGCTCGGGGCAGAGTTGGGGTGCTTTCGAGTTGCTGGTGCCTCTTTCGATCAGCTGCCGTAGCATTTGGAGCTGTTGGTGTGCTCAGATCGGGCTTGTGATCTGTTACCGGGGTGATCCGATCGGGGTCTTCTTTCTCGATCTACTTCTAGTAGTGAGCGGTGGTGCTGGAGTTTTCGAATCTGGTGGTTTGGAGCTGCTGTGGTGCTCGATCTTGGTGCTGTAGCAATCGGGTTTGATTGCTGTTGGGTGGAGCTGTTACCCAGTGAACTGGTGGAGCTGTGAGGGCTGTTGTGGAGGGGGCCTGAATCAGGGCCTAGTTAGACCGATCTGGGCAGTACGGGGTCTGGGGGTTCTTGTGGTGCTGCGGCCTTGTTTGCTGCGGTCTTGTTTGCTGCGGCCTTGTTTGTGTGTGGGAATAGCTGCCTTGTTTGTGTGTGGGAATAGCTGCCTTGTTTGTGTGTGGGTTGAGTTGGATTAATTGTTGTGGTTGTTTGGTTTTGTTGGGTTTGTTGTAGGGGCTGCTTGTCATGATGTTGGAGTATTGATTTTTTTACTCAGATCTAATATTTATTTGGGTGTTTTGGTGGCTTTGTTCGGGTACTGGTGCTTTATCAAAGTAGATTGATATTGGGCAGTGCGGATCTGGGCAGGTTATAGGTGGTGCAGTTGGACTGGGTTCAGTTGCATTTTTGTTTGTGATTCATTCAGATTGGGCGGTCAAAATTGGCAGTCTGTGATTTCTTAGGTTCTGGGGTTTTTTTTTGGCTTTGTTGTGGGAGCCACTCTGTGGATCTAGGTCTGTGTATTGAGTAGGTGCGGATCTGGTAGTGGAGGCCAGTGGTGTTGTAGCTGCAGTAGTACTTATAATGGCTACAGATGAAATTTTGAGGCTTTGCGAGGCCCTGTCCTTATCAGAGGAAGATGGCCCAGTCTTAGACATAGCAGGGGATGTTCAAGCTGATGGCATTAGAAGCGTTGAGCACTGCTTAGTAGGGAAGATCCTTTCTCGTAGAAAGGTGAACCGAGAGGCCTTCCGTGGCACTATTGAACAAATCTGGGGTACTGTGGGCCGAATAGAAATTGAAATGGTAGGTGATAATGTGTTTGTCTTCCATTTCCAATCCCTTGAGGATAAAGCGATGGTCTGGTCCAGGGGTCCCTGGCATTTCGACAAAAATCTTATTGTTCTTGAGAAACCGGTGGGGCCTAGTGCAATTTCTCAACTTCGATTCCAATTCTTGGAATTCTGGATTCACATTTACAATATTCCTCTGGCGTGTATGAATTGTAAAGTGGCAAGATTAATAGCAGAGGAAGTTGGGACCATTGTTAAGTTCCCGATGGACTCGAAAGATTTGTGGGGTAAATTCTTGAGAATTAAAGTTAGAATTGACATTACTAAACCTTTGAAAAGGGGTATCCGGATGAGGTTGGAGAATTTTGAGACTATGATTACAGCTTTGATCAAATATAAGAGACTTCCAAATTTTTGCTATGGTTGTGGGTATATCGGTCATTCTGTCAGGGAGTGTCACAACAGTGAGGTGAGGAAGAGTATTATGGAGGGGGTTGAGCCAAAATTCGGGGTATGGCTTAGAGCATCTCATCTAGATCGTTCAAAGCCTAGGCAACGGGGAGAGGAGACATCAGCAGCAAAACCGAAGGCCCATGAAGACATTGAGGATGTTGTCGGAGCAGGTGCAGAGGGTGCCAGAAGAATTGTTATTACTGTTCCAATATCTTCTGACAAACGTGAAGGTAAATCTAATCGGGATATTGAGGCCTCCTCATCAGCCCTGAATAGTGCAGTGAGACAGAAGGGTGGTATTTTGATTCAGGATATCCAGCCGGTAGATCACCCATCTAGGGAGGTCCTTGCAGTAGCACCGACTGAAGATGGTCACTCAGAGGCGTTGGCAAGAATGGATGAGGCAATAGTGGGGTCAAATTTATGTGATGAAGGAGATGTGATTATGTTTGGGTCTTCTCTTGGTAAGCCTACCTCTAAGAAATGGAAAAGACTAATTCGGGGGAGTCCTTTACAGAAGCTTATTCCAGGCTGTCCAAGCCCAATCCAGAAGATGTTACTAGCTAGGCATTATGCCAGGAGGGGTCGAAAGCCAGTGAAGAGATCCCTGAATCAGAAGTTTTCTAGTATTTACGCTGGTTTACCCCCTTCTGAAGCGATTGTTACATATCCTGGTGGGAAGCGTAAAGGTGTTGAAGTTGCTGGGGAGAACCTAGCTGGGAAGAAACAGAAACTGCTAGAGACTGATTTATCGGCGGAGTCTGCGGAGCAGGCCCGCCGGGGGCCATGAGTATCATTTGTTGGAATGTTCGAGGATTGGGGAGTCCTCGGGCGTTCTTGGCGCTCCGGAAGGTTATCCGGAAACAATCCCCTAATCTAGTTTTCCTTTCTGAAACTAGATTAAAAGGTGAGTGGGCGGCAAAGATTAAGACTCAGTTGGGTTTTTCTGGGGGTTTGCATGTGGATTGTGTGGGAAAGAGTGGTGGACTGATGTTACTGTGGAACGATGTGTGGGATGTCTCAGTATTGTCTTTCTCCAGGGGTCATATTGATGTGGTGATTAAAATGGAGAATAACCTTAAATGGAGGTTCACTGGGTTCTATGGGTGTCCTGTCCCTAACCATAGAACCGATTCACGGGAGCTCCTTCGACGTCTGAAGGCAGTCAACAGACTTCCTTGGTTGTGTGGCGATGACTTCAACGAACTCCTTCATATTAAGGAGAAGTCTGGCGGGAATGAGCGAACTGGTCCGGGTATGTTTAATTTTCGTAGTATTGTTGAGTTGTGTGATTTTGTTGATTTGGGTTTTTCAGGGCCTTTGTTTACCTGGAATAATAAAAGGGGGGGTGCTAGAAATGTTCAAGAAAGATTGGATCGCTTTTTTGCTACCGGTCATTGGGTTAATTTGTTTTCGGGGATTAAAGTTGAGCATTTAGGTTTTATGTTTTCTGATCATAGGCCGATTTCGACCAAATTTGTGCATGGTGGTCCCAACATTAGTGGCGATAGAGATCGGAAGTTCAGATTTGAGCCTTTTTGGCTTAAAGATGAAGAGTGCTATTCTGTGATTTGCTCGGCCTGGGGAGGGTTTGACAGTGATACTTCTGGTAGAGGCTTAAGAGATAAGCTGGTTGTGTGTGCTGATCGGCTGGAAAACTGGAGTAAAGTCAAGTTCGGATCTTTGAGGAAAGCCATTGATAGGAAAAGATGTGAGCTCAATCTTCTCTATGATAGGCAGCAATCTGAACAGGTTCTTAATGATATCAAGCTTAGGGAACGAGAATTGGAAAGCCTCCTCTCCAAGGAGGAATTATATTGGAAACAGCGGTCGAGGGTTGATTGGCTACTCGCAGGGGACAAGAACTCTAAATTTTTTCATAGAAAAGCGACGGCCAGAAAGAAGAAGAATATGATTAGCTCGCTGGTGGATGGTAGAGGGATCCGTAGGGAATCTGAGCAGGGTATGTCTAGTGTGGTTTTGGATTATTTCTCAGATTTGTTCAAGTCTATCCAGCCATCATCCTCCGATTTCTCTGCTGCCTCCTCCTTTCTTGAGCGTAAAGTTGATGCCTATATGGCAGGCAGACTTGGAGAGGCCTTCACCCGAACAGACGTGCGTGCTGCAGTTTTTGAAATGGGTCCAAATAAGGCCCCTGGCCCCGATGGTTTCCATGCTTTCTTCTTTCAGAAATTTTGGAATGTGGTTGGAGAGGATGTTTCTAGTGTATGTCTTAATGTTCTTAATGGTGGATGCTCAATCACGGAGTTCAATGCCACTAATGTTGTCCTGATCCCAAAGGTTAAAAACCCGGAGCGTATGATCGATTTCAGGCCCATCAGCATTTGCAGTGTTATTTATAAGACTGTGTCCAAGGTTATGGCAAATTGGTTGAAAGAAATTCTGCCCCACATTATATCTTCGGAGCAGAGTGCTTTTGTATCAGGGCAGTTAATTTTTGATAACATTATGGTTGCTTTTGAGCTTCTCCATTCTATTAAGAAACAGAAAAAGGGTAAAAGAGGGTATGCAGCTATCAAACTGGACATGAGTAGGGCTTATGACCGTGTGGAGTGGGGCTTTCTAGAGCTTATTATGGAGAAACTAGGGTTTCCTAATCAGTTTAGAGCCCTTGTTATGGATTGTGTGTCGACCTCCAAACTTTCCTTCCTGATAAATGGGAAGTCTGTGGGGGAAGTCACTCCGCAAAGAGGGTTAAGGCAGGGATGCCCTTTGTCTCCTTATCTCTTCCTTCTTTGTGTAGAAGTTTTATCTTCTCTTATCAAAGGTAACGAATCTAATGGGCAATCTCTGGGCATGAGATGTTGTCGCGGGAGCCCACTAGTGAGTCATTTGTTTTTTGCAGATGACAGTATTGTTTTTTGCAGGGCTTCAGTTTAGCATTGTGAGAAGTTGAAACAGATCCTAAATGTCTATGAGAAAGCCTCTGGCCAGCGGATTAATTTGCAAAAGTCCAACATTACCTTTAGTCCAAATGTGGAAGATGTCTGCAGTGCTAGTATCTTGAATTGCCTGGGTCTAGTTAATGCCCAAGCTCATGACAAATATCTTGGCCTTCCAACCATGGTGGGGAAAAATAAAAGGAAAACCTTTAGTGACATTAAGGAGAGGGTATGGCGTAAGATCAGAGGGTGGAAGGGCAATCTCTTCTCGATGGGCGGGAAAGAAGTTCTTATCAAAGCAGTGGCGCAAGCTATCCCTAACTTCACAATGAGTATTTTCCAGTTGCCTTCTGCTCTGTGTAATGAGCTGTGCTCTATGATTATGGGCTTTTGGTGGGGTGCCTCAGATGGTAATAAGAAAATTTGCTGGGTTTCTAGAGATAAGTTGTGCTCTCCGAAAATTTGTGGGGGGCTTGGGTTTAAAGATTTATCTCTTTTTAACCAAGCTCTTCTGGGCAAGCAGGCTTGAAGAATTGTTATGAATAAAGACTCGTTGGTCTCTAGAGTTCTTAAGGCAAAGTATTTTAGGCAGGAGGATTTCTTATCTGTCTCGCTGAAACAGGGGAGTTCTCATCTCTGGAGGAGTTTGGTTTGGGGCAGGAGTCTTCTTATTAAAGGCCTTCGTTGGAGGGTAGGTAATGGTAAGAATATCAGTGCTTTTCAGGACCCTTGGATACCAAGGGCGTCCACTTTCAGACCCTTCTCGAAGGCCCCTGTGGATGATCTCATGGTCGCATCTCTCATTTCCCCTTCGTCCCATTCTTGGGATTTGGCTAAGCTTGATCAGGTCTTTGTGGCAGCGGATAGGGATTCTATTCTGGAAATTCCTCTGAGTTTTGGTGATTGTAATGATTCCTGAATCTGGCATTTTGATAAGAATGGGGAGTATTCTGTGAAGAGTGGGTATAGAGTTGCAGCGCAGGAAAGACTCTCCCTCAAAGGTTCCTCCTCGTGTCCGGATTCGAAATGGTGGCTTGCACTTTGGAATCTCAACATCCCCCCCAAAATTAAAATTTTCATATGGAGAGTTTGTCTCAATGCCATTCCGTCTCTTTGTAATCTTTGCTCTAGGAAGATTGTGGTTGACCCGTGTTGTTCTAGATGCGGTGATGCTCCCGAGAGTTCAGCCCATGCCCTTTTTTGGTGCAGCTCCGTGCGTCCTATTTGGGAGTCCACTGTTTTCTGGGGCATTCTCAATTTGCAGTGCCATATTTCTTGTTTTGATTTGATCCTGTGGGTTTTTGTTAGGGCTAAGAGAGCAGAGCTCGAGGAGTTCTGCATGATCCTGTGGGGGGTTTGGTCTGAAAGGAATGCTGTCTGTCATTCTAAATCCCCCAGGTTTAGTGCTGATTTGGTTTCTTGGTCTCTCTCTTTGCTTCGTGAATTTCAGGGTACCCAGAAGGTCTTTGGCTCTCCTCTCCAGCCCCCCAGGCAGCCTCGCTCTTCTCCGTGGTCGCCTCCTCCCGCAGGCTCCCTGAAGTTGAATACCGATGCAGCAGTGAAGCCTGGTTGTTCTGTGATGGGTTCTGGTGCCGTGGTGCGTGATTCTCAGGGCAAGGTTGTTGCAGCTTCTGCCAAGCCCCTCTTGGGGTTTTTTCCTGCAGAGCTTGGCGAGCTGCTGGCGTTGCGAGAGGGGTTGCTGCTGGCGAAGGAGTTCAACCTGATTATTGAGTGGGTTGAGTTAGATGCTGTTAATGTTGTGGCTATGGTGTGTAACTCTCTTTCTAGTTCTGTTATGGACCCTATTTTTTCTGATGTTAAGGCTCTATTTAGGGCTGTGGGAGTTTCCAACTGTCATGCCATTTCTCATTCAGAGAATGGAATGGCACACTCTCTTGCTTCCCTAGCCTTTTCCTCTAAGGAGGAGTTTTTTTGGTTCAATCCTGAACCTAACTTTCTTGTTGGTCTTCTGTAATAGAAGCTTTTATTGATATCAAAAAAAAAAAACAAATAAATATTGGAAATTAACGCACCTTTGTTGTGAAAACTGAGCTACTGTGAAGACACGGGGTCCCGATAGAGGGTTGAATTGTGAAACTCGTAATGATGAGAGAGAAAACCTAAGTTGTCTGATTTTGATTTTTGTAAGTTAGATGAAAGATAAATAAAGTTGCTTTTATGAAAGAGAAAGAAAAGTTGTGTATGACAGACTTAAGTTTTCAATTTTAAGGGTATTATTGTCCATGAAAAGCCACCACGTGAAAATGTAAAACTAACTTTTGTTAAAAATAATCTTTTTTTTTTCGAGAATCACTATTTATGAATTTTGTAAACCAACAATGGCTATGCTTTGCAATTCCCACACATTTATATATATATATATATATGAAAAAAACATTTAAGTCAACCCCCACTTAATATATTATAATAAATATCTTTCAATTAAAAAGTTATTATTAAAAAATGTTTCTTGTTAATCTCATTGATCCAAAGGTTGGGATTGAAAGATGAACATTATAATATATTAATGAGTATTGACTTGAAGCATTATATATATATATAGGTTGCCGATATTGTTACCAATAAATATAATTTACACACTTATTTTATAAATACACCTATATTTAAAATTTAAAAATTAAATTAGAATAAATAACATCAAACCCACTTGAGGTTTATTAAATTACATTTAGAATCAATGTTTATATAAACTCATATTGAACTCCACTGATATTAAGTTTGACCATTAAAATAAAGGAAAAGTAGAAAAAGAAGCGAGAAATCTATAGTAGATCCACCATAGATACACCATGGATCGTAAACCAAGGAAGGTTCGAGTTTACTTTTTAATGGTCAAACTTAACGCAATGAGAGTTCAATATAAGTTTCTGTAAACTTTAATTTTGAGCACAATTTAATGAACCTCGGATAGGTTCAGTGTTATTTGTTCATTAAAATTATTATTATAAACACCTATTCTAGGCCAATAGTACCTTTATTAGAATCAATTTACTTATTTTTACACCATTTATTTATAGATCCTTTTAAATTATTAATACACTCAATTTAATATTTATATCATCATATAAGTTGAAAATTACATAAACATTAATTATATTTCTTTCCATACTTAATTTTTTCTCTTAAAAAAAAAAATCTCATAAATAAAGATCAATATATGTCTCATCCTTTTTTTTTTTTTTGAAAATTATGTCTCACTTTTTATTTATTGATAGAGTTTATAACAAGATATAAAAGAAATAAAAAAAAAAATCATTTTAAAATCTATAAAAATACATACCTTCATATAATCAAATCCTTTAAGATTTCTTTTTTCATTACTTTATTATATAATAATCATTTATATTACGAGGGAATTTGATACTTGGAATAGAATTAGGGTTTACTGTTGGCTTTGTTTTTTTTTTCTTAAATAAAATGTTTAATATAGTTATAGATAATACAAGTGTAATTAATGGTATACATTACTATAATGTATTTTTAATTAAAATAGTTAGACCAAATTGGTCATTTTGTGTTGGGATTATTTGATAATTCAAATTTTTAATAAAATATGGTTGTGTATATAAAAAAATTGGCCTTTTGTCATTATGGGGTACAGCTGCATAGATTTCGAATTTTGAGGAGTAGAGACCCAAAAATAGGCCTTTTGTTGATGTGGAGCCATTGGACTTTAAATCCACGAGGTCCGTTACAAAAAAATTCAAGTTTCAATCCACTCACAGAAAACCAGAAAAAACGAATTCAGTGAAAGAAAAGCGTAGATACAACAGAGCAGGTACAAGCAGACCTCGGCCCCACCCCTACCCCCAACCTCACCGTCGACCGCGAAAAGGTATCTGAACTCCTGTTTCTTTGAATTCCTTTCTTATTAGGGTTATATGAGGTTGGTTGAGTGTATGATTTCCCATGCATTTTTTGTATCCTACAACAGCCCCAAATATTAGCAGTTGTGACTTGTGAAATTGATGGATGTAACTTACAAAGGATGGCAAAACGGTCCGGGTTTTCTCGACCCGGATCGGACCCGCATAATGCGGTCCGGGTGTAAACCTGGACCGCATTTAGAATACCCGGATGTTAACTTTAGTTTTAAACCCGGATTAATTGCGGGTCGAATGCGGTTTAAGATCCGGGTTAAATGTAAACCCGCAATAACCCGCATTGAAAATGAATCAGGGTTCACTTTCACCTCCTCCAGCCTCCAAGCTTCTCTTTCACGATTTCAAACAAAAAAAAGCCTCCTCTCTTTTCTGCTCAAGCTCATCTCTTCTCCTCTCCTCTGCTTCTCTAAGCTCCTCTCACCTCTGCGATCGTCTCTACTCTCTTGCCGTGTCGACGTAGCACCTCTTCCGTCGCCGGTCGCTGCCATCGGCAAAACTTCTCACGGTTAGTCGAGGTTCTTACGGTCGCTGCCATTTAAAAATCTCTTATCTTCACTCACTCTTCTCTCTCTCGCAGGGATTTCTCGAAACCCAGAAAAATTTCTTTTGATTCTCGAAACCCATAAGAATCCAGGTACTTTTCTTTTATTTTCTCTGAGATTTTCGTTCTTTTTGCTGTTTTGGTTTTAGTTTGGTTCCTGTCAGTCCCATGAACAAGAATGTATTTGACATAATAATTATTAAATTATGTTGCTTTTTCATAAACAGAGAATTATAATAGTCAGATTGCTCTACCCTAATTGTGGGTATTGGTTCTGTTCTGTTTGTAACAACAGAACAGACAAAACCCATAAAAATCTGCTAAAAACATTGTAGAATCTAGTACAAATTAATTAATGTTGCAACAACAATATCTGGTCTTAGTTGGTTTTTCTTGTCTTTTTATCCAAGTAGCCATGTTGCTTGGTCTAGCCTCACAAGTCCTCTGAGACAGCTGTTGGATAAAACGAGATTGCTTTTTTAATTTAAACTTGTTATGGAGTTTCTATATCTAAGTTTATTCAGTTTCTATATCTAAGTTTATTCAGTACAGTTCATCGTAGAAAGTTTTGTTCAGATTTGAAGTTTCAAATGGTTGTTGATTTGTTTAATGATGGTGGTTTGAGACTTAGCAGCTTTGTCTAATTTGCATTTCCATATCATGAATTCATTAATAGGATGCTGTTATGAGATCTACTTGATAAAAATTGGAAACACCTTTCCATGATGGTAAATTGCATGGGAATATTATCATTGGGTTTCTTAAGTGGACTGTTATATATTAGATTACACGATCTGGTTTGGTTGTTGAAGTGAACTGTGCATAGTTCCAAATACTTTTGATGACTGCTTGGTTTCTATGTGGTGCTATTGTGGGTTGCTTTGGTGAAACAAATGAAGTGGAGACCATCGATTAAAATGACTTGGAGCTGTAATCTTAAAATGTTTTTTCAGATTGCAGCAAAATATAAATGTTTAGATTTGCATTAGTATTTTATGATCTTGCTGTTGGTTGCCATGGCATTGTATGATCTTGCTGTTGTTTTGTTGCCTGATGGGCCATTAAGGCTAGCTACCTTATATTATTGAAGTTTTTAGGCTCTTTTTTGTCTTTAACTTGGTAGGTTGTTGTTGTTGTCGCTGGCTTGTTGGTCATGCTCGCAGCAAAGTATATGCTGTGGAAGGAGTAGATGATGAAGAGCCATTAACACCACTTTAATTTTTTTTTTTTATTATTTAAATTTGGATTTTATGTTATTTATTATTGTTCATTTTTAATAGTGTATAAAAAATTGATTTATGATTGTTTAGATTTGGATTTTATTTTATTTATTATTGTTGATTTTTAATAGTATGTAAAAATTGAGTTAGTTTAATTTGTAAAAAAAAAATAGTTTAAATAAGAATAACTTCAAATCATGTTTTACAAAAACCTGTGGAAAATAGACTTCCATATCTTTTTCCTATTGGTTTATTATTTGTTAAATTTGAAGTTCGTTTGATGGGTAAAACTTTGGTTTGAAAAGTCAATTTTGCAAGGAACTGAACTACGGACCCCGCTGGAAGCGATGGGAGCCGAGAGTCAATGCTGGAAGCAGTGGCAGCCGAGTGCTACCACTGGCAGCAGTGGTGGCCGCTGGAAGCGGTGGGACCAGAAAGACCTACAGCTGGCAGCGGTTTTCCACCTGAAACGAGAATTTCTGATTTCGGTTTATGGAAATTGCTTTTGGAATTTTATCGAAACGAGAATTTCTATTTTAGAAAGTTTTACTCTTTAAACTATTTTGGAAAATGTGCTTCAATTTTCTCGTAAGGTTACTGTATCCAGTTTAACAAGTTATACTTTTTAGGAAAACTCTTTCTAGGGTTTTTGGCCTATAAATAGTGGTTTTCTCTTTCAGTTTTTATTTGTCTCTTGCATGTTTTATCTCTCTTAGTTTGCTTAATTTTCATATTTTATTTTAGAAGAGAGTTTTCTTTTTAGAAAGTTTAAGACTAGATTCTTTTGCATTGTTCTTCATGTTCTAGTCTTCATAGTGTGTTTTGATCATAGCTTACTATTTGTTTGTTCATTCATACATGAGCGGTAGATCGTTCTCTCTAGGTTGATAGTTTGAATCTTGAAGGTGTTCGAGGTATGAGATTGATGTCTTGAGGTTTGTGGAAGACGAAGTCAGCGAGAAACGTTGTTATGATCGCTAATAAAAGGCTTGCGGGTAGATATGATTGGATTAACACTAGGATATGGGTGATTAAGAGGATTAGCATGAGGGTGTAGACAAACTATTAACTAGTGGCTTGTGTAGCTTAAGTGGCAAAGAGGTGGTTCTGTGGTTTTCACTCGTTGGGATTTTTGTTCATGCTAAAATCGTGTGTTAGCTCTCTCTCTTTATACTTTTATAATTGTTTTGTTTCTGTATTATTTGTTGAAAACCTATTCACCCCCTCTAAGCTTGTCATATCATATAATTGATCACTTTCAGTTAAAAAATTTAAAAAAAATGAAAAATAATCACAAAAAATATACGGAAGAGAATTTGGGGGGGAGGAAACATGCACCAATTAAACAAATAGAGGAGGCACAACCACCTTCCTGAAACTTTTTGGGGGGAGGGTGCAGGCTTCTCCCTTGTATTGTGCTGGAGGCTGTGCAACACCTCCATCAATGCGTTGACAAGGGCTGTTGCACAGCCTCCAATGTTTTTTATTTTTATTTTTTTATGTTACAGTATTTGTTATATTATTTAAATTATATTTATTGTCAAAATTTTTTTAAAATATTTATTTAATTTAATTTTTATTTTTTTTGAGAAATTTTTATTTTTATTCTTATATTAATCTTTATATATATATATATATATTACTGCATGTGTATTCCACACAGTATTTTTTATATTTTTATTTTATGTTTTATTATATATTGAATTTGAATTTATTTTATTTTTCTTATGATGTTGTTTTTAAGGTTTTTTTTTCAATATTTGTAATATATTATTTTCTTAAAAAAATAATGTATTTAGCATTATTATTTAATTTTAAAAATTTATTGAATTATCTAAATGGGTAAAATTATTGAATGTAAAAGGTTGGAGGACAAAAGAGCCATTTTTACTCACTAAGTAAATATAAATAGCAAAATGGTCAATTTACACTTTTTATCACTGTTAAAAGTTTGATTAGAGGCACTAGATTGATGTATTTTGAAAAAATTAAGGGATCAAATTGATATTCACCCTTTTTTAATAAATAAATAAATAAAAACTCTTTTGGTCTGTTTCTGTCCTCCCTGTTAATTGAACTCAGATCCTTTAACTGAAATCTGAGCAAATCTCCACTCAAATCGTTGATCTCATCAAAGGAATACTATCCTCTCTTCTAATCTTTTATCATTTTCATCAAATTGGCTATAAATGGAAAACCCTGACCATATAAATTCAAAAACTTTTGATGGGAAATGAAATTTGAAGTGTTTTTTATTGTTGGGTTTGTGTTAACAGGCTAAAATGGCAACAGTTAGAAACCTGAAAATAAAGATGAGTACATGCAAACGCTTGGTGAAGGAACTGGATTCCTACGAGAAAGAAGTTGAGAGAGAAGCCGCCAAAACTGTTGATATGAAGGACAAAGGAGCTGACCCTTATGACCTTAAGCAGCAGGTATCTCTTATTATCCATTCATATCTACATATTATTGTTATTGTTGTTATTTCGATTTTCTTGCGTAAAAGTTGTTTATTTGATCATCAAAAAGGTTTGCTTGTTTCTTGTTATAAATAATGTTTGTGAATCTTTTGTGGGAAGTTGATCTACTTGGTTGGAACATGCTTATTCATTCTCTGTTTACTTTTGTTTTGTTCCTTTTTGGACTTTTAAGGGAACCAAGATGATTTATGTTGTTCGTGGTTGAGAGAAATAGAGTCTTTATGTTTCTTTTCCTGGTTATATGTATTTTTTCCATCTATGTTGTCAAGATATTTGACATTTGATTTAGAGTAGTTTGGAATGTCAGATGATTGTAATGTGTTATATGGTTTGTATTCTATGTTAATTTGTTATAATGCTTTAATTTCTGGAGTTTTAGAAATTATATTGCTATTCCTTGTAAGTGATTAGATGTCATGACAATTTGTAGTTTTGCCAAGCTTGCTCAGTTTTCATAATTTTATCAGTCTGTTCTCTTACCCGTCTTTTGGTTCCTTAGCATTTTTTAAATTTTGGCTCTAGCCCATTATGTTAATTTTAAAACTTGATAATAATTTTAGTAGTTATCGGAAAACAAAGTTACATGAAAAGCTAGCCCAAAAATATAAAAACAAACAGATCCTGAGAAACTGTGCAAAATCTGTGATGGGAGTATGTTCAAGATAAGTATTTAGACAGGCTGATTTGTTTGTATACTGTAGCTGTTACAAAGATTTTGGATAATAATGAACTCAAAAGAGAGATTTAAGGACAAGTTATGGTAAAGGACAAATTTCGGGGAACCTACTTGAGGTTTGCCATTTTACATCCGAAAATAATTTTATAGAAAATTGACAGCGAACTCTCCTGCCATTACCGTTGACTGTTAAAGATAACTGTTGATCGTTTTAAAAGTTCAAAAAGACCAAAATATCCCTAATTAAAAAAGGATAAATTACAATTGACCTACTTAAGGTTTACCATTTTACATCCGAAACAACTTTATGGAAAATTGACAGCAAACTCCTCTGTCGTTACCGTTGACCGTTACAGATAACCGTTGACCGTTTTAAAAGATCAAAAAGAGCAAAATACCTCTAATTAAAAATTTAAAAAATAAAGGGTGAATTGCACTAAGATACCCTAAGTTTCGCTTAATTTTTAAAAAAAATTAAAAACAATAAAAAAATTTAATGGATCTTCACCATTCATCAATCTTGATGAACGATGGAAATTGTATTAAACAAATAACAATTATAAAAATAAAAAAATAAAAGAAATAAAAAATAAATTTTGGTTGGATGGAGATGGAGATCCATTTTCTATATTGGATCTCGACTATCCATCAGGATTGATAGACGGTGGAGAATCTCCATCAAGAATAAAAAAAAAAAAAAATTATATTGAATTACTCAATAGATCCAATTTCTAGCGATGGAGATTTTACTTTTTCAAATTTTTTTTTTCTTAATGGAGATCTAATTTTCAGATTAGATCTCCACCTCCATCTCCATCCAACCAAATTTTTTATTTTATTTTTATAATTGTTAGTTTTTTAAAAATTAATATGATCTTCATCATCCATCAAGATTAATGAACGGTGGAGATTCATTAAATTGTTTTTTTTTTATTGTATTTAATTTTAAAAAAAAAAATAAGAGAAATTCAGAGTACCTTGGTGCAATTCACCCTTTGTTTTTTAAATTTTTAATTTTTTTAATTTGGGGTATTTTGGTTTTTTTGAACTTTTAAAATGGTCAACAATTATCTTTAACGGTCAACGGCAATGACGGGGGGGTTCATTGTCTATAAAGTTGTTTATATCTGTAAAATGGTAAACCTCAAGTAGGTTCGCTGTAATTTATCCTTTTTTAATTAGGGGTATTTTGGTCTTTTTAAAATTTTAAAACGGTCAACGGTTATCTTTAACTGTCAACTGTAACGACAGGGGGGTTTGCTGTCAATTTTTCATAAAGTTGTTTCCGGCTATAAAATGACAAACCTCAGGTAGGTTCGCTTTAATTTGTCAGCTAGGTAAAATTGTTAAGAGTTGAGTTTTATGGTTCTGGATGTGGAGAAGACTATTGATCCATTTTATTCAATTAAATATTGATTGCCATATGCATTAGATTGAGCTCGAAATTGAACAAGGAGTTTGGCTGTTGCATCTCAGACTGATATCTTGATTGTCTTATCGGAGTCATGGCATAACATTTTAACTAATTAGTGCCTTATTTGGCCAGTGCTAGTCTGATGATATCAAAGTTTAATTTGTTCTTTATAATCATTGTTGTTGTTGGTTGGAGTGAAAGAATTAAACTGCATTGCATATTCAAAACTTTTCGTGCTATATACTTATCAAAGAAATTAATTTGTGTGGGCAGGAGAATGTGCTGGCCGAGTCAAGGATGATGATTCCTGATTGCCGGAAGCGTCTCGAGGCTGCAATGGCTGACCTGAAAGGGACTCTGGTATTATATCATTAATCTTTACTATGCTTGCTTCCATAGTTATTGGCTTGAGTAACTGCCACAGTGATCTTACTTACAGCTTCTTTAATTGCCCCATCTTGGAATTTGAAACCTTCTTTTGAATCTGACTTTGATGTGGAGGATATCATTTAAAAATTCTTGTAATCTTTGAGGTTGTCTGTCTGCACTCCCCATTTTGCTTTCATACTTTAATTTGTAGAGGAGAGAGGTAGTTTGTCATGTAATTGAAGTACAAGATGTAGAAATTATTTACTAGGCACGTGTCGATCTCTTGTCTTGGGATATCGGATAATTAGAAGGCGATGCTGCTGACATACTTATATATGTTCACAAAATTTCAACTTAGTTGCGGGAATTTTTGCAATTCTCTAATTAAAATCATTATGTGTTTTAGTAAGTAATTATTTCACAATAAGTCATGAATTTTATTCTTGTTTAATCCTTAAGAAGTCCTTTCACTCATTGAATTAAGATTTCCATTCCTGATTAGATTAAGAGTTTAGTTTTAGTTCTATACAAGCAAGTATTGTGAATCAATTCAATAAGAGATCCTAGTTGGAAAAACTATGAAGTGCTTTTGTTCCACAATTCTTTTAGGTGAGAGCAAACGGCATTAATGAAACTTTAAGGTCTTCTTTTATCTATTCTATTCCCTTGTTTTTTTATTTTTTTATTATTATGATTAATGTTTTACATAATTTTCTTTTAGTACCATATTACATCGTCAAATTCTGATTTTACATAACCAATTCAATTCATTATCGAATGATATTCAGAAACTTTAGTTACTATTAATGGTTACTGGTTATAGGTACATTTGCATACTGTTCATACTACTCTAACAATCCCTGTTTTAGCTTTTGCTTACTTTAGCTAGATCACCCAGTTTCATTGATTAGTAACCCAATTATCAAATTGATTAGTAACCCAATTATCAAATTGATGGGTCACTATACATCTCCACATCTCCTGGGGATATCTGGGAGGATCAAATGAACTTTGTGTTTTGTCCAACTTGAGTTAAAACTAAAATGGCCAACCCTAGGGTAGGTGCAATTTTTATTGATCGCTAACTAGTTTACAGACAAGTCTTCTCTCATTGCTTACTGGGTTACTGGATGAAGTTTTATTCTCATGTAGTGCGTTCATGGCTGGTCATTTGTTTGCCAAATGAAGATTTTAAATAAAAGATCAAATTAGTAGAGCATGATGAATTCCATGCTAAAAATGATTTTTCTCAGGTTGAGTTGGAGGAGGTGCAACTTGAGTTAAAACTAAAATGGCCAACCCTAGGGTAGGTGCAATTTTTATTGATCGCTAACTAGTTTACAGACAAGTCTTCTCTCATTGCTTACTGGGTTACTGGATGAAGTTTTATTCTCATGTAGTGCGTTCATGGCTGGTCATTTGTTTGCCAAATGAAGATTTTAAATAAAAGATCAAATTAGTAGAGCATGATGAATTCCATGCTAAAAATGATTTTTCTCAGGTTGAGTTGGAGGAGGTGAACCAGGAAGGCCCAGAAATTGAGGATGCTCGTAGCACTATAACGGAGGTAGAAAAATTGTTTCAAACAACAGAAGATTAGAATCATAGCTCATATTAACAGTTGTAATGTTTAGTACTTGACATCAATGGTTATGAACCTTATATCATTTGTGTTCCTTGTCAGTCAGCTGGCATAAAATGATGCTTAAATGCCTTTAATAATCTGAGTCCGTTCTCCTAACTGTTATTTGTAACTTTGTATTTGTATTACGTTTTTTCCCCCTGAATCAGAGATAGCTTTGAACTATGTTTCTTTTTATTCAGTTGATGTGCTTTGCGGGCATACTGAAAGGCTTGCGATAGCATTTAGATTGTTAAATACCAAACAAAGGACTCCTTTGTAGGTAATGAAGAAATCTGTGTTTGTGAAAATGTCAAAGAGAAATATTAGTAAGGGAGGGATGCCAAAGCAGAGATCATTGGTGATGAGTTCTTCACTTGAACATCTGAAGTAAAGCACTACATTTGTCTCGTATGCATCTGAGGTATGAAGCAATTTCTCTTTGGTGGCTTCTGAATTGATATTGCATAATTGATCCACTGTGTATATTTATTTTTGGTAAAAATATTCACAACTTGGCAAACCCATCAGCGAGATAAGTAAGCATTTGAATACATTACATGTTGCTAAATTCTTAAGTTTCAGAATAACTCTTCAGTTGACTCATTTATTAATATCAGCAAATGTGGTGTGGATTTAGTTTTTACAGAGGCTGGCTCTGTTTTGCATGGCGCTATTGACTGAAACTAACAGTGAGTGATTTTGCAGATGAGATAATATATAACATATTGTTATTGGATTATTTCATGTAATGAAATTAATTACTTTTACCAACCTGTAAATCTTTGATAATTTTATGTGTTCTCTCTTTTATTATGCTTACAATTCAAAAATATTTTTTTTTTCTAACAAGGATTAAATTAAACAAAATCAAGTTAACAGCTAACTAAAAAAAATATCTTATGCTTTTACATATTTTAAAAACATGAAATTTAATTTCCCATTATTATTTCATAACATGGGGTATGCATGCCAGCAGTACAAGTTAATAGATTAATTACTGTAATTAATTCAAAACTAAATAAATTAATTAGTATATTTCAATTTAAATCAAATAGTAAAAGATCTATTGACTAAAAATATTTTTAGGTGTTAACTTAAAATTGTATTTATAATATTACTAATAAATTTAACTAATTATTTAAAAAAATAATAAAATTAATTAGTATAATTGTTTTTCATAGCATATTCCTTATGTCTACCAAATAATTATAATATTGGTGACTTTAAATTAATATTTAACTTAAGCTATCTATACTTTTTACTTATACAATGATGAAGTTAACACTATTTGTACTAAATTAACATTGTCATTTATTATGTTAACTCTATTTGTACTAAATTAACATTGTCGTTTATTATAACATTACCCTTTGTAATGTGATGAATTGCACCATAAGTATTATGTACAATGAAAATTTGTTAGACTACAAGTGTAAATCTTTACATCAATGGTTTTTTTTTTTTTTTAACTATTACAATAAATTCTTAATTTTGAGAATGGAGACATAACTCGAACCCACGACTCTAATAGTGTAACTATGACTTTGGTTTTATTATATGTAAAAATTGATTTATTACCTAATATGTAAGAGTTTTTGCATGCATGTTTGGGATGATGGGGTCTAAAAAATACAATTTTAATTATAATTACACATTAATATTTTGACTGCGTTGGCCACCGTTAACTTAACAATTATGTTAACGATTGAAGGGAAAAATAAAAATTTGCTCTTTCACAATTTTTGAATTGAATTTTTTAGTTATTTTATTTATTTAATAAAAAAATAATTTTCTCTTTATAAAATTGATTTTTTAATTAAATTTTAAAATTAATTAAAAAATCAATTTTATCTCAAATCAAATTCCACAACAATTCTCTTTTATCTCTCAAAAAATAAAATCCACAAAAAAAATCATCTACTTCAATCAAATTTGATAATAAATAAATAAATAAATAAAACTCCCTTCTTCATCAATCCTCATCTTCATTCATCCAAATTCTTAAAAAAAAAAATAGCTAGAAAAAGGGCTCAAATCTGCCTGTTCTATCGCAGATGGAGAAGCTCCATTGCAAATTGCAGCTCTATCTGTTATGGAGAAGCAATCTGCTCCATTTGATGGAGCTTGAAGGAGATCTGAAAATTTTCAAATCTCCTCCCAATTTATTATTATTATTTTTAAAAATAATTTATTTTTATTTTTATTTTTAAAAAGATTATTGTTTAGTGGTAAGATTGTTTGATGAAAGGAGGTGATTTGATCTCCTTCATGCATTTTTTTTAAATAAAATAATTAATTAAGTAAATTCTCATTAGGTAATAAAGACGTTTATACCCTTCAACTGTTAACTTTACCATTAAGTTAACGGTGATCAACACAGTAAAGGGTACTAATATGTAATTATGGCCACACTCGCATTTTTCATGGTGTTATGTAGAAAAGTCAGGTTATGTTAGTGCAGTTAACCCTATATTGTATTAAAGGTAGATTGTAAATGCACATCTTTAGTTTGTCTTGTGCAAATATTATATTAGCTAATGCCTTTTAACGATATTGTAATTCAATTAATTAAAATCCAATAAATATCATATTATTAATTAAAAAAGAAACTAAATAAGAATTGTGAAATTAAAAATTATATTAAAAATCCTATAATAATATTAATAATGATAGCTTTGAAAAAAAAAATAAATAAAAGAAATATAATATAATAAGGGAATAATGGATGTCATGTGCCATAAAATCAATATGGTTCAATAAATGCCTCGTAGTCTATTAATTGTATTACAGGTTTTACTGGAATAAAATCATACAAGATTTAAACGTGAAGTCCCTAAGGATTGCATAATAGGATAAAAAAATATAGAGAATTGTTGACGTGTGAATCACGTCAGTGCAATAAACAGTAAAAATAATGATTTAATAATCAAAAGAAGATCAAAGACGCAAAGTTTTAAAGTGATTCGGCTAAAAATCAAAGCCTACATCCACTGTTATATTATTGCTTTAGCTTGCACTTAGTATTTTTCTCACACAAATTATAACTCTAGTACCAGTGATAACCCTTCCATTTTATAGTATTCAAGGGGTGGTGTCATTACTGGTTTACATTGAGTGAATCATTAAAAGTCAGGAATAAAATAATTCCTCTAATCAGTGTAAATAAATCAGGAATATAATCACCTAATTGCAGGAATTAAATACAAATTCAAATTCAGTCAATTGGTGTGATCAGATCCCTCAAATCATGGGATCTTTCCTTATCTGGAAAACACGCTTCGCGCTAAGTGACTATGAGCTGGGGCTAAACTATGACAACGAGATGAGAGGCGACGAGGTATTCCTAGCTCGCTAGAGCGTTGTAGCCTGCTTTGAATTTCAAGAGTTTAATCCCCTCCTCACCTCTCACAGTTGGAACTTGCACGCTACTTCAATTCCACCAACTTTCCAGCCCGTTGGGTTTTGTTGATTTTTCCAGGCCTATTGGGCTTTGTTGACTTTTCTAGGCCCATTTGGCTTATGAAATTATATGCATAACATTAGCCTCCTAGTTTCTAGCTCGATAATATCGTGGTTGAAGCTATGATGAACTCAGTGGAGAAGCGACCTACGAGCTTAGTCTGGAATCCTATTTCGACCTTGACAGGCTACTGGTCGCTTTGCCAGGTTGCTGTGATAGTCTCCATTCTGATTCCACTAGTGGCCACTATCATGTCAATCGTCAAATCTCATTAAGCGCATTTAATGCGTGAATGCTATTAGTCGTAGCCCTTTGGTTGCCCCCACGTATTTTGACTTCCGAGGTTGTAGCCTAGCCGTTGGACTTCACCACCTCATCACTACCTCGATCCAACGGTTAGGGGGCTAAGATATAAATAGGGGAACTCAACACTATTTCCCTTACATTTACAAAATTTTGAAATAGCAGCACTTTGCAAAATCCTTTTCTCTCTGAAACTTCAGACTACTAGCAACTCTCGTAGACTCCGTTTCTGGTGACAAAGGCTTCTTCCGGCGATTAACCACAAGTTCTGCTCACTTTGAACTCCGCACCTCGATTTCTACGGTGAGTTTTCTATAAAATCCCCTCTATTTCTCCTTAATTGCTTTCGAGTCGGTGCTTTTTCATTTTTTGGTCTTTTCCGGTTTGTTTGAGAAATTGGGAGTCCGGTGTACATTGTGTGTCGACCTTTCTTCTCCATACAAAGCCTAAAACAACCACGACTCGTGAGGACGTTTTTGATATGAGTCTTAGGGCATCGTAGGCACTAGAGTTACCCCTGCTAACTTCACACTACTAACTTATAGATTAACTTTTTGTGTAGATGTTGACCTCGAGTAATTAGAAATGTCGCTTCCATAAGGTCAGTAGGGATGATTCCTCCAGCTCGGAGGGAGGTTGGGCTGGGGTTCTCGATGACGCGGCCTATCAAAACATAGTAGAGGCTGTTAAGAACTATAAGAGATTTCCAGCTGATGGTGCTTCAACCCCTGGCCGAATGGATACCATACCGCCCAAGAGAAAACGTGCTAGAATGGTTACAGTGGCGAAGGTCATTGATGATCAGGAGGAGGGCATGAAGGATGTGGGCGAGGTGAAGGTAGGGGCCAACCTTTCGCTAGGTGTACTTCGCAGAGAGCCACAACAAAAGAAAGAGGTCTTTTCGTCAGCTCGCTCTACCATCACCAAGGCAGACCTGAAGTACTTCGTGAAAGCGTTCAATATCCCAAAGGGATACAAACTGCTCACCCCAACTCTACGAGATAGAGCTGCCTACCTTCCTCCGGGCTATGTGGCAATAAGCCACCAACACCTGCAGGCCAGGTTGATGTTGGGATTTATGCCCTAAAACTTGTAATTATAAATGGTTAAAGACAATAATAATAATTATTCAGATTATCATTCAAGTTTATAAATGTTTTATATTCAGTAATACATTCGTATTGTGCAAGAACATCCTAGATTGCAAGATGTAATATCAAAATGAGTATATGATGGTCATTTACAAAGAGGATTCATTTTGAGACATGCAATCTAAATAGTTTGTAGAGAGCGAACAAAGCTGGGTACTTTGTTTGTGATTGATCTACTGCTGCGGTATATTCTGTAAAGTACGGTGGTCTTATCCTAGACCGCTCATGTAGTTGACATGAGAATAGAGGCACCTTATATGATGAGATCATATAGGACCGGGCCACGATTTATATAAATCTCTCACCAAGATCCGTTAGTAGATGAGATTTATATATAATCGATAAACGATGGCTATTTATAAGTGATCTTAATCCTGAGTGTCTTATCGACCCCTTCAGGTTGGATCGTGGCTTTTAATTTACCATGAGTGAGGTTAATGAGAATCTCGACCAATACCTCCATATCTTGGAGTTGCGGTTTGGCTTGTGGCTGGGAAGGTTTGAACACAATAATGAAATCCACTCCTTCTTGATTGAAGTAGATGAGTAGTTCCTTTAAGGGTTGATTCAAGGCTTGAACGATTATGAGCGTTCTCCTTCTTCTGTGAGGAAGACAAGATTTAATTGTTCATTAGAGAATCAATGGTACTTAAAGGAAAAGATATTTCTAGAGGGGTATAACGGACTTTATGACCCAGCTCTAGTTATGAACTATTTGTGGAGGATCACACTATATGCAATTAGCTATATCAATGGACACTAAGACTTCAGATTGTATAAACACGTCTACAGTTCTGAGAGTGCACCTCGGGTTTTTAGTGGAATAACTCCGAGGTTAATAATCGTGAAATATTAATTAAAGAATTTTAATTAATATTACTAAGTATTATTGCAGCTCAAAACTGTGGGTCCATTAGGTCCCCTTACTAGTCCTTATGGTTGTTGGTAACGAGGGTCACGGTAGATTAATTGGAGGGTCCAATTAATAGTGTTACGAAAGTCATTATCCAAAAAAATAGTGTTACGAAAGTAATGCGATTTAAATAAAAGAGAATAATTAAATCATGTGATTATTTAATTAATTAAATATTTAATAAAATAATAGCATAATTCTATTTATTAAATATGAGGTCATGTGATTAAATAATGACTAGGACTAAAGAATTAAAATAATTAGATTATTATAATAGTCCAAAAGTTCACAGGTTCAAGTATTTAGGGAGACTAAAAATAAATAGGATTTAGAATCCTATTTTGACTTGGTTAAACTAAAACCATAAAGGACTACTATATAAGTGTTATATAGCTAGTAAAAACCTAATCTAACACACAAGTTAAAAAGAAAGAGAATTCGGCCACCAAGGAGTGAAGAAAAAAAAAAAACGTTTTTTTTTACTCTCCCCTCTTTTGCAGGATTCGGCCGGCGTTCTTTTCACGTGACCCCCATCTCTTACCGTGACGTGCCCACACACACGTTGTTAGACCGCATGTCATAGCTCGGAAGATTTGGTGGTAGATCGAGGAATCAGAAAAAAGAAAATCAAGAAAAAAGTATATAGTTTCTAAAGTCTTTTTCTGCATATATACAGGAACTCGTTCCTGATTGAAAAAATATTTTCAATATAAGAAAAAATTTTGAAACTCAATTCCGCATGTTATATGATAATCAAAATCTTTTCTAAAACTCCCTTCAATTGATATTAGAGACTTTAGTTCTAAGTTTTTGTATATATGCAAAAGAAAAAGAAAAACTACAAATTTCTTGTTTATTTTTATTTTTCTTTTTGATTCTTGATCTGCGGATATATTATTGTGTAGGCACAAATCTAGATTGTATGATTTGTTTTTTATTGTTATATAATTTGATTGTATAATTTTAAAAGTGTAATTGGTCGTTAATTATATGGTGAATGGGTTATAGGATGAATTTTTATTTTTTGGCCAATTGTCTATGGCAAAAGTTTTTTTTGTATTGTTATTTTTGTAATCGATCTGCCCTACGAAAAGTCGAAGAAACGGATGATGCGAAGAAGAAACGAAAAAAAAAAAAAGATTGCACAGCCCCTAGGGCAGCGGCCGCACGTGCTTGCGCTAGCGGTCGCGCTGCTGTCTCGCTTGCACTGGGGCTGTTTTTTCGTGTTTTTTGCAAACGATTTTTTGCTGATATTTTCTGAAAAAATATTATCTAATATTTTCTGAAAAAGGTGTAGAAAATTGGAGCAAAAAACCGTGGGCGAAACAACCCAAGAACCCGCGCGAGGGCAGCGAGCACCTTGCGTGCGTGCGGCTACGCTACTGGCAGCCGCACTTTCCCATGTGTTAGGGTTGTTTAGGGTTTCGTCTTGACCTAGGGTGCGTGTTAAGATAGCACGTGGACCTTTGGAAAAGATGTTGACTTTTGATAAAAATCAAGTTTGACTTGATTCAGAAAACGAAGACAAGACGAATTCAACCCGAAGAAGAATTCTTGAAGACCAAGGAATGCCTTGGGAATACAATTGTAATTAGAGTTGTTTAAGTTACATAACCCATGTCACTCGGTCAATGACGTATGCTTTATTTATTTTCATGTGATGATTATATGGATGTTAAAGCATTGTCATACATATGAATGTCATCTAGATTAGGTGTGTCTACACATGTATAAATAATATGCCATGCATAATTGTCATATATTATTGTTTTAATTTTAATGAGATTAAAATAGGAAACAATTTCATAAATGGCAATGAAATAATGGATTTAGTTTTTAGGTGTAAAAACTTGGTAATATCCATTAATTGACTAATCAACCAATTAAAGAGTTTAATTAAAATGATTATTAGATTCTTTGTATTAATTAAGATTAATTAGATTAATTTCTTAATTAAAAGGAACCAAATAATGAGATTACTTTTTAGGAGTAAAAACTTGTTAAGTTTCATTAATAACTAATCTATATATTAAAGTGTTTAATTAGATTAGTTAGGTCTATTTAATGTTAGATTTAATTTGATTAAACATTAATGACATAATTGGACCAAATAATATGATTTAGTTTTAATAGTTAAATCTTGGTAATTTCACATTTAATTTCTAGTTTATTTAAATTACAAATTGAAATAATAAATTGTATTTTAAGAGTTAAAATTGAATAATTTATTATAACTAGTAAATTTAGATTTTATATTAGCCCTAAAATCTAAGTAAAGACTAAAAATATAGAGTTTTAGAAACTCTTAATTTAAAGAAAATCCTAAATTACAAATAATGAGTGGGAGAGGGATATATGACATTATATCCCGCAGTCTCCATTGTTAGTTCAACACTGTGATACTTGAGTGGCGCCTCGTGACGGCTTTGCTTTCGTCCTCCCTACGAAGAGTGTCCACAAGAGTCAATACCAAGGTTGACTTCCTAACGGATAGGTTTTCGGAATGTATTTTGGGACTGACCTAGCCTACCTAGGCACTCTCAAGTTAAGTTCATGAATTCTGAAACGATGGATCACACTTATAAAGGATTTAATTAAGATGTTAATTGAATGTCCTGACTAAACAAAAGCGATGGTTGGATTATATAAGGATAAAGAGTTATTTTGGTGTATTATCCGATTGAGAATCTCTCGATCTAACATGCAAGGATTTGACCTAGCCTACCTAGGCACTTACTTGTGGTATGTTGGATTATCGCGGCATAGTAGCTAATTTTAGGGATTTTTTTTAGTTCATTAAAATATGCTCATGCATCATGTTTAATTTTATGCCGAACTATAGCATTTGAAATGAATGTATGAAATGAATGATATTAATTTAGATTTATGTCTTTAAATATCAGCGTTATCTTCTGCATTATTATTTCCTCGCAAACGAAACGTTAACCGGGATAACTTTATTAAGTGGAACCAACATGAACACAATCATGGTCTGCAAAGACCTTAAATCTGTGCTTATGGAGCAATGTTCTCCAGAGCCTGTAACCAACGCATGATCAATTACCAAGGGTAAGACTGGTAAAGCAAATGTTGCGAAGCCATTTTCTTCTGGTTTCAAGAAGATGACGAGGTCTACTGGTAAAGTAAAGGCTAAGCCCAAAAATAAAGAACACCATGACTGACTAAGTAAAAGGAAAAATGTTTCCATTGTATAAAGGTTGGTCATTGGAAGAGTAGTTGTTTTCAATATCTCAAGGAGCTCTCCAATAAGAAGAAAGTGAAAAGTAAATCAGATTTACTTATCATTAAATTTTGTTTAGTGGAAAATGATTATTCACCTTAAATAGTAGATTCAGGGGCACTAATTAATTTTGTTTTTCTTTACATTGGAATGATTATTGGCAAAAGCTGGAGGTGGGGTCCTTCACTATGCACGTTGGAACAGGGGATGTCGTTTCAGTACAAGCAGTGGGAGTTGTTAGATTACAGTTTAATAATTTTTTTTCTATCAATGAACAATGTCAATTTCATTCTTGGATTTATAAGAAATTTGATTTCTATATCCAAATTACTTGAAACAGTTTCATAAGGTTTCTTTTAATAATAAATCAGTTATCATTTTAAGAAATGGAATGAATATTTGTTTTGGTATGATAGAAAATAATTTGTATGTTTTAAGACCGTTAATTCATACATTATTGCTTAATACTAAATTGTTTAAAGTTGAAAAACCTAAAATAAAGCGACAAAAGATTTCTCCAGTTGATGACACGTATATGTGGCATCTAAGACTTGGGCATATAAACTATGATAGAATAAACAGATTAGTAAAAAGTGGATCTCTAAGTTAGTTAGAGATCGGTACCTTACCTGTCTGTAAATCTTGGCTGGAGGGTAAGATGACCAAGAGACCTTTTATAAGAAAAGGGATTAGAGCCACGCAACCACTTGAGCTTATACATTCAGACATCTGCGGACCAATGAGTGTTAGAGCTAGAGGTGGTTATGAGTATTATGTCATATTTATTGATGACTACTCTAGATACACGTATGTTTACCTAATGCAGCGCAAGTCCGAAACCTTTGAAAGGTTCAAAGAGTTTCGAGCTGAAGTTAAAAATTAATTAGGCAAAACAATCAAATCACTACGATTGGATCTTAGGGGTGAGTATCTTGACCAAGAGTTTGAAGACTACATGGTTGAGCATAGGATAGTATCCCAACTCACAGCTCTAGGTACTCCATAGCAAAATGGTGTTGCGGAGAGGAGAAATAGGACCTTGATGGAAATGGTGAGATCTATGATTAGTTTATCATCATTACCATATTCCTTTTGGGGATATGCACTACAAACGGCGACTTACATACTGAATGTAGTTCCATCCAAATATGTTCCTAAGACTCCCCTTTTTTATGGAATGGTCGTAAAGCTAGTTTACGACATTTTCGCATATGGGGATGTCCAGTACATGTACTGAAGAATAGGAGTAGAAAGTTGGAACCTCGTTCACAGGTATGTTTATTTGTAGGGTACTCAAAGGAAACATGATGTGGATTCTTTTATAATCTACAAGCAAAAACAAAGTGTTTGTATCGACAAATGCAATGTTTCTTGAGAAGGATTATATGAGTAATCGTAAACCTCGTAGTAAGATTGTGTTAAAGGAGCTAGAACCTGGTACGACCAGTGCTCAGTCAACAAGAGTTGTAGACGATGTTATAATTCCACAAACATCTGATAGTCAGATAATTCCTAGTCAGAATACACTACCACCGAGGCGTAGTTGAAGGGTTGTGCGACAAGCTGATCGCTACTTAGGCATTGGAGAGGCACAGGGTGTCGTTTTAATGATAGTGTGGATGAGCCATTGACATTTAGACATGCAATGGAAGATTCTGACAAAGAGAAATGGCTTAAAGCCATGAATCTCGAGATGGAGTCCATGTACTCCAACTCAGTCTGGGAACTTGTAGACTTACTAAATGGGATAAAACCTATAGAATATAAGTGGATCTACAAGCGTAAGAGAGGAGTAGACGGGAAGGTAGAGACCTTCAAGGTAAGGCTAGTGGCTAAGTGCTACACCCAGAAGGAAGGCATTGATTATGATGAAACTTTCTCGCCAGTAGCTATGTTTAAGTCTATTAGGATACTCTTATCCATAGCTGCCTATTTTGATTACGAAATCTGGCAAATGGACGTCAAGACTATATTCTTGAATGGCAATCTAGACGAGAGCATCTATATGATGCAACCAGAGGGATTCGTATTCCAAGATCAAGAGCAAAAGGTTTGCAAACTGCAAAGGTCTATTTGTGGACTTATGCAGGCGTCTAGATCTTGGAACATTAGGTTTGATACTGCGATCAAGACCTATGGTTTTGAGCAGAAAGTTGATGAGCCTTGTGTATACAACCGCATCATTAACAAGAAAGTAGTTTTCCTGGTCCTTTACGTAGATGAAATCTTACTTATTAGGAATGACGTAGGAATATTGTCAGAGGTAAAGGGTTGGCTTGCTAACCAATTCCAAATGAAAGATTTGGGAGAGGTGATTTATGTTCTTGGGATCTAATTGATAAGGGATCGTAAGAACAAACTGTTAGGGTTGTTTCAAGCATCGTATATCGACAAGATACTTGTGCGATTCTCCATACAGAACTCTAAGAAAGGTAGTTTACCTTCAAGACATGGAGTTCACTTGTCTAAGGAACAGTGTCCTAAGACACCTCAAGAAATTAAGGATATGAGACGGATTCCCTATGCGTCTACAGTAGGCAGTCTTATGTATGTTATGCTATGTACAAGACCCGACATCTGCTTCGCAGTGGGAGTAGCTAGTAGATATCAGTCCAACCTAGGATTGAATCATTGGGTTGCTGTTAAGCATATTCTCAAGTATCTTCGGAGAACGAGAAACTATATGCTTGTATATTCCTATCCGAATTTGATTCCATTGGGATATACAGATTCTGACTTTCAGTCAGGTAAGGATTCAAAGAAATCCACGTCTGGGTCAATATTCACTCTTGGTGGTGGAGCCATAATTTGGAGCAGTATCAAGCAATCTTGCATTGCTGATTCCACCATGGAAGTCGAGTATGTAGCACCTTGTGAAGCAGCTAAGGAGGCTGTTTGGCTTCGACAGTTCTTGAGTGATCTGGAAGTTGTTCCAGATATGATAGGCCTATGACATATTATTGTGATAATAGTGGAGTTGTGGCCAATTCCAAAGAACCAAGAAGCCACAAAAGAGGGAAGTATATAGAGAGGAAATATTATCTCATCATAGAGATAGTGCAGCGAGTAGACGTGGTCGTGACGAAGATTGCGTTGAGGCTAGGGAAGTTTTTTTTTACTCTCCCCTCTTTTGCAGGATTCGGCAGGTGTTCTTTTCATGTGACCTCCATCTCTTGCTGTGACGTGCCCACACACACGTTGTTAGACCGCAAGTCAGAGCTTGGAAGATCTGGTGGTAGATCAAGGAATTAGAAAAAAGAAAATCAAGAAAAAGGTATGTAGTTTCTAAAGTCTTTTTCTGCGTATATACTGGAACTCGTTCCTGATTGAAAAAAGATTTTCAATATAAGAAAAAATTTTGAAACCCAATTCCGCATGTTATACGATAATCAAAATCTTTTCTAAAACTCCCTTCAGTTGAGGCTCTCATTTCCTGGGTTTCTCATTGAGCTTGCTTCTTTCCAACTCTCACCCAACTCTTACTCCCAACTCATCTCTCTTTATCTCATGTTTCGGAGGCACGATGTCCTCCCACCCAATGACAACATAATCAAGTTCTACTTCACCTTGAAGAAGAATTCGGCCCACAAGAACGCATTTGAGGGGCCTTACATGATGGGATTTATTATCTCCCTGTACGAGCTTACAAGTACAAGGAGCTGCTCTTTGACACCAAGTCCAATACGGGACCCTACAAGAAATTGTTCTTCTTTGTCAAGGGTCCCCAGATTAAATTGATTAAGAATAGAAGCTTCGTGCTCAATCCTCGTAAGTTTAGCTCGTAGGGCGTTGATAGTGCCCTTTTATTCATATGTACCTCTTTATCTGCTCATTTTTCTTTAACTCTTTTCATTTGCAGGTGATATAGGCAAAAGCCCTAAGATTTATGGCAAGAAGAGGTCCATTCTTGACGCCCTTCAAACTGTGCTTTCAAAAGACAAGAAAGAGCTCGTAGACCTGAAAAAGATAACAGAGAAGCTCTTCATAGACTTTACGCTTGCTCCGGACCCGAACGAGGTATAACTGCTCGAGGTCGAGTGAGATATCTAGGAAGAGGCAAACTCGTACACTTTAAGCTCTGAGGATAAAGAGACTAATTCTGACAATCTTTGGCAACAACAACCACAACAACAACAACAACGACAACAAAGACAACAATAGCAAAAGCAGAAGCAAAAACAACACCACCAACAACAGGAAGCAGAAGAAGAAGACATGGACGGGCTGAATTTAAAGAAGCGCCCTACAGGCAAGAGAGGGTAAAGACCTTTCCCCTATCACTTGCCTGCCTGTGACGAAGAAGCTGAAGGTCGCAGGGAGCTCTAATCAGGGCGACCTCCCTCCATTTTCGATGGGGCCTCTTCCATCCATTTCTCCACTTCCCCTAACTCCCTCTGTAATTGATGCTTCTGAGGGCGAAGAGAAGAAGAAGGATGACGGGAAGGAGCTCATTATTGGGGAGAATCTTGCTTAAGAGGAGTAACCTGTTGAAGAGGGAGTCAGAATAATGAGGCGATCAACCTTGAAGCCCCCACTGACACCATCCCGTCTACGATGGCGATCCTTGGTCCCATTGTGACGGACTTCACAGGGAAGGCTCTGGCCTCTGGCTGTCGTTGAGGATTTCCTGACCAAGCCTTTGGGCCAGGTTAACGGGGTGGCTCTTCGCCAATTCTTGCTCCGGTACTCCTATTTGGTAAGTTTCTGTTTGCATCAACCTGATTATTATTTGTAGTTTCTGCTGCTTCTTACCTATCTTTTTTAAACTTTGCAGTTCACTTTTCTCGTGCATAAGGATTTGTTTGATTACAAGCGTGAGACTGAGAAACATTGCGAGGAGATTGAAAAGCATTGTGAGGAGCTTGAGGCCGTATAGAAGAAGATCAAAGACCTCGAGGATGAGCGTGTCAGCACAGTGGAGTTTACCAAGAAACTGACTGAGGAGGTCAATATGTGCAAGGCCAATGTGAAGGAGCTGGAGAAGACCATGGGGGAGAACAAAGCTAAGTACAAGGGCAAAATCCAGAAGTTGAAGGACCAAGTCGCTTAGGCTGGGGATGACATTGGCAACGTTAACAAGTAGGTCGAAAAGCTGAATGATGAGCTTGCTAAAAAGAATGAGGAGCTCGCCTAGAAGGATAAGGACTTCGAGGAACGCAAGAAGGAAATCAAGAGTGAAGCTTACGGTGATATCCTCTACAATATCTGGCTCGAGCATCCTGAACTCGATTACAGCTTCCTTGGCCCAACAGGCTTGGATTGAAGACTTCCAGATTTAGCTCGCTGAGGCTAAAGCCAAAAAAATGCGTAGCAGGTCGCAGAGGGAGCTGTTGGGGAGCCTTCTAGAGGAGGAGCCATGGAGCAAGAGAGGATTATGACCTCGGAGTCTACGAACATTGTAGCTTTCGTTGATGCCTTAACTGCTCCAAGAGGCGGGGAGCCCCCATCTAGCCAGACCATATAATCCAGGCCGATTTTCTCAGTCTCTTCAATATGTTGGGCATCTCCAAGCATGCAGACCTTCATCTTAGGACGATAAATGTTTGTAGTTTTTGATGCTAAAAAGGTATGGTGCTTCTTAGCAAGCTTTTTAACCAATTTCTTGTTTTTGTTCAGCTTCTTCAAAGCTTCAATGTAATTTCAGCAAGTAGATTTCTTGTAGTCGTTTCAATTCTCGAACTATGAACCTTGTAATTTCATTTCGCCTTGGGTTATTTCCCTTGGCTTTTAATGAATATTTGTCTTTGCTTTCAAGTTGTAGTATTTTCTTTATTTGATCGTTTAAGCATTTTATACTTATGTTCGCAAATAATTTTATACTTTTTAACTTAAAGCTTATAAGACTATAATAATTGCGACCTCACTGGTTGGAAAGCATTTAACTTTCTTGTTTGTGAGTTTTGTCACCTCGAGTATTTTTATTGACCTTACTAGTTTGAGAGCTCGTGAGCTCTCTAGTTTGCAAGTTCCGCCAATTTCTATGCTCAATTTCTTGTGAGGTTTGTCACCTCGAGTATTTTTATTGACATCGCTAGTTTGAGAGCTTGTAAGTTCTCTGGTTTGCGAGTTCCGCCAATTTTTATACTCAATTTTTTGACGAGCTCGCTGATTTGAAGGTGGAAAACCTTCTCGTTTGCAAGCTCGTTTGGTTGACCTCGATAGTTGGAAGGTAAAAACCTTCTTGTTTGCGAGTATTGCTAACACTTGGAATTTTTTTTGAAAATTTCCATGTTGCATGTTGCGTTTTTAGTTTGCATTTCGCTTTTTCACCTCATCACCATTCCCTAATCCCCCAAGGTCGAGAGTAGTTATAGAGTACACGAGAGCTTGTAGAGAAAAAAATAGTTTATTGATGTAGTTTTTGGAGTTGATACACTTTCTACCCATAAAAAGAAATTACAACAAAATATATTACTGGTAGTACTTGCATATGTGTTATGCGTTCCAAGCTCGTGGAACTCGAGCTCCGTTGATGTTCACGAGGTGGTATGCCTTATTTCCCAGGTCTTCATCCTCCACGTAAGGGCCTTCCCAATTTGGGCCCAAGGCTCCTTCTCGAGGGTTGCGAGCTCCAAGTAGAATTAACCTTAGAATGAGGTCACCCTAATTGAACTGTCGCAACTTGACCTTTCTGTTATAGTACCTTGCAACCCTCTGTTGGTACACTGTTACTCTTAAATGAGCAACGTCCTTCTTTTCTTCAATCAGATCGAGATTCGTTGCAAGTAGGTCGTTGTTCTGTTATGGGTCCAATGTTGCTCTTCTATGCATGCTCACTATGGCTTCAGCTGAGATCATAGCCTCTGTCTCCCCTGTAGTACATCTCACGATAGTCCTGTAAGCCCATAGTACTTTTGGGAGCTCGTATATTAAAGCCCCCTTTTTTGCCTAGTGCTTTGTCTTCAATGTATGCTTGATGATTTTGTTCACTACCTCAACCTACCCATTTGCCTATGGGTGGTTAACGGTAAAAAAGCTCTTGGTTATCGCTAGGTCTTCACAGAACGATCTGAACCTTCGACTTTCAAACTGCGTGTCATTGTCTGTGACGATCTTATGAGGGACCCCAAACCTGCTCACAATGTTCTGCCACACAAAGCTTTCAATCTTCTCAAAAATTTCACTAAGAGCTTCAGCTTCCGCTCATTTAATAAAGTAGTCCACAACGAATACAACGTGTTTGCATTTACCGCTGGCTGTTGCTAGTGGCTCAATTAGGTCCATCCCCCATATGGAAAACGGTCAAGGGCTAACTATTAAGTGTAACAGAGCTGGAGGTGCTCAAGGTATGTTGGCGAACCTTTGGCATTTGTCACATTTCTTCACCAGGTCGATAGCATCCTGCTTCATTGTTGGCCAGTAGTAGCCATGACGTAATGCCTTGTGAGCTAACGAAAGCCCTACAGTATGGTTGCCACACAGGCCTGCGTAAATGTCATTAAGGATGAAAGTAACGTCCTTTTCATCCACACATCGTAGCAATGATGTTGCAAATCTACGTTTCAATAGCATGTCGTTGGAAATGACATACCTTGCTACCAAAATTTGCAATCGTTGAGCTTCATTCTTTTCCGTAGGTAACAGCTCGCTCATAAGATAATCAATTAGAGGGATCATCCATGAGCCTGGCGAGGTTCTGATCACCATGGCGACCTCCTTAGTCGATACACTGGGCTCTAGTAGATGCTCCACTGGCACAATGCTAAGCAGGTTCGCATCTTTTGTGGTCGCTATATGGGCTAGAGCATCATCATACGCGTTCAGAGCTTGGGGAATCTATTGGATCTCATGCCATTGGAACTTTTCTAAGAGCTCGTTGGCTTTTTGTAGATAGGTCGCCATTTTTGCACCGCAAGCTTAAAATTCTCTCTTGACTTGATTCATACTCAATTGTGAATCACTGTAGATCTTTACTGCCTACACTTATAGATCCTTAGCCAGATGGAGTCCAGTGAGGAAGGCTTCATATTCCCTTCATTGTTGGATGCAGCGAAGTCAAATCGCAGCACGCAATGGATTTTATGTTTCTCCGGGCTGACTAAAGGAACACCAGCTCCGGCTTTCCCTTCGCACGATGATCCATCGACATACAACTCCCATAGAGGGAAATCAGGTTCTTTCTGCTTGTCTTTGATCATGAGAGGAGAAATGGAAGCTTCTTGTCGAGGTTATTTCTGTTGAGGCTCCTCCTCTAAGCCTGAAAACTCTGCCACAAAATCTGCTAAGGCTAGACCTTTGATCGCTGCCCATGGATTATACTCCAGGTTGTACTGTGCCAGCTCAATCGCCCACTTCAATAATCTCCCTAAAATATCGGGCTTCTGCAAAACCTATCTCAGAGGATAATTAGTCAATACATTGATACTGTGGGCTTAGAAGTAAGGTCGCAACTTCCTAGATGCCACCACCAGGTAGTACGCGAGCTTCTCTATATGCAGATACCTGCTCTGAGCGTCCAACAGCCTCTTGCTTACATAATAGACTGGCAGCTGGATCTTGTTTTCCTCCTGCACTAAAACTGCACTTATTGCGTGCTGAGACACCGCCAGATATACAATGAGTTTCTTTGCGTTTAGTGGTTTTGATAGCAAGGGAGCTTGGCCCATGTATTCTTTGAGTTACTAGAAGGCGAGCTTACATTACTTTGTCCACTCAAACTTCTTGTTCCCTTGCAACACGTTGAAGAAAAGGACGTATTTATCTGTTGACTTTGAGATGAAATGACTCAATGCTATGACCTGTCATTAAGGCTCTGCACGTGCTTAGGCTTGGTGAGTGACTGCATGTAGCATAATGCCTTAATTTTTTCTGGTTTTGCTTCAATTCTCCGCTGGTTTAACATGAAGCCTAAAATTTTCCAGAAGCAACACCAAAAGCACACTTAAGAGGATTAAGTTTCATTTGATATGCTTTTAATACCTGAAACATATCCTTTAGGTTTGCGACATGGTCCGCCGCCTTAATTGATTTCACGAGCATGTCGTCCACGTACACCTTTATTTTTTTGCCTATCTGCATGGCAAACATCATATTGACCAACTACTAATAAGTCACTCCCGCATTCTTTAGGCCAAAAGGCATCACCTTATAGTAGTAAAGGCCTCTGTCTGTGATGAATGAGGTGTGCTCTTCGTCAGCCTGAAATATAGGGATCTGATTGTACCTCGAGTACGCATCCATGAAACTCAGTAGCTCGTGTCCAGTTGTTGAATCTACGAGCTGGTCAATCTTGGCTGGCGAAAGTTGTCCTTTGGGCAAGCTTTGTTGAGGTCGGTGAAATCTACACACATCCTCCACTTGTTATTCTTTTTTTTCTCCAACACTGGGTTGGCGAGCCAATTCGGGTAGTAAGATTCCTTGATAAATCCATTGGCTAGGAGCTTTTCAACTTCTTCCTTTAGGGCCACATATCTTTCTGTATTCATTGCCCTCCTCTTCTGTCTGATGGGCTTGAAAGATGGATCTATGTTAAGCCTGTGTGGCATCAACCCGGGGCTGATCCTTACCTTGTCGCTCTACATCTAAGTGAAGACGTTAAGATTCTCTTTTAAAAATGTGAGCAACGCATTTTTAATTGCTCGGTCTAAACTCTCTCCCAGCTTCAGGGTTCTTTCCGGTTTCAGCTCATCTATCTGGACCTCCTCAGCTCTTTGACGGGCCCAATAATTTCATCCTCATCGATCTCACGTGGATCAATGTTATTATCGAGCTCCGAAATTGGCTGGCTGTGGGAAGCCCCTGCTAGTGTATTCATCCTCTACTCGTTGGTGTCTATTTTGGCGGCTTGCTCGCAGGGATCCCATCCTGACTGTGTTCTTATAGGAAGATCTGGCCACTTTCTGTTCTCTGCGAAGACTTCCTACACCTGCTGGAGTTGAAAAATTTAAAGTTAGGTGTTTGGTGGAAGTAATTACCTCTAGGTCGATGAGCGCTCCCCTCCCTAGGATGACGTTGTAGGCCGTTGGGTAGTCAATGACTAAAAAATCTACCATGGCTGGTCGCTTGACTTCTCCTAGTGTTAGCGGCAAAGAGATGAGCCCCAATAGAATGATGGAATCCTTATTGAAACCGTAGAGATGCTCCTTTGAAGATCGCAGATGGCTTGGTCTAAATCCCATTTCCTCATAGGCCACTTTGTAAGACGTTCACCGAGCTGCTATTGTCAATCATTGTTCTAAAGATGACTACTATCCCAATGGTCGCTTTGATGTTGATTGCATCATTATGCGGCCACTGCACTTCTCCTCTATTAGCGTCTGTAAAGGTTATAACGTTTGCCATCGTCCTCGACTGCTTCGGAGGTTGAACATTCGCACTTATTATGCTCATAACAGGCTGACCCGCGTCTCTCACGTAGGGCGCAAGCTACCTGTTCGAGGTACCTGTGAAGTGTGGCCTTCCATAAATGGTATGGATCACCCTTACTGCTGGTTCATTTGGGATTGGCTCTGGATGAATAGGCTCAAGCAAATGCTGCTACTGAAATTGGTTCCTAGGTCGCATTACATAACCCCTCAAGCGATCTCTTCTGATTAGATCCTCAATAGCGTCATTGAGCTCGAAGTAGTCAGTTGTTAGGTTTCTAGCTTGTATGGGCATCCTCAGGGGAGGCGGCCTCTCAAATTCTTTCCTGTTCCTTTTTGTAATGAAAATTCTATCCTAGGAATCGGACAGCTTCGCATTGATATGGAAAAGACCTGTGTTCCTCCTTACGCCCTCATCGTCCCTCGCCTTCTTGGCCACGTGACTGGTTGAAGCCTCATCTCTTTGCAAGCCCCTACTCCTTTTGTGATCGTTGTTATTGTTGTGGTTTCCCCCATTGTTCTTTCGTTTGTTCCTGTCGTGCGAGCTTCCGCCCCCATCATTCTTATTATTAGGATTGTTTTTCTTAGGGACCCCAAAATCTTCCTTCATGCCGATGTGAGTGTTGGATCGCTTGTAGAAATCACTAAGAGTCCTGACAGGTTTGCTATATATGCTCTTGTAGAGCTTACGGTCCTTCTGTAGCCCGGCGGTGATTGCTGTCAGCATGCTTTCATTTGTTGGGCTGTTAACACAGCTCACCTCTCTATGCAAACGAGCTATGTAATCCTTTAGAAGATCCCCTAACTTTCGGAAGATCATTTCTAAATGGCAGAAAGGAACAACCTACTTCCTTAGAACTTGATATTGCTGCATGACCAGCTTCTGGCAATGATGCCAGCTCACGATACTTTTGGCTGGAAGTCCCTTTAGCCATTTTTTAGGAATCTCCCCGTGTATCGCTAGGAAGCATCGGCACTTGACTTTGCTGCTCATTGTGAGAAGGTTTATCTACAAGTTGTAGGCGTTTAGGTGGTCAAAAGGATCTCTCGTCGCCTAATAAAGGGGAATGTTGGGCATCTTAAAGTGATCTGGCAGTGGCTCGTTCCCTTTATCCTAGCAGAACAGGCGCCGCTCTATATACCTGTTTGTAAGTTCTACCCTTCCATCTCGTTGTTCTAACTGCTCCAGCTTTTGCAACAATGCCTAATATTCGGGGGTAGGATGGGTTACCAACAATGCCGTAAAGGTTGCACTATCTTCTCTATACTCTGCTCGGTTGCCTTGGGGATGATTTTACGAGTTGGGTGACCTTCAAGGGTGCCTGTCTGCCGACCTGCCTCTCCTATCTAGTTGTTGCACAGTGGCCTGGTTTCTGGGAATTTCAGCGGCTGGGGCCGCTCGGTAGGTGTCTCTGTTATTGCCCCTGTCAAGTCGCTGATTGCGGGTCTCATGTTAATGGCATGGAGACCTGGTTCGGTGGGTTGAGCTGTAGGCTGGGACACTTTGACGATCTTTGTTGAGCTCCACATACCTCTTATCTTTAGTATTTATATAGATCACCAGTCCGGTGCGATGAGAGCCTTCACCCTGCTCACCTTGTTCTCCTGCAGCTCTCCTCGCTGCATTAGTTGAGTGAACGAAAATTCACCTCGCTGAACATCACTTCGAGGGGGATACTGTCTTGTGGAATGATGGCCGATTTGGACTGGGTCTGCTAGCACTAAAGGTGGGGGTGAGGTGCTATCGATAACCTGCTCGCGCAGGGGCTGGTTTTGCATCAGAAACTGATAACTGTGTGCTATTTCTACTAGCATTTTCTCCATCTCGATCTGCCTTTCCATCTACATGTTAAAATCGGGTAGCTTAGAAGGGCCAACCTGATTGTTTCCCTGTGGATCCGCTTGGGAGTGTGGGTGGGGGGAATGGACCTGCAGGCAGATTTGAGACAGGTGGTGGGATCGTAGGGATTACAGGGACCATGCTTGGAGCAAGTGGTAGAAGTTGAGGCTGGTGAGACGCCTCTGAATGTCCTCCAGTTGATGGTACATCCTTGCGTCTCACTGTCCTCGAACGGGTTCCTGCACCTTTCGTCATCGCAAGAAAACTACTTGTAAATGGGACAAAAACTGGTTTTTTGAAAAAAGAACGGAGGTTTGAATCCTGAAACGAATCCTTATTCTAGCACCAAAATGTTAACGTGTGAATCACGTCAGTGCAATAAAAAGTAAAAATAATGATTCACTAATCAAAAGAAGATCAAATAGACAAAGTTTTAAAGTGGTTCGGTTGAAAATCAAAGCCTACATCCACTGTTATATTATTGCTTTTAGCTCTCTCTTAGTGTTTTTCTCACAAACATTGTAACCCTTGTACTAATGATGACCCTTCCCTTTCATAGTGTTCAAGGGGTGGTGTCATTACTGGTTTACATTGAGTGAATCACTAAAAATCAGGAATAAAATAATTCCCCTAATCATCATAAAAAAATCAGGAATATAATCGCTTAATTGTAAGGATTAAATACAAATTCAAATTCAGTCAACGGGTGTGATCAAATCCTTCAAATCATGAGATCTTCCCTTATCTGAAAAAACACGCTTCGAACTAAGTGACTGCGACCTGGGGCTAAACTGTGAGAACAAGATGAGAGGTGACGAGGTCTTCCTAGCTCATTGAAGCGTTGTAGCCTGCTTTGAACTTCAGGAGTTTAATCCCTTCCTCACCTCCCACAATTGGAACTTGCCTTCTACTTCAATTCCACCAGCTTTCTAGCTCGTTGGGCTTTGTTGACTTTTCCAAGCCCATTGAGCTTTGTTGACTTTTGTAGACCTATTGGGAATATAAAATTATATGCATAAAAAAAATAAATGAACATTTACTTAGAGTTGATCGTATACAACTCAAATAATCCCGATGCGCCTCCTTGTTGTGCCTCTCCTAGTTTATTTATTTATTTATTTTTGCACTTCAATCACCAAAAGCTTTTATTCTGATAGTGAAAAGTTGGAAGCTTTTCCTTAAGCAAAGGACCTTTTATAGCTCATAAATTTGAAAACAAAAGACCTAAAGGCCAATGACTCTCTTTTCTCCTGTCTCCACAAAGGAAAACGATACATAGAGTGAATGAGAATAAAAATTGAAAGGAATGCACCTCCCTATCGTTTTCACGGTTTGACCCATATTTTACACTAGGATTACCTAATTATTTTCAACTTATTTTCCAATCTTATACACATGTATTTATAGTGTCTAGTTAAATTTCCAAAACCCTAATTTATTATTTGATTATAAGTCCTTTAACTTAAGATAAACTACTTGTATAATTAATTTAATAATTATTTAATTTCAAGCTCAAAAGGGGACTTTAGGACAATATATTTTTGGCTTCCTTAAATATAAATTACGTATCCTAAATCACTTACTTGATTTATCGTAATTCATATTACCTTAAAATTATAACTGAACTCCAAACACAAATATTATTTCAAAGTAATTAAATAATTTACCTGACATCCTTGAGCAGTTATATATCATGTAGCATTATCCTCCACTTTGATATCCGTAATCAAGAAGAAGATTAATATTTTCAATCACATTTGATTACATCTTCATTTTGGTTCCTTGAGTTAAATCAATTACGACAGTATGGATATAATGACATTTCAAGATATCATATTTATCATATTACGACCAATAAATACCACAGTATAGATTTAATAGTGACTGATCTGCGTAATTGCCCAAGGGGATATGCATACCATTTACGCTCACAAAATTCCTTAAAATATGTGATTCCTCCATAATGAAGTAACGACATCACCAACCTATCGAGGTATTGACTGTTACTAGGTCTCACTTATTGATCGATAAAATGAGTCAATCACTCAATATGATTCCACCACCCTCTTCGGATTAAGATCGCTATCACTATAATCGCTATGCTAATCCTCATCCGCTTGGATAGTAATCTTTATACATATAGTTTCACATATATGCTCCAGTTTAATGCATTGTTAATATTTTAACCCCAAGTGAAGACTCCCACTCAGATAACGTAGACACCATTATTCCACCGATATGGAACTTATAAGTATTACAACCTCACTTTATAGATTGCCCACATACACAAATGCTTGGAATTGAACATTTGTTTATTTTAAATAAATTTTGATTCATGTTTATTCATGTGTATTTGTCCAAACACATATTAATCAAGTGCATTTTATAATAAACTAGACTGATGTTCATTAAATATATTGCTATTCTATGAATAATGATAACATTGATTTATTTTACATGATTTTTCTAGGACATATATCTATCAATCTTTCGCTTGCCTTAAAGCATGTTGGTCAAAATGTAGGGAAAAATCATTTAAAAACATGCAGCAGAAAAAAATAAATTTGGTACTGATTTTTAAAATTTATCCTTTTATATAAACCTTGACCCTTGACCAATAACGCAAATAAAGAATTTGTACCTTTTCTTGCGTGATGATTGAGATTGCGTCGAAGTTTATTTTCCACAGGATCTTCCAATCTATTCGAGAACGTGAATCACCTTGGAGTATGAACTCCCTTTTTCTTTAAATTGTATATCACTTGTGGATGGAGAAAATAAAGATCTCTTTTGTTAATCTTAACACAACAAAACCATGAAAGACTCTCAAGTGTAGGAAAAATAGTCGTTAAAAACATAGCGGAAGGAATAAATAGGTTTTAAAATTTTTCCTTTTGTTGAAAACTCTTTTCAAAAGAACGTGTTAATCTACGTACGCGAATAGAATATAGAACTACAATACCTTTGATGTTCTTATTTCTTTGATTTCTTGATTTATCACCAAGCCTTCTGAGCTATGACTCGCGATCTGACAATGAGGGTGTGGGCACGTTACGGATGTAGGGATGCAGACAAGCTGAGAAGACAACTCCTTGCCTCTATTTCTTGGCCGGCCGAACCTGCAGGGAAGAAGAAAAAAAACCTTTTTCTCTCTTTCTCTCTTTGTGTCCGTTTTCTTTACTTGCCTACGGTTTGCATTAGTCTATTTTTCTAATATAATATCATATATATTAGACCTCTAGGGTTTTTATTTGACTAGGTCAGTTAGGATTCTAAATCCTATTTGACTTTTAGTCAATTCTAGAGTTTGAACTTTTGATCACTTAGGAGTTTTTAAATAATCTTATTATTTAAATCCCTTTTTTGTATTAGCCAAGGTTTGAAATTGCAACCTCCTACTTAATAATTAAAACAATTAATAATTCTAAATTTTTAATATTTATTTAATTATTAAATCATAATTAAATATTCAGATTATTTAATTCCATATCACTTTCGTAACACAATTAATTGGACTATTCAATTAATTTACCATAAACCTTATTACCAACAACCATAAGGAATAGCATGGGGACTTAATGGACCTACAGTTTTGAGCTCCAATAATATATTGAAATATTCATTAAAACTCTTTAATTAATATTCCACTAAAAACCCAAGGCTGAACTCTCAAAACTGCAGATGTTATATACAATGTGAAATCTAAGTGTCCATCGATATAGCTATTACATATAGTATGATCCTCCACAAGTAGTTCATAATCAGCGCTAGGTCATAATATCCGTTATACCCCTCTAATTATATCTTTTCCTTTAAGCACTATTGATTCTCTAATGAACAATTAAATCCTATCTTTCTTTACGAAGAAGGATAGCGCTCATAATTGTTCAAGCCTCGAATAAACCCTCATGGGAACTACTCATCTACTTTTCGCAAGAAGGAGTGGATTCCACTATTCTGTTTAAACCTTCCCAACTATAAACCAAACTGTAACTCCAAGATATGGAGGTATTGATCAAGAATATAACATCGACCTCACTTATAGTATGTCAAAAGCCACAATCTAACCTGAATGAATCGATAAGACACTCAGGATTAAGATCACCCATATAAAGCCATCATTTGTCGATATATATGAATCTCATCAACTAACGGATATTAGTGAGATATTCATATAAATCGTGGCCCAGTCCTATGTGATCTCATCATATAAGGTGTCTTCATTCTCATGTCACTACATGAGTAGTCTAGGATAAGACCACCATACACTACAGAATGGATTGTAGAAGTAGATCAACCACAAATAAAGAACTCAACTTCATTTGCTTTCTACGGATTTTTTAGATTGCATGTCTCAAAATAAATCTTTTTTTATATGATATTCATATACTCAGTTTGAGATTACATCTTGCAATCTTGGATGTTACGTGCCCATTTTATAAACACATGAATTTAAATAAAAACACTTTTATTAGAATGAAGAAATTTTACTTTTATTTATGCTTAATTACATTTACATTTACAAGCTTTAAGACAGAAATTCCAACAATCTCCCACTTGCACAAAAGCAGGTGGAACATGTCTCGTAATCCTAGACCCTCCAGGTGACCTTCAAACACTTTAATCGTCAAGGTCTTCGTAAATAGATCAGCCAGGATGTCCTATGATGCGATCTTCATCACGGTCACGTCTCCTCTCTGCACTATCTCTCTGATGAGATGATATTTTATCTTTATATGCTTCTCTCTTTTGTGGCTTCTTGGTTATTTGGAATTAACCACATCGCCACTATTATCCCAATAAAGTGTCATGGACTTATCCAGATCTGGAACAACTTCCAGATTATTTAAGAACCTCGGGAGCCATATAGCCTTTTTACCAGCTTCACAAGCCGCTACATAGTCGGCTTCTATGGTGGAATCAGTAATGCAAGATTACTTGATACTCCTCCAAACTATGGCTCCACCACCAAGGGTGAATACTGACCCAGGCATGGATTTACTAAGATCTTGTCTGAATGAAAGTCGAAATCTGTATATCCTAAAGGGATCAAATCTTGTCCGGAATATACTAGTATATAGTTTCTCGTTCTCTAAAGATACTTGAGAATGGTTTTAATAGAAACAACCCAATGATCTGATCCTGGGTTGGACTAATATCTGTTGGCTAGTCCACTATGAAGCAGATATCAGGTCTCTTGCATAGCATAGCATACATGAGACTACCTACCACTGGCGCATAAGGAATTCGTCTCATATTCTCAATTTCTTGCGGTGTCTTAGGACGCTTGTTCCTTAGACATGTGAACTTCATGCCTAAAAGGTAAATTACCTTTCTTGGAGTTCTACATCGAAAATTGTACAAGTATCTTGTCGATATACGATGCTTAAGACAATGCTAACAGTTTGTTCTTGCGATCCATTATTAATTGGATCCCTAGTACATAACTTGCCTCTCCTAAATCTTTCATTTGGAATTGGTTAGCAAGCGAACCCTTTACTTCCGATAACATTCTTATGTCATTCCCAATGAGTACGATATTATCTACGTAAAGGGTAAGGAATACTACTTGCTTGTCAATAATACGCTTGTATACACAAGGCTCTGTTAGCACCATTTCTTGCTAGAAATGGAGCCTCTTATCTCCGTGCTTTTGCTCGATCTCAAGCAATTATGGGATGTTTTTAATGGTTTTCTTGAGTGTGCAGGTTAATTAGTTTTCGTTGGTGACTTCAGGTGATTTTAGCTTAAGTCGTGCATTGAACCACTGTTTGCCAATCGCCACCGCATGGAAGCCTAGCAAAATCCAGAGAAACTAGCGAGTTAGGGTCGCGACTTTGCTAACTCGCGAGGACAAAATTCAGGAAAACAGACAGAGGAACACGTTACTTGCCTCGTAACTTACTCGCGAGTTGGGCAAGTCGCGAAGACCATCAGAGCAGCCAAAGCCAAGGCACACACGACTTAGCTCGCGACTTACTCACGCGTTGGGTAAGTCGCAAGGGCCAAATTCTCAGCGAGGCCGAGGGACAAGCTAGTTGACTCGCGAGTTGCTAAGTCACGAGTGACGTTTAAGTGGTAGCCTTAACTTGTCTTATAAAAGGAAAACGGGATTTTTCAGAAGGGGATCGAGGATTTTCGAAAAACAGAAGAGGGAGAGAGATAAGAAGGAAGAAGAAGAGAAAAGAAGGCCTAGGAGACTAGTCATCTGATCGATTCGCCACATGACTTCAATCGCTCAAAGGAATCGGATTTGTGCATGAAGAATCTCAGCCGAGACGGTGTCAGACGACAGTTCAGCCATCGAGAGTTCTTTTTTTCACCATTCTTTTCCTTAGCTTGTTTTGCTCATGATGTTCTTGATGAATTTAATGTATTTTTTTTCTAGGCATGAACTAATTTTCTATACTAAGGATGATGATGGAACGTATTATGAATTTTGATTGAGATTAATAAATGCTTGGATGATTCGAGTTATTTGATTGAGTGTTGATTTAATGCTTCATTGATTGTGTATTGCTTGATCACCAATATCCAATATTTTGTTGTTGTGGGTTAAGTACCGAGAGGAGAAGCCCACAACGTGTTCGATAAATTAACACCATAGCTTAGGAACCAAATAGAGATATATTGGTGTAAGTTATGTGATCTAATATGTTTCCATGTTCATTGCATTCTCATATATTTGACATTCATCGAGAGATAGGGTGTTAGTGTGTGTTGAGAGAGGACTTCAGATAGCTATATAACATGATCATCTATCATTGGCTTGAACATCCATGCATAGTTATCTTACATCATTAGGATTAGTTAGTGAAATCGGATTCCCTAGTTCCCTTTACCTTTGATAAGAATAATCTTTTAGTTTCTAGTCCTATAGTTTGCTTGGATTACAAGTTACCTATCACAACCTTTGAATTAGTATTTTAGATAGCATTAGACTTGGTTATTTTCAGTATTCAACTTCTAATCGTCCTCGTGGAAACGATAATCGGAACTCACAATTCTATATTACTTATGCCGACCCCGTATACTTGCGGGTACACAAAAAGGAGTAATAGGCTTATCAACATTTTGCTCAAAACCATAGGTTTTGATAGCAGTATCAAACCTAATATTCCAAGACCTAAATGTTTGCTTAAGTCCATAAATGAACCTTTGCAGCTTGCAAAATTTTTGCTCTTGATCTTAGGACACAAATCCCTCTGATTGCATCATATAGATGCTCTTATCAATATTGTCATTCAAGAATGCAGTCTATATGTCCATTTGCCAAATGTCATAGTCAAAATAGGTAGCAACGGATAAGAGTGTCCTAATAGAGTTAAACTTGGCCACTGGCGAGAAGGTCTCTTCATAATCAACCCCCTTTTTTTGGGTATAATCCTTTGCCACTAGTCTTTCCCTTGAAGGTCTCTACCTTTCTATTTACTCCTCTCTTTCTCTTCTGGATCCACTTACACCCTATGAGTTTTATCCCGTCAGGTAAGTCTACAAGTTCCTAGACCAAGTTTCATGGCTTTAAGTCATTCCTCTTTCTCAGAATCTTCCATTGTATGTTTAAATGTCAATGGATTCATCCACACCATCATCAGAGATGATACCCTGCGCCTCTCCAATACCTAAATAGCGACCAGGTTATCGTATAAGCCTCCAACTATTTCTAGGTGGTTGTTGGGATTTATGCCCCAAAACTTGTAAATGTAAATGAAATTAGACATAAATAAAAGTAATAGTTTTATCATTCGAATAAATGGGTCTTTATTTGTTAATAGATTTATATATTGTGCATATAATATCTAAGATTGCAAGATGTAATCTCGAATTGAGTATATGAACGTCATATACAGAGTGATTCATTTTGAGACATGCAATCTAAAGAGTCCATAGAGAGCAAACAAAGTTGGATACTTTGTTTGTGGTTGATCTACTACTGTGGTCCATTCTATAATGGACGGAGGTCTTATCTTAAACTGCTCATATAGTTGACATGAGAATGAAGGCACCTTATATGATGGGATTATATAGGACTGGGCCATGATTTATATGAATCTCCGACTACGATCCGTTAGTAAATGAGATTCATATATCGACAAATGATGGTTGTATAGTAGGTGATCTTAATTCTGCATGTCTTATTGACTCCTTTAGGTTAGATCGCGGCTTTTGACATACCATAAGTGAGGTTGATGTGATATTCTCGATCAATACTTTCGTATCTTGGAGTAGCGGTTTGGCTTGTGGCTGGAAATGTTTGAACATAATAGTGGAATTCACTTCTTCTTAACTGAAGTAGATGAGTAGTTCCCTCAAGGGTTAATTTGGGGATTGAACAATTATGAGCACTCTTCTTCTTCCGTAAAAGGAAGATAGGATTAAATTGTTCATTAAAGAATCAACGGTGTTTAACTGGAAAAGATATAATTAGTGGGGTACAACGGACATTATAACCCATCTCTAATTATGAACTACTCAGTGGAGGATCATACTGTATGTAATAGCTATATAGACACTCAGACTTCAGTATTGTATAAAACATCTACAGTTCTGAGAGTTCAGCCTCGGTTTTTTAGTGGAATAACTCCGAAGTTGATAATCATGAAATATTAATTAAAGAGTTTTAATTAATATTGCTAAGTATTATTAGAGCTCAAAACTGTAGGTCCATTAGGTCCCCTTGCTAGCTCTTATGGTTAATGGTAATGAGGTCACGGTTAATTAATTGGATTGTCCAATTAATTGTGTCACGAAGGTGACATGATTGAATTAAGAGAATTAATTAAATGATTTGATTATTTAATTAATAAATTTATAATAAATAAATATTAATAATTGTTATTAATATTATTAATTATTTAAAAGGAGGTTGCAAGTTCGAATCATGACTAAGATAAAAGGAATAAAATAATAAAAATTATTTTAAGTCCTAGAAGTCAAGGGTTCAAACTCTTGAGATGACCAATATTAATAGGATTTAGAATCCTATTTGACCTAGTCAAATAAAACCCTAAAGCCTTCACACACACACACACACACACACACACACCCACAGATATATATATATATATATATATATATATATATATATATTTATATCAGGTAACAAAACTAAGCAATAACCTAGGAAGAGAAGCAAGGTGCGGCAACACACAAAAAAGAGAGAAAAAAGAAAGTTTTTTTTTTCTTTGCTTGTGCAGGGTTCGATCGGCCAAAGAAAGAAGGCAAGGAGTTGTCTTATTCACTTTTCTGCAACTTCCATCTATGCATCCGTGATGTGCCCACACACTCGTTGTCAGAACGCGGGTCATAGCTCACAAGGCTTGGTGGTGAATCAAGAAATCAAAGATCAAGAAAAACAATAAAGGTAATTGTAGTGTAAATATTCTATTTGCATATGTACATTAACACATTCATTTTTTAAAAGAGTTTTCAACAAAAAAGAAAAATTTTAAAACCTATTTCCATTGTGTTTTATTTGGAAAAGATATTTTTCCCTTCTGTGGTAGTGTGTCCTAACTAGAAATCGTCTGACTATCAGACGTTGATGGAACAACAACTTTGTCAACAACTTTTGTTGACTGAGCACTGGTCGTACCAGGTTTAGCTTTTTTAATACAATCTTGGATCGAGATTTATGATCACTCATATAGTCTTCTTTATGAAACGTTGCGTTTGTCGATACAAACACTTTGTTATATTGAGGACTATAAAAGAATCCTCCTCTAGTCTCCTTTGAATATCCTACAAATAGGCATACTTATGAACGTGGTTCTAGCTTTCCACTTATGTTCTTCAGTATATGTACTGGACACCCCATAAGTGAAAATGTCGTAAACTAGCTTTACGACCATTTCACAACTTTAAAGGAGTTTTAGCAACATATTTGGATGGAACTACATTTAATATGCAGGCCTCCGTTTGTAGTGCATATCCCCAAAAGGAATATGGTAATAATGAGAAACTAATGATAGATCTCACCATTTCCATCAATGTCCTGTTTCTCCTATCCACAACACCATGCTGTTGTGGTATTCCTGGAGATATGAGTTAGGATACTATCACATGCTCAACTATGTAGTCTTCAAACTCTTAGTCAAGATACTTATTTCCACGATTTGATCGTAGAGCTTTGATTGTTATGCCTAATTAATTTTCAACTTCAACATGGAATTCTTTGAACTTTTCAAATGTTTCTGACTTACGATGCATTAGGTAAACATACCCGTATCTTGAGTAATCGTCAATAAAAGTGACATAATATTCATAACCACCTCTAGTTCTGACGCTCATAGGTTCGCAAATGTTTGAGTGTATAAGCTCTAGTGGTTGCGTAGTTCTAAACACTTTTTCCAGTAAAAGGTCTCTTGGTCATCTTACCTTCTAAACAAGATTCGCAGATAGGTAAAGTGTCAATATTTAATTGACTTAAAAGTCCTGCCTTTTACTAGTCTTAGATACCATAGATACGTTTCATTATTTGGAGAAATTTTTTGTCGTTTTGTTTTAAGTTTTTCAACCTTAAACATTTCAGTGTTAAGCAGTGCTGTATGAATTAACAGTCTTAAAATATACAAGTTGTTTTTATTCATTCCGAAACAAATATTCAATCCGTTTCTAGAAATAATGACTGACTTATTATTAAAAGAAACTGAATATAAACATTCTAATAATCTGGATACAGAAATCAAATTTCTTGAAAATCCAGGAATGTAATAATCATTATTTAAAGAAAGAAAACAACTATTAAATTGTAGTCTAACTACTCCCATTGGTCGTGCGGAGACGACATCTCCTGCTCCAATGCGCATTATGAATGACCCCTCCTCCAGCTCTGTCCAAGAATCAATCCAATATAAAGAAGAACAAACATGGTTTGTGGCCCCTGAATCTACTATCCAAGGTGAAAAATCATCTTCCACTAAACAAGATTCAATGATAAGTAAATCTGATTTACTTTTCACTTTCTTCTTATTGGAGAGCTCCTCGAGGTACTATGGACAGTTCCTCTTCCAATGATTAACATTGTCACAATAGAAACAATTTCCCTTTACTTTGTCAATCGTGGTGCTCTTTATCTTGGGCTTTGACACGTCCAGAAAAATGGATTTCTACTCCAAGTGCAGGAATGTCGAAGTAATAATATAACCCAGTGAGAATGGGGTCGATCCTCAGGGAAAAAGATTTAGGGATGGCAAAGAGCAACAAAAATCTACAACGAAAATATAATAGGAAAGAAAATGTCATGGAATAAAAGCACGTATAATGGTGAAACAAATCGAATTAAAACATGCTAAGGTTAGAGGTTTTACACTTGGTATGTTGAATAAGAGATATATTTAACCTTGTTTTATAACTCAATTAGAATCCACACACAGTGGAGGTTCTAATCGGTAGTTAGACCATTTAAGCTCTTTAAACATCTATCAAGTTATATTTCTTTTCTTTTAGTTATATTACAATGGATACTCTACACTTTTTATGTTAAATGGGTTCAAGTATTTATTGTGCCAATCAACTACCATTAATCAAGAATCCTTTGCCAGAGGCAGGTATAACCATGCGGTTTTAGACAAATTCAAGTATTTATGGTGTTGCTTGTCTACAATGAATCAGTAATCCTTTGCCAGAGGTGCAGGTATAACCATACGGTTCTAGACGGATTCAAGTATTCATTGTGCCAAGAATTGTCTACAATAAGTCAAGACCTCTGCTCACATAAGAATAAGAGATGAAAATTCAATTCAATTCAATAATAAAAGTAATATAAAACATATAGATGAATTTCCATAAATAAATATAAACTTTAAGCTTATGTTAAGAGTTAAATAAATCTTTATTCACATACCAAGAGCTTCACCCTACACCTTAGCAAAAAAAGAATTTAGCTACCCATAATAGAAGAAAGAAAGCAAGTAGAAGAAAGAAAATGAACAAGAGATAGATTATCATAAAAGCTTAACAATACAACAATGCAAGGTGAACTTGCAACATGGAACCAAGCTGCTCCCATATCCCTACAAGTCTCTATTTATAGGCACTCCTTACATTACAAAGTCAAAAAACAGTTGCTAGATAATCATGCACTAGGCTACCCAAGTTTGACAAATCATATGGCTAATAATCAAGATCAACATTGACTACACACTCTCTAATGAATTCGCTGCCGACACTTTGCTAATTAGATCTTATCATCAACATAAAAGTTGTAGATATTTCACTTAGCTTTCTAGAATGCTAAGGCGCATAATTTGTGGAGTTGTCTAGACAAAGTTATGGCTCACACAGTGAAGGTTGTCCAATTTAGGCGGCCATGCAGACCGACCCAAGATAACCCAATTTTTAACCTCAAAGGAGTCCGAATCTGGCAAGCATCGTAAATCCAAATTTGTAGGGCTATGAGTTAGCTTTCCAGTGTCATCAAGAACTTGGTAATTGAATGTTTGAGTACAAAGTTATGCCTATTATCCTGAATCTGCATCAAAATAGAAATTTTAACAATTAAGTGCAATTATAAATAAGTTAGGTAATTTGATGACACTAGTAGTATAAAATAATGGTTTTAACCTTTATTATTATAAAAATTTAAGTGTTTATCACACCTCCCAACAAGCTTATTGCTAGTCCCTAGCAATTAAAGAGTTATCATTTCATAATGATTTCTTGAATTTATATCCAGAACTTTATTTACCCATTCTCCGTTTGTTCTACCCAAATAGACTAACTCTCAACCAAAATATTTAACTTGTCTTCTTCATTTTTTTTGTGTACATCATGTACCCTCAGACAAGATATTAATAAACCTACTTTGTACTCATTATAGGTTAACATAAGTTCATAGGGCTTCACCGAAACTGTCAAAGGTCCATTCTAGTGTTTCTTCAAAATAACTTCCTTAGGCAGAGCAATTTATTATTTATTTAGTTAATTTTTTTTTTGAAACAAGAGATAGTACATTCTTAACCCATTTAGCGAGCTTTAGGCTAATGATTTCCAAATCAGTTGACCTTAGGGCATTAGGTGTTGAGATGCCTCCTACAAACTTAATCACTCGGGTTGGAATGTAACCAGACTTATACAGTATTAGTGGATAGTATAATGTCTAGTTCCCTTAAGCTTTCTTCTTAATCCATGTAGCGAGCTTTGGGCTAATGACTCCTAAACCAGTTGGTCTTAGGGCATTAGGTTTTAAGACACCCCTACGGGCTTAATTGCTCGAGTTAAGAAGGCTTCGAAACCAAACATATCCACAATTTATTATCATTTTTTTTATTTGAACAAGAGAGAAGGAGAAGAAGAGGAGGATTCACTGCCTTTGGTTGTTGATTTTGTTAAAACACAAGAATAGATTATTAATAATCTTCAATTTGCAACCCACAATCAAATGTCAAAGTGTGTGTGTGAGAAAAATAGCTTATGAATACTTACTTTGTGTATATGAGCACCAAAGTTAATAATAATTTATATTTGAGAGTTTATAGATTTGAATATTCAAATGAAGATGAATAGTGAAGCCTCGTCATGAAATTCAAAAATCAAGATGAAATGATAATACCTATTATTTATTATTATATATATTTTTTGGAAAATTTAAAAAAAGCAATCATAAAGTTTTTTTTTTTTCAAGTATTATCAACTATCCCTCCCCCTAACCAAATAGAGACATTGTATTCAATGTCTAAGGATAAAGGTAAAGTGTAGAAGAAATTACCTGAATCATAGATTATTGAAAATAAAACTTTCAACATATTAGAACAAATTGAACCAAAAATAACATATTTATTGAAAACAAGAAAAACAAATGCATAGGTTAAGCCAATCTGAGCTTTTTACTACCCTCATCAACTGACCAATCTAACTTAGATATGACTTTGTCATATTCGAGAACAAAGGCTTCTAATTGTTCAATCAACTGATGAACATCAGAAGCAGTAACAAGGATTCGTCGAGCCTGAGACGAGATAAATTCTTTTTCCACAGCATAAACTAGGAAAGACAATAGACCATCATAAAAACCATCGACATTCAACAAACCTATTGGTTTTTGGTGGATTTATAGTTGGGCCTATGAGGTAACTTCAAAGAGTTCTTCCAAAGTTCCAAGACCCCCAGGTGAGGCTACGAATGCATTTGCATGGCTAAACATTTCAGCCTTAGGTTCATGCATGTTTGAGACAATTTGTACTTTCCCAATTATATTTTCTATAATACTACCAACACTCAAAGCTTTTGGAATGATGCCCAAAACTTGACTTTTTCCATCATGAGCGGCTTTTGAGATATGACACGCTCACAATGCGTGGGATAAATACCAAGTGCAGGATGTGTTGAAGTAATATATTCCTGTGAGTACGGGGTTAAATCCACAAGGAAGTGGAGGTACTAATCCTAAAAACTAGAGATTAAACTAAGATAAAAGTAAATCAACGATTGTTTGGGTTTTGAAGTAAACTAAAGTTATCAACTGAAACAATAAAATAAAGCGAGACGGATTCTAAGGAAGGAAAAGCTAGGTGGTCACTCGGTCCCAATCCCGGATAAGGATAAGCATTGACTACTTATGAAGCACTCTATTAACACGATAAGACTCCTACAACTAAGGTCACACCACATTGTATTGGTCATGCAATGGTATGTAAATCCAATCAAACCCACCTATGGTCATAGAGTGCATTTAATCGAAAACCGTCATTAATCTAATACCTGGGTCAATTAAGTAATTTCTTATCGAAACTAACCTATAGCAATTTAATGAATTCTCATGCAAATCACAATGATATCTAATTGCCATTAATCTAGATAGTTGCAAAATTACTTTCGTATATGCATAGATACAAGAATAACTCGCAATTGATAGAATAAAATATACTCATAAACATTACAATATATATATCAATTTGGACTTAATCAAAGAACTTGCAATCGCTTTCGCGATCGCATTGAATAAGAATAAATCACAACGAGATAATATAAAAGTAATCTCAAAGTCGAATCATGCAATAACACATAAAAAATATTACATAGTCAAATATCCAAATCCATTCATGGTTCCTACGACCACCTAACAACAAAACTAGCCACTCATGCTATCAAATAAATAAAAAGACAAGATAAGGGATGTGATACAACCCATTCGATGATGTCAAGAATCGAACTCCGCCCGTTTCCGATCTAGACTTCTTTTCCGTCGATCTTCGTCTTCCTTGATTAATATTCAAAGCAATTCATGAAACCAATCTTGTGTTGGTATTTGGTGATGGTGGTTGATGTTTTTGATGTTGAAAAGTGATGAAAAACAGCATTGGTCCACAGCTTGGAGCTGCCAAAGTCATGCTGGCCGAACCCCCAAAGTTGCTGTGCATTTTGGCTTTTATAGTTGAGCTGCTAGGTTTGCTGGTCTGCTACACCTCCAACGCGCGAGTATCGTCACTAGCTAGCCCAGGTCGCGGTCTCCATCGCGATGCTCTCTGGATTGCTGTATCTTTTCGAGTGCGAACATAGGCGTGAGGAAGCTGGTAGCGTTGGTTCCTCGCGCTACAATCTGGATCACCTGTAATTTCTTCAACGCGAGCAACACTGCGATCATGCCCAGGTTGCGAGGATGGTCGCGAGACTCTCTGGTTTGGTGCAACTCCACTTCGCCGCGAGATGGGCAACGCGATCCCAGGTCGTGGGACCAAGTCGTGAGGCCTACTGTTTTGATTTTTTCCTTCTTCACGTACAAGCTGGTTTTGGTGCTCTGTTTACATGCAAGGTGGCTTTGATGCTCTCTCATGCATGCAAGCTGGTTGCATGAGCATCCATTGATCACATGCTCCCTCAAGATATCCAAAATGCACGGTTTTTAGCTCGATTCATATATATATTCGTATAAATTCACAGGAATCACCTAAAAGCTGCACAATCTCACAAAACACATCAAACGAACCGAAAATACTTGAAATTATAATCAAAAGACACGGTTCAAGGGATGTAAAAATATAACAATTATCAACCGATCAAATACCCCGAAACCTATCTTTTGCTTGTCCTCAGCAAATCGGTACACACCATAGCAAAAAGCAAAAACAAAAACAACTAAAATTAACAACAAAAACGAACTAAGCCATATCCATTTTCGTAGGATGAAACGATGGCACTTAGCATGTGCCACAAGCCTTTAAACCCCTAGGTGGCCCTAGCGGACGAGTTATAGTCTCGTGAGGGTTTACCAGCTACAATACTCACAAACGTCCTAAGCTAACCACATACAAAGCTAAACATCAACTTGAGTATTCACAAATGCAAAGGCATAAAAATAGCACAAAATCAAAAATCCAAAATGCTGCCAATAAGTCTAATACACCCTATATCATACAGGACACTGACATGCAACGCATTTATAACAGTTAATCCTTCCATATTAATAAGTCACTGATGTAATTCGTCTCGACTCTAGTCTCATCAGTTTTCACTCGTTGACACTTAGAACCTAGGTTTTCAGACTTTCAACTACATACGACTGGAATTTATGAGCGAAAAATTACAAAATATGTCGTATGAATATATAAATAGAAAGACGCACATGTTAAACAAAGGATCTCATGAAAGATATCAAATGCTAAGAACAGAAAAATCAATGAATATATATGTCAAATATTACAATTAAGCTTCCTAAGGAGATCAACAAGGTCTTTTTCAGGTTGTAATAGGGCTTTGGGGTGATTGACTACAAAAAGAACGAAAATAGGGTTACAACTCACTTGGAAACTTATTGAGAGACTTCATAAAATTTTCAATTTGTGCATTTTTTTCTCACGACTACCAAATTCATTCAATTTGTATTCCTAATCTTTTTCTCGCCTTTCTCCTTCAACCTCTTTTCAACCATTTCTTAATTTTTTTCTTTGTGCATCATACTCATTTTCTCATTTAGCCAATTCTTTTATTTTATTATTTTTATTTTTATTTTTTATGTTGGCTATTCTCTTTTTCTGCACATTTCCCATATCCTTTTTATCTTTTTAACTCCACTCGTCTTTCTCACTCAACACTTACATATTTTCCTTTTAGTTGTCTCTAGTTTCCAAGCGTCAAAGATAAGGCCTATACAATTTCGACTAGGATTTTTGGACATGTAGGTCATATAATAAAAGGCTATGCGAGTGTTTGGCCGCGAATGAGATAGGGAGCACACAATTTAAGGATAGGAAATCAAGCTATTTAGGAGTTCACACACAATGCCTGGATTATATCTACTCAATTGAACATTCAAAACATACATACAAGATTTTTATAATGCAGTTTATTAACATCCAATGCAAACCTATAGAGATCAATCTAATGACAATGAAACTTAAGAAAGTGTTTAAGAGTACAAACAATAAAATTCCCTCAGAATAAATACGCATGAAGCTCAAAATCTTACTAAGGGTAGTCTCCACTATTAATCAGGGCTACTAATTGGAAGTTTTCACATACTACAATGCAAAGATGTCAGACCTATACGATTAGATGCAAAAATCTACCGGCATTATTCTAGCTAACAACTTTGTACCTTTAAATGACCTAAGCATTTACATATTGTTACTCAATTATCTGTAAAGCATGCATATGATTTGCTATCCCAAAAAAAAAAAAAAAAACTAAAGGAAAGACTCAAAAGACTGATGCACGTGGCATTGTTATACCTAAGTCTTCCAAATGCTCAAGGCGTTGATGAAAAGTCTAGGTTTCCAGCCTATATACACCAATACGACACAAAAACACACAAAAGACAAAAAATACCCCTAAACCAAACATTGTCCTTAATGTTTGAAATCCTAGATTCAAGGGAAAAACAAAAACAAACAAAACATGAACATAGAAAAACAGTCCTAATATCCACAACTATCAATTCATCCAACCTCACTCCCCCGTACTTTGTTTTCTCAACACAAGGCATAACACTTCTATAGAAAAGCGAAATTGAATGAAACTGACATATACAACAAGAAAAGCAAAAAGAAATGAAAGTAAAGGGTTATCTCCCTCCTAGTGCTTTATTTAACGTTTGGGCAAGATGTCGGACTCGAGCTAACTCTCAGTGCACATCCTACAACTCCATCTCCTGCATGGCCTGCAATCTGCTCATGCCTGCTCGACTGTCTATGCTTACCATGCATCCAGAACAACAACTGCTTCTTCAACTTCAGCCAGCCTCCATACTCCTCAAAATCTAGCTCATCATCAGGCGGTTTATTCGAACTAAGTTTGGGCTTATTTTTCTATTTGGCTTTATTTTTAATCCCCAAACCTGTTTTAATGTACGCCGCTCCTGTGTCACTGAGGCACCGCTCCTCTGCTCTCTCTAGCTGGGTACCTGAAACATCCACAGAAAAACAATCACAAGAATTAACAGAAGGTTTCATAGCATCAAATATCTGAAACTCGACTGTCTCGCCCAGAACTGTCATGGATAGTTTCCCATTTTGCACATCATTGATCATCTGTGTTGTTACCATGAATGGTCTCCCCAACAAGATAGAAAGGTCTATCTCGGTCATCCTCGCTTCTTCCATGTCCAGGACTACGAAATTAGTAGGTATGATCAGCTTGTCTACCTGGATAAGGATGTCCTCCACAATACCCCTCGAATACTGTGTCGATCGATCGGCTAACAGCAGGGACATGGAAGTGGGCTTCAGCTCATTTAGGCCCAGCTGCATGTAGACCGAATAGGGCATCAGATTAATGCTAGCCCCAAGGTCTAACATGGCTTTTTTTTTTTCTTCACATTCCTGACGATGATATATATATATATATATATATATATTGAAGCTCCCTGGATCTTTCAGTTTGGGTGGAAGCTTCTACTACAAGACTGCGCTCACCGTCTCAGAGATCATTACTCTCTCATTCTGCCCATATTGCCTCTTCCATTTATTAAGTTCGCTGAAGAACTTCCCATAGGATGGCATCTTCTTGATCATATCCAAAAGTGGCAAGTTGACGTTCACCTTTGACAGCACATCATAAATCTCCTTGAATGTGTTGTCAACCTTGCTCTTTTGAAGACGATCAGGAAATGAAACCTGTGGCACATATGGGGCCGCAACCGGACGAAGAAGTGGTGTTTGATTAGAGTTCACCACTTCTTGCTCTTTCTGCACTGGAAAAGTTGCACTTGTACCTACATCATTAATAAAAAGATCAGGAAGTTCACCCCCAACCATATTATCTACAGTCTTACCACTCCGGAGAACGGTAATCGCCTTTGCTTGCTCTAGTTTACTAGGGAACTTTTCGGGCACCTTATTTTGCAGGGCTTCAGCAAATTGGCTGACTTGCACCTCTAGCTTTCGTGATATGGCCTCCTGCTGCTGGAACATCTGCAACAATTTATCGAATTTATCATCTAGAGCTGTTCTTGCTTGCTGAGGAGGCGAATCATGTAAACCCTGTGTAATTTACGAAAGCTGAGGCTACTGCAGAGGCTCAAACTTATTGTATTGCTGCTGTGTTAGATACTACCCAAGGCTACTGTTGACTATCTCTCTACGAGAAGTTTGGATGATTTCTCCATCCTGGATTATAGTGAGTGGAGTAAGGGTCATTCCTTTGTCTAGATTGATAGGGATCTATTGCTTGTGCTTTCTCATACATGTATTCTTGAAAGGTCTCCCAGGATGGGTACACAAAAAGATCGTGCCCTCCGACTTCACAAATGGTGCAAATAGTACTTGTATTCTGCCCACTGGATGCAACCAAACTCTGCACCTGTCTAGTTAGCTCAACAACCTGTTTTGCCAACCCATTGTTGGTATGCACTTCATTGACGCCCTGTATCTTCCCTCTAACACTTTTTTGTTGCGAGTTGGCTCCTAGCATCTCAAAGAGCTCATATGCCTCATCCATAGTCTTCTCTTGCATTGCCCCTCCTATAGCATTATCCACCATAGCTTGACAGTTCATACTTAGCCCATCATAGAAAAACTGATTCTGCAGCTTTAGTGGAAACCCATGGTGTGGGTATTGGATGATTAGCAGCTTGAACCTATCTTAGGCTTCATGGAACGGCTCTCCATCTCCCTGAGCAAAGTTGGTTATCTTCCTTCGCATCTGTACAGTCTTTTGATGGGAGTAGAACTATGAACTTTCTGTACACCTCTGACCAGGTGCAAAGAGATCCCGTTGGAAGTGTCATCAGCCATTGTTTAGCCCTATCTTTGAGCATGTAAGGAAAACACTGCATCCTGAGCTGCTCCTCAGACAACCTCTGAAGTGGGAATGAATGAATGGTGCTATAAAATTTGCGCATGAAGGTCAAAGGATCCTCAGCAGCGATACCGTGGAAAGATGGCAGCATGTTGAAGTGTATATTCTTTAGCTTATAGTTTCTGGACAGGTCATCCAACAGGATGCAAGATGGTGACGTCTCTATGACTAGGAGTGCAAAGTCTCGCATAACTCTCTGTACTACCCCCTCTGAATGCTCCATTTCAGCCTCAAACTAATCTTCTGAAGTAGAAGGTGGAGGTTCAACTGTAGAGTCCGTGACTCTCCTAATGCAGTCGATCCGGTCGTTCAAATGTAAGATTTCTCCTTCCTGAGAACGACGAGCCTACATGTATCTCAAGTACCTTACACAAAAACCAAACAAAAAGATAAATCAAAGAAAAATAGAAACAAGAAAAACTAATAAAATAAAAATTAAAAAGAAAACTAAAAAGAAGAATAAAAACCTAGAAAAGAAAAATAAAACCTAAAACCTCTAATTTAAGAATCAGCAACCGAAACACTTCCTCGGCAACGACACCAAAAACTTGACACGCTCACAACGCGTTGGATAAATCCCAAGTGAAAGATGTGTCAAAGTAATATATTCCCATGAGTATGGGGTCGAATCCCCAAGGAAGTGGAGGTACTAATCCTAAAAACTAGAGATTAAACTAATGTGATAAAAGTAAATCAACGATTGTTTGGGTTTTGAATTAAACTAAAGTTATCAACTGAAACAATAAAATAAAGCGAGACGGATTCTAAGGAAGGAAAAGCTAGGTGGTCACATGGTCCCAATCCTGGATAAGGATAAGCATTCACTACTTATGAAGCACTCTATTAACACGATAAGACTCCTACAACTAAGGTCACACCATATTATATGGGTCATGCAATGGTATGTAAATCCAATCAAACGCACCTATGGTCATAGAGTGCATTTAATCGAAAATCGTCGTCAATCTAATACCTGGGTCAATTAAGTAATTTCTTATCGAAACTAACATAGTATAGATTTTAGAGTCAATTAAGCCCTATTGCAATTTAATGAATTCTCATGTAAATCACAATGATATCTAATTGCCATTAATCTAGATACTTACAAAATTACATAGTCAAATATCCAAATCTGTTCATGGTTCCTACGACTACCTAACAATAAAACTAGCCACTCATACTATCAAATAAATAAAAAGACAAGATAAGGGATGTGATACAATCCATTCGATGATGTCGAGAATCGAACTCCGCCCGTTTCCGGTTTAGACTTCTTTTCCGTCGATCTTCATCTTCCTTGATTAATATTCGAAGCAATTCATGAAACCAATCTTGTGTTGGTATTTGGTGTTGGTGGTTGATGTTTTTGATGTTGAAAAGTGTTGAAAAATAGCCTTGGTCCATAGATTGGAGCTGCCAAAGTCGTGCTGGCCGAACCCCCAAAGTTGTTTTGGCTTTTATAGGTGAGCTACTAGGGTTTGCTGAAAAGGACGCGCGCGACCAGTGTACTGTGACCAGCGGTCGCTTCGCTTGGTCGCGATGCTCATTGGTCTGCTGCACCTCCAATGCGCGAGCATCATCGCTAGCTGGCCCAGGTCACGGTCTCCATCGCGCTGCTCTCTGGGTTGCTGCACCTTTTCAAGCGCGAGCAAGCTTGTAGCGCTGGTTCCTCGCGCTACAATCTGGATCACCTGCAATTTTTTCAACGCGAGCAACAATGCGATCACGCCCAGGTTGCGAGGATAGTCGCGAGGCTCTCTGGTTTGGTGCAACTCCACTTTGCCACGAGATGGGCAACGCGATCCCAGGTCACGGGACCAGGTCACAAGGCCTACTGTTTTGATTTTTTCCTTCTTCACGTGCAAGCTGGTTTTGGTGCTCTGCTTCCATGCAAGGTGGCTTTGATGCTCTTTCATGCATGCAAGCTAGTTGCATGAGTATCCATTGATCACATGCTCCCTCAAGATATCCAAAATGCACGGTTTTGAGCTCGATTCATACATATTCGTATAAATTCATAGGAATCACCTAGAAGCTGCACAATCTCATAAAACACATCAAATGCGCTAAAAATACTCAAAATTACAATTAAAAGACACGGTTCAAGGGATGTTAAAATATAACAATTATCGATTGATCAAGACATGACCCATCAACCCAAGGTTACCTCCCTCGTATACTAGATGAATATTTTTCTCAGCTAACACCTTACCAAGTTGTTCAGCAGTTTCTTTAAATTCCCTTTTTTTACGAGATATATTTAACCTTGTTTTATAACTCAATTAGAATCCACACACAGTGGATGTTCTAATCGGTAGTTAGACCATTTAAGCTCTTTAAACATCTATCAAGTTATATTTCTTTTCTTTTAGTTATATTACAATGGATACTCTACATTTCTTATGTTAAATGGGTTCAAGTATTTATTGTGCCAATCAACTACCATAAATCAAGAATCCTTTGCCAGAGGCAGGTATAACCATGCGGTTCTAGACAAATTCAAGTATTTATGGTGTTGTTTGTCTACAATGAATCAATAATCCTTTGCTAAAGGTGCAGGTATAACCATGCGGTTTTAGACGGACTCAAGTATTCATTGTGCCAAAAATTGTCTACAATAAGTCAAGACCTCCACTCATATAAGAATAAGAGATGAAAATTCAATTCAATTCAATAATAAAAGTAATATAAAACATATAGATGAATTTACACAAATGAATATAAACTTTAAGATCATGTTAAGAGTTAAATAAATATTTATTCACATACCAAGAGCTTCACCCTTCACCTTAGCAAAAAGAGAATTTAGCTACCCATAATAGAAGAAAGAAAACAAGTAGAAAAAAAAAATGAACAAGAGAGAAATTAGATTATCACAAACGTTTAACAATAAAACAATGCAAGATGAACTGGGCAAATGGAACCAAGCTACTCCCATCTCCCTACTAGCCTCTATTTATAGGAACTCCTTACATTACGAAGTCAAAAAATGGTTGCTAGATCATCATGCACTAGGCTAGTCAAGTTTGACAAAGCACATTGCTAATAATCAAGATTAACATTGACTACACACTCTCCAACGAATTCGGTGCCGACACTTTGCTAATTGGATCTTATCATCAACATAAAAGTTGTAGATATTTCACTTAGCTTTCTAGAATGCTAAGGCGCATAATTTGTGGAGTTTTCAAAGATATGGCCCAAACGGGGAAGGATGTCCAATTTACGTGGCCATGCAGACCAACCCAAGATAACCCAATTTTTGACCTCTAAGGAGTCCGAATCTGGCAAGCATTGTGAAATCCAAATTTGTAGGGCTATGAGTTAGCTTTCCAGTGCCATCAAGAATGTAGTAATTGAATATTTGAGTACAAAGTTATGCCTATTATCCTGAACCTGCATCAAAATAGAAATTTTAACAATTAAGTGCAATTATAAATAAGTTAGGTAATTTGATGACACTAGTAGTATAAAATAATGGTTTTAACCTTTATTATTATAAAAATTTAAGTGTTCATCACACCCCCCAACCAGCGTATTGCTAGTGCCTAGCAATTAAAGTGTTATCATTTCATAATAATTTCTTGAATTTGTATCCGAAACTTTATTTACCCATTCTCGGTTTGTTCTACTCAAATAGACGAACTCTCAACTAAAATATTTAACTTGTCTTCTTCAATTTGTTTTTGTTTGTGTGCATCATGTACTCTCAGACAAGATATTAATAAACCTTCTTTGTGCTCATTATAGGTTAACATAAGTTCATGGGGCTTCACCGAAACTGTCAAAGGTCTATTCTAGTGTTTCTTCAAAATAACTTCCTAAGGCAGAGCAATGTATTATTTATTTATTTAATTTTTTTTTTGAAGTAAGAGATAGTACATTCTTAACCCATATAGCGAGCTTTAGGCCAATAACTCCCAGATCAATTGACCTTAGGGCATTAGGTATTGAGACGCCTTCTACGAACTTAAACACTTGGGTTGGAATGTAACCAGACTTATATAGTATTAGTGGATAGTGGAATGTCTAGTTCCCTTAAGATTTCTTCTTAACTCATTTAGCGAGCTTTGGGCCAATGACTCCTTAGCCAGTTGGTCTTAGGGCATTATGTTTTAAGACACCCCTACGGGCTTAATTGCTCGAGTTCAGAAGGCTTTGAAACCAAACATATCCACAATTTATTATCACTCTTTTTTTTTATTTGAACAAGTGAGAAGGAGAAAAAGAAGAGGATTCACTGCCTTTGGTTGTTGATTTTATTAAAACACAAGAATATATTATTAATAATCTTCAATTTGCAACCCACAATCAAATGTCAAAGTGTATATGTGAGAATAATAGCTTATGAACACTTGTTTTGCATATATGATAACCAAAGTTAATAATAATTTATATTTGAGAGTTTATAGATTTGAATATTCAAATGAAGATGAATAGTGAAGCCTCGTCATGAAATTCAAAAATCAAGATGAAATGATAATACCTATTATTTATTATTATATATATTTTTTGGAAAATGAAAAAAAAAAAGCAATCATAAAGTTTTTGAATTTCATCTTGATTTTTGAATTTCATGACGAGGCTTCACTATTCATCTTCATTTGAATATTCAAATCTATGAACTCTCAAATGTAAATTTTTATTAACTTTTGTGCTCATATACACAAAGCAAGTGTTCAAAGCTATTCTTCACACACACACACTTTGACATTTGATTGTGGGGTGCAAATTGAAAATTATTAATAGTACATTCTTTTTTTAAAAAAAATCTACAACCAAAGGCAGTGAATCCTCATTTTCTTCTTCTCTCTTGTTAAAAAAAATTAATTAATTAAAAAAAAGAAAAAAAGAAAAAAAAAGAGTGATGATAAATTTTGGAAATTGTTGGTTTCGAAGCCTTCTTAACTCGAGCAATTAAACCCGTAGAGGTGTCTTAACACCTAATGCTCTAAAACCAACTGGTTTGGGAGTCATTGGCCCAAAAGCTCGCTACATGGGTTAAGAAGAAAGCTTAAGGGAACTAGACATTGCACTATCCACTAATACTGTATAAGTCTGGTTACATTCCTACCCGAGTGATTAAGTTAGTAGGGGTGTCTCAACACCTAATGCCCTAAGTTCAACTGATCTGGGAGTCATTGGCCTAAAACGCTATATGTGTTAGGAATGTACTATCTGTTACTTCAAAAAAAAAAAAAAAAAAAAAAAGAGAAGAGAGAGAGAGAGAGAGAGAGAGAGAGAGAGAGAGAGAGAGAGAGAGGAAGAAATCCATTACTCTGCCTAAGGAAGTTATTTTGGAAGAAACACTAGAATGAACCTTTGACAGTTTCTATGGAGCCCCATGAACTTATGTTAACCTTTAATGAGCATAAAGAAGGTTTATTAATATCTTTTCTGAGGGTATCTGATGCGCAAAAAAAAAAAAAAAAAAGAAGACAAATAAAATATTTTGGTTGAGAGTTCGTCTATTTGGGTAGAACAAACGGAGAATGGGTAAGTAAAGTTTCGAATTTATAAAATGATAACGTTTTAATTGCTAGAGACTAGCAATAAACTGGTTGGGGGCTGTGATGAACATTTAAATTTGTATAATAATAATGGTTAAAACCATTATTTTGTACTACTAGTGTCATTAAATTACCTAACTTGTTTATAATTGCACTTAATTGCTAAAATTTCTATTTTGATGCAGAATAGGTAGGCTGGACATAACGTTTAATCCTCATATCTGAATAATCCCAATTTTGGTGTAGAGATAGCTGACACAAAGGGCTACAAAAATGTCTCACGTAGATTTCTAAATATGAAAGTTTGGTGGGTCAAAAGTAGGCTAGAAGCAGACTTATCTACAATTCGACTTATCTACAATATCTACAATTCCGTGTACTCTGAGCATGCTTCATTATTTGGACCATAACATGAGACAACAATCTACAACTTTTATGTTCAACCGAAGGCTAATTCAGCGATATACAGCGCCGAATCTAGTGCATGATTCGGTGCATGTGTGGAGACACCATATTTGACAATTTTACCATACCAAATTCAACCAACTTACATTAATTTCTTCCCACCATTTATGACTTGTTTGCCCCTAAATATGCCTATAAATAGAGGCCTTGTAGAAGAATGAAGGTAGCTTGGTTCCATTTGCCAAGTTCACCTTGCATTTTTTTTTTTATAATGTAAGTATATTAACCAAAGAGACAAAACAAAAGTAAAAGGGCATACCCCAACGAGAAGATCACAAGGTCAGGCAAGGGACAGACCCCCTACCAACCAAAGCGTAAAACAAAGCAAATCAATAAAAAGCTAAGCACAAACCCTGTCACAGGGTACAGCCAAAAGTAATCTACTAGAACGACAGCAAAAGGGACAAGCCCCCTAAAAGGTAAAAGAAACGAATTACAAAAAAATAGAATCAGATAAACCCCAAGACTGGTGGAGCCACCTATTAGTAGGAGAAGGCATCACACCAGATAAGGAATTAAGACGCATACAAACATCTCTAACAATGGAGCCAACAACCACGGTAACCGATTTAGGTAACTCGTCATGCATCCTAGCATTTCGTTCACGCCAAATAGCATAGACAGCAACCGCAAGCATAATACGCACCACCCACCCACGAAGTTGCCGACTGAGGAAATGGCAAGACCAAAGAATAGTAGCCTCCCAGCTCCGAGCACGCAGAGGTAATTTGCACTTCCTTAAAAGAGCAAACCAAACCTCACAAGAATAAGAAAAGAGATGAGGGACATCCTCACAACTCCCTCCACAAAACACACAACGAATAGCCGGAATTAAGCCAAAAACAAGAAGCTTATCCTAAGTAGAAAGAGCACCCCTAATGGCCAGCTAGAAGATGAAAGCATGTCTAGGAATTGCTTTAGAATGCCAAATGGACCTAAACCAATTTATCGCTGGCTGCCGGCACTGAAGAGCCTTCCAAGCATTACGAATGGAGAAAACCCCATGAGAGTCCTCAACCCAATACAAAGTATCAGCTTGAGAGTTATTAGGCCTGAAGGAATCAGGGATACCACGATAATGTCCATCCAATTCCCGGTCAGGGAACGAGGCCAAGCCCAATCCTTCCCCTGAATAACATCCACCACCCTAGCATGAAGACCAAGACCAGAATTATAAATAATTTGTCGCCCAAACACCTCCACCAAAGGACCCAACGGATGCCAATAATCAAACCAAAGGGAAATATCCTCCCCATTACCCATCCGAAACTGCATCAACCGCCGCACAAGACACCAAAGACCCAGAATTTTCCTCCAACTCCACGAGCAATCCCCAGGGCACCTAACCTCCCACACATTCTTTCTTTTAAGCAAAGTAGATCAAACCCACGACACCCAGACAGAAGACCTCAAATTGCTACACACAGCCCATAAATGCTTACTTATGGCAGATTTATTCAAACACTCTACACTCTTAATACCCAGTCCACCCTCTTCCTTCGGTAAACACACCGAAGACCATGCAACCTTTGCCTCACCTTTACCTAAATCTGAACCCCTCCAAAGAAAACTACGTAAAGTAGCTCCAACCTTAATCACTACTCACTTAGGCAAGATAAAAATGGAGGACCAATACACCTGGATAGAGAACAATATAGATTGAATGAGCTGAAGCCTCCCTGCAAAAGAAAGAACCCTACTAGTCCAACTCTTAACTCTCACTACAATCCTATCGACAAGAACCCTACAATCCACTACCATAAGATTAGTAGAAATCAGAGGAACCCCAAGATATCTGACAGGTAATACCCCTTCCTGAAAACCTAGAATCCCAAGCAACTCTTGCTTAATCTCAGAAGACACACCAGCCACAAAAAGATTGCTCTTGCTAGAATTAGGAATCAACCCAGAAAGAGCCTGGAACTGACCAAGAACAACATTAACCGCAGCAACTGACTCCCTCTCTGCCCTACAGAAAACCATAAGATCATCTACAAAGCATAAATACGAAATACCAATCTTCCCACACCGCCAATAGTAAGCAACCTGACCCTCATGCTTCATAATACGTATCAACCCCGAGAAGATCTCTATAGCCAGCACAAATAAATAAGGGGACATAGGATCCCCCTGCCTCAAACCTCGGCCACTAGCAAAGAAACCATTCAACTCGTCATTGATAGAAATAGAGAAACGGGGAGTAGAAATACACTTAGAAATCCAAGCTATCATCTGCTCCGGGAAGCCTAAAACCTGTAAAATAGCCACTAAGAAATCCCACTGCATAGAATCATAGGCTTTCATTAAATCTACTTTCAGTGCACACCTAGGATGACCCCCATCACGATGATAGTTCCTTAACAATTCCTGCGACAGTAAGATATTATCACTAATCCTCCTACCAGCAACGAAGGCCGACTGAAAAGGACTAACAACATCAGGTAGCACCATCTAAACAAGATTCGCAATAATTTTGGTAATGCATTTGTAGATAGTGTTACAACACGAAATAGGTCTAAAATTCCCAACTTTAGAAGGATTGGGAACCTTAGGAATAAGCGCAACCACCGTGGCATTCACTTGCTTGAGCAATCTCCCGGAGCTAAAAAAACGAACGAATAGCACGAAGAACATCATTACCAACAACAGACCAAGCTTTCTTTAAGAAAGTAGCATTGTACCCATCCGGGCCACGAGCTTTGTTATCTTTTAGAGAGAACAAAACCTCCTTAATTTCATCATCGCTAACCTCTCTACCCAAGGTAGCACACTGATCACCATAAATACGCTTAGTGAGAGCTCGCCTCATCAAGTTATGGTCAAGTATAGGGCACCCTGTTAGCTGTCTAAGAAGCGTCTCAAAGAAGTTTACCACCATAGACTTAACTTCACTAGGCTCCTCCACACGATTACCATGCTCATCAGAAAGGGATAACACCTTACTCCTACTAAATCTCTGTCTCATTAACCGAAGAAAGAACTTTGAGTTCTTATCTCCCAAATTAATCCACTGAACTCGGAACTTTTGCCTAAAAAAACTCTCCTCATCTCGACTTAAATCACCATAAAGCTTTACCAACCGAGACTCCTCTTCATGTAAAGAAGCATTCAAAGGCTGCCTCTGAATATCCCTCTGAATAGACTCCAAACCATGCTTAGCTTGCTGTACCTGAGAAAACAAATCAGAAAAACACTCCCTATTAAGTTTCTTAAGCTCCACTTTCAATCTTTTGAGCTTCTTACAAAGTTGAAACATAGGAGAACCATCCACCCTGTCCTCCCAAACCCGAGCCACCAAAGATAAGAATTTCGGATGATCAGCCCAGAAGTCAAAAAACTTAAAAGGCACCCGTCTTCGAGGAAGGTCCACGATCTTAACAACCATTGGAGAGTGATCCGAAACACTGGAAGGAAGAAAATATGCCTCTGAACCTCGGAAAGAAAATCCCACTTCAAATTTACCAAAGCTCGATCTAACTTTCGAAGAATAGGATCAACAGTACGATGATTAGACCATGTATAGAAACACCCATTAAATCGTAGATTATCCAGCCCGGAATTAGCTAAACAATTGGAAAAGTCGTCTTTCCATTACGGCCAAGAAGTGGAGCCTCCAACACTCTCAACCGAAGACTTAATAGCATTAAAGTCACCCATCACAAGCCAAGCACTATTCTCCTATTCATCCCCATGCGCCACTAAATCTGACCACAACGCCTCCCTACGCACATTACAATTATCACCGTACACAATCGAAATCATACACCCCCAAGTAGAATCAATAGAAGAAACTTTGCAATTAATAATTTGCTCAGAAGAACCGATAACCGAAACAGAAACATCAAAAGGATTCTAACAAACCCAAATCCTCCCCAAAGAAGAAGAATTATAATTGCACTCTACCTTCCAAGACCGGTCATTGGTTCTAACAATAAAATCTTTATTTTTCTCCAGAACTTTCGTTTCCACTAAACCACACAAAGATAATTTCTCATCTTTAATCAAACGCCTAACCTCTCGTTGCTTCAGAGGGTCATTAAGACCCCTAATATTCCAGCATCCAAAAATCATCAAAAATACAACAGATAAGAAGAACACACCCACAACTACACTATCTCCACTTACCCCCCCTAGGGGAGGAATGCTTATTATTCTTCTTACCCTTACTACTAGAACCTTTCTTCTTCTTCTTCTTCTTTTCTAAATAATCCTTAGCTTTAGAAGCCAAAGCATTCCGTGGAGGACTAGAATCGACACCATTCTCACGATGACCAATCTCGTCATTATCACAAAGAGCATCCCCATCATCACAAAGAACAGCCCCATCATCAACATATATAGTAGTCCTATCATTACAATGAACAACCGCTACATCACAACCAGTATCCAAAATTGCCAAATGAGTACCCACTTCCCCATCTTCCAAATCAAGATCATCCTCACGAGTCTTCAAAGGAACTAAATCTAGGTCATCTACTAGACCCGGAGCAAAAGCAGCCTCATCAGCACACTTTACAGGTCTATCATCCAAACTAGCCAAACCAACATCTTTATCTTTGTTCTTCCTTTTCACCTTAACCCAAGTAGACTTCTTAGGTAAAGAAATCCCTACATATTTTTCCTTCATACCATGATCAACACCCATATCCGCTTTCAAGACCACATCCTCTTTGTTACTCATTTCCAAACCTTCATCACCTCTCAAATCTTGAGCATTTTACGTACAATTTCCTGACCCATGGCCAAACACCTTACAAGTATGACACCTAACCGGAAGCAATTCATAAATTGCATGGATGGTTTTCCACTCCCCATTCCCACATTGAATATCAAACTCATTAATAATATCCTTTGAAGCGTCAACCTCAACACACACACGAGCAAAGCTAAGATGTTTCCTGGCCAAAGTAATATGATCGGCATGCAAAGGAATTCCCAAAGCACTAGCAACAAAACTCAACCCCTTAGTAGTCCAAAATTCAAAAGATAAATTATGAAGTTTGACCAATAAAGGAATATTACGTAACTCTTTTTTAGACAAGGATAAACCCGGCTGCCACCTTTTAAGAACAAGCAACTTATTCACTATATGCCATTGACCTTTTTCTAGAACTTCACATGCATGGTCAATACTATCAAACTTGAAAAATAAAGAACCCCTTTTCCGAAGATAAAACTTCTCTAAGGCCAAACTTACCCCAAATTTTATGAACCACCGAATTTATATAGGGAAAGAAAGTTGCTTCTCTACAAAATATCCTATCAAAGAAGTTCTCCATTCCTTACTACCTTCATCCGTAACTTCAGACAGAGGGCTAACTTTCATTCTACCATTTTTTTACTATAGGCTTAAAATATTGTAAAGATTCAAAATTAATAGATTGTACCTTGTCACAAGCCATAGGAGACGAATTTTGGACAGTCTTGGCATAAACGGTTTCAGCCCATAATTATGCATGGAAGAAGGCATTGAAAATGGTCCAATTTCGTGCCCAAAATTACCAATACCCGAAATTGCACCCAAAGCACCAGAGTTTGGCTCTATCACACCCATTCCTTGCTGATTACTTTTATTTAGTGAAGGAAAGTCATCAACAACCACCTTCCCTTGACAATTGTGGCTATTAATGTCAATACTAGCCACCTTATTTTGAAAAAATTGTCCATGAGAATCATTCATCCTTTGAATTATTTGCCCATTTCACATGATCTCATTCAACAAGTCTTCACTCTTTTCACCAATGTCAACCATACATTTCTTCTTGTCCAATCCCGAAATAGTTGAAAGACAACCAGCCTTCACATAGTTTTCACCCAAAACTAGATTTCTACCTTCTCCAAAAACCAGATTTTCATCTTCCTCATCATGCAACACCCCATGAAGAACATCATCATGCTTGGCTTCAATCCCATTTGCACAACCAACAACTCTATGCCTATCATGTGTTGTTTTATTAGCTTGCAATTCCGAAACAGTAGCAAGACAACCATCCTTTGAACAATTCTCACCCAAATTCAGACTTCTTCCTTCTACAACAACAATACCATGAGGCAAATCCGAAGGAACAAATTTTGAAGACACGCAAACCTGGAAACATCCTTAATATCACCATCTATCAGCCCCAAAATAGAAGGAGTTGTTGAAGACAAGTTGGATCCCGAATTTGCCTCCATACGTTGAATCTCCATATTCTGATCCAAACCGTGATCTTTCTTGTTTTCAAGCAGTCTTGAGGCATTTATAACACCAGAATCGTGCATGAAAACAAATGGAACACTCTTAGAAGACATGTCCAATTTGAATCTTTCATAAAATCACCAAGAAAAGAAAATTAAACTTGAAAACAGTAGCAAAACAAGCCCTAACTAAAGAGAAATCAAAGAACTCGTGATCATCAAGAAAAGAGAAGAATACACAAGAAGGGAGAAGAGAAAAATGAGAAGAACACTCAAAAAAATTCCAGAGGCATTTATAACATTGACGTTGTATTGTTAAACTTTTGTGATAATCTAATTTCTCTCTTGTTCATTTTCTTTCTTCTACTTGTTTTCTTTCTTCTATTATAAGTAGCTAAATTCTCTTTTTGCTACGGTGAAGGGTGAAGCTCTTGGTATATGAATAAGGATTTATTTAACTCTTAATATGATCTTAACGTTTATATTCATTTGTGTAAATTCATATACATGTTTTATATTACTTTTATTATTGAATTGAATTGAATTTTCATCTCTTATTCTTATGTGAGTGGAGGTCTTGACTTATTGTAGACAATTCTTGGCACAATGAATACTTGAATCCATCTGAAACCGCATGGTTATACCTACACCTTTGGCAAAGGATTCTTGATTCATTGTAGATAAACAACACCATAAATACTTAAATCTGTCTAGAACTATATAGTTATACCTGCCTCTGGCAAATGATTCTTGATTTATAGTAGTTGATTGGCACAATAAGTACTTGAACCCATTTAACATAAGAAGTGTAGAGTATTCATTGTAATATAACTAAAAGAAAAAAAATATAACTTGATAGATTGTAAAGAGTTTAAATGGTCTAACTACAGATTAGAACCTCGTTGTGTGTGGATTCTAATTGAGTTATAAAACAAGGTTAAATATATCTCTTATTCAACATACCAAAAGTGAAACCTCTAACCTTAGCATGTTTTTATTTGATTTGTTTCACCATTATACGTGCTTTTATTCCATAACATTTTCCTTCCTATTATATTTTCATTGTAGATTTTTGTTGATTTTTGCAGGCTCTAAATCTACTTCCCTAAGGATCGACCCCGTTCTCACCGGGTTAAATTATTACTTCGACACTCCTGCACTTGGGAATTAGAGGTTTCACTCTTGGTATGTTGAATAAGGAATATATTTAACCTTGTTTTATAATTCAATTAGAATTCACACACAACGGAGGTTCCAATCGGAATTAGACCATTTAAGCTCTTTACACATCTATCAAGTTATATTTCTTTTCTTTTAGTTATATTATAATGGATACTCTACACTTCTTATGTTAAATGGGTTCAAGTACTTATTGTGCCAATCAACTACCATAAATCAAGAATCCTTTGCCAGAGGCAGGTATAACCATGCGGTTCTAGACAGATTCAAATATTTATGGTGTTGTTTGTCTACAATGAATCAAGAATCCTTTGCCAGAGGTGCAGGTATAACCATGCGGTTCTAGACGAATTCAAGTATTCATTATGCTAAGAATTGTCTACAATAAGTCAAGGCCTCCACTCACATAAGAATAAGACATGAAAATTCAATTCAATTCAATAATAAAAGTAATATAAAACGTGTAGATGAATTTACACAAATGAATATAAACTTTAAGATCATGTTAAGAGTTAAATAAATCTTTATTCACATACCAAGAGCTTCACCCTTCACCTTAGCAAAAAGAGAATTTAGCTACCCATAATAAAAGAGAAAAACAAGTAGAAGAAAAAAAATGAACAAGAGAGAAATTAAATTATCACAAAAGTTTAACAATACAACAATGCAAGGTGAACTTAGCAAATGGAACCAAAATGCTCACATCTCCCTACAAGCCTCTATTTATAGGAACTCCTTACATTACAAAGTCAAAAAATGGTTGCTAGATAATCATGCACTAGGCTAGTCAAGTTTGAAAAATCACATGGCTAATAATCAAGATCAACATTGATTACACATTCTCCTATGACTTCGGTGCCGACACTTTGCTAATTGGATCTTATCATCAACATAAAAGTTGTAGATATTTCGCTTACCTTTCTAGAATGCTAAGGCGCGTAATTTGTGGAGTTTTCTAGACAAAGATATGCCCCAAACGGGGAAGGATGTCCAATTTACGTGGCCATGCAGACCAACCCAAGATAACCTAATTGTTGACCTCTAAGGAGTCCGAATATGGCAAGCATTGTGAAATCCAAATTTGTAGGGCTATGAGTTTGCTTTCCAGTGCCATCAAGAACTTAGTAATTGAATATTTGAGTATAAAGTTATGCCAATTATACTGAACCTGCATCAAAATAGAAATTTTAACAATTAAGTGAAATTATAAACAAGTTAGGTAATTTGATGACACTAGTAGTATAAAATAATGGTTTTAACCTTTATTATTCTACAAATTTAAGTGTTCTCAGTCTTAGCCTTTGCTTTACCAGTAGATCTCTTCCTCTTCTTGAAACCAGAAAAGAATGGCTCAGCAACATTTGCCTTGCCGGTCTTACCTTTGATAGCTCGTCCCACTTTGGCAGCAAGTTCCTGAGGAGATTCCACCGTAAGAACAAATTTAAGGCCTTCGCAGACCAAGATTGCATTTATGTTAATATTTCAGTTGTGAGGATTTATAATAAAGCAAAAGACATTGCTGATCTTAACATAATTAAAATAAATTTCATTCATTGTATACATTCATATCATACATTCATATCATATGCTAAAAATGTCATAAAATTAAACATGATGCATGAACATGTTTAATGAACTATAAATAATTCCTAAAAGAGTTACTACGCTATGCCAATCCAACATTCCACAAGCAAGTGTCGCCGTAGTGCAGGTCAAGTACTTGTATGTTAGATCGAGACACCTTCAATCGAATGATACACCAACATAATCTTTATTCTTATACCATTCAATCATCGCTTAATTCCGTCAGGATTTTAATTAACCATTTAATTAAATTCTTGTGAGTGTAACCCATCGTTTCAGGTTTCACGAACTTAAATTGAGAATTGCCGCCGTGAGGTAGGTCAATTCCAAAATACATTCATAATCCTATCCATCAGGAAGTCAATCTTGGTATTGACTCTCATAAACACCTTCCTTAGGGAGGTCAAAAGCAAAGTCGTCTCGAGGTGCCACTTGAATCTCATAGTGCTGAACTAACGATGGAGCGAGATATAATGTCATATATCCCTCTCCTACTCACTATTTGTAGTTTAGGATTTTCTTAACGACGTCGAGTTTTTTTTTTGGATAATGTAAATATATTAACAAAAGAGACAAAACAAAAGCAAAGGGGTATACCCCAACGAGAATATTACAAGGTCAGATAAGGGACATGCTCCCTACCAACCGAAACTCAAAACAAAGCAAAAAAAAAAAACTAAGCACAAACCCTATCACAGGGTACAGCTAAAAGTAACCACCAGAACACCAGCAAAAGGGACAAGACCCTTAAAAGGAAAAACAAGCGGATTACAAAAAAATAGAATCAGATAAACCCCAAGACTGGTGGAGCCATCTATTAGCAAGAGAAGGCACCACACCAGATAAGGAATTAAGACGCATACAAACATCTCTAACAATGGAACGAACAACTACGGTAACAGGTTTATGTAACTCGCCATGCATCCTGGCATTCCGCTCACGCCAAATAGCATAGATAGAAGCCGCAAGCATAATATGCACCACCCACCCACAAAGCTGCCGACCGCGAAAATGGCAAGGCTAAATAATAGTAGCCTCCCAGCTCCGAGCACGTAGAGGTAACCTACACTTCCTTAAAAGAGCAAATCAAACCTCGCAAGAATAGGAACAATTAAAAAAGAGATGAGGGACATCCTCACAATTCCCTCAACAAAACACACAACGAATAGTTGGAATCAAGCGATAAATAAGAAGCTTATCCTGAGTAGAAAAAGCACCCCTAATGGCCAGCCAGAAGATAAAAGCATGTCCAGGAATTGCTTTAGAATGCCAAACAGACCTAAACCACTCCACTGCTGGATGCTAGGACCGAAGAGACTCCCAAGCATTACGAATAGAGAAAGCCCCATGAGAGTCCTCAACCCAACACAAAGTATCAGCTTGAGTGTTATTAGGCCTCAAGGAATCAGGGATACCACTAATAATGTCCATCCAATTCCCAGTTAGGGAACGAGGCTAAGCTCAATCCCTCTCCTGAATAACATCCGCCACCCTAGCACGAAGACCAAGACCAAAATCAAAAATAATCTGCCACCCAAACACCTCCACTAAAGGACCCAACGGATGCCAATAATCAAACCAAAGGGAAATATCCTCCCTATTACCCATTCGTAACTGCATCAACCGCCGCACAAGACATCGAAGGCTCAAAATTTTCCTCCAACTCCACGAGCAATCCCCAGGGCACCTCATCTCTCATACATTCCTTCCCCTAAGCAGAGTAGATCTAACCCACGGCGCCCAGACAGAAGACGTCAAATTGCTACAGATAGCCCACAAATGCTTAATTATGGCAGATTTATTCCAACACTCAACACTCTTAATGCCCAGTCCACCCTCTTCCTTTGGTAAGTACATCGAAAACCAAGCAACCTTTGCCTCTTCTTTACCTAAATCTGAACCCTTCCAGAGAAAACTACGCCAAGTAGTTTCAACCTTACCCACCACTGACTTAGGCAAGATAAAAATGGAGGACCAATATACCTGGATAGAGAACAATACATATTGAATGAGTTGAAGCCTCCCTGTAAAGGAAAGAACCCTACTAGTCCAACTCTTAACCCTCGCTACAATCCTATCAACAAGAACCCTACAATCCATTGCCATAAGCTTAGTAGAAATCAGAGGAATCCCAAGATATTTGACTGGTAACACGCCTTCCTGAAAACTCATAATCCCAAGCAACTCTTGCTTAATCTCAGAGGACACACCAGCTACAAAAAATTACTCTTACTAGGATTAGGGATCAATCCAGAAAGAGATTGGAATTGACTAAGAACACCATTAACCGCAACAACTGACTCCCTCTCTGCCCTACAAAAAACCATAAGATCATCCGCAAAGCATAAGTGAGAAATACCAATTTTTTTGCACCGCCAGTGGTAAGCAAACTAACCCTCCTACTCCATAATACGCATCAATCCCGAAAAGACCTCCATAGCCTATACAAATAAATAAGGGGACATAGGATCCCCTTGCCTCAAACCTCGGCCACTAGCAAAGAAACCATTCAACTCGCCATTGATATAAATAGAGAAACGGGGAGTGGAAATACACTTAGAAATCCAAGCTATCATCTGTTCCGAGAAGTTTAAAATTTGCAAAATAGCCACTAAGAAATCCCACCGCACATAATCATAGGCTTTCATTAAGTCTACCTTCAACGCATACCTAGGATGAGCCCCATCTCGATGATAGTTTCTTAACAATTCCTGCGACAGTAAGATATTATCACTAATCCTCCTACTTTTTTTTTTTTTTTTGTATCCTTTGTATACACGAGCTTCTTCGCACCATATAAAATAATACACAAAAAAAAAATACAATACAAAACAAAAAATATATACAAAACAGCCAAGAACAATTCGACTATAAAAGAACAAGGAAGAAAAGATCCTAAACCCATGACCCCATACAATTAACGATCATTCATATCCATTATATAAAATAGCTATATATATAGAAATCATACAAACCCTAGATTGTGCCTATGCATGTCATACATCAAGAAATAAAAAAAAGAACAATAAAGATTGTAGTTTTCTTTTACGCGTATATACAAAAACAAAAAAACTAATGACTTTGATACTAATTGTAGGAAAAATAGTCGTTAAAAACGTAGTGGAAGGAATAAATAGGTTTTAAAATTTTTCCTTTTTGTTAGAAAACTCTTTTAAAAAGAACGTGTTAATGTACATACACGAATAGAATATAGAACTACAATACCTTTGATGCTTTTCTTGTTTCTTTGATTTCTTGATTTACCACCAAGCCTTCCGAGCTATGACCCATGGTCTGACAATGCATGTATGGGCACGTCACGAATATAGAGATGGAGATTGCAGACAAGTGAAGAAGACAACTCCTTGCCTCTCTTTCTTGGCCCGGCCAAACCTGCTAGGAAGGAGAAAAAAAACTTTCTCTCTCTTTCTCTCTTTGTGTTTGCCGCCCCTTTCTTTACATGCCTAGGGTTTACATTAGTCTATTTTTCTAATATAATATCATATATATATATATATTAGACCACTAGGGTTTTTGTTTGACTAGGTCAATTAGGATTCTAAATCCTATTTGACTTTTAGTCAACTCTAGAGTTTGAACTCTTAACCACTTAGGAGTTTTTAAATAATCTTATTATATAAATCCTTTTTTTGTGTTAGTCAAGGTTTGAAATTGCTACCTTCTATTTAATAATTCCAAATTATTAATATTTATTAAATATTTAAATCATTAATTAAATAATCATATTATTTAATTAATTCTCTTTAATTAAACCGTGTCACTTTCGTAACACAATTAATTGGACTATCCAATTAATTTCCCGTGAACCTCGTTACCAACAACCATAAAGGGCTAATAAGGGGACCTAATGGACCTACAATTTTAAGCTCTAATAATACTTAGAAATATTAATTAAAATATTTTAATTAATATTCCATGATTATTAACCTCGGAGTTATTCCACTAAAAATCTAAGGCTGAGCTATCGAAACAACAGGTGTTTTATACAATCTAAAATCTCAGTATCCATCAATATAGCTATTACATATGGTATGATCCTCCACAAGTAATTCATAATTAGAGTTAGGTCATAATATATATTATACCCCTCTAATTATATCTTTTCCTTTAAGCATTGTTGATTTTTTAATGAACAATTAAATCCTATCTTCTTTTACGGAAGAGGGAGAGCGCTCATAATTGTTCAAGCCCCGAGTCAACCCTTAAGAGAACTACTCATCTACTTCTCGCAAGAAGGAGTGGATTCCACTATTGTGTTCAAACCTGCCCAGCCACAAGCTAAATTAAAACTCCAAGATACAGAGGTATTGATCGATAATACTATATCGACCTCACTCATGGTAAGTCAAAAGTCACGATCTAATGTGAAGGAGTCGATAAGATATTCAGGATTAAGATCACCTCGAAAGCCATCATTTGTCGATATATATGAATCTCATCAATTAACGGGCCTTGGTGACAGATTCATATAAATCGTGGCTCAGTCCTATATGATCTCATCATATAAAGTGCCTATATTCTCATGTCACTGCATGAGTAGTCTAGGTTAAGACCACCGTACACTACAGAATGGACCACAGCAGTAGATTAACCACAAGCAAAATACCCAACTTTATTTGCTCTCTACGGACTCTTTCAATTGCATGTCTTAAAATGAATCCTTCTGTATATGACATTCTTATATTCAGTTTGACATTACATCTTGCAATCTTAGATGTTAAGCGTACATTATATAAACGCACGAATATAAATAAAAACACTTTTATTCGAATGAAGAACTATTACTTTTATTTATGCTTAATTACATTTATATTTACAAGCTTTAGGGTATAAATCCTAATTAAAGAACGTTTGGTTACTTTTGAGTTCTCAACTATTTCAGTCAAGTGCTCGCGTGAACCAAAATCAACGTTGTACACAAAGCCTTTTAACGCAAAAGTTTCTTGTATACTGTCAAAACAAAACATTCTTTTCCTTTCTTTCTTTTTGCTATAGTTCAATTCTCACACACATGAATTAATTGCCTTGGCCGAAACTCATTAGCAAAAATTCATTAGTTTTGGCTGAATTTTCATGCTTTAATTTATATGAATTCATAGCTTGAGTCCAACTGGAATTCCTTAGTTGTATTTGACTTTGACTTCATAGTTTTAATACCACTAGAATTCCTTAGTTGTAATTTATCATGACTCCTTATTTAATTAAAAAATATAATTAATATATTTATTTGTCAATTAAATATATAGTCATTTATTCCTTTCATACTTCCTACAAAAGCATAAAACTAAGAGTCCTCTCCTAGTAAAAAGAGATATTAATTAATTAAATAATTAAATAAATATCATAAAGGCCTAGCCGCCCATCCTTAAACAAGATGGGCACCTACATTGTTTTTATTTATTTACTCCATTAGACTTTAACTAAAAGTCCACATGTGAACTAGAACCATTCTTTTAAATAAAAGAAAGTAAGTCAACATGCCTTATTAATGCATTAACATAATTATTCAGCCAATTTATCTAAAATGTGCAATTATGTAATTGAGGGTCATTAAAAAAGCAGCGAATGCATCAATGGAGTGCTAATTGCACCCCTTAGGGCCACCTAAGACTTTCCACAGTCTTGGCCGCCCATCTTTAGGTGAATGAAGAGTGCCCGCGGTCCTTGTATATACATGGCCATATCTCTTCAATTTGTTTAGGTTCTTGGACCCAAAATAATTCTGAATGGACCCAGCATTTGGTCCGGTAGAATATATCGAGTGACTCATGCAAGTTCATGTAGATTGGGGATTTTGGCGGGCTATCTAAATTTAAGCTGCAATAGACTTGACCTAATCACAATCAACCCATGATTCATTTAAGTTTGACCTATTAGTTTTAGTTCATTCCATTAAAGAACTTATCAATGTTAATTTGTATATGATTTCTCCCGCTTTATTATCATTCTTTTTGTTGTATTTACGATACATTAGAGCGTTTTTAAGTGTTTATTGAGCTTTACAGTGAAATCAAGCATATTGAGGTGTTTTTGATAAAAAGATGAAGTTTCAGATGAAAAAGAGTTCACGTCAGAAGTACTGCTTGCAAATCAAGAAATCTGCTACCAAGTTCCATGAGCAAGCTGCTCGCAACTTACGATTGCAGAAGCAACGAAGAAAGGAAGGTTGTCTAATGTGCTGTGACCAAGATTTGTGACCGCAACTTCTGGTCGCGGTTAAATTCCTCAGAAGCACAGTATTGTTAAATATACGACCAAGAGCTATGACCAAGCCTGGTCGCAGATTCCAGTTGCAGTTTGAATTTGAGTTTCAAACAGACTTGTCAACTCATTTTTCATACCTATAAAACCACCTCTTTTCACCACAATGAGGGATGACCTTTTACACAGTTCCAGGCCTGAAGCCTCAGTCGTCTCCCTCGATCGATTTCCTCCTTCTTCAAGACAGTTTCACATCTAGAGATTATTACGATAGTCAAGGGAGTTAGTTCAATGTTTAATTGCATAGTTAGGGAATCGATGTGAAGAGCATTAATTCCAAGATTATTATGAATCTTGTTTTATCTTCCATGATGTGTAACTAAATCCATAGTTAGGGAATCGATGTGAAGAGCATTACTTCGCTCATGTAAACAACTATTAATTCCTTTCTATTTAGTATTATTCATGATTTAACTGTTTATTATTTATAATTCTATTGTCAATGATATAAATAATAATTACTTGAGATTCTGAAAACTAGGATAATCGTTGTCACATGCCAGTTCTGAGTTTCATTATGATATAATAATAATTACTTGAGATTCCAAAAACTGGGATAATCGTTGTTACGTGCCAGTTTAAGGTAACATAACTTCTTAATAGGATAATCGTTGTTACGTGCTATTTAGTTGTTATATATCTCTAATGAATAATTGATGCATGATTTTTATGTTTACTATAATATTATGTGTTGATTCTTAAAGTTTTTAATGGGTTCTTGGTATTAATTACTGAATTCATAACCTAACGGTAGCAATAATTAATATCGGGAATACTTGGTTAAATAATCTGAAAGGTGATAACCATACCTATGTTAAGAACAAATCTTGAACCTAAATATATACTTTCATAATATAGTTGGATAAATGAGTGGATATGTTTGGAATATCGATGACCTAATTTCTCTCCTATTCTTTCACAAAATCTCTTTTTGTCAATGTTTTAATTTAGTTTAAATTACTTTTTAGAATTCCAATCAACTTCAAATACTTTTAATTTTCAATTTTAATTAAATTAGAATTAGAGTAGTAATCAAATTATCAATCTCTGTGAGATCGTTCCTTGTACTTGCAAGGTATAAAATAAGTACATCAAAAACCAAAACTGAACTCTTAAATAAAGATAGAATAAGATAGTGTTTCTCATTCGCACCCTAGACAATCTTATTAGGAGAAGGTGTATCCTCATGAAGAATACCAGTAATTGCCAAGAGCTCATAGACCGCCTATAGCTCTCCAAGTCACCAGTTTTAATCATACGACCATCCTTTTGAACTTGGATAACTTGACTTTTCCAGAAGTCATATTTCAATAGTCAGTATTGAAAACTTAACATTAAGATTTGTTATCCAGTACCTCAAAAGACACATATGACGGTATTTTACTCTCATTGATAAATGGAGCTACGATATTCATATCTATAAATAAAGTTATCTATGATTAACAAGTGAAAAGCACCACAGTGTCGAAGATAATACAAATAGACTTATGACTATTGGCGAAAAAGTCTCTCTATAATCAATACCTTCCTTTTGATTATAACCTTTCGCAACAAGCCTTGATTTATAGGTTTGAACCTTTCCATCCGCTCCTCTTTTCCTCCTGCAGACTCACTTGCACCCATGGTTTTACCCCTTCATATGCCTCTACAAGTTGCCAAACCTTATTGGAATATATAGATTAATTCATTCCAGATTTCATGGCAATAATACATTTTTCTACATCAGCATCATTCATCTCTTCATCATAAGTAGTGGAATCCACCTCATGATCTTCCAGAACAGCCTTAGAGGCTTCTCCAAGATCTATGTATCTACTAGGTTGGTGTTAAGATACTTACATTACTAGTTTCGATGGTGTTTATATAGGCAGGGTCCGCCCTGATGTTTTGGTGGCCCGGGGCCTCATCTGAAAATGAAATCCTAACATGTTATGCTTCGATAAATTTTAACAAATATAAAATTTTTACTAGATATATTTTTTTTTATGGTTGGAACCCAATGGGAGGCTAGGTCATCACACCTTTAATTTTATTAAAATTAAAAGTAGTCATTACAAAAACTGGATAAAGAAAAATAAAGTCATAAAAAGCAGCTTACAAAAACTGAACAAAATAAACATATTATATGACAAAAGTGTTTTGCTACTTGCTAACTAATAATATTCCATCTAAGCATAGATGAATTCACATCTTTTATAATTCTTTTGACGGCACCATTGTCATTCCTTTTGCATCCTCTGCATATTCAAGTTAGGAACTCCTAGATATCAAGAACATAATAAGTAGAAACAATTACAAAAAGACTTTGGATTTTATGATATAACTTTATAAAATAATTAAACAAATAATGAAATAAACAATAAACAATAAATTCACTTGCAAATCAATTTTTTTTACTTTATTTGATTTCGTCAGTTGCAAACTTGTAGTGGACGGCGGAATAAAATAATGAAAGGTAAAATTGCAGTGGGCGGCAAAATAAAATAATGAAAGACAAAAGTATGACAGTTGCACATACAGGGCTAAGATTTAACCTGGGCAAATATATTACTACATTAGTAGTGATGGGCTCAACTTACACACATACACAGCAGCAAATATCTTTAAAAAAAATTTTATGGGTTTAATAAAATTAGTTATCGGCCTAATATGTATTAACCTAGTGGGATAATAAACATAAAAATAAAAAAGGAAATTAGTATGGACCCAATATAAGAAGACTGTTTTTTTTTATATTTATATATAATAAGATTACAACTTATTGGGCCCCCTGGGCTCAGGGCCATAGGGTGGTCACCCCTTGTGCCCCGGCTTAAGGCCGGCCTTGTACATAGGAAGCTCAATGGTTACAGATATTTCAGGGGCTGATTCAAAATTATCAACAGGATCCACAACCGTAGTTGTATCATATCTATTTTGAATTTCTTCCAATGTCATTTTGCTTTTGGGAGACGATGTCTCTTATGATCCTTTTCAAGTTACTTAGCATGCGTGCTAATAACAACCTTGCCTTCCAAGGGATTATAAAACATTCCACCTTTCGTTCCTTTAGGATATCCTAATAAAAATGACTTTCTCACAAATTGGGAATCCAGTTTGCCTATCTTACTATTATGTATATGTGCTGGACAACCCCATATTCTTATATGATTCAGCGAAGATCTTCACATAAAGGGTACGTTTAGTGCACGGGATTGATTGTACTATTTGTATGGGATGAGATTGTATTGAATTATATTGGATTTGACTAAATTAGTAATGTTCCTTATTTGGTGTTATATGGAATTGGATAAAATAATTGTATTTTATGTTTGATACATTGCGAGATTGATCAGAATAATATTACATTAAATTAATATTTTAAATAAAAAATATCATTATAATTAATTTCAAGAAAAATATATTTATTTAAATATTATAAATTATATTAAATTAAATTAATTTTGGTTAAAAATTTGAATTAAATTATTTTAAAGTATTACATATAATATGAAAATATTTAATTTTTAAATAAAATAGTTTTTCAAAATAAATAAAACTATATAAAATTAATTGTAACTAAAATAATATTATTTTTATTAGATATTTAAAAATATTAAAACTTTAAAATGTTATAATAAAATATATAATTAACTTTTAAAGTATATTAAATAAATTAAATTTTATATATAAATTGTCTAATAAAATATAAGAAATTGGAAAAAAAGATGAAAAGAAAGAGGGGGAGAGAGAGAGAGGGGCCTAGCAAAGAGATGGAAAATAAGCAAACGGATGAAAAAGTGGAAAATAAACAGAAACAAAAAAACTGAGGAGAGAGATGATAAAAAAAAAATTGGACAAGAACTAGTCTTCATGGCTTGATCACCAAATAAAGGATTGGACTATTTTTTTGTCCAATCTCAATCTCATCTCAAGCAATAAATATGCCGAAAAGAGTAACTCCAGGGGTGTCTTGGATACCGACTTGGATGACACTCAGTTGAGAACGTAGCAAGCACTCTCGAGTCTCGAGCATTAATCCCCAGAACGAGCTAGGCAATGTGGGATACCTCATCATGGATCTTATAATGTTTAGTAGAGTTCTATTTCTCCTCTCATATACACTATTCTACTAAGGAGTTTCGAGCGTAGTCAACTAAAATACACTATGTTCTGCTAGGAAATATTTGAAGTATCCAAGGAAATATTCATCACCTTGATCAAATCGAAGAATCTTTAAATGTTTACCTATCTAATTCTCAGCTTCAGCTAAAAATTCCTTGAACTTCTCAAAAGCTTCAGCTTTTAGTGCATCAAGTAAATATACTTATATCATGAGCAATCATTAATGAAAGCGCGCGCTACAACAAATTTGGTCTACCACAACGGACAATGTGTGTTGTTAAAACTTTTCGCAACGTACACCCGTATGTTGTTGATATGCTTGTTGCCAAATGAGTCATTGTCTTAGAAACCTAAAATAAATTTGCAAAGCTAATGCTAAAAGTAACAATCAAATACTACATCAATTTAGAAAATAACTAGATTTAAAAAAAAAGTTAATTTAACAGAAAAATGAACACAAACCTATACTCAAAGCGGCGAAAAAAGTAGCAGTGGACTATGGCTTGAGTTTGAGATATGGCAGTATTGTGTCTTTAGTGTAAACGATAAGGGAACTGAGAAGTGAAGAATACAGGGAAAAATAAGGAAAACGGCTAGGGTGAGAAGGTGGCGGGTAGGGCTTTTGAATATATGTATACCAAAGATATGATGTATACAAACCTATGATATTAATTTGTGTCAATTTATTCATGATCACCAGATGTAAAAAGTTAAATTGCAACGTGTATCAATTGTGAGTTGTCATATGTGTCTCACTATTTGCAATATACATACGTGTGTTGCCGTAAGTCAATCCACAACACACATTTTCTGTGCGTTGCGGTAGGTGACTTTTGGCAACAATTACCTCATGCTCGTTGCTAATTGAATGTTATCATAGACTGAATTTCTTATAGTGAGTGCTTAAGTATTCATAACCACCATTTGCTTGGACATTAAAAGGTCCACAAACGTCAGTGTGTATCAATCATAATGGTTCAGTCATTCTTTGTCCTTTGACCTTGAAGGCTTTTTACAAGCTGAGGGTACATTTGAGATTATTGTAACTTATAAAATAATTACTTATTTCATAATCTATGATCCAAAAGGTGTTTGATAAATTTATTAAAAGTTGATTATTTATTAAGTTGTTTCTCTAATATCATATTTTCAAAAGTAACATAAGAAAAAATTAACTTTTAATTAATTTAACAAACACCAAAGGCAAAGCACGCACAAAAGAAAGTAAGAATAAACAAGACAACAATTATACATGATTCAAAAATTTTTTCCTACATCCATAGAACACCTGCACTCAATCCACTATGAGTATGAAATAACTGATTATAAGGACATTTGAAAAACTCTTACATTGTTTTTCTCTTTGTGTATATTCTTTGCTAATCTCTTTCTTCTCTCATTAGTGTTTCTCCTTTTCTCTACCCTGTTTTTGCCATCCATACAAAACCCTAATATTACATGGGTATTTTATAAAAAAAACTAGACAAAACTGACTTAGTAAAGCTTCCTAAATTGGTCAGGTTTCAAACTCAAAACAGAAGTCTGATTGAAATAAGAAATCTGTTGGCTCCGGGGTCTTAGTCGCGGAAGTTACTGCCTAAACTAGCTCCGCCTTCACGCTACCTCTGGTTGCGGCATCCTCTGCCCTTTTCCCATCTGTTGACGTGACTGCCTGCACGATCTCTAAGTCGTGCGGATCTCTGCCGCTTTCTTTCACTGATTGTCGCTACGATTCTGCTACGAAACTCTACTGAATTGCTAACCAAATCCATTCTTGATTCCAGCTTCACAAAATCTAACAATCTCCTACTTAAAGATTGAAGATTGAAGATAAGGAAACATTATCATGTGATAATCGACGGAAACAACGCACTTAAATAATCTGTCTTCAACCTCGAAGGCCGTACTACGGCTGCCTCTCAGTTCCAATCCCTTTGCCTCAACTAGCTTGGTTAATTAGTGTTCGTGAGTAACATTCGCGATCCTACTTCCCGTGGTTCTTGATTGCGATTTTCCTTCAATGCAAGCTCTCACTGGTTCGCATCACTCCCAGAGTTGCCTCATCATATCATCCAGGTTCTTTACCTAACCTTGTTGTTCTCTGCTCGCGCTGACCTCCAGTGGCTGACTGATTAGTGACCTCTAACACTACCTGATCTTGTAGCTTCCTGCTTACACCGATCTCTGATTCTTAATCTACGACCTCTGGCCTGTCTTGATCTTGCAGTCCCCTGCTTATAAGATACCATGTACTTTGTCTTCTGACATATACTGCCAATTCAGTGGCTAACGCGCGACTTATGTCATGTCCTGATCTTGCAATCCCCTTCTTCTGAGATACCCTGGACTTGGTCTTCTAACCTATACTATCAACCTCACTGGTTGAACCTTATCTTAGAGTTCTGCTAATTTCCTGAAAACTCACCACTTTATGTTTTCCCAAATTGCTAGTCTGATGTAGAATGTTGTCACCTGACTTCGAACCTGTCTGCTTCTTATCTGAAAGCACAATCTCTGGGCGCTTGACACTAATGTGTCCCGGCCTCTGGTGGTTGATAAGAGTTGCTATTGTCTCCTGACTCCTCAATTTATTCATCTTTCATGTCTTCTAGCTTCTCACTACTCAGCGGCTCTCCCCTGATCTCATTACTCTTGCTAAAATCGAAAACGCTAAATTATCTATGTGTTTTCAAACCTAGGCTCAACCTAAGCTCTGATACCAGTTGTTAAGAAACTAATACTAATTGTTCCTCCTCCAAAGCTCTGATACCAGTTGTTATGAATTTACGTCGAATTCCTCTTGCAGCGGAAGTAAATAAAACTATATATGTGCAAACAAACACCAAGACAAAACACACACAAAATAAAGAAAGAATAATCAAGACAACAATTTTACGTGGTTCAGAAAAAAAAACTTCTTACATCCACGAAACGTATCTGCTTTTAATCCACTATGAGTATGAAAGAACTGATTACAAAGACACTTGAAAAACTCTCACATTGTTTTTCTCTCTGTGTATACTCTTTACTAATCTCTTTCTTCTCTCAGTAGTATTTCTCCTTTTCTCTCACCCCATTTTTGCCACCATACAAAACCCTAACATTATATGGGTATTTATATAGAAAAAACTAGACAAAAACGACCTAGGATCAGGCTTCAAACTCAAAACAGAAGTTTGATCCAAACAGGAAACTTGCTGGCTCCGGTGCAGGTCGTGCAATAGACTTATTGCCTAATTGTTACCTTAAATTGAAAATAACACTTACCAAATCTTTTAAGATTTCACAATTTTACGTTAAATTGAAATTTCAATAAAAATTTAACCTACTTACCAAATTGTAAAAAAAAAAAAAACTTATTAGTAAAATAAAACATTATTGATAATTAATTCATAAAATATAACAAAAAAGATTAAAAAAATAATTTGAAAATAACACTTAAAATTTACATTAAACTTTATGCAATTTTGAAAAAGTGAAAATGAAAAAAAAAAAAATTGAGTTTGAGTTAAATTTAAAAAAAGTAAAAGTAAAAATTGGAAAAGAATGCACACACTTCCGTAAGTCTCGAGCAAGTAGGGTAAGGTAGTTCTATAATATTCAAATATTTTTTTTGAGTATTTCTTAGGAAAATAAAATATAAAGAGCAAATGACACCTATAGCCATTGAAATTTGCTCATTAACAAGCGAAATAAATTTTAGGTTTATTGGTAAAGACCTTCCATGCCATTAGTTAAACTCTATCTAATTTAATAGTTGGTCATGCTTAACTGTTAAAAAGACCGAAATGCCCCCAAAAAATATATATAATTACTAAAGCTAATTGCATCGATATCCCTTAAGGTTTTGTCAACTATAAGGGGAGTCAATTTTATCGTTTATTGCAAACACCCCCCTGCCCTTAGTAAACTTTGATCAAATGTAACAGTTGATCAGGGAAGATATTTATCAATAAACCCAAAAGTTGACTAACATAATGAGAGATTTTTATCAATAAACCTAAAAGTTAATTCCACCTGTAATTGAACACACTTCAAGGGAGGAAGACGTTATTTACTCTAATTACTAACATTTATTAAATAAGAAAACGAAAAAAACTCCTCTATCCATCTCATATTTTTGACTAACAACAAGGAAAATCTTTATCAATAAATCCAAAAATTAATTCTGCTTATAGATGAACAAATCTCAAAAGGTCTAACTGCTATTTACTCAAATATAAAATATTAAACACCACGGCCAATGGAGTTGCAAATCCATGAAATCAAAATAACAAGAGAAAAAAATGAGGAGATGCTTCCAACAAAACCAGCTTTTGATTTTATTAATATTTCATTTTTAAATGTTTTTATCAATCAGGGTTGGAGTAGAATAAGCTATTTTGTTTTCCACCTGCAATATGGACATAATTCAAGGGAAGTTTAAGTAATTTTTCTTATAAATTAAACTACGGTTTCTATTAATATTCATCACAACACTGTAAAACTTACAACATATCTCTCCCGATTCATGAATATGAAGTTACATTTATAGTCAAGAATGTTTTCTTTCCCATTTCCCTTCACGTCTACCCTCTCTTTCTCTCCGCTCCATTGCTTGCCTAGACTTGCTTCCTCTAGATCCGTGCCTTTGACCAGACCCATACCCGCTTGACTGTCCGTCAAATGCTGACACTGATTCTGGATCCCCAATGCTACCTGTGTCGCCTGAGTCCTTGCTTCCTTCAATATTTTCTTCATAACTGCTACCACAATCATCTGACCGCTCACGGGATTGTAGAATGGTTGGCAGCTGACCTGAAAATGACCGAGACCCAGACAGAACAATGGTTGCCCCGGCACCCATGGATGAACTTGTGCTAGAAATTTCAGGCTGCAAGATGCCACTGCTTGTCCTGCCAGTTGCTTCAGTACCAGATCTTCCATTTTCCCTTTCACGATACCTGTCCCGAGCCCGACTACAAATGAAAATGTGAGAGATATCCTAACTCATTATCAATTAGTATGACGCACAAATGTGTATAACAAAAGATATTATATTAACAAGCAAGAACTAGGAGTGCTTTCTGGTATCATCTATCATGTTTATATAGATCATTGATGTAAGAAATCAACATATCATACTATATATTTAATCTAATCGAATACCTGAACCTGACCTGATGAAAAACTTCCAAAATAAATAAATTTGAGAAATAATATAAAAGAATCCATACCTACTATAAGCAGAGGATGAAAATTCACGTCGTGAGGATCGAAGTCCAGATTCTGCCTGCTCTAGTTCACGCTGGAGTTCTCTCTACAAGTAAATTTAAGAGAAAGAAAAAGAACGATTATGGTATTAGCTTAAGATACAGAAGACTTGTATTTAGTTTGTTTGTTGTTCTGCCACCCTATAGCATCCATTCAGATATTGAGGAGACTAAAAATAAATGACCAAAGAATTTCTAAAAATTTGATATCTACTGCTGACAGAACTTCCGAACAGAAGAAAGAAGAACTCAGAACACAATATGCAAATTGAGATCAAAAGATTACCCAGCAATGTAAATGACAATCACTACCTTATTTTCTATTAGGTAGGGATCCATGCCAAAAAACAAAAATAAATAAAATAAGTTCACAATTTTTAACATGAAAGTACCAATTAATAAGAACTGCTAATAATTTTGAACTACAGAAACAAACAAGCATGAATACGAGAAAAGTGCTTGCAACAGTTTGAAAGAAAAAGAACAAAAAACAAATAAATAATCATCAGATTGTGGGGGATAATCTATTACATCTTATCCAATCCCACTGGAACATTCACACACACACACATATATCCTGCAAGCTCGACATTTTAGGAATACATTTACAAGAAAAAAATGGATACACCCAAGATTTTCATGTCCTTTGATATACTTATGGCTTGAACAATTAAAGAGAAGAAAAAGACAAAGTAATAAAAATTATTTTCATTCAAAGCACCAAAACTTTTCACCAGAAGCACATCATGATACTCTGTCAACCTGATTCTAGCCATGATTAGCCATAACGTCCACTTATGTGAAAAAGCAAAAGGTATCTAAATAAGCAAATTTATGAAAGATCTGAATGAGATCCAGAGTTAAGAAGGGTTCTTGCCTGAGTTTGCCTCTCCTTCTCCATATCGAGTGTGTGACGCAGCTCCCTCGATTTTGCACGCTCAAGTTCCAGCAACCGCTGTCTCTCAATCTCCTTTTCTATCTCAGCAGTCCTCTCCCTGGTCCATAAAACTCCAGATGTTAGCAACTTATATCTCTTAATCAGTTCTCCCAATATTCAACATCCACTTCATACAGATTGCAGCTTATAACACAGTATATACCTATCAAGTTCTTGCAGAAGCTCGGCTTCTTTTAAAGCTGCCTCTTCTAGATATTTGTGATGGGCACGTCTCATTAGAAGTTTCTTTTGCCTGCGGGCTACTATTTCTTCTTGGAGTTTCATCTTCTCTCTGATGACATCGAAAGATCATTTATTTATAAATAGAAAGCTTTTAACAGCAAGTTTATTCATTCTGTTAACAAAGAAAATAAGCACATAACTTCAATTTCACTCTCATAAGATATGAAATTCCTAAAAAATTCAGTGCTGGTCAAGAAAATAAAAGAAAGCAAATATCTGAATCAAAAACTGAGCAAACATAAATTATTCATTGATTGCATGCAGAGAGGTAAAAAATTCCGATTCTTTTTCATTTATTGGGAAGCACATCAGTATAATTTAAAAAGAAAAGAAGTTCCATACAGAGAGCGGATGCTATCTTTAATTTGCTGAAGACGGTTATCATCCTTCACAAAAGCTGGACAATATAAATATGCACAATAGATGAGACTAAATACAAAAGGGGCAAAAAAAAAGAAAAAAAAGTAAAATTTCAAAATCTTTCGACTTTGACTCCATGACCACTAATTACAGAACATATTACCAGCTGGAGTAGAAAACTGATTCCTTTCCATGGAATCTTTTGATGATTCCTGCGTTGCATGTTCCTTTTGGATGACGTCCAATTCCAATTCTGCTTCCTCTAGTTCCTACGGCATTAAGATAAAATTAATTTTATCTAAAATGTCAAGAAATACTAAACAGCATCAGCAGTAGTCACCCATGCTCACCATAGCCTCCTGATCAATTTTGCTTGAGAAGAGATCAAAGTAGGACTGAACAGAAGTTAGATCAGCAAGTACCTGTTACAAATTACTTTATTAATTACTAGGACCAACAGATTGAGAAAACAGAAACAAAACTTATTATTATTGACATAAAATGGAGAGAAAAACACGTCGACAACATATGTAATCAAAATGAATGACCAGTAGTGGAAGATGCATTCCATACTTTATGGAAATATCATTGACTCTTTTTTTGTAAAAGGAAATATCATTGTCTTGTTTCCCTTATTTTCTTTTCCCTGCATCAGATTTGTAGAATATGGGACCAAAAAAGAAAGTCATATGGAGTTAAGTTCCAAAGTTCCCAGATTCTCTTTAGTTAGGGTTGCCATTAACTGATGTAGGAAGAGCAGAACACCTCTACATGCTCTGATGGCAAAACCAGATTCCAGGTCTCTTATGTATCTAAACAACATAATAATATATATTACTTGTTAGATTAGAATTAGTTTCAGACCTATTTTGATGGCTTAATTGGTAGAATGTGTCCTCCAAAAGCTATGATAAAGTGTGAAATTGCAAAAGATGGACCACAAAATGAGGCTGAAGAGAAACACAGAGAGCCTAAGGAAATAATTACATTGGAGTAAGGTCCGTGGTTAGACACAGGGATACCAATCTATAAGCCAAGTTGGTTAATCAAAATTCATAATTCTCCAAGACCATCCCCAGAACATCATTAAATGTTGCTTTAAATTACAAATTTTTAAGTAGACGACAGATAAATCAAGAACAAACTGAGAGACAAAACATGACTCAAGGTGGTAAAAGGTTAAATCTCCAGAAAAATTCCCTTAAGTTCTACTCGAGGTGAGCATCATTATAATTATGCAACATAATTTGGAGAACAGAGGTTTGACATCTTTTGGCAATTCAACTACATACTACATGAGCTTAGAATATTTCTTACCTGAAGAATCGATTCACGTGTAGTCCCAAAATCTGGGTCAAATTGTTTTGAAAAACTTGACGAGAACACTTCTTTTAAGACCTTATGAAGAAAAAGTGTGGTTTAGCATTGAAACACTAGAATAATTAAAGATTATTACTTCTTTAATCAAAGAGAAAAATGAAATTCAAGGAACATTGCTTTAGCCCTGTTCTTCAAGGTTTTGAAGAGATTTGTATACATCTATTGTGCCAGAAAATATACATATTTAACATTTTCTGCCACCACATACCTCTTTGGCTTCATCTCCTTCATTTCTCAATCTACACAAGACTTGGCAAACCTTTTTCTCCAGATCCCCAAGCCTGCCTTCTACAAAGAGTAAAAAGATTAAAATGGGGAAAAAGAAAGAAAAAGAGTAAAGCATACACACAACATTTCCTAAAATTCTATGCTCAATTTCACCATATTCAACAACAAAAGACCATACCAGTTTTGGACAAACCTAAGGTCTCAATATCTTTCCAAACACTTTGAGGAATCAATGAAATATCTTCAGCTGCAGAATATAGGCAAGCACCAGCAATGAGGGCTAAAGAAAGCTGTAGCAATGGACCCTCACAAAAGGGATGTGCAAATTTCCCAAAACCATTAAGAACAGTATCTGCTGCCACAAGAAAAGATTGTAACTTGTGTCGTTCAGCAAAAGGGATATAATCCACAAGAAGTGCCATTGCACGAGTCCTTAATGGCAATGACAGATCTGATGATGCCAGCACAACCACCCGATCCCATGTACTTGAAACCAAAACCGAAAGTATTGGCTCAGAGACAGTAGAAACTAAGCTTGGTGAGACTAACTTATCACAAAAGGTAGAATAGTGTATCACCGTTCCTCCATTTATATCCTGACCTACCAATTTACCCAAGTGCTGAAGTGAAACAAAGCGTTGCTCAGGTTCAGGATGAGAGAGCATTGTACAAAATAGATCAACCAGAGGAATCTCACATGAACTGAGGCTTTGAATGCCCCTTGAAAATAACATTGACAACCATTTATTAGTCTGTAGGCGCCAAACCATTTTTGGTGCACTACAAGAAAACTTTTTGATCGCCGAACATATTGTATCAATGACATTATCAAGCTTAAAACAATGGGGCATTCCAAGCAGACAATCAAGCACCAAAGATGCAACTTCCCAACAATGGTTTTCTTGTAGCATCACAACAGTTTCAGCAAGTCCTCCCAGACCAAGTTTCCAATGAACCACGAACTGATCAATTGATTTAAATGGATTTACACAGTCATCCTCCTCAACATTTTGAATTATTGGTGCAATTGAAGATAAGCATCGTGAGTACATAAAACACTGTGCAGCTATAATGGTAAGCTTCTTTGCCAGCTGATGATGAAGATTCCAACAGCGGTCAATAGTTGGATAAAGTCTCACAACTAGACTCTCCAAGTCTTTAGTGAAGTCTTCTAATTCATCTGCAGATAAACAATAATTCTTCTGATTCGAGATAACAGCATCGAAGTGGTCACTTTCTAGCTTGTCAGAAACTTTAGTTGGACAAGAGCTATCAAAAACATCATTGAGAAAACATGACTGCAATTCTGTGCTGTACTCACATTGTGTTACAGGACTCACATCAGTAGATTGGGACAACTGGAGAGGGATAAAACCAGAGACTCTTAAAGTCTGAACTAAAAAACATTTGCAACTTTCCATAACCCTACGAAATGCACAGAGGTAATCATGAAAAGAAGTAGTTGGCTCAGAACCAGGAAAATCTGCCCACACAACTAAAGACTGCAAAATTTCTCTTCTACGTTGAAAGGACAAATCAGGGAAGACGGAACCTAGAATAAAAATTGTCAGAGCTCCGCTTGATACTTTTTCTGCAGAAGGATCTGGACTCGCCATTCCATTTTTAATCATATCAAAAAGCTCATTGAAGCATAATGATTCAAAGTCAACACAAGAATCTTCAGCCAACAATTTTTCTTCATCAGAAACCTTACTCAATGAATATGAGATGATTGGCTTTAACAGATGCAATATGGAATCAAGAAATGACACGTCACAATATGAGGCCTTACAGAGAGACACCAGCACTTGCACCATCCTTGGTATCTCAGGCACCATTGCTTCCATGTGCTCAATAACAATGGCTTCAAGTACATAAAGAATGACTGCTTTGGCATTCCTTGCAACAAAACCTTTCAAATAATAAGACCTATCCTGGGCAATGATTTGGTCTTTCTGAAGAAATGGCCATAAGCACAGATCAGAAAACCAGCATAAAATATCAGGCACAACACTAGGAGGAAGTGATCTCAACTGCAACCCAACAGCTTCCAAAATTGTTTCCCCAAAAGTTTCAAATTGCTTTTTCATGTTTGGGAAGAACTTACTGAGATCAGGGTAGATGACATGAAAAGGTTGATCTCCAAGTTGCTGATCAGAAAGTTCAGACCTTTTATTCCTTGAAGCTTGTTTGACTCCTGATTGTTCAATCTTCAGATCTTCACGCTTTCGATCAATAACTTTGTCCATTAATGCAAGCTCATCAGCAAATATAGATAGCAAATGTGTCATCTGTGAGAGATCTGAAACAAGGAAAACTCGATCCTTTATGAACTGTTTTGCATTACGAGATATTGCCATCCAACCAAGAAATCGAACAAGAGCAGAATCACAGCTAGAAAATATAGATATTCTCTGCATCCAGACAGAAGGAGGAATCAAATATCCATGCCGATGACCTTTGTTAATATTCACTGAAAATTCTGACACCTCATCACCACCAGTTGACGCAATTACCAACCTCTGCAGCAACTTCCAGCGTCGTTGTACCTCATGTATTTTTTCAGGAGTCAACTGCAGATTTCCCTCTTTTAACTGACAATGAAAAGATGATAGCATCCTATTAAGGTAATCAGCAGATCCCAATATGATATCAATCACAACTTCAGGGGGACAGTACAGTTTAGTGGCTGAGTGCAAGAAAAATACAAGACAGTGCATGAGAATTTCTTGCATAGAATGTTGCTCTCTCTGCAACCACTGAATCAAAAAATTGCACAACAAAGCCTGATTTTGACGAACCAAAGTGACAGCATCTGCAGCCTGTATATCATGGGGAGACAACATTATGATTTGTTCGTCGAATCCTTCAGATGAGCTTGGATGATGCTCACCAACTGACAACTTTTTCCGATATTTCATGTCTAATTCAGCAGCCTCAAGCAGTAACTGAAGCACAATTTTGTCTCTCTTCTTTTCAAGATCAGCTATTGTTCCCAAATCACAATTATTCTTTCCAGAAATCTTTCTCAGCTCCGTAATTCCACTACTTCTCAAAATTTTAGCCTTGCTAATTTTCATCTGACTCAACACATTTGGGCTGGCTCTAAAAGATGTCATAAAAAACGGATTGACATAGCACTCAGCTGCCAAGAGCAAAGCATCTATAGCAGCATCATGGCCATCAGCAGAAAGTTCACGCTGTGAGCACAGGTCTGAAGCCAAGCGCTGAAATTCAGATGCCCTAAGCTCACAGTCTCTATAGTTTGTAAGTTGAATATAGTCTGCTTCCAGGTTGAAGTATTCAGCAGCAAAACTGGCATCTAATACCAAACCATTCTGATCATGGTTAGTAAGACTATTTTCCAAGACATGATTCTGTTCGATGATAGAAGCTTTATTGATAGAATTCAATATATTTTCGCTAGGGCTGCTAGAAAAATTTGTTAGTCCTATATTCTGCAGTTCAGGAGGAGCAAAAAAGAGGCTGGCATCTTCATTCACATCCATTTTCACAGCTACCTCAAGTGTATCTGGCTTTACGTCAGAGACTTCCAGGCTATTTGATTTGAAAGAAGACTCTTCCTCAAAAGTTTTAGACATTGATGACTTGCAAAGATCAATTTCAGGAGGTAACTGCATGTGAGGTTCCAAAATGGAGAGAAGTACACTGTACGGAATATAATTCATTACTAAATAATTATAGAACCGTATATTAGTTGATGTACTTGAATGTCTCAATAAAACCAAGATAACCTTTAAATGTTTTAAGAAAGGATGTGAAAATTTATATATAGTGGTGGGTCACTTACTCTTTAAAATTTCACAATCATTGATATACCATAACATGACAAGAGTTGAATTAATAATTTCTAAGACTAGATTAGGAAAGTATAGCTGTGCTTAGTTGTATATTAGCTGTACATGGCTGAAATATTTATGCATTATCCTTTTTCAGTCTTCTCTAGGCCAATATAAACCATGTAATTCTCTTCTAGTGGTATACACTTCTCTTCTTATAGTCACTAATTTATTCTTGTTCTCTCAGTTAATAATAATTAAATAGTACTTTATATAACTGTTATTTTATAGGAGAAAAGTTAACATAAGAATATTGGCTCACTAAATGTTCCAAAAAAAAAAAATGTGATGATATGAATTAGGAATATGATACCTTGGTGCAACAGATCCAAGCCTCCATTCAGACTCCAAAGAAGGAAGAACAGCTGACTTCTGTACTGCTGTACGGATGACATTGAGGGCAATCACACAAGTTTGTTTCTGCTTCTTAGTATAAGTGAAAGATACATCACCGATTGCTATAGTACTCTTTGATGTGAATACAGCAGGATCGAGGAAAGGCTCTAGCATCTCCAAAAGGAACAGAATATTGTGCTTCACTTCCTGAAAGGTGCACACTGATGAACTTAGCAGCAGCATTTCTAACAGTAAGAGATGAATAATGTTGTATAGTTATAATGAAAATCCATTTTTTTTTTATTGAACAAAACGATATGGAAGAGGAGAAGGCACACTGTCCCTCACAATAAAAGAAGGAAACAGCTTCCAAAAGACAAAAAAAAAAAAAAAAAAAAAGCCTATGATCCAACTCCTTATTACAGGTATTTGACTATAATTTTGTTAGTATCTGCTAGACCCAAAAGCTTTAGTTATTATGAAAAGGCCTAATAATAGTATTTAACACTCTAACGCAATCCTTCACATGCAAGACCAACGGAATTGCCTATTGGCTCAAGCCCAAAAACAAACATATAACAAATTCAAATAACAGATAACAAGAATCACGTGATGGGACTCAAACCTAGGCACTCCTAGTAAAACAAGGCTTTGATATCATATCAATAACCATTAAATCCAAAAATTTAAGCTATTAAAAAAGACCTAACAACAATATTTAAGCACTCTGGCAAATTGGAATTTGCAATACAACAATTCTTCAACTACTACTTCGAGAAGATATGTGGTTTACATGCAATAAGATCCAAGGCTCTGAAAGCATGATGCAATACCTTATACTTCCCTAGTATATCATCCATGTGCCCCGATAAAGCCAACACAATGTATTTGAGGGCAGCACGAGCACGAGCTACAGAACAGCTGGCAGCCTGAAACATGTTCAAATAAGAATAAGACCTTAAATATATGTCATATTTTGGGGAATGAGATGGAGCAACAACTGCGGGAAAGAATTCAATTAACAGATGCACAAACAAGATAAATGTTATGCTAATTGCCAATAGTTCAGAATCCCTAATCACTCAAGGAAACCAGAGAACATTGTGCAATGTAATTCAAGTACTACTATTTATCTTATCACGAAAAATATCGCATCAGAGTGAAGAGGGGTTTAGTTTACATTTATTGTAACTTTTTCTTTAAAAAAAAAAAGAAAGTAAATGATCAAGATAACTTGCAGCAATGGACTTCATAATGACAAAGAATCAATACAAAATATAAAAATTCAGAAATCCTATCCACCTTTTCTCGGGAGCAAGAAGGTGTAACTGTTAATGATAACTATCTCAAGGAAATTTAGGAGGTCAACTATTTATCTACACTTCAATTCTTATTTTGAACCAGTTGAATAACTTCTATAAACCATTGCCAGAATGCTCTTAGAAAGTCTTGGTTTTTTTTTTTTTAAGGAAACTAAAAACTTCATTTAACTATGAAGAATATAAGTACAAAAGTGAATAATTAGTCCACCAAAACAACAAAATACAAGGAAATAAAATTAATAAAAAACAACAGCATTCCAATCCAATATGATGAAAAACAGAAAATTGTCTCTAGATTCTTCAGAGGTACATGTCCATAGAGAAGCTAAATAATAAGCTTTATCCCATATAAAGCTATCCTCCTCTTAGCTTTCTCAAAAATTCTTCTACTCCTCTCTAACCAAATAACCTACAAAATAGCAAAAATCCCCAATACCAAAGGACCATAAGTTTTTTTCCTCCCCCAAAAGCTTAAGATCTTCCAAAAAGAAAGAGTCCACAGACTAAGGAGCAGCCCATTTCAAACCCACCATAGAAAACAACTTCCTCCATAACTTTACAGCCACCCCAACAATGGAGAAAAGATTATTCAAATTTTCTTCAAAAGTTTTTGCACACAACACACCGAGAGGGAAGAAAACAAGAATTAGGATGTCTTTTCTGAATAATAAAGTAATTATTTTTCCATGAGCTATCAACCATCTAAAAAATTGATATTGTTAGGAACCTTTGACTTCCAAATTACGTTAGCAGGCTCAACCAATGGATGAGTTGCAAGAAAAGATTCCTTTACAATCCTTAGACAATGCCCTCCTAGCTTCACCTCCCATATTGAAAGAAAAATCATCTCTATCAATCAAGTTTCTCCTAAAATCAAAACACCACCAACTATATTAAGAAGACCTTTCCAATCTATTTTGAATTAAAGCACTTGGCGAGAAGCAAAGCATATATAATCTTGGAAATCTCAAACATAAGGGTACAAAATCAATCCAAGTATCCTCCCAAAACCAGATGGAGCACTAGTCTCAACCACAAACTTCAAATTACAAGAGAAAATGAGAAATCATTGAATCCTTGCATTATAAATTTCAAGGGACAGCTGCTAAAACCTCTAACGACCACATTAAAATCCCACCCATTTTCTTGGAGACCATACTTCTAATAACTTTATGTCACAATGAATTAGACTCCAAAGGATATCTCCAAATCCATTTTTTAAGCAATGCCAAGTTTTTCTTAACATTATCCCAATCCTTAAACTATCTTTATCCTGAGGTCGAGAAACAATCTCCCAATTAATTAAATGAAGATGCTTGCCTTCACCAATGCCAATCCATAGAAAATCCCTCATAAATTTTTCAATTCAGTTTGCCATCCCTATAGGAATTCTAAACAAAGAAAGATAGTATGTGGGCATTCAATACAAAAGTGCATGAATCATAACCAAGCTCCCTCTCCTAGAAATAAAAGCATTTTTTCACCACTCTAATCTTCTTTCAACTTTCTCATAACCAAAACCCAACAACCCAAAGATCTCAAATTACACACAATGCCAAAATTTCCCCTAGAAGCATTAAAATTTCCCTTAGGTCTCCCATTTATCATAATCAAGAAGTTTGTGGATTTTAAGCACACCATAACCCATCTCCTAATTTTAACCCAACCCCTTTTGCCTCCAAAACAAAATCTAAGAAATCCCAATCAACATGATCATAAGCTTTTTAAAAAAAATCAATTTTAAACACAACACCCTCTCTTTTCTCTTTTCTACATTCCTCAACCACTTCATTTGCCACCAAGACGGCATCTAAATTTGTCTGCATTTACTGACAATCAGATATAGTACAATCCAACACCTCCTCCAATCTAAATGATAAAACCTTGGCAATTATTTTGTACAACCTAGTCACCAAACTTATCGGTCTAAAATCATTTTCAAGGAATTAAATTCTTCGGAATGAGACATATATAAGTAACATTGGTAATTCTATTGATGCCATTCTCAATAATTCCAACAACAGTTCCATCAAATCATTTTTGACAGTATCCGAACATTTCTGGAAGAATTCAAGATTAAAACCATCCACTTTCTTGACTTCCTCTACTTCAAAAGGTCTCTCCAACCAATCAGCTCTATTTATACTGAAGCATCCCCAATTTAGACCCTGAATTCTAGGCCTAACCACCTCTACTTTGGTATATAAAGTTTGGAAACACTGAATAATTTCCTATTCAATAGCATCGTCCTCTTCTACAAATGTTCCATCCCTTAATTCCAGCTTATTAATACTGTTCATTCTTCCATTAACAACTTTATGGAAGAATTTTGAATTGCAATCAATGTTTTTAAAATGCGCAAGCGGTGTGAAGCAATTATGTCCTCGCAAGGCGAGGCAGTCACCTCAATTTGAAAATGAAAAATAATATGAAAAAAATTTTAAAAAAAAAATAGAAAATCACCATCATAAAAAGCCCTAAAACCTTTCAATATATTACCAAGGGACAAAGTGATACAAATATATACCATCCAGCTATTTTCAGTTCACCGTACAATATATCACTGTAATTTACCTATAATCTCTTTTCTTTTCTATAAAGTCACCGAGTAATGTAAATGTTATGTACATGAAATTTTTTATCAGCACCTATGAAAAAAGAGAAAATTATTGCATATATTTAAAAATAGAACCAAAAAATAGAAAATTAACTCAACCCAAATGATTTAACCGAATATTAAAATAAAGTTTTAAACGATATGTTAATATTTTATTTTTATTTTCATTGAATTAAATCAATTATAAAAAATTTGTTCGTATCAAACTTCAACAATTTAATACTAAATTAACAAAACTTGTTTTTAACTTATAACCCATAACCCATTCGGGTTGACCGCGCTATTTTTTTATTTGACTGTTTTCATGAAACCTAGAAAACACAAACCGTGCCTCTCCTTCTCACAAATCATCGCAACCAGCCGTCGTTCAACAGAACATATAGGATTTTTTTTTTTTTTTTATAAATAGTTTGTTTTAAAAAATAAATAAATAAATAACGCAGGTTTCTTTCGACTGCCTTGCACTGCCTTCAGCTCCTCATGGGATTGAGGCGGAACCGAGGAGCTGGATTAGAGAGGCGGGCAACTCAAGGCGCTTTTGGCCGCGAGGGACCTTTTCAAATTTTCAAACATCGACTGCGATCCCCTTCCTTGGCCCATCTAACTTTTTGTTCATCTCCACAAAATTCCCTCCTTAGACACCACATTCCTCTAATTTCAGCTTCAACTTATACCTCTCCAGCTCTACCCAAAGCAACAATTCAGATTTCATGTTCATGTTTCTCCTTACTAATATCTCCAAATGTTTCCTTATTCCATATCTTCAGCCTGTTTTTAACCCATTCCAGATTCTTCATAAAGCTGAAACCCTTCCATCCCCAAAAATCAGCTTCATTCACTATTCCTCCACATCATTAACCTAGCATGATGTTCCAGCCAAACATTCTCAAATCTAAATGGAGTGGGGCCCTATTTCATATGGGAAGTATCCAAAAGAATTGGACAATGGTCAGAAATCGTCCTAACCATAGCATCTCATCTAACCTTTCCATTAACAAAATCCTCCCATTCATTTGTAAATAAAAATCTGTCAAGCCTGCAGCAAATTGCATCCTGTCTGAGATTTGACCAAGTAAAACCCATATGATCCAGCACTAAATCAATTAAATTAGCTTCTTTTACAAAACAAGTAAAGTCCTTCATGCTTCTAGTTTTCCTACCCCCATTAGACTTTTCTGATGAAATCGAACCACGTTAAAATCTCCACCTACACTCATCTTGCTCCAAATAAACCAAGCCAGCTAGCCAACTCATCCCAAAAAGCTACCCTCTCTCTTCTACTATTAGGACCATAAACCCCTGAAACCAACAATCTCTTCCATCAGAACCTTGTATATTTATTGAAATTGAAAACACTCCGAGTATCGAACCCACTACCTTAAGTCACATCAAAATTCAACCTGAACTACCCTATGCAGGTTGTTGAATTATGAATTTGATGAGAACAATATTTTTATTAAAAGGAAAAGAAAAAGGGGGTTTCAATTTTATTAGGTTACGGTTTTTAGGTTTTTATATTTTATTAGATTTCTATTTTATTTCCTATTCGACATGCATTAGGAGACAATTTATTTCCTCTTAGAATTGTTTTAGGATTCTATTTTATTTATTTCCTATTAGAATTGTTTTAGGATTCTTTATTTCCTATTAGAATTGTATTAGGTTTTTATTATTGTTTCCTATTAGGACTAGGTTAGATTAATGAGTTATTATAAATAGACTAAGTTTGTATTCAATTAAATAATTCAGTTATCAATAAATGAGATGTTTTCTCTATTCAGCGTTTCTAAAGTTTAGGAAGCTTGGGCTAGTACAAAGGTTAATAACCCGAGTCTAGATTATTCGGCTTTTCTTGGGATTTTGCACTCGAGAATCGCTTGGGCTAGGGCAAAGGCTAATTAACCCGCGTTCTAGAGAGTTGGTGATCCCTAATTAAGGTGATCTAACTCAAATCTCGTGTGTGTGAGTTGTTTAGGGTGCAAGTTAGGGCTTGTTGTTGGATCTAGAAAAAAAATGGAAAATAAACCCAGAACTGGATTCTAAGACGAATCCAGATCTGAGCTCGTCAGGTTCATTGAAGGTTCAAATTTTTTTTTTTTTTGTTTTCTTCTTGTGGTGGTTCTCCCTTAACAATAATTTTTTTTTTTACTTCGTCATTCATAATTGTTTTTATAAAAGAATTTCAATATAATCTTCACCGTCCATCTATCTTAATGGACGATGGAGATCCATTTAAATTTATTTAAATTTTTTTTAATTTTTTAACTAAGGGTAATTATGTCATTTCACTAAAAAATTTATTGTTAACTCACTGATAGGTTGAAAGACAAAAATACCCCAGAACCGTTAAGTTTGACTAGCGGTTGGCTCACACAAGAACCAAATTGATACATTTCCAAAAAGTAAGGGCCCAAGAATCCAATAAAGAAACTGCATTAAAAAATTGATGATTCCCCAAAAATCAGGGACCAAATTGATAATTGCCTTATCTTTTATTTAATAAAGAGATGAGAAGTCTATCATGATTATCTTAATCTCTCTAGTTAGGAGTTTTAGCTAGATATTAATTAGTTCCAATTCTTAAGGTAGTCTATTACCTTAATTGTATATAACCTACGCTTCTACACTTTGAGAAATAAGAATTTTATTCTCCTCAACCAAATCTTCACAGGTAAATAAACCCACTCCTTCAATCTTTATCCCCATACACTCCTTACGATGTTAAAATCCACATTCTGTTTTCTCGTCTCAATAAAAGTAACAATATCTATACATGCCTTTCAAATTGACACCCTAATAGATCTTCCCTTTTTCCAACACCTCAAACCGCGAAAACGTTACCCCACAAGAAAATACCAAACTAATCAATTAACAAGCTATAAACATGTTACTGGGTGAAATTAATTCAAAACAGAAATCTATAGCCCCTTTCAGTAATAACTAACGAAAACAGAAATTTCAACTGTTGCTATGCCACGACAGAAGCATAGTTGGAATGATATGAATAATGTTTGTCACTCGATTTTGAAGCTTGCCATGGAACAGTAAGGAAAGAAAAGATAGGATCATCCATAACTATGATAGCGAGACAGAGAAAAATAACCCATCAGAATCTCATATTGGTAAAGCTTCAGATTCATCCCTTGGGATTCAATGTTATACTTCCTGATAGATACATATGAAAGATGAAAGTGCAGTTTCATATTGATAACCATATGTTACCTTCCTAATTTTCCCCTTCTTTTGCTATTAACAAATGAGATTTGCTATTACATTGAACAAGGATAAAGACTCCGTGTACACAACTGTTAAACACACCTGGATGAAAGTGCAGTTTCATATTGATGACCATATGTTACTTTCCTAATTTTCCCCTTCTTTAGCTATTAACAAATGAGATTTGCTATTACATTGAACAAGGATAAAGACTCCGTGTACACAACTGTTAAACACACCTGGATTGTGCCCAAAAGTTCCTCTACAAGTTCCACAATAAGATCAACCTGTAACAAAAGTAATGCCAAAACCGAATAATCAAAAATAAATACTAAATGAAAACAACTAGAAACAAAATTGCACACCAACAGAGCACCTCCAAACCACACTGCATAAGCTTATATAAAATGGTCTACCCCTACCAACCTTAGCAACCACCTGAGTAATCCAAGGAGCCATTACACCCGAACACAGATCAATAAGAACGCATGCAGCCTTGGCCTGTAGAAGAAAGTACGAATAAAGTAATTGGGATAATTTGAAAAGTGAAAGTCATAGTTAGATTAGACAGATATTTTTCCTGTAATTGTAAATAAAAAAGAGTCAGGATTCTATCGTCCAGCCAATTATAGTTATAACCCATTTTTATGCCTTCTACGATATGTGAGAGGTTGGCAACTTGTCTAAAGAAGCAGAAATTTCATTTTATGATTGGAATATGGGATGCCAAAATACAATAAATTTCTAAGTACAAGTATTACATCAATTTCCATCCATATAACAATAGTGGGAAAATTAAGATGAACTGTGACAAACATGTGATGGTGAAAACGATGACAAATATCCAGCACATGCAAGAAGAAGTGGTTGATACAGTGATGAAGATAATGTCACGACAATCTGCAATTAAGAACCACCTGGGTTAGAAGAATAATGATATAAAAAACCGTGCATAAGAATATCGACACAGGGAGTTGAAGGAAAAAAGATCAAAGTGGCAATCAAAGGAAACCTGAGAGAGGGCCTGCTGCACAAAAGGTTGTTTCCATTGAGAAAAACTATCATCAACATGATCAGATGAACCGCTCATAGAAGGACGAAGTGCTAAAAATTATAAAACAGAAAAAGAAAACACACGTTAATTATATTCATTAAACCAAAGCTCAATAAATTGGAAAAATTATGGTCATAACATTCTGAAAAATTTTGTATATGCATTTTACTACACCGTTGCAAAAGAATAAAATAATTTAAGAAAATTCAATATCTTGGTTTTTATTGAGTTTTTCAATTAGAAAGATAACTATGAATTTAGTCATTCTACTCTTGAATGAATCCTCGAATCTTTACATAAAAAACATGAATTCAGACCATCCTAAAAACATATTGCAGCATTCAACACTCAACCTGGTAGCAATGCTTGTATAAGTGGTAATGCAGACCAAAGTTCAGAAGTGCAATCTGCCAATTTGCTGCAAAGAAGAGGCTGTAAACATTTGAAGTTTACATGTAAATAGATCAATCAAAAACTGAACAGTAACATATCACAAAAGTAAAATATTTGCTAAGGGATATAAATTTCTACTGCAATCAACCTGAGACGCACAAGCATAAAGAACATGTAAAATCCCTTCTTCCACTGCTCCTATATCCAAGATGTTAACAATGCTACAGTCCCAGAAATCATCGGGTATTTGGAATTCTTCTCCAAACAAGTTTGAAAAGTCAACTATTAGAACAGGGTTAAAGACTTCAGATTTTGATGTATCATCAAGATCAGACGGGATTTCACTGGAAGGCATTGATGCTTCTTGAACTTTAATAGGCTCTACGAGCTTTTGCAAAACTCTTGAAACCTGAAGCAATGACATTAACACGATCAGTTAAAATTTATCATCTAACAGTTGACAATTAGACACCACCAAACTGCAGAAAGATGCATCACCATTCTGCAAATAGTTCCCAAGTCAGAATCTTTATATGCCTTTCGCAGCAGCATAAGAATTGCATCTGGACGAAATGCTATGGAACCTGATGTGGATAAGATAAAAGGTGACATGCCACGTGATCTCCTTGGCTGCAAATGGAAAAGAAAAGGTAGCAAAGAGTCATACTTACTAGCCCAAATAATGTGATATATATATGCATTGTAATTACCCAATAGATTATACGATGATGTGTTAGTCAACTCACATTCCACATTATTTGGGCCAATGTTTCAAAAATCGCATGAAGCGGCCACCTCAAGCGCCTTGCCCACCTCGCAGCAAAGGCCACCTTAAGTCGGCCGCCTTTTCCTAATTATTGGTCGCTTCCACCTCATCTCCATGAGGCGGGTGAAGGTGACGGGTGGCAAAGCGAGGCAACTCGGGATGGTCCAAGGAGTGTCAAAAAAATTGGGGCTTTTTGAAAAAAAAAAAAAAAAAAATTTCATACACAACTTATCTCGGCTAAGTCAGAGTGAGTTGGAATCCGACAAGTTGAATAGGAACGCCAATTCAAGACATGTGAGTGAGAGAGAGAAAGAGGTGAGTTAGGGTGAGGGTGTTTGCCTTGTTGTCTGTGCTTTATATATATATATATATATACACACACACACACATTTGGCTTTACATGGAGGGTAGTGGTGATGTGTGATTTGGGGATTCATTGACATAGACCGGTTTTGGTGGGTGAACTGATTGCATTTTTTTAATTATTATTATTTGCTAAATTTGCTTTAATAAAATGATGATTCCCCAAAAGTTAGGGAACAAATTGATAATTGCCTTTTTTTTATATATATTTTTTTTGCATTATTTACCACTTTCGAATTGAGGCGACTGCCTCACCTCACAAGGACATGACCACCTCGCACCGTCTTGCGCATTTTAAAACATTGATTTGGCCATGAATTTTGGACACTCTAGTATTACTTTTATAAATATGTGCATGTAAATTAAAAAAAAAAAAATACATATATCAAAAATGACAAATATACAACTATTTGAAACTCTTGAATTAGTTATAAAAACAAACCTAATAATATCCAGATCAACGACATATTCATTCAACTCGACCACCAATATGGAAAAAACAACACTCTCACATTACACTTCTTCCTATTAACTGAAACACAAACTAATAGTACTTGAATTCTTAACTCATGAATGGGAAATGGTTGGAAAAGGAACCAAAGAGAAAGCTGCTAACTAAATTTATAAACCAAAGCTCTTATAGCAAGTTAGGGAGAATTATGGATGACTCTTAATTATTAAGAAAGAAAATAGCAATAGCTGTATCTCTGAAAATAAAAAAAAAAAAAGAATCTTCTTCTAATGGAAGCAACAAAATGTAAAAATTAAAATTAAAATCCAAGTCATGTGGGTTGGACAAATGAAAGAAAGAGGATACATCCTATATGTTTCCAGCAAAAAGAACAAAAAACTATCATAATCACCATGCAACTGGTGAAGCAGAGCACAGTGGAGAAGGTGAACACCAGCGGGGAATGAGAATGTAGCAATGCATGCCCGATAAAAGTCAAATATTATGTATGAAAAACAAATAAGACACAAGTTAGAGCCCCATATTACCTCAAAATTAGAGGAAACAGTTAAGGCTGATGATGATTGACTGTTCCTAGAAACTTCACAATCAGAGACAATGCTGGAAGATCTGGCAGTTTCCCTGTTAGTACTTAGTATCAATGTAATATTATCCATCAATTGCAATACAACTACATAAACAGTCTTGTAAGAAGAAGAAAATGAATGAAACTACCCCAAAAGACCTATAAGTACAAAATAAACATATCTACTTTAGGACTAAACAACAATATTGTAAGAGGTAACAAGCAATTTGGACCACAAGTATGGTGGTTATTCACTAAGGCCCAACAGGATGGAGAATGACAGATAGGTCCGACATAACAAGTCTTGCAATCATACGAGATTAGAATTCCATTTTTCAATTACAATAATTTCTCCAATAGATCATGAGCAAGATTGTTGTTTTGCTATCAGTAGGAGGAGCTCAGGTAGTACGTTTTCTTTGAAGAAGATGTGGTGTATGAAGGTTGCACTCAAAGTGGTGTTACTTGTTACCTTATTTGGTAGGAGTAAGTTATTATAAAACTTCAATTACGAAATTTTTGATGAAAAGATGCAGCAATTTGAGTCGAACATTAATAAATTATTAGAAATAACTTATGTAACAAAAATGTGCTGAAAAATAAAAATTTCCCCGTTGAAAGTACTGCTGTTAGTTTGATTGTATAAATCTGCTAGTGACAGCTGTTAGGGGCTGTTGGGTTAGTCAGCTAATAAAGGGGGTTTGAGTTAAGTTGTTTCTCAACCCTGATTAGTCTGTAATGCTTTATGTTACTGCTCCTAGAATTAAAGGAGTAGGTAACTTATTCCTAATAAATATTCCTAATCTCTCAGTTGGAGATGTTAAGTGAGAATAACGAAATAATTCTATACTCCCACTAACAGCTGTAAAAATGGGAAGAAATTGCTACTGGTCACATGTAGTGTTAGGTAATGACTAGACTCAAAAGTTTAAGCTTATAGGTAAGACCAAACAATAGTATTTAAACACTCTAACACAACCCCTCACATGTATGACCAATGAGCTTGCCACTGCCCAAATACAAACACAACAGATGCAGAACAAAAACATGTAACTAATACAAAAATAATCACATGTTAGGGAGTTTTGAACCTAGGCAATTCTCGTAAATCTACACCCTAATATCATGTTAGATAAATAATAAATCCAAAAGCTGAAGTTGATAGGTAAGCGACCAAACAATAGAATTAAGCACTTGAACATATAAAATGTGGTGTATAAGTGTGAGGGTGTGAGGATAATCAATAAAACACAAAAAAAAAAAAGAAAAAAGAAAAAGAAAAAGTGTAACATATCAAGATAATCATAACAAAATTATAGAATCAATAACCAGAAAAGCATTTTTACATATCTCATCCATGTCATTGAAGAAATTTCTTTGGGAGATCAACCAAAAACCTTTGCAGTGCTAACTATAAAAAATAAAATATACAGCACTAATAAGCTGTAGGAAAGACAGAAAACAAACAAACAAAGGAAATTTCTACTCCATTGGCTGGCCAATAAATGGAAATGATATAAAGATAAGCTCAATAAAAGGCAGAATGTACTAAAATTTCTGTCAAATTCTCATCTTGGCATCCAATGAAATTAAATTTGACTGCAAGACCTTAGCAATTATTATATTTGCATCAGCTAATAACCAAAAGTTCAATATTGATGTAAGTTAATAGAGAGAAGGAGCCAGCATAAGATAAAAGATACTTAGAAGGATAAACCAACCTTTCCTTTACGACTTGAAGTATCGGGTAAAACGGACCAGAAAGCATAGCAAGAAAACGTAAATTTGACTCAGCAGCATCTGAAAAGCTAGCAAGATCCACCTACATAGCGCTAAAACATTAAGCTCGCAAACAGAATGGAAAACGGGAGTAAAAAGAAAAGCCGAAGGGACATGGTGGAAGAAAAGGTTTCACCAAAATGAGAAAGCTAATATACCTCTAGTTGGGGAAGAAACACCAGCAATCGATTTGTCATGTCTTGAAGCAACTGAAAACTAACAAGAATCAGATAGCAAAGAAATGGAATAATACAGAACAACAGATTATGGTCAGCATCAATGATAAGCTCCACCTGAAGATGCATATCATGGGCATCCTGTTTGTGTGACATAATGTGCGGTAACAAGTGATTTACAACTGGTTGAAACTCTGGTTCAAGACCAGGCATGGATACCCCAATCAACTGTAAACCAGAAATAGTCAAACTTTTAGTGCCAATAAAACAGAGGTCAAATAGCAGCATATTAGAGTTTTGAAAGCACTCGTGAAGGTTACACATGATGCAAGATACACTCAACAAACTATAAACTTCCATCATGAAAATAAAATTGGTTTTTTAATAACCATGAGAAAAGATTTCAGTTGCCATGACCCACAAATGAATGAAGTCATCAAACAAAAGAAACTAAACCCACCACTCATCCTTGTCATTTTGTCACATATGATAAACTAAAACATATTATAACATAACATAAATACCAGAATGCTACTAAATAAAACATTCCAACTGGCAAACAGGAGCTCAACCCAAAAGGTTCAACTTTGTTCTAGTACTTCACAAGAAGAGTAAACTGGTAAATTAACAAGAGCCAAAAATGAGAAAACTCTCTAACCTTATGGAAGGAGACAGTGTAATACAGGGATTATGTCTATATTTCCATCAGTCTCAATGCACCATCAATAGAAGTAATACGTGGCTCACCACTCTACGGATGAAAACAGAAAACTTAACTGCTAATGATAATGTGGATCGAGGCCCTCCTGCCCATAGTTATCAAAAGCGCCCATAGTTATCAAAAGCGCGCCTAAGTGCGCCGAGGTGCACAGGCTAAGTGGGAGGCGCAGCGATTGGCGCCAGGTGCGTGCCTCCCATGCCTCTTTGAAAACTTTGAATTTTTTTTTTAAAAAAAAAAAAAAAAAAAGGTGGGTAAACATACCACAACAGCTTAAAAACCTTGTTCAAAACCCTAAATGAAATAGTATATACATACTAAAACCCTTGGGGTTAAACTATCAATTCACAACACAAGTTACATGAATCATTGATAAATGATGATGTTGTTATGATTTATGAATTTGCATTTGTTCGAGTTAGTGTGGAAGAGCTACAAACTTAATCAGAATTTTTAATATGTTTGGATTTTTTGCTTTTGGAATTAATATTATGCATTATGACATTTTTATGTGATTGCTAATTGAATTGAAATTTATATGATAATTAGGTTATTAGTATTTATATGAATTATTGAGAAATTCATATAAAAACTAAAAAAAAGTGTGGGGTACGCCTCGCCTTGCGCCTAGGCTCCAGGCGCACCTTGGCGCCTGGGTGCGCCTTGCGCCTTAAACAACTATGCTCCTGCCAAAAGAATTCCTAGAATGTCGAAAACATTTACTGGGTCTTGCACGGAAAATAAAGGTGAAAACACATAGTAGTTTAAGCCAACTATCTCACAGAATCTTTATTGTTATTTTTTAGATAAGAGAGAGTAGAACAGCATGTTTTCAGGCACAAATAGACATTCAGCCACCATCAGTTTGCTAAAAATATCTGAAAGAAGTGATAGCCCATACATTTTCATCCAACACAGGGCAGAGTAAATGCAATTTGCTGACAACAAGAAATTGCTGATGATTGGATTAGAAATATTCATAAAAAAAAATATCATCTCAGACATGGACATAGGGTGATCCAGCATCTGACCCAAATCCAGAGACAGGAAACCAGCCATAGAAATATCATTAGCATCCACTGAACTAGTGCTTTAAGTACATGTTCAGGCAGTCCTCAACATATATGTTGGTATGCTGAGCTATGATGTAATTGATATCATAATGAATTCTTAAGATGAATTTCTGGATGCCACCTATGCCAAGGGAGATAATGAATGCATTTATCATTGTTGCAATCGTAAAGGTATCTACTGACCTTATGGACTAAAGGCCTATAAGTTTGGTTGGAAATACATATTTCACCATGGCCAACATCCTATTCCTGAACTATCATCATGAGAAAAATAGGCCCAGGCTCAACCACCAATGCAAGGCCAAAGATGATACCTTAAATCTCAGACCATTTACGTTGTTAGTCATTTCTGACATGTAATAAGCCAAAATAGGATGTGTAGGAAATAACACATACAATGCTTTACAAAATAACAAATGTAAAAAAGACAATACACCACAAGTTCAAGAAGAAAAGAAAACCACACATAGAAGCATTTAAACTTCACGTTTATCTAGTCTAATAACCAGGAAATGAGCCTGACAATAATTGCAACTTAGCTGACACTATTCTTTGTTTAAAGATAGGGAAGTAAGAAAGAATTTATTGATGAATAATGAAAAAAAAAAGTGCACAATGCGTCCACCAAGACTGCCAAAAAAGAGTCTTCAGAGAAAATAGAAAACTAAACAAAAAGACCAACAGCTGCTTTTACAATATCCTGCAATATAGCTTGATGGGGCCCTATAAATAATTTGATTAACATCGTATAAATAATCCAAAATGTAGAAAGCTAATTCAATAACTCCAAAAACATTCTTCAAAATTAAGACACAACCCAAAAACTTGATGTCTCAAATTGTATTGTGAACATTTTTAGAATCTTGAAAGGTGTTCGATATAGCATCCAAAACTATTTCAAATTAAAATATTGAAGAAATTTGTTTGATAAAACATCTTAAATAGTAAGAAATAAATGTGTTGCTAATATATTTTTAAATAATTTCTATTTTATTTAGTTATAATTTCCTATTATAATATGAGTAATGTTAGACTGCCTAAAAATTTGCACCCAAATGATGTGGCAAGCTGATTTGTACCATATCATCTCATAATTAATATAGTTGCTACAAATCAGCTTGCCACATCATTTGAGCAGCCAAGCATTGCTCTTATAATATACATCCAAGCAGAATTATAAATATATTAATATTTTATTTTCAAAAAGGCCGATATGTTTATTTGTTTGAACAATAAATAAAATAAAAATATGAATTAGATATTAGAGACACAACTGAAATAGAGACAAAAAAGTACAAGAGAAGTATGGTTGGTTTGTTCAAAATCTATAGCCAAAAACATTTTAAAGTTTTATGTATCCCTAGTTTTCAAAATAAATAATTGTATTTAGATTCTATATCAAATGCCCCCCAAAGTGTCTTCGACTTTCTAATAAATTCACTGAGATACTAACATCCAAATATAGAGGATATATTTGACATACGTATTATAAAGCATGATGATAATGTATTTAACTCATTTATGCCTAAATCCCAATTAAAAGGTATTGTCTACACCATCCTTATGCATCAATCTGCGGGATTCATATATACAATATTTATATAATATCAGTCTTATAATATACATCAAACTAAAACTATAAATAATTAAATATATTAATATTTTATTTTTAAAAAGGCCGATCGTTTATTTGTTTGAACAATAAATAAAAATATGAATTAAGTATTCGAGAGACAACTGACATAGAGAAAAAAAAAGTAGAAGAGAAGTATAGTTGGTCTGTTCAAAATCTATAGCCAAAAACATTTTAAAGTTTTTTGTGTCCCTAGTTTTCAAAATAAATTACTGTATTTAGATTCTATATCAAACGCCCACACAGTGTCTTCGACTTTCTAATAAACATTCACGGAGATACTAGCTTCCAAATATAAAAAATATATTTTATATCGGTATTATAAAGCATGGTGATAATGTATTTAACTCATTTAAGCCTAAATCCCAATTAAAAGGTACTGCCTACACCATCCTTATGCATCAATCTGCGGGATTCATAAATACAATAAACAATATCGGTTGATGGCTGCACATGCCAGATTATTCATATTTGTTATGCTATGTAACATGAATTAATAGTGTTGTGCCTCAAAAAATCTGGAGTAAAAAGCCCTTAACAATTTTCATCCATTACCTGAATGAAAAAAATGGCTATGGGATTTCCACGTAAACAAGATATTCTCACATAGCGACAAGGAGTGTAGTTCATAGGATATATCATATCACGTCGAGGCGCTTCACAGCGTGGGCGAACTTTCACAAATGTCTCTGGCTGGTAAAAAAGAAAAGGTCAGTAAACCATACATAGCATTTGTCAAACAATAAAATTTGTACCTAACTGTAAGGAGATGTCAATAAATTTAATCAAGCCATATGCCAGTTGAAAAATGAATAATGTGTTAGTGGCCACTGCTAAAATTGATTAATGCAAATAAACAGGGAGATTCAAATTGAATCAGTACCATGCCTCTGTTAACATTAAAAAAATGAACTTTTACTGAAGAACCAATTAAAATTACTCAAGCTTTCTGGCTTAACTAATATGGAAGGTTGTGTTGATTCTGAAGCAGATTCCTCTGACATGGATCATTTCACACTCACAGAGCAATGCACCTGCTTTATTCACATAGTGTTGCAATTGCAGAAGAGAATGTAGGATCTGATTTATCAGCATCAAAGCTCCTTACTTGGTCTGGCTAAATGTAGGACGTGATAAAGTAAAGGTCAAACAGAAGTCACAGTAGCTAAAGAAGAGAGGCTATGCAAGAAAAGAAGAGAACACCTACGCCATTACAACTCAGGGAAGACACCATAAATCCAAAGTATCACAATACTGTTGGGGCATGAGAATGATTTTACATCATATTTTCACTGCCTTGAAAATATGCTAACACATTATCTATCTAAGTTTCTCTGCCTGTGCACAAAGAGAACTAGAGGACAAGGAACATTAAAGCAAATACATCAGACAGGCAAGGCTTGAAAGATTCGAGAAGTAATTACATTGAGACCAGTAACTAAACAATCTAAAAGGCAAAGTAACTTGTTTCTGGATAAAAAATTAGGACAACCGTACTCTTTGACCATAAAACAACACAACTTCAAGCAAAAAGTGAATAGCTTCAATTATCATTTTCAGATGCACTAATACTTACATTATCTTGAGAATGTCCAAGTTGCTACATCTTCGATATCGTACCAATTTTATTGTGTTGGAGAAGGTTGACCAAATCTTACCATATTCGGTTGAATGTTGTTTTAGGAAGTAAATATTCTAGATTATTGTAATTAGTTATTTGTTTCCTAGAGTTATTTATTTTTTAATGTTATTTGTTTCTTAATTTGTAATCCGTAGAAATTAGGAGTAGTTATTACCTAAAATTAGTTCTTCTAGAATTAGGAGTATTTTGTGTATATATATGTGGCTGTGTATTTACAAGAAGGAATTAATTCATATTTATTTTCAGAATTCTTCATGGTATCAAAGCCTAGGTTCCAACTCTGAGAACTAAGTTTTTTTTTTTTTTTTCGATAAAAAACCTTAAGAATCCTAGACGTATTCTGCACTCCTTTGCCGTTGTTTCCAATTCGGTTCCTTCCACCTTAAAGCGACTACGTCTGAAACATCTTCTAGCATCGTACCCAAATCTTCTTCAGCCGAAAATCAACCCATATCAACCTCAGCTGGAAATCAACTCCCTCACACGGATCACCATTCAGTCCAAATCACCAATATTCGGCTCAATGGAGATAACCTCAGTGGATATCTTGCCCAATCAGGTAATGCTTCTACCGGTTTTACAGGTCAACTTACCTCTGCACTGTGGATCATTGATTTGGGTGCATCGGATCACATGACCAGTGCTTCAACCTTGTTTAAAACATATTCTCCTTGTCCTGGAAACCATAAAGTTCGAATTGTAGATAGGAGTTTATCTTCCATTGCAGGGAAAGGTTCTATTCAAATTTCTGATAGTATTGTTTTAAATTCTGTTCCACGTTCCTACTCTTTCGTGTAACCTCTTATCAATTAGTAAATTATCCTAAGATTCTAACTGTTCCATTATTCTCTCCTATACACTGTGAATTTCAGGACAGGACTATGGGGAAGATGATTAGCAGTGCTAAGATGAAGGATGGCCTTTATTACTTTGAGGATGGTTCTCTTGAAGATAAGCTTGCTCTGGGGTTGCAGTGTAATATGGGTTCTCTCCCTGTAAGAGAACAAATTATGATTTGGCATTTTAGATTATGACATCCTAGCTTTGCATATTTAAGGCACCTATTTCCTAGTTTATTTAATAAAATCTCTTTCAAAAAATTTCAATGTGATATATGTTGTTTTTCTAAGAGTCAACGAAAATTGTATGTTTCAAAACCTTATCGGACTTCAAAACCATTTTATTTAGTACACAGTGATGTTTGACGACCCTCAAAAATATCAACTCTAACTGAAAAAAAAGGTAGTTTGTAACCTTTATAGATGACCATATTAGACTATATTGGATTGACTTAATGAAAACAAAATCAAAAGTTGAAAAATTGCTTCAAGATTTCTATAAACTAATTGAAACTTAATTTCAAACTAAAATTAGTATTTTACGAACTGATAATGGGAAATAATACTTTAATCAGCATCTTGAAAATTTTTTAACTGAAAAAGGAATTCAACATCAATCCATTTGTCGGGATATGCCCTAACAAAATGGGATTGCAGAGAGAAAAAACTGCCACCTTTTAGAGGTTAGTAGGGCTCTTATGCTCTCCATGAATGTTCCAAAATATTTATGGGGAGGCACTGTCTTAACAGCAGCATATTTGATCAATAGGGTTCCCTCTCGAGTCTTAAATCATGAAACTCCGTTAAACTCTCTAAAAAGGTTTTTTCCAGATAATAGATTAAGTTCAAATTTGCCCCATAAGGTTTTTGAATGTACAGTTTTTATTCATATACCTAATATATTTCGTTCTAAACTTGATGCTAGGGCTGAAAAATGTGTTTTCATTGGATATGCTCCTAATAAAAAAGGTTATAAATGTTTTAATCCCATTACAAAGAAAGTTTTTGTAAAGAGTAAATAACACCTACCTCCCCTGAGGTTTGTTCAGTTACAGGCGGAGTCAACCTTTGGGTTTATTGACAAAGACCTCCTCTCCCGTTAGTCAACTTTTAGGTTTTTTTACAAAGACCTCCCCTGGACAGGGGAGGTGTTTGTTCAAATTTTACCAAATTTTACTAAGATAGGGAAGGTGTTTTTCAATAAACGATAAAGTTGATTCCACTTGTAATTGGCAAAACCTCAGAGGAGGTCGACGCAATTAGCTCTTTTGTAAATATGGATGTTGTCTTTGCTCAACAAAAACCATTTTTTAATAAAACTCATTTTCAGGGGGAGAGTGAAAAAGAAGATGAGGAATTTGAGTTTGACCCAAGTATTTTTGTTTTACCAGATTCTATTTTCCCTATGGTTTCAAATGATTATGAAGAGGTTGTTTTTCACAAGGAAACGGAGTCTAGAGATAATGAGCTAGGAACAAATCAATTGCCAAATCTTACTGATTCTGAATCAGAGGGAAAAACATTACAGGATAAAGATCCTAATCTGAATAATTATCCTACAACAGAGGTGAAAGTTTATACAAGAAGGAAACCTCAGTGTAATAAAGAACAGCCTCATCCAGTACCTAACTGGCTACCTTCTTCAAGTCCTGGTACTGAACAAGATGTGACTCAACAAGGTATCACTTCAGTTCCCATTCTTCCTCCTGTATCTGAGTCTGTTAATCTTGAATGTACTACTGATCTTGATATTTCCATAGCTATTAGGAAAGGGGTCCGAACTTGTATTAAACACCCTATAGCCAAATACCTGTCCTATCACAGATTGTCTAATAAGCATAGAGCCTTCACCTCAGACATCTCCCATTTAGTTATACCTAGAGATATCCGAGAAGCCCTAGAACACCCTAACTGGAAATCGACTATTATGGAGGAAATGAGTGTTCTCAATGAAAATAAAACCTGGAAAAATCACTAATCTACCAGCTGGAAAGAAAACAGTGGGGTGCAAATGGGTCCTTACATTTAAATGCAGGGAAGATGGGTCAAGAAGAAGATACAAAGCGAGACTTGTTGCAAAAGGGTTCACTCAAACCTATTGCCTTGACTACCAAGAAACTTTTGCACCTGTAGCGAAAGTGAATTCTATTTGCATTCTCCTATCTGTGGCAGTGAATTTCGGTTGGCCTTTACACTAGCTAGATGTAAAAAAACGTCTTCCTTAATGGCAATCTTGAAGAGGAAGTGTTCATGGAACTTCCACCTGGGTTTGAAAAAGAAATGGGCAGTGGTAAAGTATATAAACTGGTGAAGTCCTTGTATGAACTCAAGCAATCTTCTAGAACATGGTTTGAAAGGTTTAGAAAGGTTGTGAGAAAGCTTGGGTACAATCAAAGTCAAAGGAATCACACATTGTTTGTTAAACACTCTAGTGAAGGAAAGAAGGCGATCCTAATTATCTATGTAGATGACATTATTTTGACTGGAGGAATGAATGATATTGCAACATCCATCTTTCCCAAGAAAGAAAAGGTAAAAAAAAAAAAAAAAAAAAAGAGAAAGAAGTCAATATGAAAGGCAATATCAGAAACAAAAATTTTGAAAACAAAAGGAGGAACAATGAATGGTAGACATCCTTGCTTGATATGAAGTATGAATTATTGGACTGGATTCTGCCTTCAATGTTTTTTTTTCTGTCTTGCAAAATCCTTTGTTATTTCTTTGCAATATGTCTCATTCCATGTCATCCAGCAACAAAAACAGAGGATTTCTGTTTTAAGTCTGTGAGTCAACAAGCATCTCTTTGCCTCACGGCTCTCATCTTGGATCACACATGTAGAGCTCTCTTTTTGTGACATACCCAACCAGTTATACTCTAGAAGCTCATATTGTTGTAAGACAAAATAAAGTTGGACCACAATTCTAAACTTCTTTTCCATTAATCTTGCTTTTCTCAGAGCCCTTTACAGGCTGCATTATTTGACCAACTGGACAACAAATCTAATCACAGCCCAAGTGACCAACGTTAAACTTTTCACCACTGGATAATGACGGTACTTTTGCCTCACCAACCTCAATTCAGCAACCTTTATTTATTTATTATAAAAGCAGGTAAAATTTTATTAATATCATAACTAAAGTAGAGAAGTGTGACCAGAAGTCCACCACAAAAATAGAAAATCCTAATAGAAATCAATATCTTCTAAGGCATGTTTGGAAGAGCTTCTCCAATTAGAACTTTTGGAAGATAGAGCTTTTAGAGAAAAGTTGTTAATCGTTTCGTTGTCAATTAAAAAAACTCTTTTGATCAAGTAATTGTTTGATTGTTTAATTTTGAAAGAGCTTTTTTATATTTTTAATTTATTAAAGGACATATAAGAATTTGGTTTGAATAAGTTTAGTAAGGTTTTTATTTGGAAAAAGTGTAATATAATTAATAAAAAATATCATGAGGGTACTTTTAAAGATTTTTTAAAAAGCTCAAAGAGAGCTTCTTAGAAAACCCTAAAATCTAAGCTTCTCCCTTCTCCCTTCCCTCCTCTCTTCCCCCCCCCCCCCCCCCCCCCCCCCCCCCTGGAAAACTTCAATTAGAAAGAGCTTTTGGAAGATAGAGCTTTTAGAGAAAAGTTGTTAATCGTTTCGTTGTCAATTAAAAAAACTCTTTTGATCAAGTAATTGTTTGATTGTTTAATTTTGAAAGAGCTTTTTTATATTTTTAATTTATTAAAGGACATATAAGAATTTGGTTTGAATAAGTTTAGTAAGGTTTTTATTTGGAAAAAGTGTAATATAATTAATAAAAAATATCATGAGGGTACTTTTAAAGATTTTTTAAAAAGCTCAAAGAGAGCTTCTTAGAAAACCCTAAAATCTAAGCTTCTCCCTTCTCCCTTCCCTCCTCTCTTCCCCCCCCCCCCCACCCCCCCTGGAAAACCCTAAAATCTAAGCTTCCCCCTCCCCTCCTCCTCTCCTCCCACACACATTAGCCCTTTCTCTTTACTTTAAATCTATTATGAAATTATATTATATTATTTTATGCTACAACACGATTAGGCACTTTTCTTTCTTCAGATCAAGTTATGAATTTACGATATCCATTTACTCCATCTTATTTCAAATACTGCATAGATGTTTGGTTAAGTGAGGAATTTCAAGCACAAGATTATTAGATGTTTGGTTAAGTGAGGAATTTCAAGCACAAGATTATCTAATAAAATCCTTTGGGGAAATGATCATGTTCCTTGTTCTTGTAAAAAGAATATCTAACAAATCCAAGCGATAACCTTCTACTTAAGGAAGATTAGGAACTTCGAGAATCAGAAAAATGTCTTTAGTTCAAAAACCTAACCTTGTAACGTAAGCCAGCAGCAATTTCCCATTCAAGCACAGACTTGTTATAAATTCGGATGTGTGACAGTAAACAAGGTTCCTGCAAAGACAAAAATAAAAGTTGGAAACTTCATTTTCGTATATATGATCAAAACAAGTCTCGCAAAAAGATCTATATCTTGTTTATCATTAATTGAAAACAGAAACAACGCATCACATGGAGCAGCACATTCAACCAAAATGTGAAGTTCTACTAGTTTAAATTAATTTAAGGATAATGTGAAGATATCAACTAGCTAGCAAATCACCCCAGCCTTTGCCTAAAGAAGCGGGTTTACCACTTTGCCTGAGAAGGAAACTCACTTGAAAGGAAATGTGAGAGCCGCATAGCAGTAAAGAAAAGATCGAGATGTATTGTTAACCCTTTCCTTAGTTGGGAAGGGCAAAAGGAAATAACCATAGATTACTCATAAGGCTAAACAAGTTAATTTTCTTCTTTCCTTAAATTTCCACCCACTTCTGAATTGAATTGTTTTAGTAGATTTAACAAGATAGCACACATTCTCCCACCCTTTTCCTTCCACCTCAATATATATATATATATACATATATACCAAATCTTTCTTCATTCATGAGACTATAAAATGGAGATTACTAACGAACCTTAAGACCTTAGTTTAAAGGAGACTAATGAAATCGCAAGCAGGTGCTATAAAGGGATAGGATTGAATCCGTGACCTCTTGGTTGGATGAAAGATCTTTCACCACTCAATCCAAGTCCAACCCTCGGGATTACCTCTGAAGAATTTGAGAGAAAAGAGTGAATACTCTTCTATATTTCATGAATACAAAACAATGAATATATACACAAAGAAGGGAAAAACATAATCCCTAAAAATATAAAAAACTATTGACTAATTTACCACCTAACTCACCAACCACTAATTTACCACCTAACTCACCAACCATTGACTACTCATATTTCAACACTCACCAACCATTGAATACTCATATTTCAACACCCCCCCCCCCCCTCAAGCTGGGCAGTATATGTTGATCATACCCAGCTTGGAACACAATCCTTCAAAAGATGCTCTAGGTAGAGCCTTAGTAAACACATCAGCTGTTTGAGAATTGGTAGGTGTGTAACTTATCTTAACAGACCCTGCTTCTATTTTTTCTTTGATAAAATGCCGATCTATCTCCACATGTTTTGTTCTGTCATGGTGAACTGGATTCTTTGCGATGCTAATGGTGGCTTGATTATCGCACAACAGTTCCATTGGCTTAACCATAGGAACTTTGAGTTCATTTAGTAGTCTTTGCAACCAAATTCCCTCACAAATTCCATGAGCCATTGCTCGAAATTCCGCTTCAGCACTGCTACGAGAGACCACCGACTGTTTCTTGCTCCGCCAAGTGACCAAATTACCCCAAACATAAGAACAGTACCCTGATGTAGACCTCCTGTCTACCACTGAACCAGCCCAATCTGCATCTGTGAAGATTCTAATATCTCTATCCTCACTTTTCTTGAAACATATATCTTGTCCTGGTGTCATCTTCAAATACCTTAGAATTCTCAAAACTGCTCCCATATATTCTTCATTCGGATTGTTCATGAATTGACTAATAGTGCTCACGGGGAATGCAATATCCGGTCTGGTGTGGGATAAATAGATCAGTTTCCCCACCAACCGTTGATACCTTCCTTTGTCTACGGGTGGACTTTCTTCTATGAGACCCAACTTCGTCGTATAGTCCATGGGTGTATCCGCCGGCTTGCATTCTGTCATCCCAGTTTCTTTGAGAAGATCCAGGATATATTTCCTCTGATTTATGCAAATCCCTACTTTTGATCTTGCAACTTCCATTCCTAAGAAGTATTTCATACTTCCTAGATCCTTGATTTCAAATTCCTTGGCTAGAAAGGATTTTAACTTCTGAATTTCCTCCTCACTGTTACCAGTCATAATCATATCATCCACATACACAATGAATATAGTAATAACACCTGTGGCATGATGAACAAACAAGGTATGGTCAGCTTGACATTGAGTATAACCAAACCTTTTTACGGCTTTCGTGAACCTTTCAAACCATGCTCTGGGAGACTGTTTTAACCCATACAGAGACTTATTCAACTTACAGACTTTGTCTCTATAATCATTTTCCAAACCTGGAGGACCTTTCATATAAACTTCCTCAGCTAACTCTCCATTCAGGAAAGCATTCTTTACATCCATTTGGTGAAGCTTCCAGTTGAGATTAACTGCTAGGGACAGAAGAACTCTGATTGTATTCAGTTTAGCAACAGGAGCAAAAGTCTCCTCGTAGTCGATCCCATAAGTCTGTGTAAATCCTTTCGCCACCAGTCTGGCCTTGTAACGTTCTACACTGCCATCTGCTTTATGCTTCACTGTGAAGACCCATTTGCACCCCACAGCCTGCTTACCCTTTGGCAATTCTGTGATATCCCAGGTTTTATTTCTCTGAAGGGCTCCTAACTCCTCCATAACTGCATTTTTCCACTCTGGAATTGACATGGCCTCTTGTATGTTTGCTGGAACAGACACTAGAGAAATATTATGAGCAAAAGTTTTGTAACTAGATGAAAGACCCTCATAGGATATGTACTTACTCAAAGGGTAAAGGGGTCTCTCTCTACACATTCTTACCGGTCTCCTCAGGGCGATAGGTATTTCAGTATCTGAAGAAACTTCCTCACTTGTCTGGTTAGTATCTGGGCTGGTGCTAGGATCACTCAAGGGTTCAGTGTTTGGATCAGATATGTGGACCAATTCCGGTTGAGACTCCTGGTCTTGTTGAGGTACAATCTTGTCTGGTCCATCTTTAGTTGCAATCGGCTTCCTCGAGTATACAATAGGTTCTGCTTTGAATTTATTTGTCATGTCTGGAGGGTCAGAAGGAGACACATTTGACTCACAATGAGGAATTTCAGGCACATTAGGATGATGGGACTTACTGTTGGGACTAGAAGACTCATAATGAGGAATTTCATGAAAAACGTGACTATGGCTATGATCAAAAAACTGAAATTCATTCTCACTCCCCCCCTGAATTTGAGTTTGTGGGAAAAAAGATTGATCTTCAACAAAGGTAACATCTAGAGAAATATGAATCTTTCGGGTGTCTGGGTTGTAGCATCGATATCCTTTTTGAGTAGGAGAATAACCCAAAAACAAACACCTAACAGCTCTAGGATCAAGTTTACCCCTGTAATGTGGTTGAACATGCACAAACACTGTGCAACCAAAGACGCGGAGAGGAATAGTGGATATAAGTTTGGTATGAGGATAAGTTTCAAGTAGGGTTTGACATGGACTTTTGAAGTGTAATACTCGAGAAGGTTGCCTATTAATCAGATGTACAGCAGTGAGGACAGCTTCACCCCAAAAACGACTTGGCACCCTCATACAAAACAACAAAGATCTAGTAACCTCTAATAGGTGACGATTTTTCCTCTCAGAAATCCCATTTTGTTGAGATGTGTCAACACATGAGGTTTGGTGGACAATCCCCTCACTACAAAGGTACTCTCTCAACCCTTGGTTTACAAATTCTCTCCCATTATCTGATCTGAATACTTGAATATTTGTTTGAAACTGATTTTTGATCAAAGAATGAAAATTTTTGAAGATATTGGTGACCTCGGACTTTTCTTTCATGAGAAAGACCCATGTGACTCTGGTATGATCGTCAATAAATGAAACAAACCATTTTGCCCCAGTAATATTAGGGACTCTGGAAGGGCCCCAAACATCACTATGAATCAAAGCAAATGGTTTGGAGGCTTTGTAACTAGTAGGATGGAACACAGAACGAGTATGTTTTGATAACTCGCAGAAATCACAATGAAAATCTTTTGGACTGTGATTAAGAAATAAGTCAGGAAACAGTTTCTCTAGATATAGGAAACTAGGATGTCCTAACCTATAGTGCCAACACATAATAGAATTCTCTTTATTGTACTTAGACATAGACTCAGACATTGACTCAAGAGAAAAATTATTGGACTTAGTAGAATGACCTTGTATACCCTTTGAAGCTTCGGCCTTGATGACATAGAGACCAGATTGTATCTCAGCAGTTCCAATCATCTTTCCCGAAATCATGTCCTGAAACACACAATAAGTGGGAAAAAATTTAAACACGCACTTTTCATCATAAGTGAGTTTGGAGATAGATAGAAGATTACAATCTAAAGTGGGAACATATAACACAGACTGCAGGGTTAGAGTTTTTGAAATAATAACAGTACCACACCCTGTGACCTTGGACAGAGAACCATCTGCAATTTTGACATTATAGTTACCTTGACTCGGCTCAAAGGTACTAAACACCCTAGCATCACCTGTCATGTGGTCAGTTGCTCCGGAATCCACAATCCATGTTCCTGATATCTCCTTTTGCACATTCAAAACAGTGGAGAAGGTACCTTTAGTAGCAACAGACCCAACACCAAACACTGAGGTATTTAAACCAGAAAACGGTTTCTGTAGCTGATCCAATTGCTCATGAATGTGTGCAACTGAATCTGTTCCAACACCGTTTTTTCCACTGGTCGTGTAACCTTTTTCCTCTGTATCCCCATTGTTGTTTGAGTTCATCGGATCTAAATCAGAGACAAGTTCGGAAGAAGATTCGTGAGACATGCTGAATTTTTTTTTTTTTTTTTTTTTTTTAAACAGGGGCGGAAACTGTAATTAATCAACTGAGGGTAATACTGTAATTAAACAGAAGATATTCGCTGGCAATAGGCGAGATCGGAGGAGAAACGGCAGAGGTGGCAAAACAACTTTTGCAAACTTCGATTAGCCTTTTGATTACTCAAACGGCCTCCGTTGGCGACGAGCCTTTGAAAGATTTTGCTAATCGGTACTGTTCTTACTTTCTGGTGCCGGTGGTGTCAACCGACTCGCAGCAGCCCGTGAACAGTACGCGCGCAAACAGTACGCGCGTGAATAGTAGTGTTTCGGAATCCTCCGATCTGCGAAGAAGAAAACAGATCGGCTCGGATTTAGGCTGAAAAAATACTGGTTTGATGGCTGATTTGTCTCGGAAACCACCAAGAGAGGAGAACAAATCTGTTATCACCAAAATAATACTCCGCTTGCTGATGATTTCTTTCGCGGAAGTGATGACGAAGCATACAAAGCTTCGGATTCTGGCTGCCGGAATGAGCAGCGGAAATCGCTGGAATAAGCAGCGAGGACGATGGTGGCTGTCGGAAAAAAAAATCTCAAATTGAGAGACGCTCTGATACCATGAAGAATTTGAGAGAAAAGAGTGAATACTCTTCTATATTTCATGAATACAAAACAATGAATATATACACAAAGAAGGGAAAAACATAATCCCTAAAAATATAAAAAACTATTGACTAATTTACCACCTAACTCACCAACCACTAATTTACGACCTAACTCACCTAACTCACCAACCATTGACTACTCATATTTCAACACTCACCAACCATTGAATACTCATATTTCAACAACCTCATTGTCATTTTTCCACATTTTTTCCAACCAAATGAACTATATACGTAGGGCATCATTCAACAAATTGATTTATATCCCAAATAAGCCATACACAATATAAAAAATTTATTTAATTTATTTAATGAGAACGTAAATGTAGCTAGAGTTGCTCAAATTTAAGTTTTAAACGCTATAACACAAGAAGCAAAATGTAGGATTTGTTCTCATTTGTATCATTTCCACAAGATTTTTGTCCAATTACAATGAATCACTAGAGTTCAGCACAAGCAAAACAAAAAAGAAAAAATAGATAAAAAATTCCATAACAGTACAAGCACAAAAAGTCACCAAAAATTAAAACGATCTTCTCTTTTTCAGAAAGATCAAAATTTTATTTCATTGCCCAAAAAAAACCGCAGATTTTTCTTTTACTCTTTAAAAAACATACCTATATTCAAATTGTTTTAATGGCACAAAACGGTGTACATGTATTCAAAAATTAGCAAATATGTCAGCCACAGCAGTACTCTTTTTAAATTCATGTCTATTATAAAACAATTTAAAAAACATCTATCAACTAAAACAATCTGCTTCAATGATTTTATTAACCTTCCAAAGACAAAATGTCAAATAAATTGAGGATGCTCTTAGCATTATGCAACTGAACCTTTATTCAGCAATCCAATTGTCAAGTTTCAGACCTTGCAGACAAGCAACAAGCTTATGCTGCAAAAGAGAAGCAGCCTCTAGAGCTAAAGCCAATCCAAAATTATATGCATTCTGTCACATTGCCAAAACCCAACATGATCTCATGAAGCCATTTACAAGCTTCCAATTTCCCTCAACAGAAGCAGTCCAATCTACCTCAAGTGAACATCAATTCCCATGCTCGCATAATTTTCCCGTTCCTAGCAGAATCGGCAGCTTCCTTTCTTATAGAATTTCAACCTCATGTTATTTAATATCTTCATATTACAAACCACTGACAAGTTTATGCTTAACTTCTTTCCTTCTAAGTTTTCACATTCCAAAAAGAGCCTCCCAATTGCCAAACCAGTCAGGAAACAAATACCAAGCATTTCAGCTCAAGACTGATAGAGAGTGCAGTTAACCAGATAGGATCCTCCTTCTTTATCAACTCCTGTGTGGTTTGCAAGTTACCTTTATCAGTCATATCGAAATATGCAAGAGTGCTTTGGGATGTCAGAAATCTTGCTGCAGCTTTATGCCACTCTGAAACACTTAATACTCCATCAAAAATTACATGCACATTCAAGGGAAAGCAAAAGGAAAGATCAAAGTATAAAGTCTTCCAAATTATGTATCCAGAAGACCTCATCTTCACAGTCATGTCATGCAAGCATGTATTCTAATAAAATGCCGAGACCCAAGGTATCTTCTCTGCACCTGTAATTCATTTGTTTATTCTGTCCCCATAACCATCCATGAAGTTTCCAAAAGTTAATTAAGTATGATATCATAAATAACATGCCCTTCTCATCCAACTTGAATTAAACTGAACAGCTTCATTTTTCTCCCAGTTTGAACATTTTCTTCCAGCCCAATTATTTGCATCAACAGGTGTGACAGCCCATAAAATTTCATTCTTACATTTTCTGATGCACCAAATCGACTGCAAATAAAGTTTTTTCTTCTTCCTTTTTTTTAATTAAGATCTACAAATAAGTATTAAAGCAACTTTCAAAAATATTTTCAACAACAATACATATATGTAATTACAACTCAAAGATAGACCAAATGCCCCCAACGGCCCAAACCCGGTGATTGTGGAATAAGAACCTACGGTCTCTTACTAACCACAAGCAATCCCACCAACCAAGCTAGGCAGTACCCACTTCAACAACGGTCACAACCTTCTTCCATATGACACTCCAATACCTCTGCATTATCAAAGCATTGAAATAACTGATTGCGATTATGTATTTTAGTTACTACGTTTCTGCTTGAGTATTTTCAGTTAAAAAAGGAATGAAGCGAAATATACGGAAGTTAGAGACCTAAATTTTACCATCTTGCCATGCTTTTAATTTCAACCACGAACCCGAGAAATAGAGGGGGGGAAATCACCAATACACTAGAGCGGAAAAAATGAACTTCAAGTCTAATTTCTTCCCAAAATTTCCCTCTAAAAACTGAAAGTAACAAATTCAACAAACAAGCACGCTCACTGGTATACAGATATCTAAATCTATACATACATACATATACATGTATACATAAACACAGAGAGAGAGAGAAGAAGAAGAGAATTACGTCGAGTTCGAGTAAAATCCACTCTTTGGTGTTGGTGCCGGCGGACCAGTGAGTGCGGAGGTCGGTGTCGAGAACGTGAGAGGCCTTCTGCGAGGGCGATTCTCTCGACATTCCCTTCACTTTGTACGGCAACGGCTTCACTCGAGGTTCCAATTCTATCTCCATCTTTACTTTTCCTTCTTCTTCTTCGAAATGATCTGGATTCTAGGGTTTCAATTCAATTTTAAATTGTAATGGCTTTGTAGCTCCTGGAAATCAAATTGATCATAAATGTCTGTGTCGCTCAGAGGTGGTCACGGCTCACTCGTCAGGTAAGTCAAAATGATTTTGATGGATAGGCCTTTCCATTGGGCAAATTGCACAAACAACCCGAATTTATTCCTAATTACAGTTCGATAGAATTTTTATTTAAATTTACACAAACGCCCTTATTATTATATGTCTCCAGATAAAATTTAGGACAAATTGCAATAGAGTACCCTGATGTTTGACTATATTATAATAAAATTATAAGTTTAGCCTTAATTATATATTAGTACCCTACTGTTAGTTGACCAGTCAAAAATAAAGGTATAACCAAAAATTTTACCTAAAATAACAAAAATAACCCTGGTTAAAAAAATAAAAAATAATATTAATTTTTAAAATTAAAAAAATTAAAAAATAATTTAAATGGATCAGTTCATTTAAAAAAATTAATTTTATTTTATTTTATTTTTTAATTTTTTAAATTTTAATAATTAATATTATTTTGTTAATCAGGGGTATTTTTATCATTTAGATAAAAATTATCGTCAAACCTATACTTTTAATTGAGTTAAATAACAGTAGAGTACTAATAGATAATTAGGGCTAAACTCACGATTTTATTATAATTTGATCAATCGTTTGGGTACTCCATTATAATTCGCCCTAAAAATTAATAGCTCTTGGGTAAAATTGTTTTTTTATAATATTAAATAGAAAACAAAATAATTATTTCATATCTCTCTCCTTTCTAGTTTGTTCTACTTCTTTTATTTTATTTTTTATTATATCTCCAGGTTTTTCTACTTCATTTTCTTTTTTCAATTCTATTTTGTTATTAGTTGTTCCAAGTTAGTTGAGTGAGTGAGTTTTGAGTAATTTCAGTTGAGTTAAGTTCAGATTTGGTTGAGTTGCATGATTTTTCTTTGTATTTTCCTATTTTAAGTCTAGATATATAATTAAAGTGAATTTAGTTTAACTTTACAACACTTTAAGGTTGCATTTGGAGCGTGGGAAGTGGTCATTGTTTTCTCATGTAAAATCTCTACGACTCCGTGAGGAAATACCGTTTTGACTCTAAAAGGTCCTGTCCACTTTGATTTTAATTTTCTTGCAAAAAGACACAAACGTGAGAGATAAAGAAGTACTAACATACCTGGCCAAAATTCCTTTTGGCTTATCATCTTATCATGATACAACTTTGTTCTCTCATTGTAAATTTTGGTGTTCTCATACACCTCATTCCGAAACTCATCTAATTCATTTAGTTGCAATTTTCTCACGTATTCTACTTCATTCAAATCCATATTCAGATGCTTGATTGCCCAATATGCTCGATGCTCTAATTCGATTGGCAGGTGACATGCCTTTTTGAACACCAATCGATATGGACTCATTCCAATAGGTGTTTTGAAGGCTGTCATATATGCGCATAAAGCATCATTCAATTTTATTGCCCAATCCTATCTTGAGGTTCTCACAGTCCGCTCCAGAATGAGTTTAATCTGTCGATTGCTCACTTCAACTTGCCGACAGTTTGGGGATGATAAGGTGTAAAGGTCACATGGGTTATGCTATATTTTTGTAACAAGGTCTCAAAAGTCCTATCACAAAAGTGACTTCCGCCATCACTTATGATTGCCCTTAGTATCCCAAATCTAGTAAAGATCATGTTTTTAAGAAAGCTAAGCACGTCTTACTATCATTGTTTCTGGTGGGAATTGCCTCTACCCACTTAGACACATAATCTACACCTACCAGGATATAATTATACTCATAAAATGTTGGGAATGGTCACATGAAGGCTATTCCCCATATATATCAAATATCTCTACAACTATGTTGTTTGATAAGGGCATCTCATTACACTTGGTAATGTTACATAATCTTTGACACATGTCCCAAGTAACACATAAATTAAAAGCATTTTAAATAAAGTAGGGCAAAAGAAACTTGATTGTAATACTTTCAGAGCAGTCTTCTTGGCTCCAAAATGTCCTCCGCAATCGAGCTCATGACCAAACCTCAAGATACTATGATGCCCTTCTTTCGAATGCATCTCCTTATTATTTAATCAAAACAATGTTTGAATAGATAAGGGTTATCCTAGAAATAATAACGCATCATGGATAAAAATCTCTTCCTTTCCTGCCAAGATAAATCAGGACGAATTACATTGCTAGCTAAATAATTGAAAATATCAGCATACCAGGGCTCTTTTCCATATGCAGAAAAGAGTTGTTCGTCCGAAAAGGATTCATTGATTGGTAACTCATTTTCATTGTGCGAGCCTTAAGACCGACTTCAGCATGTAGGCGTGATAGGTGGTCTGCCATTACACTCTCGCTTCCTTTCTTGTCCTTAATTTCCAAATCAAATTCTTGCAGTAATAAAATCCATCTAATCAATCTAGGTTTGGCATCAAATTTTGTTAGTAAATATTTCAATGCAGCATGATCAAAGTATACAATAATCTTCGAGCCAATTAAATAAGAGCGAAATTTCTCTAATGCAAAAACAATGGCTAGTAATTCTTTTTCAATTGTTATGTAATTAATTTAACCATCATTTAAAGTTGTACTACATAGTATATTACGTGAGGTACTTTTTCAACTCTCTATCCTAGCACAGCTCTTATAGAATAATCAGAAGCATTACACATTAGTTCAAAGGGCAAAGACTAGTCAAGTAGCTTTATGATTGGAGTTGAAGTTAACTCCTTTTTTAGGGTCTCAAAAGCGATAAGGCAATCAGAATCAAAATTGAACACAGTTTCCTTAGCCAACAGATTACACAGGGGACTACTTATTTTTGAAATTTTTTTTATAAAGATCCTATAAAAGCCTGCATGGCCAAGAAAACTCCTCATTCCCCTAACTGAAGTCGGGGGTGGTAATTTTGCAATTACATCAATTTTGGCTTTATCTACTTCTATTCCTTTACTACAGATGATATGCCCTAAAACTATGCCCTTTTTTTTACCATAAAATGACTTTTCTCCCAACTTAAGGTCAAGTTAGTCTCTATACATCTTTTAAGCACTTTTGTTAAATTATGTAGACAATGACTAAATGAATTTTCGAAAACAAAAAAATCATCCATAAATACCTTGATGCACCTTTATATCATGTTAGAAAAAATGGAAATCATACATCTTTGAAAGGTGGCAGGGGCGTTGCAAAGGCCAAAGGGCATCCTCTGGTATGTGAATGATTCGAAGGGACATGTGAAAGTAGTCTTCTCTTGATCCTCAAATGCTACTGGAATTTGATTGTATCTTGAAAAACCATCAAGAAAGCAATAATAAGCATGACCAGCTAACCTTTCAAGTATTTGATCGATGAAGGGCAGTGGAAAATGGTCCTTCTTTGTAGCAATATTCAACTTTCTATAGTCGATGCATACTCGCCATCCGGTGGTCATTCTTGTTGGCACTAACTCATTCTTGTCATTCCTCACCACCGTGATTTCTGACTTCTTTGGAACTATATGGACTGGACTCACCCATTTACTATCTTAGATGGGGTAAATAATTCCCACATTTAATAATTTCAGAATCTCAGTTCGGACCACTTCTTTTACGTGTGGATAGTCGTCTATATGCATCTCGTTTTGGTTTTGCGTCTTTTTCTAAAAGAATTCGGTTCATACACATTGCAGAACTAATCCCTTTAACATCATCAATTGTCCACCTAATAGCTTTTTTGTACGTCTTCAATACCTTCATTTGTTCTTCTTCTTCACTATGAGTAAGATCAGAAGCAATAATTACTGGAAAGTTTTCTTGACCACCTAAATAAGCATATTTGAGAGTAGATAGAAGCGGTTTGAGTTCCAATTTTGGTGCTTCAATAATTATTGATGGTTCTTGTGTTGAAGTAGATATGTCCTCTTCAGTAGGTGAGTCAGCATTATTCAACGCTTCAATTAATTCTACTTCTTGATCTTCAATTTCAGTTCCATCTTCTAAAGTTAATGCGACTGTCAACTTGTCTTCAACCATATTCTGTATTAGATTAGAGAAAACAAAAAGGTCAATGAAATCTATTGAAAAAAAATTATCATTACTAGCAGGGAACGATACAGAATCAAAGACTTTAAATTCAATAGTCTCCCCTAAAACTGTCATAGTCAGCTTTCCATTGTGAACATCGATAATTGTTTTCGTGGTTGCCATAAATGGTCGCCCAAATAACACATGCACATGATCAAATACTTGGTCTTGATTTGGCGACTTCTCTATGTCTAAAATCACAAAATCACTTGCACATGATCGAATACTTGGTCTTGATTTGGCGACTTCTCTATGTCTAAAATCACAAAATCTCTAGGAATGATTAGTTTGTCAACTTGTACAAGTATATCTTCTACAATACCACACGGGTATTTTACTGAACGATCTGCAAGTTGCAAAGACATGGTTGTAGGTTTTTATTAAGAGTAGAAAATAATTGTTTTATCATATAAACAGTGCGAAATAGGTTTCAAAAATTTTATTTTTCATTGAAAGCAATTTTAAATCAAAAACGAATTCTTGTATATACGCAGAGAAGAATTTCTAAACTACAATACCTTTTTCTTTGCTTTCGAATCTTTGACTCCATAATTCACCACCAAATCTTTCGAACTATGACTCGCTATCTGTCAACGCGTGTATGAGCACGTCACGGTAAAAGATGGAGGATACAAGAAAAAGAATGGAGAAGACTTCTTCTTTTACCTTGGCCGGCCGAACCCCTGCAAGAAAAGAGTTAGAAAAACTTCTTTTTTTCTTTTCTCTCTTAGTTAGCCGAATTTACCTTTTCTTTTTCTCTTAGGTTAGGTCAAATGTTTCTAGCAATATAACACTTATATACTAGGCTCTTAGGGTTTCAGTTTGATCAAGTCAAATAGAATTTAAATCCTTTTGTTTCGGCCTCCCTAGAGACTTGAACCTGTGACCTGTGGAACAATTAAAATAATCAAATTATTTTAATTCCTTTTGTCTCTATTACAATTTGATCCTGTAACCTCTTATTTAATAAATAGAATTTAATAATTCATAATTATTAATATTCTTTTAATTTATTAAACAGCTAATTAAATAATCACATTATTTAATTATTCTTTTTAATTAAATTGTGTTACTTTCGTGACGCTATTAATTGGACAATCTAATTAATTTATAGTGACCCTCGTTACCAACAACCATAAGGGCTAGCAAGGGAATTTAATGGACCCACAATTTTCAGCTCTAATAATACTTAATTATTAACCTCGGAGTTATACCACTACAAACCCGAGGCTGCATTCTTAGAACTATAGACGTGTTTATACAATCTGAAGTCTTAGTGTCCATTAATATAGTTATTTGCATACAGTGTGATCCTCCACAAATAGTTCAAAGTTAGAGTTGGGTCATAATGTTCGTTGTACCCCTCTAGTTATATCTATTCGTTTAAGCACCGTTAATTCTATAATGAACAATTAAATCTCGTTTTTCTCACGGAAGAAGGAGAGGCCTCATAATTATCTAAGCCCTGAATCAACCCTTAGGGAAACTACTCATCTACTTCAATCAAGAAGAAGTGGATTCCACTATTGTGTTCATATCTTCCCAGCCATAAGCCAAATCGCAACTCCAAGATACGGAGGCATTGGTCGAGAATACTACATCGACTTCACTCATGGTAAATCAAAAGCCACGATCCAACTTGGAGGAGTCGATAAGACACTCAGGATTAAGATCACCTATAAATAGCCATCGTTTATCGGTATATATGAATCTCATCTACTAATAGATCTTGATGAGAGATTCATATAAATCGTGGCCCAATCCTATATGATCTCATCATATAAGGTGCATTCATTCTCATGTCAACTATATAAGCGGTCTAAGGTAAGATCATCGTACATTACAGAATGGACCGCAACAGTAGATCAACCACAAACAAAGTACCCAGCTTTGTTTGCTCTCTTCGGACTCTTTAGATTGCATGTTTCAAAATGAATCCTACTGTATATGACTTTCATATACTTATTTTGAAAATACATCTTGCAATCTTGGATATTATTGCACAATATGAATGTATTAAATTAATATAAAACACTTTTAATTCAAATGATAAACTATTAATTTTTATTAAGTCTAAAACGTTTACAAATACAAGTTTTAGGGCATAAATCCCAACAATTTTCCACTTGCATTAAAGCAGATGAGACATGTCTCGTAATCCTAAACCCTCTAAGTGACCTTCAAACACTTTAGTCATTAAGGTCTTCGTAAACGGATCAGCCAAGTTTTCTTACGACGTAATCTTTATCACGGTCACGTTTCCTCTCTGCATTATCTCTCTGATGAGATGATATTTCCTCTCTATATGCTTCTCTCTCTTATGGCTTCTTGGTTCTTTGTAATTAGCCACAACTATACTATTATCACAATAAAGTGTCATGGGCTTATTCACATTTGCAACAACTTCCAGATCACTCAAGAATTTCCGAAGCCATACAATCTCCTTAACTGCTTCATAAGCCACTACATATTCGGCTTCCATGGTGGAATTAGCAATGCAAGATTGTTTGATACTCCTTTATACTATGGCTCCACCACTAAGGGTGAATACTGACTCAGACATGGATTGCCTAGAATCCTTGTCTAATTGAAAGTCAGAATCTGTATATCCTAACGGTATCAAATCCGGATGGGAATATACTAGCATATAGCTTTTCGTTTTCTGAAGATACTTAAGAATATGCTTAACAACAACCTAATGATCCAATCTTGGGTTGGACTGATATCTGCTGGCTACTCCTACTGCGAAGTAGATGTCGGGTCTCGTGCCTAACATAGTATAGCATACATAAGACTACCTACTACCGACGCATAGGGAATCCGTCTCCTATCCTTAATTTTTTGAAGTATCTTAGGACACTATTCCTTAGATTGATGAACTCCATGTCTTGAAGGCAGACCACCATTCTTGGAGTTCTGCATCGATAATCGTATAAGTATCTTGTCCATATACGATGCTTGAGACAGTGTAAACAGTTTGTTCTTGTGATCCATTATTAATTGGATCCCTAGAACATAACTTGCCTCTCCCAAATCTTTTATTTGGAATTGGTTAGCAAGCCGACCTTTTACTTCTGATAATGTCCCTACATCATTCCTAATGAGTAGGATATTATCTACGTAAAAAACGAGGAACACTACTTTCTTGTCAATGATGCGCTTGTAGACACAAGGCTCATCAACGTTCTGCTCAAAGCCACAGATCTTGATAGTAGTACCAAACCTAATGTTACAAGATCTAGATGCTTGCTTAAGTCCATAGATGTACCTTTACAACTTGCAAACCTTTTTCTCTTGATCTTGGGATACAAATTCCTCTAGTTACATCATGTAGATGCTCTCGTTAAGATTGTCGTAATTGAAATAGACAGTTATGGATAAGAATATCCTAATAGACTTAAATATAGCTACTGGCGAGAAGGTTTCATCATAATCGATACCTTTTTTTTTTTTTAGTGTAACCCTTTTGCCACTAGCCTTTCTTGGAAGGTCTCTACCTTCCCGTCCACTTCTCTCTTTCTCTTGTAGATCCACTTACAGCTTATGGGTTTTATCCCATCTAGTAAGTCTACAAGTTCTCAGAATGAGTTGGAGTACATGGACTCCATCTCGAGATTCATGACTTTAAGTTATTCCTCTTTGTCAGAATCTTCCATTGCATGTCTAAATATTAATGGATCATCCATACTATCATCGGAAACGACACCTTGTGCCTCTCCAATACCTAAATAACAATCAGGTTGTCATACAACCCTTCCACTACGACTAGACGGCAGTGTGTCCTGATTAGGAATCATCTGACTGTCAGATGTTTGTGGAACATCGTCAACAACTTTTGTTGACTGAGCACAGGTCGTACCAGGTTCTAGCTCCTTTAACACAATCTTACTTCGAGGTTTATGATTAATCATATAATCCTCCTAAAGAAACGTTGCGTTTGTTGATACAAACACTTTGTTTTCTTGTGGATTATAAAAGAATCCTCATAGAGTTTCCTTTAGATATCCTACAAATAGGTATACTTCCGAACGAGGTTCCAGCTTTACACTTTTGTTCTTCAATACGTGTACTGGATACTCCCATATGTGAAAATGTCGTAAACTAGCTTTACGACCATTCCAAAACTCTAAGGGAGTCTTAGAAACAGACTTGGATGGAACTACGTTCAATGTGTAAGCCGCTGTTTGTAGTGCATATCCCCAAAAGGAATTTGGTAATGATGAAAAACTAATCATAAATCTCACCATTTCTATCAGGGTCTTATTTCTCTTCTCCGCAACACCATTTTGATATGGTGTACTTAGAGCTGTGAGTTGGGATATTATCCCATGCTCAACCATGTAATCTTTAAACTCTTGGTCGAGATACTCACTCCCACGATCCGATCGTAGAGCTTTGATTATTTTGCCTAATTGATTTTCAACTTCAGCTCGAAATTCTTTGAACTTTTCAAAGGTTTCCGACTTACGTTGCATTAGGTAAACATATCTGTATCTTGAGTAGTCATCAATGAATATGACATAATACTCATAAACACATCTTGCTCTAACACTTATAGGTCCATAGACATCTAAGTGTATGAGCTCTAGTGGTTGGTGGCTCTAACTCCTTTTCTTGTAAAAGGTCTCTTGGTCATCTTACCCTCCAGACTAGATTCACAAACAGGTAACGTACCGATCTCTAACTGACTTAAAGATCCACCTTTTACAAGTCTATTTATCCTATCAAGGTTTATATGTCCAAGTCTTAGATGCCACAGATACGTGTCATCATTTGGAGAAACTCTATGTCACTTTGTTTTAGGTTTTTCAACTTTAAACAGTTCAGTATTAAATAGTGATGTATGAATTAACGGTATTAAAACATACAAATTATTTTCTATCATACCGGAATAAATATTCAAACCATTTCTCAAAATAATAAATGATTTATCATTAAAAGAAATTGAATATAAATGTTTAAGTAATCTGGATACAGAAATCAAATTCCTTGTAAATCCAGGACTGTAAAAAAAATTGTCCAACGAAAGAAAACGATTATTAAACTGTAGTTTAACTACTCTCATTGCTCGTGTTGAAACGACATCACCCTGTTCTAATGCGCATAGTGAATGACCCTTTCTCCAGCTGCTGCTAACTATTAGTCCACTGTAAAGAAGAACAAACATGGTTAGTGGCCCATGAATCTACTATCTAAGGTGAAGAATCATCTTCCACTAAACAAGATTCTATGACAAGCAAATCTAATTTACCTTTCACTTTCTTCTTGGCTATGAGCTCTTTGAGGTACTTCGAACAATTCCTCTTCCAATGGCCAACCTTGTCACAATGGAAACATTTTCCTTTTGACTTGTCAGTCTTGGTGCTCTGCTTCTTCTTTTGTACGGGTTTCCTTTTTGGCTTTGCCTTGGCTTTTCCAACAGACCTCTTCCTCTTCTTAACTCAAGAATAAGATGGCTCATCAACATTTTCTTCGCCGATCTTACTCTTATAGTCCTGTTTCATGGACTGATAAGTAGCGAGCTCATTCAGCAATTAAGTGAGAGTGAACGTTAACTTGCACATCTTGTAATTGCTTCTGAACGGATCAAAACTCCTTGGAAGAGTTATTAGTATCATGCTCATTTGGGAGGCCTCGTCAACAGTCCCACTATTGACTTCAGCAGTGTTGAAATAGGACATCATCTTAAGGACATATTCCCTAACAGATATACCCTCCTTCATAAAGTCGAGCATAGCGGAACGAACAGCTTCGTATCGCTTTTGCTTTGAGGGTTGTCCAAACATGGCCTGCAATGACTCCATTATCTCAAATGCAGAAGTCATTGACTCGTGCTTCGTCATAAGCACTTGGGTCATGCTGGCCAGCAGAAATGTATGGGCCTTCTCATCAGCCGAAACCTACTTCTCGTAGGTTTCTTTAACGTCTTTGCAGACCATGATTGCGATCATATTATGTTTCCACTTTGTATAGTTATCCTCAGTTAATTTTTCGTTGCAAGGATGGAAACTAAAGCAGAAAACATAGCTGAAATATAAAGACATAAATCTAAATTAATATCATTCATTTCATACATTCATATTACATGCTATATGTACGGCATAAAATTAAACATGATGCATGAACATGTTATAACGAACTAAAAAAATCCATAAAATTAGTTACTATGCTGCGATAATCCAACATACCATAAGTAAGCACCTAGGTAAGCTAGGTCAAATGCTTGCATGTTAGATCGAGATATTCTCAATCGAATAATACTCCATAATAACTCTTTATTCTTATATTATCCAACAATCGCTTTGGTTCGGCTAGGACATTACATTAACATTTTAATTAAGTCCTTTGTGAGTGTGACCCTTCATTTCAGAATCCATGAACTTAACTTGAGAGTACCTAGGTAGACTATGTTAGTCCCAAAATACATTATGAAAATCTATTCGTTAGGAAGTCAACATTGGTATTGACTCTTATGGACACCCTCCGTTGGGAGGATGAAAGCAAAGCCGTCACGAGGCGTTACTCGAGTTTCACGGTGTTGAACTAACAATGGAGACTGCGAGATATATAATGTCATATATTCCTCTCCCACTCACTATTTGTAGTTTAGGGTTTTCTATAAATTAAGAGTTTCTAAAACTCTATATTTCTAGCCTTTACTTAGATTCTACGGCTAATATAAAATCTAAGTTACTAGCTATAATAGATTATTCAATTTTAACCTTTAAAATATAATCTATTATTTAATTTCTAATCTATATAAACCATTTAAATAAATTAGAAACTATATATGAAATTACCAAGTTTTAACTATTAAAACTAAATCATATTATTTTAGTTTAATTATTATTTAGGTGTTCAATCAAATTAAACCTGATAATTAGATGAAGCTAACTAATCTAATTGAAACAATTTAATTTTTATATTAGTTCAATAATGAGAATTACCAATTTTTTACTCCTAAAAATTAATCTCATTATTTGATTCTATTTTAATTAAGGTTTTAATCTTATTAATCTTAATTAACATAGGAACCTAACTAATCATTTTAATTAAACACTTTAATTTATGGATTAGTTATATTAATGGAAATTGCCAAGTTTTTACACTTGAAAACTAATTCCACTATTTAATTGCCAATTATGTAAACGTTTACAATTTTAATCACATTAAAATAAAACATTTAAACATGGCAATTACAGATGACATATTATAATGCAAGTGTAGGCAAACCTAATCTATATGACATTCATATGTATAATAATGCTTTAAAAACACATAATTCATCACATGAAATATAATTAAAGTATACATTAATGACCGAGTGACATGGACTACCTAACTTAAACAACTCTCATTTACAATTGTTATCCAAGGCATCCCTTGGCCTTCAAGTGTCCTTCTTCAAGTTGAACTCTTCTTGTCTTTGGTCTCTAATCAAGTTAAACTTGATTTCCTTTTGTAGTCAACTTCTATTCTAATATCCACGCATTATCTTAACACGCACCCAAGGTCCAGGCAAAGCCCTAAACAACACTAACACACACGAAACCGCGGCTGCCAGCTGCAAAACCGCCCACACGCAAGGTGCGTGCAACCCTCGTGTGAGCCGCGCTTTCGCGCACGTTTGTGGGTTGTTTGCCCACAGTTTTTCGCTCTAATGTTTTGCACTTTTTCCAAAAAACTATTCGACAATATTTTTCAGAAAAAATCAGCAAAAAATCGTCCTTAAAAAACCACATAAATAGCCTCTCAAAGACGCGGCAGTAGCCAGTGCATAGCCTCGAGCGGCTGTTGTGCACAGGTGCTTGCACGGCCTGCTGCTGCGAACAGGTGCGCGTGGTGCGCGCACGGCCTGCTGCTGCGCGTGGCTATGCGCAGGGGCTGCTGCTGTCCCTTTTTTTTCTTCTTTGTATCATCCGCATCCATGACCTTCTTGTTTTACAAAAAAAAAAAAAAAGTAAGAATAGAATACAAAAAAAAAAATGCAATAAACACTTGGCTTCAAGCAAAAACAAAAAAAATAAACCTAAACCCATATCAACAGACAATTAACGATCATCCATGTTTTATTTAAATATAATCAAATCATATTATAATAAAAAAATATACAGATCTAGATCTTGTGCCTACAATTATAATATATCAAGAATTAAGAATCTTAAAGAAAAACAAGAAACAAAAAAGATGTAGTTTTTCTTTTGCGTATATACAAAAACTTCAGAACCTGGGGCTCTGATACCAATTGAAGGGTAGAAAATAATTGTTTTATCATATATATAGTGCGAAATAGGTTTCAAAAATTTTCTTTTTCATTGAAAATAGTTTTCAATAAAGAACGAGTTCCTATATATACACAGGGAAGGATTTCTAAACTACAATACCTTTTTCTATACTTTCGAATCTTTGACTTCATGATTTACCACCAGATCTTCCGAGCTATAACCCGCGTTCTGCTAACGCGTGTATGAGCATGTTACTGTAAGAGATGGAGGATACAAGAAAAAGAACGGAGAAGACTTCTTCTTCTACCGTGGCAGGTCGAACCCCTGCAAGAAAAGAGTCAGAAAAACTTTTTTTTTCTTTTCTCTCTTTCTCTCTTAGCTGGCCGAATTTGCTTTTTCTTTTTCTTTTAGGTTAGGTCAAATTTTTCTAGCAATATAATACTTATATACTAGGCTCTTAGGGTTTCAGTTTGACCAAGTCAAATAGGATTCTAAATCCTTTTGTTTTGGTCTCTCTAGAGACATGAACCTATGACCTGTGAGACAATTAAAATAATCAAATTATTTTTGTTCTTATCACAGTTTGATCCTTTAACTTTTTATTTAATAAATAGAATTTAATAATTCATAATTATTAATATTCTTTTAATTTATTAAACAGCTAATTAAATAATCACATTATTTAATTATGCTCTTTAATTAAAATGTGGTACTTTTGTAACACTATTAATTAAACAATCCAATTAATTTACCGTGACCCTCATTACCAACAACCATAAGGGCTAGCAAGGGGATTTAATGGACCCACAATTTTGAGCTCCAATAATACTTAGTAATATTAATTAAGCTTTTTAATTAATATTTCATGATTATTAACCTCGGAGTTATTCCACTAAAAACCCAAGGCTGCACTATCAGAACTGTAGACGTATTTATACAATCTGAAGTCTCAGTGTCCATTGATATAGCTATTTGCATATAGTGTGATCCTCCATAAGTAATTCATAGTTAGAGGTGGGTCATAATATTCATTATAACGCTTTGGTTATATTTATTTCTTTAAGCACCGTTGATTCTATAATGAACAATTAAATCCTGTCTTCATCGAGGAAGAAGGAGAGGACTCATAATTGTCCAAGCCCTGAATCAACCCTTAAGGGAACTACTTATCTACTTCAATCAAGAACGAGTGGATTCCACTATTGTGTTCATACCTTCCTAGCCACAAGCCAAACCGCAACTCTAAGATACGGCGGTATTGGTCGAGAATACTACATCGACCTCACTCATGGTAAATCAAAAGCCACGATCCAACCTGAAGGAGTCGATAAGACACTCAGGATTAAGATCACTTATACATAGCCATCGTTTATCGATATATATGATCTCATCTACTAACGGATATTGGTAAGAGAATAATATAAATCGTGACCTAGTCCTATATGATCTCATCATATAAGGTGTCTCCATTCTCGTGTCAACTAGAAGAACGGTCTAGGATAAGACCGCCGTACATTACAGAATGGACTGTAGCAGTAAAATAACTAAAAACAAAGTACCCAGCTTTGTTTGCTCTCTACGGACTCTTTAGATTGCATGTCTCAAAATGAATCCTACTGTTTATGGTTTTTCTTTTCATATACTCATTTTGAAATTACATCTTGCAATCTTGGATGTTATTGCATAATATAAATGTATAAATAAATATAAAACACTTTTAATTCGAATGATAAACTGTTGATTCTTATTAAGTCTAAAACGTTTACAAATACAAGGTTTAAGGCATAAATCCCAACATTTTAATTCCCCCAAACCTAGTCGCAAGTATATAGAGTAAGACATTAAATTGATACTTGCTCCTAGATCTAGCATAGCATTTTCTATTTTCGTATCACCCATGGTAATATTTATATTAAAACTACCTGTATATTTCAATTTAGGAGGTAGTCTCCTTTGGAGTAGAGCATTTACCGTGGCCGATACCATAACCTTTTCATTAGGTCCATGCTTAGCTTATGAATATTTAATTCTTTGAAGAACTTGGCATAAGATGGCTTGTTTCTAATCATGTCAAGCAAAGGTAAGTTCACATTAAATTTAGATAAAATATCATAAATTTCAGAAAAGGACTTATCCATTTCGCTTTTGTTAAGTTGGCTCGGAAACAAGACTGGTGGAACATATGACTTTGTTGCTTTGTGGAAGTTTATTTTAGAGAACGGTTGCTACCCCTCGATGAATTTTTCAGGAGGTTCTGGCACCTCCAGAGGCAACTACGACTGTTTTCTATGACTAGCCTAAATTTGCGTGGTTGATCGCAGATTTTCTTCACTGCTCGACGGCTGCTGCTATTGGGATTTGCGATCGTACATTTCAGGTTGCAGCTCTTCGTCTTTTGATATGGTTAGCTACAACTAGCTTCTGTGATCGCACATGGCTGGTCACGGCTGTGGTTGGTTTTTTGGAGGTAACTGCGACTGTTGTCTGTGGCCGGACATTTTAGGTCGCAGAATGGTTTCGTGTGATGGAGTTAGCTATACCTTCAATATGCGATCGCACATTGCTGGTCGTAAATAGGCTCTGTCTTTTGGCAGTAACGCACAGTTTTGCTGCTCAGTAGTTTGATCTTTATCTGTACCGGTATCAACACAAGAATCATTAATTACTTCAGAGTTAATTTTATTGTCAATTTTCTTACCACTCCAAAGAATCATGACTGCTTGTGCTTACTCCGGCTGACTAGGAAACTTCCCAGGTTTGGATCTTTTTATATGATCTGCAAGTTGACCCAAATGCATCTCTATCCTTTTGATGGGAGCTTCGTGTTGCTGAAATCTCTAATTAGACTCTTGGATAATTTGTTTACTTTATAGTGCTAAATCTTGTACTATCTCTTCCATTGATGGCTTGGGTTTAAATACTGAACTTGGATTTTGAGTTTGCTCTTGATTCTGATATTGTTGCCTGGGTTAAAAGTTTGAGTTTTGTTGTTAAACTTGTCCTAGATTCTGATTTTGACGATTGTTGTTCCAAGAAAAGTTTGGATGGTTCCTCTAACCCGGGTTATGTGTGTTTGAGAATGAATCATTACGTGGTCGCAGTTGAAAATTGTTAAATGCTTGGGCTTGCTCCTAAATAAATTCTGGAAAAGGCGTTCCTGATGGACAATAATTCAATTTGTGGCCAAATTCTCCATATACAGCACATGCTTGATCTACTTGTTGCCCTCGTGCGGTTATCATGGTTTTTAGCTACCTTGTCAAATCTGCAACCCGCAAAGCAAGTTCATTATTAGAATTGATCTCTTCAGCTCCAGCTCGCTTACCTGGAACACACTTTTGTTGAGAATTAACACCTAACATCTAATACAAATCGAATGTTTCTTAAGCAATTTTCTCCCACATCATACCTCATGCAACATTATCAACCATAGCCTGACAATATTGAGTTAGACCATCATAGAAAAATTGATTCTGTAATTGCAAAGGATAATGATGGTGTGGACAATATATCAAAAGCATCTTAAAACGCTTCCAAGCTTCATGAAATGGTTCCCTATCAGCTTGGGCGAACATAGCAATCTTACCTCGATATTCTGCAGTTTTTCGATGTGAATAAAACTTACCGATGAATTAATTATGAATCGCATCCCAAGTGGTTAGTGATCCAGCAGGTAATGACATAAGACATACTTTCATGGTGTATCTTTCATGGTGTATGGAAAACACTTCATTCATAATTGATCTTCAGTCAATCCCTGCAAAGGAAAAGTGTGATCCTCATTAGCCAACCCATGGAAAAAGGGAAGCATATTGAAGTGAAGAGTCTTAAACTCATAGTTCATAGCCGCTGCATTAAATAGAATGCAGGACGATGATTTTCCTACAACAGGACGTGCATAGTCCTTCATACGTTGCGGTGGTGCGAGCTCCATATCTTTAGATATTGATGATGTGAAACTATGCTCAGGTTCGTTTTCACTCTCAACTATTTCGACTACTCGCCTACCATTACTCCTTCTTAATCGGTCGATGTTATCGTTTAATGGCACAAGCTCTTGATCTAAAGATCTCCTTCCTTGCATTCAACTGATAAACCTACAATTCATCAGACGAAGTTAAGAAACAAAAAAAATAAATAAATAAATAAAAAGAAAAGAAATAAACTAAAATTAAAACAATAATTAAATCAAGCAATCCCCAGCAACGGTGCCAAAAATTTGATGTACTTATTTTATAACTCGTAAGTGCATGAATCAATATGTTAGTATAGCTTCGGCAAGTGCAATAATCAATCCCACAGAGGTTGATAATGTAATTACTACTCTAATTCTAATTTAATTAAAACTGAAAATTAAAAGTTTTTGAAGCTGATTGGAATTCTAAAAAGTAATTTAAACTAAATTAAAACACTGAGAAAAAGAGATTGAGTTTGTAAAAGAATAGGAGAGAAATTAGGTCATTGATGTTCCAAATAAATCCACTCATGTATCCAACTATATTACGAAAGTATCTATTCAGGTTCAGGATTCGTTCTTAACATAGGTATGATTATCACTTTTCAGATTATTTAACAAAGTATTCCCGATATTAATTACCGCTATCATTAGGTCACGAATTCAGTAATTAACACCAAGAACCCATTAAGATCTAAGAACTTTAAGAATCAACATATAATCTTATGGTAAACATACAAATCATGCATCAATTATTCATTAGAGATATATAACAATTAAATAGCACGTAACAACGATTATCCTATTTAGAAATTATATAACCTTAAACTGGCACGTAACAATGATTATTTCAGTTTTCCAAATATCAAGTAATTATTATGTATATCCTAATGAGACTCAGAACTAGCATATAATGACGATTATCCTAGTTCATCAATAATATAATTATAAATAATAAACAGTTAAATCATGAATAATATTGAATCTCTGAATAGAAAAGAATTAATAGTTGTTTACATGAGCGAATTAATGCTATTTACATCGATTCCTTAACTATGGATTTAGTTACACATCATGGAAGATAAAATATAATTAATAGAAAGAAAGCAATTAAACATTGAACTAACTCCCTTGACTATTGTAATAATATCTAGATGTGAAACCATGTTGAAGAAGAAGGAAATTGATTGAATGAGAGGTGCGACGGCTGAAGCTTCAAGTCTGGAACCCTGTAAAGGGTCGTCCCTCATTCTGGTGAAAAGAGGTGGTTTTATAGGTTTGAAAAACGAGTTGACAACTCTGTTTGAAACTCAGATTCAAACTGCAACTGCAATTTGCGACTGTCGCAGATTTAACACTACTGTGGTTATGAGGAATTTAACCGCGACCAGAAGCTAGGATCGCAGATCTTGGTCACAGCATGTTGGATGGCCTTCCTTTCTTCGTTGCTTCTGCAATCGAAAGTTGCGAGCAGCTTGCTCGTGGATCTGTTGGGATTTATGCCCTAAAGCTTGTATATAAACAGTTAAAGACTTAATAAGAATTATTCAGTTTATCATTCTAGTTTAAAAGTGTTTTATATTCAGCAATACATTCATATTATGCAAGAACATCTTAGATTGCAAGATGTAATCTTAGAATAAGTATATGAAGGTCAAATACAAGAGAATTCATTTTGAGACATGTAATCTAAAGAGTCCGTAGAGAGCAAACAAAGCTGAGTACTTTGTTTGTGATTGATCTACTTCTGCGGTCTATTATGTAATGCACGGTGGTCTTATCCTAGACTGCTCATATAGTTGACATGAGAATGGAGGCACCTTATATGATAAGATCATATAGGACTGAGCCACGATTTATATGAATCTCTCACCAAGATCCTTTAATAGATGAGATTCATATATAATCGATAAACGATGGCTATTTATAGGCGATCTTAATTCTGAGTGTCTTATCGACTCCTTCAGGTTGGATCATGATTTTTGATTTACCATGAGTGAGGTCGATGTGAATCTCGACCAATACCTCTATATCTTGAAGTTACGGTTTGGCTTATAGCTGGGAAGGTATGCACATAATAGTGGAATCCACTCCTTCTTGATTGAAGTAGATGAGTAGTTTCCTTAAGAGTTGATTCAGGACTTGGACAATTATGAGACCTGTCCTTCTTCCGTAAGGAAGATAGGATTTAATTATTCATTATAGAATCAACAGTGCTTAAAAGAATAGATATAATTAGAGAGGTATAACGGACATTATAACTCAGCTTTAGCTATGCACTACTTGTGGAGGATCATACTATATGAAAATAGTTATATCAATGGACAATGAGACTTCAGATTGTATAAGCACATTTACAGTTATGAGAGTGCGACCTTGGGTTTTTAGTGGAATAAATATGAGGTTAATAATCATGAAATATTAATTAAAGAGTTTAATTAATATTATTAAGTATTATCGAAGCTCAAAACTATGGGTCCATTAGGTCCTCTTGCTAGCCCTTATAGTTGTTGGTAACGAGGGTCATGGTAGATTAATTGGATGGTCCAATTAATAGTGTTACGAAAGTAATACGATTTAATTAAAAGAGTATAATTAAATAATGTGATTATTTAATTAATTAAATACTTAATAAAATAATAGAATATTAATAATTGTGAATTATTAATTCTATTTATTAAATAGGAGGTTACATAATAAAATTGTGACAGGGATAAAAGAATTAAAATAATGGGATTATTTTAATAGTCCTACAGGTCACAGGTTCAAGTTGTTAGGGAGACCAAAATAAAAAAGGATTTAGAATCCTATTTGACCTGGTCAAATTTAAACCCTAAAGATCTAGTATATAAGAGTTATTATACGAGAAAAATTGACCTAAGAGAGAGAGTTTTTTTTTTCTTCTGACTTCTTTCTTGCAGGTGAGGCCGGCCATAGGGAGAAGGAGTTCTCCATTCGTTTTTCACGTGACCTCCATCTCTTGCCGTGACGTGCCCACACACGTGTTGTGAGACCGCGGGTCATAGCTCGAAAGATCTGGTGGTAGATCGAAGAATTGAAAAAGCAAAATCAAGAAAAATATATGTAATTACTTAGTTTCTTTTTCTGCATATACATAAGAACTCGTTCCTGATTGAAAAAGGTTTTCAATATTAAAAGAAAATTTTTGAAAGCCCTTTCAGCATGTTATAAGATAATCAAAAGTTTTCTAGTTTTCCCTTTAATTGGTATCAAAGACATTGGTTATAAGTTTTTGTATATACGCAAAAGAAAAAGGAAAAAACAACATCTTTTTTATTTTTCATTTTTTCTTGTTGATTCTTGATTTGTGATATATTATTGTGTAGGCACAAATCTAGTAACATATGATTTGTTTTATTGATTATATGATTTGATTGTATGATTATAAAAGTATAATTGATCGTTAATTGCATGGTGAATGGGTTATAAGATTTATTTATTTTTATTTTTTTGGGCCAATTGCTTATGGCAAAGTTTTTTTTTTTTTTTCTGATATTTTTTTTTATATTGTTCTTGTAATCGATTTGCTGTACGAGAAGTCGTTGATGCGGATAATGTGAAAAAGAAAAAAAAAAGCAACGAGGCAACAGTCGCGTGCGCTGCAGCGGCGGCTGAGCACGCTGCAGCAGCGATCGGGCGAGTGTTGCAGTAGCGGCTGCGCGTGCCTGCATTGGCTGCTGCCGTGGTTCCTTGGGGCTGCTATCATATTTTTTTTGTGACTGTTTTTTGGTAAAATTTTCTGGAAAAATATTGTCGAATATTTTCCGAAAAAAGTGCAGAAAATTGAAGCAAAAAATGTAGGCAAAACGACCCACGAACTTGCGCGAGGGCTGCACATACCTTGCGTGTGCAAGGCTACGCTGCTAGCAGCAGCACTTTCACATGCGTTAGGGTTGTTTAAGGTTTCGTCTTGACCTAGGGTGCGTATTAAGGTAACACGTGGACCTCTGGAAAAAAATGTTGACTTTTTTCAGAAATCAAGTTTGACTTGATTGGAGACCAAAGACAAGAAGAATTCAACTCGAAGAAGAACACTTTAAGACCAAGGAATGCCTTGGAAATAAAATTGTAATTAGAGTTGTTTTAAATTAGATAACCCATGTCACTCGGTCAATTACGTATGCTTTTTTTTTTTATATTTTTCATGTGATGATAATATGGATGTTAAAACGTTGTCAGATATATGAATGTCACCAAGATTAGGTGTGCCTACACATGCATAATAATATGTCATGCATAATTGTCATATTGTATTATTTTATTTTAATGTGATTAAAATAAACAATTTCATAATTGGCAATGAAATAATGGAATTAGTTTTTAGGTGTAAAAACTTGGTAATATCCATTAAATAACTAATCAATATATTAAAGAGTATAATTAAAATGATTAGTTAGATTCTTTGAATTAATTAAGATTAATTAGATTAATTGCTTAATTAAAAAGAATCAAATAATGAGATTAGTTTTTAGGAGTAAAAACTTGGTAAATCTCATTAATAACTAATCTACAAATTAAAGAGTTTAATTAAAAAATTAGTTAGGTTCTTATCATTAATTAAGATTAATTAGATTAATTACTAAATTAAAAAGAACCAAATAATGAGATTAGTTTTTAGGAATAAAAACTTAGTAAATCTCATTAATAACTAATTTATATATTAAAATATTTAATTAGATTAGTTAGGTCCATTTAAATGTTAGGTTTAATTTGATTAAACACCAAAGACACAATTAGACTAAATAATGTGATTTAGTTTTAATAATTAAAACTTAGTAATTTCACATATAATTTCTAGTGTATTTAAATAGTTTATGTAAATTAGAATTGCATAATAAATTATATTTTAAGTGTTAAAATTGAATAATTTATTAAAACTGGTAAACTTAGATTTTATATTAGTCGTAAATCTAAGTAAATACTAGAAATATAGAGTTTTAGAAACTCTTAGTTTGTATAAAACCCTAAACCACAAATAGTGAGTAGGAGAGGGATATATAACATTATATTTCGCAGTCTCCATTGTTAGTTCAACACCTTGAGACTCTAGTGGCGCCTCGTGACGGCTTTACTTTCATCCTCCCTACGGAGGGTGTTCATAAGAGTCAATACCAAGGTTGACTTCCTAACGGATAGGTTTTCAGAATGTACTTTGGAACTGACCTAGCCTACCTAGGCACTCTCAAGTTAAGTTTATGAATTCTGAAACAGTGGGTCACACTCATAAAGGACTTAATTAAGTTGTTAACGTATTGTCCTGACTAAACCAAAGCGATGGTTGGATAACACACCAGAATAACTCTTTATTCTTATATGAATGTATTATCCGATTGAGAATGTCTCGATCTATCATGCAAGAATTTGACCTAGCCTACCTAGGCACTTACTTGTGGTATGTTGGATTATCGCGCATAGCAACTATTTTTAGGGATTTTTTAGTTCATTAAAATTATGCTCATGCATCATATTTAATTTTATGCCGACCTATAGCATTTATATGAATGTATGAAATGAATGATATTAATTTAGATTTATGTTTTTAAATATCAGCATTGTCTTCTGCATTATTATTTTCTCGCAATCGAAAAATTAACTGGGGATAACTATACTAAGTGGAAACACAACGTGAACACAATCATGGTCTGCAAAGACCTTAAATTTGTGCTTATAAAGGAATGTCTTCCAGAGCCTGTAACCAACGCAGGACGAGTTACCAAATTTAAGACTAGCGAAGCAAATGTTGCTGACCCATCCTCTTCTGGTTTCAAGAACAAGAAGAGGTCTACTAATAAAGTAAAGGCTAAGCCCAAGATAAAGAGCACCACGACTGACTAAGCAAAAGGAAAATGTTTCCATTTCAAAGATGTTAGTCATTGGAAGAGGAACTGTCTACAGTATCTTAAGCAGCTCTCCAATAAGAAGAAAGTGAAAAGTAAATCAGATTTACTTATCATTAGATCTTGTTTAGTGGAAGATGATTCTTCACCTTAAATAGTAGATTCAGGGGACACTAAGTAGTTTTGTTCTTCTTTACATTGGAATGATTATTGGCAAAAGTTGGAGGAGGGGTCCTTCACTATATGCGTTGGAACAGGGGATGTTTCAGAACGAGCAGTGGGAGTACTTAGACTACAAATAAATAAACATTTTCTTTCATTGAACAATGTCTGTTTCATTCCTAGATTTACAAGGAATTTGATTTCTATATCCAGATTACTTGAAAGAGTTTCATAAGGTTTCTTTTAATGATAAATCAGTTATCATTTCAAGAAATGGAATGAATGATTGTTTTGGAATAAATGAAAATAACTTGTATGTTTTAAGATCGTTAATTCATACATCACTGCTTAATACTAAACTGTTTAAAGTTTAAAAGCTTAAAACAAAATGATAGAAAATTTCTCCAAATGAGGACATGTATCTGTGGCATCTAAGACTTTAACATATAAACCTTGATAGGATAAACAGACTTGTGAAAAGCGGATCTTTAAATCAGTTACAGATTAGCATGTTACCTGTTTGTGAATCTTGTTTGGAGGGTAAGATGACCAAGAAACCTTTTACAGGAAAAGGGATTAGAGCCACACAACCACTAGAGCTTATGAGTATTATGTCACATTCATTGATGACCACTAAAAATACGGGTATGTTTACCTAATGCAACGTAAGTCGAAAACCTTTGAAAGGTTTAAAGAATTCTGAACTGAAGTTGAAAATCAATTAGGGAAAACAATCAAATCTCTGTGATCGAATCGTGGGGAGTGAGTATCTCGACCAAGAGTTTGAAGACTACATAGTTGAGCATGGGATAGTTGTTGGGATTTATGCCCTAAAGCTTGTAATTGTAAATGGTTAAAGACAAATAATAAGAATTATTCAGATTATCATTCAAGTTTATAAATGTTTTATATTCAGTAATACATTTGTATTGTGCAAGTACATTATAGATTGTAAGATGTAATCTCATAATGAGTATATGATGCTCATATACAGAGAGGATTCATTTTGAGACGTGCAATCTAAAGAGTCCGTAGAGAGTGAACAAAGCTGGGTACTTTGTTTGTGATTGATCTACTACTGCGGTCCATTATGTAAAGTACGGTGGTCTTATCCTAGACCGCTCATGTAGTTGACATGAGAATGGAGACACCTTATATGATGAGATCATATAAAACTGGGCCACAATTTATATGAATCTCTCACCAAGATTCGTTAGTAGATGAGATTCATATATAATCGATAAACGATGGCTATTTATAGGTGATCTTAATCCTAAGTGTCTTATCGACTCCTTCAGGTTTGATCGTGACTTTTAATTTACCATGAGTGAGGTTGATGTGAATCTCGACCAATACCTCCATATCTTGGAGTTGCGGTTTGGCTTGTGGCTGGGAAGGTTTGAACACAATAGTAGAATCCACTCCTTCTTGATTGAAGTAGATAAGTAGTTCCCTTAAGGGTTGATTTGGGGCTTGAACGATTATGAGCGCTCTCCTTCTTCCGTGAGGAAGACAGGATTTAATTGTTCATTAGAGAATCAATAATACTTAAAGGAAAAGATATTTCTAGAAGGGTATAACGGACTTTATGACCCAGCTCTAGTTATGAACTATTTATGGAGGATCACACTATATGCAATTAGCTATATCAATGGACGTTGAGACTTCAGATTGTATAAACACGTCTACAGTTCTGAGAGTGCAGCCTCGGGTTTTAATGGAATAACTCTGAGGTTAATAATCGTGAAATATTAATTAAAAAGTTTTAATTAATATTACTAAGTATTATTGGAGCTCAAAACTGTGGATCCATTAGGTCCCTTTGCTAGCTCTTATGGTTGTTGGTAACGAGGGTCATGGTAGATTATTTGAATGGTCCAATTAATAGTGTTACGAAAGTAATGCGATTTAAATAAAAGAGAATAATTAAATAATGTGATTATTTAATTAATTAAATATTTAATAATATAATAGAAATTAATAATTATGAATTATTAATTCTATTTATTAAGTATGAGGTCATGTGATTAAATAATGATTAGGACAAAAGATTTAAAATAATTTGATTATTTTAAGAGTCCTAATAGTCAATTATTAAAGTCTTTAGGGAGACTAAAATAAAAAAGGATTAGGAATCCTATTTTGACTTAGTCAAAATTAAAACCCTAAAGACCTAGTATATAAGAGTTATTATACTAGGAAAAATTAACCTAACACACAAGTGAAAAAGAAAGAGAATTCGGCCACCAAAGAGAGAAGAAAAGAGAGAAAAAAAAAATTTTCTGACTCTCCTATCTTTTGCAGGATTCGGCCGACGTTCTTTTCACGTGACCTCCATCTCTTACCGTGACATGCCCACACACACATTGTTAGACCACGGGTCATAGCTCAGAAAATCTGGTGGTAGATTGAGGAATCAGAAAAAAGAAAATCAAGAAAAAGATATGTAGTTTCTAAAGTCTTTTTCTATATATATACAGGAACTCGTTACTGATTGAAAAAAAGTTTTCAATATAAGAAAAATTTTTGAAACCCAATTCTGCATGTTATAAGATAATCAAAATCTTTTCTAAAACTCCCTTCAATAGTATCCTAACTCACGGCTCCAGGTATACTATAGCAGAATGGTGTTGCAGAGAGAAGAAATAGAATCTTGATGGAAATAGTGAGATCTATGATTAGTTTATCATAATTACCGAATTACTTTTGGGGATATACATTATGAAAGAGAGTTTTAGAAAACGTTTGATTATCATATAACATGTGGAATTAGGTTTCAAAAAGTTTCTTTAATTTAAAAACTGTTTTTCAATCAAGAACGAGTTCCTCTATATACGTAGAAAAAGACTTTATGAACTACATACCTTTTTCTTGATTTTCCTTTTTCTGAATCCACAATCTATTACTAGATCTTCTGAGCTATGACCCGCGGTCTAACAATGTGTGTGTGGGCATGTCACGGTAAGAGATGGAGGTCACGTGAAAAACGAACGGAGAACCCTTTTCTCCCTAGGGCCGACAGAACAAAATTTTTTTTCTTTTTTCTCTCTTTGGTGGCCGAACCCTCTTGTGTTTCTCACTTATGTGTTAGGTCTATTTTTCCTAGCTATATAACACTTATATAGTAGCTCTTTAGGGTTTTAGTTTGACCAAGTCAAAATAAGATTCTTAATGCTATTTATTTTAGTCTTTCTAAAGACTTGAACCTCGGCCCTTTTGAACTATTAAAATAATCTAATTATTTTAATTCTTTTATCCTAGTCATTATTTAATCACATGACTTCATATTTAATAAATAGAATTAATAATTAATAATTAATAATTAATAATTTCTATTATTTTATTAAATATTTAATTAATTAAATAATCACATTATTTAATTATTCTCTTTTATTTAAATCATATTACTTTGGTAATATTATTAATTGGACCATCCAATTAATCTACCGTAACCTTCGTTACCAACACCCATAAGGGCTAGCAAAGGGACCTAATGGACCCACAGTTTTGAGCTCCAATAATACTTATTAATATAAATTAAAACTCTTTAATTAATATTTCACGATTATTAACCTCGGAGTTATTCCACTAAAAACCCGAGGCTGCACTCTTAGAACTGTAGACATGTTTATACAATTTGAAGTCTCAGTGTCCATTGATATAGCTAATTGCATATAGTGTGATCCTCCATAAATAGTTCATAACTAGAGATGGGTCATAAAGTCCGTTATACGCCTCTAGAAATATCTTTTTCTTTAAGTACCATTGATTATCTAATGAACAATTAAATCTTGTCTTTCTCACGGAAGAAGGAGAGCGCTCATAATCGTTCAAGCCCCGAATCAACCCTTAAGGGAACTACTCATCTACTTCAATCAAGAAAGAGTGGATTCCACTATTGTGTTCAAACCTTCCCAGCCACAAGCCAAACAGCACCTCTAAGATACGGAGGTATTGGTCGAGATTCACATCAACCTCACTCATGGTAAATCAAAAGTCACGATCAAACCTGAAGGAGTCGATAAGACACTTAGGATTAAGATCACCTATAAATAGCCATCGTTCATCGATTATATATGAATCTCATCTACTAACGGATCTTGGTGAGAGATTCATATAAATCGTGGCTCAGTACTATATGATCTCATCATATAAGGTGCCTCTATTCTCATGTCAACTACATAAGCGGTTTAGGATAAGACCACCATACTTTACAGAATGGACCACAACAGTAGATTAATCACAAACAAAGTACCCAGCTTTGTTCGCTCTTTATGGACTCTTTAGATTGCATGTCTCAAAATGAATCCTCTATGTATATGACTATCATATACTCATTTGAGATCACATCTCACAATCTTGGATATTCCTGCATAATATGAATGTATTACTGAATATAAAACATTTATAAACTTGAATGTAATATGAATAATTCTTATTACGTCCTTAACCGTTTACAATTACAAGCTTTAGGGCGTAAACCCCAACACACTACAAACAACGGCTTACATACTGAACGTAGTTCCATCCAAGTCTGTTCCTAAGACTCCCCGAGAATTGTGGAATGGTCGTAAAGTTAGTTTACGAGATTTTCGCATATGGGGGTGTCCAGTATATGCACTGAAGAACAGAAGTGGAAAGTTGGAACCTCGTTCACAAGTACGCCTATTTGTAGGGTATCTAAAGGAAACTCGAGGAGGATTCTTTTATAATTCACAAGAAAACAAAGTGTTTGTTTTGACAAATGCAATTTTTCTTGAGGAGAATTATATGAGTAATCATAAATACTGTAGTAAGATTGTGTTAAAGGAGCTAGAACCTGGTACGACCAGTGCTCAGTTAACAAAGGTTGTTGACGATGTTATTATTCCATAAACATCTGACAGTTAGGTGATTCCTAGTTAGGACACATTACCGCCTAAGCGTAGTAAGAGGGTTGTTCAATAACATGATCGCTATTTAGGTATTGGAGAGGTACAGGGTGTCATTTTCGATGATAGTGTGGATGATCCGTTGATATTTTTAAACATGCAATGGAAGATTTTGACTCAGAGGAATAACTTAAAGCAATGAATCTCGAGATGTAGTCCATGTACTCCAACTCGGTCTGAGAACTTGTTGACTTACTAGATGGGATAAAACCCATAGGCTGTAAGTGGATCTACAAGCTTAAGAGAGGAGTAGACGGGAAGGTAGAGACCTTCAAGGCAAGGCTAGTGGCTAAGGGTTTCACCTAGAAAGAAGGCATCGATTATGATGAAACCTTCTCGCTAGTAGTTATGTTTAAGTCTATTGGAATACTCTTATCCACAACTGCCTATTTTGATTACGAAATATGGCAAATGGACTTCAAGACTGTATTCTTGAATGGCAATTTAGATGAGAGCATCTACATGATGCAACCAGAGGGATTCATATCCCAAGATCAATAGCAAAAGGTTTACAAACTGCAAAGGTCCATTTATGGACTTAAGCAAGCATCTAGATCTTGGAACATTTGATTTGATATTGTGATCAAGGCTTATGGCTTTGAGCAAAAAGTTGATGAGCCTTGTGTATGCAAGTGCATCATTGACAAGAAAATAGTTTTACATGGATAATACCGTACTCATTAGGAATAACATAGGGACATCATTGACAAGTAAATGGTTGGCTTACTAACCAATTCAAAATGAAAGATTTAGGAGAGGAAATTTATATTCTAGGGATCAATTAATAAGGGATCACAAGAACAAACTGTTAGCGTTGTCTCAAGCATCGTATATGGACAAGATACTTGTGTGATTCTCAATGCAGAACTCCAGGAAAGGTAGTGTACCTTTGAGACATGGAGTTCATCTGTCTAGGGAACAATGTTCTAAGACACCTTAAGAAATTGAGGATATGAGACGGATTCCCTATGCGTTCGCAGTATGTAGTCTTATGTATGCTATGCACAAGACCCGACATCTGTTTCGCAGTGGGAATAGCCAGTAGATATCAGTCCAACCCAGGATTGAATCATTGGGTTGCTGTCAAGCATATTCTCAAGTATCTTTGGAGAGCGAAAAACAATATTCTTGTATATTCCCATCCAGATTTGATTCCGTTGAGATATACTGATTTTGACTTCCAGTGAAGTAAGGATTTTAGAAAATCTATGTCTGGGTCAGTATTCACCCTTAGTGGTGGAGCCATAGTATGGAGGAGTATCAAGCAATCTTGCATTGCTGATTCCATTATGGAAGCCGAGTATGTAGCAGCTTGTTATGTAGCAGCTAAGGAGGCTATTTGGCTCCGAAAGTTCTTAAGTGATATGGAAGTTGTTCTAAATGTGGATAAGCCCATGACACCTTATTGTGATAATAGTAGAGTTGTGACCTATTCCAAAGAACCAAGAAGCCATAAAAGAGGGAAGGATATAGAGAGGAAATATTATCTCATCAAAGAGATAGTGCAGCGAGGAGACATGGTCGTGACGAAAATTGCATTGCAAGATCACCTGGCTGATCCATTTACGAAGACCTTGACGGCTAAAGTGTTTAAAGGTCACCTAGATGGTCTAGGATTACGAGACATGTCCTATCTGCTTTAGTGCAAGTGGGAGATTGTTGGGATTTATACCCTAAAGCTTGTATTTGTAAACGGTTAAAGACTTAATAAGAATTATTTAGTTTATCATTCTAGTTTAGAAATGTTTTATATTCAGCAATACATTTATATTGTGCATGAACATCCTATATTGTAAGATGTAATATTAGAATAAGTATATGAAGGTCATATCCAAGAGGATTCATTTTGAGACATGCAATCTAAAGAGTTCGTGGAGAGCAAAAAAAGTTGGGTACTTTATTTGTTATTGATCTACTGTTGCGGTCCATTCTGTAATGTACGGTGGTCTTATCCTAGACCGCTCATGTAGTTGACATGAGAATGAGGACACCTTCCTTATATGATGATATCTTGTAGGACTGGGCCACGATTTATATGAATCTCTCACCAAGATCCGTTAGTAGATGATATTCATATATATCAATAAACGATGGCTATTTATAGGTAATCTTAATCCTGAGTGTCTTATCGACTCCTTCCGGTTGGATCGTGGCTTTTGATTTACCATGAGTGAGGTCGATGTGAATTTTGACCAATACCTCCGTATCTTGGAGTTGCAGTTTGGCTTGTGGCTGGAAAGATATAAACACGATAGTAGAATCCACTTCTTCTTGATTGAAGTAGATGAGTAGTTCCCTTAAGGGTTGATTCAGGACTTGGACAATTATATGGCCTCTCCTTTTTCCGTGAGGAAGACAGGATTTAATTGTTCATTATAAAATCAATGGTGCTTAAAGGAATAGATATAACTAGAGGGGTATAACGGACATTATGACCCAGCTCTAGCTATGCACTACTTCTGGAGGATCATACTATATGAAAATAGTTATATCAATGGACACTGAGACTTCAGATTGTATAAACACATCTACAGTTCTGAGAGTGCAGGCATGGGTTTTTAGTGGAATAAATCCAAGGTTAATAATCATGAAATATTAATTAAAGAGTTTAATTAATATTACTAAGTATTATTGAAGCTTAAAACTGTGGGTCCATTAGGTCCCCTTGCTAGTCCTTATGGTTGTTGATAACGAGGGTCACGGTAGATTAATTGGATGGTCCAATTAATAGTGTTACGAAAGTAATACGATTTAAGTAAAATAGTATAATTAAATAATGTGATTATTTAATTAATTAAATATTTAGTAAAATAATATAATATTAATAATTGTGAATTATTAATTCTATTTATTAAATAGGAGGTTACAGCAAACTGTGACAGGGACAAAAGAATTAAAATAATGGTATTATTTTAATAGTTCCACAAGTCACCGGTTCAAGTCTTTAGGGAGACCAAAATAAAAAAGGATTTAGAATCCTATTTGATCCGGTCAAACTTAAACCCTAAAGCTCTAGCATATAAGAGTTATTATACTAGAAAAATTGACTTAACCACAAGTGAGAAACACAGAGGCAATTAGGCCAGAGCAAAGAGAGAAGAAAAAAATATGTTTTTTTCCTGACTTCCTTCTTGCAGGTGAGGTCGGCCATAGGGAGAAGGAGTTCTCAATTCGTTTTTCACGTGACCTCCATCTCTTGCCGTGATGTGCCCACACACGCGTTGTTAGACCGTGTGTCATAGCTCGAAAGATCTGGTGATAGATCGAAGAATCGAAAAAGCAAAATCAAGAAAAAGTATGTAGTTACTCAGTTTCTTTTTCTGCATATACACAAGAACTCGTTTCTGATTAAAAAAGGTTTTTAATATTAAAAGAAAATTTTTGAAAGCCCTTTCCGCATGTTATAAGGTAATCAAAATATTTCTAGTTTTCCCTGCAGGATCTTGGTAGCGGACTTCTTGTTTTGCAAGCAGTACTTTCGACTTGAATGCTTTTTCGTCTGAAACTTCATCTTTTTATCAAAAACACCTTAATATGCTCGATTTCACTATAAAGCTTAATAAACACTTAAAAACCCTCTAATGCATCGTAAATACAACACAAGATTGATAATAAAGCGAGAGAAATCATATACAAACTGATGTTGAGCATGGAGCAACCAATAAGAAATTGAGTTAGCATTGAATGAGTCAACATAAGAAGACATGTTTTCTAAATTCATGTTTAGAATGGATTTCCAAGATAATGCCCTGAAGACGATGGACACCAAAATTGATCAAATTGCTCAACATAATCAAGTGGCCATCCAAAAACTTAGAGGTTCAAATTGGTCAATTAGCAAAAGGGATCCAAAGGCAAGCACAAGAAGTACTGCCAAGTGATACAGAGACAAATCCGCTGGAGCAATGAAAGGAGATTGCCCTGCAAAGCGGAAAGCTAGTTGAAAAACCGATAGGGATTGATCAAGTAGAGAGGGAAGTGAGCAAGAGCATGTCACATAGAGATGAGTCTTACACGTCTCAAGAGCCACTTGATTCATATTTTGTTCACGCTGCCACTAAGGAGGATGATAGCCACGAGATAGCATATAATGCACCTGGGTTAGATTCTTCGCTTCAACACTAATACAAAAGTACAATTTTTTTTAAGAGCTTGGAGAAGGAAAGCCCAAACCTCCTCCATTGGGTGAGCAACCGCCATACTTGGCCCCTAAGAAGCTACCTTCTCATTTGAGGTATGTATGTCTAGGAGAGTTTGTAGGGAAAAAGGAAAAACATATGCAGCAGAGGTTTTAAATTTTTTCTTTTTACTTAAAAACACTTTTCATAGATTGATTTATTTATATGCGATATTGAACAATTTAATACCTTTGTTTCATTCTTGATTGTTTGATCCATTTTGTTACCACCAAATCTTCCAAGCTATAACCCGCGGTCTGAAAACGCATATGTGGGCACATCACGGATACAAAGATGGAGGAGGAATAGACAAGCGAAGAAAACAACACCTTGTTCTTCTATGGCCGGCTGCACCCTGCAAGAAAGGAAGAAGAAAATAGAAAAACTTTTTCTTTTCTTTTCTGTGTTGGCCGAACCCTCTTTGTGCCTAGGGTTTAGTTTTTTCACTTGCTTGCTTTTTCTGATATAATGACTCTTTTATATCAGTCTCTAGGGTTTAGGTTTGACCAGGTCAAATAGGATTCTAAATCCTATTTAATTTGGTCACTAGTAGAGTTTGAACTTTTGACCTCTAGGGACTAATAAATAATCTTATTATTTAATTCCTCCATTTTATTTTTGTTTAGGTTCGATATTGCAACATCCTATTTAATAATTAAATTAATAATTCTGAATTATTAATATTTATTTAATTATTAAATCATTAATTAAATAATCTTATTATTTAATCAATTCTCTTTGATTAAAAACACATTACTTTTGTAGCATTATTAATTAATCTAACCAATTAATTTACCGTGAACCTCGTTACCAATAACTATAAGGGCTAGCAAGGGGACCTAATGGACCTATAGCTTTGAACTCCAATAATACTTAGAAATATTAATTAAAACTCTTTAATTAATATTTCACTATTATTAACCTCGGATTTATTCCACTAAAAACCCAAGATTGAACTCTCGAAACTACAGATGTTTTACACAGTCTGAAATCTCAGTATCCATCGATATAGATAATTACATATGGTGTGATCCTCCACAAGTAGTTTATAACTAGAGCTAGGTCATAATGTCCATTATACCCCTTTAATTATATCTTTTCCTTTAAGCACCATTGATTATATAATGAACAATTAAATAATCTCTTCTTTACTGAAGAAGGAGAGTGCTCATAATTGTTTAAGCCCCGAGTTAACCCTTAAAGGAACTACTCATCTAGTTCAGTCAAGAAGGAGTGGATTCCGGTATTATGTTCAGACTTTCTCGGCCACAAGCCAAACAACAACTCCAAAATACGGAGGTATTGATCTATTGATCGAGAAAACTACATTTGATCTCACTTGTGTTAAATCAAAAGCCACGATCTAACCTGAAGGAGTCGATAAGACACTCAAAATTAAGATCACCCATAAATAGCCATCATAGTCGATATTTATATATGAATCTCATCTTCTAACGGATCTTGGTGAGAGATTCATATAAATCGTGGCTCAGTCCTACATGATGTCATAATATAAGATGCCTTCATTCTCATGTCAACTACATAAGTGGTCTAGGATAAGACCACTGCACATTACAGAATGAACCGCAGTAGTAGATCAACCACAAACTGCAAACTAAGTACCCAGCTTTGTTTTCTCTGTACGGACTCTTTAGATTGCAAGTGTCAAAATGAATCCACTTGTATATTATTCTCATATACGCATATTGAGATTACATTTTGCAATCTTCGATATTACGTGATTGGTTAGATTTTGTTATTATATTAAACCCCTTTTACCTCGTCTTTTGATCTTGTTTTTAAGTGAATTTGGCGGATTTGATGTGTGTTTTGAGCTTCTGCAGGTTTTGTGCGATGGTTAGGATGTTTGCCAAGAATAGAAGATTGGTGCCTTAAAAGACAATTTTTGGACCAGTAAGCATGGCGACCCAGTTTTCACCAGGTCGTGATATGAGAATCGTGATGAAAGAGCCAGTTTTCACCAGTGAGTGCCGCGACCAAGCCTGGGTCGCGACATGAATTTTGACGACCTAAGTTTTGCAAGCTATACAATGAAAAGGAGAAGAAAAGAAAAGGGTTCGCACAGTTGCGGAAAAACACTGTCTAAGGTTGAGTTTCATCACCAAACATTCTTCTTACACCATCTCTTGTGTTCTTCGAATCAAAGACACAAGCCACCACATCAGTTTACAATTATTATCGATCGTTCATTAGAGAAGACAGAGTATCGAAGGAGACGAAGTATCGGCCGGACCAAAGCAGAATCTTTCATCTTTAGTGCTCCACAATGGGTTGTGTGTTGGCTCCATTTCTTGATAAAAAATGGACCTTCACTAGTACCTTTCTTCACCTACTTGTATTCCATTCTCGGATAATTATCGGGTTTTTTTTAATGTTTTTATTCTAGTGTGCAAGTAATAAGAGTTTGTGCGTAATTGAAGAGCCTTGGTGGATTAAATTGAATATTTGAAAGTGCACAGTTGACATGTTTCGGAGTCCGTCATAAATTCCATAGAATGAAATAGGTTGATAACCTTATATTTCTGGAAAGGTGAAGATGTCTACTTTCCGGCAAATTTTACAGTTCGTGATTCCGCGTTTTCTAGAGGAAGATATGCTCATTTTCATAACAGTGTGCAGACTCTCGACTTGCATGTCGCGAGTCATGTTTCGGAGTCCGTCATAAATTCTACAGAATGAACTTATAACACCCCCTGACCCGACCCTCATGAGTCGACCCAAGGAGTGCTACACAGTTTTCAAAAACTTTTCTAAACTTACTTTATAATTTGAACAACAAATAGTTTGTCTTTCAAAAACTTTTACAGTGAGCCAATTAAATATTTTGAAAATTTTGCCATAGTTTCCTTTGTTTTTCTGATTTTTACAAAAATCCTGTTTTTAACAAAATTCAAATAATATAATATCAAACACTTCAAAATTCATTTCTCAATCATTTGTGCACTCTTCCATATAGTGCGACTTCCTCGAACATTTTCAATAAACAATATATAAGTGATATTTACAAAACTGTAAAAACATAAACTATTATACAAATATTTACAAAACTCATATATTACAACTTTACAAACTTCTGTATATGCATACTTAACTGAATAATATACAAACAAAGCCTAAATATAACTACCCAAAAGTATTGTGACTCTGAATCTTCGTCTGTAGCTACCTCCTCTTTAGTCTTTTTCTCCGCTGGTATCTCTATTACCTACGCGTGATAAAATCAACGCGCTAAGCAATAATGCTTAGTGGGTGTACACTAAAATATATTCAATATCATATAAAACAATTAAACTAAATTTCAGAAATATATATTAACGTACGTACATTCATAAAACCAACATAATATTCAAATACTGAAACTATATTAATTAAAACATTTTCAAATATTTCTGGATTGAAATCTCAATAACATTCTCTTTGCATGGTTCATAGTTTTCAGTAATTCCATGATTCATTTCTAAACTAGGCCTCTGATATATATAATAGGGTTTTACAGGACTGGATTACGGGTTTATACAGTCGGGTTTTCCATTTCAAAATGAAATGGTATCCGTATATTCACAGTCGGTTTCCCATTTTAAAATGAAATGATATCCGTATATTCACAGTCGGTTTCCTATTTCAAAATGAAATGGTATCCGTATATTCACAGTCAGTTTCCCATTTCAAAATGAAATGGTATCCGTATATAGTCATCATAATCATCAGGAATATCAGTACAATACTGCTAAGTGTACCCAATTGACATGTCAACCTCATATATCCATATTTCCCTTATACATATATCAGGGCCATTATTCAGAAATTTCAGATATTGCAATCATCAAAATAATAAATATTCAACAATCCAAGATATTTAAAACATATAAAATAACAGAAAACGGAACATAACAGTAGATTTCGAAAATTCAAAATCATTAAACTCAACATAAATCACATTTCTGTAATTCAAAATCATTTTCAAAGATTATTCACAAATAAGTTAAATCAAAATTTACGAATAACATATGTACACCAATCTGGATACCGTTTTCCGAAACTTTCTTTTTTGGATTTCCTTTTCCTCCACCTTTTTTTCTTTTCTTTCTTCCTTTTTTCTTCCTTTTCTTCTCTTCTTTCTCTTTCCTTTTTTCTCTCTTCTTTCTCTTCTTCTTTTTCCTTTCCCTTTCTTCTTCTTTCTCTTTTTCTTTTTCTTCTCCCAATATCTCTTTCTTTTTTGTTTGCTTCTTCGTGAAGCTTCCACCGCCTTCAAAATTTTTTATAAAATTTTAGCTGTCTTGACCGTATATCGTGACCTATGGTCGTGCCACCTGGTCGCGGTACTCACTGGAGAGTTTTTACCGCCTTCATCGCGATCAGCCATCGCGGCGTCTGGTCACGATGCTCACTGGTCGATTTCACCATTTTTGTCGTGAGCGCCCTATCACGATCGCTGGTCGCGGTCTTGGGTCGCGATGCTCACTGCCCAAAATCCTCAATTTCACCGCGAGCTGTACATCGCGATCCCTGGTTGCGGTAGCTGGTCGCGATACACACTGCCAGTATTTCCCTTTTTCTTTTCATGCACTATTTCTGGACCGCTCCACCTGGTCCACTTGTATACCTAAAAATTAATCCAAGTAAACACATTACATCATTTTCACATAATTAACAATAATTAAGGGTACTTTTCATAATTACTAAAAATTAAGGATGTTACAGAACTAGGTTTCGAGCCTTATATTTCTGGAACGGTCAAGATGTCTACTTTCCGAAAAATTTTACGGCTCGTGATTTCGTGTTTTCTAGAAGCGGTTATGCGCATTTTTGCAACAGTACGCAGACTCGCAACATGCAAGTCGCGACCAAGTCGCGAGTCTATGTTGCGAGAGCCAATTTCAGCAGGTTTTGGCCAAGACTCATGCGACTTAACTCGCGACTTGTCTAAGTCACGAGTATGCCTAGGAAGGTCAAAAATAGCCTGTTATAAAAGGAAAACTTGAGAGAAAGGGGGGCATTCGGACTAGAGCTTGGCTAGGGCTCAAAATAGACCACCAAGAGGAGAAAAAGAGAGAGAAGAAGAGGTAAAGGGGGAGAAGAAGATCACCTTGGAAACAAAAGGATTCGAATTCAATCCTTGAGCCAAAATCTCACCATCAAGCTTGGATTTGAGAAAGTGAAAGTTAGGAGAACTCACAAAGTGAAAATCTCACCATTATCGCACCTAGAGTTTTTTCTATCTCTTTCCTTCTATATTTCATTATTTATAACTCTCTTTATTAATTGAAAAACATGTTAAGTTGTAAATATTTGATTATGAACTAAACTTGTAAGTTAGGGTTTTATTGGATCTTATTCTATGAAGATTGAATGAATTGATTGTCTTATTCTTTGTGGTTGATTATTATGTTGTTGAGTGGTATTATTGTGCTTAATACTTTTGAATGTAAAGACCTACATTTAGATGATAAATTGGTTGTGTGTTATGTACGGAGAGGAGACGCCCACAACGTGCTCGATGTAATATCCACCATAGGTAGAATTAGATAGAGATATGCTAATTTGCTTGTGTGATCATATAATGTGTTTATTGTGACTAATGCATTTTCATGTAGTTGGATATACCATCGAGAGATAGGATATTAGTGTATGTAGTAATAGATCCGATTTACCTCGAGAGGGGATTTTGGATAATTTAGATAAACACGTTCATCATCATGAATAATTAAACCACAATGATGTGCTTTCATGAAACTCAATTGGATGGATTAGGTGAATTCAAATACCCTAACTAATCTCTCATATTATTGTTTGCTTTATTTTTATGTTTTTATATTTGTATCTGTTATTTGCCTCTTTCAAACCTTCTGATTATCCAAATAGAAGTAGGCTTGATTAATTTTAGTATTCAGCACCTAAATATCCCTGTGGAGACGATAATTTACTCATTCTTTATTACTTGTGTCGACCCCATATACTTGCGGGTACCAAAAAAGGCGTAACATTGTGTTGCATCCTTTACTTCTTCTTTTGTTTCGGTTGTTACTATGTGTAGCTAAATTCATAGTCAGAGGGTCAATGGACCAGGATTGAATGTAGGGTTCTAATTGACTATTTTATCCTTTGTATTTATTTCAAGAACTTTGTTCCTCTGATAGTTTATTCTATTAATGCAAGATTCTTGTTGGTTGCACTATGAAAGTTTGATACATGAATTTTGAGTTTTCATTAATAAGAAAATTGTAACTTATTTTGAGAAATCATTAGGTTGCAATTGTTTACAATTTAATTCTAGGGAATAATGACTAGATTAAATAAAGTATGAAAGTGCTTAATTAAACTAGGGATTAAAACTAGGATTGGGTTTCTAATTATTTTCATACTAGGACCAATATGTGAATTTAATTAGAATTACAACATCAATGCATGACCTATACAATTTGATGTGCCTTTATTAGTAATAATCTACTTCTTGAAATAACGTGCTTCAATTAGTCAATTACTAGACCTCTATTCATGATTAGTATCATTTGACCACCTTACATCTTTCTCCTATTGGCCTAGTACGTATTTTAATATCGTTTCGTTAAGTTTATCTTCGCAATTCAAAAACTCAACAAACTTGATTTCATTTTCTGTTTTAGTTAAGTATCTTTAGTTTTAGATTTAGTTTACCACCACTTCCTTGTGGATTCGACCCCGTACTCACGGGAAATTATTACTTCGCCACATCCTGCACTTAGGATGTAACATCCCGGATTTCGGATAATTAATTTTATATATATGAAAATAAATTTTTTTGTAATTGGAAGGGGTGTAAATGTAATTAAAAGTATGTTTATTTTTATGATTTCCAGGTGGACCAGATGGAACGGTCCAAAAATGATGCAAGAAAAAGGAAAACTGAAACAGAGAGCATTGCGACCACAGGTCGTGATGGTTTGCTCGCGGTGAAAAACGCAATTTTTGGCAGTGAGCATCGCGACCAGTCACCGCGACCACAGGTCGCGATGAACTGCTCGCGATGAAAATGTCAAAATCTGGCAATGAGCAACGCGACCACCAGCGCGACCAAAGTACCGCGAGGTGTGCTCGCGACGAAGGCGGTGCAAACGCTCCAGTGAGTACCGCGACCTGGTGGCGCGACCACAGGTCGCGATAGCAGAAAAATATAAAAAAAAAATTTGGCTTCCGCGAGAAGCCACAAACAGCACAGAGGAGAGAAAAGAGAGGCAGAGAGCGAGAAAGAAAAGAAAGAAAAGAAAGAAAAGAAAGAAGAGAAAGAAGAGAAAGAAGAAAGAAGAAAGAAGAGAAAGAAGAAGAAGAGAAAGAAGAAGAAGAGGAAGAAGAAGAAGAAAAGAGGAAGGAAAGAGAAAAAGGAAGTGTAGGAGGAAGAGAAAAGGGAAGGAAAAGGAAAAAAGAAATCGTGGAAACGCGATTCTTCGTAAAGAAACGGTATCCAGGTTGGTGTACACACGATTTCGAACTTATTTTGATAAAAAGTTTCGATTTAGTATGTTAAAAATATCGTTATGAATTTTATACATTCGTATTGATTTGTGAATATACTCGTATTGCATTTTGTTTATATATTGTTGAGTGATTGTGCCTTATTTTATTATTGTGAAAAGTTGAATAAAATTTTGTGTTTCAAAACCCTAATTTTCAGTTGGTGTTTGATTTTCTCATTTATGGATTTTGATTTAAAATAGTTTTCGTCGAATCGTTTTGTTATGAGTTTTAAAGGCCCTGATATATGTATAGGGATATTTGGATATAGGAGATTGACATGTCAATTGGGTGAAATTATAGCAGTACTGCACCGTATTGTCTCTGATTATTTATTACGGATACCATTTCCTCGTGAAATGGGAAACCGACTGTTTATTACGGATACCATTTCCTCGTCAAATGGGAAACCGACTGTGAGAATACCCGGATACCATTTCCTCGTGAAATGGGAAACCGACTGTTTATATAGGGATACCATTTCATATGAAATGGGAAACCCGACTGTAAAACCCGTAATCCAGTCCTGAACACCCTGTTATGTGTATCACGGGCCAAATTTAGAATTTATTGGCAGAAAGTGTCTGGAAATAAAGAAAATAATATTGAACTGAATTCCATAAAGTTTTGACATATTGTATGTTTATATAGTTCAAAACGTTTGTTATATATTTTTATATATTTGAAAATTCTGTTTTTAAGCTTTACTGTTTACTTATAATTCTGCATTTCGGATTTATGAAATACTGGTTTAGATATCCTGTTTTATATTATATTACCGTTTATTTTAAGTGTACACCCACTAGGCAGTTTTGCTTAGCGCGTTAGTTTTGTTTCTAACGCGTAGGTACCAGGGATCCCGAAGAAGCTAAAGATTGAAGAGAGAGGGATTTGCTGACAGAGTCCCAGAGTTATCACAGTTGGGTAGCTATATTGTTGTTATATGTATATATTCTGAAAGCATGCATATACGGAGGATTTGTAAATATGTTTCGTAATATGTTTTATAATTATGTACTGTAATTAATTATTTTATGATTTCTGTCTTTTGTTATTAGAATGTTTGTAAATATTAAAGTCTGAATCGTTTTATTTTATAAAATGTGTTGGAAAGTCGCACTAAACGGCAGAGTGCGCAAATGTTTGAAATGATATTTGAAGTGTTTTTGTGCATTGTTGTGATTTGGGATTTTATTTGAAAAACAGGTTTTGGGAAAATCCGAAAAACAAACGGAACTCTGCCGAAATTTTATAAAAAGTTTTATTGATTGGGCTCACTCAAAAATGATTTTCAAAATAATAAACTCTATGGTTTTTCAATGCTTTGAAAATTTATTCTATGGGCTCACAATGATTTTGGAAATGTTTATGAATTTAGAAAGTTTTGAAAACCGGTAGCGCTTCCTGGGTCGATCCAGCCGGGTCGGGTCGAGGGGTGTTACATGGGATTTATCCCAAGCGTTATGAGCGTGTCATAAACTCCTTTTATTTGAATGATTAATAACAACTTTTATTAATGTTTAATCACATTTACAATTACAAGTCTTTAACACATAAACCCTAACAATCTCCCACTTACACTGAAGTAGGTGAGACATGTCTTATAGACCTAGACTCTCTAGGTGACCTTCAAACACTTTAGCTATTAAGGACTCTGTAAATGGATTAGCCAGGTTGTCCTGCGACGCGATCTTTGTCACGGTCACGTCTCTTCTCTGCACTATCTCTCTGATAAGATGATATTTCCTCTCTATATGATTCCCTCTTTTGTGGCTTCTCGATTCCTTGGAATTAGCCACCGCACCATTATTATTACAATAAAGTGCCATAGGCTTATCCAGATTTGGAATGACTTCCAGATCTTTTAAGAACTTGTGGAGCCATACAACCTCCTAAGCAACTTCACAAGCAGCTACATACTTGGTGTCCATTGTGGAATCAACAATGCAAGATTGCTTGATACTATGCCTCCACCACCAAAAGTTGAACCAAACGTGGATTTCCAATAATAGACCCACAGTTCTGAGCTCCAATAATATTTAGTAATATGAATTAAAACTCTTTAATTAATATTTCACGATTGTTAACCTCGGAGTTATTCCACTAAAAACCCGAGGCTGCACTATCAGAACTGTAGACGTGTTTATACAATATGAAGTCTTAGTCTCCATTGATATAGCTAATTGCATATAGTGTGATCCTCTACAAATAGTTCATAACTAGAGCTGGGTCATAAAGTCCATTATACCCCTCTAGAAATATCTTTTCCTTTAAGTACCATTGATTCTCAAATGAATCCTCTCCGTATATGACCATCATATACTCATTTTGAGATTTCATCTTACAATCTAGGATGTTCTTGTACAATACAAATGTATTACTGAATATAAAACATTTATAAACTAGAATGATAATCTGACTAATTCTTATTAAGTTTTTAATTGTTTACAATTACAAGTTTTAGGGCATAAATCACAACAATCTCCCACTTGCACTAAAGCAGATGGGACATGTTTCGTAATCCTAGACCCTCCAGGTGACCTTCAAACACTTTAGTCGTCAAGGTCTTCGTAAATGGATCAGCTAGGTTATCTTACGACGCAATCTTCGTCACGATCACGTCTCTTCGCTGCACTATCTCTCTGATGAGATGATATTTCCTCTCTATATGCTTCCCTTTTTTATGGCTTCTTGGTTCTTTGGAATTTGCCACAGCTCTACTTTTATCACAATAAAGTGTCATGAGACTATCCATATCTGGAACAACTTCCAGATCACTCAAGAACTTTCGGAGCTAAACAGCCTCCTTAGCTGCTTCACAAGCTGCTACATACTCGGCTTCTATGGTGGAATCAGCAATGCAAGATTGCTTGATACTCCTCCAAATTATGGCTCTACCACTAAGGGTAAATAACAACCCAGACATGGATTTTTCAGAATCCTTGTCTGACTGAAAATCAGAATCTGTATATCCTAATGGAATCAAATCCGGATGGGAATATACAAGTATATAGTTTTTCGTTCTCCGAAGATACTTGAGAATATGCTTAACAGCAACCCAATGATCCAATCCTGGGTTGGACTGATATCTACTGGCTACTCTCACTGTGAAGCAAATGTCGGGTCTTATGCATAACATAGCATACATAAGACTACCTATTGCGGGCACATAGCGAATCCGTCTCATATCCTCAATTTCGCGATGTGTCTTAGGACACTGTTCCTTAGACAAGTGAACTCCATGCCTTGAAGGTAAACTACCTTTCTTGGAGTTTTGCATCAAAAATCGCACAAGTATTTTGTCGATATACGATGCCTGAGACAGTGCTAACAATTTGTTCTTGCAATCCCTTATTAACTGGATCCCTATAACATAACTTGCCTTTCCCAAATCTTTCATTTGAAATTGGTTAGCAAGCCAACCCTTTACCTCTAACAATGTTCCTAAGTCATTCCCAATGAGTAGGATATCATCTACGTAAATGACAAAGAAAACTACTTTTTTTCAATGATGCGCTTGTATACATAAGGCTCATCAACGTTCTGCTCAAAGCCATAGGTTTTGATCGCAGTATCAAACCTAATGTTCAAAGATCTAAACGTCCTGCTTAAGTCCATAAATAGACCTTTGCAGTTTGCAAACCTTTTTCTCTTGATCTTGGGATACGAATCCCTCTGGTTGCATCATATAGATGCTCTCGTCTAGATTGACATTCAAGAATGCAGTCTTGACGTCCATTTGTTAGATTTCGTAATCAAAATAGGCAGCTATGGATAAGAGTATCCTAATAGACTTAAATATAGCTACTGGCGAGAAGGTTTCATCATAATCAATGCTTTCCTTCTGGGTGTAACCTTTAGCCACTAGCCTTACCTTGAAGGTATCTACGTTCCCATCTACTCCTCTCTTACGCTTGTAGATACACTTACATCCTATGGGTTTTATCCCATCTAGTAAGTCTACAAGTTCCCAGTCTGAGTTAGAGTACATGGACTCCATCTCGAGATTCATGGCTTTAAGCCATTCCACTTTGTCAGAATCTTCCATTGCATGTCTAAATGTCAATGGATCATCCACACTATCATCAGAAACGACACCTTGTGCCTCTCCAATGCCTAAGTAGCGATTAGGTTGACGAACAACCCTCCCACTACGTTCTAAATCTTTTAACACAATCTTACTACGAGTTTTATGATTACTTATATAATCCTCCTCAAGAAACGTTGCGTTTGTCGATACAAACACCTTGTTTTCTTGTAGATTATAAAAGAATCCACCTCAAGTTTCCTTTGGATACTCTACAAATAGGCATACTTGTGAGTGAGGTTTTAACTTTCCAGTTCTGTTCTTCAGTACATGTACTAGACACCCCCACATACAAAAATGTCGTAAACTAGTTTTATGACCATTCCACAACTCTATGGGAGTAATAGGAACAGACTTAGATGAAACTATATTCAGTACGTAAGCCGCAGTTTGTAGTGCATGTGATCGGTCATTTATTTTCATATATTTACGACCCTTAAACCGTATTTTTTAATTGTATTCTTGAGTATTTTTGGTGCTTTTCATGTGTTTTCCTTGAGTGTGCAGGTTTAGGGACCTAAGTGATGATTTTATATATTTTTGGGGAAAACGTATAATTTCAGTAACTTTGGGGAAGAGCATCGATGAAATAATGCTAAAGTTCTGGGGTCAAACTGTAAATTCAGAAAGTTGACCCCAGCAATTAATGAAACGGTGCGTTTTGATGGCAGCTGGGACTTAAGTTGAACGACGCCGTTTTGGACCAAAGCTTTGGTCCAAAACGACGTCGTTTTGGATAAAGAATAAAACAAAAAAAAATAAAAACCAGTCTCGCCATGCACAGCCCTCTCCTCCCGCGACCAGCCTCTCCTCGCGGCGCATCTCGCGGTGCAGACCAAGAGTCGTCCAGTGAGCTGCGCGATGACTGAGCGCGACCTGTGCTCGCGTGGGAAGCTCGCGGTGCAGAAAGAAGATGGCAGCAGCGAGCGTGGCGAGGAGGCAGCGCGACCAGTCCTTCCTCGGGTGCTGCTCGCAGTCCCAGCTCTTCCAACAGACCAGTGAAGGCCGCGACCAAGCCACCGCGACCACAGGTCGCGGTGGTGGTCGCGGTGAAGAAAAAAACGCGACCTAAGTTCGCATTATAAGAAGAAAAGTTGCAGAAACTTGCAGAGGAGAGAGAGCTCGTGGCAGCAGTCCAGGCAGCCTTCAAGCTGTTCCAAGGGTGATTTCAACCCTCCTTGCTCCTCCCAAACACATCCCAAGCATCACAAATCATCACAACATCTCTAAATCGCAAGTGTTCATCGAAGAAGACGAAGATCGAAAGCGGAGAAGTTCAAGCCGGACCAAAGCGGAACTTCGAGTCTTGAAAGCTTCAATGGGTTGTATTTCATCTCATTTATCTTCCTTGATTGTTCATTTATGATTATGAGTTGTTAGAACTATTGTTAGGTGATTTTCGGAACCGTAAACGGATTTGTATTATATTGTTTATGAATATATTTTCCATTTCCGTGATTGGAACCGTGTGACCACCTCGCATTACCCTCCATTGAATCCGTCTCATTTTATATTAATTGTTTTAGTTAATTTAATTTAGTTTAATTATCGAAAACCATGATTATGGGCTAAACTTGTGAGTTGGGGTTTTGATGGATCCTATTCTATGATGATTGAATGAATTGATTGTTTAATTTGTTGCGGTTGATTATTGTGTTGTTGAGTGGTTTTATTGTACTTAATGCTTTGAATGTGAAGGCCTACATTTAGATGATAAATTGGTGGTGTGTTATGTACCGAGAGGAGACGCCCACCACGTGCTCGATATAATGTCCACCACAAGTAAAATTGGATAGAGATATACTAATTTACTTGTGTGATCACATAGGGTGTTTATAGTGACTAATGCATTTCCATGCACTTGGATATACCATCGAGAGATAGGATATTAGTGTGTGCGGAATAGGTCCGATTTACCTCGAGAGGGGACTTTGGATAAATTAGATAAACACGATCATCATCATGCATAATTAAACCTCAACAATGTGCTTTCATGAAATTCAATCGGATGGATTAGGTGAATTCAAATACCCTAACTAATCTCTCATATTGGTTGCTTGCTTATTTTCATGTCTTTATATTTTTATCCTTTAATATCTTTCGATTATCCAAATAGAAATAAGCTTGGTTAATTTTAGTACTCAACGCCTAAATATCCCTGTGGAGACGATAATTTACTCATCATTTTATTACTTGTGCCGACCCCGTATACTTGCGGGTACAAAAAGTCGCATCAGCATGTCCCTGAAAGGAATATGGTAATGATGAGAAACTAAGCATAGATCTCACCATTTCCATCAGGGTCATATTTCTCCTCTCCGCAAAACCATTCTGCTGTGGTGTTCCTGGAAGCCATGAGTTGGGACACTATCCTATTCTCAACCATGTAGTCTTCAAACTCTTGGTCGAGATACTCACCCCCACGATCCGATCGGAGGGCTTTGATTGTGTTACTTAATTGATTTTTAACTTCAGTTCGGAATTCTTTGAACCTTTCAAAGGTTTCCGACTTACGTTGCAGTAGGTAAACATATGCGTATCTAGAGTAATCGTCAATAAATGTGACATAATACTTATAACCACCTCTAGCTCTAACACTCATAGGTCCGCAAACGTCTAAATGTATAAGCTCAAGTGGTTGCGTGGCTCTAATCCCTTTTCCTGTAAAAGATCTCTTGGTCATCTTACCCTCCAGACAAGATTCACAAACAGGTAAGACACCGATCTCTAACTGAATTAAAGATCTGCTTTTACTAGTCTGTTTATCCTATCAAGGTTTATATGTCCAAGTTTTAGATGCCACAAATACGTGTCATCATCTGGAGAAATCTTTTATCGCTTTGTTTTAGGTTTTTTAACTTTAAACAATTCAGTATTAAGCAGTGTTGTATGAATTAACAGTCTTAAAACATACAATTTATTTTCTATCATACCAGAACTAATATTCATTTTATTTCTTGAAATGATAACTGATTTATCATTAAAAGAAACTTTATGAAACTCTTTCAAGTAATCTGGATACAGAAATCAAATTCCTTGTAAATCCATGAATGAAAAAGACATTGTTCAATAAAAGAAAATAATTATTTATTTGTAATCTAACTACTTCCACTGCTCGTGCTCAAACGACATCCCTTGTTCCAATGCGTATAGTGAGGGACTCCTCTTCCAGCTTTTGTCCAAGAATCATTCCAATGTAAAGAAAAACAAAACTAGTTAGTGGCTCTTGAATCAACTATTCAAGGTGAAGAATCATCTTCCACAAAATAAGATTTAATGATAAGTAAATCTGATTAAACACTTTAACATATAAATTAGTTATTAATGAGATTTACCAAGTTTTTACTCCTAAAAACTAATCTCATTATTTGGTTCTTTTTAATTAAGTAATTAATCTTATTAATCTTCATTAATGTAAGAACCTAACTAATCAATTTAATTAAACTCTTTAATTAATGGATTAGTTAATATAATAAGAATTACCAAGTTTTTACTCCTAAAAACTAATCTCATGATTTGGTTCTTTTTAATTAAGTTTTTAATCTCATTTTAATTAAACTCTTTAATTAATGGATTAGTTAACATAATGCGAATTACCAAGTTTTTACTCCTAAAAACTAATCTCATTATTTGATTCTTTTGAATTAAGGAATTAATCTAATTAATCTTAATTAATCAAAGAACTAACTAATCTTCTAATTAAACTCTTTAACTTGTTGATTAGTTAATTAATGAATATTACCAAGTTTTTACACCTAAAAACTAAATCTATTATTTAATTGTCATTTATGAGATTGTTTTCTATTTTAATCCTATTAAAATAAAATAATATAATATGACAATTATACATGACATATTATTATACATGTGTAGGCACACCTAGATGACATTCATATGTATGACAATGCTTTAACATCCATATTATCATCACATTAAAATAAATAAAGTATACGTAATTGACCGAATGAGATGGGTTATCTAACTTAAACAACTCTAATTACAATTGTATTTCCAAGGTATTCCTTAGTCTTCAAGAGTTATTCTCCTAGTTGAATTCTTCTTGTCTTTGGTCTCCAATCAAGTCAAACTTGATTTCTAGAAAAAATCAACATTTTTTCCAGAGGTCCACATGTTACCTTAACATACACCCTAGGACCTTTCACCCACAATTTTTTGCTCAATTTTCCGTACTTTTTCCAGAAAATATTCGACAATATTTTTCTAGAAAAACTTGGCAAAAATTCATCCGAAAAAAAATTAGGAACAACCCTAACGCGAACGCGGCAACAGTCCTAGCGGCGGCTGGACACGCGCGGTCGCTGGGCACGCACGGCCACCAGCACTCGAGCGCATACGGCCGCTGCTGCGCTCGGGGCTGTGCAGTCCTTTTTTGTCGTTTCTTCTTCGCATCATCCTCTTCTTCGACTCTTTGTAGGGTAGATCGATTATAAGAATAACAATAAAAAAAATATATTCAAAAAAAAAAAAAACTTTTGCCATAAACAATTGGCCCAAAAATAAAAAAATCATCCTATAATTCATTTACCATATAATTAACGATCAATTGCGCTTTTAAAATTATACAATCAAATTATATAACAATAAAAACAAATCATACATTCTAGATTTGTGCCTACACAATAATATATCACAGATTAATAATAAAAAAATAATAATAATAAACAAGAAATATGCAGTTTTTCTTTTTCTATACAAAAACTTAGAACCAGGGGCTCTGATACCAATTGAAGGGAGTTTTAGAAGACGTTTGATTATCGTATAACATGTGGAATTAGGTTTCAAAAATTTTCTTTTAATTGAAAAACTATTTTTCAATCAGGAACGAGTTCTTGTATATATGCAGAAAACGATTCCATGAAACTACATACATTTTTCATGATTTTCTTTTTCTGAATCTTCGATCTACCAATAGATCTTCAGAACTATGACCCGCGGTCTGACAACGTGTGTGTGGTCACGTCATAGTAAGAGATGGAGGTCACATAAAAAGAACGGACGAAGAATCTCTCCTCCCTAAGGCTGGCCGAACCTGCAAGAAAGGGAATTAGAAAAAAAAAAAAAAAAAAAACCTTTTTTCTTTTCTTCCCTCTTTCTCTTGGCCGAATTCTCTATCTCTTTTCACTTGTGTGTTAAGTTAGGTTTTTCCTAACTATATAACTCTTATATAGTAGCTCTTTAGGGTTTTAGTTTGACCAAGTCAAAATAGGATTCCTAATCCCTTTTGTTTTTGGTCTCCTGAAGACTTTTAACTTTTGACTTTTAGGACTATTAAAATAATCTAATTATTTTAATTCTTTTGTTCTAGTCATTATTTAATAATATGACCTCATATTTAACAAATAGAATTAATAATTCATAATTATTAATTTCTATTATCTTATTAAATATTTAATTAATTAAATAATCACATTATTTAATTATTCTCTTTTATTTAAATCGCATTACTTTCGTAACACTATTAATTGGACCATCCAATTAATCTACCGTGACCCTCGTTACCAACAACCATAAAGGCTAGCAAGGGGACCTAATGGACCCACAGTTTTGAGCTCCAATAATACTTAGTAATATTAAGTAAAACTCTTTAATTAATATTTCACGATTATTAACCTCGGAGTTATTCCACTAAAAACTCGAGGCTGCACTCTCAGAACTGTAGATGTGTTTATACAATATGAAGTCTCAGTCTCCATTGATATAGCTAATTGCATATAGTGTGATCCTTCACAAATAGTTCATAACTAGAGCTAAGTCATAAGCCCGTTATACCCCTCTAGAAATATCTTTTCCTTTAAGTACCATTGATTATCTAATGAACAATTAAATCTTGCCTTCCTCACGGACGAAGGAGAATACTCATAATCGTTCAAACCCCGAATCAACTCTTAAGGGAACTACTCATCTACTTCAATAAAGAGGGAATGGATTCCACTATTGTGTTCAAATCTTCCCAGCCACAAGCCAAACCGCAACTCCAAGATACGAAGGTATTGGTCGAAATTCACATCAACCTCACTCATGGTAAATCAAAAGCCAGGATCTAACCTGAAGGAGTCAATAAGACACTCAGAATTAAGATCGCCTATAAATAGCAATCGTTTATCGATTATATATGAATCTCATCTATTAACGGATCTTGGTGAGAGATTCATATAAATCGTGGCTCAGTCCTATATGATCTTATCATATAAAGTGCCTCCATTCTCATATCAACTACATGAGCGGTCTAGGATAAGACCATCGTACTTTACAGAAAAGAACGCAGCAGTAGATCAATCACAAAACAAAGTACCCAGCTTTGTTCGCTCTCAACGGACTCTTTAGATTGCATGTTTCAAAATGAATCCTCTTTGTATATGACCATTATATACTCATTCTGAGATTACATCCTGCAATCTAGGAAGTTCTTGCACAATACGAATGTATTACTGAATATAAAACATTTATAAACTAGAATGATAATCTGAATAATTCTTATTAAGTCTTTAACCATTTACAATTACAGGCTTTAATGCATAAATCCCAAGAACCACAAGTGCCTAGGTAAGCTAGGTTAAATGCTTGCATGTTAGATTAAGACATTCTCAATCGGATAATACTCCAAAGTAACTCTTTATTCTTATATTATCCAATCATCGCTTTGGTTCAATCAGGACATTAAATTAACATCTTAATTAAGTCCTTTGTGAGTGTGACCCATCGTTTTAGAATCCATGAATTTAACTTGAGAGTGCCTAGGTAGGCTAGGTCAGTCCCAAAATATATTCTGAAAACCTATCCGTTAGGAAGTCAACCTTGATATTGACTCTTATGGACACCTTCGCATGGAGGACGAAAGCAAAGCCGTCTCGAGACGCCACTCGAGTCTCATGGTGTTGAACTAACAATAGAGACTGCGGGATATATAATGTCATATATCCCTCTCCCACTCACTATTTGTAGTTTAGAGTTTTCTATAAACTAAAAGTATCTAAAATTCTATGTTTCTAGTTTTTACTTAGATTCTACGGCTTATATAAAATCTAAGTTACTAGTTATAATAGATTATTCAATTTTAACCTTTAAAATATAATCTATTATTTAATTTCTAATCTATATAAACCATTTAAATAAATTAGAAACTATATGTGAAATTACCAAGTTTTAACTATTAAAACTAAATTTCATTATTTTGGTCCAATTATTATTTAAGTGTTTAATCAAATTAAACCTAATAATTAGATGGACCTAACTAATCTAATTTAAACAATTTAATTTTTAGATTAGTTCAATAATGAGAATTACCAAGTTTTTACTCCTAAAAACTAATCTCATTATTTGGTTATATTTTAATTAAGGTTTTAATCTTATTAATCTTAATTAACATAGGAACCTAACTAATCATTTTAATTAAACAATTTAATTTATGGATTACTTATTTTAATGGAAATTGCCAAGTTTTTACACCTAAAAACTAATTCCATTATTTAATTGCCAATTATGTAAACGTTTATAATTTTAATCACATTAAAATAAAACATTTAAACATCGCAATTATGGATGACATATTATAATGCAAGTGTAGACACCTAATCTAGATGACATTCATATGTATGATAATACTTTAAAAACACAATATTCATCACATGAAATATAATCAAAGCATACCTGAATGACTGAGTGACATGGGCTATCTAACTTAAACAACTCTAATTTACAATTGTTATCCAAGGCATTCCTAGGTCTTTAAGTGTCATTCTTCAAGTTGAACTCTTCTTGTCTTTGGTCTCCAATCAAGTCAAACTTGATTTCCTTCTGTAGTGAACTTCTGTTCCACGGTCCACGAGTTACCTTAACACGCACCTAAGGTCCAGACGAAGCCCTAAACAGCCCTAAGACACTCGAAGCAGCGTGCACCCATGGTGCTCGCTGCCCTCACGTGAGCTTCACTTTTGTACGCGTTTGTTGGTTGTTCGCCCACAGTTTTTCGCTCTAATTTTCTATATTTTTCCCAAAAAAATAATCATTAATATTTTTCAGAAAAAAAAAAACTAGCAAAAAATCGTCCGCAAAAAACCATGGAAACAGCCTCTCGAAGACACGGCAGCAGCCAGCACACAGCCTCACGCGCGGCTCCTGCTGCGCACGACAACCAGCGGGTGGGGCACGCGGCCGCTGCTGCGCGTGGCCGCTGTGCGCAGGGGCTGCTGCTGTCCCTTTTTTTTTTTTTCCTTCTTCGTATTACCCGCATCCACGACCTTCTCATACTTCAAATCGATTACGAATAAAAATAAATAAAGCAAGAAAAAAAATACAAAAATAAATAAATAAATAAATAAAATCACCATAAACACTTGGCTTCAACCAAAAACAAAAGAAATGAACCTAAACCCATATAACCATATTAATGATCATCCGTGTTTTATTTAAATATAATCAAATCATATTATAATAAAAATATACAGATCTAGATCTTGTGCCTACACATATCATATATCAAGAATCAAGAATCTTAAATAAAAACAAGAAACAAAAAAGATGTAGTTTTTCTTTTGCGTATATACAAAAACTTCATAACCTAGCTCTGATACCAATTGAAGGGTATAAAATAATTGTTTTATCATATAAACAGTGCGAAATAGGTTTCAAAAATTTTCTTTTTCATTAAAAACAGTTTTCAATCAAGAACGAGTTCCTATATATACGTAGAAAAAAATTTCTAAACTACAGTACCTTTTCTGTTGCTTTTGAATCAAGAGACCAGATCTTCCGAGTTATGACCCACGGTCTGCCAACGCATGTGTGGGCACGTCATGGTGAGAGATGGAGGCTACAGGAAAAAGAACGGAGAAGACTTCTTCTTTTAGCTTGGCCGGCCGAACCCCTGCAAGAAAAGAGTAAAAAAACTTCTTTTTTCTTTTCTCTCTTTCTCTCTTAGTTGGCTGAATTTGCCTTTTCTTTTTCTCTTAGGTTAGGTCAAATTTTTCTAGTAATATAACACTTATATACTAGGCTTTAAGGGTTTCAGTTTGACCAAGTCAAATAGGATTCTAAATCCTTTTATTTTGGTCTTCCTATAGACTTGAACCTGTGACCTGTTGAACAATTAAAATAATCAAATTATTTTAATGTTTTTTGTCCCTGTCACAGTTTGATCCTATAACCTCTTATTTATTAAGTAAAATTTAATAATTCATAATTATTAATATTCTTTTACTTTATTAAACAGCTAATAAAATAATTACATTATTTAATTATTCTCTTTAATTAAATTGTGTTACTTGCGTAACACTATTAATTGGACAATCCAATTAATTTATCGTGACCCATATTACCAACAACCATAAGGGCTAATAAGGGGACCTAATAAACCCACAGTTTTGAGCTCCAATAATACTTAGTAATATTAATTAAATTCTTTAATTAATATTTCATGATTATTAACCTCGGAATTATTCTACTAAAAACCCGCGACTGCACTCTCTGTGTCCATTGATATAACTATTTATATATAGTGTGATCCTCCACAAGTAGTTCATAGCTAGAACTGAGTCATAATATCCGTTATACCCCTCTAGTTATATCTATTTCTTTAAGCACCATTGATTCTATAATGAACTATTGAATCCTATCTCCCTCACGGAAGAAGGAGAGGCCTCGTAATTGTCCAAGCCCTAAATCAATCCTTAAGGGAACTACTAATCTACTTTAATCAAGAAGGAGTGGATTTCATTATTGTGTTCATACCTTCCCAGCCACAAACCAAATCGCAACTCTAAGATATGGAGGTATTGGTCGAGAATATTACATTGACCACACTCATGGTAAATCAGAAGCCACGATCCAACCTGAAGGAGTCGATAATACACTCAGGATTAAGATCACCTATAAATAGTCATCGTTTATCGATATATATGAATCTCATCTACTAACGGATCTTAGTGAGAGATTCATATAAATCGTGGCTCAATCCTATATGATCTCATCATATAAGGTGCCTCCATTCTCATGTCAACTACAGAGCGGTCTAGGATAAGACTGCCGTACATTATAGAATAGACCGCAGCAGTAGATCAACTACAACTAAAGTACCTAACTTTATTTGTTCTCTACGGACTCTTTAGATTGCATGTCTCAAAATGAATCCTACTGTATATGACTTTCATATACTCATTTATTACATCTTGTAATCTTGGATGTTATTGCACAATTTGAATGTTTAAATAAATATAAAACATTTTTAATTCGAATGATAAACTGTTAATTCTTATTAAGTCTAAAACATTTACAAATACAAGTTTTAGGGCATAAATCCCAACAGAAGGGGCTACCTGGCCCTCATCGACCTAGACTACCTTGGAGGAGTGGGAAGGCAACCTTTTTCCAACAAGTTGCTTCATTGCAACATCAAAATCAACCACCTTCCCTTTACTGTGGCCGCCCGCAAAGAAAGCAGGAGCAGGTAGTGGAGAAGATGGAGGAGGTCCTTCAGAAGTGGGGGCTAGCCACCCTGACTGGGCTCCTCCACCTTAGCTTTCTTTGAAGAAGCTGCAAAGGGAGAATCGTTAGAGCACCTCTTGGCCATGGGACACTTCGTCACATTTAGCCTCCCTAGTTAATATTGTTGTTATAGTTGTGGTTCCTAGCACTGTTGTTGTTGTTGAAGTTGTAGTTACTATTGGTGTTGTTGCTGTTGTTGTTGTTGTTATTGTTACTGGTGTTGTAGTTGTTGTTGCTGACAGCGAGATTGTGTGCGAGTTGGCTCCTGAACTTGAACCTACTCGTCCAACTTAGTCCCTTCGCTTCCCGAGCTCGGAATGTATGGCTCGGCGACCTCTTGAATATCGTGTGCAAATGTAAAGCTGGGGAACCTCTCTATGATCAGGAGTGAGCTTAAGCTAACTATAAGCTCTTTCGTGATCCGCCTGTGTTCAACGAGCTCCCTTAGTTCCTTCGGGATCAAAGCCTTCAGAGCTTCAAGCACTTCCCTCTCCTCCTCAAAAATTACAGGATCTTGACCTGTACCATCTGCAGATGAAGAAAAAAGAAATCAATAAAAAACAGTTAACCACGCAAGCCGACTCTATTGACACCTGCGAACTAGACTTACTAGGCGTCAATATGAAGCTCTTATTTTCGATGAGCTCGATCTCTGGCCCCTTAATAAAGAAGTAGGTCATTTTGTAAGTCCCTATATTCAGCCCAGAGTCTGCCTACAACAACTCCTTATACTCCTCTACTCGCACACCAAGGTAGTATATCCTATCATGTGGAGTTCCCTAAGATGAGCCCCTTAGTAGAGGACACGTCTTCAGATAGTAACAAAACCTAATGACATTGTCACTCGGAGGAGAGATCCCGTGCTTCATAATCAAGAGATAGAGGTAATCAACTGGGCATACGAGCTGGAGGTAAGCTACATCGGTGACACGTCCAGAAAATGGATTTCTACTCCCAAGTGCAGGAGTGTCGAAGTAATAAATTAATCCGGTGAGACCGGGGTCGATCCACGAGGAAGAAGATTTAGATCCTGCAAAAACCAACAAAAATCTACAAGGAAAATATAATAGGAAAGAAAATATTATGAAATGAAGATAGGTATAATGGTGAAACAAATTAAATTAAAATATGCTAAGGTTAGAGGTTCCACTCTTGGTATATTGTTTAAGTTATATTTAACTCATTTTTATCACTCAATTGGAATCCACACATAAAGGAGGTTCCAATCGGAAGTTAGACCATTTAAGTTCTTTACACATCTATCAAGTTATATTTCTTTTTTTTTAGTTATATTACAATGGATACTCTACACTTCTTATGTTAAATGGGTTCAAGTACTTATTGTGCCAATCAACTACCATAAATCAAGATTCCTTTGTCAGATGCAGGTATAACCATGCGGTTCTAGACGGATTCAAGTATTTATGGTGTTGTTTGTCTACAATGAATTAAGAATCCTTGGTCAGAGGTACAGGTATAACCATGCGGTTCTAGACGGATTCAAGTATTCATTGTGCCAAGAATTGTCTACAATAAGTCAAGATCCCTACTTCACATAAGAGTAAGAGATGAAAATTCAATTCAATTCAATAAGAAAAGTAATATAAAGCATGTAGATAAATTTACACAAATGAATATAAACTTTAAGACCATGTTAAGAGTTAAATATATCTTTATTCACATACCAAGAGCTTCACCCTTCACCTTAGGAAAAAGAGAATTTAGCTACTCATGATAGAAGAAAGAAAACAAGTAGAAGAAATAAAATGAGCAAGAGAGAAATTAGATTATCATAAAAGTTCAACAATACAATAATGTAAGGTGAATTTGGCAAGGAACTCAAGCTGCCCTCAAGCTTTTACAAGGCCTTTATTTATGACACATTGAGAGGCAAACAAGTCAAAAACGGTAGGAATAAATTAATGCAAGTTGATTGAATTTGGTAAGATAAAGTTGTCAACTTTGGTGTCTTCCATACATGCACCGAATTGTCTACTGCATTAGGCGCCGTTCCTTTGAAAATTTGATCTCGTGATAAACATCAAAGTTGTCGATAATTCTCTTATCTTTCTGGAATGATAAGACTCATAATATTTGGAATTTTCTAAAGAAAGTTATGGCCCAAAGAGTGAAGACTGCCCAATTTACGCGGCCATGCAAACCAGCCCAAGATAATCCAATTTTTGACTTTAAAGGAGTCCAAATCTGACAAGGGTTTATAAACCAAACTCATAGGGCTATGCGTTATCTTTCCAACACTATCAAGAACGTAGTGATTGGATATTTGAGTGCAAAGTTATGACCATTACACTGAACCTGCATCAAAATAGAAAGTTTAACAATTAAGTGCAGTTATAAACAAGTTAGATAATTTGATGACACTAATAGTATAAAATAATGGTTTTAACCTTTATTATTATACAAATTTAAGTGTTCATCAATCGGAGCGAGCTTTAGAAGGTTCAAGACATCAATAAGGAAACCTGGGAAAAGAAACCCCAGCCCATCGAGCAGATGATACTGGCTGATCGCTATATAGCTAGGGGGAGGATAGGCAGACCTATCCATTATGCCAGGTGCCAGCACTCTATGTCCCCTGGGGAGGTGGAAAGTCTCTGCAAAACTCTTCAAATCCCCCCTGAAAATCCTGGAGGGGGCTGACATGAAGGTTTTAACTCTTCGTTGTGACTTTCTATAAGCGGCCCTTAGAAGGTCACCTCCCCGAGACAGCCTAACTTTCTAACGGCCTGAGATGGAAACCTCTGCGCCTTTATGCTCGCGACACTTCCAATTGCTCAAGCTAGACATCTACAACAAGGAGAAGCCTAAGGTTAGCCAATTAGCAAAAAAGGAGCATAGACACCTATAGCAACCTAAAGCTCGAGCCAAAAGCACCAAAGGACCATGGTTATTTAACTCGACTCAACCCAAAAAAAACCAAAAAAAAAAACAAACTACAAGTTCCAGGCCCTAAAGAAGATTTAAACGCACTGGAGAACCAAAACGAAGGATCTAGGAAACCAAAAAGGGCGAGGAAAAACAAATGCAAAAACATAACAAAGAGGAAGGAAGGAAAAACCGTAAGTAAGCAAAGCTTAATATTCACTGAAGGCAAGTCACTGGCGAATCTCCTTCACGCTAAAAATAAAGCTCCAGAACATTTGCAGCAACTGAGAACGGCGAAAGGAATCAAGAAACCTGTTTCCTGGAAAACTACGTTCGACAGAAAAGGGAGAAAATTTTCAGGAAAAGTTTGAAGTCTGGTGAAAATGGGAGAAAAATAATGGAGGATGCCCTATATGTAACCAAAAATCCCAGCCGTTAGATTGAAGTAATAATGGCCTGAAAGAAATCTACGGCCAAGGTTCAACATGGGGATTTGGCGGGATACTCAAAAGGCCACCGATTTAACATACGCATTTAATGCAACTGATGACGTGGCATTTGACGTGACAGTTTCCACTCACCAGAAGAGCAACCGCCTTTGTGACCTGGCACCAGCGATCTAGAAAGACGTCTCATGGCCTCCCTAACGAGACTTGGAAACACTCCTCGAAACTCCCAGCTCGCTAAAACTACGAGAAACTGATTCAGCTTCCACCACAAGATTTTCTAGTTAGAAGCTGGGGGGCAAATGTTATGTGTCAAATTCCATTAAGCTCAAGTAGGCCCAGAGACATTAAGAAAGCCCAATGGACCTTGGTAAACTAACAAGGCCAAGCAGGCTCGAGAAAGCCACGAGGCCCAACAAGCTGAAGAAACCAATAGAACCCAATACGACAAGCAAGTCCATTCCAATAGATGTAAAGAGAAAAGCTTTATGTGAGCTGCCACGCGTAAACTACCTGAAAGAGTTAAGCGCCACCTCTCATCAACAACATAACTCCAGCTCGCATGACACCTAGCTCAAAGCCAGTTACAAAAGGAATCCTAAGAATAACGAGATTCGACCCGGTCAACTCGTAGAGTCCCAATCAAACTCAATCTCCTTGATTTCAGCAATCATGTTTCAATTAGAAGATGATTCATAGGGATATAGTTTAACCCCTAATTTCTTGTAATCACATTCCATATAAAACAGGTTGACTCCACCCTTTCACACTATAAAAGGGGTGGAGTATCACTATTACAAAGGTTACGAATTTTCCAAAAAACAAACACGTATAGCGAGCTCCGCATACTCGTTCAGTAAGCTCGACTTAAATATGAAGAACAGTGGATGTAAGCATTCCTCTCAGCCGAACCACTTTAAAAATCTCTTGTGTCAACCTTATTTTATTATTTTCGTCATTCGATTCATTATTATTTACGTTGACCATATTCATACGTCAACGGTTATAAAATTTAATTTTTTTTAAAAAAACACTTGAAAATGATTAAATAATAAAATTGTAGGAAAAACACGCGGTGAAAGCATAGAACACGGTGGGGTTGGTAATAAAACATTTTCCTTTTAAAAACGAGAGTGGACATTAACCCTTGATTAATTAATATACATAAAAAGGTGTAATACCTTTTTAAACCATGAAAGATTGATGTTGCGTCGAGATAATACCGCAAGATCTTCCAATCCAATCACGAACGTGGATCACCTTGGAGTGTGAGCTCCCTTTCTTTGAATTGTGTACCTGAGGATGAGAAACAAAAAACTTTTCTTTTTCTATTAGTCATAAAAACCCTCAAGAGAAAACGAAGAACGTGAAATCACTTTTGAATTCAAAACGTGAAATCACTTTTGAATTCACAATCTCTCGATTGAAACTCACGTGATCCTAAGTCGATCTTGTGCTCAAAGCCTTTTGGTGTAAAAGCTAGTAGTGCACTATTGAACCTAGACGTTTTTGCTCTTTTTTCTCTTGGCTGAATTCTCACACACCTATTGCTTTAGTTGGCCAATTTTTCTTGGCTTCACAAAGCTCACAAAATCTCACCAATTGCATCAATTCCTTGAATGGCCGAACCCTCTTGCTAGGTGACTATAGGTGGCCGAAAATCCACACTTGGGAGGATTTGTGTTTCACCCAAAAAACTATAAACTTGAGAGTTCAATTCTATCCAAACTAGTAAGTGTATTATCCAATAATTAAATTAATGGATATTAAGTAATTGTGACATAATCAAAACTTCCTAATTTGACACAAAAGTCAACTTAGAATTTTGACAATTATCAAAAACTTCCTAATTTGATTTGATAAATAATTCATATTATTTATCACCTTATCAAATAAAGTTTTTGATACTTATCATACTATCATCAATAGTACGAAACTAGGAATCTACTTCTTAATAGAAAAGTAGTTTGACTTTTAATTAAATAATTAATTAATTAATTTACATTTAATTAAATAATAAAATAAAACAAAGTAATCAGCTAATTAAATTAGCTAATGCTACCCAAGCCATTCAACATGGACTAAACTTTGTTTTTCTATTTTATTAATCACATTGGACTTCTACAATAAGTCCACATGGGAACTAGACTCATTCTTACTAAAAGAAACAAGTGCACAAGCTTTTATTTAATATATTAATATAATTTCAATAGCCCATTTATATTAAATGTGCAAATTATATTATTAATATATTAATGGAATGCTAAATACACTCCAATAGGGCTGCCCAAGCAATCACACATCCTTGGTCGCCCATCTTAATTACTTTAACGAGTTACCGCGTGTCTTGATCGAATACAAGACCACACCTCTCAAACCTTTTGGAAAAAATCCAAAAATAATTCTTAGATAGACCAAATAAATGGTCCGGTAGAACATAACAAATGATCCATTCAAATTCGTGTGGATTGGGGATTTTGGCGAGCTATCTAAATTTAAGCTCCAATAGATATAATCTAATCATAATCAACAAATAATTCACTTAGGTCCGATCTATTAATTTTAGTTCATTCCACTAAAGAACTAAAATTGAACTCTTAAATAAAGATAGAATAAGTTTAGTGTATTCATTCATATCCTAGACAACCTTAATGGAGAAGTGTATCCTCGTGAAAAATACCAGTAATCGCCAAAAGCTCATAGACCGCCTATAGCTTTTCAAGTTACCATATTCACTCATATGACCACATTTTGAACTTGGATATTTTGACTTGTCCAGAAGCCATGTTTCAATGGTCACTATTGAAAACTTAACTTTAAAATTTAATATCTAATATCTCAAAATATCCATATGATGGTATTCTGCTAACATTTAATAAATGTAGTTTCGATGTCCATATCTATAAATAAAGTCCTCTATCGATATACAAGTGAATACTACCAAACCATCGAGGATAGACTATATGATATAATCGTACTCATTGACAGCTCAAATAATAACGCTTGCAACTATAATTCCATCATTTATCTCATGATTAAGATATACTCTCTGATTGTCTCAATTGAATACTTTTGTCCGCTGACGATTGTGGATAAAGTTTTCTTTATCGATCCTATTTGATGCACCTAGTGCATTAGATTTTTTTGTCCAAAGACACTGCACTTCAATAATTATAGACTCATCATATCACATGATCCCGTTCAAATGCCAATAAAAGAATCTACAACTTTAACAAGGTAAAGACGCCTAACTTTTATCTTAAGTTGTGAATGTTGTTTGAGAATAACTAAAGAATTATGTCTACCTCATACATATCCAGATATACGTACAATTCTTTACTTCTCATAATCTTTTGACCTTATGATTATTTACTTTTGACAACTATAAATACTATAAGTTTTTTTTTTTTTTGAGAAATAAATGCTATAAGATTTGTTAAAACATAAATTACTTTATTATTATGAAAAAATTGTCAAAAATACTATTACACTCTTGCTATTGAGTATAATTCTAATAAAAATAAATATGAGAAAATTCATTAAAAATATAAATATAAATATTAAAAAAATCTTAAAATTAATATTATTTATTAAAAATTAGATAAAAATTTAAGATTGAATACTTATAAAAATTAAAATATAATAATAAAACTGCAATATATATAAATTTATATTTTTATAATATATATAATGTATATATACTATTTAATATATTCTAAAATATGTATATATAATATTTTAACATTTTAATTTTTTTTAATTAAATTTTGAGTTTTATAATTAATAACTCATGTTACTTTAAGATTTTTTTAATTTTTTAATTTTTAATGAAATTTATCTATTTATTTTTTATTTAATCCTTTTTAAATGTTTTTTTAAAATTAAGATTTTATAACACATATTAATTTTTTATTGGACTATCGAAATTAGTAAAATTGTCAAAATATAAAATGCTGGAGAGTAAAATTGACTTTCCAATTTAATAATTTAGTTAAAAAAGGATAAAATGATAAATTTATATTTTATATCAAGTTTGACCGATAAAATTTTGGTTATAAGGACTAACTTGATATATTTTGAAAAAATTAAGGACTATATATGTTAAAAAATAAAAATAAATCAAAAGGTGATATTTCTAAATAAGTTAGGGATAAATTGATAAATATTTAAGGTTTGAATTATAGTTTTAAATAAAAATACTGTTTCGTTGTAATATAACTAAATTTTAAAATATTCCATTAAAATTTGCCCAAAAAAATATAGAATTTTTTGTGAAAATCTCCTCCATACAATTTGTTTCACAAATATATATTTTTTATTTTTCTTCAACATCACCGATCATCATTCAACTCCATCTTCATCCTTAACATCATCACAAACCCATCAATTTCTTCTTAACTCATTTTCATTACCACTAACCAACATAAAATAATTAATTTCCACCTTAATAATCATCATTAATAAACATCAAAAGGAAAAAAAAAATTAAAAAGTTGCATTTTACCAAAATCTCCATCTTCTTTTTCTTCTTCAATCATCATCAACAACAATTTTTTTTCTCAATCATCCTTATCAAATACATCTTCTTCTTTTTATTGTCAAACAAAAAATCTCATTGGACATCTCTATCCACCAAACCAACAAAAATTTGCAAACACAAACTCAAATCTCTATTGGAGATCTTCACCCACCAAACCCCTAACCGCCACCACCCCTCTCCCTCCACGCGCTTCCGCTCCACCAACGCCACCACCTTCTCTCCATCTTCTACGACCACCATGTGCCACCGCCGTTCTCTCCCTTCCATGGCGAGCTCCTTCAAATATTTTTCAAATATTTATTTACTTTTCAAATACTTGTGTGAATCATTTATTGGACAATGTGATTTTTTTGTTTTATTAACACTTAAGAGGTAATTTAGACATTTCATAATGTTTGGCCGATCAACTGTTAACTTTAACGGTCAAATGATTAGTCAAAGGTACCTGTCAATTCGACAAGAAGTTTGATTGCACATACACTAAGGAGGTGTATTTAATCTATATTTTTAAAGATTTTTATAGTTTTTTTTTTTAAGTGAATGAATTTTATAGAGTTCATAAATTTCTATTAACTTTTATAGATATTATATAATTATAATAGACTTTCGAAAACTTTTATAGACTTTTATTTTTGAAGAATATGTCGATAAACTTTTAATGACTTTTAAAAATATAAATACACTAGGTATTATATATGTCTAAGTTGTTTTATTGATGTTTGATCTAATTTTTCTGCAGTCTATAATTAATGCATTTTAAATTATTATTTTTAAAAATATTTTCGACATATTGAATAGCTAAAGAAAAAAAAAATGATAATGTATATTCATATTTAACCCTTCTACACTTTTTTTCTTGTAGTGGTATTCTTATTTTTCTTTTTGTTTTGGTACTGCATGATAGGATGCAAGTTGATTACTTTTTTTTTAGTTATTCTTTTTTAATAATAATTTTAATAATAAATGATAATAAAAATTATCAATAATTTTTTTTTTTTTAAATTATTTGTCAGAAAGTCTCAATAATAATGAAATTATCGATATCGACGAAAACTGCAGTAAAATATACTGGAAGTAGAAAATTTTAGCTAAAAATGTAATTTTTTATGAAACTTAATCTAACAAAAAAAAAAGGTATTTTTTTAAGTGCATATACTATCTAATAAATAACAACTATATAATATAGATATAAATATAATACATATACGAGTTTTAAAAATACATTATATAAACTATAGAAATTTCAATAATAAAACGAAAATTTAGGTGATCCAAACAGGGTGACTTAAAAGTCCTGAGCCGGGTAAGAAAGATAATAATCCACTAAGCCGTTAACAGAAACCTCCCTCATATTATATATATATATATATATATATATATATATAACCAGGTAGTTAAAAAACTTACACAAACAACACATATCTATCTCTCTCTCTGTTTCACAAGAATGACAAGAGAAATGAGGAGTAGATTCTAAAGAGTTGAACTGGTGGTAAAAGATGGCAGGGCAGTCAAGAAAATGGATGATACTGATAGCAACAACATGGATACAAGCATTTACAGGGACAAATTTCGACTTCTCATCCTACTCTTCCACACTGAAGTCGGTTCTGGGAATATCACAAGTTGAGTTGAACTATTTGTCAGTGGCTTCCGACATGGGCAAAGCTCTCGGGTGGTGTTCTGGGGTACTTCTAATGTGTTTGCCTCTATGGCTGGTCATGTTTATGGCTACTTTCATGGGGCTCTTCGGTTATGGACTTCAGTGGATTGTCCTTCAAAAACTCATCGTTTTGCCATATTCTCTGGTTAGTCCTTTCTTCAAATAATAGTGAAGTTTGTTTCTTACACAAAAACAGACAACCACCACATAATTTCAAAACCATATTGTTTCCCTTTTGTTAATAAAAACAACTTTTAAGTATAGAAACCGCTAAAGCTATCTAATCTACCTAACATTCTCATCTAACATTCTAAAAGAAAAAAGGCATGTCACCCATGTTACATAATATTATGAAAATTTAAATGGAGTCTTCCACTTGTACTCAATAAAAAACCAATCAACAAAATCATGGCATCACCACTTTGTGAGAAAATTCAATGCAGATTTAGGCCGAATTTCAAAACCATCCAATCTATATTCACTTAATTCAAAGACAAGAAAAGGTGTATATGCAAACATGTACACACACTAACACCTAACAAAAAAAGAGGTGGTCTTAAGTAATTATTTTTCTTATAGAGTCCATTTGCTTCATGATTTCGGTACATTAATTATGCTGTTAACATAAATTATTTGGCAGGTATTTCTACTATGTCTATTAGCAGGGTGTAGCATTTGCTGGTTCAATACAGTGTGTTATGTTTTATGCATTCGAAATTTTCCGACCAACCGAGCATTTGCATTGTCCCTTAGCATCAGTTTCAATGGTGTAAGTGCCGCTCTCTACACTCTCCTTGCCAACGCAATAGACCCCGATGATGACACCCTCTATCTCTTCCTAAATGCCATTGTCCCTCTTTTTGCATCCAGTTTAGCACTCATCCCAATCCTCCGTCAACCGCCCTCTCAGCAACTCTCAGCTGATGCCACTCGCCGTGACTCCTTCAATTTTCTCATCCTCAATATTTTAGCAGTTATAGCTGGTCTATATCTTCTCCTCCTGAACTCACTATCTTCTACTGTATTAAGGGCACGCATTCTCTTCGCAGGAGCTATGATTCTTTTATTCCTACCCTTGTGTTTACCTGGCATTGTCTATGCTAGAAACTGGGCTAATCGAACCATCCACACAAGATTTCGTTTTGATCTCTCGAGCTTCAATTTGGTTGACATCGATGACCTTGAACTCCACAAAGAGCTTATTGAAAGTGATCAAAGTAATGGTTTAAGTGGCTGTTCATTCAGCGTTATACACAAAGAAGGATGTTTTGGGAAAGTGATGGAAAAAGATAGGTTAACAATGCTGGGTGAGGAACATCCAGCAAGACTTCTGGTGCAGAAATGGGATTTCTGGCTTTATTATTTGGCATATTTTTGTGGAGGAACAGTAGGACTGGTCTATAGTAATAATTTAGGACAGATAGCGCAATCACTTGGATACTACTCCCAACTGAATTCTCTCATTACACTCTATTCCACATGCTCATTCTTTGGACGTCTGCTCTCGGCTGCACCAGATTTTCTACGTGAGTAAGTATCTACCTGCATAAAATCAATTATATTGTGTTTAGTACGATTTAGAAATGAAATGAGTTTTAATATGCTGCGTTCAGGGTGCACTAAATAGAGAGGAAATAATATCCTGCACAAACAACATGCAATTTGAATGAACACAGGATTTTGTTACGGTTTAATATGTATAGATATCTGAAACTATTCTAAAATCCATTTGCTTCATAATTGAAGAATGAGTTCTAATGTGATGGCATTAGATTAGACCAAAAAGAAAAGACAATCCTGCAAAAATTGCCGGCAAATTTGAAAATAGAATAGTCCTTATTCTTTTAGTTAATCACAGAGGTCATATAATTAAAATTCACATTCAAGTTGCTTCAAGCACAATTTTGATCTTAAGAAACAAAGAACTGAAACTAGAATGTCTTACCAATGCAGCAAGGTGTACTTTGCAAGAACAGGATGGTTTGCAGTCGCAGTTGTGCCGACACATATTGCTTTCCTTTTGCTTATTGCATCAGGCAGTGACGCCGCTTTGCATGCTGCAACAGGCCTGATAGGGCTAAGCTCTGGGTTTGTTTTTTCAGCGGCTGTTTCTATTACATCGGAGCTATTTGGACCAAACAGTGCTGGCATAAACCACAACATCCTCATCACCAACATTCCCCTTGGATCACTCCTTTATGGCCTTCTTGCAGCTCTAGTCTATGATGACCATGCAACAAGTTCGAGCCAGGAAAGCTTATTGCGCGAAGCAACCGTGTGCATGGGAAGGCAGTGTTATATGCAGACATTTATATGGTGGGCATGCATTTCCTTGTTAGGCCTAATCTCAAGTTTTATGCTTTTTCTGAGGACCAGGCTTGCCTATGACCGCTTTGAAAGGACCCAATTTCATGGGATTTAATTTTAGTGATAAGCTTTGATATATCACGATTTCAGAGAGATGAGAAAAAACTGATACAATTCATAGAATGAAGATAAAGGTAACAGAAATGCTTTATTCTCCAAATGTATAAACTATACGGTCAATAACTAAATCACGTAAGAGAAGTAAACTGCAGTATGGTCAATGTGGTTAGACTATTCCTCCTGTCTAGTGGGTGTCATATGGTCAATAAATGGACCTAATACAAGTTTCTGTATTGAATTTGTTCAAAAAGTAGGCATAATATGGACATATCAATTGATAAGATTAAAATATAAATAAGTTTTTTTTTATTTATTTAGATTATTTTCTCGTTTATTTATTGGTTTTTAGATATCTATTCATTTTGTTTTGTATTCCAAATCTATTTTATCTTTACTTTTGTTTTAGTTTTTTGATCTAGTTTCTCTCTCTCTCTCTCTCTCTCTTTTTTTTTTTTTATTTGTTTTGAATTGAAAGATGTTTGTCTTGGAAATAGAACAAGGGTATTTTTTTAAAAAAAAAAAAAAAATCCATTTTAGGTTCTATAAAAACTGAAATTATTAAATTCGCATTAGTTACAAAAATTAGGCATCAATAGGTGATATAAAGAAAAAGAACCCAGAATAAGACATTGCCAGCAAAACAGAAATATTACGATCCAACTTAACTACACTGTAAGTCTGTAACAAGTTCTACTGGAGTTCAGTGTACCTAAAGCATAGTATTTTCAGACAAATAATATCACAGAATAGATATTAAGCTGACAATCTTATCCAATAAAAATAGGTGTATCTGCGCTCTCACCATTTTCACTGTGTTCAAATTTAGATGGAATATCACCTCTGAGAATTTGAGCTCTGAATATGATTTTATCCTCTCTGAATTCCATGAGTTCAAATACACATGCATCTCCAACCTTCAGCTTATTGTCGATGGTAAATGTTTTCCAGCTTGAATCAAACCTTTTACGGTATTGACATTTTCCATAATAAACCATCTTCCACTCCTTGCCCTTGTACGAGAGAAAAGTAGGGATGTCTCGTGAAGGAAGTAGAGAATGGATTTTAGATGGAAGACCCTAATATCAACAAATGAATATCTGTTAATCAACCTAAGCTTTACAACAAACTGCTGATCTCATTTTTCTAAAAGTGAAACATCCCTACGGATTATGGCATTGGAAAGACATAACATTTAGTTACACAACCAAGGAAATCAATGGGGATAAAAAACCTTCTTACCAGAAGGTAGAAATTTCACATTAATAACAATAATGTGTGCCAATTGTTTAGTTTTTGTTTCTTTTCTTTTCTTTCTAACCAAATATGTATTGTTACAGGGAACCACATAGTTTAGTTGCATGATATGCATCACTTATGAATTATAATAGCAACAATCATCTAGATGTGCATTAAAATGGTACATCACCACATGCTACATTTACCAAGTTCACTGAACAGTTAATTTACCAAGTTCACCACTTACCATTTGATACAAGGGATAAAGATGTGATTTTGCAAGAATTATGTGGAAGAATGGTTTCCCTGACAAAGGCCAAAATTCATCCCCACGAACCTCAATTGCTATAGGATTTGATGTGGGCACAAGTCGAGAGTCCTCCAGTTCAGCATTCTCAATTTTTTTTCCTTGACTTCTTTTAGAAATACCCATCTGCAATTCTCAAAGTTCTACCATTACTATAAATCAAAATCCCATCTACTAAGCAGAAGTAATAAAATTAAAAATGAAAAAATAGTTCATTTACAATAAAAGGCTATAATGAAACCAATGTTTATACAAAATAAGACAAACTTAACAATCTTCCCCTGATTGTTCGAGTAGTGCAATTCTAGAAACTAAGTTACCTGGATACACATATAGATAATTGCTTTTAGATGATTAAATTAATATTTTTTTTACAAATAGGGAAATTAAGTAGAGCAATTAAATTATAAGAACCGTAAAAATCTTTCATGTCATATGATGTATTCAGCTTCATAAATAGTGAAAACCAAGCCTACGAATCTCTTAGACATATCAAAAAACATGTAATAAAGAGTAATTATATATAGCTTCTCATACAGATACCCAAACGAGTACATGAAGCAAACTAAAATAATACTCCATAAATTGTTAAAAGATCAACTTTTTAATGAAACATTTAAAGTAATAAATGTAATAAAATCAAAGAAGAAAAAGAAGACACCAAAAAGAAGATAATCCACCAACCTCATCAGTATTATATTGATGTTTCAAAACCCAAAAATCAAGACTTCTAATTCTCAATCATTATGATGAGAACCATATTTTTATTAAAAATAAAAAGGGTTTCAGTTTTATTAGGTTTCTTTTGTTAGGTTTTTATATTTTATTGGACTTATATTCTATTTCCTATTTTACATGTGTTAGGAGTCAATCTTATTTCCTATTAGAATTGTATTAGGTTTCTTATTGTTTATTAGAATTGTAATAGGTTTTTTAGTATTATTTCCTATTAGAACTAGGTTAGTTTATTGACTTATTATAAATACACTAGGTTTGTATTCAGATTATAATAATTCAGATTATCAATAAACTTGAGAGAGACTTTCTCTATTTCGGTTTTTCTAAGCTTGGGTTAGTTCTAAGGCTAATAACCTAGATCTAGATTATTCGGCTTTTCTTGGGATTTCGCACTCAAGAATCGCTTGGGTTAGGACAAGGGCTAAGTAACCCGCGTTCTAGAGAGTTGGTGATCCCTAATTAAGGTGATCTAACTCAAATCTATCGTGTGTGTGAGTTAATTGTGGTGCAAGTTAAGGTTTGTTGTTGGATCTAGACTTAGGTCCTCAACAATTTGGTACTTTCATTGAGAGGTTTTTAGGGTTCTTCAGAGAGTCAATCAGTGGCTACAAAAAAAAAAAGGCAAAAAAGAAAAAAAAAAATTCGAATAACCATGGCGACCAGAGATGAATCAGGGAGTGGGTCGCAGCCTACCAATCAATGGTTTGACGCCATGGAAGAGAAGCAAGACTGAATGCTCAAATCTATAGCAGAGTTGACCGTGTCCGTCACACATTCACTAGAGAGGATTGAACGACGGCTGGTTGAAATCAAGGAGAGGGAACCAAAAGATAGAAGGACTCATGGGGAAGAACGGAGATCACAAGGCTCAAGGCATGGGGCAGCACTTTCAGAATCGATGGAAAGAGAAGTCATTCAGGAGACTAGGCTAACTCATGGGGTAAGCCCATCACTTGTTGAGCCAGAGCATGAGACAGACGAGAAAGACGAAGAACAAATCACGATTCCAGAAAACAAGGAGCTTACTATTGGTGTAGTGTCACCCCACATTGCCCAAGTAGCTGCAATTGAAGATACACGTGGAGACAAAGATGAAAACATTGATGGTTTTTCGGTAAAGGTGAAATCAGTAGATGGATTTCAAGGTGGTGAGGAAGACATTATTATTATATCAACTGTAAGGTCCAACATTGGTGGATCAATTGGGTCTCTATTCAAGCCACAAAGGATTAATATTGCTCTTTCCAAATATAGGCACTGTCTTTGGATTTTTGGGATTCTGCGGTATAAAAGTTGGCGAAAAGGACGGATAAGAGAAAGAGTTTGGCAAGTGATGATGCAGATGTTTTCAGATGTTGCCTTTGAGGGCAAGGGCATTCTTGAAGGAAGGGGGAATGATGAGAACCATATTTTTATTAAAAATAAAAGGGGTTTCAGTTTTATTAGGTTTCTTTTGTTAGGTTTTTATATTTTATTGGACTTATATTCTATTTCCTATTTTACATGTGTTAGGAGTCAATCTTATTTCCTATTAGAATTGTATTAGGTTTCTTATTGTTTATTAGAATTGTATTAGGTTTTTTATTATTATTTCCTATTAGAACTAGGTTAGTTTATTGACTTATTATAAATACACTAGGTTTGTATTCAGATTATAATAATTCAGATTATCAATAAACTTGAGAGAGACTTTCTCTATTTCGGCTTTTCTAAGCTTAGGTTAGTTCTAAGGCTAATAACCTAGATCTAGATTATTCGGCTTTTCGTGGGATTTCGCACTCAAGAATCGCTTGGGCTAGGACAAGGGCTAATTAACCCGCGTTCTAGAGAGTTGGTAATCCCTAATTAAGGTGATCTAACTCAAATCTATCGTGTGTATGAGTTAATTGTGATGCAAGTTAGGGTTTATTGTTGGATCTAGACTTAGGTCCTTAACACATTACATGCATTTGTTGGATGTGATTTTCATTTCTCTTGTGTACCACGCAAAACGAAAAAAAGTGACACACAAATCGCATCCCTTAGATGCATCTAACGGCCGAGAATTGAAGATTCCGATAAATAAAAAAATCAGGTTTGTAATTTGGACACAATATAGATTATAGAGAGAATTCAGAAAAACTTCATTGGGGTTTGACCCATCTCAAAAAAGAAACCTCACATTTCAAAATTCCATGAAAACTCCACTGCTATTGTAACATTAACCTCCCTAAAAAAAGATGACAACCTGACACGTGAGAGATGGAAAAAAGACTCTTTTACCCCTTTTTTTCTGTTTCCATTAGTGTAAAAGCCAATTTTGCACCCATTTTATTTTATTTTTAATAGGAAACAGAAAACTTTATTCAAGGATGAATAAAATGAGTACAAAAGTGAACAAGTTGTCCACTAAAACAACATACTTAACAAAAATAAAAATACAAGAAATTCAATCAAAAACAACAGTTTTTCCAATCCAACATGATGAAAAATAGAGAATTATCTCTAAATTCTTCAGATATGGATTCCAACAGAAGCTAAATAGTAAGTTTTATCCCATAAATAACTATCATCCTCTTTAGCTTCCTCAAAGATTCTTCTTTTCCTCTCTAACCAAATAACCCACAAAATTGCAAAAATTCCACAAATCCACAAAATTGCAAAAATTCCACAATACCAATAGGACCAAAGCTTTCTTTCCTACCCAAAAAGCTTTAAAATCTTCCAAGAAGAAAGAAACCACAGACCAAGGAGCAGCCCACTTCAAACCTACCAATGAATACAACTTAAGTCCACAACTTTACAGATACCGGACAATGGAGAAAAAGATGATTCACATATTCTTCAAACATTTTGCACATTACACACCAAGAAGGAAGAAAACAAGAATTAGAATGGCTTTTCTGAAGAATGTCAAAAGTATTTGTTTTGCCATGAGAATGACTTATCATTCACCATCCACTCAAAGAAAGACTTGCAAGAAAAGATTCCCATAGAATTCTTAGACTATGCCCTCCTTTCGTCACCTCCCATATTGAAAGAGACATTGTCCAACATAGAGAGAAGAGAAGAAAATTTTTCAATCTCTCTATCCGTCAAGTTTCTCCTAAAATCAAAACACCACCCACTATATTGACAAGAACTTTCCAATCTACTTTGAATTAAAGAACTTGGCGATAGGCAAAGCATATATAGTCTTGGAAACCTCAAACATAGAGGTGCATAATCAATCCAAATATCCTCCCGAAAAGGGATCTAAGCACCATTCCCAACCACAAACTTCAAAGTACAAGAAAAATCATTAAATCCTCATTATAAATTTCAAGGGACAGCGGCTAAAACCACTAATAACCAACCACATTAGAATCCCACCCATTTTCTTGGACCCATACTTACTTTTAATAACTTTATGCCACAATGAATTAGGCTCCAAAGGAAATCTCCACATCCATTTCCCAAGCAATGCCAAGTTTTTATATGTACACTATTACAAAAAAATTGACAATTTAGTTCATTTTACAAGAAAATAAATAAATAGATAAATCCACAAATAACCATGATTTAAGAAAACTTCGACAAGGTACAATGTGTCAATGTGAGTACTTGACCAAAGTAACTGTAATTTAGTTCCAGAACATCTTTCAATACCCCACCAATGTAAATCTCAAACTTTATGGAAATATTGGATTTTCAGATAGGTTATAATGGAAGTAAAGGACAAAGTATGCAAGTTGTAGCAAACTGTTTTTGAAATCAACTCGAACAGGACAGGATCGATAGAGAAATTGCATTCTTCAACAAACTAACAGGAAGCTGGTTTTCACAATCAAAATCTAAGAATACCATAATTTTTTGTAGTTAAAATCATTGGAAAATGCAGAGATAACCAAGCATTACATTTTGTTGCCAACTAAGGAATATATATTTATCGCAAGCCTCCCAAGTCCATGCACTGCAATCTCTATTAAAATAGCAACATACATTATTTTTTAATGAGATTTTAAAAATTCATATGAGATTGAATCCGGCTAGTATGTAGGCCATATAAAAGTGAAATCTTTGAAGAGGTAAAATAAGGTTGTATACCTCTGGTGTTTTGTTAGCTTTTCTTTGATCAACAGGTTGCAGATGATTACTATTGTTACTGAAATAAAAAAATAAAAAAAAAACTTCTAAGTCGATACACTTATCATTTATATTCATTCTTATTTTTCTGATCAATGAGATTATGCTTTGAGCAGTTTATTTTGATTACTAATTGGCCCTGTGTATCTTTGTTGGTGGTGCAAAATTTCAAAATTGCAAGAGTTAAGAACAAGTTGCTTAAGAATTTTTTCTGTGAAAAAATTAATTAGACTGTTAATTAATTTTTTTTGTCATTAACAGTAATTTTGTTTAATGATCACTTTGTAAGGTCATGGACTTGTATAGTTATTGAGCAATAATACTCATTGGATTATAACCAAGAAATTAAAAAATAAAAAATACAAATTATACAAATAATTGATTTTTTTATAAAAAATGTGAATTCTTTACGAACCACCCAGCAACTATACAAATCTTATATAATATCAAAATCAATTGTGATAAAATATAATAAAAATAAAAAGTAGGTGTACAAATTATTTTATTATCACAGCCCAATATGGCTTAGTGGTAAGGTTGTTCATTCAGCTGATTATGTTCCAAGTTCAAGTCGCCACCACAGCATGTGGTATGATAAAAAAAAATATATATATATATATATATATATTTTATTACTTTTTTTTTCTTTTTATGTGGCAATATTGACACCCAATATAATAATAGATGTATATAGACAATTTTGCCCCTGTATGAAGTTTTGAATAATAAAATTTACATATATCACATGTAAATATGTAATACAGATATAACTAGTCTTTCTTGTTGACCGTTGGTTGTGTATATGCAAATAATAAGTCATAAGTGATGACAGACCCAAACCTCATCAATCCATTAACTAATAGACATTGAACAAAAGCCCCAATATAAACCCTAACATAAACCGAATATATGTCTAAAATAACATTACAGAAAAAATTGTAAGTATGAAATTAATTTAATACAAAAAAGAAACCCTAACAAATCAAAATGTATGAACATAAAATAACCCATTGGATCATTAAACAAAGTTTAAAATACAACCGAAAAAATAAGAAAGTATATAGTAATAGTTTACCTTTTTATATCGTTAAAATGCCGTAACCGAGGCAGAGTTTTGTCGTCTGAAGAAATTTCGTTGAAATGCCGATGGGTTCTTAGTTTCCTTTGCTCAGGCTGCTCGGTTAAAAAATGGGTTTTGAATTGATGTTGAACACAAAGCAGAGTGAAAATAGAAAAGCTAATGGGTTAAAGTTGTTTCCACGTTTTTTACCCCAACAATGTTTTTGTTTTCAATGATTTTTAGGGTAATTATTAATTTGGTCCCTAATATTTAAAAAATTATTAATTATTTAACTTTATTTTATTTATTGATATCTCTGAACCTTTAATTTTTATAAATGTATCAATTTGGTCCCTTTGATTAATTTTTTAATAGTTAAACTAACTGAAAATATTAAAAATACAGTTTTACCCTTAGCTATATTTAAATAAGTTAAAATTATAATTTTACCCTTAACTTTTTATAAATATTATTAATAATTAGAAAGGTAATATGGTCATTTTATATTAATTTTTTTTAAAATAAAATTTTTTAAAAAAATATAAAGGATCTCCCATTTAAAATATAATTTAAAAGAAATTTTAAAAAATTTTAAAAAAACTTTAATGAGACATTATGAAAAAAAATTTAAAATTTTTTTTAGAATTTTTAAAATTTTATTTTTAAAAAATTAATGTAAATGATCATATTACCCTTCTAATTGTTAATAATATTTTAAAAAATTTGAGGGTAAAATTATAATTTTAAGAGATATTCCTATTCTTCTACCCCCTCTGATTATTTGATTCACGATATTTTACCTTCTTATGTTTCAGAAATAACCATTTTTCCCCCTAAAGTTAACTTTCCATCCAAAAAGTAATATAATGACAAAAAAAAATAAGTAAAAACACTTAATTACCCTTAAAGAATTAAAAGATAAGTAAATATGCTCAAGGGTAATTAAGTCTTTTTACTTACTTTTTTTGTCATCATATTGTTTTTTTGGATAGAAAGTTAACTCTAGGGGGAAATGATTATTTCTGAAACGTAAGGAGATAAAGTATCGTTGACCCAATAATCAGGAGGAAAATAGAAATATTCCTAATTTTAACTCATTTAAATAGAGTCAATGGCAAAACTGTCTTTTTAACATTTTCAGTTAATTTGACTGTTAAAAAATTGGTTAAAGTGACCAAATTGATACATTTACGAAAACTTTGAGTCCGAGGATACCAATAAACAAAACTGTATTAAAAAATTAATAATTCTCTAAAGGTTAGGTACCAAATTAATAATTGCCTTACTAAAAAGGGAAAACTAACCTTTAGAATTTAACTATTTAAATAAAATAATAATAAAAATAGCAAATTGCAATGCCATAATGTGAGTTTATAAACAATATAAGGATAACCGGCGATATACCCCTCACACTTACACCTCGATGTTGTAAGTTCGTACCGTGTTCCCTATTTCAATCCAAAATTAATTATAATAACTTTAAAAAAATGTGAGTTTATAAAAAAAGAAAATTTTCATTTTGCTTCTTAAGCGATTAGCTTTTTATTGTTTTTTTTAATAAGAGCTAATTACACTTACCTCTTCTGAGGTTTTACCCACTACAAGCGGAGTCAACTTTATTATTTATTGATAAAGACATCCCCTGCCGTTAGTCAAATTTAACAATGCACAAGGGTATTTTTGTCTTTTCATACTTTTTAAATATTATTTTATTAAATAAAAAATTAAATATTTAAAAAAAATCTCATCTCTCCATCTTTGAGATGGTGGATGATTAGAATTTATTTAAAAATATTTTTTAAAAAAAATAATTATAAAAAAATCTCCATATGAGATCTCCACCATTCATAAAAAATTAATGGATTGTGGAGATCCAATTTAGATCTCCACCAAGAACCGAAAAAAAAAAATTGAAATGTGGAGATCAAAATCTCAAGATTGGATCTCCACTAAGAAAAAAAAATTGAAATTTGTTGGAGATCCAGCCATGGCTGGATCTCTAGTGTGACGAACCTAGAATTTCTGGGTTCGTCGCTGGGTTTTTAACGAACCCAGAAGGGTTTAAAGGCGAATCCATCTGGGTTCGTCAATAAAGACGAACTCAGATTTTCAAAAACGAACCCGATTTCTAGGTTTATCAACAAATCCAGAATCTTCTGGGTTCTTCCAGTGGGATCATCCACCATGGATCTCCACCTTTCTCCCTACCACTCCTTTTTTTAAAACAAAAAATACAAAAATAAAATTTCAGATCTCCACCGTTCATTCAAAGGTGAACGATGGAGATTTGAAGTTTAATTTTTTATAATAATTTTCTTTTTTAAAAAAAGGAAAAAATCTTCATTGTCCATCTCAGGTGAAATGGACGGTGGAGATCTAACCTTATTTTTCCTTTTTTAATTTAAGAATTTTAGAAATTATTTTAGGGGTATTTTGGTCTTTTTAACATTTAAACTTGGTCAACCGTTAAATTTAACGTAATTTGACTAACGGGACAGGGGAGGTTGTTATCAATAAACGATAAAGTTGACTCCTCTTATAGTTGGTAAAACCTTAGGTAGTGTTGGCTACGGACCCGGTTCGAACCGAACCATCGGTTCTGAACCACGTAACCGGAACCGCGACCCACAGTCCCGGTTTTAATTTTTTATTTTTAGGAATCGGAACCACCGGCTCAAAATTGACAGGGAACTGGAACCGATTCCTTTCTTTTTAAAAAAAAATTGAAAATTTTTTTTGTGTGTTATGAATAAAAAAAAGAAAATTGATTCCGGTTCCAGAACTGTAACAGGTTCTGAAACCGCCGATTCCGAAACCATCGATTCCGGAACCGCGACCATCCCTAACCTTAGGGAAGGTATGTGTAATTAGCTCTTTTAATAATATTTGCGTTTTGATTCCCGTGACCCCTAAATTATTAGAAATCCAATTTCATTCATTTTTTAACAGTAAAATCAATCAATGAGTGATATTTAATTGTTTTGTCCCTACCAATAAAATATTGATATTAAAAGACTTATTTACCCCCCTACTTAATAAAAAATTTCAAGTTTTTTACCTACCATATAATTTTGTCTTTTTAACAAATACTTAAAATAAATAAATAAATAAATAAATCCTTAACCATACTATAAAAAGATTAAAAAAATTGGAAATAATTGTTTAACCAATTAAACATCAAAATATGAAAATTTAATAAATTAAATCAATTAAATTATAATTAAACAATAGAAATAACTTTTTTAAATGAATAGCTTACTGAAATTAAAATGATTTATTTTCAAATTTATTTTAATATCTATTATTTTAAAAAATATTCTAAAAAAAAGAAAAATCTTTTTTTAAAAAAACTTTAACTGTGGTCTCCATGGAGGAAGGCGACTTTATTTATTTTTATTTTTTTAAAAATTGTTTTGTTATTTTTTATATTTTTACTATTTTTAAATTTAATTTATTCAATTACACAAGTCAAAGAATAAGAGGAACATGTGTCAAAACATAATATATTAGCATGCTTTGAGACTTATATACCTTTAATGCTGTTAACTCTGACTAACAGAATGCTAATGAAATGACTAAATTGATGAATTTTTAGTAAGCTAGGGGTCATGAGAACAAAAAATGCAAACATTGTTAAAAATTAATTAAAAAAACTAATCATTTGGGTACCAAACTAATATTTTTCTTAAAAAAAGATTTGATGTTCAGCCTTTACCTTTAATTATTTGAACTAACTTCTGTAATAGCCAAAAATGACACCGAGCCCAATGTGGGTCTAACCCATACAAGGCCCAAAGACAGATATTTGAAAGCCCAAGAACTTTAATATGCATAAAGCAACTAATAGGTCCAAACTCAAATACTTATCAAGAGATCCCTGATATAAACATTAAAGGCCGAGATAAATCTAGAACCAAGAAGCACCCTATTGTAGTTCAAGAGCCCATCAGAATATTTGAAAATCCAACCAAGTCAAAATTGACATTGGCAGATCCCAAGAAGCTCACCTGGAAGTGGGGGCACATGGCCTTTCCACAACGGATAGCATACAAACATTATAAAAGGAGGAGACATGACTCTGAGAAAAGGTTCATGCCATTTTAACTCCTCTAAGCTTTAAGACAATTTTTAATGTTCACGATCAACACTCTCTTGAGTACTCCAGCCAGCTCTATTTGTCACTCAATTACAATCCCGATGCGATCAAGTCTCCATACCTAAGAAGTAATCTTTTTAACTCATTCAACTGCTTTACAATACAATATCCAGTGTGCTAACTTGATCGTCGGAGTACATTTGGCTGGCACCACCCTGATGTCCCACGCATCCTACCGATCATCCTCTTTATAGTTTTGCATGTTGTAGTACCCGCATCTCTACCTTACACATTCTACGGTCTACAATTTGGCGACCACTGTGGGGTACGACAATCGTTGAACGATCAAAGCTAGAGTACTACCAACCCTACTGCAATGGCCGATGACTCAACCCATGGTGCAATAGAGGCTCAGCTCCAGATTACTCATCTCTCAAATGAATGAGAACACACATAGGCTCCAAGCACTCGAGGAGGAGAACCAAACGGTTCGAGCAGAGAACCAAGAACTTCAAAGCAAGGTCTAATTGCTTAGGGTTGTTCGACCATATAGGAACCCACCAACCTTTCATGTACCTTCACTCGATCATATAGCTCATACTCTACCATTCCCGAGAAGTCGACCGGAGGACCAAGACATAACAACTAGTGATCTTGATCTAGCTCGAATGGGTGGAAAGCAAGACTCTTAAGGAATCGGTGCAGCAGTCAGCCCAGTCGTACTATTATCTAACCCTTAGGTAGTTGCAACGACGAGCTAAGGGAACGACCTACCATAAGTTGCTCAAGAGTTGCAACCAGTGACAACCCTTCTGCGACCAACACCGGCTTGATTTTGTAAAACACTCTGCCACAGGGGACACCATTGGCTCCATCAATGTTAACCTCGTCGGCCTTAGAGATGGTAAGCTCAAATCTGATCTTTGCTAATCCTAACTTAGCTTGCAGGTTTGCAGAAATAGAGGCACTCATCCAATGCATTCCTGGAATGCCAACCCCGATAAAAAAGAGTGTGGTGAATAGCTTCGCTAATTCACCCTTTGTGGACGCAATAACCCTGGTCGAGATGCCAATGAAGTTTAGATTCCCCAACATGAGGCACTACGATGGGACGACCGACCCAGATGACCACATAGCCCAGTATTTCCAACAGATGTTCACAGCAACAATCTCACGCGACTTTAGGGAGGCATACATATGCAAGGGTTTTGGGTCAAGTCTCGTAAGACCAGCACTCCAGTAGTACATGAACTTACATAACAACTCCATCAGCTCATTCGCTCAACAGATTGACAACTTAACAGAGCAGTTTGCCAGTAGTAGAAAGCTAGAGAAGCAATGGGACAACTTATACAATATCAGTCAGAGGCGAGGAGAACGTCTTCAAGACTATGTGGGACACATCTGATAACGCCAATTCTTGGCAATAAATTGACCTCCGTCTCTACCTAATTTTATTCCGTTCTCGAGTAAATAGCATTTGTTTTTAATATTTATTTATCTAATGTGCAGGTAATAAAGTTTTGAACTTAATTAAGAGCTTTGGTTGCTTAAATCGGAGAACTGAAGATTTGTAGTGCATACTTGTCATGTTTCGGAGGCCGCCGTAAATTTCATAGGATGAACTGGGTTATGAGCCTTATATTTCTAGAAGTCTAGTTACCGAAAAATTTTACGGTTTGTAATTTTGAGTTTTCTAGAGGAAGTTATACTAATTTTCGCATCAGTGTGCAGCCTAGCGTGAATTCCAATATGACCCATAGCCAGAGCCGCAATTAGTGCGGGTTTTTTCCAGAAGCTCATGGCAATTGCAGCGCGACCCATAAGTAGCGCTGCAATTAGCATCAGGACTTGATGCCCTATTTTGAGCCAATATAATGTTAGGATTATGCTCAATAACAAAAGTGTAATAGTATATTTGACAATCTTTCTTATATGAATAAAATGATTTCAGATTTAACAAATTATATAGCAATTATATCAATTGTCAAAAGTAAATAATCATAAGGTTAAGAGACTATGAGAATCAAAAGAATTGTTCGTATATCGAGATATGTATGAGGTAGACACAATTCTTTAGTTAGTCTCGAATAAACATTCACAACTTAAGATACAAGGTTGGATGCCTTTATCTTGTCAAAGTTGTAGATTCTTTTGTTAGCATTTGAGCGGGATCTAATGTGATATGATGAGTCTAAAGTCATTAAAGTGTCTTTGGACAAAAGAATCTAGTGCACTGGGTGCATTGAATAGGATCACTATATAAACTTTATCCGCAACCGTCAGTGGATAAAAGTATTCAACTGAGATAATGGGAGAGTCTATCTCAATCCTGAGATAAATGATGGACTTATGGTTGCACGCGTTATCATTTGAGCTGTCAATGAGTACGATTATATTGCATAGTCTATAATCGATGGTTTGGTGGTATTCACGTATATATCGATATAGGACATCATTTATAGAAATAGATATTGTGACTGCATTTAGCAAATGTTAGTAGAATACCATCATATGGATGTTTTGAGGTATTGGATATTTAAATCTTTACGTAAAGTTTTCAATAGTTGTTATTGAAACATGATTTCTGGACAAGTCAAAATATCCAAGTTCGAAAACATGATCATATGAGTAAATATGGTAACTTGGAGAGCTATAGGCGGTCTATGAGCTTTTAGTGATTACTGATATTTTTCATGAGGATACACTTTCTCCATTTAGATTGTCTAGGGTACAAATTAGTACGCTCACTCATTCCATCTTTATTTAACATTTCAATTTTTATTCTTTAGTGGAATGAACTAAAATTAATGGATCGGACCTAAGTGAATCATTTGTTGATTGTGATTAGGACAAGTCTATTGAAGCTTAAATTTAGATAGCCCGCCAAGATAGTTAGCACATTTAATATAAATAGGTTGTTGAATTATATTAAATATATTTATTTAAGGCATGTGAACTTATTTCTTTTTGTAAGAGTGGGTCTAGTTCACATATAGACTTTTTGTGGAGGTCCAATGAGATTAATAAAATGAAAAAACAAAGTTTGGCACATGTGTTTAGGGTTGGGCGGCATTAGCTAAGTTATTTAGCTAATTACTTTGTTTTATTTTATTATTTAATTAAATAGAAATTAATTAATTATTTATTTAATTAAAAGTCAAAACACTTTTTCACTAGCAATTGAATTTCTAGTTTCATGCTATTGATGATAGTATGATAAGTATCAAATACCTTATTTGATAAGGTGATAAATAATATGAGTTATTTATCAAATCAAATTAGGAAGGTTTTTGATATTTATCAAAACTCTAAAGTTGACTTTTATGTCACTTTTAGGAAGTGTTGATAAATCACTCAAATTATAATTATCCATTAATTATAATTGGGTAATACTTTTTAGAGTTGGAATTGAGTTGAACTCTAGCTTAATAGGTTTTATAGTGAAACACAAATCCTCCCACACTAGGGAGAATTCGGCCACCATAAATAGAGGGCTAGGGGAGTTCGGCCAAACCTAATGCTTGTGTGCAAGTTTTGTGAGCTTTTGATAGCAAAAAAAAAACCGCCCCCTACTCTAAGTAAAAGTATGATATTCGCCCGAGAGAAAAAGAGAAAGAACAATTGAGTTCAAAGTGTTATAAGTTTTCTCAGGTAGGTTTTGAGTAACTAACGAAAAGAAAAGTTTTTTATTTCTTATCATCAGGTACACAATTCAAAGAAAGGGAGCTCACACTCCAAGGTGATCCACATTCATGAAGGATTGAAAGATCTTGCGGTTCATAGTCGACACAATATCAAGCCTCACGTTACACAAAAGGTATGTTACCTTTTTTTATGTATATTTAATTAATTAAGGGTTAATGTCCGCTTTTCTTCTAGGAAAATTTTTTAAAACATACCATGCAAATTTTTGCTCTTTTGCCACGTGTTTTTCCTACAATTAGTATCAGAAACTTGTTGTACCCTTAGTTAATTAAACATATATACGTGGATCGTTTCTTTTCATTGTGTTTTGGATATATGCATGTTTTTAGAAAGAGATGGCACTTTAGGAATTCTTATATATATTACATTGGAATGTATGGATTATATAAAGTGAACTGTTATTGCTCGATTTTGGTCCTAGATTTTCAATGTATTTTTTCGTTTGGAATTGTAACAAGAAGGGTGATCTATTATCACCATAATTTCCTTCTTGATAGTTGTTAAAGTTTTTTTATTTTTATTTTTATAAAAACTGCTGTAATTAGTTCGAGATTCGAAGACACAATGGATTGAAGAATTCGAAGCAGAAAACGAAACAACGGAGGACCTAGGACAGCCTGCGCGTACTAAGGCAACAAGTGCGTGTGCAAGGCGCGCAGCTGCACTTGCTGCGGTGCGCAGTGCGCAGCGCTCTTTAGGCTGTGCACGCTCGTGATCCTTTAAGGGTTGTGTGCACGCGTGGCCTACCCAGGGAAGGTCAAGGCCCGCACGGCCTTCCCAAGGCTGTGTGCGTGCACGACCTAGCAAGGGCTGTGCGCACGCGCAGCCAAGCTAAGAATGAAGCTTCCGTAGGGGCAGCTGCACGCATACCTCTCGCGAGGCAGCATGAAGCCTTGTTCGACAAGTTAGGGTTAGGGTTTGATTTTTTCCAACAATGTAATTTACTTGCTTTTCTAGAATGGAACAAAATTGTGGCTATTTACTTTTGCGTAAATATTACTATGTTTATTCATTCTTTGATAACATGTCATATAAAATAAGAGTGCCTCTCATATATATCTTTTGTTATGAACATGCATTGAATGATTTAGGTATCTAAATTGGCATCTAGATAACTTGGTAATCATTCTTTGGAATTCCATCACACACCTTAAACAATTGAGTGGGAGAATGTGTTTTGAACACCTATGGCCTCCAGGGTTAGTTGAGCTTTATGTTTCATGTGATAACCCCCCAACGGGTATCCATGAATGAAATTTAGCAAGATACTTCCTTACAAGGATAGACTTGACAATTGACTCAAGCGATATATACTCTCAAAGGATGGATTTTTGTGCGGGAATATATTGAAGGTCGAAACCTTAGTAACACACAATGCGATTATATTAATATCCTCCCAAGAGTTCTTGTCAATAATAATCGTAAGGCTAAAATTGAAAATGCTGGTTGTTAGGTTAACAATTAGGTGGGACCTAGTCCAACTAGTAAATGTTGCGAACTCCCAAAGGAGGCGTGGCGTTTATGGGTGTTGGATCACCGTTGAATTTTACGATTGAATTATTAATAGTTAATTTAAGATAAATATTTGAAAGTGCTAAACGATTGTTTACTTAATATAATTTTTATTTTATTCAGAAATCATAACCCCATCCCTAATCAACATCCTAAAAGATAACACTTTGACTGGAGATAACTATGTTATATGGAAAAGGAAAATTGGGTTGTTTATTCAAGTTGAAAAACATAGGTTTGTTATGTCAACTTCTAAACCACCTGCTCCTACTGATGAATCCACTGAGGTGCAAAGAGGCGAGTATGAGTAGTGGGAGGCCTCAGATGAGATGGCCAAATGTTACATTATGGCCACCATGTCCGACGTGTTGCAACAACAACATAAAGGAATAAGGACTGCTGCTGATATAATGATATATCTGGAGGAGATGTTTGTTATGAGATCCAGGACGACTAAGTGAGAGGCAGTGACTGCTTTTATGAATCTTAGGATGAAACCTGAATAAGCTGTGAAAGATCACATGATGAAGGTCATAGCACATTTCAACATTGCTGAACTCAATGGCGCAGAGATAGATGGTAAGACGAAAATTGACATGATTGTCAACTCACTATTAGATTCCTTTAATTAGTTCAAGTTGGACTACACATTGAACAATAAGGAATACACCTTGCAGGGCCTGATGCAAGATGTTCAAAGCACTGAGAAGATCCTTGTCAAAGGCAAGGGTCAAGTGATTCATATGGTTGGTAAAATTACTATTGTGAAGACCCGTAAGAAGGTTAAGAAGTCACAGAAGAAAAAGCAACTTGGACCTACCAAGAAGGAGACCAAGAAAGTAACCAAGATAAAAGGAAATTGCCTCCTTTATGGTGAAAAGGGACATTGGAAAAGAAATTGCCCAAAGTCCCAAAATAAGAAGGAAGAAGGTAATTTCTATTATTTAGAAACATGCTTTCTGGCGGATTCTACAGATTCTTGGATCTTAGACTCTGGAGCCACTAATCATGTTTGTTATTCCTTACAGGGGTTTCAACAAAGGAGAAGACTAAATAAAGATGAATTTAACTTGCGGTTAGGCAACAGAGCGTTGGTGTCCACCGATGCAGTGGGAGATATTAGAATTAGTTTAGATTCTAGTAGGTATTTGGATTTAATAGACGTTTATTATGTACCTCATTTCAAGAGAAATTTAATTTCAGTTTCTTATTTAAATAAATTTGGATATTTAGTTACTTTTGATAAAGGCATTAGTATTAGTAAGAATAACAAGTTTATTTGCAAATGTACATTGGAAAACGGCTTGTTCCATTTACATAAAAACATCTCTTATATATTAGACACTGAATCAACTGAATCTAATCATAAAAGAGTAAAACTATCAAAAGATGAAACCTGCCTATGACATTTGCACCTAGGTCATATTAACCTTGATAGGATTAAAATATTGGTTAGTGATGGACATTTGAGTGACTTAAAGGTCAATGATCTACCAACATGTGAATCTTTTCTGGAAGGTAAAATGACCAAAAGGCCATTCACGGCCAAAGGCACACGAGCCATTGAATGTTTAGGAATAATATACCCTGATGTATGTGGTCCTATGAGCATTCAAGCTACAGGTGGATATGAGTACTTCATCACTTTCACGGATGATTACTCGAGATTTGGCTATATGTATCTCAGAGACATAAGTCTGATGCTTTCGACATGTTCGAAGCATTTAAAGCTGAAGTAAAAAATCAGCTTGAGAAACACATAAAAATCTTAAGATCTGATCGTGGTGGAGAATATCTATCAGGTGAGTTTCAGCATTATCTTACTGATAGTGGAATAATTTCTCAGATTTCTGCACCAGGAACACCTCAGCATAATGGGGTGGCAGAAATGAGAAATATGACTTTTTTAGATATGGTTAGATCGATGTTGAGTTATTCAATGCTTCCTAATTCTTTTTGGGAATATGCTCTACAAACTGCAATGTATATTCTATACGATGTACCATCTAAGTCAGTTCCTTAAAATACCGCATAAGTTGTGGACTGGGCGAAAGCCTAGTTTACGACACTTAAGGATATTTGGATGTCCTGCACACGTGTTGAAAGGAAAGACAGAAAAGATGGAGTCCCGTTTAGAAACATGCATATTCGTGGGGTATCCAAAAGGAACAAAAAGATATTATTTCTATAGCCCTTCAAATCATAAAGTATTCGTTTCTACAAACGCTAAATTTATGGAAAAGGACTATATGAATAATTTCGTGACTAAAAGTATAATTGTCCAGAATGAGCTTTCAGGAGATATAATTCCACAGAAGGTTTCACAACCTAGCCCAATTGTTAATTTCGCACCATCACAAGATCAATAACCTACCATTCCTCATCGCAGTGGGAGGGTTATTAGACAACCTGAAAGATACATCGGTTTAGGAGAATCTGTCGAGAATCTCCCGGACGACGATGATCCCTACACATACAAGGAAGCCATGGAGGATGTTGATTGTCGCCATTGGCAATAGGCAATGCAATCCAAAATTGAATCTATGTTCATGAACAAAGTTTGGTCTCTTGTAGACTTGCCTAAAGGGATAAAACCCATAGGGTGCAAGTGGGTATACAAGAGGAAAAGAGGTATGGATAGTAAGGTGGAAACCTTTAAAGCTAGAGTGATAGCTAAAGGTTATACACAGAAGGAAGGTATCGATTATGAAGAAACCTTCTCTCCTGTAGCCATACTTAAATCCATTAGGATACTCTTATCCATTGCGGCATCTCTAAACTTAGAGATTTGACAAATGGACGTCAAAACAACTTTCCTTAATGGAAGTCTTGATGAAAGCATCTATATGATGCAATCAGAAGGATTCATTGAAAAAGGCCAAGAGCAAAAAGTATGCAAGTTGCAACGTTCCATTTAAGGATTGAAACAAGCATCCAGATCTTGGAACATAAGGTTCGATCAAGCAATAAAAGGTTTTGAATTTATTCAGAACCTTGATGAACCTTGTGTAGATAAAAGACAACAAAATGGTTTTACTAGTTCTTTATATTAATGATATACTGCTCATCGGAAACCATGTAGGTGTATTGACATTAGTTAAAGAATGGTTAGCAAAACAATTTGATATGAATGACTTAGGAGAAGCAAGTTATATTCTTGGCATCCAAGTAATAAGGGATAGAAAGAATAGAATGATTGTATTATCCCAAGCTTCATACATAGATAAAATCTTGTCTAGGTTCTCCATGCAGGATTCCAAGAAAGGTTTGTTACCTTTCAGGCATGGAATCAAGCTTTCTAGGGAACAAACATCTAAGGACGCGCATGAGGACTAGTTCATGAGTAGGATTCCATATGTTTTGGTGGTTGGAAGTCTTATGTATGCAATGCTCTGCATTAGACCATATATTTATTTTGCTGTTAGCATAGTTAGCAGGTTTCAATCGAAACCAGGCCCTGATTACTGGATGACAGTCTAGCATATTTTCAAGTATATAAGGAGAACGAGAGATCATATGCTAGTATACTCTGGAGGGGATTTGTTTTCCATTGGGTATACAGATTCCGATTTTTAATCAGATTCTGATTCCAGGTGATCCACATCAGGATCCATGTTTACCTGGGAGGAGGTGCAGTCATATAGAGGAGTATCAAGCTAATCTTGCATTGCTGATTCTACCATGGAAGCTGAGTATGTTGCCGCATGCGAAGCTACCAAAGAGGTTGTGTGGCTCCGTTAATTCTTGATTGACTTGGAAGTGGTTCCCAGTGCAAATAAACAGATTACCATCTACTATGACAATAGTGGTGCAATGGCTAATTCAAAAGAGCCAAGAAGTCATAAGAAAGGGAAACACATTGAAAGGAAGTATCATCTACTAAGGGAGATTGTGAATAAGGGAGACGTGACGATTGCTAAGATCGCGTTAGCTGAAAATCTAGCCGATTAGAAATGGATATTGTGACTGCATCTAGCAAATGTTAGTAGAATACCACAATATGGATGTTTTGATGTATTGGATATTTAAATATTTACGTAAAGTTTTCAATAGTGGTTATTGAAACATGACTTCTGGACAAGTCAAAATATCCAAGTTCGAAAATATGGTCATATGAGTAAATATGGTAACTTGGAGAGCTATAGGCGGTCTATGAGCTCTTAGCGATTACTGGTATTTTTCACGAGGATAAACTTTCTCCATTTAGATTGTCTAGGGTACGAATTAATGCGCTCACTCATTCTATCTTTATTTAACAGTTCAATTTTAGTTCTTTAGTGGAATGAACTAAAATTAATGGATCAGACCTAAGTGAATCATTTGTTGATTGTGACTAGGTTGTGTCTATTGGAGCTTAAATTTAGATAGCCCGCCAAGATCCCCAATCCACATGAACTTGAATGGATCACTAGTTATATACTACCGAATCATTTATTTAATCCATCTTATAGAATTGATTTTAGAATTCTTTCCAAAAGTTTTGAGAGGTGCGTTCTTATGTTCGAACAAGACACGCGGTAACTCATCAATATACCTGGGATAGGCGGCCATGGGCGTGTGACCCCTTGGGCGACCCAAAGGGATGTTTTCAATATGCCGTAAATATATTAAGAATATAATTAGCACATTTAATATAAATGAGCTGTTGAATTATATTAAATATATTTATTTAAGGCATGTGGACTTATTTCTTTTTGTAAGAGTGGGTGTAGTTCACATGTGGACTTTTTATGGAGGTCCAATGGGATTAATAAAATGGAAAAACAATGTTTGGCCCATGTGTTTAGGGTTGGGCGGCATTAGCTAAGTTATTTAGCTAATTACTTTGTTTTATTTTATTATTTAATTAAATAGAAATTAAGTAATTATTTAATTAAAAGTCAAAACACTTTTTCACTAGGAATTGGATTTCTAATTTCATGCTATTGATGATAGTATGATAAGTATCAAAGACCTTATTTGATAAGGTGATAAATAATAGGAGTTATTTATCAAATCAAATTAGGAAGGTTTTTGATATTTATCAATACTCTAAAGTTGACTTTTATGTCACTTTTAGGAAGTTTTAATAAATCACTGAAATTATAATTATCCATTAATTATAATTGGGTAATACTTTTTAGAGTTGGGATTGAGTTGAACTCTAGCTTGATAGGTTTTATAGTGAAACACAAATCCTCCCACACTAGGGAGAATTCGGCCACCATAAATAGAGGGCTAGGGGAGTTCGGCCAAACCTAATGCTTGTGTGCAAGTTTTGTGAGCTTTTGATAGCAAAAAAAAAAAACCGCCCCCTACTCTAAGTAAAAGTATGATATTCGCCCGAGAGAAAAAGAGAAAGAACAATTGAGTTCAAAGTGTTCTAAGTTTTTGCAGGAGGGATTTGAGTGACTAACGAAATAAAAAAGTTTTTTGTTTCTCATCCTCAGGTACACAATTCAAAGAAAGGGAGCCCACACTCCAAGATGATTCACATTCGTGAAGGATTGGAAGATCTTGCGGTTCATAGTCGACACAATATCAAGCCTCACGTTACACAAAATGTATGTTACCTTTTTTTATGTATATTTAATTAACTAAGGGTTAAGGTCCGCTCTTTTTTTAGGAAAATTTTTTAAAGCAGACCACGCAAATTTTTGCGCTTCCGCATGTTTTTCTTACATATAAAAGTTAAAAAAATAAAAGGGAGAGAAAGGGGATTCCGACCAGACAAGAGGACAGCTCAACCAAGAGGAGAAAAAGAGAGGCAAAGGGAGAAAAGAAGATCGTCTTGGAGAAAAGAGGGTGCCGACTCGATCCTTTCGTCATCTTCTCATCATCAAGCAAGGATTTGGAAGAAAGTGGAAGCAAGAAGAGTTTACCAACAGAAGGGGACAAGAGTCTATGCTTCCCAAGAATTCTTCTATCCCTTATACTCTTTCATTTTTTCATGTTTGTGTCTCTATTTTACAATTGATTAACATGTTTAGTTGTAATTCTTTGAATATGAACTAAATTTGTAAGTTAGGGTTTTGATAAATTTTTTTCCAAATATTTGAATGAATTAATTGTTGATTTATTGAGGTTGATTATTGTTTGTTGAGTGATATTATTGTTTTTCATGCTTCTAATTATAATGGCCTGCATTTAGTTGATTTTATGGTTGTGTGTTATGGACCGAGATGTGACGCCCATAACATACTCGATATAATGTCTACCATAAATAGAATTAGATAGAGTATGCTAATTTACTTATGTGATCATATAATGTGTTTATAGTACTTAACAAATTGTTATGCATATAATATTCATCGAGAGATAAAATATTGATGTGTGATAATAACTCCGGCATGATTCGAGAGGATATGTTGGGTAACTTATATAAATACGATCATCAATAATAATAATTAAATCTCAATAATGTACTTTCATGAAATTCATTTACACGGGTTAGGTGTAGTAAAATAGCGTAGCTATCTCTTATATTGGTCCGTGCTGTCTCTCATGTGCATAGTTTTACGTTTTTGTTAATTTCAATTTTAATTCTATTCACACACGTTACGGTTTTTTAAATAGACATATACTAGATTAATTTCAGTACTTAACACCCAAATATTCTTGTGGAAATGATAATTTACTCATTCTTTATTACTTGTGCCGACCCCGTACACTTGCGTGTAACTAAAAGGTGTAACAAGTTTTTAGCGCCGTTGCCGGTGATATTTTGAGTTGTGTTGAGATCGATACCGATTTAGTCTATTGTTAATTTTGAATTGTATGTACTTTTTTTATTTTTTATTATTATTACTATATGTTTGTTTTTCTTTTTTTTGTACAGGAAATGTATTCTTGGTATGAGGTGCACGAGCTTACTAAAGAAATGGCTAGTAATGACTATCAATGGTCATTTGAGAGGGCAACACTTGGAAGTCCAGCTGAAACACCTTTGGTTTGTTTCTTATGTGGGGGCCCGCATGTGAGCACCGATTGTCAGTTGGACAATCCGTTTGTTGTAGGCAGTTCTGACCAAATGCAATATGAGGAATATTTCGACTATGATCAGAACAACCCCTACTTGAGCACATACAATCTAGAGTGGAGTAATCATCTTGACTCTCATTAGAGCAACCAGGAAGGAAATGATTCAGCATTGGAAGACATGTTTTGTAAATTCATGTTTAAGCTGGATGAAAGAATGAATTTCTAGTGTACTTATTTTATACCTTGCAAGTGCACGAATCTATATGTTAGTATAGTTTTAGCAAGTACAAGGATCAATCCCACAAATATTAATGATTTAACTACTACTTTAATTCTAATTTAATTAAAACATAAAATTAAAGTCTTTGAATTTGATTGAAAGTCTTAAAGGCGACTTAAACTAAATTAACAAAGAAAGAATTGGGTTTGTGAAACTATGGAAGGAAAAACTAGGCAATTGATGTTCCAAACATATCTGCTCATGCATCCAATTATATTATGAAAAGGTCTATTCAGGTTCAAGATTCATTCTTAACTTATGTATAGTAATTTCCTCTCGGTTAAGGATTTAACCAAGTATTCCTAATAATGATTACCGCTATCATTGAGTCATGAATTCAGTAATTAACACCATGAACCCATTAAGATTTAAGAACTTAGAATTAATACACAATCTGGCGATCAATATATAAATCATGCATCAATCATTCATCAGAGATATATATATATATATATATATATATATAACCAACAAATAGCATGTAACAACGATTATCCTATTTCGAGGTTATATAACCTAGAACTAGCACGTAACAACAATTATCCTAATTTTTTGGAATCTAAAATAATTACTATTTAAAGCGTAATGAAACTCAGAACTAGAACGTAACGACGATTATCTTAGTTCATCAACAATAGACAATAAATAATAACAACATACAAACCATGAATGATACTTAATAATTGAATAGAATAGAAATAATAATCGTTTACATGAGGGAATTAATATTCTTCATGTCCAATTCCTAATTATGGATTAGTTACACATCATGGACAAATAAACAATAAAAAGAGAATAAAGAAAGAAAGAACTCATGGTGATCATCCAAAAGCTTCTCACGTTTCATTATATTGGGTTGGATTCCTCTTGGCAAAGTAGGAATCTTCTTTTTCTTCTTCTCTTTCAAGGTTTCTTGATCTGTGATGGTTGGAAGTTGGGTTTTAATGGTGTATAGAAGAATTTGTATATGGTAGGGAAGGAGATTTTATGGGGGAATGGTCCCCTTGGTGGCTTGAGAGCCTCCTCTTTTCGTGCCTTTTGATGCTAGAAAGAATCCATATATATATATATATATATATATAAAACTAGGGTTTTTATTCTCCTAATGAGTCTTGGATTCGTAAAAAATGCATCGGCATGACTTGTAGCAGTCGCGCGCGGTCTTGGTCGTGGCAGACTGCACACTGTTATGAAAATAAGCATAACTTCATCTAGAAAACTTGGAATCCCGAATCTTAAAATTTTTCAGAATGTATACATCTAGATTTTTCCAGAAATATGTTGCTCATAACCTAGTTCATCTTGTGGAATATGTGGTGGACCTCGAAACATAACAATGCGACACCATAAATCTTCCAATTCTTCAATTTTGATCCTTTTAGCTCCACAACTATTCCATTAAGCTTAATTACTTATTTAAGGATGATAATCTATACAATGCTCACAAAACACATTAATAACCAAATTTACTTGAAAACATCACATAAATAATAGGAAATAGGGACCTAAAATATGTATAAAAATAGTATGATCAATTACCAAGATAAAGCCATGAATTTCCAAGACAAGGCCTTGAAGAAGCTGGAAGGCAACATTGATCAAGCTGCTCAACATAATCAAGCGGCCATCCAAAACTTGGAGGTTCAAATCAGCCAATTAGCAAAAGAGATCTATTGGCAAGATCAAGAAGCATTGCCAAGCAACATGGAGACATATCCGATAGAGCAATGCAAGGAGACTGCCTTGGAAATTGAAAAGCTAGTTGAGTATCCGATGGGGATTGATCAAGTAGAGATGGAAGTGAGTAAGAGATGAGGCAGCCATATTTCAAGAGTCACTTGAATCTTGTCTAGTCCAAAATGCCACTACATAAGATTATAGCCATAAGAGTACATTTTTTTTAAAAGAACTTAGAGAGTGAAACTAGACCGCCTCTACCTTTTGAGCAATCACTGCACTTGGGCCATAAGAAGCTACCTTCTCATTTAAGGTATGCATGGCTGGGAGAGTTATCTTATGTTCCAGTCACTTGATTAGGATGGTGTGGTAGCTTGATGAGAAGATATCAGTTATGGGGCAGGTGGGCGAAAGCAAGATCAACCAAGTAAAATTTTAGTTTTGTTTTCATTTCTTTTATTTCTTCTTAGTTTTTGATTATTTGTTTAAATTTTGAATTTTATTGTTTGGTATCCCGTGTCCATGAGCTTATTGATGTTAAACATTAAGGACAATGTTTAGATTAGGTTTGGGGGTGTTTTAGGTTGTTTTTAGGTTTGGTTTTGAATTTGTTTGTTTCTGAAGTTGTTTGTTAGTTTTAGTGCCTAGGTTAAGCTCTAAAAAGATTTGAACTGTTAAATTGTTGGTTATGCACGTCATTTGAGACGTAATTGCTGGTGTTGTCAATGAGTCCTAATTTGATTGTTGCCACTAAGATTTTTATACCATTTTTGCACCGCATTATGTTATACTCTTTTTATCATTAGTAGAAAATATGCCCTGTTCAAACTACCGGGATAAATAGTATAGACTTCCCTTGTGAGTTTTTGAGTCTAAAGTCTTTTTGAGAGGATGTATTAGTTTATACTCTTTACACACTTATCTTTAATTTTGATTGTTTAGATTGATCTCAATAGGTTTTGGATTGAACATTTTTAACAACATCTAAGATATCATGTATTTACTTTTTGTTAAGTTTGTTTTCCCCTTAAGAAGTGATGTAGGCTATACATGTTGAGCTATTATAAAGCCAAATTCATCATACCATTGTGTATGTTCTAATAACCATTTTGAAGCCAAACACTTTGGCGAATTCCAACGCGACCCACAGCTAGAGCCGCAATTAGCGCGGGATTTTTCCAGAGGCTTATGCTAATTGTAGTGCGACCTATAAGTAGCGCTGCAATTAGCATCAGGAACTGATGCCATATTTTCAAAAATAAAAGGGAGAAAAAGGGGATTCAGACCAGACAAGAGAAGAGCTTGACTAAAAGGAGAAAAAGAGAGAAAATGAGAGGCAAAGGGGGAGAATAAGAGCTTCTTGGAGACAAGAGGTTGCTGACTCGATCCTTTCATCATCTTCTCATCATCCAACAAGGATTTGGAAGAAAGTGGAAGCAAGAAGAGTTCACCAACGGAAGGGGACGAGAGTTCATGCATCCCAAGAGTTCTTCTATCCCTTTTACTCTTTCATTTTCATACTTGTATCTCTCTTTTCCCATTGATTGACATGTTTAGTTGTAGTTCTTTGAATATGAACTAAATTTGTAAGTTAGGGTTTTGATGAATTCTTTTCCAAATGTTTGAATGAATTGATTGTTAATTTCTAAGTGTAATGGCCTGCATTTAGTTGATTTTATAGTTGTGTTTTATGAACCGAGAGGTGACACCAATAACGTGCTCGATATAATGTCCATCATAAGTAGAATTAGATAGAGATATGCTAATTTACTTGTGTGATCATATAATGTATTTATGATACTTAATAAATTGTTATACATGTAATATTCTTTAAGAGATAGAATATTGATGTGTGATAATAACTCCGACATGATTCGAGAGGATATGTTGGTTAACTTAGATAAACACGATCATCAATAATAATAATTAAATATCAATAATGTACTTTCATGAAATTCATTTAAACAGATTAGGTGTAGTAAAATAGCGTAGCTATCTCTCATATTGGTTTGTGCTGTCTCTCATGTGCATATTTTTACGTTTTTGTTAATTTCAATTTTAATTCTTTTCACACACGTTTCTGTTTTTCAAATAAACGTAGACTAGATTAATTTTGGTACTTAACACCTAAATATCCTTGTGGAAATGAAAATTTTCTCATTCTTTATTACTTGTGTCGACCCTGTACATTTGCAGGTAACTAAAAGGGGTAACAGCTTCAGTAAGGAAAAGTTATCCATTTCGCATTGCAACCCGGTGACCGCCATTTTAGCCTTGAAGGGTTTGTTTCATAACTCCTACCTATACAAAGAAATAACTAAATATCTATACAAGACGATGGAAGATTTTCTAGCCAAGGCATAGACCTAGATCAAGTGGGAAGAGAATGAAGTAAACTACTAGCCATCTAAACCGAGTAGAAGCGACAATGATCTAACAGTAGAGTCGAGTGACGATCTAGTGAATGAAGGCTCGAACCTTACAGTACGACATATCGCAGGGATACTAGAAACACAAACAGTTGAAGACCAAGTGAACGACAGCCTCAACCAGTCGACCCACCCAGAAGTATATTACCATAATATAACCTGAGAATCAAACCAGAAGAAATTGTCGCAATGCTTAAGGGAATGAGAGGTTTGGTAAGATGGCCTGCGAAAATCAAAAGCCCTTATGATCAGAGAGATAGCTCAAAGTGGTGCGAGTTCCATGGCGACCATGGACACAGAACAGAAAACTGTATCGATCTTCGAATGGAAGTAGCTGAACTCCTTAAAAGGGGCACCTCATAGAATTCCTGACAGACAAAGGGAGCAATACAGTGGCGTTACACTATGATAGACAACGTGATAGCTGAATGACACCACCACCAGAGCCTTATCGACATGAAAGAAGAATTAACATAATCTCTGGTGGAACCGAAGTAAGCAGGGTCACCTTCTCGGAAGCTAAGCGACACATTCGACAAGTAGGGAATCCTGAGATTCGCCTTCATCAACCGACTGGTTCCTCACTCGACCAAACTATCAGCTTTATCATTAATGAACACATAGACTTGCTTAAGCTGCACCGCGATGCCTTGGTTATCTATTTACTAATAGTGAATTGCTTAATAAATAGGATATTGGTTGATAATAGTAGTTCGACTAACATGTTGTTTCTAGATGCTTTGAGGAAAATGCAGGTTGATGAAGCCAATATAACTCAGCGGTTGAGCGTTTTAGTAAGATTCAGTGGCGAACATAAGAGTACTATAGGAGAGATCGTTCTACCAGTCTACGTAGAAGGTGTTAACTGGAACACTCGGTTTATGATGCTCGATTGTCCTTCATCTTACAACATCATCAACATTCGACAAGGACAATCCTGAGATGAAAGAACTCGACTAGGTGTCCATACATTCAGACTATCCTTACCACAAGGTCAACATAGGGTCAAGACTGACTCCAAACATTCGAGCAAGGCTTATTGAATACTTGTTACAGCGATATGCAATCTTTGCATGGTCGCACGCGGACATGACATGACAGGTATTTGTAAGGTCATTATTTTGTTGGCTATGATTCTGTTAGAAAAATACATTTTTATGTAAGTCTTAGATAGCTTAGTTAGAGCTTGAGTTGAGCAGATTCGAAGAAATCATACGAAGACGACGAGCTTCTGAGAACTCTCAAGAAAGTGCATAAAGGTAAGTTTCGAGGAATCGAACACTATTAGTTCTTGAGATCGGATGATATTCACACAGGATCGGTTCATAATTGTTATTATTTTCGACCCTTATTACCGTGTCTTTCTAGCTTGTTTCCGAGTAAATTTGGCAATTTTGATGTGTATTTTAAGCTTGTGTAGGTTTTAGGTGTTTATCATGGAGCTATGCGAAGAATGGAATTTTTAGACCAAAACCGTGCATTTCTGGACCAGAGTGCACCGCTACCCGTTTTTCGCGAGCGTTGGTCGCACTACGAGGTCGCGGTGAAAGAAGAGGAAATATGGCAGAGAGCATGGCGACCAGCCATTACGAGCGCTGGTCGCGCTGGAAGATGAGAAACTGGGCAGTGAGCATCGCGAGCAGCTATCGCGATAGCTGATCGCGGTGTCCCGTCGCGGTGATATGAAGGCGAGTGTTCCAGAGAGCATGGCGACCAAGTCATCGTGACCTCTGTCGCAGTGGCTGGTCGCGACGGCACAATTTCAGCAGCCCTAGTGCGCTACTATAAATACAAGAGAGAGAGAGAGAGAGAGAGAGAGAGAGAGAGAGAGAGAGAGAGAGAAAGAGAGAGAGAGGGATCCAGGATTTTTAGAGAACAAAAGAAAGAGAGAGAGAAGAAGGAAGAAGAAGAAAGAAGAAGGTCTAGGAGACTAGCCATCCCATTGATTATCCGGACGACTTCAATCGATCTTAGGATTTGGATTTGTGCACGGAGAAGCTCAACCGAATTGGTTTCTACGAGAGTCAAGCCGTTTAGAGTTTTTCTATCATACTCTTTTATTTAATCTTATGTTATTAATGTTATTCTTGATTAATAATATTATGTATTCTTATTTCTTAGTTATGAACTAATTTCCTATACTAGGGATGATGATAGAACTTACTATGAATTTTGATTGAGATTAATGAATGTTTGGATGATTTGAGTTATATGATTGAGTGTTGATTTAATGTTTTATTGATTGTATATTGCTTGATCACCAATATTCAATATCTTGTTATTGTGGATTAAGTACAGAGAGCAGACGCCCACAACGTGTTCGATAAATTGACAAAATAGCCTATGAACCAAATAAAGATATATTGGTGTAGGTTGTGTAATCTAATATGTTTCCATGTTTATTGCATTCTCATATATTTAACATTCATCGAGAGATAGGGTGTTAGTGTGTTGAATAGATTCGATTTACCTTAAGAGAGGATTTCGGATAACTAGATAACATGATCATCAATCATTGGCTTGAACATTCATGCAAAATTGTCTCATATCATTAGGATTAGTTAGTGAAATCGGATTCCCTAGTTCCCGTTATCATTGATAAGAAGACCTTTTAGTTTCAAGCATATATATCATTTAGATTATAAGTTACAAATCACAATCATTGAATTAGTTTTCTAGATAGTGTTAGACTTGGTTAATTTCAGTATTCAATCTCTAATCGTCCTTGTGGGAACGATAATTGGAACTCACAATTCTATATTACTTGTGCCGACCCCGTATACTTTTGGGTACACAAAAGGCTTAACAAGTTTTTGGCGCTGTTGCTGGGGACGGTTTAGTCATAGTTGATATTGATACCGACTTAGTCTAGTACTAATCTGGAAATTTTCTTTATTTCTATTCAAATTCTTTTTACAATTGTTTTCTTACTTGTTTGATCTTTTGTTTTTGTATGAAGTTCCATCTGTGTATGAGGCATACGAGATGCACTAATTTAGAGCCTCTCGAAACCCTTGACCCAGAAATTGAACGAACGCTTATTCAGAGAGTAAGGCAAGCAAGACAGCAAGCTCCTATGGAAGACCAAGCGCAGCAATAAGTAAATCCAGAGATTGCCAAGGCATTGCGAGACTATGCCATTCCTACCATGGTGGGAAATTAGTCGAGTATTCGACGACCTCCAATTACAGCAAACAATTTTGAAATCAAGCCAGCAATCATCCAGATGATTCAGAATACTGTTCAGTTTTGGGGTATGCCAATCAATGATCCCAATAGCCATCTGGAACGATTCCTGGAGATATGCGACACCTTCAAGTAGAATGGGGTGTCTGATGATGCGATTCGGCTGTGAATATTTCCCTTCTCATTGAGGGACAGAGCTAAGTTATGGCTAAATTCACTGCCACCGAATACCTTCATAACATGGGAAGGCCTAGCTCAAGCTTTCCTTGTCAAGTATTTTCTACAAGGGAAAACAGCAAAGCTCAGAAACGATATCACTCAATTCGTGCAATTTGAGACAGAATCGTTATACGACGCCTGAGAGAGATACAAGGATTCATTGAGAAAGTACCCGGATCACGGTTTACCTTATTGGCTTGTAGTGCAGACATTTTACAATGGTCTCATACATCAAAATCGTAGCATGTTAGATATAGCCTCTCAAGGTGCCTTAATGAGCAAGCCAACTGAAATCACTCATGATCTGATTGAGGAGATTTCCATAAAAAGCTATCAGTGGGCAAATGAGAGGGCAGTTCACAGAAAAGCAGGAGGTTCAGCAACAGCTTTCGAAGTTGATGAGATCACATCACTCAAAGCACAAGTGGCTTTTTTGTCAAGCCAAACCAACAAATGAAATGTAAATTCTATTCAGTCAGCCACTCCATGATGTGACATGTGTGGAGGACCACACATTAGTACAGAGTGCATGGTGGGTAATTCTTTTGCAGGTGGTAGAGGTGCAGAGTAAGTACAATACATGCAGAACTTCAACAAACCATATAACAATTCCTATTCAAACACCTACAATCCTGGCTGGAGAAATCATCCAAATTTCTCGTGGAAAAATCAATAGCAGAACAACAATGCGAATCCCATTCTGCCTGGTTTTCAGAATTAAGGGAATTTTCAAGGGCATTAAGGATCCAATCAGCAAATGAGGAAACCAGCCTTAGAAGACATACTTGTCAAGTTCATGACAAAGATTGATTCCAGGATGGATGGTCAAGACACGGCAATGAAGAAGATGGATGTGAAGATTGACCATATAGCACAACAAAATTAGGCCGCCATTCAGAAGCTTGAAGTGCAGATTGGTTAGATAGCCAGAGAGACACAACAATACTGAAGTCAGGGCACACTACCCAGCAATACTGAAGTCAATCCCAACGAGCAGTGTAAGACAATTACTTTGAGGAATGGGATGCAAGTAGACAACACAGTAGGAAGAGATCACTCATAGCAAGAGATTGAATTGAATGAAGTAAGAGTTGAATCATCTTCCCCTCCGCCAGTTCGTCATAATGAAAAGAGTGATGAACCACCTTCGCCGGTCCAGGAAGTCAAGGCTTATATGTTGGGATTTATGCCCTAAAGCTTGTAATTGTAAATGGTTAAAGACAATAATAAGAATTATTCAGATTATCATTCAAGTTCATAAGATGTTTTACATTCAAGTTCATAATTCTTATTATTGTCTTTAACCATTTACAATTACAAGCTTTAGGGTATAAATCCCAACAATCTCCCACTTGCACTAAAGCAGTTAGGACATGTCTCGTAATCCTAGACCCTCTAGGTGACCTTCAAACACTTTAGCCATCAAGGTCTTTGTAAATGGATCAGCCAGGTTATCTTGTGATGCAACCTTCGTCACCACCACGTCTCCTCGCTGCACTATCTCTCTGATGAAATAATATTTCCTCTCTATATGCTTCCCTCTTTTGTGGCTTTTTGGTTCTTTGGAATTGGCCACAGCTCCACTATATCACAATAAAGTGTCATGGGCCTATCCATAACTGGAACAACTTCCAGATCACTCAAGAACTTGCGGAGCCAAACAGCCTTCTTAGCTGCTTCACAAGCTGCTACATACTCGGCTTCCATGGTAGAATCAGCAATGCAAGATTGCTTGATACTCCTCCAAATTATGGCTCCACCACCAAGGGTGAATACTGACCCAGACGTGGATTTCCTTGAATCCTTGTCTGACTGAAAGTCAGAATCTGTATATCCCAATGGAATCAAATATGGATGGGAATATACAAGCATATAGTTTCTCGTTCTCCGAAGATACTTGAGAATATGCTCAACAGCAACCCAATGATCCAATCCTGGGTTGGACTGATATCTATTGGCTACTCCCACTACGAAGCAGATGTCGGATCTTGTTCATAGCATAGCATACATAAGACTGCTTACTGCAGACGCATAGGGAATTTGTCTCATATCCTCAATTTTTTGAGGTGTCTTAGGACACTGTTCCTTAGACAAATAAACTTCATGTCTTGAAGGTAAACTACCTTTCTTGGAGTTCTGCATGGAGAATCGCACAAGTATCTTGTCGATATACGATGCTTGAGACAACGCTAACAGTTTGTTCTTACGATCCCTTATCAATTGGATCCCAAATCTTTCATTTGGAAATGGTTAGCAAGCTAACCCTTTACCTCTGACAATGTTCCTATGTCATTCCCAATGAGTAAGATGTCATCTACGTAAAGGACCAGGAAAACTACTTTCTTGTCAATGATGCGCTTGTATACACAAGGCTCGTCAACGTTCTGCTCAAAACCATAGGTCTTGATCGCAGTATCAAACCTAATGTTCCAAGATCTAGACGTCTGTTTAAGTATATAAATAGACCTTTGTAGTTTGCAAACCTTTTGCTCTTGATCTTGGAATGCGACTCCCTCTGGTTGCATCATGTAGATGCTCTCGTCTAAATTGTCATGCAAGAATGCAGTCTTGACGTCCATTTGCCAGATTTCGTAATCGAAATAGGCAGCTATGGATAAGAGTATCCTAATAGACTTAAACATAGCTACTGGCGAGAAGGTTTCATCATAATCAATGCCTTCCTTCTGGGTGTAACCCTTAGCCACTAGCTTTGCCTCGAAGGTTTCTACCTTCCTGTCTATTCCTCTCTTACGCTTGTAGATCCACTTACATCCTATAGGTTTTATCCCATCTGATAAGTCTACAAGTTCCCAGACTGAGTTGGAGTACATGGACTCCATCTCAAGATTCATGGCTTCAAGCCATTCCTCTTTGTCAGAATCTTCCATTGTATGTCTAAATGTCAATGGATCATCCATACTATCATTAGAAACGACACCCTGTGCCTCTCCAATGCCTAAGTAGCGATCAGGTTGTCGAACAACCCTTCCACTACGCCTCGGTGGTAGTGTATCCTGGCTAGGAATTATCTGACTATCAGATGTTTGTAGAATTATAACATCGTCTACAACTCTTGTTGACTGAGCACTGGTCGTACCAGGTTCTAGCTCCTTTAACACAATCTTACTACGAGGTTTATGATTACTCATATAATCCTCCTCAAGAAACGTTGCATTTATCGATACGAACACTTTGTTTTCTTGTAGATTATAAAAGAATCCATCTCGTGTTTCCTTTGGGTACCCTATAAATAAACATACTTGTGAATGAGGTTCCAGCTTTCCACTCCTATTCTTCAGTACATGTACTGAACATCCCCATATGCGAAAATGTCGTAAACTAGCTTTACAACCATTCAGTATGTAAGACGCTGTTTGTAGTGCATATCCCTAAAAAGAATATGGTAATGATAAGAAACTAATCATAGATCTGACCATTTCCATTAAGGTTCTATTTCTCCTCTCCGCAACACTATTCTGTTGTGGTGTACCTGGAGCTGTGAGTTGGGATACTATCCCATGCTCAACCATGTAGTCTTCAAACTCTTGGTCGAGATACCCACCCTCACGATTCGATCGTAGTGATTTGATTGTTTTGCCTAATTGATTTTCAACTTCAGCTCGGAATTCTTTGAACTTTTCAAAAGTTTCCGACTTACGTTGCATTAGGTAAATATATGCGTATCTAGAGTAGTCGTCAATAAATGTGACATAATACTCATGACCACCTCTAGCTCTAACATTCATTGGTCCGCAAACGTCTGAATGTATAAGCTCAAGTGGTTGCGTGGCTCTAATCCCTTTTCTTATAAAAGGTCTCTTAGTCATCTTATCCTCCAGACACGATTTACAGACAGGTAAGGTACTAATCTCTAACTAACTTAGAGATCCACTTTTTACTAGTCTGTTTATCATATCATGGTTTATATGTCCAAGTCTTAGATGCCACAGATACGTGTCATTAACAGGAGAAATCTTTTGTCACTTTGTTTAAGGTTTTTCAACTTTAAACAATTTAGTATTAAGCAGTGATGTATGAATTAACGGTCTTAAAATATGCAAATTATTTTCTATCATACCAGAACAAATATTCATTCCATTTCTTAAAATGATAATTGATTTATCATTAAAAGAAACCTTATGAAACTGTTTTAAGTAATTTGGATATAGAAATCAAATTCCTTATAAATCTAAGAATGAAATTGATATTGTTCAATAAAAGAAAATGAATAATTATTTGTAGTCTAATTACTCCCACTGCTCGTGCTGGAACGACATCCCCTGTTCTAACGTGCATAGTAAAGGACCCCTCTTCTAGCTTTTGCCAATAATCATTCCAATATAAAGAAGAATAAAATTAGTTAGTGCCCCTGAATCTACTATTCAAGGTAAAGAATCATCTTCCACTAAACAAAATTTAATCATAAGTAAATCTGATTTACTTTTCACTTTCTTCTTATTGGAGAGCTGCTCAAGGTACTGTAGACAGTTTCTCTTCCAATGACTAACCTCTTTGCAATGGAAACATTTTTCCTTTTGCTTAGTCAGTCGTGGTGCTATTTATTTTTGGCTTAGCCTTTACTTTACCAGTATACCTCTTCCTCTTCTTGAAACCAGAAGTGGATGGCTCAGCAACATTTGCTTCGCTAATCCTATCTTTGGTAACTTGGTCATGCGTTGGTTACAGGCTCTGGAGGACATTCCTCCATAAGCACAGATTTAAGGTCTTTGCAGACCATGATTGCGTTTATGTTGGTTCCACTTAATAAAGTTATCCCGGTTAATGTTTCGTTTGTGAGGAAATAATAATGAAGAAGACAATGCTGATATTTAAAGACATAAATCTAAGTTAATATCATTCATTTCATACATTCATATCAAATGCTATAGTTCAGCATAAAATTAAACATGATGCATGAGCATATTTTAATGAACTAAAAAATCCCTAAAATTAGCTACTATGCCGCGATAATCCAACATAACACAAGTAAGTGCCTAGGTAGGCTAAGTCAAATCCTTGCATGTTAGATCGAGACATTCTCAATCGGATAATACACCAGAAAAACTCTTTATTCTTATATTATCCAACCATCGCTTTGATTTAGTTAGGACAATAAATTAACAACTTAATTAAGTCCTTCATGAGTGTGACCCATCGTTTCAGAATTCATGAACTTAACTTGAGAGTGCCTAGGTAGGCTAGGTCAGTCCCAAAATACATTCCGAAAACCTATCCATTAGGAAGTCAACCTTGGTATTGACTCTTGTGGACACCCTCCGTAAGGAGGACGAAAGCAAAGCCGTCACGAGGCACCACTCAAGTCTCACGGTGTTGAACTAACAATGGAGACTGCGGGATATAATGTCATATATCCCTCTCCCACTCACTATTTGTAATTTAGGATTTTCTTTAAACTAAAAGTTTCTAAAACTCTATGTTTCTAGTCTTTACTTAGATTCTACGGCTAATATAAAATCTAAGTTTACTAGTTATAATAAATTTTTCAATTTTAACTCTTAAAATATAATTTATTATTTCAATTTCTAATTTATATAAACTATTTAAATAAACTAGAAATTAAATGTGAAATTACCAAGTTTTAACTATTAAAACTAAATCACATTATTTGGTCCAATTATGTCATTAATGTTTAATCAAATTAAATCTAATATTAAATGGACCTAACTAATCTAATTAAACACTTTAATATATAGATTAGTTATTAATGATACCAAGTTTTTACTCCTAAAAACTAATCTCATTATTTGGTTCTTTTTAATTAAGTAATTAATCTTATTAATCTTAATTAATGTAAGAACCAAACTAATCAATTTAATTAAACTCTTTAATTGGTTGATTAGTGATTAATGAGATTTATCAAGTTTTTACTCTTAAAAACTAATCTCATTATTCAATTCTTTTTAATCAAGTAATTAATCTAATTAATCTTAATTAATACAAAGAATTTAACTAATCGCTTTAATTAAAACACTTTAATATAGATTAGTTATTAATGAGATTTACCAAGTGTTTACTCCTAAAAACTAATCTCATTGTTTGGTTCTTTTTAATTAACTAATTAATCCAATTAATTTTAATTAATGATAAGAACCTCACTAATCTTTTTAATTAAACTCTTTAATTTGTTGATTAGTTAATTAATGGATATTACCAAGTTTTTACTCCTAAAAACTAAATATATTATATAATTGTCATTTATGAAATTGTTTCCTATTTTAATCACATTAAAATAAAACAATATAATATGACAATTATGCATGACATATTATTATGTATGTGTAGGCACAACTAATCTAGTTGGCATTCATATGTATGACAATGCTTTAACATCCATATAATCATCACATGAAAATAAATAAAGCATACGTAATTGACCGAGTGATATGGGTTATCTAACTTAAACAACTCTAATTACAATTGTATTCCCAAGGCATTCCTTGGTCTTCAAGAGTTCTTCTTCGAGTTGAATTCTTCATGTCTTCGTTTTCCTAATCAAGTCAAACTTGATTTTTGTCAAAAGTCAACATCTTTTCCAGAGGTCCACGTGTTACCTTATCACGCACCCTAGGTCAAGACGAAACCCTAAACAACCCTAACGCGTGAGAAAGTGCGGCTGCCAGCAGCGGAGCCGTACGCACGCAAGGTGCGTGTGGCCTTCGCGTGCGTTCTTGAGTCATTTTGCCCACGGTTCTCCGCTCCAATTTTCTGCACTTTTTTCAGGAAATATTCAACAATATTTTTCCAAAAAAATCAGCAAAAAATCGTCCGCAAAAAACACGAAAAACTGCCCCAGCGCAATTACAAGTGTCAAGTTCATGACAAAGATTGATTCCAGGATGGATGGTCAAGACACGGCAATGAAGAAGATGGATGTGAAGATTGACCATATAGCACAACAAAATTAGGCTGCCATTCAGAAGCTTGAAGTGCAGATTGGTCAGATAGCCAGAGAGACACAACAATACTGAAGTCAGGGCACACTACCCAGCAATACTGAAGTCAATCCTAAAGAGCAGTGTAAGGTAATTACTTTGAGGAATGGGAAGCAAGTAGACGACACAGTAGGAAGAGATCACTCACAGCAAGAGATTGAATTGAATGAAGCAAGAGTTGAATCATCTTCCCCTCCACCAGTTCGTCATAATGAAAAGAGTGATAAACCACCTTCACCGGTCCAAGAAGTCAAGGCTTTTATGTAGGGATTTATGCCCTAAAGCTTGTAATTGTAAATAGTTAAAGACAATAATAAGAATTATTCAGATTATCATTCAAGTTCATAAAATGTTTTATATTCAGTGTCTTATCGACTCCTTCAGGTTAGATCGTGGCTTTTGATTTACCATGAGTGAGGTTGATGAGAATCTCGACCAATACCTCCGTATCTTGGAGCTGTGGTTTGGCTTGTGGCTGGGAAGGTTTGTACACAATAGTGGAATCCATTCCTTCTTGATTGAAGTAGATGAGTAGTTCCCTTAAGGGTTGATTCGGGGCTTGAACGATTATGAGCGCTCTCCTTCTTCCATGAGGAAGACAGGATTTAATTGTTCATTAGAGAATCAATGGTACTTAAAGGAAAAGATATTTCTCGTGGGGTATAACGGACTTTATGACCCAGCTCTAGTTATGAACTATTTGTGGAGGATCACACTATATGCAATTAGCTATACCAATGGACATTGAGACTTCAGATTGTATAAACACGTCTACAGTTTTAAGAGTGCAGCCTCGGGTTTTTAGTGGAATAACTCCGAGGTTAATAATCGTGAAATATTAATTAAAGAGTTTTAATTAATATTACTAAGTATTATTGGAGCTCAAAACTATGGGTCAATTAGGTCCCCTTGCTAGCCCTTATGGTTGTTGGTAACAAGGATTACGGTAGATTAATTGGATGGTCCAATTAATAGTGTTACGAAAGTAATGCGATTTAAATAAAAGAGAATAATTAAATAATGTGATTATTTAATTAATTAAATATTTAATAAAATAATAGAAATTAATAATTATGAATTGTTAATTCTATTTATTAAATATGAGGTCATGTGATTAAATAATGACTAGGACAAAAAAATTAAAATAATTAGATTATTTTAATAGTCCAAAAGGTCATAGGTTCAAGTCTTTAGGGAGACTAAAAATAAATAGGATTTAGAATCCTATTTTGACTTGGTCAAACTAAAACTCTAAAGGACTACTATATAAGTGTTATATAGTTAGGAAAAAAACCTAACCTAGCAGACAAGTGAAAAAGAAAAAGAATTCGGCCACCAAAGAAAGAGAGAAAAGAAAAAAAAGTTTTTTCTGACTCTCCCCTCTTTTGCAAGATTCGGACGGCGTTCTTTTCACGTGACCTCCATCTCTTGTCGTGACGTGCCCACACACACGTTGTTAGACCACGGGTCATAACTCGGAAGATCTGGTGGTAGATCGAAAATCAGAAAAAGAAAATCAAGAAAAATGTATGTAGTTTCTAAAATATTTTTCTGCGTATATACAGGAACTCGTTTCTAATTGAAAAAGGTTTTCAATATAAGAAAAATTTTTGAAACCCAGTTCCGCATGTTATACGATAATCAAATTTTTTTTTTCTAAAACTCCCTTCATTATGTGCCACCTGTACCTTTCCCTCAAAGGCTGCAAAAGCACAAAGATGATAAAAATTTTGCTAAGTTCCTTGAAATATTTAAGAAACTTCACATTAATATTTCTTTTGCAGAGGCCTTAGCTTAAATGCCATCTTATGTGAAGTTCTTGATGGAAATTTTGTCAAAGAAAAGGAAGCTTGAAGATCATGAAACAGTCGCCTTGACTGAAGAGTGCAGTGCCATTATTCAGAATAAATTGCCTCAAAAACTAAAAGATCCAGGGAGTTTTACTATTCATTGCACTATAGGAAATTCAGAATTTGTTAAAGCATTATGTGATTTAAGTGCTAGCATTAACTTGATGCATTTTTCTGTTTTCAGGAAACTAGGTCTGGGCGAGGTAGCCAACAAGTGTAACACTCCAATTGGCAGACCGTTCTGTCAAATATCCCTATGGAGTGATTGAAGATGTGCTGGTCAAGGTTGACAAGTGCTATTTCCATGTGGATTTTATCGTGCTTGAAATGGAGGAAGATGTTGATATTCCTTTTATATTGGGGAGACCATTCTTAGCAACCGGAGGCGCATTAATAGATGTGCAGCAAGGGAAATTAACGTTGCGAGTAGGTAGTGAAGAGGCGGTTTTCAATGTGTTCAAGGCTACCAAATTTGCAACAACCGCAAACACTTGCCTTAAAGTTGATACAGTAGACTCTTTAGTTGAAGAGGATTTTTAGAAAATCAATCCCGAAGAGCCACTGGAAGCTTGTTTGACTCACGGAGCAACAAAAGAAGAGGAAAATGACAGCATAGCTGAATATGCTTTCCATCTTAATTCAGCAGCCCCTATGCCATACGGGGGCAAAAGATATTTTGAAGAATTGAGCCAAGGGAAGCCTAATATACCACCTTCAATCGAAAAGCCTCCTCAACTAGAATTAAAGCAGTTACCCGAGCATTTGAGGTATGCTTATTTGGGGGAATTTGACTCCCTTCTAGTCAAAATTTCAGCTACCTTAAATGAGGCAGAAGAGGAGAAGCTTCTGAGAGTGCTGCGACAGCACAAGACAGCATTGGGGTGGATTATCTCCGACATAAAGGGAATCAGCCCTACCATGTGCATGCACAAGATCCTGATGGAGGATAATTTCAAGACTTCAATAGAACATCAACGCAGGCTGAATCCGATTATGAAAGAGGTAGTCCGAGCAAAGATCCTCAAATTGCTAGATGCAGGAATCATATACCCTATTTCAGACAGTTCATGGGTGAGTCCGGTACAAGTAGTGCCAAAGAAAGGAGGGATCACGGTAGTGAAGAATGAAAATAATGGATTGATTCCTACCAGAGCAGTCACAGGTTGGAGAGTGTGCATCGATTACAGGAAGTTGAACACTGCGACGAGAAAAGATCACTTCCTACTTCCGTTTATTGATCAAATGTTAGAGAGACTGGCAGGGCACGCGTACTATTGTTTCCTAGATGGTTACTCAGGATACAATCAGATACCTATTGCACCTGAATATCAGAAGAAAACAACATTCACCTGCCCTTATAGTACTTTTGCCTACAGAAGAATGACGTTTGGCCTTTGTAATGCACCAGCGACCTTTCAGCGATGTATGATGGCTATGTTTTCTGATATGGTCGAGCATTTCATCGAGATATTCATGGATGATTTTTCTGCATTTGGTTCGTCTTTTGATGTATGTTTGGCCAATTTAGCCTTAGTGCTTAAAAGATGTGAAGAGACGAATCTAGTTCTCAATTGGGAGAAATGTCACTTCATAGTGAAGGAAGACATTGTCTTGGGGCATAGAATTTCATCAACGGGCATTGAGGTAGGCAAAAATTGAGGTCATTGGAAAATTACCACCACCTACCTCCGTAAGAGGAGTCCGCAGTTTTCTGGGCCACGGCTGTTTCTATCGCCGAGTCATTAAAGACTTCTCCAAGATTATCAAGCCTCTCTGCAACCTGTTGTCAAAAGAGGTAGCATTTGAGTTTATTGAAGAATGTCATATTGCATTACAGAAGCTGAAGAAGGAGCTCATTTCTGTACTGATCATCACAGCCCCTAATTGGGATTTACCATCGAATTGATGTGTGATGCGAGTGACTCTGCTGTGGAAGCAGTTTTGGGTCAGAGAATCGACAAATGCCTTCATGTCATCTATTATGCGAGTCGTTCTTTTACAGATGCTCAAATCAACTACGCAACCACAGAAAAGGAGCTGTTGGCAATTGTGTTTGCCTTCGAGAAATTCAAGTCATATTTGGTTGGGGCCAAAGCGATTGTGTATACTGATCATTCAGTGATCAAATATCTCATGTCTAAGAAAGATGCAAAGCCGAGACTCATCCGATGGGTCTTGCTTCTTCAAGAATTCGACCTGGAGATCAAGGACAAGAAAGGAATAGAAAACCTAGTAGCAGACCATCTATCTCGCCTAGAATGCAACTGCAATAAAGAGAAGGTAAGTGCTCCTATTGATGATTCGTTTTCTGATGAACAACTTTTTATTTTGCATACTTTTATGACCCCATGGTATTCTGATTTTGTGAACTACATGGTGAGCAAGATTGTTCCTCCAGACTTCACCTATCATCAGCGTAGGAAGTTCTTCGCCGACGTAAAATACTACATATGGGAGAAACCATACTTGTTCAAATATTGTTTAGATGGTATAATCAAGCGTTGTGTACCAGAAACTGAAATCAGAGATATCCTCCAACATTGCCATAGTTTGGAGTGTGGAGGGCGCTTCAGCGCTTCAAAGACAGCCACAAAAGTTCATGGGTCAAGATTTTATTGGCCATCAATATTTTAGGACACCCAGCACTTTGTCGACTTATGTGACAGGTGTCAGAGGACGGGCAATATCAGTCGCTGGAACCAAATGCCTCCAAACTCCATCCTGGAGGTCGAGCTGTTTGACTTATGGGGGGTTGATTTCATGGGACCATTTCCCATGTCTTTCAACAACCAGTATATTATGGTAACAGTTGATGACGTTTCCAAATGGATGAAAGCCATAGCCGCTCCGACAAATGATGCGAAGGTAGTGTTGAAATTCTTCAAGAAAAATATTTTTTGCAAGTTTGGAACACCGCAGGCAGTCATCAGTGATGGAGGTTCACATTTCTGCAACCGGCAATTTGAAGCGCTACTCAAATGGTATGGAGTTACTTACCGCATCACCACACCGTACCACCCTCAGATAAATGGACAAGTGGAAATTTCGAATAGGGAGATCAAGAAAATCCTGAAGAAAATGGTGAATAGCTCCAGAAACGATTGGTTGGTCTAGCTAGACAATGCATTATGGGCTTATCGGACAGCCTTCAAAACCCCTATTGGGATGTCTCCCTATAGGTTGGTTTATGGGAAATTGTGTCATCTACCGGTAGAACTCCAGCACAAGGCTTATTAGGCAACGAAGGCACTTAATTTTGACATGCAACTAGCAGGTGAGAAGCGTCTATTGCAGCTGAACGAGTTAGAAGAGTTCCAGTTAGATGTGTATGAAAACGTACGAATCTACAAAGAGCGCACCAAAAGATGGCATGACAAGCATATTGTGCGGAGATAGTTCAAGGTGGGGCAGAAAGTTCTTCTATTCAACTCTTGCCTGCGGCTCTTCCCAAAAAAGTTGAAGTCACGATAGTCCAGACCATTCGAGATCGTGAAAGTGTATCCATATGGGGTTATGAATATCAAGAACTCAAGTGGAGAAATGTTCAAGGTCAATGGGCAACGACTGAAACTATACATCGAAGGAGCTGCCATCCCACTCAAAACCTCAGTGGCGTTGCTCAACTCCACGTGACAGGGCATACAGTTGAGCTATGACTATAAACAAGCACTCCTTGGGAGGCAGCTCTTTGGGAGGCAACCCAAGTTCTTCAAATTTTAACTTTTTTGAATTTGGTTTAAGTTATTTTGATTCGTTTATTTTCGTTGTGTGATTTTTAGTTTATTAGCTTTTCTTTTGTTCTTTTCATTTGTGTTTGATTTGGTGTGTTTTAGTTTTTATTAATTTAGTTTGTTTATTTTTAGTTGATTTTTCATTTTGTTCACTTTTCCTTGACAAGTGCTTGAGCATTTATAGGGTCGTCGTTTTCAGGAAGGCGAAGTCCTACCTTTCGACTACCTCATCGATCGAACCAGGAGAACACTAAGAGGGAGATTTTCAAGCACCTCCAGTAAGCCTCGCGACCAGCGAGCGCGACGCTTGGTCGCGATGCTCATTGACTCAGAAAAGAAAAATATTGCAAACATCACAGTGAACAACGCGACCAAGCGTCGCGACCTATGGTCGCGGTGCTCACTGCCAGCCAATTAAAAAGCAGTCCAGGGGGCAACGCGAGAAGACCAACGCTACTATGGTCGCGGCGACGCCTCACAAGGCTCCACCACTTATCCAAACGGTAGTGTTTCAGTTAGTTAAATGTGCTGCGACTGTGTACCGCGACCCGTGATCGCGCGGAGCAGTCGCGATGATGAATTGGGATTTAAATCCCTAGCGTGCGCGATAGACTACTCTCCCTCACACTCTCTAACAGAAAATAAAATAACCAACAGAAAATAATAATAAAATAATAAAATAAATGTGTTGGCTAAAATGCGAAAAAGGAGTGAAGTGCATAAAGAAAAAAAATTAAAGAAGGTTGAAAAAGAGGTTGAAGGAGAAAGATGTAGAAGAGGAAAGGAAGAAAAGTTGAGCAAATATGGTAGTCATGAGAGAAATTGCATGAATTGAAAATCTTATGAAGTCTCTCAATAGGTTTCCAAGTAAGTTGAACCCGATGTCCATTCTTTTTGAGCCAATCACCTTAAGCCCCATTACAATCATATAAAGACATATTGATCTCCTTAGGAAACTTAATTGTAATATTTGACATGTATATACACTGATTTTTCTGTTCTTAGCATTTGATATCTTTCATGAGATCCTTTGTTACATCTGTGCGTTCTTTCTAATTAGTGACGCATATGACACATTTTGAAATTCTTTGCTCATAAATTCCAGTCGTATGTAGTTAAAAGTGTGAAAACCTAGGTTCTGAGTGTCAGCGAGTGAAAACTGGTGAGACTAGAGTCGAGGCGAATTACATCAGTGGCTTATTAACATGGAAGGATTGACTGTTATAAATGCGTTGCATGTTAGTGTCCTGTATGATATAGGGTGTATTAGACTTATTGACAGCATTTTAGATTTCTGATTTTTGTACTATTCTTATGCCTTTGCATTTGTGTATATACTTAAGTTGATGTCTAACTATGTATGTGGTGAGCTTAGGACGTTTGTGGGTATCGTAGCTGGTAAACCCTCATGAGACTATAACTTATCCACTAGGGCCACCTACGTGTTTAAAGGCTTGTGGCACGTACTAAGTGCCATCGTTGCATCCTACAAAAATGGATATAGTTTAGTGTTCTATTTTATTTGTTAAGTTAGTTTTTGTGTTATTTGTTTTTTATTGTGGTGTGTGCCGATTTGCTTGAGAACAAGCAAAAGATAGGTTTGGGGGTATTTGATCGGTTCATAATTGTTATTATTTTAGACCCTTATTACCGTGTCTTTCTTGCTTGTTTCCGAGTAAATTTGACGGTTTTGATGTGTTTGTTAAGCTTGTGTAGGTTTTAGGTGTTTATCATGGAGCTATGCGAAGAATGAAATTTTCGGACCAAAATCGTGCATTTCTGGACCAGAGTGCACCGCTACCCGTGTTTCTCTAGCGCTGGTCGTGCTATGAGGTTGCGGTGAAAGAAGAGGGAATCTGGCAGAGAGCATGGCGACCAGCCATGGCGAGCACTGGTCGCACTAAGGCTGTCGCGCTGGAAGATGAGACACTGGGCAGTGAGCATCGCAAGCAGCTATCGCTATCGTTGATTGCAGTGTCCCGTCGCGGTGATGTGAATGTGAGTGTTCCAGAGAGTATGGCGACCAAGCCATTGCGACCTCTGGTCGCGGTGGCTGGTCACGACGGCACAATTTCAGCAGCCCTAGTGTGCTGCTATAAATACAAGAGAGAGAGAGAGAAGAGAGAAAGAGAAAGAGAGAGCGAGAGAGAGAAAGGGATCTAGGATTTTCAGTTAACAGAAGAAAGAGAGAGAGAAGAAGGAAGAAGAAGAAGAGAGAAGAAGGTCTAGGAGACTAACCATTGGATCGATTCTCCGGACGACTTCAATCGCTCTTAGGATTTGGATTTGTGCACGGATAAGCTCAACCGAATCGGTTTCTACAAGAGTCAAGCCGTTTGGAGTTTTTCCTTCATACTTTTTTCTTTAATCTTATGTTATTCATGTTATTCTTGATTAATAATATTATGTTTTCTTATTTCTTAGTTAAGAACTAATTTCCTATACTAGGGATGATGATGGAACTTGCTATGAATTTTGATTGAGATTAATGAATGCTTGGATGATTTGAGTTATATGATTGAGTGTTGATTTAATGTTTTATTGATTGTATATTATGTGATCACCAATATTCAATATCTTGTTGTTGTGATTAAGTACCGAGAGGAGACGCCCACAACGTGTTCAATAAATTGACAAAATAGCCTAGGAACCAAATAGAGATATATTGGTGTAGGTTGTGTGATCTAATATGTTTCCATGTTTATTGCATTATCATATATTTAACATTCATCGAGAGATAGGGTATTAGTGTGTTGAATAGGTTCGATTTACCGTGAGAGAGGATTTCGGATAACTAGATAACATGATCATCAATCATTGGCTTGAACATTCCTGCAAAATTGTCTCATATCATTAGGATTAGTTAGTGAAATCGGATTCCCTAGTTCTCGTTATCATTGATAAGAAGACCTTTTAGTTTCAAGCTTATAAATCATTTAGATTATAAGTTACAAATCACAATCATTGAATTAGTTTTCTAGATAGTGTTAGACTTGGTTAATTTCAGTATTCAATCTCTAATCGTCCTCGTGGGAACGATATTCGGAACTCACAATTCTATATTATTTGTGCCGACCCTGTATACTTGTGGGTACACAAAAGGCGTAACAACACATACACATATAACATGTTTATGCATTTACATTTGAGTGCTAACATGTTAGTTTAAATGTTTTATATGTGTTGAGTCTTAGTTGTTTTGTTTTGTCTAGTTTTAGAATTTATTTTCAAACATTTTGTATTTTTAAAACATTGACCTTTGGATGCTTGAACATGAGTAAATTTTTATCTATACATTCAAATAGTGTTTTGTTTTTGAAGATGAAAATAGACATCTGTATCTTTCTAACTGTATAAAGAACAAAAAATTCCAATGTTGTTTGGATAGGTTTCGGTTGGCTCAAAGTCGAGTTAAGTGCAGCTGGAAAAGTTAAAACGGGGGAGACAGGACAGCAAGCTCACGCCTCAAGCGTGGTTGCACGCCTTTGGCATGGCTACCTAGTAGTAGCCTCACGCTTGAGGCGTGGGTGCACGCCTTAGGCATGCTGGGTCTGCCAAGTCCGAACCCAACTGTGTTTTTGTATTTTGGTCTTCTAGTGACTTTCAAACTATGTTTAATGCACTCTCTATGTATTTAGGAAATTTTTTATTGAATTTGAAAGCAAGAGTATCACTTCTTCTTCAAATCATTTATTTTTAGAATGTTGCTCTTTATATATGTTTTATAATAGGAAACAAATTCTTTTATTTTCTAGAGTCTTTTTAAAAGACCTAATGGCTTTTAATTTCCTACTCTTATTAGAATTAGGGTTTCTATTATTGCCTATAAATAGTGAAGTAAAATTCATTATTCATTGGCTTAATTATACTCCCTAAAAGCTCTTAAGTTCTTTATTTTTTATTTCCTCTCACATGTTTTTATTATTTTGATACTCTGGTATTTTTATTTTATGTGAGAGAAGAGAGATTTTTTATAGACTAGATTATACTTTGCTTTTGCGCTTAATTGTTTTAGTCTATTCGTAATATATTTTGATCATGCATGTTATTTGATTGTTCATTCATTATTGAGCACTAGATCTGATCTCAATAAATTGGGGGTTGTTATTTCTTTGACCTGACGAAAGGAACACGAAGTCTTGGAGCATGTGGAGTCTCTGAACAGCATTAACAAGGTTTGCTAGTAAAAGGCCTACAGGTAGGTAGTATTGTGTTATAGCAAGAGTCGTGTGATTGAGTGGTCAATCAACGTGAATTGTAAATGATATACCAACTAGTAAAATCTGTGTGTGATGTGTTAAGTGACCTACGAGTTGGTCCCGTGGTTTTTTACCCGTTGGGGTTTTCCACGCTAAAATCTCCATAACTATAAATCCACATTTTTCAATATGGATCAGAGCAGGAGTCTAGATATCCACATTTTATTGGATTTGTATTATTTTTTTCTCAAATCCACATTTTGTTGGATTTGTATTATTTGTTTTTTTTTTCTATATGTTTATCCATGGCATGAATTATCATAGAAGGAGCATCAAACACTCGACCTCCACTTTTGGATGGTTTGAACTACACATTTTGGAAGGCACGCATGAGAGCCTATTTGAAGGCTAACGATGAGCGTGTCTGGATGTATGTTGAGAACGATTATTCCTCTCCTACCATTACCAATGTCTCCTACCATTACCAATGCCGAAGGAGTTGTATTCATGAAGCTGAGAGCAGAATGGAGTACAATAGAGCAAACTAATGTGACATGGAACTTTCGAAGTTTGAATTTTATTTTTATTGGTGTAAATGAACATTAATATATGCATATCTAGAATTGCGAGACTAGCAAGGAGTCTTGGGATATTCTGCAAACCATGCATGAAGGAATATCGGTGGTCAAGAAATCAAAGATTCAAATGTTGACGTCAAGATTTGAATCCTTACATATAGAGGAAGAAGAAATCTTTCTCAATTTCCAAACAAAGCTCATGGGCATCACAAATGACATGAGAGTAGACGAATTGATAGGATCCCTACAAAAATTTGAGTTGAATCTCAAACAAATCAAAAGCAAAAAGGGATTGCTTTGAAGTCTACAATGCGTGAGTCAGAGGAAACTGCAGAAAGCGATGATGGTGAAGAGATGGCGTTCAAAGGTGCCAACGCGAAGAAGGATTTTGTGCCCAGAACGTTTGATAATGACAAGGGCAAAGGCAAGAGTGTTCAATGCTATGAATGTCAAGGTTTTAGACACATAGCATCCGAGTGCGTAAATTTACAAAATAACCCAAGGAAAGGGAAGGCACTAAACATCACTTTGAGTGATAGCGATGAAGAAGACAATGATGAGTCTTCTAACCCTGGTAAGCACACATGCAACATTATTGCTTTCACATCTTCTTTGTCTGTAGGTGATGAAACGCAAATTGAAGATGATATTGATAATGATGTACTTAGTGAGACAAGCCTTAGAGAGGCTTATGAGCAACTCCTCAAAGAAAGTCACAAGGTATTAAGACTAAACTTCTCTTTACTGTCTAAAAATAAATTATTCAAATCTGAGAGACGCAAGCTTTGGATAGATCCCTTAATCTACAAAAGGAGGTGGATAACTGTAATGAGAGGGTCAAAGCTTTAAATGAATAAGTGGATTGCAAAGATAAAACCTTGTTGATTGTGCGATCACGTAAGGAAGAAGTTGCGAAAAAGTTGACTTTGGCAGGAAAGTCTATCAAGGGGCTGACTCTAGGTGCAAAGAAAGTAGATGATGTGATCAAGCTTGGAAAGATATACAACGACAAGTGAGGAATTGGAATATTTAGTTGTCACTTATAAGTATGAGTGAGTAGTCGTTCGAGAAAATGCTCTGCCTTCTCTCTAGAATTTTTTGAGTGTTCTTCTTGATTTTTTTCTATTCTCTCTTTGGGATCATTATTGATTTATTTTGATGATTACAAGCTCAATTTTCGTTCTTCTTTAGCTTTAGGTTTGCTGGTCATTTTCTTGGCAGTTTTTTAGCTTGTTTTGTGCCATGGTATGCTTGTGATTTTGAGCTAAATTTTTTCCTTATTGTTGGGGTGTGATCTTCATCTTCTTCTTGGTGTTCTAGTTGGAGCCATGGTTGGTGGTTCACCAACTGCTGGTGATGTAAAAAATGGTGGAATAAAGGGCTATCATGATGGTTTTATGAAAGATTCAGATTTGGGTCTTAATATGAAGATTCAACGTATGAAGGTTTGAGAACTAGAGAAGAGAGCTGCTGGTGATGATGCATTTGACATAGCTATTGAAGGTAGGATCTCTTGTGATGCTTCTTCAAAATTGTTGTTAAGCAAGCAACATGTTATGCATAGTTTTAAGAATCAGACTAGTAATGGTAAAATGGGCAACAAGGCATGTGCATATGGGATTGAAGGCAAGCATGGTGATGTTCTTCATAGGGTGGTGCATGATGAGGAAGATGGCAAGCATGTTAATGTTCTTCATAGGGTGGTGCATGATGAGGAAGATGGTAATCTGGTTTTGGGTGAGAGATGTGTCAAGAATGGGCCAAAATCTGGTGCTTTTGTTTCAATTTCGGGTATTGGTAATGTTGGGCACGAAATTGAAGCTAATGGGGCTGATATTGAAGCCAAGCATGCTGATGTTCTTTATGGGGTGTTGCATGATGAGGAAGATGAAAATCTGGTTTTGGGTGAAGGTAGAAATCGGTTTTGGGTGAAAACCATGTGAAGAATGGTTGTCTCTCAACAATTTCGGGATTGGACAAGAAGAAAGCTATGGTTGACATTGATGAAAAGAGTGAAGACTTGTTGAATGAGATCATGTGCAATGGGCAAATAATTCAAATGATGAATGATTCTCATGGACAAGTTTTTCGAAATAAGGTGGCTAGTATTGACCTTAATAGCCAAAATTGTTAAAGGAAGGTGGTTGTTGATGACTTTCCTTCACTAAATAATACTAGTCAGCAAGGAATGGGGGTAATAGAATCAAACTTTGGTGCTTTGGGCTCAATTTCGGGTATTGGAGCTAATGGGACTGATTCCACAAAATTAGATGGGCCAAGGATTAATGTTATTGAATCACCTTCGAATTATGGTGGATTTGGGCTTGCAAGAGATGATCATAGAAAGGAAAAGCTTGGTAACTTGCATTTTGGGTCTGATGTGGGCGTAATTGGGCCGAAATCGAGTGCTTTGGGTTCAATTTTGGGTCTTGGTAGCTTTGGACAAGGAGGGGCTGATCTTGGACCATTTTCAACACCTTCTTCCATGCATGATCAAGGGCTGAAACCATCTTATGCTAAGGCTGTCCAGAATTCTTCTCCTATTGCTTGTGAGGTACGATCTTCTACCTTTGAATCCTTACAATATTTTAAACCAACTGAAGAAAATGGAAGAATTAAAGTTAGCCCTCCAGTTGAGGTAGCTATTGAGGGAAGTGAAGAATGGAGAACTTCCTTAATAGGGTACTTTATGGATAAGAGAATTCCTTTCCCCGTAGTGAATTCAGTAGTTCATAAAATTTGGGGTAGGTTTGGCCTTAAAGAAGTTTTATCTTCGGAACAAGGGTTCTTTATTTTCAAGTTTGATAGTCTTGACCATGCTTGTGAAGTTCTTGAAAAAGGTCCATGGCATATAGTGAATAAATTGCTTGTTCTTAAACGGTGGCAGCCTAGTTTATCCTTGTCTAAAGATGAGTTATGCAATATTCCTGTATGGGTTAAACTTTACAATCTTCCGTTTGAATATTGGACTTCTAAGGGCCTGAGTTTTGTAGTTAGTGCTTTGGGCATTCCATTGCATGCCGATCACATTACATTAGCTAACAAATGTCTTAGCTTTGCTCGTGTGTGTGTTGAGATTGATGCTTCGAAGGATGTCATTAATGAGTTTGATATTTAATGTGCTAATGGGGAGTGGAAAACTATTTATGCTGTTTATGAGTGGCTTCCTTCTAGGTGTAATATTTGTAAGGTGTTTGGGCATGCGCCGGGTATATGTAAACAAAGCGTTCAAGATTTGGGTGACAATGTGAATATGGTTACCGGAAATGGAGGGGTTGATGCTCATGATATGAAGAAGAGGCAGGAAGACTCGTTGGGGCCTAAACGACCGGTTTGGGTTGAGGTTAAAAAAAAGAACAAGGGTGGAGAATTATCTACTATAGGGAACAGTGCTAGTGTTCCGCTTGTGGAAAATGTTGATAATCATCTTAATTTAGTACCAATGGAGGGCAATGACCATACTCTGAATTTGGAAGTAACGGAAGAGGGTACTCCTTTAGCAATTTTGGACACTGTTTGTGATGCAGGGGCTGTTCTTTGTAAGGATGGGGCTAATGATTATATTGATGACAGGGATGCTCTTTGTGATGATGGAGGTGCTCTTTGTGATAATGATGAGGCTGATCATGGTGAGGATGGTAGTGATTCTAGTCCTCCTCGTAATGATAATTTTAATTCTGGAGAAAAATAAAGATGTTATTCTTAAGACCCTTGACAGGTCTTGGAAGGTGGAGTGCAATTATAATTTTTCCTCTTTGAGGAGGATTTGGGTTTGTTGGAATCCGTTCGATGTTACTGTTTTGGTTGTAGGATCTTCTGAATAAGTTATCCATTGTAGAGTTTCTCCTGTTGATTCTACTTGGGAGTGTATGATTTCGATTGTGTACGGTGATAATTGTAATGTTCGTAGGGAGGCGTTGTGGGCTGATTTAGTGGCGCGCGGAGTGGAATGGGAGAATAGTGCTTGGATTGTGATGGGTGACTTTAATGCTATTAAGTCTTCGGTTGAGAGTGTTGGAGGCTCCAATTCTTGGCCACATTGGAAAGATGACTTTTCTAATTGTGGCGCGCGGAGTGGAATGGGAGAATAGTGCTTGGATTGTGATGGGTGACTTTAATGCTATTAAGTCTTCGGTTGAGAGTGTTGGAGGCTCCAATTCTTGGCCACATTGGAAAGATGACTTTTCTAATTGTTTAGCTGAGTCTGGGTTGGATGATCTGCGATTTAATGGGTGCTTCTATACTTGGTCTAATTATCGTACGGTTGATCCTGTTCTTCGAAAGTTAGATCGAGCTTTGGTCAACTTGAATTGGGATATTTCCTTTCGAGGTTCAGAGGCGCATTTTCTTCCTTCTAGTGTTTCTGATCACTCTCCTATGATTGTTAAGATTGTGGATCTCCCTCGGCGATGGGTGCCCTTTAAGTTTTTTTATTTCTGGGCGGATCATCCAGAATTTTTTATCCTTGGTGGATCGGGTTTGGGCGGACAGGGTGGATGGGTCTCCTATGTTTCAGATATGTAAGAAGCTAAAAAGATTGAAAGTAGAGCTTAAGAAACTTAATAGGAAGTGTTATTCTGACTTGTCTTCTAGGGTGCAGCAAGCTAAACATGATTTAGAGTCTGTGCAATGGGATATTCAGAGGCAGCCTACGAACGTTTCTTTACATGAGGAGGAGTCTCGGTTGGTGAAGCTTTATGGTGATTTGAGTAGAGATGAGGAGAGTTTTTTGAGACAAAAGTCCCGGGTTCAGTGGATTAATTTGGGAGATAGGAATTCTAAGTTCTTTTTTCGATCGATGAGACAAAGATGTAGTAGAAGTAAGGCATTATCTCTTACCGATGAGCATGGTAATCGTGTGGAGGAGCCTAGTGAAGTTAAATCTATGGTGGTGAACTTCTTTGAGACACTTCTGAGATAGCCTGCTAGTTACCCAAGGATTGACCTTGATTTAGTGAAGCGGGCTCTGCCGAAGCAGATTTCTAGTGATCAGTGTGCTACCTTGGGTAGAGAGGTTAGTGATGATGAAATTAAGGCAGTTTTGTTCTCTTTAAAAGATAATAAAGCTCCTGGTCCGGATGGGTATAATGCTACTTTCTTCAAGAAAGCTTGGTCTGTTGTTGGTGATGATTTTCTTCGTGCTATTCGTTCATTTTTTAGCTCCGGGAGATTGCTCAAGCAAGTGAATGCTACTGTGGTTGCTCTTATTCCTAAGGTTCCTAATCCTTCTACGGTTGGGGATTTTAGGCCTATTTCGTGTTGTAACACTATCTACAAATGCATTGCCAAAATTATTGCGAATCGTGTTCAGATGGTACTGCCTGATGTTGTTAGTCCTTTTCAGTCGGCCTTCGTTGCTGGTAGGAGGATTAATGATAATATATTACTGTCGTAGGAATTGTTAAGGAACTATCATCGTGATGGGGGTCATCCTAGGTGTGCGCTGAAGGTAGATTTAATGAAAGCCTATGATTCTGTGCGGTGGGATTTCTTAGTGGATATTTTACAGATTTTAGGCTTCCCGGAGCAGATGATAGCTTGGATTTCTGAGTGCATTTCTACTCCCCGTTTCTCTATTTCTATCAATGGCGAGTTGAATGGTTTCTTTACTAGTAGCCAAGGTTTGAGGCAGGGGGATCCTATGTCCCCTTATTTATTTGTGCTGGCTATGGAGGTCTTCTCGGGGTTGATGCGTATTATGGAGCGGGAGAGTCAGTTTGCATACCATTGGCGGTGTGGAAAGATTGGTATTTCGCATTTATGCTTTGCGGATGATCTTATGGTTTTCTGTAGGGCAGAGAGGGAGTCAGTTGCTGCAGTTAATGTTGTCCTTGGTCAGTTCCAAGCTCTTTCTAGGTTGGTTTCTAATCCTAGCAAGAGCATTTTTTTTGTGGCTGGTGTGTCTTCTGAGACTAAGCAAGAGTTGCTTGGGATTCTAGGTTTTCAGGAAGGGGTATTACCTGTTAGATATCTCGGGGTTCCTCTGATTTCTACTAAGCTTATGGCAGTGGATTGTAGGGTTCTTCTCGCTAGGATTGTAGTGAGAGTTAAGAGTTGGACTAGTAGGGTTCTTTCTTTTGCAGGGAGGCTTCAGCTCATTCAATCTGTATTGTTCTCTATCCAGGTGTATTGGTCCTCCATTTTTATCTTGCCTAAGTCAGTGGTGATTAAGGTTGAAACTATTTTGCGTAATTTTCTTTGGAAGGATTCAGATTTAGGTAAAGGTGGGGCAAAGGTTGCATGGTCTTCGGTGTGTTTACCGAAGGAAGAGGGTGGACTCGGTATTAAGAGCGTTGAGTGTTAGAATAAAGCTGCCATAAGTAAGCATTTGTGGGCTGTCTGTAGCAATTTGAGGTCTTCTGTCTAGGTGTCGTGGGTTAGATCTACTCTGCTTAAGGGAAAGAATGTGTGGGAGGTTAGGTGCCCTGGGGATTGCTCGTGGAGTTGGAGGAAAATTCTGGGCCTTCGGTGTCTTTTGCGGCGGTTGATGCAGTTTCGGGTGGGTAATAGGGAGGATATTTCCCTTTGGTTTGATTATTGGCATCCGCTGGTCCTTTGGTGGAGGTGTTTGGGCGTCGGATTATTTATGGTTCTGGTTTTGGTCTTCATGCTAGGGTGGCGGATGTTATTCAGGGGAGGGATTGGGCTTGGCCTCGTTCCCTGACCGGGAATTGGATGGACATTATCAGTAGTACCCCTGATTCCTTCAGGCCTAATAACTCTCAAGCTGATACTTTGTGTTGGGTTGAGGACTCTCGGGGGGCTTTCTCTATTCATAATGCTTGGGAGGCTCTTCGGTCCCGGCAGCCAGCGGTGGATTGGTTTAGGTCTGTTTGGCATTCTAAATCAATTCCTAGACATGCTTTCATCTTTTGGCTGGCCATTAGAGGTGCTCTTTCTACTCAGGATAAGCTTCTTGTTTGTGGCTTGATTTCGGCTATTCGTTGTGTGTTTTGTGGAGGGAGTTGTGAGGATGTCCCTCATCTCTTTTTTGATTGTTCTTATTCTTGCGAGGTTTGGTTTGCTCTTTTAAGGAAGTGTAGATTATCTCTTCGCGCTCGAAGCTGGGAGGCTACTATTCTTTGGTCTTGCTATTTCCGCGGTCGGCATCTTCGTGGGTGGGTGGTGCGTATTATGCTTGCGGCTGCTGTCTATGCTATTTGGCGCGAGCAGAATGCTAGGATGCATGGCGAGTTACCTAAACCTGTTTCCGTGGTTGTTCGTTCCATTGTTAAATATGTTTGTATGCATTTTAATTACTTATCTGGTGTGGTGCCTTCTCCTACTAATAGGTGGCTCCACCAGTCTTGGGGTTTATCTGATTCTATTTTTTGTAATTCGCTTGTTTTGCCTTTTATGGGGTTTGTCCCTTTTGTTGTCGGTCTGTTGGTTTCTTTTGGCTGCACCCTATGCCAGGGTTTGTGCTTAGCTTTTTCTGCTTTGCTGTTTTTTGAGTTTCGGTTGGTAGGGGGCCTGTCCCTTGTCTGACCTTGTGATCTTCTCGCTGGGGTATACCCCTTTGCTTTTGTTTTGTCTCTTTGGTTAATATACTTACATTATCCAAAAAAAAAAGTGAGGAATTGGATTTAGTAATGAGTTAAAGGCCTCTACAAGCAAGAAAATTTTTTCAAAGCAAAATCTCCCAAGCAACATGATCAAGTGCACAAGCCATTCATAAAGCCACGAGGAGCACAAGGTAAGTTTCCTGATTTTACTCCCACATGTTATTATTCTGGTGTTAAGGGGCACACTAGACCTATGTGTTATCAGTACATTAGCATGTATCATAAAAGACAATGTGTCAAGTACTCTTCAAGGAAAAAACATGCTAATAATGCTAAGAATAAGTCTAAAGTATTGACATCTCCAAATAAGAATGTCAAATCTTCTGAGTTCACACCAAATTGTCACCACTTTGGTGAGGAAGGTCATATAAGACCTTGGTGTTTTGAATACTCCGACAAGTGCCAATCGATGTCTGATGAAAGGAAATTGAAGAAGACCAAGGTACATATTTCCAAAAATTTTGATTTGGTCAATAGTGCTTAAAAGAAAATTTGCATAATAATGATGCATTATTTGTTCCACCTGTGAATGATTCCAAGAAATTGGATGAGTCCATAGGTGATTTTGATTTTGAATAATTTTCTTTTAAAGATGAGAACTCAAATCAAGTGTTGAATATATTTACCGCGTTAATTGAGATATATTGTTAGATATTAGCGAGTAAATCTGTTGTATTTTGATTGCATGTAATTCACAAACAATTTGCTAAAACGATTGTGTGTTATATTGCCTGTTTGATATATGTATGTCAAATAATTAGATCAATTTCTTGAATAATATGAATATGTGATAATACATGAAGCTAGTATACAAAGAATGACCAATGGTCAGTATCCATGTTGTTTCTGCACTAATAGACCTCTTGAGCATCTCTCTTGAAAAAGGGCTACAATTACAAATTGTGAAGCCGCCCAATGTAGAAAAGGGCCACGCTTGTAATATTGAGTGAAAGCCGTCATGAGAGTTAAATATTGAAAAAAACCATGAAAAACAGAAAACATGCACAATGAACGGGAGTGTTGTTCATGATTGAGAAGCAAGTATTAGATATATATATATATATATATATATATATATATATATATATATATATATATATATATCGTTTATGCAATGTGACACACACATTTTGGCAAAGGTTTAGTGAATTTAGTACAATCTTGAGACAACGTATGCATTTATGAAAATTTAATGATATATCTTGATTTGAATGTGGTATGGATTTTAAGAAAATATTTGAGTTACTCATAAAATTCGTTATGCTTGAAAATCTTTTTATGTAGCTTTAGAGAAGCTCTATTTTGTGTGAATAATTGAAATATTAAATTAATATATTTTTTAGAAGCACACATTTTGATTCAAACATGCTCATATTTATTTTTAAAGTGTTGAAGAAACTATTTTAAAAGCATTATTAAACAAGTCAATTTCAAAGGAATATAATTGAAATTTTCAAAGAATTTTTCGATTGTGGTCTTTGGATGTTAATATACATCGTGACTCATTTAATCTTGTTTGAAGATATTTCTTGGTTGTGTTTGACTAAGTTTTAGGTGGAAAAACTCATGGATGAAGCAACAGGACGAATGAGGAGTCAAAGACGCGAAGAAGTGGGATCTCGGAGAAATTGGAGAGGCTTGGCAGTAAGCACACGCCAGGGGCATGGCTGTGCTCCTCAGGCGCAGATCCTGGGCAGCAAGCTCACGCTAGAGGCGTGGCTTTGTGCCTCAGGCGTGCATGCCTAATGGCATGGCCAAGCTTGCTCTCTCATTAAGGGCAAATTTGTTATTTTACCTCCAAACTTTTGTTTTATTCTCCCATGTTCTATTTAAAGGGTACCCAACCCTAATGGCTCATACCCAACCCTAATGGCTCATACTTTTCATACTTTTCTAAGAGCTACACTTTCAAGAGCTACCATTCTATCTTGAAATTATTTTCTCCCTACACACTTGATCCTTTAATTTCTTTGATTTTTTTAATTGTTTGTGTGAGATTGATATTAGGTCTTGCTACTTCTTCAACAAAAAGGCAACCCCAAGTTCTTGATCTCGCTTTGAAGATGACTAGCAAAGGGAAACAAGTAGCTTCCAAGGGAAAGAAAGCTACAAGAGGAGAATCTTTTGGCCTCTTTATTGGTCCTCCGACAGCGTTCTTGTTTATTCTTGCCATCTCGTAGAATTGCGTGATCAGGCAGGGAAAGGGCAAGACTCCAGTGTTTAGGGTGGCGGCTCCATGAATCTCTCTAATGATCAGCTACCTTATATCGAGCTGAAGTCCCTCTTGAAGGCTATAAAGTGTTTGAGCTACTGGCAGTGTGAGAGTAGTACGATGGGATTTCGATAGGATGGAATGACTGCAGAAAATGTGCCAGAAGGCTGTCTCCAGATGCAACTCCAAGTAGAGCAGGTATTTTTGGTTATACTGCCACCATCCCGATCCATCACTTCTAAGAGCTGCTGCAAGGTCATAGTTGTAAGCTTTGAAGAAATTGTGCCCTTCCCATCCTTTCGCTACCTCTGGAATGTCTGGCAACTCAAAAAATTCATTGACTAACTCTGGGGTGAGGGTGACAGGCTGTCCTTGGACCACCACCGTCCCCCATGCAAAGAAATCGTTCGAAATCATTGATGCATAGAATTCCCTAACTAGCTTCTCGCTGGAATCATTGGGGTGCTGCACATATTGATCCCACTGTCGACCTCTGATGACCTCTGGAATCCCAATCCCTTCCATCGTGTCAACATTAATGCCGCGCTCCAACCACAGCTGCCTCTTTGCAAATGTCTTCATGCAGTCACAGAAATATGGACTAACTCTGAGCGGCCTGGTTCTCTTCCACTGGCTTCTTGCCTGTGACGATTCGGCTTGATACGACATTGTACACCTGAAAATAAGACACACACAAAAACATGATAAAAACTGAAATGTACATGGCGTTGTTATACCTATGTCGTCCACGTAAAGCGTATGAGGAACATTCAGGTTTCCAGCCAATATACGTTTCGAAACATAATAACGAAAACATGAAAACCACGAAATAACAAAAATGAAACTGAAACTCGGAAATTACCACTCAAACAAAAATTTAAAATCACACAATGCAATTAAAACTAAAATTAACAATTAATTACTCACGAAACAAATAATCAAAACGTAAATTCACAATTCGAAATCAATCAAGCAAACAAAATCCAACAAGTGATATGAAATCACCCCAATCAACTCAAACACTTCAATATGAATCAAATCCCACCAATCTTCCCCCAAACTTCGAATTTACTCACACAATTCACGGCACTTCAATATATTCCACAAACCACCCTTAGATAATCTAAAACTAAAATTAAAGGAAGTAAATGGAGATAAAAGAGAAACATCGTTTCCGAAGAGTGCTCAACCGAGGAAGAAGATGAAGAACTATTTACCGCACTTAGAGAGAAGTTGAGAGAGTTTTTGAGAGAGATTATTAGGGATTTTTACCTTGTGAGGCGGACTGTGCATTTTTCTGATGTTATAGCATGGGCGCGACTTGGGTCACGACTTCCCAAGTCGTGGGCCAAGTCGCAGGTTCCAAAATTGCACTATTTAAGGCCAAAATGCACTATTTCACTTAAGCCTTTAGGGTTTCCTCGTGACTTGGTAAGTAGCGGGTTAAGTCGTAGCCTTCACTGCTGATCAGTTTCCTGAGACTGTTGCGACTTGAGTAGCAACATGACGCGAGACTTGCCAAGTTGCGGGGTTTAAATGTCAGGAAAGGACCAAGACTGTTGCGACTTGAGTAGCGACATGACGCCCGACTTGTCCAAGTCGCGGGTCTCTCTGTTCCAGAGTTCTAGCCTTTTTCCAGAGCTGTTTGATTCCTTTCTTTCTCATCCCACCACTTTAAACCTATTGCAAGACACACATAAACACTTAAAAACTTCAAGAAACACAAAATAGAACTCCTAAACACAACTAAATCAAAAATTCAAAAAACAAAACAAACGAAAGAATAAAAACAAATTAAAAACCAAAACACAATCAAAGTTTACTGAAACTTGGGCTACCTTCAAGGAGCGCTTGTCTATAGTCTTAGCTTGACTTTGTGAGGACTCATGGCGGATTCAATTTGCAGTAGTCCCTACGTACTCGCCAAACTCGGATTGCTTCCTTAACAATGCACCCAATATTGGCTTCTTTGACCTCTTATCCTCCACTTAAGCTCATTGAACTGCCTGGGTTTGACATTGCTTTTTCTTTTTCTTCCGGTGAAATGATCTTGGCCTTGAGGGACTGTTTGTATCATTTTTTGCACATGTCGCTTCCATTGTCAAAAGCATGACATTTTTGCTATGAGGTTCTTTTGGACTCATTATTTTTCTTCCTTCAAACTCTAATGGTCGTATTACATCAACTTGAAAACATGAATTGGTTGCTGGTTGTTCTTGTGTTGTCTTTAGCACAATAAACATGGTCTTTTCATCTCCGACCCTTAGCATTAGCTTCCCTTCGTATACATCAATCAAAGCTCTGCTGGTTGCCAAGAACGGTCTCCCCAAAATTAATGGAATCTCCACATCCTCTTCCATCTCTAGTACCACAAAATCAACCGAGAAGTAGAGCTTGTCAATTTTCACCACGACATCTTCAATTATCCCATGTGGATATTTCACCGAACGATCTGCCAACTGAAGAGTGGCATTAGTTGCTTTTATCTCCTCTAAACCCAGTTTCTTGATAATTGAGTACGACATCAAATTCACACTAGCTCCCAAGTCACACAATGCTTTCTCAAACTCTGTCTTGCCAATAGCAAACCTGCCCGGATCTTTCAACTTAGGTGGCAGCTTATTCTGGATGATGCCACTGCATTCCTTCGTGAGTGCAACTGTCTCAAAATCTTCTAGTCTCTTGAAGATCTCCAAGAACTTAGTAAAATTCTTATCGTCGTTGTGCTTCTTCAAACGTTGCGGAAATAGAATGGGAGGCACATATGCCTTGACTTCTGGAGGTAGAGGTAAATCACTGGAGGGTAAGTCTGCATCATTGTTCTTGCTCATCTCTGGCCTATATTTTGTTGACTTACTCATTTCAGTTGGTATCTTTTCAGAAGGAATCCCTACCGGCTGCTCAATTGACTTGCCACTCCTCAAAGTAATTTCATGACATTGCGCTTTTGGATTGGTTACTGTGTTGCTTGGTAAAGCTCCTTGTAGCTGCCCCGGACTCCCCTTTGCAAGTTAGCCAACCTGTACTTCAAGATTCTTAATTGCTGCTTGATTCTGTTGTGCAACTTGGTCAATCTTTGTATCCATCCTCTTCATAGCAGTGTCCTGGTGGTCCATCCTGGTTTTAATCTTTGACATGAACTTGACTAACATGTCTTCTAGTACAGGTTTCTTCTCTTGCTGATTTGCAACTTGATTCCCTTAGAAGTTGGTCTGATTACCTTGGAAATTGCCCTGACTCTGAAAACCGGGTGGAGGCCTCGTATTGCTGGCTTGCTACTGATTATTCCAGGAGAAATTAGGATGATTTCTCCATCTAGGGTTGTAGGTGTTAGAGTAGGGATTATTGTATTGCTTGTTGTAGTTCTGCACATACTGCATATGTTCTGCACTACCCTCTGCAAAAGGATTTCCCACCAAACCATATGTACTGATGTGAGGCCCTCCACACAAGTTGCATCCTGGAGTAGGAGTCTGAACGGAATTGACACTCCATTTGTTCACCTAACTTGTCAAGGAAGTCACCTGTGTCCTGAGTGAAGTTATCTCGTATATCTCAAAAAATCCTGCTGCAACTGCTCTTTTAGGTGCTGCTCTCTCATTTACCCACTGATAGCTGTTTGTGGACATCTCCTCAATAAGGTCATAAACAATATCAATTGACTTGCTCATCAAGGCACCACCAGATGCTGCATCTAGTATGCTACGTTTCTGCTGTGTGAGACTGTTATAGAATGTCTGCACTACAAGCCACTTTAGTAGGCCATGGTGTGGGAACTTCCTCGTCAAATCCTTGTATCTCTCTCAGGCATCGTACAAAGACTCTGTCTCAAACTGTATGAACTGAGTGATATCGTTCCTAAGCTTTGCTGTCTTCCCAAGAGGAAAAAACTTAGCGAGAAAAGCTTGAGCAAGTTAGTCCCAAGTTATGAAGATATTCAGTGAGAGGAATTCAACCATAGTTTAGCTCTGTCCCTTAAAGAGAAAGGGAAAATCCGCAGCCGAATAGCATCATCTGACACCCCATTCTGCTTGAAAGTGTCGCAAATCTCCAGGAAGCTCTCCAGATGGATATTGGGATCATCGTTCGGCAAATCCCCAAACTGAACATGGTTCTGAATCATCTGGATGATAGCCGGCTTGATCTCAAAATTGTTTGCTGTAACTGTAGGTCATTGAATGCTCAACTGATTTCCCTCCATGGTAAGAATAGCGAAGTCGCGCAAAGCCTTGGCATTCTCTGAATCTTATGGTGGTAACTGTGGTTGATCCATGGTAGATTGTTGTCTCGCTTGTCTTCTTCTCTGTCTAAAAGTCCGTTCGATCTCTGGATCAAATTCTTCAAGATGCTCTGAATTAGCACAACTTGTCCGTCTCATACAAAGATAAAACTCTCTGCAAAAACAAGAGAATGAACAAGTAAGATAACAATAGAAAAAGAACTAAAGCAAAAGTAAAATTAAAATAAAAGAAATTTCAAAATAGCAATAAACTCAGTCGGTATTAATATCAACACTAACTAAAACAGTTCTCAGCAATGGTGCCAAAAACTTGTTACGCCTTTTGGTTACCCGCAAGTGTACGGGGTCGGCACAAGTAATATAGGATGAATCTAGATATCGTTCCTACGATGACGTTCAAGATGTTGATTACTAAAGTTAACTAAGTCTATTTCTATTTGAATGGTTAACACAATGGTGATGAATTTCTAACTTTAAAGCTAAATAACCTATGAAGCTGGAAGGAAAATGATATAATCAAAACAAGAAGAACTAGGGAATCAGATTTCACTAAGTAAATCCTAACAATCAAAATTACTATGCAAGGGTGTTTAAATATTACCGGTTGATGATCATGCTAACGCTATTATCCAAAATCCTCTCTCAAGGCAAATTAGATCTATTCCCACATTCACTAATGTCCTATCTCTCGATGGATATCAAACTGAATGCGAATGCAATACAAACAATAGTATATTAAGGATCACACAAAATAAGCCAACATATCTCTATTTAACTCCTAAACTGTGGTGGTATTTTATCGAACACGTTGTGGGTGTCTCCTCTCGGTACTTAACCCACAACAACAAGATTATGTTAACAGTGATCAATTGATTAACAATTAATAAAACATTAAAACACCACACAACCAATAAATATAAAATCACGGAAACATGTATATAAAATCAATCGAAAGTATTACGAAGATCCATCATCATCCCTAGTTATTAAAATTAGTTCATAACTAGGAAATTAAAATAAACGATGTTCAACAATGGAGTCATGAAATAAAAATACAACAAAGGAAGGAATTGCGAAAAAGAACTCTCGACGGAAAGACTCTCCTCTAATTCCGTCTCTAGTGAACTCTTTCGTTGACAATCTTAATTCCTCGGTTAATGAAGATGAACGAAGCTTCGATCCGGCGTTTAGTCTCCTAGCACTCATTCTCTCTTCTTTTTTCTTCTTCTCTCTTTGTTTTTCTGTTTTCTGATGCTCCCCAGTCGAACTCCCCTTTTCTCAAAATCCTGTTTTTCCTTTTATATGGGCTCGGGTTAGGTCACTTAAACGCCGCCCGCGACTTGGCCAAGTTGAGCCTCAAGTCGCGACAGTTTCGGCCATGTTGCTGTGTTTAGTCACCCTGACTTACCCAACTCACGGGTCAAGTCGCGACAGCCTCGGTCGATTTCTAAAGTTTAGTCGCCGCGACTTGGCTAAGTCGCGACACAAGTCGTGAGCCAAGTCACAATAGTCTCAGCTTGGCTTGCTAGATTTTGCCTCCGTAACTTGTTCAAGTGGCGAGCCAAGTAGCGGGTCTATCTGCACATTTTTGCCTGAGAACTACGAAAGGACCTGTAAACCTGCACACTCAAGGAAAGCATCAAAAGCACCCCATAATCACCCGAAAATGGACAAAAGAAGGAAGATATAAGGCTCCATTTTCTGTAAGAAATGGTGCCAACAACCACATTCCCGCTCAAAAGTGTTTTACACAAGCACGACATAAACTATCAGCCTTGAACCGTGATCGATTCGCAGGTGTTAGCTGACTTTATCGCTGACTTCATACCTAGCACTTGTCCATAGGTCGAAAAAAAACTACTCACCTTAACGGATGATTCAACAGAAGCACCTAGACATTCGCAATTGTCGGATCCAATGACGCAAAATAAAGCGGACTTGACATAGTCCTCATGTCACCCGAAGTTCAAGTGTTCAAGCGATCCACTCAGTATGGGTTCAAAATAACAAACAACAAAGCCGAGTACGAGTCTTATAGTTAGGTTGGCCTTAGCCAAAGACTTGAAGTCAAACGACTCAAAGTTAAAAGCAACTTTCAACTTATAGTTAGACAATTGCAAGTGTCCTATTAAGCCAGGGATATGAAGATGATATCCTACTTGACACTGGTACAACAGTTGCAAACGACCTTCGATGCGTACAATATTGACCAGATTCCACGATCGGAGAATTCCCATGTTGCTTTGGTGAACCTTGGGTCAGCACTCGACACGACCAATGAACGATCCACCCCCATGGTTTTCGTCAAGTGGCTAGCCATATAGAAACACGTAGAAGAGGTCACTCCAATTGTGGTTGAATACACATGGATAACCCCCATATACGACTACCTAGTCAGTGACCTACTACCATCAGATCAAGAAGAGGCTCAAAGGATCAAAGTTAGGTGGTCAAGTTCTCAGTTGTCGAGGGAAAACTTTACAAAGATCATACTCTAGAACTTACCTCAAGTATGTTGACTCAACAGAAACATACTAGATGTTAAAAGGACTTCATGAAAGAAAGTGTGGGAACCACTCAGAGGTATGAAGCTTAGCCAATTGAGCATTCACAGCTAGATACTATTGGAATTTATGCTCTAAAACTTGTAAATGTAAATGTAATAAAACATAAATATAGTACTAGTTTTTCATTTAAGTAAATATTTATTTATTTATATTCATACATTTGTATTATATGCACTAAATATCTAAGGTTGCATGATGTAATTTCAAACTGAGCATATGAATGTCATATACAGTAAGATTCAGTTTGAGATGTGCAATCTAAAGAGTCCGTAGGGAACAAACAAAGCTGGGTACTTTGTTTGTAGTTGATATATAGTTGCAGTTCATTCTGTAGTGTACAATGTTCTTATCCTAAGACTACTCATGTAGTGACATGAGAATGGAGACACTTTATATAATAAGATCATATAGGATTGGGCCATTATTTATATAAATCTCTCACCAAGATCCGTTAGTTGAAGAGATTCATATATATCGACAAATGATGGCTATATATGGGTGATCTGAATCCTGAGTGTCATATTGACTCCTTCAGGTTAGATCGTGGCTTTGACACACTATGTGTGAAATTGATGTAGCATTCTTGATCAATACATCCGTATCTTGGAATTGCGGCTTGTAGTAGCCAAAATATGTCAGGCCCAAAACATAAGCAAGGATCCAGCCAAGGAGCCCAGAGTATATCTCAAAGACCAGGCCCAGAGTCCAGAAGAAGAATGACATCCATGTAGTACGACATACACTCAACATGAGACATCCATATAGTACGACATACGCTCGATATGAGACGTCCATGTAGTATGACATACGCTCGATATGAGACATCCTTATAGTACAACATACGCTCGACGTGATACATTCGTGTAGTACGACGGGCACTCCATGCCCCACACATCCAAGTATCATGGGAATTAACTCAGCGTTCGTATTTGGAAGTGCATCTACAGTCACGTGACATACTCATCCTAGATCGACGTCCAATCAATATGTCGTACGACACAGAATCTCTTTTGTTCCGAGGGAGACCAAATTATGATCTACTTTAAAGCAGGTCCTACAAAACCATAATGACACTCTGTAACGGCCAGATCAAAAGAAGCATCTATATACTTTCTTGGTGAAGGACAGCAAGGAAGGGTAATGATGAAATCCCTCAACAGGCAGAAGCATCATTCCCCTATAAAATGAAGGATAATCTTCCAAAGTAGGGGGACCGAGAAACTAAGATCCCAAAGCTATCAATACTAAAACAACATCCACCGGCCATTGTTCATCTTCTCCGATAACCTTCCGATTGTACCTCGATCAGCCGATCTTATATCTCTTTCGACCAGGAATGCCTCAATCGCCAGAATAACAGGAAATATTACTCACTCATCTCCATTTACGAGCATTACATACTTATCAGCATTCACTAACTTGACCGTCGGAGTAACTTTGGCCGGCACCACCCCGGTGTCCTAGACGTCCTACGGGTCACGTGCGTTCTATCTTTGCAGGTTGTAGTGCCCCGTGTCCCTGAGCGATTTTTGAGGACTACAATTTGGCGCCCACCGTGGGGCACGACAATCTCTAAACGAGCGAAGATAGAACGTAGCAGCTTCGACTATATCATTAGACGATTTTCATCACGATGCAATGGAGGTTAGGGTACAACTCCTCATATCCCAGATGCAAGAGAATACCCAAAGGCTCCAAGCACTCGAACAAGAGAACCAACGAGTGTTGGCAGAGAACCAAGAGTTACAAAATAGGATCAATTCCCTCACCATCGTCCGACCATTCGGAGATGCTTCAACGTCCCAACCCATGCCATTCGATCAAGCCACCCACGCTACCTACTACGCGCAGGTACGACCAGACGAGCATGGAACCATGACAGGCGACATCGATCCAATCCTCGCACGCATGAAGCCTAACATTCAAGCCACGGGCGGAGCGCACACTGTCGCACGACATACGGCGGACAACCTGTCGAACAAGACAGAAAGGCATCAATCAAATGATATGGCAAGAGCTATAAAAGAGGTGCCACCTGTCTCCACCCCCAATGGCAATGTCGGTTCAACCCTACCAACTATCCCGTTACAGAGAACGCCATCTGGTCCTTCGCATTCGGCGCCATCGAACCCGAACATGGTAAATATTGAACCAATGTTAGCTAACCGTGACTTAGCGCGAAGGTTCGCAGAGATGGAAGCATTTATCCAACGCATTCCGGGAATGCCCACTCCCATAAAGAAAAGCGCGGTAAATAGCTTTGCCGACTCTCCCTTTGTCGACGCAATAGCATTAGTAGAGATGCCAAAAAAATTCAACTTCCTTGGTATGAAGCAGTACGACGGAACGACAGACCCCGATGACCACATTGCACAGTATCGGCAACGAATGTTCACTGCTGCCATCCCACGAGATCTAAGGAAAGCATGCATGTGCAAAGGATTTGGATCGAGCCTCGTAGGGCTAGCTCTACAGTGGTACACCAACCTTCCCAATGTGTCCATCAACTCTTTCGCCCAACTCACGGACATCTTCGTGGAGCAATTCACTAGCAGCCGAAAGTTAGAAAAATAATCCGACGACCTCTACACAATTAACCAAAGAAGAGGCGAACGCCTACGTGACTTTGTAGGCCGCTTCAATAATGAAAAGGTTTCCATCCCTAATTGCAACCAGGCGACAGCCTTCCGCAAGGGTCTACTCTATGATTCCGACTTATACCAGGAGCTCAACAAGTACCCTTGCAAAACGATGGAAGACGTACTAGCTAAGGCATGGGCACAGATAAAGTGGGAAGAAGACGAAGTGAACTACAAACCTAATAGAGCAAACAACAGGGAGGACAGGACGAGTAGGAGGGTCGAACAGCGAATCATAACAGGCATGTCAAGCCATACCCAACGATACCCCGAAGGGACGGCCGAATAAGATACGAGTGCCAGCGCAACGACAGACCGCCAAGACCGTTCGTCCGGCCAAAGAACGTATTGCCTGAATACAATTTGAGCATCCAACCAGCAGAGGTAATCGCCATCCTTAAAGGGATGCGTAGATCAGTTCGGTGGCCAGAAAAAATGATGAGCCTGCCGGATCAAAGAGACAACTCCAAGTGGTGCGAATTTCATGGCGACCACGGCCATCGAACAGAGTATTGTGTCGCACTACGACTAGAAGTGGCAGAACTACTCAAAAAGGGCCACCTCAAAGCGTTCCTGACTGACAAAGGTAAGCATACCTTTTTGAATAAGGATCGGTCGTGCGACATCACTTCAATTCCACCACCAGAACCTCCCAAACATGAGAGGACTGTGAACATCATCTCTGGCGGATCTGAGGTAAATGGAGTCACTTACTCAGAAGCAAAGCGCCACTCACGGCAAACCGGTCGTACAGAAGTCCGACCAACCCATACGGCGGACCCGACTTACAATTACCCAATCAGTTTTAGCAGCAATGAGCACACAGATCTGCTCAACCCCCACCACGACGCGCTGGTCATCTCATTAATAGTGGCCAATTGTTTGATTAAGCGGATCCTAGTAGACAATGGGAGCTCAACAAACGTACTCTTCCTTGGCGCGCTAAGAGAAATGAACATTGACGAGTGCAACATTGTACGCCACTCAACCATCTTGGTAGGATTTAGCGGAGAACATAAGAACACCATAAGGGAAATCGTCCTTCCCGTCTACGCTGAGGGAGTCAACCTAAACACATGCTTCCTCATCCTCGACTGCCCGTCGTCATACAACATAATCATGGGTAGCCCGTGGATTCATGAAATGAAGGCTGTCCCCTCGACCTATCATCAGGTCATCCGTTTTGCTACCAAGTGGGGAGTCCATGAAATCCGAGGGCAGCAAAAGACGTCGCGTGACTTCTACCAGAACACTCTGAAAATCAGGCCATCCGACTTATAGCAATTACAGAACGCAAGCACCGCCATCAACAAAGACAGGCTAGACATGGAGAAACTCGACGAAGTATCCATACATCCGAGCTACCCAAACCACAAAGTGAGTATCGGATCCCGCCTTCCACAAAATATTAGAACAAAGTTTATCAGCTTCTTGACGACCCGACATGACATCTTCGCATGGTCGCACGCCGACATGACCAGTATTAACCTAGAAATCTTAGTGCATAGGCTGCAAGTCGACCCAGATTATCCGTCCGTGAAGTAAAAGCGAAGGAAGTTTGCGCCCGAACGCAATAAAGTTATCAATAAGGAGATCCAAAAGCTAATCGACAGCGGCTCGATAAGAGAAGTGAATTACCCGGACTGGCTCGCAAACGTAGTGGTGGTGAAGAAGAAGAATGGGAAGTGGCGAGTCTGCATCGACTTCACAGACCTCAACAAGGCCTGTCCAAAGGATTCCTTCCCTCTACCACACATCGACATGATGGTAGACGCTACTACGGTGCACGACCTATTGAGCTTCATGGATGCATTCTCCAGCTACAACCAAATCCTCATGCATCCGGACGACCAGGAAAAAACTTCTTTCATCACAGAGCGCGGCATTTTTTGCTACAAAGTGATGCCCTTTGGCCTCAAAAATGCCGGGGCAACCTATCAAAGGTTGGTCAACAAGATGTTTACAAGCATGCTCGGACAGACCATGGAGATCTACATCGACGACATGCTGGTAAAATCATTAATAGCGGATCAACACCTCGACTACCTCCGACAGTCGTTCGATACCATCGACAAGTATGGGATGAAGCTTAATCCAACCAAGTGCTCCTTTGGAGTTTCATCAGGAAAGTTCCTCGGTTATTTGGTGACCAAGAGAGGCGTCGAGGCCAACCCAGATCAAATCCAATCCATCATGAATTTTAGGTCCCCCAAAAGTATCATAAACGTGCAAAAACTGACCGGCCGACTCGCGGCCCTCAACCGTTTCATCTCAAAGTCATCTGAAAAATGCAAGCCCTTCTTAGACACTCTAAGGAAGAGTAAAACATTTTATTGGAACTAAACAAGCGAGGACGCATTCCAAAACATTAAGCGATACCTAGCAGACCCTCCTCTCCTATCCAAACCTAAGGAAGGAGAGACACTTCTACTCTACCTCGCTGTGTCCGAAATGACCGTTAGTGCAGTACTAGTAAAGGAAGAAGATAGTAAACAACTCCCCGTATACTACATCAGCAAGACCTTACTCGACGCGGAAACAAGGTACACTTAACTTGAGAAAGTGGCCCTTGCATTGGTTACGGCCGCAAGAAAATTAAGACCATACTTCCAATGCCACACCATCAGCGTGCTCACTTCCTTCCCCTTAAAGAACGTCCTACACAAGCTCTAACTTTTCGGACGACTAGTAAAATGGGCAGTAGAGTTAAGCGAGCACGACATCAGTTATCAGCCACGTACAGTTATCAAGTCACAGGCATTGGCAGACTTCATAGCAGACTTCACACTTGGGATTCTACAACAAGCGGAGGAAGAGCTTTACACCATGTCTTACGACACGCCAAAAGAGGAATGGACCTTGGCAGTCGACGGATCAAGTAACGCCAGGGGCAGCGAACTATGGATAGTACTTACGTCACCCGAGGGACACGTCATCGAACGATCCATCCGATGCGGGTTCAAAACCACTAACAACGAAGCCGAGTATGAGGCCCTCATAGCCAAACTCACCTTGGCAAAGGATACACGTCTCGAACGGGTAAAGGTACGTAGCGACTCCCAATTAATTGTGAGACAATTACAAGGATCCTACCAAGCCCGAGACTTGAAAATGTCAGCTTACTTAACCTTGGTGAAAGAACTACAAGCCTCGTTCGAGTCGTTCGACATCGAACAAATACCAAGATCAGAGAACACACATGCTGACGCACTTGCCAACCTCGGTTCCGCGCTAGATATCACAGTTGAACGGACCATCCCCATGGTTTTTTCCCAATGGCCAACTGTGTGGAAACCAACGAAGCTCGAAGTCGAACTAATTTCGGACGAGCCAACTTGGATAACCCCGATCTACGACTACCTGATGAATGATACCCTTCCGTCTGACAAAGTAGAAGCACGAAGAATCAAAATAAAGGCTGCTAGATTTTCCATAATATAAGGTTAACTTTACAAGCGGTCCTACTCCGGGCCCTACCTCAAATGCGTCGACCCAATCGAAGCTCAACAGGTACTCAAGGACTTGCACGAAGGGCAATGTGGAAACCACTCAGCGGGGAGAAGCCTAGCCAACAGGGCAATCACAGCAGGATACTATTGGCCGTCAATGCAATCCGAGTTGCACGACCTCGTCAAACGATGTGACCCATGCCAACGCTTTGCCCACATTTCACATCAGCACCCGAAGCGACTTCACCTCATCTCAGCACCATGGCCCTTCATGAAGTGAGGGATGGACATAGTAGGAAAAATGCCAGTTGCTACTAGAGGTAAGGTCTACATGTTGGCCGTAACAGATTACTTCACAAAATGGGCCGAAGCCGAGTCGTATGTGAGAATCAAAGACTCCGAAACCATTTGGAAGAATGTCATATACCGCTACGGAGTCCCAAAAGAGATAGTCACTGACAATGGTTCACAATTCATATCATACGACTTCCAAGACTTTTGCGACAAGTGGAAGATCAAACTAAGCTACTCAAGCCCAAGATATCCTCAAGCCAACGGCCAAGCAGAATCCACCAATAAAATGATCATGTCCACCCTCAAGAAGCGGCTCGACCAATACAAAGGAAAATAGGTCGACGAGCTACAAGGTGTGTTATGGTCCTACCGTACGACGGTCAGAACATCAATAGGGGAAACACCATTCTCCTTAACCTACGGCTCAGAGGCCGTAATAGCAACTGAGGTTGATTACCGTTCTTACAGAATACGACACGCGACCGAAGAGACAAACAACAGGGAGTTACTAAACGAACTCGACACACTCGACGAGCGTCACAACAAGGCCGCTGTAACGCCCTCAAAATTAGTGTTTTAATTATCGTTTGATAAATTACATATTAGTATTAATATTATTATATTTAAGAGTCCAAATTATATCGAATAGAAATGGGAAGTAGATTATATTATTTTTATTAAATGATAGTCTAGTGGGGGTTAATTAAACGGATCCATATTAGGGCCATGTGATATAAAATGAACCAATCATGAAATACCAAGTCAAGAATTAGTGGATGAAATAATTAATGAGATGAAATGTGATTGGTGGATTAGTTTGATAGTTAATAGATTTTTGGTCAATATCATGAGATTAATTTTCAAATTATGATCATTCTATGATTTTAAAAGATTTAGGGACAATTAGCAATTGTAAGAAATAGGTGGCAAGTGATGAAGCCTTATTGGTGGGTGAAGCCAAACAAACAAAACAAGAGGAATTCGATCAAACCAAAACAAGCAAGAAAAGAAGAAGAAAAGAAAAGAAAGAGAGAAAGGAAGGAAGTTTCGGCCAAGCTAGGGAAGAGAGGAAGAGAAGTGATCTAGGCCAATTAAAGTCATAATCAAGTGAGTTAATTGGAGAAGAGGTCAAGCAAGAACTAGAATTGGAGGATGGGGCTGTGGAAAATCAAGAGCAAGCTTGAAGGAGTGATTCCCAAAGTTTGGAGAGTGATTTTGATATAATTTTGGTTAGTGCTTTACTAACACTTGAAATTTAATTTTGTATGTATTGTTGGATGTTGAATTGTGAGTTTTGATGTGTTAGAAAGTAGAAATAAAATGTATGAAATTTATTAATTTCATAACAAGTGTTTGATGTGTGAAAATAATGTGCAATGTGACGAAAATTAAATGTCTATGTTTGTAATTGAAATTGAAATTAGAATGATGCTAATATGTTAAATGTTTGCGAGCAAATTCTTGTTGAAAATGATGGTTGGGATTGGAGTACCAAATAGTACACATGCTGCCCAAGATTTTATAATATCATATCGGCAAGTCGAAAACGAATTGATATCGATTTTTGTGAGTCAAGATAGAACAAAATGTTTATGAGTTGATTGTCTTGAATTATAGTATGTAAACTTGTTTACGGAATTGAGTATTAATGAAAGAATTGATATGAATTGAATTTAAACTTTATATGCTTAAATGCCCTAGTTAAATTCGTACCGCATTGTTTGAGAGATTGGATAGGTTGGCATGCCAATAGGGAATTTAGCAGTACTGCGACCGTTATAATGTTAAATCATTGGACTTTGAGAGGCTTGGGTGCCCGGTCCTTGGATTTGATTATGATCTTTTGGACTTTGAGAGGCTTTGGGTGCCCGGTCCGCGACATTGTTGTAATTAAATAACCAATCCGTAGCCTCCGTTGAGGACAGTATTGGTTGATCCCATTATTCAGTCTATCGAAAATGGGTTAGAATTGGCTAAGGGCAATAAAATACTTAATTCATAATTGTGTAATTGAACGATTCAATTGAGAAAATTCATATCGGTGTAACATTTTTAGAATGTATGCATATTACATTATTGTTGAATCAATTGTTTCATGATAGAGTATTATGAAATGTATTAAATGTTTATTCCCATGAAATGTACATGTTAGTATGTTGTGTAAAATTGGTAGGAACTATGAAATGTTTATCCTTGATTGAGTTGCTTTTAATTTATATGAATGTTAAAACTTTTAGTTAAATTTGTGTTAAATAAAGTACCACTAAGCGTTATGCTTAGCGCGTTGATTTTCCGCGCGCAGGGGATAGACAGTGATCAGATTGGATCTGCAGGGTATCAGAGTCACATAAATTTTTGGAATCCTTCTTGTAACTTTTGTTAAAATCCATATTGTGAATCCTTTTGATATATGTATATATTATATATATTAGCATAGTATGTTAAGAACTAAGGAAATTGTAATAATACTTTCCTAACTATTTCGCCATGTTAATATTCATGAAATTTCATATATGAATGTATATGTTTTTAATTACGGAAATGGCTCTCTTCTGAAATGTTTATACTATGTTATGAATTGATTTGAGATGGACCGAAGGTCCAATTGGAAGTGATGAAGAGAAATGTATAAGTTTTGAAGTGTTTATAAAGAGTTTTACTTGTGTTTAAAAAAAATTGTTAATAACGCAAAATAGCCGTTGTACTGCCAAAATTTTTGGATAACTCAGCAATTGGTTTTTAATAGATATTATAAATTGGATTTGATATTGAAATTCTAAATTTGACATAGTATCCCCGAACCGGTTCGTCCGTGAATCGGATAAGGGGTGTTACAGCCGCAATCAGATTGGTCGTATACCAGCAAAGAGTCGCCCGACACTATAACAGGAACATTCGTCTCAAAGCATTCAATATTGGAGATTGGGTTCTTCGTTGCGTCTTCCAAAATACAAAGGAAAAAGGAGCAGGTAAACTCGGTCCTACGTGGGAGGGACCATACCAAATCACCAAAGTAGTTGGATATAGAGCCTACAAACTACGATGTACAGATGGCATGGAGATCGGTAACAGTTGGAACACATGCCATCTAAAACAGTATCACTTCTAAAGTCTGAACTTTATATTTTTCAATTTTATCATCCTACGACATGGAACTCACTTAGGCATCGAAGGGCCGTTGGTTTTACCAACGGCCAACCCTAACTCTTTTATACAGGTCGCCATCACTGGACAATCCCACACTTACGTACTTTCAAGGTGTTATGCCACACAAGAAAAATAAGAATATAAGAGTTGGAGCACGAAACTATAAAGTCCCACACTCCAACTAAGGCAAATCAACATCATAAGAGTAAGAATCAACAATGGTCGCACGACCTGCTTTCAAGGTCACTATCAACAATGGTCGTACGACCAGCTTTCAAGGTCATGGACCACGACCTGCTTTCAAGGTCAATATCAACCATGGTCGCACGACCTGCATTTAAGGTCATCGACCACGACCTGCTTTCAAGGTCAATATCAACAATGGTCGCACGACCTGCATTCAAGGTCATCGACCACAACCTGCTTTCAAGGTCACTATCAACAATGGTCGCACGACCTGCATTCAAGGTCATGGACCATGACCTGCTTTCAAGGTCACTATCAACAGTGGTCGCACGACCAGCTTTCAAGGTCATGAACCACGACTTGCATTCAAGGTAAACCTCAATTTAAACACAATTATTCTGTAAAATATGTCGTACGACTATAAGGAAAATTGAAATGCATCATATATTAAGAAAAGGAATATCGTTCGACAAAATATAAAAAGCCTCCATAGGCACAAAAACTAAAAATTCACAAGTTACAAAATTACAACCCCTTATAGGGCAAGGTCATCAAGTTCTCCAGTAGGATGAGCAGCCAAAGCCACGATAGTCAAACCTTCTGGAGGAGGATGGACAGCTTCCTCACTGCCAGCCTTGTCATCTATATCTTTTGCTTCGGCCTGCTCATCTGCTTCTTCTTCATCATCAGAGCATGTCAGCTCCTCACGGTCAGCGATCCACCTATCGACCTTCCACTCAATCACGCGACCATCCCTATACTCCCTCATCAGGTCTGCACAGGTCTTAATAACCGCATTGAGGACATTGTCCTCCGCTTTGTCGTACAAAGAGTTGTAGTCCGCCTCTTTAGCCTTCAGCTTGGCTTCAAGTAAGTCGACACTCGACTTCAGTTTGTTCAGTTCAACCGCATGACTGGACGCCTCATGAGCTGTCTTCTTGGCCTCTAGGCTTGAGGTTTTCAGCTTCTCATTATCAAGCTTCAGACTTTGGTTGCTCGACTTCAGCTCCCTCACCTTCTTAAGGGCAAGGCCAAGCTCTTCCTTTAAATAAACGTGGGACTGAAGAGCCTACAAAATATCGAAACTAAACTCCTAGAAAAATTCAAAGTACACAAAAAAGGAAGATATCAATCGTATGACTATACCTGGAAAAGGTGGCCAAGGCCCCAATCAGCCACTTGAGAGAGACCCATCTCCTTCAAGCGATTTTTATCCTCGGGCAGAAGCAGTCGCTAGACCTGGGGAAGGATCGACCCGACCTCAGAATACGCAGAGGCATCCTGAGGGAAAACAAGGTCGATTGACGCGTCGGCCCCTGAAGCTGAATCCTCCTCCTTCGCTTTTTCCCAGTTGAACCAATATCAAGGGCGGCCTTAACTCGACTAGATGGAGGAAGTGGAGGAGTATACTCTACTTGGTTGTTGATTACGCCCAAACTTGTCAAAACAAAGCGATCGATGTAGAGTAGATTGGGCGGTCGTATCCACAAGGAGATGACAAAAACAAGTACGGAAAGTTAGTAGATAAATAACTCTAGAGATGAATAAAAAGAGAAAGAAAAAATAATTTTATGAATTTGAAGCAAGAGAATTTGATGTAAAGAAAATTCGGTAATAAAAATCGGTGAGGTGTCGAGAATCCCTTATATGCTTTGTTCACCTATTTGGATTTGACTCATAAAATAACTCAATTGAAAGTTTCACATCCCAAACAATCAATCGGAAAATAAAGAATTGAAGAACATATAAATCAAAATGTATTTAAGTAAATCAATTTCTTATATTTGGCACTTGTAGAAATTCATCTTATGAGAAATCCAAAAATGACAATATACCATAGGCAATATTGTAATAAAAGACTACTCATAAAATAATTACAATATATCAATATAATTATATCATGCAAATTTTCACATAAAAAGAGCTTGACTAGATTTATATGAAAATTGACAACACAATTTTATTAATATAAGAATTGAAAAGAAGAGATAGAAGAAGAATAATTTACTCAAATTTATAAACTTTGCATAACATTAGAGACTCAAAATCCAAATAAGATCACTACACATATAAGATCATCTCTAACCTCACCATAGAACTCTAGCCTAGCTTGCTCATGTTTCCACAAGTTCTATAGAGAAAATGTGAAAAACAATTACAAGAAAGAAAGCTCTCTTAAAATTGAAGTATATTTCTCTCAATTGGCTCAATTGGCTCTCTCCATCAAGCTTCCAAGGCACCAATATATAGTGGAGGTAAGGCTTGACTTTTCTTCAAAGTTTGGCAGCTTCTGTCCCGCATCCGACACTTCACACGCAATTTCCACTATCATGCCGACAGATTTTAGGACAATGGTCAACATAAGAGTTGTAGCCCTGCATCTTATCGTTCCGTAGCCGCAAGAATCACCTAATTTAGACTTTTGTAGAGAAAGTTATGCCCAAACGAAGGGAGTATGTTCAGCACAGCCGCCAATGTTGAAAACATGTTGTTTTATTTTATGGTTGGCCGAATTTGTTTACTTCTCTTGGTTAGTTAGGTAAGAAACCATTCCTTCTTCAAATGGAAAGTTGATTCATGCATGGGCTAGAGTTTCTTGGACTCTTCTTGATTTATTGATGGATTCTACAAGCACAAAAATAATATAATTAATAAAAATCAACACTTATAAAATTACTATGGAATAATATCAATTTTAAGCTCTTTATTTTTACAAGTATCAATTAATATTCATACTTTAAATATACTTTTTGTACTTGCATCACAACCCCCAACCAGCTTATTGCTAGTCTCTAGCAATTCAAGCGTAAATAAGAAATGTGGCATAGTGAATAGACTAATTTGAAAACAAGATAAACTATTTAAGTATTTCAAACAAAAGGTAGTTAAAGATCACACTTGTTATCAAGATTTATTCGATCATAACTTCCAAAAAGTGTGTGTGTGCACTAAGCCAAAACCTTCATACCACAAACCACAATACATATAGCTTTCGAAAGATTAACCAAAAAAAAAGGCCTCAACTCCATTTCCTCACGGGTAAAGTGTTTCAATTTTAGAGATATGGATTTCACTCAAGGAGTTGGAAAATCGATAATCACTCAAAGGAATAAGCAATATTTACGGACAGACAAATGAACAAACATTGATCCAAAGATAGGAAAACTTAACTCTTTAGAGGTCACATTCTTTTCAAAAATTAGCTTTTAGATTTCAATTGGTCATTATAAACAATAGAGCCATGTAAAAACTTAAAAAGAAATAAAGACTTGTCTCCTATAATGACTGATGAATTTATTGAACAAATGATACACTCTTTTTTTTTTTTCTCTTTTTTTTTTTCTTTTTTCTTTTTTTTGATTTTTTTTTTTTGATTTGTTTTTTAGTACTTTGAATGAATACAAATAAATTGACACAAAGTTACATACAAATGACTCATGGCTCAACAAAACAAACTTCTAATTTTGACCAATATCATCCTTTATTTTTAGTTTAAAGAATGTTATTCTAATTAGAAATTAACCATTTCAAAAGATCAATGTAAGTTCATAAGCTGTTTTCTCAATCTCTCCACTCACTCACAAAAGATGTGTGAGTATAGAAAATATGCACTTAATCTTGGAAGTCTTCTTAGCTATATACATTGAACATCCATCTTACCACAAGGCTTAGTAACGTGCACAAAACTTAATTTTGGAAGCTACTCTCTAGTAATCAAGATAGAAAAGGTAACTAAAACCCATAATTTTGAAATCATACCTAAATAGAAAATCTAAAATTTCAAATTAATCCTTTCACACATACATTATAACCTATTTACGTATGAATTACCAAGATAAAGCAACAATTTTTTTTTTCGTGCTTCGTGCAAGCATGTGAATGTGCAAATAATGAGCATGCCACCACCCCCAACCTAAAGCTGACAGTGTCCTCACTGTCACAAAATGATAAAATGCAAAGAAAACAAAAGACAGGGGACAACTGAAATGAGGCAAGCAAGGCTAGAGATGATTTAACTAATGAAAAAAAAAAAAACACACATATGAAAAATAAAACACACCAAAAAAAAATAAAAATAATAAAAATAATAAAATGCATAAAGGAAAGATAAAACCTGATCAATCAAGGTAAATAGGAGCTACAAGTGGAATCTCCTCAGGTTGGTCTACCCTCTCCACAAAATGTTTTAACCGTTGTCCATTTACTCGAAAGATTCTCCCATCGTTTGGATCTTCAACTTCAACAGAACCATTGGGAAAGACTTGTCGCACCATAAAAGGACCGGTCCATCTTGATCTTAGCTTCCCAGGATGAAGATGTAAACGAGAATCATAAAGATATACCCGTTGGTTCGGTTCAAAATTCTTTCGTAGGATTTGTTTGTCATGAGCTGCTTTCAATTTAGCTTTGTAAATCCTAGAGTTGTCATAAGCATCATTCCTTAATTCTTCTATTTCTGACAATTGTAATTTCCTTTGAAGACCTGCAGCATTCAAATCAAAGTTAAGTGCTTTAACAGCCCAATAAGCTTTATGCTCTAATTCTACAGGTAAATGACAAGCTTTTCCAAAAATAAGTCGATAAGGAGACATCCCCAGAATAGTTTTATAAGCAGTACGGTATGCCCAAAGTGCATCAGAAAGTCGTAAAGACCAATCTTTGCGTGTTGTGTTAACTGTCTTCTCCAAAATCTGCTTAACTTCTCTGTTGGCTAGCTCAGCTTGTCCATTGGTTTGCGGATGGTATGCATTGGAAACTTTATGAATAACACCATACCTACGCAGCAAAGCCTCAAAAGAACGATTACAAAAATGTGTCCCTTGATCACTAATAATAGCTCGAGGAGTACCATACCTAGATAATACATTTTCTTTTAGAATTTTACAACAGTTGCATTATCATTAGTACGACAAGGCACAGCTTCTACCCACTTAGACACATAATCAACAGCAAGAAGAATGTATAAATAACCAAAAGAGGATGGAAAAGGTCTCATGAAATCAATGCCCCAACAATCAAATATTTCAATAACAAGTATCGGGTTAAGTGGCATCATATGTCGTCGGGACAAAGCACCTAACTTTTGGCAACTGTCACAGGAACGACAAAAAACATTAGTGTCTTTAAACAAAGTAGGCCAGTAAAGACCACATTGTAAAATCTTTGCAGCAGTCTTTTTTATAGAAAAATGGCCACCACATGCTTCAGAATGACAAAAGGTTAAGACACTAGTTATCTCAGTTTCAGGAATGCATCTTCGCATGATTTGGTCAGGACAGTACTTATACAAGTATGGATCATCCCAATAGAAATTTCTTACCTCAACCAAAAACTTACGTTTATCTTGTGCACTCCAGTGTGATGGAATTTCACCAGAAACCAAATAATTGACAATGTGTGCATACCAGGGCAATTGGCTAACGGTGAAAAGATGCTCGTCGGGGAAGTCATCTTTAATGGGTGGACCATCAGCAGAATCATTGAACTCCAAGCGGGACAAATGATCGGCTACAACATTTTCAACACCCTTCTTATCTTTTATGGTTATATCAAATTCCTGCAACAAAAGAATCCACCGAATTAAACGAGCCTTAGAATCCTTTTTGGATAACAGATACTTAAGAGCTGCATGATCAGTATAAACAGTTATGGGTGAACCAATTAAATAAGAACGAAATTTATCTAACACAAAAACAACAGCTAGTAGTTCTTTTTCAGTTGTTGAGTAATTCATTTGAGCGATATTTAAAGTTCTACTAGCATAATAAACAACAAAAGGCTTTCCCTCCCTTCGTTGTCCAAGAACAGCTCCAACAGCAAAATTGCTGGCGTCACACATAATTTCAAAAGGTAAAGTCCAATCCGGTGACTGCATTATAGGGGCTGTGGTGAGTTTGGCAATGAGTGTTTGAAACGCTTTCTCACATTCAGGAGTCCAGTTGAATTCAACATCTTTGACTAGGAGGTTACATAAGGGCCGAGAAATAGCAGAAAAATTTTGTATAAACCTCCTATAAAAACCAGCATGTCCCAGAAAAGATCGGATATCTTTTATTGTCTTGGGAATGGGAAGTTTAGCGATCAACTCAATTTTTGCTTTATCTATTTCTATCCCTCTTTCAGAAACAATGTGACCCAAAACAATTCCAGAAGACGCCATGAAATGACATTTCTCCCAGTTGAGCACAAGTCCTTTTTCTTCACACCTACTCAAAACAGATTTTAAGTTAAGCAGACATGAATCAAAAGAATCACCAAAAACAGTCACGTCATCCATAAAAACTTCCATGTAATTTTCAACCATGTCAGAGAAAATACTAATCATGCAACGCTGGAAAGTAGCTGGTGCATTACACAATCCAAATGGCATCCTACGAAAAGTATAAGTACCAAAAGGACACGTAAATGTAGTTTTTTCTTGATCCCCAAAGCTATTTCTATCTGATAATATCCTGAATACCCATCTAGAAAGCAATAGAAAGGATGACCAGCTACGCGTTCTAGGATTTGGTCGATAAAAGGCAATGGAAAATGGTCTTTACGAGTGGCCGCATTTAATTTTCTATAGTCAATGCACATGCGCCACCCTGTCACTACCCTAGTTGGAACAGGAACCCCTTTTTCATTTTCAACTACAGTTACCCCAGATTTCTTAGGGACTACTTGAGTTGGACTTACCCATTTACTATCAGATATTGGATAAATTATACCTGCATCTAATAGTTTTAAGACTTCTTTCTTAACAACTTCTTTCATTGTGGGATTAAGTCTTCTTTGAGGATCACGACGAGGGTGAGTTCCTTCCTCTAAATGGATCCTATGGGAGCAAACTAAGGGAGAAATACCTTTAATGTCAGCTATGGTCCAACCTAGTGCAGACTTATGTTCTCTTAACAAATTTAGCAATTTTTCATCTTGTTCAACACTAAGTTTAGAAGAAATAATAACAGGAAAGGTATCACCTGGACCAAGAAATGCGTGTTTCAAACCCTTGGGTAGCGGAGATAGATCGACCTTTGGTGTCTCCATGATAGATGGTTTCGACTTTTCTCTTTCCAATGGCAACTCCTCAAAGCGTGGTTGCCAGAACTTCATTGACTTATGCTGACTGTCATTTGAAATAGAAGAAGTGTTAAATGCATTAACAGAAAAAGACAAATTTTCAAAATCATCTTCAAGAAGAAGATACTCTAAAGATTCAAACTTATCTTTCAAGTGTAGTTCTTCCGGCATAAGTGAATCTATCATGTAAGTGTGATAACACTCATCGTCTTGATGTGGTTGTCTCCCAATGTGGAAAATGTTGACCTCCAATGTCATGTTCCCAAATGTAAGCTTCATCAAACCATTTCTACAATTGATTAAGGCATTTGCAGTAGCAAGAAATGGTCTTCCTAAGATCAATGGGATTTTTGACTCCATATCAACCATAGACTGTGTATCTAAGACTATGAAATCAACAGGATAATAAAATTTGTCAATTTGCAGTAAAACATCTTCTACCACCCCTCTTGGTTTTCTCACTGAACGATCAGCTAGCTGCAATACCACCGATGTTGGCTTAATCTCTCCAAAACCTAGGCGCAAGTAAACTGAATAAGGCATGAGATTAACACTTGCACCTAAATCTAATAAAGCCTGACCGAATTCATGTGTCCCAATGTGACAGGCAATTGTAGGACAGCCTGGATCTTTATACTTGGGCAGTGTTTTCTGCTCAATTACTGCACTAACTTGCTCAGTCAAGAAAGCAGTCTTCTTCACATTATGCTTCCTCTTCACGGTGCATAAATCCTTAATCACTTTGGCATATGCCGGTACCTGCTTAATCACATGTAACAAAGGAAGATTAACTTTAACTTGTTGAAGATGTTCAAGGATCTCACCATGATTTTCAGGTAATTTTCTCGTTTGTAGAGCTTGAGGAAACGGTATTTGTACTGGTGGCTTCTTTTTCTTTTCTTCAAGAAGAGCATCATCAGTATTAGTTGAACTTTTGTTGACCGGAGGACTCGGTAGAGTTGGTTCGTCCAGAACTTTTCCACTTCGAGTTGTGACAGCATTAACCCCTTTTACATTTTCTGCACTTTTAGAGGTTTCTGCCATGTGTTGCCCCTTCGGATTTGGATGAGGTTGAGATGGGATCTTGCCTTGCTCCTGTACAGAAAGAGCACTAGTCAACTTAGTAATTTGACTTTTCATCTCCTTTTGATCTTCCACCACTTGTGTGAGAATAGTTTCAAATTTCTGCAAAGTTCCCTCCATAGAGGATCTCGGTGGTAGGGCATTGTAATGCGATGGAGGATAAGACTGTTGTGATGGAGGTGCCTCAGGTTTCCAATGGCTATTGTTGGATGATGTAGGATGGTTGACATCATTCTTCCAACTAAAATTGGGATGGTTTCTCCAGCCAGGATTGTAGGTGTTAGAATATGGTGAGAAAGGTTTTCTATATGTTCCTAGGGAATTACATTGCTCTTCATAAACCCCTCTCATCTCACTAAGTGTTGGACAAACCTGAGCTAAATGATCCACTCCACCACAAACAAAACAATTATCCTGTGACTCTACCCTTGCAACTGTTTGAGGTATTTTACTATCCTTGGTTTCTAAGGCTTGTAATTTCCTAGACAAGACTTCTACCTGAGATTTGAGATTGTCTTCTTCCCTAAGATAGTAAATACCACCAGCTTTTGACCTGTTAGTACCATCAGCAATACTAGGTCCAGTCCATGTGTGGGCTTTCTCGGCTAAGTCATTAAGGTAATCTATGGCTTCATCAGGATCCTTTAGAAGAAAATCACCATTGCACATCATTTCTATAAATTGGCGCTCCCTAGGTGTGAGTCCCTCATAAAAATAGCTAACAATGCGCCAATTTTCGTACCCATGATGTGGGCACATATTCAACAACTCTTTGAACCTCTCCCAGGCTTGGTATAAAGTCTCGCTATCTTTTTGGGAAAATGTGGAGATCTGTCTCTTAAGGTTGTTAGTCTTATGATGGGGAAAATATTTGTTGAAAAAGGCTTCGGTCATTTCTGCCCATGTACCTATGGATCTAGGTCTCAAAGAGTATAGCCAACTCTTTGCTTTGTCTTTTAGGGAGAAAGGGAAAAATTTTAGCCTTATTGAATCGAGGGCATTGGGTTGGCTATGAAAAGTAGCTACTACCTCCTCAAATTCCCTAATGTGCAAGTAAGGGTTTTCACTATCTAAACCATGAAAAGTGGGTAGGAGTTGGATCATACCCGGCTTGAAATCTAGCTGTGGAATGTTTGCGGGAAACATGATACATGAGGGAGTGGCTGTGCGGGTTGGGTGTAGGTAGTCCTTCAAGGATCGTACAGGGTTGTTTTCTAGTGGATTCATGGTGGCAATTGTATTAGACAATACAATACTTGACCAAGAGTCAGACGAAGTTTTACTAGCTGTAGGACTTAATGGCTCTGATTCAACTCTTTTTACAAGCCTACCAAACTCATTTCTCTGCCAATTCATACACCCAAACAACAAATTTTTTTTTTTTTTTTTCAAATGTTAAAAGGATAATTATATAACTATACAAAAGGTTTACACCAGAAATGTTCCCAGGTTGATTGGGAAGGTTGCCAAGGTCCCACTTCAAGCCCACCTTTCCTAGACAGAACTCCCCGAGGTTCCCAGGAAAGTATGGAGGGGAACGCTATCACAAACCTTATTTTTGTAACCAATCTTCCTTAAGCATATGCTTTTTTTGACAGAACAATCTTGGTTTCTACCAATTACAAAATCACACAACTATTCTCAACACGAACCCTTTTTTTTTTTTTTTTTTTTAAGAACAAAACAAATAATAAAATAAACAACAAGAGAACAATCCTAACAAATAGACAAAATTAAATAGAAGCAAAACTACAAAAATAAAAACTAGTAACAATAGAAAATGAAAAGACAAACCAAAATAAACTTTTTTTTTTTTTTTAAGCAATTGTTAAATGAAAGCTAACTAACACAAGACAAATTAGAATTCTCACAATCCTAAGACAACACAAAGAATAAAAGTAAATATAATTACTTACCTCTTTGGCTAGAATATCTACTTATCAAGCTTACTTGTTGCATCTCCCCGGCAACGGCGCCAAAATTTGATTACGCCCAAACTTGTCAAAACAAAGCGATCGATGTAGAGTAGATTGGGCGGTCGTATCCACAAGGAGATGACAAAAACAAGTACGGAAAGTTAGTAGATAAATAACTCTAGAGATGAATAAAAAGAGAAAGAAAAAATAATTTTATGAATTTGAAGCAAGAGAATTTGATGTAAAGAAAATTCAGTAATAAAAATCGGTGAGGTGTCGAGAATCCCTTATATGCTTTGTTCACCTATTTGGATTTGACTCATAAAATAACTCAATTGAAAGTTTCACATCCCAAACAATCAATCGGAAAATAAAGAATTGAAGAACATATAAATCAAAATGTATTTAAGTAAATCAATTTCTTACATTTGGCACTTGTAGAAATTCATCTTATGAGAAATCCAAAAATGACAATATACCATAGGCAATATTGTAATAAAAGACTACTCATAAAATAATTACAATATATCAATATAATTATATCATGCAAATTTTCACATAAAAAGAGCTTGACTAGATTTATATGAAAATTGACAACACAATTTTATTAATATAAGAATTGAAAAGAAGAGATAGAAGAAGAATAATTTACTCAAATTTATAAACCTTGCATAACATTAGAGACTCAAAATCCAAATAAGATCACTACACATATAAGATCATCTCTAACCTCACCATAGAACTCTAGCCTAGCTTGCTCATGTTTCCACAAGTTCTATAGAGAAAATGTGAAAAACAATTACAAGAAAGAAAGCTCTCTTAAAATTGAAGTATATTTCTCTCAATTGGCTCAATTGGCTCTCTCCATCAAGCTTCCAAGGCACCAATATATAGTGGAGGTAAGGCTTGACTTTTCTTCAAAGTTTGGCAGCTTCTGTCCCGCATCCGACACTTCACACGCAATTTCCACTATCATGCCGACAGATTTTAGGACAATGGTCAACATAAGAGTTGTAGCCCTGCATCTTATCGTTCCGTAGCCGCAAGAATCACCTAATTTAGACTTTTGTAGAGAAAGTTATGCCCAAACGAAGGGAGTATGTTCAGCACAGCCGCCAATGTTGAAAACATGTTGTTTTATTTTATGGTTGGCCGAATTTGTTTACTTCTCTTGGTTAGTTAGGTAAGAAACCATTCCTTCTTCAAATGGAAAGTTGATTCATGCATGGGCTAGAGTTTCTTGGACTCTTCTTGATTTATTGATGGATTCTACAAGCACAAAAATAATATAATTAATAAAAATCAACACTTATAAAATTACTATGGAATAATATCAATTTTAAGCTCTTTATTTTTACAAGTATCAATTAATATTCATACTTTAAATATACTTTTTGTACTTGCATCAGTTGCTTGACTGAGCCTTCTTCTTCCCCTTCCTTTTCTCCCTAAGCCTCCTCATAGCATCATCAGCACCAGGAGCAGCAATTTCTCCAGCCATGATGTCAACTGCAAAGCGTCGCTCGACTTATGAGATTAGAGTCAGAAACCTTGTGTCGTACAGTCGCTCGACACAATGTCTAACCCTGACAAACGCCACTAAGTTTTTGAATGAAGGGTAGGGAGTACCTGGCTCGTTGATAACCGAGAATTTCCAGAGATGACTGGGCCGCAAGTTTTCTTCGGTCAGAATATTCTTCCAACTCCTCTCCTTGACGTTGTACGACAGTATCTTTACTGTACGAGTCACACACGTCAAACCAGCAACAGCTTGAGGGGCTCCTGTGTTCACTACAATATAAGAAAACAAGAATTAGTAAAGTATAATAAAAAATACATATAACGTCGAATGACACGACGAAATTAATGACCCACCAACCTTGGACCAGGTCGTACGAACAACCATATCATCTAGAGGCCACTCGACAAGTAGACCCCTCGCGAAGAAATACCTATCCTTCCACTACCTGTCGTTTGTCGTCAGCTCCGTAATAAGGTGTGTTCTATTGGATCGAAGATTCAAATTGTAATGACCCTTCTCTGTGTCGTGCTCCCTCATATAGTATGTGTAGAATAGGTCAGGTAACTCAAAAACTATGCCTTCCCTTGTACACAACAAGTCTAGCCCCAGCAAGATCCTCCAACTGTTGGGCATAAGTTGCCCCGGGCAAGCTCGAAATGATCTAGTGCCTTCCTCAGTAGTCCGACTACTGGTAACCTAAACCCAACCCAACCCACTGGAAAGGAAGCTCGTAGAAACATGTCCACCCTGGGATATCCCAATCAGGTCTCTCCTCCTTGTAAGGCGCCCTCAGTGTGATACCATCGGGTATACCATAGCTATACCTGATGCGCATGACGTCTTCTTCCTTCAACATGCTGGCTTGGTTAACCATGAGTAAACCCAGCGGTCTGCTTGGTCCCATGAGACAAGGACCAGTCGCGTCACCTGATAACTCGACAAGGGGTATACCCATAGGTATATCTTCCATCACGCGCGACGTACCCTCAAGGCTAGAGACAGTCACAAGGTTGTACGACGATGACGCCACTGTCACTCCACCACTTGCTGCCTCAGACTCGCCCCACGAGTCGTACGACAGGTCTATAGTGTCGTCATATCCTCGCCCAGAGGTACTGGGAGGACTGTCATCACCTCGACTCGACATCACAACCTACAAGTCGAACAACAGTAGCAACAGTTACTAGTTAAAACCTAAACCAAAGATCCTACATGACCTAATATCAGTTCCCAAGACTGTTAAGCCTATACCTACAGAAGGTCGTGCGACCTATATGGTCTTGGCTACTGTCGTGCGACCCAGACACTACAAACAGGTTGTATATAAACCTAAGTTGTGTTTTAAGATCTAAAACAATATTTTTCAAATTTTTCTCGAAAGCTATTCGAAGAACACGAAAAAGTACCCAGAAACCAAAAATGCAAAAATGAGAAGCCAAAATATTGTGAGAACAGGGAAGACTTACCAATAAAGCAAAGTGACCACTGCTTCGCCAGAATACACGTGAAAATGGCAAAAAACGAGCAACAAACAACGCCGGAGAAGCTTGCGCAGCCAACTGGTTTCTAGAGAGAGAAAGAAAAAGAGAGAGAGAAAGCAAAAGTTGAAAATAAAAGAGAAAGGGAAAGGGCGGCAATAAAAAGAAAGCATGAGCTGATGTGTCAGCTTCTTATTGGATACGCACCCCCATAACCGTCATCATTAACCAGGCGTGCGCGTTTCCCATAAAATCACATTTACTTTGACACAACTGTCGAGGGGTCGTTGGGAGACCAATCACACCGCCTTTACACGACATTGTCATACGACAGTGGCAAAACCCATGGATTGTGATCTTCTCTTGAACCCTAGAGCCTTCTTTCAAAAGGAGACAGTCGTGCGACATTATGGAACCATCATTAAAATCTATAATATAGATACTTGTCTATATGTCGAACGACACAAACCCTTTGGCTTTTTTAAATCCAAAGCGTTTGGGGGCAAACTGTAGTAGCCAAAATATGTCAGGCCCAAAATATAAGCAAGGATCCAGCCAAGGAGCCCAGAGTATATCTCAAAGACCAGGCCCAGAGTTCAGAAGAAGAATGACATCCATGTAGTACGACATACACTCGACATGAAACATCCATGTAGTACGACATACGCTCGATATGAGACGTCCATGTAGTACGACATACGCTCGATATGAGACATCCTTATAGTACGACATACGCACGACGTGATACATCCGTGTAGTACGACGAGCACTCCTTACCCCACATATCCAAGTATCACGAGAATTAACTCAGCGTTCGCGTCTGGAAGTGTATCTACGTCACGCGACATACTTATCCCAGATCGACGTCCAATCAGTATGTCGTACGACACAGAATCTCTTTTGTTCCGAGGGAGACCAAATCATGATCTACTTTAAAGCAGGTCCTACAAAACCATAATGACACTCTGTAACGGCCAGATCAAAAGAAGCATCCACATACTTTCTTGGTGGAGGACAGCAAGGAGGGGTAATGATGAAATCCCTCAACAGGCAGAAGCATCATTCCCCTATAAAATGAAGGATAATCTTCCAAAGTAAGGGGACCGAGAAACAGAGATCCTAAAGCTATCAATACTAAAACAACATCCACCGGCCATTGTTCATCTTCTCCGATAACCTTCCGATTGTACGTCGATCAGCCGATCTTATATCTCCTTCAACCAGGAATGCCTCAATTGCCAAAATAACAGGAAGTATTACTCACGCATCTCCATTTACGAGCATTACATACTTATCAGCATTCGCTAACTTGACCGTCGAAGTGACTTTGGCCGGCACCACCCCGGTGTCCTAAACGTCCTGCGGGTCACGTGCGTTCTATCTTTGTAGGTTGTAGTGCCCCGTGTCCCCGAGCGATTTTTGAAGACTACACGGCTTAGCTTGTGGCTGGGGAAGTTTGAACACAATTGAGGAATCCACTCCTTGCAAAAAGTAGATGAGTAGTTTCCTTAAAGGTTGATTCAGAGCTTGAACAATTATGAACGCTCTCCTTATTCCATAAAGAAAGATAGGATTTAATTGTTCATTAGAGAATCAACGGTGGTTAAAGAAAAATATATAATTAGAGGATTATAATGGACATTATGAACTAGCTCTAATTATGAACTACTCGTGGAGGATCATACCGTATGTAATAGCTATATCGATGAACACTGAGATTTCATATTGTACAAAACATCTGCAGTTTCGAGAGTACAGCCTCGGGATTTTAGTGGAATACTCTGAGGTTAATAATCATGGAATATTAAGTAAAGAGTTTAATTAATATTTCTAAGTATTATTTGAGCTTAAAACTGTAGGTCCATTAAGTTCCCTTGCAAGCCCTTATGTTTAATGGTAATGAGGGTCACAGTTAACTAATTGGATAGTAGTTCAATTAAAGTAACACAATTTAATTAAAGAAAATTAATTAAATAATATGACTATTTAATTAATGATTTAATAATTAAATAAATATTAATAATTTAGAATTATTAATTATTTTAATTGTTAAATAGGAGGTTGCAAGTTCGAACCATGACTAATACAAAAGGAATTTAAATAATAAGATTATTTAAAAGTCCTAAGAAGTCAAAGATACAGACTCTAGAGGTGACTAAAATCAAATAGAATTTAGAATTCTATTTGACTTGATCAAACCTAAACCCTAGAGTCCTGATATGTATAGCTAAATATATCACGAAAAGAAAACTAAGCAAACCCTAGGCAAGAAAGTAAGGTGTAGCAAACACAAAAGAAAAAAGAGTGAAAAATGTTTTTTTTTTTTTCTTTGCTTGTGCAGGTTTGGCAGGCCATAGTCAGGAGGCAAGGAGTTGTCTTCCCCGCTTGTCTGCAATCTCCATCTCTATATCCGTGAGCCCACACACACATTGTCGGACCACGGGTCATGGCTCGGAAGACTTGGTGGTGAATCAAAGTCTCAAAAATCAAGAAAAGAAACAAAGGTAAATTGTAGTTCGAATTATATACGCGTATATACATTAATATGATCAGTTTCTTAAAAAGGTTTTCAATTGGAAAAATTTTAGACCCTATGATTTCTTCCGCTGCGCGTTTTTACAAAAAACCCAAACCTATTTTTACTACAATTGGTTACGGAGCCTAAGGCTCTTTTATTTTTGTTTATACACGAAAGAAAAACTACAATTTTAATTGTTCTTTCTTTTCTTTAGAGATTCTTGATTTGTATGACATGTGTAAACACAATCTAGGGCTAGTATGATTTTGTATATATGATTTTATTTTTTAATATGAACATGAATGGTCGTTTATTATATTGTGACATGGGGGTTTAGAATTTTTATTAGGGATATTATTAAAATCCCCCTGTAGTTTGGTGTATTTGTCAAAATCCCCCCTCTAGTTTTATTTTTGGCTCAAAACCCCCCTGTAGTTGGTGTATTCATCAAAGCCCCCTACCGTCAGTTTTAATTACCAAAATACCATTGACCGTTAACTTTTCATTTAGAAATATTATTAAAATCCCCCTCTAATTTGATGTATTAGTCAAAATCTCCTTATAGTTTCATTTATAATCAAAATCCCCCTGTAATTTTATTTTATAGTCAATTTCTCCCTTACTGTCAGTTTTAATTACTAAAATACTTTTAACCATTAACTTTCTGTTAAAAACTTTAGGGCACCAAGAGTATGAAGATAAATATCTATATATATTAAATTAAAATATTTTTAATTTATAATATTAATGAATCTCTACCGTCCATAATATGATGACATTAGAGATCAAATATAAAATATTAAAAATTTAAAAATTTTAAAAAAAAAAAAATTGGATCTCCACCGTCCATAGATGGACGGTGGAGACCATAAACACAAATTTTTTTTAAAATAAATTAAAATAATTAAAAATAAAAAGATGGATCTCCACTGTCCATCTCCATATTATGATATGGACATTAGAGATCAAATTAAAAATTTAAAAATTTAAAAAAAAAAAAAAAAAATTGGATCTCCACCGTATATAGATGGACGATGGAGATCATAAATACAAAAAATTTAAAAAACAATTACCAAAAAAAATTATAAAAAATTATAAATAAAAAAAAGATTGATCTGCACCGTCCATCTCCATATTATGATGAACATTAGAAATCAAATCTAAAATATTAAAAAAAAAAAAAATTGGATCTCCACCGTCCATAGATAGACGGTGGAGATCATAAACACAAATTTTTTTAAAAAAAATTTAAAAAAAAATTAAAATTAAAAATAAAAAGATGGATCTCCACCGTCCATCTCCATATTATGATGGACATTAGAGATCAAATTTAAAATATTAAAAAAAGTTGGATCTCCACCGTCCATGGATATCATAAACACAAAACTTTTTAAAAAAAATTACCAAAATATTTTTAAAAAAGGAGAAATTACGCTGAATCTACCTGAGGTTTGCAATTCTACAGCTAGAAACAACTTTATCAAAAATTGACAGCAAACCCCCCTCCAGTTAACTTTGACCGTTAAATATTGACAGTTGACCAACTTGAACAGTGAAAAGACGAAAATACCCCTAGAAAAAGACAAGGTCAGGAGTATTTTTATCTTTTTAGATTTTTTAAATTTAATTTTATTAAATAATAATTAAAAAAATTAAGAAAAAATCTCATCCCTCCATCTTTAAAATAACGGACGCTTAAGATTTATTTAAAAAATTAAAATAATAATAATAATAAAATTAATTAAAAATAAAAAATTAATTATAATTAAATAAATCTATTTTTCAGATTGAATCTCAATCGTCCATCAAGATTAGTGGACGGTGGAGATCCAATCTAAAAAATAGATCTCAAAAAAAAAAAATTAAAAAAAAATTAATTTTTTTTTTTTTTTACTAATTCGAACCCATTTTTTTACTAATTTTCTGGGTTCGAATTAGAAAAAAAAAAAGAAATTGAAGAACCCAGTTTCTGGGTTCTTGAAGAACCCAGAAACTGGGTTCTTCGAAGAACCCAGAAACTGGGCTCTTCGAAGAACCCTTCTGGGTTCTTCGAACGAACCCAGAAGGGTTCGATTCGAATCGAACCCTTCTGGGTTCGTTCGACGAACCCAGAAGGGTTCGAATTAGTAAAAAAAAAAAAATTAGAAAAAAAAATTTTTTGAGAAGAACCCAGATGGGTTCTTCAAAAAAAAAATTTTAATTTTTTTTTTTTTTAGATCTATTTTTTAGATTGGATCTCCACCGTCCACTAATCTTGATGGACGATTGAGATTCAATCTGAAAAATAGATTTATTTAATTATAATTAATTTTTTATTTTTAATTAATTTTATTATTATTATTATTTTAATTTTTTAAATAAATCTTAACCGTCCGTTATTTTAAAGATGGAGGGATGAGATTTTTTCTTAATTTTTTTAATTATTATTTAATAAAATTAAATTTAAAAAATCTAAAAAGACAAAAATACCCCTGACCTTGTCTTTTTCTAGGGTATTTTCGTCTTTTCACTGTTCAAGTTGGTCAACTGTCAATATTTAACGGTCAAAGTTAACTGGAGGGGGGTTTGCTGTCAATTTTTGATAAAGTTGTTTCTAGCTGTAGAATTGCAAACCTCAGGTAGGTTCAGCGTAATTTCTCCTTTAAAAAAATATGGATCTCCACCGTCTATCTCCATAAATTGATAGTAGAGATTACAAACACAAAATATTTTTTTTTAAAAAAATATATAAAAATTATAAAAATTTAAAATTACAAAATGGACCTCCACCGTCCGTCTTCATAGATTTTAAAATTTTAAATTGTTTAAAATTTTATATTTGATCTCTAATGTCATCATATTATGTACGATAGAGATTCATTAATATTATAAATTAAAATATTTTAATTTAATAAATATAGATATTTACCTTTATACTCTTGGTGCCCTAAAATTTTTAACAGAAAGTTAATGGTTAAAAGTATTTTGGTAATTAAAACCGACGGTAGAGGGAAAATTGACTATAAAATGAAACTACCGCGGGGGTGGGGGGGGATTTTGACCATAAATGAAACTATGAGAAGATTTTGACTAATACACCAAACTATAGGGGGAATTTTAGCTAAAAATAAAACTAGATGGAGGATTTTGACGAATACACAAAAATATAGGGGAGATTTTAATAATATCCCTTTTTATTATTATTGTTCTTGTAAAGCCGATTCGTTCATGGCTGTTTTGTATTTATTTTTTGTTTGTATTGTATTATTTTGTATGGCGCGAAGAAGAACGTGTATTTGAAGGATACGAAAAAAAAAAAAAAAAAAAGGAAAATGGCAAGGGGTGACAGCCCCTACATGCGTAGTAGCAGCTACGCCAAAGCACGCCTGTGCGCTAGCTGCTGCCGCAACATTTTTAGGGTTGTCCAAGTAGTTTTTCGTGGACGTACTTTTCTGTGTATTTTTCGAAAAAAATATTTTCGAATATTGTTCCAGAAAAATGCTAGAAAATCGAAGCGAAAACAGCAGCCAAAATGCTACCAACACACACAATACGCAACTGTGCGTGAAGGCTCTGATCACTGGGTGTGTGCGACTGTCGTTGCTAGCAACCACATCTTCGCATGCGCTACAGTTATTTTGGGACTTGTTTGGACCTCGAATATATGTTAGGGTAATGTGTAGGCCTGAGTACAAAAGATGGCAGCCCATAAAAGCCATATAGATAGCCCTAAAGCATTCCAGGCTGCTATGTGCAATTTTTGCGCGTGTGCAGACTTGAGGCTTGAGAGTAGTCTAGTGGGCTTCATGGACAGCCACGCCTTGCTGGATTTAAGTGATGGGGAGCCTTAGAGTTCAATCCATAAGATGGATCACTTAATGTAAATCAAGTTGGACTTGATAGGGAGCCCAATACGAAAGTGGTGGACTTGAAGCCGAAGAATTACAAGAAGACCAAGGAATGCCTTGGATTAAATTTTGTAATTAGATTTATTTAAGTTAGATATCTCATGTCACTCGGTCATTTATATAAATGATGATTTATTATAATTAAAGCATGATCATACATATAAATGCCATTTAGATTAGGTGTGCCTACACTTGCATTATAACATGTCATACATGATTGCCAGGATTTATATATATATATATTTTTAATGAGATTAAAATAGGAAACATTTACATAAATGATAATCAAATAATAAGATTAGTTTTTAGGAGTAATTCTTATTAATAAACTAATCATTTAATTAAAATGTTTAATTAATTATATTAGTTAGGCCCAATAATTTATTATGATTAATTTAATTAAGGCCCTAATAATAATTAGATCGAATAATATGATTAGTTTTAATAATTATGTAACACTCCCTGACCCAAATCCACTCGGACCGAATCAGAGAGCGCTACTATATACTAAAAGCTAACTTTTACTGTAGATAAACATTATATTAAAAACCTTTGAAAATAGTCTAAAGCATTTTCAAAAATCTTGCCAGAGTTTCCTCTGTTTTTCTGACTTTCCAAAACCTGTTTACATTCAAATTCATAAAATCAACTTCCCAAGTAGTAAATCAATTTTTGCGCACCCTTCCAAATATAGTGCGACTTACCAACCAATTTATCACAATATAATTTATAAAGATTCACATAATATAACATATCATAAAATATTTACATAGCGGAAGCTCGTTAAATATTTACAAACAGTTTCTGTATATGCATACGGTATCAAAATATATAAACTTAATACAAACAAACTACCAAAATGTATGCAGGAAAGATGTGATCCTAACTCTGGTTCTGCAACCTCTACTCTTCTTTATTTTTTTCGCCTTTGGAACCTTTGTTACCTGCGTGCGAGAAAACTCAACACGCTAAGCATATTGCTTAGTGGATGTACACAAAATCATATATACAAATATTTTATATCAATTAAAACTATAAATAACAAATATATAAACAATAGATGGGGCTCATATCAAATCACATATTCAAAATCAATCAACAGACAAATTTTTCATAATTTCTCAAACGTTTCCATATGACAAATCAATTTTCAGATTGGGCTCCTGACATACAAAACATAAGTTATTGGACTGGATTACGGGTTGTTCGGCATTGGACACAAACGGGGCCACTCACCGAACATCAGATCATAATGGAACACCAACGGAATCACCCGCTGTAAATGTCCCATGACAAATTTCAGAACCCTGGGACCGGCACTTGGGGCCTGCACTATCCAAAGGGTGGTATAATCGGCACAGTACTGTTCAGACAGAAACCCAATTGACATGTCAACCTCCTATATTCATATCTATGTTCATGCACATCAGAGCCAAAATATTTTCTCCAAGCCAATGTCAACATATTTTATTTCTTTCCGAATAATCAAATTCAATTTCAATACATATCAATATATTTATATTTTTGCAAATTCAAATTTCATCAAATATAATATAACGGAAATATACGAATATATTTATAAATCAATAATCATATTAAATCAATCCAAAATATACTCAAACGTATTTCGTAATTCCGTTTCGAATCAAATTGCCCCAAAATCATTTTCCAAACATTTCACAATATAATATAATTTAAAGCACTGTCAACAATAATTTTGACATAACAATATATTTCCATCGTATTCAAATCATTCCGAAATCAGTTTCAAACTATCCATTCTACTCAATAGAATTCAAATAATTCAAAACCTATAAACTTCGATAATTCCGAAAATTTCTGGAAAACTGGAAAAATTCAAAAACTCGTATATATCGAACCTGAACTATATTCAATAATCAATATAATTCAAATAACGCAAATGTAATCAATTTCAATCAATCTGAAATATTCCGGAAACTGGAAAAATTCCAAAACACGTATATATCAAATCTAAACTATAATCTATAATTCATATAATTCAAATAACTCAGAAACTCTAAAATTTGACAATTCTGAAAATTTCTAGAAAACTGGAAATTCAAAAAATACGTGTACACCAAACCTGAAAGCTTCCTCCTTCTCCTTTCCTTCTTCTCTTCCTCTTTTCTTCTTCTTCTTCTTCTTTTCTCCTTCTTCTTCTTCTTCTTCTTTTTCTTCTTTCTCTCTCCTCTCCTCTCTTCTTTCTCTCTCGTTTTGGTTCTGTGATGTTTCTGTTTTTGTGTTGTTTTGCTTCCATTTTGGTTTATAAAGCTTCACCGCTTCATCATGCGATGCTATATTTTTTAAAAATTTTTGAGCCATCGCAACTGGTACCGCGAGGGGTGGTCGCGTCGCTTCGGTCGCGTTGCTCACTGGTCGAAATGTGCCACTTTCATCGCGAGCTGATCATCACGATGACTGGTCGCGGTACTCACTGCCCCAAATCATCCTATTCACCGCGAGCTACTCATCGCGATCCATGGTCGCGATTAGTGGTCGCGATGCCTACTGTCCAGATTTTCACCCTTTTCTTCATGCATTAATTTCGACCGTTCAAATTGGTCCATTATGAAACCTAAAAATATACATATATTTAATTACAATTTCCACCCCTCAAATCATAAAAATCATATTCACATATTCAAAATGAATTCAATCATACGTTTTATATGTATTCGAAATTAGGGATGTTACAAATTAAAACTTGGTAAATTCATATTTAATTTCTAGTCTATTAAATAGTTTACATAGATTAGAAATCAAATAATAAATTAGATTTTTAATAGTTAAGATTGGTAATTTATTATATGTTAATAGGATAAGATTACAGTAACATACTAAACGTTATATTGACTTGGATTTTAATTAGCCATTGAGTCTAAGTTAAAACTAGAGACATAGAGTTTAATAACTCAATGTCTAAAGAAAAACCCCAAATTACAAGTAGTGAGTAGGAGAGTGGTATATCACATTATATCCCGCAATCTCCATCGTTAGTTCAACACCGTGAGATTCAAGTGGCGCTTTGAGACAGCTTTGCTTTTGTCCTCCCTGAGGAAGGTGTCCATAAGAGTCAATACCAAGGTTGACTTCCTAATATATAGGGTTTCTGAATGTATTTTGGGTTTGACTGATCCCACGGCAGCAACTCTCAAGTTAATTTCATGAAATCTGAAACGATGGGTTACACTCATAAAGATTTAATTAAATAGTTAAATAAAATTCTGATTGAATTAAGTGATGATTGAATGATATAATAATAATTAAGAGTTATTCTTGTGTATCATTTGATTGAGAATGTCTCGATCTAACATACAAGTATTTGACCTACTCCACGGCGACACTGCTTGTGGAATGTTAGATTGTCGTGGCGTAGTAACTTCTTTAGGGATAATTTCTATTTCATTAAACTTGTTCATGCATCATGTTTAATTTTATACGAAATATATAACATGTGATATGAATGTATGAATTGAATGATTTTAATTTATTTATGTTTAAATTTCAGCTATGTCTTCTGCTTTAATTTCAATCATCGCAAACGAAAAATTAACCAGGGATAACTATACTAAATGGAAACACAACATCAATGCAATCATGATCTACAAAGACGTTAAATTTGTATTTACGGAGGAATGTACACCAAATCCTACTGCCAACGCGTCAAGAACCATCAAAGAGGCCCACAAGAAATGGGTTTCGACTGATGAAAAGGCCTACACTTACCTGCTGGCTGGCATGACCGAAGTGCTTGTAACAAAGCACGAGTCAATAACTACTGCATTTGAGATGATGGAGTCATTACAGGCCATGTTTGGACAACCTTCTGAGTAAAAGCGATATGAAGTTGTTCGTTCCGCGATGCTTGCTTGTATGAAGGAAGGTTCATCCGTTTGGAACATATCCTGACGATGATATCCTATTTTAATATAGCTGAAGTCAATGGTGGGCCATAGATGAGGCTACCCACTTGAGCATCATACTGACAACTTTTTCAAAGAGTTTTTCATCAGTTTAAGAGTAACTATGGGATGAACAAGTTAAGGTTCAATCTGACTCAGTTTCTCAATGAGCTCTTTACCTTTTAGTCCATGTTTAAGGACAACAAAGGTAAGACCGGCGAAGCAAATGTTGTTAAGCCATCTTCTTCTGATTTCAAGAAGAGAAAGAGGTCTACTGGGAAAGCAAATGCTAAGCCCAAGAAGAAGCAAGTTCAAAAGAAAAAGCAGGGCACCACGACCGACAAGGCAAAGGGAAAGTGTTTCCATTGTGACAAGGTTGGTCACTGAAAGCAGAACTGTCCTAAGTACCTCGAGGAGCTCGCAAATAAGAAGAAAGTGAAAAGTAAATCAGATTTACTTGCCATTGAATCTTGTTTAGTAGAAGATTATTCTTCACCTTGGATAGTAAATTCAGGGGTCACTAATCATGTTTGTTCTTTTTTTACAGTGGATTAATTCTTAGACAGAGCTGGAGGATAGGTCTTTCACTTTGCACATTGGAACAGGGGATATTGTTTCAGCACGAGCAGTGGGAGTAGTTAGACTATGTTTCGATAATTGTTTTATTTTTTATTAAATAATGTTTATTACATTCCTGAATTTATAAGAAATTTGATTTCTGTATCCGGATTACTTGAACAATTTTATTCAATGTCTTTTAATGATAAGTCAATGACTCTTTTAATGAAAATTGTAATTGCTTCAGTGACTCTTCAGAATTTTATAAGTATTCATTTTAAGAAAGATCAAAAAGTTCAAGCCGTAAGGTTATTAGCTACTTCGCTAAGGAGAGAATGAAAGAGAAAAGGTTAGCAAAAATAATAGTAGAAATTCATTATGTGAATGTGAGATGGATGATGAACATTATCAAATTGTAATTCTTTTTTACATAACAAGAGTAATTATTGTACAATATTAATTATAACTCTAGAGAAAACTCTGCACATATGTGAGTAAATACACCTGAAGGGACTTGAACCCCACACACTAAGGTGTATAGAAAGGTAATTAACCATTTGAGTCATGAGTTGATAAATTATTAAAAGAATTTGTTCTTCCTATGTTTTGAAGTTTTAGTATTTTATTTCGAAACTCCTATTTTTTACTCTTTTATGATATTTAGTAATTTTATTAAAATATAAGTAAGACTACTTATTTAGTGTGTCACTAGACTATTTTAAGTAAGACTAAAAGTTCTGGGCCCATAAAAAAATACCCACTTTACTTCACTATCTAATTCCATTTAAAAGTTGAGGCTTATTTTGTCTCATCTCTAATTTGTCCTCTATAGTCCTCTCCTTAGGCCATTTTTAATGGGTCTCTATTTTTTTCATCAAAATGAAGATTCAAAATAAAATATTTCATCTCCATAAATTCACAACTCCGACCATTTTCCATTTTACAATCTCCAAATAATAAAATATTATTATCTTTTTACTTCATAAATTATTTTTTTAACTTTCGTTTAATTATTTTAGATAATAATTTACTTAGATAATAATTTACTCACATAATATATTTACACCTAGCTATTTTACATATAACAATTTTAATCTAAATTTTTTAATAATTAATTATTTCATTTACCTAATTTCCTCCACCTAACTTTACACCTAATGTGTTCATTTGTAGATGTTAATGTAATTATTTTTATTTTACTAAATTATTTTCAATTAATTATTATATTAAATGGTAATTTATATATATATATATATATATATATATTTAAGCTTTAAAATAATTTATTTTTAAATAAAGTAATTATTAGGTTATTGATTAATAAATATATATGATAAATGAAAATTTTAAGATAATTAAAATATAGTTAATATTATACTCACTTGAAATATCTCAACAAAATATTTCTAATGATATAATTTTTATGATAATTATATTTATAGTCAATATTGTTGTTTCTACACTTAGAGGCTTTTGAATTATCTACATATGTTAGATTATTACTTATTTAATTTATATACTATTTGTATTTATATGAATTTGCACTTTATATTTCATCTTCGAATATTGAATAATATGAACAAAATGATATTTGAAAATTAAAGAGAAAGTTACATAATCAATTGAAGCGATATAATTGGTTGTTATTTCATTTCGAACTAATGTCAAAAAAAAAAATCTATCAATAATATTTTATATTCACAATTTTATAAAATAAAAAAAATAATCTGAAAAATAGTCTAAAACAGCATCAAACACGGATTTGTACTATTTTAATAATCTAGCTCTTAGTTCGATACAGTACCAAATATATGTCAAGATTTAGTCACAGTCCAGTTCAGTCTAATCCCAGGACTTAGTCCAGTACAAGCCAATCATGTCTGTCAAACGAGCCCTAAAATTAATATAATAGAGGATGATAATCATAATTCCCCTTATAGGTTAGGGTATTAAACAAAAGGCACCCCTAGTTTTATTTATGATCAAACTAGGCACCCCCTAGTTTTATTTATGGTCAAACTATCCCCCAATAATTTCATTTTATCACCAAACTCTCTTGCCAGCAGTTTTAATTCCCAAAATACCCTTGATCATTAACTATTCCGTTAAAATTTAATAGCACCAAGGGATATGGGTTAATGACTACAAATTTTAAAGGGTAATAATCATAATTCCCTTTATAGTTTGGGGTATTAGACAAAATACATCCCCTGAGTTCATTTATGGTCAAACTACCTCCCATAATTTCATTTATCACCAAACTCTTCCTCGTTAGTTTTAATTTCCAAAACACCCTTGACTGTTAATTATTCCATTAAAAATTTAATGGTGCCAAGGGTGTATAGGTAAATAAGTACAAATCTTAAAGGGTAATGATCATAATCCCACCAATAGTTTGGGGTATTAGACAAAATGCACCCCCTAATTTCATTTATCACCAACCTATCTCCCATAATTTTATTTTATCACTAAATTCACCCATACCATTAGTTTCTATTAAGTTTATAAACGAAATTATTCATTTACTCTTTAAGAAAAATAATTAAAAAAAATTGATTAATCTCCATTGTCGACATAAATGATGGAAATCAAAATGGCGATCAAAAAAGGAAAAGAATTGAAAAAAAAAATTTAAAACAACAAATCAAATATTAGGAGATACATTGTTGAGATCTCAATTAATTTTTTAAAAATATTTTTGCTTTGTTATGATCTCCACCATCATTCATCTTTTTAATTTTTTTTAATGTTTTTTGAATTTTTATTTACTTTATTTTTTTAATTGGTTGATACTTAATTTGATTTTTTTTAAAAATGTTTTTACTGCTTTGATCTCCATCGTCTATATAGACAGTAGAGATCCATCAATCATTTTTTATTTTTTAAAGGATAAATAAGTAATTTCACTTATTAACAGAAATTAATGACATGTGGAGTGTGGTGATAAAATTAAATTGTGGAAGTTAATTTGACCATAAATGAAATTAAGGTATACGTTTTGTCTAATACCCCCAAGCTATAGGGAAATTATGATTAGAATAAATAATATTGAACCGACCTGAGGTTCGTTGACTTACACTCGGAATCAAAGTTTACAGAAATTCACACTGAACTTTCTTAACTTTAAGTTTGATCGTTAAAAAATAGGCTCGAGCTTTTCCTGATTTGGAATTCACCATAGATCTCTCTCTTCTCTTCTTCTACTTTTCCTTTCTTTTTAAGGGTCAATCCTATTTTTTAACAATCAAACTTAACGTTATGGGAGTTCAATGTGAGTTTTTAAAAACTTTGATTGCGAGTGTAACTCAACAAACCTCAGGTAGGCTCAGTGTTATTTGTTTATTATAGTTATTACGCTTTTTTTTCCTTAAAGGGTAAATGAATAATTTCCATTATAAACTTAACAGAAATTAACAGTAGGGTATGTTTGGTTATAAAATGAAATTATGGAGGGTAGTTTAGCAATAAATAAAACTACTAGTTTTTTTTTTCATCTAATACCTCAAGTTATATAAGGATTATGATTAGGGACAAAATCAAAAGTGGCCAAAAAATTATTGAAACAATTGTTTTTAGCCTCAAATTAAAAAAATAATCGTTTTTAGTCATTTTAAAAATAAATAACATAAATACACTTCAACCACCCACTAACTGAACAATTACAAAAAGACTCCAAAAAATTAAAAATTACAAAAAAAAAACCCATTAAAAATTACTGAAAAACTCATTTTACACATTAAAACAAAAACATTTTTTTCTTCTTTCCTTGCGCCGACTTTAACACTTTATTTATATATTTTTTTTCCTTCTATGCAATAGCCCTTTCTTTTTGTTTTGTCACTTTTTTTTTTTGTCTTTTTTTATTAAAATTAGTTACACACCTTTATTTTTTTAAACACTCATCATCTTGTCTTTACCAACTCAATTATATCAACAAAATCAAAACTTAGAGGTAATTTTATGAAATTTTTTGTATTTTATTTAGAATGTATTTTATGAATTTTTTAAGTTTATTTTTTAATTTTATTTGTATATTGTATTTAATTTGTGGTTGAAAGAATTTGAGTGATATTAAGGTTTATTTTTATAAAATTTTAATAGTTATGAAATATGTTAGTGAAAAGTGAGTAAGTGAAACGTTAGTTAATGAAAGATTTGTTAGTGAAATATAGGTTAGTGAAACGTTTGGTAATAATATTGGTTAGTGAAATGTTAGTTAGTCAAATGTAGGTTAGTGAAACATATGTTAGTGAAAAATTGAGAATTCAATCTTTAAACGACTGTACTACTGTCTATATCATACCGTATACTGTCAATGCTAAACTTTCGATATATCAACTCAACCAACCCTGTAAGTTTCAACCTTTTAGAAAACAGTACCCCAACTGGTGAACCACCAATATAATCTTTACCATCCAATTGTCCATTTGAGTATAAGTCTACGGGTATTCATTTTCTGAAATAAGAGACAAATATTTAGAAGATACAACATTTCACAAAAATATTAATAAATGTGAATTTCACTGATAATGTTTCACTCAAAACATTTCAGTAACAACATTTCACTGAAAACAATTACACCTTAAATATTTCACGAATATATATTTCACTAACATACATTTTACTAACTTATACATTTCATTAACTTACATTTCACTAACCAACATTTCACTAAACAATATTTTAATAACCAATATTTCATTAATCTACATTTCACTAACATACATTTCACTAACCAACATTTCACTACCAACATTTCAATAACCAATATTATTACCAAACATTTTACTAACCTACATTTCACTAACTAACGTTTCACTAACTAACTTTTCACTAACATATTTCATAAATATTAAAATTTCACAAAAATAAACCCTAATATCACTCAAATTCTTTTAACCACAAATCAAATAAAATAAAAAAAACTTAAAAAATCCATAAAATAATTCTAAATAAAATACAAAAAATTCTATAAAATTACCTCTAAGTTTTGATTTTGTTAATATAATAGGGTTGGTAAACACTAGATGATGGGTGTTTGAAAAATAAAGGTGTGTAACTAATTTTAATGAAAAAAAAAAAAAGTAACAAAACAAAAAGAAAGAGCTGCTGCCATAGAAGGAAAAAAAAATATAAAAAAAGGGATTAAAATCGGTACAAGGAAGGAAGAAAAAAGTGTTTCTGTTTTATTGTGCAAAATGAGTTTTTCAGTAATTTTTAATGGATTTTTTTATAATTTTTACTATTTCGGTGTCTTTTTATAATTGTTCTGTCAGTGAATGGTTGAGAGTATTTATGTTATTTTCTTTTTAAATTGGCTATAAACGATTATTTTTTCTTATGCGGCCAAAAAAAATTATGTCAATAATTTTTATGCCATTTTTAACAATTTTCACTTATTATCTTATTTTATGATTATTACCCTACAATAGAATATCTACTTTTAAAAGCTCTACTCAGATAAACTTTTCCAAATGAATCCTAAAACATTGCGTTCATTCATCTGATGACTTACTGGAATTTTCACATAAAACACAATTGAAGCTATAGCAAGATGAACCATCTTCCAGACCAAACCCAACTTCACATAATGATAAGTGATAACCTCATCAAACTCATCCTTCAGTCATCTGGTAACCAGTTTGACCTGAAACACATCAGAAAATATTGCTGCAGCTTATGTAAGCAAAATTGCTACAACTATTTACTCACAACATAATATAAAATTTTAATTAAATTCTTAACATCTTACCATAATGGACCTTTGCTGCCAAATTCAAAAGATATGCAGTATTGCAAACCAAAGTTTAAGCACACATAAAATCGAGCCAGATTTCAAAAAGCAACCCGGGAAGACAACATTTATTGTTGTTCTACATTTTCCTTCTGGCCCCTCCGACAACCACCCTTTCATTGTGTTTGCAACCAAGCTCGGAGAACTAATCTCATTATGTGCTTGCTAATATGATACGAATATATGGCATTTTCCAATTGAGAACTTGACATGTCCAACACCTGAAGGGACAATCATGTCTGGTGCCTGACACTGGTACAAACAGAACCTCCATTTGTCTAAAATGTCTTATGGGTGCTATACAAATTGCTCTGTAACTTTCACATACCTGCAAGCTTTGAGAATTCTGTTACTCAAAGTTTCCTCCTGAAGTAAAAAATAGAACAAAATTATAATATTGTATGTTTAACATCGTTTTTCTTGATGCGGTAGTATGTCTACTATAATAAATTAGACGTAAAATAAAATATTAGTATGCCTAATATTATAATTTCAGTAACATACAGATATAATGCCATGTCCTCACAACTTCACTCTCTCGATTTGCTGTGTCCTACACCCAACATAGAGAACACCCAGAGAATAGAATTCCAAAATAAATCCCGGAGAAAGAAACCAACAAACTGTATTATATTCAATGGACAAGACAAATTTTGGCTAATGTATGGCCCATCATAATTTTTTTCTCTTTGTAACAGAAGCTCAAGCAACTCGGTTGCACCAGATTGCATCATAAATATAAGCTACAAAATTTCTCCTAGTATTTAACAAGTACTAAATGATACACATTCCACCAACAGTCGAACATTTTCAAAAACGACTTGACTTCAATTCTCTAGTCCTATTGCTATTACAGAGCTCTATCACATTTTGGTTTCAGCTCCATCTATAAGGTGCAAGTAGATCCCAAAATGTCATAACTATATTATTGATTCAAGGCATGCCCTTCAACAATCGATAATCACAAAGCTATCACTAATGATAAACAAATTGAGTAAGAACTAGAAAGTTCATATTTAAAACTAATTTCTGCATTAGTTTGCAATTTAAGAATTAAGAATGAAAAAGAAAATCTGAGACAAAAACTTCAACATGTTATAGATCTGAATCTGTATCAAGAGCCTTCTTGTAAAAGGCTTCCGCATCTAACTACTTTCTCCAACAATCTAAATAAAATTATTAGAAACTAAAAGTCAATACTTTTCATAATTGAAAGCTGAAAAAAAAAATATGCATCGCAGCACTCTGCATTTAACCCAAATAAAAAAGTATTCAAATAAATTTAACTTGTGAGGCACAAGGTATCGATAGATAATTCCACACAATAAAACAACAAAATCTGTGCTTGTTCATTGACATGTGTACCTAAGAGGCTAAGATAATCAAATATTAACTTCAAATTGACAAAGAAGCCATATTATTGGATGAGAAAGATGAACAATCATGAATCAGCAGTAGAAAAAGGCATAACTCTAGAGAAAATCATAAGACATGGGAGTGCAAGAGAATTACTATCCTATACATCTACACACCATCTTCAACAACCAGTTTGATGGTTGTTCATGTGTCTCCTCCAGGATCATGGCATCTTCATCAATTTCAAGTAAGTGATTGATGATCATACATACACATGTGAATTAACAAGCATGGATCTTAGTGTTATAATGCGTGAAATCCCTCTTTGGTTACATGATAGATATAATCACAGGTGCATGCATCTTAAAAGTTAGAATTTAGAATATATCAAATAAATTGATCCAATCCAGGTTTTTCAGTAACAAAACCATATGTTTTATATTAGCCCACTTCAGATGTGAGCACTCTCATGACCTACTCATCATTGACAAGTTATAAAATATATTTTTCAATGCAAGTTCAAGGACTTGTTGCAAAAATTTCCAATTAACCATTAACGCAAGAGGCAAGAAACACTGACAAATAATCATTGAAACGGGGAACAGAAAGTAAGGGTTAAAACGTAAAAAGTTGATGAGATTATATAAATGTGAAACAAGAAAGTTGAACAGAGATGAAATGTCATCAAATCAAAACCAAAAAAGAAAGAGGCAAAATAGTACACAATCTAACTGAATCTTTAACTCTTCTTTTCACCTCCATTTTTCTTCTTAGCCGTAGCTTGCGAGTACAAGAAAGTTCCGAAAATTGCAAGGGCAGATCCAAGTGCATTCAATGGCCTAACTGGATTCCTAAACACCAGAACAGTAGCCACAATCACCACGACTCTCTTCATTGTATTTCCAACTGAAAAAGTTAATGGGCTAATATCATCAAGTGCCTGGTAAGATGACTGGTTATAAAGATGATAAAATATCCCAGATAGCAACACCCATATATAAAATGTGGATGGTTCTCCAATAGCTTCAATAGCTTTGTGATAACCTTGAACCCATTGAGACCCTTCAACGACAACCGCAACCGGAAAGAGATAAATCAATGAGATTATACTGATCCAACCATACAAATTCAGTCCACTCACTTCCTTGAAACTCTCCATACTTTTCTTTGAATATATGTTCCTCAACACAAAACCAACGTTACTAATCATAGCACCCCACAAGCCTCCAAAATTGAAAGAAACTTCAGTGACCGCAGCAAGAGAACAACCAAAAACAATGGGAAGAATTGAGAGCCAGACCTTTAAAGGGTAAGTATCTCCGAGAAACGACGAGAAAACAACAGAGAGAACGGGCTCTGCTGATTTGATAACATGAGTGAAAGACACAGCAACCTTCGAAAAGGACACACAAGCTGATATGTGACCTATTGTGTGAAACAAAGCAGGTCCCAGAAGCGCAACAATGAATGGTTTTGTAATCTTTGGATATGGTTGCAACTTCAAAGACCACAAAACGAACATCCAAACAGACCCAGCAAACAACTGAAAAGATGCTAAAAGCCAAGGGAATGGGAAGATATTCAACACTTTCTTATTGTAGATATTAAAGACTATGTTATGAAAGTACCAGAGACCAAAGACAACTGCAAGCTTGAGAGTCTTGTTGGGCTTCGAATCTTGACCTGTTTCTCCTTCTGGATTCGACTCAGCTGCTGCTCTGGTAACCAAAGATCTGGACTTTGAAGAAACTCCAGAAGAATATTGACATATATTGCTTGTCTCGGTGCTCGAACCTCGGATCTGAGAGCTGATTCTTGAAGAAAACCCAAATGGGTGTCCATGGATTCTGCAAAAATTTGAGATCTTGAAGCAATGAGAGGTGGATTTGTTGAGAACAGCACAAGGGTTTTTTAGGTTTCCATTGTTTTGGGTTCTGGTGAGAAGATTTGGATTGACAAGTAAAGAAGCATTAATGGAAGTAGATTTGGAGAAAGTGACAGTAGAGGGTGGTACGGGATTTAAAGTAAGCATTTGTATTGTCTTTGATTTACAAAGACAAAAAGAGATTCTGCAAGTGAAAAGCTAAAAAGATTTTTGATTTGAATGACGATTTGAGGAGGAGAGATATTTTGAAAGTTTTATTTGATCTGATGTATTTGTCGGGGAAATATATATATATATATATATATATATATATATATATATATATATATATATTTTATTGGTCAACAATCATTTTGGTCCCTAACTTATTACGAAATATTATATTTTGATCACTATTTCATTTTTTATCTTTCGTAGTCCCTAACATTTTATAAATCTATCAATTTGGTCCTTCTATTAGTCAACGGTTAGTCAAACTTAACAGTCATAAAGGTATTTTAGTCTTTATACATAAAAATAATAATTCATAATAAAAAAATTATTAAACAAAAATTTAATTAAAAAAGTAACAAAATAAAAAAAAATAAAAAAATACTTGAATATGGAGGAGGCCGCTGCCTCCTCCATGAACAAAAAACTTAGGGAGGAGGTGCGGCCTCCCTCCCCTGCGGCCGGCGATGTTGGGAGGAATTCTAGAAATCTACGCCTCCTCCTAAATTTTTATATTTTTATATTATTTTAAATTATTAAATTTTTATAAATTATTTATTTATTGTAAAAAAATATAAAATTTGTTAAAGGTTTTTAATTTTAATATTAAGTTATTTTGAATTTTGTTTTGTGTTTTTTTAAAATATTTAAGGACATATTTTATAAATTTTGTGTATTTATAATTTTAATTTAAAAAAAATAAATTTGTGATATGTATTAGATTTTTATTGAATTTTTAATTCAATAAATTAAAACTAAGGATAAGATGGTTAATATACACATTCTATTATGGTTAACCGTAAAAAAATTGGTCAAAATAATTAAATTGATTAATTTCTAAAAAGTTAAGGATTATGGAGGTTAAAAATAAAATAGTAGTTCATATATAATATTTTATAATAAATTAGACACTAAAATGATTTTTACCCTTTTTTATTTATAAAACAAACAGCGTCCATCAGATATACATATTTGGCTTATATTGTCTTTCAAAACCCAACCAACTACTACTACTAGTAATGTTGCAAGTTGAAAGTTTTGTTTTCTCGTATCCTCTCAAGAAAAATTATCAACTAAAGACGTTAATTCAATTTAATAATATTTCGATTTAAATTGTCAGCACTATAAATAGTATGTTAAAAAATATATATTTATTTATACAGATAAATACATATAATAAAATTTAAACTCTCATAATTAAAATAGAATGAGATATATTACCTACTTAAACTATAAAATAGATGTGTATTAAATTGTCGAATATTAAAGTTAGAAACTATGACAATACATAGTTAGAATGAAGTATAAATATTTTTATTAATTTAATTTATTTTAAAAAATATATAACTTAATACTTATATTTAGTTTGTAGGAAAAAAAATCACCCTTTTTATATTATTTGGACAAATTTTTAAATAAGTTTACTCTAATAAAATATATTAATTAATTAAAAGAATAAATAAAATGAAATAAGTTTTATATTAAATTTGTAATATTATATAAATATATTTTAATACTATAATAAATAAATATATATATAGAGTTAATTACACCCACACCCCTGAGGTTTTGCCAATTATAAGTAGAATCAACTTTATCGTTTATTGACAATGACCTCCTCTGCCTGTTAGTTGACTTCCGTTAGATTTAACTGTTGACTAACCTTCACCGTTAAAATGACCAAACTACCCCTAAAACAACATTTTCTTTATTTTTTTTAAATAAAAAAATAAGGTTAAATCTCTATCATCCATCTTAGGTGAGATGGACGGTAGAGATTATTTCTTTAAAAAATAAATTATTTTTATCAAAAAAATAAATTATAAAAATTAAACTTCAGATCTCTACCGTCCATCTTTGAATGGACGGTAGAGATCTAAAATTTATTTTTTATTTTTCAAAAAATAATTTTTTAAAATTTTTTCAAAAAAAATGAGTTTGAATATGGGATCTCCAGATTGCATCTCCACCGTCCATCTGATTAGATGGACGGTAGAGATCCAATCGATTGGATCTCCAAAAAAAAAAAAAGCAAAAAAAAAAAAGGAAACAACCTGCTGGCTGGATCTCCAGCGACTAACCCAGAAGGGTTCGTCAATGAAGGCGAACCCAGATCTAGGAATATTTTTTAAAGAATAATAATAATAATAATGGGATGAAGAACCCAGTTTCTGGGTTCTTTGAAGAACCCAGATGGGTTCTTCGAACTAACCCAGAAGGGTTCGACGAACCTTTCTGGGTTCGTCAACGATCTGGGTTCGCCTTTGAATCTTGAAATTTAAAAAAAAAAAAAATGAAGAACCCAGATCTGGGTTCCTCGAAGAAACCCAGATCTGGGTTCTTCGATTACTCGATTCGAAGAACTTTGAAGATCTTCGATTCGATTCTTCGAAGATCTTCAAAGTTCAAATTTTTTTTTTTTTGTGGAGATCCAATTTGAAAAATAGATCTCTATTAACTATAATTAATTTTTTATTTTAATTAATTTTATTATTATTATTATTTTTAATTTTTTTAAATAAATCCTAACTGTCTGTTATTTTAAATATGGAGGGATGAGATTTTTTTCTTAATTTTTTAATTTTTATTTAATAAAATAAAATTTAAAAAATCTGAAAAGACAAAAATACCCCTGACCTTGTTAACTTTAATTAAAGTCAACTAACGGTAGGGGAGGTCGTTGTTAATAAATGATAAAGTTGATTCCGTTTATAGTTGACAAAACCTCAGAGGGTGTGAATGCAATTAGCTTATATATATTTCACATGCCGCATTGGCCACTTGGCCGATGGTTAATACTAATATATGTTAACATTTGTACGAATGGTGATATTCACAACCCCAAAAAATAGTATACATAGGTACACCCTATAATTTTTCATTTAAGAAAATTTAATCTATAGTTTATTTTACCTAATATTTAAAATATCAAATCTTTAATTTGATTTTTCTACTAAATAATTTAATTATATTATAATTTTTCTAATATTAAAAAAAAATTATTAAATTTTTAAATTATAATTACAATTATATCATTTATTAATATTATTTTAAAAACAGTTTTAATTTTTCTATATTTTAAATAAAATTATATCATTTAATAATATTATTCAATAATAAATTCAAATTTTATATATAATTTCATAATTTATTAATATATTATTTTTGAAAGAATAATCTATTACTATTTACAGATAAATTCATAAATGATCACATAAGTACATAAAAAATTATTTTTAACAATATACAAAAAAATAATCGTGACAAATTTATTTTAAACCGTCCTATAAATATATGTGTTAAATTATCAATCAGCCTACTTATTAATCTGATAATAGTCATGATTGCGATTTCGGAACCGGCGATTTCGATTTTGGAACCGGGACTGCAGGATCCTGGTCTCGGTTTCGGTTCCGGGGGACGAACTGCAGTTCCGGTTCCTCCTCCGATTCAGGGAACCGGAACCACGGCCTCCAATTTTTTTTATTTTTTTTCAAAGAAAGAAAAAAAAAAAGGAACCGAATCGAAACCGGCGGAACTGTCGTTTCCGTGAACCGTCGGTTCCTAATGGCGATTCCGGTTCTTTTTTTGGGCTAACCGGAACCGGACCATTGGTTCTGATTCTGGTTGACCGGTTCCTAACTAGTTTTGAATCGAGTTCGAACTGAACCGTGGCCAACACTAGTCGTGATAGCAAATCTGACACCCTAATTCGTGCGACTATAAAAGGAAAAGAAAAGGGAAAAGAAAGGGTGTCGTCCATTAAGACAAAAAACACATCCAGAAGCCAGGGTTCCACACCATACACTCTTCCATCACTGTTTCTTGGGTTCTTCTGAACAAAGACACAAGTTACACACATCTTAGTCATCATCATCAATTATTCAATTGGAGAAGACGAAGTATCAAATACGAAGGAGTTTTAGCCGGTCCAAAGCGGGATTTTTTCATCACGCGTCCTTCTAGAATGAGTTTTATCTGTTCTTTATTTTTCTTCTTTGTTTTCTTTGGTGCTATGTTGAACTAATTATATAGTCAGGAGGTCAATGGACCATGACTAAACTTTAGGGTTTATAAATTGACTATTATCTTTATTGTTATTTCAAGAAGCTTTATTTTTAGATATACAATACTATTGATTGTGATTCTTGTTGTTTGCACTACGAGAGTTTGTTACATGAATGTTGAATTACAATTAATAAGAATGTTATGCCTATTTGAGATATTATTAGGTTATAATTGAGTTTAATTGAATTCTAATAAATATTGATTAGATTGATTAAGGCATGATAATGCTTAATTAACCTAGGAATTAGACTTGATAATGAGTGTCGAATGATTTTCACTCTAGGACCAATAAGTGGAATTAATTAAAATTACAATATCAATGCATGACCAATATAATTTAATGTGCCATTAATAGGAATAATTCGCTTTCTTAAAATACTGCGCTTACATAGTCAATTGCAATACCCGGACTTATGATTGAGACCATTTGACCGCCTAACATTGTCTTACCCTGGCCAATTTCATCTTTAGATAGTTATTTTAGTTGCATCTTTATTTTGTGATTCAAAACCATCAACTCTTTATTTAAATTATGTTTTCATTAACATCTTTAGCATTAGTATTAGTTAACCACCGCTTCCTTGTGGATTTTACCTCATTCTTATAGGACTTTATTACTTCGACACATCATGCACTTGGAATTTTATCTCACACGATGTGAGTGTGTCAAGATGCAGATCGACGAGTCGAACATCATATGGTGCTCGACCATGCTCATTGGCTTCAGTGGAGAACACAAGAGCACCATCGGGGAAATATCACTTGAGCCTATGCTGAGGGAGTCAATCTCAACACCAAGTTCACGATGCTCAACTATCCCTCGTCCTATAACGCTATCATGGGCAGGCCATGGATACACGACATGAAAGCAGTGTGTTCAACTTACCATCTGGTCATGCGTTTCCCAACTAAATGAGGAGTATGAGAGATTCGTGACAAGTAACGAGTTTCTACGATGTTACACTAACTCCCTGAAGAACAAGCCCTTAACGTTATAGTTATTAAAGTAGTTAATTCCTAGGCTCGACTAACATCAGCCACATATGGAAGAGCTCAACAAGGTACAGATAAACCCTGACTACCCATAACATAATGTTCAAATCGGATCTAAACTCAAACCAGATATCAGAGCTTGACTGATCAACTTTTAAGGTCAACATCATGACTACTTTGTATGGTCACATGCCAACATGATCGGAATCGACCCAAATGTTATTGTGCATGAACCACAGGTCGACGCCGACTACAAGCCAATGATTGTGCCCTCCATACCTTCTTTGCAACCAAACACATCAGCCTTTTTTTATTGTGCGCTCTATATTTTCCATCTCTAAGCCAAAAATTATGAAGCCTTACCTTTATAGCTTAGGAACTAAAAAGAAAAAAAAAAGGAGTTAAGTGTTTGTGTGGATTGAATAAAAAAGAATAAAAGTGAGGTATGGGTCTGCGTGTGAGCAATTGAGTGATCTGTTTATAAAAAAAAAAATGAACAGATTACTGAATAAAAGAGGAGTAAAAAACACGTGAATGAAATATTGAAAGAAAAGGTTGAGGGTGAGAAGGAGGTAGAAAAAGGAATACAAGTTGAATGAAACATGGTGTTTGCGAGAGTGGAGGATTTGTTAAAATGTTTTTAATCTCTCAAAATGTTTCCAATCTATTTTGAATTTTGTTATTCCATTCTTTTTACAGCCATGAACCCTATAGTCCCATTACAACATTAAAAAAACCTTTTGATCTCCTAATGAATCTCAATATCATTGTTTGACACATGATGCATTAACTTTTATGTTTGTAATGTCTAATATCGTTTGTAACGCCCCTAATTTTCCATAATTATGAACAGTATTATTAATTATTATTATTAAGCATGCAACAGTTAAGTATGTGATTTATATTGGTGGAAAGTATATATATTCGGTATATGGTTGAAAACGAATAGTGATTTTAACCAAGTTAAATCCCATTTGCGATATTATTTTCATGGTGCATTTGGATGACAATGAGTCCAATTGAATATTGGTGAAGTCAATTTGGTAATTGAATAGGTGTGGAATATTTTTAGAATAATTATCGAGATGGGATGTGATTAATTGTAAATTGGATTGCCATTTTGTGATTTGTAGAAGCTCAAGGGAGCAATTTGAAATTGAGAAGATACTTATATTATATATATATATATATATATATATATATATATATATATATATAATTGTGGTAGTGGATAATTTCACTCAAGTGGAAGTCAAACAAAAAGCTTAAAACAAAAACATGTTTGCACAAAAAAAATCAAAAACGAACTAGAGGCATTCGCCAAATGAAGAAGAGAGAGAAATAAAGAGAGAAAGTGAGAGATTTTAGAGAGAGAAAGTACTAGAAAAAGAAGAAGGAGAAGGAAAAGGAAGGTGAAGTTGGTCAAGAAAAGTTTTGTGTAAAGAATAACATTTCAGGTTTGGTGATACCGTTTTCGTATTTTTCAGATTTTTCAGAATATTTCGGAATCGTTATATTATATTGTTTTTAGTTTATTTGAGCTATATTGATTATGATATATTGTTTGAAATTGATTTTGGGATGTTTTGGATTACGTATATTTGGAACACATTCTAGATCCGTAATATTGTTTACGAAAAATATTCTGAATTGATTTTCGATATGTTTTTATTATAGTAATATTACAGAGAATATTATTAAAAGTGATTTTGTATATATTGTTTTGCGATTTGTTTCGAAAAGTGATTCGGGGCATTCGGATTTACTATGGATTTACGATATATAATTGCATGTAATTTTAAATGTGATTTAAAGCGATTTCTGGATTCAGAAATATTTTCGGAAACGATTTTGTAATTTGCTTGTATATATATATATTGATGCGATTCGAATTCCGGAAATGTGTATACTGATTTGGATATAATTTCAGAATTTAAATTGACGATTCTGTTCGGAATGAATTATATGATTTTTGAAAAGTGATTTGGCTCTGATATATGTAAACATGGATATGGATATAGGAGATTGATATGTCAATTGGGTTTTCTGAGTAGTACTATGCCGATTTTGATATGTATATGGGATACACAGCGAGTCTTCCGTTGGTGTCCAATTTTGATATGTATATGGGATATGCAGCGGATCCTCCGTTGGTATACAACTCTGTTCTATATAGCCCGTAATCCAGTCCGAAAAATATGTTTAGTATATCAGGAGCCCGAAATGGAAATAGAAATGTGATATGATATGTATACGATTTGAGATGAGAAATGATTTGATTTGGTATTATTATGTTTTCATAAGATATTTATTTTGATTTCCGATGGATTTATTGATATTTGCTTCGATATGATATTTGTTTCAGTTTTCCGATGGATTTGTATATTCGAAATGTTATTTGATTTGAAACATGTTTTATATTGGGAAGTGATTTACGAATATTTGACTTGACTTGTTTTTAATGTGAATATAAGCTTTGACTTGTATTTGACTCGAATTGAGCCCTATATTGATTATTTATTTGTCAGTATATTTTTGATGTTTTGATTTAAATGTTATTATAGTGTAAGCGTAAATATAGTTTTATGTACATCCACTAAGCTATATGCTTAGCGTGTTGAGTTTTTCTCATACGTAGGTAACAAAGGTTTCAGAGAAGGCAAAGACAGAGAAGGCAAAGACAGAGAAGAGTAGAGTCTGTAGGATCCGAGCAAGAGTTACATCGTTCCTATACATTTGGGTAGACATTTTGTATACAGTAGTTATGTTTTAAGTACATGCATCTACCGAAAATGTTTTGTAAATATTTGTAAGGATTATGTTGGTTTTATGTATTTTCTGTAATAATTATGTTTGTCGGTAAAATGGATTATGTTACTTTTGAATGGGTATTACTTAAATATTATATTTTGTATAAACGGTATTTGAAAACAGGTTTTTGGAAAGTCGGAAAAATAGAGGAAACTCTGGCGAAAATTTTAGAAAATGTTTTTAGACCATTATTTAATGTTTATCTTTTAAATTTTAAGGACACGATTTTTATACAGTAAAGCAAAGTTTTCCGTATAGTGTAATGCTCCCTGATTCGGTCCGAGCGGATTGGGTCAGGGGGTGTTACATCATTCATGAGATCTATTTGTGAAATCTGTACTTTCTTTCTAATTGATTTTTATATATGACATATTTTGTTAAATTCTTGCACGTAATTTCTGGTTGTATTTAATTTAAAGGGTGAAGACCTAGGCTCTGAGTGTTATTGAGTGAAAACTGGTGAGAAATAGAGTCGAAGCGAATTCAATCTTTGGTTTACGAAATATGGAAGGGTTTACTATTACTAATGTTTTGCATGTCAGTTTCAACCAGACCAAAGCGGGATTTCTTCACTATTTGTGCTTCTAGAATGAGTTTTATCTGTTCTTTATCTCTCGTCTTTATTTTGATTATTGTTATGTTGAACTAATTCATAGTTAAGAAGTCAATGGATCAAGATTGAGTTTTTAGGGTTTGTAATTGACTATATCCTTTTATTATATTTCAAGAGCTTTATTTATTAGATATACCATGCTATTGATTGTAGTTCTTGTTGTTTGCATTACAAGAGTTTGTTGCATGAATGTTAAATTACAATTGATAAGAATATTATAGCTTATTTGAGAGATCATTAGGTTATAATTGAGTTTAATTGAATTCTAATAACTATTGAGTAGATTGATTGAGGCATGAGAATGCTTAATTAACCTAGATATTAGACTTAATAATGGGTTTCTAATTAATTTCACTTTAGGACCAATAGGTGGAATTAATTAGAATTACAACATCAATGCATGACCAATATAATTTGATGCGTCATTGTTAGGGTTAATTCACTTCTTTGAAATACTGTTCTTAAATAGTCAATTGCAATACCTAGACTTATGATTGAAACCATTCGACAACCTATGTTTTCTTACCCTTGGCCAAGTTTGTTTGTTAATTGCTAAGTTACACTTTTATTCTCATAATTCAAAACCATCAAAATCTTGATTTCAATATTGTTTAGTTAACATCTTTAGCATTAGTATTAGTTAACCTACCGCTTCCTTGTGGATTTGACTTCGTTCTTACGAGACCTTATTACTTCGACACATCCTACATTTGGGATTTTGTCTCACGCGTTGTGAGCGTGTCAACCTTCTCCTAATAAGATTGTCTAGGGTGTGAATAAGAAACACTATCTTATTCTATCTTCATTTAAGAGTTCAGTTTTGGTTCTTTAGTGGAATGAACTAAAACTAATATATTGAACCTAAATGAATCATGGGTTGACTGTGATTAGGTCAAGTCTATTGGAGCTTAAATTTAGATAGCATGCCAAGATCCCAATCTACACAAACTTGCATGAGTCACTCGATATATTCAACCGGACTAAATACTGGGTCCATTCAGAATTGTTTTGGGTCCAAGAACCCAAAAGAGTTAAAGAGGTACGGCCATGTGTGTACAAGGTTCGCGGTCACTCTTTTTTTACCTGGAATGGGCAACCAAGACTGTGGGAAGTGTTAGGCAGCCCTATGGGGTGCAAATAGCATTCCACTAATGCATTGGATAATTTTTTAATTATTATCAATTACATAATTGCATATTTTTTTAATAAATGGGCTAAATCATTATCTTAATGCATTAATAAGGTATGTAGACTTATTTTCTTTTATTTAAAAATATAGATCTAGTTCATATGTGGACTTTTTATTAAAGTCCAATGAAATAAATAAACAAAATCGATGTAAGAGCCCATCTTAGGGCTTTTGGATGGCCTAGAGACTTTGGTTTTTATTTATTTAGTTAAAATTGAATGGTAATTAATTAATTATTTAATTAATTAAGATCTCTTTCAACTAGGAGAGGACTCTTAGTATCATACTTTTGTTGGAAGTATGAAAGGATTAAATGACTATATTTAATTGATGAATAAATATATAAATTATACTTTTTAATTAGATAAGAAGTCACAGTAAATCACAACTTAGGAATTCTAGTTGGATTAAAACTATGACTAGATTTAATTGGTGAATAAATATATTTATATCAATTAAATTAGGAGTTATAGTTAATCACAACTTAAAAATTCTAGTTGATTAAAACTATGACTAGAGATTTAATTGGTGGATAAATATATATGATATATTTATATCAATTAAATCAAGAGTAATGATAAATCACAACCAAGGAATTCTAGTTGTATTGAAACTATGAATTCATAGTTAAATACAACTAAGAAATTCTAGTTGGACTCTAGCTTTGAAATCATATAAATAATTGTTAGAAAATTCGGCCAACAGTAATTGAGTTTTTGTTAAAAATTTGGCCAAGGCAATTGCGGATCAGAATTTCGGCAATAGCAAAAGAAAGAGAGAAGAACGTTTTAGTTTAGACAATATACAAGAAGCTTTTACATAAAAAGGCTTTGTATACAATGTTGATCTTGGTTCACGCGAGTATTTGACTGAAAAAGTTGAGAACTCAAAAGTGACCAAACGTTCTTTAGATCCTTCTTGTTTTTATTGTACGAAAAGAGATTTTTATTTTCTCCATCCACAGGTGATATGCAATTCAAAGAAAAGGGAGCCCACACTTTAAGATGATTCACGTTCGCGAATAGATTGGAAGATCTTGCGGAAAACAAACTTTGATGCAATCTCAATCATCACAAAAGAAAAAGGTTCAAATTCTTTATTTACGTTATTAATCAAGGGTCAAGGTTCATAAAAAGGAAAAAATTTTGAAAACCTATACCAAACGTTATTATTTCGCTGCGTATTCTCAAAAAATTTTACTTACAGTGAGACTGCTCTACAACAGATGAAGACATATTTGCCAAGCTCACCACTATCAACAAAACCAGTGGATGAAGAAACGCTCTATGGCTACCTCGCTGTCTTAAAGACAGCCATCAGCACAGTACTCGTAGGGGAGGTGGAGAAAAAGCAGTTGCTAATATACAAGTCTCTGCTTGACGTTGAGACATGGTACAACCAGTTAGAAAAATTGGCTTTAGCACTCACAACAACTGCCAGTAAGCTACGATCGTACTTCTAATGCCACCCCATCATTGTGCTCACCACTTTCCTGCTAAAGAATGTCTTATACAAGTCTGAACTCTCGAGTCGACTTACAATGTGGGTTGTCGAATTAAGTAAGCACGACAACTCTTCCTGACCTCGGACGACAATCAAGTCTTAAGCACTCACGGACTTCGTCGTAGATTTCTCTCCAAGCACTCATCCGCAAGTCGAACATGTACTCTTGGCAATAAGCACAACATCTACATAGATCCTTTCAGTCAACGGGTCAAGCAACGCCAAAGGGTGTTACTTCAAAATAACAAATAATAGAGCCTAGTAAGAGGGCCTTATTGCAAGGCTCAGCTTTGCCAGGAGCATGAACATCAACTGGATCAAAGTGAGATCCGACTCACAACTCATAACCAGGCAACTTGAGCAGACCTATCAAGTAAAAAACCCCAAGATGGCAATCTACTTAGCAGTTGCAACGCAGCTGTGATCGACATTCAAATAGTTCGACCTCAAACAGGTCCCCAGGTCGGAGAACACTCATGTTGACGTATTGGTAAAGCTCAGCTCGCCGTACAAATGACCGAGCCCAAATCGATCCTTCTACTCTACCTATAATGGCTGGTTGTGTGGGCAAGGAAAGAGTCACTCCTATAGAGCTCAATAACACATAGATGGCTCTTATCTTCGACTATCTCAACAATAACATCCTACCAGCAAACCGGAACGAAGCACGAAAGCTTAGAGCCAAGGCCATAAGGTTCAACATCATCTAAGGAAAACTATAAGAGAGATCTTTCTTATGACCTACCTCCGATGTGTCAACCCTACAGAGGCAAGGCTAGTGCTACAAGAAATACACGAAGGCGACTGTGGCAACCGCTCAGGAACAAGAAGACCTACAAACTGAGTTCTCACAGCAAGGTACTACTGGTAGACAATGCAATACGATTCGATGAACTACATCAGAAAATGCGACAAGTGACAGAGATTTGCTTAAGTATCACATCAATCCTTGGGTCGACTAAAGCCATTTTCTTCACCGTGGTGGTTTATGAAATAGGGCATGGACATCGTGCGGAAAATGCTGACCGTAGCATGAGGAAAAGTCTATATGATGGTCATGACCGATTCCTTTAACAATTGAGTCAAAGCAGAGGCCTACTAAAGAAATAGAGACTTTGAAGTGAAGAACTTTACCTGGAAGAACATCATGTGCAAATTCGGCATCCCCACACAGATTGTCATGGATAATGGCTCCTAGTTAATTTCGTTCGGCTTCTAAGACTTCTACGAGGAGTGGGGAATTAAACTCAGTTTTTCTACCATAAGATACCCACAATTGAACGGTAGGCTTAGTCGACAAATGAAACAATCATAGGAACCATCAAAGAGAAGCTCGATTCTACTGAAGGACTTTGGGTTGACTTACTACCCGAAGTACTTTGACCTTATAGAACTACTTCTAGAATGTCGATTGGGCATATGCCTTTCTCCCTTACATACGGGTCTGAAGCCGTACTCTCAATGGAAGTTAAGCTACACTCTGCTAGGTATGATCTCTCTACAGAAGACTCGAATTTACAAGCTCTAAATGTGAGCTCGATACATTCGATGAGCGTTGGTATGAAGCGTCGATCCACCTAGCCTCTTATCAGCAAATGGTCGCTAGATACTACAATAAAAACATACGCATCAAAGCCTTCAAAGAAGGAGATTTGGTCTTACAACAAGTATTATAGAATATCAAAGAGCAAGATGTAGGCAAACTGGGCCCGACATAGGAAGTTCCATACCAAATCAAAAAGATAGTCGGACAGGGAGCATATAAACTCCGTGACATTGAAATTCTAGAAATCTACAATAGCTGGAATGTTATATACCTGAACTGTATCACTCCTAAACTCAATCTTTTTTACTTTGTTATTGCGCTTTACACATGAGCTATTACTTAGTTATTCGCTTTACACATGAGCTATTACTATGTTATTTCGCTCTACACATAAGCTATTTTATTTTCGCTCTACACATAAGCTATTTTTACGTTGTAATTTCACTATACAAATGAGCTCTTTATGTTAATTCGCTTTACACACGAGCTATTTTATGATTAATGATTTACTTAGTCAAGTCATTCGCCCTACACATGAGCTATTTTATGTTAATAAATTACTTAGCTCTACATAAAAGGCTCTACATATGAGCCATTTTTTGTTAGACTTATTTTATTACTATGGTTATAGATATGAGTTTTAACTTGATAATGAATCTACACAACTTCTACTCAACATATATGAAAAAAATTTGTTCAGCAATTATAGGATAAACTTTAATAAAATTCAAAAGGCACGTGACCACGTTCGATAATAGCATAAGAGGCACTTGGCCTTGTTCGACAAAAAGAAAAAAATTACAAAAAATATAATAAGTTCAATCTTGGGCTTTTTCTTCTTCTTCTCTTTCCTGGTGCCCGGCACAACTTGCTTCCACTATTCACCTTGCGCATCTTTGGTAGTCGTCGACACCATAGCTTCACACTATAAAAGGCTCGACATCTCTCTCATCCTCCTTAGCTGCCAAGGCATGAAGTTCCTCTTATGTAGAGATATCTCGTTAGGCCACCAATGGTCAGTCCTTCTCTCCTTAAACTCCAATATTAGCTCAACCTTGGTCTTCACGGCCGCATCTCCAGCAATGATCTCTACCTTCTCGAGTAAGGCATCTGTCTTCTTGACTAAGGCGTTGACCTCCGCCTTATAATCGGCCCAAAGCCTTGCATCCGTAGCCTTCAGCTCTGCTACCTTAAGCTGGAGCTCTTTAAGCTTAGCCAAGCTCTCTTGCTCAGCTTTCTTTGTCTTGGCTTCAGAGAGCTTCAAAGAATCATTCTCCCTCCTTAGAGTAGAGTTCGACTCCTTCAAGTCTTTAAGCTTTCTTGCGCTTGACACAAGCTCATTCTTCAACTGAAGCTAAGTCTTCAACTGAAGCTAAGTCTTAAGAGCCTACAGAACAACAAAAACTTGTCAAAAATAGCAAACCAAGACAAGCCACAAAAGGCATAACAAAAAGATTGAACTTACATAAAAAAAAAAAGATGTAGATCCCCCAATCGAACACCTTGGTCGGGCCTATATCTCTCATTCGAGCAGCATCCTCTGGAAAAAGAAGATGGTTGACCCCATGCAAAACAAACTTTGGATCAGAGATAGGAAAGGCCTCAGCAGGAAAAGAAATGATAATGTCGGGTTTAGGCTCCTTGACGTCAATCACCTGCTGCTTCTTCTTGACGGGCTTAGTGAAGGTCTACCCCAGAGCAGGGCTTGACATGGCCAGATGAAGAGGTGACTATTCTAGCACCTAAGCGGCTTGGATAGCCAAGCTCGACTATTTCCTCTTCAATGTCAATGTCGCGGCCTTCTCCCGTCAATGCTTTGTGAGTTTATCAAAACCAGGGATAATGACCTTCAAGTTCGACATTGAATATGTGGTGAATTTGAGTTCGATTTCTCCACAAAGCAATTGCATCAAATCCAAGCGTAATTATCCAAATCCTAAAGTCGAGGAAAGGGTACCTTTCGTATTGAACTCTGAATACGTCCATAGTCAACTCGACCTTAGAGACTATCTGCAGCTTCTTCCAACTATGCTCGGGTAGATCCACTGAAAGGGTGGCCCGAGTGCATCCTACACTTTTCAAACCTTCAACTGCATATAAGGGATTCACACTTTTTGCAACTTATAAAACTAAGTATAAAACTAAAACAACTTATGCTCGACCAGAGGACCCACCAGCAGTCCTCCACGATGATTGAATAAGCGTTCCATCATTGAATGGCCCTACCACCAACCGACCCCTTGCCATGAAGTACTCTTCCTTCCATCTATGGTCATTTGTCATAAGGTCAGAAATTAGGAAGGCTCTGTGATGTCGAGCAGCCAGTACATATCGACTGGTTTCGGTCTTATGTTCTTTCATATAATATGAATATAACAAGTTTTCAAACATAAATGAATGGCCCTATTTTAATGGAAGACCTTCATTGATAAGATGAGCCTTTACTCATTTGGGCATCAGCTGGCTCGGTGCCAAAACGGAAAAATGCAGGAGCTGACAACATAAAAAAGGCGTCAGGACACTCAGGCCTTGACGGAACGGGTGCTCATAGAAGCACTTCACCCGGGGATATCCTAATCAGGTTACTCGAATGAGGCATAATTCTAAGCTCGACAGACTTCGGTACCCTATATTGGAATTTGATCCTTTAAAGGTCAAATTCATCGAGCTTCGAAGCTGGGCTACTCGATAGAAATCCTAGAGCGATCAACGTTGACAGAACAACATCAATAACCAAGTTAGTATGCTTTATGTCGTCAATCACAAGTGTCTCTTAGTACTCCGACCTCATATCTTTGGTTGCTCTTTTGAGCCCTCTACTCTAGTAAACCCGTGGCAGTCACAACCGTTAGTGGTTATGGTTCACTATTCGTTGACTCCCCACTTCTCGTGGGTGATCTAACGTACTCTTCGGTCTTCCTTATTATTGCATCATCGTCTAGGCTCGACATGGCTCCAAACACTGTTAAGCAAACAATAAAACTTATAAGCAAAAGGGAGATCAATCCTACAAATGCTAAACAACTAAGACAATCGACCCTTTAATCGACACAACATTAGTCCTAAACGTCACACTCGACATGAAAAGAGAAAAACACTATTTTTCTCTGTTATGACCTATTCTAAAGATCTAGAGACAAATTCTTCGCTTTTTTCAAAAAAAAAAAATACGATGAACAAGGAGGGAAAAAAAAACTCTAAAAAACCAGAAAGAGAAGTGCACTAAATCAAGCAAAAAAACAAAGAAAACACTCCAAAGAAATCAGAAAAGCAAAAGAAATGTACCTTGAGAGATTTTTTGCTAGAAATCACAAAGAAATCTTCACCAGATTCTTGCACAAGAGATTGTTTCTTGCTCTACTGAAAATAAGAAATTTTGGAGAAATATTGTAAGTGTGGAAAATGAAGAGAATAGAGCTTTATGAAAGGCTCTAGAAACATTTCCTTACTTGAAATGACTCCTCGATTATCACCCTATGTGATAATCTTAAATCGATACAATGTCAATTTCTCTTTTATCACCCCGTGTGATAGTTTTAATAATTTTTTATCGACATAATGTTGATCTCTCTTTTATCATCCTTTGTGATAGTTTCAATAATTTTTTATCGACATAATGTCGATCTCTCTTTATCACCCTGTGTAATAGTTTTGATAGTTTTCAATCGCCACAATGTCGATCTCACTTTTATCACCCTGTGTAAGTTTCGATAAAAGTTTTGATCGACATAATGGTTATCTATCTTATCACCCTGAGTGATAATTTCAAGGATTCTCTATAAATCTTTGGTCAACACAATGACGATCTCTTTTTTATCACCGAGATAATCTTTCGATCGACGCTATGTCAATCTCTCTCTCTCTCTCTCTCTCTCTCTCTCTCTCTCTCTCTCTTTATCACCGTGTGCGATCATCTACGAACGACGCTACATCGATATTTTGATTACTTCAATGATTGAGCAGCTACCTTAGACACCTTGTTTCCATCAACAGCTTCCGAGCTTTTGCATACTACTTCTAAACTTTAGAAATCGTTTCAAGATTAGAGAGTGGGGGACAAAATGTAGTGGTCAAAAAATGGCACAAAGCAGAATTGGGCCTGTAGTTGACCCGTAACAGCCTGAAAGCCCATCAGTGGCTCACCAGTGAACTAGACCATAGTAAAAAATAGACTAGGTCAAAGTAGATCAAGTTTGGGCAACAACTAAGTGGGCTTAACTGTCCCGAGATTTTAGCAATTCTTGAGATCTAGGGGCACAATTTCCTCAACCAACCCCTTGCTTCTGAGGCAGGGGACACTTGATTCCATACCGTTATGCTACGCAAACAGTTATTAACTGAACATTCAGCTCAACGTTATACTAACTCACTTCCTAGTCCACAATCAGCATTGTCGACTGCAGAACTCGTTACGCTCAGCTCGACATTGATCAATCTCAGTCCATTACTACATTCTTAGTCCTATCTATGCTCGATAAAGTGTCATAGGCCATTACGCTCGATGATTGCCTCAAATAGGTTTGACTCTCTCTACAATTGCTTCATCAATTTGAGCCTAATTACTGACTTGACTGTGGAGCCTATTTGGCTGACACCACCCCAGTGACCAAGTGCTCTACGCTCACCTATTTTGCTCTTTCGTAGGTTATTAGCTCCTTCATCAATACTATCGTAGATTCCAGCATCTACACAATGTCCTGCCCCGTTTGACTCGCTATTTATATAATTATTTTAAAATATTAAAAACATAAAAGGAAAAACAAAATTCTAATCTCTTGCCCAGTCTTTATACTTAAATTTTACATATTAATTCATCAATGTAGTAACTTAAATTTCTTTGATGGTTGTGTTTAAAACAAAACTTGCTTAAGTTATGTATATCAAGATGTTGATTGGATTTTTGAATTGAATCTTCGATTTTTTTTAATATATTGCTAATGTTGTACTTTATGTTATTTTGGTTATTTAAGTTATTTAGGTATTTGTACTTTATATTTGAATTTAAAATTTATTGAACTACGTGTTTCATGGTTTATTGAACTTAAATATTATGTAACTTGTGTTATTAAATTTAAATGCATGTATATTAATATTTAGTTCTACTTTATATTTAATTTCAATTGTCTATGAAAATTTGTTTAATTAAAAGATCGAACATTTTTTAAATACAAAATACAAAATAAAACGGGTCAAGTACCATGGATCACCCTGTTCCAAATAGGTTTGGATTTGGAGCGAAAATTTTGAAAACTTCAAGGCATGGGTTAGGTATAGAGTACCCTGTCCAAAACGAATTTCAAGTATAGAGTGATGAGGATAAGGGAGCTGCACCAAGGGATCCATTACATGTTCCGATTGGGCCAATAACAAGGGCAAGAGCTAAGAGATTCAAAGAAGCACTCAATGGCCTAATTCAAGATACATGGGCTGATTCTGAATTATTAAAGCCCAAGATGAACCCACATGAAGACCAAGGCTTGATTAACATCAACAAGGCAATTGAGTGGGCCGAATAAGAGAAAGCTTAGCATAATTTCGGATTGGGCTTGATTTAATAGTTGTTTGTTTTAGTTTTGGTCCATTTGTAAGGCAATTATGGCCATTCTAGTTTTCTATTTGTAAGGCCTTAATGGCTATCTTGTTTTCTTTCCTTTGTTTTAGGGTTTCATTATATAAAGATATTGATGGATGTAAGAAGGGTAATTTTTAATTTTGAATGAAAATTAAGAGAGTTTTTCTCTTTGTTCTTTGAGAACTAACTGGAACTTATCAGAATTCTCTGTGGCATTCCTCCTTGACTTATCAATCAAGTATTTCATCCTTGATTGTGACGTCCTCCTTTACACCAAGGTTCACATCTCGATATAGGTGTTGGGTCGCAGTTTCAGACTTATCAATCGACGAGGTTCATATCATTTGGTATCAGAGCCTAGGGCTCTAACATCAGGTTATTCTATCTTGTTATTCTTCTTCTTTGACTTCGTTGATCACAGAATTATATATTATTTCCAGAACTTCTTGTTAGTGTCCAGATCTAAGTTATTTATACGTGTCCAGATCTAAGAGAGAGAGAGAGAGAGAAATTGAGAATTCAATCTTTAAGCGATCGTACTGTTGTCTATATCATACCGTATACTGTCAATGTTAAACTTTCGATATATCAACTCAACCAACCCTGTAAGTTTCAACCTTTTAGAAACCAGTACCTCAACTGGTGAACCACCAATATAATCTAGACTATCCCATTGTCCATTTGAGTAGAAGTCTACGGGTATTAATTTCTTGAAATAAGAGACAAATAGTTAGAATATGCAACATTTCACAAAAACATTAATAAAAGTGAATTTCACTGATAATGTTTCACTCAAAATATTTCACTGAAAACAATTACACCTCAAATATTTCACAAATATATATTTCACTAACATACATTTCACTAACTAACATTTCACTAAATAACATTTCACTAACCAATATTTCACTAATCTATATTTCACTAACATACATTTCACTAACCTACATTTCACTAACAAACATTTCACTAGCCAACATTTCACTAACTAATATTATTACCAAATGTTTCACTAACCTACATTTCACTAATAAATTTTTCACTAACTAACTTTTTACCAACATATTCGATAACCATTAAAAGTTCACAAAAATAAACCTTAATATCACCCAAATTCTTTCAACCACAAATCAAATAGAATATACAAATAAAACAAAAAAAAACTTAAAAAATCCATAAAATATATTCTAAATAAAATACAAAAAATTCTATAAAATTACCTCTAAGTTTTGATTTTGTTAATATAACAGAGTTGGTAAAAACAAGATGATGGATGTCTGAAAAATAAAGACGTGTAACTAGTTTTAATGAAAAAAGACAAAATAAAAGTGACAAAATAAAAAGAAAGAGCTACTACCCTACCATAGAAGGAAAAAAAAAAGGGGGTTAAAGATAAAAAAGGGGGTTAAAGTCGGCGCAAGGAAGGAAGAAAAAAGTATTTTTGTTTTAATGTATAAAATGGGTTTTTCAGTAATTTTTAATGAGATTTTTTTTGTAATTTTTACTATTTTGGGTCTTTTTATAATTATTCAGTCAGTGGATGAGGGTATATATGTTATTTTCTTTTCAAATTGGCTATAAACGATTATTTTTTTCATGTGGCTAAAAATAATTTTATCAATAATTTTTAGGCCATTTTTAACAATTTTCACTATAAAAATTTCTGATAACATAATTCTCGGAGTGGCATTTTCAAATCTTTGAAAATTTTAATTTAAAGGAAAATCTAACATGAAAATAAAAACAAATTAAAAAAAACAGTTGTACTTCAACATCCACTGTCTGTACTTAGCTTGAAAAATCCCATATAAAAGAAAGATGGAAATAAAAAAAAAATTCCTTAACAAATTTAACGTTTACGAATTTAAGAAACAAATTAATAAAAACATTTCGAATATCCCACCTTTAGAAACTTTTGGTATTACCTTAACTATTATTATTTGATTAAAGATTGTGAAGTTAATGATGCAATCTTTCAAGATCCGTTTCATACTCATCTCTTGTTTAAATGCATGGATTATGTGTACTCGTGTGCGCTCAACTATTGGTGTAAGTATGGAAGATAATTTACATAAAAATATAATCTTTCAATCAAGTTTGAAAGTCTATATAATCCTATCACTAATGGCGGCAACTGAATGAGAGTCATTTACCACCAAATTACATTAGGCGATAACAGGAGTGAAGCCCTACACAAGCTGGGCTGGACGGTAGCCTTATCCAAATGTTTGGAAAAAAAAAAAAAGAGGATTAATTACATAAATACCCCTAAATTTAGGCAAATTACACTCATATTCAACTTTTTTTTTTAATTATACAAATATATCTTGACAAATGTTGACTAACAGATGACTAATGCTATGGTGTGAAAAGCAAAAAATGTTCCAATTTATAATCTAGGATTGACATGGTATGAAATTTATAAAATTAAACTTTCACCCAAAATATTCCCCTAAATCTTGAGTGTCACAAATTTGAAAACTATAGCATATACTATTTTAAAAAAAAGTTGAAAACTATACTGAGTGACAGAAACTACAAAACATTCACGAACACAAACACGAACACAAAAGCACACACACTTCCAGTTGGGGGTGGGCACAAACCGAACCGAACCATAAAACCGGTGAATCAAACCGAACCGGACAGTTTTGGTTCAGATCGACAGTGCCCATTGGTTTGGTTCGGTTTGGTTTGTTTTTTGTAAAATCAAGTAATTTGGTTCGGTTCACGGTTTAAAGCCCTAAACCATGAACCGAACCAACAAACCAACTACATATAAAAAAAATAAAAAAAATAAAAAGTAAACCGAACTGCCTGCCGTGCACTCAAAAATTGAAAAACCTAATTTTCATTTCCTTCACATTGCGCCGCAGCTTCTTGCCTTCTTCATCGCACTTCGCACGCCTTGCACCGCAGCTTCTTCATCGCACTTCGCAAGCCTTGCACGCAAAACACCGCTCTTCGCACGCCTCGCTGTCGCATGCCTCGCCGTCACACACCTTTACCTGGCTTTCGCCTTTCACATTACGCCGCAGCTTCTTCATCGCAGAACTGCAAAGAAGAAGAACAACTTCTTCATTCTTCATCGTAGAGCGCCTCGCACCAGTCCTCTAGTCGCACCGTCTACCTTCACCTCCACGCAGCTTTTTTATCGCAGAACAGCTTCATCGTTCTTCATCACAGAGCGCCTCGCACCAGTCCTCCAGTCGCACCGTCCACCTCCACCAAGTCCTACTGTGCACCTCCAACTCCGGTATGTTTGGGATTTGTTTTCGATTTTGTCAATTATGATCTGCCACGTTTCAACTTTCAATTGTACGTTTTGTTTCAACTGACCATTTCAAATTTTTTGTTTCAACAGTTCGTTTGTTTTAACAGTACGTTTTGTTTCACTTGCTTTTGTATTTTTTTACGTGAGGAAGCAAGAAGAAGAAGAAAAAAACAACAAAAGAGATAGGTATGTTGATAGATTCAATTTGAATATTTGTTTTTTACTTATTCCTATTTATTTCACATATTTATACACAAAAATATACATAGATTAGCGCCCTTGGCTGACATGGCAGCCATAGGGTTTGTGGAGTAAATATTTGCTGTGGAAATTTGGGATTTGCTGTGTTTGAATGTTTGAATGTTCATTTGTAGCTTACTTGAATCGTTGTAATGAAATAGCATGTTATTAGAATGAAAATATTTGATAATTTTGCATGTTATTAAAATGAAAATTGATTATTTTGTTTTGGATGTGTTTGTTGCTCATGCAGAATATGAATTGTTGTAATGAATTTGATGATATTGATTCATTATTTTATGATGGTAAAAATGAGAATGCAACTAAAATGAAAATTGATTATTTTGTTTTGGATGTGTTTGTTGCTCATGCAGAATATGAATTGTTGTAATGAATTTGATGATATTGATTCATTATTTTCTGATGGTGAAAATAAGAATGACGGTGATAGTGTGTCTAGAAAAAATGGGTAAACAAAAAAAAGATATAAGTTGTGTTAAACCTGGGGTGGAAAGGATAGAAAAACATCCAATGTATGGAAACATTTTACACCGTATGAAGAACATGAGACTGGGAGAGTGAGATCACGTTGTAATTATTATCCTCAAACTTATGCTTGTGACATAGGAGGAAATGGTAGTAGTACAACGAATATGCTTAGGCATATAAACAAACAATGCAAAAAATACAAAGCTAAATTAGCTGGTGAGGACCCAAAACAAATGTATCTAGTGAAATTAAAACAAACTCAAATGTCATCATTTGCAACAAAGGATGGGAGTGGGAGTAGTATAGGTTTGGGTTGCTTTAATAAGGAGGAAACTGGGAAGGCATTGGCAAAGATTTTGATTGTTGATGAGTTGCCATTTAGATTTGTTGAGAAGCCGGGTTTTCAAGAGTTTTGTCGTGCAGGTATGCCATTGTTTGATATCCCATCTAGGAGAACAATAGTTAGAGATATTATGCAATTGTATCTTGATGAGAAGACATCTCTGATTAAACTTTTTAGAAAGAGTAAGGTGAGGGTTTGTCTTACTACTGACACTTGGACGTCAATCCAAAATATCAATTATGTGGTTGTGACAGCTTATTACATAGATGATTATTGACAATTACAAAAGAGAATATTGAGTTTTAGTCAAATAGCTGATCATAGAGGGGATACCATTGGAAAATGCATTGAGAAGTTTTGATTGATTGGGGCTTTGATAAAGTTTTCACAATCACCATGGATAATGCATCTTCCAACAATACGGCTATTCTTTATATTAAAAAAAAGTTGAATAGTTAGAAGACAGATGGTGCAATTTTGGATGGAAAATATTTGCATTTGCGGTGTTGTGCACACATTGTGAATCTAATAGTGAATGATGGGTTGAAAGAGATGAACAATTTGGTGGTTGCCATACATAATGCCGTGAAATTTGTTAAATTGTCTCCTAATAGATTTGATAAGTTCAAAAGATGTCTTGAGCATGAGAAAATACAAGATAAAGGGCTTGTTGTGTTAGATATTTGCACTAGGTGGAATTCCACTTACCTAATGTTGGTGAGTGCACTTAAATTTGTAAAAGCATTCGAACGGATGGAGGAAGAAGATGGACATTATCAGAACTACTTTAAGGAGACAGAAAATAGGCAAAATCGGATTGGGCCACCTCATTCTGAGCATTGGGAGAATGCTAAGGTATTTGTTCAATTCTTGAAAACTTTTTATGATGTAACTGTGTTGTTTAGTACTTCATTGAGTGTGACTTCAAACTTATATTTTCACAAATGGGGCACAATTAACAACCAATTAATGAAGATGAGTGGTGAGGGGAATTCGCTTGTGCGACATATTGCTTCTAGCATGAAGACCAAATTTAAAAAATATTGAGGGAGTTTAGAAACTACAAACAAGTTGTTGATAATAGTTATTGTGCTTTATCTTAGGTTCAAATTGCAATATGTGTATTATTGTTTTAAGATTTTATATGGCATGCATTGCGAAGGATGTGTTTGCAATGCCGATTTCCACTGTGGCTTCAGAGTCAACATTTAGTAATGGAGGATGTGTTCTTGATCCGTTTAGGAGTTCTCTAAATTCAAAAACGGTGGAGTGCTTGATTTGTACTGAAAATTGGTTGCAAGCTAAAAGATCTACTATTGCGGTTGAAGTAGCAAGAGCGCTGATGCAAAATGATGATACATCATTAGAAAACTTACAATTTAATGAAGAAGCGGAATCTGGTAAGTAGTTATTGTTTACTAATCAATTTAAATACTTGAATATATTGTTATTTGATATTGTTTTATTTTAACAAATACTTTACTTTTTTTTTTTTACTTAGATCTCGCTAAGTTATCAGAAGTAATGTCATCATTGACAATGGTGGATGGAGAAGGGATATCGTAGTGAGCATTCAAGTACTGAAGACTTTTATTTTCATTTGTTATTTAAACTATGTTATTACAATTTATGTATTATTTTTGGACTATGGATTATATTTGGACTTGTTTGTCAACTATTAATTCTAGAACTTTATTCAGATTATTATAATATGTGTTTTTGGACTGTTCAGATTTTGGATTTGTGCATTTTTTTTTATCATATTTTAATGTAAAAAACCGAAGGTGGTGTTTGATATATTACTAATGTTTGATTTATTTTACAATTTAACATAATTGATTTTGTATTTTGGATTAATTATTGGATTGAATTTATATTTTTTAAAATAAAAATTAATCATATTTGGATGTAAAAAAACCAAAAGCCCATTATTTTTTTATGGCCCAATAGACCTACAAACCAACCAAACTGAACCGAACCAAACCGGTTCAATCCGGTTTGGTTTGGTTCGGTTCACTATAATCCCGGTTCTCCATTCAGTTCATTTGTTTCAAAACCATTCATTTATCGATTTTTATCGATTTTACCCAAAACCGAACCATGCCCACCCTTACTTCCAGTTCTTTGCAGATCGGACCCATTTCCAGTTCTTTATTTGTATGAAGAGCTCTGTGCTATTGCTTGAAAAATGTGAAATGGAAGAGAAATTGAAATTTTTTAAATACTATTTTAGCTTACTTAAGGTTAGGTTTCAAGCTTGATATTACAATTTCTTGGTGTTTGTTGACATGTGAATTTGGTCAACGTAAATAACAACGAATTGAATGGCAAAAATAAGGAAATAAGATTGATACAAAAGATTTTTACAGTGGTTCGGCTTAAAGGAATGCCTACATCAACTGTTCTTTGTACTTAAGTCGAGCTCGCTGAGTAAGTATGCAGAGCTCTCTATATGTGTTTCTGAAAAAATTGGTAACCTTTGTAACAGTAATAATCCGCCCCTTTTATAGTGTAAAGGGGCGGAGTCATTCTGTTTTACATGGAATCTAATTACAAGAAATTAGGGATTAAATTGTATCCCTAGGAACGGGATTGCTAAATCAAGGAGATTGAGTTTGATTGGGACTTTGCTGTTAACTGAATCGAATCCCTTTATTCTTGGGATTCCTTCTCTAACCGATGCTTCGAGCTGGTTGTCACGCAAGTTGGGGTTAAGCTGTCCATTGAGAGGTGGTGCTTGACTCTTTCAAGTGGTTTTAGAATGGTAGCTTACGTAGAGCTTTTCTCTTTACATTTGTCGGAGTGGGTCTGCTTATTGTTTTGGGCTTTACAAGCTTCTTCCGCTTGTTGGGCCTTATTGGCTTGCCAGGAACTGTTGGGCCTTCTTAATGCCTTTGGGCCTATTTGGACATAATGAAATTTGGCACATAACATTCGCCCCCTAAGCTTCTAACTTGATGATCTTGTGGTGGAAGCGGAAATAGTTCCTTTTAGCGAGCTGGGGGTTTCAAGGGGCAGTTTCCAGGTAGCTTTTGGGGAGGCCATAGGTCGTCACTTCAGGTCGTTGGTGCCAGGTCATGAAGGCGGTTGTTCTTCCGGTGAGTGGGAACCGTCATATCAACTGCCACATCGTCAGTTGCATTAAATACGTATGTTAAATCGGTGGCCCTTTGAGTATCCCGTTAAATCCTCATGTTGAATCTTAACCTTAGGTTTCTCTCAGGCCATCATTGCCTTGATCCAACGGCTTGGACTCTTGGCTATATAGGGCATTTTTTTTTATTATTTTCTTCCCATTTCCTCATCGTTTCAAAACTTTCTTGCAAATTTTTCTCCTTTTTTCTCTCGAGGGCAGACTTCGAAGAAACCAGTTCTTAATTCCGTTCACTATTCGTGGTTGCTGGAAGTGTTTCAGAGTCTTGTTCTTAGTGTGAGAGGGATTCGTTTGAGAGTTGTCTTCTCACAGCGAGTTTTACCATTTCTTTTTCTTTGCTACTATTCTTGCACTTGTTATTTTTTTGCTTTTCTGGTTTCTTGGGTCCTTCATCTGAGTTCTCCGGTGCGTTCGAATCCTTTTGGGTGCCTAGAAGTTGTAGAGTTTTGTTTTTCTCTTTTGTTGAGTCAAGTTAAGTAGCTATGATTCTCTAGCGCTTCTGGCTCGAGCTTTTAGGTTGTTGTAGGTATCTAGGCTCCTTTTTGCGAACTGGCTGACTCTAGGTTCTTCCTTATTGTAGATGTCTAGTTCGAGCAACCAGAGGCATCGTGAGAATAGAGGGTTAGAGGCTTTTATCTCTTGTCGTCAGGAGGACGTGGAGATACTGAATGGCGTGGTGATATCAACTAATCCTCCACGTGTCGTCTACAGAAGCTCGAGGCTAATAGTAGAAGGTTTTCTGTCAATTCCCTCTAGGATTGTTAAGGGGACCTGAGGCTTATCACGGAGTCCTTCCATCTTTCCCGGGGACATTGTTACGACTTTTTATACCCACAAGTATACGTGGTCGGAACAAGTAATACAATTAGAGTAAATGATTGTCTCTACAGGGATATTTAGATGTTGAGTACTAAAATTAACCAAGTCTATATTTATTTGAATAAATCAGAGCAGTTGTGAAAAAATTAATTAAAACTATACAAAACAAGATACAAAACAAAATAAAAATTTGAGAGTTGGATCGATGGGAGAACTAGCTAGGATTTCTTACTTCACTAATTATGTCATAATTAATAAAAATAAAAATATAATGAAAATGAGTTATTATCGGTTGATGATCGTGTTAACTAAATTGTTCAAAGTCCTCTTGAGATAAATTGAATTTATTCCCACATACACTAATATCCTATCTCTCGATGAATATCCAAATGTATGCGAATGCATTAATAATAATAACACTAATAATGATCGCACAAAATAAGTTAATATATCTCTATTTAACTCAAAATTATGATGGACATTTTAATGAACACGTTATAAGTGTCACCTCTCAGCTCATAACTCATAACAACAAAATCAACTAAATGCAGGCCATTACACTTAGAAGCATTAACACAAAATACCCACTCAACTAAATAATAATCAACAATCAAAACAATTTATAAACCCATTCAAAATTCCATAAAAAAAGACAATCATCATCCTACATATAAATTTAGTTCCTTACCAAAGAATCCAAACTAAATATTAAATTCAAAATAAGAATCATCAACATAAACATAAAAAGAATACACATGAAGGAAAAAGAAAGGAAAACTCTTTTTGGGTCAAGTATAGTTCGAAGCCACGTCCCTAGTCTCCTAGTAGCCGATCCTTCTCCCTTTCTTTACTGCCCGAGCATCTCTCCCTTTTTCGCCACAACTCCTCTTCATTTTTCTGCCTCTGGTCTTTTTGGTCTGCTATGCTTCATCCCTCTGAAGGTTACTGCTGCTTCTTTTCCTCTCAAGGCTGCTGCTTCTTCTCTCTTGGTGCTGCTGCCTGCTATTTTTGTTCTTATTTCCGCTGCTGCTCACAGCCTCAAGCTCTCCTCTTTGGTGTGTTTTTGTCTTGATCCGTAGCTGCTAGCCTCCTAAGTCTGCCTCTCTTCTTGCTTCGTGTTTTTCTTTAAAGCAACAGGTTGTATAGGCGAGCGATTTGCGCGCAAGTCATGTGCAAGTCGCGCGCCTGTTTTTTGCCCAGGTTAAACGGTGCAAAACGCACCGTTTAACTTATAGATTTTTTTTTCCTTTTCTAATATCAAAACAACGTCGTTTCATTAAAAACACTTTGAATTTGCACTTTTGCCCTGAATTTATGAGAAGCTTTCAACTAAGCCCTTATTACAAAGTTATGAAAATTGTACTTTTACCCTAAAATTCTATAAAATCTTCACTTGGGTCCCTATACTTGTACACTAAAGAAAAATATTAAAAACAACCGATAATTACCCGGGAATGGAACAAAAGTAGATAAAGATAGGTAAAGATTAAGGCCCATTTTTGGTCAAGAAATAGAGCCAACAAATCCCCAAACCTAGCTTTTGCTCGTCCTCAATGACACTTAAAAAAATAAATAAAACCAAACAACTAGCCTAAACCACTTTCGTAGGTAACACGATGGCACTTAGCATGTGCCACAAGTCTTTAAACCCCTAGGTGTCCCTAGTGGACGAAAGCATCCACTAAGTAAAATTCATTAAGATAAAAATTGTAATGGGGCTATTGGGTGATGGGTTAAGATAAATTCACTAAGTAAAATTCATTAAGATAAAATTCATTAAAATCCACTTAGCATCAGCAGGTCTTAATAAAGGTTGTAATAGGGCTATTGGGTGATGGGTTAAGAAACAAATGGAAAAATGGGATGCAAAAAGCTTTCAATCAAGTTAAGAGATTACTTAGCATTTTTTTTCAATACATGGAAAATCTCTTTTATTTTCTTCTCTTATGCACACACGGCTTTGTACAATTCCCTTATTTTATTTTACTGATTTTTCTGATTTTTTCTTTTCTTTTTTTTTTTTCATTTTTTTCAATAACAACATACAACCTTGGCATAGACTTGTGAAATTCACCCATGTAGTTATTTTCTTTTCTTATCATCTTAAAATGATCGAAGCTAAAAAGGTAAGGCTATTTCATACACAGAGCTTGGTTTTAGATTTATGTAGGTGATGAAAGAAAAGACTTCTAAGTGTTTGGCTTCAAAATGTTTATTGGAGCACACACAAAGATAGGATGAATTTTTGGATTTATAGTAGCTCAACATGCATAGCCTGTATCACTTCTAAAGGGGAAAACTAACTCAACATAGGGTAAACACATGATATCTTAGATGTTATTAAAAAATGTTCAATGAAAAACCTAAATAAAATCAAACCAATCATTCAAAATTGAAGATAAGTATGTAAATAGTATAAACGAAAATACTCTCTCAAATAATAAAATATAAGCTCAAAAACTCATTGGGTAAGTCTCCACTATTTGTCCTAGTCGACCGAACATAGCATGTTTTCACAAAAAAGATAAATAGAGTGTAACACAATACGGTGCAAACATGGCAAAAACAAAATCTAAGTGGTCTCAAACAAATTAAAACTCATTGAAAAAACTAACAATTATGTTTCAACAAAAAGCGCACACATGACAAAAATAAAGGTTCAAATCTAAACTAAACATACCATAAGTAGAATTAGATAGAGATATACTAATTTGCTTGTGTAATCATATAGGGTGTTTATTGTGACTAATGCATTTACATGTACTTGGATATACCATCGAGAGATAGGATATTAGTGTATATGGTAATAGGTCCGATTTACCTCGAGAGGGGACTTTGGATAATTTAGATAAACACGGTCATCAACATGAATAATTAAACTGCAATATTGTGTTTTCATGAAATTCAATTGGATGGATTAAGTGAATTCAAATACCCTAACTAATCTTTCAAATTGGTTGTTTGCTTTCTTTTTATGTTTTTATATTTTATTTACCTTTTTACAAAAGTTCCAATTTTCCGAATAGATATAGACTTAATTAATTTTAGTATTCAGCGCCTAAATATCCCTGTGGAGACAATAATTTACTTACACTTTATTACTTATGCTGACCTCGTATACTTGCGGGTACAAAAAAGGTGTAACACAACTAAAACACAAGAAAAATATAAAATGAAAAACAACCAAAAACCACCCTCAAACCTAAGATAAACATTGTTCCTAATATTTTAAAACCTTATGCTCGAGAAAAAGGATGCTAAACAAAGAAATAAAAAAACTAAAAACCATCTAACTAAAAACTAATAATCAAATACAAACAAAAACAAAATAAAATCAATAATCAAACTCAAAAATCAAACAATGTCCAACACTTCAAAATTATTCACACCCAACCAAACTTCCCTCAAACTTCGAAATTTTTCAACACAAGGCACAACACTTCAAATAAGCTCATGGGCAAGGGTTAAAAAAAATAAATAAAATTCAAAATTTGAACAAATAAACAAAAATAAAAAAGAAATAGAATAAAATAAAAATGAAAATAATATACAATTTTACTTGGTTGCTCTTGCTTTCACCCATCTGCCCCATAATTGATATCTCCCCTCAACTTACCGCACCATCCTAAGTAAATGACTGGAAGAGAATATAACGCTCCTAGACCTACATACCTCAAATGGGAAGGTAACGTCTTGCGGCCCAAGTGTGGCAGTTGTCCAAATGGTGGAGGTGGTTTAGGCTTTCCTTCTCCAACATCTACAAAAACATATGTACTTTGGTGGCTATCTTCTTTTGCGGTGGCATCGTGGACTAGACATAGCTCAAATGGCCCTTGAAAGGTGGCTACCTCATCTCCAAGTGACAAGCTCTTACTCCCTTCCATCTCTACTTGATCAATCTCAACCGGATCTAGTTGACCAATTTGGATTGCTAAATTCTGAACGGTGGCTCGCAACTGCTGAGCGACTTGATCAACCTTTACATTTATCTTGTGAGTAGTCTCAGTCAAATGCTTCAAAGCATTATCTTGATGCTCCAACCTGGTATCTAACTTTGCTATATACAAGGCCAACATATCTTCCATAGTTGACTCATTTTCTTATTGGTTGCTCCAATGAGAGTTAGGATGATAGCTCCACTCTGGATTGTATGAGCTCAGGTAGGGGTTGTTTTAATCATAGTCGCCATAATCCCCATACTGCATTTGTTCAGAATTGCTCACAGCAAATGGATTGCCCACCTGACAATCGGTACTTATATACGGCCCCCCACATAAGAAACAATTCAAAAGTGCTTCATAGTCATTAGCCGCCACTTTCTCAGTAAGCTCATGCACCTCATACCAAGAATACATTTTCTGTACAAAAAATAAATAAATAAATAAACAATTAGTAAAAATAAAATATATACAAATCCAAATTAGCTATAGACCTAATCGGTATTAATATCAACACAACTAAAATATTCCCGGCAACGGCGCCAAAAACTTATTACGACTTTTTATACCCACAAGTATACAGGGTCGATACAAATAATACAATAAGAGTAAATTATAGTCTTACTACAAAAAAAACTAATATCCATCACATGTTATCCACTAAGTGCATTAGCGGCCGATTTGGATGTATATATCCACTACAGGATTTTAAAGGCCCGTAGTGGATAAGACATTAGTTATAGCGGGCTTTTTGAGCCCGTATTAGATGACAAAATCCACTACGGGTATTTATATTGCCTTTAATGGATATATACATTACTATAGCGGGCTTTTGTGGACCGTATTAAATGATTAAATCCATTACGGGCCTTTGATAGACCCGTAGTGGATATGAAATCCCTAAAATTAAAAGTCTCCAAAATCATTTTTCTTCCTAACACTCAAATCCTAGATTTCGTTTTTCCTCTCATAATCCTGACTTCTTGTAACACCCCCTGACCCGACCCGACTAGATCGACCCAGGGAGCGCTACCGGGTTTTCAAAACTTTCTAAATTCACTTTATTTATTTCAAACCATTTAAAATCGTATCAATTTGTAATTCAAAAATATTTTTCTAATGAGCCCATTGAAATACACTTTTAAAAATTTCAGCAGAGTTCCCTCTGTTTTTCTGATTTCCCAAAACCTGTTTTCCACAAAACTCTAATCAAATAAAATTCACAACAACACTTCAAATATCATTTCCAATCAAATGCGCACTCTGCCGTTTAGTGCGACTTTCCAACAGTTTAAAATAAAATAATTCATAATTCAATATTTACAGACAATCTACAAATGAAAAACAGAAATTATAAGATTATTTACAAAACACATATATAAACTCTTCGAAATTTACAGACTTCTGTATATGCATGCTTACAGAATATATATATAAAAAATATAACTACCCAACTGTAGTGACTCTGGGACTCTGTCAGCAACTCTCTCTTCAGTCTTTGGCCTCCTCAGTATCCCTGTGACCTACGCGCGATAAAAACGACGCGCTAAGCATATCGCTTAGTGGGTGTACACTAAACTCATTTATTAAAACTCATAAATAACTTTTCATAATAAACTCATAAATACCTTTTCATAATAAAAATATCACAATATACATATTTCAATTCCAAGCATTTACAGAAATAAAACGGGTGAAATTGATTCAAAGAAACAACTCCAAATCATAAATTAGGTTATAATCATAAACGTATAAAATCAATTCCGAAATTAACTTATAACTATATTATTCAAATCACTTCAATTCTGGCCCTCTAAAATACTCAACATAAACCAGGACTGGAATATGGGTCGTTCGACCACAGTGACTGTCTGTCGAACATAACTCCCACCCTAGGATGAATCCTAAGAGTGGTACGTATCTCCCTACCCTAGGACCGAGGGTTCGGACCCTAGAGAGGTACATATCTCCCTATCCCAGGAACGAATCCTTAGGAAGGTACGTGTCTCCCTACCCCAGGACGAATCCGTGAGGAGGTACGTGTCTCCCTACCCCTGGACGAATCCATGAGGAGGTACATAATAATCATCAATAGCAATGTCAATGCCGGTGCAGTACTGCTCACTGAACCCAGCTGGTATACCAACCTCCTATATCCGTATATATGTCCAAGTATCCTAGGGCCATTTCACAATATCATTTCTTTATGGTCAAATTAAATTTTATTAATTTCAAATCAATAAACACATTGACAAAATTCAATATAAATAATTAATATCAATTCATTTAGCACTAACAGAATATATATATTTATAGATTCAAAATCAATATATCATAAACAACATATATATATATATATATATATATAATCAAATCAATTCATTTAGCACTAACAGAATATATAAATATATATATTGATTTATATTCAAAATCAATTTATTACAAACAATATATATATATACCAAATCATCTCAAAAATCAATTTTAATAACAAATCATAAACAATATATCATAAATAAACTAATATAATAATTTCAAAAAGTTCTGAAAAATCTGAAAAATACAAACATTAGTGCACACCGAACCTAGACAATTTCTGGACACTAATTCTTTCCTACTCTTCTTCCCTTCTTCTTCTCTTTCCTTTCTCTCTCTTCTTTCTCTCTCCTCTTCTCTCTTCTCTCCTGCTTCACTCTCCTTCTCCTCTTCTTTTCTTTTTTTTTCTTTTCTTCCTCTCTTCTCTCCCGCTTCTCTGCCTCACTTTTGGTAGATTGCTTTTTTTTTTGTTTTTTTTTAGCTGAGATTATTTTTATATATTTTTTTCTTCTTATTTTTTTTTCTTTTTTTTTTAGTAGATTTTCCTTGTATGTAAACACTCACACACATACTCACATGCATATATAAATATCTTCCTAATTATCATTTGCTCCCTTGAACTTCTTAAAATTCTACAATGACACAAATTTATTCTTAATTACATTCTATCTCCATAATTATTCCAAAAATATTCCACATCTATCCAATTATCAAATGAATTTCACCAATAGTCAATTAGACCCGTTATTCTCCAAATGCACTATAAAAAGAATATACTTTTCATAATTCGAAAAATTAGGGGCGTTACACTTCTCTCTCTCTCTCTCTCTCGCCGCACAAACCCCACCCACATCTCTCCCTTTCATCACACGATTAGGTGCCATCATTGTCTCTTGTCTCCTCCGGTGATCTCGTCATAGCTCTTATCACCGCTGGTGAGCTTGTGTCGATCTTGTGTTGCTGTCAGGAGCCGTCTCTACTCTATCGTCGTCGTCTCCTCGTTGCCATCATCGTTTGAACTTTGAAGCTATGTTTCCTTTCTGGGTATTTTTGTTTTTTCTTTTCTTTTTTATTGTGTTTTTGATACGGCGTTTGATTTTGGTTAGTATTTTTTAAGCTGGGTTGACTCCATTGTAACCTACCTGTTGGGTATTTTTTTTTTTTTTTTTATAGTGTTTGATTGATGCAGTGATGTGCATTGTTTGTTTAACTTGTAATCTATCTGGTTTTGTTTGGTTCCTAAGAAATTTTCTTAGGAAAATTTTCTAGGCAAGAAATTGGTTTCATATAGAAACCTGTATATAGAGAAACTATTTGTTTTGTGTTTTGTCCTCTTCATTTATGTTGGTTCTAGTGCCAATCTTATGGCTCTACCCAAGTAACCTTTTTTTAACAAATATATATGGTTAGAGTCTGATGTGTTTTACACACATTATATAAATAAGAAAGAAAATAGAACTGTGATTTTTATGTCTTATTGTAATGCATGTTTGTAATAAAAGCAACAATACGATATGATTTATAGCATAATTATTTTTTATGATATGCATAAAAGATGAAAAACTGTCCATTGAGTGCATTCTGCATGCCTTAGCAATATATATATATATGCATACTTATATTTTTAGTCATATAGGCACACAACAAAAACTTTTAGATTTTCAGTTCATAAAATTTAAAGACATATTTGGTGCGTGTTATGTGATATAATATTGCATATTTATTTTCTTGCCGCGTGCCTTTTGTTTTTTACTCTTTGGTGTCAAGCATCTAATATCCACAGAATGAAAACATGTCTTCCAGAGTAATACTCACCATGTACCTTTAGTGATTTTCCCAAATGGAAAACTCTAATTCACTGGTCAAACTTGTTTCAATGCAATCAAAACCATGAGCTGCATGATTGTCTGAATGCATGTGTCATAAACTTCCTCTGTTAACAACAACCAATATCTTACCATAAGATTTATGACTCACAAAACCAACTGTTGGATTTCATGCTTGTTCTATACTTACCAGGCATGCTGAGTTCCAAGAAAATCTTGACTGTTGTAAACTAAGGTTTGATTGAAAATTATCTTCTCTGTAAAAAATGACTATTTTTACTTTTTAAAGGTCATTCTATTAAATTCCATAGTCATGGTGCATAGAAAGATTTCCTTTCAGAAATGTAAAATGAGTTATGTGTACAATAATGTTCTTTCAAGTCTATTACGTTTATCACCAATGGGTGAGCTGTACTGTCTATCTTTTAGGAGAATGAAATAGTAGATATGATAATAGAAGATCCATTTGTGTTGCTTGCAGCATGAATATTACTTTGTTATAAGATTTCTTAGAAATTTAAAAGCACAAGTTGTTGTGTTTCCATCTCATGAACTTTTGCAGACACTTTTTGCTTTCTCTGAAGTGGAGGAAATAGACATGGCCCCGGTTCGGTTCGAACTGGGCGGTTCGAACCGAGCTGGCGGTTTTGAACCGGAACCTTAGGTTCCGGTTCCGAAACCGGGCACCGGAACCTGGACAGTCGGTCCCAGTTCTGGTTGCCCTTAACAAAAATCGGAACTTGCGGTTCCCGATTCGGTTCCCGGTTTTTCTTTTTTTTTTTCCTTTTTTTTTTAAATTTTGGCAGCAATCAGAACGTTGAGAAGGTCTTCCTGGAAAATTACCAAAAGGTACCCTAAAAAATTACAATTTAATCCCCTAAATTTTTAAAAATATTAATTTTTTCCCAATCCAAAAAACTATATAAACCCCATCAATTCTCCAATTCATTCACACAAATTCTCTCATTTTCTCAATATTTCTTTCATCTCTAATTCACTCAATCTTTTTCTAATTCTCTCATTCTCTCAATCTTGCTATTATTTTTCACTACTACAATTGTTTTCATTATTTGTTTAAACACTTTATTTTATAAATTTATAATGGCATCACCCTTAAGACCATCTATTTTCGGAGGTGGAAAATCTGTTTCTAATTCTAGAAGGTCTGTTTCCAACAGAAACGCTGAGCAAAATGAGCAGGTACCGGATTTAAATGTTCAAGAACTGCAAAGTTGTCCTTTCTCAGAATACAACAACGATTGAAATTTTGCTGAATACCTGCAACAAAGAGAATTTGAGGAGGTAATTTTTGGTAATGAAACTCCTTATAATTTAATCCTGATTATTCTCATCCCTCTTCTGGCGGTGGTCCCTCTGCTCCAACCCTCCCAACCCCAAGTGAAACCGTACAAATGCCACAGGTGCAGCCAGATTTGTCAAAGTACAAATCTGAACTTTTTAAAGTTCATATGAAGAGGGTGGAGAAGGATAGGTTAGTTATAGTGGTTTGCAACTATTGTTCCAAAGATTTTAAATGGAACAAATCCGGAGGGTACGAGACGCATTAGAAGCATATCAACAGCAAGCATCCAGCCGAAGCTCACCATCAGCGAGGACAACACCAAATTGCAAGGTACACATCCCCTAGCCATCCTTTATTTAAATATACTGATCAAAATAATAGGGACCAATTAGCAAGAATGGTAGCGACCGAACATCTCCCCTTTAGTTTTGGGGAAAAAACTGGTTTTTTAAAATATTGTCATAATGCTTTAAATCCCTCTGTATGTAGAGTACCTAGGACCACATTAAAACATACTATGTGTGATATTTATAAAAAAGAAAAAAAAAGCTTTAGTAAAATATTTTTAAAATTATATGGGTCGTGTGTCTGTTTGTGCCGATATTTGGAGTGATCATTGACAAAAACATTCATACTTAGGACTCACTTGTCATTTCGTTGATCAATCATGGGATTTGCAAAAACGAATATTGGCATTTAGAGTTTTTGACGATACTCATACTACTGACAATATTTATAAATTAAAGAAAATTATTTTTGAAGAACATTGTATTGAGAGTAAAATTTTTGCAATTGGTTTTGATAATGCTGCAAATAATACTGCCGCCGTTCCACAATTAATTCAATTCTGGCAACCCTATTTTGACGGCAGATTTTTTCATCAATGCCATGTTTTAAATATATGTGTACAACATGGCTTGCAAACACTACATGAGTGGATTACACCAATTAGGGATGCTCTATATTGTTTGTGGAAACATCCTAACACTATGAAACAATGGGCTAGGTATTGTAAAGCTAACGGGAAACATCCAATTAAGTTTTCTCGTGATGTTCTAACTCGTTGGAACTCCACATATAAGTTACTTTGTGAAAGCTACGAGTATAGAGAATTATTAGTTAAATTTATGCAGCATAATGTTAATACCATTAATTTATATGAACATCATTGGGATGTTTGTACAAAAATTTGCATGGTATTAAAAGTTTTTCATAATGCAACACATTCTTTATCCGGTATATATTATCCAACTTCACATTTATTTTTATTTGAAGCCCTTAATATTGTAGGTGCACTTAATGAATGTGCACAAATAAATGAATTAGTTCCGTGTGTTTATGCAATACGAGAAAGACGGATAAACTATTATAGGGACATTCCTGTAATTTATACTGTTGCATCAGTTTTTAACCCTAGGAATAAATTAAATAGTTTATATGAATTTTTTACACTTTATTACCAATCTCTAGGGATAACGGATATAAATATTAATGGTTTATATAATAATGTTAGGAATTTATTTTATTCAATGTATGACGAATATCGTTCTGTTTACGGTCCCTCACTGAACATTGTTGTTCAACAACCGGAACTAAGCGGAAGCGATAGTACTAGTCATTTACGCTTTTCCTCCACATTAAGGAAGTTAAGCGTGTTTACCAAAAAAGTAAGGACGTCGGGCAGTTCGTCTTCATCAACATATGTTTTAGAGGTTGATGTTTACATAAACACCTCCTTTGAGTTTTTGGACACCCCAGACTTTAACGTCCTACAGTGGTGGAGGGAGCACGAAACTAACTTTCCAATTTTAGCCATCATTGCCAAACAAATTTTTGGAACCCCTGTCTCGACCATCGCCGTCGAACAGGAATTTAGTGCAGATGGAAATGTTCTGGACGAGAGACGAGCATTGCTCAGTCCTGACTCAATACAGATCCAAGTCTGTGTTGACGACTGAACCAAGGCCACATACCGGCAGCAGGAATTGGATCTGGTGTCCGACGACAATGATTTCTTCGACACCAACGAGAATACAATGGCAACCGAAGGAACAAGCGAAGATTGATCACATCCGAAACATGACAGGTAAAAGAACTACGTGGGCTTTGATTCCTCCTAGAGGATACGTAGGCAGCTTAATTGAGGTAAAATTAAGTGCAAGCCCTAATTTTTTTTATTTTTTTATTTAATTTTATAGTTTTATGATATTATCATAATTTTATTTCAATTTTATTGTTATTTTTTTTGCAATCCGGCACCCAAATTATTTATATATATTATTATCGTTATTTATATATTTAATTTTTTTTATTAATTTATTTTTAATTTTTAATTTTTTAATTTTTTTTATTTTTACTGGTTCCGGCCGGTTCCAAAAAAACTCAGGAGCAACCGAAACCGTCGGTTCCCCCCCTCCCGGTTCCAACCGGAACCGAGACCGGGACCGGGACCTCCTCTGTCCCGGTTCCGGTTGGAAAAAAATTGAAACCGAAATCGCCGATTCGGTTCCAATGGCCATCCCTAAGAGGAAATATATATATATATATATATTAAGAATTTGTTTAGAGAGGTGAACTAAGGATTTGTCCTTTCACTTAGAAGAGAATATTAATTAACCATAACTAGGTTAGTTTGAGAAGCGGTCTGTCTTTCAATTTATTAAGTAATGCATAGTATCGATTAATATGTATATTTTGTAGTTGAGTAGATTGATAATGCCATTTTTTTTATTTAAATATCTTTCGCTTTTTATTGCTTGGGACTGGTTGTGTTTGTCATTTCTCAAATTTTTATTAATTATTACAATGAGTTATGCATTCAAATGGATAAGGAATGATTAAGATTTTCGAGATTATTACCCTAAACGCATTAAATATACAAATTTAGGACCCATGAATTCAAGTAATGACAAAGTTTGGTTTTTTAATTTCTTATTCGTTTTCAACTTTAGAGTAAGCCAAGAATATAAAGATGGTGCTAGAAACTTTGTTGAGGCTGCGCAAAGACATTCAAGAAATCCTGACATGATTCCTTGCCCTTTCATAAAATGCATAAACCATAGATGACATCCGACTAAGATAGTGTATGAGCATTTAGTGATTTACGGGATGGATCCTACATACACTAATTGGATCTTTCATGGGGAAAATCCAATTAATTCCACCCCCATTGAAAATAGATCAACTGCATTTAAATACTTTTTATTTTCAGACTAATGATAAATGACATAGTGCTGGAAGAGTTCCTTCTATTAGTATGCATAAGGTACATAACATAAAAACCGAATAATATATAGTATCTTTAAAACTTTATAAGTTTATAAGTTTGAATGTCTATTGAAATTTTATATTTTATTTTTGAAACTACAATATTCAAGTGCCTCAAATTTATCGGGAGGTAATAGATATGTGAATATCATTGAAACTTCTGCAAAGGTAAATTTGAGTAAAGAGTCTTAATTATTATGTTAAATACTTGCCTTGAGATATATTGACCTTTAATCACTTTTAATTTTGTGCATATATTAGTCATTGACTAAGGCTTCTATAAGTTATATTGATGTTTCAAGTGGAAAGGGAAAAAAAGTGCAAGTTATTGCATTGGATGGGCAATGGAGAGCTAGTAGCCGAAGCTGAAGTTAATTGTATGGATTCATTGGCTATAGTCCATCACATGAGTTTTAGTCCAGATTGTTGGAGAGTTTGTGTGAAGAAAATTTTTGTGAGCAAGATTCTTTTATATCGTGTTACTAGTGAGTTCATAATACTTGAAGACGTAAAAGACTCATTTATTGTTTGGCCAGCTAAATATGTCATATAGCAGGACTTGGTACATTTTCTATGAAATGATACTTTATTAAGACTCAAGTATGTTTATTAGTACATTAGGACTTTAATGTTTGGTAATTAAGATGATATCATTATGTGGTATTATTATTCAAATTAAGCATATTAGTTTTTATTGATTATGATGTTATTTATAATTTCTTAAATTCTATGATGTAATATTGTAGAATGTTTTTCAGGGAATTGAAACTAATCTGAATTGTATAACAAATAAAATTAAATTAAAAAAAATACATATTAAATTATCTACTACGGACTTTAACTGTAGTACATAAAGTATTTAAAACGGGCAAAGCCCATAGTAAAAAGGTTTTGAACTACGGGATTGCTCGTTATAGACAAAAAAATCTACTATGGGCGAAGCCCGTAGTAGAAAATTTATTTACTTCGGCAATGACTACGGACGCTGTCCGTAGTCAATATCTGTGTTTTCCACTACAGGCAGATTCATAACGGGCTCAGCGCCCGTAGTGGATGTTTTATTTTCTTGTAGTGAATTGAGTACTAAAATTAATCAAGTCTATATCTATTTGAATAAATCAATACGGTTGTGAAAATAATAATTAAAACTAACAAAACAAGATACAAAACAAAATAAAAATTTGAGAGTTGGATCGAAGGGAGAACTAGCTAGGATTTCTGACATCACTAATTATGTCATAATGAATTAAAATAAAAATGTAATGAAAATGAGTTATTACCGGTTGATAATTGTGTTAACTAAATTGTTCAAGGTCCTCGCTCGAGATAAATCAAACATGTTCCCACATACACTAATATCCTATTTCTCGATGGATATCCAAATGTATGTGAGCATTAATAAAAATAACACTAACAATGATTACATAAAATAAGTTAATATATATCTATTTAACTTCAAAATTATGGTGGACATTTTAATGAATACGTTATGAGTGTCACCTCTCGGTTCATAACTCACAATAACAAAATCAACTAAATGCAGATCATTATACTTAGAAGCATTAAACACAAAATACCTACTCAGCCAAATAATAATCAACAATCAAAATAATTTGTAAACCTCATTCAAAATTCTATAAAAAGAGTCATTATCATCCTAACGTATAAATTTAGTTCTTCATCAAAGAATCAAAACTAAATATTAAATTCGAAATAAGAGTCATCAATATAAACATAAAAAGAATACACATGAAGGAAAAAAAAAGGAAAACTCTTTTTCAATCAAACATAGTTCGAAGCTACATCCCTAGTCTCTAGGCCGATCCTTCTCCCTTTCTTTACTGCCCGAGCATCTCTCCCTTTTTCTCCACAGCTCCTCTTCATTTTTCTGCCTCTGATCTCTTCTGGTCTGTTGTGCTTCTTCCCTCTCAAGGTTGCTGCTGCTTCTTTTCCTCTCAAGACTACTGCTTCTTCTCTCTTGGTGCTACTGCTGCTTGCTTATAGCCCCGAGCTCTCCTCTCTAGTATGTTTTCTGTTACTTATATATATATATATATATATATATATATATATATATATATATATATATACTTTTCCAGCATCAAAATAGCATCGTTTAATTAACAACTCTATGAATTTTCATTTTTACCCTGAGTTTCTGAGAAGCTTTCAACTAGACCCTTATTACCAGTTATAAAAATTACACTTTTACCCTAAAATTCTATAGAATCTTCACTTAGATCCCTATATCTGTATACTAAAGAAAAATATTAAAAGCAACTGATAGACATCTATTACTTGTTAGATAGGGAATCAACGAAACTTAATCATAAAATAGTAAATTTATCAAAATATGAAACCTACCTATGACATTTGTGCCTAGGTCATATTAACCTTAATAGGATTAAAAGATTGGTTAGTAATGGACCTTTAAGTGACTTAAAGGTTAATGATCTACCAAATTGTGAATCTTATTTGGAAGGTAAAATGATCAAAAGGTCGTTCACGACCAAAGGCACAAGAGCCATTGAATGTTTAGGACTAGTACACACTTATGTATGTGGTCCTATGAGCATTCAAATTAGAGGTATATATGAGTACTTCATCACTTTCACGAATAATTACTCGAGATTTGGCTATGTGTATCTCATGAGACATAAGTCAAATACTTTTTACATGTTCAAAGCATTAAAGTTGAAGTAGAAAATCAGCTTGAGAAACACATAAAAATCTTAAAATTTGATCGTGATGGAGAATATCTATCAGTGAGTTTCAGCAATATCTCATTGATAATAGGATTATTTCTCAATTTTCTGCACCAGGAACACCTCAACAAAATGGGATGGCAGAAAGGAGAAATAGGACTCTTTTAGACATGGTTAGGTCTATGTTGAGTTATTCAACGCTTCCTAATTCCTTTTGGGGATATACTTTACAAACTGTAATGTATATTCTAAACGACGTACCATCAAAGTCGGTTCCTCAAACACCTCATGAGTTGTGCACTGGACAAAAGCCTAGTTTACAACACTTAAGGATATTTGGATGTCCTACGTGTTAGGCTTATGCTCAATAGTAAGAGCGTAATAGTGTATTTGACAATTTTTCTCATATGAATAAAGTGATTTAAGATTTAACAAATCTTATAGCAATTATATCAATTGTCAACAGTAAATAATCATAAGGTCAAGAGATTATGGGAAACAAAAGAACTGTTCATACATCTAGATATGTATGAGATAGACACAATTCTTTAGTTAGTCTCGAATAACATTTCACAACTTAAGATACAAGGTTGGGCGCCTTTATCTTGTTAAAGTTGTATATTCCTTTGTTAGCATCAAATGTGATATGATGAGTCTAAAATCATCGAAGTGTCTTTGGACAAAAGAATTTAGTGCACTGCGTGCATTGAATAGGATCACTGTATAAACTTTATCCGCAACCGTCAGTGGATAAAAGCATTCGACTGAGACAATCGGAGAGCAATGATATGGAGAGGAGGGCGCTGGGTGACGAGCTTAAAAGGCAAGGAAGGAGCTTGCTGCTGGGGCAGCAAGCGAAAAACAGCTAGCGACAGAAGCTCAGGAATCCTAGGCCCATAGAAAGGCATTGAAGTTGAAGGTGAAGGGATCCGCTGTCAAGATTAATAAGTTACAGGCCGATCTTAAGCGGGCTAAAGGCGAGCTGGATCGTTCTTGGGAGCTCATTGAGAACCAAAAAGATGAACTAGCCAAGAAAGGTGAAGAGCTTGCTCAGAAGGATAAAATCTTAGCGGAGGAGAAAACGGCTCAACAAGATGATGCCTAAAATGATCTCCTTTACAGCATCTGGCTCCAGTATCCAAACCTCAACCTTCACTTCATTGGTCCAGCTATTGGAGAGCTGATTGAGAGTTTTGAGGAAATGCGAGCTGCTGGTGCCATGGGTATTCCTGAGGAAGGTCATGGGGATCAGGACAAAAATGATGGTCATGTCGCTCCAGAAGGTGGGGACCTTCCGGCTGGCCAGACTTGAGCAATGGCTTTAAACTTCTCATCTATCTCCTTCTCCAATTCTTGCTGCCTTATCACATCCGCATAGGTCTACACATTCTGATCAAGCATCTTATCTTGCAATATCACCCGATTTGACCTTCGCTATTTGTAATAATCTTTCTGGTCAATGATCTTCTGCTGCATTTGGAACCCTGAGTCGTTATCTCTGTTGACCCCGCTGTGTGGTATATTATTGTAGACATTCTAGGCTTTAAGACTTTAATGTATTTTTCAATTCACTCAGGACTTCACTGTAACTTTAGCTCGTTTATGGCTTCCATTAATGAAATCCCTCTCTTTTTGCTAAATATCGTGTGTTACATATTTACATATATTTATTCTGTCATCTGCTTGCTCTAAACAAATAGCTATTTAATGTAAATCGCCATACAAAGTTTAAGCACTTGCATAAATAAAATGATAAAACTTGATAAGCATGACCTCCTCGATGGGAAGCGGGCTCCTGCTCGAGGATACTTTCCTATTGAGTGCCTTTAGTGACCTCATTTTTCAAAGGTTTTATGAGCTCGCTACTCTGCTGGTTTCGCCAGCTTTTGTCTAGCTCCTTGAGGAGGCTAGCGATGGTAGGCATTGACCTTGCTAATTTGAGTGCTCATGAGCTTCTCGGGTTGGTGAGTTTTGTTGACTTCGCGCAGCTCCTTAGGGAGGGTGCTACCATAAGCATTGACTTCGCTAGTTTGAGAGCTCGTGAACTTCTCAGGTTGGTGAGTTTTTGTCAATTTTGTACTTAGGTATGTTGTGAAGGATTCCACCTTGAGTGTTCATATTAACCCTGCTAGTTAAACTAGCTCATCAGTCTTAGGTTGGCAGGTTTTTTATCAATTTCTACAGCTCTAGATTTGTTCCTCGAGTATTTCTATTGAACCCACTAGTTAGATGGCCCGTGGACTATCAAGTTGGCGAGTTCCACCAATTTTTATACTTAGTTTTATTACGAGCTCATAGGTTTGAAAGTAGGAGACTTTCTCGTTAACAAGCTCGTTTACCCGACCTCGCTGGTGCAGATGTGAGAAGCCTTCTCATGTGCGAGTGTTTCCAAAACTTGGAAATTTTCTTCATTTTCCAGTTCTATCTAGAGTTGGTTTTCCATTAACAATTGTATGCTGATCCCCCTAGCCCCCCAAGGTCGATGGTAATAATTTTTTACACGAGAGCTTATAGAAAAAGGGATAGTTTTATTAATCAACCGTTACAGGTAAAATCCCTCACTTGTACTGCGTCGCTAGCTTGTGGAGCTCGAGCTCTACTGACGTTTTTGAGGCGATAAGCTCCGCTGCCCAAGTGTTTACTTTTCACGTGAGGGCCCCTTTTAGTTCTTTACTGGGTTCAGCTGATGGGCTCGCTGATTGTGTTGAGGGAGGCTTCAACTGAAGCTTTGACCCTTTGCTTGTCGGCCTTAGCCTTTGCTGCCTTTTCTCGCGTCCCAAATTTAATTGTATTCTTGTAACATTATCTGGCTACCTTCTGCTCCCCATGGACATGTCCCACACCCGTCAGGATTGGAAATTTCAAAGTTAGATGCTTCGTGGAGGTGATTACTTCTAGATCGTTGAGAGCTAGTCTCCCTAGGACTGCATTGTAGGCCGTTGGGCAGTCTATGATCAGGAAGTCTACCATGGTGCTCTCTTGGCGACCTTGTTCCCCCAAGGTTACGGACAAAGTGATTAGTCCTAGAGGGATGATCAAATCTCATGTGAAGCCATAGAGTGGCTCGTTCGAAAGTCGTAGGTGGCTTTGCTTTAACCCCATCATCTCAAAGGCCGCTCTGTACAAGACATTCATCGAACTCCCGTTAGCGATCATTTTCCTGTAGATGGCCACCTCTCCAATCGTTGTTATGATGACAATCTCATCATTGTGTGGCCAGTCCATGCCCCTCATATCAGCATCTGTAAAGGTTACCCCATCCGCCATCGTCCGGCATTGCTTCGTAGGCCGTTCATCCATACTCATTGACAGGCCCCTAACTTACTATCTCTCATTAGGTAGCTTGCGGCACTCCACAGTAGCTTCCCAGTCGAGGCTTGCCTCGCTAAAAGGCTTCCATGAAGCTAAGCCGTTTCTTTATTCTGAAAATTCAAGTAAAATTTTTTTTTTTTTTTTTTTATAAAAACTTTGGCAGTCCCCTCTATTTTTCTGAAATTACCAAAATTAGGAGACATGTATATGAAACTGTACACTTCTAATTTTCATATTCTCAGCTACCACAGGACCTCTGATCCGTCTCAAATCAACCACAAATTCAATCACGAATTTTAAATAATAAAATACTAAACTTTAACAATATACATTTTACATAAGAGTTACAATCAAACATAATACATAATTCTAAAACTGTCACAGCAATGTCTGACTGGTCCTGGAAGTCCCTGCAACGTCTGCACCTATACCTGGGAGGTTGGTTTATAAAATATAAAAATATAATGAGCTCAATGAGTTCAGTGAGTGTTATTAGTTTCTAAACAATTTAATATCTCTGCTTAACCTCCTAAAATTTTTCTGAAAATAATAGAAACTTATTTTCTGAAATTACTGATATGAATAATTGACATGCCCCTAACCTACTATCTCTCATTAGGTACCCTGCCGGCACTCCACGGTAGCTTCCCAGTCGAGGCTTGCCTCGCTGAAAAGCTTCCGTGAAGTTAAGCCGTTTCTTTATTCTGAAATCTGAGTATAATTTTTTTTTTTTTTATAAAATTTTTAGCAGAGTCTCCTCTGTTTTTCTGAGAATACCAAATCTTGGAGACCTGCATAAAAACTTGAACACTTCTGTAACCTTTCAAATCTCAACTACTGTGGATCTCTGGTCCATCTCAACAAATCACACTCAAACAGTTTAAATATCAAAATAAACAGTTATCAAAGAATAATAAATCAAATCTTTAAATAAAATACTTATACACTTAAAACAATATTAAAATATAAACTTAATAACTAAAACATTTCATATGCTCATAAAACAATCACAGCATCCTCTGACTAGTCTTACTGGTCTTCGGAGTCCCTGCAATGTCTGCACCTGTACTTGTACCTGGGGAGATTGGTTTATAAAACATAAAAACTATAATGAGCTAAACGAGCTCAGTGAGTGTTATCATTTTACTAAACAATTCTAACATTTCTGAATTAACCTCCCGAAAAACTTTACTGTAAAGGATAGAATCTTATTTTCTGAAATTTATACTGAAATAACTAATAATCTGTTTACAATAAAAGCTATATTGAAATCACTTTTATAAAAAACTAATCTGAAATATATATATATATATATATATATATATATATATATTAAAATCTCTCATAAAACTATACTGAAATCTATTTTCTGGAAACTGTTATGAAATTTATACAGAAAACTATTCTGAAATCGAATTCCAAAAAACTGGAAAACTAAGAATATATATACATATACTTTTACTTTATTAAAAACTGAAAAGCTGAAACTATATCTTTTCTGAAATCTGATAAGCTGAAATAATATTCTTTTATATTTCTGAAACTGAAAAGCTAATATGATATTCTTTTCTGAAAACTGAAAAGCTGAGACAATGTACTTTTCTGAAAACTGGAAAGCTAAAAAAATATACTTTACTGAAAATACTTTTCTGATAAACTTCTCTAATAAAACTTTTAGAATAATAATATAGTTTTCTGATAATACTCTTCTGATGAGATATTTTTCTGATAATAAACTTTCTGAAAACTTATTCTGTCAGGATCTATCTCCTGCAATTAATGTACTGAAATCAATAATAATCTGCTTTCTGAATACTGTACTGAAATCAGTAATAAATCTGCTTTCTGAATACTGTACTGAAATCTGTTTTTCTGAAAAGCTGGCCAAGCTTAACGCATAAAACTCTTAATTTAATATTATGTACTGATAATCTGAAAATATTTCTGGCTTGGCTTCTGTATCTGAAAACCCCCAATGGACCCCTAAGCTGAGCTGAACTCATAGGTCGACTAACTGCGCCGTACTATATGAGTGGGTCACAGGGCCACTAACTGCGCCGTCCACTGTGACATCTGATATAAGTCACAAGGCGACTAACTAATGCGCTCAACGTAACATCTGATAAAAGACATCTCCCTGTCTATGTGCGGAATGCTGCGTCGCATGCATATAGCGAGACAACACCCCAATATGTGGGCGACTGACAGACTCGACAGACTCAACCCCCCTGGAGTTAGCGGACTGTCCCCTCTTAACTTGCCACACACAATTGGGATGTACCGGCCGGGTCTAACTGCTGATAACTAATCTGATCTGAATCTGAAGGGTAATCCATAGGTTTGAAAACTGTTTTCTTTATTTTGAAAACTAGCTTTTAATCAAAAACCATGGAATATATATATATATAAAAATATATTTATTAAATGAATATAAAATTTAAATTTCTGAGATATATAATGACTTTAACTAAACACATTTAAATCAATAATTATATGCGAAATCACAAAATACTAAATCAAACTTCAAGAAAATAAACTAAATATAATTCAACTGAAAATTTGATTTTACATTAACTTAAATAAAAATATTAACTTGCTAAACTTTAGATAAAATATATTGCTAAAATAAAATATACTTTGCTTCAAAATAATTTTACACTCACAGGTTTCTGGTTTTCTCTAAGCGTGGCGCTCTGGTTCCTTCGTCTCAATACCTTTCTTGACTTTCTATAACGATTCTTTTTCTCCCATACTACGGAGATTTTTCCCTAAAGTAATATATTTCCAAATAAATCATTAATATAAATATCATCAATTTATACAAAACTCAATTATCACATTCTACGCTTTATTCTTCAATTTCTTCCATTTCATTTAATATAAATCATGTCAATCGTACAATTCCTCTACTTGATTGAATTTCAAACATTCAAATTCAACACGATTTCTGAAATCGTTCAATTTCTCTTAAACTGAATCTCATACAACACAATCTGACATACTTTCTTAAATTTCTAAGCATCAATTTGTATCAATTTATACAAATACAATTTCTAATATGTAATTACCCATAAATTGAAATCTCTACACGATCAACATTCGATTTCTACACAATTTCTCAGACTAATCTTCATTAATTTCACATAAATGAATTTCTTTCACTTAACAACATCAAATTCAACTTCATTAAACTCGATTAAACTAATTTGAACTTCAATTTCGAATTTAATTTCAAAAATCCTCAAAATTAATGATTCAATTTCATTCCAAACACAGAATCACAAAGACTTCATAATACCAATTCACTAATTTGATAATCATTTTAATTTCTTACTTAATGATTCTAAATTCATATCATCAATTAACTCAAAAACACTCAAATTACTCAATTTAACAATTCAAACTCAAAAACACTCAAATTACTCAATTTAACAATTCAAACTCAAAATCATCAAATCCCCAATTCTTTACTTACTAATTTTTCTTGATTTTCATTTTATTCAATTCAATTCCAACTAATTTTAAATAAAATTCAAAACTCAATTAATCTCTAAAATCAATTCATTACTCATAATTCATATGCTGTCCCAATTTATCTCAACCATAAAATTTCTTCATATAACTCCATAAGTATGAAGAACCATAACAATTTATATAAATTATAATGCAACTATAGCCCCCCACCAATCGACAGAAAACGACATACCATCTCCATATACACACCTGCACTTTCACATGCTCTGGTATGGCTCCGTTGAAAGTTACAAGAAATCCCACTCAAAATTATTTCTCCAGCTTTTGCAAGTTGGATTTTATAATAATTACATTAATTCCCAGACAGCCTTCGTTATTTTTATTCACCAGTTAATTTCTTCTGCATTTTAGCTAATAAAATTCTGCTGCAATTTTTTTTTTTTTTTCAAATTATCAATTTAAAATTGTTAAAAGTGGATTGGTGGATTGAATTGATTTTTCAAAAAGGTGAACAGTGCACCATTTGTCCAGAATAATTTGTTGAACTTTGTCAACAAAAGCTGCACCGAATGCGGCTTTAGATGGCGTCAACAAAAGCTGCACCGAATGCTGCTTTGGGTGGCTCGATTGTTTTGGCAGCTTGCTCTCTCAACTGCCTATAAATAGGCAAGCTCTCAGCAGATCAAGACATACAATTGAGAGAGAATAGAGAGAAGAAAGGGAGAGAAAAGAAAGAGAAAATTTTATGAGAAAATTTTGGGGTGTGAAATATTGTAAGGGGTTTTGTGAGTTATCCTCTTGGGGTATTAGAGTGAGATCTCTAATTGTGTACACACCATAAAATTTTCTGATATAGTGGAATTGCTCCTCCTGGTCCGTGGATGTAGGCTTGTTCTTAGCCGAACCACGTAAATTCTTGTGTCATTTATTTTCTGCTATTTTAATTTTGTCGTCTATTTTAATACATGTACTATCTGATCCTACTCCAAGCTTAACAAACTGGTATCAGAGCTTCCGGTCGTGTTCCAGGCTGCTAGAAAATTCTTAGTATGCTCTGTAGTTGCAGCATTGTCTGATCTTCCACATCAGAAAAGAATTATTCTTGAGATTTGCTGATTTTGTGCTGTGGTGTGGAAAGTACATGTATAGGAAAAGTTCTGGTTAAGGAAAGACTTGGTACTTAAGCGTGTCCGTTATGATCCACCTCTCTTTCCTGGGAACTTACCTGGGTACTGTTCACTACTACGTACACTATTCAGTATACAGTATTCGTGAATAGTGTATTGCCTAGTGGGCCCTACGCGGAATAGTACCACGGTGAATAGTGCACTGGTGAACAGTGTTGCATTGAATATTGTGTTGGTGAATAGTGAATTGCCTGGTGGGCTCTACACGGTGAATAGTGCCACGGTGAATAGTGCGCTGGTGGGCCCCACGGTGAATAGTGACAAACGGTGAATAGTACATTTATTTTGTTCCTATCCTTGTTAAAATTAAGGATGTCGACGGCAAAATTTGAAGTCGTGAAATTTGATCGAAAGATTAATTTCACTTTACGGCAAGTTCGGATGCGTCCTATTCTTGTTCAAAGTGGAGTTCAGAAAGCTTTGAAAGGTGTTAAACCAGCTGATATGAAAGATGCAGATTGGGAGGACATCGATGAAAAGGCCCGTTCCGCTATTCAGTTATCTCTCTCTGATGAAGTCTTACGTGAGGTCATTTCTGAAAAGACCACAAAGGAGTTGTGGGAGAAACTTGAATCTCTCTATTTGAAAAAGACCCTCACAAATAAACTTTACAAGAAGCAGTGTTTATATTCACTCCGCATGAGTGAAGGTACATCTCTTGGTTCTCATATTGATGAGTTTGAATCTCTCATCATGGATTTGCAAAATCTTGATGTCAACATAGAAGACGAAGATCAGGCGCTGCTGTTGCTGTGTTCGCTACCTTCCTCATATAGACATTTTAGAGAAACTATGTTATATGGAAAAGACACAATTTCTCTGAAGGATGTCAAAACTGCTTTGGAGACTAAAGAGAAGATTGACCATGATATCACTGGGCAATCTTCTAATAGTCAGGCACAAGGTCTATATGCTAGAGGAAGACCTGAACAAAGAGGAAGACCACAAGATCGAGGCAAAAGCAGAGGAAAGTCAAAACACAGATCAAAATCTAGAGGCAGAGATGTCGTATGCTGGTACTGTAAAGAACCAGGTCATGTTCGAAGTAAATGTGACAAGCTGCAAAAGAAAAGAGAAAATAAGGCCACTCCACAGAATGAAGAGACCGCCCAAGCTAGTGTTGCTGAAGAAAGAGCTGATGTTCTGTTCGTGACAGAAGACCGTTTCAATTCCAATAATGAATGGATTATGGATACTGGTTGCTCCTATCATATGTGTCCCAACCGAGATTGGTTTTCGACATATGAATCTATTGATGAAGGTATTGTTTTGATGGGAAATAATGCCCAATGCAAAACTGTTGGCATAGGAACAATTCGTATCCGAATGCACGATGGCATTGTGAGAACATTGTCTGATGTGAGACATGTTCCAGACCTAAAGAAGAATCTCATCTCTCTTGGCACTCTTGATTCAAATGGGTGCAAGTTTTCAGCTGAAGGTGGAGTACTAAGAGTTAGCAAAGGTGCATTGATCGTGATGAAGGCTAAGAAAGCTCGTAGCCTTTATATACTGCAAGGTTCCACTATTACAGGCTCTGCAGCTGTTTCAGAATCATCTATGCCTGATTCAGAGGTTACAAAATTATGGCATATGAGGCTCGGGCATATGAGTGAAAAAGGTCTAACTCTGCTAAGCAAGCGAGGACTTTTGTGTGGCCAAAGTACCGGTAAAATGGACTTCTGTGAGCACTGTGTGTTTGGAAAACAGAAGAGGCTAAGCTTTGGTATTGGAATTCATAGAACCAAAGGGACGTTGGACTATATTCACTCTGATCTATGGGGCCCATCACCAGTTCCATCAAAAGGAGGAGCTCGATATTTATTGACCTTTATTGATGATTTTTCAAGAAAGGTCTGGGTGTTGTTCTTGAAGAACAAAAATGATGTTTTTGACACTTTCAAAAGTTGGAAAACTCTGATCGAGAAGCAGACGGGAAAGCAAATCAAAAGACTCCGAACTGACAATGGTTTGGAGTTCTGCAATGGAGATTTTAATAGATTTTGCGAAGACGAGGGGATCGTTAGACATCGTACAGTGGTCAAAACTCCTCAGCAGAATGGTGTTGCTGAACGCATGAATAGGACTCTTTTGGAAAGGGCCAGATGTATGCTTTCAAATGCTGGACTGTCCAAAGACTTTTGGGCTGAAGCAATTTCCACAGCTTGTTTCTTGGTAAATCACTCACCGTCTACAGCAATCTAGTTCAAGACTCTTGAAAAGGTATGGTCTGGTAAACCTGATGATTATTCAAATTTAAGAATATTTGGATGCCCTGCATATATGCATGTTAGTGAAGGGAAACTAGAACCAAGGGCAAAGAAATGTATTTTTCTTGGTTATGCATCTGGGGTCAAAGGATATAGATTGTGGTGTTTAGATCCTAAATCACCCAAATTTGTTATTAGTAGAGATGTTACTTTTGATGAATCTGCTCTACTAACGTCGAAAAAGGAGTCTCCAGTTTCTTCTGATAGAGATAAGATAGATGGTGTATCGAAGCAGGTGGAGCTTGAAGTTCCGTGTTCACCATTGATGCCTCAAAATCCTAATATTTTAGAATCTCAATCAGAAGAGGAGATTGATGTTGAATATGTGCCTCAAGAGGCAAGTCATAGCATTGCTGAAAATAGACCACGAAGAGAAATAAGACCACCACAAAGATACACAGACTTTGTTGCATATGCTTTGACCATTGGAGAAGAGACAGACTCTGTTGGAGAACCTGTCACATATACTGATGCTATTTCTTCTATTGATTCTGCAAAATGGTTAATTTCTATGCAGGAAGAAATTGATTCACTTCACAAGAATGATACATGGGTACTTGTGAAACCACCAACAAAGCAGAGGATTGTTGGCTGCAAATGGATCTTCAAAAGGAAAGAGGGAATTCCAGGAGTTGAGGATGCAAGGTATAAAGCACGCTTAGTAGCTAAAGGCTACAGTCAGGTACCAGGTGTGGATTTTAATGATATTTTCTCACCTGTTGAAAACACAGTTCTATTCGTGTCTTGCTTGCATTAGTTGCCATGCATGATTTAGAGTTAGAGCCGTTGGATGTTAAAACAGCATTTTTGCATGGTGAGCTGGAGGAACAGATCTATATGCAACAGCCACAGGGTTTTATTGTTGAAGGCAAAGAAGATCATGTTTGCTTGCTGAAAAAATCATTGTATGATTTGAAGCAGTCTCCAAGACAGTGGTATAAACGATTTGATTCGTTTATGATTGGTAATGGATACTCAAGGAGTAACTATGATAGTTGTGTCTATTTTCGAAAAACGGATGATGGCTCATTTGTATATTTGCTTCTTTATGTTGATGACATGTTGATTGCAGCTAAGAAGTTGTCAGATATTGACAAGTTAAAGAAGCAGTTGAAAAATGAGTTCGAGATGAAGGATCTTGGTGCTGCGAAGAAGATCCTTAGCATGGAAATAAAGAGAAATCGAAAAGAAGGAAAATTATTCTTGACCCAGAGAGGATATATTGAGAAAGTTTTGGAGAGATTTGGCATGAAAAATGCTAAACCGGTATCTACTCCATTGGCCGCACACTTCAGATTGTCAGCAGCTTTATCACCCAAGACAGAAAGTGAAAAGAGGTATATGAGTCGAGTTCCCTACTCCAGTGCAGTTGGTAGTATTATGTATGCTATGGTTTGTACGCGTCCAGATATTTCACATGCAGTTAGTGTTGTTAGTAGATATATGTCTTGTCCCGGGAAAGCGCACTGGAATGCAGTGAAATGGATTCTGCGATATCTACGTGGAACTTCAGAAGCATGTCTGGAGTTCAGTCGGAGTAGCAGTTCTCTAGTCGGGTTTGTCGACTCTGATTATGCAGGTGATCTTGACAAAAGGAGATCACTTACAGGATATGTATTCACTCTTGGTGGAAGTGCAGTTAGTTGGAAAGCTTCTTTGCAACCTGTTGTAGCATTATCAACAACAGAGGCAGAATACATTACTATTACAGAGGTGATAAAGGAAGCACTCTGGCTTCGAGGATTGTATGGGGAGCTTAGTTCTTGTTCCGATGCCACTACTATTTTCTGTGATAGTCAAAGTGCAATTCATTTGACTAAAGACCAGATGTTTCACGAAAGAACTAAGCATATTGATATCAAATTTCATTTTGTTCGAGATATCATTGCCCAATGACAAGTTACTGTAAAGAAGATAAGTACTCATGATAATCCTGCAGATATGCTGACGAAATCTCTTCCAAATGTGAGGTTCAAGCACTGCTTGGACTTGATTGGTATTTCAAACTACTGAAGTACTTTGCCAAGGTGGAGCGATACTGCTGTTGATCAAAATTCAATCCAAGGTGGAGATTTGTTAAAAGTGGATTGGTGGATTGAATTGATTTTTCAAAAAGGTGAACAGTGCACCATTTGTCCAAAATAATTTGTTGAACTTTGTCAACAAAAGCTGCACCGAATGCTGCTTTGGGTGGCTCGATTGTTTTGGCAGCTTGCTCTCTCAACTGCCTATAAATAGGCAAGCTCTCAGCAGATCAAGACATACAATTGAGAGAGAATAGAGAGAAGAAAGGGAGAGAAAAGAAAGAGAAAATTTTGTGAGAAAATTTTGGGGTGTGAAATATTGTAAAGGGTTTTGTGAGTTATCCTCTTGGGGTATTAGAGTGAGATATCTAATTGTGTACACACCATAAAATTTTCTGATATAGTGGAATTGCTCCTCCTGGTCCGTGGATGTAGGCTTGTTCTTAGCCGAACCACGTAAATTCTTGTGTCATTTATTTTCTGCTATTTTAATTTTGTCGTCTATTTTAATACATGTACTATCTGATCGTACTCCAAACTTAACAAAAATCCATCCAGGTGCAATTTATATTCTAACAACACTTTTGGAGCACAATTATAATATTAATTTCTTCCAATACCATTTACTAGTTCTAAAATCCAAGGAATATCATCAATACTAACCTGATTTTAAATTTCATCAACTGAGAATCGAATAACTTTTCTTCCTTCTCCTCTTCTCCCTCTTGCTTGGCCGGCTCTTCTCCTTCTTCTTCTTTCTCTTCTTCTTCTTCTTCTCTTCTTTCTTTTTCTTTTCTTCCTCCTTCTGCTTCTCTTCTTTTTTCTTTCTTGGCCGAGTGGCCTCTGTTTTATGATTTCTGGTTTGCTTTTTATTTTTCTGGTTTGACATGGTTTATGGGTGAAATTTCACCATGTGTCACCCATATAAATTCCTAGTAATTACAACATGCCCCTTGATCTTTACAATTCATAAAATGGCAAAGATTTGAAAACTAATTACATAATTTTGGGTCAACAATCTTTGCATTTACAATTTAATTCATAACAATCCATTAACTCGTTTCCACAAAAATCCATTTCAATTTACTTTTCCATCAATTAATTAAATCACAATCTCATATCGTAAAAAATATATTTTGACTTCCAATAAATATTCTTCATACTCCAATTTATGGAAATATTTACTATGCTCTCCAAAACTTATAATTGGATTTCGTATATACTTTATGGAACCTTAATAATCATCTGAACTTAACATCCAATTTATGGAAAATCCTTACTAGAAATTTCGAAACTTATAATTGAATTTCGTATATACTTTACGATATCTTACTAATCGTCCAATAGATTCCATTATAGTACCGTACAATCAATTCTAGAAAAATATATTACAATACCTGTACGTGTACAGTACAAACTATTTGGAGGGTGTATTACAATAATAATAATAATAATATTTTTCTCGTTTCCTAAAAATTTTTGAAAACAAAATACTAATAAAACCTTTCTGTTTACTGAAAACTGTACTAATGTCTATTTATTGAAAATAATGTACTGAAATTTAAATAATGAATCTTTACTATTTTCTGAAAACTGTAGCAAAGTAAATAACTGAATAATAAAACTTTTTCTGTTTCTTTGAAAACTGAACTGAAATCTGAATCATAAAAACTATATTGAAAGCCATACTGAAATATTTTCCTGATAATTATACTGAAATAAATAATAATAAAATTTGTCCTATCTTCTGGAAACTATATTGAAATATATATATATATATATATATATATGGAAACTGTATTGAAATAAATAATAATCTGTTTTCTGAATACCGTACTAAAAAGCATAATAATAACACTGTTTTTATTCACTGAAAACTGAGCTGAAATCTGTTTCATAAATACTGTTCTAAAATCTGTTTTTCTGAAAATCTAGTCAAGTCTAATGTACAAAAGCTCTTTAATAAATACTAAAACATAAGTAAAGCATATATTAAATTATTTATGTAAATTTAATATTCTGTACTGAGAATCTGTAAAATATTTCTGGTTTGGCTTCTGTATCTGAAAACTCCTAATGGACCCCGTAAAGCTCTGACTCATAGGCCAACTAATTGGCGCCGTACCATATGAATGGGTCACAGGGCGACTAACTGGCGCCATCCACTGTGACATCTGAAATAAGGGTTACGAGACAACTAACTGACGCTACTCAACGTGACATCTGAAATAAGACATCTCACTGTCTATGTGGCGGAATTCTGCATCACTTACATATAGCGAGACAACTCCCCAATGTGTGGGTGACTGACAGACTCGACAGACTCAACCCCCCTAGAGTTAGTGGACTGTTTCCCCTTAACTTGCCCTAAACAAATGGGGTGTACCGGCCGAGTCTAACTGCTGATAATCTGATAACTGATCTGATGGGTAATCCATGGGTTTGAAAACTATTTTCTTTACTTTAAAAACTAACTTTTAATAAAAAAAGTATGGAATATATATATAACATATTTCTTTAAATAAATATAAATTCTAAAATTTCTGAGATATAAAAATACTTTAATTAAAACACACTTTAACATAAATTATATTTAAATTATAAAACACATATAAGTAAATAAATGTATAGACAAAATATATTTTTACTGTGAATATAAATTCAAATTTTCTGAAATATAAAAATATTTCTATTCACATATGATTAAGGTATAAATTTCTATTTAACTTATAAAACACATATAAATAAATAAATGTATATAATAAATTTTCTATAACTTTGCTTAAAATAGTTTAACACATAGATTTCTAGTTTTCTCTAGGCTTGGTGCTCTGGTTCCTTCGTCTTATTACATTCCTTGTCTTTCCTATAATTCCTTACTTCTCCCACACTTCCCTAAAATAAAATAATATATTTCCAATCAATCATAAATATAAACACTACAATGCCGAAAGTTCAATTAACATACATAAAGCATTTAAATTATAAAATGCCAACATTCAAGTTTTTGATTTCCTTTTCCTTTTTCATTTTCTTCATATCTAACACAATCAATTACATTTATATCCACTAAAAATCACATCATTATAACTATATATTCATTGAATCATTCAATCTCTATTTTGATTGAATTTCATATATCATAAATCAACAATTTTCTTTATTTTGTAAACATCAATTTGCATCAAAACCATACGACTACAATTTCTAACACTTTTCATACATAAATTGAAATCTCTATACTTTCAACTTTAATCTTTACACAATTTCTCATATTAATCTTCATCAATTTAACATAAGTGAATTTCCTTCACTTAACAACATCAAATTCAATCTCATTAAACTTGATTAAACTAATTCTAACTTTAATTTCAAATTAAATTCAAAATTTTACCTTACTAATTTTCTTGATTTTCACTTTAATTAATTTAAATCCAACTAATTTCAAGCAAAAACATCATCAAAACTCAATCAATTTCTAAAATCAACAACATCCATTATCAAAATTCCAGATCAATTCAACTTCATCAACACTTATCCAAGTTCTCCATGACTCTTCTTCCTCTTCCTCCCTTTTCTCTTGTTGGACCGAATCTCCTTGCCTCTCTTTTTTCTTTTTCTTTTTCTTTTTCTTTTTCTCCTCTCTCGGCCTCTTCTCTCTTTTCTTTTCGCTCTTCTTGGCCGGTTACTATTTCTTCTTCTTCTCTCTTCTCCTTTTCACAGTTGCTCTATTTTTCTTTTCTTTGCTACCTTGGCTGAATAGTTCTGCTCTCTTCCTCTTCTCTCTCTCTCTCTTTTTCTTTTCTTCTTCTCTTTCTCTTGGCCGGCCGAACCTTCTTCTTCTTTTCTTTTCTTTTTTCTCTTCTTTTTGAATTTTCTGCATTCCTCTCACAGCTTTTCTGCTTTGTCTGTTTGTGAGTGGAATTTTTTACTCAACATTATATATATATATATATATATATATATATATATATATATTCATTCTAATAATTTATTCTTTGTAATTGATGGTTGAATGAAGAAAAACTTGGTAAATTCTAGACTTTTCTTCTTTCATTGTTTTGTTGGCCGGCCATCTCTTTTTTTTTTTTTTTTTCTTCATCAATAAACATTTAACACTTGACACCTATTTCTTACAATTGCTACTTGCCCCTAAATCTTTTAAAATCAAAGAATGATCACAATTTGAAAATTAATCACATGTAATTGTCCCATAATATTTTAATGTCAATTTAGTCCAACAATCACATTTCATTTCATTCATTTCTCCTTCCACTAATTCTTGACTTGGCATATCATAATTGATTCCTTTTATTTCATATGGATTGTGCTTCTTTAGGAGAAAATTTTCCATAAAATCCACTAACTCTTGACTTTTATTTATCCAGATGACTAACTTTGATTTGTCCACTTGTACACCTCAAAATTAATCCACCAACATTACTTTTCCACCATATTTAAACACCAATTAAATTATAATCTCATATCATAAAAATATATTTTAACTTTCAATTTATGGAAAATCCTTACTAGAAATTTCGAAACTTATAATTGAATTTCGTATACACTTTATAAAGCCTTACTAATCATCTGAAACCATTCCAAATATTTTTCAAGTCTCTGATACCCGTTTTCGAAAATCTCCGGATCTATCCAATAAATTTCACTATAGCACTATTAATACTTTTAACATTTGATTTACTCCTAATAAAGGCTTATTTATTTACTTGTGTATTGTACAATAAATTTTGGAAAAATATATTACAACACTTATACGTACAGTACATAATATCGAGAGGGTGTATTACACTCATCATCGTCATAGTGGAGTAGCCGGCTTCTTTTACGTGTCGCATTAATAATCTGTTTAAAGTTCCTACGAGATGAGGTCCTCCGTGAATGGTATGGATTGCCCTTATGGCGGGCTCATTTGGGACGGGCTCTGGATGGATGGACTCAATAAGTTATTGCTGCTGCAGTTGTTGTGGTTGTTGCTACTGCTGCTGCGGCTGGTTCCTTGGTCACACCACATAATCTCCAAGGTGACCTCGCTTGATTAGGCCTTCGATTGCATCTTTCAGCTCGAAGCCATCAGTTGTGTTATGGTCTGCCTCGTTGTTGTATGTGCAGAACTTGTTGAGATTCCGAGTTCGCGTGGGCGTTCTCATGGAGGGCGGTCTACCAAATTCTTCCATGTTCCTCTCTATATTTAAGATTTTGTCTAGGGAATCGGACAACTGTGTGTAGGTCTAATAGCGACCTCCGTTTTTTCTCACATCCTTGTTATTCCTAGCCTTTTTGGCTACCTGGTTTGCTGGAGCCTCATCTCTCTACAAGCCTCTATTTCAGCTATGACTGCTATTGCCGTCGTTTTCTCCATTGTCTTTCTGCTTGCTCTTATCTTGTGGACTCCCGCTTCCATTCTTCTTGGGGTTCTTCTTAGGCTTGAAAGCTTCTTCCATGAGGATATGAGTGTTACATCACTTGTAGACGTCTCTAAGGATTTTAACCGGCTTGCTATATATACTCCAGTAAAGCTCACCATCTTTTCGCAGCCCGACGGTGATTGCGGTTAGCACGTTCTCATCAGTTGGGCTGTCCACACAGCTAACCTCTCTCTGAAAGCAGACTATATAATCTTTCAGAGGTTGGTCCGACTTCTGAAAGATCATTGCCAGGTGGCATGAAGGGACAAGCTACTTCTTCAAGGCTTAGTATTGGTTCATGAAGAGCTTCAAGCATTGATTACAGGTTGTTATACTGCCAATTGGGAGCCCCCTCAGCCATTTCCTTAGGATTTCTCCTAAGGTTACCGGGAAACACCGGCACTTGACCCTACTGTTGGTCCTGAGAAGGCTCATCTGCATATTGTAGACGTCTAACTGATCGAAGAGGTCGCTGGTCGCCTGATAGAGAGGAATGATGGTCATTTTGAAGCGATTCGGTAGTGATTCGTTTTCTATCTCCCAACATAATGGGCTTCATTCTATGTACCTATCATTAGGTTCCGACCTTCCACGCTGCTGCTCTAATTGCTCCAACCGTCATAGTAATGCCTGATATCCGGGGACTAGAGGGGCTACCATTAGCGCTGGAGGTGGCAGTGTCTTCCCTACGAGGTGGATTCTGTGGATCGAGCGACCTATGTGGATTTCTGTTTATCGACCTCATCCCGTATAGCTGTGGTTCAACGCCCCAATTCCGGAGAATTTTGGCGGCCGGCATCACGTGGCAAGCATTTCCGCTGCTGCCCCTGCCAGGTCTCTGGGATGAGCTATGCGCTGGGTCACCTTGTTGAGTTCGACATACCTCTCGTTGCTAGCGTTCACATGAATCATTGGCCCAGTGCGGGGAGATCTCTCACGTTGTTTGTCGCGCTCTGCTCTAGCTCGCCTTTGCCGCGTTAGCTGAGTGGAAGAAAATTCCACCTCGCTGAACATCGTTTCGCATGGGGTTTTGTCTGTTGACTTGATGGGCAAGGTAGGCCGGGCCACCTCCATCAGAATGTAGTGGTGAGATGTATTTCACGATCTGCTCGCAAGGAGGCTGGTTTGGCAATAAGAGGTGGTAGCCATGGGACGTTTCCACTACCATTCTTTCTAGTTCGGTCTGTCTCTCTATCCATCTGTTGAGGTCCGGTAGTCATTTCTCTAAGGTTCCACTTGAGAGGGGAATTGACCAGTTGGTGGATTTGAGGTCAGTAACGGGGTCGTTGGAACGGCGGGGGCCACATTTGGCACGACTGGTACGCTTGGTGCAACTGGTATGTTTGGCACAACAGGTGTGGCCAGAAGCTGGTGGGACGCCTCTGAATGTCCTTCTGTTAGAGGTACATCTCTACTTCTAGAACGGGTTCCCATGCATCTCGCCATTGGTTTGGGCGAGTTTCCTAGAAAAAATACAATGAAAATGTGATTTCTTACCGAAAGTAGAAGCTTGATTCCTCTAACAGACCCCCTCATTCTAGCGCCAAAATGTTGACGTGTTAATTTGGGCAACGTAAATAACAACGAATTGAATGACAAAAATAAGGAAATAAGATTAACACAAGAAATTTTTAAGGTGGTTCGGTTTAAAAGAATGTCTGCATCCACTGTTCTTTGTATTTAATTCGAGCTCGCTATATGTGTTTTCTAAAAAATTGGTAACCTTTGTAATAGTGATGATCCTAGTGTGAAGGGGCGAAGTCATTCAGTTTTACATGAAATCTAATTACAAGAAATTAGGGATTATAATGTATCTGAAATCAAGGAGATTGAGTCTGATTGAGACTTTGCTAGTTGACTGAATCGAATCCCTTTATTCTTGGGATTCCTTCTCTAACCAATGCTTCGAGCTGGTTGTCACGCGAGCTGGGGTTAAGCTGTCGATTGAGAGGTGGTGCTCCGACTCTTTCATGTGGTTTTGGAGCGCTGCTCGCGTAGTGCTTTTCTCTTTACATTTGTTGGAGTGGATCTGCTTATTGTTTTGGGCTTTACAGGCTTCTTCCACCTGTTGGGCCTTATTGGCTTGCCAAGAACTGTTAGGCCTTCTTAATGTCTTTCGGCCTAATATAATTTGGCACATAAGAGTGTTGAAATGAATTAACATATAAGATTCAAGTTTCATTTTGAAATTAGTTTTCAATGTTTTCAAAGCAAATATAAATCTGGGGTAGAGCTGAATTGAGGTTTTCAATTGTCTGGGATTTGAAAAAAATATGTTGTGATTGATGTTCGCCTTTTCTTTAGTTTGAGTTGTTTTTCCTTTATGTTTGAATTAATTAGTGTGCTTTTGATATATAATATGCGTTTATTGGTTCAAGCACATTATATCCACGTATGTGTCCATTTATTATTAATTGAAGTTTATAATAAAATAAAACAAAATGGAGAAAATTGAATAAATTCTATAATGGGTGGATTCTCCATCTTTATAATATATCAAGAAGAATGTTGTTTTTCATTGTTTAGTTCATGTACCCATATCTGGAAAGTCCTTTTTGTTGTACTTAACTTTGCATTTCATTGTTTATGTCAAGATGGATCTCCTCCCATGGAGAAAATGAGCAAACCTGTAATGGATGTTTTTTTTTCTTTTCTTTTTGAAAATTTAAAAATGTTTGGGTGTTTTTTATAATTGTTTTAGGTTAATTTTATAGTTATTAAAATATTTGGGGTTATTTTTTATTTTAAATTATTTTAATTATATTGATATGTAAAATGACATTTTTACCCTTACTTCAATACGTCAAAAATATTTATGTAATTAAAGGAAAAGTTGAATATGCGAGCAATTTTTCTTAAACTCAAAGAAGTTTTGTGCCATTAATCCAAAAATTATTATGACCAAATTGTCGGGATCTGTCGAGATCAATCACTGAATGCGTTGTCTGGATATCTACCCCACAATAAGGGAAGAAACTATCCATATATAACGGTAAATATACATAGTGGGACTTAAACCCTTATCACCGAAGTAGGAATAAGATCTACTAATCACTTGAGTTATGAGTGGATGTGCGACTACTTTTTTTTTATATTTAAATCTTAAAATAACATACATATAAATATATTAATGTTTAAAGTAAAGTTGCACTTTATCTTATTAGAAAGTTACAATCTTGTTACATATATTAATTATTAATTAAATTAAATATATATTTTTTTTCTAGTAACTTATTTAACAATATATATTTTATTAAAAATAAATTATAGAAATTAAGTTTTTGTTTGATATTAGAGCACCCGTTTTAATTATATTATCATTTTTATTATTTTATGAATCAAATACCACATCCTTTTAGTATTATGTTGGCGAATCAACATTATATATAGGGGTATTATCGTTTTTCCCCCTGAAGTATGGAAATACATTGTTTTCCCCCCTGATTTGAAAACTATTCCCCAAAATCCTCCCTACCATTATTATTCTGTTAAAAAAGACCATTCTACCCTTACCATTTTATTTTATTTCTATTTTATTCATTAAATTATTATCTTTATTAATTATATAAATATTTAATTATATAAAAATAATATAATTAAATATTTATATAATTAAAAATTAAAAAATAATGGACCAGATGAAATTTGGTCCATTAGATAGGATAAAAATATCTCCATCCAATGGTCCATTGCTAAAAAAAAAACAAAATTTAAAAAATTTTTTAAAGATGATGGTTCCATAAATCTGGAACCATCTCTCTTCATTTCATTTTTTTTTTTCATTTTCTTCTTCATTTTTTTTTTCTCCTCCACAGGATTGCTCCACCACCTCCCACCACAGAATCGCTCACCATCTTCTCTCCCTCCAATTCTGCCTTCGATTCCACTTCTTCCACCTTTCATTCTCTTTCCAGACCCTCAAACCCCTTCCCTTCAACTCCATCGCAGATCTGCGATGGAGTCCATCTCAGCTCCATCTGCGATGGACTCCATCGTAGATGGGAGATCCATCTGCGATGGTGGCTCTGCTATGGTCTCCATCGCATAGGTTTTCTGGGCAAAAAAAAAAAAATAAGAAGAATAAGAAGAAAAAGGAGAAGAAGAAAAAGAAGAGAAGGAAAGATGAATTTGGGTAAAACAATTCTGGGTTTGGTTGATGATGAAAAAAAGGTTGGATGGTAATTTGGTTGATGATGAATGTGTAATGTAGTTGTCTAGTTGATGATGATTCTGGGTTAAAAAAAATCTACAATTGAACTACTTTAGTTGATGATGAATTTGGGTTAAAAAAATTTGGGATTGAAGTGATTTGATTGATGATAAATCTGGGTAAAAAAAAATCTGGAATTGAAGATGAGGGTGGTGATTTGGTTGATGAATTGGTTATAGATTATTTTTTATTTTTTAATTATATAAATTATTTTTATATAATTAAATATTTATATAATTAATAAAGATAATAATTTAATGAATAAAATGGTAAGGGTAGAATAGTCGTTTTTAACAGAATAATAATTGTAGGGGGGATTTTGGAGAATAATTTCAAACCAAGGGGGAAAACAATGTATTTCCATACCTCAGGAGGGAAAACGATAATACCCCTTATATATATATTATTTAGCTTTATTTTATTTATTGTTTTTAATAAATATTCTTATTATTAGAATCATAATTGATGATATAATTAAAATTAATGATTCTTTAAAGGCCTAGGTTTAGGTTAAGAGGAGCCTAAACGGATTACAATCATATATTGTTTTTAATTACAATTCATGTATATATTATTACCTCAATTATTTTTAACATTGAAGTATAGTGTTATAATCCTTCCTTAAAATACATTTAATATTTGTTGGTTATTCTTCGAAGTATTAAGAGTAGTGCAACGCAATAAAATTCCATCATATAGGCTATATGTAATTTGTTTTTTTTTTTTACATATGACCTCTGGTGGTCCCAAACTGAATAAGTACCATTGCCGCTGAACTATATTGGGCGGTAGTTATATGTATTCCTTTCACCAAAATAATATACTTAGGGGTTGTTTATTTTTTTTTTATCTGAAGCCTGAATATGCCTGAATTTTTCTAAAGATTGAACAGACTGAAACCTGAAATATATATGAATTACATGTTTGTTTTTATCCTTCTAATAAATGAATAAAAATATTGATTGTTTATTTTTTTTTAAAAATATAAATATTTGAGTAAAGATAAATTCGTAAATATATTATATAAGAATGATAATTATAGAAGAAAATATTGTAATTATAGAAGAAATATTATAATTATAATTTAATAATTAGGTATTAAGTGATAAGTTAAGATTTTTAACTTTTTATTTTAAGTTATTTTTTACTATTTTTATGTTGTTTAACCACATAAAAAAATAATAATATGTCAAATTCAGACGTATTAAGTGTTAAGTGAAAGAAACAATCGACCTTTTACTTACAATGCAAACTACACTTAAATTTAATAAAATGAATAGTATATGTATAATTAACAATTATGACATCATACGAAAAGAAAAAAAAATTAAAAAAAAAAGAAAAGAAAACAGTATATATTTTTCCATTAACACCGAGGTCAAAAGAATTAAAAAAGAAATATATATTAATTGGTTATATATATATAAAAGAAAAAGAAAAAGAAGATAACTAAGGTATTAACAGGCAATATATGCGACCTTTGGGGTCAGGTGTATAATTGCATACGTTTACTAAGAAGATTTTACAACCAAAGAATCGGATTACAAAATCCATGCAAACAATGAAAATATTTGTGTATCTTGGAGAATCAATGAATACATGGAAATTGTATCATCATTTGCTTTCATTACCATAATTAAATGATTCCATTTTTCTTCTCATTGCTCTCTATTAATTTCTCCATTTTCATTCCCTATATAAACACCTGAATTCTACTCATTTTTCATAACTACTCAATCTCTTTGTTTTTCAACAATGGCAAGCACTCTTTTCATTCTCTCCATTCTTTGTCTCTCTGGTTTCTCCTTTTCAGAAGCTCAGGAGGGTGGTTTCAGTGTTGAACTGATCCATCGCGACTCCCCCAAATCCCCCTTTTATAATCCTTATGAAACTCCCTACCAACGAGTCACAAAAGCTCTGCGTCGTTCAATCAATAATCTCAACCGTTTTGATTCAACACAGGTGTCTCCCAACTTAGCCGAAGCCGATATAATCTCAGATGCCGGCGAGTACCTAATGAACATATCGATAGGTTCACCGCCCGTGGCTATTCTGGGTATCGCTGACACGGGCAGTGATCTTGTGTGGACACAGTGCAAGCCTTGCACGGATTGTTTCGAGCAAAAGGCTCCACTGTTTGAGCCTAATAGCTCCTCCACTTACAGAGACGTTTCTTGCTCCTCAAGTCAGTGTAGTTCTCTGGACAGATCTTCTTGTGATGATAGACAATCATGCCTATATTCGGTTGCGTATGGTGATAGATCTTTCTCAAATGGAAATCTAGCTGTTGACACGATCACTTTGGGTTCAACCACTGGCAGGCCAGTTGCTTTACCCAAATCCATATTTGGTTGTGGACACAACAATGATGGAACATTTAGTTCTGAAACATCTGGTATTGTAGGACTTGGCGGTGGAGATGTTTCGCTTATCACACAAATGGGATCTTCAATTGAAGGCAAATTCTCTTATTGCTTGATACCATTTGGTTCTCGGACTGCAAATGTAAGCAAACTCAATTTTGGAACCAAAGCTACTGTTTCTGGTACTGGGACAGTTTCAACTCCTTTAGTTGCAAAAGAACCTAAAACATTCTACTTTCTCACACTTGAATCAATCAGTGTAGCAGACAAGACAATCCCATTTGAAGGTTCTACATTTGGAACATCAGAGGGCAACATTATCATTGATTCAGGCACCACCTTGACAATCTTGCCAGAACAATTTGCTTCAGAATTGCATTCAGCCATTTCAGGAACGATCGATGCAAAACCAGTTAGCGACCCCCAGGGATTCCTTGATCTTTGTTATAAAGCTACAGATGATTTCAAGGTTCCAGAAATCATAGTTAAATTTAAAGGTGGAGACGTGAAGTTGAATCCTATCAACCTTTTCATTGCGGTCAGTGAGGATATTGTTTGCTCCACTTTCAAGGGCTCGCAAGACACTGCAATTTATGGCAACTTGCATCAGATGGATTTCTTGGTTGGATATAATACTAAGGAGCAGACTGTATCCTTTAAACCAACTGATTGTACCAAACTCTAATTTGGTTTCATTTGCTATTCGAGTTTGAGTGTGTTCTCTTTGTTCCTTTTTATTTCAAATATGTAATGGATGGTTAAGCAAGTTTATGGAGATCACTAGTAATATATAATTTCATTATATTTTCTTTTTCTTTTTTTGACATTTGACGGTAAAATACCACCCTCCTACCATATCATAAAACTACCCCATTAGTGTTTACTCTTTAATGCACTCAGCTTTTGCTGTAATTTAGTAACTAATCCCAGCTGAATCTCTTAGGGTTCGTTAAGTGTACGGAATTGAATTAAATTATATGATTAAATTGAATTGAACTTAATTAAATTAGTGTTGTGATGTGTTTGGTATTGTATAAATTCAATTAAAAATAATAATATCTCTTATTTGGTGTAGTATAAAATTGTATAAACCAGAGTAAATTAAATTAATTTTCATATAAAACAAAATTATTTTAAAGTAAATTAAAATTATTTAAATTAAATTTAGTTGAAAAATTATTTTATGAATAAAATAAAATATTTAAATTATTTTAAAAATAAATAAAACCATTTAAAATTAATTTTAAATAAAATAATATTTATTTTTATTCATATTAAAATATATAACATTTAAAAAATATTTGAATAAAATATAAAATTTTATATAAAAATAATAATTAAATAAAAAATACAAAAAAAAAAAGAAAGAAAGAAGAGATGGAATAAAAGTCACCTCAATAGGATAGGGTGGAACTATTAGAATTGGACATGTGTCCTAAACACTGAATTAAAATTAGTAAAATTATTTTCTTATCATATGCACCAAAAGTGCCATTAAAATTGTTTGGAATATCAAATTTTGTGCACCCAAACCCAATATTTGATCATAAAATTTCTCACAAAATTGTCATCTTTCTTAAATTAAAGGTAATTAAAATTTTACATAATCTTTGAAAGTTATGATATCAAATCAAGATAAATATATAAATGGTCATATAAGTATGTAAAAAATTATTTTTAATTATATTTAAAAATATAATCATTTTTAAATATTTATAAAATAGCAAATTTATTTGAAACTCTCCTGCAAATATAAAATTATAAAAAAACCACACAATTAATTTGTAAAAATAGAATTGATGATGAGGGAGATATTTTTCCACCATCAGAAATAGGTCAAAAAAATTCAGAAGAACAAATCCCTAACCCACCCAATCGCCACTGCGTCCGTCCCTAACCTTCGCCGCCGTCGCGTTCGCTTCGACTTTGCCGTTCGTCCTTGCCGTTCACCATCGCCGTCGCCGTCGCAGAGAGGAACATACATCGGGTTCACATATGCTGTCGCGGAGAGGAACTGCTCGTTTGTCCCTTATCTTTGCATGCCTTTAAATGTTTGCATATCTGTGTGTTACTGAAATAGTGATTGTCATGTCTCCATTATGTGTCAATTATTCTGTTTTGCAATCAAATCCTTCCCTGAATCTGTTTATCCAACTTGCTTGGAAATCGCTGCTGGCATTGGCCACACTTCTTGATGTATTAGTTTGTGAGCAGTTAAGAAGACCTGGTTTGGAAAATATAACTGCTGAACCAAAACATGCTTCGAAGGCATGCTTTTAATGAAGCAAATATGAAAACGTTTGCTACTTCAATACTTGGTGCCTTCATGAAAAATAATCCTGTTTGTCATTCTTCTATGTGGGATACAATATTACTATTTTCTAAGAGATTCCCCGACAGTTGGACGTTGTTGAAAGTTCAGAAAACTATGTTAAATCGGTTGTGGAATTTTCTTAAGAATGGGTGTTTTGGTTCTCAGCAGATTTCTTATCTTGTTGAATGTCACACTCCTTTGGTTATGTTCTTGGAAGTTGTACCTCCTAAAGCAGTAGCTGCAGATAAATTCTTCCATAGTCTATGGGCTGGAAGGAACCAGCAACATTCCTCAGCTGCCGATCAACTAGTATTTTTTTGGGCATTTAAGGAGTGTTTTCTTTGTGGATTATGCAATGCATCAAGGTTTGACTTTGTTTAGCTATTATCCTTGTTGTCTATGTTCTGTTGCATCTAGATCTGCAATGTCATTTTCTCATGGTAAATAAATGAAAAAAAAAAAATCATTAAAAGTCTTATTTCCTTCTTCTGTGTAATAACAGATATTGTGATGACGCTGAGTCCATTTTCCAATTTCAAGTCTTTCTCATTGAAAATATCAGCTTCTATGGCAAGATTTCCTGCACTTTGTTAGCTCAAATGATCAGAACAGAGAAATTTCTGGAACATCTGTAGATCCATCTGAGGATAGCAATCTACAATTCCACAAGAAGACAGTGGAAGCTCCGAACATTACCCCATGAGTTATTTCCAAGAGTTGGGAAAATGCATCGTTGAAATTCTTTCCGATATTTACTTGCTGGAACATAAACTAATCACCTCCTTCTGTGCGATGTTTCAGGAGATTTGCCTGCAGGTGTTTCAGCAAAATGAAATTATTGAAAGACGTACCGAGAATATAGTGCATTTGCCACACAATGATGCGATCGTTATCATGGCAATGATAGGGGGAGTGGCCATCTACAAGACGATGGTTGACAATGGAAGCTCGGTGAACGTCCTGTATAAAACGGCCTTCGGGATGATGGGGTTAAAGTAAAGCCATTTGCGTCCCTCGAACGAACCATTATATGATTTTACGGGCGATTCGACCATCCCCCTGGCACTGATCATACTACCTCTCACCTTAGGGGAGCAAGGTCGGCAAGCGACCATTATGGCCGATTTTCTGATCATCGAGTGCCCCACGACTTACAACGCCGTCTTGGGGAGGCACGCTCTCAACGATCTAGAGGTGATCTCCTTTACAAAACACCTGACCTTGAAATTTCCTACCCCAACAGGTGTGGGACATCTATATAGGGAGAAGAAGGTGGCCAGGTCATGCTAGATCAGATTTGGCATGAGGGAAAAGGCAACTAAAGCCAAAGCTGCGACTGCAACACCCCTCCAATGATAATGACACCTTCGCTGGCCGCGCCTAGTAACGATAGTCGCGAGGAAAGGACTCATCACTCTAGGAAAAGCCATTAAGGTCCGGACATCACGAGATAACACAGAAAAGCAAAAAAAAAAAAAAATTCTTCTGTAAAGTTCATCTCGATCAATAAAGACGCACTTTTTCTATCTTAAAGTTCTCACATCAATATTGTCTGCTCGACCTTGAGACGCCAGGGGGATTAGCAGATATGGAAAAAAAAAATCCAATCCCCCGGCAACGAAGAATCGCCTCTTACAGGCTCATTAAAGAGAGTTTCATACTTTTGAACCTACGAGCACGCCACGAGCTTGTAAATGAGAAAACCTCATACTTTCAAACCTCCAAGCTCACTGAAAAACTGAGCATATACATTGGCAAAACTCGCAAACCTGCTCTTGGTGACAAACCTAGAGCTGTAGACATTGGCAGTACCCGCCTATCTGAGGGCTGATGAGCTCTCAAACCAGCGAAGCGAATATAAACACTAAAGTTGGAATCCTTCCTTGCCCGCCTAAGTATTGACAGGGACTCGCTGATCTGGGCCGCCAAAGAGCTCCAGAAGCAGCGAAGTCAATACCTACGACAAACAGCCTTCTCGAAGAGTTGTATAAATTAGCGAGATCTCGCTAAGGGACCACATGCCCCCATACTAGCACAGTTAGTACCTACAAATAGCCGGCCTTCTCTAGGAGTTGCGCTAAAGGTTGACAAGACTCGCCAACACGAGAAGCTCTTCAACTCTCCAACTCGCGAAGTGAACCCCTTATGAAGCAACAAAGTTCAAGGGATACCCGCGAGGTAACAAGCTTGTAAGTCCTTAAAATGACTAAGGCCGCTAAAGCACACTCAACGGAAGGATTTCCTCGAGCTAAAAGTCTACTACGACTCCCTGAAGAAGACCGCTTACCAGGTTCTATCTTCATATGTATTCGTGTTTAAAATGTTACTTTACTGAAAGTTTTTGAGCACACATCTATATAGAGCTAGTAAAGAAAAAACATGAGTATAGCGTGGCATTTAGCAGAAAATAGAATTTATTATTAAAGCCCTAGAACGGGCTGATATTACAATAAAGCCAGGTATATAGAATCATCGCAATTAGGAAATTACAACCATATAATCAGTAAAAAGGGCAGCGTGAGTACAAGCGATTCTCTCAAGGAGAGGTCAAGAGCTACTAAGAAGCAGCAGTGGCTGGTGTCTCAGTTTGCTGACAAGTCGCTTTAAAGTATCCTTCAGAACCCAAGTCGCAGCACCCTACAAGTACATTTTTCATTTCCGGCGATGATAACGGAGCCGTTGAAAGCAAGAGGAAACTGTCTGACAAAACCTCATCAAACCTACTTATCTGAACTTAATAATGAGAAGCTTGCATACAATGGGGTGAAAAGTTTTCTTATTGTTGAAATTCCACCACAGAACATGCTTGAGTTCACCGACCTGATCGAGGTGTCACATTAAGACGCTTATATAGCTCGAGTTCACTATCGTACTTGAGAAATTGTGTGGAAAGACTTACATATCCCAAGTTCACTATCGTGCTAGAAGAGTCGTGTAGAGAAGCTCACTTACGATGGGTCATTTATTGTAGGCCTTCAGCCTCAGAACAAGTTTGAGTTCACGGTAATATATGGCAGTCACATGGAGGAAAAAATAGAGGATGGGGAGATTGATATGTGTGAGGTTCGCACTAATCAAGAGAAACAAGCTCGATCAAGAAGGAAGAATCGTGGTGAAGGTGAAAAAATCGCAATAGGGTGGCAACCTCACTATAGCTGCATCAAAAAGGTGGGGAGGCCACAATAGGGTGGCAACCTCACTATAGCCGCATAAAAAAGAAGGTGGGGAGGTCGCAATATATGAAGAGGAGGAAGAGGTTCGACAGAACTAACCATGGGAAAACTCTTAAGCTTGACCATCACCTCCGTCCTGGGCACCTTGACCCTCTTCAGGTTCTTCGATAGCACCGGCAGCTTGCAGTTCCTCAAACCCTCTAATCAGTTCCTCAACAGGTGGGCCAAGAGAGACTAACGGCAAGTGTGGATGATGAAGCCAAATACTATAAAGGAGATCATGCTGGGCCTCGTCAATCACGACCACTTTCTCCTCTTACTAACACCTCTCCCTCCGGGAGAACTCCTTATTACTTCTAGCTAAGTCCTTTTTTAGTTTCTCCATTTGTCCCTGGACTTGAGCCACTTCACCATGGGCCCGCTCAGCGTTGGCCTTCTTTTCATTTAACGCAGTAGCCGATTCTTTCAGCTCCATCTTTAGGGCCCTTTTGCGGGCACGTAGTTTCTCGAGTTCCGCCGTCAGCTCCTTCTCACGACTTCCAGCAACAGCAAGCCTCTGCTCCATCTTCACAAGTTCGTCATGAAGAACCCTCATTTCCGCATTATTGTCTTCAAATTTAAGCATGTTTTTATATAATAAAAAGGCGAACTAAAAAAAGAAAGAAACAAAGGTGAATAGGCCGTAGGAAACAAAACATATATATATATATATATATATATATATATATACACACACACACAGAGAGAGATGTATATAAAACGCGCAGCTTACTAGGAGAGTATCGCGAACTATTGTATGGCAAAGATCCGGACTTGTCCTCCTTGATGCGCTGGCTTAGGCCCTCGGTGAGGAACTTCTCGTAAATCATTGATGCTCGATCGAGATATTCCTTCGCAACCCGCACCTGATGAAACCAAATTTTAATTAGGCTAACCAAATCTGAGGGGTTTTATATGAATAATCGAAAATAATCGAACTATTGTATGGCAAAGATTCGGACTCGTCCTCCTCGATGCGCTGGCTTAGGCCCTCGGTGAGGAACTTCTCGTAAATCATTGAAGCTCGATCGAGATATTCCTTCGCAACCCGCACCTAATGAAACCAAAACCTAATGAAACCAAATTTTAATTGGCTAACCAAATCTGAGGAGTTTTATATGAATAATCGAAAGTAATCAAACCTTAAAAATTCAGTTCGATTTGGTTCGGTTATCTCGGTTTGGGTCTTATTGGGCCTAAATTGTATACATGGGCTTAAATAGACCTTTTGGGCCAAATTTTTTTATTTTTTATTTTATCCAATTATTTTTATATTTTTATAATATTATATCCATATACATTAAAATTTAGGTAGCGGCGACGAGTGGCGAGCAACAGCAACGAGGCCTTTATTCAAATAATAAATGTATTCATCCAAATAACAAATAACACATAACAATACACATCCAAAAAAAAAAAAAAATCAAAACAAGTGAGAAAACAACATATAGGCGAGAAATTGATGATGAAATGGAAATAACAAACATGAAATGGAAATTGATGATGAAATGGAAAAAGCAAAACAAGTGAGAAATTGATGATGATAACAGATCTTACCCAGGCCAAGAGGAAGACGAAGAGACGGCGATGAGGAGGAGACGGCGACGAGCAGCGTGAGGCGACGACGGGCAACAAGCTGTGTGGCGGTGAGATGTGGTTGTGCGGTGCGAGATATGGCTGTGCGATGGCGAGATCTGGTTGTGCGACGGCGAGAGAGACTTGAGAGGTAAGGTGGAACCCTAGGTGAGGCTGGGAAATGTTTTCTGATATGAGAGTGTGCGGCGCGAGGGATTATCCCAGTAAAAGCAACCCTAGGTTTTTTTTTTAAATTTTTTTTTATATTTTATATACTTCTTCTTCTTGTTGATTATTTTAATTATTTTTTAATTGTTTTAAATGATTTAATGAGAAAAAGAGGAATTTACCCTTTCCACAGTGCCAAACCGTTAACTTTATGGTTAGTTAAGACGAATTTACCCTTTCCACAGTGCTAAACCGTTAACTTTATGATTAGTTAACGGTTTGGTCAACAATTTTTACGGGAGGTTTATGCAATAAAAGAAAAAGATGTCAACATATACAAAAAACACAAAATGAAAGAGATACGAGTGTAATTAGCCATAATTTTTAAATCTATTTCTGAAAAAAAAAGAAAGTTATAGTGGCAGTGTTATTCTCCTCAAATGCGTACAATTTGGTGTTATTTATACCAACAACTTTTTATATAGTTTCAAAAAATAAAATTCCTTAACTCGGTGGGTACCAAAATCTGAACCGAATCAAACCAACACGGAATAAAATCGAAAAGTGTAGTTTGATTCGGTTCATACACTTAAATTAAAAACTGAATTAATTTCAGGTTTAGTCGGTATTGGATTTTCAAAATTGGATTGAGCCGCTAAAACGTTATATGAAAACTTAAAAAATTTGCAATATTATTACTTATTAGGTATGATTTATATTTTATTTATTATGTTTGATTTTAGATTTTTCAGATAAAAAATCAACCAGTATGAGTCCAAAATTAGCTTTTACAACCCATTAAATTTAAATATATGTAAAAAACCCATTGGCCCAAGACTGAAATGAACTAAACCGAATCAAACCGAGTAAAAAATCATGGTTCAAAATTTCAATTCAGTTCAATACGATTTAAATTTTTAAAAATTGAAAAATTTTCGCTTTGTTTATCGAACCATGCCTACCCCTAATTCTATCATTGTGCACCAATTACAGCAATATTGTAAGGAACTGTGATACTACTGCAGTACCGTAGCATCACCCCGAAAATAAATATGCATCTGATTCTAAAGCACAAATTACAGTAAGCACTGATGTTTACAACGATCCAACTCTTCTTGGAGTTGCTCTATTATCTTATCTTTATCAGCAATGATCCCTCTAAGTTTAATATTGTCATCCCGCAGAGCTTCAAGCTGACATATTACACCTTCAATCTGAGCTTCAATGGTCTCATCGCTCAACTCGAAAGCGCTCTCTACAACCCTCAAAACGCGCCACAAACTGACCACCATAAGCAACCCTCCTCCCTTCCTCTCAATAAATCCTTCCAAAATCACCGCCCCAATCAAAACTACACCATCAACAACATAACCTGGCCGCCTGAAGAATGCACCACCCAGCCCTACAGCTAGTGCCGCCGTCTTAGCCAAAAGTAGTGCTAGAATTGCAATCCCCACCCAGTGGTACCAAACCTGTTCTGGGTATATATTTTTTGGCATGCACGAAAATAAAGAGGAAGAAAGTTCAAGAACAGTGATGATGAGATCCAAAAGAAGCAGCAATATCGAAATTACTCCGACTGAAGTTGATTCTAGGAAACTGGTTAGCTCTTTTCTCCAGGAAGCTATAGTTTTGAGGTTTTGTTCTTTAATGGGATTGAAAAAGAGTTTCCATTTGGTCCTTCTGGAACATATTTTAATTATGTTTTGGATAGATTGCTCAACTGATTCAATGGAGATTGAGTTGATGGGAGGTTGTTGTCGTTCGATTTGGGAGGAGATAGTAGTGATGAAATTTGGAGGGTTCATTATATTTGTGAGAGTATAAAGATTTGGTGGGGATATTTAATGAGAAAAACAAGGATGAGAGGAGAGTTGTTTCAAAAGGCAAGTAAGATAAAAAATATTTGCACGCTTTGGGGTCACGTTGACGGTGAGAGCCACGTACATCCTACATTAATGAACTGGGGTGGCGCCTGTAATGGACACACTGAATGGTAAGTTTATGAAAGAAAGGAGAAGCCACAAGGGTTAGGTTAGGATTTAGTCCCAATCCAGACCAAACCAGTTCATTCCAGTCTAATTCCAGGACTTAACCCAATCTAAGCCAATCCTGTCTACCAAACAAGCCCTTATCTCTCTCTCTCTCTCTCTCTCTTTTTTTTTTCTCCTCTTTCTCCTCTTTTTGTTTTTGTCGATTTCCAACTTTGTGACTCTACAATCCTTCACATTTGTCTCTTGGTAGAGTACAAAGCTACTGTTTCTTCTTTAGCTATATGGAAATTTTATATAAGTAAATATTTCTCTTGGAAGTGGATTTATGTTGATTTGAGAGGTGTATTGCTTGAGATTGGTGCTTCCGTGATCTATTTTACTATATTTCACCATCTTTGGAGTTGAAAACACGTATTAGAATATGAATAAATCTTTCTTTTTCTCTCTGAGATTGGTTTTTTTTGTGATCTAATTTATTTCCATGAACTGTTTCTTAATGTTACCTTGAATTAATTTAGTTACCGTGAACTATTTTAATTATCGTGACCGTGAACTATTTTAATTATCGTGACCGTGAACTACTAAGAATTTTTACTCTGAACTAATTCAAAAAATTATGTTTATTTTTTAAACTACTATAGTGTTAGACTGTTGATATCATATAATGGACGATGAGAGGAAACACCAGACAACATATTTTGATATGTTGGTTTTGATACGAAAAGGGTACTACTGCATAAGAATTTGACATACGAGCAGTTGATAATGATCATGAATGGTTGTAAAAGTTGATCCAAATAAATATGATTTGGATCTTAAAGCACTTAGTGTTGGTCAAGGGGTCAGATGTAAAACTATCCTTAATGATGATGATGTTCATTTATGCTACATGAAGATAAGAACCTACAGCAAGTATGTGTTTTACCAAGAGTTGATGCAACAAATGCTGTAACAAGAGCTAAGCACTTTGCTTCATTCAGTAGTAGTAACCAATTATTCAATCCTTCCCCTTCAATCCAACTTGTAGTCCAACCATAGCACAAAATTGTTATTCAAATGGTGATATTTGATAATGCAATTCCTTCAAATGATGAAAATCATGTTGATATGCTTGTAGAACCCTATGTCGACTTGTATGCATAACCTCTTGCAGACCCCGTGTAACCCTTTGTAGATTCATATGAAATGTGTGAAGAACCTTACCCTTCTAGAGGCAATGGAGATGAGGAGTGCAACCGGGGTGTGGCAAGAGATATACCTCGGTATAATGTTAATGTCAATTTTGCTAGCTCTTCTGGTCTTGTACAATGGGTAATTCCGGGAGCCAACTTATACTCGTTTAGGGAGGTTAGCAGCAGGGAACTATCTACAACTATCATTCTTATTTTTAAAGGTCAAATTCATTCTCGTAAAAAAGGATTTAAAATGGTTATTGGGACTTTATGCATAGGTAAAAGTTTAATAGAATGTGAAGAGATTGAGTAAGTCTATGTTTCATCTTGTTTGCAAGATCGATTATTACTAATGAAAATGTCAGGGGTGAGGATGAGAGATATGACGTACTTTCAAGTTAGAGAATTTATTTACCAATATTCTTGTCCACTAGAGGAGGTTTGTAGGCGACATAGGCAACCCAATACTATTACAATTGATGAATTAGTAGCTCTAACACTCCAACATTATGATGGACGCATTAAGCGCCCAAGTACATAATTGTAGATATGACAGAGATGTTTTGGAATTCAGATTATGCATAGTAAAGCTCGAACTGCATTAAAGTATGCATTGACACTGACATACGGGTCCTCTGCTGAATCGTACTAGTGAGTAGTGTCTACCATTATATTGTTGTGTCGTGGAGCAACAAAATTCAAGTACTGTCACAAATATGAAAATCAATGCTGACAGTAAATTTATGTACTTTTTATGGCTCTAGGTGTTTTGTTGAGAAGTTTACGTAATTTCATGCGATTAGTTATTGCAGTTGATCGAAGCCATCTAAATGGAAAACAAAGGGGTACCATGTTTGTGGTGGCATGTAAGGACAATAATGAAATGTGTATCTTTGGCATTTGGGTATGGAGACTCTAAAAATAATTTGGTGTGGGGGTGGTTCTTGTCCTCATTAAAGAAGGCTATTGGCATTGTCGAGAACTTGGTTATAATTTCACAATGCCATCGGAGCATCAAAATGGAGTTGCAGTTGTTTGCAAGAGTGACACATTGTTTTTGTGCTTGGCACTTATCACAAAATGTGAGGAAACATATTATCGGGAGGACCAAATAAGAACCTGTGCAGCAACGACATCAAGGACAGTTTCCAAGCGTCATCGGGACATCAAAGTGACCAAGTAAAAGCTTGGCCTACACAGCCTCAACCCAAACATCAACACCGCCAAAGTATCTCTGGTGGATGCCACCCTCCACCAGTTGATATTGCTTCGTATCGGTACTTAACAAACTTTAAACTTGTGATCAAGCAAAACTCCATTCTCGAAAGACGGACACTATACTTTCCCAACCACAATCGCATTTTATCCTTCAGTCCATCATGTCAGATTTCTCTCAAAAACCAGCTAGTGCACAATCATACACGATAATGCCATGTGATGGTGAATCCTAAGGAAGTAGCTGAAACATGACTCCATAAATCGCCTCTTTTATTGCCCTCCATCGTCGATCCTTGATAGTGCTCTATCAATCATCTATAATGTATAGATGTGGTTGTGATGATTTATTATACCACTTCTGTCCTCAAGGGTTCTTAACCTCTTGTTGCAATTTACCATCTGCAACATTCAAAATCAAGAAAATTAGTGTTTCCAATGGATCACAGACAAAACAATAGTTCACGGATAAAGAAATAATTGACGGACAAAAAAGTAGTTCAAGGACAAAAGAAATTAGTTCACTATTACATAGATTAGTCCATGGTGACATACAATAGTTCACGGAAAATGAAATAGTTCCCGGACAAATCAGATTAGTTCACGGAAAATGAAATAGTTCCCGGATAAATCAGATTAGTTCACGGTTAGATTCAATATTTCATGGACAAATGATATAGTTTACCAACAAAACAATTAGTTCGTGGACATGATAAGAGTTAACAATCAAAGCCAACACACTCCATGGATACAATGAAATAGATCATGTCAACAAAAGCAATTCATGGATAAGTAAAATAGATCACAGACACCAACAGATCAAGAAACAAAGTATTTAGACATTTTCACATTCAATATCATTTTCAATTTCCCGAACACAAAATCTAAGCAATTTTACCCAATCCTCAAACTTCAAACCCTAGCATTTTCACTAATACAATCCTCAAACCCAAAAATCAATCCAGGACATTCAAACCCAAACCCATCAAAACCAATACCTCACATTTCATATTCCACAACATTATTTTTGGAAGAAAAACCCAACCTCTATATCTTCGGCTTTCTCTTCTCAGCGCGACAATGGTGGCCTCCCTTCAAATCCAATCAACACGTCAATGGTGGTCCGACTCAAAGTCTTAGTTAAAATTGGCCGTCTAAGTTTGGGAAACAGTGGCACTCAAAATTCTCTCTCATGTACAAGGTTGGGATTGGGTTGCCTGACATTCCTCTCTCTATCTGTTAAAGTAGAGTTTGACTTTTCTTTTAAATTTTTCGTTTTTGCCCGACAGAGGAAGAGGTATTTTTATCCCAAAACAGATTTTAGGTGATAAAAGTAGGCGTGGGCACGGTTCGAATCAGTACAGTTTTTGGTGAAATCGAACCGACTCAAAATTTATACGGTTTTTGAAAAATTAAAACTGAACCAAACTGAATTGAAGGTGTAAACTAAACCGAACCAAACCGAAGTAATACAGTTCAATTCGATTCGGTTCAATACAGTTTTGGGACTATTAGGCCTTTTTCATGTATTGATTCCGAAGAAGCCGGAGAAGCTCGCTAAATATAAACGAATCATTGAGGAGCTTCTGGTGAGTTTCAGACTCGTTCCTGATCATAAAAAAGTGTAGCAACTCGACGAAGAGTGAGACATCCAGGAGGTTGTTGAGCCGCATACCTTAAGCTCGGAGGACGAGGAAACTGAGTTTGACGAGCAGGCTTAGGAGCTAGCCCGTAAGCGGCCTTGTCGTCAACAACAACAACAGCAACAACAAACACAATATCAGCAGAAGAAGAAGAAAACGCAGCAGCAACAACAACAGTAGCCAAGCCAAGAAAAGACGGGGAAGCTGCAAGTACCAAAACGCCTTGCGGGCAGTGGGGGTACTAGTGCCTCTCTCTCTGTGACGCCCTTAAAGAAGGCTGAAGTAAGGGTACCTAGCCAGGGCGGCTAGCCCTCACTTCTTAAGGGGCCGCCTCCATCTTTCCCATCTTCTCTTCCTTCTCTCCCCTCAGCTAGTAGCAGCAACTAAGGGAAAGAGGTGGCCCTTGAGGGCCAGGTCGCTGCAGCGGGATAACTCATTGAAGGAGGGTCCCCTGTTCGCTCTCTCGAGGTGACCTAGGTTGATACGACCGGGGTCGCTCTTTCTTCCTTGGTTCTTGGTCCTACCACGAGGGAGTTCATTGCTCGGGTTCCGGCTATGTATGAAGACTATCTCACAAGGGGTCTAGGCAATCGCATCAAGGTGGACCAGGGAATGGAGCTCTGTCATGCTTTGTTCCGCTATGGTCTTATGGTGAGTACTAATTTGTGAGTCTCTATTCTTCATTTATAATAAACTTTTATATTCACCCTTTTTTTTTGTTTCAGTTTGCTTTTCTTGCAAATAAGGATGTGCTCGAAATTGAAAGAAGCGAGGCAAAAAAGAAGAAGCTTCGTAAGGAGCTTGAGAACATAAGGAGTGAGCTCGTTGCGAGGGTGAAGCGTGAGAAACAAATGGTCGCCAGGGCCGAGAGGTATGAGACCCTTAGAGCGGATATGGATGAGTCCGCAGTTACGTATAAGGAGAAAGTCTGCGATTTGAAGGCCAAAATTGAGCGGACTAAGAGCGATCTATAACACTCCTTTGAGCTCCTTGCCAAGAAGGATAAAGCGCTCGCTTAGAAGGACAAGATCTTAGTGGAAGAGAATGAGGCGATACAAGATGACGCTCAAGGCGACCTCCTCTATAGCATCTAGCTGTTATATCCTGCTCTTGATCTTAACTTCCTAAGCCCGGCTGTTGGTGAGATTATTGAGAACTTTAGGGCCATACGAGATACAGAGTAGATAGGAGTGCAGCAGGAAGAGGGTGTATCTGAGGATCCTTTTGGGGGAGGAAATAGTGCATAGGAAAATAACGCGATCTCTGAGTCTGCAGATCCTCCAGTTGTTGCCAGCAACCAAGTCACCCTAGGAGGTGGGGGTCCTTCAACCGGCCAAGTCTGATTCTTCAAGGTTTCAACGTCCATATCCTCCAGCACAGACTTCTATCTTTGGGTGAGGAATGTGACAACTCCATCGGCCTACTAGTTTCTTCTTCCACATTTTGCCAGTGCTTCTTCAACCCAATTGTAGCTGTTTTCCGTCTTATCTTATTTAGGATTTTAATGCAATTTTAAATTTGTTTAGAATTTCATTGTAATTTCAGCTTATTTGGGGCTTCCATTAATGAAATTTTATTTTAGGTGTTGAATATTTTCTTTATTTGCCCACTTTAAATAAACATTTAATGCAAATAATTATACACAACTTAAACATTTGCACAAATAAATTGACAAAACCTGATAAGTGCGACCTCGCGGGTATGAAGTTTACTCTTGTTCATAAGCTCCTTGTCTCGCCATTTCTGCCAATTTTGTACAACTCTTTAGGGAGGCTTGTTACCATAAGTAATGACCTCGCTAGTTTGAGATCTCATGAGCTTTTAGGTTGGCAAGTCTTTTGTCAATTTTGTACTTAAATTTGTTGTGAGGGATTCCACCTTGATTGTTTTTATTGACCCCACTAGTTTGTGAGCTCATCAGCTCTCAGGTTGGCGGGTTCAATCAATTTCTACATCTCTAGGTCTGTATTTCTATTGGCCCCTCTTGTTAGATAGCCCGTGCGCTTTTAGGTTGGCGGATTCCGCCAATTTTTATATTCAATTTATAGCGAGCTTGTAGGTTTGAAGGTAGGAAACCTTCCCGTTAATAAGCTCGCTTAGTTGACCTCGCTGGTTTGTGAAGGGAGTTTTAAAAAAACTTTTGATTATCGTATAACATGCGGAATTGGGTTTCGAAATTTTTTTTTTATATTGAAAACCTTTTTCAATCAGGAACGAGTTCCTGTATATACGCAGAAAAAGATTTCATGAACTACATATCTTTTTCTTGATTTTCCTTTTACTGATTCCTCGATCTACTACCAGATCTTCCGAGCTATGACCCGCGGTCTGACAACGTGTGTGTGGGCATGTCACGGCAAAAGATGGAGGTCACGTGAAAAGAACACTGGCCGAATCCTGCAAAAAAGGGGAGAGTCAGAAAAAACTTTTTTTTTTCTTTTCTCTCTTTGGTGGCCGAACTCTTTTTTTTTTTCACTTGTATGCTAGGTTAGGTTTTTTCCTAACGATATAACACTTATATAGTAGTCCTTTAGGGTTTTAGTTTGACCAAGTCAAAATAGGATTCTAAATCCTATTTATTTTTAGTCTCCATAAAGACTAGAATCTGTGACCTTTTGGACTATTAAAATAATCTAATTATTTTAATTCTTTTGTCCTAGTCATTATTTAATCACATGACCTCATATTTAATAAATAGAATTAATAATTAATAATTATTATTTTCTATTATTTTATTAAATATTTAATTAATTAAATAATCACATTATTTAATTATTCTCTTTTATTTAAATCGCATTACTTTCGTAACACTATTAATTGGACCATCCAATTAATCTACCGTGACCCTCGTTATCAACAACCATAAGGGCTAGTAAGGGGACCTAATGGACCCATAGTTTTGAGCTATAATAATACTTAGTAATATTAATTAAAACTCTTTAATTAATATTTCACGATTATTAACCTTGGAGTTATTCCACTAAAAACCCGAGGCTGCACTCTCAGAACTGTAAACGTGTTTATACAATCTGAAGTCTCAGTGTCCATTAATATAGCTAATTGCATATAGTGTGATTCTCCACAAATAGTTCATAACTAAAGCTGGGTCATAAAGTCTGTTATACCCCTCTAGAAATATCTTTTCCTTTAAGTACCATTGATTCTCTAATGAACAATTAAATCCTGTCTTCCTCACGAAAGAAGGAGAGTGCTCATAATTGTTCAAGCCCCGAATCAACCCTTAAGGGAACTATTCATCTACTTCAATCAAGAAGGAGTAGATTTTACTATTGTGTTCAAACCTTCTCAGTCACAAGCCAAACCGCAGCTCCAAGATATGGAGGTATTGGTCGAGATTTTCATCAACCTCACTCATGGTAAATCAAAAGCCACGATCTAACCTGAAGGAGTAGATAAGACACTCACGATTAAGATCACCTATAAATAGCCATCGTTTATCGATTATATATGAATCTCATCTACTAACGGATCTTGGTGAGAGATTCATATAAATCGTGGCCCAGTCCTATATGATCTCATCATATAAGGTGCCTCCATTCTCATGTCAATTACATGAGCGGTCTAGGATAAGACCACAGTACTTTACAAAATGGACCGCAGCAGTAGATCAATCACAAACAAAGTACCCAGCTTTGTTCGCTCTCTACGGACTCTTCAGATTGCACGTCTCAAAAATGAATCCTCTCTGTATATGACCATTATATACTTATTATGAGATTACATCTTGCACTCTAGGATGTTCTTGCACAATACGAATGTATTACTGAACATAAAATATTTTATGAACTTGAATAATAATCTGAATAATTCTTATTATTGTCTTTAACTATTTATAATTACAAGTTTTAGGGCATAAATCCCAACAGTTTGAAGGTGGAAGACCTTCTTGTTTGCGAGTGTTGCCAACACTTGGAGAAATTTTTGAGAAATTTCTTCTAGTTCCAATTTATATTGCATTTGTGTGCTGATGTTTATTCCCCTAGCCCCTCAAGGTCGAGAGTAATAATAATAGGACATGAGAGCTTGCATAAAAGGACAGCTTTATTAATAATGAAGTAAATACAATTACTACTAGTAATATTTCCTTAGATGTTTTGCGTTCCAAATTTGTGGAACTCGAGCTCTATTGACATTCACGAGGTGATAAGCTTCGTTGTCCAGGTCTTCATCAACCACATAAGGACCTTCCCAGTTTGGGCCCAAGGCTCCCTCTTGGGGGTTGCGAGCTCCAAGTAGGAGTAACTTTAGAACGAGGTCTCCTTTTTTGAATACTCGTGGCCTGACTTTTCTGTTATAATATTTGGCCACCCTTTGCTGGTACACAACTACCCTTAGGCGAGCGGCGTCCCTCTTCTCTTCGACGAGGTCGAGGCTAGCTGCGAGCAGGTTTTCATTATACTTTTGGTTGAATATAGTCCTTTTGTGCGTGCTTGCTACAGATTCAGCTAGAATCATGGTTTCTGTTCCATAAAACATGGAGAACGGGGTTTCTCATGTGGTGCTCCTCGCAGTGGTTCTATATGACTATAGTACCCTGAGGAGCTCGTCTGCCCAAGCCCCATTTTTCCCCACTAGCTTCATCTTCAAAGTATGTTTGATAATTTTGTTTACAGCCTTTACCTGCTCGTTTGCCTGTGGATGGTCAACTGCGGAGAAGCTCTTAGTTATGGCTAGGTCTTCACAGAACATCCAGAACCTTTGGCTTTCAAACTGTGTGCCATTGTTTGTGACGATCTTCTAAGGGGTCTCTAAGGAACGCTAAATCTGTTCACGATTTTCTGCCTCATGAAGTTTTCTATCAATTTCGGCTATTGAGATCTCACTGAGAGCTTCTACCTCTACCCATTTCGTAAAGTAATCCACCACCACCATTGCGTGCTTGCAGTTACCGCGAGCTGTGGGTAGTGGTCCAATCAAATCCATCCCCCATATAGCAAATGGCCATAGGCTGACTATCGAATACAAGAAAGCAGGGGGAGCTCGGGGTACATTGGAAAATCTCTGGCACTTGTTGCATTTCTTCACAAGATCGATGGCATCCTACTTCATTGTGGATCAGTAAAAACCCTAGCGAAGTGCTTTGTTAGCTAGGGAAAGTCCCCCAGCATGGTTGCCACAGAAGCCCGTGTGAATGTCGTTGATGATGGGAACAACGTCTTCTTTGTCTATACATCACAGCAACGGGGTAGAGAATTCTCATTTTAATAACATGTCATCGTAGATCATATACCTTGCTGCTAACATCCGTAAGCATCGAGCTTCATTTTTGTCTATGGGCAGCATCCCATTGGAGAGGTAGTTGATGAGAGGATTCATCCACGAGTGTGGTGCGGTTTTGATTACCATGGTTGTCTCCTTGGTCATTATACTGGGCTCTAGTAGGTGTTCCACTGGCACAGCACTAAGTAAATTTGTGTCTTTTGTAGTCGCTAGGCGAGCTAGGGCGTCTCCATGCACGTTCTGGGCTCTCGGGATCTGCTGGATCTCATGCCATTGAAACTTTTTTAGGAACTCACTGGCCTTCTACAGGTAGGCCGCCATTTTTGTGCTGCTGGCTTGGAACTCCTTCTTCACCTGATCTTAACCGTCTGTACCTGTAGTTTTTTAACTAGACATAGCCCAGCAAGAAGGGCTTCATATTCTGCTTCATTGTTGGATGCAGTGAAGCCAAACCGCAGCATGCAGTGGATCTTGTGCTCCTCTGGACTGATTAATATAATGCTAGCTCCAGCCATTCCTTTGCCTGAGGATCCATCGATGTATAGCTCCCACAAGGGAAACTTTGGTGCTTTCTATTCGTCTCTGAGCGAGGAGGTAGGAGGGGAATTTCCTGTTGGGGCTTTCCCCATTGAGTCTCCTCCTCCAAGCCTGCAAATTCTGCCATAAAATCTACCAAGGCTTGGGCTTTGATGGCTGCTCGTGGTTTGCACTCTGGGTCATATTGTGCTAGCTTGATTGCCCACTTCATCAGCTTTCCCAAAGTGTTAGGCTTCTACAAAACCTGTCTCAAAAGGTAACTGGTAAGTACCTCGATGATGTGGGCCTGGAAATAAGAACACAACTTTCTTGATGCTACCACCAAGCAATAGGCAAGCTTCTCCACCTACGGGTATCTGCTTTCATCGTTCTGCAGCCTTTTGCTCATATAGTATACTTGACACGTCTAGAAAATGGATTTCTACTCCCAAGTGCAGGAGTGTCGGAGTAATAAATTAACCCGGTGAGGCCGGGATCGATCCACGAGGAAGAAGATTTAGATCCTGCAAAAAACCAACAAAAATCTACAAGGAAAATATAATAGGAAAGAAAATATTATGAAATGAAGATATGTATAATGGTGAAACAAATTAAATTAAAACATGCTAAGGTTAGAGGTTCCACTCTTGGTATATTGTTTAAGTTATATTTAACTCCTTTTTATCACTCAATTGGAATCCACACACAAAGGAGGTTCCAATCGGAAGTTAAATCATTTAAGTTCTTTACACATCTATCAAGTTATATTTCTTTGCTTTTAGTTATATTACAATAGATACTCTATACTTCTTATGTTAAATGGGTTCAAGTACTTATTGTGCCAATCAACTACCATAAATCAAGATTCCTTTGCCAGATGCAGGCATAACCATGCGGTTCTAGACGGATTCAAGTATTTATGGTGTTGTATGTCTACAATGAATCAAGAATCCTTGGTCAGAGGTGCAGGTATAACCATGCGGTTCTAGACGGATTCAAGTATTCATTGTGCCAAGAATTGTCTACAATAAGTCAAGATCCCCACTTCACATAAGAGTAAGAGATGAAAATTCAATTCAATTCAATAAGAAAAGTAATATAAAGCATGTAGATAAATTTACACAAATGAATATAAACTTTAAGACCATGTTAAGAGTTAAATAAATCTTTATTCACATACCAAGAGCTTCACCCTTCACCTTAGTAAAAAGAGAATTTAGCTACTAATGATAGAAGAAAGAAAACAAGTAGAGAAATAAAATGAGCAAGAGAGAAATTAGATTATCATAAAAGTTCAACAACACAACAATGTAAGGTGAACTTGGCAAGGAACCCAAGCTGCCCTCAAGCTTTTACAAGGCCTCTATTTATAGGCACATTGAGAGGCAAACAAGTCAAAAATGGTAGAAATAAATTAATGCAAGTTGATTGAATTTGGTAAGGTAAAGTTGTCAACTTTGGTGTCTTCCACACATGCACCGAATTGTCCACCGAATTAGGCGCTGCTCCTTTGAAAATTGGATCTTGTGATAAACATCAAAGTTGTAGATAAGTTTCTTATCTTTCTGGAATGATAAGACTCATAATATTTGGAATTTTTTGGAGAACGTTATGGCCCAAAGAGTGACGACTGCCCAATTTACACGGCCATGCAAACCAGTCCAAGGTAATCCAATTTTTGACTTCAAAGGAGTCCAAATCTGACAAGAGTTTACAAACCAAACTTATAGGGCTATGAGTTATCTTTCCAGCACTATTAAGAACGTAGTGATTGGATATTTGAGTGCAAAGTTATGCCCATTACACTGAACCTGCATCAAAATGAAAAGTTTAACAATTAAGTGCAGTTATAAACAAGTTAGGTAATTTGATGACACTAATAGTATAAAATAATGGTTTTAACCTTTATTATTATACAAATTTAAGTGTTCATCAATACTAGTAGCTGAATTTTATTCTCCTCTCGTACTAGGACCGCGCTTATAGCATGCTGGGTCACTGCCAGGTAAATGGTGAGTGTTTCTCCGTCCTACAATTTTCACAGTACAGGAGCTCGCCCCATGTATTCTTTAAGCTGCTGGAAGGCAAGCTCGCATTCTTTAATCCACTCGAACTTCTTGTTTCCTCATAGCACGTTGAAGAAAGGCACGCATTTGTCCGTTGACTTCGAAATAAAGCGACTTAGTGTTGCGACCTAGCTGTTAAGGCTTTGTACGTGCTTTGGATTGGTAGGTGATTGCATGTCACACAAAGCTTTGATCTTATTAGGATTTGCCTCTATTCCTAGCTGGTTCACCATAAAACCTAGGAATTTCTCATAAGCGACACCAAAAGCACATTTCAGGGGATTAAGTTTCATTTGATAATGCTTTAATACCTGAAACATTTTCTCTAGATGTCCGACGTGGTCAGTTGTATGTGGTAAACGAGGTGTGTTCTTCATCAGGTAGGAACATAGGGATTTGATTGTAGCCCGAGTATGCATCCATGAAGCTTAGCAGCTTGTGTCTTACTGTTGAGTCTACGAGCTGATAGATCCTTGGTAGGAAAAAACTGTCATTTGGGCAGACCTTGTTAAGATTGGTGAAATCAACACATGTCCTCCATTTGTTATTCTTTTTCTTCACCAGCATTGGGTTGGCAAGCTAGTTGGGATAGTAGGATTCTCTGATGAATCCATTGGCCAATAGCTTGTCAAACATACCTCTCTGCATTCATAGTCCTTCTCTTTTGTCTAACTGGCTTGAAGGCTGGGTCTATGTTAAGCCTGTATGCCATCACTTTGGGATCAATTCCCACCATATCACTGTGCGTCCAAGCAAAGACATCAAGGTTCCTTCTTAGGAATATGAGCAGCGTATCCCTTATTGTTGGAGCTAAGTTCGTTCCTAGCTTCAGAGTCCTTACTGGTTTTAGCCCATCTATCTGAACCTCTTCCAGTTCTTCGACTGGCCCAGTGGCTTCATTCTCGTCAATCACTCTTGGGTCAATGTTGTCATCGAGCTGTGGGATTGGTTTGTTACAGGAAGATCCAGTTAATGCATTCATTATTTGCTTGCTGGCTTTGGTCTTTGCGGTTTTTTTCCCGTGTCTCCATCCTGACAGTCTTTTCATAACACGACCTGGCCACCTCCTGTTCTCCATGAACACTCTCTATACCTGTTGGGGTTAGAAACTTTAGGGTTAGGTGTTTCATGAAGGTGATTACCTCCAGGTCGTTGAGAGCAGGCTTTCTTAGGATGACGTTGTAGGCCGTTGGGCAGTCAATGATAAAGAAATCTGCCATGGTGGTCGCTTAACAGCCTGGTTCTCCCAATGTAAGAGGTATAGTGATTAACCCTAGGAGAATGATGAAATCTCCTGTGAAGCCATATAGTGGCTCACCCGAAGGTCGTAGGTGACTCTGCTTTAATCCCATCTCCCCAAAGGCGGCCTTGTATATGACGTTCACCGAGCTGCCATTATCAATTATAGTCATGTAGATGGACACTCCTCTAATTGTTGCATCATTATATGACCAGTGCACACTTCGCATGTCAGCATATGTGAAGGTTACACCTTCTGCCATTGTTCTGCACTGCTTCGCATGTCGCTCGTCTGTACTCACTATTCTCATAGTAGAATGGATGGCTTCTCTTACGTAACGTGCCAGCGACCTATTTGAGGTTCTTGTGAGGTGTGATCCTCCACGGATGGTATGAATCACCCTTACAGCGGGCTCATTTGGGATTGGTTTTGGATGAGCGGGTTCAATCAGTTGTTGTTGCTGTTGTGGCTAATTTCTTGGTCGCACGACGTAATCTCTAAGGCGACCTCGCCTGATCAGGTCTAAGATTGCAACCTTAAGCTCAAAGCAATTGGTCATGTTATGGCCCGCCTCGTTATGGTACGCGTAGAACTTGTTGGGATTTCTAGCCCGCATGGACATTTTCATGGGAGATGGCCTCCCAAATTCTCCCTTGTTCCTCTCCGTGTTGTAGATTTTGTCCCAGGAATCGAACAGTTGGGCATAGGTTTAGTAACGATCTCCGTTTCTTCTTACACCTTCGTTGTTTTTAGCCTCCTTGGCTATTTGGTTTGCTGGAGCTTTATCTCTTTGCGAGCCCCCGCTCCTATTGCGGTCATTATTACCATTATTCCCTTCATTATTTTTCTGCTTATTCTTGTCTTGCGGGCTTCTTCCCCCTTCTTTCCTATTGTTGGGGTTGTTTCTCTTAGGCCCAAAGGCCTCTTCCATGCGGATATGGGTGTTAGACCGCTTGCAGAAGTCTCTAAGGGTCTTAACTGGCTTGCTATATATGCTTCAGTAGAGCTCGCCATCTTTTCGCAGTCCAGCAGTAATGCCTGTCACCACGCTTTCATCTGTGGGACTATCCAGCAGCTTACTTCTCTTTGATAGCAGGCTATACAGTCTTTTAGAGGCTTGTCTGACTGCTGAAAGATGGTCGCTAGGTGACATGGATGAACAAATTGCTTCTTCAGGGCCTAGTATTGGTTCATAAATAGCTCATGGCATTGATTCTAGCTCGTTATACTGCTTGTTTGGAACCCTCTCAATCACTTTCTCGGGATTTCACCCAAGGTCGCTGGAAAGTATCGGCATTTGACCCTGCTGCTCGTTGTGAGGAGGTTCATTTGCACGTTGTAGGCATCTAGATGGTCAAAAGGATTATTGGTCGCTTGATAAAGAGGGATACTTGGCATCTTACAGCGGTCTGGCAATGGCTCATTTTCTATCTCCTAGGAAAACGAGCTCTGCTCTATATACTATCGTTAGGTTCTGCTCCTCTACCTCATTGCTCTAATCGTTCCAGTCTTTGCAGCAATGCGTGATATTCAGGACTTGGAGGGGCTGCCATTGACGCTTTGGGCGTGGCAACACCTTCCCTGTGGGGTGGATTTTACGGATTGGGCGAATGGATAGAATTTCTACCTCGCTGAGCATCACGATGAGGAGGATCTTGCCCGGTGAAGTTGCGTGCGGTACGGGCTGGATTGTCCTGCGCTGAAGGTGATTGTGAAGTACTCTCCACAATCTGCTCGTGGGTGGTTTGATTCCGCAACAAGAGCTGGTAGCCGCTCGCCATTTCTGTTGCCATCCTCTCCAATTCGACCTACCTTTCCACCACCTGTTGAAATCTGGCTACTTGGACGGGCCGGCCTGGTCGTTTCCCCGAAGCTCCATCTGAGGGGGGAAAAGGACCTACTGGTGGATCTGGAGCAGGTGGTGGCATCGTAGGGACAGCGGGGATCACAGATGGAACGAGTGGTGGAATTTGAAACTAATGGGATGCCTCCATATGCCCTCTAATTGGAGGCACATCCCTACTCCTCGTGGCTCTAGAACAAGTTCCTACGCCTCTTGCCATTATTTTAAAAGGATTTTATGAAGAATAAGACGAAGATATTGTTTTTGCTGAAAATGGAGGTTTGATTTCTCAAACGAAGGGCCCTCCTTCAAGTGCCAAAATGTTGACGTACGAAATTAGTCAACGTAATTAACAGTAGTTAAAGTAATAAAACAGTCAGAATAGATTGAACACAAGAGATTTTTAAAGTGGTTCGGCTTGAAATAATACCTATATCCACTGTTTTAGTATTAAAGTTGAGCTCGTTAACAGTGTATGCCGAGCTCGCTCTATGTGTTTTTTCTCAGAATTTTTGTAACCCTTGTAGCAATGATGATCCTCCCATTTTATAATGTGAAGGGATGTAGTCATTTTATTTTACATGGTATCTAATTATAGAAAATTAGGGATTAAATCAAATCCCTAAGAATAATATTCTGATTGAAATACAGTTGCTGAAAATAAGGTGTTTAAGGCTAATTGGAACTCTGCCAGTTGACCAAATCAAATCCCTTTAATCTGGGGATTCTTCCCTATCTGGAGCTTCGAGCTGATCGTTATGCGATCTGGAATGAGGCTGATTCATTCCAGATCACTAAGATGGTGTAACTCGTATAGAGTCTTTACTTCATATTGTTGTAATGGATCGGTTTATCGCATTGGGCTCTATTAGCTTCTTCAGTCTGTTGGGCCTCGTTGATTTATCCAAGCCCATTGGACTTTATTAGTATCTTTGGGTCTTTTGGGTTTAATGAAATTAGGCACATAACAATTCTTATTTATAACTGGTCAAATTGGGACCATAATTTATAGGATATAGTTTTACTTTCTTCAACATTTTCCTTTTTTTTTTTTTTTTGAAGAGAACATTTTCGTTTTTACATGTTTGTGTTTTTGCTTGTTCTTTTGTCAATACACTTGTGTAGGTCTGTAGATAATTACCTTGATTTTGTGTAGATCTACAAAGATGTGTATGAATTTACACAAGTTTGCACTAATAGTTGTTGTTTTTTTTTCCAAATATTTTATATAACATCACAATTTATTGATTTGAAGACTAAGTGTTTGGGTGCATTCAACAAAGTAGAGCGAAAACCAAGGTTTGTGTTCTCTTTGCACAACTATTTGTTGTTAAACAGTCATTAAATTTACTTATTAAATCATAAAAGTGCTTTATCTCTATCATACTCATTTTTATTTTATAGACGAATTCTACAATTACCTGGTTATATATGGTAGGCAGATTGCTAAGAGAAACAAGAATGAATAATATTAAACTTTTTAACATAAAATTTTGACATTATAGAAGTGGCAATTATCAATTTGGTCCGTAATTTTTAGGGAATCATCAATTTTTTAACGCAGTTTCGTTTTTTGGTATCCTTGGACCCTAACTTTATGAAAATGTATTAATTTGGTCCTTCTGTGAGTTAACCGTTAGTCAAACTTAACGGTACTGGGGGTATTTTTGTCTTTAAACTTATCAATGGGTCAATAGTAATTTTTTTAGTGAAATGATATATCTACCCCAAGTTAAAAATTTAAAGTAAATTAAATTTAAAATTTAAAATAAATTAGTTTTTAAAAAAAAAAATTAAAAAAAATTTAGAAAACTTTTTAAAAAAATTTAAAAATTTAAAAAAATTTAAAATATTTTATTTTATTTTTAAAATTTAAAATAAATAAATTTTTTATATTTATATTTTTTTAAAATTTAAACATATAAAATATTTTATTTTCACTTTTCATTTTAAAAAATATTTTAAATATTAATATGAAATGACCATATTACCCTTCTAGTTGTTAATAATCTTTTTATAAAATTTAGGTTAAAATCATAATTTTGACTCATTTAAATAGAGTCAAGGATAAATAAGTATTTTTTCCAATTCTGTGAGGTTTGATCATTAGAAAAATAGTTAAAGGGACCAGAATGATACATTTTCAGAAAGTTCAGGTCCAAGGATATCAATAAACGAAACTGAGTGAAATAATTAATGATTCCCCAAAAGTTAGGGACCAATTGATAATTGCCCTTACTGAAGTATTAAGATTACTCGATGACTATTTTTGTTGGATTTGTATAATATTACTGGCTTGATTGTGAATTAGTTGGTTAATTCATATTTTTACATAATATTATTGTGGAAATAATTGTACATTCAAGTAGAAAAGATCAGATAATTATTGGGTAATTGATTTGATTAATATCTAATAAATGCAGTATAATTAGTGATAATGACATCGCTATCTGATATTTGAATTTATGATAATTCAAATAAGTGATTAGATTATATAGTTTTCTGACATTTGAATTTAGTCAAATACGTGATTGGATCAGTTGGTTAAACGATTAAATAATATTCAAATTTAAATTAAATTTAAATTATAATTGTTGAACAGATGGAACTCTGAGTCTATAAATAACTGATGTGTTTTTCATTTATTTATTCAATCAAAAATATTAGAGCATACAATAAAGAGTGCTAAACACAAAAAGTGTTTTGTTTTATAGTTTGTGTTTTGCGGTTCTTTTTTGGTCTCCAACACTTGCACGGTAAGTTGAGATTGCTTTTATTTTAATTGCTTTCCGACCGGTGGTACAATCCCAAGTATCCTATTTATCCTATTTCCACTGCGATAAATTATTTTTGATAACCAACATTGTTTTTAGAGCAGTATTATGGGATTGTTCCTTATAGGTCGTTTTATTTTTACTGTTGGTGTATTCTTTTTTAAGCTTATGTGATATATAATATCTTGTCTTGGCATCATATATATGTTTTTTTTTTTATGATATTCATGATTAATATCTATTTTTTTTTATTCATGATATATACATAAAAAAATATATTCTATTGTTTCAAACCTTTTCCCTAAAGTTTCTCTCACAATAGTCAGTAGGTGTAGTGGAATTAGTGATGGTGTTGGTTCAGTGCGAACATGAACCGAAACCGGAACACTAGGTTTCGGTTCAAAATCGAAAATCGAACTGGGACCATTTGGTCCTGATTCCGGTTTTTATTGAAAAAGGAACTGGAACCGTCGGTTCTAGAACCGGAACCGATTCCTTTTATTTAAAAAAATGATCGTTGGCCAACAGCTGGCTAGCTGTAAAATTACAGGCAGCCCCCACTTTTCTCTCAAATTACAAAAATGACCCCTCTCCTAAAATCTATATAAACCCCCCTTCCTCACTCATTTTTCACACAATTCACATTTTTCTCTTATTCTTACTCTCTCATATTCTCTCTTATTCCTACTCTCTCAAATTCTCAATTCTTTCAATTATATCATAATTCTCAATTATTTTCATTTTCTTTCAATTATTAATTTTAATTCTATATTTATTTTTTTCAAATTACAAAATTTCAATGGCAAGTTCTGATCCTTCCAGAAGATCAGTTTCCGCCAGAGGAAAGACTCCTATGAATGTTCAAGAAAAACCACGTGATACTTTCTTTAATGAAGCAAATTATCACGACTTTCTATAGTTGCAAGCATTTGAGGAAGAAATATTCGGTAATGAAACTTCTGATCCCCCTCTAAATATTTTTTAACCCAGTTCCACTATTCAAGGCCCCCAAAACCCTTTTAACTATGCAACCAGCCAATCCTAAAATATGCCCGATTTGCGTGATGCTAATTTGCGGAAGTATAAATCTGAACTTTGTAAAGTTCATATGAAGAAGGTGGAAAAAGAACCAGAAAAATTGGTGGTAACTTGCAACTATTGTTCCAAAGAGTTAAAGTGGAACAAATTCGGATGATACGGCTCATACTGAAAATACATCAACAACAGTCATCCAGTCAAAGCATCTCGAGCACGTGGACAACAACAAATTAACAGGTACGCATCTATCTACTAGTAGATTTTAAGTCTTTCATATCAGATATCCAATTTGCATCACGATATCCTTCCAGAACAGCTGGAGATCTGATATAGTGCAAACCATAACTATGAGTATATTATAAGTACCTAAATATTCTTACTATTTCTTTTCAGTGGTCAGCCTCTGGATTACTCGTATATCTACTCAATTTATTAACTGCGTATTATATTATGTCTGGTCTTGTACAACTCATTAAGTGAAAGGAAACATATAATGGGTTTTCATAAAACGTGCAATGGAAAATAAAATAAGGTTTTAAAATTTTTCCTTTTTAGAAAACTATTTTCAAAACGGATCTTGCTTTTGTATACACGCGTGTTATAATTGAAACTACAGTTCACCTGACTGTTTTTCTTTTTTTAGAGATCCGATTCACCACCAATTCTTCTGAACTATGACCCACGGTCTGACAGCACGTGTATGGGCATGTAACAGATACAGAGATGGAGATTGCAGACAAAGGGAGAAGACAACACCTTGTCTTCTTTACCTAGTCGGCCGCACCTGCAAAAGGAAGAAGGGAAGAAAGGCTTTTTTTTTTTTCTCTCTCTTAGCCACACCTTTTTCTTTTTATCTGTAATTGCTTAGGTTTTGTTTTCCTGATATATTTACATACATACATATATATATATATATATATATATATATATATATATCAAGATTCTAGGGTTTAGGTTTGACTAGGTCAAATAAGATTCTAAATCCTATTTAATATCGGTCCCCTCTATAGTTTGAACTTTTGACCTCTAAGACTTAAAATAATCTTTATTATTTTAATCCCCATTGTATTATTGTAACTTCCTTTTAATAATTAAAATAATTAATAATTCTCAATTATTAATAGTTATTTAATTATTAAAATATTAATTAAATAATCATATTATTTAATTAATTTTCTTAATTAAATGGTATCACTTTCGTAACACAATTAACTGGACTCTCCAATTAATTAACCGTGACCCTCGTTACCATTAACTGTAAGGGCTAGTCCGGGACCTAATGAACCTACAGTTTTGAGTTCCAATAATGCTTAGAAATACTAATTAAACTCTTTAATTAATATTCCATGATTATTAACCTCGGAGTTATTCTACTAAAAACCTGTTGGTTCCATTTCTTGATCAAAAATGGATCTTCACTAGTACCTTTATTCACCTACTTGTGTTACATTCTCGGGTAATTATCGGTTTTTTTTAATGTTTTTATTTAGTGTGCATGTAATAAGGTTTTGTGCGTAATTGAAGAGCCTTGGTGGATTAAATTGAAGATTTGGGAGTGCACAGCTGTCATTTTATGGAGGCTGCCATAAATTCTATAAGATGAACTGGGTTTCAAGCTTTATATATATGGAAAGATATAGATGTCTACTTTCCAATGCATTTTACAGTTCATGATTTGGAGTTTTCTAGAGAAAGTTATGGTCATTTTCGTAACAGTGCGCAATCATGAAATTTGGACCGGTATGTAGCGCGACCCGGTGCACGCGACCTTAGGTCGCGCCAGCTGCTCGCGTGCGAAGAAGAAATGCTCCAGTGTGTAGTGCAACCTTGGGTCGCGCCAGCTGCTCGCGTGCGAAGAAAAAGTGCAGTCCAGCAGGTAGCACGACCCAGCGCACGCGACCTTGGGTCGCGCCTGTCCCTCGCGCCCGCAAGAAGCAAAACACCACAGTGTGTAGCGTGACCCAGCGTACGCGACCTTGGGTCGCGCCTCTCCCTCGCGCGCACGGTAATTTCAGCAACCTAGCTGCACTCTATAAATAGAAAATGATGGAGAGAAAGAGGGGATCGACTAAGAGTTCGGCTAGGGCTCTAAGGAGAGGACCAAGAGGAGACCAAGAGAGAAGTGAAGAGGCAAAGGGGGAGAAGAAGATCACCTTGGAGACAAGAGGGTTTAGATTCAATCCTTGAGCCAAAATCTCACCATCAAGCTTGGATTTGGAGAAAGTGGAAGCTAGACAAATTCACAAGAGGAGGAGAACGAAAGTTCATCACACCTAGAGTTTTTCTATTCCTTTCCTTCTTTATTTCCTTGTTTGTAACTCTCTTTGTTAATTAGAAAACATGTTTAGTTTTAAATCTTTGATTATGAACTAAACTTGTAAGTTAGGGTTTTGATTGATTATTTTCTTTGAAACTTGAATGAATTGATTGTTTAATTTGTTGTGGTTGATTATTATGTTGTTGACTGGTATTATTATGCTTAATGCTTTTAAATGTGATGGCCTACATTTAGATGATAAATTGGTTGTGTGTTATGTACTAAGAGGAGACGCCCACAACGTGCTTGATGTAATGTCCACCACAAGTAGAATTAGATAGAGATATACTAATTGGCTTGTGTGATCATATAGGGTGTTTATTGTGACTAATGCATTTTCATGCACTTGGATATACCATCGAGAGATAGGATATTAGTGTATGTGGTAATAGGTCCGATTTACCTCGAGAGGGGACTTTGGATAATTTAGATAAACACGATCATCAACATGAATAATTAAACTACAACAATGTGCTTTTATGAAATTCAATTGGATGGATTAGGTGAATTCAAATACCCTAGCTCATCTCTCAATTTGGTTGTTTATTTCACGTTTTATGTTTGTTAGTTTTATCTCTCTTTTTTTATTTTTAAACCTTCCGATTATCCAAATAGAAGTAGGCTTAGTTAACTTTAGTACTCAATACCTAAATATCCCTGTGGAGACGATAATTTACTGATCATTGTATTTCTTGTGCCGACCCCGTATACTTGCGGGTACAAAAAGGCGTAACAAAACCCGAGGTTGTATTCTTGAAACTGTAGATGTTTTACAATTTGAAATCTCAGTGTCCATCGATATAGCTATTACATATGGTATGATCATCCACGAGTAGTTCATAATTAGAGCTAGGTCATAATGTCCATTATACCCCTCTAATTATATCTTTTCCTTTAAGCACCGTTGATTCTCTAATGAACAATTAAATCCTATCTTCCTTTACGAAAGAAAGAGAGCGCTCATAATTATTCAAGCTCCGAATAAACCCTTAAGGGAACTACTCCTCTACTTCTCGCAAGAAGGAGTGGATTCCTCTATTGTGTTCAAACCTTCCCAGCCATAAGCTAAACCGCAACTCCAAGATACAGAGGTGTTGATCGAGAATGCTATATCGATCTCACTCATGGTATGTCAAAAGCCACTACCTAACCTGAAGGAGTCAGTTAGACACTCAGGATTCAGATCACCTATATACAGCCATCATTTGTCGATATATATGAATATCTTCAACTAACAGACCTTGGTGAGAGATTCATATAAATTGTGGCCCTATCCTATATGATCTGTAACATCCCGGATTTCGGGTAATTAATTTTATATATGTGAAAATAAATTTTACTATTTGAGGGGGTGAAAATGTAATTAAATGATTTCCAGCGGACCAGATTGAATAGTGAAAAATGAAAAATTGAAAATTGGACCAGAGAGCATCGCGACCTGGTCACCGCGACCACAGGTCGCGATAGCTCGCTCGCGATGAAATTGTCAAAGTTTGGCAGTGAGCAACGCGATCTCTAGCGCGACCAAGGCGCGCTCGCGACGAAGGCGGTGCGAATGGTCCAGTGAGCATCGCGACCTGGTGGCGCGACCACAGGTCGCGACGGCAGTCGCGGTAGCGAAAAAAATATAAAAAAAAGAAGAAGCTTCTCGCAGAAGCGAGAAAAAGAGAAACAGCAAGAGGAGATAGAAGCGACCGAGAAAAGAAAGAAAAGAGAAGAAAAGAGAAGAAGAAGAAAGAAAAGAAAGAAGAAGAAGAAGAAGAAGGAGAGAGAAGAGAAAAGGAAGTGTAGGTGAAAAGGAAAGACGAAATCGTAGAACCAACGAAAAACACGGATTCCAGGTTGGTGTACGTTTGTTTTCGGAATCGTTACGAAAAGTCTTTCGTTATTGATTTGTTTTCGTTTTCGTTTCTCATTTTCGTTTCGTTTTCTATTTCGTTAAAAGATTTCGATTTCGATTATTCGTATGAAAAGTGTTTATTTTATATGAAAAATCGATGATTTGTAGATCTATGGTTGATTTCGGACCGATTTTGTGATAGATCGTATTTCGATTTCGTTTTCGTTTCGTTTCGATTTCGTTGTAGTTTTCGATTCCGTTGAACATCTTCGTTTTCGATCTTTGTATAAAAAGTGTTTATTCTATATGTGAAATTGATGCTTGATACACTTGATTGCATTTCGAATAATTCGAATTTGTTTTAAAGAGTTGATTTAGACTTTTATATGGTTATTGTTTATTTTCTTGAAGAATATTGTATAAAAATTTGAGATGTGTTGATTAAATTTTGATTTTGGACTTGATTGTGGATTTAGTTTATTGTAACGGCCCTAGGATACTTAGACATAGAAATGGATATAGGAGGTTGGTATACCAGCTGGGTTTTACTGAGCAGTACTGCGCCGTTATTATTGTGTGATTGTTGTTGCGGGGCAATCTCGGACAATCACACCGATTTTAGGGATTGTTGTTGCGGGGCAATCTCGGGCAATCCCAATGATACTAGTGATTGTTGTTGCGGGGCAATCTCGGACAATCACGTAGATATCAGTGACTATTGTTGCGGGGCAACCCCGGACGTCACATTGACCCATATTCCAGTCCTAGAATGTTTAGTATTCTAGTGGGCCAGAATTGATTGAAATTGAAAGATGAACCGAATGATTCTATTGATTGCATTTATATACTGACCGCATTATTGAAATTAAAGGGATTGAATTTGTTTAATGCTCTGATTTTGAAATTCATTTGATTTTGAAATTCATTCGAAATATTATATATATATTGTGGTTTATTTATTCATAAAAGATATTTATATTGTGATTTATTTAATTGAGATTATAGTACACCCACTAAGCTTTATGCTTAGCGCGTTAGTTTTGTTTCTAACGCGTAGGTACCAGGGATCCGGAAGAGGCTAAGGGCTGAAGAGATAAAGAGTTGCGGACAGAGTCCCAGAGATTTGTACAGTTGGGTAGCTATATTGTATTATATATATATATATATATATATTCTGAAAACATACATATACAGGGGAGTTGTAAATATGTTTTGTAATATGTTTTTAATTAATTACTTTATGATTTCTGAATGTCTGTATATATCAAAGTTTGAACTGTTTTATTTTATAAATTGTGATTGATAAGTCGCACTAAACGGCAGAGTGCGCAACTGTTTGAATATGAGATATTGAAGTGCTATTGAGAATTTTTTTTTAATTGAATTGTGTAAAAACAGGTTTTGGAAAGTCCGAAAAATAAACGGTACTCTGCCGAAATTTTCGTAAAAAGTTTATTTATTGATTGGGCTCACAATGAATTTTTGAAACGTATAAAACTGATTTTGAAAGTTCTGAAAACCGGTAGCGCTCCCCGGGTCGGTCCGGCCGGGTCGGGTCGGGGGGTGTTACATGATCTCATCATATAAGGTGCCTCAATTTTCATGTCACTATATGAGTAGTCTAGGATAAGACCGCCGTACACTACAAAATGGACCGCGGCTATTGATCAACCACAAACAAAGTACCCAACTTTGTTTGATCTCTATGGACTCTTTAGATTGCATGTCTCAAACTGAATCCTTCTATATATGACATTTATATACTCAGTTTGAAATTACATCCTGTAATCTTGGATATTTCGCGCACTTGATACAAGCGTATGAATATAAATAAACAAATATTTATTCAAATGGAAATCTATTACTTTATTTATGTCTTACTACATTTACATTTACAAGCTTTGGGGCATAAATCTCAACAATCTCCCACTTGCACTAAAGCAGATGGGACATATCTCGTAATCGTAGACTCTTTAGGTGACCTTCAAACATTTTAGCCATTAAGGTCTTCGTAAATGGATTAGCCAGGTTATTTTGTGACACGACCTTCGTCACGGCCACGTCTCATCTCTACACTATCTCATTGTCTCATCTCTACACTATCTCTCTGATGAGATGATATTTTCTCTCTATATGCTTCCCTCTTTTGTGGCTTCTCGACTCTTTGGAATTAGCTACAACACCACTATTATCACAATAAAATGTGATAGGCTTATCCATATCTGGTTCTAGATTATTCAAGAACTTCGCTGCTTCATAAGCCGCTACATATTCGGCCTCCATGGTGGAATCAGCAATACAAGATTGCTTGATACTTCTCTACACTATGGCTCCACCACCAAGGGTGAATAGTAACCCATACATGGATTTTCTAGAATCCCTATCTAACTGCAAGTAAGAATCTGTATATCCTAACAAGATCAAATCATGTCCAGAATATGCTAGCATATGGTTTCTTGTTCTCCGAATATACTTGATAATTGTCTTTACAACAACCCAATGATCCGATCATGGGTTAGACTAATATATGCCGGCTACTCCCACTGCAAAGCAAATGTCGGGTCTCATATCATACATGAGACTACCTACCATTGACGCATAGGGAATTCGTCTCATATCCTTAATTTCTTAATGTGTCTTAGGACATTGTTCCTTAGACAGATGAACTTCGTGCATGGAAGGTAAATTACCTTTCTGGGAGTTATGCATTGAGAATCGCACAAGTATCTTATCAATAAATGATGCTTGAGACAATGCTAATAGTTTGTTCTTGCGATCCCTTATGAATTTAATCCCTAGAACATAACTTTGTCTCTCCTAAAGCTTTCATTTGGAATTGGTTAGCAAGCCAACACTTTACTTCTGATAATGTTCTCACGTCATTCCCAATGAATAGGATATCATCTACGTAAAGGATCAGAAAAACAAATTTCTTGTCGATGATACGCTTGTAGACATAAGGCTCATCAATGTTTTGCTCAAAGCCATAGGTTTTGATAGCAGTATCAAACTTAATGTTCCAAGTTCTAGATGCTTGCTTCAGAACATAAATGGACCTTTACAGCCTACAAATGTTTTGCTCTTGATCTTGAAATACAAATCCCTCTGGTTACATCATATAGATGCTTCATCAAGATTGTCATTCAAGAATACACTCTTGACGTCCATTTGCCAAATTTCGTTGTCAAAATAGGCAGTAATGGATAAGAGTATCATAATAGATTTGATCATAGCCACTGGCAAGAAGGTCTTTTTATAATCAACCCCCTCCTTTTGGGTATAACCCTTTGCTACTAACCTTGTCTTGAAGGTCTCTACCTTCCCCTCTACTCCTCTCTTTCTCTTGTAGATCCACTTGCACCCTATAGGTTTCATTCCATCAGGTAAGTCTACAAGCGCCCAGACTGAGTTGGAGTACATGGACTCCACCTCGATATTTATGGTTTTAAACCATTCCTCTTTGTCAGAATCTTCCATTGCATGTCTAAATGACAATGGATCATCCACACTATCATTACAGACGACGCCCTATGCCTTTTCAATACCTAAATAGCGATCAGGTTGTCGTACAACCCTCCCATTATGTCTAGGTGGTAGTGTATCCTGACTAGGAATTGTCTGACTGTCAAACGTTGATGGAACAACAACTTTGTCAACAACTTTTGTTGACTGAGCACTGGTCATACTAGGTTCTAGCTATTTTAATACAATCTTACTTCAAGGCTTATGGCTACTCATATAGTCTTCCTCAAGAAATGTTGCGTTTGTCGATACAAACACTTTGTTATCTTGAGGACTATAAAAGAATCATCCTCTATTCTCCTTTGGATATCCTATAAACAGGAATAACTGTGAACGAGGTTCCAACTTTCCACTTTTGTTCTTTAGTATATGTACTAGACACCTCTATGTGTGAAAATATCGTAAATTAGCTTTACGATCATTCTACAACTCTAGAGGAGTTTTAGGAACAGATTTGGACAGAACTACATTCAATATGTAGGTCGCCATTTATAGTGCATATCCCCAAAAGGAATTTGGTAATTATGAGAAACTAGTCATAGATCTCACCATTTCCATCAGGGTCATGTTTATTCTCTCCGCAACACCATTCCATTGTGGTATTCCAAGAGCAGTGAGTTAGGATACTATCCCATGCTCAACCATGTAGTATTCAAACTCTTGGTCGAGATACTCACATCTACGATATGACCGTAGAGCTTTAAGTTTTTGTCTAATTGATTTTCAATTTCAGCGCAGAATTCTTTGAACTTTTTTGTAAAGTTTTTGACTTACGTTGCATTAGGTAAATATATTCGTATTTTAAGTAATCATCAATAAAGGTGACATAATACTCATAACTACCTCTAGCTCTAACACTCATATGTCCGCAGACGTTTGAGTGTATAAGCTCTAGTGGTTGTATAGCTCTAAGTCATTTTCCTGTAAAAAGTCTCTTGGTCATTTTACCTTCTAAACAAAACTCACAGACAGGTAAATGGCAGATTTTTAACTAACTTAAAGGTTCGCCTTTTACTAATCTATTTATCCTGTCAAGGTTGACGTAGCCAAGTCTTAGATACCACAAATACGTTTCATTATTTGGAGAAACCTTTTTCTCATTTTGTTTTAGGTTTTTCAACTCTAAACATTTCAGTGTTAAGTAATGTTGTATGAATTAACGGTCTTAAAACATACAAGTTGTTTTCATTCATTATAGAACACATATTTAATCTGTTTCTATACATAATAATTGATTTATTATTAAAAGAAACTGAATATAAACGTTTCAATAATCTGGATACAAAAATCAAATTTCTTTAAAATCCAGGAATGTTATAAACATTATTTAAAGAAAGAAAAAAACTATTAAATTGAAGTCTGACTTCTCTCACTGTTCATGCTGAAACAATATCCCATGTTCTAACACACATTGTAAAGGCACCCTCCTCCAGCTCTGTCAAAGAATCAGTCCAATGTAAAGAAGAACAAACATGGTTAGTGGTCCCTGAATCTACTATGTCGCTGTTTGTAATGCATATACCTAGAAGGAATTTGGTAATGATGAGAAACTAATCATAGATCTCACCATTTCCATTAAGGTTCTATTTCTCCTCTCCGCTACACCATTTTGCTGAGGTGTACCCGGAGCTGTGAGTTGGAATATTATCTCATGCTCAACCATAAAGTCTTTAAACTCTTGGTCAAGGTACTCACCCCCACGATCCGATCGTAGAGACTTGATAGTCTTACCTAACTGATTCTTAACTTCAGCTCGGAATTCTTTGAACTTTTCAAAAGTTTCCGACTTACGTTGCATCAGGTAGACATATCCATATCTAGAGTAGTCATCTATAAAGGTGACATAATACTCATAACCACCTCTAACTTTAACATTCATCGGTCCACAGATGTCAGTATGTATAAGCTCCAGTGGCTCTTTCGCTCTAAGGCTTTTTCCAGTAAAAAGGTCTCTTAGTCATCTTACCTTCTAAACAGGATTCACAGATAGGTAAGGAGCCAACCTTTAACTCGCTTAAAGGTCCACTTTTTATTAGTCTGTCTATCCGGTCAAGGTTAATATGACCAAGCCTTAGATGCCAGAGATACGTGTCGTCACCTGGAGAAACCTTATGTCGTTTGGTTTTAGGTTTTTCAACCTTAAACAATTCGGTGTTGAACAGTGTTGTATGTATTAACGGCCTTAACACATACAAATTATTTTCATTAATTCCTGAACAAATATTAGACCATTCTTTGAAATAATAACAGATTTATTATCAAAAGAAACAGAATATAATTGTTCTAACAATTTAGAAACGGAAATTAAATTACGTGTAAATCTAGGAATATAATAAACATTATCCAAAAGTAAAAGTCTAGCATTATTACAAAAATTCAATTTTATTGAACCTACTGCTCGAGCCGACACGACATCCTCTGACCCCACACGCATCGAAAAGGCTCCATCCTCTAGCTGTATCCAAGAATCAGTCCACTGCAAAGAAGAACAAACATGGTTAGTGGCTCCCGAATCAACTATCTAGGGTGAAGAATCATCTTCCACTAAACAAGATTCAATAACTAGTAAATCATATTTACCTTTTTGCTTCTTTTTCTTGGCTACCTCCTCCAGGTACTGAGGATAGTTCCTCTTCCAGTGCCCAACCTTGTTACAATGGAAACATTTTCCCTTGTCTTTGTAGGTGGAAGTGCCCTTCTTTTTGCCTTGGGCTTGGGCTTACCTTTAGCCTTCCCAGTAGACCTTTTCCTCTTCTTATTTCTAGAGGAGGAAGATGGTGCGGCAACATTTGCCTCACCGGTCTTCACCTTACTGTCCTTAGACAAGGCCTCGAATGTGGCAAGCTCATTGAGCACCTGAGTGAAGCTAACTGCATCTTGCTCATTTCGTGATTGCTCTTAAACTTTTTGAAACTCTTTAGAAGAGTTATCAATATGATACTTACTTGGCTAGGTTCATCAATGGCCCGTCATTGATTTTTGCTGTGCTGAAGTAAGACATCATGGTCAGGACATATTCCCGAGCATATGTACCTTCCTTCATGCGAGTGAGCATAGCGGCACAAACAGCTTCATGGCACTTTTACTCAGAGGATTGCCTGAACATAGCTTGCAATGATTCCATGATTTTGAATACTGTAGTCATTGCTTCGTGCTTTGTGACAAGCACTTCTGTCATAGAAGCTAACAGATATGTACAAGCTTTCTCATCATATGAGACCCATCGTTTGTATGCCTCATGAACTCTTTGTGGGGCATTAGCAGCAGGTTGTGGAGGACATTCCTCCGTAAGCACAAAGTTAAGGTCTTTGGTGACCAAAATCGCGTTTATGTTAAGTTTCCACTTTGTATAGTTATCACCAGTTAGTTTGTCGTGTGCAAGTATTTATAATAAGGTAGAAGACATTACTGCTGGAAAAAAAAAAAAAACATTCATTCAGTCATACATTAAAAACAAGTGCTTATGCTTTGGTATAAATTTAAATATGATGCATGTACATGTTTAACAAACTAGAACTACCCCAATAAAAACAGTTACTACGCCACGATAATCCAACATACCATAAAGAAGTGCCGCTTTAGCGTCGGTCAAATCCTTGTATGTTGGGCCAAGACATTCTCAATCAAATAATATCCTATAATAACTCTTATTCCATATTATTCAATCATCGTTTATTTAGTCAGGTTTTCGATTAACCACATTCAATCTAAACCTTGTGAGTATAACCCATCATTTCAAATTTCATGGGCTTAACTCGAGAGTGCCGCCTTAGGGTCGGTCAAACCCAAAATACCCCCAGAAATCCTATCCATTAGGAAGTCAACCTTGGTATTGACATTCTTGGAAACCCTCCTTAGGGAGAACGAAAGTAAAGCCGTCACAAGGCCCCACTCGGATCTCACGGTGTTAAACTAACGATGGAAACTGTGGGATATATATATATATATATATATATATATATATATATATATATATCATATATCTCTCTCCCCCTCACTATTTTAAAACTTAGGGTTTTCTATTTGTTAATGCACCTAAACTCTATAGGATCAAACGGCTAATTTAATCAAGTTATCTAGGGCATTAACTAATTTATTATTATAATCATATTCTAAATAATTAATGATTTTTAATACTTAAAAATCTTTCAGTGAATAACCTAAACTTAGTTAAACTTTTTACTAAAGTCAGATTATTAATTTGGTGTTTACCAAGTTTTAACTATTTAAAACTCTAAAACATTTTTTTGTTCATTTATTTATTAGGGTATTAATGATATTAAACCTAATTTTAATAAATAACCATATTAATCTAAATTTATTAAACCTTTAATAACAAGATTAATATTAAGATAATTACCAAGTTTTTAATTATTAAAAACTAATCCTTTTTCATAGCAAATTATAAATATATTATTTACCATTTTAATCTCATTATATATATATATATATAAATGCTATGATGCATGTATGATAATATCAACATATATCTGTATAGGCATACTTAAATATAAATGACATGTATATGCATAACAATACTAAATTATCACATAATAAAGTATACATGAATTGATCGAGTGTTATGGATTATTTAACCTAAAAAAAATATTGAAAACTAAATTACAAAAATAACCCCAAGGCATTCCTTGGTCTTCTTGTAACTTCATAATCTTCCAGTCTCTTCAGGAATCTTCAATTCATCTCATGAATTCAGAACAATAGCTGATTTGCAAAACTCTAGGAATTGTGCACATGACATTACCGCACATACAGTACCAATTGGATTAAAATACCTGTAACATCCCTAATTTCAAATACATATGAAAAGTATGATTGAATTCATTTCGAATATGTGAATATGATTTTTATGATTTGAGGGGTGAAAATTGGTAATTAAATGTATGTATATTTTTAGGTTTCATAGTGGACCAATTTGAACGGTCAAAAACAATGCACGAAGAAAAGGGTGAAAATCTGGACAGTAGGCATCGCGACTAGGGATCGCGATGAGCAGCTCGCGATGAAAAGGATGATTTTTGGGGCAGTGAGTATCGTGACCAGTCATCGCGACCACAGATCGCGATGATCAGCTCGCGATGAAAGTGGCACATTTCTACCAGTGAGCATCGCGACCGAAGCGACGCGACGCGACCACCGCTCGCGATACCGGTCGCGATGGCTCAAAAATTTTAAAAAAAATATAGCACCGCATGATGAAGCGGTGAAGCTTCATAAACCAACATTGAAGCAAAATAACACAGAAACATAAACATCACATAATAGAACGAGCGAGAGAGAAGAGAGAAGAGGAGAGAGAAAGAAGAAAAAGAAGAAGAAGAAGAAGGAGAGAAGAAGAAGAAGAAGAAGAAAAGAGGAAGAGAAGAAGGAAAGGAGAAGGAGGAAGCTTTCAGGTTTGGTGTACACGTATTTTTTGAATTTTCAGTTTTCTAGAAATTTTCGGAATCGTCAAATTTTAGAGTTTCTGAGTTATTTGAATTATATGGATTATAGATTATAGTTTAGATTTGATACATACATGTTTTGAAATTTTTCCAGTGTTCAGAATATTTCAGATTGATTGAAATTGATTAAATTTGCGTTATTTAAATTATATTGATTATCGAATATAGTTCAGGTTCGATATATACGAGTTTTCGAATTTTTCCAGTTTTCCAGAAATTTTCGAAATTATCGAAGTTTATAGTTTTTGAATTATTTGAATTTTATTGAGTAGAATGGATAGTTTGAAACTGATTTCGGAATGATTTGAATACGATTTGATTCTAATAGTGTTATGGAAATATATTGTTAAGGACATATATCGTTGAAAGTGACTTAAATTATATAATATTGTGAAATGTATCGGAAAATGATTTTGGGGCAATTTGATTCGAAACGTAATTATGAAATACGTTTGAGTATATTTTGGATTAATTTAATATGATTATTGATTTATAAATATATTCGTATATTTCCATTATATTATATTTGATGAAATTTGAATTTGCAAAAATATAAATATATTGATCTGTATTGAAATTGAATTCGATTATTCGGAAAGAAATAAAATATGTTGACATTGGATTGGAGAAAATATTTTGGCTATGATGTGTATGAACATAGATATGGATATAGGAGGTTGATATGTCAATTGGGTTTCTGTCTGAACAGTACTGTGCCGATTATACCACCCTTTGGATAGTGCAGGCCCCAAGTGCCGGTCCTAGGGTTCTGAAATTTGTCATGGGACATTTACAGCGGGTGATTCCGTTGGTGTTCCATTCTGATCTGATGTTCGGTGAGTGGCCCCGTTTGCGTCCAATGCCGAACAACCCGTAATCCAGTCCGATAACTTATGTTTTGTATGTCAGGAGCCCAATCTGAAAATTGATTTGTCATATGGAAACGTTTGAGAAATTATGAAAAATTTGTCTGTTAATTGATTTTGGATATTTGATTTGATATGAGCCTCATATATTGTTTACATATTTGTTATTTATAGTTTTAATTGAGATAAACTATTTGTTTATATAATTTTGTGTACATCCACTAAGCAATATGCTGAGCGTGTTGAGTTTTCTCGCACACAGGTAACAAAGGTTCCAAAGGCGAAAAAGATAAAGAAGAGTAGAGGTTGCAGAACCAGAGTCAGGATCATCTTTCCTGTATACATTTTGGTAGTTTGTTTGTATTAAATTTATATATATTTTGATACTGTATGCATATACATAAACTGTTTGTAAATATTTAACGAGCTTCCGCTATGTAAATATTTTATGATATGTTTATGTTATGTGAATCTTTATAAATTATATTGTGATAAATTGGTTGGTAAGTCGCACTATATTTGGAAGGGTGCGCAAAATTGAGTTGAGAATTTGGAAGTTGATTTTATAATTTAATTTGTAAACAGGTTTTGGAAAGTCAGAAAAACAGAGGAAACTCTAGCAAGATTTTCGAAAATTTTTTTGACCATTTTCAAAGGTTTTTAATATTATGTTTATCTACAGTAAAAGTTAGTTTTTAATACATTGTAGCGCTCCTTGATTCGGTCCGAGCGAATTTGGGTCAGGGAGTGTTACAATACCAATATGAGCACACAGTACCAATTGGTTTAAATTACCAATATGCGCACCAATTGGTATTTTTTTTTTAATGATTAAAATACCCATTGGATTTGAGCACATACACTACACAGTGGCGCAACAATTGCGTCTTGTGTTTGCAACCAGCTGATCCAGTGCCGATCACAACTTGTTTACATTTTATATAAAAAAAATAATAATAATAATACAAAAAACAGAAAAATGAAAAAAAAATAAAATAAATTATTTTACAAACCATTAACACATAAATCCACAACACCATAAAAAATTACGAACCATGTTTAAAATTAAACTATTTAATTTAAAAAAATTATACAGTCAAATAAAAAATATGCCTACACAATCATACACCAGGAGCATTGAAAATAATTTCCTGTTCCAAAAGTAACTAGGCTGTGATACCAGTTGTAGGAACCGTTTTTCCGATCTAATAGTCATGCAGCGGAATTAGGATTTAAAATTTTTATATACAGATCGCAAAAGCGATCCGTGACCAGTAAAACTTTGAAACTATATTTTTGGAACAATAAAAATAATATATATCACATATATATATATTTATTTTTACATATAGAAAATTGTAATCAATTAAAAGAAGAAAAAAGTTAAGGAGTCATACCACCGTTGGAGGCTCTTTCGGTTTTTTTTTTTTTTTTTATGCTCCTTGTCTGTACCACTACGTCTTCCTTGCTATATTGCGCGTGGGCGCGTCACATTATCAGGAACAGTGAAGAGGTTGAATAAAGAAGAGTTGGAGAAATGATGTATCTCTCCGGTCACTTTTTTTTTTCTGTAGTTTTTACGTACAAACACTTTGAACGTAAAAAATAATTTGGTTTAGTCTAGTTGTGTTCTATATTAAAAACTCATTTTTAATATATATATATATATATATATATATATATATATATTTAAGTTACTAAATTAATAAAAACTCTTTTTTTAATTAATTTATCAGTAATATTTATTTATTTTATTTTATTTAAGAAATGAGATAATCTCATTATCTATTTATTCAAAATAAAATATAAACTATTTTGAATAACTTTTGAATTTAAACTTTTTAAATTCAAATTTATTTTATTTTATTTAATAAATGAGATAATCTCATTATCTCTTTATTCAAAATAAAATATAAACTATTATCAGTAACTTTTTAATTTAAACTTTCTTTCTAAATTCAAATTTATTTTATTTTACTTAATAAATAAAATAATCCTATTACCTCACTATTCAAAATAAAATATCAACTATCACCCTGCTCTTATGACTAATTATTTTATTATTTGATTATTATCATTGTCATTATTTAATTAATTGAATAATCACATTACTCAATTAACTCCTGACACATGTCACTTTCACAACACTATTAATTGGACCATCCAATTTAATTATACGTGACCTTTGTTACCTAAATGGATTGGGCTAGCAAGGGGACTTAATGAACCCACAGTATTTTGAGCTCCAATAATCTTCAGAATCATTAATTAAACTCTTTAATTAATATTCCTTGATTATCAACTACGGTATTATTCCACTAAAAATCTGAAGTTGCACTCTTTCAACTGCGAATGCTTTTACACAGACCGATATCACTCGGTATCCATCGATATCGCTATTATATATAGTGTGACCCTCCACAGTAGTTCACAATTAGAGCTGGGTCATAATGTCCGTTATACCCCTCTAATTACATATATCTTTTAAGCATCGTTGATTCTCTAATGAACAATAAATCCTGTTTCCTTATGGAATCAAGAGAGCGCTTATATTATTCAAGCCCCAAATCAACCTTTAAGGATACTACTCTCTACTTCTCACAAGAAGGAGTGAATTCCACTATCGTGTACAAATTTTTCCAGCTACAAGCCATACCGCAATCCCAACATACAGAGAATATTGATCATGAATAGTCATCCGACCTCACCCATGGTATATTAAAAATCACGATCTAACTTGAAGGAGTCGATAAGATACTCAGGATTGAGATCGCCCATCATAAGTTGATATATATGAATCTCATCGGTAAACGGATCTTGGTGAGAGATTTATATAGATCATGGCTCAATCCTATATGATTACATCATACAAGGTGCCTCCATTCTCATATCTCTATATGAATGATTCAGGATAAAATCAGAGTACAATATAGAATGGACCGCAGCTATAGATTAACCACAAATAAAGTACCCAGCTTTATTTGATATCTATAGACTCTTTAGATTGTACATCTCTTACTATATCCATCTGTATTTGACACTCATATATACAGTACGAGATTACATCTGGCAATTTATGATGTTATAATGCACAAGTTTATAAAATATTATTGACGTAATAAGAATGATTTGAACTCTTCTTTTATTTATTCATAAAAACCATTTACAAATTACATCTTTAGGGCAAAAACCCCAACATAAACTATTTAAATAGACTAGAAATTAAATGTGAATTTACCAAGTTTTAACTATTAAAACTAAATCACATTATTCGGTCCAATTATTATTAGAGCCTTAATCAAATTAATCATAATAAATTATTGGGCCTAACTAATATAATTAATTAAACATGTTAATTAAATGATTAATTTATTAATGAGAATTAACAAGTTTTTACTCCTAAAAACTAATCTCATTATTTGATTGTCATTTATGTAAAAGTTTCCTATTTTAATCTCATTAAAAATAAAGCATATAAATCATGGCAATCATGTATGATATGTTATAATGCAAATGTAGGCACACCTAATATAAATGGCATGTAATATATATAATCACGCTTTAATTATAATAAACCATCACATGAAATAAATTTAAAGCATACAAGAATGACCGAGTGACATGGGTTATGTATCTTAAACAAATCTAATTATAAAATTTAATCCAAGGCACTCCTTGGTCTTCTTGTAATTCTTCGTCTTCAAGTCCCCCACTTTTCGTATTGGGCTCCCTATCAAGTCCAACTTGATTTACATTAAGTGACTCATCTCATGGCTTGAACCCTAAGGCCAGTCACTTAAATCCAACAAGGTGTGGTTGTCCCCAAAGCCTACTTGACTACTGTTATGCCTTTTAGTTACCAGCAAGTATACGAGGTCAGCACAAGTAATACAGAATAAGTAAATTATCGTTAAGTACCGAAATTAATCTAGCCTACGTCTATTTGGAAAACCGAAACGTGTGTGAAAAGAATTAAAATTGAAATTAATAAAAATGTAAAAATAGGCATATGAGAGATAGCACGGACCAATATGAGAGATATGATATTTATGTTAAGATAGCACGTAAAAATATGCAACTTGACTCGATCATCCTCTTCGGCCTCCTTCACCTCAGTGCCTTCCTCTTCCCTATCGAATAGCATCATCTCCTTGAAATTGGTAATCTCAGCATTAGGGTCCCACTCGTTTAACATGCCCTCCTTAAATTGCCGCATCAGATCGACTCGGGTAACAATGATGGCGTTGCATACATTGTTGTCCATCTAGTCGTATAAAGATTCGTACTCCACTTCCTTGGCGCTCAACTTAGCACGAGCAACCTGCAGCTCAGCCTTTAGCTCGGCATTCTCGACGACAGTGGCCACGGCTTTGGCAGAGGCCTTGTTGGTAGTCTTCTTAGCCTCAATGTTAGCTACCTTGATGCGCTCGACATCTGACCTAAGGGAAGAGTTGCTCGATTTCAGCTCACGCACCCTCCTTTATGCCAAAGTCAGTTCACGCTTGACGTGGATTCGTGACTGAAAGGCCTGCTAAAAGAACACAATGCTTAGAAGGATTTTTGATAAATCTCAAAATCAAATAAAAGAGGACGACACTCTACTTAGCAGATATGGCTCATGCCCTAGTCGATAATATTAGTCAAACCCATCTCCTTCAGACGATTGTCATCTTTAGGAAATATGAGGTGCTCGACCTGAGAAAGGATAGCCCTAAAGTCGGAGTAAGGTGAGGCATCATAAGTGAAGGAGAGTGCGAACGACGCTTCACTTTCACTAGCAGAGACTTCTCTACGCCTCTTTTGACCAGGCGAGCTTGGCTCGACAACAGCTTTGCCTTGACTTGCGGACGAAAGAGGGGTCAGTGTCTGCCTCGGCTCGACCTCCACAACTGGCCTGGTTGGCTTCTTGGCACTCTTCTTCTTCCTTTATTACTGCCTCTGAATGCCTCGGCCGCATTTGGGGCTTTGTAAGATCTAGCCATCAAATTCGCTGTAAAGGCGCGCTCAACGTCAGAGATCGGACTAATAAACTCAGTCCTAAAGAGTAGCTCGACACTCTGCCTCACCCTAACATACTTCACCAATTTTTTAAGCAACGGGTAAGGCTTACCTTATTCGTTAAGTGCTGAGAACTGCCACTGTTGATTCGACCTCAATCCACTGTTGGTTCGCTTCACGCTGTTTAATCCATCAACACCCTAGGCTCAACTAGTATTATTCCCTACAATCACAAAAGTCACATGAGTCACAGCAGTATAACACCACAAGACTACGAACCTACTAGTCTTCGACCATGTCGAACACAAAGTCAAGTCCCCCACGGGCCACTCGACCAACAGACCATGACCAAAAAAGTATTTGACCTTCCATTGCTGGTCATTGGCCGTCAGATTAATTATCAGATGCTCACGATTATTGCGAAGGAAAAATGTCTATCGTCCCTTTTTAGTGTCGTGCTCCCTAAGAGAGTACGTGTAGAACAGGTCAGATAGACCAAACTCTATCGTTTCTCTTTCGCAGAAGTGCTCGACCGGCGTGCAATATCCTCCACCCATTTGGCATGTGCTAACTCGGAGCAATAAAAAACACACTAAAAGAAAATCAACAACACCATCAACTACTTATAGATACAAAAATGCAAATTTTCATCACCTCCAAACCTAAATAAAACATTGTCTTCACTATTTGCGATCTAGTGTACAAGGGAAACCATTCATAATAATAAACACAAACAAATCACAAAAATGACAAAAACAAATAGAACGAGAAAAATAAAACAAGAGTTCAACAATACTATAGGAACAATACCATTCACAATCCAACCAAACAAGTGTTTCTACCAATAAAGAGCTAAAGGCAAGAATTGAAGTGTAATTTACCTTATATTGACATCCCAAGAATGAAACTTGTGAGAAAAAAAATATTTTGAGAGAGCTTTAAGAGATGGAAATTGCGGTCAAAGTGAAGAAGTGAGCCTTCATTCGTGATTTATAGATTTTATCCTTAAATCGCATCTCGACCTCTAGTTGTGAATAATGGTCAAAACAAAGCCTGCTACTCCAAAACGGTGTCATTTGGTTGATTAGGGAGCTTCGCGACACCAGGTCGCTGGAATTTTTCTAATTTTTGACAGTGACTACATGTTGGCACCATTTCTTACCGAAAATGGAGCCTTATATCTCTGGGCTTTTGTCTGTTATAAGGTGATTATAGGATGCGTTTGATGGTTTTCCTTAATTGTGTAGGTTTTCAGGTCCATTCGGAGACTTCGGTCGTTTCCAGGCGATTCTGTGCAGAGAGGCTCGCTACTTGCAGTCGCTACATAGCTCGCTACTTGAGCAAGTCGCGAAGACCAACTTCAACAACCCAGGCCGAGGCTGTTGCGACTTGTGTTGCAACTTGGCTCGCGACCTGGGTAAGTCGCGAAGCTCAAAATCAGAAAACTAGCCGAGACTGTTGCGACTTGGCTAAGTCACAAGTGCTATTTTAAAATCGCCCAGTGGGACTTGTGACTTGGAGTCGCGATTTGGCCAAGTCTCGAGCGTCACTAATCAAGCCCTAATCAGAACCGTATAAAAGGAAAACCGAGATTAGAAAAAGGGGGATCGGCCGAGTTCCAGAAAACAGAAGAAAACAGAGAGAGAAGAGGAAAGAAGAAGGCCTAAAAGACTAGCCACTGGATCAAAGCGGATTTCATCTTCAATCATTCGAGGAGTCAGAATCATCGAGGAAAACATCATTAGAGATGGAATAGACGAGAGTCTTTTCCGTCAAGAGTTCTTTTTCACTTTTCCCTCTTTGATTGTATCTATGTTTATGGATTCCATGTTGACTCTTGTATATTTTATTTCCATAGTTATGAGCTAATTTAATTAACTAAGGAAGACGATGAATCTTTGTAATGAATTCTGTTGATTTATATATTGCTTGGATGATTTAGATTTTGTTGGTTAAGTGTTGTTTTAGTGCTTATTAGGTTGTTTATTGATTGATCATCAATTTGCAATTATCTTGCTGTTGTGGGTTAAGTACTGAGAGGAGACGCCCATAATGTGTTCGATAAAATGCCACCACAGTCTTAGAGTCAAATAGAGATATATTGGCTTACTCTGTGTGATCGTGAATATTCTATTGTATGCATTGCATTCGCAGTTAGTTTAATACTCATCGAGGGATAGGGCGTTAGTGAATGTGGGAATAGGCCTGATTTGCCATGAGAGAGGATTTCAAATATTATTGTTAGCATAGTCATCAACCATGATTTCTATTTATCCTTGCATGATAATTTCGATTGTTAGTAGTTACTTAGTGAAGTCTGAATCCCTAGTTTGCTTTCTCTGATTACTCTTCATTATTCGTTACTTTATTAAATTAATTAGATTTACATTCAGTAATTCACCATCAATATATAGGTTACTCGGATAAAATTAGACTTAGTCAATTTCAGTACTTAGCGTCTTTAACGTCCTCGTGGGAACGATAATCTGGACTCACATTCTATATTACTTGTGCCGACCCCGTATACTTGCGGGTACACAAAAGGCATAACAGTACAGTGACCCTTTCTCATGACTAATGGTCGCGAATGAAGGTCACCACACTCATTAATGAAAATCAACACTTCCCAGCGAATGCCACACCTGCTTACCTAATTTACAAAACTCGAATCACATTAAAAATATACTTGTTCCCTCAATAACTCTAAAAACCAACAAATTTGAAAAAAAAATTCACCTCCCCCAAACCGGAATTACATATTGTCCTCAAGGTGTATAATGTTTATAAATATGGACAACAAATAACTCAAGTAAGAAGAAGATGACTTTCTAATGCACGCAATAGTAGCATCAAAAACTACAAAAAACATTAAAAATACTAACAAATATAAAAATGTACTTAGGTGGGTTACCTCCCACCAAGTGCTTTATTTAACATCTAGGCAAGACGTTATACCCAGTCAAGGATCAACATCTTGCTCAATGAAATGGACAATTGACGCTGGAGGAATCGCGCCATGGTATTGCTTCAAACGTTGACCATTGACCTTGAGTGACCACCAGCCTTCTCATTCTGAATTACCACAGCTCCATGAGGAAATACTTCATTCACTCTGAACGGCCTAGACCACTTAGACTTTAGGTTTCTAGGAAACAACTGTAGGCGAGAATTAAACAATAACACTTGCATACCTGATTCAAACATTTTATGGTGAATGATCCGGCTCTCCTTGTAAATTTTAGCAGTCTCATAGGCGTGTGTCTGCAACTCCTCCAACTCATTGAGTTGCAATTTCTATTCCTTATCGACTTTGTCTATATCAAAGTTAAATTTCTTCAGCGCCAAATATGCTCGGTGCTCTAACTCAATTAGCAAATGACAGGCTTTGCCAATCGGCATTTTGAATGCGGTCCGATACACCCATAATGCATCTTCAATTTGTTTGCCCAATCCTTCTTAGTAGAGTTCACCATCTTCTTAAGAATCTATTTGATCTGATGGTTACTCACTTCAACCTGTCATAATGTTTGCGGATGGTATAAGGTTGCTACCTTATACATAATGTTGTATTTCTTAAGAAGAGTGGCAAAAGATCTATTATAAAAATGACTCCTCCCATTATTGATGATTGCTCTAGGAGTGACAAATCTTGTAAATATCATATCTCTAAAAAGGTTACAACCGTAGCACTATCATTTGCCCTCGTAGCTAAAGCTTCCACCCATTTTGATACATAGTCAACTGCCATCAAAATATAAGTATACCCAAAAGAAGTGGGGAATGGCCCCATGAAATCGATCCTCCAAACATTAAAAATTTCCACCACCAAGTTGTTAGTGAGTGGTATCTCATCCCTCTTTCCAATACCTCTCATGCGTTGACACTGATCATATGTCGAACAGTGGTGATAGGCATCCTTGAACAGTGTTGGCTAGTAGAATCCCGATTGCAATACCTTCAAAGTTGTCTTCTTAGCACCAAAATACACCCCCACCCCGGCCCACGCACGCAATTGCCCTTTATGATAGAATTGTAGAACACTCTTCTGCTCTACGTCGGGAACACATTGCCTAATTATTTGATCGGCACCGAGTTTGAACAAGTCTAGATCATCCCAATAATAGTAACGAGCTGATGCGCTGAAGCGTTTCTTCTGCTGTGAACTCATATTTGTAGACCAAATTCCATTAGCTAAGAAATTCACAAAATCCGCATACAATAGCTCCTCCTCGTATAATGCATACAGCTGCTCATCTAAAAAATGTTTTGGAATTGGTATAGCAACCTCTCTCATTGTTCCTGCATCACTCTCTAAGATATGAGATAAATGATCTGCAACCACGTTCTCGCTTCCCTTTTTGTCCTTAATTTCAACATCAAATTCTTACAGTAAAAGGATCTGCCGGATTAATCTCTGTTTCACTTCCTATTTTGTCAGTAAATATTTTAAAGCACTATGATCAGAGTAAATAATAACTTTTGACCCTATGAGATATGATCTAAATATCTCTAACGCATGCACTACCGCTAATAACTATTATTTAGTAGTTGAATAATTCATTTGAGGGAATTCATAGTGCGACTAATGTAGCAAATGACATGGGGCAATTTATTCACCCAGTAGTCATTCTTATCGGTATCAGCTCATTCTTATCATTATTGACCATCGTAATGCCTAATTTCTTCGGAACCAAGTGTACTGGACTCACCCACTTGCTGTCGGAGATTGGGTAAATGATACCCACATTTAGCAACTTCAATACTTCTTCACACACCACCTCCTTTCAGTTTGGATTGAGTCTACGTTGTACATCTCTAAAAGGCTTGGCAATGTCTTCCAGCAATATTCTGTGCTTACAGATTGTATGGATTTTATTCCTTTGATGTCTGCTATCGACCACCTAATAGCTGTCTTGTACTTCTTGAGCACTTGAAGCCGCTTGCTTTCTACTTCTTTATTCAAATTAGAGGTAGTAATCACCAGAAGCGTCTCCTGCTCACTAAGATATGCATATTTGAGGTTCAAAGGTAATTGTTTTAACTCCAATTTAGGTTGATTGATAGTTGAAGGCATTAAAGCGGCTTCCAACTAACTTTTTTGATCAATACCCAAACCTGCTTCTGGATCTTCTTCACCTCTATTTTCACTGTCAAGACAAGGTTTCTCTGCTCTCTCCGGACAAAATCATTACAATCTTTGTTCTCTTCCTCTTCAAGCTCATCCTTGGTAAATTATTCTTCAAATATTGCATTTACAACATCCAATTGAAAACAATCAAATGAACCTATAGGATATGGTAAAGAGTTAAATACCTGAAATTCCATTGTTTCGTCCGGGGCTGTCATGGAAAGCTTTCCATTTTGTACATCGATGATTATTTTTACAGTCGCCATAAATGGCTTTCCCAAAAGAATTGGTAGGTATTTCTCTAACACTCTTTTATCCTCAATGTCGAGGACTACAAAATTGGCAAGACTAATAAACTTGTTCCCCTGGATGATGATATCTTCAATAATCCCCCTCGGATGCCATGTAGAACGATCTACCAACAACAAAGACATAGAGATGGGCTTCAAATCATGTAAGCCTAGCTGACATAGACCGAATATGGCATTAAACTGATACTAGCCCCAAGATCTAACATTACTCTTTCTTTCTTTGTGTTGCCCACAATTATCTCAATGTTGAAACTCCCTGAATACTTCAGTCTTGGAGGGAGCTTCTGCAGTAAGACTGCACAAACTATTTTAGAAATCATGACCCGCTCATTTGGTCCATACTTCCTCTTCCTTGTATTAAGTTCTTTGAAAAACTTAACATATGCTGGCATTTTCTAAATCATCTCTAGAAGCGGCAAGTTGGTCGCCCTTGTTGAGAAGATGGACTAGCTTGTTGATTTTATGAATTCTGCAAATCTGCCTGATACTGATTCTGGAGCAGAGGTTGGAATCTATATATTTGGAGGGTTAGCTTGATACTGCCCATGTTGCTTCTGATTATCCTGCTAAGAGAAGTTTGGACGATTCGTCCATCCTGGGTTGTAGTTGTTAGAGTATGGTGTTTCTCTATCTCTATGGAAAAGAATTAAGTGCTTGAGCTTGTTCCTGCTCATACTCTGGAAACGACTCCCTAGATGGACAAACCTCAAAGTCATGTCTATTTACTCCACAAATGGTGCAAGCAATACCAAGTCTTTGTCCCATAGAAGATGCCAAATTTTGCATTTGTTAACTAAGTTCTACCACTTGCTTTGCCAACCTCGAATTGATATTCACTTCATAAACACTCAGCTTCTTCCCCTAGACACTCTTCTGCTGTGAATTTTCTCCTAGAATCTAAAATAATTTATAGGTTTGTTTCATGAACTTTTCTTCCATATCACCTCCTGCAGCGTTATCGACCATGGCCTGACAAATCAGCATCAACTCGTCATAAAAAAAAAAAAAAAAAACTAATTCTGCAATTCTAAAGGGTAACCATGATGTGGGCACTGAATTAATAACATCTTGAAGCGATCCTAAGCTTCATGAAATGGTTTACCATCAACCTGTGTGAAGGTAACTATTTTACTTTGCAATTCGGATGTCTTCTAATAGGAATAAAACTTTTATATGAATTTGTTGTACACTTCTAGCCATGTGCGAAGAGAACTTGGTGGAAGAGACACAAGCCATTGCTTGGCTTTGTCTTTCATGGTGTAAGGAAATCACGTCATCCGGAGTTGATCTTCAGACAACTTCTGCAATGGAAAAGTCTGAATGGTGGCGTAAAATTCCCGTATGAATGTCAAGTGATCTTCATTAGCCATACCATAGAAAGATGGCAACATGTTGAAGTGGATGGTTTTCAACTCATCATTTCTGGATAAGTCATCCAGCAGAATGCATGATGGAGAGGTTCTGATCACTAGTCGAGCATAGTCTCTCATCACTCAAGGCATACTACGCACCTCGTACTGATTTGGAAGCTGTCTTCCTCCTGCACCCTCCATGGAATTATCACTCAGTACAGCTTCTGAAGTTGGAATGTCTGAATCAGTCGTGTTGTCATCCGTAAATCTACCAATGCAGTCAATGTTATCATTTGGTTGCCACACAACTCCTTTCTAAGATCAACGACCGCGCATGTCGAATGGCACAAGCACCTGAAATAAAAAAAAACTAATAAAAAAGAAACTAAACGAAAAACAATAAACTAAATAACAAAAAAAAAAAAACTTCAAACTTAGTACTAGTAACCGAAAACCACCTCCCCCCACAACAATGCGTGAGATAAAATCACAAGTGCAGGATGTATCGACGTAATAAAGTATTGTGAAAACGGTGTCAAATCCATAAGGAAACAGTCAATTAACTAATATTAATGTTGAAGTTGTCAACTAAATAATTATTAAATCAAGAGTTTGTTGGATTGAATTGCGAAATGTAAAAGGTAAACTAAAACGGTTTTAAAAAATAAAAGTTTGCCAAGGGTGAGATAACGTTAGGCAGTCGAACTGTCCCAATCATAAGCTCGGGTATTGCAATTGACTATATTACGCACAATATTTCAAAAAGATGAATTAACCCTAACAATGGCACATCAAATTATATTGGTCATATATTAATGCTTTAATTCCAATTAAATTTATTTATTGGTCCTAGAGTGAAATTAATCAAAACCCATTAATCAAGTTTAATTCCTAAGTTAATTAAGCACTTCCATGCTTTAATCAAACTAATCATTATTCACTAGAATTCAATTAAACACAATTATAACATAATGATTCCTCAAATAGGCTATAATTTTCTTATCAACCGCAATACAACATTCAAGCAAAAACTCTCATATTGCAAACAACAAGAATTATAAATCAATAGTATTATGTATCTAGAAACAATATTCTTCAAATATAAATAAAAATTAATAGTCAATTACAAACCTTAGAACTTAATCATGGTTCATTGATCTCCTAACTATGGGTTTAATTCAACATGTTACAAATCAAATCACAAGAAAGAAGTTGAGAATAGATCAAACCTATTCAAATATGAAGTAACAAATTTCGAAGAGATTCCGCTTTGGTCCGGCCAAAATTCCTTCTTCTTCAATGCTTTGCCTTCTCCAAGTGATTATTAATGATGATGAACAACAATGTATATATGTATTCTCTTATGTCTTTGATCTGAAAACCTAAGAAAAGAATAAGTATGTGGGAATAAGAACCCCCGCCTCCTCTTTTATGTCTGAAAGCATTCCCTTTTATAGACAGATTTGTTTTAGGAAAGAATTTGCTACTGGAAAATTCATGCAGTATGTGTCACGACCTAGTATGGCAACCCAGGGTCACGAGACCCAAGTCGCCATACTCATTGCCCAAACTTGATTGTGCTTCACGATGCTTGTACTGCAACCCTTGGTCCCGAGACTAAGGTCATGATGCTCTCTGGCCAAATTGGTCTTTTCATTTGCGATCCAATATTGTGACCCTTGGTCACAAGACCCAGGTCGCCATACGCACTAGTCATTTTTGCAAAAGCAATAAATGGGCCCAAGGCCCAGTCGCCAATCTAAAACCCATGATAAATCATTATGGCCTAGATAGAGAAAGTCCACTAACTCCAAGCCCAATAGGCATTCACCATGACCCAAGAGCCCATCATCATGTGTAGAATAACGGGCCCAGTCAAACAAGTTAAAGGATTCTCCGTGATACTTGCTGAAGTATCAAGTAGAGTGCTCCACCCTTCAACGGGTGGATCATATACTATAAAAGCCCAACTCTCACTCTGAGTAAGGGTTCACAAATTGACATTGGCAAGCATTCAGAGCAACTTTACTATTCATTCTCTGCTCTTTCAAGTGAATTTCGGTCAATGATGATCACTATTCACTCACGTTTTCTGGCCAGCTCCAATCACCATGTCTCCATACCTCCGATCATCATTATTGGAGTCCATATACCCAAGAAGTATTTTTACACTTTCGTTCTACCTTTTTCGATTTAATTCATTTTCAATCTACTTACTTGATTGTCAGAATGTACTTAGCCGGCACCGCTCCGTGTCCCAAGCATCCTACCGGTCACGGTTTCTTTAGTTTTACAGGTTGTAGTTTCCGTATTCCATCCTACTGTTTCTACGGTCTACACATATAATCAATTTGATTTAAGATTTTTAATATTCTGAATTAATTTCATAATTAGTTTTTATTCTGATAATTAATTAATTCAAAGTTAAATTTTAAATTTCAAATCTAAATGACATCTTTGACATTTTTCTAATGTGGGATTAGTCTATTTTCTCCAATTCCATTGGTACACTTTAGCAACAATTTCTCATTTACTCAAAATTCATTTTGATCATATGATTATATTAATTTGACATTCTCACAATGGAGAACACAAATCCACCTCAATTCATCATTATCATGGTGTCGGTCGTACTCAAAATTGAGTGTCAACCTGCCTATACGAAATGCTATTAAAATGACATTTTCTAATAAATATATCTTGAACTCGTAATTCATGTTGGAGCGTCCAATTAAATCATGCAATTCATGTTAGACCGTCCAATATGAATCAAGTAAAATTCATGTTGGATTTCAAAATTCATCTTAAACCGTCCAACATGAATCATGTAATTCATGTTGGATCGTCCAACATGAATCATAAAATATTTTTGTTTTCTTTTTTTTCTTCTTTCATGGATAGGAAAAGGGTTGTTATGTATGTGTGGCTATAGATGATTTTTTTAGTTGTTAATTGGTTATGAATCATAAAATTATTAGATATTGTTAAAAATAATCTTTTATGTTGATGAAACGTTGTTTTGAAATTACCCCTATAATTAAATTATTTAAATTGTTTATAGAGGAATCATTATATATAATGTTTAACCTAATCTTTTAGCCATCTATAAATAGTGTATTTTAGATTTTTTTAAGAAAAAAAATATTTTTGATATATTCTTTAATATTGAAAATATCTTAAATTGAATTTCTTTTTTATATTTTCACTAATTAATTCATAAAAAATATTAAAATTACATCTAGTTTTGTTAACTATTAACAAAATATTTGAAATCTACTTAAAGTTAGGAATAACGAAAAAGATAGTGTATATTCAAATTCAATACTTCTGCATAATAGGTTGCAGGATCGCTACTAATATTTTTTTTGAATTATTCTTTTTTGAATAATACGCTAAATAATAAGTGATAATAAAAGTTGTTCGTAATTATTTGTTAAGTCTTCAAAAATCTTTGAGAGAAGTGCGAGAAAAATTGTGAGTATTTTTATGAGAAATTGTCTACAATAGTCTAGAATTTTTAAAAGTCTATTAAAGTCATCATTTATATTTTAAATACCTCATCACTTTATAAACTCTTAAAAAGTCGAATACTCATGACTTACATAGACTTTTTTAAAGTCCATAAAAATGTAAATTGAATACATCATGACTTTCATAAACTTTTTTTAAAATTTGTAAAAATTTAAATTGAATACCCTATAATTTTTATAGACTTTTAAAAATCTTTATTAAATACACTAAAACTTTTTAAATCTATAAAAGTTTAAAAAATAAAATTGAATACAACCCTAAGTGTATTAGCCAGTAACAAAATAGGGGCAAACTGTCTTTTAATTCAGTATTATCAATAAATGAAAAAGGGAAATAATTAAATTATCATCTTCAACTTCTCCAAACATCCAACTTCATTTTCATCACCCCAAACCTTTAACTTCATTATCACTCGACATCAAATTTCATCTTCATCACCTAAACATCTAAATTAAAAGGAAAAATTTTTTTTAACAACATTAAAAATAAATAACAATCCACTGTCGGTGGAGTGATGGAGGATCCGCTTCTCGTGTCCTCTAGGAGGAGCATACCAAATGGAGCGATTTGGGTAGATCCCTCCACTTCTTTATTGTTCCTTTTTTTTTTTTCTTTGTCAGTGATGCGTGTTTTGGTGATGTTGAAGGTAGATTTTGTGTGTGGGTGCCGATAAGGTGTTTGGAGGTTTGAGTGAGAGAAGAGGAAGATTGGGAAAAAGAGACGCATGTGATTGTTTGATGAAGAAGAAGTGATCTGTCAATTTCTTTTTCTTCTGAAATTTTGATTTATCTATTTAATTGTTTTTTTTATTTATTTTATAATTTCATTATTATTCTCTGATTATTTTATTATTTTAAATTGATTAATTAATTTTATATAACTAATTGTTATTTTTCTAACCACAAAAGTGACATTGCTTTTATTTGTGACTGAGAGGTTAATTGGTTTTTCCACTTATAATTTAATGGGTCTAAATTAAACTTATTAAATTATTTTTTTATATTTTTAAGTAGTTTTTTTTTTAAAGGGTACAATTATAATATCAACAATTGTCGGGACCTGCCGCGCGACTCGGATATCTACTCCCATAACGAAAGAATAATACTCTCACAATAAGGGGAGAAAACTACCCACACATACACATGGTGGGAATTAAACCCCTCATCACTGAGGTGGGAGAAAGATGCACTGACCACTGTACTAGAAATAGATGTGCATATTTTTAAGTAGTTATATAACTTAAAAATACTAAAAAAAATAATAAGTACTGAACTTTCTATTTAATTGTATATCACTTAAATATATTTAAAATATTTTCTTCCAAAAATATCCTCTTAAATATAATATATTTTCCGTTTTATTTAATTTTATATCATACAATTTTAATTCTTTTACCCTATTTTTTCCACCTAATTACTTCTCATGCTCAACGCTTCTTGAAATTAAAAGATTGAAATTATAACTTTATTTGTAATGTATACATCACTTTTTTTATTTCTTGTTGTAGCTTTTCATTCAATTGCTTTTGTTATTATAGATTGTAGTTATTTATTTTCTTGTACTGTAATAATATTTTTTTAAGAGAAAGCTGTAATAATATTACAGAAGGCAGACGCTCTATTAGAAACAACATCTTATTATAATAATAATAAAAAAAAGGGAGTAGCTTTTACAAAGTGATTGATGAGCAGCTTCAATTGGATAGTGACAACGCTAATCAAAATCAAACACCAAACACTAACAATAAATTTAGAATATCAGATCAAATGTTTATACAACCACTCAGAAACTAAATTACAAATCAACTTTTATAATTATTTGATTTATTTAAATTAATCTTACTGGCAAATATATTTTAATCTAAAAATTTAAACATCTATATTGCAATAGCAGCAAACAAGCTACATTTATATTATTGTTTATAATGGTAATTGAATGGAATAATTATCCTACAATTTGAGACTTTAAATATATTTTGGTCTCAACTCCTAAAATAAAAATTATTTTTTAATATAATTACTTAGGTAAAGACCCACAAAAGAAAGAAAATAATTAATATAATAGGTATGACTCTATGTTTAGTACACTCTAATAAAAATTCAGATTGATGATTAAATGAATAGCATATGATGTTATTTACGAACCCAGAGTTTTATCTGGTCTATGAAACAAATTTAAATTTAAAATTAAATTTGATTATCTATTCTTTATGGAATTATCATTATCCTGATAATTCAAAACTCAAATATCAAATGAGAATTACATTATCTCTAATAATTTGAAAACTCAAATATGTTTAGTGAATCTCAATTAGTAACTATCTGATAATTATTTGAATCACTTAATTGGATTTTTAGTTTAATTCAAGGGGTAATTGTACAAACTCTCTAGAGTTTAGGTCTAATTACATGCATACGAACCTTTTGTCAAAATTGACACAAACAGTCAAAGGATAAAATGATCTTTTATATTTTAATTTAAATAAAATCATTTAACTAATTAAAATAAAATAAATATTAATTAAACAATAAATAATAAATAATCTCCATTTTTATTTTTGTCATTTTCATCTTCTCCATATTCAGCATCATCATCATCATCTTCATCATCCAAATAAAAATGATTATTAATTAAAAAATAAAGGATAAAATGGTCTTTTAAATTTTAAATTAAATAAAATCATTTAACTAATTAAAATAAAATAAATATTAATTAAACAATAAATAATAAATAATCTCCATCTTTATTTTTATCATTTTCATCTTCATCATCCAAATAAAAATTATTATTAATTAAAAAAATAAAAAAGAATTATCAAACCCAAATTCATTAAATCAAAAACAAAAACAAATTCATCTTCATTAACCACCAAATACCCAATTTCATCTTCAATCACTTAAATTATTTTTTTTTTTAAAAAAAAACCCTTCATCTCATCACCCATCAAATACCTAACTTCATCCTCATCACTTAAATCAAACAAAAATAACTACATCTCATCACCAATTAAATACCGAACTTGGCAACTTCATCTTCTTCACTTAAATCAAAAAAAAAAAAAAAAATCATCTCATCACCCAATAAATATTCAACTTCATCTTCATCACTTAAATAAAAAAAAAAAAAAATTCATCTCATCACTCATCAAATTTCCAACTTAAAATAAATAATTTGATTGAAGAGAAAAGTAATTTTTTAATTATTTTTATTGAATAAATAAAATAATAATAAAATATATAAGGATATTTTAGACCTTTTACATGAAAAAGAGAGTCAACAATTAATTTTAATTGTTGACTACTAACAACAGGAGATGTTTATGTTAATTTTCATAAAAAAATCTATGTGTGCAATTAAACCTAAACTCGAAAATATTTATATAATTATCCCTTAATTCAATATTAACAATGATCAATCGCTAGTGAACGGTTAAGGATAATGGGTGTTATTATAATATTTTCATCGATTTTAATATAAATTATACGTAAAATTAGAATAAGTTAGTACAATATTTATAATATTACTTTTTATTTATTAATTTTAAAAATATTGTGCCATTAATTACACCGGTGTTTGGACAAACCATGTTTTTTAGTGCTATTTTCGCTTGTATTTAGTGAAATTTCATGTAGGTTATATGTAAGAGAAATTAGTCAAATTTATCACCAAATTCAACTGATTTTGTGAAACTAGTACTAAGTGAATAAAAGTTTGAAAAATAGCATAATTTTTCATATAAACCCAGTTTTTCTGTTGTAAAGTGATTTTCGTTTCATTCAATTTACTTTTTGTAAGTTGAGTTGTTATATTGTATTTTTCTTCTTCTTTCAATTCTCTTTTATAGAAACCCAACACTACTCTCCTGTCACGTTCTCTCTCTAAGTTTCTTCCTATCTTATTCTCTCTCTCTAAATTTCTCACCAATCTCTCTTTAAAAAAGTTAGAAAGACAGTGGTAACTACCTAACAAATAACGAAGACAAGCTCCTATGGAAGTCATTGAAAGGTAAATTGTTTTTGAAAAATTTAATGCTAGGCAAATGTTTCAGACAAATAGATCATGGACCGTGATGTATTTGATCACGGCTCCTTTGGCTGTGATCTAAAATAGATCACGGCCACACTTGGCCGTGATCGTCCACATCCTTTGTATGAGATATAATCAATGAAAAATAGATGGTTTTGCAGATGGATGATGTCAGATTGTTGGTAGCATTTATTGGATGATGGTAGGAAACACAGAAAATGAGATTTAGGTATGTTGGCGCTGATACGAGAGGGATTATTGTGAGCAAAGACTTGACATATGAGCAGTTGGTAACGAAGCTGTATTCAGTCATGAGAGTAGATCCCACTAAGTATGATTTGGATGTTAGAGCATTTACCAAGGGTCAAAGAGGCACATTCAGAACATTGTTATACAACGATGATGATATTTAGTTTATGCTACGTGAAGAGAACAACATACCGCAAGTTTGTGTGTTAATTGTTAAACGTAGAGTTAATGCAGCAAATGTTGTAACCGGGGTTGAGCACTTTACTACATTCAGTGACAGTAACCAGTTGTTCAGTTCATCCCCGCAAATCCAACCTATCGTCCCACGTGGGGATAACAACACTTATGTTTGAAGGGTCATATTTCGATGAGTCAATTCCTTTAAATAATGAATATCACCCCAAGCTATATGTACAGTGTAGATGCTGGAATCTACGCTTGATGACCTAGCGGACTACGGTGATTGATTGAGGGGACGACGATCTGCAAAATGACAAGAAGAGTGTCATGCTCTTGGGACACTGGGGTGGTGCTAGCCAAATAGTCTCCGACGCTCAAGTTAGATGGTGAATCTAAAAGGGAAAGGACAAGAAAGGCGAAAGATACTTGAATCGTGTGACTACACCCACCACTTGTGCTGAAATGACATCCCATTTTCCAATGCACATTATGAAGGACTTCTCCTCCAGCTCTGTCCAAGAATGAGTTCAATATAAAGAAGAATAAACTGAAGGGAAATTTAGAAAATAATTTGATATCGTATAACATGCGGAATTAGGTTTAAATTTTTTTTCTTTTATTGAAAACCTTTTTCAATCAGGAACGAGTTCCTGTATATACGCAGAAAAAAAAAACTTTAAAACTAAATACCTTTTTCTTAATTTTTGCTTTACCGATTCTTCGATCTACCATCAGATCTTCCGAGCTATGACTCGCGATCCGACAACGCGTGTGTGGGCATGTCACGGCAAGAGATAAAGGTCACGTGAAAAATGAACAGAGAACACCTTCTCCCTATGGCTGGCCGCACCTGCAAGAAAATGGAGAGTCAAAATTTTTTTTTTCTTTTCATCTCTCTTTGGTAGCCGAACTCTCTTGTGTTTTTTCACTTGTGGTTAGGTCAATTTTTTGAGCTATACAACACTTATATACTAGCTCTTTAGGGTATTAGTTTAAAATAGAATTCTCAATCCCTTTTCATTTTGGTCTCCTAAAGATTTTAACCTTTAACTTTTAGGATTAGTAAAATAATCTAATTATTTTAATTCTTTTATCCTAGTCATCGTTTAATTATGTAACCTCACATTTAATAAATAGAATTAATAATTAATAATTTTTATTATTTTATTAAATATTTAATTAATTAAATAATCATATTATTTAATTAATTCTCTTTAATTAAATTGTATTACTTTCGTAACACTATGAATTGGACTATCTAATTAATCTACCGTGACCTTGTTACAAACAACCATAAGGGCTAGCAAGGAGACCTAATGGACCCACATTTTTGAGCTCTAATAATACTTAGTAATATTAATTAAACTCTTTAATTAATATTCCATGATTATTAATCTCAGAGTTATTCCACTAAAAACCTAAGGCTGCACTTTCAGAATTGTAGACGTGTTTATACAATCTGAAGTCTTAGTGTCCATTGATATAGCTATTTGCATATAGTATGATCATTTACAAGTAGTTCACAGGTAGAGCTGGGTCATAATGTCCGTTATACCCTTATAGTATATCTATTCCTTTAAGTATCGTTAATTCTCCAACGAACAATTAAATCCCGTCTTTCTCACGAAAGAAGGAGAGCGTTCATAATCGTTCAAGCTCCGAATCAACCTTAAGGGAACTACTCATCTACTTCAATTAAGAAGGAGTGGATTCCACTATCGTGTTCAAACATTTCCAGCCACAAGCCAAACCGCAACTCCAAGATACGGAGGTATTGGTCGAGACTCACATCGACCTCACTCATGGTAAATCAAAAGCCACGATGCAACCTGAAGGAGTCGATAAGACACTTAGAATTAAGATCACCTATAAATAGCCATCGTTTATCGATATATATGAATCTCATCTACTAACGGATCTTCGTGAGAGATACATATAAATTGTGGCCCAGTCCTATATGATCTCATCATATAAGGTGCCTCCATTCTCATGTCAACTCAACTAGCAGTCTAGGATAAGACTACCGTACTTTACAAAATGGGCCGCAGCAGTAAATTAATCACATACAAAGTACCCAGCTTTGTTTGCTCTCTATGGACTCATTAGATTGCATATCTCAAAATGAATCCTCTTGTATATGACCTTTATATACTCATTCTGAGATCACATCTTACAATCTAGGATGTTCTTGCCCAATATGAATGTATTACTTAATATAAAACACTTTTAAACTAGAATGATAAGCTGAATAATTCTTATTAAATCTTTAACCGTCTACAAATACAAGCTTTAGGGCATAAACCCCAACAATCTCCCACTTGCACTAAAGAAAATGAGACATGTTTCGTAATCCTAGACCCACTAGGTGACCTTCAAAGACTTTAGCCGTCAAGGTCTTCGTAAATGGATCAGTCAGGTTATCTTGTGACGCAATCTTCGTCACGGCCACGTCTTCTCGCTGCACCATCTCTCTGACGAGATGATATTTCCTCTCTATATGCTTCCATCTTTTATGGTTTCTTGGTTCTTTGGAATTGGCCACAGCTCCACTATTATCACAATAAAGTGTCATGGGCCTATTGACATGCTCACAACTTGTGGGATAAATTCCAAGTGCAGGATGTGTCGAAGTAATAATTTTTCCATGAGTACAGGGTCGAATCCACAAGGAAGTGGTGGTACTAATTCTAAAACTAAAGATTCTAACAAAGGCAAGAAAAGTAAACCAAATTGGTGGTTGTTTGAATTCGCACTAATGAAATATAAAAACTAGATATAAAATGGAATCTAAACCAGTGGACAGGAAATGGTAGGCGGTCAAACGATCACAATCATTGACAAGGGTAAATGCATTGACTATTTTTACGCGTTTTATTAACAAGACAATATTTGAGTAATTAAGGCACACCACATTGTATGGGTCACGCAATGGTGTTGTAATTACAATTAAACACACCTATTGGTCCTAGAGTGCATTCAATTGGAAACCCAGAAGTCAATTACGTATTTTCATATCAAAATCAACCTAACTATTGAACTTAGAATATATTATACCCTATTGCAACCTAATGATTTCTCATCCTAAATTACAATAATAATATAATCACAATTAATCAAGATTCCTGCAACCTACTTTCGTAATTCACTGAACAAGAATTAAATTGCAATATAAAAGAATAACTAAATTCAATGTCTTGTAATAATTATCAAATAATTTACATAGTCAAAATACCTATCATGGTCCAATGACCACCTAACAATGAAATTAGCTACTCATAATACAAGGTAATACAAAAGAAGAAGAAAAGGATGCGATATAACCCATTCCTGAAGATCAACGGTGAGAAATTCCGGTTTGGTCTCGCTGGAACTCCGTCTCCTATGATTCTTCGTCTCCTCTGATGTACGATCGATGATTCGTGAGTGATTAACTTCAATGTGACATGGAATGGTGTTTGAGTGATGTTTATGTGATAAAAACTGGTCTGGAAACCTGGTTTGCACAGCTTGGGGAGCCAAGGTCGACCTTTTGATTTTCCTCTCGGTTTTCTATTTATAGGCGCATAAATTAGGGCAAAAACGCAGCCGCCACAACCTCCTAGCGCGACCAGCGAGCACGCCGCCTTAGTCGCGGTGCTGCCTATATGGCAACAATCCTCCCGCCGCGAGCATGTAACGCAACCCATGGTCTCGCTGAGCAATCACAATGCCTACTGAAGAAACACGCCTTCTTCAACGCTAGCAACTGGCCGTGACCTGTGGTCTCGCGAAATGGTCGCGAGGCCTACAGGACAAGGCTTTATCTTTCAGCACAATCTACGTATGGCGACCCTTGGTCGCGAGGACAAGGTCGCGATGCTCTCTGGAACAAAAATGTACAATTTGGCCCGAAACTTCCATTCTTCGCGTAACTTCGTGATAATCGTATATAACCTGCGCAAGCTCAACAAACACATCAAAAGTGCCCAAATTCACTCGAAAACATGACCAAAAGATAAGGTTCAAGGGTCGTAAATATGTAACAAATATTAACCGATCCCCCAAAACCTATCTTTTGCTTGTCCTCAAGCAAACCAGCACACACCACATGAAAAACAAACACAAATGACCTAAGCAAAACTCAAATAAACAAAAGAACACTAAACTATATCCATTTTCGTAGGATGAAACGATGGCACTTAGCACGTGCCACAAGCCTTTAAACCCCTAGGTGGTCCTAGTGGATGGGTTATAGTCTCATGAGGGTTTACCAGCTACGGTACTCACAAATATTCTAAGCTAACCCCAAACATGACTTAACATCAAATCAAGTGTATACACAAATACCAAGGCATTAGATAGTACAAAATAAGAAACCCAAAATACTGCCAATGAGACTAATACACCCTATATCATACAAGACTCTGACATGCAACGTATTCATAATAGTCAAACCTTCCATACTAGTGCGTCACTGATGTAATTCGTCTCGACTCTAGTTTCACCAGTTTTTACTCAATGACACTCAGAACCTAGGTTTTCACACTTTCAACTACATACGATTGGTAGTTATGAGCAAAGAATACAAAATATGTCGTATGTATAATTAATAAGAATGACTGCACAAGTTTAATAAATGGATCTCATGAACGATATTAAATATTAAAAACAGAAAAATCAATGTAAACACATGTCAAATAATATGTTGAGTTTCCTAAGAAGATCAACAAGTCTTTTCATGGTTGTAATGGGGCTTTAGGGTGATTGACTACAAAAGGAAGGAAATAGGAATTCAACTCACTTGGAAACCTATTGAGAGACTTCATATATTTTTTAATTTCTGCATTCTTCTCTCACGAATATCAAATTTGCTCAACTTGTATTCCCATCCTTTTCTACATCTCTCTCCTTCAACCTCTTTTTTAACCTTATTCATTTTTTTTTATTTGTGCATCATCACTCCTTTTTCTCATTTAGCTAACTATTTTTATTCTCTTTCTTTTATTTTTTTTTTTTTTTTTTTCTGTTGGCTATTATTTTTCTGCACATATCCCACACTTCTTCATCTTTTTTAATACAACTCCTTTTCTCACTCAACACCAACACATCATTTTTATTTTATTTTATTTAGTTTTCAAGCTTCAAAGGTAAGGCCTTTACATTTTTTGCTAGGACTTTGAACAGTATAGGTCATACAATAAAAGGTTAATGTGTGAGTGTTTGGTTGCGAATGGGATAAAGAGCACACAATCAAAGGACAGGAAATAGAGCTATTTAGTAGTTCACACACAATGCCTAAATTACATCTCCAAAATCTACTCAATTGATCATTCAACACATGCATACAAGACTTTATGAGGCAGTTCATTAACATCCAATACAAACCTAAAGATCTTTTAAAAAAAAAATGCAAACCTAAAGAGATCAATCTAATAACAATAAGCACAAGAAATTATTTAAGAGTAGAAACAATAAATTCCCTTAGAACAAATACGAATAAAGCTCAAATTCTCACTAAGGGTAGTCTCCACTATTCATCAGGACAACTAGTTGGAAGATTTCACATGCTATAATGCAAATATATTAGATCTATATGATTAGATGCAAAGTCTCTATCGGCAACATCCTTGTTAACCATTTTGTACACATCAAATGACCTAAGCATTTACATACTATTACTTAAATATCTATTTAGCATGTGTATGGTTTGCTATCCTAACAAACATAAAAACCAAATAAGAGACTCAAAAGACTGATGTACGTGGCATTGTTATACCTAAGTCTTCCAAACGCAGCGTGTATGAGAAAAGTATAGGTTTTCAGCCTATATACACCAACAAGACACAAAAACACACAAAAAACCAAAATTACCCCCAAACCCTAGATAAATATTGTCCCCAATGTTTGAAATCCTAGATTCAAAGGATAAACAAAACACAACATAAACACAAACACACATAGAGAAACAATCCTAATATGCACAACTATCAACTTCATCCAACCTTTACTCCCCTATACTTCGTATTTTCAACACAAGGCATAGCACTTCTATGGCAAAGCGAAAACAAACGAAATTGAAATATACAACAACTCAAACAAAAAGAACAGAAATAAAGGGTTACCTCCCTCCTAGTGCTTTATTTAACGTCTAGGCAAGACGTCGTACTCGAGCTAAGTCTCAGTGCACATCTAAGACACCGTCTCTTGCATGGCATGCAATCCGCTCATGCTTTTTTAGCCCTCTTCGCTTTGGGTTCAACCAACCTAATAGTTACCTCTGCAACTTTACACAGCCTCCAAATCTTTCAAACTTAGGCTCGAGATCTGGCGGTTTATTTGAACAAGGTTTAGGTATCTTTTTTTTTTTTTTTTTTACTTTCTCTTTCACCCCCAAACCTGTTTTAGAATCCGCAGCTCCTGTGCTACTGAGGCACTGCTCTTATGCTCTCTCCAACTGGATACCTGAAACATCCACAGAAAAATAATCACAAGAATTGACAGATTGTTTCATAACATTAAATACCTGAAACTCGACTGTCTCGTTAAAGACTGTCATGGATAGCTTCCCATTCTGCATGTCGATGATTGTCTGCGCCATAGCCATAAATGGTCTCCCCAATAGGATGGGAAGGTCTTTCTCAGTCGTCCTCACATTATCCATATCCATTACCACAAAATCGGCAGGTATGATCAATTTGTCCACCTGGATGAGGATGTCCTCAACAATACCCCGTGGGTACCGTGTCGACCGGTCGGCTAACAACATGGACATGGAAGTGGGCTTCAGCTAATGTATACCCAGTTGCATGTAGATCGAATAGGGCATCAAATTGATACTGGCCCCAAGATCTAATATGACTCTTTCTCTCTACACATTCCCGACGGTGATATCTATGTTGAAGCTCCCTGAATATTTTAACTTTGGGGGAAGCTTCTACTGCAGTACTGCACTCACCGTCTCAGATATCATCACTTTCTCGTTTGGTCCATATTGCCTCTTTCGCTTATTGAGTTCCCTGAAAAACTTCGCATAAGACGACATCTTTTTAATCATCTCCAGGAGTGGCAATTTGACGTTCACTTTTGACAACATATCATAAATCTATTTGAAGGCGTTGTCAATCTTACTCTTTTGAAGACGACGCGGAAATGAAACTTTTGGCACATATGGGGACACAACCTAACAAAGAAGTGGAGTTTGATCAGATGTGACCACTTCTTTCTCTTTTTGCACTGGAGGATCTGCACTTGTACCTGTATCAACAACAAAAGGTTCAGATAATTTACCCCCAACCCTATTATCTACAGTCTTACCACTCCGGAGAACGGTAATCGCCTTTGCATACTCTGGCTGACTAGGGAACTTCCCAAGCACCTTGTTCTACAAAGCTTCGGCCAGTTGGCCGACTTGTACTTCTATTTTGCGCATGCTTGCTTCCTACTGCTGAAATCTCCGCTCAGTGGTCTGCTGACTCTACTGGAATACCTGCATGAGTTTCTCGAATTTGTCCTCTAGAGATGCCATTCTTTACTGAAATGGTGGATTATGTGAGCTCTGCACAGTTTGTTGAACCTGAGGTTGTTGCAAAGGCTCAAACCGGTTTTACTATTGGTAGCCCTAATACTGCCCTGGCTGCTGCTGACTATCTCTTTAGGAGAAGTTCGGATGGTTTCTCCATCCTGGATTATAGCTGGTGGAGTAAGGATCATTCTTTTGCCTCGGAGGAAAAGAATTAACCGCCTGCGCTTGTTCCTGCACATACTCCTGAAAGGTCTCCCTAGATGGACACACAGCAAAATCGTGTCCACTGACTCCACATATAGAGCAAGCAACTCCGGGTTTCTGCCCAACTGCAGCTGCCAATCCATGCATCTGCCTACTCAACACTGCCACCTGCTGGACCAACCCTGCATTCGTATGCACCTCATAAACACCAAGTGTCTTCCCTCTGACACTTTTCTGTTGTGAGTTGGTTCCCAGCATCTCAAAGAGCTCCTATGTCTCTTCTACGGTTTTTCCAACAACGGATCCTCATGCAGCATTGTCAATAGTGGCCTGACAACTCGGAAGCAATCCATCGTAGAAGAATTGATTCTGCAACTCTAGTGGAAAACCGTGGTGAGGGCACTGAATGAGTAGCAACTTGAATTTGTCCCGCGCCTCATGGAACGGCTTTCCATGTTTCTGAGTGAATGTAAAAATTTTCCCTCGCATCTCTGCGATTTTTTTATGGGAATAGAACGTCCCAATGAATTTGTTTTACAATTTTGACCATGAGCGAAGGGACCCAGGAGGAAGCATCATCAGCTACTGCTTGGCTTGGCCTTTCAATGTATAGGGGAAGCAACGCATCTGGAACTACTCCTCAAACAACCTCTGCAGTGGGAATGTATAAATTATGCTATAAAATTCGCGTATAAAGGTCAAGGGATCTTCATTTGCGAGTTCATAAAACTCTGGCATCATGTTGAAGTGGATGTTCTTCAGCTCATAATTCCTGGACACGTCGTCCAGCAAGATGCTCGATGGTGAGGTCATAATGACTGGGCGTGCATAATCTCTCATGACCATCTGTGCAGGCACTCCCTGTTGATTCTGAAACTGAACCCCCTATGTATGTTCCATTGCAGCCTTAATGTAACATCTCGGATTTCGAATTATTAATTTTGCATATATGGATATAAAAATTTATGTTATGAGGGGTGCAAAACGTAATTAAATGTATATTTTTATGGTTTCCAGGTGGACCAAATTGAACGGTCGAAAACGATGCATGAAGATTGAAAAACTGAGACAGTGAGTATCGCGACCTGGTCATCGCGACCACATATCGCGATGAGCTGCTCGCGATGAAAACTAGTGATTCTTGGCAGTGAGCACCGCGACCAGTCACTGCGACCACAGATCGCGATGAACTGCTCGCGATGAAAAAAATGAAATGCGGACAGTGAGCATGGCGACCACCAGCGCGACTAGAGCACCGCAAGGTGTGCTCGCGATGAAGGCGGTAGAGTTGCTCCAGTGAGCAACGCGACCTGGTGGCACCACCACAGGTCGCGACGACCGAAAAATTTTAAAAAAAATAAGCTTGTCGAGGAAGCCACTTGAAAAAGAAAGAAAAGAGAACAAAGAGGGAGAGACCAAAAGAAGAAGAAAAGAAGAAGAAGAAGAGGAAGAAGAGAAGAAGAGGAAGAAAAGAAGAAGAAGAAGAAAAGAAGAAGAAGAAGAGAAGGGAAAGAAAAAGAAAAGAAAAGAAAGAAAAGAGGAAGAGAAAGGAAAGAGGAGGAAGAAAGGAAAGAAAATAAAAAGGAAAATTCAGAAGGAAAAAGGCGGAGAACCGGTAAAACGGTATCCAGGTTGGTGTACACACGTTTCTGAACTTATTTTTTTGATAAATATTTTGATTTAGTAAGTTTGGAAATATAGTTCTGGATTTTATATATATTCGTATGAATTGGTGTAGATACTCGTATTGCATATTTGCATATTGTTGGATTTTTTTGTGCGATATTATGTTATTGTGGAAATTTGAATAAAAACGTATGCTTACAAAACCTGCTTTACAATTATTATTTGATTTTCCTATTTATGGATTCTGGATTTTGATTTAAAATGATAAAGTCTGAAACCAAAGAAATAATTTGTTATGAGTTTTAACGGCCCTGATATATGTATAGGGATATAGGGATATAGGGATATAAGAGATTGACATGTCAATTGGGTGAATTTATGGTAGTACTGCACCGTTCTGTATGATGTCTCTGATTGTGGATTATACAGATACCATTTCCTCGTGAAATGGGAAACCGACTGTGAAAATATCCGGATACCATTTCCTCGTGAAATGGAAAACCGACTGTTTATATGGAGGGATACCATTTCATATGAGATGGGAAACCCGACTGAAAAACCCGTAATCCAGTCCTGTACGCCCTGTTATGTGTATCATGGGCCAGATTGAGAAATTATAGTTAGCAAATGTGATGGAAAATAAATAATGATATTGAACTCAATTCCAGAAACTTTGAAATACTGTATGTTTACCTAGTTTTAGTAATTGAAAAACGTTTGTTATATATTTCGGAAATTCTGTTTTTAAGCTTTATTGTTTATTTATATTTTGAATTTCTGAATTTACGGTATACTGTTTTAGATATACTGTTTTATATTATATTTCCATTTATTTTAAGTGTACACCCACTAAGCAGTATTGCTTAGCGCGTTAGTTTTGTTTCTAACGCGTAGGTAATAAAGATACCGAGGACGGAAAAGACGGAAGAGGCACCAGCTGCAGAGGAGAGTTCAGAATCATACTCACCATCTTTTGGGGTAGTTCGTTATATAGATATTTATGTATAATGTAATTAAATATGCATGCATATACAGAGAATTTGTATTATGTTTTGTAATGATGTGCTGTAATTAATTATTTTATGTTTTCTGTTTTGAATTTTCGAAGGATTGTGGTTAATGAAATGTTTTATAAACTGTTTGAAAGTCGCACTAAACGGCAGAGTGCGCGTTTGGATGAAATGATATTTAGAGTGTTATGGATTTTGTGTGAATTGAATTTTATTTGAAACAGGTTTTGGGAAATCAGAAAAAAAAACAAAAGGAAACTCTGCCGAAATTTTTAAAACTGTGTTTTCAATGGGCTCACTAGAAAAATGTTTTTAAATCATAAATTGATACGAGTTTCGATGATTTGAAAGAAATAAAGTGAATTTAGAAAGTTTTGAAAATATGATTTGATGGGCTCACTTGAAAATGTTTTTAAATTATAAACTATGTAGTTTTCCAATGGTTTGAAATTTATGAAGTGAATTGAGAAAGTTTTGAAAACCCGGTAGCGCTCCCTGGGTCGATCCGGTCGGGTCGGGTCAGGGGGTGTTACACTCAAACTGCTCTCCTAAAGTAGATGATGGAGGTTCAACTGTAGAATCCGTGACTCTCCTAATACGGTCGATCCTGTCGCTCAAGGGTAAAATTTCTCCCTCCTGAGAACGACGACCCTGCATGCAGATGCGCTCAAGTACCTCGACAGAAAAATAAAAAGAAACAAAGAGAAATTAAAATCAAGAAACTAAATAAAATACAAAAATTGAAAATAAGAAATAAAGAAAAACCTAAGAAAGAAAAAGCACTAACTCTTAGACTTAGTTACCGAAACCACTTCCTCGACAACAGTGCCAAAAACTTGACACGCTCACAATGCGTAGGATAAATCCCAAGTGCAGGATGTGTCGAAGTAATAATTTTTACGTGAGTACGAGATCGAATCCACAAGAAAGTGGTGGTACTAATTCTAAAACTAAAGATTTTAACTAAGACAAGAAAAGTAAATCAAATTGGTGGTTGTTTGAATTCGTACTAATGAAATATAAAAACAAGAGATAAAATGGAATCCAAACCAATGGATAGGAAATGCTAGGTAGTCAAACGGTCACAATCATGGACAAGGGTAAGTGTATTGGCTATTTTTACACGCTTTATTAACAAGACAAGATTTGAGTAGTTAAGGCACACCATATTGTATGGGTCACGCAATGGTATTGTAATTACAATTAAACGCACCTATTGATCCTAGAGTGCATTCAATTGGAAGCCCAGAACTAATCTAATCCTTAGGTCAATTAAGTATTTTCATATCAAAGTCAACCAAACTATTAAACTTAGAATATATTATGCTCTATTGCAACCTAATGATTTCTCATCCTAGATTACAATAATAATATAATCACAATTAATCAAGATTCCTGCAATCTACTTTCGTAATGCACTGAACAAGAATTAAATTGCAATATAAAAGAATAACTAAATTCAATGTCTTGTAATAATTATCAAATAATTTACATAGTCAAAATACCCAAGGACCAATCATGGTCCACTGACCACCTAACAATGAAATTAGCTACTCATAATACAAGGTAATACAAAAGAAGAATAAAAGGATGCGATATAACCCATTCCCGAAGATCAATGGTGAGAAATTCAGCTTTGGTCCCGCTGGAACTCCGTCTCCTATGATTCTTCGTCTCCTCTGATGTACGATCGATGATTCGTGAGTGATTAACTTCAATGTGGCATGGAACGGTGTTTGAGTGATGTTTATGTGATGAAAACTGGTATGGAAACTTGGTTTGCACAGCTTGGGTGAGCCAAGTCAACCCTTTGATTTTCCTCTCGGTTTTCTATTTATAGGCACAAACATTAGGGCAAAAACGCAGCCGTCGTGACGTCCTACAGTGACCAGCGGTCGCATCGCCTTGGTCGTGGTGCTCCCTTGATGGTAACAATTGTCCTATTGTTGCGCTGAACGATCGTGGTGCCTACTGGAGAAACACACCTTCTTCAGCGTGAGCAATTGGCAGCGACTTGTGGTCACGCGAAATGGTCGCGAGGCCTACTGGACAAGGCTTCATCTTTCAGCACGATTAGCGTATGGCAACCCTTGGTCGCGAGGACAAGGTCACAATGCTCTCTAGAACAGAAATGCACAATTTGGCCCGAAACTTCCATTCTTCATGTAACTCCGTGATAATTGTATAGAACCTGTGCAAGCTCAACAAACACATCAAAAGTGCCCAAATTCACTCGAAAACACGACCAAAAGATAAGGTTCAAGGGTTATAAATATATAACAAATATTGACCGATCACCTATTCATATCTGGCACAACATCCAGATCACTCAAGAACTTCCGGAGCCAAACAGTCTCCTTAGTTGCTTCACAAGCTGCTACCTACTCGGCTTCCATGCTGGAATCGGCAATGCAAGATTGTTTAATACTCTTCCATACTATGGCTCCACCACCAAGGGTGAACTAACCCAGACGTGGATTTCCTATAATCGTTGTTTGATTGAAAGTCAGAATCTGTATATCCCAATAGAATCAAATCAAGATAGGAATATACGAGCATATAGCTTCTCGTTCTCTGAAGATACTTGAGAATATGCTTAATAGCAACCCAATGATCCAATCCTGGGTTGGACTGATATCTACTGGCTATTCCCACTGCGAAGCAGATGACGGGTCTTGTGCAGTGCATAACATAACATAACATACATGAGACTACCTACTACGGACGTATAGGGAATCTGTCTCATATCTTCAATTTCTTAAGGTGTCTTAGGACACTGTTCCTTAGACAGGTGAACTCCATGCCTCGAAGGTAGACTACCTTTCTTGAAGTTCTACATCGAGAATTGCACAAATATCTTGTCGATAAACGATGCCTAAGACAGCGCTAACAGTTTGTTCTTACAATCCCTTATTAATTGGATACTTAGAACATAACTTGCCTCTCCCAAATCTTTCATTTGGAATTAGTTAGCAAGCCAGCCCTTTACTTCTGATAATGTCCTTACGTCATTCCCAATAAGTAGGATATCATCCACGTAAGGGACCAAGAAAACTACTTTCTTGTCAATAATGCGCTTGTATACACAAGGCTCATCAACGTTCTGCTCAAAGCCATAGGTTGATCGCAGTATCAAACCTAATGTTCCAAGATCTATATGCCTGCTTAAGTCCATAAATGGACCTTTACAGCTTGCAAAGCTTTTGCTCTCAATCTTGGGATACGGATCCCTTTGGTTGTATCATGTAGATGCTCTCGTCGAGATTGCCATTCAAAAATGCAGTCTTCACGTCCATTTGTTAGATTTCTTAATCGAAATAGGTAGCTATGAATAAGAATATTCTAATAGACTTAAACATAGCTACTGGCGAGAAGGTTTCATCATAATCGATGCCTTCATTCTAGGTATAACCCTTTGCCACTAGCCTTGCCTTGAAGGTCTCTACCTTTCCGTCTACTCCTCTCTTAGCCTTGAAGGTCTCTACCTTCCCGTCTACTATTCTCTTACACTTGTAGATCCACTTACAGCCTATGGGTTTTATCTCATCTGGTAAGTCTATAAGTTCCCAGCCTGAGTTAGAGTACATGCACTCCATCTCGAGATTCATGACTTTAAGTTATTCCTCTTTGTCAGAATCTTCCATTGTATGTTTAAATGTCAATAGATCATCTACACTATCATCAGAAATGACATCATGTGCCTCTCTAATGCCTAAATAGCGATCAGGTTGTCGAATAACCCTCTCACTATGCCTAGACGGTAGTGTAACTTGACTAGGAATCATCTGACTGTCAGATGTCTGTGGAATAATCAAATCTTCAACAACCTTTAATGACTGAGCACTGGTCGTACCAGGTTCTAGCTCTTTTAACACAATCTTACTTCGAGGTTTATGATTGCTCCTATAATCCTCCTCAAGAAACGTTGAGTTTGTCGATACAAATACTTTGTTTTCTTATGGATTATAAAAGAATCCTCCTCGAGTTTCCTTTGGATATCCTACAAATAGGCATACTTGAGAACGAAGTTCCAACTTTCCACTTTTGTTCTTCAGTACATGTACTGGACACCTCCATATGTAAAAATGTCGTAAACTAGCTTTACAACCATTTCATAACTCTATGAGTGTCTTAGGAATAGACTTGGATGGAACTACGTTCAGTTTGTAGGTCACGGTTTGTAGTGTATATCCCCAAAAGGAATTTGGTCATGATGAGAAACTAATCATAGATCTCACCATTTCCATCAGGGTCCTATTTCTCCTCTTCGTAACATCATTTTGCTATAGTGTACTTGGAGCCGCAAGTTGTGATACAATCCCATGCTCAACCATGTAGTCTTCAAACTCATGGTTGATATACTCACCCCCATGATCCGATCATAGAGATTTGATTGTTTTGCCTAATTAATTTTCAACTTTAACTCGGAATTCTTTGAACATTTCAAAGGTTTCCGACTTACGTTGAATTAGGTAAATATACTCGTATCTTGAGTAGTCATCAATGAATGTGATATAATACTTATAACCACCTCTAGCTCTAACACTCATGGGTCCACAGACATCTGAGTGTATGAGTTCTAGTGGTTGTATGGCTCTAACCCCTTTTCCTGTAAAAGGTCTCTTAGTCATCTTACCCTTCAAACAAAATTCACAAACAGGTAAGGTGCCGATCTCTAACTGACTTAAAGATTTGCTTTTTACTAGTCTGTTTATCCTATTAAGGTTTATATATCCAAGTCTTAGATGCCACAGAAGAAAATCTTTTGTCGTTTTGCTTTAGGTTTTTTAACTTTAAACAATTCAGTATTCAGCAGTGTTGTATGAATTAGCGGTCTTAAAATATACAAGTTATTTTCTATCGTACTAGAACATATATTCAAACCATTTCTTGAAGCAAAAACTGATTTATCATTAAAAGAAATAGAATATAATTGTTCAAGCAATCTGGAAACAGAATTTAAATTCCTTATAAATCCAGGAATGTAATAAACATTGTCCAACGAAAGAAAATTATTATTAAATTGAAGTCTAACTACTCCCACTGCTCTAGCTGAGACGATGTCCCCTGATCCCACGTGCATAGTGAAGGACCCCTTCTCCAGCTTTTATCCAAGAATCATTCCAATGTAAAGAAAAACAAAACAAGTCAGTGGCCCCTAAATCAGTTATTCAAAGTGAAGAATCATCTTCCACTAATCAAGATTCAATGATAAGTAACTTTGATTTACTTTTCACTTTGTTCTTATCGGAGAGCCCATCGAGGTACTGTAGACAGTTCCTCTTCTAATGACTGACTTTTTTGCAATGGAAATATTTTTCCTTTTCTTTGTCAGTTATGGGCTTAGCCTTTACTTTACCAGTAGACCTCTTACTTTTCTTGAAACTAGAAGAGGATGGCTCAGCAACATTTCCTTTGCTGCTCTTACCTTTGGTAACTCGTGCTGCATTTGTTATATAGGCTTTGGAGGACATTCCTCTATAAGTATAAATTTAAAGTCTTTGCAGACCATGATTGCGTTCATGTTGTGTTTCCACTTTGTATAGTTATCCGCAGTTAATTTTTCAATTGCGAAGATATAATAATGTAGAAGACAATGCTGATTTTTAAAGACATAAATCTAAATTAATATCGTTCATTTCAGAATGTATTTTGGGACTGACCTAGCCTACTTAGGCACTCTCAAGTTAAGTTCATGGATTCTGAAGTGACGGGTCACACTCACAAATGACTTAATTAAGTTGTTAATTTAATGTCTTGACTGACTTAAAGCAATGGTTGAATGATATACGAATAAAGAGTTATTCTGGTGTATCTTTCGATTATGAATGTCTTGATCTAACATGCAAGGATTTGAACTAGCCTACCTAGGCACATACTTGTGGAATGTTGGGTTATCGCGGCATCGTAACTATTTTTAGGGATTTTTAGTTCATTAAAACATATTCATGCATCATGTTTAATTTTATGCCGAACATATAACATGTGATATGAATGTATGAAATGAATGATTTTAATTTATATTTATGTTTTAATATCAGCAATGTCTTCTACTTTATTTCAATTCTCGCAAATAAAAAATTAACCGGGAATAATTATACTAAATGAAAACACAACATGAACGCAATCATGGTCTGTAAAAATAAAAAGTTAAATGTTTATCATTCAAATAAAAAGTGTTTTATTTTAGTTCATACGTTTACATTATGTAAGATGTAATCTCAAAATAAGTGTGTGAAAGCCATGTACAGTAGGATTCTTTTTTAGACATAAAATTTAAAGAGTCCTTAGAGAGCAAACAAAGCTGGGTACTTTGTTTATGGTTGATCTATTGCTGCGGTCCATTTTGTAACATACAGTGGTCTCATCCTAGACCGCCCATATAGTTGACATGTGAATGGAGGCACCTTATATAATAAGATCATATACAAATGGGCTTAGATTTATATGAATCTCTCACCAAGATCCGTTAGTAGATAAGATTCATATATATCAACAAACGAGGGCTATTTATAAGTGATCTTAATCCTGAGTGTCTTATCGACTCCTTCAGATTGGATCGTGGCTTTTGACTTACCATTAGTGAGGTCGATATGGTATTCTCGACCAATACCTCTGTATCTTGGAGTTGCGGTTTGGCTTGTGGTTGGGAAGGTATGAACACAATAGTGGAATCCACTCATTCTTTATTGAAGTAGATGAGTAGTTCCCTTAAGGGTTGATTCAGGGCTTGAACGATTATGAGTTCTCTTCTTCTTCGTGAGGAAGACAGGATTTAATTGTTCGTTAGAAAATCAACGGTACTTAAATGAATAGATATAACTAGAGGGGTATAACAGACATTATGACCCAGCTCTAACTATGAATTACTTGTGGATGATCACTTTATATGCAAATAATTATATCAATAGACACTGAAACTTCAGATTGTGTAACACGTCTATAGTTCTGAGAGTGCAGCCTCGGGTTTTTAGTGGAATAACTATGAGGTTAATAATTATGGAATATTAATTAAAGAGTTTAATTAATATTATCAAGTATTATTGGAGCTCAAAATTGTGGGTCCATTAGGTCCCTTACTAGCCTTTATGGTTGTTGGTAACGAGGGTCATGGTAGATTAATTAGATGGTCTAATTTGTAACATAATTTAATTAAAGAGAATTAATTAAATAATATGATTATTTAATTAATAATTTAATAATTAAATAAAAATTAATAATTATGAATTATGAATTATTTTAATTATTAAATATGAGGTTGCAGGTTCAAACCATGACAAGGACAAATGAATTAAATAATGTGATTATTTAATAGTCCTAGAGGTCAAAGGTTCAAAACTCTAGGGAGAGAAAAAATAAAAGGATTTAGAATCCTATTTTGACTTGGTCAAGTTAAAACCCTAGAGCCCTAGTGTATATATATATATGATCTGTTACTAGTAAATTTGACCTAATGCAATTAGTCTAAGAAAAGAAATGAGCGGCCACCACAAAAAGAGTAGAGAAAACAGTTTTTTTTTTCTAACTCTTCCTGTCTTGCAGGGGGCGACCAACCAAGGGAAGAAAAGAGTATTCTCCGCTTTTCTGCTACCTCTATCTCTCCATTCGTGACATGCCCACACACGTATTATCAGACCGCGGGTCATAGCTCGGAAGGCTTGGTGGTGAATCGAGAAGTCAGAAAGTCAAAACGCAACAAAAGGTAATTGTAGTTTCAATTTGATATTCGCGTATATACAGGAACTCGTTCCTGATTGAAAAGTGTTTTCAAATAAAAGAAAACTTTTTTGAAACCCATTCCGCTGCGTTTATAAGATAAAATCGATTTTTCTTCCCTTTAGGGCCGTAATTCCTTTTTTAACTTGTTTGGAGTCGAGAATTACTCCTTGTCGAACTGGGTCACCATGCCCTCTTTTTCTTTTATTGGGCCGAGAATTGCCCCTTTTGAATATTTTTGTTTAATATTTGTCATGCAGTTTCAAATGAAATTTCTCTTTTTTCGTACGTCGTGTCTAGAATTGATTGAGTTTTGCTTGCCAAAAAATGTAAGTAATATAATGAAGTTTTAGCAAAATATCATAGTAGAAAGTGTGAAGTGCTTGACATTCGTCGTGGGCAATGTAAGTCGTGCGACTGGGTTAAGTGTACAAGTAAAAAATACTTGTATGATATGATTGTAGGAGCCAGTTGAGTGTTGTATGTCGACCAGAAAACTCTTGATCATGTTTCAACACTTAAGCATATATGCATAACATTAAATAAATGGAAGGCACGACATTTAACGAAAGGTATAAGCATAACATAAGTAATTTTAAAATTTGATTAAGTCTTTAACAAGCTCGTGCACAGAGCGTATTGTGATGAAGTGCACGACATCAACAAAATGAAGACTTAATCCATTTGAAAAATCGATTAAGTCCTTAACAGGCTCATGTGTAGAGCATATTATAATGGAGTGCACGTCATCAACGAAATGAAGACCTAACCAATTTGAAAATCAATTAAGTCCTTAACAAGCTCGAGTGTAAAACATATTGTAATGGAGTGCACGACATCAATAAAATGAAGACCTAATCAATTTGAAAATCGATTAAGTCCTTAACAAGCTCGTGTGTAAAGCATATTGTAATGGAGTGCAAGACATCAATGAAATGAAGACCTAACCAATTTGAAAATCGATTAAGTCCTTAACAAGCTCGTGTATAGAGCATAATATGATGCTTATTTATTAGAACATAGGGCACGACACAGAAAACTTTAAAATAAGAAAATATTCATAAATTTGGCTTACATTGATGCGATGCTCGTGTGTAGAGCAAAGTCATTTGCTGTGTGTATTGTTGCCGTCTTCAAGTCTTTTGTTCAAAAGCTTAGAGACTTGTTTGTCGAGAGGTTTGGCTCGTGTATAGAGCGGTTTGAGCGTTGGTCGAGCCCTTTAGCTTGCCATGAGAGAAGGGTCACTGTTTGAGGCTTCGACCTGTCGAAGAGGGTTAGGTCAACAGCCAACGGCTATCCGACACTCAAGTTAATAAAATCTCGTAATAATAAAATAATGAAATAATGGAGTTCAGTTTAGAAATGATACAATTTTAAGTGTACGGTGTTCCAGCTATTATTGATCTCACGACCGTCTGTGTCGCGCAGTTTGTATGCGTCTTGCCCGACTACTTTTCTGATTTTGTAGGGACCTTCCCATGTCGGACACAACTTGCCAGTTCCTGGTTCCTTTGTGTTTTGAAACACGTAACGAAGTACCCAATCTCCTTCCTTGAAAGCTCGAATGCAGACATTCTTATCATAGTGTCGAGCGACCATCTGTTGGTAGCTCGCTTGTCTGATGAATGCTTGGTCTCGACGTTTATCTAGTGTGTCGAGCTTGTACAAAAGTGCTTGAGACTTTGCTTCCACTATGGCGTGTTTGAATTTTGCAGCATGAATCTTCGACTCGACTAGTAGGCAGCCTTAGCCTCGTATATTAAGGAGAAATGTGTTTGACAGGTCGACACTCGGGGAGTGGTTCTATACGACCATAGAACCTCTGGAGTATATCAACCCAGAGTCCTTTTGCTGCGTCAAGTTTCTTCTTCAAAGTGCTGACGATTGTTTTGTTGGTTGATTCTGCTTGTCCGTCCGAATGTGGGTATCGAGGTGTCGCGAAGCTCAACTTGATTCCATAGTTTCCGCATAAGTCTTAGAATTCGAAGGAAATGAATTGAGATCCATTGTCCGTGACTATTTCCTTTGGGATGCTGAATCGACACATTATGTTCTTCTAAATGAATCCTTTGACTTAGAAGTCTTGAATTCTCTAGTAGGCTTCGACTTCGACGCATTTGCTGAAGTAGTCAGTTAAAATTAGCATGTAGACTTTTCCTCCTGTCGCGGTCGGCATTTTACCAACAATATCCATGCCTCACTTCATAAAGGGCCATGGGGACATTACATTGTGCAGTTGACCAAGGGGTTGATGCGCGACCTGTGCAAATCTCTAGCATTCGTCAAAATTTCTGACGTAGTTCGCTGAGTCTGACCTCATTGTCGGCCAGTAGTATTCTGCTGTAAGGGCTCAACTAGCCAAGCTTCTGGCTCCTGAATGATTTCCACAGTCGCCTTCATGGATTTATTTGAAAACAAGATTGGCTTATGTCGTGTTGACGCAATGTAAATAGGGTCATGAGAAAGACCTTTTGTATAGTTTGTCGTCGATGACACCGAAGCTGGCGGCTTTTACCTTAAGCTTGGGAGCCTCACTGCGGTCGACTGGTAGGGTGTCATTGATAAAGTAGTCGAGCAGTGGAGTCATCCAGTTGTCTTCAATATCGATGGGGACGACTTCTTCTTTGTTGGCCCAGACAGCTGGCCATTGCAAGTAAACGAGTGGAATGTTCTTGGGCTTGACAGTGTGGATGGCGGAGCCTAAGTTAGCTAATGCGTCAACATATACGTTCTCCATTTTAGGTACTTGCTCGAGTTCGAAGTGTTCGAATGTCGAGCGGAGTTCCGCGGCTACGGCCAAGTAGGCGATCATTTTTTGATCTTTGGCTTGGTAGGTTCCTTCAAGCTATCATGCGATCAGCTGCGAGTCGCAATGAACTTTCATTTGTTTTATATCCATGCTCTTTGCGAGCACTAGTCCAGTGATAAGGGCTTTGTACTCAGCTTCGTTGTTTGCGGCTTTGAAACCATAACTGATTAATTGCTCAATGATGTCGTTATTTAGCGATTGTAACACTAGACCTAATCCGCTGCCATTGGAGTTACTGGAGCCGTCAACAGAAAGTATACAGGTAGGGCTCGATGCTTCTGTAAGGGTGAGCATTTCCTGTTCTGCCAGTGGGAGTGTGTCTGGAGTGAAGTCAGCGATGAAATCCGTAAGGACTTGAGACTTGATTGCTGTCCGTGGTCGATAGATATGTCATTGTAATACACCCTCCCGATAGTTTGTACTGTACATATATGTATTGTAATATATTTTTTCAGAATTTATTGTACGATATACATGTGAATAAATATGCCCTTATTATGAGTAAATTGAATGTTAAAAGTATTAACGGTGCTATAATGAAATTTATTGGACGGATCCAGAGATTTTTGGAAAGGTGTTCGGAGACCCGAAAAAGTTACAAAATGTGTCCGAACGGGTATTAAAAGCCCGAAAAATGTTCGGAACGGTTTCGGATGGTTAGTAAAGCTTCGTAAAGTGTATACGAAATCCAATTATAGGTTTCAGAAGACCTAGGAAGGATTTCCATAAATTTGGAGAATTAAGGGTATTTTTGAAAAATTAAATAATATTTGGCGACACATGAGATGGTGTAATTTAATTGGTGTTTTAAATAAGTTGGTGTAATTTGATTGGTTGATAGAAAAGTAATTTGAAATGGATTAAATTGATTGGTGTTTTAAAAGTAAATTGATTTTTATGGAAAAAGTAAGTGGATTTTTATGGAACTAGTTAATAAGCAACTAGCCATTAGAGTTCCATTAGAGATTAACCAATCAAATTTCATCATCCCTAACCAATGACACTCTTGTAAATTCTAAGATAGTTTAAGGGCAAAAGTTAAAGAAAACCAAATAGTAGATAAAGAATAAGTTATGATAGAAATCAAACGAAATCAAGAAAGAAAAGGAGAGGAGAAAGTTAGCCAAGAGAGAAAGAAAAGGAGGGAGGTTCGGCCAAGGGAGAAAAGAAGGAGGAAGAGATCCAAGGTATTTTTCAAGCCATTTTCAAGGGTTCTCAAGGCTATACAAGCTTCCTTTACAAGCCTAGAAGCAAGATTCAACTATATTAAGTGAAATCAAGTGGAAAATGCACTAATTTTGTGAATTGTGAAATAAACTCTTGATTCTTTTGATTCTTGGTGTTTGGATGATATTGAATTTGATGTTACTAAGTAAAGAAAATTCATGTATATTAAATTGATAAAGATTAGTGTGTGATCAAGCTAGGGTTTCGTGTGATTTTTGCTTAAAAATTTCAATCTATGCATGCTAAGGCACTAGTATAGAAATTTTTAAGCAATTTATGTTATGAAATTGGAAGCAAATTTTTGGGAAATGAATGATGAGATTTCGACCAGCCATGTGTGTGATGGTTGAGTTAAATGTTTTTTCATATTAATGTGTAGTAATGGTCATTCAAGTGTGGTAAAGTGGGAGGAAGTAATGGAAATTGAAAAGAGAAGAAGAAAGTGTTAAGTGTATAAAGTAAATAGTGACATGGGCTCTTGGAAGGGCTAAAATAATATCTGATGTAATTGGATTAATTTTATGCCTAAGAACGTGCGTAAACATCACACTTAAATGAAGGAACTTGATGGAAAAGAATCGGAAATAAAATGGTCAAGTTATAGTCAAAACAATGTCGTAAGAATTAGGGAATTGTTTTAAGTAGTTTGGATGATTTTAATTGCTCTCATGCAAGTGGTTGTGTGGATGAGTTTGAGTGTGACATTTTCTAAAAAGGAGAATGTGAAAATGTGTAGGAAAACCGGAGTGGTACTCGTAAAGTTAGTAACAAAAAGGTGAGTGTAAAATTATTTTATGAAATGTGCATTTTATGTTTATACTATGTTTTATGTAAATTCATAGTAAGTTATCATTTTACTCAAGTGAGTGTTTAAAGTAATTTTATGTAAAGTGTATTTTATGAAAGTTATGATTTTATTTAAGTGAGTATTAAAACTATTATGTAAAGTGCATTTCATTTCCATAACATATTTTATGTAAATTTATGAAAGTTATGATTTTATTCTCTAAATATAGCTATGATTTTCGGAAATGAAAATAAACTAAAGATTTCAAGATTTTTTTTGGCCTATAACGAATCCCTAGTATTCAGCATTCAGATATCAGTATTCAGAAATCGATCAGAGGTATCCTAGACGTGCCTGGCAGGGTATGTGTCTAGGTATTATGCTAGCCATGAATTTTCCAAGTAGGCAATATATTAAAATATGAAATCCTACCAAGTATGCAATTGGGCTTAGTGTGTCAGTAGTCAGTGTGTCGCCCTCTGCACGTTCGGGGTATATATTGAGTTAACGCACTGGCTTTTACGTTCGGGGTATATATTGAGTGGGCTCGGCCGAGGCCAGGTAACGAGTCAGGCTGGGCCAAGGCTCAGTCCTCCACTCCACAGTACTAGTACAATGTGAACTGAGGTTCCTCATACTTTATCTAAGGTATTCTTAGAAAAAAGACCATCAGTGGTTGGTGATTTTCAGTAGTAATATTTTTGATGATTTTATAACCACCACTGAGTACAGTTTTCAAGAAAATAGAAAAAGTTTTATTATTATGCTATGTATCTCAATACTGTTTTCAGAAAGCAGAAAAAATTTCATTATTATGGATTTTAGTATATTGCTTTCAAAAACTAGTTTTCAGTACAGATTTTAGTATAGTTTTCATGTAATAGATTTCAATACAGTTTTCAGGAAATATGTTTTAGTACAGATTTTAGTATAGTTTTCATATAATAGATTTCAGTACAGTTTTCAGGAAATAGATTTCAGTACATTGTTTTAGAAAATAGAAAAAGTATTATTATTACTTATTTCAGTATATTTCAGGAAACAGGAAAAAATCTTATAATTATTCATTTCAGTACAGTTTTCATGAAAACAGGAAATGTTTTATTATTATGCATTTCAGTATGGTTTTCAAAAAATCAGGGAGGGTTTAATTAGAAAAATTAAATTGTTTAGAAACTAATAACACTCACTAAGCTTGTTTAGCTCATTATATTTTTATGTTTTATAAACCAACCTCCCAGGTACAGGTACAAATGTTGTAGGGACTCCTAGGACCAACAAGACTAGTCAGACATTGCTGTGACTGTCCTCAAAATATGTATTATATTTTGTTGTAATATTCATGTAAAATTTTAATTTGAAGAATACTTTACATAAATACTATGTGTTTTAATATATGAGTATTTATTTTATTTAATCAATTACTTTCTCCACTACCATTAGGACCCGAGGTCCTAATGGTAGTGGAGAAAGTATTTAATTTTAGAAATGTTTTCAAACTGTTTTATAGGTGAATAGTAACGGGAATTGTCCAAAATACAGCCATTATGCTGCCAAAATTTTAATAAAGTAGTTTTGTATAAAAAAACAAAAAACTTTTCTCAAATTTACAGGATAAATAACGGCTGAACTTCACGGAAACCTTTCAGTGGGACAAGCCTCTACTGAGAAGCTACCGTAGGGTTGCTGGCATGCCGCCTAAAGTAAGATAGTAGGTTAGGGGTCTGTCAATCATGCTCACTTAGTTCTCCCGCCCATTTGGTGAGTCGACCGGAGAGTTCTAGTTTGTACATTACATTCTTTAAAGGGAATGTCGGGAGTACCACTATTGGATGGCATTGAAAGTATGGTCGTAGCTTTCTAGCAGCTGACGTCAATACGAGGGCCAATTTCTCCATCTGACTATACCTCCTCTCTACGTCGAGCAGGGTTTTACTAGTGTAGTAGACAAGGAGTTGCTTTTGCTCGATGTCACATATTAAAATTGTATTGATAGATGTTTCTGAAACTACTAAGTACACGTAGAGTGTTTTTCCGTTAGCAGGTTTCGAGAGCAATAAAGGGCTCGACAAATATGTTTTTAGCTACTGCAGCATGACTTCACACTTCTCTGTCCACTCGAAGCTTTTGTTTTTCCTCAAAGCATAGAAGAAAGGTTGGCACCTTTTGGAGGACTTGGAGATGAAGCGGTTGACTGCTGTTATCCGACCGGTGAGCTTTTAAACTTCCTTCACTGATCGAAGGGAAGGGATTCCCATGATCGATTGAATTTGATCTGGATTAGCTTCGATTCCTTGATGGGTGACTAAGCAGCCGAGGAATTTTTCGGACAACACTCTAAAAGAACATTTGGTAGGATTTAGTTTCATACTGTATTTCATGAGCGTGTCGAAGGCTTGCTGTAGATGATCCAGGTGTCATTTCGCTTGGAGAGATTTGACGAGTATGTCATTGATATAAACCTCCATTGTCGTGCCAAGCATTTCCCTGAACATCTTGTTGACCAGTCATTGGTATGTTGCCTTCACGTTCTTGAGTCCAAAGTGCATGACTTTGTAGTAGAAGATGCCACGCTTGGTCACAAATGCTGTCTTTTCTTGGTCATTGGGATTTGGTTGTATCTTGAGAAAGCATCCATGAAGCTGAGTAGTTCGTGCCCTGCTATTGCGTTTACCATTATGTCGATGTGAGGTTGGGGAAAGAGTCTTTAGGTGCCTTATTCAGGTTCGTGAAGTCGATGCAAACTCTCCACTTCCCATTTTTCTTTCGCACGGCCACTACATTTGCCAATCAGTTGGGGTAGTGGACTTTCCTAACTATACCAATGTCGATCAGTTTTTGTATTTTTTTTCGTTGTTTACTTTGTTTCGCTCGGGAGCAAATTTCCTCTGTTTTTGTCTGATTGGTTTCACGCCGGGGTCAACTTGGAGTTCATGGACCATGACATTAGGATATATCCCTGTCATATCAGCGTGCGACCACGAGACGTAGTCGTAGTGCTGTGCAATGAAGTTAATCAATCGAGCTCTGATGTCCGGTTTGAAGAGTGACCCAACTTAGACTTTGTGCTCGAGGAAATCCGGGTGTATTTAGACTTCGTCAAGCTCTTCCATCTTCGAACTATGTTGTTCGAGCCTAGGGGTCGAGTGCTGTAATTGCTATAGTAGAGTTGGTTTACTCTTTAAGGTGTTAATGTAACATTCTCTTAAAACTCGTTGCTCCCCATGAATTTTGCGCACTCCCCACTTTGTTGGAAAGTGGAATGTTTGATGATATGTCAAGGGCACAGCCCGCATGTCATGTATCCATAGTCGGCCCATGATGATGTCGTATACTGAAGGACAGTTAAGCACCATGAATTGGGTGTTGATGTTGACACCTTCTGCATAGACGATGAGGGTGATTTTCCCAATTGTGTTTTTGTGCTCCCTGCTGAAACCAACCAACACTGTGGAACGTCGTACGATGGTCGACTCATCTATTTGCATCTCTCTTAGGGCTGTCTAGGGCCGTCCCATTGCTTCTTTTTCTGCTTCGAATTCGTCAATCCTTTGAGCCTTCGAAACTTAAATGTATTACAACAGTTTTATATAAAAAAAATAAAAAAATAAAAACTTAGCAACTATTAAGAAGGAAATTATGGTGATAATAGACCACCCTTCTTGTTTCAAGTTTCAAACAAAAATTACATTGAAAATCTATTACCAGTTCACTTTATAAAACATATATATATATATATATATATCCATACATTCCAATGTAAATATATATGTGAATACTTAGAGTGTCATCTCTTTCTAAAACATGCATATATCCAACACAATAAAAAGAAACTCGATCCACATATATATGTTAATTAATCAAGGGTACAACCTAGCTTTGATACCAATTGTAGGAAAAATGGTTTGAGTATACGCAGCGGAAGTTAAAAATTTAATTGGTATGTTTCAAAAAATTTTCCTTAAAAATAGCGGACTTTAACTCTTGACTAATTAAACATATATGAAAATAGGTATCGTACCATTTTAAACCGTGAAGATTGATGATACGTTGAGATGGAACCGCAAGATCTTCCAATCCAATTACGAATGTAGATCACCTTGAAGTGTGGGTTCCCTTTCTTTGAATTGTGTACCTAAGGATGGAAAGCAAAAAACTTTTCTTTTTCGTTAGTCACAATAACCTTCCTGAGAAAACGAAAAACGTTTGGTCACTTATGAATTTACAATCTTTCAATTAAAACTCACATGATCCCAATTCCATGTTGTGCACAAAGCCTTTAGATGAAAAAACTAGTAGTGCATTATTAAAACTACACGCACTTGCTCTCTTTTCTCTTGGATGAATTCTCACACACTTTTTCTAGAGTTGGGCGATTGTTCTTGGCTTCCTAAAGCTCACAAAAATGCACAAGGTTGCTTGAATAGCTGAACTCCCTTGCTAGGTTTACTAAAGTGGCCAAATTCTCCTTGTTGGAGGATTTGTGTTTCACCGAAAAACCTATTAACCTTAGAGTTTAATCTTATCTCAACTAATAAGTGTATTATCCAATAATTAAATTAATGGATATTAAATACTTGTGACATTATCAAAACTTTCTAGTTTGACAAAAAAGTCAACTTAGAACTTTGATAGTCTTCAAAAACTTCCTAATTTGATTTGATAAATAAATCTTTTATTTATCTCCTTATCAAATAAGGTTTTTTATACTTATCATACTATCACTAATAGTATGAAACTAAGAATCCAATTCCTAGTAGAAAATTAATTTAACTTTTAATTAATTAATCTTATTCAATGCACCTAGTGCACTAGATTCTTTTGTCCAAAGACACTTTACTTTGATGATTTTAGACTCATCATTTCACATTTGATCCCACTCAAATGCTAACAAAATAATCTACAACTTTAACAAGGTAAAGGCGCCCAACCTTTATCTTATGTTGTGAATGTTGTTCAGGACTAACTAAATAATTATGTTTACCTTATACATATCCAAATGTACGAATAATTTTTTATTTCTCATACTCTCTTGACTTTATGATTATTTACTTTTGACAATTAATATAAATGTTATAAGATTTGTTAAAACAGAAATCACTTTATTTATACGAAAAAGATTGTCAAATAAACTATTACACTCTTGCTATTGAAAATGTAACAGCCCCTGACCCGACCCACCTGGATCAAACCAAAGAGCGCTACCCGATTTCAAAACTTTTCTAAACTTAATTTCTATATTGAAAACTTTTGTAAAATTAACAAATAGTTTGTCTTTCAAAATCTTTTACAGTGAGCCCATCAAATATTTCGAAAATTTTGCCAGAGTTTCCTCTGTTTTTCTGGCTTACCAAAAACCTGTTTACAAAATCATAACTTTCCAAAAATACACACTTCAATTTCTCAACAACAATATGCGCACCCTTCCATTTAGTGCGACTTTTCAAATATTTTCAACAAAACAATAAGTAAATGCTATTTCAGAAATAATAAAATCTCATAATTCGAAAACCACATATTATAAAACAAATATTTACAAAACTTATACATTAAAAACTTTCACATTCTTTTATATACATGTATGCATTAATAAATTAATATACATAAGGATGTAAATAGCTACCCAGGAGTTAGGTGACTCTGAACTCTGTATGCAGTGACCAACTCTTAACTCTTTTTGTCCGCTGGTTTCTCTATTTCCTACGCATGATAAACATCAATGCGCTAAGTATATAGCTTAGTGGGTGTGCACTAAAATAATTTCAATATAATATAAAATAACGGAAATAAATTTCAAAAATGCGTATTATCATACGTAAATAAATAAAACATAATATTATAAATATGGAATAAACTAAAACTATATTAATTAAAACATTTTTGAATGTTTCTGGATTAAAATCTCAAATAAAATTCCTTTGCATTCATTTCATCATTTTCAGTAACTCCATTATTTATTTCTTAACTGGACCTCTGATACACATAACAGGGTTTACAGGACTGGATTACGGGTTTATACAGTCGGGTTTTCCATTTCAAAATGAAATAGTATCCCTATATTCACAGTCAGTTTCCCATTTCAAAATGAAATGGTATACATATTTACACAGTCGGTTTCCTACTTCAAAATGAAATGGTATCCGTATTTACACAGTCGGGTTTCCCACTTCAAAATGAAATGGTATCCTTATATTATCAGGAATCTCAGTGCCGTACTGCTAAGCATACCCAATTGACATGTCAATTTTCTATATCTGTTTCCTTATATATATATCAGGGTCATTTTATAGTATGATTTCTCAAATTCAATGTCAATTCATTCTGTTTTTCTTTCAAAATCGTCAATTCAACTTTCAAATCATTCAATTTCGATTTCGAAATTTCAATTTCAGAATACAAATTCACAAATCATTCATTTATAATCAAATTCAGTTTTCGATTAAATTCAAATCAATAAATACATTTACAAAATCCAAATATATCATCAATAATCATATAAAAGAGACTCAAAATTATATTCAAAGAGACTCAAAATTATATTCAAACTTATTTCACAAATCAATATCGAATCAAATTGCCCCAAAATCATTTCATTAATTTATCACAAATAATATATATATATATATATATATATATTCAAAACCACTTTCAATTATATTTCACATATTACTAATAAAATCAAACCATATTAAAATCAATGCATAAAATCAAATTTTTTTTTTGTTTTCAAATTTATAGCATATTTCGAGAATACGTAAATCAAATCAAATCAAAGCAAAATCAATTTCAAACTGTAAATTCGAATAAACAGAGTTTAAACAATTCAAATCAATAAAATTCGCTAAATCTAAAATATTCTGGAAAAATTAACATACGAAAACTAGTGTACACCAAACCTAGCTAATTTCCTAACACTTTTCTTTTCCTTTTCTTCTTCCTCTTCCTTCCTCCTCCTTCTTTTTCTTCTTTTTCTTCTTTTCTTTTCTCTTCCGGCTTTCTTTTCCTTTTTTTTTTCTTCTTTTCTCTTCTTCTCACGCCAATCTCTCCTCTGTCTCTGTTGTCTTTGTGTTTTTATTTTTGGTTTGATTTTGGTTTTGTTAGTGGAGTTTCCACTAAGATATATATATATATATATATATTATATAAATATCTTACCAGTTATAACTTGCTCCCTTGAACTTTTTAAAATCTTAAAATGGCAACCAATTTACAATTAATCACATTCCATCTCGATAATTATTCCCAAAAATATTTCACACTTATCCAATTAACAAATTAAATTCACCAGTATTCAATTGGACCTATTATTCTCCAAATGCACCATGAAAATAATATTTTTAAGTCGATTAAAATCACTATTCGTTTATACACTATATATCGAATATATATACTTTCCACCAATTTAAATCACATGCTTAACTTTTGCATGCTCAATAATAATTAATAATAATCCAAGGATATTTATTATATTTACGAAAAATTAGGGGCATTACAGAGCATAATCCTAACAGGATCGACACCTTTTCCTTATTGAACTGACCCACATAGTCACGTAGACGCTCGCTGCGACATTGACTGATTGTGTAGAAGTCGTCCGACTTTTTTTTGAGCTTTCGATTGCTAGCGAATTGTTCGACAAACATGTCGTTTAACTATACGAACGACGCTATGGAGCTATTGGGCATATTCATGTACCATTGCAACGCTAGGCCTGCTAGGCTGGATCCGAACCCTTTGGACATGCATACTTCCCGTAGGTCTCTGGAGATTGTAGCTATGAACATGCGTTGACGATACTGGGTGATATGGTCGTCTAGATCTGTCGTAGTGCTTGATATTGGGAAAACTAAATTTCCTTGGCATTTCGACGAGTGTTATGGCATCGATGAAATGTGATTCTACGAAGCTATTAATCGAACTCTTCTTGATGGGAGCCGGTATTCCATGAATGCGTTGGATCAAAGCTTCCATTTCTGCGAACCTGCGTGCAATTCGGTGTTCAATAAAACGGAGGTTGAGCCTACCATACTTGTCGTGTGCATGGTTGGTGCTGTGGGCATGTTGTTTGCGGGCACCGTTGATGGGATAACAATCTCCGTGTTTGGGGGAACTTGTTGGCTCATTTCCCCTTGGGCAGCAGTCGTCATAGTTGATGCGTCGGGTGCGGCTAGTTCTGCTGTCTTGTCATTTTCGGATGCGGGATTGTCGATCGTGCTTGACCTTAGTTCGAAGATTGGATGGTATGCATTGGAAGTTAGTGTCACGGGAGTCACCTGTCCGAGAACAGATGCGAGTGTTAGGATGATGCTCAATAGCAAGAGTGTAATAGTGTAATTGACAATCTTTTCATATAAATAAAGTGATTTATGATATAACGAATATTATAGCAATTATATTAATTGTCAAAAGTAAATAATCATAAGGTCAAGAGACTATGACAAATAAAAGATTTCTTCGTATATCTGGATATGTATGAGATAGACACAATTATTTAGTTAGTCGCGAATACGCATTCACAACTTAAGGTATAAAGTTGGACGCCTTTATCTTGTTAAATTTGTAGATTCTTTTGTTAGCATTTGAGCGGGATCAAATGTGATATGATGAGTCTAAAATCATTGAAGTGTCTTTGGACAAAAGAATCTAGTGCACTAGGTGCATTGAATAGGATCACTGTAGAAAACTTTATCCGCAACCGTCAGTGGATAAAAGTATTCAACTGAGACAACCGGAGAGTCTATCTGAATCTTGAGATAAATGATGGACTTATGGTTGTACGCGTTATCATTTGAGTTGTCAATGAGTACGATTATATTGCATAGTCTATCCTTAATGGTTTAGTGGTATTCACTTGTATATCGATAGAGGACATCATTTATAGAAATGGACATCGTGACTGCATTTAGCAAATGTAAGTAGAATACCATCATATGAATGTTTTGAGGTATTGGATATTTAAATCTTTACGTGAAGTTTTCAATAGTGGTTATTGAAACATAACTTCTGGACAAATCAAAATATCCAAGTTCGAAAACATGGTCATATGAGTAAATATGGTAACTTGGAGAGCTATAGACGGTCTATGAGCTCTTGGTGATTACTAGTATTTTTCACGAGGATACATTTTCTTCATTTAGGTTGTGTAGGGTACGAATTAGTATGCTCACTTATTCTATCTTTATTTAAGAGTTCAATTTTAGTTCTTTACTGGAATGAACTAAAATTAATGGATCGGACTTAAGTGAATCATTTGTTGATTGTGATTAGGTTGTGTCTATTGGAGCTTAAATTTAGATAGTCCGCCAAGATCCACAATCCACACGAACTTGAATGGATCACTAGTTATATACTACCAGATCATTTATTTGATCCATCTTATAGAATTGTTTTTGGAATTCTTTCTAAAAGTTTTGAGAGGTGATCAAGACACGCGGTAACTCGTCAAAATATCTAGGATGGGCGGCCAAGGGTGTGTGATCCCTTGGGCGGCCCTAAGTGATGTTTTTAACATCCCGTAAATATATTGATAATATAATTAGCACATTTATTTAAATGGGGCTGTCAAATTATATTAAATATATTTATTTAAAGGCATGTGGACTTGTTTCTTTTTGTAAGAATAGGTCTAGTTCACATGTGGACTTTTTATGGAGGTTCAATGAGATTAATAAAATGGAAAAATAAAATTTGGCCCAAGCCAAAAGGGGTGGGCTGAAATGGCTAGATAAATTAACCAATTATTTTGTTTTATTTTATTATTTAATTAAATGGTAATTAGTTAATTATTTATTTAATTAATTAATTGTTTAATTAAAAGTCAAATTACTTTTCTACTTAAGAATTGGATTCCTAGTTTCATGCTATTTGATTATAGTATGATAAGTATCAAAAACCTTATTTGATAAGGAGATAAATAATATGAATTATTGATCAAATCAAATTAGGAAGTTTTTAATATTTATTAAAACTCTAAAGTTGACTATTAGTCACTTTTAGGAAGTTTTGATAAGTCACTAATTCTCAATTATCCTTTAAGAAAGTTATTGGATAATAGATTCACAAGATATAATAACAACGTGTTCTTCATTTTCTCAGGAGGATTTTGAGTGACTAATGAAAAAGAAAAGTTTTTTGTTTCTCATCCTCAGGTACACAATTCGAAGAAAGGGAGCCCGCACTCCAATGTGATCCACATTCGTGAAGGATTAGAAGATCTTGCGGTTCATAATCGACGCAACATCAAGTCTCACGTAATTCAAACGGTATGTTACCTTTTGTTATATATATTTAATTAACTATGGGTTAAGATCTCTTTTGGAAAATTTTTAAAACGTACCAATACAAAAATATTTGTTTTTTGCGCCTTCCATTGCGCCGTACTCGCCGTTTTTCCTACAGCAGGGTTGTTGACTTCATAGCGCACGTGGCCAAATCCTAGTGGCGGAGTGGTCGACGTCGCCAAGGTGTTAACTTGCTCTGCAGGTCTTTTTTGTTCTCAGCGTGAATAACTTTGTTCTTTGCTTCTAGCACTCAGAATCACTCCGAGTTCACATTCATTTGATCCATCACGATCGCGAGTTGGGCTTCCAACATAATGGGGTTTGATTCTTCCACCATGATTTCAATATTGATGGTTGAAGGTTTGTTGATCGAATAACGTAGTGCCCCATAGTGGGCGCCAAATTGTTGATGCTGGAATTTACGCTTGATGACCTGGCGGTCTACGGTGATTGATTGAGGGGATGACGATCTGCAAAATAACAAGAAGAGTGTTGTGCTCTTGGAACACCGGGGTGGTGCCAGCCAAATAGCCTCCAACGCCTAAGTTAGATGGTGAATCTAAAAGGGAAAGGACAAGAAAGGCGAAAGATACCTGAATCGTGTGAGTGTCATGTAGTACGTGATATATGTCGAGTGCTATATAACGTTACGTCGAGCATGATAGTGATATCAAAGGAGGCTATGTCGTGCGTAGCTTGTCTTAGGATTGTGTTGCGCGATAGGCGATGTTTGAAATATCGAGCATAGGTAGTACGCTCAGAGGAGACTATGTCGTGCGTAGTTGGTCTTAGGATTGTGTCATGTGTGAGTCTGGTTGATTAGTAGCAGAATGCCAGCTTCGTTGTAAAAATGCTTGACCCCTGAAAATGAAGCCTGGAGGCTGTATTTATAAGGGTTGTGTAGGTGCTCATTACGTCCATATCCCAGCGGATGTCGTGCTTCGAGATATCCGGGATTCCTGATATTTCTGAGAATTTAACTGGGCAAATTTAGACCAAGTCAACTGACTTAGTCAAAGGTTGACTGAGTTAGTTGTCTGGTGGCGACAGTGAGGTCGGGTTGACTGCACAAACCTATCTAGGGGTTGTGTCGACCGCCGTATCATGTGATGAGTTGTCGATGGTTTGGTCGTGTGTTTACGCTGTAAGGCCTTGGGTTTTGTCGAGCACTAGGCTTTAGTTTTTAAGCCATCATTGGTTTTGGATTATTTTTTAAGTGTAAGCCTTTTGGGCTATTTTTTACCACTATATATAGCCACATGCCGAGCTACTTGTGTAGCCATATGCTGAGCCGTCTGTCATGCTTAATGTTGAGCCATCTGAACATGCATATGCTAGGCCGCTTGTGCAACCAATTGTGGACTCGCTTGTGCATCCATATTTTGAGCCCTTGTATAGACAAATGCCAAGCCCCCTATACAGACACATGCAGAGCCCTATGTAGAGTCATATGTCGAGCCGCTTGTGTAATCAAATTTTGAGTCTCGCATATAACCTCCGATATATAAACCTCAGATGCCAGAAGAACCCTATGCAGGTAGAGGAGATGGAGCTAGAGAGTCCAGCCGTGGTTTTGCAGAAGGTATGCATGGATACAATGAGTTGTTTTGTAATGAAAATATTGATAGTTGTTCCAGTCCTATACAATAGGCGATTCCAGGAAGCAATTCATTCTCGTTTGGGGAGGTCAACAATAGAGAACCACACACATCAACCACTCTCATCTTTGAAGGTCAAATTTTTCCAAGGAAAAAAGATTTAAAAAGGTTATTAGGAATGTCTGTATTGAGATAGAACTTTGAATAGCGTGTGAAGCGGTCGAACAAATTAGTGTTCCATGCTATTTGCAAAATTGATCATTGCCAATGGAAGTGCAGGGCAGTCAAGTTGAGAGATGGGACTTCCTTTCGATAATTGTAATTAGATCACGTCTAGTGGCCATGATTTGGCCGTGATCTACATAACTTAATCACCATCCAACATACTTCTCAACTTCACAACAACAATTTCTCCTCAAAACAACAACGTTAAATCACCACATTTCAAGTCACAACAACAATTTCTTCTCAAAATAACAAACAACAAATAATCCAACTTTACAACTCAATCACCATCCAACTCAACTTCAAAATAATAATCCACACATTTTAACATCAATCATTTGGTCAAGAAAAAACCCAAATGTAAATTAACAAACAACTTACATTGAATGCCTCGTCGCATCGTCCAAGAAACATCGATCACTTTCTCATTGCCGGCCGAACCCACCCAAGTGAAACCCACTTACGGTCACTGGTCATCCCTCTCAACCTCAAGCCGCCGCCGCCACTGTCGTACCCTCCTCACTGCCGCTGTAGCTGTCCTCACCTCCTTGCTACAGTAGTAGTCGTCCCTCACCGTCGCCGTCTTCCTTAGTAATCAAGTCGCCTCAACTCTCCCTCACCGTTACCGTCTTCGTCATCTCATGCTCACCGAACTTGCTTTGGTCACCAACGTCGCCGTCTTCGATCTTCCTTTGGACTTGCTCCAGTCACCTAACAGTGGTTTTCAAAAAGGTTGTGGTTTTAGAAATTTTTTTTTTTTTGAAACTGCTTTACGTTTACAAATGGTTTTGTTGTGAAAAGTGTACAATTTGTTCTTTTAAGCTTTTCAAAAGTTTTTCGTAGACAGCTTTTGAAAAGCTTTGACTTTTCATTTTTTTTCACTTTCGATTTTAGGGGTATTATTGTCCAATTTAATTTTTTGGTGCTATTTTTACTAAATTTTCTAATTTGGTGCTATTTCCACAAATCGAAAATCATTTGGTGCTATAAAAGAAAAGGCAAATTATAATGGAATACCCTAACGTTTGGTCATATTGTAATGAAATCGCACTTTTCCTTAAACTATAACCAAGAACCTCGGATAATTATTATTTGGGTCCCTAATACATTTAAAAATATCACTTTTCGATCTATTTTTACTTTTTTAACTTACATGGTCTCCACCTTTTTCAAAATATATCAATTTAGTCCCTATGACTAAAATTTTGACGATCAAACCTAACATAAAGTATAAATTGACCATCTTACCCTTTTTATTAAATTATTAAATTACAACTTACCTATTTGGATAGTCCAATAAGAAATTAATATATGGTATAAATTTTTTTTTAAAAAAATACCTAAAAAGGATTAAATAATAAAATAAATATGAGACAATTATTAAAAATAAAAATAAAATATTATAAAAAATTGAAAAGTGTTAAAAGTAATATAATTTATTAAAAATCGATGAAACTAAACCATCGGCCAGCCTGCAACCATCACCATAAAACAAAACCAGATGAAATGAAATCATCGGGCCACTGCGACCCGATGAAATGAAATCATCGGGCCAGCGTGGCCCGATAAAATAAAATTGAAATACTGTCTTCAATTCGACCATTTTTCCTTGTATCTTTGTTTTATAACTATTAATATTTATCTTATGTATTTCTAGATATTAGTATATATATTATGATTGAATTGTTTATGTTATTTGGTTAATCTCATTATTATAATCTATATTTCTAAGCGTTATATTTTTTAGTTTATTGATGAATTCGAAATATTTTTTTATTGCAGGCTAATAATCAATGGCAAGTAACAAGTTGATTGATTCAATGAAAATTAAGGAAAAAAAAATTTTTCCATGCCAAAATGACGACATATTGTAAATGGGAAAGAATCAGATTGATTAAGAGTAAGCTGATGGAACGACAACAACAAAAACTAAGAGGAATGTGCTTTGGACATTTTTTAGATGTTAATGAAATTTGCTTCACGGGTCAATTTTGTCATCATATTTTGTTGCGGGAGTGTCATGTGGAAGATTCTAAAAATGAAATGCGGTTTTTGATTGGTGAGAATAAAATACAGTTTAGTACAAACGAGTTTTGTCTCGTGAGCGGTCTACATCTTGAGGATACAGTCATCCCTACTACAAACCCAAAGAAAGATGATGTCGATAGAATTCGCCAGAAATATTTTAAGGGAGCCAAAAAAGTGACTGGACTCAAATTGTAAAGTTTGTTCGAAGATGGTCTCAAGGAAGAAAATGATGATGATGATGATATGATTAAATTAGCTTTGTTGCTGCTCTTAGAGATGATATTGCTTGGAAAGGATTTGAGGAATAAGGTTGAATATTAGGCAATGAAGTTAGTGGATAATTTAGAAGAATTCAATCGGTTCCCATGGGGTTCCTATGTATATTCAAGGACATTCAATTCATTGTCGACCTGTTGCAAAGGTAGAGATCAGAGGTTTATGGAGAAGGCTAAAAACGATCCGAACCATACAGTAGAGAAGATCAACTTGTATGGATTTGTGGATGCTTTTCAGGTAATATTATGTGTTTAACATTTTTTACCCTTAAATTCTTTAAAACTCTTATTGAAATATCTTTTTGTTTTATTTGCTAGGTATGGACTATTGAAGCGATTCCGCTGTACTCAAAGCTGAATTATGCTAGCAGGGTGTCTCGTACAGCCCCTCGTATTCTCAACTGGGAAGTCACAACGACTCCTGGATATGAGACTTTGAGAACTAAGATTTTCATAAGGCGAAAGGTATGAATTAAATTAATAGAGTAATATTAGGTATATAAAATTTATTATAACTCTATCTTGTTTATTTTTCTTTTTTGTTGGTTAGATTTCCACGTTTCAAACTTTGAAACCCACGGATGAAGAATTGAATTTGTCATATTTGACGCGGTTGGAGAAGGCTAGCATCTCAAATGATCCGTGTGCCCCAGATATAAAGATTGTTGATAAGGAAGATGATGAGTATTGTGATGATATTGATGAAGAAGAGCAACGACAATCGAAAGATAAGAAAGCTAAAATACAAGAAGAGCGGCCTATTGGACGGAGTCGATCGATATGTAGCCAATATTGTCCCTTAATTGTATTGTTCAGTAAATAATATGTAAATGTTAATTTAACTTCCTACTACATTATGATAGGACTCACAAGATCTGCATAAAAAAAATGGATGGCCTGCACACAGAAGTAAAGTCTCTACAGACTTCTATGACCGCACTCAATGAGAAAGTTGACAAAGGGTTTGCAACTTTACAAACAGAACTGGATGAGATGCGTAAAGGAGTTGAAAAATTGATAGAAGTTGTTTGCAAGACAGCAGGCAGTAATGAACAATTTGAAACTGCAAATGAGGTGCCAGAGGTAATTTTTGTTTTATTTAATCATGTCGAACTTTATTATTTCCTTTTTTACATTGTATTAACCGTATACTATTGTATTCACTGCATCAGAGTGACGACTTCTTTGATACAACTGACAACGTGGACGATACAACTGATGTTAAAAATGATGTTGCAAAGGAGGAGGCAAAGGAACCCGATCAATGCCTAGAGCTTACTATTTACTCTCCCTTGCCGAATATTGTCAGTGCCACAGGTAATCAGAGTGTCGTTGCTCTTGAGAAAAAAACATTCAGCGTAAGATATGGTATGAGGACGCGTAAGCGTTCTACATTCGTATCTAACCCGTATGTGGACCCAACTAGACCAAAAAAGCAAAGGACACGGACTGCAAATCCTATTAAGTTTAAGCCTTTAAAACCGGTTCACTCGGAAGTACAGTCTGAGTACGAGGCTTTCAAAAAGAATAACAAAGCTAGGTAAGCATACATAATTCAAGTTCATCACATATTTTCAAATTTCGTTAACCCTTGTGATGTTTAATGTCATTTACTCCAAATATTATACCGTATATGCAGGTGCTACATTAGGCAACCAATGGATGCGACTCCTGATTTTTTCAAAACGTTTGAGAGTGCGACCGACTGGTTGAACGGCTGGGTAAGTAAATAAATTGTAATTATTTTGTTAATTTCATTGTAATGTTATTAATTTGCATTGTTACTTATGATGAGTTTTAAATGGCAATATTTTGTTCTTGATCTAACCAAAAAACAGCACATTGAGGCTTATATGGCAGTATTATGGAGACGCCAGCTTTCACATCCGACAATATTTTCACAAAATTACAACTTGATTGATCCATCATTCTTTGTAAGTTGTAATTGAAATCAAAATTATTATATGTTTTCCATGAATTAATTATAAATAACATACTGATATTTTAAATTTTTGTAGACAACCCTTCAACACATATGGAAAAAACTTCTGCAAGACCCAGATGGAACCATATTGAAGGAGGCCTACGATCCCCTTACCTTCAAATGGGAGAATTATTACCTTGGGTATGTTCGCGGAGAACGACTCGAAGAGTCTCGGCCATGGTAGGAGATCGATAATGTAAGTATAATCATGTAGCTATTTAACTGTTCAATATCTATATAAATTAAATGACAATTATGTGTTTAATGTAGTTATTGATACTTGTCAACGTGGATGGTTATCACTGGGTCTTGGCGGCTGTTAATCTTGTTGAAAGAAAAGTACGGGTGTATGGTTCTCTATGTCAGGACACTGAACCGTCTTTTTGGGAGCAATATGTCTCCCCACTAGCACATCTTTTGCCCACACTTATGTATAACGAAGGCTATTTTGAACATAAGGGGAGACAAGTATAGGTCACTCCATTCTCTTACAAAAGACTAGATCCTGATACTGTTCCATAACAACGCAGGGCATAAGTCAAATTGAACTCTATATTTTTATAGTGATTGTTATTTTAATTGATTCAATAATTGACGGTGTTATTATATTGAAATTATTGCAGTGGTCACTATGATGCATTTATCCTTATGTTTTCTGAATACATCGTTGCACACAGACAGAAGTTTGATTTCAATGCAAAGTAAATGAAAGCTCTCAGGAAGAAAATATCTATTGAAATATTTGCAAACTCTACACGGCTAGACGATGAAGAATGACATGTACTTTTTTCCAAATTATTATTTATGTGAATATTATTGATTATTGAGAATGTAAAGATTATTGTACATAACATTGACATTATTTTGAAAATGATTGTAAATTTTGGAAACGTTAATTTTTTTGCTTTGATAAAATGATTGGAAAAGTTGCATCGAACGGAAGGATGCGCAAATGATTCAGAAATGTGATTTGAAGTGTATACATATGTTGTTAAATGGTGACTTTGGTAAATCAGGTTTTGAATAGCTAGAAAAACAGAAGAAACTCTGACAAAATTTTTATAAGTTAATTGATTAAAATGTTTTCCAAATATGAAATATAGCTTTCAAAGTTTCCAACGCGGGTCGGGTCTTTGGGTGATGCCTAATTTAACGGAAGTAGTACAATAATGTTAATTATATTGTCCATCTGCTACAATGATTAAAATAAAAATGCAATTACATACAACAAAACATAAAATCATAAATAAAACAGCAATTTCTTGCATATCATCATGTGTCTGGTTCAGATATTTTAGGATTCTTGCATGTTTGGCTGTTATGGTCGTGACGCCAACAATTTCTACACCTTCTGCGTACAATCTCTTCTCCAATCGGAGGTATACGTTGTTTCTTTGGTCGACCTGGTGGGCGTTGGGCAACAGGTGGAAGAACAATTGTATTTGCAACCTCAGCTGGGACCAACCAGTCACCCTGATGGCCTACTGGATGAATCTCACCACTGTATGATGAAAGCAGATAAGCAGTCGAGTAGTAGGGTGAGGTGAATGTTGTGTAATGTAATCCTACCTGTGCACATAAAATTTGATCAAGATTGAATTCTCTACAACTGCATGTGCGGTTTTCTAAATCAACTATTCCATTCTGTTTTCCATCGTGCACCTCAAACTGATACGATGCAATTGGGGACACCTTCATATGTTGCGCAGATTCATCACTAACCCCAATAAGTGCCTCAACCCTTTCTGTCAACTGTGTATCATAAGAAGCAGCCACTGTACGTCGGTCATGAAACCAACGTTGCATCATATCTCGAATACGGTCAATCATAGCAACAATAGGTAACTCTCGAAAATCTTTCACTGCATTATTCATCGACTCAGCAATATTAGTAGTCATAATGTTGTACCTTTTTCTCGGACAAAAGGCTTGGGACCACCTCTCTTCTCCAACATCAACAACATACAGATGAGCTCCAACACTAATGCTGGATAACTGTAGCATGTAAAATGAATGATTATTAACTCTGTAGGCCTTGGCTGCCTTCCGAAATGGTATGGAAAGATCTTTGTTCTTATAAATGGAAATCGTATTTCATTCTAAATGCATGAAACAAGCACCGTGGTAATCATTTGGAAAAACCATTGCAATAGCTTTGACAATACTTTTTTTCCTATTAGATATAAAAACAAGATCTTCAACATCTCCAATGGTATCATGCAGACAAGATAAAAACCAACTCCATGCAGCATCATTCTCGGAATCCGCAACACCAAATGCCAAATGAAATATTTGGTCGTTCTTGTCCTGACATACAGCCACAAACAAGATGCCACCATATGAACCCTTCAGAAACGTGGCATCAATTGCAATAACTGGTCTAATGACAGCATTAAAACCATCTATGCACGCTTTCATGGAGAAGAACATATACATGAACCTATTTTCATCATCACTTTTAATGTTCGTCATCGTCCCTGGGTTTGTTTCCTCTAACATGTGACAATAATAAGGTAACATACTAAAAGAAACTCCAGCTGATCCGTGTACCTCTTCCATAGCAATATGTTTAGTCCGATATCCTTTGTGGTAATTTAATGTAATGCCCAAATCATTTTGGATATCTCTTATGATTTGCTTTGGTCTGTAGATACGATCATCACGAAATTTCTCCTTGATATGCTGTCCAATAAACTGTGCACTAGCCTTTCTATTCCATGAAAACCTTTTCTCCATTGAGCAACTGTGTTTGTCATCAAATCTTGTAATCCGAAAAAAATCAGTGTTTGTAACCTTGAATGCATGTAGCCGCCATTTGTATTCTCCAACAGCACAACGTACCTCAAAACGTGAAGTATTCGACTTCCACACTTTCAAATTGAAACGATTTGCAGCAGCGTACCTTCTTAATTGGAAGTGCAACTCTTTTTTACTGTCAAAGACTTCCCCATTTGCAATCAGAATCGGCATAGCTCTCGAAGCTACTTCAACATCATCAATTGAGCACATTACAGACGTGGCTCGAACCAACTATTCATTACTGTTTCGAACACCCTGAACATCTTGGGACTTCTCATTATCTCTAGCTTCGTTACTGAAATCATCAACAAATTGAACTTCATCATCAACTGTAACATCATTTAAATTTGGTGTGTAGCCCTCCCGAATATAGTTACTTCCCTTCGATGAAGGAATATGAAAATTGATGGGATGGTGTTGTTGATTAGATGACTCTGGAAAACATTGCTGCTTCAATTGTCGGTCATTATGCTTAATCTCAAACACGATTATACAAACTAAAGGGTCAACATTCTTTTGACGTAATAATATTACAACATCATTATCATCACTTATCTCTACAGGCATGCTTGGGCGGATGGTATAAGCAACCGTCTTTATAATGACTCGAAAGCAGTTTCTGTCAATCCCAGTGACGACATACACTTTATCTAATAGTTGAGCAAAAGTTTCATCTCTTGGAAATAGCACACATTTTGATCTCTTGTCATCATACCAATAAACCCCTTGTTCACATACCCAATGTCCATCCCAGTTACTTATCAACTGTACATCATCCATGCTCATTCCTGAATAAAAAAAATAAAAATTCAATTCAATTTAATTAAACTATCAAAACTGTCGGGCCAGCATGATGAAAAATCATTGGGCCAAAAACCATCGGGCCAAAAACCATCGGACCGACATGATGAAAAATCATCGGGCCGCTATGATGAAAAAACATGATGAATGCATGATAAAAAACCATCAAGCCAAAAACCATCGGGCCGGCATGATGAAAAAAAAATTTATAAAAATTCGTTCTTCATTTTTTGATGGAGGATTAACAAATGTGAAATGCCTACAACTGATTGAAAACCCATAAAAGTGTGCATTGATTAAAAAAAAAGTTTAACACTAACCTTAGAATTTTTCAAGAGAGAACTTTGTGATATGAATCTTCTTTTATTTGCAAGAGATAACTTGAGATTTTCTTGGCTTAGGTTGGGTAAGAGATTTATGGAGAAGAGAAGAGAGGAAAAATAACAAAATGTGAAAAAGAGAAGAGAAGAAGAACCGGGTGAAGAAGAAAGTGAAGAAGAATATAGTGAAATAGAGTTAAATGTAAATGAGGCTTAGGTTGGGTAAGAGATTTATGGAGAAGAGAAAAGAGAAAAAAATAACAAAATGTGAAGAAGAGAAGAGAAGAAGAGAAGAAGAGAAGCACCGGGTGAAGAGAGTGAAAAAGATGAAGAAGAAGACAGTGATGAGTGTGTAATGTAAAATTAAGGGTAATTTTGTCCAAAAAAAGGGTTTTGGTAGAGGCTGCAAAAGTTAGTGATGGATGGGTAGTTTTACAATTTGGGAGTGATTTTTTGGCAATTTTGCTAAATTCCCAAAAAAAAAAAAAAAAAAACGAGTTAATTACACTCAACCTCCCTGAGGTTTAACTAATTACACTCGGAATCAAAGTTTGCATTAATTGAAACTAACCTCCCCTCACGTTAACTTTGACCGTTAGAATAAGCGTTGACTGTTGCCAAATTTATTAAATGACCAAAATACCCTTGTTAATTAATATTATCAATTTTTTTTACTATTTATTAAAAAAAAATTGATAGTGGAATCCAGAGTTGATCTCCATCGTCCAATCTGGATCTCCACCAAAAAAAAAAAAAAAATCAAAGCTTGAATATCTGGGTTCGTTCGAACCCAGACTTCAAACCCTTTGTGGGTTCGAATGAACGCTTCTGGGTTAGAATCGAACCCACAAAGGGTTTGAAGTTTGGGTTCGAACGAACCCAGACATTCAAGCTTCAAATTTTTTTTTTGTTCTTGGTAGAGATCCAATCTGGATTCCACCATCAATTTTTTTTAATAAAGAGTAAAAAAAATTGATAATATTAATTAACAGGGGTATTTTGGTTATTTAATAAATTTGGCAAAATTCAACGTTTATTCTAACAGTAAAAGTGAACATGAGGGGAGATTAATGTCAATTAATGTAAACTTTGATTCCGAGTGTAATTAGCCAAACCTCAGGGAGGTTGAGTGTAATTAACTCAAAAAAATTGATAATATTAATTAACAGGGGTATTTTGGTCATTTAATAAATTTAAAAAAAGTCAACGTTTATTTTAATAGTCAAAGTTAACGTGAGCGAACGTTAGTGTCAATTAATGCAAACTTTGATTTCGAGTGTAATTAGCCAAACCTCAGGGATATTGAGTGTAATTAACTAAAAAAAACCATACATGTAATTACAGTTATTTGTATATGAACTTAGGACCTCACAGGTGTGGACTCGCGAGACTATGTCTTCTGCAACAAATACCCCTTATAGTAATAAACAAACATTATTTTGTGAAAGCATCCCCAACGACCGCCCCTTGACTTTACTCTGATTCTCTCTCGTCTTTTATTGGATCCATTCAATCGTATCTTTTATTTTTTCTGTTTCCGCCAAGTCCAGGTAATTCGATATCCATTTCCCTTATTTATTATACATGTGTTTCATTTTTTTTAGTTTAAACTTTTGAATTACATTCTTGAATCTTGATTACAACTGTGATTGAATTTTTTGGATCACAACCCAAACTGGAGAATCATTTTAGCTGAATTTTAGTTTGAATTTTGGTTTTTCTTGTGCGGCAACTGAGCTACCGGAATGTTGGTTGGTTTTCAAATTTTTATCAAATCTTATTTCCTTTGAAACCGTACGGAGTGTTTGTAATTTTTTGGAAATTTAAACGGTGTCTTGGACTCTTGGTATTTTCTTTGAAGCCAAATTGAGTTTAGTCTTTGTATCATCGTTAGCTACTTCAGTTTCGGGCATGTCACTGTGTGTGTGAGAGTGAGTACTTGCTTGTATGCACGTTTATTAATTTTCAGTTTTGCTTTTTCAATTTTCAATCAAGAACTGGTACTTTTTACAGGCTGTTAGTGGTTTGTCTTATTGATACACTCTTTTTAAAAATTGGAGAAATCTGTGATCAAGTTGTAGACCCCGATTAACGTAGGGTAGCGGAACGGGCACTACAACCCACAAAACTAACAACCAAGAGAGCCAAAATGTACTTGGACACCGGGGTGGTGCCACTCAAATTAGAATTGTATAATATGAAATAAATAAGAAAAAAGGAAAATATATTAAATCAATAGTAAATGAGTAGTAATTTCTCCCTATAAGGACTTACTAGGAAAGTATGATCGGAATTCAAGGGTGTGTGGCCGGAAGGTTTGACGATGGATCTCTGGAAGGTCGTCGGAAAGGAATTCCAAGATTCTGACCAAGTAAATATTGAGAGAGGGAGAGTTAAGGGAATTTTTAATATCCAAAAGCCAACCTCTTGGTCTGTGAGGGGTTTCCTTTTTATAGTTGAGGTTTGAGTGTCCGTTGGAGCGGTCTACGGGGATGTTACAAGAATTGATTTGGTGCATTCTTTGTCTTTAAACGGGTATTTCTAGGATCACGGGAGCGTTCTACCGTTAATGAATCCCTTGGTTCTTACGTAACGTTTCCTTTTTGTACGCTCGATGTGACCGTTATGTTCTACATTGTCTGCGACATTTCGGGCTTTGCTTTTGGGCTTTATTGGGTCTGATTTAGCTTTATGAGCTGTATGGGCTTTTGGTTTTAGCCTTTTCATCAAGGCTTCCTTTTATGTTCTTTTGTTGGTGGTTTTTGGGCTTGGCCCGTTGACATTTTTTTGTCACTACACAAGTCATACTTGATTATGAATCCATTAACAAGAATCTTATACACTTAAATGATTATTGCTCTACACACGTTAGTTTGTTCCCATTATTGAGTTGGGTATTGATTTTTGACTTCAAGTAGTATGCCTGTTTGATACCAGGGAATGTGAAGCAATAAGAGCAAGTAGCATAAATTGAAAAATAGAAAGGAACATGTTGATTGGAGGGAACACCCCTAGCCTAAGTGATCTCTTATGACTTCTGACATTGGAATCTAAAATCCTTAACATGTGGGATACTGTCATCCGTGAACTTTATTTCAACAGGTTCTCCGTGAACTTTATTTCAACAGGTTCTCTTTAATAATTAGTTATCCGAGAATTTATTTTTTGTATGTGAAAGATTAATTAGGTTTCCAAAGAATAAAAGATGTTTTAGTTTGTGGCAAAATTTCCATATATTTTTTTTTTGGTTTTTTGGTTTTTAAGCTTAGAATGAATCTCTATTCTAAAAAAATTATTTTGCTCTCCCTTTTTACAGAGATGTTCTGCAAAGTCCGGTGAATAAATATTTGTTTACATAATTCAATTATATCTGTTTTATTCTTATAGCATTCTGGAATTTGATTATAACTATGAATTTTTTGGATCACAAGGAAGCTAGAAAATCAATTACTAAATCTAATTTTTGGATTAACTATATGGTCATTACTTGAAATTAAACGTGAAATTTGGTCTTCTTTTGAGGTTGAATTAGTTGGTTCTGTGAAACCAAATGAAGTTTTGGTCTTTTCTGGGAAACCAAATGGAGTATTTCTCTTTTTCTGGAAAGCAGATGGAGTATTTGTCGTTTATTGGAACAAATCTGGGTCTTTGTCAGTCCTAGAGACCAGACGGTTGTTTAGTCTTTTTATTGTTGGCTACACATCAATATTGATTAGCTTTTTATGGGAAAAACCTTATTGTTTAGCTTCTCTATGGGCATCCACCTCTAAAGAATTTAGAGACAATTCTCTATTTTTCATCATGTTGGATTGGAAAGCTGTTGTTTTTATTGGTTTCCTTGTATTTTGTTGTTGTTTTGGTGGATTACTGGTTCACTTTTGTACATATTTTCTTCATCTTTGTATAAAGTTTTTTGTTTTGTATATATAGAAAAAAAACTTCAATATTGATTTTATAGGTGTATGAGTTAGTCCTTGCTTAGTTGCATTTATGTATGTACGTAGCATGAAATTTCTAGTGTGCATCTTTTATTTTTTGTTGACTTTATTTTTTCTTTTATCATTTGCTTTCTTTGTATTTATTTTTGTCTCACATCAGGAAAACTTCAAATTTTACAGGCTCTTAGTAGTTTATCTTCATGTTATCCTCATGGAGATAATTAGAAAAAATTGTGATCAATGACATGTGGCAATAACTAAGCCCAGACATTAAGTCATAAATCATTATGAGTCCATTAACTATATGTTGAATGCATAATAGGGAATATGAAGCAACACTGAATGCAATTAGCATAAATTGAAGAAAATAAGGACTGATTGATTGGAAAGAAGGTGCCTAGTGTAAGTGCTCTCTTATTCCTTCTGACATGAATCTGATCCTTTTAGTTCTTAGTTTCTCAATGCAAATGCAATGAAATTCTAAGGGGCAAGATTCTGGTCTTCGGTCTTCCTCAAATAATAATCTTTTTTCTATGCGGGCTATAATTATTTGAAACTACTATGTTCTATATTGTCTTTGTGATGAGTAATTTATGCAATGGTTTGACTCAAGTTTACTAAAACGCTGGAAATCAAAGCATTGATAGAGTTTCAGTGTTCATTGTACTGACAAGGAGCTAAAATATTTGAGTCTGTACTGATAATTTGTTGAAATTTACTGGCTATATGACTTGAATAATTGGTGATGCCATCTTTGGAAACCTGTCCATGTGATATCCAGGGACTGATAGGAGTTTCTCTTGGATAGATCTCACTAAACATTTATCCTGTTTCATTTAAAAGTGTGGGGGTCATGTCATCCATTCAATTTATTTCAACTAGTTCAAGCCAAATATTGAAATTCAAGTCAATGGATGAAGGGAAATCATGCTTTACAACTATTATCATACTCCTCATGCAGCCCGCATATGATCATGGGTTGGCCCTGTTGATATGTTAAAGTTTTTATCTTGAAAATATATTTATAAAAGATATCATTATCTAGAAAATCCGGATTTTGAAAATCTTGATACATTATGATGAAAACCATATTTTTATTAAAAGGAAAAAAAAGGGTTTTTTGCGGACAGTGAGTACCGTGACCCTTTGTCGCGACCCACTGTCGCAACATAGGGTCGTCACGCTCACTGCCGCAATTTATCAAGTTATTTTGTTTTGTTATATTTTGGGTTTTTAGGTTTTTAGTTTTATTTCAAAGGTAGTTTAGTATTAGAATTGTTTTAGGATTTTAATTATTTATTTCCTAGTTCAACTAGTAGTAGGACTCTATCTTGTTGCTTTTGTTTTATTGTTTAAATTCTATCTCCTAGTTCTTTTAGTATTATGACTCTATTAGTTATAAATAGTTCATTAGACTTTAGATTTGTATTCATTCAGGTATCTTTTCAAATTATCAATAAAATTGAGATATTTTCTCTACTTTCCGAGTTCTAGATTTATTTCGGCTTTTTCCGAGACCAAAATCTTGGAAATCGCTTGGGTTAGGGTTAGTTCTCCAACAAGGGCTAATTCTAGAGGTTTGATTAATCGGACAATCGTTAATCAAATCACCAAAACTCTCTGATCTTGGAAATTCTATTTCTAGGGTTAGGGTTTCAATTTGGGAATTTGTGTATTTCGACCTAGGTTCTCAACACATTATCTAGATAATCTTGATAGGGAATTTCTTCAATGATTTGACATAAGTTTACCAAATAGTGCGAGACCATATTTAACTTTATCAAAGCATTGAAACAATAAAGAGTTTTGGTGTTCGTTATAATATGAGCAGTACAGACAGTTTGATGAAATTTTCTAGCTGTATGACTTGACTCATTGGTTAATACCATTCTTTAGTTTTTTTGCCATGTGATACTTATTATAGGAGTTCAACTCAGATGGATCCCACAAAATATTTATGTTGTTTCATTTTAAAGCTTGTTGTGCTGTCATCTGTGCACTTTATGTCAACTAGTTCAATCCAATAGTTGGAATTCACGTCGATGGATAAAGGGCAATCATGCTTTATTATCGTACAACTATTGTCATGTCCTGCATCCAGCCTGCATATGATCATGAGTTGGCTTTGCTGTTCAAGTTTTGTATCTTGAAAATATATTCATGAAAGATATGATTAGAAAATCTTGAAATTGATTTTTTTGAAGGTTATCATTTTCTTAGTTTCTTCACTATTTCCTTCAAGCTCAATTTTTTTTATTTTTAAAAATGCATGTTTTAGATTTTGGTTTCTTGTTGTTCGATTATTATCTTAGTGATATATTGTTTCATATGAAAAATATGTAATTGTCAAAGTAATAGATTCTGGTTTTGCCTTTGATTGTGCACTTTTATTCTTGGTTGTCATGCAATAACATATGGAAGTGGTAGTCATTTCATTAAAAAAAATTATTACTATGTTGATGATGAAATATGGAACAGGAGATTAAAATGAAGTCAACTGCAATTTAATGATAATGGAAAATATTAGCGGTCATGCAATCAGAAATTATTAAAAGACCTAGAGTACCAATACAATGTCTTCTAGTAAGAATTCTATGCATGGGCTTAACAATGATGGGATCAAGACTGAAAGCTCTGGTTTCCTAAACAGGTAAAATGTATGTGCGGTTTATATTGAATTATGTGGCTCCGCTATAAGTTTATATATTTGGTGGCACATTGTGATTGTAGTAAATATATGTTTTGTTCAGACAACAAAATTTTGAAACGCATCTTTCTCCGAGGAAAAAGTTAGAAGAAGACAATTTAAATTATTTTCAAGATCAAGAGGCTATGGTACTGATACTCCGATATGTTCATACAAATGTTTGATTATAAAATTACGATGAAGTTTCTTATTCTCTTACATAAAAATGTTTGTGAGCAGGAACTTTATTCCAGAGCTAGATCGCAGAAAGAGGAGATTCGGAATCTCCGTGAACAAATTGGTGTGGCATGTGTAAAGGTTTAACACTTTCCTAGATGCCTTTGCTTGCATCATTATGGATAATTATATAGTGGAAGCACCCTCTCACGTTTCTCATGTATCTGTATTGTGTCAGGAATTGCAGTTGTTGAATGAGAAATATACATTGGAGAGGAAATATTCTGAGTTAAGAATGGTTTGTACATCTTTATTATTCTTTTTTTTCTCATTGGTGCTCTTTATTGTCAGCCAGGATTGAAATGCAGTTCATAGGATGCAGTCTGAATAACTTTTCTTTGAGTGATAGGCAATTGATGAAAAGCAAAATGAAGCAATTACTTCTGCCTTAAATGAGTTGGCTCAGAGGAAAGGTGATCTTGAAGAAAATTTAAAATTGGCTCATGATTTGAAGGTAATGTTTGTTTCTATATACTTCTTTACTTCTCCAGCAATATTGTTGATATGTTGGCTATCCTGATGTTATTTTTAACCTAGTGAGGCCATAATTTAGTATAGCTGAAGAACTAAATGGGTGATATTTACAAATATACGAAGGTTTTGGAAGTAGAAAAAGATGTCTTGGCAAATGAACCATTGTAAATTTTAGATAGAGATAGTAATCTGTACTTTAAAGTTAGAGCATTGCAAATAGATGCAGAAATGATAACTGTTTGGTGTCTTTTAGTCTCATAACAGAATCTCAGGTTTGAGGTTCAACTGGCAGAAAAAACAAATTGATTGAAACTGAACAATATGGAATATATATAGGGCCGGCAAAATGGGTTACGACCTGCGAACCCGAGGTAAATAAACGGGTTCGGGTTGATAAACAGGTCAACCCGTGTAACCCGTTTGTATAAACTGGTAGTGTTGGGTTGCGGGTTGACCCGTGTAACCCATTTATTATAATTTTAAAAATATTAGGGGTGATATTTTAAGTTTACAAATAAGTATATAAAAGAAAATTTCAAAGCCTAAAACTAAATCACGTTCATTTCTGCATTTCCATTTCTCATTTCTCTCATCAGCAGCCGAGCAGCCGCTACTCTATTTCCGTTCACATGCTGGCCTTTGTCTCTGTTCAGCTCTGTCTCTGCCTTCGTGCAGCTCTGTCCCTGCCTCCGTTTAGCTTCGTCCCCTCCTCCCTTTCCGTTCTCTATTTCAAATTTTCAATGTGTTCTGCGTGTGTTGTGAACTGGTGTGTGTATTTCAAATTAGGCTCTGTCTCTGCCTTCGTGCAGCTCTGTCCCTGCCTCCGTTTAGCTTCGTCCCCTCCTCCCTTTCCGTTCTCTATTTCAAATTTTCAATGTGTTCTGTGTGTGTTGTGAACTGATGTGTGTATTTCAAATTAGTAATAAGTCCAAATCCAACAAATCCCCTCTTTAAGTTTCAGTTCACTTCAATTTTTGATTTTTGGTAAAATGTTTATTATTATTTCTCTGTCTTAAAAATCAACAAATCCCCCACTTCAAGTTTGAGGTTCATTTTCAAAGACTCTTTCTTTGCTCCACTTGTGAGTCCATCTGGGTTCTCTTTAGTTTTTTCGGTTCACTTGTGATTATCTTTCTTTGCTTCATTTGTGAGTATCTTCAAGTTTCAGTTCACGATTTTGAAGGCATATAATTTATCAATGAGATTGTATTGTATTGTTTATATAAGTGTTTAACTAGCATGTTTATGTTTGGGGTTATATTATGAACAATGTTGACTTGGTGGTGATGGGATTTTTTTTTTTTTGGTTTTTGGGTTTGTTTAGTTTGGAGATGTTAACTGGATTTTTATTGAATCTGACTCCTAGTTTCTTTCTTTAATTTGATAAAGTTCTCACCAAAGAACTGTGTTAAAATTGTCTCTTTACATTTCCATCTAAATGATCAATTAGGTGTTTTTATTCAGGTAAACAAAATTAAACAGGTCAAACGGGTTGGTTGATCCGACCTGTATACTAATTGGGTTAAACGGGTCAATCCGTTTAACTCGATTATCTAACGTGTCGAGTCTGGTTTGAGGAAATTGACCTGTTTAGATAAATGGAATTTTATTTCTTGGTATTTGAGATCGTACTATTGAATGTGAATTTGTGAGACTTCTTGTTACATAGGAATGCATTTCAAATATATATTGTTCCACCAAAGCACAGAAGTCCTTAAAAAACCTCTTTGATAGGTTGAAAAAATGTATTGAGAATGTTGTGTCGTCGTAGCTGGGAGATGGTGATGATATGGATTTGCTTGCTTTTAATCATCTCACTAAAAGTTTGACCTCGTGGTAAACAAATTCAATAATATAATGTTGTCCTTCTCATGCATACTGTAGCTTGTTAGGCATATACACTTTTTTTTATTCAAGAAATCTATTACAAAAGATGAGAAATGAAGTACACTATGTGAAGTTGTTGTTCTTATATAATATCCTTTCAATATGGTACTGGAACTTTCTCTTGCCATCATATTTTATTACCAGCTTTCTAAGTTGAGGTGGTGTTCCTGTATTTGTTACTCATTGGTCCTTTAGCAATTTATTTATTTTTTACAAGTCAACCAAAAAACTCCATTCCATTCCATACCAGTAGTCATTTATTTGCTTAACTAGAACATTGAAAGGGTGGCATGTGAAGAAAATGTCTACAACTTGTAGGATATTAAGATAATGCAGCATTTTGTCTGATAATGATCATTTATATATAAACTAGTATTACTCAAAAGTCAAAAGTGAATTGCTTCATCTAGTTCATCTAAAGGGTGGCATGTGATAACATTATGCAAACTTGAGGAGAATTACCTTGGCTCTCTGGTCCTGTTGCCAAATAGGCTTCATGATGTTGGCTATTCATATATGACACCGTTTTTGAAGTTTACTTCTACAAATTAAATGATTTCCTTTATACTCCAACTTGAACATCTGATGGCATAGCTTCTTTAAGAGATAATCTGCATTCAATATATTAACATACTGGTGTTGGAAATTTTGATAGCAACTACTTTTTGAATTTAATTGTCTCATTGATGTCTTGAACTACTGTTATTGAAATATATAACTTTTATTTATTGCGATGTCCCCAAACTATTGTTCTTCTCCTCTCTTTCTGTTATTGTATAAATCTGTTTTTGGTGGCTAAACAGCAACAATTGAAGGCATTATTTTTCAGGTTGCTGAGGATGAGAGATATATTTTCATGTCATCCATGCTTGGTTTACTGGCTGAGTATGGTCTTTGGCCCCATGTCACAAATGCATCTGCAATATCCAACTCTGTAAAGGTATTAACTGAACACAGCTTCATGTGTCTGATGAGTGGACAATGTGGTATGTGCTCTGTCTCATTATCTGTATAGTTAATTAATTTGAGTCTGCTTCATGTTCACGTTCTAATATACAATTTTATCCCCATTACAAAGGGAAAAACAAACACGTCGAGTTCACAATGGGTAACTGATCTCATCATATATATACAAGCTTTTAGCTGCATTTCTTTTACTATAGTACGCTTTAGTTTAAGTGCATTTACTTGTGTGCAACATTTAGCACTGATGGTGCCCTGGATTGTTTTGTATAAACTTATGATATTGAATAATTCTAATCTGATGATTTTATTCATTAACTAAGCATTCCTCTTATAGAGAGGAATCATACAAACAAAATGGGAAAGTCAAGATTACACACGATTTGTTTCCCATTGTAAACTATTGACTAATCTAATTATTTACATTTGTTTTCACATGGATTTAGCCTAGCTGATTAAGTCTGAATCCCTTCTTTCCAACATTTTGTTTAGCCTGGTTTCATGAATGGTGACAAGTCAAGGAATAGTTTTTGTTAACAGACTGTAAATATCATTGAAAATAATGTGATAGGAGAACATAGTGTAATAGGGTATAAATAGGGCTAGACCTAGGGCAGAAAAGGAAACAAAATCATGCAATTAAATGTTTAGTCAACTACTACATAGTCTAGCCATAATATCCTAAATTTACTTTAACACTCCCTCTCAAACTGGAGCATAGATATTTTTCAAAGCCTAACTTGGAACAAAGATATTGAAAATGTCCTTGTGCATAGCTTTAGTAAAGATATCTCCAACTTATTTTTCAGACTTGATATGTGGTGTGACAATTTCTCCTACCATCAAACCTTTTTATAAAGTGACAGTCAATCTCGATATGGATTTGTGAAGTGATTTGGATTAAGAGAATTCTTGAAGATCTAAAGTCCAAGTAACATTACCTCTGAAATTCTATTGCGACAACAAATCTGCAATTGCAATAGCTCATAACCCGGTTCTACATGATAAAACTAAACATGTAGAGATAGCAAGTTTTTCCATCAAGGAAAAGGTGGATAGTGGACTGGTTTGTATACCCTATCTACGTACATTTGAACAAGTAGCTGATCTACTCACTAAGGGAACTACAAAGAGGACAATTTGACAACTTGGTGTGCAAGCTGGGTATGGAGGACATGTTTAGATCAGCTTGAGGGGGAGTGTTGGAAAGGAGAATTGAATTAAGACCGAATCAGTTGTGATCATACAAAATAAAAGACATGATTTGTTTCCTAAAAAATCTCATTGACCGAATCAGTTGTGATCTCTATTGATTCGGTCAATGAGGGTTTTTAGGAAACAGATCATGTCTTTTATTTTGTACATATTATGCTTTATTGTACATTCCTATTTTATGATTAGGTAGCCTAATTTAGTCCTACAAGTTAGCTATTGTAATATAAAAGAAACCTAGTGCTGCATTACTTTTATTATGAAATATACAGAATTTTATTCTTTCTCAAAATCTTCACATTGTTTCTTCTAGCAGAAGACTCACTAATAGAACAATTTTTAAGATATTTGCCTTTTAAAAGCTGACACCAGACACCAGAATCATTTTGCAGAATCCTCCAACCAGCTTTAGCTAAAAGGTACTGATTCATAAACTTCATTTTTTTAATCCCAAGCCTACCCATACACTTAGGTTTACACATAACAGACCATTTAATAAGATGTACAACCTTCCTATCAGCAGAGGTCAGTAGGGAGTTTCATAGACTGCATAGCATACACAGGAATAGCAGTAGTGACAACTTTAATAAGAGTTAACCTGCCAGCCAAGGAAAGGGAAGCACACTTTCTTGATGGAAAGGAAATATGAAGATGTTTACCTAACTGACAGGATTCACACTAAATAAACTGAACTAGAATGGACAGCAATCCCATTTGCTGAAGGAGACGAGGAAGGGGTGGCCTAATCTGTAATGCCACTGTTTAGAAGAGATTATGGTAGTAAGGGCATGATCCGCAGTAAGAGGAACAACAAGGTATTTGTTGAAATATGTGTATTCAATGGTTGGTGAGTGTTGAAATATGAGTAGTCAATGGTTGGTGAGTTAGGTGGTAAATTAGTGGTTGGTGAGTTAGGTTGTAAATTAGTCAATAGTTTTTTCTATTTTTTAGGGATTATGTTTTTCTCTTCGTTGTATATATATTCACTGTTTTGTATTCATGAAAAAGAAGAGAATTCACTCTTTTCTCTCAAATTCTTCATGGTATCAGAGCGTCTCTCAATTTGAGATTTTTTTGCCGACAGCCACCATAGTCCTCGCTGCTTATTCCAGCGATTTCCGCTGCTCATTCCGGCAGCCAGAATCCGAAGCTTTGTATGCTTCGTCATCACTTCCGCGAAGGAAATCATCAGCAAGCGGAGTATTATTTTGGTGATAACAGATTTGTTCTCCTCTCTTGGTGGTTTCCGAGACAAATCAGCCATCAAACCAGTATTTTTCGGCCTAAATCTGAGCCGATCTGTTTTCTTCTTCGCAGATCGGAGGATTCCGAAACAGTACTATTTACGCGTACTGTTCACGGGCTGTTGCGAGTCGGTTGACACCACCGGCACCAGAAAGTGAGAATGGTGCAGATTAGCAAAATCTTTCAAAGGCTCGTCGCCAACGGAGGCCGTTTGAGTAGTCAAAAGGCTAATCGAAATTTGCAAAAGGTGTTTTTGCCACCTCTGTTTTTTTCTCCTCCGATCTCGCCTATTGCCGGCGAATATCTTCTGTTTAATTACAGTATTACCCTCAGTGGATTAATTACAGTTTCCGCCCCTAATTAAAAAAAAAATAAAAAAAATAAAAAATTTCAGCATGTCTCACGAATCCTCTTCCGAACTTGTCTCTGATTTAGATCCGATCAACTCAAACAACAATGGGGATACAGAGGAAAAAGGTTACACGGCCAGTGAAAAAAACGGTGTTGGAACAGATTCAGTTGCATACATTCAGGAGCAATTGGATCAGCTACAGAAACCGTTTTCTGGTTTAAATACCTCAGTGTTTGGTGTTGGGTCTATTGCTACTAAAGGTACCTTCTCCACTGTTTTGAATGTGCAAAAGATCTCAGGAACATGGATTGTGGATTCTGGAGCAACTGACCACATGACAGGTGATGCTAGGGTGTTTAGTACCTTTGAGCCGAGTCAAGGTAACTATAATGTCAAAATTGCAGATGGTTCTCTGTCCAAGGTCACAGGGTGTGGTACTGTTATTATTTCAAAAACTCTAACCATGCAGTCTGTGTTATATGTTCCTACTTTAGATTGTAATCTTCTATCTATTTCCAAACTCACTTATGATGAAAAGTGTGTGTTTAAATTTTTTCCCACTTATTGTGTGTTTCAGGACATGATTTCGGAAAAGATGATTGGAACTGCTGAGATACAATCTGGTCTCTATGTCATCAAGGCCGAAGCTTCAAAGGGTATACAAGGTCATTCTGCTAAATCCAATAATTTTTCTCTTGAGTCAATGTCTGAGTCTATGTCTAAGTCCAATAAAGAGAGTTCTATTATGCGTTGGCACTATAGGTTAGGACATCCTAGTTTCCTGTATCTAGAGAAACTGTTTCCTGACTTATTTCTTAATCACAGTCCAAAAGATTTTCATTGTGATTTCTGCGAGTTATCAAAACATACTCGTTCTGTGTTCCATCCTACTAGTTACAAAGCCTCCAAACCATTTGCTTTGATTCATAGTGATGTTTGGGGCCCTTCCAGAGTCCCTAATATTACTGGGGCAAAATGGTTTGTTTCATTTATTGACGATCATACCAGAGTCACATGGGTCTTTCTCATGAAAGAAAAGTCTGAGGTCACCAATATTTTCAAACAATTTCATTCTTTGATCAAAAATCAGTTTCAAACAACTATTCAAGTATTCAGATCAGATAATGGGAGAGAATTTGTAAACCAAGGGTTGAGAGAGTATCTTTGTAGTGAGGGGATTGTCCACCAAACCTCATGTGTTGACACACCTCAACAAAATGGGATTTCTGAGAGGAAAAACCGTCACCTATTAGAGGTTACTAGATCTTTGCTGTTTTGTATGAGGGTGCCAAGTCGTTTTTGGGGTGCAGCTGTCCTCACTGCTGTACATCTGATTAATAGGCAACCTTCTCGAGTATTACACTTCAAAAGTCCATGTCAAACCCTACTTGAAACTTATCCTCATACCAAACTTATATCCACTATTCCTCTCCGCGTCTTCGGTTGCACAGTGTTTGTGCATGTTCAACCACATTACAGGGGTAAACTTGATCCTAGAGCTGTTAGGTGTTTGTTTTTGGGTTATTCTCCTACTCAAAAAGGATATCGATGCTACAACCCAGGCACCAGAAAGATTCATATTTCTCTAGATGTTACCTTTGTTGAAGATCAACCTTTTTTCCCACAAACTCAAATTCAGGGGGGGAGTGAGAATGAATTTCAGTTTTTTGATCATAGCCATAGTCACGTTTTTCATAAAATTCCTCATTATGAGTCTTCTAGTCCCAACAGTGAGTCCCATCATCCTAATGTGCCTGAAATTCCTCATTGTGAGTCAAATGTGTCTTCTTCTGACCCTCCAGACATGACAAATAAATTCAAAGCAGAACCTATTGTATATTCGAGGAAGCCGATTGCAACTAAAGATGGACCAGACAAGATTGTACCTCAGCAAGACCAGGAGTCTCAACCGGAATTGGTCCACATATCTGATCCAAACACTGAACCCCTGAGTGATCCTAGCACCAGCCCAGATACTAACCAGACAAGTGAGGAAGTTCCTTCAGATACTGAAATACCTATTGCCCTGAGGAGACCGGTAAGAATGTGTAGAGACAGACCCCTTTACCCTTTGAGTAAGTACATATCCTATGAGGGTCTTTCATCTAGTTACAAAACTTTTGCTCACAATATTTCTCTAGTGTCTGTTCCAGCAAACATCCAAGAGGCCATATCAATTCCAGAGTGGAAAAATGCAGTTATGGAGGAGTTAGGAGCCCTTCAGAGAAATAAAACCTGGGATATCACAGAATTGCCAAAGGGTAAGCAGGCTGTGGGGTGCAAATGGGTCTTCATAGTGAAGCATAAAACGGATGGCAGTGTAGAACGTTACAAGGCCAGACTGGTGGCTAAAGGATTTACACAGACTTATGGGATCGACTACGAGGAGACTTTTGCTCCTGTTGCTAAACTGAATACAATCAGAGTTCTTCTGTCCCTAGCAGTTAATCTCAACTGGAAGCTTCACCAAATGGATGTAAAGAATGCTTTCCTGAATGGAGAGTTAGCTGAGGAAGTTTATATGAAAGGTCCTCCAGGTTTGGAAAATGATTATGGAGACAAAGTCTGTAAGTTGAAAAAGTCTCTGTATGGGTTAAAACAGTCTCCCAGAGCATGGTTTGAAAGGTTCACGAAAGCCGTAAAAAGGTTTGGTTATACTCAATGTCAAGCTGACCATACCTTGTTTGGTCATCATGCCACAGGTGTTTTTACTATACTCATTGTGTATGTGGATGATATAATTATGACTGGTAACAGTGAGGAGGAAATTCAGAAGTTAAAATCCTTTCTAGCCAAGGAATTTGAAATCAAGGATCTAGGAAGTATGAAATACTTCTTAGGAATGGAAGTTGCAAGATCAAAAGCAGGGATTTGCATAAATCAGAGGAAATATATCCTGGATCTTCTCAAAGAAACTGGGATGACAGAATGCAAGCCGGCGGATACACCCATGGACTATACGACGAAGTTGGGTCTCATAGAAGAAAGTCCACCCGTAGACAAAGGAAGGTATCAACGGTTGGTGGGGAAACTGATCTATTTATCCCACACCAGACCGGATATTGCATTCCCCGTGAGCACTGTTAGTCAATTCATGAACAATCCGAATGAAGAACATATGGGAGCAGTTTTGAGAATTCTAAGGTATTTGAAGATGACACCAGGACAAGGTATATGTTTCAAGAAAAGTGAGGATAGAGATATTAGAATCTTCACAGATGCAGATTGGGCTGGTTCAGTGGTAGACAGGAGGTCTACATCAGGGTACTGTTCTTATGTTTGGGGTAATTTGGTCACTTGGCGGAGCAAGAAACAGTCGGTGGTCTCTCGTAGCAGTGCTGAAGCGGAATTTCGAGCAATGGCTCATGGAATTTGTGAGGGAATTTGGTTGCAAAGACTACTAAATGAACTCAAAGTTCCTATGGTTAAGCCAATGGAACTGTTGTGCGATAATCAAGCCACCATTAGCATCGCAAAGAATCCAGTGCACCATGACAGAACAAAACATGTGGAGATAGATCGGCATTTTATCAAAGAAAAAATAGAAGCAGGGTCTGTTAAGATAAGTTACACACCTACCAATTCTCAAACAGCTGATGTGTTTACTAAGGCTCTACCTAGAGCATCTTTTGAAGGATTGTGTTTCAAGCTGGGTATGATCAACATATACTACCCAGCTTGAGGGGGGGTGTTGAAATATGTGTATTCAATGGTTGGTGAGTGTTGAAATATGAGTAGTCAATGGTTGGTGAGTTAGGTGGTAAATTAGTGGTTGGTGAGTTAGGTGGTAAATTAGTCAATAGTTTTTTCTATTTTTTTAGGGATTATGTTTTTCTCTTCTTTGTATATATATTCATTGTTTTGTATTCATGAAAAAGAAGAGAATTCACTCTTTTCTCTCAAATTCTTCAGTATTATACAAATTCTTTTCACATCATCCGCCAATCGTCTTCCTCGTACCAAGATCCTGATAAACATCCTTTCAAAAAAAAAAAAAAAAAAAAGATCTTGGTAAACACAACGATTTGGAAAGAATGTATCTGAACAGTTAAGGTCCTTTGCCAATTGACTAACAGAGAGAGATTCACAGGAAATTTAGGACCATAAAATATCGGGGAACAACTGGTTTGCACCTAAGTTTCCCTGTTTCCTGCAACAAATCAATAAACAAAGATGCCATGTTGAGAATGTGCGACTTCTATCCCAAGAAAGCATTTCAATCTCCGAAGGTCCTTTATTTCAAATTCCTTGGCAAGACATTTCTTCAACTCAATGATTGGGTGTAGTTTCTATCATGGGTACCCCAAATTCAATCAGTTGCCATCCGTGGTTATGAACACCTAGTGTACTGAAATGGTAGGGATCTTAAATTAACTATATGTTTATAAGTTGTTATATTGCTTACCCAACTAGGAACTACTAGTTAAAACTTAGCAAACATGGCTTTTATATATAACTAATCATTGCTATGCAAGGATATATGGAGACCAAATATCAATACATTTGTGTCAAGTTGTCCGTAATCCGTATTATCTTTTAAAAATGTGCCTATCTTCATTTTAGCCTAGGTCTCAAGTGTTTTTGATTGAAGTAATTATATTAGTGAGTTCTAGCTATTAGGAGCATGATTACTATGAGACTTCTTATATTGGCAAGGATCTTAGGTACATTTTTGTGGTATAATCAATTTACTTATTGCTTGTTACTTTTCGGCATATTTTTCTTGAAGTTCAGAATACTATTGTTACTTTTTTTTTTTTTTTCGTATTCTTGAATTTGTTGATATTTTTCTTTGAAGCAAATTTTACTTATTGCTTGTTACTTTTCGGCATATTTTTCCTGAAGTTCAGAATACTATTTGTTACTTTTATTTTCGTATTCTTGAATTTGTTGATATTTTTCTTTGAAGCCTGCTGCATTTTAGTTCAACTGTTGGGTGTTATCTTGGAAAATTTCATAGAGTTAGGAACTAATGTGCATATCAGATCCGTAACATAATATTTTAAGTTTTTTGGGTTAAAAGCATGTCCAACTCATAACAAAGCCCTCGCAAAATGACTTTTTACTGTGCTGACAAGTGTCAAAATTGCTGCTTCGATTTGATGTACTACACTGTTTTGGTGCATGCCATATGGTTGTAAGAGCATATGGTTGTCAGCATCAAGTCTCTTGATTGATGTGGTTTCACTTGTGACTTAAATATTATGAAGAACTCATCTTTAGGGAAGAGATATGAAATAGAGGGTGAGTTGTGCTTTTGTGTCCACTCCCTTCGTTGGATAAATATGATGAAAGAAGGAATCAATTTACATAGTTGGGTCCATATACTGCTAATGTGTTTGGTAGGACATTGCCTGTGTTCTGTTTCTTATTCTTCCAGTTGGTGTTAATAAATGCTCTATTGAGAGAAAAATAAAAAGAAGGGGCTGAAAACCTTACAGATGCGTAGAACACTAGCTATACTTGAAAGTGAAGAAAATGTAAAATGAAAACAACAACAACAGACCCAACCGACAAGAAATATAATAAAGGTGGGAAAGATTTAAAGTTGGTAAAGTGAAGTTGAAGGGTTTTAGGCTTGATGATTCTAAGGAGGATAGAAGAATATGGATCTTGACAAATTCGGCAATTTCTTTGTGAAGTCTTTTTGTGCCAGATAGAAGAGTCCTCCATTCCATATTTTGACCTTTCTAAAGTAATTTGGAAGTCTTAGGTCCCTACATTAGTGTTGAGGACCTAGCGCTAAGTCCAACAACAAACCCTAACTTCTCTAACAATCAATACAAAGCCTAAGATCCCTAACTTCACCAATCACAATAAAACAAGCACAAACCCTAATTTCACCACAAACAATGAAATAAAAGATAAAAGTTGAGCTTAGTCACTTTATTAGGAATTCCTCACTCTCTAGCACTTAGGGTATTAGCCCTAGCCTAAGTTAATCTTACACAAAGAATGACAAGAAGAACCGATTTGGTCTTTGGAGATTATCCACAAAACAAAGAAAACACTCTTGAATAATATTGATGATAATGAATAATACAACCTTAGAAATATCATTTTATTTATACTAGGCATGAAAAGAGTAAGAAAAGACTAAAATGGCCCTAGGATTACAAATAAGACAAAGTGTAGAAAAATAGAATTTTAGCCTGCCTAATGGCACCCGACAGGGAGTTGCGGCTTAGGTCACGATACCCTTCCATTTTTCTTTCCTCCGAGAGTAGACCTCATCATTCCCTCTTCCTGCAAGAATGCCCTTGCCCTCAAGGGCAACATCTGAAATTCTCTTTCCCCTGTTATAAAAAAAAGCCATCTCCACCCTCGTCTTAAGATGCTGACTCTCTGGAATCCTCAATCATTAACAACTTGCCATTCTTGCATTGGTGTCCCATAGCCCACTTCTCACCACACTTGAAGCACAGACCCTTTTTGATATGTTCTTGTAACTCCTCTCGTGATAGCTTCCTTACTTCTGTTATTTTATTCTTCGTTTTGCTACTCACTTCAGTTTTCTTCTCCTCGGTAGTCTCGGTCTGCCTAGGATTTGAGTATTTGCTCCCCTTGTTTTCCTCGGACGCTTTCCTCTCCTTGTAGCTTCTTTCAAATATCTCTGCCATCCGCATCGCCTCACGCAAATTTCGCGGTTGTCTTAGCTTCACTTCTCTCGCCAACTATGATTTTAGTCCCTCCGTAAACATACCAACTAGGTGAGTTTCCGACCAACCCTTGGTCATAGTGTGGAGTCGCCGAAATTCTTCAATATAACTATAGACTTTACCCTCCTGGTGAAGTTTTGCAAGTCGCCCATGGTGATCTATCGTTGGTGATGGCCCCCATTGAGCTAGGAACTCATGTTCAAATGCAATCCATCCCAAACGCTGATGATCCTGATCGTACTGATTCCTAATCCATCTCTACCAACTATTTGCCCTACCATCTAAGTACATGCTAGCAATAGCTACCTTATCGGCTCTAGCAACCTCATAAACTTGAAAGTAACGGCCGGCCTTATCCAATCACTCATATGAATCCTCTACGCTAAAGTGCGGAAAATCTACCTTCGGCTTCCATGGGCCTTGATTCCCCCGCCGACCCACGTCATAATCCGCTTCATCAAAGTGTCGATTTTTAGGTCTTTCAAAATTCGGCTCACCTCGATAGTCCCTCTGGTCATCCCTTCGGAGTTCATCTTCGCTACTTGACTCGAAATCCTCGAATTTCCTACCGGTCCCCGGCCTTTGTCTCCCTCGATTCGGTTCCACCCATCTCTCGGCAACCCGGTCACCCTGTTCTATTCTTCCTCCATGTCTAAAGTGATTCGGAGCCCTAACTTGCTTATTGAACCCTTCATTTACATCATACAAACGATTTACCAGTGGTGTTCTTATCCCATGAGTTCATCCGGTATTTTGATCAACTTCTCCTTCCGTTCCTACCCCCGGAACAACATCCCCCTCTATCGGTAGTCTATCTAACCTTGCCGTGATGCGTTCCAATATCCCCATCATCCTTGTCACATTCGCCCGTAATTCTCTTTGGTCGACCTCCAAGGCTTCAATGCGGACTCGGTTGGGTTGAGTAACTGTTGGAGCTTGATCGTTGTCACCGTTTACCATCTTGAAATTCCTACTAGTGCTCACTTAGGACTTTTATCAAACACATGTAATGTTAACTTAGGACTTTTATCAAACACCTAGTAGGCAACTCTCAATGAAAATACCAAATTGTTGAGGACCTAGCTGTAAGTCCAACAACAAACCCTGACTTCTCTAGCAATCAATACAAAGCACAAGATCCCTAACTTCACCAATCACAATAAAACAAGCACAAACCCTAATTTCACCACAAACAATGAAATAAAAGATAAAAATTAAGCTTAGTAACCTTATTAGGGATTCCTCACTCACTAGCACTTAGGGTATTAGTTTTAGCCCTAGCCCAAGTTAATCTCACACAAAGAATAGCAACAAGAATCGATTTGGTCTTTGGAGATTATCCACAAGACAAAGAAATCACTCTTGAATAATATTTGATGATAATGAATAATACAACCCTAGAAATATCCTTCTATTTATACTAGACGTGAAAAGAGTAAAAAAAGACTAAAATGGCCCTAAGATTACAAATAAGACAAAGTGCAGAAAAATAGAATTTCAGCCCGCCTAATGGTACCGTGACTGGGAGTCGCGACCGCAGTTGCGCTACCCACTGCCACAATTTGATTTATATCGCAAGTCGCGGCCTAAGTCGCGGTTATATTGAAGCTCGCCTTCTAGTGAGTGGCGCGACCTAGATCATATGTCATGTGTTTGCATCCACAATGGTGTAGCAGGTGCAAAAGGAATTTTGAGAGCATGGATCATCTTTTCCTTCACTGTTCCATTTATTCCAGCCTATGGAATAAGCTTTTCAAAGCTGTCCATCTTCAGGGGCCCTTGCCTTTTCATTGTAGAGACATCCTAGGTGAATTTTTTGTTACGTTTAGGGGAGGCCAAAGCTAAAACTCTTTGAAGGCGTGCCATGATGGCTCTCCCTGTTTGGGTTGTTTGGACGGAAAGGAATAGAAGAATTTTTTAGAATGAAACCGGAGAAGATGTTTGATTTTTGTGGGATAGGATTAACTTTTGGGCTTCGCTTGGGCTTCACTTTCTCCCGTATTTAATGAATTTCCTTTCTTCTTTAATAACCTTAATTGAGAAGCTGCTTTAGCTTGTAGGGTTTGTTGTTGCTCGTGCTTAGAGCTTTTTCGGTGGCTTTTGTATAGGCTTTTTTGTCTTTTGGAAGCTGTTTCCATTTTTTTTATTGTTAAGGACAGCTTGCTCTCTCCTATTGTTTATCTTTTTGTTCCATACATTCGTTTTTGTTCCCCAAAAAAAAAAAAAAAAAAAAAAAGAAGTGGCAACTTCATGCTAGAAATAGGGAGTGCTTAAATATTTTGTCTAGAAAACGCATTGGTGACTGTTATTTTATTCTGTGACATCTATCATGTCTTTTATGGGACAAAAAGCTATATCAAGTGTGGACTTACCTTCCCTTATCTTAATTATCTGCAGCACTTACATGATCAATTGCAGTGGAAGATTAGAACTTCTTATGTAAGTTTGCTATCACAAAATTTCATTCCCCCTTTGTTTGTGATTATCCATTATATTTTTACAACATGGTGAAATTATTTTCTCACTATATTATTATTTGGCCTTATGCTCATCCATGTTATCTTGGTCACCCAAAATCAATCACAATATTGTGTCATGTATGTGTACATGATTTGTTGCAACTTCTACCATTTAGTTATATCAATAAGAATTTTGAGTTGATCTACATCAAGGGGTTAATAACATATATATCCTTGCTGAAGCAACTCATAAAAATATATATATATATCTTTCCTAGAGGCTTTTTTGTATTTTCTGAAGCCTGTTTTTCCTGACATATTTATTGGCTTCAATTTATTACCTTTCTTCTCTGTGTTTTGCCTTGAACCCTGCTATTTGGTAAGCTATACTCGTCAAATGCTTTTAATAATTGACGTAATTCGCAAGAGTACAGGAACACATAGACACAGGAAATATCCGTGGAACATTGTGTTTCTGCACCAACATTTTGCTTCTTTAGCTTAAAATATTTTTTTCTTCAAATGAATCTGTAGTTGTACCAGATTTCTTGATTGACCCTCGTAAGATGGTGGTTTTGTTTTTATTATGAGTTAAAACCTGTATGTAAATTATAACATAACTTGCCAAGTAAGTAATATAGGCATCAACTTACTTTCATCACAGGATAGAATTAGAGAGTTAACATCAGTGGCAGGAACTCAAGCTGCAACTGGATCTCTTGATACGGTACTATTGGCATGTAATCTACTTCATTTCTATCTCGTTGTTGTTGCCTTTTCTTTACATCATAATTGTCCCTTTTCATGATATTTTTACAGTTTTCCTTCAATGAGTATTTCTTATTTGACAATTTTCTTCTGTTTCTATTTTTTTTTTTCAATTGGCTTCCACATGTTGCAGGATCAGCATCCATATAATTCCGGATATGCAGATGAACGTATTGGACAAACTGATGATATGCTGAGATACTTCCATGACAAGTCTCTTACAAAGACAAATGATTTATTGTTCAATAATCAGATGCAGCAGCCATTAAATAATGATAATCCACAGGGTTTCTCTTTTGATTTTAACCGGTTAGTACTATTTACTTTCCTTATGTCTTGCCTTTCTTGATTTTAATTGTTTCATCATAATTTGACTATTAGTATGTTGGTTCTTCAGACATGAGGAAACTCATTTATAGCTACTTTTAGATCAACTCTTAAAAAGTTTTTTTATACATATACTCTATCCATGTATGTATCATGCAAATAGCTAGTATTGTGCTGATAATAGCATAGCTTTTTTTGTCTTGGAGTCTTAGATAGTTTAGTTTGTTTCCTTTCTTTGAATAATATTTAGTTCTGAATAGCTTCTAGGTAAATTTGCTTCCTTTATTTTTATGCATCGTAATTCCTTTCCTATTATTTTTAATTGGAGGAAGTTTATTCATTTAACAAACTGAGATGTGTTCTTTGCACATTGTTACTTTGAGCGACAAATTTGTTTTACCTGACTGTGACAAGAGTTAACATTTTCACATCTTACCTACCTATGAGTATATTCTTACAGAGAAGGTGTTGGCGTTGGTTCTATAATTGATAAAGGCATTGCAAGAAAGGAAGCAGGAGAGATTTCAAACATCTTGTTTCATCCTCGTAGGACAAATGAGGAGATTGCCCCCTCTGCTTTTGAAGGTAATATATGTCTTTGCCTATAAGGCTAGTTTTTGACCTTTGTAGATGTGAATAATCAAACTTTACACAGCAACCCGATATTTATAATTTTATATACATAGGAGATTGTTTCCTATTTAGAGTAGGAAACCTAAACACACTAAATATAGAAAATAACTCTATACAATATTTACAAATCTAACCAAATCCCAACACTTCTCCTCAAGTTGGGTTGTAGATATTCACTAAACCCAACTTGCAACGCATATCTTCCAAGTTAGCTATAGGGAGAGCTTTTGTCAAAACATCTCCGGTTTGCAAAGCTGATAGAATATAGATAACCAAAACATCTTCCCCTTCCACTTTTTCTTTGATAAAATGCCTATCTATTTAACATGTTTAGTACGATCATGGTGAACAGGGTTCTTTGCTATGCTAATTGCAGCTTGACTGTCATTCCAAAGTTTGATATAACCATCTGAAGGAATCTTCAACTCTGCTAGAAGCCTTTTCAACCAAATTCCTTCACATATGCCCTGAGCCATGATTCTAAATTCTGCCTCTGCACTACTTTTTGCAACTACAACTTGCTTTTTAGTGCGCCATGTTGTCAAGTTTCCCCAAACATAAGTACAATATCCAGAGGTAGGTCCACAATCAGTGATTGAACCAGCCCAATCTGCATCTCAAAGAACTTCTACCTTTCTTCTTGTTGTCTTCTGAAAGAACAATCCATTACCAGGTGTCATCTTGAGATACCTCAAAATTTTATGAACAGCGTCTTATGTTCCTCGGTAGGGTTGTTCGTAAACTGACTTACAACACTACCTGGAAAGGCTATGCCTGATCGTGTATGAGATAGGTATATCAGCTTACCGACAAGTCTCTGATATCTTCCCTTTTCAACTGGAGCACTCTCTTGACTTGAACCAACCTTTGTAGTACAATCCATTGGAGTTTTAGCTGGCTTGCAATTCACCATTGCAGTTTCTTTGAGAAGATCCAACACATACTTCCTCTGAGAAACAACAATCCCCTTTCTAGATCTAGCCACTTCCATGCCAAGAAAGTACTTGAGTTTTTCCAGATCCTTAATCTCAAACTCTTGGGCTAGAAACTATTTAATCCTGGGTATCTCCTCTGCAAGATCACCTGTAATGACAATATCATCAACATAAACTATTAAAATAGCTAATTGTCTATGAACTGACTGTTTCACAAACATTGTATGATCTGCCTGTCCCTGCACATACTCTTGTTTCTTTGGCACCTTTGTGAATCTCTCAAAACATGCCCTAGGAGACTGTTTGAGGCCATACCAGGATTTTTTCAATTTGCACACTTTATTTCTATTAAATGTATCTTCCAAGCCTTGAGGAATTTACATGCAAACTTCCTCGTCCAAATTTCCATTAAGGAATGCATTCTTAACATCAAGCTGGTAGAGTGGCCAGTCAAGATTTGCTGCAAAAGACAAAAGCACTCTAATACTTTGATACTATATAGACTGATGTGACTTATCTAATTATTTATGGTAGAAAAATCACAAGAAATCTAAGTCTCTGATACCATATAGACTGATGCGACTTATCTAATTATTGAGGAAAAGATACACAATATATGGAGTACAATGGCCACTACTTTAGGAAACTAATTCTACATCAAATCAGGAAACAATCTCTAGAAATTAGGGCCTAATTACAGCAATTTACAAAAAGTACAATCTTAGTTTGAATGGAAATAAATTTCCAAGCAATAAAACCAATAACGAGTCAATCAAATCAATAAGGCTTTGTCAACTCTAACAATTCTTTCCTCAAAAGGCCCTGGCATTGAGGGTTTTCAGATTATTGGGGAAGCTACACCTGGAGAAAAGCTTCTTGGCTGTGGATATCCTGTACGTGGGACCACTCTTTGTATGTTTCAGGTGAAATTCTTTGAAGTTAACTCTCATGAATGTTGGGTCTGAAGCAGATTTTTTATATAATAGTTTTAACTTTTTTGTATTTTGACAACTTGTGTGTTAGTGGGTTCGTCATCTTCAGGATGGCACCAGGCATTATATTGAGGGTGAGCACTGAAATGTGTTTTCTCTTTTTGGAAGTATGCTTGTTAGAAGATAATCTTGATTAATCTTTCTATTGTAAATTTCTGGCCAGGAGCCACAAATCCAGAATATGTAATCACAGCTGATGATGTTGATAAACTGATTGCTGTTGAGTGCATACCGATGGATGATCAAGGTCATCAGGTATGTGTATGGAATTAATGTTTTTGTATGTTTTACATAGCATTTTTCCTTGCCATATATTGCAGCAGAAAGTTAACAAGCTATAAAGTAAATTGTTTGGTCCTATCACTTGTTTCAAAGAGGAGAAATATCACTTGTAGAAATAAATAGTAACTCAGTGAACCATAGATTTAGTGAGTCCAAACAGAGATTAAATAAAGCAACAGGAGCAGCTTGACAGCTACAGTTATGATTAATGCTGGTAAGAAGGATGAAAATTAAATTTATTGGATGCCATTGATGATGGAAAAGTGTTCATGTCCTCTTTACTTTTTATGGCACGACACAATTTAATTTTTTATTAATTTCTTACAAAATTTTTGAATTTAGGTGAGAGAATTTTTTTCCTTTTAACTATGTACTTTAAATTAAATAATTTACTATCATAATGGTAAACTAATAATTTCACACTTGGTATTTCAAAGACAATTCAAAATCAGTGAAAAAAAGGTTCCAGGCCCCAAATTGCACGATTTGGGCTGAGATGTGGCTCTAAAAACTGGGCCGCAACATGGCCCACAGGCCGTTTTACATGTCTAACTATACTTGTGACATTGTAGTCAAGGCTACATTAATCACGCTTCTAGCTAACAGTCATAAAGTTATATTTGTCTTTCCAAATAATCTTCAAAAGACCATAATGCAAATGAAGAGGGTTGAAAAAAATAGGGCTCACTGTCTAGAAAGGTCACATCGATGGAAGTAATATTTTTCTGGAAGGTGTGTGATAGCATAAGTAACCTTTTTGATTTGGGGAATAGCCGATAAAAGCACACTTAAGGGTTCTAGGGTTAAGCTTGGTCCAATGTTGTGTATGAATATGAGTATAGGCAACTCACGCGAAGACTTTGAAGACTTTTAAGAGGAATTTGATTAAATCCACTAGAGTGGAGAAAAATATGTGAGAGAAGACTTAATGGAGTTTGTGAAGATTATAGAAAAGTAGAAAACTTGTATTTACTTCTATTATAACAGCTACTATTGATATAACACCCAATCGAGTCAAACTAGGAAACAAATTCTTACTAGAAAATAAACTCTAAATCCCAATTTAGTAGCTAGAAGATATTTCAAAAATAGAAAAGGAACCCTAAAAAATCTCTGATTCCTAAAATCAAGAGATTTATTCTCCTACACTCCCCCTCAAGCTAGCTTGAAAATGTCTTCTAGACCCAACTTGCATACTAGCTTGTCGAATTGATTTTTTTGTAATCCTTTTGTGAGGCTATCAGCTATTTGTTCAATAGTTGGTAAATATGGTATACAAATCTACCCGTCTTCCAATTTTTCTTTGATAAAGTGCTTGTCTATTTCCACGTGTTTGGTTCTATCATGTAGAACCGGATTATGTGCAATAGCAATAGCTGATTTTTTGTCACAGTAGAGCTTTAAAGGTTGTGGTATTTGTATTCTCAAATCTTCAAGTAACCTCTTGATCCATAAGACTTCGCATATACCAAGTGTCGCCGCTTTGAACTCAGCCTCTGCACTACTCCTAGCAACAACACCTTGTTTCTTGCTCCTCCAAGTGACAAGATTACCACCTACAAAAGCACAATAATCGGAAGTTGACCTTCTGTCAGTAATGCTTTCAACCTGTAAATGCCCTCGGTTAGCAAATAATAGACCTCTGCCCGGTGTCCCCTTTTAAGTATTAAAGGATTCTTAGGACAGCCTCATGATGTTGAGGAACGGGTGAGTGCATTAATTGACTCACTAAGATGACAGTAAATGAAATATCAGGTCTAATATGTGCCAAGTGGATTAATCTCCCCACAAGACGCTGATACTTCTCTTTATCCACCCGTGCATCATATTTTTCAGCTTCAAGCTTTAGATTTGCTTCAATAGATGTCTCGGCATGTCTGCATCCCATTAAAGCCGTCTCCTTCAGTAGGTTTAACACATTTTTTTTAACAGACAAAGATTCCTCTCTTGGACCTTGCAAACTCCATTCCAAGAAAGTATTTTAATTCTCCAAAATCTTTACTTTCAAATTCTGCAACCAAGGCCTTCTTTAATTTTTCTATTTTAATAATATCATCCCCTGTTAGAATGATATCATTAACATACATAATCAAAATGGCCTTCTTCCCCTTAGTTGAATGCTTGAAGAACAAAGTGTGGTCTCCTTGACTTTGACTATAACCGAACTCTTTCACTACTCTTCCAAATCTTTCAAACCATGCTCTAGGAGATTGTTTAAGTCCATAAAGAGATTTGATCAACCTACATACTTTTGCTTTTCCTAACTCCTTCTCAAAACTAGGTGGACATTCCATAAACACCTCTTCCTCTAAATTGCCATTTAAAAACGCATTTTTGACATCTAGTTGGTGCAGGGACCAGTTGTAATTCACTACCACAGAGAGTAGGATCCGTATGGAATTAATTTTTGCTACTGGGGCGAAGGTCTCCTGGTAGTCAAGTCCATAGGTTTGAGTAAACTTTACCACAAGCCTTGTACCTTTTTATAGAACCATCTGCCGTACATTTAATTGTAAAAACCCATTTGCATCCAACAGTTTTTTTCCTATAGGTAAGTTAATAACCTCCCAAGTTTGGTTTTTTATTAAGAGCTTGCATCTCTTCCATAACAGCAAGTTTCCAGTTAGGGTGAGACATGGCTTCTTGTATGTTATTTGGTGTGAGATGATGTGACAACTTAGTAGTGAAAGCTTTGTAGTTCTTAGATAACCTATGATAGGACATGAATTTAGCAATAGGATGAAAGGTACTAGACTTAATGCCTTTCCTAATAGCAATAAGGATACCAAGATCAGTTGAAAATTATTCGACATTGACAGGTTTTCTAGTAGATTTTCTAGCAGCCTTAGTTGGTAACTTAGGAATAGAAATTGAATTGTCAATAGGAATTTTACCTTGCTGAGTTGAGTTCGGATTGGACTCTAGCCTAGGGAGTTGTGTCTGAACTCCACTACTTTGGTTTTTTCTCCCAGTATATGTCTTGAACTCAGCAGGATTATCACCCAAATGTAGGTTCTTTTCCTATAAGTTTTCTTCCCCTGTATTAGATTTAATATGTAGTGGCAAAGTGTGATCCAAAACTTGTAAATCAGGTTCAGTTTCCCTAGGATCTAGGTTCTCATGATTTTCTTTCTGAGGACCATCCAAACCATCCAAATCGGCCTCACTTTCTTGCTGAACAGTTCCTGTTTCTACTAGATGATGAGGCTGATTTGTATGATCAAAGAGAGAGGCATCGGTTTCGGAAAAGTCAAGGAAGGGAGCCAAACCTGAACCCGAAGAAAGAGGACCAGCAGGTATCAAATTGGATACTTGCTCGATTTCATCTTCTTTATTATTTTCCTCTTGAAGATGATCAGTAAAAAATGATTGGTTTTCAAAAAAATTGACATTCATGCTTACATAAGTCCTACGGTTGCTAGGATTAAAACATTTGTATCCTTTTTGACTAGGAGCATACCCAATAAACACACATTTTTCTGCTCTAGCATTCAATTTAGACTTGGAAAGTCTTGGTTGATGCACAAAAACGGTACATCCAAAAATTTTTAAAGGTAAGGAGCTACTTAGTCTATTTGTAGGAAAACAATTTTTCAAATAGTTTAATGGTGTATCATGTTTGAGGACTCTTGAAGAGACTATTAATCAGGTAAGTAGCTGTAAGAACAGCCTCTCCCCAGAGATACTTAGGGACATTCATGGACAACATAAGTGCCCTACTCACCTCTAAGAGATGGTGGTTCTTTCTCTCGACTACACCATTCTGTTGTGGGGTATTCCTACATGTGGATTGATGTTGAATACCATTCTAAGTTAAAAAACTACTTAAATGTTGGTTGAAGAATTCAGTTCTATTATCACTACGCAAAATACTAATTTTAGTTTGAAATTGATTTTCAACCTTATGGAAAAAAATTTTAAAATGTTTTTCAACTCCACACTTGGTATTTATTAGATAAATCCAACATAAGCGTGTGTGATCATCTATAAAGGTGACAAACCACCGTTTTTACATCGCTATGTATAAGATAGAATGGTTGTGATGATCTATATGGTTTAAAGTAATAAGGAGTCCGAGTGCTCTTAGAGAAACAACAAGTATCACATTGAAAATCTTTTATTGACACACTTTGAAATAAACTTGAAAACAAATGTTTTAAATAAGCAAAACTAGGGTGTACTAGTCTATAATCTGATCTTTCACAGGGATAGAGTTCACATTACAACTAAGTCCTTGAGTTAGTATATTACTTTGAGAATCTTCAAAGTAGTAGAGTCCATCCTTCATCTCAGCATTGCCAATCATCTTCCCCATGGCCATTTCCGGAAATTCACATTTAGTAAGATAAAAGACAATTGAACAATTAGAATCCTGTGAACGTTTACTAAAAGATAATAGGTTATAAGAGAGATTAGGCACATGGAGAACAAATTTCAACTCTATTTTATCCGAAATTTTGATGGAGCCTTTGCCAGCAATTCAAGAAAGATTTCCATCAGCAATTTTTACCTTTTTATTACCATCACAGGGTGTATAAGAGTGAAATAGGGATGATGTGCTAGTCATATGATCTGAAGCACCTGAATCTATGATCCAAGGTGCAAAGGCAGAAGTAAATAAGCTGATAGGGATAATACCTGTGTGGGCAACAAAGCTATTAGGAAGAGAAGTTGACTCGGAACTTGATGGAATTAACTTGAGAAGTTGTTGCGCTTGTTCCTTATTGAGATAGGACTGCTCAACAGAATGGGCTGTAGGACCAGACCTTTCTTTCGGTTTTCAGTTGGCTAGTTTTCCATGAAGCTTCCAACAAGTCTCCTTTGTGTGTCTCGGTTTATTGCAGAAATCACACTATACTTTTGGCCTCATCATTCTTCCGAGTCTGAATTTTGTTTGCAGTAGCTACTGCCTCTTGTGAGACCGAGGCAGAGGTCTCAACAGGGCTTGGTTTTCTATTTTTCTTTCCCAACATCACTAGCCTCCTACTTTCTTCTCTTCTTACCTCCGCAAAGACCTCACTGCCTCCTAATTATCCTACCCCGGACTTCATCAAACTCGATATTGAGACCTGCAAAGAATGTGAAAATGCGGTTACTCTCAATTATTTGGTTGAAGTAGGTGCCATCAGCTGGATTTTTCCACTTATGGTCATAGAACATGTCTAAGTCTTGTCACAAGCATTTGAGACTAGCAAAGTACTTTGTCACTGAGTCTGTGCCCTGCTTGGCTTCTTGAACCCTTGACTGAATCTCATATATTTGGGATTCATTGCCTAAATCAGAGTACATGGCCTTTAGATTCTCCCGCATCTCCCTAGCCTTTGAGAAAGCCAGATAATTATCGCTAATCTCCTCCTCCATCGAGTTCACCAACCATGCCATCACCATGGAATTTACGGCGGCCCATACTGCGTACTGTGCGTTTGAAGCTGGCGGTTCGGCTTTGTCTCCAGTTAAGTATCCTAGATTATATCTGCCTCTAATGTACATTTGGACAGAAGGAGACCAACGGAGAAAATTGTCTCCATCGAGTGTGATGGTGGTTGTTGTTTTCTGTGGGAGGATTCATGGGTGGTTGATTTCCAGCGGAAATAGTTGGGTTAGAGATAGAGGACCTATTAGACATGGCAGTTTAAAGGAGGGTCGGGCGGAAACAATATTTTAAAAAATAAAGGGCAGCTGTCTAAAGTTCAGATTTAGAATCGGAAAAGAACGGCCAGAGAAGAGCAGCTGCCTAGGTTTCATATTTGGACAACCTTCTTCGGTAAATGCTATTCCGGGAAAAGGGATCCGTTGTTGGTTCCTGAGAAACATATTTTATATAATTAAATCTAGTCATATATTTTCATACTTCCAAATAGAAGTATGATACTAGGAGTGTTGGCAGGTTCTGAATGAAAAGAAGATGAAGAAGTGTTGGAAAATGAACTAGGAGTATCAACAACATCTTTAGTCATTTAAGAAAGAGACTTTGATTCAACAGCCGGTTTAGCTACCCTTGAAACTAGTAAAACAACGAAACTAACATGTAACTAACTAACAAACAATTAAAGACAGACGCTAAACCTAACAGCACACACAAACTAACAGTTACTTTCAACATTATCCAAATCTAAGAGATCTAATGGCTACAAAATCGTGTCAAAGGTTGTGCCCTTCGATCCTTCCTGATATATATATATATATATATATATATATATATATATATATATATATATCTGTGTGTGTGTGTGTACACAAAATATATAGCAGAATAATTACAACAGAAAAAGGAAACACCTATAAAATTGGTGTAGAAGATTGAGAGAAAAGAGTGAAATCTTTCTTCTTATTTTTAAGTATAAGTTTACATCGATATATAAACTACCTAGCACACCCTATTTACATTATTATCCTTATTACATTATTGACCCATATCCCTAATATTCTACACTCCCCTTCAAGCTGGGTTATAAATGTTGATCAAACCCAGCTTGGAACTTAAATCTTCAAAGTTAGCTCTAGGAAGTGCCTTATTGAGAATATCTGCAATTTGCATAGCTATAGGAGTATAAAATAGCTCTATTATTCCAGCTTCTACCTTCTCCTTGATAAAATGACGATCAATCTTCACATGTTTGGTTCGATCGTGGTGAACTGGATTCTTGGCTATGCTAATTGTAGCTTGATTATCACAAAACACTCTCATAGATCCTTCAACTGACATCTTCAATTCTGCCATCAATCTCTTCAGCCATATGCCTTCACAAATCCCATGAGCTAGAGCTCGAAATTTTGCCTCAGCACTAGTTTGAGCTATTAATGATTGTTTCTTACTTCTCCAAGTAGTAAAGTTACCCTACACATATGAACAATAGCTTGAGGTGGGTCTGCGATATGAAATTGAACCTGCCCAATCTGCATCTGAAAAGATTTATAAATTCCTGTTAGAAGTCTTTTTGAAAAACAATCCTTTTCCAGGTGTCATTTTTAGGTACCTTAAGATTCTGCGAACAGCTGTCATATGTTCTTCAATAGGATTATTCATTTATTGGCTAAGAACGCTCACTGAGAGTCCTATGTCAGGCCTTTTATGGGAAAGGTAAATGAGTTTCCTAACAAGTCTCTAATATTGACCTCTATCGCTAGGTACACTATCATGTAATGAGCCAAGTATAGTTGTAGAATCCATAGGGGTATCTGCTGGTTTATAGTTTGTCATTCCAGTTTCTTCCAACAAATCCAGGACATACTTCCGTTGTGAAACTAGAATTCCCTTCCTTGATCTTGCAACTTCCATACCAAGAAAATACCTGAGTAAGCCAAGATCTTTGATTTCAAATTTTTTGGCTAAAAAACTTTTAAGTTTCGGTATCTCTTCATCAAAACTGCCTGTCAGAATAATATCATTCACATACACTATCAGAATAGCAATCCGGCCATCTGAAGAATGTTTCACAAATAGGGTATGATCTATCTAACACTGATTAAATCCAACTCTTTTCACAACTTTGGTGAATCTGTCAAACCAAGCCCTAGGAGACTGTTTAAGTCCATATAGAGACTTACGAATTCTGTACACCTTATTTACAGTCCTCTTAGTTTCCAATCCTGATGGTATCTCCATATAAACTTCCTCTTCTAGATCTCCATTTAGGAATGTATTTTTCACATCCATCTGGTGAAGTGGTCAGTCCAAATTAGCTGCCAAGGAAAGTATAATTCGAATGGTGTTCAGCTTTGCTACTAGTGCAAAGGTCTTTTGAGTGCATCATGTATGTTGTTGGGTACTTGAACATGAGATAAATTTGCAACAAAGCTTCGAAATGTAAGTGAGAGACCATCATAAGACATAAAATGACTCATAGGATACAATGGTTTGTTTCTACATTCTCTTGTCCCTTTTCTTAAAGCAATAGGCATATTGTCACTTACCATTTCCTCTTGGCTGCTAGATACTGTTTCCGATACTTGATTCGGTTCAGAGACCTCGGTTTCTACTGGATGAGTTTGTTCTTCCACCAGTGGGTGAGATTTCCTCTGTCGGGTGTTAACAATAGCCTCTGGTTGCTTAGCAGGTTGAGTAACAAGTGGAACTTCAGTAGTAATAAGAGAAATTTCAGGTGTAAAAACATTTTCAGATGATGGAATTCCAGGTTGAGACACAAGATCAGACTCAGGCTCAGTGCAAGGGATGATTCTAGGTCTAGCGCTGACATGGTTATAATCAATCAGATTTGTATTCCAAACCTGAGGTTCTAATGATTGAGAGTTACAATTCTCCCCCTGAAGCTCGGTTTTGGGATAGAATGGTTGATGTTCGAAAAAGGTAACATCTATAGAGTAGTAGCACTTCCTAAGTGAAGCTGAATAGCATTTATATCCTTTTTGAGTAGGAGAATAACCCAGAAAGATGCACTTAAGAGATTTAGCATCGAGTTTACTACGATGTTGTTTATGAATGTGAACAAAACAAGAACACCCAAAAACCTTGAGAGGAATATGTGAAATCAGCCTAGAAGTTGGGTAGAATGAAAATAGAACTTGGCTAGGAGTGGAGAATTTTAATACACGAGATGGCATATGTTTGCCTCCCCCCAAAAATGCTTTGGCACATGGCTAGTAAACATAATTAATCTAGCTACCTCCAAACTATGTCTGTTTTTACGTTTAGCTATACCATTTTGTTGAGGTGTATCAACATAAGAGCTTTGATGTATAATACCCTCGTTGGAAAGAAAACTACCAAGGATGGAATTGAAATAATCCTTTGCATTATCAGTTCGTAAAATTTAAATTTGAGTTTGAAACTGAGTTTTAATCATGTGATGAAAGTTCTTAAAAATTTGGCCAAGTTCAGATTTTTCTTTCAGGAGGAATGTCTAAGTTATCCTGGTATGATTATTAATGAAAGATACAAACCATCTAGCTCCAATGACATTCGTGACCTTAAATGGTCCCTAAATGTCATTGTGAATAATGGTGAAAGGAGATGAGTGTCTGTATAGTTGATGATGATAAACACTACGAGTATGCTTAGATAATTGACAAATTTCACACTGAAATAACTTTGGACTTTTATTAATAAATAACGAAGGAAAAATCTTTTCAAGGCTTGTACAGTTGGGATGACCTAATCTAAAGTGCCATAACATCACGTCATTATTCTCACTAGATCTAACAAAGGACATTGAGGACTTTTCCACTTGATTACAAGTAACAAGAGGTGATTGATTACCCGGACAGTTGGTATCTCCCAGCAGATAGAGTCCACAACACATTTTAGCATTACCAATCGTCATCCTCGAGTCAATGTCTTGAAAAGTACAAGCATTAAGAGAAAATTTAGCAGCACAATTCAAACTTTGAGTAACCTTGCTAACCGATAGGAGATTGCAATTCAGTTTAGGCACAAGTAACACTGAATGTAAGGTAATATCCTTAGAAATCACAGTAGTCCCAATACCAATCACTTTTGAGAGAGAACCATCAGCTATTCGAACTGAGTAATTGTCATTGCAAGGGGTGTAATTTTGTAGTAAGGTAGCATTACCAGTCATATGATCAGATGCTCCAGAGTCAACGGTCCATGGATTGCCCATGATTTGACTAACAACATTTAAGTGCAGCAGTACCAGTACCAAGTATAGAGCTCTGATTCTGGTTGAACATCCTTTGAAGAGCTTCCAATTGAGTTTTTAATAATTCGGGTTTACCAACACACAAGTGATGTTGTTGTAGATAGGAAGAAACTGGCCGGAGGAAGCTACCGGAAAGAGCAGCACTGGCTGGAGGAAACTGCCAGAAAGTGCAGAATTGGTAGGAAAAAGCGGATCTGGTCCCAAAAAAACAGATATGGCCAGAAAAAAAAGATCTGGCCAGAAAAAAAAGCAGATCTGGCTGGAAAAGGGAAGAAACTGTCGGAAAAAATAGATCTGGCCGGAACAAGCAGATCACGGCCGGAAAACACATCGGCTCGGGTTTAGGCCGAAAACAGTGGATCGGCAAAGTTGAAGGCCGGAAACACCAGATCGGCAAAGGTAGAGGCTGGAAAACACTGGTTCGGCGAAGGTAATGGCCGGAAAAATAGATCGGCGGTTGAAACCCCCCTCGTAAATATTAGAGTGGATACTGTTTCGGCAAACGGAAATTTCAGCAATGTATAAGATCAAAAACGCTCTGATACCATGTAGAAGATTGAGAGAAAAGAGTGAAATCTTTCTTCTTATTTTTAAGTACAAGGTTACATCGGTATATATACTACCTAGCACACCCTATTTACATTATTACCCTTATTACATTATTGACCCATATCCCTAATATTCTACAATTGGTAACACTAATTCAAGGTCAGTAAATTGTCGGTCAAATGTATAAAATATGGAAACAATCTAATTTACAAAGTACCAGCTGTTTATCAAGATATCTCACATAAATGTGAGATTTGGTCAACTTACCCACTTGAGAAGAATTCAAATCAGAATCTGCAACAATTAGATCAATATACGACCCAAAAAGCTAGCTTATTATGTTGCAAATTCAAATTATATGGTAACCATTTTTCTCATGTATACTTTTTTCATTTAGGGATTTTGTTTAATGCTTGATTCCAAATTATCACTATTTTCTCATAATATACATGTATTTTGATGCTTGCTGGGGAATGCCATGATTTTGTACCTCACTTGCTTTTTTCTTGGGCTGCATTATTAGATCTTGTTAAACTTACCCAGCCTTCATGAATATAATCTTTCGCTAGCATCTGTGTCTTGTAATTTGCTGAACTAAAATCTTTGCAGTCCGAAAGGGATAAAAGGCTGCAACTTTTGATGATTCCTATGCACTAAATTGTCATCCTGATTATTCTGTCATACCTTTTTATACTATCAGGGGGAATTAGTGAGGCTTTTCGCTAATGATCAGAACAAAATAAAATGTGGTAAGTGTATATGATTTGAATTGATTTTTGTTAGACTTTAAGATCCTTGAAGATTCTCAAACAAAAACATAGGATTTATGCTTATTAAGTTATCCATTTGTGTATTGAAATGTTATTTTCTGTTCTTTTTTGTTTCTTCAAGCATCATTTCTGATGTTCAAATTGTAATTTCATTGATATTTTTTGAGTGTGGCATGTTGATTTATTTATTTATTTTATGTATATTAGATTTTACATAGTATAGAAATGGTTTCCGGTCTTCACAAAATTTCTATTTGGTGTAAAGTTACTGGTCTTCACAATGATCAAAATGCTCTGATCTATTTCTATTAAGTTTAAAGTTACTGGTCTTCGCAATGATCAAAATTATATTTATCGGAGGTGTTCTTCAAGGGATCTGTGCTGTAGCCTTATATGTTTTAAATTTACGTCTTTCATATCTCTGATTATTTTGGTGAGAGTTACTTTTATACCACTTAATAATATGTCTATCAATGTTTTTTGAATATTAAATTAAATTGAATCTTTCTTGAATGATTCAATAAAACAAATGATAAATGGGCACAGGTTATTTTTGTAAATATGAATTTGTGAAATTAAAATATTGTATGAACACTGGTTATACATTTATTACTATAATTTTTTTTATTTAGTTTTTAATCTCATAAAAGTTCTGTGCTTTCCGTTGTCTTCTGATGAGCTACTCTGCAGACCCAGATATGCAGAGCGAGATTGATTCACATATTTCCAAAGGTGAAGCCGCATTTAGTGTTCTATTGCTGGTAGGTTTGGTGTATTTTTACAAATTTTTATTAATACATCATAAGAGTTTCTTTTTGTTTTATCATCATATTGTGGAAAAGTGCAATGTGATAGCTTTTATCTAGTAGTGTTACAGCTGTATTATTAGGTGTATTATGTTACAGCTGTATTATTAGGTGTATTACAGCTGTAATACACCCATCTTATTAGGTGTATTACAGCTGTACCTTAGCTTAATTCTAGGCTTAATTCTAGGGACTTAATTTGCATAGTTTTGTATATATATATATATGTGTATCATTCTTGCTAATGAGAAATATGAAATACAATTCTTTCCATCACAAATAACATGGTATCAGAGAAATTAGGAGTGCAAAATTAGGGCTTTTTGTTTTGGGTCTCTTGCATAAACACAAATTAGGGTTTAGTGTATTTTAGGGTTTCATTTTCGTAACCCTATTTGGAGTGGTTTTATGTTCTCACCTACTGCCCAGAAAGGCAGCCCAGCTGCCGACAGGCGTTCTCCCATTTTCCGGTGCCCAGAAGCAGCGCGTGAGCCCACGCACCACCGCCTCTGTGCTGCGACTCCTCTGGCAGTTTTCCACTGCTGTTCCGGTGGTTTTCAGCTGCTTTTTCAGTGATTTCCCTCTGCTTTTCCGGTGGTGCTGCGTTCTGCCAGTGTCAATACGGCTTCAGTGCTTCATCGATTTGTGTTCGTCAAGGTTTTCTTGATTTTGTCTCTGTATTTGCTGCCTTGTCTCTGTATTTGCTGCCTTGCCTTTGTGTTTGTTGCGTTGCTTTGTGTTCGCTGCCGTATATCTCTATTTAGGAGTTATGGCTGAGAAGAAATCTGTTGTTGTGTCGGATATGGTACCTGTGATGTCTAAAATCACGGACCATAAGCTAAATGGCTTGAATTATTTGGATTGGAGCAAGACTGTTCGACTTTATCTAAGAAGTATTGACAAAGATACTCATTTGACCGACGATCCTCCTAAAGATGAGTCAAGGCAGACGTGGCTTAGAGAGGATGCTCGCTTATTCCTGCAGATTCGGAATTCTATTGATAGCGAGGTAATTGGCTTGATCAATCACTGTGAATTTGTTAAAGAATTGATGGATTATTTGGATTTCTTGTATTCTGGTAAAGGGAATCTTTCTCGCATGTATGAGGTGTGCAAAGCATTTTACCGTGCAGAAAAACAAGATCAGTCCCTTACGAATTATTTTATGGCATTTAAGAAGACTTATGAGGAGCTTAATATGTTACTGCCTTTTAGCCCTGATGTGAAGATTCAGCAACGTCAACGAGAGCAAATGGCTATCATGAGTTTCCTTGCTGGTCTGTCCTCTGATTTTGAGACTGCCAAATCACAGGTTCTTTCTGGTTCTGAGATCTCTTCATTAAATGAAGTATTTAGCCGAGTACTCCGTACAGAAGGTACTCCACCTGTTTTACTCAGTGGTGCTTTGGTAAGTCGAAGTCATAATTATGAGCCTGGGAGATCAACCAGTCAAAGTGGAAACAAAGGAGGAGGCTCACAAGGGTTTGAAACTCGGCAACAGGATTCTGGAGGAATTGTGTGCCATTACTGTCATAAGCCAGGACATATGAAGCGTGATTGTAGAAAGCTTCAATACAAGAATCAGAAAGCTCACTCGGCCCACGTTGCATCCACTAATGATCATTCTGAAAAATCAGTTCTTATCTCTGCAGATGAATTTGCCAAGTTCTCACAGTATCAAGAATCACTAAAGTATTCATCTCCTTCTGTCACTGCTATTGCTGATTCAGGTAAACCAAATGCGTGCTTTCTTTCCTCGTCCTCCAAATGGGTCATTGATTCTGGTGCCACAGATCATATGACAGGTAATTCTGGTCTCTTTTCTACTTTTCAGTCACACACTTCCACTTCTACCGTTACTTTAGCCGATGGGTCACCATCTTGTGTTCGTGGGTCTGGCACAATTACTCCTACCCCTTCACTTCCTCTATCGTCTGTCTTACATCTACCTAATTTATCCTTTAATTTGGTCTCTGTAAGCCAGCTTACTCGCAATCTTAACTGTTGCATCTTATTTTTTCCTGATCATTGCTTATTTCAGGATCTTATGACGAAGCAGATTATTGGTAGAGGTCATGAATCTGGAGGTCTCTACATTCTCGACACATCAATACCGAAATCTGTTGCTTGCTCTGGTGTAACATCTCCCTTCGAGGCACATTGTAGGTTGGGTCATCCATCTCTTCCTTTGCTCAAGAAACTTTGTCCACAATTTAGTAAGGTGTCTTCATTAGATTGTGAGTCGTGTCAGTTTGCAAAACATCATCGTCTAAGTTCGAGTCCAAGAGTCAATAAACGTGCTAGTGTTCCTTTCGCATTAGTTCATTCCGATGTTTGGGGTCCTTGTCCTATTTTGTCTAAACCTGGATTTAAATATTTTGTTACTTTTGTGGATGATTACTCTCGTGTAACTTGGTTATATTTAATGAAGAATCGTTCTGAGTTATTTTCCCTTTTTTGTGCTTTTTGTGCTGAGATTAAAACTCAATTTAATGTTTCAATCCGTACTTTGCGAAGTGATAATGCCAAAGAATATACGTCAACTTTATTTCAATCTTATATGGTTCAGAATGGCATACTTCATGAAACTTCTTGTGTTGACACTCCATCTCAAAATGGAGTGGCAGAACGTAAGAACAGGCATCTTCTTGAAACTGCACGAGCCCTATTATTTCAAATGAATGTTCCTAAACCTTTTTGGGCTGATGCAGTTTCTACAGCATGTTTTCTAATTAATCGCATGCCATCATCTGTTCTCCATGGTGAGATTCCTTACAAAATTCTTTTTCCTAATAAGTCTCTATTTCCTGTTGACCCTAGGATATTTGGTAGCACTTGTTTTGTTCGGGATGTTCGTCCGCATGTCACTAAGTTAGATCCCAAGTCTTTGAAGTGTATTTTCCTTGGTTATTCTCGTCTTCAGAAAGGTTATAGATGCTATTGTCCTAGTCTTAATAAATATCTCGTCTCAGTTGATGTTACCTTCATGGAAGCCACACCCTATTTTTCGTCTTCTCCTCCCACCCGTCAGGGGGAGGATGATGATTTGTTAGTCTATTCTATCACATCCTCCGAACCTATCTCTGAAGCAGCACCTGTCAAGCCTCCTATTATTCAAATCTACTCCAGGCGTACACCTCCTGATTCATGTCCTGCACCTACTCCTTTGTCATCAGATCCAGTTCCGAGTGATGATCTTCCAATTGCGTTACGCAAAGGTAAACGCCAATGTACTTATCCTATTTCTTCTTTTGTTTCTTATCACTGCTTGTCATCTTCCTCCTGTTCTTTTATTGCATCTCTTGATTCTATCTCTATTCCTAAAACTGTTCATGAGGCCATATCTCATCCTGGTTGGCATCATGCTATGATCGAGGAAATGAATGCTTTAGATGACAATGGTACTTGGAACCTGGTCGATTTACCTTCAGGAAAACGGGCTATAGGATGTAAATGGGTGTTCACAGTTAAGGTAAATCCGGATGGGTCAGTTGCTCGATTGAAAGCCCGTCTTGTCGCTAAGGGATATGCTCAAACCTATGGAGTGGACTATTCTGACACTTTTTCTCCTGTTGCTAAATTGACATCTGTTCGGTTATTTATTTCTATGGCAGCTACTTATCATTGGCCTTTGTATCAACTTGATATCAAGAATGCTTTTCTTCATGGTGATCTTCAGGAAGAGGTGTATATGGAGCAACCTCCTGGTTTTGTTGCTCAGGGGGAGTCTGGGCGAGTTTGTCATCTTCAAAAATCTCTGTATGGTTTGAAACAGAGTCCTCGTGCTTGGTTTGGAAAATTTAGTCAGGCAGTTGAAAAGTTTGGTATGATGAAAAGCAAGTCTGACCATTCTGTGTTCTACAAACAATCGAAAGCTGGTATCATTCTTTTAGTTGTGTATGTGGATGACATTGTCATTACTGGAAGTGATGCTACGGGAATCTCATCTCTTAAGTCTTTCCTTCATACTCAGTTTCACACAAAAGACTTAGGGATGCTAAAATATTTCTTGGGTGTTGAAGTCACAAGGAGTAAAAACGGTATCTTTTTATCTCAGAGAAAATATGTTCTTGACTTATTAACTGAGACAGGAAAATTGGGGGCAAGGCCTTGTAGTGCTCCAATGACTCCAAACATGCACCTTACAGGAGATGGAGAAATAATTGAAGATCCTGAGAAATATAGAAGATTGGTTGGAAAGCTGAATTATCTTACAGTGACTCGTCCAGATATTGCATATTCTGTCAGTGTTGTTAGTCAGTTCATGTCATCTCCAACAGTTCATCATTGGGCAGCGTTAGAACAAATTTTGTGTTACTTGAAAGGAGCACCCGGACTTGGTATCTTGTATGCAAATCATGGACACACTCATATTGAATGTTTCTCAGATGCAGATTGGGCAGGTTCTAAAGTAGATAGAAGATCCACATCAGGTTATTGTGTTTTCGTTGGAGGAAATTTGGTCTCATGGAAGAGTAAGAAGCAGAACGTTGTGTCACGATCCAGTGCAGAGTCAGAATATAGGGCTATGGCACAGTCTGTGTGTGAAATAATGTGGATATATCAGCTCTTGACTGAAATAGGTCTTAAAACCTCGGTACCAGCAAAATTGTGGTGTGATAATCAAGCTGCCCTTCATATTGCATCTAATCCTGTGTTTCATGAGCGAACTAAGCACATTGAAATTGATTGTCATTTTGTTCGCGAGAAAATTCAGCAAGGTCTGATTTCTACAGGGTATGTGAAGACTGGAGAACAATTAGGGGATATCTTCACGAAAGCTCTAAATGGTTCGGTGATTATTTGAACAAGCTGGGATTAATATCTATGCTCACTGAGGGGAGTGTTACAGCAATTATGGTGTATTGTTAAGGTATATTAGGGTATTACAGCTGTATACACCCATTTTAGGTTATAATACCTCATCTAGGCTTATTCTGGGACTTATTGCAATTGTGGTAAGATAATATAGGATCTTCTGCTATGTGAATACAATCTTCATACAATAGTAGTAACTCAAAATAGTAGGTTATGAGGAAATCTGGTGCTTGGTTGATTTGGGTGAATTGATATTTGTGGAAAGAATCCGTTTAAAGTTGACAAAATAATTAGGAGAGATTGTAGGGATTTTATCCTTATATTTAAGCTTTAGAATAATTGGTTCCTCGATTATAGGAATTGTTATTTTGTACTATATTTAGATTAGAATTGTTTGTCTTTTATGTATAAATAACCTAGTAGTGTTGTATATTACATTGAGAAATTAATGAGGACAAAGACAATTATTCTCTCATCTCAGTTTTCAATATTTGATTTGGAGCTATTTAAAATATTTAAGGAAAATTTTTAAACCAAACCTTATCTTGGCTTTTGAGGAAAGAAGAAATAGAGAGCCATTGAATGAGCTATCAAATTGATGCTGTAAGACTTGATGTAGATTTTGACGCACTGCAATGTCATGATCTTACTTTGCCCAAAATTTTTTCAGTGTAAAAGGCAAGATCCTGAGCTTATTTTTTCCTTTCCCAAATGTTTAGTATGTTGTACTCTCCTAGAACAACCACCTTGCTAAAACAAAGAAAAGAAAGCTTTATATGGGAAAATGTCCATCCAACTTCCGGCAGATGAAAAAGAATCAAATATCTCTTGTTGAAAGATAAAGAAATACTATCAACACTCCCAGCTCACAAATCCAGTCGTCCCATTTTAAGAAAAATAATTTCTTTGAGGATATCTCTATATTATTATTTTATGATCATCGTTTAGGTGAAACCTGAACTTAGCAAAGTTTAGATGGAAATTCTTTAAGCCAAATGAACGAGACAATGTTGGAAACATTTAGTCACATGTTGCAATTTTCTACAATAAACCTTCCTGACAGCTTCAGGGGCAAGATTATGTAATTGTGGCAGATATGAGACATAGCCAAGTTGATCTAAGAATTCAGTTGTGAGAGCATTGAGACAACAAAAGAGAAGACACCAAAAGACCAAGAGAAGTCCCAAAAAGATGTGGACCAATATAGTTAAGAAAAGACATCACACCCTAAAACGTAACAAAGGATATTTTGATCATCATGTATCCAGTAAGTGTGTAGAGAAATTTCTTATAATATTATTGTGGAAAGTTTTCAAGTTCTATTGAAACGTCAAAAAATAATTATTACTTCGTTTTACAGAACCCTAGTCTATATACAATTGATAGTAAGAGATAAAATAGGAAACCTTGCTAAACTAACTCCTTAAATCAAGGGGTTTGACTAATCCCTGATTCTTAGTAATATACTATTAGTAAACTTCCTAAACTAAATAAACTACTTTATTTACATAGACAAAAAACTAGGAAACAAATCTTTCCTTTTCCACACTCCCCCTTAAGTCGGAGAATAAGTATTTTCCATTCCTAGCTTGGAGATAATTGTCTGAAATGTTGCTCCATCAAGACCTTTGATTAACACATTTGCAAGCTGATTTTTGGTGAAGATATAGGGAGTGCCAATCAAACCACTATTTGGTTTTTCCTTTATGAAGTGTCTGTCCTCTTCAATGTGTTATGCTCGGTCAGGTTGGATAGGGTTATGCATAATGCTTATTGCATACTTATTGTCACAATAGTCTCATTGGTCCATCCCATTTGATCCCCAAATCTTCTAGAATAATTTTCAACCATAATAATTCACAAACTCTTTGAGCCATTGCCCTGATTCTGCTTCAACTCTCGACCTAGCTACCACATTTTGTTTCTTACTCCTCCATATCACAAGATTGCCACCTAAAAAACTGATCCAGCGTATTCGGCATTTATGTATTCTTCTATAGTCAGCCCCAAGTTTCTTCTGAATAAAATTCAAGGATGCAGAAAGTGCTAGGCGCTAGTCGGGCTGCGACCACAACCTAGTGCCTAGGTTGCTTAAGCGAGGATTAAGCGGTCTGCCGGAAGTGGGTCGGCCGATCGACCAGAAGCAGATCGGATAATATTTCAAGTAATTTCCAAAAATCCCCAAATTAGATGTTAAACTAATTAACTAAAAAAATTCAACTTCAAAATAAAATTCCCAAATTAAACTTCAAAACCCTAAATAAGTAAATAGGAAATAGTGAAATACCAAGAATGCACCTCACTACCGACAAGAGAGGAGGAGATCACGGCCACAGCAACAGCAACGACCACGGCCACGGCCACAGGAAGAAGAAGAATGTTCTTTAAAAAAAAATTAATTAATAAATTTTGGACGTTGAGTTCAGATTAGGGCAAGAGAGTTCTTCCTCCGCCGTGATGCTGCCCAGATTACGCCCAAACCGAGACCCTGCCTTCCCTTTAAGTGCCTAAACTGCCGCTTCACTCCAAACATCACCTTGTTTACTGGAATATCTTAACTAGCTTCTCCAAGTTTATGATTAGGATCTATAGAGGTGTTTGTGGGCTTATAAGCTAGCTTCTTTGTCTCTTTTAAGAGATCAATCATATATTTCTGTTGTGAAATAAAAATCCCTTGTCGTGAGTGAGCTACCTCTATCCCTAGGAAGTATTTCAGTCTTCCTAATTCTTTTATCTCAAACTCACTTGCCAAAAATAATTTTAGAGATTCAATCTATTTCTCATCATTCCCTATTACAATTATGTCATCTACATATACCAAAAGAATTGTAACTCCCCCTGACTTTGAGTGCTTAATGAACAATGTTATGATCTACTTGATTTTTCTTTTATCCGGTAACCAATGTCACTCTTGTGAACCTCCCAAACTAAGCTCGAGAAGATTGTTTAAGACTATATAAGGCCTTTTTCAGCTTGCATACTCTATTTCCTCCTAGCTTACCTTTAAATCCCGGTGGGGCCTCCTTGTAAATTACTAAATTTCTTCCTCCAACTCACCATGGAGGAAGGCATTATTTACATCAAACTATTGGAGATGCCAATTGTAGTTCGCGGTCTGAGACAATAATGCCCTAATTGTATTTATCTTGGCCACAGGAGCACAAGTTTCTTGGTAATCCATTCCACAAGTTTGAGTGTAACCCTTAGCAACTAATCTTGCCTTGCACCTTTCAAGAGTACTGTCTGCTTGTACTTTACTGTAAACACCCATTTGCACCCAACTTGATGTTTTCCTTTAGGCAACTATACTAGTTCCCATGCTTGGTTTTTTTCCAAGGCTTCCATTTCAACTTTCATAGCTTGCCTCTAGTTCTCATTAGACAAAACCTCGGATAGTGTAGTTGGAATGGAAATAATGTTTAAGCTCACAAGAAAACTTTTGTGTGATAGTGAAAACTTTTCAAATGACACAAATTGAGAAAAAGGATATAAAGGATGTTTAGTACACTCCCTAGTCCCTTTCTTGTTTACAATAGGTAAATCAAGAATACTAACAGGGTTAGAAATGGTAGTTACCTCATTCATGGAGTCCGGTTCAAATTCTTGGACTTGCACCCGTTCTGAAATCTTTTTTTCGAGTACACCTGCCCATACCTCACAGAATCAAGAATAGTGTTATCTTTTGACACGGGTTCATCAGTTTAATCATGAGTTGGAGGGTCATTTTTTGTATTGTGGTGAGAACTGTTTCAGAGTTGGAATTAGTAGGCCTATGATAGGAGAGTTAGAAGAAATGATTTCAGGACTTGAAAGCTGTCATTTTCTGGTTTGGATGAAATCCCAGTGGGCTGCTTAACGTAGGGCTGTCATTTTCTGGCAGTAAATCAAGTAGAAAAAAATCCGTGTCCGTATCTTCAATGGTAGTCTCCCCCTAAAGATAAGGTTGAGTGAAATAGGGTTTGGTTTCTGCAAAGTAACATCTCCGGATACAAAGAATTTCCTTGTAGGAGGATGATAGCATTTGTATCCTTTCTGATTTGGTGAATACCGAATATTAATACACTTGATTGCCCTAGAATCCAACTTCCCTTTTTTAGGACTATGAACATGGACAAATGAGGTACATCCAAATATTCTAGGAGTGAGATTATTTGTGGTGTTGAGAGAAGGATAAAACCGGAAAAGCACCTCCATAGGAGTTTTAAAACCTAGAACCCCGGAAGGAAGTCTATTAATGATGTGTGTGGCTGTGAGGATAGCCTCCCCCCAATAGGATTTAGGTACATTACCATGGAAGATATAGGCTCGGGTAAAAAATGACCATATTTTCTCTCAGCCACCCATTTTGTTGTGGGGGGTAGATATATGAGAATTCATGAATAATCCCCTCTTTTTGAAAATAGGGAGATAAATTTTGATTGAAATAATCCCTAACATTGTTGGACCTAAACCTTTTAATTTTCACCCAAATTGGTTTTGAATCATGTTATGGAAGTTTGGTAACACTAGTCATGTCAGATTTGTGTTTAAATAAAAAAAAACCCAAGAAACCTTATCTTGCACCAAAAATATTAGAAGCAGTAGGAGGACCCCATATGTCACTATGAACTCAATAGAATGGAATAAGACTTTTGTTATTGCTAATTGGAAAAGATACACGTTTGTGTTTTGCAAATTTACAAATTTCACAATGAAAATTTTTAGCACCTAAATTTTTTAACAAAGAAGGAAACGTAATTTTAAGAGTTCCAACAGAAGGGTGACCAAGTCTAAGATGATAAAGCTATATCTTGTCTTTATTGAGAGTTTTTTCGGGGAGAAGTGACAAAGACAACCCCATGCTTCATGCTAGTTGGATTGCTTGGTGTCTCTAGGTAGTATAGCCCATCAATTTCTTTAGCAAATCCAATCCTCTTCCCTGAACTCTGGTCCTAAAACACACAATGAGAGGAATAAAAGATCACATTGCAATTCATGTCTTTAGTGAATTTATGTATGGATACAAGATTAGTGGATAGTTTAGGAACATTGAAGCACATTTGTCAAAATAAGTGAGGAATGGATTTGGACATCTCCTATATCTGCCACAATAGCACATCATCTGCTACAATAATTTTCTTATTATTACGATACGGGATATAAGTGATGAAATTTTGTGAAGAATGTGTCATGTGATCAGTAGCTGCTGAATCGATGACCTAGAAGCTCCTAATGGACTTATCTGAGACAGTAAATACATAAGAATTAGAGGACTTACCTGCGAGTGCCAAGGAGCAAGTACTAGGTTGTGCAAGAGTTCCTAGTAGATTTTTCAGTTTCTCAATTTCGTCCCTGTTACAGTCTCTTTGTTCCAGGACTATTTCTTGGTTCTGTTGGCTGTCAAGTTTGCTTGGCCCTAATTTCTGGACTACCCTCCTTTATAACCCTAGTCCTTGCTTGCAGTAGAAGGTTTTCCAATTAGCTTCCAACACCGCTACTTGGTGTGTCTCGGTTTTTTGCAATATGTGCACCAGACTTCGTCACGGTTTAAGGTCTTTGGCGCATCAGGTTGTTATAGTTTCATTCCTCGATAGTTCCTACCATTATACATCATTGCTGATCCCTCCAATGTTTGTATTTCAAGCATGACACTTCTCTTACTTTCTTCAGCCCTGACCATGGAAATGGTTTCATTTAGTGATGGGATCTCTTCTTTTCCCAAAATCTGAACCCTCCCTTAGTCAAACTCACTGTTAAGACCAACAAGAAAGTCATAAACTCGGTCCTTCTCAATGAACCGTTTTAATATTGCTGAATCCTTACTGCATCTCATCTCTATGCAACAGTAGTCAGTGTTCTAAAATTCGGTATAGGTGGCGGCCGGCTGTCTAGGCAGCCCTAGGCGAACCTAGGCGGGCCTAGGCGGTCTCCACGGCCGCCTAGCAGCAGAAACCCTTTTTTTTTTTGTTTTTAAAACTAACACCCAAAACACAAAAACCTTGGCTAAATAATCAGTCCCTGAAGATTATGATCATCTCCAAAGATTAACAATATATGCATCATCATTATCATTTTTCTAGGTGGTCAACGATATGGTCAACTCGTTGACCGAGGAATCGCCTTCTCGGCGCCTAGGGCGCTAGGCCGCTAAACGCCTAGCGCCTAGCGCATTTTAGAACACTGACAGTAGTTATCCAATTCCTGCCACAGATTCTTCAACAAGTTTGCATATTCTGTGACAGACTTGTTGTCGTGTTTTGCAGTCAATGTTTTGGTCTTGATTTCATACACGTGGACAGCATCCTTCACCTTGGAGTATGTTTGCCGAGTTGCCTCCCAAATATCTTTGGCTGTGGTCCGAAACATGCAGGTATCATTGGACTCGCGTGTCATAGAGTTCCGCAACCATGACATAATAATGGAATTTTTCTCGTACCACGCCTCAAACTTAGGATCCTCTTCCGGAGGTACAATACCAAGTCGATGGCTAAGTTTTCCTTTCCCTTTGAGAAAAGTTTGAGCCATTTGACACCTTGTTGAGGACCTAACCCTAGATCCAACAATAAACCCTAACAGCCCTGACTTGCACAGCAAGAAATGTAGAACAGCCCTGACTTGCACAGTAAGAAATGTAGAGCAGCCCTGACTTGCACAGCAAGAAACGGAAAAGCTGTCCAGATTTGCACAACAAGCAACACATACACGCACCCGGTAGTTGTGAGTTAGGTCACCTTAATTAAGGTTCGCTAACTCTCTAGAGTTCGGGTTATTAACCCTTATGAGCCCAAGCTCTCTTAGAAACTAAGAAAAGCCGAAAAGTAGAGAAACTCTCAATTTTATTGATATATGGCTGAATACCTGAAACTACATAAAATATTCCTTTAAATATGCTTGAAACCCTAACTAAAATAGGAAACAAGTCCAAACCAATGTAGCAAACAAGTCCAAACTAAAGTAGGAAACAAATCCCTAAGTTAACTAAACCAAAAAGGAAACTAAATAAAAAAGGAATTCTAAACCAAAAAGGAAACTAATTAAAAAAAAATAAAAGCCTAGCGGACCCCCTAGGCCCATCTTCAACAGCGTAGTTTTGAGTCATCTAAATCTCAAATAGACACTGGTTTTGAATACAATGGTTTAGATTTGAGGTCCAAATCAAATTCAAGGCTTGACGCTTGACTAGGGCAAATAGTATATGTACATAAATATCAGGTCTTTACTGTTTTGATTTATTAAAATCTGGACTTTCAGATCTCAGCCATTTCATTTTCAGTTCCTTTGCTTTTCTGCAATGCATTTGCATATATTCTAACAGCAATGACATTCAATGCTTCATTTGTAATCATGCAAATGGTACCTTAATGATCATAATTTCATTTATGCATCATACATGAATGTTTGCAATTAGAGAAACTGGTGATTTGTAGGGAATCCCATGATTGATTCACTAAATGTGAGACAAAAAATTTAAAGAGTATTCAAATTATGTTGTAACACAATTTTGCCACATCTTCCTTTAATAGATGGATTCTTCTGAGAACTGGGAGGCAGCATCTCTAATCTTGAAACGGTCAAGTTACCAAATTAAGATCAACAGCACTGAAGCTGTAATTGGGGAGACATTCTCAAAGGAGTTATCGGTATGAGACTTACATTTGATGTACTGTCCATGAAAGTTAAGATGTATTATTTTTATTCTATTTTATTTTTTAATCAATTTGAACGCATTACCTGGGCATTGACCTCTCTTTGTCAATTTGAAACTATTTAAACAAGAAATTTATAATTGTGTATATAGACACTTCATATAGTCTTCTATCTTATTGATGTCACAGATTAAAATACCTTCTGGGCTCTCAACACAATTTGTTTTAACATGTTCCGATGGTTCTTCACACCCTTTCAGTACATACAATGTTAGGTAATATTTAAACTTTTCTTGTTTAAGTTTTACATGGAAGTGATTACGATGTTCTTGATTGTATTCCTTTATATTATGTTTTGGTTATAATGAAGCATGTCATTGGGTCTTGCATTTTGTTGCCCATTGTGTTAGTAACCATCAGACCTAGAAGTTCAAGCTGATAGGAAAGGGCCCAATAATAATATCTAACAGTATTTAAGCACACTAACATATAACCCCATGCATAGTTGTTAAAGGCACGCCATGGCGCTAGGCGCAGTTGAGGCGTGCTTCTTTGCAATTTAAAAAAAAAAAAAAACAAAAACAAATAACAGGCTAAAATCCCCTAATAATAATAGGTTTAAAACCCTAAACAAAATATATAGTTGTTTAAATAGTATGTGAAATGACAAGACACATTACTTTATGTCTGGTAATAGTGTGTGTGTGTGTGTGTATATATATATGCTAAAACTTTTGGGGGTAAAACTGTCACTCCCCAATATAAAACTAACTGTTTTGATTTTTTAAAAATTGACCGAGCAACTCGACCGCCGCAAGCTCAGCAGAAAGCTCGACCCTCGTGTCGCGTCTGCATAGCGCATTATTACTAATTCAGTCTATACAGCCCAACATCTCACATGAAATTCTGACGGAGATTACAAGCTTATAGACCAATTGAAATATAGTTAGAACAGAGCCAAATGAGTTTAATATGGATTGGGAAACTAATTTGAACATCTTTGGGCTTTTTTTTTTTTTATGTGTTTGCTACTTTGCTATTAATATAATGGTTGAATGTTAGTTGCTTTATGAATGAAGACGTGTTATTTATAGTTTCTTTCAAGTTATTTATAAATTAAAACGTGTTATTTATAGTTTCTTTCAAGTTATTTTGCTTAATGACTTGAAATTTATATGATAAATTAGGTCAATGCAGTAATTTTGAATTATTCTCATTGGGAAATTCATATAAAAACTACACCTTTTTAAAAAAAAGTTGCACCTCACCTTGTGCCTTGCACCTAGGCTCCAAGAAGACCTTGGTGACTGAGTGCGCCTTGCGCCTTTAAAAACTATGCCTTCACGTGAAAGACCAATGGACTTTCCATGTGGATCAAGGCCAAACACATATTCAAACGCGTAATAAATTCAAAACAAATACAAATTCAATCACGTAAGGGGATTCAAACAGGGACTTTTAGGTCAAACCAAACTCAAACTCTGATGCCTTGTTAGTAACCATCACACCAAAATTTTAAGCTAATAAGAAATGGCCCAACAATAGTATTTGAGAGTATTTAAGCACACTTAACACATTGTTCATATATGATCTTTTGTGCCTACCAACTTAGAAAAAGGACATGTTGTTCCATGGGCACTGAAAAGGCTAAATGTGCAAGGATGAGGTTCAAAGTGAACTTACATCCATTTAATTTTTTCTGTATCCTTACTTATTTGTGTTAATGGTGCTAGAGAATAGTCACAATACTCGGACTTTCTTCATGGAAGAAAAAGTGGACTCGGACAAGACTAGAATATAGCAAGCTTTTCGCTAGGGACCTTGTGCTATCAACATACACTAGTATGAGAGGCAATAAGTCTCCATCTTTTAGTTAAAATACTTGTCTTCCATTAATTTGTAAAAATTATCTAAAACTGAGTTTTTTTTCCCTTTACCATGCAACGCATTCTAATACTAGAATTTTCTTCATTCATTATTATCAAAAGTTGTTCTTTTGAACAGATAATATAATTCATTCACACTGTTCACATTCATCTGTAATTCTTGACTCTTCGTGGTGTATTTTCTATTAATAATTTTGGGAATCCTATATAAATTAGGACTTGAATTAGATCGATTCGTTTGAGTTTCTTTCTAAATTAATCACTATAGATATCTTTTTGCACATTTATTTTACAGTTGAAGGGACCACCATAAATAATTATGGTGTCTTTATGAGACTCTGAGCCCTGATTAAACAAATCCAATCGACATGACTACCTTTGTGATTCTTTCTTCTGGTTTCAGTTTGGCTGAAGACCATCTAGTAATGTTTGGAAAAGAATTTTTCATTATGTCATATGTATAGAAACTACAAACCCATAAATTTAAGTTTAAATTATTCTTGCGGCTGTTACTGCAAGCTTTAATTTTTGGTCTAGTGGTTACTTTGCAGTTTTACATAGAGCTCCTGGGTTTAAGTCCCTGCACGAGAATGTATTTGTATTCGTTATCTTTTGTTCTACTTTTGTATTTAAGCTTGGTAGCTGTGACAAGCCCATTAATCTTATAGATGAATAGATATGTTTGAACTTAATACCAATAATTGGACTCTTACCTACAAGCTTAAGCTTTTGGGTCTAATAGTAACGTAGCATTTACAATTTTTTTGGTTTGCAAGCATATAGCGTTCAGTCTTTAGTTTACCCCTCATTGTAAGATTATAGAATGAAAACTTGTCGTTTTGAAATATTTTTCTTGACTCTTTCGCAACGTCTTTCTTTTGCATATTATAATAATGATTTTAAGGTGATGGATTTAACTTACTTTGTTTGCAGAATGCGTGATACTCTTGTGCTAACCATGAGAATGTTCCAAAGTAAGGTATCCCTTCTCGTCAGAATATAGTAAGGATTATGTCAATTATTCTGGGTCAACATCTTACTGTTGCTATTGTTTTTTGAAAGAATCTATCACATATACTTGCAAAAGTTAAGTTCCTGATCTTTATTATAGCATTTATTATCAGTATTGCTGTTAATCATGATAATTGAAATCATACTAAAGATGTGAATGGCAATTGGCTTATAAAGCCTTGTAGAAGAACTTCATTATAAGATATGAAAGCAAGCAGTAGAAGCATTTTGGTGAAATTCAAAGCTTGTGCAAGTACTATTGCATTATAACTCTTTATCTGGCCTTCAAAAGACTGCTATTAACCCTCACCTAGGTTATTTGAGATTTTAAGCAGTTAGAAGTTAAAGCAGATGTTCACTTTTTTAGAATTAGATCTTTATCCTCCAAACAGTCAGCTTTGACTTAAGCATCACTGTAATGAAATTTTTGGATATTCATAACTTTTAGGTTCCTTAACTACAAGACTGTATTTAGAACCCTCCTGTCCAACCCTCATGTCCATGTTATATACTGTAGTAGATGCAAATGCTATGTTCCACTGTTGCTAGGATCTGGGTGTTTATGTGACCTCTATTTTAAGATTTAGATATGGTTTTTCGATAATTTTGTTTTTTGATTTCGAGAGAAGGATAAGAATTTAGAAACCTGCTTGTAAATAGGTGTGATTTTAAAACAAGGAAAATAGAGGTTTGATCCCAATCTTTATTTTGATATCACCATAAGGGAAGAGTTTAATATTCTAATGCATGATATATCAGAATTTTGATATTATGATATTTTTCTAAGTATTATAACATATATACTTGGGCCTATATTATCTTTAATTTTGTACATTGATATCCAACCATTTATTTACTCAATTCGAGGATTGAGACGACTAATAGATGCCAACTTAGCAATTATCTCAACCCTTAAATTAAGAATAGATAAATAGTTGGATATTGAATCTCAAATTTAAGTTGATACATCTGAACACAAACTTTATAAAACTCAATAATGTAATGAGATTGAAAATTTATAAATTGTATTCATCTACACAATTGTGTTGTTCTGTTGTAGCTTTGTTGATTGGTGCTCCCTTTGAACAAATTTAATGGGAATGCAAATCAGTTTTCTTTCAGTTGATGAAATAAGAGAAGGGGGATTTTTAGACTGTTTTGAGAGGATCTTAAGCTATGATAGGATATTCAGAAACTTGTAGCAGTAAAACCAGTAATCTTTTGTGTGTGAAAATATGATAGGATCTTAAGATACGATGAAATAATGAATTTCTTTCTTCTTCCTTTTTTATAATCTTTTGTGTGTGAAAATATTCAAAACTAATAACTGGATTAGATATCTATTTAGAGTTGAAATTCTAATTTTGATGTTTTGCACTTTACCTAATCTTTTTATTGTCAAAAAGTTAAAAAGAGAGAATATATGTTCCAACAATATTTAGTGCAAGATGATTGAATCATAAAAGTTTGTCCTGGGTGGTGTTGTGTGATTGCATTTAACATGTCAAAAATAAAATGACAGGGCTTAAGGCTAACCATGCTGGGGATCATTAACTGTTTAGCTCTGCCTTTATTCTTGTCAATTGACTCGTAAACTTTTCTTTTCGAAATACAAGATTTACCCAATTATTTAACCATGAATAAACTTTGAATAATGATCGGGCCTGTAGTTTGCCCTCATGGACATAGTTGTTTAAGGTGCAAGGTCCTCCTGAGGCCTAGGCGCAAAAATTGTAGGGGGGGGGGGGGGGGGGGGGGGAGGAAGTTTTGAACTCGGGTTCGCTAAGTGGGTTGGGGTGATTTCTGGATTATCAAAAAAGTAAATAAATAAGCATTGCATTTTCGTTTTCTGTTGGTTTGATTTGAACATTTACTAATTTGTTTTCTTTTCTTTTTTTGTTTTGGAGCAGGCGTTGGATGACAAGAGGAAGGGTAGAGCATAAGCCCTTTATTCTTAAAATTAGTACTGATTTTGATTTTTGACTCATTCATTCATCATTCATCATAGAAATCGTTAGATCATAAATTAGCATAAAGGTTTGTATCAAATTTTGACATTTTATATAGTTATTTTTTGCCCGTAAATCTATTACAAATTCATAAATCATCCCAGGGATTTTTAGATTTGATTGTACTTCTTTGTAATACAAGATTTACTTAGGACTCATTTTTAGACCTTGGATCACACAAATATGTAGAGCTAGTAGATGGCTCAAGAGTAAGTAAATTTTCGTGTTTGTTCAGGTATGTATAGAAATTGCCTATGCTTTTTTTTCTTTTTATTTCGTTGATTATGTTGTTGTACAAGATTGAATTGACTGCCATAAGTACTAAGGATAATCAGCTGCAGAGTCTTCCTTTTGTTTCCCATGGTCTCTGATCCTCCATTTGAACCCTAATCTTCTGGAATCCTCATCTCTTATCTAGTCCAATTTGATTTGAAATTAAAAAATAAACATAAATAAATGAAAGTTTTTTTCCCTTTAATAATATAATAAACGTTAATCATTCACAACATAATTTTATTAACATGTTAATTCTACAAAAATAAAAAATGAAAAACCTCATTTAGATTTTCGGGTGAAATTCACCCTATCCCCATCCCCATTTTTTGACCAATTTGTACCCAAAATACTCTGTTTAGTGTAGGTATGGAGCAATAAGGTTGGGAGCAATAAATCCGGGTAATAAATCAGGATAGTTAAATTTTTTGATTCGGCCGGGTAATTGGGTCAGGAACGGGGCAGATTTTTTTGACCTGATTCGTTCCAATTTACTCGTTAATTTTTAAAAATAAAAATAAAAACTTATCATTCAAAATCAAATAACCTAATTTCCCTTGTCATCCACTTAGATCCCAGCTGCTCGTCACCTCTCAGTCTCTTACTCTCCACAGCCGCGTGTCAATCTCCGCCTCTTGACTCTTCACTCTCTACTCTCTTGTTGCTCTCCGTAACGAAATTGATTCCTATTTTATTTATTTATTTATTTTTTTTACCATTTTAGAATGTATCTATTTATGACTGATCTTAAGTAAATTTTGATAATTTTATGAACCCATTTGCAAGATTGAACCAATTGATTAAAAAAAAGGACAAATTAGAATAGAATTCTCTATCATTTAACTATCTAATAAAACCGTGACTTTAGTTTAAATAATAACTTAATACTTTTAATCGAATTGTTGACTGCTAACTTTATTGGGTTCAGATAAAAATAATGTATGTTCTGTTTTACTCCTCTTATATTATAAAAGTTGATTTGACATATTCAGACAATTAATAAAATAATATAATTTTATTGTTTTACCCTTGATACTTATTTACCCTTTCTACTCTTATACATGAATCAATAATTACAATATAAGGCAACCAAATTTGAAAACGTGATGCCTTTATGACCGTTGATCCACAAATTCCCAGTTTAAGGGCAATAAGTTATTGTTTCCGCCTAATGAAGTAAGGGCATACTATTCAAATAAAAGCAGTTAATATAGCAATATATGCGGTGCATAGTGTATATCCCTTTTTATTGTATTTTTTTGTCAATAAAATTGTATGCAGACTGTTGGATCTCACTCATTGTGTACCAAACTACACCTAACGGTAACATAATCAAGATTAGAAATAGGAAATGCATCTTGCATTCCAAACGACAAAAATTGAAAACACATCAAATACCACAGATCATATAATAATTACATAATATTTCTGAATGTTTTACATTACTAAAAATACTATAAAACATGCTGCCTAGGTACCAGGATGAATGGTATTTCTGGCCTAGTACGCTATGCAGCACATCTTGCAAAATACAGTCCCAATCCTTTCTATACCCAAACCCACCCATCATGAACCAACAAAATGTACACAACCTGTTTTTTTATCCACCATAGCATGAACCCAAAAATATGTTATCTCAAAGTAAGAGGAAAATATGTGTGTAGATGTAATCATCCTATCAGCCAACTTCCAACAACTTGATCCGATCATTCTAACACCCCACATGATTCCAACCTAACAAAAGAGTACCGAATTTTGTTAACTAAGTTTCCTAAAGCAATAAAAATACCACACTTGTGGTTAGAACCCAGCGAATGCCTGCAACAAAAACGAACCCCATCCTAAAAAGCAAAAATCCCACAGCCCTAGGTATTTAATATGGAGCTGCATTAGAAAGTTGGACTCCCATCCATGCTCATATATATATAATGACTCTCAAATAAGTTTGCATCACAACAAAAACCAGGAAAAAAAAAAGAAAAGGAAAGAAATCACTTAATAATATTAAGTGTTTTAGGTCATACTTTGATTTGATCTACTACGAGTGTAGCGGGCTACACCTTAACTAGAGAACATAGGTGCATTTTGAGTCGGGTGCTGCGAGGAGTGGTCTGGATAAGGTCCACTACTAGAGGTTGGAGCTGCAATGGATTAGGTGTCTATCCACCAGTAGTCTGTCCAACCTACACACAATTATGACATGGGTTAGTAGTGTACATTAAAATTTTTAAACCAAAAAAAAAAAAAAAAAAAAAATTGGGTTAAATTTTGGGTCTGCACTTATCGTATAATAATCTGTATAAGACATCATAATTAATCACAACACCCACATGCACATATACATACTTTTCTTACTAAAATTTGTAAGCACTAACGAACCCAAACGATTACACATGTAAACACACTTTATAAAATACATGTAGGAGCATAAAATAAGTTAAAACTAAGATTATGAGTTTTGATACGCAAAGACTTATGAACTTGGATTATGATTATTAAGTGTTTTTAGTTTAACAACTGTAACATTAATACATATTAATAAACCACTAGTTTACATTTAAACATAATAAAGGATCCTTGAAACATAATAGTACTGAACTGTTTTAATCATCAATACAATTTTGCCCGCTAAAGAGTATGTGAAATAGGTAATCACTAAAATGGACTATTACATTCACATTGACAGGAGACTTCATTGAGTATAAAAATAACGCATGCAAGAAACTTAATAATACCCTTTCCTGTGACATAATTTTCACATTCAAATCTTGAGTTGATTAATAGAATTATAATTTAACTGAACTAATAGCAACTCTTAACACTAAAGTGGAGGTTCCCAATTCAAATTCAAGAAAAGTTCAAGAGTGCTCTTATTAACTGTTTTAGATCAAAATTATCATCAAAAATTCAAAGCAGCTTATACAGGATCAAAAATAATCAACAAGAGGTTTAAATACTTTATCTTTCATATGGTCCTATCTAAACCCACAGAAACAGAATTTCCAAAGTCAAAATCAAGAAAAAGGAGATAGTTACAGTGTCTTGACGAATGGATGGAAGGTACGGAATAACCGTTAAGAAAAACGTTTTAAATCAAGAAAAAGGAGATATTTACAAAAAAAGGAGAACGCTTATAATTGTTCAAGTCCTGAATCAACCGTTAAGAAAAACGTTTTTTCTACTTCTCACAAGAATGAGTGGATTCTACTATTGTGTTCAAATCTTTTCATCCACAAGCTAAACCACAACTTCAAGATACGGAGGTATTGATCGAGGATACTACATCGACCTCACTCATGGCATGTCAAAAGCCACGATCTAACTTGCAGGAGTTAATATGACACTCAGGATTAAGATCACCCATATACAACCATCATTTGTCCATATATATGAATCTCATCAACTAACGGATCTTGGTGGGAAATTCATATAAATCATGACTTTGTCCTATATGATCTCATCATATAAGGTGCTTTTATTCTCATGTCACTACATGAGCAGTCTAGGATAAAACCACCATATACTACAGAATGGAACGCAGTAGTAGATCAACCACAAACAAAGTACCCAGTTTTGTTTGCACTTTAATGACTCTTTAGATTGCACGTCTCAAACTAAATACTTCTGTATATGATTCATATACTCAGTTTGGGATTACATCCTGCTATCTTGGATATTACACGCACATAATATAAACGTACGAATATAAATAAATACATTTTTATTCAAATGAAGAACTATTATTTTTTTTATGTCTTGTTTACATTTACTTTTATAAGCTTTTGGGCATAAATCCCAACAATCTCCCACTTACACTAAAGCAGGTGGGACATATCTCATAATCCTAAACCCTCTAGGTGACCTTCAAACACTTTAGCCGTTAAGGTCTTCGTAAAGGGACTAGCCAGGTTGTCCTGTGATGCGATCTTCATCACGGTCACGTCTCCTTAATGCACTATCTTTCTTATGAGATGATATTTCCTCTCGATATGTTTATCTCTTTTGTGGCTTCTTGGTTATTTGGAATTAACCACAACATCACTATTATCACAATAAAGTGTCATGGGCTTATTTAGATTTGGAGCAACTTGCAGATCATTTAAGAACTTACGGAGCCATATAGCTTCCTCAGCAGCTTCACAAGTCGCTACATATTCGGGTTCTATGGTGGAATCAGCAATGCAAGATTGCTTGATACTCTATCATACTATGGCTCCACCACCAAGGGTGAATATTAAGCCAGACGTGGATTTTCAAGAATTCTTATCTGACTAAAAATCAAAATCTGTATATCCTAGCGAGATCAAATCCTGTCCAGAATATATAAGCATATAGTTTCTCATTCTCCGAAGATACTTGAGAATAGTCTTAATAGTAACCCAATGATTTGATCTTGAGTTGGACTGATATCTACTGGCTACTCCTACTGCGAAACAGATGTCGGGTCTCGTGCATAACATTGCATACATAAGACTACCTATCGCTGATGCATACAAAATATGTCTTATATCCTCAATTTCTTGAGGTGTCTTAGGACACTGTTCCTTAGATAGATGAACTCCATGTCTAGAAGGTTAACTACCTTTCTTGGAGTTCTGCATCGAGAATCTTCTAAGTATCTTGTCGTTATACGATGCATGAGAAAATACTAATAGTTTATTCTTACGATCCTTTATTAATTAGATCCCTAGAACATAACTTACATCTTCCAAATATTTCATTTGAAATTGGTTAGCAAACCAACTATTTACTTCCGATAACATTCTTACGCCATTCCCAATGAGTAGGATAGTATCTACGTAAAGGGCTAAGAAAACTACTTTATTGTCAATGATGCACTTGTATATATAAGGCTCATCAACGTTTTCTCAAAGCCATAGGTTTTAATATCAGTATCAAACCTAACATTCCAAGATTTAGATGTTTGCTTCAATCTATAAATAGATCTTTGCAGCTTGTAAACTTTTTGCTCTTGATCTTGGGACACGAATCCCTCTGGTTGCATCACACAAATGCTCTCATCAAGATTGTCATTCAAGGATGAAGTTTTGACATCCATTTGTCAAATTTCGTAGTCGAAATAAGCAGCAATGGATAAGAGTATCCTAATAGACTTAAACATGGCCACTAGCGAGAAGGTCTCTTCATAATTGACCCCCTCCTTTTGAGTATAACCTTTTGCCACTAGCCTTGCCTTGAAGATCTCTACCTTCCTTTCTAGTCCTCTCTTTCCCTTGTAGATCCACTTACACCCTATGAGTTTCATCCCATCAAATAAGTCTACAAGTTTCTAGGCCGAGTTGGAGTGCATGGATTTCATCTCGAGATTCATGGCTTTAAGTCATTCCTCTTTGTCAGAATCTTCCATTGCATATTTAAATGTCAATGGATCATCCACACTATCATCAGAGACAACATCATATGCCCCTCCAGTATCTAAATAGTGATCAGGTTGTAATACAACCTTCTCATTACATCTAGATGGTAGAGTGTCATGATAAGGAAACGTCTTACTATCAGACGTTGATGGAACAACAACTTTGTTAATAACTTTTGTTGACTGAGCACTGGTTGTGCCAGGTTCTAGCTCTTTTAATATAATCTTGCTTCGAGGTTTATGATCACTCATATAGTCTTCCTCAAGAAACATTGTGTTAATTGATATAAATACTTTGTTATCTTGAGGACTATAAAAGAATCATCATCTAGTTTCCTTTGAATATCCTACAAACAGGTAATACATGTGAACGCGGTTCCAACATCCCACTTTTGTTCTTCAGTACGTGTACTGGACACCCCCATATGCGAAAATATCGTAAACTTGCTTTACGACCATTCCATAACTCTAGAGGAGTTTTAGAAACAGATTTGGATAGAACTACATTCAATATGTAGACCGCCATCTGTAGTGCATATTCTTAAAAGGAATATGGTATTTATGAGAAACTAATCATGTCCTATTTCTCCTTTCTGCAACACCATTTTGTTAGGGTGTTCCTGGAGAAGTAAGTTTGGATACTATCCCATGCTGAACCATGTAGCCTTCAAACTCTTGGTTGAGATACTCACCTCTACAATCTGATCATAGTGTCTTGATTGTTTTGCCTAATTGATTTTCAACTTCAGCTCGGACTTCTTTCAACTTTCCAAATGTTTCCGATTTACGTTGCTTTAGGTAAAAATATATGTATCTTGAGTAATCGTCAATGAAGGTTACATAATACTTATAACCACCTCTGGCTCTAACACTTATAGGTATGCAGACGTCTGAGTGTATAAGCTCTAATGGTTATGTAGCTCTAAGCCATTTTCTAGTAAAAGTCTCTTGGTCATTTTACATTCTAAGCAAGATTCACAGATAAGTAAAGTGCCGATTTTTTAACTGACTTAAATGTTTGCTTTTTACTAGTCTATCTATCATGTCAAGGTTGATGTGACCAAGTCTCAGATGCCATAGATACATTTCATTACGTGGAGAAACTTTTTGTCGTTTTGTTTTAGGTTTTTCAACCTTAAACATTTCAGTGTTAAATAGTATTATATGAATAAACGATCTTAAAGCATGCCAGTTGTTTTCATTCATTCCAGAATAAATATTCAATCCATTTCTAGAAATAACAACTGACTTATTATTAGAAGAAACTAAATATAAACGTTCCTATAATCTAGATACAGAAATCAAATTTCTTGAAAATCCAGGAGTGTAATAAACATTATTTAAAGAAAGAAAATAACAATTAAATTGAAGTCTGACTTCTCCCACTACTCGTGCTGAAATGATATCCCCTGTTCTAATGCACATTGTGAAGGCACCCTCTTCCAGTTCTGTCCAAGAATCAGTCCAATATAAAGAAGAACAAACATGGTTAGTGGCCTATCCAATGTGAAGAATCATCTTCCAGTAAACAAGATTCAATAACAAGTAAATCTAATTTACTTTTCACTTTCTTCTTATTGTAGAGCTCCTCGAAGTACTATGGACAGTTCCACTTCCAATGACCAACCTTGTCGTAATGGAAACATTTTCTCTTTGCTTTGTTAGTCATGGTGCTTTTTATCCTGGGCTTAGCCTTTGCATTTGGCAGTAGACCTCTTCCTTTTCTTGAAACAAGTAGAAGATGGCTCAGCAACATTTGCTTCGCTGGTCTTACCTTTGTTGTCCTTAATCATGGACCGAAAGATAGATAGCTCATTAAGCAACTGAGTCAGAGTGAACCTTAACTTGTTCATCCCATAGTTGCTCTTAAACTTATCAAAACTCTTCGAAAGTGTCATTAGTATGACAGTCACCTAGGTAGCCTCATCTATAGCCCCACCATTAACTTTAGCCGTGTTGAAATACAACATCATTGTCAGGACATGTTCCAGAACGAATGATCCCTCCTTCATACGAGTAAGCATTGTAGAACGAACAGTTTTATGTCGCTTTTTCTCAAAAGGTTGTCCAAACATAGCCTACAATGACTCCATAATCTCAAATGCGATAGTCATTAACTCGTGCTTTGTTAGAAGCATTTTGGTCATGTCGGCCAGTTGAAAAGTGCGGGCCTTTTCATCAGGTGAAACCCATTTCTCGTGGGCCTCTTTGATTGCTCTTGCCGCATTGGCAGCAGGCTCTAGAGGACATTCCTCCTAAGCACAAATTTAATGTCTTTGCAAATCGCGATTGCATTCATGTTATGTTTCTATTTTAAGTAGTTATCACCAGTTAATTTTTCGTTTGCAAGGATTGAAATTAAAGCAGAAGACATTGCTTAAATTAAAATTATTCATTTCATACATTCATATCATATGAATGACCAAGTGACATGGGTTATCTAACTTAAACAATTCTAATTACAAAATTTAATCCAAGGTATACCTTGATCTTCCTGTAATTCTTCGTCTTCAAGTCCACCACCTTTCGTATTGGGCTCCTATCTTTTGTGCCAAGACCCACGAGTAACCTTAACACGTATCCGAGGTCCAAAAAAAAAAAACACTAGTGCATGCGAAGACGCAGCTACCAGCAGTGACAGCCACGCGTACACTTGGTGCGGGCAGCCGCGCAATCTGTGCGTAGGCAATTTTTGGCTGCAGTTTCGCTCCGATTTTCTTCCATTTTTCTGCAACAATATTCGACAATATTTTTTGAAAAATACATAGCAAAAATCATCCGCAGAAAACCACATGAACATCCCCAAAACTGCTGCGGCAGCATCTTGCACGCAACAGCCTAACAGCCTGTGCACAGCCGAACAGCCTGTGCACAGCCGAACAGCCTGTGCACAGCCGCTGCTGTACGTGTGGGGATGCTGCCCCTTGCTGTTTCCCCCTTTTTTTTTTCACGTCCTTCATATACATGTATATGTCTGCGCCATACAGAATAATACAAACTATATATATATATAGTACAAAAATATATATACAAAATAGCCAAAAAAATAATTTGACTTTGACAAGAATAAGTACAAAAGATCTTAAACCCATGACACCATACAATTAACAATAATCCATGTGAATATATAAAATAATTATATATATAAATCATACAAACCCTAAATAGTGCCTACACATGTCATACATATAAAGAATCATAAAAGAAAATCAAGATACAAAAACAAAAGAACCAATGGCTCTGATACCAATTGTAGAAAAAATAAGAGTTTCTTTTTCGTTAAAAATGCAGCGGAAGGAATGATAAGGTTTTAAATTTTTCCTTTTGGTAGAAAACTCTTTTCAAAACAATTGTGTTAATGTATATACGTGAGTAGAATTATTCTAAACTACAATTACCTTTGTTGCTTTTCTTAACTCTTGATTTCTTGATTTACCACCAAGTCTTTCAAACTATTACCCACGGTCTGACATCGCGTGTATGGGACGTCATGGATATTGAGATAGAGATCGCAAACAAGAGGAGAAGACAACTTATTTGCCCCCTGACTATGGCCGACCGAACCTACAAAGGAAGAAGAAGAAAAACGTTTTTTCTTTTCTCTCACACTTTGTGTTTTCCCACCTCTCTACTTGCCTAGGGTTTTCATTAATTTTAATTTTCTAATATATATATATATATATATATATATATGTCCCTTAGGGTTTTAGGTTTGACCAAGTCAAAATAGGATTTTAAATCATATTTGACTTTAGTTACCTCTAGAGTTAAACCTTTTGACTTTTTAGGAGTTTCAAATAGTCTTATTATTTAAATCTCTTTTGTATTATTAAGGTTTGAACTTGCAACCTCATATTCAATAATTAAAATAATTAATAATTCTAAATTATTAATATTTATTTAATTATTAAATCATTAATTAAATAATCATATTATTTAATTAAATTGTGTCACTTTCGTAACACAATTGATTAGACTATCCAATTAATTTACTGTAACCTTCATTACCATTAACCATTAGGGCTAGCAAGGGGACCTAATGGACCTACAGTTTTGAGCTCTAATAATACTTAGAAATATTAATTAAAACTCTTTAATTAATATTCGATGATTATTAACATCAGAGTTATTCTACTAAAAGCCCGATGTTGTACTCTCGAAACTGCATATGTTTTATACAATCTGAAATCTCAATATCTATCGATATAGCTATTACATATGGTATGATCATTCACAAGTAATTCATAATTAGAGCTAGGTCACAATGTTCGTTATACCCCTCTAATTATATCTTTTTCTTTAAGTACCGTTGATTCTCTAATGAAAAATTAAATCCTATTTTCTTTACGGAAGAAAGAGAGTGCTCATAATTGTTCAAACCTCGTATCAACTCTTAAGTGAACTACTCATCTACTTCTGGCAAGAAGGAGTGGATTCTACTATTATGTTCAAACCTTCCTGGCCACAAGCTAAACTGCAACTCCAAGATACGGAGGTAGTGATCGAGAATACTACATCGACCTCACTCATGGTATGCCAGAAGCCACAATCTAACCTTAAGGAGTCAATAAGATACTTAGGATTAGGATCACCCATATATAGCCATCATTTGTCGATATATATGAATATCATCAAACTAACAGATCTTGATAAGAGATTCATATAAATCGTGGACCTGTCCTATATGATCTCATCATACAGGGTGTCTCCATTCTCATGTCACTACATGAGCAGTCTAGGATAAGACCATCGCACACTACATAATGGACCGCAGTAGCAGATCAACCACAAATAAAGTACCCATTTTGCTCTCTACAGACTCTTTAGATTGCACGTCTCAAACTAAATTCTTTTGTATATGACATTCATATACTCAGTTTGAGATTACATCCTGTAATCTTGGATGTTATGCGTATATAACATAAACGTATGAATATAAATAAATACAGTTTTATTCGAATGAAGAACTATTACTTTATTTATATCTTGTTTACATTTACTTTTACAAACTTTAAGGCATAAATCCCAATAGTATATAGTCAGAAGATGAACATGATGTCTCTATACTTTTACGTTAGTATTAATAACGTTGTTATGGTTTGATTAATAAGTTAATTTTCACTATATTTTGTGTAAGTAACGAGACTATTTTTTTCATTAATAATGCATACTCATTTTTTTGGCATTTACAAGTAACGGTACCAGCCGGATATTGTTGTTGTCAACCCCTTTCCCAGATTCTCATTTCACTCTATTGACTGGTCTCTAAAAATGTTGGACACTTTTGCAGACGGGGATGACTCGTGTATTCTATGGCATGAAACAGACTTTGTAAGTTTTACTAACTTATTTTACACCTATGTGGAGATATGTCATTATCCATGTTATGAAACGTGTTATAACGATTGTATTTAATATATTCTAAATCCATGTAATTTGGGTCGATGGCACTAGGCGATGGTGAAGGTTGACTTGATTTCCAGATGGCTAATGCTATATGATCCTGAGAAAAAGAGTGTGCCATTTAAAATATGTAAAGCACAGTTGTCGTACTTACATTGGATGATGCCGAAATTTCTTAGACGAATGGCGTTTTACTTGAATAGGAGATCCGTCATCATTTCAAAAGACACCATGCCCATGACCATTGTGGCGAAACCAGATTGTCCGCAATAGAATGAACCGTATGTAACTTCATTTCTCAACACTATAATAATTGCATTTAATCTAATTTAGCAACAATTATATATAGAGAAATATTAACAGTATAATCTTCAAATTTATTGGTTTGTAGGAGTGGTGATTGTAGTGCATTCAATCTGCGGATTATAGAGTACATATTGGTGGGGCATCAATTAAAATTCAACGCTACTACAATTTCTTTTCACCGACTGCGTATTTCGTTAGATATCTTCATGAACTCAATCGATGTCCATGACGATGAGGAATAGCAAGACGATTTTATTTTTTGTAATATTTTTGTAGTCGATTTTTCATTAGATGTATGCGGATTATTAGTTTTATTAACATGTATATAGTTTGCGGTTATGAAATATATAAATAAAAAAAAAATATAGTTTTTTTTCCATTAATGTAACACAATTTTTCCAATATATATTCATGTACCAAATTATATATATTTTGACATCAATAATATATCAACATAAATGGTTAAGATAACTCGACTGTATATATTAAAGACCATTCATCCAATAAGAACAACATAAAATGGTCCTATAGGTGATACAAATAAAATAAAAATGAAATTTCTATCAACAAATAATGTTTCAAATAAACTAGTTATTAATGTCATCACATTTTCTTGCACATGATCTTTATTGGGACATGTGAGTCGGTTATATTCGGGCTCCTTGTAAATTCCACACTTGTGGCTAGTTTGGGCTGTAAGTCGATTATATTTGTTGTAATAATGACCAAACGTTAGGGTATTCCATTACTCCCTTACTCGTCCCCATAGTGGCCTTGCTCGCCACCACTGCCACCTTGCTCGCCACAGTCGTTCCCTCACTCCACCGTTGCTCGTTACCTTTCAGACTCTCACTCTCTACTCTCTGGTTTGTCTCTCTAGCGTTGCACCCTCGTTACCGCAGCTACTCGTCGATCTCCACCTTTCGGCTCTCACTCTATACTCTCTTGTTGCTCTCCAGGTAACGAAATTGATGCCTAGTTTTTTTTTTTTTTTACCATTCTAGTTTATGACTGATCTCAAGTAAATTTTGATAATTTTATGAAACCATTTGCAAGATTAAACCAAAGTGATAAAAAAAAATGTATAAAAAGTTAAAGCGCTGCGAGTTATGTTTTCTTATCAAAACAGTCACACCAGAACATCAATTTCTCACTTATTTATTAGTTGTTGTATCTAGTCTTTTTTTTTTCTTCATGTGATTAAAAAATCCCAATAATAAAGGGATCCCACCCAGTTAACTACCAGACTCTCAATCAATCACAAATTCCTTACAATTAGCAATTGTATTTACACTAAACCACGCCCATTAAGGGGTACAATTTCGCCCTTGATTTATGTAATCATATTCCATATAAAACAGGATGACTCCTGCCCCTTCATACTATAAAAGGAGCGGACCATCACTGTTACAAAGGTTACCAATTTTTTCAGAAAATATATACATAAGCGAGCTCTACAATACAGCTAACAAACTCAACTTGAATACCAAAAAAGGGTAATTACAATAACTCACCGTGTATATAAGCATAATTGCACAAAAATATGAGAATAATTGATAATAACAATAACTCCTTTTTGACCGGTTGACTAACCGTTAACCACAGTTAGTCACTAACGGTCAAAGGTATAAAATCGTCTTTTATAAAAAATCTGAAAAGAAGAAGAAGAGAAGGAGGAGGAGGAAGAAGAAAAAAGAGGAAGAAGAAAAAAAAAAATCTAGCAAAAAAAAAAAGAAAAAGAATAAAGAAATCCGGAAAAAAAAAAAAAGCAAAGAAGAAGAAGAAGAAGAAAGAAGAGAAACAACAAAAATAAAAAAAAAACTGGAAAAGAAGAAACGAAGAAGAAAGAAGAGAAAAATCTGGAAAAAAAAAAAGAAAAGAAGAAGAAGAAGAAAGAAGAGGAAGAACAAAAAAAGAAAATAAGAGAAGAAGAAGAATCCGAAAAAAAGAATTTGGAAGAAGAAGAAAAAAAGAAGAAAATGGAGAAAAAGGGAAAAAAATGATGAAAAAAGAAAAAAAAAAATTGGAAGAAGAAGAAGTAGATCTAGTGATGAACAAAAAAATTTGGAAAAAAAATTGAATTTTTTTTTTTTGGCAATGGACCAGATGATCTGGTCCATTGGATGAAGATATTTTTATCTCATCTAATGATCTGGTCCACTTTTTAAATTTTCCTTTTTTTAAAATTTTTTTTTTTATAAAAAGATAATTTTACCCCTTTGACCGTTAGTGACTAACTGTAGTTAACGGTTAGTTAACCGATTAAAGGGGAGTTATTGTTATTATCAATTATTCTCATATTTTTGTGCAATTATGTCAATATGCACGGGGAGTTATTGCAATTACCCTTACCAAAAATAGTGGATGTAGGCATTCTTTTAAGCCGAACTACTTTAAAAATCGCTTGTCAATCCTTTTTATTTGTTTAATCAATCAAATTTTACATATTCACCGTTTAATTATATTGACCAAATTCACACGTCAACAGTTTGGCGCTAGAAGAAGGGCCCCGTTTGAGGATTCAAACCTCAATTCCCAATAAGAAACAACTGTTTTAGTTTTCTAGTATTTGTTATTTTAGGCAAAAAGAATCTCCAGATCGATGGCGAGAGGTGTAGGAACCCGTTCCAGGACAATATGGAGTAGAGACACACCCTCAGTTGGAAGACCTTCGGAGGCATCCCACCATCCTCCGATCTTGCCGGTTACATCAAATGCACCAGTGGCGCCGAATACGCCCATTGCGCCGACGGTTCAGCCGCCTACCACGATCCCGCCAATGGATCAACTCCATCCTCTGATGGAGCCCCAAAACCACGATCAAGCTGGCCCGTCCGGCCCCCCCGACTATAGCAAGACGATGGAGAGGCAGGCAGAACTAGAAAGAAAGGAGGTGGAGATGACCCGCAGATACCATCTCCTGCTACAAAACCACCCTCCCTACGAGCAGATCGTGGAAAGCATCTCATCGCCACATTTTGGTGAGAGATGATGCAAGCTGCGTCGTCCCTCAGCCCCATGGGCAGACTCCCCAACGCTACAACTTCCAGCAGGGCAGAATCTCTTTTCACTTGGCAAACTCTGCCAGACGAGCTCAAACAGGACGTGACGAGTGATAAGAAGGGCCTCATCGTAACGGCGCCATAGTCCATGTGAATGCCAACGGGGAAAGGTACGTAGAACTTTATAGGGACCAACGAGGCGCCTCTGCCCATAGTACCTCTCAACAACACAGGCAACGCCTAGAAACGCACCGCCAATGACCTGAGAGGAATGACATTGGGAATGCCGCTAGAACTCATCAAGGACGAATCACGGAGCCGCAGCTCAATGGGAGGAGGTCGCCCAATGAGGGAGTACGAAGGTTACCCAATCGGCCAGATCGTTGCCACAGGGAAGACAGTGCCACCTCCAGCACATCAATAATGAACCCTTCAACCTCGAGGTACCAGGCTCTCCTGCAACGGTTGGACCTTTTGGAACAACAACAAAGAGGCACTGAACCTACTGAAAAGTATGTTGAAAGAAGCCCAATTAGCTAGGAGATCAACAACTAGCCACTGCCCGAGCGCTTTAAGATACCCAGCATCCCCTTCTACCAGGCATCCAATAATCCCTTCGATCATTTAGATGCTTATAATGTGCAGATAAGCCTATTCACAACTAATAGTAGGGTCAGATGCCGATGCTTCCCAGCCACTTTGGGTGAGATCATGAGAAAATGGCTGAAAGTCCCTACAGACAGCATAACTGGCTGAAACCAGTGCCAAGAACTTTTTCTAAGCCAGTACTAGGCATTAAAGAAACAGTTTGTTCCCTCCTGCCACCTAGCGACAATCTTTTAAAAGATGAACGAGCCTTTAAAGGATTACATAGCCTGCTTCCAGAATGAGGTCAACTGCGTGGAGAGCCCTACGAATGAAAGCGTGCTCACTACAATTATCACTGCCCTGCAAAAAGACAACGAACTTTACCGGAGCATATACTGCAAGCCGGTATGCTCAAGGATTTCTACAAGTGGTCTAACACCCACATCTACATGGAGGAAGCCTTTGGACCCAAGAAACACTCCAAGAAGGACATGAGCTGAAGCCCGCGAGGCAGGAGCAAGCGGAAAGAAGGCGGACGAGGAGATGGCCGCAGCCAGAACAGGGACTCGCATAGGGACAACACTTCAACGAATCAGGTAGCTAAGAAAACTAGGAACGACAAAGATGGGCAATGAGGTAAAGGGCGCTACTAGACCTACTCGCAGCTGTCTGACTCCCAGGACAAGATCTTCAACACAGAGTGGAACAGGGAAGAGTTCAGGAGGCCACCTCTTATGAGGACATCTATGAGGACCCGCAATCTTAACAAATTTTGACATTACCACAACGAGGCAAGCTACAATACATCTGAATGCTACGAGTTCAGGGGCGCAATAGAGAGCCTAATCAAACGAGGCCGCCTAGAAGTGTATGTGGTGCGCCCCCGGAGCCAACAGTAGCCACAGCAACCGCAATCGCTACAACAGCAGCAACAGCTGATCGAGCCCATTCATCTGGAGCCGATCCTGAACGAGCCCGTGGTGAGAACCATTCACACCATTCATGGAGGGCCCTACCTCGTGGGGACAAACAATAAGTCATTGGCGTGATATGTGAAAGAGGCTAGCCAACCCACCATAAGGATGATGAGTGTGAACGAACGGCCCATGAGGCAGTGTAGAGCCATGGTTGAAGGAGTAGCCTTTACAGACGTGGACATGTGAGGAGTGCACTGGCTACACAATGACGCGATCGTCATCATGGCAATGATAGGAGGAGTGGCCATATATAGGACAATGATCGGCAACGGGAGCTGGTAAACGTCCTGTACAAAGTGGCCTTCAAGGCGATGGGGTTAAAGTAGAGCCATCTACGTCCCTCACGCGAACCACTTTACGGTTTTATGAGCGATTCGATCATCCCCTAGGACTGATCACCTTCCCCCTCACCTTGGGAGAATAAGGAAGCCAAGCCACCACGATGGGTGATTTCTTCATCATTGACTGCCCAACGGCTTACAACGCCATCTTGGGAAGGCCTGTTCTCAATGACCTGGAGGTGATTTCCTCTACAAAACACCTGACCCTGAAATTCCCAATCTCGACAGGTGTGGGACACGTGTATGGGGAACATAAGGTGGCCAGATCGTGATATGAGAAGACGATTAGATTTGATACGCGGGAAAAGGCAGCAAAGGCTTTGGTGGCAACTCCCCCCAATGATAATGACTTACTCACTGGCTGCGCCAAGTGACAAAAGCCGCAGGGAATGATAGGGCTCATCACCCCACCAAATACCAGCAAGGTCCGGGCACCATGAGATAACAAAACAGGAAAGCTGTGAATTCCTCTGTAATGCGTATCTCAATCAATAAAGATGCAATTTTTCTGTCATAAAGTTCTCCTTCCCCCGTGACGACGAAGCACTCCTCATGAGCTCGTTAAAGAGAAAGTCTCATACTTTCAAACCTACGAGCTTGCCGAAAAACTGAACATACACATTGGCAAAACTTGCCAACCTGGTCGCCTATGAGCAACCTAACAAGCAAGGTCGATAGACATGCTCGAGGTGACAGATCTAGAGCTGTAGACATTAACACAAAAACTTGCCAACCTATGGGCTAGCGAGCTCAATTAACTGGCAGGGTTAATATAAACACTTAAGGTGGAATCCCTCCCTGCTTGCCTAAGTATCGATAGAAACTCGCCGATCTAGGCAGCCAAAGAGCCCCAGGGGCTATAAAGTCAATACTTATGGCAAACAGCCTCCTTGAGGAGCTGTATAAATTAGCGAAATTTTACTAAGGGGCCACAAGCCCCCAAACTAGCATAGCTAGCACTTACAATGGTCGGCCTCCCCCAGAAGCCGCACTAAAGGTTGATAAGATTCGCTAACACAAGAAGCTCTTCAACTCTCCAACTCTCAAAGTTAACCCCCGAAAAGCCAGGCAAAGTTCAAGAAATATCAATGAGGTGACAAGCTTGTAAGTCCTTAAAATATCTAAGGCCGCTTGTGTACGCCCAGTAGAAGGATTTTCCGAGCTAAAAGCCCGTTGTGACTCCCCCAAAGAAGGTCGAAAATCAGTTTCTCTCCTCGTACATACATACGTTTTGAGTTTTACTTTACTAAAAGTTTTGAACAAATATTTATATAGAGCTAGTAAAGATAGAGCAAACATAAGTATAGTGCGACATTTAGGGAAAATATAGAACTTATTATTAAAGCCGTTGAACGAGCTGAGATTACAATGAAGTTAGGTACAAAAATCATTGAAAACAGAGAATTACAAAATACATTTGCAAAAGAGCAGCTCGAAAACAAGCATGATTCTCTCAAGTAGATAAAGTCAGGAGCTACTAAAGAAAGCAATAATGGCCGATATCTTAGTTTGCTGACAAGTCACTCTAAAGTTTATCTCAGAGCTCAGGATGCAACGTTTTACCAGTGCACTACTTCCTTTCCCGATAATGATAGCAGAACCACTGAAAGTGAAGAGATCAGAAGAAAACTACCTGACAGGTCTCATCAAACCTACTCGTCTGAACTTGATAATAAAAAGCTTGTATATGATGGGGGAAGAGCTTATTTACCGTTAGTTTTCTGCCACAGAACAAGATCGAGTTCACTGTCGTGCTTAAGATGTTGCGTATAAAAGCTCGTATAGCTCGAATTCACTGTCGTGCTGGAGAAGTCGCGTAGAGAAGCTTATATATCTCAAGTTCACTATCGTGCTTGAGGAGTAGTATAAAGTAGCTTGCATAGCTCGAATTTACTATCGCGCTGGAGAATTCGCATAAATAAGCTTACATATCTCAAGTTCACTATCGTGCTTGAGGAGTAGCATGGAGTAGCTCGCATAGCTCGAATTCACTGTCGCGCTGGAGAAGTCGCATAGAGAAGCTTGTATATCTCAAATTCACTATCGTGCATGAGGAGTCATGTAGAGAAGGTCGCTTACGGTGTGAAGAACGGCTCGTCTACTATTAGCCTTTTACCTCAGAACAAGTTTGAGTTCACAGTAGCATATAGCAGTCACGTGGAAGAAGGAACAGAAGAAGAGGAGATTGATATGTGTGACTGTCGCACTGAATAGGGTGGCAACCTCACTATAGCTTTATCAAAAAGAAGGTGGAGAGGTCGCAATATATAAAGAACTTAACGAAAAATATGTGACGGATGCAAGAATGTAGCAAGTCTTGGAAGAGAGGGAAGAGGTTCATCGAACCCAACCAGAGGAAGACCCTTAAGCTTGACCATCACTTCTATCCTGGGCACCCTGACCCTCTTCAGGCACTTCGATAGCACCGACAGCTCGTTGCTTCCCAAACGCCTAAATTAGCTCCTTAACATGTAGGCCAATAAAGTCTAACAGTAAGTGCGGACGATGAAGCCAAATACTATAAAGACGGTCGTGCTAGGCTTCATCAATCATCACCACCTTCTCCTCATCCCAAAAGAGGGAGAGCTTCTCATTATTTCTGGCTAAGTCCTTTTTTAATTTCTCCAATTGTCCCAGGACTTGAGCCATTTTTCTAGCTAAGCCCGCTCAGCTTCAGCTTGCTTTTCGTTTAACGTAGCAGCCAATTCTTTCAGCTTCATCTCCAGGGCCTTTTCATGGGTTTGCAATTTCTCAAATTGTGCCGCTAGCTCCTTCTCATGAACTTCCACAACAGCAAGCCCCTGCTTCGCCTTCATAAGTTCATCACGAAGTACGCTTCTTTCCGTGTCATTATCCTCAGATTCGTGCATGTTTTTATATGACAAACAGGCGGTCTAAGAGAAGAAAAAAAACAAAGGTGAACAGCACACAGGAAATAACATATATATATATATATATATATAGAACCAAAGTTACGTAAATAAGCACGCGACTTACCAGGACGGCATGATGAACTAACGCATGATGAAGGTCAGGACCCTCGTTCTCCTCGATGCGCTGGCTCAGGCCCCCGGTAAGGAACTCCTCGTAAAGCATCGACAGAAAACCCATACATGTAAGCTCAGACAGAAGATTCAAAAGAAGAACAGCAATAATAGAAGACTCATCGTGAAAGAAGGCAAAAGATGACAGACATAGCAAACAAGAAGAATGGCGAACCCGCCCACACAGACGAATGCAAAGCCTTGAAGATGTTTTTCGGTGACTGGGACAATGAGAAGATGAAGTGCACCGCAGAAGTTGAAGCACACCTTTCGTTCGGAGATGGTCAGCAAAGAAAAGAAAAAGAGAAAATTTTCTAGGAAGTTTGCGAAGAATGAAAAGAAAGTACAGAAAGTCCTATATATAGATGAAGAGCCCGAACCGTTAGATCGAAGCAATAATAACCTGAAGAACAATCCATGGCTGATATTCAACCTGGGGATATGGCGGGATACTCGAAAGGCCACTGATTTAACACACTCATTTAATGCGCTGTATAAACGTGGCAATTGACTTAGCATGTCTCACTTACTAGAAGAGTAACCGCCTTTGAAGCTCGAAACCAACATACTCGAAAGATGTTCACATGGACTTTCCTATAAAGCAAGCTAACGGCAGCACACTGAAAAATCAGCCCGTAGGAAGAAAACCTTTCAGCTTCCACCTCGAAGTTATCGAGCTAGTGAAGGGAGTTTTAGAAAACGTTTGATTATCATATAACATACAGAATTGGGTTTCAAGAATTTTCTTTTAATTGAAAAACTATTTTCAATCTGGAACGAGTTTCTGTATATATGCAGAAAAAGATTTCATGAACTACATACCTTTTTCTTGATTTTCTTTTTTATGATTCCTCGATCTACCACCAGATCTTCTGAGTTATGACCCGCGGTCTGACAACGTGTGTATGGGCATGTCACGGCAAGAGATGGAAGACACGTGAGAAACAGATGGAGAACTTCTTCTCCTATGGCCGACCGCCCCTGTAGGTAAAGGTCAGACCAAAAAAAAAAAAACTTTTCTTTTTCTTCTCTCTTTTAGTGGTGGCCGAATTCTCTTATTTCTTCACTTATGTGTTAGGATTTTTTTTTCCTAGCTATATAACACTTATATAGTAGCTTTTTAGGACTTTATGATCCAGCTCTTTAGGGTTTTAGTTTGACCAATAGTGGAAAGGCTTCAATACCTTGGGGTTATTCTACTAAAAACCCTTTACTTCTAACAATAGTGGAATCCAATACCTCGGGGTTATTCCACTAAAAACTCGAGGCTACACTCTCAGAACTGTAGACGTGTTTATACAATCTGAAGTCTCAGTGTCCATTGATATAACTAATTGCATATAGTGTGATCCTCCACAAATAGTTCATAACTAGAGCTGGGTCATAAAATCCGTTATATCCCTCTAGAAATATCTTTTCCTTTAAGTACCATTGATTCTCTAATGAACAATTAAATCCTGTCTTCCTTACAGAAGAAGGAGAGCACTCATAATCGTTCAAGCTCTGAATCAACCCTTAAGGGAACTACTCATCTACTTCAATCAAGAATGAGTGGATTCCACTATTGTGTTCAAATCTTTCTAGCCAGAAGCCAAACCGCAACTCCAAGATACAGAGGTAATGGTTGAGATTCACATCAACCTCACTCATGGTAAATCAAAAGCCAAGATCCAACCTTAAGGAGTCAATAAGACATTCAGGATTAAGATCACCTATAAATAGCCATCGTTTATCGATTATATATGAATCTCATCTACTAACGGATCTTGGTGAGAGATTCATATAAATCGTGGCCCAGTCCTATATGATCTCATCATATAAGGTGCCTCCATTCTCATGTCAACTATATGAGCAGTCTAGAATAAGACCACCATACTTTACAGAATAGACCGCAGCAGTAGATCAATCACAAACAAAGTGCCCAGCTTTGTTCGCTCTCTACGGACTCTTTAGATTTACATGTCTCAAAATGAATCTTCTCTGTATATGACCATCATATACTCATTCAAAGATTACATCTTGCAATCTAGGATGTTCTTGTACAATAAGAATGTATTACTGAATATAAAACATTTATAAACTTTAATGATTATCTAAATAATTCTTTTTAAGTCTTTAACCATTTACAATTACAAGCTTTAGGACATAAATCCCAACAATCTCCCACTTGCACTAAAGTAGATGGGACATGTCTTGTAATCCTAGACTCTCTAGGTGACCTTCAAACAGTTTAGCTATCAAGGTCTTCGTAAGTGGATCAGCCAAATTATCGTGCAATGCAATCTTCGTCACGACCACGTCTCCTCGCTGTACTATCTCTCTGATAAGATGATATTTTCTCTTTATATGCTTCCTTCTTTTATGGTTTCTTAGTTCTTTGGAATTGGCCACAGCTCCACTATTATCACAATAAAGTGCCATGGGCCTATCCACATCTAGAACAACTTCCAGATTACTCAAGAACTTTCGGAGCCAAATAGCCTCCTTAGCTGCTTCATAAGCTGCTACGTATTAGGCTTCTATGGTGGAATCAGCAATGCAAGATTGCTTAATACTCCTCCAAATTATGGCTCCACCACTAAGGGTGAATACTGACCTAGACGTGGATTTCCTTGAATCCTTGTCTGACTGAAAGTTAGAATCTGTATATCCCAATGGAATCAAATTCGGATGAGATTATACAAGCATATAGTTTCTCGTTCTCCGAAGATACTTGAGAATATGCTTAACAGCAACCCATTGATTCAATCCTGGCCTGGACTGATATCTACTGGCTACTCCCACTACAAAGCAGATGTCGGGTCTTGTGCATAGCATAGCATACATAAAACTACCTACTGCGGACGCATAGGGAATCCGTCTCATATCCTCAATTTCTTGAGATGTCTTAGGACACTATTCCTTAGACAAGTGAACTCCATTCCTTGAAGGTAAACTACATTTCTTGGAGTTCTGCATGGAGAATCGCACAAGTATCTTGTTGATATACGATACCTGAGACAACGCTAACAGTTTGTTCTTATGATCCTTTATTAATTTGATTCCAAGAACATAACTTGCCTCTCCCAAATCTTTCATTTGGAATTGGTTAGCAAGCCAACCCTTTACTTTTGACAATGCTCCTACGTCATTCCCAATGAGTAAGATAGCATCTTCGTAAAGAACCAGGAAAACTACTTTCTTGTCAATGATGCGCTTATATACACAAGGGTCATCAACGTTCTACTCAAAACTATAAGTCTTGATCGCAGTATCAAACCTAATGTACCAAGATCTAAATGCTTACTTAAGTCTATAAATGGATCTTTGTAGTTTGCAAACCTTTTGCTCTTGATCTTGGGATACGAATCCCTCTGGTTGCATTATATAGATGCTCTCGTCTAGATTGCCATTCAAGAATGCAGTCTTGACATCCATTTTCCAAATTTCATAATCGAAATAGGCAGCTATGGATAAGAGTATCCTAATAGACTTAAACATAGCTACTGGCGAGAAGGTTTCATTATAATCAATGCATTCCTTCTGGGTGTAACCCTTAGCCACTAGCCTTGCCTTGAAGGTCTCTACCTTCCCGTTTATTCTCTCTTACACTTGTAGATCCACTTACATCCTATGGGTTTTATCCCATCTGATAAATCTACAAGTTCCCAGACTGAGTTGGAGTAGATGGACTCCATCTCGAGATTCATGGCTTTAAGCCATTCCTTTTTGTCATAATCTTTCATTGCATGTCTAAATGCCAATGGATCATCCACACTATCATCAGAATCGACACCCTGTGCCTCTCCAATGCCTAAGTAGTGATCAGGTTATCGAACAACCCTTCTACTACGTATAGGCTGCAGTGTATCCCGACTAGGAATCATCAGACTTTCAGCTGTTTGTGGAATAATAACATCGTCAACAACTCTTGTTGAATGAGCACTGGTCGTACCAGGTTCTAGCTCTTTTAACACAATCTTACAACGAGGTTTATGATTACTCATATAATCCTCCTCAAGAAACATTGCATTTGTCGATACAAACTTGTGAACGAGGTTCCAGCTTTCCACTTTTGTTTTTCAGTACATGTACTGGACATCCCCATATGTGAAAATGTTGTAAACTAGTTTTACGACCATTCCACAACTCTAGGGGAGTCTTAGGAACAAACTTGGATGGAACTTCATTTAGTATGTTAGTCGCTGTTTATAGTGCATATCCCCAAAAGGAATATGGTAATGATAAGAAACTAATAATAAATCCCGCCATTTCCATAAGGGTCCTATTTCTCCTCTCCGCGACACCATTCTGCTATGGTGTTCCTGAAGCTGTGAGTTGGGATACGATCCCATGCTTAACTATGTATTCTTCAAACTCTTAGTCGAGATACTCACCCCCATGATCCGATCGTAGAGATTTGATTGTTTTACCTAATTGATTTTCAACTTTAGCTCGGAACTCTTTGAACCTTTCAAAGGTTTCCGACTTATGTTGCATTAGGTAAACATTCGTATATCTAGAGTAGTCGTCAATAAAAGTGACATAATACTCATAACCACCTTTAGCTCTAACACTCATAGGTCCGCAGACGTCTGAATATATAAGCTTAAGTGGTTGTGTGGCTCTAATCCCTTTTCCAGTAAAAGGTCTCTTGGTCATCTTACCCTCCAGATAAGATTCACAGACAGGTAAGGTACCGATCTCTAACTGACTTAAAGATCCGTTTTTTACTAGTCTGTTTATCCTATGAAGGTTTATATGTTCAAGTTTTAGATACCACAGATATGTGCCATCAGCTGGAGAAATCTTTTGTTGCTTTGTTTTAGGTCTTTCAACTTTAAACAATTCAGTATTAAGCAGTGTTGTATGAATTAACGGTCTTAAAACATACAATTTATTTTCTATCGTTCCAGAACAAATATTCATTCTCTTTCTTGAAATGATAACTGATTTATCATTAAAAGAAACCTTATGAAACTCTTTCAAGTAATCTGGATACAGAAATCAAATTCCTTCTAAATCCATGAATGAAACAGACATTGTTCAATAAAAGAAAATAATTATTCATTTGTAGTCTAACTACTCCCATTGCTCGTGCTGAAACGACATCCCCTGTTCCAACGCGCATAGTGAAGGACCCTTCTTCCAGCTTTTGGCAATAATCATTCCAATGTAAAGAATAGCAAAAATAGTTAGTGGCCCTTGAATCTACTATTCAAGGTGAAGAATCATCTTCCACTAAACAAAATTTAATGATAAGTAAATCTGATTTACTTTTCACTTTCTTCTTATTGGAGAGCTCCTCGAGGTATTGAAGATAATTCATCTTCCAATGACTAACCTTTTTGCAATGGAAATAATTCTCTTTTGCTTAGTCAGTCGTGGTGCTCTTATCTTGGTCATAGCCTTTAAGAAGATGGCTTAATTTACTTTGCCGATCATTACCCTTGGTAACTCGTCATGCGTTGGTTACAGGCTCTGGAGGACATTCTTCCATAAGCATAGATTTAAGGTCTTTGCAGACCATGATTACGTTCACGTTGTGTTCCATTTAATATAGTTATCTCGGTTAATGTTTTGTTTGCGAGGAAAATAAAGCAGAAGACATTGCTGATATTTAAAGACATAAATCTAAATTAATATCATTCATTCATACATTCTATCAAATACTATAGTTCGACATAAAATTAAACATGATGCATGAGCATATTTTAATGAACTAAAAAATCCCTAAAATTAGTTACTATACCACAATAATCCAACATCCCACAAGTAAGTGGCTAGGTAGGCTAGGTCAGATCCCTGCATGTTAGATCGAGACATTCTCAATCGGATAATACTTCATAATAAATCTTTATTCTTATATTATCCAACCATCGCTTTTGTTTAGTCAGGACATTTAATTATCATCTTAATTAAATCCTTTATGAGTGTGACCCATCGTTTCAGAATTTATGAACTTAACTTGAGAGTGCCTAGGTAGGCTAGGTCAGTCCCAAAATACATTCTGAAAACCTATCCGTTAGGAAGTCAACTTTGGTATTGACTCTTACGGACACCCTTCGTAGGGAGGACGAAAGCAAAGCCGTCACGAGGTGCCACTCAAGTCTCACGGTGTTGAACTAACAATGGAGACTGCGGGATATAATGTCATATATCCCTCTCCCACTCACTATTTGTAGTTTAGGATTTTCTTTAAACTAAGAGTTTCTAAAACTCTATATTTCTAGTTTTTACTTAAATTCTATAGCTAATATAAAATTTAAGTTTACTAGCTATAATAAATTATTCCATTTTAACACTTAAAAAATAATTTAGTATTCAATTTCTAATTACATAAACTATTTAAATAACTAGAAATTATATGTGAAATTACCAAGTTTTAACTATTAAAACTAAATTACATTATTTGATCCAATTATGTCATTGGTGTTTAATCAAATTAAAACCTAACATTTAAAAGGTCCTAACTAATCTAATTAAAATTTTTAATATATAGATTAGTTATTAATGAGATTTACCAAGTTTTTACTCCTAAAAACTAATCTCATTATTTGGTTCTTTTTAATTAAGGAATTAATCCAATTAATCTTAATTAATGATAAGAACCTAACTAATCTTTTTAATTTGTTGATTAGTTCACATAATGACAATTACCAAGTCTTTACTCCTAAAAACTAATCTCATTATTTGATTCTTTTTAATTAAGGAATTAATCTAATTACAAAAAATCTAACTAATCATTTTAATTAAACTCTTTAATTTGTTGATTAGTCAATTAATGGATTTTATCAAGCTTTTACACCTAAAAACTAAATCCATTATTTCATTGTCATTTATGAAATTGTTTCCTATTTTAATCTCATTAAAAATAAAACAACATAATATAACAATTATGCATGACATATTATTTATGCATGTGTAGGCACACCTAATCTAGATGACATTCATATGTATGACAATGCTTTAACATCCATATAATCATCATATGAAAATAAATAAAGCATACGTAATTGACCGAGTGACATGGATTATCTAACTTAAACAACTTTAATTACAATTGTATTCCCAAGGCATTCCTTAGTATTCAAGAGTTCTTCTTCGAGTTAAATTCTTTTTGTCTTCGTTTTCCTAATCAAGTTAAACTTGATTTTTGTCAAAAGTCAACATCTTTTCTAGAGGTCCATGTGTTATCTTAACACACACCCTCGGTCAAGACGAAATTCTAAACAACCCTAACTGATCGGTCATTTAATTTCATATAATTACGACCCTTAAACCGTATCTTTTAATTGTATTCTTGAGTATTTTTGGTGCTTTTGACGTGTTTTCCTTGAGTGTGTAGGTTTAGGGACCTAAGTGATGATTTTATATATTTTTGGGGAAAATGTGTAATTTCAGTACCTTTGTGGAAGGGCATCGATGAAAGAAGGTTAAAGTTCTGGGGCAAAACTGCAATTTCAGGAAGTTCCACCAAACTTAAGTGAAACGGTGCGTTTTGCGCCAAAGGTTTCTGACTTTAGTGGAACGGCGCCGTTTTGGCACCAAAGGGGTGGTGCAAAACGGCGTCGTTTTGCAGTTTAAAGAAATAAAAAATAAACCCAACAGTCATGCACAGCGCGACCTTATCTCCCTCGCGTCCACCAGCTCGCGATGAAGATGATCCAACCCAGTAGTGAGCATGGCAAGCACAACCGTGACCAGCCCCAGCTCGCGGTGCAGCTCACGGTGAAGAAGAGAACAGCGTCCAGTGAGCAGCGGGAGGAACCGAGCGCGACCTGTGCTAGCGTGAGGAGCTCGCGGTGCAGAAACCTCATGCAATCCAGTGAGCGTGGCGAGCTCAAGCGCGACCTTCCCTCCTCGCGGTACAGCTCGTGGCAGTGCATCTCCAAGCAAACCAGTGAAGGCCGTGACCAAGCCACCACGACCACAGGTCGCGGTGAAGGAAAAACGCAGCCCTAAGATGCTGCTATAAAAAGAAAATGGCGCAGCAGTCTTGAGGAGAGAGAGCTTGTGGCAGACCAATTCCAGCAGCCTTCAAGCTGCTCCGAGGGTGATTTTCCACCCTCCTTGCTCCTCCCAAACACATCCCAACACCACAAATCACCAAGACATCTCTAGTTCGTGAGTGTTCATCGAAGAAGACGAAGATCTAAAGCGGAGAAGTTCAAGCCAGATCAAAGTGGGACTTCGAGTCTTGAGAGCTTCGATGGGTTGTATTTCATCTCATTAATCTTTCCTTGATTTGCCATTTATGATTATGAATTGTTAGAACTATTGTTAGTGATTTTCGGAACTATGAACGGATTTGGATTTTATTGTTTGTGAATATATTTTATGTGATTTATTTCATGATATTATGTGCTTAATAACAATCAATATGTTTTCCATTTCCGTGATTGGAACCGTGTGACCACCTCGCATATCCTCCATTGAATCCGTCTCGCTTTATTTTAATTGTTTTAGTTAATTTAATTTAGTTTAATTAATTGTAAATGTTGATTATGAGCTAAACTTGTAAGTTGGGGTTTTGATGGATCTTATTCTATGATAATTGGATAAACTGATTGTATAATTTGTTGCGGTTGATTATTATGTTGTTGAGTGGGATTATTGTGCTTAGTGCTTTTGAATGTGAAGGCCTACGTTTAGATGATAAATTGGTTGTGTGTTATGTACCGAGAGGAGACGCCCACAACGTGCTCGATATAATGTCCACCACAAGTAGAATTAGATAGAGATATACTAATTTGCTTGTGTGATCACATAGGGTGTTTATAGTGACTAATGCATTCTCATGCACTTGGATATACTATCGAGAGATAGGATATTAGTGTATGCGGAATAGGTCCGATTTACCTCGAGAGGGGACTTTGGATAAATTAGATAAACACGGTCATCTTCATGAATAATTAAACCTCAACAATGTGCTTTCATGGAATTCAATTGGATGGAATAGGTGAATTCAAATACCCTAACTAATCTCTCATATTGGTTGTTTGCCTTATTTTTATGTCTTTATATTTTTATCTTTTAATATCTTTCGATTATCCAAATAGAAATAGGCTTAGTTAATTTTAGTACTCAACGCCTAAATATCCCTGTGGAGACGATAATTTACTCATCATTTTATTACTTGTGCCGACCCCGTATACTTGCGGGTACAAAAAAGGCGTGTCAAGTATTTGGTGCCGTTGCCGGGAATATTTTAGTTGTGTTGATATTAATACCGATTAGGTCTATAGCTACTTTGGATTTGTATATATTTTATTTTTATTAGTTTTGTTTTTCTTTTTATGTGCAGAAAATGTATTCTTGGTATGAGGCGCCTGAGCTTACCGAGGAAGTGGCGACTAGAGACTATGAAACACCTTTGGGTTGTTTCTTATGTGGGGGGCGGCATATGAGTACTGATTATCAGGTGGGCAATCCGTTTGCTGAGAGCTGTTCTGAGCAAATGCAGTACGAGGGCTATGTACATTATCAACAGAACAACCCCTACCCGAGCTCGTACAATCCTAGGTGGAGCAATCATTCCGAATCTCATTGGAGCAACTAGCAGGAACATCAGGAAATTGATTCAGCATTAGAAGACATGATTATTAAATTCATGATAAAGCTGGATGAAAGAATGGATTCCCAAGATGAGGCCCTGAAGAAGCTGGAAGCTAAACTTGATCAAGTTGCTCAACTTACTCAAGCAGCTACCCAACGCTTGGAGATTCAAATCGGCCAATTAGCAACAGAGATCCAATGGCAAGAGCACGAACCATATCCTATGGTGCAATGCAATGAAACGGCCGTGGAAATCGAAGAGCAAATTGAGCACCAGATTTGGGTTGATCAAGTAGAGACGGAAGGGGGCAAGAACTTGTTTTATGAAGATGAGGCATCTACCCTTTCAGAACCACTTGAGATTTGTCTAGTCCAGAGTACCACTACAAAAGAAGAAAGCCACCAAGATACATACGTTTCTGTAGACCTCGGAGAAGGGAAGCCCAAACCGCCTCCGCCCTTTGAGCAGAACCCGCACTTGGGCCGTAAAGAGATACCTTCGCATTCGAGGTATGCAGTACTGGGAGAGTCGTCTTCTCTTCCAGTTATTTGGTTAGGATGGTACGGTAAGCTGATGAGGAGATACCAATTATGGGGCAGGTGGGCGAAAGCTCAAGTGATGAGGTAAATCTGTAGAGTATTTTCTTTTCTTTTATTTTGAATTTTTTTCTAGTTAAAATTTTTTTAGTTGTTTCGTAATTATTTCCCATGAACCTTTTGAAGTGTTGTGCCTTGTGTTAAAAATTTTAAAGTTCGGGGGAAGTTTGGTTGGATGTACATATTTTTGAAGTGTTTGATTCCTTTGATTTTGTTTTTGTTTGTATTTGTGTGTTTATTTTAGATGTGATAGTTGTGGATATTTAGGATTGTTAGTTGTGGATACTAGGACTGTTGTTCTGTGTTTATATTTTGTGCGTTTTTGTTTTTGGTCTAGTTTGATTGTTTTTAGTTTTATTTCTAATTTTTAGTTTTTATTTCTTTATAAGCCCCTTTTCCTCGTACGTAAGGTGTAAAACATTGAGGACAATATTTATCTTAAGTTTGGGGGTGTTTCGGTAATTGTGTGTTTTTGTGTCTTGTTGGTGTATATAGGCTGGAAACCTAGACTTTCCTCATACACAATGCGTTTGGAAGACTTAGCCATAACAATGCCACGTACATCAGTTTTTGAGTCTTTTATTGTATTTTCTTGTTTTGTTGTGTTGGTGTTAGGATAGCGAAACCATATGCATGCTTTACAGATAATTGAGTAATAATATGTAAATACTTAGGTTATTTGAGTGTACAAAGTTGTTATTTGGAATAATGCCGGTAGTGTTTTTGCATCTAAGCATATAGGTCTGACGTCTTTGCATTGTAATATGTGACAACTTTCAATCAATAGCTCTGATTAATAGTGGAGACTACCCTTAGTGAGATTTTGAGATTATTGCGTATTTATTCTGAGGGGATTCTTGTTTCTACTCTTAAACACTTTCTTGAGCTTTATTGTCATTAGATTGATCTTTATAGGTTTGCATTGGATGTTAATGAACTGCATAATAAGAATCTTGTATGTTTGTGCTGAATGTTTAATTGAGTAGATTTTGGAGATATGATACAGGCATTGTGTGTGAATTCCTAAATAGCTTGATTTCATATCCGTAATTACGTGCTCCCTATCCCATTCGCGGCCAAACACTCGCATATTAGCCTTTCATTGTATGACCTACATGTCCAAAAATCCTAGCCGAAATTGTAAGACGTTACCTTTGACGCTTGGAAACTAGAGGCAATTAAAAGAAAAATGTGTAAGTGTTGAGTGAGGAAGAAGGAGTGGAGTAGAAAAGATGATAAGGATGTGGGAAATGTGTAGAAAAAGAGAATGGCCAACATTAAAAATAATGAATAAAATAAGAAGAGTTGGCTAAAATGAGAAAAAAAAAGGAGTGAAATGCACAAAGTAAAATTGAGAAAATATTGAAAAAGAGGAGAAAGGTGTAGAAGAGGAAGGGAAGAAAAGTTGAGCAGATTTGGTATTCGTGAGAGAAAATGCACAAATTGAAAATTTTATGAAGTCTCTTAATAGGTTTCTAAGTGAGTTGAACCCGATTTCTGTTCTTTTTGAGCCAATCACCCTAAGCCCCATTACAACCATATAAAGACCTGTTGATCTCCTTAGGAAACTCAATTGTAATATTTGACATGTATATACACGAATTTTTCTGTTCTTAGCATTTGATATCTTTCATGAGATCCTTTGTTAAATCTGTGCGTTCTTTCTAATTATTGATGCATACGACATATTTCGAAATTATTTGCTCATAAATTCCAGTCGTATGCAGTTGAAAGTGTGATTGCCTAGGTTCTGAGTGTCATTGTGTGAAAACTGGTGAAGCTAAAGTCGAGGCGTATTATATCAGTGGTCTATTAGAATAGAAGGTGTCACGATTATAAATGTGTTGCATGTCAATATCCTGTATGATATATGGTGTATTAGACTTATTGACAGCATTTTAGATTAAACTAAACCACGCCTATTAAGGGATAGAATTTCACCCTTGCTTTTTGTAATCAGATTCTGTGTAAAACAGAATGACTCCTGCCCCTTCACAATATAAACGGAGCGGACCATTACTGTTACCAATTTTTCCAGACACATACATAAGCGAGCTCTGCAATATACCGAGCAAACTCGACTTGAATACCAAGAACAGTGGATGTAGGCATTCTCTTAAGTCAAACCACTTTAAAAATCACTTGCGTCAATCCTTTTTATTTGTTTTATCCCTCAAATCTTACATATTCACCGTTTAATCACGTTGACCAAATTCACATGTCAACAGAAACTAAAAGAACTGGTTGAAGTGTCCCGTGCACAATTTTCTAATCTTATCAGTGATGTATTGACACCATCGTATGCATTACAGTGTTTTGAACTGTCCGAAAAACTAGTGGAATTCTGCAATGAAAACGTGTTAAACCTAAAAACAAAAGTGGAACTGTCCAAGTTGAGAAAGCAGCTTCTTCAGTTGGTCTTTAGTCAAAATGTCAATGAAGGTCTTGATCAGGCTTTCTTGTAGACTCATGGAACTTTGGAGGATGTGGAATCCAATTGGAGGATTTTCTCTAGTATGAACATTCTTTTACAAAATGAGGAAGAACTCTTATGCCAAACCATTTGTGCTGGTGAAGGGAGTTTTAGAAAGATTTAATTATCATATAACGTTTTAACCATTCTGGCCGTACACTCATCATACATTTCTATATCTGTAACATCGGTGTAACGTTCACCTCAGGGATTCGCCTAAACTGGACTAAGCCAGGTTTGCCCCGCGAGATGTAACTGTCATGCATATCAGTACAATATCTATCTTCAGGATTCGCCTAAACTGGAGTTGCCAGGTTTGCCCCGTGAGATGCAACAATCTCAATATCAATACAATATTTATCTCCGGGATTTGCCTACACTGGACTATACCAGGTTTGCCCCGCGAGATGCAGCAATCATGGATACAATGCAATGTCTATCTCCGGGATTTGCCTAAACTGGCCTTGCCAGGTTTGCCCCGCGAGATGCAACAGTCATCAATTTCAGTACAATATTTATCTCCGGGATTCGCTTAAACTGGACTAAGCCAGGTTTGCCCCGCGAGATGTAACTGTCATGCATATCAGTACAATATCTATCTCTGGGATTCGCCTAAACTGGACTTACTAGGTTTGCCCCGCGAGATGCAATAATCTCAATATCAATACAATATTTATCTCCGGAATTCGCCTAAACTGGACTATACCAGGTTTGCCCCGCGAGATGCAGCAATTATGGATACAATGCAATGTCTATCTCCGGGATTCACCTAAACTGGCCTTGCCAGGTTTGCCCCGCGAGATGCAGCAATTATGGATACAATGCAATGTCTATCTCCGGGATTCGCCTAAACTGGACCCTGCTAGGTTTGCCCCGCGACATAGCAACAGCAATCAACTCGTTATATTCTTTTTCCAATTAATCAACAGTTTCACAAATCAAAATAAAAGTCAAGAATCAATATTTTCAAATAATATTCGTAATACATAATCCATACATTTCATATCAAAACTTTCCGTTTCTTTCGAAATCAACAATTATACTCTCAAACAATTGATTTTAAAATAACCGTTGTAAATCAAAAATCGAATTAATCAGAATATTCAGAATATTCAAATCAAGAATATATAAACAAATATCCATCAAAATATTTAAATAAACTTAGATTCAAATAAAAAACACAAAGGTTTCGAAAAGAAGTGTACGCCAACCTGGTTTTCGTTTTTCACACAGTTTTTCTTCTGGATTTTCTTTTTCCTTTCTCTTTCTCCTTCCTCTTTTCCTTTTCTTTCTTCCTTTCTTCTTCTTCTTTTTCTCTTCTTCTTCTTCTTCTTCCTCTCTTCTTCTTCCTTTTTCTTTTCTTTCTTTTCTTTCTCTCTCGGTCTCTCTTTCTCTCTTGGTTTCTCTCTTTCTGTTTTCTGGAGACTTCTCACGCCTCTTTTTTTTTCTTTATAAAATTTCAGTCGTTGCGTCACCTGGTCACGGTACTCACTGGAGAAGTTCCACCGCCTTTATCGCGATCACCCATCGTGGTACCATGATCGCGCTAGTGGTCGTGTTGCTTACTGCCAGAATTTGACATTTTCACCACGAGCTAATCAGCGCGATCTGTGGTCGCGATGACTGGTCGCGATGCTCACTGCCAGAAAATGCCATTTTTCACCACGAGCAGCTTATCGCGATCTGTGGTCGCGGTGAGGGTCGCAGTACTCACTGCCACTTCTTCTTCACTTTATGCAATCTTCTGGACCGCTCCATCTGGTCCATCTGAAAACCATAAAAATAAACATACATTTAATTACGTTTTACACCTCCCAAATCACAAATTATGATATCTCTATATATTCAAAATGAATGATTCGAAATTAGGGATGTTACAATTTAATTATTTAAATTCTTTATCCTAATCAACATTTAATTACATAATCTCATATTTAATAAATAGAATTAATAATTCATAATTAATAATTTTTTTATTTTATTAAATATTTAATTAACTAAATAATCACATTATTTAACTATTCTCTTTTAATTAAATTGCATTACTTTCGTAACACTATTAATTGGACCATCCAATTAATCTATCGTGACCCTCATTACCAACAACCATAAGGACTAGCAAGGGGACCTAATGGACCCACAGTTTTGAGCTCCAAAAATACTTAGTAATATTAATTAAAACTCTTTAATTAATATTTCACGATTATTAACCTCGGAGTTATTCCTCTAAAACTTCGAGGCTACTCTCTCATAACTGTAGACGTGTTTATATAATCTGAAGTCTTAGCGTCCATTGATATAATTATTTACATATATTGTGATCCTCCACAAGTAGTTTATAACTAGAGCTGGGTCATAAAGTCCATTATACCCCTCTAGAAATATATTTTCCTTTAAGTACCATTGATTCTCTAATGAATAATTAAATCCTGTCTTCCTCATGGAAGTAGGAGAGATCTCATAATTGTTCAAGCCCTTAATCAACCTTTAAGGGAATTACTCATCTACTTCAATCAAGAAGGAGTGGATTCCACTATTGTGTTCTAACCTTCCCAGCCACAAGTCAAACCGCAACTCCAAGATACGAAGGTATTGGTCAAGATTCACATCGACCTCACTCGTGGTAAAACAAAAGTCACGATCCAACTTAAAGAAGTCGATAAGACACTCAGGATTAAGATCACCTATAAATAGACATGGTTTACGATATATATCAATCTCACCTACTAACGGACCTTGGTAGGAGATTCATATAAATCGTGGCCCAGTCCTATATGATCTCATCATATAAGGTGCCTCAATTCTCATGTCAATTACACAGAATGGACCACAGCAGTAGATCAATCACAAAGAAAGGACCCAGCTTTGTTCGCTCTCTACGGACTCTTTAGATTGCATGTCTCAAAATGAATCCTCTCTGTATATTACCTTCATATACTCATTCTGAGGTTACATCTTGCAATCTATATTGTTATTGAATAATATGAATGTATTACTGAATATAAAACACTTATAAACTAGAATGATAAACTGAATAATTCTTATTAAATCTTTAACCGTTTACATTTATAAGTTTTAGGGTATAAATCCCAACAGTTGGTTGGGTTGATAGAGTTGCCAAACGCATTATATCAAAGTCAGGTTCAGAAGATAGGAAAATTAATGCAGTTAGGTACCAAGCCTAAATAATATATGTTTCTTCATAGGCGGTCATATATTGCTGATTCAGCTCTAGAGTTCTTGGTGTACAATAAATTGTTACATACAAAAAGGCCATACATGCATGGAGCAACAGGGGTGAATCAGAAAGGGAAATTAAGTATGGTCAATAATTGTGCAGTTTTTCAAAATCACATTATGGTTTCGAATGTTATTATGACTGTCAAATAGACCAAATATCATGTTGGGTTGTTGCCATGCTTAAGATGTGTACATAAATATATGGCAGCTCCTCCTAGTACCATTTTGAGACCAGATTGTCAAAAACGTTTTGGGAAACTTTTAAAGAAGTTGAAGATGAGGTCGATTGAGAGCTATGCAATGTTAAAGAAGGCATAGGAAGAAAATCCCAAGACTACATTCCTAAATTTTGGACTAGTTTCAGAAGGGTTTCCATAATAAATTTGAAGAGTTGAAGTACATCCAGAGCCCCAAGAAGGATTCTGTAAGAAGGTAGAAAAAAATAAAAGGAAGAGGAGATTTTTTTTTTGTTTTAGAGCTAAATTAATTGCTATGATTTGTATATCTCAAAGATCTTTATCGACTTTGCTCTGAGCAAATAAATAATAATGTGGAATGAGGTAATTTTGTGAATTCTTGTTATCTTACTATTCGGAGTAATGTAGTCGTGTTGATGCAAAATGTAACATCCTGGATTTCGAATTATTAATTTTGCATATATTGATATAAAAATTTATTAAATGAGGGGTGCAAAACGTAATTAAAAGTATGTTTATTTTTAAAGTTTCCAGGTGGACCAAATTGAATGGTCGAAACCGATGTACAAAGAAAAGAGTGAAAAACTGAGATAGTGAGTATCGCGACCACTCACCGCGACCACAGATCGCGATGAGCTGCTCGCGATGAAAAATGGTGATTCTTGGCAGTGAGCACCACGACCACAGGTCGCGATGAACTGCTCGCGATGAAAAAATGAAATTCGGGCAGTGAGCATGGCGACCACCAGCGCGACCAGAGCACCGCGAGGTGTGCTCACAATGAAGGCGGTAAAGTTGCTCCAGTGAGCAACGCGACCTGGTGGCGCGACCACAGGTTGCGACGACGGTCGTGACGACCGAAAAATCTTAAAAAAAAAAGCTTGTCGAGGAAGCCACCTAAAAAAGACAGACAGAAAAATAGAAAGGGAAAAGAGAGACCGAGAGAGAGAGAGAGAAAAAGAAAAAGAAGAATAGAAGAGGAAGAAGAAGAAGAAGAAGAAGAAGAAGAAGAGGAAGAGGAAGAAGAAGAAGAAGAGAAGAGGAAGGAGAGTGAGAAGGAAAGGAAGGAAAGGGAAAAGAGAAAGAGAAAGGAGAGGAAAAAGAAAACCCTAGAAACGCGATTTGTCGAAAGGAAACGGTATCCAGGTTGGTGTACACCCGTTTTTGATTTTTTTTTACGAAACGTATTAAGTATTTCTCGTTTGAATCTGCGATTTATTTGAAGATTTTCATGTTTATGTTTTTATATTATTTCCTTGGAATGATTTTATTGTTGATTGAATTTCGATTATTATGATTTCGTCGAAATGACTTGTTTTCGACTATCGTATGAATCTTGTTTAATTTCCATGAAAACCTAGATTTGTTTGAATAATAGATTTATTGAGTTGACCGTTGATTTGTAAACTACCGTGAATAGTTGAAAATGTTTTATCGTAATGGCCCTAGGATACTTAGACATAGAAATGGATATAGGAGGTTGGTATACCAGCTGGGTTCAGTGAGTAGTACTGCACCGATATTGACATTGCTATTGATGATTTATTATGTACCACCTCATGGATTCGTCCAGGGGTAGGGAGACACGTACCTCCTCATGGATTCGTCCTGGGGTAGGGAGACACGTACCTTCCTAAGGATTCGTTCCTGGGATAGGGAGATATGTACCTCTCTAGGGTCCGAACCCTCGGTCCTAGAGTAGGGAGATACGTACCACTCTTAGGATTCATCCTAGGGTGGGAGCTATGTTCGACAGACAGTCACTGTGGTCGAACGACCCATATTCCAGTCCTGGTTTATGTTGGGTATTCTAGAGGGCCAGAATTAAAGTGATTTGAATAATGTGTTTATAAGTGAATTTCGGAATTGATTTTTATACGGTTATGATTATAAAATAAATTATTTATACGTTCTAGATTATGAATTGTGATGAGTTGTTTATATAGAAATGATTTGCATTGTAATATGTACCTATTTGATTATATTGTGCCATTTTGTTTATTAAGTAAAGTTATTTATGAGTTTAATAAATGAGTTTAGTGTACACCCACTAAGCTATATGCTTAGCGCGTTAGTTGTTTTTATAATGCGTAGGTAACAGGGATCTCGAAGGACAGCAAGAGTAGAGTGGAGGTACCTGCAGGATTGAAAAAGTCAGAGTCTCGACCGTTATTGGGTAGTTATAACATTTTGTATGTTATATTTGGATTCGCATGCATATACAGAAGTCTGTACATTCGATATATGTATATATATGTTTTGTAAATAATATTATGGTTTCTATTTTTATTTGTAAAGGTTTGTAAGTATTTAATTTATAAATTATTATATTTTGTTTGAAAAGTCGCACTAAACGGCAGAGTGCGCATTGGTTTTGAAAGTGGATATAGAAGTGTTATTATTAAATTGTGTTGGATTTATTTTGTTGAAAACAGGTTTTGGGAAATCCGAAAAACAAAGGAAACTCTGCTGAAATTTTTGAAAATATGATTTGATGGGCTCACTCGAATATGTTTTTAAAGTATAAACTATGAGGTTTTCCAATGGTTTAAAAATTTATTTGATGGGCTCACAATGATTTGAAAATTTGTGAAGTGAATTGAGAAAGTTTTGAAAACCCGGTAACACTCCCTGGGTCGGTCCAGTCGGGTCGGGTCAGGGGGTGTTACATTTAAGTGGTATCAGAGAGCGGTTTAGGCGTTTCTGGACCAAAGAGTCTGTATATGCATGCATTGTCTAAAGATACCCATAGGAATGTATGACTCTAATCTGCAGACCTCTTCTCTGTCTGATATAGGATAAAAGAAATGGAAGGAAGCGGAGATATACCTGAGAGTCCCGCCAGCGTGGCTGGGGGAGCATCTAGGGAATCAGTAAGTCCGAGAATGGCGGATCCTGTACAGCCAGCATTGATGCAGTAGATGGCTGAGTTCTTTCAAAATGTGGCCAGAGCAGCGCCACGAAGATCAGCCATAGAATGACTGGCTAAATACAGACCCACGGATTTTCATGGCAGAAAGGATGAGGATGCATCAGTACTGGTTTGAACAAACTGACAGAATATTAGAGCAGATGCACTGCACACCTGAAGAGAGACTGGAGTGTGCAGTATCCTTATTACAGGAGGATGCCTATCAATGGTGGACCTCCATTATACAGACAGTGTGACCAGAGGACAGAACGTGGGATTTCTTTCAGAAGGAGTTCAGGAGAAAATATATTGGTCGTATTTATTTGGATAATCTGAAGAGGGAGTTTATCAACCTGAAGCAAAGGTAGATGACAGTGACAGAATATGAGCGAGAATTTGTCAGGTTGAGTAAATATGCGAGAGATATAGTGGCGACAGAGGCGGATAAATGTAGAAGGTTTGAAGATGGATTGAACGATTATATCCGCCTGCAGGTTGTGTGACATTCCTAATTTTTATATAATGAATTGTGAATATATGAATAGAATACTGATTAAGTGAGGAATGTGACAGGTGGCTGCCTTTGAATTCGAAGATTTTACCAGACTAGTCTCGGCAGCTCTGAATGTAGAAAGAATTAAGAAGGAAGAGCAGGCCAGAAGAGATAGAGGGCAGCAAAGAAGAGGGGCAGGGCCATCCAGCTCATATCAGCCCCAGAGTAAGAAATTTAAGGGACCGCAGCCTAGTGGTCCAGTGCAGTCACAGAGGCCCGTACCCACAGCTCGGCCTGGTCAGTCCGCAACTTCCGTGGCCAGTACCCCTAGGAGTACAGTTAGGGGACCAGCCCCTGCCTTGTGTGAACATTGTGGAAGAAGACATCCTGGGCAATGCTGGAAGCTTACAGGAGCCTGCTTGCGGTGTGGATCTCATGATCATTTCTTGAGGGATTGCCCACAGATTAGATCTCAGCAGCCAGAGAGACCAGCCCCTACTACTTCCAGAGGTAGGAGGCCTAGTCAGGCAGTACCTGAAGGTGGTAGCCACAGAGGAGTGTCAGAGTCAGTGGCAAGACCCGATAGTCGAGCTCCTGCACGAGTTTATGGTGTTAGAGCTCAGGAAGACAAGGATGCGCCTAACGTGATAGCTGGTATTATTTCTATTTTTGATACTACAGCTATTGCATTGATAGATCCAGGTTCCACGCATTCATATATATGTGATGCATTGTTGAGACAAAGAAGTTTGCAAACTGAACCTACTGAATATGATGTGTTAGTCAGTAATCTGATAGGCCAAAGTGTAGTTGTGAATCGTGTGTATAGGAATTGTCCTATTCGGATACAGGAATGTGAATTCCCAGGAGATTTGATGGAGTTGTCATTCCATGAGTTTGATGTGATACTAGGCATGGATTGGTTAACTCGGCATAAAGTAGTGATCGACTGTGAACTGAAACGAGTGACCTTTAGAACAGCAGATGGTGCAGAAATCACAATGGTGGGTGAAAGGAGGGATTTCCTCTCTAATGTCATTTCAGCCACTGCCACCTGTAAACTTATCAGAAAGGGTTATGAAGCATATTTGGCACAGGTGGTTGATTCCAGAAAGGTTAATGCTGAAATTCAGAAGATACCCACTGTGTGTGATTTTGCAGATGTGTTTCCAGAGGAGCTTCCTGGTTTGCCACCTCAGAGAGAAGTGGAGTTTGTGATTGATGTGGTACCAGGTACTTCTCCAGTATCGATAGCTCCCTATAGAATGGCACCAGCAGAATTGAAAGAACTGAAGATACAGTTACAGGAATTACTGGATAAGGGTTTCATTAGACCCGGTGTATCCCCTTAGGGAGCTCCGGTGTTGTTTGTGAAAAAGAAGGATGGGTCATTAAGATTGTGTATTGATTACAGGCAGCTAAATAAACTTACTGTCAAGAACAAGTATCCATTGCCAAGAATCGATGATTTATTTGATCAGCTGAGAGGAGCCTGTGTCTTCTCAAAGATAGATATGAGATCAGGTTATCATCAGTTGAGGATAAAAAAGACAGATATTCCGAAAACTGCATTCAGAACCAGGTATGGACACTATGAATTTGTAGTGATGCCATTTGGGCTAACTAATGCACCTGCAGCCTTTATGGATCTGATGAACCGGGTATTCCGACCATACTTGGATCAGTTTGTAGTGGTATTTATCGATGATATTCTGGTGTACTCACAGACGGCAGAGGACCATGACAGGCACCTCAGAGTAGTACTACAGATTCTGAGAGAATAGCAACTGTATGGTAAACTGAGCAAATGTGAATTCTAGTTGCCTGAAATTGCATTTCTGGGTCACATTGTGTCAGTAGAGGGTATTAAGGCAGATCCGAAAAAGATTGAAGCAATAGTGGAATGGAAGCCTCCCAGAAATGTTACAGAAGTCAGAAGTTTCTTAGGCTTGGCAGGTTATTATCGACGGTTTGTGAAGGGATTTTCATCCATAGCAAGTCCGTTGACCAAGCTACTGCGTAAGAATGTCAGATTTGACTGGACTGACAGATGCCAGGCAGCTTTTGACAGATTGAAGGCGCTGCTTGTTGAGGCTCCAGTCCTTATTCAGCCTGTTTTAGGTAAAGACTTTGTGATCTATAGTGATGCCTCACACCAGGGTTTAGGCTGTGTATTGATGTAGGAAGGCAAGGTGGTTGCATATGCGTCCAGACAGTTGAAAACGCATGAGCAGAACTATCTGATTCATGATCTGGAACTTGCAGCCATAGTCTTCGCTTTGAAAATCTGGAGGCATTACTTATATGGTGAGAAATGCTATATATACACGGATCACAAGAGTCTGAAATATCTGCCTACCTAGAAAGAGCTTAATCTGAGACTGAGATGGTGGATGGAGTTGATAAAAGACTATGACTGTGTAATTGACTACCATCCAGGAAAGGCGAACGTGGTAGCAGATGCTCTGAGCAGAAAAGCACTGTTTGCTCTGAAGACTATGAATGTGCAATTACAGCTGAATTCAGATAATGCATTGGTGGCTGAATTGGTATGCAGACCTAGTCTGATTCAGCAGATTGTAGAGAAACAGAAGCAGGATGCTAGAATCCAGATGATATGTGAACAGATCCCAGAAGGAAAGCATCCGGATTTCTCAATCAGAACTGATGGTATTGTGTGTTTCAGAGACAGGATGTGCATTCCAGATGATGAAGAATTGAGAAAGATGATCCTGACAGAGGCACACAATAGTTCGTATGCTATGCACCCAGGTAGCACAAAAATGTACAGGGATTTGAAAATTCAGTATTGGTGGTCTGGTATGAAAAAGGATGTGGTAGAATTTGTGAATAGATGCATGACTTGTCAGCAGGTGAAAGCTGAACACCAGGTTCCATCAGGATTGTTACAACCAATAGCAATACCTGAATGGAAATGGGACCGCATTACAATGGACTTCGTCACAGGATTGCCACTCACCCGGAGTAAACACGATGCAGTATGGGTTATAGTGGATCGATTGACGAAGTCAGCACATTTTCTACCTGTCAAAACTGACTATTCACTGGATCGATTAGCAGAATTGTACATCCGAGAGATAGTCAGATTGCATGGAGTGCCTACATCCATTATATCAGATAGAGATCCGAGGTTTACATCTAGATTCTAGAAGAAGTTTCAAGAAGCCTTGGGTACTCGACTGAGTTTCAGTACAGCCTTCCATCCGCAGACAGACGGACAATCAAAAGGGTAATTCAGGTGCTTGAAGATATGCTCAGGAGTTGTGTGATTGATTTTGAAGGGAGTTGGGCGGATCATCTTCCATTAATTGAATTCGCCTACAACAACAGTTATCAGTCGAGCATAGTTATGGCACCGTATGAGGCACTGTATGGAAGGAAATGCAGGACTCCAGTATGTTGGACAGAGTTAGGAGAGGAAAAATTAGTAGGCCCAGACTTGATTCGACAAACTGAGGAGAAGGTGAAGAATATCAAGGACAGATTGAAAGTTGCTTCTGACCGACAGAAATCATATACAGATTTGAAAAGGAAAGAGATAGAATATGAAGTCGGTGAGAAAGTGTTCCTGAAAGTATCTCCGTGGAAGAAAGTGCTTAGATTTGGCAGAAAAGGTAAGTTAAGTCCTAGGTTTATTGGCCCATTCGAAATCATTGAACGTGTGGGACCAGTAGCCTACAGACTAGCTTTACCTCCAGAATTAGAAAAGATTCATAATGTGTTCCACGTTTCTATGCTGAGGAGATACAGATTTGATCCTTCCCACAGAGTTCAGGCCGAAAGTATTGAAATCCGACCAGACCTGACATATGAGGAGGAACCAGTGCAGATTTTTGATCGGGAGATTAAAGAACTAAGAAATAAAAGAGTTCCACTGGTAAACGTTCTCTGGAGGAATCACAATGTAGAAGAAGCTACCTGGGAGAGCGAAGAAACGATGAGACAACAGTATCCACAACTGTTCAATTGAGGTAATTTCGAGGACGAAATTTCTTAAGAGGGGAAGAATTGTAACATCCCGGATTTCGAATTATTAATTTTGCATATATGGATATAAAAATTTATGATATGAGGGGTGCAAAACGTAATTAAAAGTAATTTATGATATGATATAAAAATTTTGCATATATGGATATTAAAATTTATGGTTTCCAGGTGGACCAAATTGAACGGTCGAAACCGATGTACAAAGAAAACAGTGAAAAACTGAGATAGTGAGTATCGCGACCACTCACCGCGACCACAGATCGCGATGAGCTGCTCGCGATGAAAAATGGTGATTCTTGGCAGTGAGCACCGCGACCACAGGTCGCGATGAACTGCTCGCGATGAAAAAATGAAATTCGGGCAGTGAGCATGGCGACCACCAACGCGACCACCAACGCGACCAGAGCACCGCGAGGTGTGCTCGCGATGAAGGCGGTAGAGTTGCTCCAGTGCGCAACGCGACCACAGGTCGCGACGATCGAAATAATATAAAAAAAAAAGTTGGCTTCTCACAGAAGCCAACAAAACAGAACAGAGGAAAAGAGAGAGGGAGAGACCGAGAAAAAGAAGAAAGAAGAGAAAGAAGAAGAAGAAGAAAGAAAGAAGAAGAAGAAAGAAAGAAGAAGAAGAAGAAGAAGAAGAAGAAGAAGAAGAAGAAGAAGAAAAGAAGAGGAAGGAAAGAGAAGAGGAAAGTGAAGGAGAAAGAGAAAGGGAAGTAAAACGAAACCTAGAAACGCGATTTGTCGAAAGGAAACGGTATCCAGGTTGGTGTACACCCGTTTTCGAAATCTTTACAAAAAATATTAAGTATTTTTAGTTTGAATCTGTGATTTCTTTGAAGACTTTCATTTTTATGTATGTATATTATTTTCTTGGAATGATTTTATTGTTGATCGTATTTCGATTATTACGATTTCATTGAAATTCTTGTTTACGACTATCGTATGAATATTGTTTATTTTTCATGAAGACCTATGTTTGTTTGAATAATATATTTATTGAGTTGACCATTGATTGTAAATTATAGTGACTATTTGAAAATGTTTTATCGTAACGGCCCTAGGATACTTAGACATAGAAATGGATATAGGAGGTTGGTATACCAGCTGGGTTCAGTGAGCAGTACTGCACCGATATTGACATTGCTATTGATGATTTATTATGTACCTCCTCATGGATTCGTTCAGGGGTAGGGAGACACGTACCTCCTCATGGATTTGTCCTGGGGTAGGGAGACACGTACCTTCCTAAGGATTCATTCCTGGGATAGGGAGATATGTACCTCTCTAGGGTCCGAACCCTCGGTCCTAGAGTAGGGAGATATGTACCACTCTTAGGATTCGTCCTAGGGTGGGAGCTATGTTCGACAGACAGTCACTGTGGTCGAACGACCCATATTCCAGTCCTGGTTTATGTTGGGTATTCTAGAGGGACAGAATTGAAGTGATTTGAATAATGTGTTTATAAGTGAATTTCGAAATTGATTTTTATACGGTTATGATTATAAAATAAATTATTTATACGTTCTAGATTATGAATTGTGATGAGTTGTTTATATAGAAATGATTTGCATTGTAATATGTACCTATTTGATTATATTGTGCCATTTTGTTTATTAAGTAAAGTTATTTATGAGTTTAATAAATGAGTTTAGTGTACACCCACTAAGCTATATGCTTAGCGCGTTAGTTGTTTTTATAACGCGTAGGTAACAGGGATCTCGAAGGACAGCAAGAGTAGAGTGGAGGTACCTGCAGATTGAAAAAGTCAGAGTCTCGACCGTTATTGGGTAGTTATAACATTTTGTATGTTATATTTGGATTCGCATGCATATACAGAAGTCTGTACATTCGATATATGTTTTGTAAATAATATTATGGTTTCTATTTTTATTTGTATAGGTTTGTAAATATTTAATTTATAAATTATTATATTTTGTTTGAAAAGTTGCACTAAACGGCAGAGTGCGCATTGGTTTTGAAAGTGGATATAGAAGTGTTATTATTAAATTGTGTTGGATTTATTTTGTTGAAAACAGGTTTTGAAAAATCCGAAAAATAAAGGAAACTCTGCCGAAATTTTTGAAAATATGATTTGATGGGCTCACTCGAATATGTTTTTAAAGTATAAACTATGAGGTTTTCCAATGGTTTAAAAATTTATTTGATGGGCTCACAATGGTTTGAAAATTTATAAAGTGAATTGAGAAAGTTTTGAAAACCCGGTAACACTCCCTGGGTCGGTCCAGTCGGGTCGGGTCAGGGGGTGTTATATATACGATAATCAAACGTTTTCTAAAACTCCCTTCAATTGGTATCAAAGCAATTGGTTATAAGTTTTTGTATAAATGCAAAAGAAAAAAAAAACCTACATATTTCTTATTTTTTATTTTTCTTATTGATTGTTGATCTATTGATATATTATTGTATAGGCACAAATCTATAATGTATGATTTGTTTTATTGTTATATGATTTGATGTATGATTATAAAATCATAATTGATCGTTAATTGTATGGTGTCATGGGTTCTGTTTTTCGTTTTTTTTTTTTTGTTAAAGCCGAATCTGTTATTGGCTATTTCGTACTTCTTGTGATTAACTGATGTAGAACCATAGCAAACAGAAAACGATTCAAAAATCGGTGGAAAGAAGAGATCCAGACGAAGACAACCGCACACGGCATCAAACAAGAAGCTCGGACGCTCCCTCACCTTCCGCCGCAAGTCGACTGTGCGACAAACCCGAAATAAGGCAATGCACTTGTGCGTAAGGAACTATCATGGCACATTTTGTGGCTATTCTTGTGGAATGTATTTTGGGACTGACCTAGCCTACCTAGGCACTCTCAAGTTAAGTTCATGAATTCTGAAACGATGGATCACACTCATAAAGGACTTAATTGATATGTCAATTAAATGTCCTGACTAAACAAAAGCGATGGTTGGATAATATAAGAATAAAGAGTTATTCTAGCGTATTATCGGATTGAGAATGTTTCAATCTAATATGCAGGGATTTGACCTAGCCTACCTAGGCACTTACCAGTGGGATGTTGGATTATTGTGGCATAGTAACTAATTTTAGGGATTTTTAAGTTCATTAAAATATGTTCATACATCATGTTTAATTTTATGCCGAACTATAGCATTTGATATGATTGTATGAATGAATGATATTAATTTAGATTTATGTCTTTAAATATCAGCAATGTCTTCTGCTTTATTTTTCTCGCAAACGAAACATTAACCGAGATAACTATATTAAGTGGAACACAACGTGAACGCAATCATGGTCTGCAAAGACCTTAAATCTGTGCTTATGAAGGAAATTCCTCCAAAGCCTGTAACCAACGCATGACGAGTTACCAAGGGTAAAGACCGGCAAAGCAAATGTTGCTAAGCCATCTTCTTCTGGTTTTAAAAAGACGAAGAGGTTTACTGGTAAAGTAAAGGCTAAGCCCAAAATATAGAGCACCATGACTGACTAAGCAAAAGGGAATTGTTTCCATTGCAAATAGGTTAGTCATTGGAAGATGAATTATCTTCAATACCTCGAGGATCTCTCCAATAAGAAGAAAGTGAAAAGTAAATCAAATTTACTTATCATTAAATTTTGTTTAGTGGAAGATGATTCTTTACCTTAAATAGTAGATTCAGAGACCACTAACTATTTTTGCTCTTCTTTACATTGGAATGATTATTGGCAAAAGCTGGAGGAGGGGTCCTTCACTATGTGCGTTGGATCAGGGGATGTCGTTTCAGTATGAACAGTAGGAGTAGTTAGACTACAAATAAATAATTATTTTCTTTTATTAAACAATGTTTGTTTCATTCATAGATTTATAAGGAATTTGATTTCTGTATCTAGAGTACTTAAAAGAGTTTCATAAAGTTTCTTTTAATGATAAATCAGTTATCATTTCAAGAAAGAGAATGAATATTTGTTCTGGAACGATAAAAAATAAATTGTATGTTTTAAGACCGTTAATTCATACAACACTGCTTAATACTGAATTGTTTAAAGTTGAAAAAACCTAAAACAAAGTGACAAAAGATTTCTCCAGCTGATGACACGTATCTGTGACATCTAAGACTTGGACATATAAACCTTGATAGAATAAACAGATTAGTAAAAAGCGGATCTTTAAGTCAGTTAGAGATCGGTACTTTACCTATCTGTGAATCTTGTCTGAAGGGTAAGATGACCAAGAGACCTTTTACAGGAAAAGGGATTAGAGCCAGCCACTTGAGCTTATATATTCAGATGTCTGCGGACCTATGAGTGTTAAAGCTAGAGGTGGTTATGAGTATTATGTCACATTTATTGATGACTATTCTAGATATGCATATGTTTACCCAATGCAATGTAAGTCGGAAACCTTTGAAAGGTTCAAAGAGTTCCGAGCTAAAGTTGAAAATCAATTAGGCAAAACAATCAATTTTCTACGATCGGATCATGGGGGTGAGTATCTCGACCAAGAGTTTGAAGACTACATGGTTGAACATGAGATCGTATCCCAACTTACAGCTCCAGGAACACCATAGCATAATAATGTTGCGGAGAGGAGAAATATGACCCTGATGGAAATGGTGAGATCTATGATTAGTTTCTCATCATTATCATATTCCTTTTGGGGATATGCACTACGAACAGCGACTAACATACTGAATGTAGTTCCATCCAAGTCTGTTCTTAAGACTCCCCTAGAGTTGTGGAATGGTCATAAAACTAGTTTACGACATTTTCACATATGGGGATGTCCAGTACATGTACTAAAGAACAGACGTGGAAAGCTAGAACCTCATTAACAAGTATGTTTATTTGTAAGGTACCCAAAGGAAACACGAGGTGGATTTTTTTATAATCCACAAGAAAACAAAGTGTTTGTATCGACAAACACAATGTTTCTTGAGGAGGATTATATGAGTAATCATAAACCTCGTAGTAAGATTGTGTTAAAGGAGCTAGAACATGGTACGACCAGTGCTCAGTCAACAAGAGTTGTTGATGATGTTATTATTCTATAAACATCTGATAGTCAGATGATTCCTAGTCAGGATACACTACAGCCTAAACGTAGTAGAAGGGTTGTTCGACAACCGGATCGCTACTTAGGCATTGGAGAGGCACAGGGTGTCATTTCTTATGATAGTGTGGATGATCTATTGACATTTAGACATGCAATGGAAGATTCTGACAAAAGAGGAATGGCTTAAAGCCATGAATCTTAAGATGGAGTCCATATACTCCAACTCAGTCTGGGAACTTATAGACTTATCAGATGGGATAAAACCTATAGGATGTAAGTGGATCTACAAGTGTAAGAAAGGAGTAGACGAAAGGTAGAAACCTTCAAGGCAAGACTAGTGGCTAAGGGTTACACCCAGAAGAAAGGCATTGATCATGATGAAACCTTCTTGCCAGTAGCTATGTTTAAGTCTATTAGGATACTCTTATCCATAGCTGCCTATTTCGATTAAGAAATCTGGCAAATGGACATCAAGACTGCATTCTTGAATGGCAATCTAGACGAGAGCATCTATATGATGCAACCAGAGGGATTCGTATCCGAAGATCAAGAGCAAAAGGTTTGCATATTACAAAGGTCTATTTATGGACTTAAGCAAGCATCTAGATATTGAAATATTAGATTTGATACTGCGATCAAGACCTATGGTTTTGAGCAAAACGTTAATAAGCCTTGTGTATACAAACGCCTCATTGACAAGAAAGTAGTTTTCTTGGTCCTTTACGAAGATGATATCTTACTTATTGGGAATGACGTAGGAACATTGTTAGAAGTAAAGGGTTGGCTTACTAACCAATTCCAAATGAAAGATTTGGGAAAGGCAAGTTATGTTCTTGGGATCCAATTAACAAGGGATCATAAGAACAAACTGTCAGCGCTGTCTCAGACATCATATATTGACAAGATACTTGTGCGATTGTCCATGCAGAACTCCAAGAAAGGTAGTTTACCTTTAAGGCATAGAGTTCACTTGTCTAAGAAACAGTGTCCTAAGACACCTCAAGAAATTGAGGATATGAGACGGATTCCCTAGGCATCCGCAATAGGTAGTCTTATGTATACTATGTTATGCACAAGACAAGACATCTGCTTCGCAGTGGAAGTAGTCAGTAGATATCAGTCCAACCCAGGATTGAATCACTGGGTTGCTGTTAAGCATATTCTCAAATATCTTCAGAGAACGAGAAACTATATGCTTGTATATTCTCATCCGAATTTGATTCCATTGGGATATACATATTCTGACTTTCAGTCAGCCAAGGATTCAAAGACGTCTGGGTCAGTATTCACCCTTGGTGGTAGAGCCATAATTTGGAGGAGTCTCAAGCAATCTTGCATTGCTGATTCCACCATGGAAGCCGAGTATGTAGCAGCTTGTGAACCAGCTAAGGAGGCTGTTTGGCTCCGAAAGTTCTTGAGTGATCAAGAAGTTGTTCCAGATATAGATAGGCCCATGACACTTTATTGTGATAATAGTGGAGTTATGGCCAATGCTAAAGAACCAAGAAGTCATAAAAGAAGGAAGCATATAAAGAGCAAATATCATCTCATCAGAGAGATAGTGCAGTGAGGAGACGTGGTCGTGATGAAGATTGCGTCGCAAGATAACTTGGCTGATCCATTTACGAAGACCTTGACGGCTAAAGTGTTTCAATGTCACCTAGATGGTCTAGGATTACCAGACATGTCTCATCTCTTTAGTGCAAGAGGGTGATTGTTAGGATTTATGCCCTAAAGCTTGTAATTGTAAATGGTTAAAGACTTAATAAGAATTATTCAGATTATCATTCAAGTTTATGAATGTTCTATATTCAGTGGTACATTCGTATTTTGTAAGAACATCCTAGATTACAAGGTGTAATTTCAGAATGAGTATCTAATGGTCATATACAGAGATGATTCATTTTGAGACATGCAATCTAAAGAGTCTGTAAAGAGCGAACAACGCTGGGTACTTTATTTGTGATTGATCTACTGCTGCAGTCCATTATATAAAGTACAGTGGTCTTATCCTAGACCACTCATGTAGTTGACATAAGAATTGAGGCACCTTATATGATGAGATCATATAGGACTGGACTACGATTTATATAAATCTCTCACCAAGATCCGTTAGTAGATGAGATTCATATATCATCGATAAACGATGGCTATTTATAGGTAATCTTAATCCTGAGTATCTTATCGACTCTTTCAGGTTGGATCATGACTTTTGATTTACCATGAGTGAGGTTGATGTGAATCTCGACCAATACCTCCATATCTTAGAGTTGCGGTTTGGCTTGTGGCTGGGAAGGTGTGAACACAATAGTGAAATCCACTCCATCTTGATTGAAGTAAATGATTAGTTCCCTTAAGGGTTGATTCGGGGTTTAAACGATTATGAGCGCTCTCATTCTTCCGTGAGGAAGATATGATTTAATTGTTCAATAGAAAATCAATGGTACTTAAAGGAAAAGATATTCCTAGAGGGGTATAACAGACTTTATGACCCAGCTCTAGTTATGAAATATTTGTGGAGGATCACACTATATGCAATTAGCTATATCAATGGACACTGAGACTTTAGATTGTATAAACACGTCTACAGTTCTGAGAGTGCAGCCTCAGGTTTTTAGTGGAATAACTCCGAGGTTAATAATCGTGAAATATTAATTAAAGAGTTTTAATTAATATTACTAAGTATTATTGGAGCTCACACTGTGGGTCCATTAGGTCTCCATGCAAGCCCTTATGGTTGTCGGTAACAAGGGTCATGGTAGAATTAAAATAATTAGATTATTTTAATAGTCTAAAAGGTCACAGGAAATAGGATTAGGAATCCTATTTTGACTTGGTCAAACTAAAACCCTAAAGAGCTACTATATAAGTGTTATATAGCTAGAAAAAAAATACCTAACACATAAGTGAGAAACACAAGAGGATTCGACCACCAAAGAGTGAAGAAAGAAAAAAAAAAGTTTTTTTCTTACTCTTCTTTTTCTTGCAGGTGCAGCCAACAATAGGGAGAAAGGGTTCTCCGTTCATTTTTCACGTGACCTCCATCTCTTGCTGTGATGTGCCCACACACACGTCTTCAGACCGCGGGTCATAGCTCGGAAGATCTGGTGGTATATCGAGGAATCAGAAAAAGGTATGTAGTTCATGAAATCTTTCTCTGCGTACATACAGGAACTCGTTACTGATTGAAAAATAGTTTTTCAATTAAAAAGAAAATTTTTGAAACCTAATTTCGCATGTTATACGATAATCAAGCGTTTTCTAAAACTCCCTTCAATAAGGTGCCTTTATTCTCATATCAACTATATGAGCAGTCAGGATAAGACCACCGTACATTACAGAATGGACCACAGTAGTAAATCAACCACAAACAAAGTACTCACCTTTGTTTGCTCTTTACAGACTCTTTAGATTGCATGTCTCAAAAAGAATCCTTTTGTAAATGACATTCATAAACTCAATTTGAGATTACATCTTTCAATCTTGGATGTTACATACACAATATATATAAATGTATGAATATAAATAAAAATATTTTTATTCGAATGAAGAACTATTACTTTTATTTATATATAATTACATTTATATTTACAAAGGCATAAATCTCAACACGAATTACACGTACTGCATTAGGATGATGGTGGATTGTTGCAATACCACTAAATGGAAGCATGGGTCATGGTGCCTATACAAGGCTTGGTGGGTGATACCAATTCAAACGCAAGGCATGTTAAGTGGCATGACCTTACGGCAGACTTGAGCATTGCTAGTTGCTACGATGGACTTAGCTTATGCCGTGGGCTGATTTCCTATGAGGGGCTGCGGGCTTTTGCATATGTGTGCGGCACACATATGCAGATAAATGTATGTGTAGGTGCATGTGTGGCTGAACAAGCTTGTAAGAGGCAGTTATGGGCAGTTATGTTGGGATTTATAACCTAAAACTTGTAAATGTAAACGACTAAGGACTTAATAAGAATTATTCAAATTATCATTCAAGTTTATAAGTGTTTTATATTCAGTATTACATTCATATTGTGCAAGAATATCCTAGATTGCAAGATGTAATATCAGAATGAGTATATGAAGGTCATATACAGACAAGATTCATTTTGAGACATGCAATTCAAAGAGTCCGTAAATAGCGAATAAAGCTGGGTACTTTATTTGTGATTGATTTATTGTTGCGGTCCATTATGTATAGTACCATGGTCTTATCCTAGACCGCTCGTGTAGTTGACATGAGAATGGAGGCACCTTGTTTGATGAGATTATATAAGACTGGGCCACAATTTATATAAATCTCTCACCAAGATCCATTAGTACATGAGATTCATATATATATATATATATATATATATATATATATATCGATAAACGATGGCTATTTATAGGTGATCTTAATCCTGAGTGTCTTATTGAGTCCTTCAGGTTAGATCGTGACTTTTGATTTACCATGAGTAAGGTTGATGTGAATCTCAACCAATACCTCCATATCTTGGAGTTGCAGTTTGACTTATAGCTGGGAAGGTGTGAACAAAATAGTGGAATCCACTCCTTATTGATTGAAGTAGATGAGTACTTCCCTTAAGGGTTAATTCAGGGCTTGGACAATTATGATACCTCTCTTTCTTCTGTGAGAAAGACAGGATTTAATTGTTCATTATAGAATCAACGGTGCTTAAAGGTAAAGATATTTCTAGAGAGGTATAACGGACTTTATGACCCAGCTCTAGTTATGAACTACTTGTGGAGGATCACACTATATATAAATAGTTATATCAATGGATGCTGAGACTTCAGATTGTATAAACACGCCTACAGTTCTGAGAGTGTAGCTTCGGGCTTTTAGTAGAATAACACCGAGGTTAATAATCGTGAAATATTAATTAAAGAGTTTTAATTAATATTACTAAGTATTATTGGAGCTCAAAACTATGGGTCCGTTAGATCCCCTTGCTAGCCCTTATGTTTGTAAGTAACGAGGGTCACGGTAGATTAATTGGATGGTCCAATTAATAGCGTTACGAAAGTAATACGATTTAATTAAAAAAGAATAATTAAATAATGTGATTATTTAATTAATTAAATAGTTAATAAAATAATAGAAATTATTAATTATTAATTCTATTTATTAAATAGGAGGTTGCGGAATCAAACTGTGACAGGGACAAAGGAATTCAAATAATATGATTATTTTAATAGTCCCAAAGATCACAGATTCAAGTCTTTAGGGGGAGACTAAAATAAAATAGGATTTAGAATCCTATTTGACCTGATCAAATTAAAACCCTAAAGGGCTAGTATATAAGAGTTATATGTCTAGAAAAATTGACCTAACCAATGCAGAAAAAGAAAAGAGAGTTCGGCTAAGGCAAAAAGAGAAAAAAGAAAAAGAAAAATTTCTAACTTTTCCCTTTCTTACAGGATTTAGCCAGCCCTAGAGAGAAGAAATTCTCTGTCCATTCTTTTCCTATGACCTTCATCTCTTACCGTGACGTGCCCACACTCGCGTTGTCAGACCGCGGGTCATAGCTCGGAAGATCTGGTGGTAGATCGAAGATTCAGAAAAAGAAAATCAAGAAAAAGGTATGTTGTTTCACAAATCTTTTTCTGCGTTTATAGGAACTCATTCCTAGTTGGAAAAATTATTTTTCAAACAAAGAAAATTTTTGAAATCTAATTCCGCAAGTTATGTGATAATCAAATCTATTCTAAAACTCACTTCAAGTTACGGCGGTTCCCTTAGTAGATGAGTGCCTTTGTGCCAGCAAGTGTTGAATGCTGATGTGTTGTAGCATACTGGTTGGTGCCAGCATGTCTAACAAAGTCTAATGTATGGCTGGTACCAGCAAAGCCTTAGGCAGTTGGAACTATTAACTGCTGATGTGTATATGCACCGCTTAAAATATATATGGTTGTATATTTTATGCAGAGACACTAGTGTGTGTGGTGATCCTACAAGTATTGTAAAAAGTGTTCAAAATTGCTAATAAAATGTGCATTGGGTTGGGAGTGGTCTCTTGTAAATTCTTGCTGTAGTGTAGGCTGTGTGCAGTATTGTGTGGCTGTGCGCGAGAATTGCAGTACATTGTGTGCAATTGTGCGTGTTGTTGTGTGCGTACTATTGTGTGTGAGAAAAAAATAGTATAAAAATTATAATTTAATTTATTAGAGAATTTCAAGTCTAGGCCAAACCCATTTGCCTTAATTAATCAATGTTGTTGAATTAGTTTGACCTAATTAGTCACCTAATTAACTCTTGTGCATGATTTGTTCTTCAATGTAATTAGGGATGATAGCGGATTGGGTTCGAACGGGTTTGGCCAAATCCAAATCCGAACTCAAACCCATATTAATTTTTCACACCCAAATTTACATAGAAACTATGAAATTATCTAGGTTCCTATTCGGATTTACACCCATGGGTTCGGATTTGGCTTTACATCCATGGGTTTGATTTACACCTGCACAACCCACGAACCCACAAAATTTTACGGTTTTGCTGGTTCAGGTTTGGACCCATGAAATAAAAATTATTTTTTAAAATAAAATAAAAATATATTAAATTATTTTCAAATTTCAAGATTTACCATATTTAAATTTATAATAAAAAAATAAAATAGTAAGGATATTTATAATAATCTTAAAATCTATAACAAGTACATAAAAAAAAAAAAAGAAGAAGAAGAAGAGGCTCTTTCAATTTTTATTGAGGTCCAATGTAGCAGAGAAGGTAGTTCCAGGGAAAGAAAAATAAATTAGTTGTGGTAGGTTGCTTTGTAGTGCATTATGGAAGCATCTCATCTCAATTTTATGGTCAATTGGTATTAAATTTTGTAGTAGTTAGTCAATCTAGTTAGTTTTAACTATTAAAAGGGGATTTTAGTTTTTTTATATTATTTTTTATTTTTTAAATTAATTTAAAAATTAAAAAATATTACATATTGTTACATATGGTTAAAAAATAAAATAAAAAATCGTAAAAATTTTTAAACTATTCTTCTATAACGTTACGCGTTCAATTATATAACATTAGATAACTGTTTAACGTGACAACAAGTGTAAAACCACAGGCCACAGCCCACATTTATAAACGGTCAAAGCTATGCTAGTGTATTAGTTAAACACATTGCGACTTGGGATTTTTTATGGGTGTGATTGGTCATTTTGCTAATTGCAACCAACTGCCCCAAATAGATAGCATCCAAAATAGGGATACACAAACAAAACTATATTTGTCAGCGCCAATCCACCAACCGCCAGTTTCAGTTTCAAAGATATTCTTTTCACTCACTAAAACGCGTCACACTCTCTCCCAACTCCCAAATATCCATCACCCCATCGTATATAATATATCCATTACATTCCCTCAGGCCTCAACCCAACTCCCACGCACTACAATCCAACATCGTCCGCGCACTATATTATATTCACGTGTAGTCCGCACACTATATTATATTACGTAACATAATTTAATTTAGAATCACTTCAATACATGGATTATATAATTTTTTTTATTTATCTTTTTAATTATTATAATGTATCATGAATGATATTTTTCTTTAATTTATACTGAAAAAAGTAAATTTTTTAATTTAAAAATTGATTTTTTAAATAATTTTATAAAAGTTATACTATATAAAATAGTGTAATTAAATTGATTCATCATTGATGTGGTGAAAGTAACTTTTAAAACAATTTCATTGGTTAATTGTACATGTCATATAATATTATATTATTTTTTAAAAAAAAAAAATTAAACCATTACAATACTAATTATAAATCTGTCTCAACTTGTAAAAATCAATTATTAAACGTACTGTTCAAATATCAATTATCCATATATGCCAGTAAACGTGCATGGTGAAATTTTAATCGCGTGGAAGAAAAATTTACTAATTGACTAAAATTATGAGTGAATGTGCTATACTATGATATTATTAAAAAGAGTGTATATAGCTGTATGTATTAAAAACATATCGGATTTATTATACAAAAAAGAGTGTATACAGCAGTATGTATTGAAAACATATCTGATTGGATATTATATGTGTTAAATATCATAGATTAATAGTATCATTGTAAAAGCTTTATAAAACTTCATCTATTGAAAAATTTCTCCAAGTGGCTAAAAACAAAGCGCAATCTTAAAAACAAAAACAACACAAAACTCTGAAAATAGCAACTCTTTTACGTACAGCTCACAAGTCACATGCTCATAGCCCATCAGAAACCAAATTAAACACCCCCTAAAAGTTCACACTTTTCCCTGGAAAAAGAAGAGAGTTACAGCATGATTCTTTCCGTTTTCTTTGCTATGTTCTTGCCGTGCGCCGGCATGAGCCCGGTCTTCATCGTCTACTTCTGCCTCTTGTGGCATGCTAGCAACAATACGAACAGGAACGACTACAGATCGCAGGCGGTGATGACGGCTGAGGTGAAGGGGCTGTCGGCGACGTACCTGGAGAAGCTGCCGAGGATCACCGGGAAGGAGCTGGTGATGGGGTCGGAGTGCGCGGTGTGTCTGGACGAGATCGAGAGCGAGCAACCGGCCAGGCTGATTCCGGTTTGCAACCATGGCTTCCACATCCAATGCGCCGATGCTTGGCTCTCCGACAACCCGGTCTGTCCCGTTTGTAGAGCCAATCTCGACTCTCAGTTCTTCGATGCTTTAGAGAATCCATGTTAAAAATTAAATTTACTTCTTTAAGGGTACAAATGTTTTTTTTCTTCTGATTTTAATATGAATTTTCCCTTTTTTTTTTTTTTTTTTTTTGTTTGCAATTAACTATGTTATATTTCCATGGATGCCTTCGATGGAAATATTCTGTTTCTTTTTTTCCTCCATTTGTTTCTTCCTTTTCTGTGTGTGGAGATGAAGTGGCATTTTCCAGTTTACAAAGTCGAGTTTCGAAATCGAATTCAATGAATATACAATGAAAGATTCATAATGTCGCCAAAATCTCGAATCTTTCAAATATATTTAGAATATTATGGATATTGATAGATGAAATAATGAAGATTAATCGATCAGGTAGGGTAGGGAGGTATATGATTCACTTGTTTGATTCCCGAGTCCGATCAGATGACTTTCCTTTTCATTTTTTTTTTTAGGGCATCACAGTCGCCGTCAGCATGATCAAAATTTCCCGCATAAATTAATTTTTGGTTAAGAAGCAGCAAGAAAACGCGACACCAGCCAGCCTGCGTTCAACACGGTTGCGCCACGTCACGGCATAAAACCAAAACAAGAGAACAAAGATTTCATTTCATGGTTTGTTGAATTTACGAGATAGTCCCTCCTGCACTGCAGTGGCGGTGGTAGTCCTCCAGTGAGGCGCTGTGCATGGAAGACAAGTGGCGGCAAGCTGCGAAGTTTACATCCACTGTTGCAAATTGTAGTGCGGCGCGGTGTGTGAGAGGCTGTGAGCGAGGACAGACTTCTGCGAAGGAACTCCATCGTAGATGGAGCCAGTGCCCCATCAATCTGGTCCCATTGATGAACAGCAGATTCACTTCCTGAATTTTTTTTTTTTAGTGATCTTGTTAGGTGGAAATTTAATGCACTTTATCTCCACCATTCATTAATGTTAAATGACACTTACTTTTCTTTTTTAATTTTTTTTTCAATATGATCTTTACCGTTTCTCAAAATTGACGGACGGTAGCGATCTATTTTAAAAAAATTATAATTTTTTTTAATTAGGGGTAATTTTATCATTTTAAGCAAAATTCTTACAGAATTTATTAACAGTACGTTACTAACTTATAATTAAGGTTAAACTCATAATTTTATTGTAATATGACCAAATATCAATGTACTCCAGAGCATTTTGCCTTTTTTTTTTACTCGAAAGAGCGTCATTTGAATTCAAATTCTCAATTTTGTTGAGAAATAATATAATGGTAACCATATGACCAAAAAATAATACATCTACCTGAAATTTGTTAAATTACACATATAATTAAAATTTAAAGAAACTCATATTACACTCCCCTACGTTAAGTTTGATTGTTAAAAAAATAAAAAGTAAAAGAAGAAGTAAGAGATTTATAGTGGATCCACCACGAACCGCAAGCTAGTACAGTTAACTGTCATACTTTTTATAAATTTTAATTACGATTATAATTTAATAATTATTTATTTTAACCAGATTATGTTTGGGACACAAAATGTCCACGTTTTTGTTTTGTTGAGATAGTGTGCAAGCATTAACAATCACTACAAGAAAAACAGTCTTCTACCACGGCCAATGCCCGTGGTAGAAGTGTATCCACCACGGGCAGAGCGTCCGCTATGGAGGAAGGAGTGATAGAAAATGCCGCTTTTCCATCACGGGCAATGCCCGTGGTGGATAATGTAATTAACAACAGACACAGCCCGTGGTGGATAATGTAATTGAAAACGGGCATAGCCCGTGGTGGATAATGTAATCAACAACGGGCATAGCCCGTGGTGGATAATATAATTGACAACGGGCACAGCCCGTGGTGGATAGTGTAATGTACAACGTGCGCAGACCGTTGTGAATAAAATAAATACAACGGTTTTTGCCCGTTGTTAACAATTTATGAACAACGGGCAATGCCCGCGATTATATCATATTCATAACGAGCTTTGACAGTTGTTAAAATTTTAGCGACAACGGAGATTGCCCGTGGTTGATGCCTTTTTTTATTTTATAAAAAAATTATTTTAATTTAATTAGTAGAATGAAATTTGGTTGTTTCTTATAAAATCAAGTAATAAATTTAAATAATTGAACATTAACACCCAAAACATTACAACAAAATAAAATTAACATTAATTTACAACAAAATAACACAACATTCTAATTAAAATACTCAAGTTCTAATATTATATTCATACCTTACAATAAAATAACACAAAATTCTAATTAAAATACTCAAGTTCTAATATTATATTCACACACCACAATAATTTGTGAATTGTAACTGTGTCATAACTTACAAAAATAAATAAAATCCTAATATGTAATATATTTTGAAGGCCAAGCAATATAAGTACCCCTAGCATCTTCAAGTACATGTAGCTCACTAGTTGGGCGACACAAAGGTACTTTTCTTACCAATATCTTCTTTACAGCGATTTTCCAATGATCCGGACCAAGAATCATATGATGAACTAATGTTTGGGGATTAGTGCATTCAATTTCAGCTTCTGCCACTACCTCTCCACTACCAATCCAATGTAATAACTTGCATTTTTTACCCTTTTGAGATGAAGTATCTACTTCATTTATGGAAACCGCAGGCGTTGACTAACATAACCAGAAAAAAATAGGTATTAAAATAAAATATATCTTGACTACTACTATACAATTTTAACTAATATTTTGTGAATAAAATATTACCTTTAAAGAAGATTCAATAATTTTTGCAATTTCATTACTTCCTTGCCTATTTGATGCACTTGAATATTGTCTCTACCAAAAAAACAAGTATTTTTTTGAGCTAATTTCGGTTTAATATCATATAAGAAATAATGCAGCATAACAGTAACATAAAAAACGACTAAATCTTAGAACAATAAATAAAAATGTTATTGGAATGAACAAAATCTGAAACATTTACCTGATGCAAGGTAGAAGACGTTAATCTTCCTTCAACTACTGATATATAATTAGTCTGAAATTGAAATGTACTTAAGATCAAATTATAATATCATTTAATATAAATTAAAGTAGTAGCATAATCTAAGTAACATTACCTGCATAGTTAACAAAGCAGATTTCATTTCAGCCACTTGTTGCCTTAGAGTTTTCATCTCTTCTTGAAGCTGAGTTGTAGTTTGTTTACCAATCACAGCTACCTGTACTCTAGTTGGTGTTACACCAAATCCCAGTCCACGAACGCGCCCTCGATGCTCATTTCCTAAAACTTGAGATACTGCATCCTCTCTAATTATTGTTGTCTTATCCAAAGAAATAGCCTCCATTTGTTTCTAAATGTCATGATAAATAATAATGATATCACAATAACTAAGAAAAAATAATAAATAATTTATAACACAATATAAAAAATAAACAAATGAGCCAAATCATACAATTTTTTCTCCAACATTTTCATTCACCGGCATCCCATCTTTATGTTTATGTCCAGCTATCCAAGTCTCCACTCTATCCACTTCTTCAGAATCTTCATTTGCTTCCAATTTTGCAAGCCTCTATATATATATATATATATATATATATAAACACATTATAGTTATTATTCCCTTTTTTTTTCACTCCTTAAAAATGATGCTACTAAATAATAGTTTGGAAAAAAGTTTTACCAATTCTTCACGTAGTCGTGCCATTCCTTTACGACTAGTTGTTTGTGGAGTGTCATTCTTTTTCGCCAACTCAGAATAATGTCTACTTATTCCCTACAACAAAAAGAAAGTAAATCAAATAAATTTATAACATAATTTGGCTTCAAATTAACTGTATTAAGACTTACATCAAATTCTGAAGACAATCGAAATTTCACAAACTTTATCCATTCTTCATCATCAACAATGTTATCTGGCCTTAATATTTGGATCGCTCTTGTTGCCCCAGGACCAGGAGGAACACTTCTAACTTTCTTTGTTATCTTACTTTTATATTGTCGCCAACAATTACACATTGATGAAAGTACATAATCCTTACCAATGTCATCCAACCCAAATTTAGTCTGCATTTTTAAATAATGTTCTCAAAAAGTATTCACAATAATATATTGGAAAGAATTGAATAAATAAAATACGAAGTTCTGTACCTTTGTAGTTTCCCACACACTGTTTTTTAAAATCTCGGGTACCTCTGGCCAACTTTTATAAGTTATTGGTATCAATTGAGTGACAAGAGTCCCACAAAATGTACTTAGTACTATCGAACCATCTCCAACTGGCTGGCCGAACTCATTAAAACCAATACCCATTTCCTTAGCCTTTGCAATTTTATTTGAATCGAATCGGTTTTTGCCTCTCCCCTTTCTTTTCTTTGATCCGGTCTCATTATCAGTCACAGTTGGAGTACTAATACCTCCTTCGTTTGACATCTGAAAATAACTGAAACAAAAAAAAAAAGAGTAAAAAATAAGGAAATAGACATGCAAATAACTTTTCACTTCTATACAATTAATATATATTAAAAGAACAATAAGATTTAATACTACAAAATATAATCTTATACCGACCACATTATTACATTTTATGACTTTCAAATATACAACACTCTCAAATCCAATGAAAATTTACTGCATTACCAATTGTACTATGAATCTCAATTTATGGTTATAAGTTCCATAGCTGCTTCCAATCATAACATACTACATCCATCAGCATTTACTAGAAAAAAAAACACAAACTTTTGGGATAATTATCGATAATGAGGATGATGCAAGCAAATAATGAGGTACATATAATTTATATTGAATAATATTTAAATAGACAAGAGTTACACATAAAGGTTTCACTAAAAAAATAAGCATACATACTAGATTTGTACAACCACATCCTCACAATCTATTCGAGCATAATCCTCGCAATCATCTATACTAGAGTCAAGTTGAGATACATCTAATGGTGTAGAAGATCTATAAGCATGTTCATCAAACTTCTCTAGATCATGAAATCCCCTTGGAGGAGCTTTTAAGACAACATACCAATTAGATGTATCATTTTCCCTAGAGTAAAACACTTGTGTTGCTTGAGAAGCTAAAATAAATGGATCTCTATCAAATTTATTTACACGTGGGTGAAGATTAACTAGTGTGAACCCATCTTCAACTCTAACATCACTTCCACAGCTTACCCAATCACATTTAAATAACGGGACACGAAATGCAGAAAAGTCTAAAAGTAGAATTTCCCTTAAAACCCCGTAGTAAACCATTTTTTTAACAACTTGGGTGCCGTTTCTTGCATTGATTGTGCAAACAGTTTCCGCCTCAAGGGAAACACCACTATCTTGTGTAGATTTCTCACTATCTACTGTGCAGTATCGTTTCCCATTGACAACAAAGCTTGTGTATGATGTTACTTGCATTGTTGGTCCAATTGCTAGCCATTTTAAAGTGTTTGAAATATTCAAACTACTTGCTTCAATAATGACCTGTTTACACATATTAAGGGTAAGTTCATTAAGGTGTATGAGAAACAACAATTAAAATTGGAACACCATTATCAAAAAGGTTGTAAACCTAACCTTAGCTTTGAACCATGCTGAAAAAGTTAATGCATGCTTCTTTTGTAGTAAAGTGGGTTTACTTGCAAGACTTGAATCTAAATGTTGAAGCTCTTCAAGGTGAGCACTAAAATGAATTAAATAATAAAATAAAATTAGAAACTAATTTTAAATTCTTAATTATATTTAAACTATGTAAAAAATTTCTTTGCGGTACTTACTTTATGTATGGTTCCACTTCTGCACTGTTAAACAATATATAACGATATGCAATGTGTAGCATGTCAGAAGATAAAGTAATTGATGTGCCTGTAGAAATGGGATGTCCTTCGACTACATTTTCATACACGACATCCTCATTTCTGTTATGTTTATCACCGACAATTGCCGCTTGTGGTATATACATACTACAAAATTGCATGCATTCATCTGCTAAATAGCATTCTGCTATGCATCCTTCTGGTCTTGCATGATTTCTTACATGTGCTTTCAAAACCTTCATAAACCTATAAGATAAATAAATAAATATATAATATGCTTGTTACTTGTCAAAAACTAAACAAAACATATTATATCGTCCTAAATGCTAGAGAATTACCTCTCAAAAGGATACATCCAACGATATTGAACTGGTCCACATAATCGAGCTTCTCTCGTTAAATGGATTGTAAGATGAACCATAATATCAAAGAAAGAAGGAGGAAAATATCTTTCAAGCATGCATATGGTGACTGCAACTTCATCCTCTAATGATTCTAACATACTTTTATCAATCACTCTTTGACAAATGTCATTGAAAAAGGAACACAACCGAAATATGGCAACCCTCGGCCCTTTAGGCAAGATACCTCGTATTGCTACTGATAGCAATTGTTGCATTAAAACGTGACAATCATGAGACTTGAGTCCAACTATCTTACAATCACTCAATGAGATGCAGTTGCTTATGTTTGAACAGTAACCATCAGGCATTTTTAAATTAAACAACCGTTTGCAAAAGAGCTGTTTCTCTGCCTTTGATAGAGTGTGCGGTGCTGCAGGTAGATAAAGTTTATCTCCACACACTTTGACATGTAGCTCATGCCTAATGCCAAAGTCTTGTAAATCTCTACGGGAATTAATACCATCTTTTGTTTTTCCATTTATGTTCAATAGAGTGCCAACAAGACTCTCACAAATATTTTTTTCAATGTGCATCACGTCTAAGTTATGACGCAAACATAATTCCTGCACATTAAATTATACAAGTTAAATTTATAGATAGAAAAAAAGGAGTAAGTGACATTTTTTATTAAATAAAATAAAATAATGACTTACCTCCCAATATGGCAAATCAAAAAATATTGACTTTTTTTTCCATATAGGATTATTGTTTTTCTTCCTTTTCCCCTTTCTCTTCTTTCCCCATTCATTTTCAACTTCCCCACAAGTAAGGCGAACTTCTCCACCGGATATTATCCGAGGCTTGCCATTCTTTTCTTCTTTCCCATTGAACCATGAAACTTTTTTCCGAAAAGTATGATCCATTGGAAGAAATCGCCGATGACCCATATACACATTCTTATTACTAGCCTTTAATCTATCAGAACATGTATTCAAACCGCATACAGGGCAAGCATATTTACCTTTCACACAACACCCTGCCAAATTTCCATATGCCGGAAAATCATTTATGGTCCACATTAAAATTGCCTTTAAATTGAATGTGGAATTAGTAGATGCATCATATACTTCTACTCCTGTATGCCATAACTCATTCAAATCTTCTATTAGTGGCTGCAAATAGACATCAATATCATTCCCCGGTTGCTTTGGCCCTGGAATTAATAGTGTTAACATCAAATTATCTTTTGACATACATTTCCATGGGGGAAGATTGTATGTAACTAGAACTACGGGCCAACAACTATATACTGAGCTTAGGTTTCTAAAAGGATTAAATCCATCTGCAGCTAGACCAAGCCTTAAATTGCGTGGCTCTGATGCAAAACATGGCCATGTATCATCTATAGTCTCCCATGCAGGTGAATCAACGGGGTGGCGCATTTTTCCATCTTGACTTTTATGGGTAGAATGCCATGTCAAGTCATTGACCAAATCAGGAGACTTAAACATTCTTTTAAACCTTCGTATTATTGGAAAATACCTAAGTACTTTAGCAGGCACTCCCTGATATATATGATTAGTTTGTTTATTTACTTTCCATCGAGAATCACCACATCTTGGACATTCCTCGAGATGGCCTAGTTCTTTTCGAAACAAACAACAATCATTCACACATGCATGTATTTTCTCATATCCTAAATCAAAGACTTTAAGCAACTTTTTGGTTGAGTACAATGAATCAGGAAGTACATTATCTTGTGGCAACATATCTCGGAGGATCCCGAGTAGTTCATCAAAACCCTTATCAGAGAGGCCATGTGTAGCTTTATGTTTGTATAAAACTACAATGGCTGACAATTTGGTGTATTTTGTACTACCATCATACAAAGGCGTTTCAGCATCTTCAACATTCTGAGTAAGGTCTTCATCTCTTATATTGCCCTCCGGTTCAACATTAAAACTATCTTCGAAGAAAACATCCCTATACATTCGAAATGTATTTGAACTTTTATCATTTGATATGGAAGTTCTCGGGTGTTCCCCATGGAAGACCCAATTAGTATAGGTAGGATCCATCCCCTTAATGACTAAGTGTTCGTACACTATCTTACTAGGATGAAAACTTAGATTTTGACATATTTTACAAGGACAAACTATCAAATCACGATTTCTTGCATTTCTTTTAGCAGCCTCAACAAATTTTTTAGCACCATCTCTATATTCTTGTTTTACTCTACAATTGAAAAAATAAAAATTAAAAATTGTCATATATATATATATATGTGTGTGTGTGTGTATACGTGTGTGTCTATATATATATATATATGTCGGTGTGTGTATATATATGTGTGTGTATGTATATATATATGCGTGTGTGTGTATTTGTTAGATAAAATTGAATGAATTCAGCTTATTAACCTTGAAAATTTTAGCCAATCCTTATCCATTTGCAAGCAAACAACTCTGAAACATTTATTAAAAATTTATCCATTAGCATTGAATTATGATTTGAACTAAGAAGGAGTCCACTGCAACTTGCAATAGGCTAACAAACATGATGAATCTGCCTAATAAAAAAATTAACATGTTGAGGGTAATTTCCATAAAAGAACATTTTGTTAATTCAATTCCAATTTTTTTGGTAAGAAGAAAGAAAAAACTACTCTTTTTTCCCCCTCAAATTTTCAACTGGGTTGTAGCGGTAGTACAAGAAGCCTAGATACATCATACATGCCCTTATAGCTATGGAAAGGATATCTATAATGAAGTTTTTGCAGATTATGATGTGGTGGAATATATTGTCAATAGTAGTCTCTAAAGAACAGGACAATATTTGCCTAAATTCTCTAAGTCCAAAATGTAAGTATTAGAGATTATTTACATTTTTATATAGATTTTCGCAAAGCATAAGTTAACTGAATATAATTCCAAAATATATACACTACCATCAATCAAGCTCTATAAGTATCAAATCTTTAATCAAGATTAATATGTAGAAAAGAGATATTATATTGTGCAGACCATGATCAAGAGCAAGTTATAATAATGTATACAAGCAGTTCATGAGGAGCAAATTATGATATAATATAATACCATTCATGAAAAGCAAAAATATTGGTATGATCATGTGATGATGCTCAATTCATGGAAACACACTTTAGATCATCTCTCGAGAGGAAACATATATGCAAACATATAGCAAACATATATAAACATATTAGCATCAAGTAAAAATATTAAAATAAAAAGGGGTAATTCACAATTGATTTAAGAAGGCATTTAATATCACGATTGATTTAAGAAGCAACAAAAAGGGTAATTCGTAGAGAACCAAAGTGAAGCAAACCTGAGAAAAGATGCAGACTTGAAGCTTATGAGCCGAGATTGAAATCGGCTACGGAGTGACAGTCTCTTACAATTGAAATCTAGACGAGTGTTAAAAGTTACAGATAGGAGATGAACACCAGCTGGCTAAAGAGTTGGAACAACAGTCGTCAGATCCTGCAAGCAGAGGATGCAACATATATAATTTTCGATGATATCAACTTTCTTTAATAAAGTTACATCCAGCACGATTGATAACAAAAAGTTACAAATACAACATCAAAATGAAGCTCATTTTACTAGAGGATCCCAGTGAGGAAATTTAGGTTGAAAATTATCCAAAGAAGTAACTCCAGGCCAATTGTTCTCATTTGGAGTTCCTGGGACACTTCATAGAAAGAAAGTGCATGCTAGTACCCAAAATATAAAAAGCAATAACATGTCAACATGCACTTAGGCTCCATATATTTTATTTGTACAAAGTGATTGCCATTAATGGGCAATTCCTGAGTATAATGACACAGAGAAAAGAAAACTCATTTAATGCCTCCAAACTACAGTTAGTTATACTTCGACCTTCAATTTTTGAATGTCAATAAGGGTTATTTACTTCTTTTTGTAAAGATGATGTATTTTATAGGTTATAAGCTTCGTGCTCAGAAGTTGGTTCATATTTTATATTTGTATAACTCATCCATAAGGTTTCCTTCTCCTTGTAAATACAAATATTGAACAAATATTCAAGTTACCTTGGAAATGGAACCCGAAGTTGTGCACAACTAATTTGGAGGACCTGTGATGGGCCTGGTGGGTTGATTTATTTATATGCAAAAATGGTGGAAGGTTGAGACATTTTCATTGGTTAACCACTAAGGTGATTTCAACCTAATGGCCACTCTTGGGGAAAAAAAATTGTATTATTTTGTAGCCATCTAGAGATTAATATAAGCACTTAATGACATTATTTATATACCTTAAATTATCAAACTTGGTATGACATAATAAAGGATTCCATAACTAAAAGGATCTCCAACTTTAAAAAAAAATAAAAAAATTTAATAATAGCACTAGCTTAACTAGTGTAAGATCCTCTTGAAGATCATTTCAAGTCAAACATTAAAACATATAGCTAGCTAGTAGAGAACTTGCAACCCATTTGCATTTTTTCCTCATGTCATGATTTTTTTCTCCAACTATTGAAACTCATATTCTCTTCCATAAGATATCACTGAGTTACATAATGTGAGAATTAAAGAGTTTCATTGCAATTAATAGTGAAGGCATCAAAGAATTCTTGTACAAGGTATCACTTATAGATCATTCACATGGCCAAGCTGATGAAAATTTGCATTCTACATGAAAATCCTGAGTTAGATCATTTGATGTTTGGTGATGTTGACTCATAAATCCAATTTAAACTAAGAAAAAAAACCTCCTTATATAACTCTAAAGTCAATCTTCTTTCTACCTTCCCACTTCAATCCATAGTGGAGTCTGACAACAGAGATGGTTATCTACAGAGGATTTGTTTATTTAGATAATAACATGTGATTTTGTAAATTCTTTTTATTTTTATTTCACACATACATAATACAACCAATACAGCAGAAAATCCAAACTATCACACCACTAATTGAGAAGCCAAATGCCCAACATCATAATGCACTTGGATTTTATATTTCAAAAATTTTAGAAGCACATGAATTATAGTATTCCAAGAATATTCATATACACATGTGCTTAGAAAACCTAAACAATGACTAGGATCTCATATAAAACTGTCATGCGAATTAATTATAAGCAAGTCAACTTCGAAAAGATAAGGCATCATATACATACTTTAACAATTTCATCGACTTATCATCATCAGTGGAAACACAAGTGTCAGTTTGAGGCAGGCTATTGAAATATACTTCCACAAGCACTAGTTGCTGCAGCTGACACCGACCCAGTTGCAGCAATCGTCGCCAACCCAAGAAGAAAGGTACTGCGTGCGCGAGGGAGGAGAGGGAAGAGAGGGTGGTGCGGCAGGAGGAAAAAAATATGCTTTTGGGTTAGGGCTCCAAATGAACTTGATGGGAATTAGGGGGAAAAAAGTTGTATCCACTACGGGCCTCTAAAGGCCCGTAGTGGATTTCATCATCCAATACGGGCCGAGTTGCCCGTATTGGATAATTTGATATCCACTACGGGCCAGTTTCGCGCCCGTAGTGGATTCCGCTATTATTACGGGCCAAACCTGCCCGTTATGGTAAATATACTATCCACAACGGGCTTTTAAAGGCCCGTTGTGGATAAATAAAATAATAACGGGCCCTTTATGCCCGTGGTGAATAGTCTGTAATAAATATTAGATTTTCTTGTAGTGAATCCATAGATGTATTAGAATAATGAATGCTATTATTCATTACCAGGTCTATAGGTCTAGGTGCCCACCTGAAAAAGAGTTACTTTTTTTCCGCTGGTACCCATAGAATTTGAACAAATTACTCACTTCCTCATGAATACAAAATATTTATGGGTCGTTTTACCTATAAGCTGTTTTCAATATAGGAATTTGGAAGGTTCAGTGATACGAGTTGGTATCGGATTGTCGAAATTTATCAATATCAAACACTATTAACATGAGCTCAATAACTATTTCATATAATATGTAACGTACTTAATTGGTATTTCTTGTCACGTCATGAAAGTATATTTGATTGGTAGTCACATGACATGATATTATCAATTGAGATGAATTGAATGATTTTTACATTAATAGAGAGAAAGGATGCACAACCACGATAACGAGCCGCTGCCAGAACGTTTCAAGATGCCCAGTATCCCCATTTACCAGGCGTCGAGCGACCCCTTTGATCACTTAGACGCCTACAACATAAAAATGAGCATTCTCACAACCAACATCAAGGTCAAGTGCCGATGCTTCCTGGCCACCTTAGTAGAAATTCCGAGAAAAAGGCTGAGGGGGCTCCCTACGGGCAACATAAGCAGCTAGAGCCAATGCCAGGAACTTTTCTTGAACCAATACTAGGCGCTAAAAAAACAGCTCGTTCCTTCCTACAACTTGGCAATAATCTTTCAAAAGGAAGACGAGCCGCTGAAGGATTACATAGCACGCTTTCATAGAGAAGTCAGCTACATGGAGAGCCCCACTGATGAAAGAATGCTTACTACAATAACCACTGGTCTGTGGAAGGACGACGAGCTTTACCGGAGCATATATAGTAAGCCGGTAAAAGCGCTCAGGGATTTCTACAAATTGTCCAACACCCACATCCATATGAAGGAGGCCTTCAGACCCAAGAAACTCTCCAGGAAAGACCGGAGCAGGAGCCCACGAGACAGGAGCAAGCGGAAGGAAAATAGAAGGAATGACGGCAATAATGGCCGTAACCGGAATAGGGGCTCGCATAGAGATGACGCCCCGGTAAACAAGGTAGCCAAGAAGGGCAAGAACGACGAGGATGTGCGAAGAAATTGGGGCCGCTACCAGACCTATGCATATTTGTCCAACTCATAGGATAAAATTTTCAGCACGGAAAGAAACAGGGAAGAGTTCAGAAGACTACCTCCCATGAGAACGCCCACTAGGACTCGCAACCTTAACAAATTTTGCGCCTACTACAACGAGGCGGGCCATAACACATCTGAGTGCTACGAGCTCAAGGACGCAATAAAGAGCTTGATTAGATGAGGCCGCTTAGGGGATTACGTGGTACGCCCAAGAAACCAGCCACAACCACAACAACTGCAACCGCCACAACAACAGCAGCAACAACAAATGATCGAGCCTATTCACCCTCAGCCAATCCTAAACGAGCCTGTGGTGAGAATCATTCACGCCATCCACAGAGGACATCACCTCATAGGAACGTCGAATAGGTCGCTGACGCGACACGTAAAAGAGGCTAACCATCCCACCCTGAGAATGATGAGCGTGGACGAACGACCCACAAATCAGTGCAGAATTATGGCTGAAGGAGTAACCTTCACGAACGCAGATATGCGAGGTGTACCCTAGCCTCACAATGACGTGATTGTCATCGTGGCAACTATAGGGGGAGTGGACATCTACAGGACAATGATCGACAATGGAAGCTAGGTAAATCTCCTGTACAAGGTAGCCTTCGAGGTTATGGGATTGAAGCGGAGCCATTTGCACCCCTCGAACAAACCACTCTATGACTTTACGGGTGATTCGTTCATCCCCCTAGGACTGATCGCTCTACCCCTCACGCTGGGGGAACAAGGTCGCCAAGCCACCACAATGGCCGATTTCCTCATCAAAGACTTCTCTATGCCTTACAATGCCATCCTAAGAAGACCCGCTCTCAACGACTTAGAGGTAATAACCTCTACTAAATACTTGACCATAAAATTCCAAACCCCGATGGGCGTGAGACATGTATATGGGAAACAAAAGGTAGCCAAGTCGTGTTATGAGAAGACGATCAGGCTCGGCACGCGGGAAAATGCTATAAAAGCCAGCTTTAACTGTAGCCTCCCCCAATGCTAGTAATGCACCCATCGGTTGCGCCCAATAAAGAAAGCCGCAAAGAATAACAAAGCTCATCGCTTCATACAGATACAGAAAAGCCCGAATGTCATGAGATGGCAAAACAGGACAGTTAAGAATTCCTCTGTAATGTTTATCTCGATTAATAAAGTTATGAATTTCTATTTTCACAAGTTCTCGTGACAAAATTACCCTCTCGACCCTGGAGGGGGGGCGAGTTTGGGGATTAGCAAATAAATACAAGTGACTTTAGATTGCCCGCACTCTAAAAGATGCACGATGAAGTGTGGTAGTCAGAACAAACCCCCCAAGGAGGACAACACTACAAACGAAAAGATTGTGCACCCCAGCGACAACTAATCCTCATGGGCTCGTTAACGAGAAAGTCCCATACTTTCAAATTGAGTATAAAAATTGGCAAAACTCGCTAACCTAACAGCCTACGAACTATCTAACAAGCGGGATCAATAGAAATACTCGAGGGAACAGACCTAGAGCTGTAGACATTGACAAAACATATGCTAACCTATGGGTTGACAAGCTCAATTAACTAGCAGGGTCAATACAAACACTCAAGGTGGAATCCCTCCTAGCCTACCTCAGTATTAACAGAGACTCGCTGATCTAAGAAGCCCACAAGCTCCAGAAGTAGTGAAGTCAATACTTACGGTAAACAGCCTTCCCAAGGAGCTGTATAAAATCAGCGAAATCTAGCCAACCTAAAGAGCTGCAGGCTCTCACACTAGCAAAGCTAGCATCCGTGATAGCAGACCTCCCCGAGGAGCTGCATTAAAGGTTGAAAAGACTCGCCATCATGAGAAACTTACCAGCTCCTAAACGCGAAATCAACCTTGCAAGAAGCCAGGCAGGACTTAGAGGATTCCAACAAAGTGGTAAGCTCATAAAGTGGAAAGTAGCTAAGGCTGCTAAAACATGCCCAGCATGAGGATATCGTCGAGCAACAGCCCATTTCGACTCCCTAACTAAGGTCACTCAGCAGGTTCTACCCTGTTGTATATATGTACTTAAGTTTTTACTTTACTAAGGCATTGAATAATTGTTTACTTAGAGCTAGTAAAGGTAAAACAAACATAACATGCATATAGATATGACACAATACTTAGTCAAAATAAAGAAATTTTTTATTAAAGCCAAAAAGTGAGCTGAGATTACGATGAGGTCAAATACAAGGAATAATCAAAATCAGAAATTTACAATGATCTAGAAACTCTACGGTATCCTACAAAACAATATCAAGAGGTCACGACATATGGCAATCATGTTGAAGAAGTTACAGAGGTCGCAGCACATGGCAATCATGTTGAAGAAGGAACAGAGGCCGCAGCACATGGCAATCATGTTGAAGAAGGAACAGAGGCCGCGACGTATGGCAATCATGTTGAAGAAAGAACAGAGGTCGCGGCATATGACAATCATGTTGAAAAAGGTGGGTGGGTAGGTAGCAATATGTGAAGGCTTTGTTGAAGAAAATGGGAGATCCCCACTTAAGCTTGACCATCACTTCCATCCTGCGCACCACGACCTCCATCCGGTACCTCGATAACACTAGCAGCGTGCAGCTCTTCAAAGCTCCCAATTAATTTCCTAACAGATGGGCTAAGGAAATCTAATGGCAAGCGTGAATGATGGAACAAATACTATAGAGAAGATCATACTAGACTTGATCAATCAAGGCCACCTTTTCTTCCTCACAGCCCTTCTCCTTCTGGGCGAGCTCCTCATTTTTCTTGACCAAGCCTTTTTGACTTCTCCAAGAGCCCCCAGGCTTGAGCTACCTTTTCGCGAGCGCATTCAATATCAGCCTGCTTTTCGTTTGACCTAGTAGTCGATTCATTCAACTCCAGCTCCAGGGCCGTCTCGCGGGCTACAAATTCCCTAAGATCCGCCTCCAGCTGCTTCTTACGACCTGCTCCAACAGCGAGCTCCTTTTTCACCTTCATAAACTCATCACGCAGCTCTCTTCTTTCTATGTCATTCTCCTCAAACTCGAGCATATCTTTGTATGTCAGGCAGGAGATCTAGAAGAAGAAAGGAAAAAGGCGAATAAGCTATTAAAAAAAAAAAAAAGAGGGAGAGAATGAGAGCGTGATGAAACAATTTATGGTGGAGGTTCGGGCCATTATCTTCCTCAATACGCTGGCTCAAGCCCCCGGTAAGGAACTCCTCGTAAAGCACCAAAGCCCGCCCAAGTTATTCCCTCGCAACCGTACTAAGACCTCGACTCGAGGAAGAGAGAACATCTTGGCCCACCACGATAGAGTAATTGGGCCTTCTCCTCTGGACAAGCTGTTCTGCAGAGGCATCAAAGTCGACCCCTTTTCACTTTCTACGACCAGCCATAGCATTTGTAGGAGGAGGGGGTGGAAGGCTTGGAGCAGGCCCTTACGGAAGCAAAGGCTGATCGTTTCGATTAGACCCCTCCAACCTGCCCTTTTTATGGGGAGCAAAAAGAGAAGAAGTATCAGCCTCCCTCTTAGTATGGAGAGACTCCAATGTGTTCAGCCTCTCCATTTGATCCTACTGCAAGCGTTGTTGTTATTGTTTCTCCTCGTTGCCCGTCTATGGTTGGCAATGAGAACGATTAAGAACCAGTCCCTGAACTTGCTCAGCAGGATCAACTTCTCTGCTCGGGGTATACGGCGCAATTGCCTCTTGGGCATCCAACACCTCGTAGCGCCGCCGCACCTCTTTGCGATCAGGAGCTAGCTTGAAACTCACTATGAGCTCGTGAGTGACCCGCCTATACTCAGCGAGTTCCATTGGATTGTCTGGGATCAAGGCCTTGATAGCGTCAAGTGCCTCTTTCTCCTCCTCAAAAAGGTCAGGATTTGAGCTCGTACCCCTTGCAAACAAGAAAAAAATGTAAGCATATTATATTAGCAAAAAAGTAGTAAGATCCATTGTTTATCAACAGAACCAACTCACTGGGCATCATCACAAAACTCTTATTTCTTAAGAGCTAGATCTTAGGACCCTTAACAAAAAAGTAGGACGATTTATAATTCTCAGCATTCAAGCTGGGGTCCCCTTACAGTAGATCCCTATATTCGCCAACCCACACACTCATTTAGTGCATCTCGTCGTGGAGGGCATCCTCAGGTGAGCCCCTTCCCAAGAGACACTACTTCAGGACGAAACAATATTTGATGACGTTGTCACTAGGAGGAGGAATCCCGTGCTTCCTAAATTAGAGGTAGAGAGTAAGGAGCTGACCATAAGAGCTGGGGGTAAGTTACATAGAGGCGAGTTTTAAGAGATTCAGTACGTCTATAAGGAACTCTAAGATAGGGAACCTCAACCCTGCAATCAGGTTATGCCAGCTGATGGCAATAAAGCCAGGAGGAAAATAAGCAGCCCTATCAGTCACAGTAGGCACCAACATTTGGTGACCACTGGAAAACTGAAAGGACTCCGCCATGAATCTCAAATCCTCCTAATAGATCCTAGAAAGGACCGACGCAAAAGCCTTATTTCTCCGGCGTGTACTCCTATAAGCTAACCGGTGGAGATTAGCCAATATCTCCACACCATTCACTACCTCTACGTCCCCCTGGTAGTCGGCGGTAACCTGTGCTACCGCAATCGTCCCCAGGACACTGACCCCTTGGTGACTAGAGACAGAAACTTCTGCCTCTCTATCCTCACGGAGGCTCTGACTGCTCAAACCAGGCATCTACAACAAAGGGCTGCTTCATAACCCATTCGAAGAAAACCCAGGCGCATAAAAGCTCCAGTGAAAGACTCAAAAGACAAGAAAAATAGAGGCAACAAAGATTACGACAAAGAACGGAGAAAAAGATTAGAAGACTCACCACGAAGAAAACGAAGAACAGCAAGCGCAGCAAGTAAAAATAAATGGCGGAACCACTCTGGCATAGACAAACATAAGCCTCAAGGTATTCCCAGGGACTGGAACCAGCAGAAGTTGAAGAGCACCCTTTTCCTTTTGAAGATTATCGGTGAAGAAAAGAAGAAAGAATTTTAAGAGAGTTCGCAAAAAATAAAGAAAAAGTGAAGAATAGCCCGTATATAACCAAGGAATCTGGACCATCAGATCAAAGCAATAATAACTGGGAGAAAGATCTACAGCTGATATTCAACCTAGGGATATGTTAGGATACTTGAAGAGTCATTGATTTAACACACGCATTTAATGCGATGTACAACATGGCGATTGATATGTTTCCCACTCACCAGAAGAATAATCACCTTTCTAACTCAAAGCCAACGACCTCAAAGAAGCGACTCACGAACTTCCTCATAAACTATCGACAACCCCCTGCAGTTACAGTTCGTAGGAAGAAAATATATCAGCTTTCACCACGAAATAATTGAGCTAGAAGCTGGGGGGCTAATGTTATGCGTCAAATTACACTAGGCCCAAACATGCCCAAATATATTGAAATATCCAAAAGGCCCAACAAACGAAGGAGGCCAATGGATCGCTACATAACGAATGAGCCCCGATCCAACAAACTCGAAGGAGGAAACCCTATATCAGTGACTAGCACGAGGACTCTCAAGGGATCAAGTACCACCTCTCACAAATGGCCTGGTCACAGACCAGACAACATTCAGCTCGTAGGCCATCCATCTCGAAGCCTCAATTAAGGGAAGAATCCCGAGAATAAAGGGATTGCATTCGGTCAACTAGTAGACTCCCAATTAATCTCAAACTCCCCGATTCCAGAAATCATATTCAAGATAAATCACGACTCTTAGGGGATATAATTTACCCCATAATTTCTATAATTAGATTCCATGTAAAATAGGGTGGCTCCAATCCCTTCACACTATAAAAGGGATGGATCATCACTGTTACAGGGGTTACAATTTTCTCCAAAAGAGACACACATAAGCAAGCTTTACAAATATTCTCAGCGAGCTCGACTTGAATACTAAAAACAGTGGATGTAGGCATTCCTATAAGTCGAACCACTTTAAAAATCAGTGTGTCAACCCATTTTATTCATTTTCTACCCCTTAAATTATTGGTATTCACCATTAATTCAGTTGACAAGATTCACACGTTAACAACTCACCATTAGTGTAGACCACGAAAACGGTAGGGTGATGATAAGGGGAGGAATATTTATTTTATCAAATAAAAGACAGCCAAATGGGTTTCAAAAATTTTTATTTTCTTTTGAAAACTCTTTTCATAAGGATCGAGTTCCTATACATACGCGAATAGAAATTTTTAATGACAATTACCTTTATTGCATTTTGATTCTCTGACTTCTCAATTCACAACTAAGCCTTCCGAGTTATGACCCACGGTCTGACACCTCGTGTGTTAGCACATCACGGATGATGAGATGGAGGTAGCAAAAAAGCGGAGAAGATAACTCCTTATCTTCTTCCCTTGGCCGTCCGCACCATGCAAGACAGATAGAGTAAAAAAAACTTTCATTTTTCTTTTCTCTTTTTGGTGTAACCGCTCAGTTCTTTTTGCTAGGTTAATTGCCTTGATCAATTTTCCTAGTAACATATCATGTATATACTAGGGCTTTAGGATTTTTATTTGACAAAGTCAAAATAGAATTCTAAATCCTATTTATTTTTGGTCTCCCTAGAGTTTGAACCTTTTACCTCTAGGACTATTAAATAATCACATTATTTAATTCTCTTTGTCCTTGTCATGATTTAAACCAGCAACCTCCTATTTAATTATTAAAATAATTAATAATTTAAAATTATTAATTTTTATTTAATTATTAAATCATTAATTAAATAATCATATTACCGTAATCCTCGTTACCAACAAGCATAAGGGCTAGCAAGGGGACCTAATGGACCCACAGTTTTGAGCTCCAATGGTACTTAGTAATATTAATTGAACTTTTTAATTAATATTCTATGATTATTAACCTCGGAGTTACTCCATTAAAAACCCGAAGCTGAACTCTCAGAACTGTAGACGTTTTATACAATTTGAAGTCTCAATGTCCATTGATATAGCTATTACATATAGTGTGATCCTCCAAAAGTAGTTCACAGTTAGAGTTGGGTTATAATGTTTGTTATACCCCGCTAGTTATATCTTTTCCTTTAAACACCGTCGATTCTATAATGAATAATTAAATCCTATCTTCCTCGCCGAAGAAGGAGAAGCCTCATAATTGTCCAAGCCTTGAATCAATTCTTAAGGGAACTACTCATCTACTTCAATCAAGAAGGAGTGGATTCCACTATTGTGTTCATACCTTCCCAGCCACAAGCCAAACAATAACTCCAAGATACGAAGGTATTTATCGAGAATATAACATCGATCTTACTCATGGTAAATCAAAAGCCACGATCCAACCTGAAGGAGTCGATAAGACACTCAGGATTAAGATCACCTATATACAACCATCATTTGTCGATATATATGAATATCATCTACTAACGGATCTTGGTAAGAGATTCATATAAATCGTGGCCCAGTCCTATTGATCTCATCATATAAGGTGTCTCCATTCTCTTGTCAACTACATAAGCAGTCTAGGATAAAACCACTGTACATTACAGAATGGATCGCAGCAGTAGATCAATCACAAACAAAGTACCCAGCTTTGTTTGCTCTCTGCGAACTCTTTAGATTGCATGAATCAAAATGAATGCTACTGTATATGACTTTCATATACTCATTTTGAGATTACATATTGCAATCTTGGATGTTACTGGCACATTATATAAATGTATGAACAATAATAAAACACTTTCATTTGAATGATAAATGTTTAATTCTTATTTATGTCTAATAACATTTATAATTACAAGCTTTAGGGCATAAATCCCAACAGATGATCGGGGCACTACAACTTGCAAAACTAGAGTACACGTGACATGTAGGACGCTTGGGACACCGAGGTGGTACCGATCAAACACGCTTCGACGGTCAAATCAATATATTGTAGAAATGTATAGTATAAAGAGAAAGTAGAGTGAGTAGAGATACTTCATGTATACCCAAGTATGATCGTCGATGGACGGATTCGTGGAAGAGTGTTAATCGGCGTTGTAAGTGAACAACAATTGTGGGCGGTTGGAGGTGGTCGAAAATTGTCTGGAGTATGGATTCTCGGGAATTGTGCCAAATCAAAGTGATTGATGTCTGCTTAGGATGTTACAAAGTGTGAATCCTCACTTAGAGTGAGGGTTGGCTTTTTATAGTGAGTGATCCACCCGTTTGAGGGTGGACTACCCTTATTTCGACCCAAATTAAGGAGGATTTGATTGCCTCCTTGACTTGGTCCATCAGAATTCAAATGAGAAGTCTTATGGTTGTGGGCTCGGATCGACCAGGATGTAGACCTGGGCTTGGGTATAGCCGACCTAGGATCAAGATGTAGACCTTGATTTTGGGCCTTTACAAGACTCTTGGCTTTTGGACTTGAATCATGTACAGATCCAAGTATAAGCTTCAACAGGCTTTGGGTATTGGAAAAGTTATATTTTTGAATGAAATTGACCAAATATTTATTGGCTTTTGACATTTTTGGGCCTAACTAATTTTGGCCACTACAGTTTGTCCCCAAACTTTCGTCTTCAACTAAGTGTTCATGTCAAGGAGTTTGTCATGTTAGTTTGCCCAGGTCGAACAAGATGGAGGGGTCGACCCTCAATGTTATATTTCAATAGCAAAGTATGAAGGTAGTTTAAGAAAATGTTTGATTATCGTATAACATGAGGAATTAGGTTTCAAAAATTTTCTTTTAATTGAAAAACTATTTTTCAATCAGGAACGAGTTCCTGTATATACGCAGAAAAAGATTCCATGAAACTACATACATTTTTCTTGATTTCCTTTTTCTGATTCCTCGATCTACCACCAGATCTTTCGAGCTATGACCCGCGGTTAATCCTGAAGAGTCTCTTCTCATTAGGGGCCGGCGAATCCTGCAAAAGAGGGGAGAGTCAGAAAAGCTTTTTTCTCTTTTCTTCTCTCTTTGGTGGCTGAACTCTCTTTCTTTTTCACTTATGTGTTCGGTTAATTTTTCCTAGTATAATAACTCTTATTTACTGGGTCTTTAGGGTTTTAGTTTTGACCAAATCAAAATAGGATTTCTAATCCCTTTTTATTTTAATCTCCCTAAACACTTTAATAATTGACTATTAGGACTTTTAAAATAATCAAACTATTTTAATTCTTTTGTCCTAGTCATTATTTAATCACGTAACCTCATATTTAATAAATAGAATTCATAATTCATAATTATTAATTTTTATTATTTTATTAAATATTTAATTAATTAAATAATCACATTATTTAATTATTCTCTTTTATTTAAATCGTATTATTTTTGTAACACTATTAATTGGACCATCCAATTAATCTACCGTGACCCTCGTTACCAACAACCATAAGGGCTAGCAAAGGGACCTACTGGACCCACAGTTTTGAACTCCAATAATACTTAGTAATATTAATTAAAACTCTTTAATTAATATTTCACGATTATTAACCTCGAAGTTATTCCACTAAAAACACGAGGCTACACTCTCCGAACTATAAACGTGTTTATACAATCTGAAGTCTCAGTGTCCATTGATATAGCTAATTAAATATAGTGTGATCCTCCACAAATAGTTCATAACTAGAGTTAGGTCATAAAGTCTGTTATACCCCTCTAGAAATATCTTTTCCTTTAAGTACCATTGATTCTCTAATGAACAATTAAATCTTGTCTTCCTCACAGAAGAAGGAGAGCGTTCACAATCATTCAGGCCCCGAATTAACCCTTAAGGGAACTACTCATCTACTTCAATCAAGAAGGAGTGGATTCCACTATTGTGTTCAAACCTTTCCAGCCACAAGCCAAACCACAACTCCAAGATACAGAGGTATTGGTCAAGATTCACATCAACCCCACTCATGGTAAATCAAAAGCCACTATTCAACCTGATAGAGTCGATAAGACACTCAGGATTAAGATCACCTATAAATAGCTATCGTTTATCGATTATATATGAATCTCATCTACTAACGGATCTTAGTGAGAGATTCATATAAATCGTGGTCCAGTCCTATATGAACTTATCATATAAGGTGCCTCCATTCTCATGTCAACTACATGAGCGGTCTAGGATAAGACCACCGTACTTTACAGAATGGACTGCAGCAGTAGATCAATCACAAACAAAGTACCCAGTTTTGTTCGCTCTCTACGGACTCTTTAGATTGCATGTCTCAAAATGAATCATCTCTGTATATAACCATCATATACTCATTCTGAGATTACATCTTGACTTCGTTGTATCTAATAACGAAGCAGAATATGAAGCTCTCATGGCTGGGCTACGTCTAGCTAAAGAGTTTCGAGTTCAGGCGATAAAGATCTACAGTGACGCGTAGCTCATTGTAAATCTAGTAATGAGGGAGTTCTAGGCTCGCGGTTTAAAAATGGCGGCCTACCTAAAGAAGGTCAGCGAGCTCCTGAAGAAGTTTCAATGGCACGAGATGCAACAAATTCCATGAGCTCAAAACGCACATACAGATGCCCTAGCACGCCTAGCGACCACCAAAGACGCAGATCTATTTAGTGTTGTGCCAGTGGAGCATCTGTAGGAAAAACATGCAGCAGAAGCGTAGAAAACGGTAGGGTTGGTAATAAAAAATTTTCCTTTTTAAAAATGAGAGCAAACCTTAACCCTTGATTAATTAATATACATAAAAATGTATCGTACCTTTTTAAACAGTGAAGATTGATGTTGTGCCGAGATGGTATTGCAAGATCTTCCAATCCAATCACAAAAGTGGATCACCTTGGAGTGTGGGTTTCCTTTCTTTGAATTGTGTAACTGAGGATGAGAAACAAAAAACTTTTCTTTTTCTGTTAGTTACAAAAACCCTCCAGAAAAAACAAAGAACATGAGATCACTTTTGAATTCACAATCTCTCGATTGAAACTCGCGTGATCCTAAGTCGATTTTGTGTTCAAAGCCTTTTGGTGTAAAAGATAGTAGTGCACTATCAAACCTAGACGTTCTTGCTCTGTTTTTTCTTGACCGAATTCTCACACACTTTTTGCTAGAGTTTTTGGCAATTTTTCTTGGCTTCCAAAAGCTCACAAAATTGCACAAAAATCACCTTAATTGCCTTAGGGTGGCCGAACTCATCATGCTTGGGTTTCTTATGGTGGCCGAATTCTCCCAATGGTGGAAGGATTTGTGTTTCACCAAAAACCTATCTATCCAAGAGTTCAACCTTATCCAAACTCTAAAGTGTATTATCCAATAATTAATCTATTGGATAAAGTTAATTGTGACTTTATCAAAACTTCATAAACGTGACATAAAAGTCAACTTTAGAGTTTTGATAATTATCAAACACCTTTCTTATTTGATTTGATAAATAATTTCTATTATTTATCACCTTATCAAATAAGGTCTTTGATACTTATCATACTATCACAAATAGTATGAAACTAGAAATCCAATTCCTAGTAAAAAAGTATTTTGACTTTTAATTAAATAATTAATTAATTTTCATTTAATTAAATAATAAAATAAAACAAAGTAATTAGCTAATTAAATTAGCTAATGCCACCGAAGCCATTCAATATGGACCAAATTTTTTTTTTTTTTCATTTTATTAATCTCATTGGACTTCCACAATAAGTCCACATGTGAACTAGACCCATTCTTACTAAAAGAAACAAGTCCATGTGTCTTTATTTAATATATTAATATAATTTCAACAGCTCATTTATATTAAATATGCAAATTATATTCTTAATATATTAATGGAATATTAAACACATTCTAATAGGGCCGCCCAAAGGATCACACACCCTTGGCCGTCGATCCTAGGTACTTTGACGAGTTACCGCGTGTCTTGATCGAATACAAGACCACACCTCTCAAACCTTTTGGAAAAATTCCAAAAACAGTTCTTAAGATAGACCAATTAAATGATCCGGTAGAATATAACAAATGATCCATTCAAATTCGTGTGGATTGGAGATCTTGGTGGGCTATCTAAATTTAAGCACCAGTAGACATAACCTAATCACAATTAACAAATAATTCACTTAGGTTCGATCTATTAATTTTAGTTCATTTCACTAAAGAACTAAAATTAAACTCTTAAACAAAGATAGAATATGTTTAGTGTACTCATTCGTACCCTAGACAACCTTAATGGAGAAAGTATATCCTCGTGAAAAATACTAGTAATCGCCACGAGCTCATAGACTGTCTATAGCTCTCCAAGTTACCATATTCATTCATATGACCACATTTTGAACTTGGATATTTTGACTTGTCCAGAAGCCATGTTTCAATAGTTACTATTAAAAACTTAACGTTAAGATTTAATATCCAATACCTCAAAACATCTATATGATGGTATTCTTCTAACACTTGATAAATGTAGTCACGATGTCCATATCTATAAATGAAGTCCTCTATTGATATACAAGTGATACCACCAAACCATCGAGGATAAACTATGCGATATAATGGTACTCATTGACAGCTCAAATGATAACGCTTGCAACTATAAGTCCATCATTTATCTCAGGACTGAGATAAACTCTCTGATTGTCTCATGAGAATACTTTTATCCATTGACGGTTGTGAATAAAGTTTTCTTTATTGATCCTATTCAATGTACCTAGTGCACTAGATTCTTTTGTCTAAAGACACTGCACTTCGATGATTTTAGACTCATCATATCACATTTGATCCCGCTCAAATGCTAACAAAAGAATCTATAACTTTAACAAGGTAAAGGCGTCCAACCTTCATTTTAAGTTGTGAATGTTTGTTTGAGACTAACTAAAGAATTGTGTCTACCTCATACATATCCAAATTTACGAGCAATTTTTTTTATTTCTCATAGTCTCTTGACCTTATGATTATTTACTTTTGACAGTTACTATAAATGCTATAAGATTTGTTAAAACAGAAATCACTTTATTAATATGAAAAACATTGTTAAATACACTATTACACTCTTGTTATCGAGCATAATCCTAACAATCTCTCACTTGTGCCATAGCAAGTGTATCATATCTCTCATTCTCATGTTCTCTAGGTGCCCATCAAAACTTTTTTGTGGTAGAGCTTTTGAAAAGGGATACACTAGATTTTCTACTGACGTGATCTTGGCAACCATCACATCACCCCTATGCACAATCTCCCTAAGAAGATGATACTTCCTTTCAATGTGTTTCCCTCTCTTATGACTTCTTGGTTCTTTCGAATTAACCACTGCACCACTGTTGTCACAGTTGATGGTGATCTGCTTATTCGCACTAGGAACTACTTCCAAGTCAATCAAGAATTGACGGAGCTGGACAACCTCTTTAGCAACTTTGCATGCAGCAACATACTTAGCTTCCATGATGGAATCATCAATGCAGGATTGCTTAATACTCCTTCATATGATTGCCCCTCCTCCTAAGGTAAACACAGATCCTGATGTGGATCTCCTGGAGTCAGAATCTGACTGCAAATCAGAATCTATATACCCAACAAGAATCAAATCCCCTCTAGAGTATACAAGCATATGATCTCTCTTTCTTCTGAGATACTTGAAAATATGCTTGACTGCCGTTTAGTGATCAGGGCCAGGTTTTGATTGAAACATGCTAACTATGCCAAGCGCAAAACAAATACCTGGTCTAGCGCAGAGCATTGCATACATGAGACTTCCAATTACCAAGGCATTTGGAACCCTACTCATGAATTACTCCTCATGCGCATCCTTACGAACTTGTTCCTTAGAAAGCTTGATTCCATACCTGAAAGGTAGAGAAGCTGGCCATACGAGCTAGGGATAAGCTGCATGGGGGCAAGTTTCAGGAGATTCAACACGTCGATGAGGAACCCTGGCATAGGGAACCCCAGGCCCACCTCCAGATGGGAACGGCAAATGGCAACAAAACTAGGAGGCAAATAAGTAGCCCTTATCAGCCACTGCTGGCACCAACACCTAGTGGCCGCTGGGGAATCGAAATAGGTCCACCATGACCCTCAAATGCCCCCGATAGATCCTGGAAAGAACATATGCAAAAACGTCCTTTTTTTCATTATAGCCCCTTTTAAGCAGCTCGATGAAGGCTTTCCAGTATCTCCACACCATTCACCACTTCCACCTCTCCGAGGTAGTCGAGATTATCGACCTGGCTAGGTACTAGTGCCCCCAAGGCACTCCCTTGGGACGACGTGACCCCTGGGCGACCAGAAGCAGAAGCTTCTATCCCTCTGTCCTTACGAGACCTCTGAGCGCTGGAATTAGACATCTATAAAAAAAAAAAAACTAGAATCAAAAGGCAGAAAAAGGAGACGTAGGCGTCTACTGCAGCCTAAAGGCTTGAACCAAAGGCACCAGAGGGTCACAGCATGCAAACTGACCAAGCGGGGACACATACAAAAAATATACACATGAAAATAGGGTTTTCTTTCTCTCCGGGTGCCAACCGAAAGCCCAAAACACAAGGGTTCAAAATAGAAGATTTAAAAAAAAAGACAACCATAACAAGAAACATGCCGTGAAAGAAAGGAAGGAAGGGCAATGAACTCATGACACACTCAAACGCGTAGGAATAAATCCCAAGTGTAGGATGTGTTAAAGTAATAAAATTTCCGTGAGTACGGAGTCGAATCCACAAGAAAGTGGTGGTGCTAATTATAAAACTAGAGATTATACTAAAGCAGTAAAATAAATCGAGGTTGTTTTTGGGTTTTTGTTTTATAAACTAAATTAAACTAAATAAACTAACTAAAATTATAAAAGTAAAGCGAGACGGGTTAAATAGAAGATAATGCTAGGTGGTCATACGATCCCAATCCTAGATAAGAAAACATTGACTATTATGAAGCACAATATACTCAAGATGAACTATTTCCTAATATTGTCTCATCAAATTATAGTTCATGCATTAATGATTTGAATTCAATCCACTTCACCTATTGGTCCTACAGTAAAGCGATCAAACACCCAATGTAGTAATAATTCTTTGGTCAATTAAACACTTTCATGCCTTAATCAACCTATAATTCATTGCTAGACTCTTACTAAACTCAATTACAATAAATTGATATCTCATAATGATTATAATTTCCTTATTAATAATAATTCAAAATTCATGCAAACACTTTCGTAATGCAAACAATAAGAATTATCAATTAATAGAATTAAATTGTCTAACAACATATCTTGAAATATATGAAAAATATTACATGGTCAAATTTCTGAATTAGTTCATGGTTCCGAAAACTACCTAACAACAAATCTAATCAGTCATACAATCGATTAAACATAAAGATAGGAAAAAGGGAAGAAATGCAACCCATTCGAGAATCGAAACCCGCTTGTTTCCCGCTTAGATTTCTTCTCCTTCGTTCTTCGTCTTCTCTTGATGGAAAATCGATGTAATCGCAACTAGAGATGTGTTGATGTATTGTGGTGATGTTGGATGGTGTTTTGGAGTGGAGGAATGGGTGAAAAACCACCCTTGGCTGAAGCCAAAGACTGCCAAATCGTGCCCAGCCGAACTTCTCTGTTTGATCCTCCCCCCTCCTTTGGATTCACAAATGGGGGCTATTTATAGGAGATGCTGGTACTGTTCATGGTTACTGTTCACACGTATATGGTACTGTTCACCAGCTGTTCAAGTAGGGCCGACCAGACGGCGCCCTCCGTTGACTGTTCACGCCGCCATTTCACTGTTCACAAGCGGCGCCAATGTTGACGTGTACGGTACTGTTTACGTGTACGATACTATTTGCGTGTATGCTCACATCTTCAATTTAATCCACCAAGGCTTTTTCGGCAAGCTCTTGCACCTCATACCAAGAATACATGTCCCGAATTGCCCGGTTTTGCCTCGAGTCATCGTGTATTCTCATTAATTCACGGGGCTCAGCTAATAGCTACAAATACTCACAAAATACATCAAACGTGCCAAAAATACTCAAAAATACAATCAAAAGAAACAATCCAAGGGTCGTAAATATATAACAATAAATGACCGATCAACTCACCGCAAAAGAGAGCAGAAGATGGCAGGCACGGCAAAGCGAAAAGAATAGCGGATCCGATCACACAGGAGGATGCGAAGCCTTGGAGATGTTTCCTGAAGACCAAGAGTAAATAAAAGATGAAGCGTAACCCAATTTCCCAAATAGCAGAAAAAAAAATTCCCAGAAGTTTGCGAAAAATGAAGAGAGGAACATAAATGACCATATATATAGACAAAGAACTCAAACCATTGGATCAAAGCAATAATTACTAGGTAGGAGATCAACGGCAGCCATTCAACCTTGGGATATGGCGGGATACTCGAAAAGGCACAGATTTAATGCTCGTATTAAATGCACAAGACATACGTGATGCTTGACATGATTCATCCTACTCACCGAAAAGTAACCGCCTCTGGCGCTTAGGACCTGCGACCCTAATGGGCGACTCGTGAACTTCCCTAAGAAGCCAACTAGTGACAGCTCGCTAAACCACAGCTTGCATATAGAAGATAACTTCCACCCTGAAATTATCGAGCTAGAAACTGGGGACCTAATATTGTGTGTAAAATTACACATGCCCAAACAGGCCCAAAAATACTGAAAAACTCTAAAAAAAAGGCCCAACGCACACAGGGCCAGAGAATCGCTACTGGACCAAATGGGCCCTAAGCCCAATGGATTACGCAGAGAGGAACAGCAAAAGAGTCGAAGTACAACACCCCGCTAAACTGACCACTAGAGAAACAGCCCCCAACTCACCAACTACGAATTTCGCAGCTCGCAGTCCGAAGCCACAATTTAAGGAAGAATCCCAAGAATACAGGGATTACACTCATTCAACTAAGCAGACTCTCAATCAACCTCAAATTCCATACAATCAGCTATTGCATTTAGATTAAACCACGTCTATTAAGGGATATAATTTCGCCCTTAAAACATGTAATTAGATTTCATGTAAAACAGGATGACTTCTGCTCCTTCACAAAGGTTACCAATTTTTCCAAGAAACATAAGAATAAGCGAGCTCCGCATTCACACCCAGTGAGCTCGACTTAAATACAAAGAATAATGAATGTAGGCATTCCTTAAAGCCGAACCACTTTAAAAATCTTATTTTTTTTGTCTTTTTATAGTTACAATCCTTTAAATCTTGAATATTCACTGATTCACCACGTTGACCGAATTTGCACATCAACAAATATCATACAAACCCTAGATTGTGCCTACACATGTCATACATCAAGAATTAAGAAAACAAAAGAAAATTAAGGACACAAAAATTGTAGTTTTTTTTTTCGTGTATATACAAAAACTTTAGAACCTGGCTCTGATACCATTTGAAGGGATGAAAAAATAAGTTTTATCAAATAAAAGGCAGCATAATGGATTTCAAAACTTTTTCTTTTCTTTTGAAAACTCTTTTCAGATGGATCAAGTTCCTATATATACTGAAAATATGATAAACGTCTATGGAATAACCTAGAGGGGGGGTGAATAGGTTTAAAATATATTTGCAGAATTTAAATCATGCAAACCTACTTAACAATGAACACAAGGATTTTTACGTGGAAAACCTCAACAGGTCAAAAATCACGGTACCAACTCGTAGGCCACTTGACACATCAACCACAAATTTTACTAATTGGTATATCATTTACAACTAACGTTGATTGACCCCTTAATCACACGACTCTTACTATAACCCAATACTACCTATACGCAAGCCTTTTACTAGCAAACCCTGTTGATGTTGCCCGAGGACTCCATGCGCTCAAGGACTTGGAAGCTTTCGTAAGATCAAAGCAACAATAACCCCCGTATCTATGAGATCAGATCTAAGTGCTCAATAAAACATGAACAATCAAATAACATGCATGTACACGGATATGTTATAAATAGGCTATGCAATTACGCTCAATCCTAAGATAATAGCCTATATAAAATAACTCTCTCTTCTCTCACAATAACATTAAAACAATGAAGCATCAAAACAACAAAGACATGTGAGAGGAATAAAATAATTCAATGAAGAAACATAGCGAACAAATAGTGAAGCTTAGTAAAAGAGACTTACTTGGCTTAAGCTTAATGAGATTCAAAACTAAAGCTCACTATTTATAGAGAATATTAGAAGCCCTAATTCTAATTGTAGTAGGAAATAAAGTCAATTAAGGCTTTCTAATTCAACAAGGAATGTAATTGATACTTTCCTATAATAAAGAGATATATTACCTATTAACTAGAAGACTAAGTAAATAGGAAATCTCTTGCTTCCAAACTCAATAAATTAATCTTTGATGGACAAGGAATCATTAAACACATGTAGGAAGACTTTAGGGGACTCAAAACACTTAGGGCAACATTGTAGCACCTTTAGGGTTCGGCCAAGATACCTCCCGCATGCCTGAGGCGTGTGGCCACGCTCAAGGCGTGAGGCTGCTACCTAGGACGCACGCCAAAGGCGTGTGGCCACGCTTAGGACGCAGCCTTGCTGCCCCGTTTCGCCCATTCAGCTGTTTCTAGCTGCACTTAACTTTTCTTTGAGCCAAGCGAACTCTAACCAAACGGCATCGGATTTTTTCATTCTTTACACCATTGGAAAGATACGGATGTCTAGTTTCATTCCCAAAAAACCAAAGACAAATTGGATGTCTAGATAGAAAGTTACGCCCATTGAAGCATCCAATTTCAGATTTTCAGGAATACAAAAATATGGAATTAAATTTCGAAACTAGACAAAACAAAAATAATAAGACTCAAACACTTATAAAACATTTAGACCAACATGTTAGCACTCAAATGCATATGCATGAACATATTAAAAGTGTGTGTGTGAATCTTATCTGATCTCAAGAGTAAAGAGTATTGTTTCTTCAAAACTTACTTTTAAGCATGATCTTGAGTCTTCTCAGAAGCTTTTTGTCTTTACATGATTTCTTCGAATCTTCATTATGCTCGAATCATACTCTAACAAAGCTAACTAAGAATTACATAAAAATGTATTTTGCTCACGGAATCACAGCCAACAAAATAATGATCTTACAATCTCAGTTGATGTGTTATGCCCCTTGTGTTTAAAGCATCCAAAGTCAACTTTTCATGTGTTGTAGGGATGTCCAAGTCTGAAGTTGATTCGTGCTAAGTTTGTTCTGTTAATGGGTAGTTCATTTCCTTTTATTGGTTTTTTGGACTTCTTGCGCAACTTCATACTTGTTTAAAGATTGATGAGATTGAATTTTTTTTGTGTTATTTTATAGCGCATTTGGTTTCGTCGAAATTGGTTTTTCCATGTGTCTTCTTTGCTTTTGACTGATAAAGTGGTTGATTAGGCTGCTGATTTTGTTGTTGAATTTAGCTTTGTGTTAGAACCGGCTGCCCAGGTAACTTCTTCTCCCCAGGTTGCTATCTCATGTGGGCGGCCTGCTTGTTGGCAGCCTTCTATTCCTGGTTGGTTTACTATTAATATTGATATTGCTATTAGAAGTCTTGATGGGGAGATTGGCTAGGTGGTGGTGGTAATTAGGGACTCTTTTGGTATTGTTTTGGCTTCTTATTCGTAGAGATTAGTTTCAAATTGTTCTCCTCAACTTCCTAAGGCTTTGGCTATGCTTTGAGGTCCTCGAATGGCTGAAGAATTGCTCTTGCTTCCTGCTGGGCTAGAATCCTATACGCTGTCCGTTGTTAACTTGATCTCTTCTAATCGGGTTCCTGATTCAGAGCTAGGGTTGTTGATTTCATATTTTCTTTCTTTTTTATTGAATCCTTTGTTTGTTGATGTTAGTTTTATTTCTAGAAGTGCAAATTCTGTTGCACATATTTTAGCTAGTTTATCCTTCTCTTTTATTAGTAAGTTAGTTTGGATTGAGCATTGTCCTTCTGTGGAGAGACGAATTCTGGAGAAGTCTCCAGTTGTTTTGTAATGTTGGTTTGGGTTTATTGAATCCATTTCTTTTAAAAAAAATTGTTTTTAATTGTTTAAAAAAAAAAACCTATATACACACAAGAGCATCATCATGATAATTAGGATATCAATAATATCAATTTTTTTGTAAATAAAACATGTTATATTAAAAAGTTTTTTAAAAAAAATTAGGGAAAAAAAAGTGAATCTTTTACTTTTTGGTAGGACTAAACAATCCTGCTTGCTTAGTCCCACCGCTATGGGATTAAACCAATCCTAATAAATCTCAAACACAGGATTTGACCAAGAAAATAGTCAAATCTTATTAGTTTATGAGTTAGAATTATAGTAAACACAATACATATATATATATATATATATATATATATATATATATACACACACATACACACACGGGGACTCCCCATTGGACAATTTGATAAGGAGTGAAAAGTATATATGTACACGGGGACTCCCCATTAGATAATTAGATAAGGAGTGAAAAGAGAGTAGAAGATTTTCTATTACAATGTTTATTTGTGTTATGTGCCTAATTTCATTAAGCCCAATAGGCCCAAAAATACCAATAAAGCCCAACGAGCTTGAATAAGTCAACGAGACCCAACAGGCTTAAGGAAGTCAACGAGACCCAACGGGCTGGAAAAGCTGATAGGGCCCAACGCAATAGACAAGTCTATCCCAACAACGTGAAGGGAAGAAAGTGACCTGAAAGCTCTATGCGAGCTACAACATCCTAGCGACCTAAAAATCATTGACCAACTTGGCTTCAGCTCGTAGTATGAACAACTCGAAGCACGCCCTCCAGATAAGGAATAATCCCATAATTATAGGGATTTAATTATATCAATCAGCAGAGTTTAAATTAATATTTAATTCCTAAATTCCAGTGCTTATATCCTGGTCAAATTGTAATAAATTATAGATATTATCTTACAAAACAGGATAACTTCATTCCTTCACACTTTAAAAGGGAGAGATTGTCACTGTTGCAAGGGTTACAAAATTTGAGAGAAAACACATATAGCGAACTTAAGAATAATACAAAAAAAGTGGATGTAGGCATTGTTATTAAACCGAACCACTTTAAAAATTCTTGTTCTTGATCCGTTGTTACTTGTTGCTCATTGATAATTGATGTTAATTACGTTGATTGAATTCACACAACAATATATATATATTTTTTTTTGGTTTTTATTATGGCAATGGTGGATTTTGAAAATTTAGGTACTCTTTCATACTTATACATTCAATAGGTGATATAGACAATAAGTCTTTGATGGAGTAGTCCATCAATAAACAGTGAAGACAGTGCAGACAATCTCTATATATAAAATAATAATAATAATAATAATAAATAAAAAGGTTAGAAAAGTTTGTACATGGGATGTGATAAATTTTATAACTTTGCATGCACATACATAAGAACATCCTTAACGTCTAAACTTTTTTTTAAAAAAATAATTACAATTAATTCGGGATTCGAGAAGGGAAGCACGACTCAAATTCACAACCTTAAGGATGTAAATGTGAGAAGCAAATCAGTAGACTAACCTCATTTTGTCTCCATCATATAAACTTGATGTGCAGAAAAATTTACATGTGTAGAATGTAATACACTGTAATCATTCATATTATAATATATAGTATGAATAATAAATAATATTTGATTTTTTTTATGCCGTGTAAGTTTTTCTCCAAGATATGATATGATTGTATCATGACATAGATACAGCAATGAGTGGTAGAACTCTCGAGTTATCGAATTTACAAATCAATCATTAAAGTTATAGTTAGGTGTAATGCCATTGTGATTGTTCTTTTTTTTTTTTGCATGCATGCATGCATGCTCCTCTCAGAATCCCTTTTGAAGTTGAATACATTCATCATCATGGCTGCTCAGTTAGGGAATTAGGAGAATTCAGATCCAACCACCATTGCTTCCTGGTATGTTTATCTTCCCTTCTCTATTTTCCTTTCCTTCCATATCTGTTTGATTACTGTCTTGATGATGCACCATATGATCAGGCCGGCTAAAGCCAAGAAAATGTTGAAGGAAAGCAAGCCCATTCCAACATCAAAAAAGACTTACATTTGTGCTCCAGCTACCCACGCTGGTTCCTTTAAATGCCATGTCCACCGTACCACCACCAACTCATCATTGCTTGTACAAAACAAAAGTAGTCACCCCCCACCTCCACTCTTGCGCTTTTCTAATTTCTACAGCTGCTTCTCGCCAAGACGCAAATGACTACAACTGTTGCATATCATCACAACATGATCTTTTTCTATAATAAAATCGTTACCATGATTAGTGTGTATATATACTCTCGTATCTTGTTAAATTTCCAGTAAGGTTACCAGCTACAACTTCCTGAAAGAGAAAATATTGTGCAAATCATACAAAGAATGAACAAGGTGTTCTCAGATACATGCAAGGATTGCAAAAGAAATCTACAAATACCTGCCTCTGCATCCCATATACCATCTCAAGCATCAACGGCAATAAACTATTCCATTTATAAAAAAAATAATAATAATTTACAGCTTTCTTCAACATTCAAATGTCCAAAGGTTGACAACCCCAAAAAGCAAAACCTACTGCAACATTATTACAATATTAGAGTACATCAAACTAGTTTTCGACAATCTTTTAAATTTATCAAGTTTCGGTATTGCATGTATTCTCTAACGACCTTCCTGGGTGGTTTCTCACTTTGGTAGTCGATTAAGATAATGGATCAAACAATACAGCCATGTTTTCCGACAGTTTTTAACTCGTTAATGCTCCTAAAGATCTCTGTCACAAAATCTCCCATGAAGGTTTCAAGGTTCCCCAGCACAACAAGGAACGTACACTAAGAGATTGTCAACATAAATCTTTGACAGTTCTTTTGTCAATTCTTTTCAGTGCTGGGAAAGTATCTCTGAGGATTAAACGGTTGGTTTTGGGAGTTTAAATCCTGTGACTCCATAACAGGTCCTCCATTCATAGGTGCAAATGCTGCAATCAAAAAAATTAAAGCTACATCAGAACTGCATCCACCCCAAACCAAGATACACCTCACTTCTAAATAAACTGAAATTTAAAAGAAAAAAAGAGCATAAATTATCTTCAAAATGCTTACTGAAACACACCTTCTGGGAAACAATGCAATCTACTTGTGAGATTATTAACTAGTTTGCTATTCAAGCTTTGCATGGCTGAATGTATTGCAGTTCAACTCAGTTCAGCTGAACAAGGATTTAACTATTTTCTCATGGAAGTTAGCAAAAGAGACTTCGTATTGGCAAGTTCTTGAAAATATTTTGGAATCCATAAGATGAGAGTTTATATCACTTGAATTTGAGCACACCTAGCACTTGCAGTTACGGCAAACATGTAACACAAATTTCCTTTCTAGCCGGACAATCACATTCTATTTTCTTCAACTACTAGTATATTACATGCTCTTTGACCTGATTTAGACTAGGAGATAGATACTGAATCTCATATTTGTTAGTTAAAATATACTCTTTGACCTATGAACACCTCATCTGCGGAAATCCCGATAAGCAATGACCTCAAGCTTTTACTGGGATTTCAGTCATTTGCACAACCAAGTATGAAGCTCTAATGAACGAAAAAAATAGCAGACATGAACACAGAATAAGTCCTTCACAATATAAAATATTTCTCAACCTACCTCTCTCTCTCATTCTCCTTTCTCTGTCATATTCAAACTTATCTCGGATTTGATTAATCTTCTCCCAATTATCACCTTGCCTATTTCCCCGAAGACCCTGTTCCTGCAAATTGGAAGCAACTCAAGTGATAAATGATAAGGTCACATGGAAGTATAATCCAGTACACAACAAATGGAATGATCAAATGTTTCTCAAAAATTGAGTTTTTGTTTGCACATACAGCTATCACACATGAATCTAACAACCAGGCTAGCAGTTAAAACATATAAATCCAGATAATACTTGAAAAGACTTCAAACTTTCAATTAGCTCATTGACAAGCTCAAAATTTTCAGGGATCAAAAGCTCAATCCAATCAAAAGATATTGTTCTAAGTAATTTGATTGTATACCTTCACCTGGTCACCATGAGGTCTCCTGTTGCTCCTGTAACACAAACAACAAACCATATAATTAAACTTCTAATGCCAAATTTAAGTGTAAGCAACCAGATAGATAGTTCAAAACAGTGAAAGAGAGACAGAGAGATACAGAAGAGAGAGAGAGAGAGAGAGACCTGTATGGATTGAAATCAAGATCATCCTCCCCAGCAGAATCGTAATTGGCATGATCTTGAGCGATTTTCTTCGAGTAACCCTCGTCCCAATAAAGCCTCTCCCAATTCTCCCTCATTTCCTGATACAGCTCCATGTACCTCTTGCACCACGGTTCATGCTCCTACAACAAAAAAAGAAATAAATTTTCAATTAAATACAATTTCCACTCGCAGTATAAAGTTACAATAAGCACGAAGAGACTACAAGAGTGGCTTATTTAGTAAGTGAGTCACTGTCTGACCGATTCTTTGATGACGAGGCGGGTGCGGCGCATGAACTGTTCTCGAAGCTGCTTGCGGCGCTTGTTTGGAATGTTGTCTCTGGGGATGACGAACCGCTCGCGCGGGGGCACGTGGTCTCCGATCTCGTGCATTTCTCCGTCCACGATCCACCACTCCGACTTCTCTTTACTGGTCTGGGGCATTGTAAAGGAACGCGATTTGGGCCTCCGCCTCGGTGGGGACGACTCCGTCCTTGCGAAGCGGAGCTGGTGGGTGGCTATACGCAGCCATGGGTTTAAGGCGCCGAGTCGACTCGTGAGAGAAGATGCCATTTGGTTTTTTTTGGCTTTTCAGGATTTTATATATATATATATATATATATGGCTTCTTTTTTAACATGGCGAAATTACATTTTAGAAAATAGCTAATAAAACTCACCTCCCCTGAGATTTTACTAACTACAAGCGGAATTAATTTTACTGTTAATAGATAAAAAGGAAAGTTAATTTTACTGTTAATGGATAAAGATATCCCCTACCGTTAGTTGACTTTAGTCAAACGTAACAAGTATAAGGGCATTTTTGTCTTTTTATACTTTTTAAATTTTATTTTATTAAATAAAAATTAAAAAATTAAGAAACATATCTTATCTCTCCATTTTTAAGATGATGGATGATTAGAATTTATTTTAAAAAATAATAATAATAAAAATAATAAAAATAAAAAAAAATCTTAGTGAATGGAGGTCTAATATGGAGATTGGTCTCTACCAAGAAAAAAAAAATGGAGAACCCAGAAGGGTTCTTCGAAGGTGTTATGTTAAATTACAATAGGCCCAAGCAGGCGCAAAAAACGCTAAAATACCAAACAGGCCCAAGCAAGTCACTAAAACCCATATGAGTTACGACGAAACAATAAAGCCGAACGAGCGAAAGAAGTCGACGAACGACGATACAACGGATGGGCCCCAATCCAACGACCGTGGAGGAAAAAGCTGTGTACCAGCGACTAGCATGTAAACACTCGAAGGAATCAAATGTCACCTCTCACAAACGGTTTGGTCGCCGATCACCAACAGCATGGTCGCAGATTGTAGAACAGGTAGCTCGAAGTCCCAATCAAAGGGAGAATCCCGAAAATATAGCAATTCTACCCGGTCAACTAGCAGACTCCCAATCAATCTCAAATTCCCCAGATTCCAACGATTGTATTCAAATCAAATTATGATTTTTAAGGATAGAATTCAGCCCTTAATTTGTGTAATTAGTTTCCCTGTAAAACAGGATGACTCCAGTCCTTTTACATTATAAAAGGGACGATTCATTACTGTAAAAAAGGTGAGAAATTTTTCCAGAAAGAACACACAAAAGCAAGCCCCGTGTATACTCTTAGCAAGCTCGACTTGAATAATAAGAATAGTGGATATAGACATTCCTATAAGTCGAACCACTTTAAAAATAACTGTGTCAACCCGTTTTATTTATTTTTCACCCCTCAAATTATTGTTATTCACTATTAATCCAGTTGACCAGATTCGCACGTTAACATTTTGGCACTAGAAGGAGGGCTTGAACCTTCTTCCGGTAAGAAACGAAACTGTTAATCTTGTTAGCTCTATTTCCCAGGTACAACCTTTCAAATTGATGGCGAGAGGCGTAGGAACTCGCTCCATAACCATAAGAAGTAGGGACATAGCCCCAGTTGAAGGGCCTTCGGAGGCCTCTCACCAGCCTTCGGCCCCACCGGTCGTATCAAACGCACCGGTAGCACACAGTGCACCAATCGTGCCAAATGCGGTGTCGGCCATCCCGGTGGTTCAACCATCAATCACGAACCCACCGACCAGTCAACTCCTTCCCTAGATGGAGCCTCAGGGCCACGATCGGGCTGGCCCATCTGGTCCCCCAAACCTTAGCAAATGGATGGAGAGATAGGCCGAGTTAGAGAGAATTATGGCGAAGATGTCCCACGACTACCATCTCTTATTACAGAACCACCCAGACCGCGACCAAATCGTGGAGAGTACATCATCGCCGCGTCCTGGTAGAGACGACACAAAACATCTTGCCCATCACTCCAACGGGCAGAATCCCCCACGTAACAACTTCCATTGGGGTAGAATCTCTTTTCACTCAGCCAACGCGGCCAGGCGAGCTAGAGCAGGACATGACGAGCAACGAGAAAGACCTCCTTGCACTGACCCTGTAATCCATGTAAACGCCAACGGAGAAAGGGATGTAGAACTTAACAGAGGCCGGCAAGGCGCCTCTGTGCATAGAATGTCTTAACAACCCAGGCTACGCTTGGAAGTATAGGGCCAATGGCCTAACAGGAGCAACAATGGGAACTTTCGTCGCGCGGTACCAGCTGTTGCAATCCCCTGAGGACGAAATGTTGAGCCACAGCTCAATGGAAGGAGGTCGCCAAATAGAAGAGTACGAAGGTCACCCAATTGACAGAATCCACTCTACAAGGAAGGCTGAGGGAGCTCTCTACTGGCAGCATAACTAGTTGGAGCCAATGCCATGAACGTTTCCTGAACCAATACCAGGCGTTAAAACAACAGTTCGTTCCTTCCTGCCACTTGGCAAAAATCTTTCAAAAGGCAGACGAGCTACTGAAGGACTACATAGCACCCTTCCAGAAAGAAGTCAGCTACATGGAGAGCCCTACTGACGAAAGCGTGCTCACTGCGATTACCGCCGGTCTGCAGAAAAATGATGAACTTTACCGAAGCATGTACAGTAAACCGGTAAAAACACTCAAGGATTTCTACAAACGGTCTAACACCCACGTCCGCATGGAAGAGGCCTTCGGACTTAAGAAATATTCTAGAAAGACTGGAGCAAAAGCCCGCGAGACAGGAGCAAGCGGAAGGAAAATGGAAGGAGCAATGACGATAACAGCCGCAACCGCAACAGGAACATTGGCTCACACAAGGATGATGCCCTAGTGAACCAGGTCACTAAGAAGGCTGGAAATGACGAAGATGTGTAAAGAAATAGAGGTCGCTAGCAGACCTATACACAGTTGTTTGATTTCCAGGATAAAATCTTCAACATGGAGAGAAACAGGGAAGAATTTAGGAAACCACCTCCCTAAAGGACGCTAGCACGGGCCAGGAATCTGGACAAATTCTGCATGTACCACAACGAAACAGGACATCGTACGGCCGACTGTTTCGAGCTCAAAGATGCCATTAAGGACCTAGTCCAACGCAAACGGCTCCAAGACTATGTCGTATACCCTGGGAACCGTTCACGACAGCAGCAACCCACCTGGTTGGTATATATGGATTCCATCCCGGGGAAGCTAGCTATGAAAGTCGTCTACACTATACATGGAGGGCCCCACCCCACAGGAACGTCAAACAAATCGTTGGCACGTTATGTGACATAACTTTCATAAGAGCTGACATGAGAGGTGTGCACTGGCCACACAACGACGCTATTGTCATAAAAGCGACTATCGAAGGAATAGTTGTACATCGGACCATGGTTGACAACGGTAGCTCGATGAACATCCTATATAAGGCTGCTCTCAAAGGAATAAGTCTGAACCAGAATCACCGACAACCCGCAAGAGAACCATTGTACGGCTTCACGAGAGATTTCATCATCCCCTTAAGGTTAATTGTCCTACCTCTCAGCTTTGGAGAACCAGGCCACCAGACAACCTCCATGGTAACCTTCCTCGTTATCGGTTGCTCGACGGCCTACAATGCCATCCTAGGGAGATTGTAACACCCCCTGACCCGACCCAACTGGACCGACCCAAGGAGTGTTACCGGGTTTTCAAAACTTTCTCAATTCACTTCATAAATTTTCAAACCATTGTGAGCCCATCAAATAAATTTTTAAACCATTGGAAAACCTCATAGTTTATACTTTAAAAACATATTCGAGTGAGCCCATCAAATCATATTTTCAAAAATTTCGACAGAGTTTCCTTTGTTTTTCGGATTTCCCAAAACCTGTTTTCAACAAAATAAATCCAACACAATTTAATAATAACACTTCTATATCCACTTTCAAAACCAATGCGCATTCTGCCGTTTAGTGCGACTTTTCAAACAAAATATAATAATTTATAGGGTGAATTGCACTCAAGTACCCTGACGTTTATCATAATTGCACGTTTGATGTCAGTTTTATCATAATTGCACTCAAGTACCCTGTAATCCGTTGACCGCCGTTAAAGTAACGGTTGACTAACTGGGTTCAGGGGCAAATTGGTCTTTTACATTTAAATTTATTTTTAAAAAAATTTAAAAATCATCCAACCAATAAGAACATGCCACGTTATATTTTAATTAATTTTAAAAATATTTTTTAAAAAAATTTAATTTTTTTTTTACGAACACGAACCCAGCACTTTAATTAATTTTAAAAATATTTTTTAAAAAAATTTAATTTTTTTTTTACGAACACGAACCCAGGTGCTGGGTTCGTGTTCGAACCCAGAAATGGGTTCGAGCACGAACCCAAGTTCTGGGTTCGTGTTCGAACCCATTTCTGGGTTCGAGCACGAACCCAGGTGCTGGGTTCGTGCTCGAACCCAGAAATGGGTTCGAGCACGAACCCAGAACTGGGTTCGTGCTCGAAGAACACGAACCCAGATCTGGGTTCGTGTTCTAACCCAGAAATGGGTTCCAGCACCTGGTTCGCGATCGAACCCAGCTGGGTTCGATCGTGAACCCAGATCTCTGGGTTCGATCGTGAACCCAGATCTCTGGGTTCGCGTTCGAACCCAGCGATCTGGGTTCGATCGCGAACCCAGTTCATCTGGGTTCATCTGACTTTTTTTTTTTTTTTCATTTGCAAGGGCAGTTTGGTCATTTTATCTGAATCCGTTTGGTCAACCGTTACTTTAACGGTGGTCAACGGATTACAAGGTATTAGAGTGCAATTATGGTAAAACTGGTATCAAACGTGCAATTATGATAAAAGTCAGGGTACTTGAGTGCAATTCACCCTAATTTATAAATTAAATATTTACAAACCTTTACAAATAAAAATAGAAACCATAATATTATTTACAAAATATATCGAATGTACAGACTTCTGTATATGCATGCGAATCCAAATATAACATACAAAATGTTATAACTACCCAATAACGGTCGAGACTCTGACTTTTTCAATCTGCAGGTACCTCCACTCTACTCTTGCTGTCCTTCGAGATCCCTGTTACCTACGCGTTATAAAAACAACTAACGCGCTAAGCATATAGCTTAGTGGGTGTACACTAAACTCATTTATTAAACTCATAAATAACTTTACTTAATAAACAAAATGGCACAATATAATCAAATAGGTACATATTACAATGCAAATCATTTCTATATAAACAACTCATCACAATTCATAATCTAGAACGTATAAATCATTTATTTTATAATCATAACCGTATAAAAATCAATTCCGAAATTCACTTATAAACACATTATTCAAATCATTTCAATTCTGGCCCTCTAGAATACCCAACATAAACCAGGACTGGAATATGGGTCGTTCGACCACAGTGACTGTCTGTCGAACATAGCTCCCACCCTAGGACTAATCCTAAGAGTGGTACGTATCTCCCTACTCTAGGACCGAGGGTTCGGACCCTAGAGAGGTACATGTCTCCCTATCCCAGGAACGAATCCTTAGGAAGGTACGTGTCTCCCTACCCCAGGACGAATCCATGAGGAGGTACGTGTCTCCCTACCTCTGGACGAATCCATGAGGAGGTACATAATAAATCATCAATAACAATGTCAATATCGGTGCAATACTGCTCACTGAACCCAGCTGGTATACCAACCTCCTATATCCATTTCTATGTCTAAGTATCCTAGGGCCGTTACGATAAAACATTTTCAAATAGTCACTATAATTTACAATCAATGGTCAACTCAATAAATATATTATTCAAACAAACATAGGTTTTCATGAAAAATAAACAATATTCATACGATAGTCGTAAACAAGTAATTTCAATGAAATCGTAATAATCGAAATACGATCAACAATAAAATCATTCCAAGAAAATAATATACATACATAAAAATGAAAGTCTTCAAAGAAATCACAAATTCAAACTAAAAATACTTAATACTTTTTGTAAAGATTTCGAAAACGGGTGTACACCAACCTGGATACCGTTTCCTTTCGAGAAATCGCGTTTCTAGGTTTCGTTTTACTTCCTTTTCTCTTTCTCCTTCACTTTCCTCTTCTCTTTCCTTTCTCTTCTTTTCTTCTTCTTCTTCTTCTTCTTCTTCTTCTTTCTTTCTTCTTCTTCTTCTTCTTTCTTTCTTCTTCTTCTTTCTCTTCTTTCTTCTTTTTCTCGGTCTCTCCCTCTTTCTTTTCCTCTGTTCTGTTTCGTTGGCTTCTGTGAGAAGCCAAATTTTTTTTTTATATTATTTCGATCGTCGCGACCTGTGGTCGCGCCACCAGGTCGCGTTGCTCACTGCCAAGAATCACCATTTTTCATCGCGAGCAGCTCATCGAGATCTGTGGTCGCGGTGAGTGGTCGCGATACTCACTGTCTCAATTTTTCACTGTTTTCTTTGTACATCGGTTTCGACCGTTCAATTTGGTCCACCTGGAAACCATAAAAATAAACATACTTTTAATTACGTTTTGCACCCCTCATATCATAAATTTTTATATCCATATATGCAAAATTAATAATTCGAAATCCGGGATGTTACAATTCTTCCCCTCTTAAGAAATTTCGTCCTCGAAATTACCTCAATTGAACAGTTGTGGATACTGTTGTCTCATCGTTTCTTCGCTCTCCCAGGTAGCTTCTTCTACATTGTGATTCCTCCAGAGAACTTTTACCAGTGGAACTCTTTTATTTCTTAGTTCTTTAATCTCCCGATCAAGAATCTACACTGGTTCCTCCTCATATGTCAGGTTTGGTCGGATTTCAATACTTTCGGCCTGAACTCTGTGGGAAGGATCAGATCTGTATCTCCTCAGCATAGAAACGTGGAACACAGAGAGGACACTGAAATTAGGGGCAAATTTTACTCCAACCAAAAGAGGAAAGTTGTTCACTTTCCTAAAGGGGAACCTCTACGTTTTCGCATGGACGCATAGTGACATGGTGGGAATCAGCCCCAAGGTAATGGCACACATACTTAATATAGACTCGGCTTTTAAGCCAACTAGGCAGAAGATGAGAGCCATGAATGCTGAAAGATATGCAATCTTGAAAAAGGAAGTCCTGACTAATGGATTCATCAGGGACTCCTATTATCTAAGATGGCTCGCCAACCCGGTATTAGTAAAAAAGAAAAATTACAAATGGAAAACTTATGAAGATTTCACCGACATCAACAGGGCATGCCCGAAAGACAGTTTCCCCCTGCCAAAGATCGATTAGCTGGTCGATTCGACAGCCAAACACAAGCTACTAAGTTTTATGGATGCCTACTCGGGCTACAACTAGATTCCCATATTTCCAGCAGATGAGGAGTATGCCTCATTCATCACAGATAGGGGGCTCTACTGCTACAAAGTGATGCCATTTGGTTTAAAGAACGTAGGAGCAATGTACCAGTGGTTAGTCAACATGATGTTTGCTAACCAAATAGGAAAGACAATGGAAGTATACGTGGACGACATACTTGTAAAATCAATTAAAGCAACCAATCACGTTGTACACCTGGAAGAGACGTTCCAAGTGCTAAAACAGTACCAAATAAACCTTAACCCCCTGAAATGAGCTTTCGGAGTTGCCTCCAGAAAATTCCTGGGCTTTATGGTGATTTAGAGAGGAATAGAAGCGAACCCATAAAAAATCAAGGCCCCGCGCGAGATGCAGTCACCTACAAAGCCAAAGCACGTTCAAAGTCTCAATGGGTAACTCATGGCCCTTAGCAGGTTTATTTCGAAATCAACGGACAAATGTGTCCCTCTCTTCAATGTCCTAAGGGGGAATAAGGGATTCGAATAGATAGAGGAATGTGAGTTCGCCTTCCAGAAACTAAAGGAATGCATGGGGCAAGCCCTGTTGCTGTCAAAACCTCAGGACGGGGAAAAACTTATCATCTACCTGGCAGTAACTCAGCACGACATAAGCGTAATTCTGATTGGAAAGGAGAATAGGATCCAGTTACCAATCTATTACGTAAGTAAAAGACTACAAGACGTGGAAAGCAGGTACCCACCGATGGAGAAACTCGCATACTGCCTGATAGTGGCTTCAAAGAAGTTACGCCCATATTTCCAAGCCCACAGCATCGACGTGCTCACTAGCTGTAACATCCCGGATTTCGGGTGATGAATTTTTGATATATATGAAATATGTGAAAAATAAATTTTTACTATTTGAGGGGGTGTAAATGTAATTAAATGTATGGTTATTTTATGATTTCCAGCGGACCGGATTGAATAGTGAAAAATGAATGAAAAATAAAAAATTGGAAAACTGGACCAGAGAGCATCGCGACCTGGTCACCGCGACCACAGGTCGCGACAGCTCGCTCGCGGTGAAAAACGCGAAATCTGGCAGTGAGTACCGCGACCACAGGTTGTGATGGCTTGCTCGCGATGAAAATGGCAAAACCTGGCAGTGAGCAACGCGACCAGCCACCGCGACCACAGGTCGCGATGGACTGCTCGCGATGAAAGTGTCAAAAATGGGCAGAGAGCAACGCGACCAGTCGCGCGACCAGGGCGCGCTCGCGACGAAGGCGGTGCGCGCACTCCAGTGAGCGTCGCGACCTGGTGCCGCGACCACAGGTCGCGACGGCGGTCGCGATGGCGAAAAAATATAAAAAAAATAGAAGCTTCTCGCAGAAGCGAGAAGCCAAAACAGAGAGAGAAAGAACCGAGAAAAAGAGAGAAAAGGAGAGAAAAGAGAGAAGAAAAAGAAGAAAGAAGAAGAAGAAAGAAAAGAAAAGAAAAAGAGGAAGAAGGAGAAAGGAAAAAGAGAAGGGAAAGAAATCGTGGAACCGCGGTTTGTCGAACGAAAAATACGGATTCGAGGTAGGTGTACTCTCGTTTTCGAAATCGTTTCGAGAAATAGTTCGTTTACTTTTTCGTTTTAGTTTTCGATTTCGTTTCTCATTTTCGTTTCGTTTTCGATTTCGTTAAAAGTTTTCGATTCCGAATATTCGTATGAAAAATGTTTATATTATATGTAAAATCGATGATTTGTGGATCTATGGTTGATTATTGTTGATTTCGATATTTCTATAATTATTGTTGATGCGTTTGAATATTTATATGATTATTGTTGATTTCGTTACATGTTGTTGATTTCGGAAAGATTCGGAAAGATTTTATATTATATCGTATTTGTTTGTGAAAATCGTTTATCGAAACGGCCCTAGGATACGTAGACATAGAAGTGGATATAGGAGGTTGGTATACCAGCTGGGTTTTATTGAGCAGTACTGCGCCGATATTGATTGATTGATATTGATGATATTGATGTACCTCCTCTTGGATTCGTCCAGAGGCTGGGAGATACGTACCTCCTCGGGATTCGTCCCGGGGGTTGGGAGTTAATGTACCTTCCCAAGGATTCGTTCCTGGGATAGGGAGATATGTACCTCTCTAGGTTCCGTACCCACGGTCCTAGAGTTGGGAGACACGTACCTCCTCAGAATTCGTTCTGGGGGTTGGGAGCTTGACCCATATTCCAGTCCGTATATGTTTAGTATTCTAGTGGGCCAAAATTGATAGAATTGAAAGTGAATCGAATGATTTTATTGATCGAATTCTTATGTTGATTTTATTATTGTACTTCGAGAAATTGAAATTGTTTAATGATTTAATTTTGGAAATTCAATTGTTTTGAAATCGATTAGTGATGAAAATGTTTATCTTGTGGTTTATTTCTCTTTAAAGACTAATTATATTGTAGTTTATTTAATTGAGTTTTTAGTACACCCACTAAGCTTTATGCTTAGCGCGTTAGTTTGTGTCTAACGCGTAGGTACCAGGAATCCGGACGAGGCGAAAGACTGAAGAACTGGAGGAATTGCAGACCGAGTCACAGGATTGTACAGTTGGGTAGCTATACTTTTGTTATGTATATATATTCTGAAAGCATGCATATACAGGGGGATTGTAAATAAGTTTTGTAATATGTTTTTAATTAATTACATTATGCTTTTCGAATGTCTGTATATATATATATATATATATATATATATATATATATATATATATATATATAAAGTTTGAACTGTTTTATTTTATAAATTGTGATTAATAAGTCGCACTAAACGGCAGAGTGCGCAGTTGTTTGAAATTGATATTGAAGTGTTTGTGAAAATGTAATGTGAATTGAATCGTGTTAAAACAGGTTTTGGAAAGTCCGAAAAACAAACGGCACTCTGCCGAATTTTCGTAAAAAGTTTAAAATGTTTTATGGGCTCACACTGATTTTAAAATGAAAAATGAAGTTTTGGAAAAGTTGTGAAAGTCCGAGTAGCGCGCCCCGGATCGGTCCGGCCGGATCGGGTCGGGGGGTGCTACACTAGCTACCCTCTGAGACAAGTCCTACAGAAGCCCAACACTTCAAAAAGGCTACTAAAGTGGGCAATAGAGCTAACACAATACGATCTGGAATACAAACCACGTGCGGCAATTAAAGGCCAAGCCCTTGCGGATTTCGTAGCGGAGTTCACAGACCTAGAAGAAGAGGCTCGACAGCAGAGGCCTCAACAAGAAAATTTCCCTGTTACGGTGGGCGAGCGAGAGGGACCTAAATCCCCATTATGGAAATTGTACGTCGACGGGTTCTCATGTGAAGGGGAGCTGGAATCCTATTAATAAGCCCGGAAGGACATAAGATCCATTATGCCTTACGCTCCAATTTCACCACATCTAACAACGAAGCTGAATACGAGGCTCTCCTCGCGAGGCTGCGTCTAGCCAAAGAACTACAGGTATGAGCAATTAAGATATATAGCGACTCACAGCTAATTGTGAACCAGGTAAAGCAAGAATTCCAAGCCCGTGGCACAAACATGATAGCCTATCTATGGAAAGCCAGTGAACTTCTAGAAACGTTTTAGTGGCACGAAATTCAGTAGATCCCGTGAGCTCAAAATGCACTTGCAGACATATTAGCTCGCTTGGCAACTACCAAGGATACAGATATACTCAAAGTAGTGTTGGTCGAACACTTACCAGAACCCAACATAGCAACCAAAGACACGGTCATGATAGTCAGGACCGCACCAAATTTATGGATGATTCCCCTCATCAATTACCTTTCCAACGAAATGCTGCCATCAGACAAGAATGAAGCTTGTCGCCTACGAATATTAGTGGCGAGATATGTCATCTACGATGACATACTGCTCAAACAGGGTTTTTCCATGCCCCTGCTGCGGTGTATAGATGAAGATGACGCTATTCCTGTCCTCTATGACATCCATGCAGGAATATGCGACAATCACACTAGGGGGCTCTCTCTAGCCAATAAAGCTCTACGACAAGGCTTTTACTAGCCTGCAATGAAGCAAGATGCCATCGACCTCGTAAAGAGCTATGACAAGTGCCAACGGTTCGCCAACGTAACCCGAGCCCCGCCAGCACTGCTACATTCAATGATCAGTCCATGGCCATTCGCCATATGTTTGGAATGGACCTGATCGGCCCACTACCAACTGTCTACGGAAATTGCAAACGTGCGGTGGTAGCAGTAGACTACTTCATAAAGTTGGCAGAAGCAGAAGCCCCTCAGTGAAATCTCGACAGCCAAGATCGAAAAATTTATATGGGAAAACATCGCAAGTAGATTTGGCGTCCCTCAGAAAATCATCAGAGAGAATGACACACAATTTGAAAGCCACAGATTCAGAATGTTCTATGAAGAATTGGCCATAACAAAAAGTTTCTCCGCAGTTGACCACCCACAAGCGAACGGGTAGGTAGAGGCCGTTAACAAAATCATCAAGCAAAGCTTACGGGGCTAAAGGGGTCTTGGATTGAGGAACTACCCAAGGTTCTGTGGTCATACATAACCACTGCGAGAAGTTCCACGAGAGAAACCCCATTCTCCATGGTATAAGAAACAGAAGCTATGATCGCGGTCGAATCTATCGCCAGCACCCATAGGAGAGCCACATTCAATACCTAGCAAAGCGAAGATTTGCTCACAGTGCCTCGACCTCATCGAGGAGAAGAGGGGAGCTGCCCGTCTAAAAATAGTCGTTTACTAGCAAAGAGTAGCCAAGTACTACAATAGGAAAGTCAAAGTATGACACTTCAAAAAAGGGGACCTTATACTACGATTACTCCTGCCTAGAGCCAAAAACCCGCAAGAATGAGCCCTGGGCCCGAACTGGGTAGGACCTTATATGATAGACGAGGGCCTAGAAAACGATGCTTATCACCTCATAAACATCAACGGGACCAGGGTCCCACATGCCTGGAACGCTGAACACTTATACAAATATTATCAGTGACAATTGTACCTTTTCTATATATAAAGATGTCTTTTTTTACAAGCTCTCACATTATATCACATTAACCTTCGAATGCGACATCTTCGAAATAAAACAGCGAACATGGCTCACTCCAATCAAACTGAGTATACACGTTGGCAAAACTTGCCAACTTGATCGCCCATAAGCGACCTAACTAGCAAAGTCAATAGACATACTCGAGGTAACAGACCTAGAGTTGTAGACATTGGTAGTACCCGCCTACCTGGAAGCTGACAAGCTCTCAAACCAGCGAAGCCAATAAACATACTCAACATGGAATCCCTCACAAACTTGAGTACGAAACTAACATAACTCGCTTACCTGAGAGGCTCGTCAGCCCTCAAACTAGCGATGTTAGTAATCACGGACCTGAGTACGAAAGTGACACAACTCAGCTACCTGAGAGGCTTGTCAGCCCTCAAACCAGCAATGTTAGTACTCACAAACCCCTCCCCTAGGAGCCTCATAAAGAAGAGCAGAAGTTTGCAACCCATGTGGTTCTACCCATTAGGTTTTTTCCTGCCCTACTCATATATTTAAGTCCTATATAATTGTTGTGCATTAAGTGCTTATAAAATGGACAAATCAAGATTCCATTAGAAGAACGCGTCAAATGTTAAAGGAAGGAACAAATGAAAATAAAGAAATAATGTCCTTAAAAACATTGGCAAATTCTCAAAAAAAAAAGGGGAACAGAAAAGTGTGCGCTGACAAATACAACAAACATTAAAGACATAAACCATCAAGCTTGGCCAACCGAAGGGCTCCTGTTTCTTGGGAGGATTGGGTGGTTCGTTGGTACAGGAGGATCTACTAAATTGAAGACTGCGTTACCATTCTACATCTTATCTTCATCCCTAGGAGGGCCCTCAAAAACACCCTCTCCTAGCTCACCTCCTCCTGGCTGGACTGCGCTCATCTCCGCAGCTCGCATAGCCCTGAAAGTATCAATCAGTTTGCCAACATAAGGGCCAAGGAAGTCGTAGTTCTGATCGGGGTACTCCAGCCAGATGTTGAATAACAGGTCGTTTTGGACGCTTTTTAACGTTTTCTATTTCTCCTCCTCCCAACTCGTCAGCATTCGAGCAAGCTAGCCTGATTTCTTTGCAAGGCCATCATCGAACTGCTTAACTTTCTATTCCAGCTCACGAACCTTGTTATAGTGCTCCGCTAAAGACTTCTCTATAACCCGCACCTCTCCACCAGTTGCTTCTCAAGCTCCGCTCCGACAGCGAGTTCTTTCTTAGTGACCTCAAGCTCCTCCCAAAGCCTCTTTTTCTCTATCTCGCTCCTCTCAACCTCAAGCATGTCGTTGTGAGCAAGACAAGCAGTCTAAAAAGAAAGAAGGATAAGGATGCAGTATCGTTAAAAGAAAAAAAAAGGAGAAGGCATATTTACTTACCACAAAGCTGTAACGCATCAAGGAGAGGCGGAGCCTTATTCCGTATTAACCTCCAGATGATTACTCAAACTCGGTGTGAGGTAACCCTTGAAGGCGACCAAAACATGGTACAAGAATGCTCTTACATTAGGGCCAACAAAGGCATCAGAAGGAGCAACTTCGGACACAACAACCTCACGTGAGTGCGCGGGAGTTTTCTCCACAGACTGCGCCCCCATTACAACCTGAGAATCTGGAGCCACCTCTTTTTCTTTATCAACGGCAGTGGGGGTGACTGGACAGAGAGACGACAGCGATGGAAGCCCACCGCCCAAGCCAGATGCCCTCACTTTGAGCTTCTTTAAAGGGGCGATGGACAGAGAAGTGCCAGCTTTCCCCTTAATCTCGGGGCATTTCTTTACGGTCAATTTCCTCGACTTCCCTTGGGCCATCTTCTTTATTTTTGCTTGTGGTTCTGATTGCTGTTTTCGGGCTCGCTTACAAACGGGCTCCTGAGTTTGCTCGTCGGACTCCGTTTCCTCGTTCTTCGAGCTAGTGGAAGGTGTGTCAACGATCTTCTAAATATGGGTTCTTCGAATGAACCCAAAAAAGGAAGAACCCAGATCTGGGTTCTTCCTCTTCTTCTTCCTTTTTTTTTAACTGGGTTGAAGAACCCTACTTTCTCCCACCTTCTTCTTCTTCTTCTTCTTCTCCCACCGTCTTCTTCTTCTTCTTCTTTTCTAGGTTGAAGATCCCATTTATGGGTTCTTCGCCCAGATTTGGGTTCTTCCTTCCATATTTTTTTTTTAAAAAAAAAAATTTAGATCTCCACCATCCATTCAAAGATGAACGATGAAGATTTGAAGATTAATTTTTATAATAATTTTATTTTTAAAAGAAGAAAAAAATCTCCACCGTTACAGTGGAGATATAAACTTTTTTTAATTTTTTATTTAATAATTTTAAATATTATTTTAGGGGTATTTTGGTCTTTTAACGGTTAAACCTGGTCAACCGTTAACTCTAACGGAAGTCAACTAACGGCAGGGAAAGTCTTTGTCCATTAACGGTAAAGTTAACTCCGCTTGTAGTTGACAAAACCTTAGGGGAGGTGGGTGTTATTAACTCTTTAGGAAAATAGCACCCAAAAATCATTTTGGTCTAAAATGGCTCTCCCTGATCTGATAAAAAAAGAAAAACAAAATAAAAGAAAAAATTATTTTGAAAATAAAAGTCAAACGGAGAAAAAAAAAGAGTTGAAAAGTTTTTAAAGGCTCCTGATCGGAAAATTCGAACCTGTTAGAGAGAGAGAGTCGGTGCCGGCGAGGACACCGCGACAACAACTACAGCGACGACGCGGACAAGAACGATCGGTACCTCTCAAGAATCCTAAGAAAAAACCTGAACCAGTTTTAGTGAGAGAGATCCATATTGCACTAAAAAATAAACATCAATTTTTAGATATTAGTTTACTATTAAATTTCCCGGTAGCTCCCGGTTAAAGGGAAAATAGTTACCGACCAAAGGGATTAGTTCCTGATCAAAGGAAAAATAGGTCCCGATTAAAGGGATTAGTTCTTGGTCAAAGGAAAAATAGTTCGCGATCTAAGAGAAAATAGTTCCCGATTAAAGGCATTAGTTTACGGTGAAAGTAAAATTAGTTCCCAGTCCAAAAGATATTAGTTCCTGATCAAATTTAAAATAGATCACGAAAAACATCAATTTAAGAACAAAATTTATAGGAATGTATGTTTACGACTCCAAATACGATAGGATCTACTTAAATAAGTCACGGAGAGCACAAATCGAAAATAAATACACCGCTCAAATCAATATAGATTTAAATCTAAAACAAATAGTTACATCTCAAGTACTTTAATGGAGCATTGCTTGCTCCAGATGCACACACTTCTTTTATTTGTATAATGCCAACTTGGTAAAAGATTTTGATTGAGAGTTTAAAACTTAGAAAGAATGAGAGGAGTTCATGTGCAAAATGATGAGTGAGAGAATGTAAGAGAAAAAACTTGTATGTGAGATGAAAATAAAAGTCAAATGAGATGAAGATGCAATCAATCAATAATGAGATAAAAAAAAAGGATAAATGAAGGATAAAATGGGATTTCCATTAGAATTGGTGTTATTTTCACAATCTTTAATAAGTTAATGTTAGAGTCACAAAGTAGGTGGTGTCATTTCCCACCATTTTCCCATTCTTTAACAATAGCTTGCATTTTTTACCCATTAGCCATGAAGCAACCATTTCATTTCTAGAAACTCAAGGCAGTGATTAACATAAACTAAAAAAAATCGTATTAAGGATTTATTCCCTTAATAACTAAGTGTTTGTACATTGTCTTAGTAGGACGAAAGCTTTGATTTTGACATGTTTTATAATGACAAACTATCAAATTACAATTTCTTACATTTTTTTTTAGCAGCATCAACAAAAATTTTAGCATCATCTCTATATTCTTATTTTACTCTACAATTGAAAAAAGGAAAGAAAAAAAAACTAAAAATTATCATTACTTGAAAGCCTATATATATTTATTAGAAGAAATTGAAAATTTTAGTTAATCCTTATCCATTTGTAACCAACCAACTCTAAAATATTTATTAATAATTTATTTTACCACTTAAGAATATAAAAATTGCATTAACAATAAGTTGAAAGCACTGATAAGAAAATATAGAACTCATTTTGCTTTTGATTTATCATGTATATTTCTTTTGTTTATGATAAACACTTACAACAAGTATCCTATTGAAAAGAAGATAAAACAAATGAAGAAAAAGTAATGATAAAAAAAGTACTCTCAGTCTCTCAGCCCGATTTTTATGCACTGATTTGCTTTATTTTTGAAAGAAGAAGCAACAATAAAAATAATATCTTACTTATATTATACAAAAAAATACTCTTAGTTTCTTGAATGTTTTAATGTAACCCTAGAAAAGAGGTACCCGGGTGCATTCTTGGGAAGACATACATGATAACCCTTTAGTCATCGCGAAGGTCAAAAGCCATACTAAATCTCCAAAGACAAAAAAGATTGGCTGAAGCTACAAGCACACCAAATATCTCCTATGTCGTCAAATTAATTCAATTGCAACAAACACAGAGATTAAAGTGAAATTAAGTTATTGCATTTACAAGTCAGGCGTAAGCGACGCAATGCCAGTTCAGAACCTGTGCTTGGTTTCAAAGAGCCTCCAATGCAATCAGAGCATCTGCGTGCACATATCACAAATTTGTAAGCCTCTTTATTTCAGAATCATTCAAAATATAATTTTTCACAAAACAAAATAATAATAGTAAGAGAGAACTTTAATTTAGTCCCCAACGTTTGATAAAACATTATATTTTTACTTCTTTTTTTTTTTTTTCGTGTGGTCCATTATAATTCTTAAATAGATCAAATTGATCTTTTGACCAACTATTTGACGGTCAACCATCACTAGTTGACAGTTTTACTCTTTAAAAATTAATAGAATTATGATTTTAACTTTTAATTAAAATATAATAAAAATAAATAAATAGAAAAAATAAATAAAATAATATTTAACTAAATTATAAAAACTTAAAAATATAAAACTTGTTAAAAAAATTCAAATTAAATTATATTATTAGAAAAATTAACATTTAAAAAAGGGCTATTATCATTTTGCTCCCTAACTTTTGGGGAATTATCAATTTTTTAAAACAGTTATAGTTAATAGTATCTTTGGACCAAAACTTTTAGGAAATATATCAATTTGGTCCCTCTGACCAAATTTCTGCTAGTCAAACTTAACAGAATTGGTAAAATGACTGTTTTGCCCCTGACTCTATTTAAATGAGTTAAAATTATAATTTTAACCTTAAATTTTTAAAAACATTATTAATAATTAGAAGGGTAATATGGTCATTTTATTTTAATTTTTAAAAAATAAAATTTAAAATATATATAGATCTCCACCGTCCAACAATCTTGATGGACAGTAAAGATTATATTGGAACTTTTTTTTAAAAAAAATAAAAGTGAAAATTATAGTGGCCAAAAATCGCTCAAAAGGCTTAGACCCTAGAGACAGCCTAAAAAACATTGAAAGTAGCCCAAAACGCTAGCACTCGACAAACATAGTGCTTGATAGGCCTAGCCTTAAGCTTGTTAAAATCGAACGCACGACCTAGCAGTTGACTACTATGCGGTCGACAATCTCAAGCACTTGACCAAGACTTATGGTCAACTCAACCCAGCAGCCACAAGGTAATTGACCTAGTCAACCCTTGACTACGTCAGTTGACCTAGTCTAGTTTGTCTAGTCAAATAAAGCTCCGAGATATTAGGAATCCCGGATATCTCAGAACGCGACATCCCTTAAGATTCGGACGCAACGGGCATCTACCCAACCCTTATAAATACAGCCTCTTGGCTTCATTTTCATGGGTCAAGCAATTTTCACTAAAGAGCTGTTACTCTGATACCGAGCAATCACATTTGCGCACGATAAATCTATAAGATCAGCCATGCACGACATAGCCTTCTACAATATCATTATTACGCTAACGTAATATCACGTATCGCTCGACACATACACTCAAATTCAGGTATCCTTCATTTATTTCGTCCTTTCCCATTTAGATTTATTATCTAACTAGGCGTCGAAGGCTATTTGGCTGGCACTAACCCGATGTCCCAAGTGCACGACCTTATTCTTGCTATTTTGCAGATCGTCGTCCTCTCAATCAACCACAGTAGACCGCCAAGCCATCAAGCGTAAATTCTAGCATCTACAAAAATTAAATATTTTTTAAAAAATTTTTAGGGGTAGATATGTTATTTCACCAAAAAATTTACTTTTGACCCATTTATAGGTTTAAAGACAAAAATACCCCTGGAATCGTTAAGTTTGACTAACGATTGACTTATAAAAGAACCAAATTGATACATTTCCTAAAAATGAGGGTCCAATGATATTATTAATTATAACTATTTTAAAAAATTAATAATTTTTCAAAAATTAGGAATCAAAATGATAATTGCCCTTTAAAAAATTAAATTCGAATGAAGAATGTTGTACTTACATTATTGAATCAATCCAAAATACAAAAGAAAAAGTCTCTAGTTTTACTCTACACTTTCTCCATACTCTTTTATAATTTAGGGTTATTATTAAAATCATCTCCCCCCCCCCCCCCCCCCCCCCCCCCCCCCTAAGTTTGGTATATTCGTTAAAATCTCCCCTCTAGTTTTATTTTTAACTAAAATCCCCTTTGTAGTTCGGTGTATTCGTCAAAATTCCCCCTACCGTTAGTTTTAATTACCAAAATACCATTGACCGTTAACTTTTTAGTTAGGAATATTATTAAAATTCCCCTCTAATTTGATGTATTAGTCAAAATCTCCTCATAGTTTCATTTATGGTCAAAATCCCCCCGTAGTTTCATTTTATAGTCAATTTCTCCCCTACCGTCAGTTTTAATTACCAAAATACTTTTAACCATTAACTTTCTGTTAAAAAAATTTAGGGCACCAAGAGTATAAAGATAAATATCTATATATATATTAAATTAAAATATTTTAATTTATAATATTAATGAATCTCTACTGTTCATAATATGATATTAGAGATCAAATATAAAATATTAAACAATTAAAATTTTTAAAATATATAGAGATGGACGGTGGATGTCCATTTTTTAAATTTTAATTTTTAATAATTTTTTATGTATTTTTTTAAAAAATATTTTGTGTTTATGATCTCCACCGTCTATTTATGAACGGTGATCCAACTTTTTTTAATTTTTAATTTTTTTAATATTTTAAATTTGATCTCTAATGTCCATCATAATATGGAGATGGACAGTGGAAATCCATATTTTTATTTTTAATTTTTAATTTTTTTAAAATTTTTTGTAATTTTTAAAAAAAAATTGTGTTTATGATTTCCACCATCCATCTATGGACAATGAATATCCAATTTTTTTTTAATATTTTAGATTTGATCTCTAATTTCCATTATAATATGGAGATGGACGGTGGAGATCAATCTTTTTATTTTTAATTTTTTAATTTTTTAAAAAATTTTCGTTAATTTTTTTTCAAAATTTTTTGTATTTATGATCTTCACCATCCATCTATACATGTAGGAGATCAACTTTTTTAAAATTTTTAAATTTAATCTCTAATGTCCATCATAATATGGAGATAGACGGTAGAGATCCATCTTTTGTTTTTTATTTTTTTTAATTTTTTTTGTAATTTATTTTGAAAAAAAAAAATTGTGTTTATGGTCTCCACCGTCCATTTATAGATAGCGGAGATCTAACATTTTTTTTTAATTTTTAATATTTTATATTTGATCTCTAATGTCATCATATTATGGACGGTAGAGATTCATTAATATTATAAATTAAAATATTTTAATTTAATATATATAGATATTTACATTTATACTCTTGGTACCCTAAAGTTTTTAACAAAAACTTAATAGTTAAAAATATTTTGATAATTAAGACTGATAGTAAGGGAAAAATTGACTATAAAATGAAACTACGAGGGGGATTTTGACCATAAATAAAATTATGGGGAGATTTTGACTAATATATCAAATTAGAGGAAGATTTTAATAATATTTCTAACTGAAAAGTTAACGGTCAATGATATATTAGCAATTAAAACTGGCAGTAGGGGAGATTTTGATGAATACATCAGGCTATAGGAAAGATTTTAGCCAAAAATAAAACTAAAGGGAATATTTTGAACTATAGGAGAATTTTAATAATATTCCTATTATTTATTATATTTTTTATATAATTTATAACTTAATTATACAAAAATATATGTTATGCACAAAATTGAACAACTACCATACAGTCTGCATAATGTGGGTGGATGCCCAGTTACGTTTTAATATGTTCCCGTGATAAGGATCTGCATTTAAATTGAATTAATCTTAATTTAAATCGTTAGTACCGCAAATAATACTTAAATAAATAAATAAATAAAAAGATGGAAAGTAAGTAGCTAACTGTGCTCGCCTATGCCACTGAAACGGTACCGCTTATCTCGCGCAGCACTGCAGAGGCACGCGTGGCAATGACGAATGGAACCACCGCCACGTGTCATCTTATCATAAACTCTTGTAGTCGGTTAAAAAATTTCAGTCGACTTGGAAGTTATCGGTATGAATTCATATAAGTATAGCAATTCCTCTTAAACCTCCCTTGAACCCCATTTAATATTTTCATTTTCATTTTCAATTTGGTTTTGTTGTGTTTTTTAGTAGGGAAGAGGAGGAGGAGATGAGGATACAGTGCAATGGGTGCGAGTTGGCGGAGGCGAAGGTGCTGTGCTGCGCGAACGAGGTGGCGCTTTGTTGGGACTGTGACGAGAGGATTCACGCTGCTAGCCAGCACCAGAGGGTGCCTCTCTGTCATTCTTCTTTTCAAATGCCCAAGTGTGACATCTGCCAGGTTCCCATTTCTTTGTTCCTTTTTTCCTTCGCTTCGGTGAACTTCTCTTGTGTGTGTTTGTCAGTTTCGGCTTCAATAGCATGTTATAGCTTTTCAATGCTGTTCTTTATCAATTATGCTGTGAAAAGAACTTGAAAGTGTTCATAGCAATAAACAATTAATTACCAGCAATTTCCTGCCTCCATGTATTGATGGCCTTGGAATAGAATAAATTTCGGGACCCAAGATAATTAATTTACTGGAAATATATACAATAAAAAAGGAAGCTGAGCATGAGTTCAATGTGTAACAGTTGAACCTGGTTTCTGGAGCTTCAATGGTAAATTGTTATCTGACTTGTTGAAATAGTTTCATATATGACTAGTAGTCGTGGAGGGGTATATATATATATATATATATATATGGGGACATGTTAACAGAAAAAACGCAGAACAAACCTCATAGAGATGCACACAAGTTTACAACCACACATGTTATGTATCACTTTTCTTGTTTTTCACCATTTGGTCAATTGCAATAATATGAGTCCTTGAAAGTTTTGAGTTATTAAAACAATACAAATACCTCCTCTGTTTCCACTTTCCACCCACGTTTATTTGGTAGATAGTAAAACTTTTGACTTCCCAGGCAATACATTTTTGTTTCAAATAACATTGAAGGTGGATGGTCATCAGATCGAAACTTTCAGAATTTTCACATATAATTAATACTGTCTTCGTCTAATCTACTGTATAGGAGACTATTGGCTACTTCTTCTGTTTGGAGGATCGCGCATTACTTTGTGGGAAGTGCGATGTTGCCATTCACACAGCAAACTCCTACGTGGCTGGTCATCAAAGGCTTCTGTTAACTGGTGTGAAAGTGGGACTTGAATCAGCAGAACCAAGTGTGTCCTCTACCATCGATAAGTTGAATTTAATCGAAAAAGCTTCTGAAATAATGTCATCCCAGTCATTTTTCGAAAGGGCTGCTAGGATTCCAAATGCTTCCGATGCCACAGGAATGTCGCGTGGACAAATTGGTGGAGTTGTAAATGTTATAGCCAATAAGGTACCATTCCCTGGAGGCACCGCTGTTGGGAATATCCCGGAATGTCACTTGGAGGAATATCTTGGATCAACAGAATTTAGTCAGAACTATGCGGCTATGTATAATGTGTCATCATCTAAGATATATATGCCTTAATTCTTCCGAAACAGTTTGTCATGGTTGCTTGAATTAAATTATTTCCCATAGGAGGCTGAATCAAACGTAAAGCAATGATATAAAACTCCATCATTAATTAGAGTCTCCAAAACTACGTGCCTTGCTCTTGCAACGAAGGCAATGATAGATGTTTCTGTAACTATTCATGCTATTGCCTACTGCCAATAAGATTATGGGTTTTTTTAAAAGCGCTTTTACTTTTTTTAACAAGTTGTGGTTTAAATTAAAAACTCTTTAGTAAACATTCTAGAAACGGTTTATTAGAGAATTTCGCCAAAAATTACGATGAAAAATTAAATCTGATCTAATCCAACTTCAACTTCTAGCTTAAGCGGGAAGCTTGTCATAATTTTTAATAAAAAAATTTCAGGACCAAATTATCTCTTATCTTATATTAAAATTATAAAAAAAAACCTAACCTTATATATTAAAAATTAATAATTATTAAAAATAATTAATATTTTTTTTATCTTTAATATTTTCATACAAAAAAAATCAAAAATAAATAATTAAACTAGATTAACTTTTTTTTTTTAATATTTGAAAAACATATTTAACAACCTTATTAATATTTATTTTGTTAGCTAAAAATTAATTTTTATAATTAATGTTTAAAAATAATTTATAAATTTAATTAAGTCTATCCTTATGTTAGAATTAAAGTAAAAATATTTAAATATACTTCATTTATATAAAGAGAATTTTCATTAGCAAATTAAATAAATTAGTTTTACTAAAATGTCAATTTTGATCATTTTATTAATCTACATCAGTTCAGTAATATAGTTTACCAGACACCTTAATACATCTTTTCTTTCTAACCACATCACTTTAAAAATACAATTTACCAAATATTAAGTAACTTTTTTTAAAAAAACTATAGCAACAACTGTTTTTAAAAAAAAATTACAGTTACAGCTGCTTTTAGTTTATATTTGCAATATCTTATTTACTGCTCAAAAGAGTTTATTTAATCATAAAAACTCTTTTCAGTTATTTTAAATAAGTTATTGTACATCTACTGACAGAAGCTCAAGTTTTGAGTTTTTTTAAGTAGATCTTTTTGTGTTTTCTTTTAAAAATATTAAAATATTTTATATAATACTATTATATTTTATAATTTTATAATACCCTATTAAATTAAAAATTCTAATAACTTTATTGCTCCTACTTATTTGAATTTTAAAATTTCATCTTTTAAGACATGAGTTTCCTTTAAGATTGCTGCAATTGGGGGTCTACTGGATATCTCATGAGCAAGTCCAATAAGCGACGAGGAAGAAAAGTAAAAATAACCCACTCGTTTTCTTGTTTCTAAACACAATAGGATTATAGGAAAGGAACAGAAAAGACTGTTGTAATCAAGCATCTCAAGTTTTTTTTGGCGGTCTCACAGTTGTCTGTATTTGTTTTTTAGACATGTATTTTCTTGATAGAACAGTGTTAGCTTTATATAATCAAAGGATCAATACTCTACCGTCAGTTGATCCAATTAAATATAACTGTTCGACTATGACTGATGTGTAAAATAACATAACTAACTCTTATTAAAATGTTATATTAAAAAAATGAAATTTTTTTATTTTTTTAAAAATAAATCTCCACCTCCATCAAGATTGATGGACGGTAGAGATCATTTTTTTTTTAAAAAAATAAACAATTACAAAAATTTTAAATTTTTTTTTATGTTAATTTTTTTGTATTTTCTTGGTGAATTTCCACCAAGAATACCAAGAACACAAAAAAAAAAAAAAAAAAGCATTTCTATAGTTCTGCTCCATTGCAGACAGTTTTGTGATGGACTTCATTGTAGATGACGCCGAAGCTCTACCACCAAGAACACAATTTTTTATTTTTTAGTTTTATTTTAATTTTTTTATATTTTTCTATCAATATAATCTCCACCGTCCATCACGATTGATGGACGATAGAGATTCATTTAATCTTTTTTATAATTTTTGATAATTTTTTTATTTAAAAAAAAATTAAGGTGAAAATGATCATATTACCCTTTGACTATTGGTTAAGCGTCAACTCTAACGGTCAAACATTTAGTTGTAGATACTCAAATCTACTTGGTAGGACCTGAGACCTACGGTCGGGTTGAGATGAGACCTATAACCTACAAAATGATATCAATAAGGTCGAGTTGTCTGGGACATCGGGGTGTTACTAGCCAAATAGCCTCTGACGCTTAAGTTAGGAAATGTATCCGAGTGAAGGAAAGTAACGAAAATATACTACCTAGAATGATCTGAATGTCGAACATAATGATTGATACGTCGAGCATAGTGTACTTGTCGAATGATCTTACGTTCACCACTAAAAGGTAGTAGTTATCAAGATCGTCGGATGTAGCACTTAAAGGCCTCGGGTCGACAATGTCGAGGTATGGCTGGGTCGAATTGAGTATAGTGACAGTTCTTTTGTATAATGCGCTTGTCCCAGCTTATAAAGCTTGGGTTTATATTTATAGGGCATGGGAAGTGACAGTTGGAAGTGGCCGAGGGAATCTCATTCCGAGATATCAGGAATCCTTGATATCTCAGGTTGATTGAGTTGTCGTGGACTCTATTGCAGACTTGGTCAAAAGCTTGACTTAGCCTGCGTGTGTGTAGTCTGATGGGTTTAGAAAGTCAATTAAGCCCGTTTTTGGATTTGCTCAGCCTTGTGCACTGTATTCTATTTGTTTTGGGTCAGGCTTCTAGGTCTAAACCTTTAGGGCTATTTTTAACCACTACAGTTTGCCCTCTACTATCTTAACTTTTACTAGAAGCTTAGATATTAGAATGAGAGAGCTCGTCCATAATCGAATGTGTCGATTGAATTTATATAACATGAGAAAGATCGACATGGAGTATCGTATTTTATCACATCGGGAGGTGTCATCATACAAGGTAATCTTAGTGAGATCGACATGTGTCGATCGTAATCTATCACACTGGGTGATGTAATCACACAAGGTGATCTCAGCAAGATCGACATGTGTCAAGCGTAATCTATCACTGGGTGATGTAATCACACAAGTGAGATCGACATATGTCGATCGTAATCTATCATACTGGGTGATGTAATCACACAAGGTGATTTCAATGAGATCGACATGTCTCGATCGTAATCTATCACACTGGGTGATGTAATCACACAAGGTGTTCTCAACGAGATCGACATGTGTCGATCGTAATCTATTACTGGGTGATGTATTTTAGGATTTATACCCTAAAGCTTGTAATTGTAAATGTTATTAGACATAAATAAGAATTAAACGTTTATCATTCAAATAAAAGTGTTTTATATTTGTTCATACATTTATATATTGTGCGAGTAACATCCAAGATTGCAAGATGTAATATCAAAATAAGTATATGAAAGTCATGCACAGTAGGATTCATTTTGAGACATGCAATCTAAAGAGTCCGTAGAGAGCAAACAAAGCTGGGTATTTTGTTTGTGGTTGATTTACTACTGCGGTACATTCTGTAATGTACAGTGGTCTTATCTAAACTGCTCATGTAGTTGACATGAGAATAAAGGCACCTTAAATGATGAGATCATATAGGACTGGGCCACGATTTATATGAATTTCTCATCAAGATCCGTTAGTAGATGAGATTCATATATATCGACAAACGATAGCTGTATATAGGTGATCTTAATCCTGAGTGTCTTATCGACTCCTTCAAGTTGGATCATGGCTTTTGACTTACCATGAGTAAGGTCGATATTGTATTCTTGACCAATGCCTTTGTATCTTGGAGTTGCGGTTTGGCTTGTGACTGGGAAGGTATGAACACAATAGTGGAATCCACTCCTTCTTGATTGAGAATGAATTGAATAAAATGATTATAAAAGAATTGAGAACTTGATTTCATATGACTTAGTAATTTAATTTAGTTGCTTTTATTAAAATTGATTTCATATGATTTATTTAAGTAATTGAGATGAATAATGATATGTTTTTATACGCTAATCTTGTGATATTTTTATTATGAAATTTATTTTATGATTTTGATAAATGAGTTTAGTGTACACCTACTAAGCTATATGCTTAGCGTATTGATTTCATCACGCGTAGGTAACAGGAATATTGAAGGGGAAAAAGAGTAGAGAGGAGGTAGCTGCAGATTGAAGAATTCAGAGTCACCATACATATTGGGTAGTTATATAGTTTTGTATATTGTATTCAGTTAAGCATGCATATACAGAAATCTGTAAATTCGATATTTATATATATTTTGTAAATAGTTGTTTAATGGTTTTTGTTTTCATAAGTTTGTAAATATTAATTATATATGTTTTATTTAAAACTGTTTGGGAAGTCGCACTATACAGTAGAGTGCGCAATTAATTGAGAATAAGTTTTGAAGTGTTGAAATTATATTGTTTGAGTTTTATTTGAAACAGGTTTTTGGAAAGTCAGAAAAATAGAGTAAACTCTAACAAAATTTTTAAAATGGATTTGATGGGCTCACTAGAAAGGATTTTAAATTTTAAATTATTTATTTTTCAAATTATAAACAGAATTAAGAAAAGTTTTAAAAACCGGTAGCGCTCCTTGGGTCGATCCAGATGAGTCGGGTCAGGGGGTATTACATTTAAGTGGTATCAGAGCGCGGTTTAGGTGTTTCTGGACCAAAAGAGTTATAGTCTGTATATGCATGCATTGAATAAGGACACCTATAAGAATGTGTGACTCTAATCTGCAGACCTCTCTTCTGTCTTATATAGGATAAAAAGAAATGGAAGGAAGTGGAGATAGACCTAAAAGTCCCGCTAGCGTGGCTGGGGGAGCATCTAGAGAATTAGTAAGCCCAAGAGCGGCTGGACCAGAAGTTCAGGGTCAACCAGTATTTATGCAGCAAATGGCTGAATTCTTTCAGAATGTGGCTAGAGCAGTGCCACGAAGATCAGCCATTGAACGTTTGGCCAAATACAGACCGACTGATTTTCATGGCAGAAAAGATGAGGATGCATCTACAGCGGAATATTGGTTTGAACGGATAGAAAGAATATTAGAGCAGATGCACTGTACACCTGAAGAAAGATTAGAGTGTGCAGTATCCCTTTTGTAGGAGGATGCCTACCAATGGTGGACCTCTATTATACAGTCAGTGCGGCCGGAAGACAGGACTTGGGAGTTATTTCAGAAGTAGTTTCAAAGAAAATATATCGGTCGCATTTATTTGGATAATATGAAGAGAGAATTTACCAACCTAAAGCAGAGACAGCTGACAGTGAGAGAGTATGAGAGAGAATTTTTCAGGTTAAGTAAATATGCTCGAGATATGGTGGCCACAGAGGCGGACAAGTGCAGAAGGTTTGAAGATGGGCTGAATGACTATATTCGCCTACAGGTTCCCGCCTTTGAGTTTGAAAATTTTATCAGACTTGTTTCTGCAGCTCTGAATGTAGAAAGAATAAGAAAGAAAAGCAGGCCAGAAGAGACAGAGGTCAACAGAGAAGGGGAGCAGGGCCATCAAGTTCGTATCAGCCACAGAGTAAGAAATTTAAAGGACCACAGTCTAGTGGTCCAGTGCAGTCACAGAGGCCCATATTCACAGTCAGGCCGGGTTAGTCTGCAACATCGATAGCCAGTACCCTTGGGAATGCAGCTAGGGGACCAGCCCTGGCACTGTGTGAACATTACGGAAGAAGACTTCCTGGGGAATGTTGGAGGATCACAGGAGCCTGCTTGAGCTGTGGATCCCGTGACCATTTTTAGAGGGATTGCCTACAGTTTAGAGCTATCCCTATTCCGTAACCAGAGAGATCTGCCCCTACTACTTCCAGAGGTAGAAGGCCCAGTCAGGCAGGAACTGAAGGTGGTAGTCATAGAGGGGTGTCAGAATTAGTGGCAAGACCAGATAGTCGAGCTCCTGCACGAGCCTATAGTATTAGGGCTCAGGAAGACAAGGATGTGCCAGACGTGATAGCTGGTATTGTTTCTATCTTTGATACTACAGCTATTGCATTGATAGATCCAGGTTCTACTTATTCTTATATATGTGATGCATTGTTGAAACAACGAAGTTTAAAAACTGAACCTACTGAGTATGATGTGTTAGTTAGCAATCCGATAGGCCAAAGTGTAGTTGTGAATTATGTATACAGAAATTGTCCTATTCGGATTCAGGAGTATGACTTTCCAGGAGATTTGATGGAGTTGCCATTCTATGAGTTTGATGTTATTTTAGGCATGGATTGGCTAACTAGACACAAGGTAGTGATCGACTGCGAATTGAAAAGAGTAACACTTAGAACAGTCGACGGTACATAAATCACGATGGTGGGTGAAAGGAGGGATTTTCTCTCCAATGTTATTTCAGCCACTACAGCCTGTAAACTGATCAGAAAGGGGTGTGAAGCTTATTTGGCTCAAGTGGTTGATTCCAGAAAGGTTGATTCTACAATTCAGAATATACCCATTGTATGTGATTTTGCAGATGTATTTCCAGAGGAGCTTCCTGGTTTGCCACCTCAGAGAGAAGTGGAGTTTGTGATCGATGTGGTACCAGTATCCATAGCTCCTTACAAAATGGCACCAGCAGAGTTGAAGGAATTGAAAATACAGTTACAGGAATTGCTGGATAAGGGCTTCATCAGACCCAGTGTATCCCCGTGGGGAGCTCCAGTATTATTTGTGAAAAAGAAAGATGGGTCACTGAGATTATGTATCGATTATAGGCAGCTGAATAAACTCACTGTCAAGAATAAATATCTGTTGCCTAGAATCGATGACTTGTTTGACCAGCTGAGAGGAGTCTGTGTCTTCTCAAAGATAGATCTCAGATCGGGGTATCATCAGTTGAGAATAAAAGATTCTGATATTCTAAAAACAGCATTCAGAACCAGGTATGGACATTATGAATTTGTCGTGATGCCATTTGGGCTGACAAATGCACCTGCAGCCTTTATGGATCTGATGAATCGAATATTCTGACCATACTTGGATCAGTTTGTGGTAGTATTTATTGATGATATCCTAGTATATTCACAGACGACCGAGGAGCATGACAGGCACCTCAGAGTAGTATTGCAGATTCTGAGGGAGAAGCAATTGTATGGAAAACTGAGTAAGTGTGAGTTCTGGTTGGCCGAGATTGCATTTCTAGGCCATATTGTATCAGCAGAAGGTATTAAGGCAGATCTTAAAAAGATTAAAGCCATAGTGGAATGGAAGCCTCCCAGAAATGTTGCAGAAGTCAGAAGTTTCTTAGGCTTGGCAAGTTATTATCGACGGTTTGTGAAAGGGTTTTCATCCATAGCAAGTCCGTTGACCAAGATACTGCATAAAAATGTCAGATTTGACTGGACTGATAGATGCTAGACAGCTTTTGATAGATTGAAGATGATGCTAGTTGAGGCTCCAGTCCTGATTCAGCCTGTTTCAGGTAAAGATTTTGTGATCTATAGTGATGCCTCACATCATGGTTTAGGATGTGTATTAATGCAGGAAGGCAAGGTGGTTGCATATGCGTTCAGACAGTTGAAAACTCATGATCATAATTACCCTATACATGATCTGGAACTTGCAGTTATCGTATTTACCTTGAAAATATGGAGGCATTACTTGTATGGTAAGAAATGTTATATATACACAGATCACAAGAGTCTGAAATATCTGCCTACTCAAAGAGAGCTCAATCTGAGACAAAGACGATGGATGGAGTTGATCAAAGACTATGACTGTGTGATTGATTATCATCCAGGAAAGGCGAATGTGGTAGCATATGCTTTGAGCAGAAAAGTACTATTCACTTTAAAGGCTATGAATGTGCAATTACAGTTGAATCCAGATAATGCATTGGTAGCTGAATTGAGATGTAGACCAAGTTTGATTAAGCAGATTGCAGAAAAATAGAAGCAGGATGATAGAATCCAGATGATATGTAGACAGATCCCAGAGGGGAAGTATCCGGACTTCTTAATTATAAATGATGGTATGGTGTGTTTCAGAGACAGGATTTGCATTCCAGATGATGAAGAATTGAGAAAGATGATCCTAACAGAGGCACACAGTAGTCTATACTCGATGCACCCAGGTAGCACAAAGATGTATAGAGATTTGAAAACTCAGTATTGGTGGTCTGATATGAAGAAAGATGTGGTGGATTTCGTGAATAAGTGTATGACTTATCAACAGGTGAAAGCTGAACACCAGGTTCTATCAGAATTGTTACAACCAATAGCAATACCTGAATAGAAATGGGATCGCATTACGATGGACTTTGTCACAAGATTGCCACTCACCCAGAGTAAACATGATGCTATATGGGTAATAGTGGACCGATTGACGAAGTCAGCACATTTTCTACCAGTCAGAACTGACTATTCCTTGGATCGACTAGCAGAATTGTATATAAAAGAAATAGTCAGATTGCATGGAGTACCTGCATCTATAATATCAGATAGAGACCCGAGGTTTACATTTCAGATTCTGGAAGAAGTTTCAAGAAGTTTTGGGTACTCGAATGAGTTTCAGTACAGCCTTCCATCCGCAGACAAACGGACAATCAGAAAGAGTAATTCAGGTGCTAGAAGATATGCTCAGGATTTGTGTAATTGATTTTGAAAGGAGTTAGGCTGATCACCTCCTATTGATTGAGTTTGCATACAATAATAGTTACCAATCGAGCATAGCTATGGCACCATATGAAGCACTGTATGGAAGGAAATGCAGGACACCTGTATGCTGGACAGAATTAGGTGAAGACAGGTTAGTAGGCCCAGATTTGATCAAGCAAACTAAGGAGAAGGTGAAGATTATCAAGGAAAGACTGCAAGTTGCTTATGACCAACAGAAATCATATACAGATTTGAAAAGAAAGGAGATAGAATATGAAGTCGGTGAAAAAGTTTTTCTGAAAGTATCTCTATGGAAAAAAGTGCTCCGATTTGGCAGAAAAGGGAAGTTAAGTCCTAGGTTTATTGGCCCATATGAAATCATTGAATGTGTGGGACTAGTAGCCTACAGACTTGCTTTTCCTTCTGAACTAGAAAAGATTCATAATGTGTTTTATGTATCTATGCTAAGGAGATATAGATCTGATTCTTCCCACAGAGTCTAGGCTGAAAGTATTGAAATCCGACCAGACCTGACATATGAAGAGAAACTAGTGCAAATTCTTGATAGGGAGATTAAGGAATTACGAAACAAAAGAGTTCCATTGGTGAAAGTCCTCTCGAGGAATCATAATGTAGAAGAGGCTACCTGGGAGGGCGAGGAAATAATGAGACAACAGTATCCACAACTGTTTAATTGAGGTAAAGTTCGAGGACGAAATTTCTTAAGAGGGGAAGAATTGTAACATTCGTAATTTTTATTAATTATGAAAATGCCCAAAAGTGTTGTTAATTACATGAAAATAATGTAATGTGTTTATTGGACTAAATTTTTAGATATACAAGTGGACTAGGTGGAACGGTCCGGAAAGAAGGCATGAAGGAAAAAGGAAAAAGTTAGCAGTGAGTACCGCGACCAGGGATCGAGATGAGCAGCTCGCGGTGAAAATGGTGATTTTAGACAGTGAACACCGCGACTAGGGATCGCGCTGAACAACTCGCGGTGAAAATGTTGATTTTGGGCAGTGAGCAACGCGACCAACATTGCGACCAGACACCGCGATGGTTGATCACGATGAAAGCGGTGAAACCACTTCAGTGAGCAACGCGACCAGGTGGCGCGACCACAGGTAGCGAGGAGCGGTCACAATGACCGAATTTTTATAAAAAAAAAAAATAAGAAGGCGGTGAAAGCTTCACAAGGAAGCAAGAGAGAAAAGAGAAAGAGAGAGAATGGGAGAAGAGAAAGAAAAAAAGAAAAAGAGAAAGAAAAGAGAGAGAAAGAAGAAGAAGAAGAAGGAGAAGAAGAAGAGGAAGAAGAGAAGAAGAATAAGAGAAGATGAAGAAGAAGAAAAGGAAAGGAAGAAGAAGAAGAGAAGAAAAAGAGGAGGGAAAAAGAGAAAAGGAAAAAGAAAATCTAGAAAGGAAACAGTCGGAAAAACGGTATCCAGGTTGGTGTACACTCGTTTTTGAAATCCTTGTGGTTTTATTATGTGTTTTTGATTTGAAACTGAGCTTATTTGAATATTTTGATTTCATTCGATTTTCGATTTATAACTGTTAGGTTAGAGGAAATTATTTGAGAGTATTGTTTGAATTACGAATATTGTTTTGGAAATGTTATTGTTGAATTACGAATATTATTTTGGATATGAAATGTTTTAATATACAGTCTATGATTTGTGAATATGTATGAAACGGCCCTAGGATACTTGGACATAGAAAACGGATATAGGAGGTTGGTATACCAGCTGGGTTATTTCAACAGTACTACACTAATATTGCTAATGATTGTGATTATAATGTACCTCCCTAAGGATTCGTCCTAGGGTAGGGAGTATGTACCTTCCTAAGGATTCGTCTTGGGATAGGGAGTTATGTACCTCCTTAGGATACTGAACATTCTGTCCTAGGGTAGGGAGTTATATGTACCACAATTGGATTGTACATGCCCCAAGTGCCAGTCCTAGGGTTGGGAGTTATGTTCGACTCACAGCCACCAAGAGGTTGAACGACCCATATTCCAGTTCTGAAATTATGTTGAGTATACCAAAGGGTCAGGATTGAGAATAAATTGAATAAAATGATTATAAAAGAATTGAGCACTTGATTTCATATGACTTAGTAATTTAATTTAGTTGCTTTTATTAAAATTGATTTCATATGATTTATTTCAGCAATTGAGATGAATAATGATATGTTTTTATACGATAATCTTGTGATATTTTTATTATAAATTTTATTTTATGATTTTGATAAATGAGTTTAGTGTACACCCACTAAGCTATATGCTTAGCGCGTTGATTTCATCACGCGTAGGTAACAGGAATACCGAAGGAGAAAAAGAGTAGAGAGGAGATAACTGCAGATTGAATAATTCAGAGTCACCATACGTATTGGGTAGTTATACAGTTTTGTATATTGTATTCAGTTAAGCATGCATATACAAAGGTCTATAAATTCGATATTTATATATGTTTTGTAATTAGTTGTTTAATGGTTTTTGTTTTCATAAGTTTGTAAATATTAATTATATATGTTTTATTTAAAACTGTTTGGGAAGTCGCACTATACGATAGAGTGCGCAATTGATTGAGAAATGAGTTTTGAAGTGTTTAAATTATATTGTTTGAGTTTTTTTTGAAACAGGTTTTTGGAAAGTCAGAAAAATAGAGGAAACTCTGGCAAAATTTTTAAAATGGATTTGATGGGCTCACTAGAAAGGATTTTAAATTATAAATTATTTGTTTTTCAAATTATAAACAGAATTAAGAAAAGTTTTGCAAACCGGTAGCGCTCTCTGGGTCGATCCAGACGGGTCGGGTCAAGGGGTGTTATAGCTTTAGTTATGAACTACTTGTGGAGGATTATACTATATATAATAGCTCTATATCAATGGGCACTGAGACTTCATATTGTATAAACATGTCTATAGTTCCGAGAGTACAATCTCGGATTTTTAGTGGAATAACTCCGAGGTTAATAATTATGGAATATTAATTAAAGAGTTTAATTAATACTACTAAGTATTATTGGAGTTCAAAACTGTAGGTCTATTAGGTCTCCTTACTAGCCCTTATGGTTGTTTTTTTTTTTTGAAAGAAGCCCTTATGGTTGTTGGTAATGAGGGTCACGGTAAATTAATTGGATGATCCAATTAATAGTGTTATGAAAGTGACACGATTTAATAAAAGAGAATTAATTAAATAACATGATTATTTAATTAATGATTTAATAATTAAATAAAAATTATTAATTATTTTAATTATTAAATAGGAGTTTGCAGGTTCAAATCATGACAAGGACAAAATGAATTAAATAGTGTGATTATTTAATAGTCATAGAGGTCAAAGGTTCAAACTTTAGGGAGACCAAAAAAATAAATAGGATTTAGAATCCTACTTTAACTTAGTCAAATGAAACCCTAGAACCCTAGTATATATATATGATATGTTACTAGGAAAATTGACCAATGCAATTAAACTAGCAAAAACAACTGAGCGGCTACACCAAAAAGAGAGAGAAAAAAAAAAGAAAGTCTCTTTCTGTCTTGCAGGGTGCGGCCGGCCAAGGGAAGAAGACAAGGAGTTGTCTTCTCCGCTTTTCTGCTACCTCCATCTTATCATCCGTGATGTGCCCACATATGCGTTGTCAGACCGCGGGTCATAGCTCAGAAGGCTTGGTGGTGAATCGAGAAGTCAGAGAATCAAAATGTAACAAAGGTAATTATAGTTAGAAATTTCTATTCGCGTATATATATGAACTCGATCTTCTGAAAAGCGTTTTCATAAGAAAAGAAAAATTTTTGAAACCCATTCCGCTGCCTTTTATTTGATAAAACTTATTTTTGTTCCCTTCAATGTAATCACACAAGTAAGATCGATATGTGTCGATCGTAATCTATCACACTGGGTGATGTAATCACAAGGTGATTTCAGTGAGATCGACATGTGTCGATCGTAATCTATCACACTGGGTGATGTAATCACAAAAGGTGATCTCATCGAGATCGACATGTATCGAGTGTAATCTATCACACTGGGTGATGTAATCACACAAGGTGATTTTAGTGAGATCGACATCTGTTGATCGTAATCTATTACACTGGGTGATGTAATCACAAAAGGTGATCTCAGTGAGATCGACATGTGTCGATCGTGTTGCTTTTTGATGGCATCGTTTGGGATACCCGAGTTATGATACAATAATTATAGCAACAGCTGACAGTTCTGGACGAAGGGTCGTTTGGGGGGAAGAGACATTTGAAGTGACTGAGTGCTTTTGTTTTCCCGATTCGAGACGTGTGCAAGCCTGTAGCAGTTTGCCACGTGTAAGTCATGCGAGAGCCTTCTTTAGAGCCTTTTATACGTTTTAGTGCGCTATCTCTTTCTTCATTTTTCTCGATTCTTCTTTTTCTTCTTTGTAGAGCTAGGAGCAAGTTTCAGGCAAGAGAAAGAAACGTTTGTATGGCTTCCAGTGACTGTTTTTGCAATTTTCGCCATTTATTTTCTTACCTTGCAACTGTAATCTTCAAGGTATGAGTCTTTTTTTCCTGTAATTCTTGATGTTTCTTGCATTTGTCAATTCGTTTCTATTTTAGATAAGACTGATTTGCTTCTCACAAGCATGTTCTTAGTGTTTTATTAGTCAAAATAGGAATTTTCTGACTTTAGATCTACATAGGATTGTGACTGGAGAATAGAAACTGTTTCTTGTGACTGGAGAATAGAAACTATTTTTTGAATAGATAAAGTGTGCAAAAACTTTAGTTTAAGGAGTTTAACTTATCTGGAGGTCGAAGGAATTTAGTAGGACTCGTTGTCGAACGATGTAAAGGATTATCGTTGTTGGTTGAGCATTGCGTATGTCGTATGAACTTTAGCGTAGGCTTCCTTAGGAGTTAGACTTCGATCTTTCCTATATTGATTTGAATTTTCTTTGCTCGACAGTGTCTGGTGCCATATCGAGCCCAGACGAAGATTCGATCATGAGGGAGATTGAAGACTACGCCGATTCACCTGCAACAAGTAGCGAATCAACTGATAGTGAGCCTTTACCCTTGTCGACCGTAACGACTACGGGCTTTTTGGAACAAAGGGATCCTGGTGCTCAACCTGAGATTTTGGGGATGGAGACTAGGGTAGTCGATGAGGTTAGGCTTACTAACCAAGTAATCGACACCATACCCTCGATGTCGAGGCCATTAGGACTGCTGGAGAACAACCCTGCCTCTAAGCTCAACGAATTTGATATAAAGAGGATTAGATTCCAATATGGGATACGGGTCTGTCAAGCTTAGGCTCCCAGCTTCGTTTGAACGCCATAATTGGAACATCCTAGGAGGGACGTGCTTCTACAAGCTGTCATTTCGCTAGGGGCTGAGATTTCCAGTGCCTTTTCTATGTCGGCTTCTCCTGCGTTTCTTTGACTTGGCTCCGAGCCAAATGATGCCAAATGGGTGAAGGCTTTTGTTGGCTGTCGAGGTGTTACACGAGAAGAGAAGGAAACCCTTCACACTGGAGAACTTGTTTTACTTGTAGTACCTCAAGGAGCACGAGAATGATATTGGGTGGTATGTCTTGACCGCTCGACCGCACCGTCCTCACCTGATCTTCGAGTTTACGACTAATGATTGTGATTGGATGGACATGTATTTCCTGGCGAGGGGCAAGTTGGTAACAGGGCCCTTCAAGGATAGTACTCATATTCGCTCGACCTAAAAAATTACTGGTAGGATTCTGACGTCGAATGTAGGTGTCATTGTCTTTTCTTCTCATTGTATATATATTTTTTACCTTGTTTTTACTTAATTATACAAAGGAAGTGACCCGTTCTCAAGCTGTGGAGGGTTTGGACAGTGTCGTGCAGACTAAAGCTATCCTCTCGTTTTATCCTGTCGAGCGGAGTTAGTTAAAGTTATTGAACGAGGAAAGCTTAAGGCCAAGTCACTTGTGGAGCTGTGTCGAGCTGAATTTGAGATGTACTCCATACCCCAAGTTTAAAGATTTAATTAGTTACAGTTGGGCCCAGTGCGGCTTTGAGCTGCTCTGTGGGGCCAAGTTTCTCACGCATATCTTTGAGATTGAACTAACATTCGCCATAAATTCTATGTCGAACGTGAAGTAACCATCCTTCATGTTGAAGAAGTGCTAAGGAAGCGTCGAGAGAAGGCAGCGGCCTCGGCTCAAAAGAGAAAGCGATCACAAGCGAGCTCGTTTGCTCCGGCCACAGCGACTCAAAGCCAGTCTGATCTGACCTTAGCGATATCAAGCCCAGCTGCTGTTTCGACCCCTATGCCAGCAAAGAGGAAGCAAAAGGTGTATGATGTCGATCCACCTAAGCCTAACATTAGCTTTTCGTTTTCAACTGGATCCCAAAGTCGCTGCTCAACAAGGTCGACCAGTTCCTATTCCCTGAGGACGTCGCACGCTTGAAGGATATGGGGGCATCAAAGGTGCTCGAGTGGGGGCTTTCCATGTTGGTACTGAATTTTTCATGTTCGTAGTTTGGCTTGTTAATTTTTACAGTCTAACGGTCGATTTTATAGGCTCTTGAAGCTCAGCTTTATCTGAAGAAGAAGCTGGTGTCGAGCGCTCGGAAGCTAAGGGACTTCAAGGAGGTGATTTCCTCTCTCAGGAGAGAGAATGAATTTTTAAAGCTTTCTGAGTCTAGGGCCAAAATGGAGAAGCAAGAAAACGCGACTTGTGTTGAGGAGCTAGGTTGATGTGTAGCGAAGCTGAAGGCCAATGTCGAGCAGCTTCAGAAGGATCGTAAAGTCGATTCCCTGGTTGAGCAGGTCGAAGAGCTAGTGGAGAGGCTAGAGACTATTGCTGGTGACGCGGTTGTCAACACAAAGGCTAAGCTCATGGCTGAGTACAAAGAAGGTAAGGTCGACCACTAGCGCCCTGATGAAGACATAGCCGCGTGGGAAGAGCTCAAGGCCTTAGCACTGGTGTCGTCGACTGCTGATGACGCACAAGGTGAACAGGATGAGGCATGTCAAGAGCAGCAAAATGATCAACATTAATGTTTTTGTAATAGTTTAGTTAAAATTTGGCTAAGTGCCATGGTTTGTCAAACTGGGTCTTTATGCCAATATTATTTTCTTTGGGCTGAGAATTGCCCTTTTCTGAATTTGGTTTCTTTTGTATGGATTTTTGTTTGTCTAGCACAATTTGCTGAATATATTGTTTGAATTTTGCTGTGTTGATATATTGAGCTTGTCGAACAAATTTTTGTCGAATAGGATTTTAGTAAAATCTTCCATTGTTTTTAATTTCTGAAGGGAGTTTTAGAAAAGATTTTGATTATCGTATAACATGCGGAATTAGGCTTCAAAAATTTTTCTTATATTGAAAACCTTTTTTCAATCAGGAACGAGTTCTTGTATATGCGCAGAAAAAGACTTTAGAAACTACATATCTTTTTCTTGATTTTATTTTTTCTGATTCCTCGATCTACCACCAGATCTTCCGAGCTATGACCCGCGGTCTGACAATGTGTGTGTGGGCACGTCACTACAAGAGTGGAGGTTACGTGAAAAGAATGCCGGCTGAATTCTGCAAAAGAAGAGAGAGTCAGAAAAAACTTTTTTTTTTTCTCTTTTCTTCTATCTTTGGTGGCCGATTTCTTTTTCTTTTTCACTTGTGTGTTAGTTTAGATTTTTCCTAGCTATATAACACTTATATAGTAGTCCTTTAGGGTTTTAGTTTGACCAAGTCAAAATAGAATTCTAAATCCTATTTATTTTTAGTCTCCCTAAAGACTTGAACCTGTGACCTTTTTAACTATTAAAATAATCTAATTATTTTAATTCTTTTGTCCTAGTTATTATTTAATCACATGACCTCATATTTAATAAATAGAATTAATAATTCATAATTATTAATTTCTATTATTTTATTAAATTTTTAATTAATTAAATAATCACATTATTTAATTATTCTCTTTTATTTAAATCGCATTATTTTCGTAACACTATTAATTGGACTATCCAATTAATCTACCATGACCCTCGTTACCAACAACTATAAGGGCTAGCAAGGGGACCTAATGGATTCATAGTTCTGAGCTCCAATAATACTTAGTAATATTAATTAAAACTCTTTAATTAATATTTCATGATTATTAACCTCTGAGTTATTCCACTAAAAACCCGAGGCTGCACTCTCAGAACTGTAGACGTGTTTATACAATCTGAAGTCTTAGCCTCCATTGATATAGCTAATTGCATATAGTGTGATCATCAACAAATAATTCATAACTAGCGCTGGGTCATAAAGGCCGTTATACCCTTTAGAAATATCTTTTCCTTTAAGTACCATTAATTCTTTAATGAACAATTAAATCCTGTCTTCCTCACGGAAAAAGGAGAGCGCTCATAATCGTTTAAGCCCCGAATCAACCCTTAAGGGAACTACTCATCTACTTCAATCAAGAAGTAGTGGATTCCACTATTGTGTTCAAACCTTCCCAGCCACAAGCCAAACCGCAACTCTAAGATACGGAGGTATTGGTCGAGATTCTCATCAACCTCACTCATGGTAAATCAAAAGCCACGATCCAACCTGAAGGAGTCGATAAGACACTCAGGATTAAGATCACCTATAAATAGCCATCGTTTATCAATTATATATGAATCTCATCTACTAACGGATGTTGGTGAGAGATTCATATAAATCGTGGCCCAGTCTTATATGATCTCATCATATAAGGTGCCTCCATTTTCTTGTCAACTATATGAGCGGTCTAGGATAAGACCACCGTACTTTACAGAATGGACCGCAACAATAGATCAATCACAATCAAAGAACCCAACTTTTTTCGCTCTCTACGAACTCTTTAGATTACACGTCTCAAAATGAATCCTCTCTGTATATGACCATCATATACTCATTATGAGATTATATCTTGCAATCTAGGATGTTCTTGCATAATACGAATGTATTGCTGAATATAAAACATTTATAAAATTGAATGATAATCTGAATAATTCTTATTATTGTCTTTAACCATTTACAATTACAAGCTTTAGGGTATAAATCCCAACAATCTCCCACTTGCACTAAAGCAGATGGGATATGTCTCGTAATCCTAGACCCTCTAGGTGACCTTCAAACACTTTAGCTGTCAAGGTCTTTGTAAATGGATCAGCCAGGTTATCTTGCAACGCAATCTTCGTCACGACCACGTCTTCTCGCTGCACTATCTCTCTGATGAGATAATATTTCCTCACTATATGCTTCCCTCTTTTGTAGCTTCTATGTTCTTTGCAATTGGCCACAGCTCCACTATTATCATAATAAAGTGTCATGGGCCTATCCATATCTGGAACAAGTTCCAGATCACTCAAGAACTTTCGGAGCCAAACAGTCTCCTTAGTTACAAGCTGCTACATACTTGGCTTTTATGGTGGAATCAACAATGCAAGATTGCTTGATACTCCTCCAAATTATGGCTCCACCACCAAGGGTGAATACTAACCCAGATGTGGATTTCTTTTAATCCTTGTCTAACTGAAAGTCAGAATTTGTATATCCCAATGGAATCAAATTCGGATGGGAATATACAAGTATATAGTTTCTCGTTCTCCGAAGATACTTGAGAATATGCTTAACAACAACCCAATGATCCAATCCTGGGTTGGACTGATATCTACTGGCTATTCCCACTAGGAAGCAGATGTCGGGTCTTGTGCATAGCATAACATATGTAAGACTGCCTACTGCAGACGCATAGGGAATGAATCTCATATCCTTAATTTCTTGAGGTGTCTTAGGACACTATTCCTTAGACAAGTGAACTCCATGTCTTGAAGGTAAACTACCTTTCTTGGAGTTTTGCGTGGAGAATCGCACAAGTATCTTGACGATATATGATGCTTGAGACAACGCTAACAGTTTATTCTTACGATCTCTTATCAATTGGATCCCAAGAATATAACTTGCCTCTCCCAAATCTTTCATTTGGAATTGGTTAGCAAGTTAACCCTTTACCTCTAACAATGTTCCTACGTCATTCCCAATGAGTAGAATATCATCTACGTAAAAGGACTAGGAAAATTACTTTCTTGTCAATGATGCACTTGTATACACAAGGCTCATCGACGTTCTACTCAAAGCCATAGGTTTTGATCGCAGTATCAAACCTAATGTTCCAAGATCTAGCCACCTGCTTAAGTCTATAAATGGACCTTTGCAGTTTGCAAACCTTTTGCTTTTGATCTTGGTATACGAATCCCTCTGGTTGCATCATATAAATACTCTCGTCTAGATTTCCATTTAAGAATGCAATCTTGACGTCCATTTGCCAGATTTCGTAATCGAACTAGGCAGCTATGGATAAGAGTATCCTAATAGACTTTAAATATAGCTATAGGCAAGAAGGTTTTATCATAATCAATGCCATCCTTCTGGGTGCAACCCTTAGCCACTAGCCTTGCCTTGAAGGTCTCTACCTTCCCGTCTACTCCTCTCTTATGCTTGTAGATCCACTTACAAGTTTCCAGACTGAGTTTGAGTACATGGACTCCATCTCGAGATTCATGGTTTTAAGCCATTCCTTTTTGTCAGAATCTTCCATTGCATGTCTAAATGTCAATGGATCATCCACATTATCATCAGAAATGACGCCCTGTGCCTCTCCAATGCCTAAATAGAGATCAGGTTGTCGAACAACCCTTCCACTACGTCTAGGTTATAGTGTATCCTGACTAGGAATCATCTGACCATTAGATGTTTGTGGAATAATAACATCGTCAACAACTCTTGTTGATTGAGCACTGGTCGTACCCGGTTCTAGCTCCTTTAATACATTCTTACTATGAGGTTTATGATTACTCATATAATCCTCCTAAAAAAACATTGCGTTTGTTAATACAAACACTTTGTTTTCTTGTGGATTATAAAAGAATTCACCTCGTGTTTCCTTTGTGTACGCTATAAATAAACATACTTGTGAATGAGGTTCCAACTTTCCACTCCTATTCTTCAGTACATGTACTTTACATCCTGATCAGTCATTTATTATCATATATTTACGACCCTTGGATCGTCTCTTTTATTTGTATTCTTGAGTATTTTTGGTACTTTTGATGTGTTTGTTAAGCTTGTGCAGGTTTTAGGTGTTTCTCTTGGAGCTATGCAAAGAATGGAATTTTCGGTCCAAAACCGTGCTTTCCTAGCAGAGAGCATGGCGACCAGCCATCGCGATCGCTGGTCGTGCTATGCTGGTCGCGGTGAAAGAGGAAGAATTCTGGTAGAGAGCATGGCGACCAGCCATCGCGAGCGCTAGTCGCGCTGGAAAATGAGAATTCTGGCAGATAGCATAGCGACCAGCCACTGCGAGCATTAGTCGCGCTAAGGCTGTCGTGCTGGATGATGAGAAACTGGCTAGTAAGCACCGTAAGCAGTTATTGCGATCGCTGATCGCGGTGGCCCATCGCGGTGATGAGAAGACGAGTAATCCAGAAAGCATGGCGGCCAAGCCATCGCGACTTCTAGTCGCGATGGCTGGTCGCGACGGCACAATTCCAGCAGCCCTAGTGTACTGCTATAAATAGAAAGAGGGAGAGAGAGAAAAGGGATCCGAGAATTGTGAAAGAACATAAGAAAGAGAGAGAGAGAGAATGTAACACCCCCTGACCCGACCCGACTGGATCGACCTAGGAAGCGCTACCGGGTTTTCAAAACTTTTCTTAACTCACTTTATAAATTACAAACCAGTGAAAATCATATAACTTGTATTTTAAAAATGTGTTTCTAGTGAGCCCATCAAACTTTATTTTCAAAAATTTGGGCAGAGTTTCCTCTATTTTTCTGATTTCCCAAAACCTGTTTTCAATAAAACAATATAATACAATATAATTCTAGCACTTCTATATCCAAATTTGCAAATCAATGCGCACTCTGCCGTTTAGTGCGACTTCCAAACAGTTTCAAATAAAACATATCTAATTAATATGTACAAACATTTGGAAAGAATATTAATCATAAAGCACTTATTTACAAAACATATATATATATATATATAAATGTCGAATTACAGATTTCTGTATATGTATGCTTAACTAAATACAATATACAATTAAAATTTAATTGTAACTACTCAAAAGAATTGTGACTCTGGACCTTCAATCTGCTGCTACTTCCTCTCTATTCTTTGTTTCCCCCTGTGTCTCTGATACCTATGCGTGATAAAATCAACGCGCTAAGCAATAATGCCTAGTGGGTATACACTAAACTCAAGTATCAAATATGATCGTATAAAAACATTTCAATTTTCAACTTTCTCACTGAAAGAAATAATATAAAAACAGTTTAATAAAAGCATCTAAATTAAATCGGTAAAGCATACAACATTTAGTTTTCAATTCTTTTATAATCATTTTATTCATTCTGTAACATTTTATTCATACAAACATTTTGTTCACTTTCATTCTTCATCTGACTATACACTCATCATACATTTCTATATCTGTAACATCGGTGTAACGTTCACCTCCGGGATTCGCCTAAACTGGACTAAGCCAGGTTTGCCCCGCGAGATGTAACTGTCATGGATATCAGTACAATATCTATCTCCGAGATTCGCCTAAACTGGACTAGACCAGGTTTGCCCCGCGAGATGCAACAATCATGGATACAATGCAATGTCTATCTCCGGGATTCGCCTAAACTGGACTTGCCAGGTTTGTCCCGCGAGATGCAGCAGGCATTACTATCAGTACAATGGCTATCTCCGGAATTCGCCTAAACTGGACCTTGCCAGGTTTGCCCCGCGAGATGCAACAGTCATGGATACAGTGAAATGACTATCTCCGGGATTCGCCTAAACTGGACTATGCCAGGTTTGCCCCGCGAGATGCAGTAGTTATCACTTTATATTCGTTTTCCAATTAATCAACAGTTATTCACGAATCAAACTTTCAAAATCAACAATTATTTTCACAAAGCCAAAACTTTCATTTATACTCATATCAATATATTCTAAAATTATTTTCAAATAGCATTTACAAAACAACTATTACTTACGAAACATTATATACGAGTTTTCCAAAATCATTTCCAAACATTACTCGCAAAACAATTTATTTGAAAACATAAAAATTTCATTATACTATCATATTCCCTAATTATTTTTCAGACAGTTTCTAACAATATTCGTAAACAATATTCATAAACAAGACATAATTATACAAAATCCATAATTAACTTCTCAAACTCTATTTGACAGAATATGGAAATTCAACTGAAAATATATAATGAAAATTATAACAAGTTCAGAAATCAGTGTACACCTACCTGGATTCCGTTTTTACGCCTTTTTCCTTCTGGATTTCCCTTTTTCCCTTTCTCTTTCCCTTTTTCTCTTTCCTCTTCTCTTTTCTTTTCTTCTTTTTCTTTTCTTCTTCTTTCTCTTTTCTTTTTCTCTTTCTCTTTTTCTTCTTCTTCTTCTTCTTCTCTCTCTCCTTCTTCTTTTTCTTTTTCTTTTCTTTCTTTCTCTCTCTTGCTCCCTCGGTCTCTTTTTTTTTTTCGCTTTCTGTTTTTCTAGGGATTTCTACGATGACTTATTTTTTTTATAATCTTTCGGTCATCGCGACCGTCGTCGTGACCTGTGGTCGGGCTACCAGGTCGCGTTGCTCACTGGAGCAACTCCACCGCCTTCATCGCGATCACCCATTGCGGTACCCTGGTCGCGCTGGTGGTCGCCATGCTTACTGCCAGAATTTCACTTTTTCATCGCGAGCCAGTCAGCGCGATCTGTGGTCGCGATGACCAGGTCGCGTTGCTCACTGCCCGAAAATGCCATTTTTCGCTGCAAACAGCTCATCGCGATCTGTGGTCGCGGTGAGGGGTCGCGGTACACACTGCCCCAATTTTTCACTCCTTTTGCTTCATACATCAGTTCTGGACCGTTCCATCTGGTCCACCTGGAAACCATAAAAATAAACATACATTTAATTACGTTTTACACTTCTCAAATCACAAAATTTATATTCACATGTTCAAAATTAATTTTTCGAAATTAGGGATGTTACAGAGAAGAAGGAAGAAGAAGAGAGAAGAAGGTCTAGGAGACTAGTCATTGGATCAATTTTCCAGACGACTTCAATTGCTTTTAGGATTCGAATTTGTGCACGGAGAAGCTCTACCGAATCGGTTTCTACGAGAGTCAAGCCATTTGGAGTTTTTCTATCATACTCTTTCCTTTAATCTTATGTTATTCATGTTATTCTTGATTAATAAAATTATGTATTCTTATTTCTTAGTTATGAACTAAATTCCTACACTAGGGATGATGATGGAACTACTATGAATTTTAATTGAGACTAATAAATGCTTGGATGATTTATGCTATATGATTGAGTGTTGATTTAATGTTTTATTGATTGTATATTGATTGATCACCAATATTCAATATCATGTTGTTGTGGATTAAGTACCGAAAGGAGATGCCCACCACGTGTTCGATAAATTGACACAATAACCTAGGAACCAAATAGAGATATATTGGTGTAGGTTGTGTGATCTAATATGTTTCCATATTTATTGCATTCTCGTATATTTGACATTCATCGAGAGATAGGGTGTTAGTATGTGTTGAATATGTTCGATTTACCTTGAGAGAGGATTTCGGATAACTAAATAACATGATCATCAATCATTAGCTTGAACATTCATGCATAATTGTCTCATATCATTAGGATTAGTTAGTGAAATTAGATTCCCTAGTTCCCATTACCATTGTTAAAAAGTCCTTTTAAATTCAAGTTTATAGACGCTTTAAATTATAAGTTACAAATCACAACCATTGAATTATTCTTCTAGATAGTGTTAGACTTGGTTAATTTTAGTATTCAACCTCTAAACGTCCTCGTGGGAACGATATTCGGAACTCACAAATTTTATATTATTTGTACCGACGCCGTATACTTGCAGGTACACAAAAGTCATAATAAGTTTTTGGCGCCGTTGCCGGGGAAGGGTTTAGTCATAGTTGATATTGATACTGACTTAGTCTAGTACTAATCTGGAAATTTTCTTTATCTTATTCAAATTCTTCTTACACTTGTTTTCTTACTTGTTTGATCCTTTGTTTTTGCAGGAAATTCCATCTGTGTATGAGACATACGAGATGCATTAATTTAGAGCCTCTCGAAGCCCTTGACCCAGAAATCGAACGAACGCTTATTCAGAGAGTAAGGCAAGCAAGACAACAAGCTACTATGGAAGACCAAGAGCAGCAGCAAGTAAATCCAGAGGTTGCCAAGGCATTGCCAGATTATACCATTCCTACCATGGTGGGAAATTAGTCGAGCATTCGACGACCTCCAGTTGCAGCAAACAATTTTGAAATTAAGCCTGCAATCATCCAGATGATTCAGAATACTGTTCAGTTTGGGAGTATGCCAATCGATGATCCTAATAGCCATCTAGAACGATTCCTGGAGATATGCGACACCTTCAAGCAAAATGGGGTGTCTGATGATGCGATTCGGCTGCGAATATTTCCCTTCTCATTAAGGGACAAAGCTAAGTTATGGTTGAATTTACTGCCGCAGAATAGCTTCACAACATGGGAAGGCCTAGCTCAAGCTTTCCTCGCCAAGTATTTTCCACCAGGGAAAACAGCAAAGTTCAGAAACGATATCACTCAATTCGTGCAATTTGAGACATAATCGTTATATGACGCCTGGGAGAGATACAAGGATTCATTGAGAAAGTGTCCGCATCATGATTTACCTGATTGGCTTGTAGTGCAGATATTTTACAATGGTCTCACACAACAAAACCGTAGCATGTTAGATGCATTTTCTCAAGGTGCTTTAATGAGCAAGCCAACTGAAATCGCTCATGATTTAATTGAGGAAATGTCCACAAACCACTACCAATGGGCAAATGAGAGAGCAGTTCACAGAAAAGCAGGAGGTTTAGCAACAGCTTTCGAAATTGACGAGATCACATCACTCAAGGAACAAGTTGCTTCTTCGTCAAGCTAAATCAACAAATGGAATGTAAATTCTATTCAGTCAGCGACTCCAGGATGTGACATGTGTGGAGGGCCACACGTTAGTACAAAGTGCATGATGGGTAATTCTTTTGCAGGTAGTAACAGTGCAGAACAAGTACAATACGTGCAAAATTTCAGCAAACCATACAACAATCCCTATTCAAACACCTACAATCCTGGCTGGAGAAATCATCCAAATTTGTCATGGAGTAATCAACAGCAGAACAACAATGTGAAGCCCATTCCGCCTTGTAACATCCATAATTTCGAATACATATGAAAAGTATGATTGAATTCATTTTGAATATGTGAATATGATTTTTATGATTTGAGGGGTGGAAATTGTAATTAGATGTACCAATTTGAACGGTCGAAAACAATGCACGAAGAAAAGAGTAAAAATCTGGACAGTAGGCATCGCGACTACTCACCGCGACCAGGGATCGCGATGAGCAGCTCGTGATGAAAAGGATGATTTGGGGCAGTGAGTACCGTGACCAGTCACCACGACCACAGATCGCGAAGATCAGCTCGCGGTGAAAGTGGCAAATTTCGACCAGTGAGCAACGTGACCGAAGCGACGCGACCACCGCTCGCGGTACAGGTCGCGATGACTTAAAACTTGTAAAAAAATAAAGTGGTGGAGCGGTGCAATTAAAAAGGAACCAAAGAGAGCAACAACTCTCAAAATTTAGCAAACACACAGAAACAGCAACAAGAGAAAACGAGAGAGAAAGAAGAGAGGAGAGGAGAGAGAAAGAAGAAAAAGAAGAAGAAGAAGAAGGAGAGAAGAAGAAGAAGAAGGAGAAAAGAGGAAGAGAAGAAGGAAATGAGAAGGAGGAAGCTTTCAGGTTTGGTGACACGTATTTTTTTTAATTTTTAGTTTTCCAGAAATGTTCGGAATTATTGAATTTTAGAGTTTTTGAATTCGTTGAATTATATGGATTATAGATTATAGTTTAGATTTGATATATACGTGTTTTGGAATTTTTTTTCCAGTTTCCAGAATATTTCGGATTGATTGAATTTGATTAAATTTGCGTTATTTGAATTATATTGATTATAAAATATAGTTCAGGTTCGATGTATACGAGTTTTCGAATTTTTTCCAGTTTTCTAGAAATTTTCAGAATTATTGAAGTTTATAGTTTTTGAATTATTTGAATTCTATTGAGTAGAATGGATAGTTTGAAACTGATTTCAGAATGATTTGAATACGATTTGGTTCTAATAGTATTATGGAAATATATTGTTATGGAAATACATTGTTGAAAGTGACGTAAATTATATTATATTGTGAAATGTATCGGAAAATGATTTTAGGGCAAGTTGATTCGAAATGGAATTCTGAAATACGTTTGAGTATATTTTGGATTGATTTAATATGATTATTGATTTATAAATATATTCGTATATTTCCGTTATAGTATATTTGATGAAATTTGAATTTACAAAAATATAAATATATTGATATGTATTGAAATTGAATTCGATTATTCGGAAAGAAATAAAATATGTTGACATTGGATTGGAGGAAATATTTTGGCTCTGATGTGTATGAACATAGATATGGATATAGGAGGTTGACATGTCAATTGAGTTTCTGTCTGAACAGTACTGTGCCGATTATACCACTCTTTGGATAGTACAGGCCCAAAGTGCCGGTCCTAGGGTTCTGAAATTTGTCATGGGACATTTACAGCGGGTGATTCCGTTGGTGTTCCCTTCTGATCTGATGTTCGGTGAGTGGCCCCGTTTGCGTCCAATGCCGAACAACCCGTAATCCAGTCCAATAACTTATGTTTTGTATGTCAGGAGCCCACTCTGAAAAATAAATTTGTTATATGGAAATGTTTGAGAAATTATGAAAAATTTGTCTGTTGATTGATTTTGGATATTTGAGATGATATGAGCCCATATATTGTTTATATATTTGTTATTTATAGTTTTAATTGATATAAAATATTACAATTTTGTGTACATCCACTAAGCAATATGTTTAGCGTGTTGAGTTTTCTCGCACGCAGGTAACAAAGGTTCCAAAGGCGAGAAAGATAAAGAAGAGTAGAGACTGCACAATCAGAGTTCAGGATCACATCTTTCCTGCATATCTTTTGGTAGTTTGTTTGTATTAAGTATATCTATTTTAATACCGAATGCATATACAGAAACTGTTTGTAAATATTTAACGAGCTTCTGCTATGTAAATATTTTCTGATATGTTTATGTTATATGAATCTTTATAAATGATATTGTGATAACTTGGTTGGTAAGTCACACTATCTTTGGAAGGGTGCACAAAATTGATTTACTACTTTAGAAGTTGATTTTTATGAATGTGTACTGTAAACAGGTTTTGGAAAGTCAGAAAAACAGAGGAAACTCTGGCAAGATTTTCAAAAATTTATTTGTACCACTTTCAAAAGGTTTTGAATATAAAATATGTTTATCTACAGTAAAAGTTAGCTTTTAGTACATTGTAACGCTCCCTGATTCGGTCCGAGTGGATTTGGGTCAGGGGGTGTTACACGCCTGGTTTTCAGAATTAAGGGAATTTTCAAGGGAATCAAGGAACCAATTAGCAAGAGAGGAAACCAGCCTTAAAAGACATGCTGGTTAACTTCATGACAAAGATTGATTCCAGGATGGACGGTCAAGACATAACAATGAAGAAGATGGATGTGAAAATTGACCATGTAGCACAGTGAAATCAGGCCGCCATTCAGAAGCTTGAAGTACAGATTGGCCAGATAGCCAGAGAGACACAAAGTAGAGCTCAGGGCACACTGCCTAGCAATACTGAAGTTAATCCCAAAGAGCAGTGTAAGGCAATTACTTTGAGCAGTGGGAAGCAAGTAGACAACACAACAGGAAGAGATCACTCACAGCAAGAGATTAAATTGAATGAAGAAAGCATTGAATCATCTTCCCCTCCGCAAGTTTGTCATAATGAAAAGAGTGATGAACCACCTCCGCCGGTCCACGAAGTCAATGATGGGAGTTTTAGAAAAGATTTTGATTATCATATAACATGCGGAATTGGGTTTCAAAATTTTTTCTTGTATTGAAAACATTTTTTCAATCAGGAACGAGTTCCTGTATATACGTAGAAAAAAACTTTAAAAACTACATACCTTTTTCTTGATTTGCTTTTTTTTATGATTCCTCGATCTACCACCAGATCTTTCGAGCTATGACCCGTAGTCTAACAATATGTGTGTGGGCACGTCACGGCAAGAGATGGAGGTCACGTGAATAGAACACCGGCCGAATCCAGCAAAAGAGGGGAGAGTTAGAAAAAATATTTTTTTTCTTTTCTTCTCTCTTTGGTGGCCGGATTCTCTTTCTTTTTCACTTGTGTGTAAGGTTAGGTTTTTTTTCTAACTATATAACACTTATATAGTAGTCCTTTAGGGTTTAGGGTTTTAGTTTGACCAAGTCAAAATAGGATTCTAAATCCTATTTATTTTTAGTCTTCCTAAAAACTTGAACATGTGACCTTTTGGACTATTAAAATAATCTAATTATTTTAATTCTTTTATCCTAGTCATTATTTAATTACATGACCTCATATTTAATAAATAGAATTAATAATTATTAATTTCTATTATTTTATTAAATATTTAATTAATTAAATAATCACATTATTTAATTATTCTCTTTTATTTAAATCGCATTACTTTCGTAACACTATTAATTGGACCATCCAATTAATCTACCGTGACCCTTGTTACCAACAACTATATGGGCTAGTAAGGGAACCTAATGGACCTACAGTTTTGAGCTCCAATAATACTTAGTAATATTAATTAAAACTCTTTAATTAATATTTCACGATTATTAACCTCGGAGTTATTCCACTAAAAGCCCGAATCTGCACTCTCAGAACTGTAGATGTGTTTACACAATCTGAAGTCTCAGTGTCCATTGATATAGCTAATTGCATATAGTGTGATCCTCCACAAATAGTTCATAACTAGAGCTGGGTCATAAAGTCCGTTATACCCCTCTAAAAATATCTTTTCCTTTAAGTACCATTGATTCTCTAACGAACAATTAAATCCTGTCTTCCTCACAGAAGAAGGAGAGCGCTCATATTCGTTCAAGCCCCGAATCAACCCTTAAGGGAACTACTCATCTACTTCAATCAAGAAGGAGTGGATTCCACTATTGTGTTCAAATCTTCCCAGCCACAAGCCAAACCGCAGCTTCAAGATACGGAGGTATTGGTCAAGATTCTCATCAACCTCACTCATAGTAAATCAAAAGCCAAGATCTAACCTGAAGGAGTCGATTAGACACTCAGGATTAAGATCACCTATAAATAGCCATCATTTATCGATTATATATGAATCTCATCTACTAACGGATGTTGGTGATATATTCATATAAATCGTGGCCCAGTCTTATTTGATCTCATCATATAAGGTGCCTCCATTCTAATGTCAACTACATGAGCGGTCTAGGATAAGACCACCGTACTTTACAGAATGTATTGCAGCAGTAAATCAATCACAAACAAAGTACCCAGCTTTATTCGCTCTCTACGAACTCTTTAGATTGCACGTCTCAAAATGAATTCTCTCTGTATATGACCATCATATACTCATTATGAGATTACATCTTGCAATCTAGGATGTTCTTGCACAATACGAATGTATTACTTAATATAATACATTTATAAACTTGAATGATAATCTGAATAATTCTTATTATTTTCTTTAACCAATTACAATTACAAGCTTTAGGGCATAAATCCCAACAATCTTCCACTTGCACTAAAACAGATGGGACATGTCTCATAATCCTAGACCCTCTAGGTGACCATCAAACACTTTAGCCATCAAGGTCTTTGTAAATGGATCAGCCAGGTTATCTTGCAACGCAATCTTCATCATGACCACGTCTACTCGCTGCACTATCTCTCTGATGAGATGACATTTCCTCTATATATGCTTCCCTCTTTTGTGGCTTCTTGGTTCTTTGGAATTGGTCATAGCTCTACTATTATCACATTAAAGTGTCATGGGCCTATCCATATCTAGAACAACTTTCAGATCACTCAAGAACTTTCGGACCCAAACAGCCTCCTTAGCTGCTTCACAAGCTGCTACATACTCGGCTTCCATGGTGGAATTAGCAATGCAAGATTGCTTGATACTCCTCCAAATTATGGCTCCACCACCAAGGGTGAATACTGACCCAGATGTAGATTTCCTTGAATCCTTGTCTGACTGTAAGTCAGAATCTGTATATCCCAATGAAATCAAATTCGGATGGGAATATACAAGTATATAGTTTCTCGTTCTCCGAAGATACTTGAGGATATGCTTAACAGCAACCCAATGATCCAATCATAGGTTGGACTGATATCTACTGGCTACTCCCACTGCGAATCAGGTGTCGGGTCTTGTGCATAGCATAGCATACATAAGACTGCCTACTGCAGACGCATAGGGAATCTGTCTCATATCCTCAATTTCTTGAGGTGTCTTAGGATACTGTTCCTTAGACAAGTGAACTCCATTTCTTGAAGGTAAACTACCTTTCTTGGAGTTCTGCATGTAGAATCGCACAAGTATCTTGTCGATATACGATGCTTGAGACAATGCTAACAGTTTGTTCTTACAATCCCTTATCAATTGGATCCCAAGAACATAACTTGCCACTCCCAAATCTTTCATTTGGAATTGGTTAACAAGCCAACCCTTTACCTCTGACAATGTTCCTACGTTATTCCCAATGAGTAAGATGTCATATACGTAAAGGACTAGAAAAGCTACTTTCTTGTCAATGATGCGCTTGTATACACAAGGCTCATCAACGTTCTGCTCAAAGGCATAGGTTTTGATCGCAGTATCAAACCTAATGTTCCAAGATCTAGCCACCTGCTTAAGTCTATAAATGGACCTATGCAGTTTGCAAACCTTTTGCTTTTGATCTTAGTATACGAATCCCTCTGGTTGTATCATATAGATACTCTCGTCTAGATTGCCATTCAAGAATGCGGTCTTGACATCCATTTGTCAGATTTTGTAATCGAAATAGGCAGCAATGGATAAGAGTATCCTAATAGACTTAAACATAGCTACTGGCGAGAAGGTTTCATCATATTCGATGCCTTTCTTTTGGGTGTAACCCTTAGCCATTAGCCTTTCCTTGAAGGTCTCTACCTTTCTGTCTACTCCTCTCTTACGCTTGTAGATCCATTTACAGCCTATGGGTTTTATCCCATTTCGTAAGTCTACAAGTTCCCAGACTGAGTTGGAGTACATGGACTCCATCTCGAGATTCATGGCTTTAAGCCATTCCTCTTTGTCAGAATCTTCCATTGCATGTCTAAATGTCAATGGATCATCCACACTATCATTAGAAATGATACCCTGTGCCTCTCCAATGCCTAAATAGCGATCAGGTTATCGAACAATCCTTCTACTACGCCTCGATGGTAGTGTATCCTGACTAGGAATCATCTGACTATAAGATATTTATGGAATTATAACATCTTCTACAACTCTTGTAGACTAAGCACTGGTCGTACCAGGTTCTTGCTCTTTTAACACAATCTTACTACGAGGTTTATAATTACTCATATAATCTTCCTCAAGGAAAAATGTCCCTCTCCTTGGTCCGCAGACGTCTGAATGTATAAGCTCAAGTGGTTGCGTGGCTCTAATCCCTTTTCATGTAAAAGGTCTCTTGGTCATCTTACCCTCCAGACAAGATTCACAGACAGGTAAGGTATCGATCTCTAACTGATTTAAAGATCCGTTTTTTACTAGTCTGTTTATCCTATCAAGGTTATATGTCCAAGTCTTAGATGCCACAGATACGTGTCATCAACTAGAGAAATCTTTTGTCGCTTTGTTTTAGGTTTTTCAACTTTAAACAATTCAGTATTAAGTAGTGTTGTTTGCATTAACGGTCTTAAAACATACAAGTCATTTTCATTTATTTCAAAACAATCATTCATTCCATTTCTTAAAATGATAACTGATTTATCATTTAAAAAACTTTATGAAACTTTTTCATGTAATCTGGATACAGAAATCAAATTCCTTGTAAATCTAGGAATGAAACATATATTGTTCAAAAAATGAATATTTGTTTTGTATCTAACTATTCCCACTGCTTGTACTGAAACGACATCCCCTGTTCCAACGTGCATAGTGAAGGACTCCTCCTCCAGCTTTTGCCAATAATCATTCCAATGTAAAAAAGAAAAAAATTAGTTAGTGGCCCCTGAATCTACTAATCAAGGTGAAGAATCATCTTCCACTAAACAAAATTTAATGATAAGTAAATCTGATTTACTTTTCACTTTCTTCTTATTGGAGAGCTCCTCGAGGTATTGAAGACAATTCCTCTTCCAATGACCAACCTCTATACAATGGAAACATTTTTCCTTTTGCTTAGTTAGTCGTGGTGCTCTTTATTTTGGGCTTAGCTTTTACTTTATCAGTAGACCTCTTCGTCTTCTTGAAACTAGAGAAGATGGCTTAGCAACATTTGCTTTGCCGGTCTTACCCTTGGTAATTGGTCATGTGTTGGTTATAGACTCTGGAGGACATTCCTCCGAAAGCATAAATTTAGGGTTTTTACAGACCATGATTGCGTTCGTGTTGGTTCCACTCACTATTTGTAATTTAGGATTTTCTTTAAATTAAGAGTTTCTAAAACTCTATGTTTTTAGTGTTTACTTAGATTCTATGACTAATATAAAATCTAAGTTTACTAGTTATAATAAGTTATTCAATTTTAACTCTTAAAAGATAATTTATTATTTCAATTTCTAATTTATATAAACTATTTAAATAAACTAGAAATTAAATGTGAAATTACCAAGTTTTAACTATTAAAACTAAATCACATTATTTGGTCCAATTATGTCATTAATGTTTAATCAAATTAAATCTAACATTAAATGGACCTAACTAATCTAATTAAACACTTTAATATATAGATTAGTTATTAATGAAACTTACTAAGTTTGTACTCCTAAAAACTAATCTCATTATTTGATTCTTTTTAATCAAATAATTAATCTAATTAATCTTAATTAATACAAAGAATCTAACTAATCACTTTAATTAAACACTTTAATATAGATTAGTTATTAATGAGATTTACTAAGTTTTTACTCCTAAAAATTAATCTCATTATTTGGTTCTTTTTAATTAAGTAATTAATCTTAATTAATGTAAGAACCAAACTAATCAATTTAATTAAACTCTTTAATTGGTTGATTACTCATTAATGAGATTTACCAAGTTTTTACTTCTAAAAACTAATCTCATTATTTGGTTCTTTTTAATTAACTAATTAATCCAATTAATCTTAATTAATGATAAGAACCTAACTAATCGTTCTAATTAAACTTTTTAATTTGTTGATTAGTTAATTAATGGATATTACCAAGTTTTTACTCCTAAAAACTAAATCCATTATTTAATTGCCATTTATGAAATTGTTTCCCATTTTAATCTCATTAAAATAAAACAATATAATATGACAATTATGCATGACATATTATTATGCATGTGTAAGCACACATAATCTAGATGACATTCATATGTATGACAATGCTTTAACATCCATATAATCATCACATGAAAATAAATAAAGCATACGTAATTGACCGAGTGACATGGGTTATCTAACTTAAATAACTCTAATTACAATTGTCTTCCCAAGGCATTCCTGGGTCTTCAAGAGTTCTTCTTCGAGTTGAATTCTTCTTGTCTTCGTTTTCCTAATCAAGTCAAACTTGATTTTTTTATCAAAAATCAACATCTTTTCCATAGGTCCACGTGTTACCTTAACACGTATCCTAGATCAAGACGAAACCCTAAACAACCCTAACGTGTGGGAAAGTGCGGCTGCCAGCAGCGTAGCCGCACGCACGCAAGGTGTGAGCAGCCTTCGAGCGAGCCGCGCTTTCCCGTGCGTTCGTGGGTCGTTTCGCCCATGATTTTTCGCTCCGATTTTCTGCCACTTTTCTGGGTTAATATTTACCAATATTTTCCAAAAAATACAGAGCAAAATAGCTCGCAAGAAATCCACAAGAACAGCCCCAAAACCTACCATGACAGTCCCTTGTGCACAAGTGCACTGCCTTGTTTCGGGTCTGCCGCACAGCTGGCTTACGGCAGAAAGTGAGGGCGCGTCCAGGATGATTTGTCAATACTGTTTACCCTATTGTCTTCGTCCGGATCTCTTCTTGCCGCCGATTTTTGAATCGCCTTAATCGGACACCGTTTACTATGGTTTCGCATCAGTTAATTACAACATGTACGAAATAGCCAATAACAGATTCGGCTTTAACAAAAAAAAAACAAAAAAACGAAACCTAGAACCCATGACACCATATAATTAACGATCAATTACGCTTTTATAATCATACAATAAATCGTATAACAATAAAACAAACCATACATTCTAGATTTGTGCCTATACAATAATATATCAATAGATCAAGAATCAATACGAAAAAAAAAAAAAAAAAACAAGAAAGATGTAGTTTTTTTCTTTTTCTTTTGAGTATATACATGAACTTAGAACCAGGCTTTGATACCAATTGATGGGAGTTTTAGAAAAGATTTTGATTATCGTACAACATGCGAAATTGGGTTTCAAAAATTTTTCTTGTATTGAAAACCTTTTTTCAATCAGGAACGATTTCCTGTATATACGCAGAAAAAGACTTTAGAAACTACATACCTTTTTCTTGATTTTCTTTTTTTCTGATTCCTCGATCTACCACTAGATCTTCTGAGCTATGACCCGCGGTCTAACAACGTGTGTGTGGGCACGTCACGGCAAGAGTGGAGGTCACGTGAAAAGAACACCGGCCGAATCCTGCAAAATATGGGAGAGTTAGAAAAAACTTTTTTTTTCTTTTCTTCTCTCTTTGGTGGCCGAATTCTCTTTCTTTTTCACTTGTGTGTTAGGTTAGGTTTTTTTTTTTAACTATATAACACATATATAGTAGTCCTTTAGGGTTTTAGTTTGACCAAGTCAAAATAGGATTCTAAATCCTATTTATTTTTAGTCTCCCTAAAAAGACTTAAACCTATGACCTTTTGGACTATTAAAATAATATAATTATTTTAATTCTTTTGTCCTAGTCATTATTTAATCACATGACCTCATATTTAATAAATAAAATTAATAATTTATAATTATTAATTTCTGTTATTTTATTAAATATTCAATTAATTAAATAATCACATTATTTAATTATTATCTTTTATTTAAATTGCATTACTTTCGTAGCACAATTAATTGGACCATCCAATTAATCTACCGTGACCCTCGTTACCAACAACCGTAAGGGCTAGCAAGGGGACCTAATGGACCTACAGTTTTAAGCTCCAATAATACTTAGTAATATTAATTAAAACTCTTTAATTAATATTTCACGATAATTAATGTAGTCCTCAAAAATCGCTCGGGGACACGGGGCACTACAACCTGTAAAGACAGAACGCACGTGACCCGCAGGACGTCTGGGACACCGGGGTGGTGCCGGCCAAAGTCACTCCGACGGTCAAGTTAGCAAGTGCTAATAAATATGTATGCTTGTAAATAATGATGAGTGAAGGATGCTTCCTGTATTGTTTGTGATCGAGGCCTCCTCGATCAAAGGAGGTGTGAGGTCGGAGGGTAATCGGAGAAAATGAACAATGGCCGGAGGGTGTGGTTTTAGTATTGGTAGCCTTCTGGATCTCAGTTTCTCCGTCCCCCTTCCATGAGGGATTATCCTTCTCTTTATAGGGGACTCATACTTCTACCTTTTGAGGGATTTCATCATTCTCTCTTTGCTGTCTTCCACCAAGAATGCATGTGGATCCTTCTTTTGATCTGGCCATTATCGAATGTCATTATGGTTTTGTAGGACCTATTTTAAAGTAGATCATGATTTGGTCCCCTAAGTAACAAAAGAGATTTTATGTCATGCGACATGTAGGCTTGTCAATTCGGACAATCATGATTACGTGTCGTATGATGTGTTGGTTGGATGTCGACATGAGATCACTATGTCGTGCTACATTGGAGTTCTTCCAGGCGTGGGCACTGAGTTGTCTCCCTTGATGCTACTTGGATGCGTGGGACATGTAGCGCACGTCGTACAACATGAGAGTGCTTCATGTCGAGTGTATGTCGTACTACTTTAAGGTCTTCGTACTGGTCCAGCGTCGTACTACATGAGAGTGCTTCATGTCGAGTGCATGTCATACTACATTAATGTCTTCGTACTGGTTCATCGTCGTACTACATGAGAATGCTTCATGTCGAGTGTATGTCGTGCGACACTAAGGTCTTCGTACTGGTCCAGCATCGTACTACATGAGAATGCTTCATGTCGAGTGCATGTCGTACTACATTAATGTCTTCGTACTGGTTCATCGTCGTACTACATGAGAATGCTTCATGTCGAGTGTATGTCGTGCGACACTAAGGTCTTCGTACTGGTCCAGCGTCGTACTACATGAAGATGTAGTCCCACTTTTGGCTCTGGGCTTTGTCTTTGGGACACACTTTGGGCCAGACATATTTTGGCTACTACAGTTTGCCCCCAAACGCATTGGATTAGAAAAGCCAAGGGGTTTGCGTCGTACGACATGTAAACATGGATATGTATGTGTAAACTCTAATGCTGGTTCCATAGTGTCGCACGACTCTGTCCTCCTGAGAGAACGGATTAGTGTTCATGAGTAGATAACAATCCATGAGTTTTGCCATTGTCGTGCGACAATGCCATTTAAAGGAGTGATTGGTCTTCTAACAACTCCTCGATAGTTGTGTCAGAGTAAATGTGTGATTTTATGGGGAATGCGCACGCCTGATTAATGATGATGGTTATGGGGGTGCGTGTCCAATAAGAAGCTACCACGTCAGCTTATGTTTTCTTTTTATTGCCGCCCTTTCTCTTTCCAATTTCATTTTCAAGTTTCATTCTCTTTCATTTACTCTCTCTCCTTCTCTCTCTCTAGAAACCAGTCACCTCTGCGAGCTTCTCCGGTGTCGTTTGTTGATCGTCTTTTGCCATTTTCTCGCGCATTCCAGCGAAGCAGCGGTTACTTTGCTTCCTTTTGGTAAGTCTTCTCTATTCTCGCAAATATTTTGGTTTTTATTTTTTGCATCTTTGTTTTTGGGTTTTTTTTTTGTGTTCTTCGACTGGTTCTTGGGAAGAATTTGAAAAAACCTTGTTTTAGATCTAAAAAGACAACTTAGGTTTATATATAACCTGTTTGTAGTGTCTAGGTCGCACGACAGTAGCCAAGACATATAGGTCGCACGACCTTCTTAACAGTCTTGGGAGCTGATATTAGGTCGTGCAAGGTCTTTGGTTTAGGTTCTAATTACTAACCGTGGCTACTGTCGTTCGACTTGTAGGTTTTGATGTCGAGTCAAGGTGATGAGAGTCCTCCCAGTACCTCTGGGCGTGGATACGACGAACCAATAGATCTGTCGTACGACTCATGGGGAGAGTCGGAGGCAGCAAGTGCTAAGGTGACAGTGACGTCCTCGTCGTATGACACTGTGACTTTCTCTCCCGGGTATATCGCGTGTAACAGACGACATTCCTATGGGGATTCCCCTAGTCGAGCTACAGGGCGACGCGGCTGGCCCATGTCCAATGGGACCTAGTAGGCCGTTAGGCTTGCTTTTGAGTAACCCAGCCAGCGTGCTAACGGAGGACGACATCATGCGCCTACGTTTCAGTTATGGCATACCTGATGGTGTCGCATTGAGGGCGCCGGATAAGGAGGAGAGGCCAGACTGGGACATCCCAGGATGGATCTGTTTCTATGAGTTCTCGTTTCAGAGGGTTGGATTCAGGTTACCAGTAGTCGGACTACTAAGGAAGGTGCTCGACCATTTCGAGCTTGCCCCAGGGCAGTTGATGCCCAACAGTTGGAGGATCTTGCTGGGGCTAATGCTGTTGTGTGAGAGGGAAGGCATAGTCTTCGAGCTGCCTAACCTATTCTACACATACTCCGTGCAGGAGCACGACACAGAGAAGGGTCGCTATAATTTGAACCTCCGGCCCAACAGAACACACCTTATCACGGAGCTGACGACAAATGATAGGTTGTGGAAGGATAGGTACTTCTTTGCTAGGGGCCTACTTGTCGATTGGCCTCTTGGGGATACGGTCGTTCGTACGACCTGGTCTAAGGCTGGTGGGTCTTTAATTCCGTAGCGTCGTTCGACTTTCTCTTTTCATTTTTTACTTTACTAACTCTTATTTTATTTGTTTTGCAGTGAACACAGGAGCACCTCAAGCAGTTGTTGGCTTAACGTGTGTGACACGTACAGCAAAGGTACTATCGTACGACGTGAAAGAGAGGAGTTGGAGGAATATCTTATCGGAGGAAAATATGCGGCCCAGTCATCTCTAGAAGTTCAGTGTGATCAACGAGCCAGGTACTCCCTACCCTGCCTTCAAAAACTTAGTGGAGTTTGTCAGGGTCAGACATTGTATCGAGCGACTGTACGGCACAAGGTTTTTGACTCCAATCTCATAGGTCGAGTGACGCTTTGCAGTTGACATCATGGCTGGAGAGATTGCTGCTCCTGGTGCTGATGATGCGATGAAGAGGCTTAAGGAAAAGAGGAAGTGGAAGAAGAAGGCTCAGTCGAGCGACCAAGTGGATTCCACTCCTCCACCTCCTCCATCAAGTCGAGCCAAGGCCTCCCTCGATATTTCTTCGACTGGAAAGAAGCGAAAGAGGGAGGATTCAGCTTCGGGGGTCGATGCGTAGATCGACCTCGTTTTCCCGCAGGATGCCTCCGCGTATTCTGACGTTGGGTCGATCCTTCCCCAGGTCGAGCGACTGTTGTTGCCCGAAGACAAGAATCGCTTGAAAGAGATGGGCCTCTCCCAAGCTGCTGATTGGGGTCTTGGCCACCTTTTCCAGGTATGGTTGTACGACCGATATGTTTATATATATATATATATATATATATATATATATCTTTATTGAGTACTTTGAATTTCTCTAAGTGTTTTTGCTTGTTATACATTTCTTGTAGGCTCTTCAGTCCCATGTTTATCTGAAGGAGGAGCTGGGCTTTGCCCTTAAGAAGGTGAGGGAGCTGAAGGCAAACAATCAGAGCCTTAAGGCTGATAATGACAAGCTAAAAGCTTCGAACATTGAGGCCAAGAAGACAGCGCTTGAGGCGTCTAGTCGTGCGGTAGAGGCGACATTGGAGTTGAACAGGCTAAAGTCGAGCGTCGACTTACTCGAAGCCAAGCTGAAGGCTAAGAAGGCAGACTACGACTCTCTGTACGACAAGGTGGAGGATAACGTCTTCAGCGCAGTTATTAAGACCCGTGCAGATTTGATGAGGGAGTACAGGGATGGTCGTGCGACCGAGTGGAAGGTCGACAGTTGGATCGCTGATCATGAGGAGCTGTCGCGTTCTGATGGAGAAGACGAAGCCGATGAGCACGTCGATGCGACTGATAACAAAACTGTTGGCAAATAGTCTGTCCTTCCTCCTCCAAAAGGCTCGACCGTCGTAGCTTTGGCTGTTCAGCCGACTGGAGAACCTGATGATCTTTCCCCATAAGGGGTTGTAATAATATATGATGCTTTGTTGAACGAAATTTTTTTTTTTTTTTTTATGAAGGCTTTGTCGAACGAGGTTTTTAATATATGATGTATTTTGATTTTCTTTATTGTCGTACGCCTTACATGATCATTCTTTTTTGTGTATGGTAATGCGTTTTTATTTACGAGCGTGAGTGCAGGTCGCGGTCCATGACCTTGAGTGCGGGTCATGCGGCCATTTGGAGATGTAGACTTTGAATGCGGGTCGTGGTCCGTGACCTTGAATGCGGGTCGTGTGACCATTTGGAGATGGAGACCTTGAAAGCAGGTCGTGGTCCGTGACCTTGAATGCGGGTCGTGTGACCATTTAGAGATGGAGACCTTGAAAGCAGGTCGTGGTCCGTGACCTTGAATGCGGGTCGTGTGACCATTTGGAGATGGAGACCTTGAAAGTAGGTCGTGGTCCGTGACCTTGAATGCGGGTCGTGTGACCATTTGGAGATGGAGACCTTGAAAGCAGGTCGTGGTCCGTGACCTTGAATGCGGGTCGTGTGACCATTTAGAGATGGAGACCTTGAAAGCAGGTCGTGGTCCGTGACCTTGAATGCGGGTCGTGTGACCATTTGGAAATGGAGACCTTGAAAGCAGGTCGTGGTCCGTGACCTTGAATGCGGGTCGTGTGACCATTTGGAGATGGAGACCTTGAAAGCAGGTCGTGGTCCGTGACCTTGAATGCGGGTCGTGTGACCATTTGGAGATGGAGACCTTGAAAGCAGGTCGTGGTCCGTGACCTTGAATGCGGGTCGTGTGACCATTTGGAGATGGAGACCTTGAATGCGAGTCTCATCATAGACTTTGCTTTTTATGATATTGAATTGCCCCAGTTGGAGTGTGTAACTTCTTAGTTTCATGCTACAACTTTGATTAAGTGCGTAGTTTCAAGTTGTGTGGTATGAAAAAAGATTCTCTTAACTCGGGTACGCTCAGCAATGCTGACCTGCATAAAAAGGTTAGGGTCGGCCGTTGGGTTTACCAACGACCCTCCGATGAGTAAGTGAGTTCCATGTTGTAGAGTGATAAAGTTTGAAATTTTTAGAACTGATATTGTTTTAGATGGCATGCGTTCCAGCTGTTGCCGATCTCCATGCCATCTGTACATCGTAGTTTGTAGGCTCCATGTCCAACTACTTTGGTGATTTGGTATGGTCCCTCCCACGTAGGACCGAGTTTACCTGCTCCTTTTTCCTTTGTATTTTGGAACACGCGGCGAAGGACCCAATCTCCAATATGGAATGACTTGAGACGAATGTTTCTATTATAATGGCGGGCGACTCTTTGTTGGTATACGGCCAATCTGATTGCGGCCTTATCGCGACGCTCGTCGATTGTGTCGAGTTCGTTCAGCAACTCTTTGTTGTTTTTTTCTCCTGTCGCGTGTCGTATCTTATAAGAAGGGTAGTCAGCCTCTGTTGCTATGACGGCCTCTGAGCCGTATGATAGGGAGAATGGTGTCTCCCCTGTTGATGTTCTGACCGTCGTACGGTAAGACCACAGCACACCTTGTAGCTCGTCGGCCCACTTTCCTTTGTATTGGTCGAGTCGCTTCTTGAGGGTGGACATGATTGTTTTGTTGGTGGACTCTGCTTGTCCGTTAGCTTGAGGGTATCTTGGGCTCGAATAGCTTAGTTTGATGTTCCACTTGTCGTAAAAGTCTTGGAAGTTGTATGATATGAATTGTGAGCCATTGTTAGTGACTATCTCTTTTGGAACTCCGTAGCGGCATATGACATTTTTCCAAATAAAGCTCTTTACTTCGGAGTATTTGATTCTCACATATGACTCGGCTTCAACCCATTTTGTGAAGTAATCTGTCATGGCTAGCATGTAGACCTTACCTCCGGTAGCGACGAGCATTTTTCCTACTATGTCCATTCCCCACTTCATGAAGGGCCATGATGCTGAGATGGGGTGGAGTCTTTCTGGGTGTTGATGTGAAATGTGGACGAAGCACTGACACGGGTCGCATCTTTTGACGAGGTCATGCTACTCGGACCGCATTGTGGGCCAATAATACCCAGCCGTGATTGCTCTGTTGGCTAGGCTTCTCCCGGCCGAGTGGTTCCCACATTGCCCCTCGTGCAAGTCCTTGAGTACTTGCTGAGCTTCGATTGGGTCGATACATTTGAGGTAGGGCCCGGAGTAGGATCGCTTGTAAAGTTGACCCTCTATTATGGAAAATCGGGCAGCCTTGACCTTAATCCTTCATGCTTCTACCTTGTCAGATGGGAGGGTGTCGTCCCTCAGGTAGTCGTAGATCGGGGTGATCTAAGTTAGCTCGTCCGAAATTGGCTAGACTTCGAGCTTTGTTGGCTTCCACACAGCTGGCCATTGGACAAATACCATGGGAATGGTTCGTTCAATCGTGGTATCTAGTGCGGAACCGAGATTGGCGAGCGCGTCAGCATGCGTGTTTTCAGATCTTGGTATTTGTTCGATGTCGAATGACTCGAATGAAGCTTGTAGCCCTTTTACCAAGGTTAAGTAGGCCGACATTTTCAAGTCCCGAGTTTGGTAGGACCCTTGCAATTGTCTCACAATTAATTGGGAGTCACTACGTACCTTTATTCGCTCGACGCGTAAGTCCTTTGCCAAGGTTAGCCCGGCTATGAGGGCTTCGTACTCGGCTTCGTTGTTGGTGGTCCTGAATCCACATCGGATGGACCTCTCGATGATGTGTCCCACCGGTGAGGCAAGTACTATCCCTAGCCCACTGCCCCTAGCGTTACTTGATCCGTCAACTGCTAAACTCCATTCCTCCTTTGGTGTGTCGCACGACATGGTGCAAAGTTCTTCCTCCGCTCGTTGTAGAATCCCAGGTGTGAAGTCTGCTATGAAGTCCACCAACACTTGTGACTTGATCACCGTGCGAGGTTGGTAATTGACGTCGTACTCGCTTAGCTCCACGGCCAACTTCACTAGACGGCCAGATAGTTCGGGCTTATGTAGGATGTTCTTCAAGAGGAAGGCAGTGAGTACACTGATAGTGTGGCATTGGAAGTACGGCTTTAATTTCCTTGCGGCCGTAACTAGTGTGAGGGCCAATTTCTCAAGTTGAGTGTACCTTGTTTCTGCGTCGAGTAGGGTCTTGCTGATGTAGTATACGAGGAGTTGTTTGCCATCCTCCTCCCTTATTAGTACCGCGCTAACGGCCGTCTCGGATACAGTGAGGTAGAGTATGAGGGTCTCTCCTTCCATAGGTTTGGATAGGAGAGGAGGGTCTGCTAGGTACCTTTTTATGTTTTGGAACGCGTCCTCGCTTGTTTGGTTCCAATCAAATGATTTGCTCTTTCTTAGAGCATCGAAGAAAGGCTTACATTTTTCAGATGACTTTGAGATGAATCGGTTGAGGGCCGCGAGCCGTCCGGTCAGCTTTTGTACGTCTTTGATGCTTTTAGGGGACCTCAGATCCATGACGGCTCGGAGTTGATCCGGGCTGGCCTCGACGCCCCTCTTGGTTACTAAATAGCCAAGGAACTTTCCTGATGAAACCCCGAAAGAACATTTGGTTGGATTAAGCTTCATCCCATACTTGTCGATGATGTCGAACGACTGCCGGAGGTGGTCGAGGTGTTGATCTGCTACTAATGATTTCACTAGCACGTCGTCGATGTAGACCTCCATAGTCTGTCCGAGCATGCTTACGAACATTTTGTTGACTAATCTTTGGTAGGTTGCCCCAGCGTTTTGTAGGCCGAAGGGCATTACCTTGTAGCAAAAAATGCCGCGCTCCGTGATGAAAGAAGTCTTTTCCTTGTAGCGGGATGGTTGGTTGGGTTGAGCCAACGTTGCCATTGGGGGTGGATATAGGCGGCATTCCTTGTGTAGCTCTTGCCATGTCGTCTGATCGATGTCCTCCTGTCCCGTTCGGTGTGTTGTCCGCCGTATGTCGTGCGACGATGTGTGGTCCATTCGAGACTCGAATGTTAGGCTCCGAGCCTACTTGGGTTGGATCGAGGTCTCTTGCCGAAGTACCTTGTTCGTCTGGGCGGACTGGCGCGTAGTAGGTAGTGTGGGCGGCTTGCTCGAATGGCAAGGGTTGGGACGTTGAAGCGTCTCCAAACGGTCGTACGATAGTGAGAGAATTGATCCTATTTTGTAATTCTTGGTTCTCCGCCAACACTAGTTGATTCTCTTGTTAGAGTGCTTGGAGCCTTTGGGTATTCTCTTGCATCTGGGATATGAGGAGTTGTACCCTAACCTCCATCGCATCGTAATGAAAATCCTCAGATGACATAGTCGGAGTTGCCACCTTCTACCTTTGCTTGCTTAGAGATTGTCGTGCCCCACGGTGGGCGCCAAATTGTAGTCCTCAAAAATCGCTCGGGGACACGGGGCACTACAACCTGCAAAGACAGAACGCACGTGACCCGCAGGACGTCTGGGACACTGAGGTGGTGCCGGCCAAAGTCACTCCGACGGTCAAGTTAGCAAGTGCTAATAAATATGTATGCTTGTAAATAATGATGAGTGAAAGATGCTTCCTGTATTGTTTGTGATCGAGGCCTCCTCGATCAAAGGAGGTGTGAGGTCGGAGGGTAATCGGAGAAGATGAACAATGGCCGGAGGGTGTGGTTTTAGTATTGGTAGCCTTTTGGATCTCCGTTTCTCCGTCCCCCTTCCATGAGGGATTATCCTTCTCTTTATAGGGGACTCATGCTTCTACCTTTTGAGGGATTTCATCATTCTCTCTTTGCTGTCTTCCACCAATAATGCATGTGGATTCTTCTTTTGATCTGGCCGTTATCGAATGTCATTATGGTTTTGTATGACCTATTTTAAAGTAGATCATAATTTGGTCCCCTAAGTAACAAAAGAGATTTTATGTTGTGCGACATGTAGGCTTGTCAATTCGGACAATCATGATTACGTGTCGTATGATGTGTTGGTTAGATGTCGACATGAGATCACTATGTCGTGCTACATTGGAGTTCTTCCAGGTGTGGGCACTGAGTTATCTCCCTTGATGCTACTTGGATGAGTGGGACATGTAGCGCATGTCGTACTACATGAGAATGCTTCATGTCGAGTGTATGTCGTACTACTTTAAGGTCTTCGTACTGGTCCAGCGTCGTACTACATGAGAGTGCTTCATGTCGAGTGCATGTCGTACTACATTAATGTCTTCGTACTGGTTCATCGTCGTATTACATGAGAATGCTTCATGTCGAGTGTATGTCGTGCGACACTAAGGTCTTCGTACTGGTCCAGCATCGTACTACATGAGAATGCTTCATGTCGAGTGCATGTCGTACTACATTAATGTCTTCGTACTGGTTCATCATCGTACTACATGAGAATGCTTCATGTCGAGTGTATGTCGTGCGACACTAAGGTCTTCGTACTGGTCCAGCGTCGTACTACATGAGAATGCTTCATGTCGAGTGTGTGTCGTGCGACACTAAGGTCTTCGTACTGGTCCAGCGTCGTATTACATGAAGATGTAGTCCCACTTTTGGCTCTGGGCTTTGTCTTTGGGACACACTTTGGGCCAGACATATTTTGGCTACTACAATTAACCTCGGAGTTATTCCACTGAAAGCCCGAGGCTGCACTTTCAGAACTGTAGATGTGTTTATACAATCTGAAGTCTTAGTGTCTATTGATATAGCTAATTGCATATAGTGTGATCCTCCACAAATAGTTCATAACTAGAGCTGGGTCATAAAGTCCATTATACCCCTCTAGAAATATCTTTTCCTTTAAGTACCATTGATTCTCTAACGAACAATTAAATCCTGTCTTCCTCACTGAAGAAGGAGAGCGCTCATATTCGTTCAAGCCCCGAATGAACCCTTAAGGGAACTACTTATCTACTTCAATCAAGAAGGAGTGGATTCCACTATTGTGTTCAAACCTTCCCAACCACAAGCCAAACCGCTGCTCCAAGATACGGAGGTATTGGTCGAGATTCTCATCAACCTCACTCGTAGTAAATCAAAAGCCACGATTTAACCTGAAGAAGTCGATTAAACACTCAGGATTAAGATCACCTATAAATAGCCATCGTTTATCGATTATATATGAATCTCATCTACTAACGGATGTTGGTGAGAGATTCATATAAATCATGACCCAGTCCTATATGATCTCATCATATAAGGTGCCTCCATTCTCATGTCAACTACATGAGCGATCTAGGATAAGACCACCGTACTTTACAGAATGGACCGCAGCAGTAGATCAATCACAAACAAAGTACCCAGATTTGTTTGCTCTCTACGGACTCTTTAGATTGCACGTCTCAAAATGAATCCTCTCTGTATATGCCTATCATATACTTATTATGAGATTACATCTTGCAATCTAGGGTGTTCTTGCACAATACGAATGTATTACTGAATATAATACATTTATAAACTTGAATGATAATCTGAATAATTCTTTTTATTATCTTTAACCATTTACAATTACAAGTTTTAGGGTATAAATCCCAACAGTCAAGGCTTATGTGCCACCTGTACCTTTCCCTCAAAAGCTGCAAAAGCACAAAGATGATAAAATTTTTACTAAGTTCCTTGAAATATTTAAGAAACTTCACACTAATATTCCTTTTGCAGAGGCCTTAACTCAAATGCCATCTTATGTGAAGTTCTTGAAGGAAATTTTGTCAAAGAAAAGGAGACTTGAAGATCATGAAACCGTTGCCTTGACTGAAGAGTGCAGCGCCATTATTCAGAATAAATTGCCTCAAAAACTAAAAGATCTAGGGAGTTTTACTATTCCTTGCATTATAAGAAGTTCAGAATTTGTTAAAGTATTAACTTGATGCCTTTTTCTGTTTTTAAGAAACTAGGTCTGGGTGAGGTGAAGCCTACGAGTGTAATACTCCAATTGGCAGACCGTTCTGTCAAATATCCCTATGGAGTGATTGAAGACGTGCTGGTCAAGGTTGACAGGTTCTATTTCCCTGTGGATTTCATCGTGCTTGAAATGGAGGAAGATGTTGATATTCCTCTCATATTGGGGAGACCATTCTTAGCAACTGGAGGAGCATTAATAGATGTGTAGCAAGGGAAATTGACGTTGCGAGTGGGTAGTGAAGAGGCGGTTTTCAATGTGTTCAAGGCCACCAAATTTACAACAACCGCAAACACTTGCCTTGATGCAGTCAACTCTTTAGTTGAAGAGGTTTTTCAGAAAAGCAATCCCGAAGAGCCACTGGAAGCTTGTTTGACTCACGAGCAATAAAATAAGAGGAAAATGACAGCATAGCTGAATATGCTTTCCGTCTTGATTCAGCAACCCCTATGCCATACAGGGGCAAGAGATATTTTGAAGAATTAGGCCACGGGAAGCCTAAAATACCACCTTCAATTGAGAAGCCTCCTTAACTCTAATGGAAGCAGTTACCTGAGCATTTGAGGTATGCTTATTTAGGAGAATCTGACTCCCTCCCGGTCATAATTTCAGCTACTTTAAATAAAGCAGAGAAGGAGAAACTTCTGAGAGTGCTGCGATAGCATAAGACATCATTGGGGTGGACCATCTCCGACATAAAGGGAATCAGCTCTACCATGTACATGCATAAGATCCTGATGGAGGATAATTTCAAGACTTCAATAGAACATCAACGCAGGCTGAATCCGATTATGAAAGAGGTAGTCCGAGCAGATATCCTCAAATTGCTAGACGCAGGAATCATATACCCTATCTCAGACAGTTCATGGGTGAGTCCGGTGCAAGTAGTGCCAAAGAAAGGGGGATTACGGTAGTGAAGAATGAAAATAATTAATTGATTCCCACCAGAACAGTCATAGGTTGGAGAGTGTGCATCGATTACAGGAAGCTGAACACTGCGACAAGAAAAGATCACTTTTCGCTTCCGTTTATTGATCAAATGTTAGAGAGACTGGCAGGGCACGTGTACTATTGTTTCCTGGATGGCTACTCAGGTTACAATCAGATACCTATTGCACCTGAAGATCAGGAGAAAACAACATTCACCTGCCCTTATGGTACTTTTACCTACAGAAGAATGTCGTTTGGCTTTTGTAATGCACCAGCGACCTTTCAGCGATGTATGATGGCTATTTTTTCTGATATGGTTGAGCGTTTCATTGAAATATTCATGGATGATTTTTCTGTGTTTGGTTCGTTTTTTTATGTATGTTTGGCCAATTTGGCCTTAGTGCTTAAAAGATGTGAAGAGACGAATCTAGTACTCAATTGAGAGAAATGTCACTTCATGGTAAAGGAAGGCATTGTCTTGGGTCATAGAATCTCATCAACGGGGATTGAGGTAGGCAGGGCAAAAATAGAAGTCATTCAAAAATTACCACTGCCTACATCCGTAAAAGGAATCCGCAGTTTTCTGGGACACGCCGGTTTCTATCGCCGGTTCATTAAAGACTTCTCCAAGATTATCAAGCCCCTCTGCAACCTTTTGTCAAAAGAAGTAGCATTTGAGTTTATAGAAGAATGTCATAGTGCATTCCAGACTCTGAAAAATGAGCTTATTTCCGCGCCGATCATCACAGCCCCTAATTGGGATTTACCATTCGAATTGATGTGTGATGCGAGTGATTTTGCTGTGGGAGCAGTCTTAGGTCAAAGAATAAACAAATGCCTTCATGTTGTCTATTATGCGAGTCGTACTTTGACAGATGCTCAAATCAACTACACAACCACAGAAAATGAGCTGTTGGCAATTGTGTTTGCCTTCGAGAAATTCAGGTCATATTTGGTGGGGGCCAAAGTGATTGTGTATACTGATCATTCTGCGATCAAATATCTCATGTCAAAGAAGGATGCCAAGCCGAGACTCATCCGATGGGTCTTGCTACTTCAAGAATTCGATTTGGAGATCAAGGACAAGAAAGGAACAGAAAACCTAGTGGCAGATCATCTATCTCGCCTAGAATGCAGCTGCAATGAAGAGCAGGTAAGCACTCCTATTGATGATTCGTTTCCTAATGAACAACTCTTTGTTTTGTAGGCTCTTATGACCCCATGGTATGCTGATTTTGTGAACTACTTGATGAGCGAGATCGTTCCTCCAGACTTGACCTATCATCAGCGGAGGAAGTTCTTCGCCGACATGAAGTACTACATGTAGGAGGAACCATACTTGTTCAAGTATTGTTCAGATGGTATAATTAGGCGTTGTGTACCAGAAACTGAAATCAGAGATATCCTTCTACATTGCCACAGTTTGGAGTGTGGAGGCTGAAGGGAGTTTTAGAAAAGATTTTGATTATCATATAACATGCGGAATTGGGTTTCAAAATTTTTTCTTATATTGAAAACCTTTTTCAATCAAGAACGAGTTCTTGTATATACGCAGAAAAAGATTTAAGAAACTACATACCTTATTCTTGATTTTCTTTTTCTGATTCTTTGATCTACCACTAGATCTTCCAAGCTATGACCCGTGGTCTGAAAACGTGTGTGTGGGCACGTCACGGCAAGAGATGGAGGTCACGTGAAAAGAATGCTGGCCGAATTCTGCAAAAGAGGGGAGAGTCAGAAAAAACCTTTTTTTCTTTTCTCTTTTTGGTGGCCGAACTCTCTTTCTTTTCACTTGTGTGCTAGGTTATGTTTTTTTCTAACTATATAACACATATATAGTAGTCTTTTAGGGTTTTAGTTTGACCAAGTTGATCGGTCATTTATTTTCATATATTTACGACCCTTAAACCGTATCTTTTAATTGTATTCTTGAGTATTTTTGGTGCTTTTGACGTGTTTTCCTTGAGTGTGCAGGTTTAGGGACCTAAGTGATGATTTTGTATATTTATGGGGAAAACGTGTAAATTCAGTAACTTTGGGGAAGGGCATCTATGAAAGAATAGCAAAGTTCTGGGGCAAAACTGCAATTGCAGAAAGTTCCACCAAACTTAAGTGAAACGGTGCTTTTTGCACCAAAGGTTTCTAACTTAAGTGGAACAGCGTCATTTTGGACCAATGCTTTGGTCCAAAACGACGCCGTTTTGGTTAAGAAAGAAAAAAACAAAAAAAATGAGACAGCGCCATGCACAGCCCTCCCTCTCGCCTCTCATCGCGATGAAGACGCCCATGCCAAACCAGTGAGCTGCGCGAGCTCGACCGCGACCAGCCTCTCCTCGCAGTGCAGCTCGCGGTGCAGAAGAAGACGAAGATCGAAAGCGGAGAAGTTCAAGCCGGACCAAAGCGGAACTTCGAGTCTTGAGAGCTTCAATGGTTTGTATTTCATCTCATTAATCTTCCTTGATTGTTCATTTATGATTATGAGTTGTTAGAACTATTGTTAGGTGATTTTCGGAACCGTGAACGGATTTGGATTTTATTGTTTATGAATATATTTTATGTGATTTATCTCATGATATTATGTGCTTAATAATAATCAATATATTTTTCATTTCCGTGATTGGAACCGTGTGACTACCTCACATTATCCTCCATTGAATCCGTCTCGCTTTATTTTAATTGTTTTAGTTAATTTAATTTAGTTTAATTAATTGTAAACCATGTTTATGAGCTAAACTTGTGAGTTGGGGTTTTGATGGATCCTATTCTATGATGATTGAATGAATTGATTGTTTAATTTGTTGCGGCTAATTATTGTGTTGTTGAGTGGTTTTATTGTACTTAATGCTTTGAATGTGAAGGCCTACATTTAGATGATAAATTGGTGGTGTGTTATGTACCGAGAGGAGACGCCCACCACGTGCTCGATATAATGTCCACCACAAGTAGAATTGGATAGAGATATACTAATTTGCTTGTGTGATCACATAGGGTGTTTATTGTAACTAATGCATTCTCATGCACTTGGATATACCATCGAGAGATAGGATATTAGTGTGTGCGGAATAGGTCCGATTTACCTCGAGAGGGGACTTTGGATAATTTAGATGAACACGGTCATCATCATGCATAGTTAAATCTCAACAATATGCTCTCATGAAATTCAATCGGATGGATTAGGTGAATTCAAATACCCTAACTAATCTCTCATATTGGTTGCTTGCTTTATTTTCATGTTTTAATATTTTTATCCTTTTAAACCTTTCGATTATCCAAATAGAAATAGGCTTGGTTAATTTTAGTACTCAACGCCTAAATATCCCTGTGGAGACGATAATTTACTCATCATTTTATTACTTGTGCCGACCCCGTATACTTGCGGGTAACAAAAAGTCGCATCAAGTTTTTTATTGTATTTTCGTATTTTGTTGTGTTTGTGTTAGGATAGCGAAACCATATGCATGCTTTACAAATAATTGAGTAATAATATGTAAATACTTAGGTCATTTGAGCGTACAAAGTTGTTATTTGGAATAATGCCGGTAGTGTTTGTGCATCTAAACATATAGGTCTGACGTCTTTGCATTGTAATATGTGACAACTTTCAATTAATAACTCTGATTAATAGTGGAGACTACCCTTAGTGAGATTTTGAGATTATTGCGTATTTATTCTAAGGGAATTCTTGTTTCTACTCTTAAACACTTTCTTGAGCTTTATTGTCATTAGATTGATCTCTAGAGGTTTGCATTGGATGTTAATGAACTGCATTATGAAAATCTTGTATATATGTTTCGAATATTCGATTGAGTAGATTTTGGAGATACGATCCAGGCATTGTGTGTGAATTCCTAAATAACTTGATTTCCTATTCGTAATTGTGTGCTCCTTATCCCATTCGCGGCCAAACACTCGCATATTAGCCTTTTATTGTATGACCTACATATCCAAAAATCCTAGCCGAAATTGTAAGACGTTACCTTTAACGTTTGGAAACTAGAGACAATTAAAAGAAAAATGTGTAAGTGTTGAGTGAGAAAGAGGAGTGGAGTTAGAAATATGAAAAGGATGTGGAAATGTGCAGAAAAAGAGAATAGCCAATAAACTAAAATATATATATAAAAAGAGTTGGCTAAAATGAGAAAAAAAGGAGTGAAATGCACAAAGTAAAAATTGAAAAAGGGTTGAAAAAGAGGTTGAAGGAGAAAGGTGTAGAAGAGGAAGGGAAGAAAGTTGAGCAAATTTGGTAGTCGTGAGAGAAGTTGCACGAATTGAAAATTTTATGAAGTCTCTCAATAGGTTTCCAAGTGAGTTGAGCCCGATTTCCGTTCTTTTTGAGCCAATCACCCAAAGCCCCATTGCAACCATTTAAAGACCTGTTGATCTCCTTAGGAAACTTAATTGTAATATTTGACATGTATGTATATTGATTTTTCCGTTCTTAACATTTGATATCTTTCATGAGATCCTTTGCTTAATCTGTGCGTTCTTTCTAATTATTGTTGCATACGACATATTCTGAAATTCTTTGTTCGTTAATTCCAGTCGTATACAATTGAAAGTGTGATTGCCTAGGTTCTGAGTGCTATTGAGTGAAAACTTATGAGACTAGAGTCGAGGCGAATTATATCAGCGGTTTATTGATATGGAAGGTGTCACGATTATAAATGCGTTGCATGTCAGTGTCCCGTATGATATAGGATGTATTAGACTTATTGACAGCATTTTGAATTTCTAATTTTGTGCTATTCTTATACCTTTGCATTTGTGTATATATTTAATTTGATGTTGAGGTATGTATGTGTTTAGCTTAGGACGTTTGTGGGTATCGTAGCTGGTAAACCCTCACGAGACTATAACTCGTCCACTAGGGCCACCTAGGGGTTTAAAGGCTTGTGGCACGTGCTAAGTGTCATCGTTGCATCCTACGAAAATGGATATAGCTTAGTTCGTTTTTTATTTTTAGTTTTAGTTATTTTTGTCTTTATTTTTAATCGTGGTGTGTTTCGATTTGCTTGAGGACAAGCAAAAGATAAGTTTGGAGGTATTTGATCGGTCATTTATTTTCATATATTTACGACCCTTAAACCGTATCTTTTAATTGTATTCTTGAGTATTTTTGGTGTTTTTGACGTGTTTTCCTTGAGTGTGCAGGTTTATGGACCTAAGTGATGATTTTGTATATTTATGGGGAAAACGTGTAAATTCAGTAACTTTGGGGAAGGGTATCTATGAAAGCATAGCAAAGTTCTGGGGCAAAACTGCAATTGCAGAAAGTTATTTAGGAATTCACACACAATGCCTTGAGTTATGGCTAGGATTTTTGGATATGTAGGTCATACAATAAAAGGCTAATATGCGAGTGTTTGGCCGCGAATGGGATAAGGAGCACACAATTACGAATAGGAAATCAAGCTATTTAGAAATTCACACACAATGCCTGGATCATATCTCCAAAATCTACTCAATCGAACATTCGAAACATATATACAAGATTTTCATAATGCAGTTCATTAACATCCAATGCAAACCTATAGAGATCAATCTAATGACAATAAAGCTTAAGAAAGTGTTTAAGAGTAGAAACAATAATTCCCTCAGAATAAATACGTAATAATCTCAAAATCTCACTAAGGATAGTCTCCACTATTAATCAGAGTTATTAATTGAAAGTTGTCACATATTACAATGCAAAGACGTCAGACCTATATGTTTAGATGCACAAACACTACCGGCATTATTCCAAATAACAACTTTGTACGCTCAAATGATCTAAGTATTTACATATTATTACTCAATTATTTGTAAAGCATGCATATGGTTTCGCTATCCTAATACAAACACAACAAAATACGAAAATACAATAAAAGACTCGAAAACTGGTGTACGTGGCATTGTTATACCTAAGTCTTCCAAACGCATTACGTATGAGGAAAGTCTAGGTTTCCAGCCTATATACACCAATTAGACGCAAAAACACACAAACACCAAACAATACCCCCAAACTTAAAATAAACATTGTCCTCAATGTTTTACACCTTACGTACGAAGAAAAGGGGCTTACAAAGAAATAAAAACTAAAAACTAGAAATAAAAACTAAAAACAATCAAACTCGACACAAAAACAAAAACGCATAAAACAAATGAACACAAAACAACAGTCCTAATATCCACAACTAACAACTCTAAATATCCACAACTAAAAAAATTCAAAATAGACACACAAAAACAAACAAAAACAAAATCAAAGAAATCAAACACTTCAATAATATGTACATCCAACCAAACTTCCCCCGAACTTAAAAATTTTCAACTCAAGGCACAACACTTCAAAATGTTCATGGGAAATAGTTATGAAACACTAGAAAATTCAAACTAAAAAAAATCAAAATAAAATAAAAGAAAATAATATACAGATTTTACCTCATCGCTTGAGCTTTCGCCCACCTCCCCCATGATTGGTATCTCCTCATCAGCTTACCGCACCATCCTAACCAAATGACTGGAAGAGACGATGACTCTTCCAGCACTGCATACCTCCAATGCGAAGGTATCTCTTTACGGCCCAAGTGCGGGTTCTGCTTAAAAGGCGAAGGCGGTTTGGGCTTCCCTTCTCCGAGGTCTATAGAAACGTATGTATCTGGCTTTCTTCTTTTGTAGTGGCGCTGTGGACTAAACATAACTCAAGTGGCTCTGGAAAGGTAGATATATCATCTTCATGTAACAAACTCTTGCTCCCTTCCATCTCTACTTGATCAACCCAAATCTGATGCTCAATTTGCTCTTCGATTTCCACGGCTGTTTCATTGCATTGCACCATAGGATATGGTTCGTGCTCTTGCCATTGGATATCTGTAGCTAATTTGCTGATTTGAATCTCCAAGCGTTGGGTAGCTGCTTGAGTATGTTGAGCAACTTGATCAAGTTTAGCTTCCAGCTTCCTCAGGGCCTCATCTTGGGAATCCATTCTTTCATCCATCTTAGACATGAATTTTAAAATCATGTCCTCCAATGCTGGATCAACTTCCTGATGTTCTTGCTGGTTGCTCCAATGAGATTCGGAATGATTGCTCCACCCAGGATTGTACGAGCTTAGGTAGGGGTTGTTCTGCTGATAATGTACATAGCCCTCGTACTGCATTTGCTCAGAACGGCTCTCAGCAAATGGATTGCCCACCTGACAATCAGTACTCATATGCGGTCCCCCACATAAGAAACACCCCAAAGTTGCTTCGTAGTCTCTAGTCGCCACTTCCTCGGTAAGCTCCTGCGCCTCATACCAAGGATACATGTCCCCCATAGAAAACAAAAAAAAATCAAAATTAATAAGAATAAAAATAAAATATATACAAATCCAAATTAGCTATAGACTTAATCGGTATTAATATCAACACAAGTAAAAATATCCCCGGCAACGGCGCCAAAAAACTTGATGCGACTTTTTGTACCCGCAAGTATACGGGGTCGGCACAAGTAATAAAATGATGAGTAAATTATCGTCTCCACAGGGATATTTAGGCGTTGAGTACTAAAATTAACCAAGCCTATTTCTATTTGAATAATCGAAAGATATTAAATGATAAAAAATATAAAGACATGAAAATAAAGCAAACAACTAATATGAGAGATTAGTTAGGGTATTTGAATTCACCTATTCCATCCAATTGAATTTCATGAGAGCACATTGTTGAGGTTTAACTATGCATGATGATGACCGTGTTCATCTAATTTATCCAAAGTCCCCTCTCGAGGTAAATCGGACCTATTATCCATACACTAATATCCTATCTCTCGATGGTATATCCAAGTGCTTGAGAATGCATTAGTCACAATAAACACCCTATGTGATCACACAAGCAAATTAGTATATCTCTATCCAATTCTACTTGTGGTGGACATTATATCGAGCACGTGGTGGGCGTCTCCTCTCGGTACCACCAATTTATCATCCAAATGTAGGCCTTCACATTCAAAGCATTAAGTACAATAAAACCACTCAACAACGCAATAATCAACCGCAACAAATTAAACATTCATTTCATTCAATCAACATAGAATAAGATCCATCAAAACCCCAACTCACAAGTTTAGCCCATAATAATGGTTTTCAATAATTAAACTAAATTAAATTAACTAAAACAATTAATATAAAACGAGACGGATTCAATGGAGGATAATGCGAGGTGGTCACACGGTTCCAATCGCGGAAATGGAAAACATATTGATTATTATTAAGCACATAATATCATGAGATAAATCACATAAAATATATTCATAAACAATAAAATCCAAATCCGTTCACGGTTCCGAAAATCACCTAACAATAGTTCTAACAACTCATAATCATAAATGAACAATTAAGGAAGATAAATGAGATGAAATACAACCCATCGAAGCTCTCAAGACTCGAAGTTCCGCTTTGGTCCGGCTTGAACTTCTCCGCTTTCGATCTTCGTCTTCTTCGATGAACACCCACTATCTAGAGTTGTTGTGATGATTTGTGATGCTTGGGATGTGTTTGGGAGGAGTAAGGAGAGTTGAGATCACCCTTGGAGCAGCTTGGGAGCTGCTTGGACTGGCTGCTACGAGCTCTCTCTCCCTCACCCAGCTGCTGCATTTTTCATTTTATAGACAGCCCTTAGGGCTGCGTTTTTTTCTTCACCGCAACCTGTGGTCGCGGTGGCTTGGTCGCGGCCTTCACTGGACGGCTAGGAGCTGCTAGAACGCGAGCTGCACCGCGAGGAGGACACACCGCGCTCGAGCTCGCCTTGCCCACTGCTGCCATTTTCTTCTCCATCGCGAGCTGCACCGCGAGGAGCACAGGTCGCGCTGCCCCTCGCGTTGCACACTGCTGGGCTGGGTTATCATCGCCGCGAGGAGGGACGCGAGCTGGGGTTGATCGCGCGAGGCATCGCGGTGCTCACTGGATTGGCATGGGAATCTTCAACGCGAGCGAAGAAGCGAGGGAGAGGAGTTGGAGGTGCTGGTCGCGGTCTGCATGGGGATGTTTTGTTTTTGTTTTCTTTCTTACCAAAACGGCGTCGTTTTGGACCAAAGCATTGGTCCAAAACGGCGCCGTTCCACTTAAGTTAGAAACCTTTGGTGCAAAACGCACCGTTTCAATTAAGTTTGGTGGAACTTTTTGAAATTGCAGTTTTGCCCCAGAACTTTACTATTCTTTCATAGATGCCCTTCCCTAAAGTTACTGAATTTACACGTTTTCCCCATAAATATACAAAATCATCACTTAGGTCCCTAAACCTGCACACTCAAGGAAAACACGTCAAAAGCACCAAAAATACTCAAGAATACAACTAAAAGATACGGTTTAAGGGTCGTAAATATATGAAAATAAATGACCGATCACAAGTCAAAATAGGATTCTAAATCCTATTTATTTTTAGTCTCCCTAAAGACTTGAACCTGTGACCTTTTGGACTATTAAAATAATCTAATTATTTTAATTCTTTTGTCTTAGTCATTATTTAATCACATGACCTCATATTTAATAAATAGAATTAATAATTTCTATAATTTTATTAAATATTTAATTAATTAAATACTCACATTATTTAATTATTCTCTTTTATTTAAATCGCATTACTTTCGTAACACTATTAATTGGACCATCCAATTAATCTACCGTGATCCTCGTTACCAACAACCATAAGGACTAGCAAGGGGACCTAATGGACCCACAGTTTTGAGCTCCAATAATACTTAGTAATATTAATTAAAACTCTTTAATTAATATTTCACGATTATTAACCTTGGAGTTATTCCACTAAAAAGACGAGGCTGCACTCTCAAAACTGTAGATGTGTTTATACAATCTGAAGTCTCAGTGTCCATTGATATAGCTAATTGCATATAGTGTGATCCTCCACAAATAGTTCATAACTAGAGCTGGGTCATAAAGCTCGTTATACCCCTCTAGAAATATCTTTTCCTTTAAGTACCATTGATTTTCTAATGAACAATTAAATCATGTCTTCCTCACGGAAGAAGGAGAGCGCTCATAATCGTTCAAGCCCCGAATCAACCCTTAAGGGAACTACTCATCTACTTCAATCAAGAAGGAGTGGATTCCACTATTGTGTACAAACCTTTCTAACCACAAGCTAAACCGCAGCTCCAAGATACCGAGGTATTGGTCGAGATTCTCATCAACCTCAATCATGGTAAATCAAAAGCCACGATCTAACCTAAAGGAGTCGATAAGACACTCAGGATTAAAATCACCTATAAATAGTCATCGTTTATCGATTATATATGAATCTCATCTACTAACGGATGTTGGTGAGAGATTCATATAAATCGTGGCCCAGTCCTATATGATCTCATCATATAAGGTGCTTCTATTCTCATGTCAACTACATGAGCGGTTTAAGATAAGACCACCGTACTTTACAGAATAGACCGCAGCAGTAGATCAATCACAAACAAAGTACCCAGCTTTGTTCGCTCTCTACGGACTCTTTAGATTGCACGTCTCAAAATGAATCCTCTCTGTATATGACCATCATATACTCATTATGAGATTACATCTTACAATCTAGGATGTTCTTGCACAATACGAATGTATTACTGAATATAAAACATTTTATGAATTTGAATGATAATCTGAATAATTCTTATTGTTGTCTTTAACCATTTACAATTACAAGTTTTAAGGCATAAATCCCGACAGATGGCACTTCAGTGCTTCAAAGACGGCCGCAAAAGTTCTTCAGTTAGGCTTCTATTGGCCATCAATATTTCAGGACACCCGCCGCTTCATTGACTCATGTGACAGGTTTCAAAGGACGGGCAATATCAGCCGCCGGAATCAAATGCCTCTAAATCCCATCCTAGAGGTCGAGCTGTTTGACTTATGGGGGGTTGATTTCATAAGACCATTTCCCATGTCTTTCAACAACCAGTACATTCTGGTGGCGGTCGATTATGTCTCAAAATGGGGGGAAGCCATAGCCACTCCGACCAATGATGTGAAGGTAGTGTTGAACTTTTTCAACAAAAATATTTTTTGCAGGTTTGGAACACCGCGGGCAGTCATCAGTGATGGAGGTTCGCACTTCTGCAACCGGCAGTTTGAAGCACTACTCAAAAGATATGGAGTTACTCACCGCATCACCACACCGTACCACCCTCAAACTGGTGGACAGGTGGAAATTTCAAATAAAGAGATCAAGCACATTCTGGAGAAAACGGTGAATAGCTCCGAAAAGATTGGTCGGTCCGGCTAGACGATGCATTATGGGCTTATCGGACAGCTTTCAAAACCCCTATTGGGATGTCTCCCTATAGGTTGGTTTATAGGAAATCGTGTCATTTACCAGTAGAACTCCAGTACAAGGCTTATTGGGCAACGAAGGAGCTTAATTTTGATATGCAACTAGCAGGTGAGAAGCGTCTTTTGCAGCTGAACGAGTTAGAAGAGTTCCAGTTGGATGCGTATGAAAACGTACGATTCTACAAAGAGGGCACCAAAAGATGGCATGACAAGCATATTGTGCGGAGAGAGTTTAAGGTGGGGCAGAAAGTTCTTCTATTCAACTCTCGCCTGCAACTCTTCCTAGGAAAGTTGAAGTCATGATGGTCCGAACCATTCGAGATCGTGAAAGTGTATCCACATGGGGCTGTGGATATCAAGAACCCGAGTGGAGAAACATTCAAGGTCAATAGGCAACGATTGAAGCTATACATCGAGGGAGCCGCCATTCCACCCAAAACCTTGGTGGCATTGCTCAATTCCAAGTGACAGGGCATACAGTCGAGCTATGACTATAAACAAGCGCTTTTTGGGAGGCAACCCAAGTTCTCTTTTTTTTTTTAACTGTTTTGAATTTGGTATAAGTTATTTTGATTTTATTGCTTTCAGTTGTGTGATTCTTAGTTTTTAGCTTTTCTTATGTTCTTTTGGTGTGTTTTAGTGTTTATTAATTTAGTTTGTTTATTTTTTAGTTGATTTTTCTTTTTGCTCGAATTTCCTTGACAGGTACTAGGAGAGAGGTTTTCAAGCTCATCACAGTGAGCAACGCGACCAAGCGTCGCGATCTATGGTCGCGGTGCTCACTGCCTCAGAAAAGAAAATATTGCAAATCATCACAGTGAGCAACGTGACCAAGCGTCGCGACCTATGGTCGCGGTGCTCACTGCCAAACAATTGAAAAAAGTAGTCCAGCAGTCATCGCGAGCTGACCAACGCGACCTGTGGTCGCAGCGGTGCCTCGCGAGGCACCTTCACTTATGCAAACAGTAACGTTTCAAGTAAAAAAGAGGCACTGCGATAGCGTAGCGCGACCCGTGGTTGTGATGATGAATTGGGATTTAAATCCCTAGCGTGCGCGACAGATCTCTCCCTCACACTCGCTTCTCCTGGAGCGAGGGATTAATGTGGAAGAGTTGGCCACTACTGTTCTCCCCACCCATATTGACTAACAGACTTGGGGGAACTTTATACGGATGCCCAATCGAGCAAATGAGAGTGTGGTCCGTGAATTTTATACAACAATGTACCCGCCTCACTTCCATAATCATGGCGTGGTTCAAGTAAGAGGTATTCCAATTAGGATCACTCCAGAAGTGATCAATGCCTACTTCGGCACCATTCCCCAGCTAGCTCTCCCCCTCGGTTATCCTGAGCTCCCTTTGTTATCAGACCATAACCCGAAATTAGCCGGGAGTTTGCGAATGTCAGGAGAAAGGGTTTGGTGTGATGGCACTGCTTCTATCAAGCACAATGAACTTCACATCGATGCCGCTTTCTGGCAAATCTTCTCAGATTTTTCCCTACGACCAGTCCAGCATTGCACGACCCTTATCATGGAAACCGCCGTTGGTGCACTGTATTCAGAGTGGTATAGCTTTAGATGTTGGGGTCTTGATGAAGAGATGCTTTATGCAGGCCGCCGCTTGCTGGGTGTGCTGTCATTTCCGTGTTTGATTATACACATTTGTGCTTCTCACGGCATTGATGTGTATGCTACAGACGAGCAGCAGCACCTCCGCTCGCCTTTACAGAATTTGAACAAAGTGACCTATAATGATTTGGCCAAACAGAGAGGAATGCCACGACTTGGAGAGCCGGAGCGTCAGCCTGTAAATGTGGTTGTAGATATGAAGGACGTATTGGCTGCAATTGATGAATTTCATGAGAGTGACGACGCCGATCAGGCTACCCCCAGAGTACCTACCAGGGCGACTAGAGGAACTGCAGCAGGCAGTTCACAGGCACGATCTAAGAGAGCGACTAAGGGCTCTCAGTAGGGCCAGGTTTTGGGTGCTTTGGAGGATATCTAGAGACGGATGGCGGAGATGCAACAACATTTTGACTAGCAGATGGATAGGCAGGATGCAGCCATCGATGATTTAGGTCAGGGGCTCCAAACAGTCACTTCAGAATTGCAGAGGAAGGGCCTTCAGGTGCAGTCATATATCCGTAGACTTTCGAGATCTTCCAGTCAACCTTCTCCGCCACCACCACCCGCATGATTTTTTTTTCTGTTTTATTTTTGCCATTTGTGTTTTATTTTTCTGTTTCTTGTTATGTTGAACTTTTATTGTCTTCGATTATGTATTTGCACTGCTATATTTATATTATGCTTATTTCTTTGTTACATTTGTCTCCTTTTGCTTTACTTTTAAACATTAAGGACAATGTTTGAGTTAGGTTTAGGGGTATTTTTGTCTTTTGTGTGTTTTTATGTTTTGTTGGTGTATATAGGCTGGAAACCTAGACTTTCCTCATACGCACTGCGTTTGGAAGACTTAGGTATAACAACGCCACGTACACCAGTTTTTGAGTCTTTGATTGTATTTTTCATGTTTTCTTTTATTTATTTTAGATTAGCAAATCATATGCATGCTTCACAGATAATTGGGTGATAATATGTAAATGCTTAGGTAATTTGAGTGTACAAAGTTGTTAGCTAGAATAATGCCGGTAGTGTCGTTGCATCTAAACACATAAGTCTGACATCTTTGCATTGTAGTATGTGAAAACTTTTAATTGATAACCCTGATTAATAGTGGAGACTATCCTTAGTGAGATTTTGAACTTATTGCGTTTTCATTCTGAGGGAATTTTTGTTTCTACTCGTAAACACTTTCTTGCGCTTCATTGTCATTAGATTGATCTCTATAGGTTTGCATTAGATGTTAATGAACTCTTTTTAAAAATCTTGTATGCATGTGTTGAATGCTCAATTGAGTAAATTTTGGAGATATGATCCAGGTATTGTGTGTGAACTCTTAAATAGCTTTATTTACCGTCCTTAAATTGTGTGCTCCTTATCCTATTTGTGGCCAAACACTCACACATTTTCTTTTTATTGTATGAACTATAATTCCAAAAATCCTAGCCGAAATGGTATAGGCCTTACCTTTAACGCTTGGAAACTAGAGGCAATTAAAAGGAAAATGTGTAAGTGTTGAGTGAGGAAGAAGGAGTGGAGTAGAAAAGATGATAAGGATATAGGAAATGTGCAGAAAAAGAGAATAGCCGAGTAAAATAAAATAAAATAAAAGAGTTGGCTAAAATGAGAAAAAGGAGTGAATTGCACAAAGTAAAAAAAAAATTAAAAACTGTTTGAAAAGAGGTTGAAGGAGAAAGGCGAGAAAAAGATTTGGAAGAAAAGTTGAATAAATTTGGTAATCGTGAGAGAAAATGCACAAATTGAAAATTTTATGAAGTCTCTAAGTAGGTTTCCAAGTAAGTTGATCTCGATTTCCGTTCTTTTTGAGCTAATCACCCCAAAGCCCCATTACAACCTTAAAAAGACCTGTTGATCTCCTTAGGAAGCTTAACTGAAATATTTGACATGTATGTACATTGATTTTTCTATTCTTAGCATTTGATTTCGTTCATGAGATCCTTTGTTAACTGTGCGTTTTTTTTCTAATTATTGATGCATACGAAACTTTTTGAAATCCTTTGCTCATAAATTCTAGTCGTATGCAGTTGAAAGTGTGATTGCCTAAGTTCTGAGTATCATTGAGTGAAAACTGGTGAGACTAGAGTCGAAGCGAATTACATCAGTGGTTTATTAGTACGGAGGTGTCACGACTATCAATGCATTGTATGTCAGTGTCCTTTATGAAATAGGGTGTTTAGACTTATCGGCAGCATTTTAGATTTATGATTATTGTACTATTCTTATGTCTTTGCATTTGCATATATACTTGATTTGATATGTAGCTATGTATGTGGTTAGCTTAGGATGTTTGTGGGTATCGTAGTTGGTAAACCCTCATGAGACTATAACTCGTCCACTAGGGCTGCCTACAAGTTTAAAGGCTTGTGGCACGTGCTAAGTGCCATCGCGTCATCCTACGAAAATGGATATAGCTTAGTTCATTTTTGTTGTTAATTTTAGTTATTTGGGTATTTGTTTTTTTTTTGTCGTGGTGTGTGCCGATTTGCTTGAGGACAAGCAAAAAATAGGTTGGGTGTATTTGATCAGTCATTTATTATCATATATTTACGACCCTTGGATCGTCTCTTTTGTTTGTATTCTTGAGTATTTTTGGTACTTTTGATGTGTTTGTTAAGCTTGTGCAGGCTTTAGGTGTTTCTCTTGGAGCTATACGAAGAATGGAATTTTCGGTCCAAAATTATGCTTTCCTGGCAAAAAGCATGGCGACTAGCCATCGCGACCGCTGGTCGCACTACGCTGGTCACGGTGAAAGAAGAGGAATTCTGGCAGAGAGCATGGCGACCAGCCATCGCGACCGCTGGTCGCGCTGAGGCTGTTGCGGTGGAAAATGAGAATTCTGGCAAAGAGCATGGTGACCAGCCACCGCGATTGCTAGTCGCACTAAGGCTATCACACTGGATGATGATAAACTGGGCAGTGAGCACCACAAGCAGCTATCTCGATCGCTGATCGTGGTGCCTCATTGCGGTGATGAGAAGGCGAATAATCCAGAAAGCATGGCAACCAAGCCATCACGACCGCTAGTAGCGGTGGCTGTTCACGACGGCACAATTCCAGCAGCCCTAGTATGCTGCTATAAATAGAAATAGGGAGAGAGAGAGAGAGAGAAAGGGGATCCAAGAATTTTGAAAGAACACAAGAAAGAGAGAAAGAAGGAGGAAGAAGAAGAGAGAAGAAGGTCTAAAAGACTAGCCATCGGATCGATTCTCCGGACGACTTCAATCGCTCTTAGGATTCAGATTTGTGCACGGAGAAGCTCTACCGAATCGGTTTCTACGAGAGTCAAGCCATTTGGAGTTTTTCTATTCGAATCGGTTTCTACGAGAGTCAAGCCATTAGGAGTTTTTCTATCATACTCTTTCTTTTAATCTTATGTTATTCATGTTATTCTTGATTAAGAATATTATGTATTCTTATTTCTTAGTTATGAACTAAATTCCTACACTAGGGATGATGATGGAACTACTATGAATTTTGATTGAGACTAATAAATACTTGGATGATTTGAGCTATATGATTGAGTGTTGATTTAATATTGTATTGATTGTATATTGATTGATCACCAATATTCAATATCTTGTTGTTGTGGATTAAGTACCGAAAGGAGATGCCTACCACGTGTTCGATAAATTGACACAATAACCTAGGAACCAAATAGAGATATATTGGTGTAGGTTGTGTGATCTAATATGTTTCCATATTTATTGCATTCTCGTATATTTGACATTCATCGAGAGATAGGGTGTTAGTATGTGTTGAATAGGTTCGATTTACCTTGAGATAGGATTTCGGATAACTAAATAACATGATCATCAATCGTTAGCTTGAACATTCATGCATAATTGTCTCATATCATTAGGATTAGTTAGTGAAATCGGATTCCCTAGTTCCCATTACCATTGTTAAAAAGACCTTTTAAATTCAAGTTTATAGACCCTTTAAATTATAAGTTACAAATCACAACCATTGAATTAGTCTTCTATATAGTGGTAGACTTGGTTAATTTCAGTATTCAACCTCTAAACGTCCTCGTGGGAACGATATTCGGAACTCACAAATTCTGTATTACTTGTACCGATGCCGTATACTTGCAGGTACATAAAAGTCGAAACACATCCCCATATGTGAAAATGTCGTAAACTAGCTATACGACCATTCCACAACTTTAGGGGAGTCTTAGGAACAGACTTGGATGGAACTACATTCAATATGTTTGTAGTGCATATCTTCAAAAGAAATATGGTAATGATGAGAAACTAATCATAGATCTCACCATTTCCATTAGGGTCCTATTTCTCCTCTCCGCAACATCATTCTACTGTGGCGTTCTTGGAGCTGTGAGTTAGGATACGATCCCATGCTCAACCATGTAGTCTTCAAACTCTTAGTCGAGATACTCACCCCCACGATCCGATCGTAGTGATTTAATTATTTTGCCTAATTGATTTTCAACTTCAGCTCAGAATTCTTTAAACCTTTCAAAAGTTTTCGACTTACGTTGCATTAGGTAAACATACGCGTATATAGAGTAGTCGTCAATAAATATGACATAATACCCATAATCATCTCTAGCTCTAACACTCATAGGTCCGCAGACGTCTGAATGTATAACCTCAAGTGGTTGCGTGGCTTTAATCCCTTTTCCTGTAAAAGGTCTTTTGGTCATCTTACCCTCCAGACAAGATTCACATACAGGTAAGGTGCCGATCTCTAACTGACTTAAAGATCCGCTTTTTACTAGTCTGTTTATCCTATAAAGGTTTATATGTCCAATTTTTAGATACCTCATATACGTGTTATCAGCTGGAGAAATCTTTTGTCTCTTTGTTTTAGGTTTTTCAACTTTAAACAATTTAGTATTAAGCAATGTTATATGAATTAACAGTCTTAAAACATACAATTTATTTTCTATCTTTCCAGAACAAATATTCATTCTCTTTCTTGAAATGGTAACTGATTTATCATTAAAAGAAACCTTATGAAACTCTTTCAAGTAATTTGGATACAAAAATCAAATTCCTTATAAATCCATGAATGAAACAGACATTGTTCAATAAAAGAAGATAATTATTTATTTGTAGTCAAACTACTCCCACTGCTCGTGCTGAAACGACATCACCTGTTCCAACGCGCATATTGAAGAACCCCTCCTCCAGCTTTTGCCAATAATCATTCCAATGTAAAGGAGAACAAAATTAGTTAGTGGCCCATGAATCTACTATTCAAGGTGAAGAATTATCTTCCACTAAACAAAATTTAATGATAAGTAAATCTGATTTACTTTTCACTTTCTTCTTATTGGAGAGCTGCTCGAGGTACTGTAGAAAATTCCTCTTCCAATGACTAACCTCTTTGCAATGGAAACTTTTTCCTTTTTCTTAGTTAGTTGTTGTGCTCTTTATTTTTGGGCTTAGTCGTTACTTTACTATTGGCTCCATTTCTTGATAAAAAATGGACCTTCACTAGTACCTTTCTTCACCTACTTGTGTTCCATTCTCGGATAATTATCGGTTGTTTTTAATGTTTTCATTCAAGTGTACAGGTAATAAGAAGTTGTGCATAATTTAAGAGTCTTGGTGAATTAAATTGAAAATGTTGGCGCCGCCTGTAAATTGTACCTTACATGTGAATAGTACAATATGAATAGTACCGTACACATAAATAGTGAACAGTACCGAACTGTAAGCACCGCAGTAAACAGTGAAATGGCGGCGTGAATAGTATCTGGTGGGCACCGCCAAATAGGTCCCGCTCGTGAACAGTGACGTCAGCAATACCGTACGTGTCAGCAGTGACGTCAACAGTACCGTATGCGTCAGCAGTGATGTACGTAGGAACACTACCGGTGAACAATAACCAAGATTTTCTTATAAATACCCCCTTTCCTTCATTTAAAAAGATATCCAGGATTTTTATAAAACAGACGACCAAGAGGAGACAAAGAGAGAGAAGAATAGGCAAAGGGGGAGAAGAAGATCACCTTGGAAACAAGAGGATTCGAATTCAATCCTTAAGCAATATTCTCACCATCAAGCTTGGATTTGGAGAAAGTGGAAGCTAGAATAATTCGTAACAGGAGGAGGACGAGAGTTCATCGCACCTAGAGTTTTTCTATCCCTTTCCTTCTTTATTTTCTTGTTTGTAACTCTTTTATCATTGAAAAACATGTTTGGTTGTAAATCTTTGATTATGAACTAAACTTGTATGTTACGGTTTTGATGAATCCTTTTCTGTGAAGGTTGAATGAATTGATTATCTAATTTATTGTGTTTGATTATTATGTTGTTGAGTGGTATTATTATGCTTAATGCTTCTAAATGTGAAGGCCTGCATTTAGTTGATATTTTGGTTGTGTGTTATGTACTGAGAGGAGACGCCCACAACGTACTCGATGTAATGTCCACCATAAGTAGAATTAGATAGAGATATACACCAGAATAACTCTTTATCCTTATATTATCCAACCATCACTTTTGTTTAGTCAGAACATTTAATTAACATCTTAGTTAAGTCCTTTGTGAGTGTGAGCCATCATTTCAGAATTCATGAACTTAACTTGAGAGTACCTAGGTAGGCTAGGTCAGTCCCAAAATACATTCTGAAAACCTATCCGTTAGGAAGTCAACCTTGGTATTGACCCTTGTGGACACCCTCCGTAAGGAGGACGAAAACAAAGCCGTTACGAGGCGCCACTCAAGTCTCACGGTGTTGAACTAACAATGGAGACTGCGGAATATAATGTCATATATCCCTCTCCCACTCACTATTTGTAGTTTAGGATTTTCTTTAAACTAAGAGTTTCTAAAACTTTATGTTTCTAGTCTTTACTTAGATTCAACGGCTAATATAAAATCTAAATTTACTAGTTATAATAAATTATTCAATTTTAACTTTTAAAATATAATTTATTATGTCAATTTATAATTTACATAAACTATTTCAATAAACTAGAAATTAAATGTGAAATTACCAAGTTTTAACTATCAAAACTAAATCACATTATTTGGTCCAATTATGCCAACCTAAGTAATCTAATTAAACACTTTAATATATAGATTAGTTATTAATGAGAGTTACCAAGTTTTTACTCCTAAAAAATTACTCTCATTATTTAATTTTTTTTAATTAAGGAATTAATCTAATTAATCTTAATTAATAAAAAGAATCTAACTAATCATTTTAATTAAACTCTTTAATCAATGGATTAATTAATATAATGAGAATTACCAACTTTTTACTCCTAAAAAACTAATCTCATTATTTGATTCTTTTTAATTAAGGAATTAATCTAATTAATCTTAATTAATAAAAAGAATCTAACTAATCATTTTAATTAAACTCTTTAATTTATTGATTAGTCAATTAATGGATATTACCAAGTTTTTACACCTAAAAACTAAATCTATTATTCGATTGCCATTTATGAAATTGTTTCCTATTTTAATCACATTAAAATAAAACAATATAATATGACAATTATGCATGACATATTATTTATGCATGTGTAGGCACACTTAATCTAGATGACATTCATATGTATGACAATACTTTAACATCCATATAATCATCACATGAAAATAAATAAAACATACGTAATTGACCGAGTGACATGAGTTATCTAACTTAAAGAACTCTAATTACAATTGTATTCCCAAGGCATTCCTTGGTCTTTAAGAGTTCTTCTTCGAGTAGAATTCTTCTTGTCTTCGTTTTCCTAATCAAGTTAAACTTGATTTTTGTCAAAAGTCAACATATTTTCCAGAGGTCCACTGTGTTACCTTAACACGCACCCTAGGTCAAGACGAAACCTAAACAACCCTAACGCATGTGAAAGTGCGGCTGCCAGCAGCGTAGCTGCATGCACGCAAGGTGCGCGCAGCCCTCGCGTGAGCCGCGCTTTCACGCGCGTTTGTGGGTCGTTTCGCCCATGATTTTTCACTCCAATTTTCTGCCACTTTTCTGGATTAATATTCACTAACATTTTCTAAAAAATACACAGCAAAATCGCTTGCAAAAAATCCACAAGAACAGCCCCAAAACCTGCCATGACAGTCCCTTGGGCACAAGTGCACTACCCTGTTTTGGGTCTGCCACATAGTAGGCTTGAAGCGGAAGGTGAGGGCGTGTCTGGGATGCGTTTTCAATACCGTTTGCGCGGTTGTCTTCGTTCGGATCTCTTATTTCCACCGGTGTTTGAATCGCCTTAATTGGATACCGTTTGATATGTTTTCGCATAAGTTAATTACAAGATGTACAAAATAACCAATAATAGATTCGGTTTTAACAAAAAAAACGAAAAAAGAAACCTAGAACTCATGACACCATATAATTAACGATCAATTACGCTTTTATAATCATACAATCAAATCATATAACAATAAAACAAATCATACATTCTAGATTTGTGCCTACAAAATAATATATCAATAGATCAAGAATCAATAAGGAAAATAAAAAACAAGAAAGATGTAGTTTTTTCTTTTTCTTTTGCATATATACAAAGACTTAGAATCAAAGTTTCTTATACCAATTGAAGGGAGTTTTAGAAAATATTTTGATTATCATATAACATGCGGAATTAAATTTCAAAAATTTTTCTTATATTGAAAATATTTTTTTAATCAGGAACGAGTTCCTATATATACGCAGAAAAAGACTTTATAAACTACATATTTTTTTCTTGATTTTCTTTTTTCTGATTCCTCGATCTACCACCAGATCTTCTGAACTATAACCCGCGATGTGACAACATATGTGTGGGCACATTACGGTAAGATATAGAGGTCACGTGAAAAGAATGCTGGCCGAATCCTGCAAAAGAGGAGAGAGTCAGAAATTTTTTTTTCTCTTTTCTTCTATCTTTGGTGGCCGAATTCTCTTTCTTTTTCACTTGTGTGTTAGTTTAGATTTTTCCTAGCTATATAACACTTATATAGTAGTCCTTTAGGGTTTTAGTTTGACCAAGTCAAAATAGGATTCTAAATCCTATTTATTTTTAGTTTCCCTAAAAACTTGAACCTGTGACCTTTTTTACTATTAAAATAATCTAATTATTTTAATTCTTTTGTCCTAGTCATTATTTAATCACATGACCTCATATTTAATAAATAGAATTAATAATTATTAATTATTAATTTCTATTATTTTATTAAATATTTAATTAATTAAATAATCACATTATTTAATTATTCTCTTTTATTTAAATCGCATTACTTTCGTAACACTATTAATTGGACCATCCAATTAATCTACCGTGACCCTCGTTACTAACAACCATAAGGGCTAACAAGGGGACCTAATGGACCCACAGTTCTGAGCTTCAATAATACTTAGTAATATTAATTAAAACTCTTTAATTAATATTTCATGATTATTAAACTCGGAGTTATTCCACTAAAAACCCGAGGCTGCACTCTCAGAACTGTAGACGTGTTTATACAATGTGAAGTCTCAGCGTCCATTGATATATCTAATTGCATATAGTGTGATCCTCCACAAATAATTCATAACTAGAGCTGGGTCTTAAAGTCTGTTATACCCCAACTCCAACTCCAAGATACGGAGGTATTGGTCGAGATTCTCATCAACCTCACTCATGGTAAATCAAAAGCCACGATCCAACCTGAAGGAGTCGATAAGACACTCAGGATTAAGATCAGCTATAAATAGCCATCGTTTATCGATTATATATGAATCTCATATACTAACGATTATATATGAGAGATTTATATAAATAGTGGCCCAGCCCTAGATAATCTCATCATATAAGGTGCCTCCATTCTCTTGTCAACTACATGAGCGGTCTAGGATAAGACCACCGTACTTTACAGAATGGACCGTAGCAGTAGATCAATCACAAACAAAGTACCCAGTTTTGTTCGCTCTCTACGGACTCTTTAGATTGCACGTCTCAAAATGAATCCTCTCTGTATATGACCATCATATACTCATTATGAGATTACATCTTGCAATCTATGATGTTCTTGCATAATACGAACGTATTGCTGAATATAAAATATTTATATACTTGAATGATAATCTGAATAATTCTTATTATTGTCTTTAACCATTTACAATTACAAGCTTTAGGGCATAAATCCCAACAATTTCTCCTTTGTAGATTCATTTGATCCTCGCAGAACATGCTCGTGTGTTGAGCGTAATATGTTGATGAAACATAATTAACTTACGAAAACTGCTCGTGAGTAGAGCATAATACATCGAACAAAAGAAACACTCGATGATTTAATCTAGGCTCATGTGTAGAACGTAATGTGTCGAGTGAAAATATGCTTGACAATTTATTCATCTACTAAAGGCTCATGTGTATAACGTAATTTGTCGAACAAAATTCTTCAACATGTACAAATCCAACTACTCATGTGTAGAGCAAGTTTCATATGTGTGAATGTTGAACTTAATCTAATGGCTGGTCATGGATTGTTTGGTCGACTTGTCGAGTCGAATGTGTAGTTGTAAAGAATGGATGTTGCCCCCTAGTCTCTAAGTCTATGTTTTCCATAAAGTTGGAGACTATTGTCGAGCTCCGGTAACTTCGAGGATGCTCGTGTGTAGAGCATAGTCTTATCGATGAGCGTAGAGTGGTCGACTTCATTTAGCTTGCCATGAGTGCAGGGTTACTGTAGAGGCTTCGACCTGTCAACGGCCCTCCGACGCTTAAGTTAGTAACATATTAAGAAAAATATTAAGGAAAAAGTATATAGGTTTAGAAATGATATTGCTTTAGGTGTATAGCGTCCAGCTGTTATTGATTTCTTTACCGTCGATGTCGCGCAGCTTGTATGCTCCTTACCCGACTACTTTCCTGATCTGGTAGGGTCCTTCTTATGTAGGGCCGAGTTTGCCTACGCCTTGTTCTTTGGTATTTTAGAAGACTTGACGGAGGACCCAATCCCCTTATTTGAATGCTCGGATATATACATTTTTATTGTAGTGTCGAGCAACCATTTGTTGATAGCTGGCTAACCGGATGGAGGCTTGGTCTCAACGTTCATCTAGTGTGTCGAACTCACATGAGAGTACTTGTAAGTTCTCTGACTCTGTGGCATGTTCTTATCTAGCAGTGTGAAGCTTGGCCTCGACTGGCAGTATGGTTTCAGCTCTATAGGTAAGTGAAAATGGCGTCTGTCCGGTCAACACTTGTGTAGTGATTCTGTAAGATCAGATGACCTCGGGAAGCATGTCAACCTAGAGACCTTTTGCTGCTTCAAGCTTTTTCTTGAGTATGCTCACAATCGTTTTGTTGGTCGACTCTGCTTGTCCGTTCGACTGTGGGTAGCATGGTGTTGAAAAACTCAGCTTAATCCCATACTTCTCGCAGAAATCTTGGAAGTCAAACGAGAGGAATTGTGATTCGTTGGCTGTGACTATTTCTTTCAGTATGCCAATTCTGCAGATGATGTTCTTCTATATAAAATTATTTACTTCGAAGTCTTAAATCCTCTGGTAGGCCTCGATTTCGACCCACTTGCTAAAGTAGTTTATGAGTACACGCATGTAGACTTTCTCTACTGCTGCGATCGAAATTTTGCCAACAATATCCATCCCTTACTTCTTGAAGGGTTATGGTGAGGTGACAGTATTGAAGTCGATCGGGAGGTCAATGTGAGACTTGTGCGAATCTCTGACACTTGTTGCATTTCTTGACATAATTTGCCGAGTTAGATCTTATAGTTAGCCAGTAGTACCCCGTTGTGAGGGCTCGACTTGTGAGGTTTCTGGCTCCAGAGTGATTTCTGCAGTCGCCCTTGTGGATTTCTTAGAGTACGAGGCTAGCTTATGTTAGGTCGACACACCGTAGATAAGGCCCAAAGAATGACCTTTTATAAAATTTGCCCTCAACGACGCTGAAGTAGGCAGCTTTGGCTCTGAGTTTGCGAGCTTCGTTTCGTTCGACTGGGAATGTGTCGTTTAAGAGATAATCCACTATAGGGGTTATCCAGTTTTTGTCGATGTCGATTGGGAAGACTTCTTCTTTATTAACCCAGACTGCTGGCCATTGTAAGTAGACCATTGGTGTGTTATTGGGCTCGACTGTTTGAATGGTTGAGCCTAGATTAGCCAAGGCATCTGCATCTGCATTTTCTGATCTTGGTACCTGTTCAAGTTTGAAGTGCTCGAATGTCGAGCAGAGCTATGTAGCTACGGCCAGGTAAGTGATCATCTTTGGGTCTTTGGCTTGGTACGACCCATCGAGTTGCCGGATTATCAGTTAAGATTCGAACCTCACTTTTATTCGCTTGACATTCATACTCTTGATGAGTGTAAGCCCGTGTATGAGTGCTTCATACTCGGTCTCATTGTCCGTGGCCTTGAAGCCGCACCAGGATCAACTGTTTAATGATGTCATTTTCAGGTGACAGAAGTACTAAGCCTAATCCGCTACCTTTGGAGTTGCTGAACAAGTCGACTGAGAGTGTCCAGGTAGGTGTCGACCCCTTTGTTAGGGAGAGAAACTCTTGTTCCGCTAATAGAAGAGTGCTTGGAGTGAAATCAGTGACAAAGTCTGCTAAGACTTAGGACTTTATGGCTGTCCGAGGTCGATATGATATGTCGTGCTTACTGAGTTCCAGCACCCATTTGGTTAGTCGTTTGGAGAGCTTGGGCTTGTAAAGTACATTCTTCAACGGGAATGTCGTGAGCACTAAGATAAGGTGGTATTGGAAATAAAGCCGTAGTTTCCTAGCTACTAATGTGAGTGCTAGAGCCAGTTTCTCCATTTGACTGTATCTCTTATTCGCATTGAGCAGAGACTTACTACTGTAGTACACAGGTAGTTGTTTTTGCTTGACTTCTCGGATTAGTACTGCGCTGACAGCTGTCTCTGACACTGCTAGGTAGATGTAGAGTGTTTCTCCGTTAGTTGGTTTAGAGAGTAGAGGCAGGCTCGACAGATAAGTCTTCAGCTACTATAGAGCAGTCTCACATTTCTCTGTCCATTCGAAGTTTTTGTTCTTCCTTAGGGTGTCGAAGAAAAAGTGGCACTTTTCTAAGAACTTCGAGATGAAACGGTTGAGCGCCGCTACTAGACCAGTGAGTTTTTGAACTTCTTTCATTGACCGAAGAACGGGGATTCCCATGATTGACTGAATTTGATCTGGATTGACCTCGATTCCTCGGTGTGTGACCAAATAGCTTAGGAATTTTCCTGACGACACTCCAAATTAACATTTAGTTTAATTGAGTTTCATACCGTATTTTCAAAGTGTGTCGAATGCTTGCTGCAAATGTTTCAGATGTCGCTCGGCTTGGAAAGATTTGATGAATATGTCGTTGATGTTGACTTCCATCGTCGAGCCAAGCATTTCCCTGAATATCTTGTTGACCAGCCGTTGATAAGTTGCCCCAGCGTTTTTGAGTCCGAACGACATTACTTTGTAGCATAAGATGCCACGCGCGGTTACAAAGGTTGTTTTCTCTTGGTCGTCTGGGTGCATCAGAATTTGGTTATACCCCGAGAAAGCGTCCATAAAACTGAGTAGTTCGTGCCCTACTATAATGTCTACCAGCTAATCGATCAATAATTGTTACATATTTGCAATCCTTGAACCATATCTTTTGTTTGTATTTTTGAGTATATTCGGTATGTTTGATGTGTTTTGTGAGCTTGTGCAGCTATTAGGTGAGTTCCCGTGAAGTAAGCGAATATATGGCGAATTGAGGTAAAATTGGACATTGCATGGACCATTTGAAGAAAAGCCGTGGACTAATTGAGAGAGAAGCCACCAGTCGTTTGCATGAAGGAAAACAAGAGCATTTTGCATGCAAAATTAAGGACCAGCAGCACACGTGGAAGAGGACAGTGTGCATGGCAAAGAAAATCACAGCAGCTGACCAGGTGTAATTACATGCAACCCTTGCCAGCCACCTTGCATGAAGAAATTGAAGAGAATTGTTGTTGCACGTGGAAGGAAATGAATAGCATTAAAAGCTATTGCACATGGAAGAAAATCAAAGAAAATAAATTAGCAGCTCGTGAAATCAAAGAAGAAGCAGCAGGTGCAGCGACCGCCACAAGTGACCAGAGGCCACATTTTCTTTATCGCAGTGAAGAGAGAAGTTGTAGGCAGTGTGCAACGCGAGGAGAAGCCAGCGACCACTGCTCACCATTGTTGCTCGCGCGCGAAGAAGAGGTGCACAACCAGGGAGCTCCTCTACTAGCAGCGCGACCCAACCTTGATTACCATTCAGCTCGCGGTGGCAGAAACCAGCAGACTAAGGAGTGAAGCGACCAAGCCCGCGATTAGTCTCATTGCCATCCTCCTCGCACTGAAGTAATGCACCAAACCAGTGTTGTAACACCCCTTGACCCAATCCGCTCGGACCGAATCAGGGAGCGCTACACTGTACGGAAAACTTTACTTTACTGTATAAAAATCGTGTCCTTAAAATTAAAAGATAAACATTAAATAATGATCCAAAAACATTTTCTGAAAATCTGGTCAGAGTATCCTCCATTTTTCTGATTTACCAAAACTTGTTTTACAAATACCGTTTATACAAAATATAATATTTAAATAATACCCATTCAAAAGTAACAGAATCCATTTTACCGACAAACATAATTATTACAGAAAATACATAAAACCAACATAATCTTTACAAATATTTACAAAACTTCCGGTAGATGCATGTACTTAAAACATAACTACTGTACACAAAATGTCTACCCAAATGTATAGGAATGATGTGACTCTGGCTCGGATCCTACAGACTCTACTCTTCTCTGTCTTTACTTTCTCTGAAACCTCTGTTGCCTACGTGTAAGAAAACTCAACACGCTAAGCATATAGCTTAGTAGGTGTACATAAAACTATAATTATGCTTACACTATAATATCATTTAAATCAAAACATTAAAAATATACTGACAAATAAATAATTAATATGGGGCTCAATTCAAATCAAATACAAGTCAAAGCATATATTCACATTAAAAACAAGTCAAGTCAAGTCAAATATTCGTAAATCACTTCCCAATATAAAACACATTTCAAATCAAATAACATTTCTAATTTCAAAGAACATTTCTATATTCATATGGGCTGTTGATCTATATAATATAAGTTTGTGGACTGAATTACGGGTGGTTCGGCTTCGAATACTTAACCAAACATCATATCAGAGTTGGACACCAACGGAGTACTCGCTGCATGTCCCATATCAGATTACAATATTTCTGTGATACATAATCACAGCATTTTGACACAATACTATTCAGAGAACCCAATTGACATGTCAATCTTCTATATCCATATCTATGTTTACATATATCATAGCCAAATCACTTTTCGAAAACAATACAATTTATTTCCGTTCAAAATTATCGAATTAAATCCAAATCATATCCATATCTATAAACATATTTCCCGAATCTGAATCGCATCAATATTCATTTAAAAGCAAAATACAAAATTATTTTCGAATATATTTCTAAATCCGAAAATCGCATCAAATCCATTTAAAAACCACATGCAAATATAACTCATAAATCCATAGAAAATCCAAATGCCCGGAAATCGCTTTTCAATACAAATCGCAGAACAATATATATACCAAATCGCTTTTAACCATATTCTCCGTAATAATACTTTAATCAAATCATATCGAAAATCAATTCAGAATATTTTTCGTAAACAATATTACGGATCCAAATTATATTTCAAATAAACGTAATCCAAATCATCCCAAAATCAATTTCAAACAACAAATCATAAACAATATAACTCAAATAAACTAAAAATAATATAATATAACTATTCGAAAATATTCTAGAAAATCTAAAAATTCGAAAACGAAAGTCGCCAAACCTTAATACCCTTTTCCTACTCTTTTCCTTCTCTTTTCTTCTACTTCTTCTTCTTCCTTTCCTTCTTTCTCGACCTTGCTTCTCCCTTCTTCCTTCTTTTCTTTTCTTTCTCTCTTTCTTTTTCTTTTGGCCGAAAATGCATCTAGTTTTTTTTTTTTTTTTTATGCTTCTTGTTTGACTTCCACTTGAGTGGAATTCTCCACTAGTACAATTATATATATATATATATATATAATATATATATCTTCTTAATTTCAAATTTCTCCCTTGACTTCTACAAATCATAAAATGACAATCCAATTTACAATTAATCACATTCCATCTCGATAATTATTTCAAAAATATTCCACACCTATCCAATTACCAAATTGGCTTCACCAATATTCAATTGGACCCATTATCATCCAAATGCACCATAAAAATAATATCTCTAATAGGGATTTAACTCGGTTAAAATCACTATTCGTTTTCAACCATATACCGAATATATATACTTTCCACCAATATAAATCACATACGTAACTGTTGCATGCTTAATAATAATTAATAATAATACTTCTCATAATTATGAAAAATTAGGGGCGTTACAAGTGTGTATAGCGAGCTGTGCACCGCGACCACTGCTCGCCATACCAGGTCGCGGGGAGCAAAAATTATGGTACCCTAGCTTCCATTATAAAAAGAAATGCATCCAGTCCAATTCTTAGCAGCTTCAAGCTGCGTTTTTGGCCACGTTTTCGTCATTATTCATCATCAAACACACAACCAACATCACAAATCATCAACACAAGATTGAGTTCATGAATTGCTTCAAATATTTATCAAGGAAAATAAAGATAGACGGAAGAGAAGTCTAAACCGGAAACGGGCGGAGTTCGATTCTCGACATCATCGAATGTGTTGTAACACATCCCTTATCTTGTCTTTTTATTTATTTGATAGCATGAGTGGTTAGTTTTGTTGTTAAGTGGTCGTAGGAACCATGAACAGATTCAGAAATTTGACTATGTAATATTTTTTATGTGTTATTTCATGATAATGACTTGGAGTATTATTTCATCATATCGATTGCAATTTATTCTTATGTCTATGCATTTACTAAAGTAGTTTGCAAGTATCTAGATTAATAGCAATTTGATATTATTAGATATATTTTATATTATCATTTTGCGTTCAATTCTCGTGTGTTGCGATTGCGAAAGCAGATTGCAAGCTTTTTGATGAGAACCGATTTGATATTTATTGTAATCTTATATGAGATATCATTAAATTGCAATAGGGCTTAATTGACTCTAAAATCAATACTAGGTTAGTTTCGATAAGAAATTACTTAACTGACCCAGGTATTAGATTAACGACGGTTTTCGATTAATTGCACTCTATGATTATATATGTATTTGATTGAATTCACACACCATTGTGGGACCCATACAATGTGGTGGGACCTTAGTTAAAGAAGTCTTATCGTGTTAATAACGTATTTCATAATAGTCAATGTTTTCTTATCCGGGATTGGGACCGTGTGACCACCTAGCTTTCCTTCCATTTGAATCCGTCTCGCTTTATTTTATTGATTAGTAGATAATTTTAGTTTAATTCAAAACCCAAACAATCATTGATTTACTTTTATCGCATTAGTTAATCTTTAATTTATAGAATCAGTCGCACATTTCCTTATGGATTCGACCCCGTACTCACGGGAATTATTACTTCGGTACATCATGCACTTGGGATTATTCCCACGCGTTGTGAGCGTATCACCAGCAAGTCGATGTGAGGTAGAGGGAATGAGTCCTCAGGGCAGGCTTTGTTGAGGTCTGTAAAGTCGATGCAGACTCTCCATTTTTTATTTTTCTTTCACACGACTACGGCGTTTGCTAGCCAGTTAAGATAGTGGATTTCCCTTACATAACCGATGTCAATTGTTGGCTCCATTTCTTTGTTGATCACTTTGTTCCACTCGAGGCGAATTTTCTTCGCTTTTGTTTGGCTGGTTTGATGTCGGGTTTGACTTGGAGCTCATGGACCATGATGTTAGGGGTCTATACCTGTCATGTCCGCATGTGACCATGCGAAGCAATCGAAGTGTCGAGCCAAGAACTCGATTAGTCGAGCTCTGATATCTGGATTGAAAAGCGACCCGATTTGGACTTTGTGCTCGGGGTAGTTCGGACGGATTAGAACTTCGTCGAACTCTTCCATCTTTGGGTTATGTTGTTCGAGCCCAGGGGTCTATTGTTGTAATTGCTATAACGTCGATGGCTTATTCTTTAAGGTATTCGTGTAACACTCCTTTAAAACTTGTTATTCCCCTCGAATCTCTCGTACTCCCCACCTGGTTAGGAATCAAAGTGTTTCGTGATATGTCGAGGGTATCGCTCTCATGTCGTGTATCCATGATCGACCCATGATAATATTATACACTGAAGGGCAGTCGATCACCATGAATTTGGTGTTGAGATTAATACCTTTTGTGTAGACTGGGAGAGTGATCTCCCCTATGGTATTCTTGTGCTCACCATTGAATCCGACTAGTACGATCGAACATCGCACTATATTTGATTCGTCGATCTGCATTTCTCTTAGGCCTTCGAGGAATAAGACATTGGTCGAGCTGCTGTTGTCTACTAGGATACGCTTTATCAAGCTGTTAGCCACATATAGAGAGATCACGAGTGCGTCATGATGTGGGTTGAGCAGTTCTATATGTTCATTATTGTTGAAACTGATAGTTTGATAGAACACATGGTCGACTGTTCCCTTCGGATGAACCTCGGGGTTGCCAGATTGTCGAGTGTGTCGCTTGGCCACTAAGTGGGAGACTTTGCTGATCTTGGACCCCCTGTGATGACATTCACAATTCTCTCGTGTTAAAAGGGTTCTGGTGGTGATGTGTCATGCTCCAACTGACGCTTGTCACGTCGAGCCAGGGTATTTTTACCTTTATCTGTGAGGTACTTCTTCAGATGCTCCATTTTCAATGGCTTCGAGTTTAAAAAAGATGCAGTCCTCGATTCAGTGTCCATGGTCTCTGTGAAAATCGCACCATTTGGTCGAGTCCCTCTTATCTACTAGGCTTAACATCTTTCCAGGCCATTTCACTGAATTGCCTAGGTTCTTCATCACGGCAATGACTTCAACAGGCATTATGCTTAGGTTGTATTAAGGGATTCTAGTTCTCGGCTTCTCTAATTGTCGAGGTGGTCAGTCGCGCGAACCACAGTATTAGCGTGACCTATCGTTCCTATGACCTCCTATAGGATAGGGTTCTAGTCTGTGCTCTGTTGATCTCCGTTCGACACGTAGGTTATATCGGTTATCATTTATGTTGTGTCTCGACAGAGTGTAGTTGACTCTGCCTTCTTCCCACTTGATTTGTGCCCAAGCTTTGGTGAAGACATCTTCCATTGTCTTGGAAAGATACTTCGTCAGTTCCTTGTAGAGGTCAAAATCATGGAGGGGCCCTTTCCCAAAAGCAAAAATGGTTGTGGCTTGATTGCGGTGGGGGATCGACACTTTTTCCTTGTTGAAGCGGCTGACAAAATTTCGTAGCAATTCTTCTCGATGTAGACTAATCGTGTAGCTTATCTGATTACTTCTCCAGCTTGCGGCTGCTTGCAAACTGCTCGACAAATGTGTTGTTGAGCTAGGCAAAAGAAGCTATCGAGTTGTTCGGCAGATTAGTGTACCATTATAAAGCTAGTCCCACGAGGCTCGAGCCGAATCCTTAACGCATGTAGGCTTCGCATTGATCCTCGGTATGGCTGCCATGAACATGCACTATCGATACTAAACAATATGATCATTCGGATCTATCGTATTGTTATAGTGCTTCATATTGGGAAAGTTGAATTTCCTCGGCATCTCTACGAGTGCGATGACGTCGACAAATGACGAGTCTGCGAAGCTGTTTGATTGTACTTTTCTTGATTGGTGCTAGCATTCCAGGAATGCATTGGATTAATGCTTCCATTTTTGCAAACCTGCGAGCCAACTCGAGGTCAGTTAGTGCAAAGGTCGTGGTTAATGTACCTATCGAGGGTGGAGTTGGTATAGCAGGCAAAGCATCTATCGTGGTTGGAGTAGGCTGCGCAATGACTTCTGCATTCATTGGTTGGATTTGCGTTGGCCCAAGTGGTGCTGGAGTAACCGTCTGAACTACAGTCGACTTCATTGGATATCGTCCTGTTAGGTTAGTCGCAACTGGTTTTGGTGCTAAGCCACCTTCAGGGTCTCTGGGTTTGGATCGCCTGCAGTAGATCCAAGCTCAAAAATCGGGTGTTGAGCGCTGGAAGTTAGTGTTGCAGGTGTCGCTTGCCCTGGAGTAGACATCAGGTTGGCATTAATTTCGTAGTGGACTCGTCCGAACCCAGGTGTTGGTGTGGTAGTCGTCATCAGTGACTCCACTTTGGTTTGGAGTTCTTTGTTTTTATTGGCTCCATTTCTTGATAAAAAATGGGCCTCCATCTTTACCTACTTTTTTTCCTTTCTCGGTTAATTATCGATTGTTCTTAATGTTTTTCTTTATGGTGTAGGTATAAAGATCCAAATGATTATTTTATAAAATTTTGGGGTAAAAGTGCAATTTTCGTATCTTGATAATAACGGCCTAAGTGAAAGATTCTTATAAAGTTAGGCAAAAGTGTAATTTTAGAAAGTTACATCACAAACTTGTTGAAATAGAGTCGTTTTGAAGCTAGAAAAGAAAAGAAAAATATATATATATATATATATATATATAAGTTAAACGATGCACTTTGCACGTTTAACCTGGGCAAAAAATAGACCTCACGACTTGCGCACGACCTTCGCGCAAATCGCGCGCCCATATAACTTGCACGCCTTAGCAGGTTTTTAAAAGGAAAAACACGCAGCTGCAGCAAAGGCAGGCTTAGACGAGGGGCAGTGAGCAGCGGCTGAACCAAGAGAAGAGAGGTTTATGAGTTGCTGCCAAAGGGAGGAAAAACGACCAACAGCCGTAGGAAGGAGGAGGCTGGACTAGCAACACTAAGGAAGAGAGGGCAGCGGCTGCGGGAAGGAGGAGGCTAGACTAGCAACACTAAGGAAGAGGGGGCAGCGGCTGCGCGATGACGTCGACAAATGGTGAGGCTAGACTAGCAACACTAAGGAAGAGGGGGCAGCGGGAAGGAGGAGGCTGGACTAGCAACACTAAGGAAGAGGGGGCAGCAACACAGCAGCTGGGGGCTGCGGGATCACTAGAAAAAGGCACCAAAGAGGAGCTGCGGGACTTTAAACACAACAGTTGTAAGAAGTTGCGGGAATAAGAGAAAAAATAGCAAAAGTTACAGCAGCCTTGAAGGAAGAAAAACACCAGTGCAGACCAGACTTTGGAGGCAGAAAAGAGAGCGCGAGGAGAGGAAGAAGCATGGTCTTGGATTTCTTCGCACAAATCAAATGAGAGTCATTCCGTTTAAAGTTTTCTTTTTCCTTTAATCTTTGTCTCCTTTATACTTATTTGATGTTTCCAAAGTTGATTATCATATTTTATTTTGTTTATTTGATTATGAACTAAACATGTATGTTAGGATTGAAGGGAAAGCTAGAAAAAGTTTGATTATCTTATAATATGCGGAAAGGGGTTCCAAAAATTTTCTTTTAATATTGAAAACCTTTTTCAATCAGGAACGAGTTCCTGTGTATATACAGAAAAAGAAACTGAATAACTACATACCTTTTTTTTTATTTCGCTTTCTTGATTCTTTGATCTACCACCAAATTTTTCGAGCTATGACCCACGGTCCAATAACGCATGTGTGGGCACGTCACGACAAGAGATGAAGGTCACGTGAAAAACGAACGGAGAACTTCTTCTCCCTATGGCCGGCCGTATCTGTAAGAAGGAAATCAGAAAAATAAAAACTTTTTTTTTCCTCTCTTTGCTCTGGCCGAATTGCCCTTGTGTTTTTCACTTATGGTTATGTCACTTTTTCTACTATAATAACTCTTATATACTAGGTCTTTAGGGTTTAAGTTTGAACAGGTCAAATAAGAATCAAAATTCTTTTTATTTTGATCTCCCTAAAGAATTGAACCTGTGACCTGTGAGACTATTAAAATAATTTCATTATTTTAATTCTTTTGTCCTTGTCACAGTTTGATTCCGTAACCTCCTATTTAATAAATATAATTAATAATTCACAATTATTAATATTCTATTATTTTATTAAATATTTAATTATATAAATAATCACATTATTTAATTATACCATTTTCACAAATCGTATTACTTTCGTAATACTATTAATTGGACCATCCAATTAATCTATCGTGAACCTCATTACCAATAACCATAAGGGCTAGCAAGGGAACCTAATAGACCTACAGTTTTGAGCTCCAATAATACTTAGTAATATTAATTAAACTCTTTAATTAATATTTTATGATTATTAATCTCGGAGTTATTCCACTAAAAACCCGAGGCTGCACTCTCAGAACTGTAGATGTGTTTAAACAATCTGAAGTCTCAGTGTCCATTAATATAGCTATTTTTATATAGTGTGATCCTCTATAAGTAGTTCATAATTAGAGTTGGGTCATAATGTCTGATATACCCCTCTAGTTATATCTATTTCTTTAAGCACCGTTGATTCTATGATAAACAATTAAATCTTGTCTTCCTCACGGAAGAAAGAGAAGCCTCATAATTGTCCAAGCCCTGAATCAACCCTTAAGGGAACTACTCATCTACTTCAATCAAGAAGGAGTGAATTCCATTGTTGTGTTCAAACATTCCCAGCCACAAGCCAAACCGCAACTCCAAGATACAAAGGTATTAGTCGAGATTCACATCGACCTCACTCATGGTAAATCAAAAGCCACAATCCAACTCTAAGGAGTTGATAAGACACTCAGGATTAAGAACACCTATAAATAGCCATCGTTTATTGATATATATGAATCTCATATACTAACGGATCTTGATGAGAGATTCATATAAATCGTGTCCCAGTCCTATATGATCTCATCATATAAGGTGCCTCCATTCTCATGTCAACTACATGAGCTGTCTAGGATAAGACCACTGTATATTACAGAATGGACTGCAGCAATAGATCAATCACAAACAAAGTACCCAGTTTTGTTTGCTCTCAAAATGTATCATTCTTGTATATGACATTCATATACTCATTCTGAGATTACATCATGCAATCTAGGATGTTCTTGCACAAAATGAATGTATTACTAAATATAAAACACTTTTAAGCTAAAATGATAAATTGAATAATTCTTATTTAGTGTTTAACCATTTACAAATACAAGATTTATGGCATAAATCCCAACAAGGATAATGATGGATCTTTTTATGGAATTTTGAATGGGTTTATAAATTGTTTTGATTGTTAATTATTATTTGGTTCAGTGTGTATTTTGTTTTTAATGCTTCTAAGTGTAATGACCTGCATTTAGTTGATTTTGTTGTCGTGAGTTATGAACCGATAGGTGACACTCACAACGTGTTTATTAAAATGCCTACCATGATTTTGGAGTTAAATAGAGATATATTAACTTATTTTGTATGATCATTGTTAGTGTTATTGTTATTAATGCATTCTCATACATTTGGATATTCGTCAAGAGATAGGATATTAGTGTATGTGGGAATAAGTTTGATTTGTCTCGAGAGAGGATTTTGAACAATTTAGTTAACACGATCATCAACCGATAATAACTCATTTTCATTATATTTTTATTTTCATTCATTAAGACATAATTAGTGAAGTCGGAAATCCTAGCTAGTTCTCTGTTCGATCCAAGTTTTACTTTTTATTTCATTTTGTTTCTTGTTTTATTTAGTTTTAATTAGTTATTTTCACAACCTTTTTTATTTATTCAAATAGATATATGGGCCTGTTTGGCAAGGCTTTTGGAAGTCTGTTTTTGATTTTTTTAGCCCCAAAAGCTCTTTTGAAAGTGTTTGAATGTTCACATAGAAAAGCTTTTAAGCTTTAAAAGCTCTTCTAAGCAGAGCCAAAATATATGGTTTTTGCAGGAAGAGTTTCCAAGAAGTCAAAAGCCCAAAATAAAAGCCCTGCTAAACAGGGCCATAGACATGGTTAATTTTAGTATTCAATACCTAAATATCCTTGTAGAGACGATAATTTACTCATTTTGTATTACTTGTGCCGACCCCATACACTTACGGTTACAAAAAGGAGTAACAAGTTATTTAATACCCCCAAACCTAACTTTTGCTCGTCCTCGAGCAAAATCGGAACAAAACAAAAATGCAAATAAAAACAAAAAGAAAACTAAAACAAGAATGAATATAAACAAACAACTTGCCTAAACTACTTTCATGGGTAACACGATGGCACTTAACATGTGCCACAAGCCTTTAAATCCCTACGTGTCCCTAATGGACGAGTTATAGTCTCGTGAAGGTTTACCAACAACGATACCCACAAATGCATCACTGAACATTAAAGAATAATTAATTTGCCAAATGAAACACAATCCATTAAAATAAAAATTAGTAAAAACAATAAGTAAAATTCAAAAGCATCCACTCACAAATTTTTGCACCACTTGCCACACACATGCCAACACTCTAAGAATCTTAAAAAGAAAACAATTGTGTTCAAATAACCGGGATAGAATTCGTCTCAACTCTAAACCTCTTAGGATAATTCTCTAAAAAATCGCTCATAACCTAGGCAACACACTCATCAAACACATGCGGAAGGAATTTATGCTTAAAGAAATACGAATATACATCGCATGTGAAAATCAATTTGAAAAACGCTACTTTTTAAGCACAAAAATCTCATTGAAGGGATCGAACATTATGAACAAGATATCAACATAAAAACCTCTACATTAAAGTTAGACTCTCCAAAAGATCAGCAGATCTTAATAAAGGTTGTAATAGGGCTATTGGGTGATGGGTTAAGAAAGAAACAGAAAAAAAAAGGATACAAAATGCTTTCGATCAAGTTAAGAGATTACTTAGCATTTTTCAATACATGGAAAAATCTCTTTGTTTTTCTTCTCTTATGCACAAATGGCTTTGCACAATTCCCTTCTTTTATTTTTCTGATTTTTTTTAAACATACAATCTTAGCATAGACTTGTGAAATTCACCCATGTAGTTATTTTCTTTTCTTTTCATCTTAAAATGATCCAAACTAATAAGATAAGGTTATCTCATACACAGAACTTGGTTTTGGATTTATGTAGGTGATGAAAGAAAAAGACTTCTAAGTGTTTAGCTTCAAAATGGTTATTGAGGATATAATGAATTTTTAGATTTATAGTAGCTCAACATGTATAGCCTACATCACTTCTAAAGGGGAAAATCAACTTAACTTAGGGTAAATATATGATATCTTAGATGTTGTTCAAAAATGTTAAATGCAAAACCTAAATGAGATCAAGCTAATCAATTAAAATTGAAAATAAGTATGTAAAGAGTATAAATGAAAATAGCTTCTCAAATAACAAAGTATAAAATCAAAAACTCATTGAGTAAGTCTCCACTATTTATCCTAGTTGATCGAACATGGCATGTTTTCACAAAAAGATAAATAAAGTGAAACACAATACGTTGCAAAACATGGTACCAAAAAAATCTGTGTGGTCCCAAATAAATTAAAACTCATTGAAAAAACTAACAATTATATTTCAACAAAAAGCGCACATATGACAAAAATAAAGGTTAAAAAATGTTCAGAGTCTAGACTAAACACGAACTAAACGTACGTGGCGTTGTTATTCCTAAGTCTTCCAAACGCTTAATGCGTATAAGGAAAGTCTAGGTTTCCAGCCGATATATGTCAACTAAACAACGATAAACAACCAAAAACAGTCCCTAAGACAAAATAATAATAAATAAAAAATCCGAAAACACTACACACTAAACACAAGAAAAATATTAAATGAAAAACAACCAAAAACCACTTACAAACCTAAGATTAACATTGTTTCCAATGTTTTAAAACCTTATACTCAAGAAAAATAGTGCTAAACAAAACAAATGAAAACTAAAAACCATCCTACAAAAAAAAACTGATAATCAAACACATAAACAAAAACAAAAACAAAAAATTAACAGTCAAACAACGTCCAGACACTTCATCAATGTTAACATCCAACCAAACTTCCCCCTAAACTTCGAAATTTTTCAACACAAGATACAACACTTCAAATAAGCTCATGACCAAAGGTTACCAAAAAATAAATAAATAAAAATTACAAAGAATTAAAAGAAATGAAAATAATATACAATTTTACATGGTTGCTCTTGCTTTCACTCACTTGCCCTATAATTGATATCTCCTCATCAGCTTACCGCACCATCATAACCAAATGATTGGGAGAGAAGAAAATTCTCTCAGCCCTGCAAACCTCGAATGGGAAGGTGGCTTCTTGCGGCCCAAGCGTGGCGGCTGCTCAAAGGGTGGAGACGGTTTGGGCTTTCCTTCTCCAATATCTACAAAAATGTATGTACTCTGGCGGCTGTCTTATTCTGCGGTGGCACCGTAGACAAGGCATAGCTCAAGTGGCTTTAGAAAGGTAGCTGCTTCAACTACAAGCGACACGTTCTTACTCACTTCCATCTCTACTTGATCTGAAGGGAGTTTTAGAAAAGATTAGATTATCATATAATGTGCGGAATTATGTTTCAAAAATTTTCTTTTGAAAAACAGTTTTCTTGATTTTCTTTTTTTTTTTATTCCTCGATCTACCACCAGATCTTCCAAGCTATGGCCCGCGGTCTAACAACGTGTGTGTGGGCACGTCACGGTAAAAGATGGAGGTCACGTGAAAAACACACGGAGAACGTCTTCTCCCTATGGCCGACCGCACCTACAAGGAAAGGGGTCAAAAAAAAAAATTTCTTTTTCTTCTCTCTATTGTAGTGGCCGAACCCTCTAGATATTTTTTACTTGTTGTGTTGTCAATTTTTCTAGTATCATAACCTTTATATACTAGGTCTTTAGGGTTTTAATTTTGACCAAATTCAAAATGAGATTCCTAATCCTTTTTATTTTAGTCCCCTAAAAACTTTAATAATTGACTATTAGGACTTTTAAAATAATCTTATTATTTTAATTCCTTTGTCCTAATCATCTTTTAATCACAAGACCTTATATTTAATAAATAGAATTAATAATTATTAATTTATATTATTTTATTAAATATTTAATTAATTAAATAATCACATTATGTAATTTATTCTCTTTAAATCGTATTACTTTCGTAATACTATTAATTGGACCATCCAATTAATCTACCACGATCCTCGTTACCAATAACTATAAGGAATAGTAAGGGGACCTAATAGACCCACAGTTTTGAGCTCCAATAATACTTAGTAATATTAATTAAAACTCTTTAATTAATATTTCATAATTTGATTCCATAACCTCCTATTTAATAAAAAGAATTAATAATTCACAATTATTAATATTCTATTATTTTATTAAATATTTAATTAAAAAATAATTACATTATTTAATTATACTCTTTTCAATAAATCGTATTACTTTCGCAACACTATTAATTGGACCATCCAATTAATCTATCGTGAACCTCATTACCAATAACCATAAGGGCTAGTAAGGGGACCTAATAGACCTACAGTTTTAAGCTCCAATAATACTTAGTAATATTAATTAAACTGTTTAATTAATATTTCATGATTATTAACCTCGGAGTTATTCCACTAAAAACCCGACGCTGCACTCTCAGAACTGTAGACGTGTTTATACAATCTAAAGTCTTAGCATCCATTGATATAACTATTTACATATAGTGTGATCCTCCACAAGTAGTTCATAATTAGAGCTAGGTCATAAAGTCTGTCATACCCCTCTAGAAATATCTTTTCCTTTAAGTACCATTGATTCTCTGATGAACAATTAAATCATATCTTCCTCACGGAAGCGGGAGAGATCTCATAATTGTTTAAGCCCCGAATCAACCCTTAAGGGAACCCCCGAATCAACCCTTAAGGGAAATACTCATCTACTTCAATCAAGAAGGAGTGGATTATATTGTTGTGTTCAAACATTCACAGCCACAAGCCAAACCGCAATCCCAAGATACGGAGATATTGGTTGAGATTCACATCGACCTCACTCATGGTAAATCAAAGGCCACGATCCAACTTGAAGGAGTCGATAAGACACTCAGTATTAAGATTACCTATAAATAACCATCGTTTATCGATATATATGAATCTCATCAACTAACGGATCTTGGTGAGAGATTCATATTAATTGTGGCCCAGTCCTATATGATCTCATCATATAAGGTGCCTCCATTCTCATGTCAACTATACGAGCAGTCTAGGATAAGACCACCGTACTATACATAATGGACTGTAACAATAGATCAATAAAAAACAAAGTACCGAGCTTTGTTCGCTCTCTACGGACTCTTTAGATTGCATATCTTAAAATGAATCCTCTTTGTATATGACATTTTTATACTCATTATGAGATCACATCTTGCAATCTAGGATGTTCTTGCACAAGATGAATGTATAACTGAATATAAAACACTTATAAACTGGAATGATAAACTGAATAATTCTTATTAAGTCTTTAACCATTTACTTTTACAATCTTTAAGGCATAAATCCCAACATAATCAACCGAAATCGAACGCTTAACTAGCATTTCGATTTCCAAGGCAGTTTCATTGCATTGTTCCATCGGATATGGCTCCATGCTACTTAGCAAAGCTTCTTATTCTTGCCAATAAATCTCTGTAGCAAATTGGCTCATTTCAATCTCCAAGCTTTGGACGACTGCTTAAATATGTTGAGCAACTTGATCACTATTGGCTTCCAGCTTCTTCAGGGCATTATCTTGGAAATCCATTCTTTTATCCATCTTAGACATGAATTTAAAAATCACGTCTTCCAATGCTGAATCATTTTCCTGCTGCTTGTTCCAACGACAGTCGGGATGCTTGCTCCATTCTGGATTGTATGAGCTCAGGTAGTGGTTGTTCTAACCATAGTCGAAATATTCCTCATATTGCATTTGTTCATAACTGCTCGCATCAAATGGATTGCCCACCTAACAATTGGTGCTCACATGCGGCTCCTCACATAAGAAACAATCCAGAGGTGCTACATAGTCATCAGTTGCCACTTCCTCAATAAGCTCACACGCCTCATACCAAAAATACATTTTTTGTACAGAAAAAGAAAAACAAACAATTAATAAAAATAAAGTATATACAAATCCAAATTAGCTATAGACCTAATCGGTATTAATATCAACACAACTAAAATATCCCCGGCAACGGTGCTAATAACTTGTTACGCCTTTTTATACCCGCAAGTGTACGGGGTCGACACAAATAATACAGAATGAGTAAATTATCGTCTCCACGGAAATATTTAGGTATTGAATACTAAAATTAATCAATTCTATATCTATTTGAATAAATAAAAAAGGTTGTGATAATAACTAATTAAAACTAAATAAAACAATTAAAAAAACGAAATAGAAAGTGAAACTTGGATCGAAGGGAGAACTAGATAGGATTTCCGACTTCACTAATTATGTCCTAATGAATAGAAATAAAAATGTAATGAAAATGATTTATTACCGGTTGATGATTGTGTGAACTAAATTGTTTAAAGTCCTCTCTCGAGATAAATCAACTCCATTCCCACATATAATAATATTTTATCTCTCGATGAATATCCAAATGTATGAGAATGCATTACTATTAATAACACTAACAATGATCACACAAAATAAGTTAGTATATATATATTTAACTCCAAAATCATGGTGGACATTTTAATGAATACGTTGTAAGTGTCACCTCTCAGTTCATAACTCACAACAACAAAATCAACTAAATATAGGTCATTATACTTAGAAGTATTAAAAATAAAATACACACTCATCTAAATAATAATCAACAATCAAAACAATTTATAAACCCATTCAAAATTCCATAAAAAGATTCATCATCATCATAACATACATGTTTAGTTCATAATCAAATAAACAAAATAAAACATGATAATCAACTTTGAAAACATCAAATAAGTATAAAGGAAACAAAGATTAAAGGAAAAAGAAAACTCTAAACGGAATGACTCTCGTTTGATTTTGTGCGGAGAAATCCAAGACCACGCTTCTTCCTCTCCTCGTGCTCTCTTTTCTGCCTCCAAAGTCTGGTCTGCACAGGTGTTTTTCTTCCCTCAAGGCTGCTACAACTTCTGCTATTTTTTCTCTTCTTCCCGCAACTTCTTACAGCTGTTGTGTTCACAGCCCCACAGCTCCTCTTTGGTGCCTTTTTCTTTTAGTCCCGCAACTCCTAACTGCTGTATTCACAACCCTCTCAAGATCACAGCCAGCCCAAATCTCCTTCCCGCAGCTGCTGCCCTCTCTTCCTTAGTACTGTTGGTCCAACCTCATTCTTCCCACGGCCCCTGCCCCCCCCCCCCCCCCCCCCCCCCCCCCCCCCTAACAATCCAAGCCTGCCTGTAACACCCCCTGACCCGACCCAGGAAGTGTTACCGGATTTTCAAAACTTTCTTAATTCTGTTTATAAACTGAAAACCATTTAAAATCATATCACTTGATAATTTAAAAATGTTTGTCTAGTGAGCCCATTGAAAATACAATTTTAAAAATTTCGGCAGAGTTCCCTCTGTTTTTCTGATTTCCCAAAACCTGTTTTCAAATAAAACTCAAATCACATAAAATCCACAACACTTCAAATATCATTTCATTCAAATGCGCACTCTGCCGTTTAGTGCGACTTTCAAACAGTTTATAAAACATTTCATTAATTACAGTCCTTCGTAAATAAAAAAAAACAGAAAGCATAAAATAAGTAATTACAGCACATAATTACAAAACATAATTACAAAATTCTATGTATATGCATGCATATTTAACTACATTATACATGAATACATATATATCTACCCAAATGTAGTGACTCTGCCTCTCTGTCAGCAACTCTCTCTTCAATCTTTGGCCTCCTCAGTATCCTTGTTACCTACGTGCGATAAAAACCGACGCGCTAAGCAATATTGCTTAGTGGGTGTACACTAAATAAATTGCACTAGTATATAAAATACTAAATTGTAAATTCAGAAATTCAGATACATAAAGATATAAACAATAAAGCTTTAAGTCAAAATTTCAGGAATATAAATATATTAAACAAATTGCAATATAATTGAAAATACTAATTCTTCAATTCAGGAATTCAGATACATATATAAATAAATCATAAAACTTAAATACAGAATGTCAGAAATATATATATATATATATATATATATATATATATATATAAAACGAACATGATATTTCAAAAGTTTCTGGGTTTCCATTTCACTATCATTTCTTTATTTTTCATAACATTTTCTAACTATCCATTCTCACTTAGGCCCTTGATACACATAACAGGGTTTACATGACTGGATTACGGATTTTTCAGTCGGGTTTCCCATCTCATATGAAATGGTATCCCTCTATATAAATAGTCGGTTTCCCATTTCACGAGGAAATGGTATCTGGATATTCTCACAGTCGGTTTCCCATTTCACGAGGAAATGGTATCCGTGGTAAACAGTCGGTTTCCCATTTCACAAGGAAATGGTATCCGTATAATCAACAATCAGAGGCATCATAAATCACGGTGCAGTACTGCCATATATTCACCCAATTGACATGTCAATCTCCTATATTCATATCTCCCTATACATATATCAGGGCCGTTTAAATATCATAACAAATTAATTCTTTGGTTTCAGAAATCAACGAATATTATTTTAAATCAAAATCCATAAATAGGAAAATCAAACAATAATTGTAAATCAGGTTTTGAAAACATACGTTTTTTTCTTCGAATTTTCACAATAGTAGAATAGTGCACAAATAGCCCAACAATATGCAAAAATGCAATACGAGTATATAAACAAATTCATACGAATATATATAAAATCCATAACTATATTTTCAGACTTACTAAATCAAAACATTTATCAAAAATAAGTTCAGAAACGTGTGTACACCAACCTGGATACCGTTTTACTGCTTCTACGCCTTTTTCCTTCTGAGTTTTCCTTTTTCCTTTCTCTTCCTCTTTCCTTTCTTTTCTTTTCTTCTTCTTTCCCTTCTCTTCTTCTTCTTTTCTTCTTCTTCTTCTCTTCTTCCTCTTCTTCTTCTCTTCTTCTTCTTCTTTTCTTCCTCTTTTTCTTCTTCTTTTCTTTCCTTTTTCTTCTTCTCCCGTTTTCTGCACTCTCTCTTTTCTGTTCTGTTTCGATGGCTTCTCACAAAAGCTAACTTTTTTTTATATTATTTCGATCATCGCGACCGTCGTCGCGACCTGTGGTCGCGCCACCAAGTCGCGTTGCTCACTAGAGCAACTCCACCGCCTTCATCGCGATCATGCATCGCGGTGCTCTGGTCGCGCTGGTGGTCACCATGCTCACTGCCCGAATTTCATTTTTTTCATTGCGAGCAGCTCATCGCGACCTGTGGTAGCGGTGACCAGGTCGCGATACTCACTGTCCCAGTTTTTTCACTCTTCATGCATCATTTCTGGACCGTTCTACCTGGTCCACCTGGAAACCATACAAATAAACATACATTTAATTACATTTACACCCCTTAACTCACAAAAAATTTTATTCACATATTCAAAATTAATTATCCGAAATTTGGGATGTTACACTGCCTTTGCTGCTGCGTGTTTTTCCTTTTAAAAGACCTGCTAGGGTGTGCAGGTTGCATGGGCGTGCGACTTGCGCGCTTTTCCAGCTTCAAAACGACGCCGTTTCAATAAGTTTGTGGTGCAACTTTCTAAAACTTCACTTTTGCCCTGTCTTTATGAGAATTTTTCACTTAAGTCCTTATTATCAAGATATGAAAATTGTACTTTTGCCCTAAAATTCTATGAAATAATCACTTGGGTCCTTATACCTGCACACTAAAGAAAAACATTAAAACAACCGATAATTACCCGGAAAATGAACAAAAGTAGGTAAAGATAGGTAAAGATGGAGGCTCTTTTTTTATCAAAAAATGGAGGAAACAGTTCTTAGCACGCACGACCCTATTTTCTGCTTCCAAAACCTGGAGCCATTTGGAGTTATCACTCATTTGGGCTACGAACAGTGCGAGCTGGGCCTCAAGAGTTGTGTGGTTTGATTCGTCGACCATATTATCTTTACGTTGATCTGAATTTTGCTAATATAAAGCTGTCGGCCCCACAGTGGGCGCTAAATTGAAGATGCTCGGATCTACTTGATAGGATCTGGGACCTACAGTCGGGTCGAGATGGGACCTACAACCTGCAAAATGAGATCAACAGGATCAAACTGTTTAGGACACCGGAGTGGTGCTAGCCAAATAGCCTTTGACGCCTAAGTTAGCAAATGTATCCGAGTGAATGAAAGCTGGAATGATCTGAATGTTGAACATAATGATTGATACGTCGAGCGTAGTGTACTTGTCGAATGATCTTACATTCACCACCAGAAGGTATTGGTTATTAAGATTGTCGGACGTAGCACTTAAAGGCTTGGGATCGACAATGTCGAGGTATGGCTGGGTCGAATTGAGTATAAGGACAGTTCTTTTATATAACACGTGTGTCCCAACTTATGAAGCTTAGGTTTATATCTATAGGGGATGGGAAGTGATAATTGAAAATGGCCGAGGGAATCACGTTCCGATATATCAGGAATCCCTGATATCTCGAGTTGATTATGTCGTTGTGGTCTTTGTTGCAGACTTGGTCAAAAGCTTGATTTAGCCTGCGTGTGTGTGACAGATGGATTTAGAAAGTCAATTGGGCCCATTTTTTGGATTTGCTTAGCCTTTTGGACTGTATTCTATTTGTTTTGGGCCAGGCTTTTGGGTCTAAGCCTTTAGGGCTATTTTTTACTACTACATTAGTCAAGGGTACTAATGTGTAATTACAGCTAAACTCACGATTTCATTGCAATATAGCCAAACGTCAAGGTATTTCATTGCAATTCCTAAAATCTAATCATTTCTCACCATAGTTGTACTTTACAACACAGATAATGGTGACTGAAATCATGTCTATATGACCATAACTGTAGTCTACAACCCAGATAATTAAGGATTTTATGCGGAAGGATCGTGACAATATTGTTAAACTGGTAGTCGCATGCAAAGGCCGCCCAAGACTCCTATCTCTATACCAATATATGTGGGTTTATCAGAGAGAGATTTCATAGAGTATTAGTGTATAGTATTTTCGAGTTATTATTCGAGTTAATGGTAAGTTCTATTTATAGACCTTCAGGCGGTGGTTCATGGCGAGTCTCAATAGTTCATTACCATTGCTTCTCCTCATGGACAATCATGTCCATTCACCATTGAACATGTCTTTTGCTGAAGACATGTCTGTTGAATGTGTATGGTGCATCATCTTTGTGGCACACATTGGCACACCCAATCACTTGGCATGTGGCCATATTTGATCACATTCCTTTAGATAATGGTGACTTAAATCATGACTAAACTATCAATCAGTATTCTAAAAATCGCTAGGCGCTACTAACACATCCAGAAAATAGATTTCTACTCCCAAGTGCAGGAGTGTCGAAGTAATAAATTAACCCGGTGAGACTGGGGTCGATCCACGAGGAAGAAGATTTAGATCCTGCAAAAACCAACAAAAAATCTATAAGGAAAATATGATAGGAAATAAAATATTATGGAATGAAAGCACGAATAATGGTGAAACAAATAAAATTAAAATATACTAAGGTTAGAGGTTCCATTCTTGGTATATGGTTTAAGTTATATTTAACTCTTTTTTATCACTCAATTGGAATCCATACACAAAGGAGGTTCCAATCGGAAGTTAGATCATTTAAGTTCTTTACACATCTATCAAGTTATATTTCTTTTCTTTTAGTTATATTACAATGGATACTCTACACTTCTTATGTTAAATGGGTTCAAGTACTTATTGTGCCAATCAACTACCATAAATTAAGATTCCTTTGCTAGATGCATGTATAACCATGCGGTTCTAGACGGATTCAAGTATTTATGGTGTTGTTTGTTTACAATGAATCAAGAATATTTTATCAGAGGTGCAGGTATAACCATGCGGTTCTAGACGGATTCAAGTATTCACTGTGCTAAGAATTGTCTACAGTAAGTCAAGATCCCCACTTCACATAAGAGTAAGAGATGAAAATTCAATTCAATTCAATAAGAAAAGTAATATAAAGCATGTAGATAAATTTATGCAAATGAATATAAACTTTAAGACCATGTTAAGAGTTAAATAAATCTGTATTCACATACCAAGAGCTTCACCCTTCACCTTAGCAAAAGGAGAAATTAGCTACTCATGATAGAAGAAAGAAAACAGGAAGAAGAAATAAAATGAGCAAGAGAGAAATTAGATTATCATAAAAGTTTAACAATACAACAATGCAAGGTGAACTTGGCAAGGAACCCAAGCTGCCCTCAAGCTTTTACAAGGCCTCTATTTATAGACACATTGAGAGGCAAACAAGTCAAAAATGGTAGCAATAAATGAATGCAAGTTGATTGAATTTGGTAAGGTAAAGTTGTCAACTTTGGTGTCTTCCACACATGCACCGAATTGTCCACCGAATTAGGCACCGCTCCTTTGAAAACTAGACCTCGTGATAAATACCAAAGTTGTAGATAATTTTCTTATCTTTCTGGAATGATAAGACTCGTAATATTTGGAATTTTCTGGAGAAAGTTATGGCCCAAAGAGTGAAGACTACCCAATTTATACGGCCATGCAAACCAGCCTAAGATAATCCAATTTTTGACTTCAAAGGAGTCCAAATCTAACAAGAGTTTAAACTTATAAGGCTATGAGTTATCTTTCCAACACTATCAAGAACGTAGTGATTGGATATTTGAGTGCAAAGTTATGCCCATTACACTGAACCTGCATCAAAATAGAAAGCTTAACAATTAAGTACAGTTATAAACAAGTTAGGTAATTTGATGACACTAATAGTATAAAATAATGGTTTAACCTTTATTGTGTTCATCATACCCCTCAACCAGCTTATTGCTAGTCCCTAGCAATTAAAGCATTATCATTTCATAATGATTTTTCAGATTTATATCTAAGTCTTCATTTACCCATTCTCCGTTTGTTCTATTCAAATAGATGAACTCTTGACAAAAATATTTAATTTGTCTTCTTCATTTTTGTGTGCAACATGTACCCTTAGACAAGATATTGACAAACCTTCTTTGTGCTTATTATAAGTTGACATTAGTTCATAGGGCTTCACCGAAAATATCAAAGTTCCATTCTAATGTTTCTTCCAAAATAACTTCCTTAGGCAAAGCAATGTATCTCTCTCTCTCTCTCTCTCTTCTCTCTCTCTCTCTCTCTCTCTCTCTCTCTTCTCTCTCTCTCTCTCTCTCTATATATATATATATATATTTAAGAATAGGATATAGTACATTCATAACCCATGTAGCAAGCTTTAGGCCAATAACTCATAGATCAGTTGACCTTAGGGCATTAGGTGTTGAGACACCTCTATGGACTTAATCACTTGGGTTGAAATGTAACCAGATTTATATAGTAATAGTGGATAGTGCAATGTCTAGTTCCTTTAAGCTTTCTTCTTAACCCATGTAGCGAGCTTTAGGCCAATGGCTCCCAGATCAGTGACCTTAGGGCATTAGGTGTTGAGACACTCCTATGGACTTAATTACTCAAGTTAAGAAGGCTTCGAAACCAAATGTATTCATAATTTATTATTACCTTTTTCTTTTCTTTTTTTTTTTAGAGAGGAAAAGAATAGGAGAATTCACTACCTTTAGTTGTTGATTTTGTTAACCCACAAGAATAGATTCTTATTATTTTTCAATTTGCAACCCACGATCAAATGTCAAAGTGTGTGTGTGAGAAAAGTAGTTTATGAACACTTGCTTTAGGTATATGAGCATGAAAGTTAATTTATATTTGAGAGTTCATAGATTTGAATAGTCAAACTAAGATGAATAGTGAAGTATCTTAATAAATTTTTAAAAAATTCGAGATGAAATAATAACACCTATTATTTATTTATTTATTTATTATTTATTTATTTTTTATTTTTTTTTTTTTTTGAAAATAGAAAAAAAATTATCATAAAAGTTATCACAAGTATTATCAACTATCTCTCCCCCCAACCAAATAAAGACATTGTCCTCAATGTCTAAGGATAAAGAGAGAGTGTAGAAGAAATTACCTGAAACAAAGATTAATGAAAAAAAAAACCTGCAACATACTAGAACAAGCTAAAAATAACATATTTATTGAAAATAAAAATAGGAAAGAAAGAAAGGAAAAACAAAATGCATAGGTCAAGCCAATCTTCGCTTTTTGCTACCCTCAGCAACTGACCAATCTAACTTAGATGTGGCTATGTCATATTCGGGAACAAAAGCTTCTAATTATTCAATCAATTGATGAACATCAGAAGCAGTGACAACGATACGTCGAGCTAGAGGTGAGATAAATTCATTTTCCACAGCATGATCTAGGAAAGACAATAGACCATCACAAAAACGACTAACATTTAACAAGTCTATTGGTTTTTGATGGATTTTGAGTTGGACCCAAGAGGTGACTTCAAATAGTTCTTCTAAGGTTCCAAATCCCCCTAGTAAGGCTATAAATGCATCCGCATGGCTAAACATTTCAGCCTTGCGTTCATCCATGTCTGAAACAATCTGCACTTCCTCAATTGTATTTCCTGTAACACCACCCACACTTAAAGCTTTTGGGATGATACCCAAAACTTGACTGCCACCATCATAAGCAGCTTTTGAGACATGACCCATCAACCCAAGGTTACCTCCTCCATAAACTAGATGAATCTTTTTCTCTGCTAATTTCTTACCAAGTTGGTCAGCAGCTTCCTTAAATTCCCTATTCTTACCAGAACTAGACCCACAAAAGACACAAATATTGGTAAAGCGGCGTGAGATGGTGTTTGCCATTGTCATGCACACTTTTTTTTTTTTTTTTTGTGAAAATTTGTAGGGTTGTGAGAACTGAAGAAAATAGAGAAGTGTCATTTATATGGCTCATAAAGAAGATGAAATCATGGAAGCTATATGACTAGGACTGCATTGGCAGATGGGTGTTAGTCTAGAGTATAAAATGTCAAAAAGAGTGGCTGACCTATATTTGTACAAGTAGTTGTGATTGTAGCTCACATCTTCCTCTGGTTTTACGTCCAGAAAAGGCTTGAACGCCCTCTATGGGTCGAGGATAGGCTTCCCATCCAATTTTCTTATAAATTGGCAAACAGGGTCTTTTAAAGTCAGATTCCCAAGACTGTATCGCTCCTGTTCTTTTTTAAATTGGTTCCATAAAGCAAAAATTGTAATATGCATATATCCACTAGGATGCGTCTCAAGAGTCAACTGTCGTCTAATGACTCCTTACTCAAGCCATCCTTGATGAATTGTATTTTATCTTCCCGATTTACGGACACCATTCCAAGAGAACGACAGCGTGTGTTACAAGTCGTGCGAGCACACTTATAACATACACCAAATTTCTTTGCTCTTTTTTTTTTTTTTTTTTTTGCATAACTGCTTTTACCTAGACCAGGCATGTAAGTAACAAATGAATCAGAGAACTTACCTGCAACTCTTACCTTAGCTTCAATCAGCCATCGTATCTCAACAGAGATGCCCTTGCACATTAGCATCCTTAATCTTTCAGACCGTTCTTTGTAAATTTTCATCAAAACTTTTTGAGGAAGTAAGGGAAAACGATTTTTCAATTTATTGAGAATTTCTTCCATTTTTTGTAAAAAAGAAAAGAGAGAGAAAATAGAGTGTATAAAGCAAGATTTTTTTTTTTATCAGTTATTAAGGGAGACTGAAAAGACCGACTTGAAAAGTCACGGAGTACCGTTATCCGCCATTTAACCGGGAAAATAGAAGAAGGAAAAAGAAAAATAAAAATACAAAATTAGCCTGCAATCATAAAAAAAAATTAGAGTTAGAGAGAAGTATGCAAACTCAATTTAAATCATATCAATGGTTTCATAATATGGGTCTAAAAGAGAAAGAGTCCCTTCTTCTAAAGCTTGATTTTCTAGAAATGATTTAAGTCTTTGACCGTTCACTTTGAACACGTTACCATTCCTAGGGTTTTCAATGTCAATAGCCTCATAAGGATACACATGTTTCACGATAAATGGACCGCTCCACCTAGATCTCAGTTTTTCAGGGAATATGTGAAGTCGAGAATTATAAAGTAAAACTGTTTACCCAACATCAAATGTTTTTCTTAAAATTGATTTGTCATGAAAAGCTTTGGTTCTGTCTTTATAAATTCTCGAATTCTCATATGCATCATTTCTTAATTCCTCAAGTTCATTCAGTTGTAGCTTACGTAATTTGCAAGCATCATCAATATTTGAATTAAAAGTTTTGATAGCACAATAAGCTTTATGCTCAAGTTCCACAGGCAAGTGACAAGGTTTCCCCTAAACTAACCGATAGTGTGACATACCCAAAGATGTTTTGGACGCAGTACGGTAAGCCCAAAGTGCATCGTTTAGTCTAAGTGACCAATCTTTGCGATTTGGATTAACCATTTTTTCTAAAATTTGTTTTATCTCTCAATTAGCTAATTCAACTTGTCCACTTGTCTGAGGATGATAAGGGGTAGCAACTTTATGTGTAATCCCATATTTCTTCATTAGAGACTCAAAGACTTTGTTGCAAAAATGTGTTCCCCCATCACTTATAATGACTCGAGGAATTCCAAAACGACTCAAAATATTTTCTTTCAAAAATCTAACAACTATTTTATGGTCATTATTTCGACATGGAATTGCCTCAATCCATTTGGAGACATAGTCAACTGCGACTAAAATGTAAATAAAACCGAATGATGATGGAAATGGGCCCATGAAATCTATCCCCCAACAATCAAATATTTCAATGACAAGTATAGGGTTTAGAGGCATCATGTGCCGCTTAGAAATGGCCCCCAATTTTTGACAATTTTCACAAGTTTTACAGAATGTATAGGTGTCTTTGAATAGAATTGGCCAATAAAATCCACATTGTAAGATTTTTGCAGCCGTTTTCCTTGATAAAAAATGACCCCCACATGCTTCTGTATGATAAAATTTAATGACACTACTTACCTCATTGTCGAGTATGCATCTTCGAAAAATTTGATCAGGGCAATACTTGAACAAGTATGGGTCATTCCAATAAAAATTTCTAACCTCTGTCAGAAACTTTTTCTTATCTTGTGTTGTCCATTGAGATGGCATCTTTCCTGTTAGAATAAAATTGACAATGTAAGCATACCATGACATTTTACTAATAGAAAACAAAAACTCATCTGGAAAAGAGTAATTGATAGGTGTTATGTTCAAGGATGAGTTTGTTGTGAGTCTTGACAAATGATCTGCAACAACATTTTCGGATCCTTTTTTATCTTTGATTGTGATGTTGAATTCTTATAGCAACAAAATCCACCGTATCAACCTAGGCTTGGCATCCTGTTTAGACATTAAGTACCTCACAACAGCATGGTCAGTGAAAACAATAGTTGAAGAGCTAATTGAATAAGATCGAAATTTGTCTAATGCAAATACTACAGCAAGTAGTTCTTTTTCTGTAGTAGTATAATTCATTTGTGCACTATTCAAAGTTTTACTTGCGTAATAAATGACATAAGGCTTACCTTCTTTCCTTTACCCTAGTACGGCATCGACAGCAAAATCGCTAGCATCACACATCAACTCAAAAGGCAGAGACTAATCAGGGGATTGCATGAGAGGGGCAGTTGTCAAAAGGCTAATCAACTTATCAAAAGATTTTTGACAATCTTGAGTCCATTCAAATGGTATATCTTTTATTAGGAGATTACAAAGAGGTCTAAATATTACACTAAAGTCTTTAATGAATCTCCTATAAAATCCTGCATGGCTTAGGAAAGATCGAACATCCCTAACCGTTTTTGGTGGAGGCAAATGGGCAATTAATTCAACTTTTACTTTGTCAACTTCAATTCCCTTAAAAGAAACTATATGTCCTAGGACAATTCCAGAGGTGACCATGTAATGACATTTTTCCCAATTTAACACCAAACCTTTTTCTTCACATCTTTTTAAGACATTTTCTAAATTTTCAAGGCAATTATCAAATGAATTTCCAAACACTGTTAGATCATCCATAAAGACCTCTAAAACATGTTCAACCATATCACTAAAAGTGTTCAACATACATCTTTGAAATGTTGTAGGAGCATTACAAAGGCCAAAAAGCATCCTTCTAAATGCAAAGATGCCAAAGGGACATGTGAATGTTGTCTTTTCTTGATCCTCTAGTGCTATGGGAATTTGATAATAACCTGAGTGCCCATCAAGAAAACAGTAATAAGAATGTCCTGCCACTCTTTCTAGAATTTGGTCAAGAAATGGTAAGGGAAAATGATCTTTTCTAATCGCAGCATTTAATTTTCTATAGTCAATACACATCTGCCAACTAGATGAGACTCGTGTTGGTATTAACTCTCCTTTTTCATTTTTTACCACTGTGACTCCAGATTTCTTAGGGACTACTTGTGTTGGACTTACCCATTTACTATCAAAAATAGGGTAGATAATTTCTACATCAAGTAGCTTGAGAACTTCACCTCTTACTACCTCTTTCATGTGTGGATTTAATCTTCTTTGGGGCTGTTGACATGTTCTAGCATTATCTTCTAGATGTATTCTATGTGTACATATTAAAGGGTTAATGCCTTTTATGTCTTTTAAAGTCCACTCAATTGCATTTTTATGCCTTTTAAGTACCTCTATCAATTTACCTTCCTGATTGTTAGTAAGAGTTGAAGAAATTACCACCGGATAAGTTTGTTCTTCACCAAGGCATGCATATTTCAGTCCTTCACGTAATGGCTTCAATTCTAGTTTGGGTACTTCTTTTTGTTTATTTTCATTTACAGGTCCCAACTCTTCAAATTTCGGCTTCCAACCTTTGTTCTCCATCACCTGGATACAATCAAGTAACTAGCATATATTAGAAATAGTAGGATCTAGTTGCATGCTTAACTCAAATGAATTAACTAAAAAAGTTTCCAGAGGATCAGAAGAACTCCCTGCTTGAAGATGATCTTCAACAATAGCTTCAATCATGTTTGCTTCTTTATTTTCATCACCTTCATCTTGTGGTTGTTTGCACATGTTGAAAACATTAAGCTCTAGTGACATATTTCCAAATGTCATCTTCATTATGCCATTCCTACAATTAATCAAAGCGTTAGAGGTTGCTAAAAATGGGCGGCATAAAATAACAGGAATTGGTTTACACCCATTAACAACAGGTTGTGTATCCAAGACAATAAAATCCACAGGATATATGAATTTATCGACTTGAACTAACATATAACATCCCTAATTTCCAATAATTGATTTTGAATATGTGGATATATATTTTGTGATTTGAGGTGTGTAAAACGTAATTAAATGTATTTATATTTTTATGGTTTCCAGGTGGACTAGATGGAGCGGTCCATAAATAATGCATGAAGAGAAGGGTGAAAAGTTGGCAGTGAGTACTGCGACCACTCACCGCGACCAGAGATCGCGATAAGTCGCTCGCAGTGAAAAATGTGGATTTTGGGCAGTGAGCACCGCGACCACAGATCGCGCTAACTAGCTCGCGGGGTGAAAATATCAAATTCTGGCAGTGAGCATGGCGACCACCAGCGCGACCATGGTACCGTGATGGGTGATCGTGATGAAAGCGGTAAAATTCTTCCAGTGAGCAATGCGACTAGGTAGCGCGACCACAGGTCGCGATGACCTAAATTTTATAAAAAAAAATAAGCTTCTAGAAGAAGCAATCGAGAAAGACAGAAAAGAAAAAGAGAGAAAACCGTGAGAGAAGAAAAGAAAAGAAAAGGGAGAAGAGAGAAAGGGAGAGATAAAGAGAAAGAAGAAGAAGGAAAAAAAGAAGAAGAAGAAGAGAAGGAGAAGAAGAGAAGAAGAAGAAGAGAAGAAGAAGAAGGGAAAAGGAAGAAAAGAAAAGAAGAAAGAAAAAAAGGAGGAAGAAAGGAAAAAGGAAAAAGGGAAATCCAAAAAGAAAACTGTCATAAAACGGTAACTAGGTTGGTGTACACTCGTTTCTGAAACTATTTTTGATATGTGTTTTGATTTAGTAAGTTTGAAAATATATTTCTAGATTTTATATACTCGTATTGATTATATATACTCGTATTTCATTTCTGTATATTGTTGGAATTGTTTGTGCAATATTCTGAGATTATGGAATTTTGAATACAAGTGTATGTTTCCAAAACCTGATTTACAACTATTGTTTTACGAATATCGTTTGGTTTTCTAATTATTGATTTTGATTGAAACTTATATTCGTTGATTTTCGGAATAAATGAACTAATTAGAAAACCCTGAATAACGGCCCTGATATATGTATAGGGATATATGGATATAGGAGATTGACATGTCAATTGGGTGTATATATGACAGTACTGCACCGTGATTTATGATGCCTCTGATGTTGATTATACGAATACCATTTCCTTATGAAATGGAAAACCGACTGTGAAATACAGATACCATTTCATTCTGAAATGGGAAACCGACTGTGAGAATATACGGATACCATTTCCTCGTGAAATGGGAAACCGACTGTTTATATAAGGATATCATTTCTTATGAGATGGGAAACCCAACTGTAAAACCCGTAATCCAGTCCTGTAAACCATGTTATGTGTATCAAGGACCCAATTAAGAACTGAAAGCTAAAAAAATGATGTAAAGATAAATAAATGATAGTATGATTGAAACTCATAAACTTTTGAAATACTTTCTTTACTAAAGTTTCAGTATTGGAAATATAAATGTTTGTTTATTTTATATTATATTGCAATTTATTTTCGTGTACGCCCACTAAGCTATATGCTTAGCGCGTCGGTTTTTATCGCGCGTAGGTAACAGGGATACTAAGGAAGCAAAAGATTGAAGAGAGAGAGTTGCAGGCAGAGATCCAGAGTCACCACATTTTGGGTAGTCATATATTTCTGTATAATGTAGTTAATTACGCATGCATGTACAGGAGTATGTAAAGATATTATATAATTATGCTTTGTAATTAATTGTTTTATGATTTCTGTTTTTCATTTTCAAATAACTGTAAATAATGAATTATGAATTGTTTTATTTTAAAAACTGTTTGGAAGTCGCACTAAACGGCAGAGTGCGCATTGATTTGAAAGTTTGATATAGAAGTGTTGATATTAAATTGTATTGGATTTATTTTGTTGAAAACAGGTTTTGGAAAATCAGAAAAATAGAGGAAACTCTGCCGAAATTTTGAAAATAAATTTTGATGGGCTCACTAGAAAAACATGTATAAAATACAATTTATATGATTTTCAATGGTTTGCACATTATAAAAGAATAAAGAAAAGTTTTTGAAAACCCAGTAACACTCCCTGGGTCGATTCCAGATGGGTCGGGTCAGGGGGTGTTACATAACACATCTTCCACTATCCCTCTTGGCTCTTTAATTGATCTATCAGCAAGTAAAAGAGTTATGGAAGTTGGTTTTAACTCACCTAGATCAAGTTCTTGATAAACTGAATATGGAAGTAAATTAACACTAGCACCAAGATCAAGTAAAGGCTGTTCAATTTTATGCTCTCTAATAATGCATGAAATTGTGGGACAACCTGGGTCCTTATATTTCATAGAATTATTGTTTTGAAGAATGGAACTTACTTGTTCTGCTAAAAAAACTTTCTTTTTCACATTCAGTTTTCTTTTCACAGTACACAAGTCTTTCAAAAATTTTGCATAAGAAGTAATCTGTTTAATAGCATCTAACAAAGGAATATTGACCTTCACTTGTTTGAAAATTTCATAAATTTTAGGATTGTGGTTCAATTTCCTTGGATTGTTCAATGCTTGAGGAAATGGGGCTACAGGTGGGAGTTTTGTCTTTTCTTGGCTAGGTACAGGCTTATCAACCCCTTCCTTACTCTTAGAGATAGATTCATCATCTTTCTCACAAGGATCTAGAATGGGTTTTTTGACAACCTTACCATTGCGAAGAGTTATTACTAATCTATGTGTTGACTTCCTGAACTACCCTCTTCCATGTTATATTGACCCTTAGGATTTGGTTGAGGTTGAGAAGGAAATTTTCCTTTTTCATGGATGGTGAGTGTTGAGGCAATCTTAGCAAGAGTGTCTTTTAAATCGGACAAGGTTTGTGAAGTTTGATTGTTAATGGTCTCTTACTTTTCAATGAATGAGTGCAATGTTTTCTCAAGGTTTTTTCTTAAATTGTGGGACATAAGGTGCATAACCTTGAGTGCTCTGAAAGTTTTGGTGACTTTGAGGAGGTGGAGGTTGTGAAGATTGTGCATGATTATCATTCCTCTAACTGAAGTTTGGGTGATTTCTCTAACCTGAATTGTAGGTTTGTAAGTATGGGTTAGGATTTGGCCTTTTGAAAGTGTTTAAGACATTGGCTTGTTCATGGAGACATTCTTTGAATGCAGGCAGAGTTGGGCACTCCTTAGTTGAATGATCATTGGTATCACATATATGACACACAATTTCTTGAGCGGATTTAAGGTGACCGCTCTTTTTCAATTCTAAGGCCTCGACCTTTCTAGCTAGAGATGCAAATTTGGCTTGAATGTCATGTTCTTCCCTAAGGTTGTAAATACCTCCACTAGATGTAGAGGCTTGAGCTTTGCTCTGTACCTCTTGGGTACCTGCAGTGTCCCAATTTTGAGCATTCTCTGCTAATAGGTCTAGATAGTCTAGTACCTCTTCAGGGTCTTTATCTCCAAACTCTCCATTACACATCATTTCGACCATTTGTTTACCTTGGGGTGTTAAACCCTCGTAAAAGTGTGTGACTAGTCTCCATGTTTCAAAGCCAAGGTGAAGACAAGAATTAAGCAATTCTTTGTACCTCTCCCAACATTGGTAAAAGGTCTCTCCTGATTTTTGGCTGAAACTGGTAATTTGTCTTTTGAAGGAAATTATTCTATGATGAGGAAAGAACTTTTTCAAGAACTGTTCCTGCATTTCATCCCAATTACCAATAGATCTAGACCTAAGATTTTACAGCAATGCTTTAGCTTTATCTTTCAAAGAGAAAGGGAAAAGCTTTAGTCTGATGGTGTTCATGCTACAATTTGAGTCATTGTAAGTGTTGCACACTTCCCTCAAACTCTCTCAAATGCATGTATGGGTTTTCAGCATCTAAACTATGAAATTTGGGTAAAAGTTGAATAATACCCAGCTTAAAGTTAAAATGAGAAGCATCTGGAGGAAAAACTAGACATGATGGAGCACTAGTTCTTGTGGGGTTCATGTAGTCTCTAAGTGTTCTAGGTTGTACATGATCATTATGTTGGGAACGATTGTCCCCAAGATCAGTGACTCTTTCAACTTCGTTTTCTGACATATTTTCAAATGAAAATAGGGATCCCTTAACAAGTCTACCAGTCGGTGTATGTGACCAAGCTCTCATGCAAGTCTTAGATGCAAAAGAATAAAGGAAAACAAAAACACCAAAAATAAAATTATTTACAAGAAAAAGAAAATGAAAAAGATGAAAAGAATTTTGATGGTTTTGGACACCATATGATACTTTCCCGGCAACGGCGCCAAAAACTTGACACGTCCAGAAAATGGATTTCTACTCCCAAGTGCCGGAGTGTCGAAGTAATAAATTAACCCGATGAGACTGGGGTCGATCCACAAGGAAGAAGATTAGATCCTACAAAAACCAACAAAAAATCTATAAGGAAAATATGATAGGAAAAAAAATATTATGAAATGAAAGCACGAATAATGGTGAAACAAATAAAATTAAAATATGCTAAGGTTAGAGGTTCCACTATTGGTATATGGTTTAAGTTATATTTAACTCCTTTTTATCACTCAATTGGAATCCACACACAAAAAAGGTTCCAATCGGAAGTTAGACCATTTAAGTTCTTTACACATCTATCAAGTTATATTTCTTTTCTTTTAGTTATATTACAATGGATACTCTACACTTCTTATATTAAATGGGTTCAAGTACTTATTGTGCCAATCAACTACCATCAATCAAGATTCCTTTGCCAGATGCAGGTATAACCAAGCGGTTCTAGACGGATTCAAGTATTTATGGTGTTGTTTGTCTACAATGAATCAAGAATCCTTTGTCAGAGGTGCAGGTATAACCATGCGGTTCTAGACGGATTCAAGTATTCACTATGCTAAGAATTGTCTACAATAAGTCAAGATCCCCACTTCCCGTAAGAGTAAGAGATGAAAATTCAATTCAATTCAATAAGAAAAGTAATATAAAGCATGTAGATAAATTTATACAAATGAATATAAACTTTAAGACCATGTTAAGAGTTAAATAAATCTTTATTCATATAGCAAGAGCTTCACCCTTCACCTTAGTAAAAAAAGAATTTAGCTACTCATGATAGAAGAAAGAAAACAGGTAGAAGAAGTAAAATGAGCAAAGGAGAAATTAGATTATCATAAAAGGTCAACAATACAACAATGCAAGGTGAACTTGGCAAGGAACCCAAGCTGCCCTCAAGCTTTTACAAAGCCTCTATTTATAGACACATTGAGAGGCAAACAAGTCAAAATGGTAGGAATAAATTAATGCAAGTTGATTGAATTTGGTAAGGTAAAGTTGTCAACTTTGGTGTCTTCCACACATGCACCGAATTGTCCACCGAATTAGGCGCTGCTCCTTTGAAAATTGGATCTCATGATAAACATCAAAGTTGTAGATAAGTTTCTTATCTTTCTGGAATGATAAGACTCGTAATATTTAGAATTTTTTGGAGACAGTTATGGCCCAAAGAGTGAAGACTGCCCAATTTACACGGCCATGCAAACCAGCCCAAGATAATCCAATTTTTGACTTCAAAGGAGTCCAAATCTGACAAGAGTTTACAACCCAAACTTATAGGGCTATGCGTTATCTTTCCAACACTATCAAGAACGTAGTGATTGGATATTTGAGTACAAAGTTATGCCCATTACACTGAACCTGCATCAAAATAGAAAGCTTAACAATTAAGTGCAGTTATAAACAAGTTAGGTAATTTGATGACACTAATAGTATAAAATAATGGTTTTAACCTTTATTATTATACAAATTTAAGTGTTCATCAGCTACATAGGCGGCGGGGTAAGGCCTAGCGATTTTTCGGCTAGGCGCCAATTAATCGGCGCCTAGGCGATTCCTCTGCGGTTAACAATCAACGTGTTGACCGCACTGTTTACCCTTAAATTTTAATGCCCGATCGTTAGATTTTTAACAGAACTTAATATTTTAGAGATTTTTATAAACTAGAGGGTGTAAAAAAAGAAAAAAAATAAAATTAAAAGGTAAAAAAATAGAAAATATTTTAAATTATAGAGGTCATATGATAATTATTCATTATTAGTGGTTTGAAAAATAAAATGCCCTCCTATAATCGTCCCCTTTATCTAGAATCTTCCACTTTCAAACCAGACTCTCCCTTCGTCTTCGTCCCCCTCATCTCGCCTTCCCCTTCATCTTCGTCTCTGTCCACCTCCTCCTTCATCTTCGTTTTCTTCCGCCTCTTCCGTTATCTCCATCTTCGTTTTCGTCTGCCTCCTCCTCCATCTTTGTCTTCGTTTCATACCGCTCCGCCGCGCCAATCCCGCCGCCTCCTCCTTCAATGACGCCACCACTAGCTACTCTGCTGTACGTCGACCGCACCACGTCCTTCACCGTAAATCCTCTGTCGAGGACGACTGTAACACCCCCTGACCCGACCCATCTGAATCGACCCAGGAAGCGTTACCGGGTTTTCAAAACTTTACTTAATTCTGTTTATAATTTGAAAATCAAATAAATTGTATTTTTAAAAATGTTTTTCTAGTGAGCCCATTAAAATCGTATTTCAAAAATTTCGGCAGAATTTCCTCTATTTTTATGATTTCCTAAAACCTCTTTCAAATAAAAACTCAATTCAAATAAAATCCACAACAACACTTCAAATATATTTTCATTCAAATGCGCACTCTGCCGTTTAGTGCAACTACCAAACATATTCAAATAAAAACAGTTAATAATTCAATATTTACAAATCTTTGAAAATGAAAAACAAAAACATAAATCAATTATTTACAAAACATAAATATATATATATATGTATCACAATTACAGATTTTCTGTATATGCATGCGTACTAAATATAGTATACATAACTATATATAACTACCACAGAAATGTAACTCTGCTCCTCTGTCTGCAGCTACTCCTCTTCAGTCTTGTCCTTCCTGGGTATGCCTGTTACCTACGCGCGATAAAAACTGACGCGCTAAGCATATAGCTTAGTGGGTGTACACTAAACTCATTTATCAAAATCATAAATAGCTTTTCATAATAAAAATATCACGATATGATCATATATAAACATGTTATGATTCAAATCAAACACGGAAATAAATCATATAAAATGTTATAAATCCAGATAATAAACCATATGAAACCGAATTATAATTTCTTTTATAATCATTTCTTTTCAAATCAATCTCAATTCTGGCCCTCTGGAATACTCAACATAAACCAAGACTGGAATATGGATTGTTTGACCTCAGTGGCTATCTGTTGAACATAACTCCCACCCTAGGACGAATCCTAAGGGTGGTACGTATCTCCCTACTCTAGGACCGAGTGTTCGGAACCTAGAGAGGTACATATCTCCCTATCCCAGAACGAATCCTTAGAAAGGTACGTGTCTCCCTACCCCAGGACGAATTCGTGAGGAGGTACGTGTCTCCCTACCCCTGGACGAATCCATGAGGAGGTACATAATAAATCATCAATATCAATATCAATATCGGTGCAGTACTGCTAAATAAACCCAGCTGGTATACCAACCTCCGATATCCATTTCTATGTCTAAGTATCCTAGGGTCGTTTTACAATATCATATACTCAATTTTCTTTTCAACTAACGTTCATCAATTCAATAATACTGATATTCATAAAACAATAGTCATAATGTATTCGAAATCATTCAATATCACAAATCCATGATACTTTTCAAAATCGGAAATAAATTCAAATCAAATCGTATAAAGAAATTCATAATATTTAGATTAAAACATCCCCTTTCTATCGAATTTCAACATAATCGAAATACGATCGAATCAAAATATTCAAATAAAGAAACGTATAAACATATATTTACCAAAATACTCGAAACTCTCAGATTCAAATCAAAAACACAAAATAAAATCGCAAGGGTTTCGGAAAGGAGTGTACACCAACATAGATACCGTTTCAATACCTTTTATTCATTCTGAATTTTTCCTTTTTCCTTTCTCTTTCCCTTTTTCTCTTTCTTCTTCTCTTTTCCTTTTCTTTTCTCCTTTCTTCTTCCTCTTCTCTTCCTCTCTTTTCTTTCTTTCTTTTTCTCTACCGTTTTCCTTCTTCTTCTTTTCTGCTTGGCTTCCTCGAGAAGCTTTCTCCATCACCTTATTTTTTTTATATAAATTCGGTGATCGCGACCGTCATCGCGACCTGTGGTCGCGCTACCTGGTCGCGGTACTCACTGGAGAAGTTCTACCGCTTTCATCGCGAGCAACCATCGCGGTAACCTAGTCGTGCTGGTGGTCGCGTTGCTCACTGCCAAAAATTCACATTTTTCACCGCGAGCTAGTCAGCGCGATCCCTGGTCGTGGTGCTCACTGCCAAAAATCATCATTTTCACCTCGAGCGACTCATCGTGATCTCTAGTCGCGGTGAGTGGTCGCGGTACTCACTGCCCGATTTTCACCCTTCTCTTCATGCATCATTTCTGGACCGTTCCACCTGGTCCACCTGGAAACCATAAAAATATACATACATTTAATTACATTTTACACCCCTTAAAGCATAAATATTATATTTATATATCCAAAATTACTTATTCAAAATTAGGGATGTTACAATTCTTCCCCTCTTAAGAAATTTCGTCCTCAAAATTTACCTCAGTTGAACAGTTGCGGATACTGTTGTCTCATGGTTTCCTCGCTCTCCCAGGTAGCTTCTTCTACATTGTGATTCCTCCAGAGGACTTTCACTAGTGAAACTCTTTTATTTCGTAGTTCTTTAATCTCCCGATCAAGAATTTGCACTGGTTCCTCTTTATATGTCAGGTTTAGTCGAATTTCAATACTTTCGGCCTGAATTCTATAGGAAGGATCAGATCTGTATCTCCTCAGCATGGACACGTGGAACACATTATGAATCTTTTCTAATTCTTGAGGTAAAGTAAGTCTGTAGGCTACTGGTCCCACACGTTCAATGATTTCGTATGGCCCAATAAACCTCGGACTTAACTTACCTTTTCTGCCAAATCTGAGTACTTTCTTCCACGGAGATACTTTCAAAAACACTTTCTCACCGACTTTATATTCTATCTCTTTTCTTTTCAGGTCTGCATATGATTTCTGTCGGTCAGATGCAACTTTAAGTCTTTCCTTGATAATCTTCACCTTCTCCTCAGTTTGTCTAATCAAATCTGGGCCTATTAATCTGTCTTCTCCCAATTCTATCCAGCATACATGTGTCCTGCATTTCCTTCCATACAGTGCTTCATATGGTGTCATAGCCATGCTCGACTGATAACTGTTATTGTAGGCGAATTCAATCAATGGAAGATGATCCGCCTAACTCCCTTCAAAATCAATTACACAACTCCTGAGCATATCTTCAAGCACCTGAATTACCCTTTCTAATTGTCCGTCTGTCTGTGGATGGAAGGCTGTATTGAAACTCAGTCGAGTACCCAAAGCTTCTTGAAACTTCTTCCAGAATCTGGATGTAAACCTCGGGTCTCTATCTGATATTATAGATGTAGGCACTCCATGCAATCTGACTACCTCTTTAATATACAATTCTGCCAGTCGATCCAGTGAATGGTCAGTTCTGACAGGTAAAAAGTGTGCTGACTTCGTCAATCGGTCCACTATAACCCATATTGCATCGTGTTTACTCCGGGTGAGTGGCAATCCTGTGACAAAGTCCATTGTAATGCAATCTCATTTCCATTCAGGTATTGTTATTGATTGTAACAATCCTAATGAAACCTGGTGTTCAGCTTTCACCTGCTGACAAGTCATGCATTTATTCACAAATTCTACCACATTCTTCTTCATACTAGACCACCAATACTGAGTTTTCAAATCTCTGTACATTTTTGTGCTACCTGTGTGTATCGAATACGGATTACTGTGTGCCTCTATCAGGATCACCTTTTTCAATTCTTCATCATCTGGAATACAAATCCTGTCTTTGAAACACACAATACCATCGATTCTGATTGAGAAGTCCGGATGCTTTCCTTCTGAAATCTGTTTACATATCAGCTAGATTCTAGCATCCTGCTTCTGTTTTTCTGCAATCTGCTGAATCAAACTGGGTCTGTATATCAATTCAGCTACTAATGCATTGTCTGGATTCAGCTGTAATTGCACATTCATGGTTTTTTAAAGCGAACAGTGCTTTACTGCTTAGAGCATCTGCGACTACATTCACCTTTCCTGGATGGTAGTCAATTATGCAGTCATAGTCTTTAATCAACTCCATCCAGCGTCTCTGTCTCAGATTGAGCTCTCTCTGGGTAGGCAGATATTTCAGACTCTTGTGATCTGTGTATATATAACATTTCTCACCATACAAGTAATGCCTTCAGATTTTTAAAGCAAATACGATAGCTGCAAGTTCCAAATCATGTATTAGATAATTCTGCTCATGATTTTTCAATTATCTGGATGCATATGCAACCACCTTGCCTTCCTGCATCAACACACAACCTAAACCCTGCTATGAGGCATCACTATAGATCACAAAGTCTTTACCTGAAATAGGCTGAATCAGAACTGGAGCCTCAACTAGCATCGCCTTCAATCTGTCAAAAGCTGCCTGGCATCTGTCAGTCCAGTCAAATCTGACATTTTTATGCGGTAGCTTGGTCAACGGACTTGCTATGGAGGAGAATCCCTTCACAAACCGTCGATAATATCCTACCAAGCCTAAGAAACTGTTGACTTCTGTAACATTTCTAGGAGGCTTCCATTCCACTATTGCTTCAATCTTTTTAGAATCTGCCTTAATACCCTCTGCTGACACAATGTGACCCAGAAATGCAATTTCAGGTAACCAGAACTCACATTTACTCAATTTGCCATACAGTTGCTTCTCCCTCAGAATTTACAGTACTACTCTGAGGTGCCTGTCATGGTCCTCAACCATCTGTGAGTACACCAGGATATCATCAATAAATACCACTACAAACTGATCCAAGTATAGTCGGAATATTCTGTTCATCAGATTTATAAAGGCTGCAGGTGCATTAGTCAGCCCAAATGGCATCACTACAAACTCATAATGTCCATACCTGGTTCTAAATGCAGTTTTCGGAATATCTGAATCTTTTATTCTCAACTGATGATACCCCGATCTGAGATCTATCTTGGAGAAGACACATGCTCCTCTCAGCTGATCAAATAAGTCATCAATTCTAGGCAACGGATACTTATTCCTGACAGTGAGTTTATTCAGTTGCCTGTAATCGATTCACAATCTCAATGACCCATCCTTCTTTTTCACAAACAGCACTGGAGCTCCCCAAGGGGATACACTGGGTCTAATGAACCCCTTATCCAGTAATTCCTATAACTGTATCTTCAGTTCTGCTAGTGCAATTCTGTAAGAAGCTATCGATACTGGAGACGTACCTGGTACCACGTCAATCACAAACTTCACTTCTCTCTAAGGTGGCAAACCAGGAAGCTCCTCTAGAAACACATCTGCAAAATCACACACAGTGGGTATATTCTAGATTTCAGAATTAACCTTTCTGGAATCAACCACCTGTGCCAAATATGCTTCATAACCCTTTCTGATTAATTTACAGGCTGTAGTGGCTGAAATGACATTGGAGAGAAAATCCCTCCTTTCACCCACCATTGTGATTTCTGCACCATCTGCTGTTCTGAGGGTCACTCGTTTCAGTTCACAGTTAATCACTACTTTATGCCGAGTTAACCAATCCATGCCTAGAATCACATCAAACTCATGGAATGGAAACTCCATTAAATCTCCTAGGAATTCACATTCCTGTATCCGAATAGGACAATTTCTGTACACACGGTTCACAACTACACTTTGACCTATCGGATTACTGACTAACACATCATATTCAGTAGGTTTAGTTTTCAGATTTCGGTGTTTCAGCATTGCATCATATATATATGAATGAGTAGAACCTGGATCTATCAATGCAATAGCTGTAGTATCAAAGATAGAAATAATACCAGCTATCACATCCTTGTCTTCCTGAGCTCTAACACCATAAACTCGTACAGGAGCTCGACTATCGGGTCTTGCCACTGATTCTGACACCCCTCTATGGCTACCACCTTCATGTACTGCCTGACTAGGCCTCCTACCTCTGAAAGTAGTAGGGGCTGATCTCTCTGGTTGCTGAACTGGAATAAATCTAATATGTGGGCAATCCCTCAGAAAATGGTCACGGGATCCACACCTCAAGCAGGCTCTTGTAATCGTCCAACATTCCCCAGGGTGTCGCCTTCCACAATGTTCATACAATGCCACTGGCAATCGAAGTTGCACCTAACCCGGCCTGGCTGTGGGTATGGGCCTCTGTGACTGCACTGGACCACTAGACTGCGGTCCCTTAAACTTCTTACTCTGGGGCTGATATGAGCTGAATGGCCCTGCCCCTTTTCTCTGTTGACCTCTGTCTCTTCTGGCCTGCTCTTCTTTCTTAATTCTTTCAATATTCAGAGCTGCCGAGACGAGTCTGGTAAAATCTTCGAATTCAAAGGCAGCAACCTGTAACATTCCTCAAATAATCAATATTCTATTCATATATTCGTAATTCATTATGTAGAAATTAGGAATGTCACACAACCTGTAGGCGGATATAGTCGTTCAATCCATCTTCAAACCTTCTACATTTATCCGCCTCAGTGGCCACCATATCTCTAGCATATTTACTCAACCTGACAAATTCTCTCTCATATTCTGGCACTGTCATCTGCCTTTGCTTCAGGTTGGTAAATTCTCTCTTCATATTGTCCAGATAGATGCGACCAACATATTTTCTCCAAAACTCCTTCTGAAATAAATCCCACGTTCTGTCCTCTGGTCGCACTGACTGTATAATGGAGGTCCACCATTGATAGGCATCCTCCTGTAATAGAGATACTGTACACTCCAGTCTCTCTTCAGGTGTGCAGTGCATCTGCTCTAATATTCTGTCAGTCCTCTCAAACCAATATTCTGCTGCAAATGCATCCTCATCTTTTCTGCCATGAAAATCTGTGGGTCTGTATTTAGCCAGTCGTTCTATGGCTGATCTTTGTGGCGCTGCTCTAGCCACATTCTGAAATAATTCAGCCATTTACTGCATAAATACTGGCTGACCTTGAACTTCTGGTCCAGCCGCTCTAGGACTGACTGATTCTTTAAATACTCCCCCAGCCACACTAGCGGGACTCTCAGGTCTATCTCCACTTCCTTCCATTTCTCTTTATCCTATATAAGATAGAAGAGAGGTCTGCATATTAGAGTCACATATTCCTATAGGCGTCCTTATTCAATGCATGCATATACAGACTTTTCTGGCCTAGAAACGCCTAAACCGCGCTCTGATACCACTTAATAATGTAACACCCCCTGACCCGACCCGTCTGAATCGACCTAGGGAGCGTTACCGGGTTTTCAAAACTTTACTTAATTCTGTTTATAATTTGAAAATCAAATAAATTGTATTTTTAAAAATGTTTTTCTAGTGAGCCCATTAAAATCATATTTCAAAAATTTCGGCAGAGTTTCCTCTATTTTTCTGATTTCCCAAAACCTGTTTCAAATAAAAACTCAATTCAAATAAAATCAACAACAACACTTTAAATATCTTTTCATTCAAATGCGCATTCTACCGTTTAGTGCGACTTCCAAACATATTCAAATAAAAACAGTTAATAATTCAATATTTATAAATCTTTGAAAATGAAAAACAGAAAATATAAATCAATTATTTACAAAACATAAATATATATATCACAATTACAGATTTTCTGTATATGCATGCGTACTAAATATAGTATACAAAACTATATATAACTACCACAGAAATGTAACTCTGCTCCTCTGTCTGCAGCTACTCCTCTTCAGTCTTGTCCTTCCTGGGTATCCCTGTTACCTACGGGCGATAAAAGTCGACGCGCTAAGCATATAGCTTAGTGGGTGTACATTAAACTCATTTATCAAAAATCATAAATAACTTTTCATAATAAAAATATCACGATATGATCATATAAAAACATGTTATGATTCAAATCAAACACGGAAATAAATCATATAAAATGTTATAAATTCATATAATAAACCATACGAAACCGAATAATAATTTATTTTATAATCATTTCTTTTCAAATCAATCTCAATTCTGGCCCTCTGGAATACTCAACATAAACCAAGATTGGAATATGGGTTGTTCGACCTCAGTGGCTATCTGTCGAACATAACTCCCATCCTAGGACGAATCCTAAGGGTGGTACATCTCTCCCTACTCTATGACCGAGTGTTCGGAACCTAGAGAGGTACATATCTCCCTATCCCAGGACGAATCCTTAGAAAGGTACGTGTCTTCCTACCCCAAGACGAATCCGTGAAGAGGTACGTGTCTCCCTATCCCTGGACGAATCCATGAGGAGGCACATAATAAATCATCAATATCAATATCAATATCGGTGCAGTACTGCTAAATAAACCCAGCTGGTATACCAACCTCCAATATCTATTTCTATGTCTAAGTATCATAGGGCCGTTTCACAATATTATATACTCAATTTTCTTTTCAACTAACATTCATCAATTCAATAATACTAATATTCATAAAACAATAGTCATAACGTATTCGAAATCATTCAATATCGCAAATCCATGATACTTTTCAAAATCGAAAATAAATTCAAATCAAATCGTATAAAGAAATTCATAATATTTAGATTAAAACATCCCTTTCTTTCGAATTTCAACATAATCGAAATACGATCGAATCAAAATATTTAAATAAAGAAACGTATAAACATATATTTACCAAAATACTCGAAACTCTCATATTCAAATCAAAAACACAAAATAAAATCACAAGGGTTTCGAAAAGGAGTGTACACCAACCTGGATACCGTTTCTATACCTTTTTTCCTTCTGGGTTTTCCCTTTTTCCTTTCTCTTTCTTCTTCTCTTTTCCTTTTCCTTTCTCCTTTCTTCTTCCTCTTCTCTTCCTCTCTTTTCTTTCTTTCTTTTTCTCTACCGTTTTCCTTCTTCTTCTTTTCTGCTTGGCTTCATCGAGAAGCTTTCTCCACCACCTTATTTTTTTTATATAAATTCGGTCATCGCGACCTGTGGTCGCGCCACCTGGTCACGGTACTCACTGGAGAAGTTCCACCGCTTTCATCGTGAGCAACCATCGCGGTAACCTGGTCGCGTTGGTGGTCGCGTTCAATTATTATGTTGTATAGCAAGGATTTACTACTGAGAGTCTTATTACTTAATATGTCAGACTTGGACTTTATAGTTGTTGTAGATAGTTTCTCGGTTGACATATGCCATATTAGTTTACTATTGGAATATAATAAGGTTCACTTAGAATTTTGCAAAGAATTATTTCTTACACCTCCACCAAGAGCTTTGCTAAATAATTCGTCGAGTGTTCTCTCCATTGTAAAGTGAGAGAACTATAGAGCTTCCCTACGAGAGGGGTCACAGTTGGTCGTGGTATTGTCCTATCGACATTAATTAAGCTTTTAAAACCGTAATTAATGCAAGTGTCGTTCCATAAATGCGGACATGTCACAATAAATACTGATGTGCTCGGGCCATTTAATCTTTGACACACGTCTACAAATCCCAGCCAATTACCTTGATTTCCTTAATAATTGTAGGAATTTGACGTGAAGAGCGTAAGCGGGCGATGATGCTCTCCAGCCAATTACCTTACTAATGACATAAGCCCTTCAGCTCGATATCTCTTCTAGTTAAATAATCTACCCATCCCTATAAATAGGAAGGAGTGCCAAGAATAAGGTAAGACAATTTAACTAGCCAAAACCATGCATCTCATACTTTAGACTTTCTCTCTTTAAAATTATTAATTGACTTGATTGTTGAATTATAAATGTTGATAATCAATTGACATTCTTAACAAATTTCTCTCTATTTTTAGGTTAGCCATCGATCTTGACACCTGCAAATTAGAGGTAGCTTTTACTATTCGAGAGAGCTTTCACCACTGCGACGAACCTGTTGACGGCTCAAACCTCCTAATTAATGAATTTTTTTAAAATATTTTTTATTTTTAATTATATATATCATTTGGACGATTTAACTTAATTGTTAGTCAAATTTTAATTGCTAGGCAGATTTTAGTACACATAAACTATATAACAAATGATTGATTTAATAAGATCATTAAGAGTTACGCATGCCTATTAATTATAGTAAACAAAAACGTTGGAAAAAGATAGTTAAAAATTAAGAACACCGTATGATGTAGAATAAAATCCCAATGAGAAATTACTTAAAAATGTTATTTAAAATAAAAATGATCTAACTGATTAGTAAACCAGAGTTGGTGGCTTGGTGCCACTTGTCAATAAAGACATTTTCTATCTCTCTCTCTCTCTCTGGATTTTTCCTTGACGACTCCAAAATAATAAACGGCCTCTAAAGTCTAAATTCTGAACTATATATTTAAAGTAATTAATATAAATAAGCACTCTCGCATTGGCTTAGGGTTTCTCTTCTCTCTCCTTCCCTCGCTCACACACACACTCACTCTCTCTCTCTCTCTGAGTCAAAAGGGATCGGACACTATCAGGTACTTTCTTGTTTCTTCGCTCCAACTAAAACTCAACTAGATTTTACTTACTATGCCTTTAAACTCTATCTATAGCTCCAGCAACATTTGCTTCTCTTTTTTTTTTGGGGTCACAATACATTGAAATTCTGATTTTAATCATTTCTTCATTTTTTACTATATCTATATTTATCTATATTCTTCATATTCATTGTTGCTGATTGTATCATATCGTTTGTTTAGCTATGCTTGAAATGATCTAATTATCTGTTTTTCCTTTTGTGTTGTATGCAGCATTTAAGTGCTTTTCAAAAACTTATTCAAACTTGAAAGCCAATTTGTTAATTGTTCTTGTTTTGGTTTAGAATTTCGAAAAGCTGTGTATTCTTTTTGTTGCCTAAAATGGGTACTAGTTTCGTTAGTATTAGTATTTGGTTTCTTTGGGCTGTCAAATGACGTTGAATTGAATGCAGTTTCGTTATGTATGAGCAGGATTTTGTTGTGCTTCCTTTGATTGTAAATGTTTGTTGCTTTGTTCCGTGTTTCACGGGCGTGGACATTGGGAATTAGCTAAATTATTTAATGCTTTAGTTGAGCAGGGGAGGATTGCGAGGAGGATAATATTGTAATTATGATATTTCTTTGTGCTGCCAAGTGATGTTGAATTGAATGCGGTACTGTTATGTATGAGCAGGATTATGTTGTGTTTCCTTTGATTGCAAATGTTGTTGCTGTGTTCCGTGTTCCGCGGACAAGGACCTTCATTTAATGCTTTAGTTGAGCAGGGGAGCATTGCGAGGAGGATAATATTGTAATTGTGATATTTATTGTTTTTTGATATTGGACCTGACTTTGCAAAGGCAATAACAGGTATGCCCAATATGGATACGGGGAATTCTGACTTGTCTAGAGCTGAAGAACTTAAAAACCTTGCTAATGAAGCTTTCAAAGGTACCGATTTATGTACCATATCTTACTTTAAGCAATCGATTGTCATCTCAATAATGTGACTTTGTTGAGTAATGACTTTATATAATAAAATCATTTGTTTGACTTGGATTTTTTTATCAACAGCACTTTTAGCCTTCAACTTTTTTATTTTCATTTTCTTTCCATCATAAAATCTCCACCTTTGACATAATTTAGGCCTTTCTATTGCTATCAACTGCAAGTTCAACTGTGTTAATGCTGCTGGTTAACTTTGCAGCTCACAAATACGCCCAAGCTATTGATCTGTACTCGCAAGCAATTGAGTTGAACGGTCAGAATGCTGTGTACTGGGCAAACCGTTCATTTGCCCACACTAAGTTGGAGGAATACGGTAGTGCCATACAGGATGCTTCAAAGGCTATTGAAGTTGATCCCAATTATTCGAAGGCATGCTTCAGATTCTGGGGTCTTTCTAATTCCTCTTTATCTATTTTTATTGATCTGATAATTCTCTGAATACAGGGTTATTATCGGCGAGGTGCTGCTTACCTTGCCATGGGAAAATTTAAAGATGCACTTAAGGATTTCCAGCAGGTATTTTTTCAACAAGGTTTCTTCTTTATACGAAATATGGTCCTTTCTTTCTAATTATTGTTTAAGTTTTGGACATTTGGAATTTTTGAGCTACCAATATTTTTGTAATTTTGACGAAACTGATTTTTTCCCCCTTTTCTAAGTTTGATGTAAAAACGTTTGAGTAAAATTCATCAAAACTTGCCTACACCATTTCAAGGCCAAAATGTGTCCTTCTGCCTAAATATTGGACTTTTAACATTAATTTGGACGGTTTTTCTTGTCTGTGCAATTTAGTACAGCAACTATCATTTGTGTTGTGTCGATAGATATTGCTCATTTTCCATATATTTGTTCCTAGGTAAAAAAACTCTCTCCAAATGATCTTGACTCTGCCAAGAAATTGAAGGAATGTGAAAAGGCAGTGAAGAAACTAAAATTTGAAGAAGCAATTGCTGTACCGGAGTCCAAAAGGGAGTCAGTAGCTGATTCCATTGATTACCGTGCCATAGGTACTTGTTACTTTCTTTTACCCAGATCCCTTGTTTTTAGTAACTATTAATCTTCTGATTTTCCTATTCCATCATTTTCTGGATTCTGAATTGTTAACATGTCTGTCTACCGTGAATCGTCATTTGCATGCTGTTGTAAAGTCTCTAATTAGAAAAAGGAAAAAAAGAAAAAGAAAGAAAGAATGCTGTTGTGAAGTCCATCAGATCGCTGCTATATGCTCTTGGTAGGTTTTTCATTATGACAGTGTGGTAAAAAAGAACAGCATCATGTGAGAGGTATATGCAAAGAAATATGAGAGAATATGACTATTGGGGACCTTGTTCTCTTTGATAGGAAAATTCGTTAACCTTAACTTTAATTTTCTTGTCACTATAAATGTCGATCATCAGTGAGGCAATTCATGAAGATATTAAATTTTGTTTCATGGCCATTTCATTCACACTAATTGTTTTTTTTAGTAAAGTTGTTAAATCCTTAATACAGCGGTGAACTTAGTTGCTGCATGTTTTGCCTTTAAGCTTTTATTCCTTCACAAAATTTTCTTCATTGATTTTAATGAATACTGCAACCTTTTTTGCTGCAATAGATTTTTAAACATGTGGTGTTGTTCTAAGAAATAGATTTTTCATTGTCTGAACCTATGACTAAACTTGAAGAATTGCAATCCCTTGTGAACATGGTAATATATGAGCGTTTGAAGGATATATTTTTCAGGAAGTGGGGAAATATATTGAACATCATGTATATAATGAGCCATTAGTTGGCTAAGAATAAGCTGAATGGCTTTCAAATTTCCAAATGTATGGTGGGCTGCATGCTGCCATGAAAACTCAATCTGCATACATTAGTTACCCATGTCAGTGGTTAAAATATGGCGGTACTGGGGGCAAACATTGTGATGGTTGTATACTGCTGTAGTAGTGGTAGTAATGGCATTGGGTCGACAGCAGCAAAGATATGTTGGATTGTGCCATTTGAACTCTCAACAACGTGTCCTTCGAGCTGTTTCACTTAAAAAAATCTTGTAATTCCAATTTATTTCTTAAAAGTTGATGGATATTGATCAAAATTCTTGATTTCATGCCAGTTTCAGTTTGCGGCTTTGTTAGTTAGACTTTCACTTATTAGCTGGACCTCACGATTAATGAGTTTAAGCTAGTTTTAAATGTCAGATCTTTTCACCCCCTAACATTGTTTAGGTTGGTCCTAATTTTCAGGCTTGTTTGAATCAAAGTGTATTCATTTTCATTAACTAATTTTTACTAGATTAATAAGTATTAGTTTTATGATGTTTTTAATATATTCTAATAATAGGGATGAGCCCCAGTTCATCATCTGTGCCCACCCAAGCGGCCATAGTGGCAGTGACGGCAGCAATTGTGGCAGTGATGGTGATGGTGGGGCTGACAGTAGCCACAATGTTGGCAGGAATAGTGGTGGCAGTGCTGGTGGTCCTAGGGGCATGTTGGTGGGGTGGCTGCAATGGTAGTGGTGTCTTTTCAAAGAGTCGAAAACTTGAACTAGGTTTGAGCTCAGAGTTAATAAATATTGAACTACAGTCAGCCAATTTCATAATTTTCAGAAGTAAAAGAGAAACCTTGATTCTTAATAAGTAGTTTCTTCATTTTAAATTGAACATTTGCTTCACTATAACAATGCAGTATTGATCCTTCTTCCAAATTTTCCCCCTTACACTGTCAAGCGCAATGTGTTTTGCACATTGCAGTGGTGATATAACAAAGATTTTTAAATAGAATTGTGAATGAGATAATGAGTCAATTGGGAAATGTTTTCTCTTGTCATGACATGGTTCTGTCCCTTAAATTAGTTTGGGTGAATACTTGCATTAGTTGAATCCTCGATAATTGCCTTTCCATTGTATGAATTTTACGCAATCAACTTGTTATTTTTCTACTTATTGCACGATGAGTGCACATGGGACATGGTTGCCAATCATTTGATTTGATATCATTTTAATTAGTATATTTTGGGCAGCTGATGCAAGTAATTGGGATTTAGGCTCTTATGTATTAATTTTGCTTTGTGTCTTCATTTATTATGACTTTGCTATGCATTGTACACTCTGTACATTTTGTCTCTGCTTGATGCTTTGGTGACATAATCATGTAGGCTTTGATTATTCACTTTGACGAATTATGGTCTGAAAATTCTTTAATTTCAGCTGATGGTTTCTTAAATAGGTCAGTTAGTTGTGGCCTCAAACTTTTAGGCACGAGCCTCAATCTTGTTAGGATTATTTGATTGTTGCCTCCATTTTTTCCCTGAATGTATGTAGTTACTTTTGTTACTAACTATGGAAAAAACTTTGTAAGATGTTTGAGCCAATATTGATGACATTGCATTTCTGGTTTTTAGAGGTGGAACCACAATATTTGGGGGCAAGGATAGAGGGAGATGTTATTACTTTGGAGTTTGTGAAGAAAATGATGGATGATTTCACGAACCAGAAGTGCTTACACAAACGGTATGCTTAGCAAGCATAGTTATTCATTAAATGATATAATTATAGTTTCGTTTCAAAGAAAAATATATGATACAATCATAGTGTTATTCATTAAATGATATTCAATCTAATTTTTCACTTCGAATGCTATACCATTTTTGTAGGTATGCATACCAGATTGTCTTACAAATGAGAGAAATGTTGCGGGCTTTGCCTTCGCTTGTTGATATAAAGATTCCCGACGGCAATCATTTTACAGTCTGTGGTGATGTACATGGTCAGGTAATTGCTTGGTTAGGCACTCTTAAAATGTTGGATTGAGGCCTTGCTTTTACATGAGTATAAAGATGATGATATGACACCTTAATTGATGGAAAGTGGCAATCTGCACCAACTTGTTGCCTACTTGGTCAAATAATAATTTGTAAAGTTTTCAGTGTACTTGAGCTATTAGTTACATGAAACTCTTTTAGAAATTTTGTTGAAATGTAGAGGAAAAAATATATGGATCATGCATTATAATTCTCTGGTAAAATAGTGTCAAGTGATGTTATTGGGTTTCCACGATGAATTTAGCTAGAGGTTATGGAAACATTTCTTAAATAAAGAAATTAACACAAGTTTATTGGCTGAAACTTGCTACGCTTTTGTACTTTTTCTTGAAGATTGATGATGTGATTCTCTGCTTTTAGATTGTGGACTATCTGATATGTGTCGTATATGTAATTTACAATGTTGCTTTCCACATTCTATATTGTAGTCTTCTGCTCGTGTAAATGTTCAAAAGTATGGTTTTTGTCCATTTTCGATCTATTACAATTTTATTGATTTGGCAGCTTATTGCAAAGCGTAGATATCTTGCTTTTTCGTACTTCCTAATCTAGGTTGTATTAATGTTGCTGATCCCAGAAAACTTCTTCTTGCTTCAAATTATTGATAACTGGTTGTTATTATCTTGTTTCCTTCTTTATAGCCTGTGATACTATATTTCTGGTGCTTGCAGTTCTATGATCTATTAAATATTTTTGAGCTTAATGGGCTTCCTTCAGAAGAGAATCCATATCTGTTTAATGGTGATTTCGTGGATAGGGGATCATTTTCTGTGGAGGTCATCCTCACATTATTTGCTTTTAAGTGCATGGCTCCTTCAGGTAAACCCTCTCTAGTTCTTGTGCTTCCAACTTTTGCATTTACAGTGACAGTCCGGTGTATAACAGATTTAAATTGTGATTTCTTGTGATAGCATTATAAATTATCCATGTTATTGTTGCAATTTAGAGGTCTTGTCCATGCACGTTTAAATTCTCAAGATATCTTGCTGGTATAATGTTTTAATTTCCTATCTGATCTCATTTGCTTCTTAAATCTCATCGGAATAGCAATGTTCATCTAGAGCTTTGTTGGATGATCTCTTTAACGTGTGATGTTAATGGCTGTATTCTTTTTTCCTTTTGTTAATATTTTTATTCTCTTCATGTGCGGTGTTCAATTTGAGTGGTAGAACTCTGTTTATATATTATGCTTAGTTCAGCACTAATTGTGTTTGTTATTATATACTTTCATTATTTTGGTTGCTGATGTGTTTCAGTAGGTCCATTTTTCTTGATGTATAATATTACCTGCTTGGAAAATTTTCAGCTATATATCTTTCCAGAGGAAATCATGAGAGCAAGAGCATGAACAAAATATATGGTTTTGAGGGCGAGGTCCGCTCCAAGTTAAGCGAAACATTTGTGGAACTCTTTGCAGAAGTGTTCTGTTGTTTACCATTGGCTCATGTCCTGAACGAAAAGGTTTTTGTAGTTCATGGAGGTCTTTTCAGTGTTGATGGGGTAAAACTATCTGATATTAAGGCAATTGATCGGTTTTGCGAGCCTCCTGAAGAAGGTACATGGCATAGTTTTTGAATGTTGAATAAATTTAATTCCACGGCGCTCTCATGCATATATTTAGCCATCGAAGGTCTTTTATACCCAACTCATTGTATTCTTTGTTGGTGATTAAAGTAAGAATGATTTTCCTATTTAGTCATCAAATGTAGAGTTTTGAAGAGAAAAACCGCCTATATTGTATAATGAAAAATGGTCTGTTGTTTATGACTCTCATCCGTTACATGTGAAGAAATTCATGTTTCTTCTTTTGAGCAGATATAATCAGTTGGTAAGTAACAAGACGTCATTATCAGATTTTCCTACAGACACGGACATATCATTAAATAGTATTTTCTTTTCCTCAAATATTTGAGTTCCTTTTTCTCGTGATTCTCATTTGTCACTTATCTTCATTAGGATTGATGTGTGAAATTCTGTGGAGTGATCCACAGCCTTTACCTGGAAGAGGTCCTAGCAAGCGAGGAGTGGGTCTTTCTTTTGGTGGAGACGTAACAAAAAGATTTTTGCAGGATAACAATCTAGGTAATCTTTTACTATTGTCAGTGCTTTTATCTTTCCATGTCAGTGGCTTCTTACACATGACTCGGTTGACAGATTTAGTTGTGCGATCTCACGAAGTAAAGGATGAAGGTTATGAGATTGAGCATGATGGTAAACTTATTACTGTATTTTCTGCGCCAAATTACTGTGATCAGGTATTTTATCACAATGACTAACTATGATGTTGTTCTTCTATCATCTCAGTAACTTGTGATGAATTCTTATGTTTAAATTGGGAACTAGGCGCACATAGAAACATATGGATATGGTGAAAACGTATGGGAGAAGTATTTGAGTATTATTTGGATATTCCTTTTGATGATTTATTGGATGTAGCTTTTGTATCAGTGTGGCAATACTGTTATAACAACATGCTGTCAAACTAATCATTAGCATGTTTGGGTGTCGTACTTACATTCTTCCTTCTGTTTTTGTGTTTCTCATTGTACGTAAATTGAATGTCGCAGATGGGTAACAAGGGTGCTTTTATTCGATTCGAAGCCCCAGACATGAAGCCAAATATTGTTACATTTGCAGCTGTGGTCAGTAGCTTTTATTATTTGAATTGTTGTTCTGCCTTTTCAATTTTCCTCTTCTCATTTCTTCTCGTTTCAATTTTCTTTAAATTTGCAGCCTCACCCTGATGTGAAGCCGATGGCATACGCGAACAATTTCCTCAGAATGTTCTCCTAAATTATAAAATGTTACTGGAATCCTTTGTATGAATTTCACAATACAGTTTCTGGCAGCAGGAGCAAGTGCATATACATCATGTTGTCAACTGCAGCTTTGTTTAGAATTTTTTTTTCTTTTTAATTTTAATTTTTTGGGTTCTGTTTCCCTGTTAAAGGAAAAATATATTTTTTTGTACTTGATACATAAATTTCTGAAATTTTAAGTCTTGTCTAAAAGTTAACATTAGATTATTAATTTAAAGTGTGTGCATTTTGAAAGGCTTATAAATTGGGTGAATCATGCTTGCATTTGGTCAAAAATATTATGAACTCTTTTTCCTTTTGGAAACATAGCACTCGAATTATGTTGGAACATGGGGAATTTGGTGCATATCGTGGAGTAAATTATAGAATTAGTGTCTTTTTAACAAAAAAAATTCTTTTGTTATCATTTTTTTTTATTAAAGGTGGGTATAATTAGGAAGGTGTGATAATTCTTATTCTTCTCTTTCCTCTCTGACAGAGTGTTTTTCAGAGTATGGAAAGTAGAAGCAGACCTCGCACCTTGTGTGCGTAGACCTCACTCTATTTTGAGTGCTTTTTCAGCGCTCTTTTTCTTTCTTTTTGCTTTCTGCTACTGCTTTTTGCCTTTTCTGATCTTTGCCAGTTTTTTTCTATTTTTGGTTTTCCTCTTGACTGGTTTTTTTTATGGATCCTGAGGAGATCTCAAGATGATGTGCGAAGCTTTCGTTGACTGAGGATGATGGGCCGATTGCTCAAATTGGTGTGGATCTTCAGGAACAGGTATGAGAAAGCTCTCCCTTAGGTTGATAGGAAAAGTCTTTGCAAACAGGGAGATCAATAGAGAAGCTTTCAAATTTTTCATTCCTTTAGTTTGGAGAACTACTAAAGAGGTGGAGGTTGAAGCGGTAGGGGTTAATTTGTTTGTCTTTAGGTTTGGTTGTCTATGGGATCGGAAACATATTTTGGAGGGTGGGCCTTGGTCGTTTGACAAGCATCTGTTCATTTTGAAAGAAGCTGATGGTTTAGGAAGAGTTGTGGATTAGGAATTTAGATTTGTGTCTTTTTGGGTCCAGGTCTATAACCTTTCTCTTATTTGTATGAATCGGGATATTGGGATGGTTTGGGGTAATATGATTGGTGAAGTTACGAATATTGATGCTGGAGACAGTGGGGATTGCTTAGGTAAATTTGTTAGGGTGAGGGTCATGATAGATGTGACTAAGCCATTGAAAAGATGGCTTAGGATGAAGCTAGGGAAGGGTGGTGAGGAGTACTCGACGTTATTGTGTTATGAAAGACTTCCCCTAATTGTGTTTCTTATGGAGATTAGGTTGGATAGTAGGTGTTCTGGTAGAATTCGTCAAGGTTTGGGTTTTGAGAACTGTTTTGTGGTTGATAGAATCGGTGTTGGTGGGGACCTTATGTTGTTATGGAAGAGTAGCATTGAGGTGATAGTTCAGTCTTTTACAAAGGGCCACATTAATGCTCTTGTAAAAGATTTAGATGGTATTCGGTGGAGGTTTACGCGCTTCTATGGGGATCCTAAGAGGGAGTTGAGATTTCATTCTTGGAATCTTCTTAGTAGGCTTGGGGGTGCGTGTAGGCTTCCTTGGGTGGTGGGAGGTGATTTCAATGACATTTTGTGTGATGAGGAAAAGGTAGGGGGTTTGGTTAGTCATTCTGTTATAGATCGGTTTAGAGATGCTATGGATGGTTGTAATTTGATAGATTTTTGTGTATTTTGGATTGGAGATGTCTGTTTTCTCAAGCAGCAGTCAAACAAATAGATCATTGGGGTTCAGATCATAAGTCCATTTTGTTGGAAAGCATTTTTAAAGGTAGCAGCTCGCAAAGGTAGAATAGGGGCGCTGGAACATTAGGTTTCACTTTGAGGAGGCCTGGGTGGAGAAAGGTGAGTGTTTGGCTGTGGTGGAAAAGGTGTGGAAGATGGGGGCTGGGATAGATGCAGTTTCTTCTTTGACCAGTAGTGTGGGATCAGTGGCTGCTGGGCTTGGGGAGTGGTATCGTGCGAATAAGCGTATGCAGGCGAGGGAGCTGCCAGATTTGAAAAAGGAGCTTGCTGATTTGTATGAGGCGGGGGCTGGGAGGTCAGATTATAACATAATTAAATTTGTAGAAGATAGAATTGATGAGGTGTTGGCTAAGCAGGAGGTTCTGTGGAGACAAAGCTCCAGGGCCTTGTGGTTAAAAGCGGGGGACAATAACACAAAAAAAAATTCATGCTAAAGCTTCCCAAAGGAGGAATAGAATCATCGGGCTTATGAACAGTGTTGGGATTTGGATGGAGAATGTGGAAGATATTGAGGATGTCATCCCTGATTTCTATAGTCAGCTGCTGAAATCTAACTCTTTTCCTATTTCTTTGATTGATGATGTTGTGTGGGTGGTGGATAGGGAGGTTTTAGATCAGATGAATGATTTTCTTACTGCTCGATTCATAGCTGATGAGGTTTTCAAAGCTTTGAAGCAAATGCCACCGGCTAAGTCTCCTAGCCCAGTTGGTCTCCCTGCTAGGGATGGCCGCGGTTCCAGAACCGGTAGTTCCGGTTCTAGAATTGCTAGTGCCGGTTTTTTAGGGAGGAGAATCAAAATCGCAACCGGGGGGTATTGGTTCCGATTTCAAAATCGAAAAGGAACCGCCAGTTCCGGTTCTTGGAATCAGCGGTTCCTCTGCCGGTTTTTGGAACCGAAATCGGCCTCTTAATTTTTTTAAAAAAATTTTTGAAATAATTTGAAAATAAAAATAATGTTAAAAAATTAAAAGTGGGTTGCACTTGCACTTAATTTGAAATAAAATTGTAAAAAAATAATAAAATTATAATAAATTTCAATAAATAAATAAAAAATTTAGATTTGCACTTAATTTTACCTCAATTACGCTATCTATGTATTCTCTAGGAGGAATCAAAGCCCTACGTAGTTCTTTTACCTTTTATTTATCTTAGTGTGATCAATCGTCACTCGCACATTCGGTGACCGTTGTATCGTCGTTGGTGTTAAAGAAGTTGTCGTCTGATGGTCCGTCCATTTCCTGCTGCTTGTATGAAGCCTTGATCCAGTCGTCAATTTAGACCTGGCTCTGAAGTGAGTCTGGACTCATCAACGATCGTCTCTCGTCGAGAATATTGCTGCATGCACTAAATTATTGTTCCACTGTCACGGTCGAGACAAAGGGTTCCAAAAATTTGTTTTACAATGATGGCCAAAATTGGAAAGTATTTGGTGATCCTTCCACCAGTGTTGAAGGTTAAAGTTGTTGTCATCCACAAACTCAAATGAGATGTTTAAGTAAACATCAACCTCTGAAATAAAGGTGCATGAAGACGTAACCCCCGTTTTCTTTAATTTTAAGACAACAGACTTGACCCTAACTTTCTTAATGTAGAAGGAATACTATATTAAAAACCGCTTATATCCAGCTGCTGAACAATAATGTTCAGCGATGGACCTTATATAGAACAGTATTCATCATACAGTTCACAAAATAAATCCTAACATTATTAAACAAACATTAATTTCTATATCAGTTATACTTAAACATTGATAATAAATAGTATAATATTCAAATAAATTATTAAATTTATACCTATGGTCAAAAACTGAAATAATTACATAAATAATAGGAATCTTCCTATAATAATTTAACCATTTTAATTTCATTGCATTAACATATTCAATTAAAGATGGTTGTTGTGCACACTCATTAAGTGCACCAACAATATTAATGGCTTCTATAAAAAATAAATGTGCTGTATGATAATATATACCGGATAAATTATTAGTTGTATCATTAAAAACTTTTAATAATTCACAATTTTTTGTACAAACATCCCAATGTTGAGCATACAAATTAATACTACTAATATTATATTGCATAAAACGAACAATTAATTATCTATATTCATAACTTTTACAAAGCAATTTATAAGTGGGTGAATTGCACTAAGATACCCTGAGTTTACTCATAATTGTACGAATAATGTCGGTTTTACTTTTATTACATTCAAGTACTTTTGATCATGTTGACCGCCGTTAATTTATCAATATACTTAACAGTTTAAAGGTAATTTGGTCATTTTATACCTAAAATTTTTAAAAAAATTAAAAAAATCAGCCTAACCAATAAAAATTGGCCACATCATTTTTTAAATTAATTTTAAAAAATAAAAAAATATTTTAAAATGGTTGAAATCTGGAAACCAGATCTCTTCCTTTAATTGAAAAAAAAAAAAAAAACAAATTGCTTCTCCAGATTCAATATGTTTCTCTTTCGTCTTACACTTCTTGTTCTTACATCTCTCTCTCTCTCAGATCTTCACAACTTCTTGTTTTTCATCTCCATCACAGCCACAATATATATATATATAAAAGCTTCATCAGATGGAGCAGATTTGCTCAATTTGATGGAGCATTGACTCCATCGCATAGAGTTACGATGGAGTTGAAGGCGAATCTTTGTCTCCATCGGTCTTCGTCTCCATCGCAAAGACGAACTCGTCTGCGATAGAGACGAAGAGTTCGTCTCGTCTCTGTGAACTCTTCGTCTCCATCGCAGAGACGAAGATGAACTCTTTGTCTGCGATTGAGACGAAGAGGAAGGCGGAGATATCTGAAAAGACAAAGACAGAGATATATGGAGAGACAAAGACGCAGATGACAGCAGCTGCAATTTTTATTTTTTATTTTTTGGATTTCCTCGAAGTTCTCTGGAAATCTCCATTTTGTTTTTCAATTGGTAAATGTTAAAATTTACATGAAATTCGTTGTTGAAGAGTGATTATTTGGTGTGGATTTTGATTTTATAAGAGAATGAAATTGTTGGGATTTTTGGTTGAAGTTGAAGATGTTGAATTGAGATTTTTTTATTGAAGTTGAAGATGTTGAGGATTTTGATTTTGTAAGAGAAGAAAAAAATTGTGGAGATTTGTATGTTGAATGTTGAAGGTTGAAGATAATTTTTTTTTTTAAAAAAAAAAATTTTGTTATAATTATTAAATTTTTTTGTTGTGGATTTTGATTTTGTAAGAGAATGAAATTGTTGGGATTTTTTGTTTAAGTTAAATATGTTGAATTATGTTGAGGATTTTAATTTTGTCAGAGAAGAAAAAAATTGTGGAGATTTATATGTTGAAGGTTGAAGATGAACCTTTTTTTTTTTTTTTTAAATTTTATTATAATTATGAAATTTTTATAATAACTAAAAAAATTAAAATTTGAATAGTGTAAGGATAAAGTGGTCTTTTACCCATTTTACGTTAAAACCACCGTTAAGTTAACTTGGTCAGCGCGGTCAAAGGTATTTCAGTGTAATAAAAGCAAAACTGGCATTATACGTGCAATTATGAGTAAACTCAGGGTATCTTAGTGTAATTCGCTATTTATAAGTGGAGTTCCAACGAGTTAGAACATCACTGAAAAATCTAATGTAATGCTTTCTATGAGATTTGCAGAACCTAGCCCATTGTTTCATGATGCTAGAATGTTTACACAAAAAATAAAGAGTATCTCTAATTGGTTTAATATAATGTTATAGTGTTTGCAAATTATTTTGTACATATAAATTTAAAATATGGCAAACACGTCTTTGATGAAAAAATCTGCCATCAAAATAGGAGTTACACATTTCTAATAATTGTGGAACAGACGCAGTATTGTTTGCAGCGTTGTCAAAACCAATTGCAAAAATTTTGTTTTCAATATAATATTCTTTAAAAATAATTTTTATCAATTTATATATATTGTCTGTAGTATAGGAGTCATCAAAAACTCTAAATGCAAGAATTCGTTTCTGCAACTCCCATGCATCATCAATATAATGACATGTGAGTCCATATGAATGTTTTTGTCAATGATTACTTGTTATGTCTTTTTGTACCCGTAAGTGTACGAGGTCGACACAAGTAATATACTGAGAGTAAGTTTATCGTCTCCACATGGATATTTAGAGGTTGAGTACTAAAATCAATTAAGCCTATAACTATTTAGAAAACTAGAATGTTTATAAGAAGAGAATTAACGATGTAAATAACATAAACATAAAAACAAGCAAAAGTGGGATAACACGAACCAATGTGAGATATTAGTTAGGGTATTTGAATTCGTCTATTCCATCCAATTGAGTTTAATGAAAGCACATTATTGCAATTTAATTATCAATGTTGATGAGCGTGTTTATCTAATTTATCCAAAATTCTCTCTCAAGATAAATCGGACCTATTACCACATACACTAATATCCTATCTCTCGATGGATATCCAAGTGCATAAAAATGCATTAATCACAATAAACACCTTATATGATCACACAAGTAAATTAGCATATATCTATCTAATTTTACCTATGGCGAACATTACATCGAGCACGTTGTGGGCGTCACCTCTCGGTTCATAACACACAACCATAAAATCAACTAAATGCAGGTTATTACATTTAGAAGCATTAAGATTAATAACATCACTCAACAGATAATAATCAATCACAATAAATTAAACAATCAATTTATTCAACTATCAAGAAAAAGGATCCATCAAAACTCTAGCTTATATGTTTAAGTCATAATTAAGAAATTACAACTAAATATGTTTAACAATGATAAAAGAGAGATACAAGAATGAAAATCAAAGAAGGAAAAGGGATAGAAAAACTCCTGAAATGTATGAACTCTCGTCCTCTTCCAATTGTGACTTCTTCTAACTTTCACTTTTTCCAAAATCCAAGCTTGGTGTTGAGAAGATGTAACACCCCCTAACCTGACCCGACTGGATCGACCTAGGGAGCTACCGGGTTTTCAAAACTTTTCTTGACTCACTTTATAATTTGAAAACCAAATAATTTATAATTTAAAATCCTTTTTCATAGTGAGTCCACTCAAATCCATTTTAAAATTTTTAACAGAGTTTCCTCTGTTTTTTTTTATTTTTCAAAACCTGTTTCCAACAAAAGTTCAGACAATATATATTTTCAACACTTTCAATTCATTTATCAATTAATTGTGCACCCTGTCGTATAGTGCGACTTTCCAAACATTTTCAAATAAAACATATATAATTAATATTTACAAACCTTTGAAAATAAAAACCATTAAACAACTATTTACAAAACATATATAAATATCGAATTTACAGACTTCTGTATATGCATGCTTAACTGAATATAATATACAAAACCGTATAACGACCCAATCAATATGGTGACTCTTAATTCTTCAATCTGCAGCTACCTCCTCTCTACTCTTTTTCTCCTTCGGTATTCCTGTTACCTACGCGCAATGAAATCAACGCGCTAAGCGTATAGCTTAGTGGGTGTACACTAAACTCATTTATCAAAATCTTAAAATAAATTTCATAATAAAATATCACAAGATTATCGTATAAAAACATGTCATTATTCAACTCAATTACTGAAATAAATCATATGAAATTAATTTAATACAAGCAACTAAATTAAGTTAATAATTCGTACGAAATCGAGTTCTCAATTCTTTTATAATCATTTTATTCAATTCATTCTCAATCCTGGTACTTTGGTATACCCAACATAATTTCAGGATTGGAATATAGGTCGTTCGACCTCAGTGGCTATCTGTCTAACATAACTCCCAATCCTAGGACCGGCACTTGGGGTCTGTTCAATCCAAGGGTGGTGCATATAACTCCCTACCCTAGGACCGAGTGTTCGGTGTCCTAGAGAGGTACATAACTCCCTATCCCAGGACGAATCCTTAGGGAGGTACATAATCACGATCAATAACAATATCGGTGCAATACTGCTGAAATAACCCAGCTGGTATACCAACCTCCTATATCCATTTTCTATGTTCAAGTATCCTAGGGCCGTTTCCATTCATAATCGCTATTCATTAAAAGCCATATCAAACATTCCATTTCTTTTAGAATCAATAGTTGTAAGTCAAACAATATTTTCAAACGATTGAATAATAAAATTTTCAAACAATGATCGTAATTCAAACAATATTTTCAACAATAAAAAATCGTATTAAGTCAAAATCCACCAATATTTACAAAAATCTCAGATTCAAATCAAAATAGATTCAAAAAGGAGTGTACACCAACCTGAATACCAGTTTTTCCGACTGTTTCTTTTCTGAATTTTCTTTTTCCTTTCCCCTTTTCTTTTTTCCCTCCTCTTTTCCTTTCTTCTTCTTCCTCTTCTCTTATTCTTCTTCTCTTCTTCCTCTTCTCTTCTTCTCTTTCTCTTATCCCTTTCTCTTTCTTTTTCTTTTTCTTTTTCTTCCTCTTCCTTCTTTCTCTCTCTTTTTCTTTTTCTTTTTCTCTCTTTCTCTCTTTTCCCCAGTCTCTCTCTCTATTTCTGTTTTTCTGGATTGCTTCTTCGTGAAGCTTCTCACCGCCTCTTATTTTTTTATAAAAATTCGGTCATCACGACCTGTGGTCGCGCCACCCGGTCGCGTTGCTCACTGGAGTAATTTCACCGCTTTCATCGTGATCAACCATCGCGGTGTCTGGTCGCGTTGCTCACTGCCCAAAATCACCATTTTTTCCGCGAACTGCTGATCGCGATCTCTGGTCGCGGTGACTGGTCGTGGTACTCACTGCCTAAAATCATCATTTTTCACTGCGAGCTGCTTATCGCGATCCCTGGTCGCGGTACTCACTGCTAACTTTTTTTTCTTTTTCCTTCCTGCATTCTTTCCGAACCGTTCCACCTGGTCCACTTGTATACCTAAAAATTTAGTCCAATAACATATTACATTATTTTCATATAATTAACAACACTTTTGGGTATTTTTCATAATTAACGAAAATTACGGATGTTACAGAAGATGACTAAAGGATCGAATCTGCATCCTCTTGTCTCCAAGATGATCTTTTTCTCCCCCTTTGCCACTCGTTTTCTCTCTTGTTCTCCTCTTGGTCGAGTTCTCTAAGTCCCAACTGAACTCCTCTCTCAATTAGTCACGTTTTTCTTTTATAATAGCTCGGATTAGGGCAAATTAAAGCCGCCCGCGACTTGCGCAAGTAACGGGCCAAGTTAAGGGCTAAGTCGCGAGTGCCTCTGTCACTTTTTGCAATACACTGTCGCGACTTGCACAAGTCTCGACCCAAGTCGCAAGTGCCTCGGCGTAGTTTTCCCAAATTGCTTTGCGGCGACTTATGCAAGTAGCAGGCCAAAATGACATAGTTTTGCCCTGAATTCTTCCGACTCTCCAAATGGCCATGTTTACCTGCACGCTCAAGGAAAAGATTAAAAATAACCGATAATTACCTGAAAAAAGAACAAAAGTAGGTAAAAATAGGTAAAGATGAATGCCCATTTTTTATTAAGAAATAGAGCCAACAAATACCCTCAGACCTAACTTTTGCTCGTCCTTGAGCAAAACTGGAACAAAGAAAAATGCAAACAAAAATAAAAAGAAAACTAAAACAAGAAATAAATATAAATAAACAACTAGCTTAAACCATTTTCATAGGTAACACGATGACACTTAGCATATGCCACATGACTTTAAACCCCTAGGTGTCCTTAGTGGATGAGCTATTGTCTCGTGAGGGTTTACCAGCTACGATACCCATAAACACATTTCTGAACATTAAAGAACAATTAATTTGTCAAATAAAACACAATCCATTAAGATAAAAATTAGCAAAAATAATAAGTAAAATTCGAAAGCATCCACTCTCAGATTTTTGCACCACTTGCCACGTACATTCCAACATTCTAAGACTCTTAAAAAGAAAACAATTGTGTTCAAATAATCGAGATAGAATTCTTCTTGACTCTAAACCTCTCAGGATAATTCTCTAGAAAATCGCTCAGAACCTAGGCAACATACTCATCAAACACATGCAGAAGGAATTTATGCTCAAAGAAATATGAATAGACATCACATGTGAAAATCAATTTGAAAAATGCTACTTTTTAAGCACAATGATCTCATTGAAGGGATCGAACATTAAAGACATGATATCAAAATGAAAACCTATAAGCTAAAGCTGGACTCCCCAAAAGATCAGCAGGTCTTAATAAAGGTTATAATGGGTTAATGAAAGAAATGGAAAAAGGGAATGCACAAAGCTCTTGATCAAGTTAAGAGATTACATAGCATTTTCCAGAACAAGGAAAAAATCTTTTTTTTTTTCTTCTCTTATGCACACACGACTTTGCACAATTCCCTTCTTTTATTTATCTGATTTTTTTTTTTCGCAATCACAATAATAGTAATATTTACCTTGGCATATTTCTTGTGAAATTCACCCATTTAATTTATTTCTTTTCTGATCATCTTAAAGTGATCCAAGCTAATAAAGTAATGCTATTTCATACACAGAGCTTGATTTTGGATTTATGTATATCATGAAAGAAAAGATTTCTAAGTGTTTGGCTTCAAACTGGTTATTGAAGCACACACGAGGATAGGATGAATTTTTGGATTTATAGTAGCTCAATATGCATAGCCTACATCACTTCTAAAGGGGAAAACCAACTCAACATAAGGTAAACGCATGATATCTTAGATGTTCTTCAAAAATGTTTAATGCAAAACCTAAATGAAATCAAACTAATCAATCAAAATTAAAGATAAGTATGTAAAGAGTAGAAACGAAAATACCCTTTCAATTAATAAAGTATAAGCTCAAAAACTCACTGGATAAGTCTCCACTATTTATTCTAGTCGATCAAACATGACATTTTTTCACAAAAAAGATAAACATAATGTAACACAATGCGGTGCAAAACATGGCACAAAAAAAATCTGAGTGGTCCCAAACAAATCAAAACTCATTGAAAAAGCTAATAATTATATTTCAACAAAAAGAGTACACATGACAAAAATAAAGGTTAAAAAATGTTCAGAGTTTAAACTAAACGCACTAGACACAGACTAAACACACCAAAATGGACTAAACATACATGGTGTTGTTATACCTAAGTCTTCCAAATGCTTAAAGCGTATAAGAAAAGTCTAGATTTCCAGCCGATATACGCCAACTAAACACAACAAAAACACTACACACTAAACATAACCAAAACACAAGAAAAAATATTAACGAAAAACAACCAAAAACCACCTCCAAACCTAAGATAAATATTGTTCTCAATGTTTTAAAACTTTATGCTCGAGAAAAAGGGGTGCTAAACAAAGAAATAAAAACTAAAAAAAAATCCTAAAAAAACAAAACAAATAATCAAACACAAACAAAAATGAAATAAAATCAACTATTAAACTCAAAAATCAAACAACGTCTAAACACTTCAAAAATATTCACATCCAACCAAACTTCCCCTGAACTTCAAAATTTTTCAACACAAGGCACAATACTTCAAATAAGCTAATGGGCAAAGGTTACCAAATACTAAAATTTAAAATTTAAACAAATAAACAAAAATAAAATAAAAATAAAATAAAATAAGTGAAAATAATATACAATCTTACCTGGTTGCTCTTGCTTTTGCCCACCTGCCCCATAATTGATATGTCATCATCAACTTACCGCACTATCCTAACCAAATGACTGGAAGAGAAGATAACTATCTCAGCCCTGCATACCTCAAATGAGAAGATAGCTTCTTGCGATCCAAGTGCGGCGGTTGCTCAAAAGGTGGAGGCGGTTTGGGCTTTCCTTCTCCAACATCTACAAAAACATATGTATTCTGGTGGCTATCTTCTTCTGCGGTGGCACCATGGACTAGATATAGCTCAAGTGGCTCTGAAAAGGTAACTGCCTCATCTCCATGCGACAAGCTCTTGCTCCCTTCCATATCTACTTGATCAGCCCAAATCGGATGCTAAACTAGCTTTTCGATTTCCAAGGCAATTTCATTGCGTTGCTCCATCGGATATGGCTCTTGCTCTTGCCAGTGGATCTCTGTAGCTAATTGGCTGATTTGAATCTCCAAGCTTTGGACGACTGCTTGAATATGTTAAGTAGCTTGATCACTCTTAGTTTCCAGCTTCTTCAAGGCATTATCTTTGAAATCCATTCTTTTATCCACCTTAGACATGAATTTAAAAATCATGTCTTCCAATGCTCAATCATTTTCCTTTTGGATGCTCCAATGAGAGTCAGGATGATAGCTCCACTTTGGATTGTATGAGTTCATGTAGAGGTTGTTCTGATCATAGTCGATATAATCCTCATACTGCATTTGTTCAGAATTGCATGCAGCAAATGGATTATCTACCTGACAATCGGTACTCACATGCGGCCCCCCCACATAAGAATCAATCTGAAGCTGCTCTATAGTCACTATTTACCACTTCCTCAGTAAGCTTGTGTGTCTCAAACCAAAAATATATTTAATGTACAGAAAAAGAAAAACACATAATTAATAAAAATAAAATATATACAAATCCAAATTAGTTATAGACCTAATCGGTATTAATATCAACACAACTAAAATATCTCCGGCAACGGCGCCAAAACCTTATTACGTCTTTTTGTACCCGCAAGTATACGGAGTCGGCACAAGTAATATAAAATGAGTAAATTATCGTCTCCACATAAATATTTAGGTATTGAGTACTAAAATTAACTAAGTTTATAATTATTTAGAAAACCGAAATGTTATAAGATGAGAATTAACGATGTAAATAACATAAACATAAAAACAAAGCAAAAGAACAATATGAGAGATTAGTTAGGGTATTTGATTTCACCTAATCCATCCAATTGAGTTTCATGAAAGCACATTATTGCAATTTAATTATCAATATTGATGATCGTGTTTATCTAATTTATTCAAAGTCCTCTCTCGATATAAATCGGACGTATTATCACATATACTAATATCCTATCTCTCAATGGATATCCAAGTGCATGAAAATGCTTTAATCACAATAAACACCTTATATGATCACACAAGTAAATTAGCATATCTCTATTTAATTCTACCTATGGTGAACATTACATCGAGCACGTTGTGAGCATCACCTCTCGGTTCATAACACACAACCATAAAATCAACTAAATGCAGGCCATTACATTAAGAAGCATTAAGATTAATAACATCACTCAACAAATAATAATTAATCACAATAAATTAAACAATCCATTCATTCAATTATCCAGAAAAAGGATCCATCAAAACCCTAACTTACAAGTTTAAGTCATAATTAAGAAATTACAACTAAATATGTTTAACAATGATAAAAGAGAGATACAATGTAACACCCCTAATTTTTCATAATTATGAAAAGTATTATTATTAATTATTATTAACCATGCAACAGTCAAGTATGTGATTTAAATTGGTGGAACGTATATATATATTCGGTATATGGTTGAAAAATAAATAGTAATTTTAACCGAGTTAAATCCCATTAGAGATATTATTTTCATAGTCCATTTAGATGATAATAGGTCCAATTGAATATTGGTGAAGTCAATTTGGTAATTGGATAAGTGTGGAATACTTTTGGAATATTATCGAGATGGAAGGTGATTAATTTTGTAAATTGGTTTTCATTTTAGGATTTTGGTATGTTAATGGAGCAATTTGAAATTTAGAAGATATTTATATATATCTAATTATGTTAGTGGAGCATATAAGAGAGATATATTTCATGTATCCATGTTGAGACGATACAGATCTGACCCGTCGCACAGAGTTCAGACTGAAGCCATTGATATCCAACCTGATCTAACATATGAGGAAGAACCATTGGAGATTCTGGACAGAGAGATAAAAGAACTCCGGAATAAGAAAATACCGCTAGTGAAGATACTCTGGAGGAACCATAATGTGGAAGAAGCTTCATGGGAAAGCAAATAAGTGATACGACAGCAATATCCACAACTATTTGAATGAGGTAAATTTCGAGGATGAAATTTCTTAAGAGGGGAAGAATTGTAACACCCCTAATTTTTCATAATTATGAAAAGTATTATTATTAATTATTATTAAGCATGCAACAGTCAAGTATGTAATTTAAATTAATGGAAACTATGTATATTTGGTATATGGTTGAAAAACAAATAGTAATTTTAACCGAGTTAAATCCCATTAGAGATATTATTTTCATGATGCATTTGGATGATAATGGGTTCAATTGAATATTAGTGAAGTCAATTTGGTAATTGGATAAGTGTAGAATATTTTTGGAATATTATCGAGATGGAAGGTGATTAATTGTAAATTGATTTCCATTTTAGGATTTTGGTATGTTAAGGGAGCAATTTGAAATTTAGAAGATATATATATATATATATATATATATATATATATATATATTAATGTGTTAGTGGTGAATTGAAGTCAAACAAAAAAACTAAGATAGCAAAACAAAAATGCAGACCAGAAGGTTGACATGAGATAGGCGTGAAAGAAAAGAAAAGATTAAATAAATAAATAAGGTTGGAATGACACCTAAAAAGCAATTAATACCAAAGCATTACACCTAGCAAACACTCAGCATTTTACATGCAAAATGGTTTGACTAGGTGAATTTGAGTGTGAAAATGTGAAAAGGTTGACATGAGAAATAGAGAGAGAAAGAGAGAGATTCTAGTAAGAGAAAGAGCTAGAAGAAGAAGAAAAAGAAGGAAGGTGAAGTTGGTCAAGAAGAGTTTTGTGTAAAGAATAGCATTTCAGGTTTGGTGATACCGTTTTCGTATTTTTCAGATTTTCCAGAATATTTCGGAATCGTTATATTATATTGTTTTTAGTTTATTTGAGCTATATTGATTATGATATATTGTTTGAAATTGATTTTGGGATATTTTGGATTACGTATATTTGGAATATATTCTGGATCTATAATATTGTTTATAAAAAATATTTTGAATTGATTTTCGATATGTTTTGATTATAGTAATATTACGGAGAATATTATTAAAAGCGATTTCGTATATATTGTTTTGCGATTTGTTTCGAAAAGTGATTTGGCTCTGATATATGTAAACATAGATATGGATATAGGAGATTGATATATCAATTGGGTTTTCTGAGTAGTACTACGCTGATTCTGATATGTATATGAGATATGCAGCGGGTCCTCTGTTGGTGTCCAATTCTGATATGTGTATGAAATACACAGCGGGTCCTCTGTTGGTATCCAACTCTGTTCTGTATAGCCTGTAATCCAGTGCGAAAAATATGTTTAGTATATCGGGAGCCCGAAATGGAATTAGAAATGTGATATGATCTGTATATGATTTGAGATGAGAAATGATTTGATTTGATATTATTATGTTTTCATAAGATATTTATTCTGATTTCCGATGGATTTATTAATATTTGCTTCGATATGATATTTGTTTCAGTTTTCCGATGGACTTGTATATTCGAAATGTTATTTGATATATTCGATTTACATGGGCCCTATATGTTGATATTAAATGTTATTTTGCATATTTGAAAAGTTATCGTACTATTTGCACATTTGACTTTTGGGTACACCCACTAAGTGTTATGCTTAGCGTGTTGAGTTTCTCACACGCAGGTAAAAGAATTGTTGAAGGAGACAAGGATCAGAAAGAATAGAATCTGCAGGGATAGTGTTCAAAGTCACATCACTCCTGCATTTTTGGTAGCCCACTACGTATTTGATGTTTTATATGTATTATATCGGCATGCATGGATATAAATGTTTTTTTTTTGTAAATAGATGTAATGGATATTTAGTTCTATGTATGTTTGTAAATATTTGTGATAATTGGGCCCATGAATTTTAATGTTTTTTAAATTGAATGTTTATAAATATTTTGTATGAATTATGTTTACGAAATTGTTGAAAACAGGTTTTTGGAAAGTCGGAAAAACAGAGAAAACTCTAGCGAAAATTTTAGAAAATCTTTTTGGACCATAATTTTAAATATTTATTTGGATCATTACTTAAAGTTCATGTTCCGTATACAGTAGCGCTTCCCGATTCGGTCCAAGCAGGTTCGGATCGGGGAGTGTTACATACAAGAATAAAAATCAAAGAAGGAAAAAGGATAGAAAAACTTTTGGAATGTATGAACTCTCGTCCTCTTCCAATTGTGACTTCTTCTAGCTTTCACTTTCTCCAAAATCCAAGCTTGGTGTTGAGAAGATGACTAAAGGATCGAATCTGCACCCTCTTGTCTCCAAGATGATCTTCTTCTCCCCCTTTGCCTCTCTTTTTCTCTCTTGTTCTCTTCTTGGTCAAATTCTCTAAGTCCCAACTAAACTTCTCCCTCAATTAGTCACGTTTTTATTTTATAACAGCTCGGATTAGGGCAACTTAAAGTCGCCCACGACTTGAGCAAGTAGGAGGCCAAGTCGCGAGCTAAGTCGCGAGTGCCTCTGTCACTTTCTGCAATACAGTGCCACAACTTGCACAAGTCGCGGGCCAAGTCGCGGCGCATGTCGCGAGTGCCTCGGCCTGGTTCTTGAAGTACAACACCGTGACTTGCACAAGTCGCGGCGCATGTCGCGAGTGCCTCGGCCTGGTTCTTGAAGTAAAACACAGTGACTTGCACAAGTCGCGAAACAAGTCGCGAATGCCTCGGCCTGGTTTTCCCAATTTGCTCTACCGCGACTTGTGCAAGTAGCGGCACAGTAGCAGGCCAAAATGATATAGTTTTGCCTTGAATTCTTCCGACTTTCTGAATGGCCATGTTTACCTGCACACTCAAGGAAAACATTAAAAACAACCGATAATTACCCGGGAAAGGAACGAAAGTAGGTAAAGATGAAGGCCCATTTTTGATAAAGTAATAGAGCCAACATCACTCCAGATATCGGTACAAACAGACACACGACCCATATAACTTTTAAAATATCTAACTAAAGATTTTTTTTCTGTTTTTATATATTTCACACATTGTACATTTCAGAGTATTTTTATGTACCCTACATGCAGTGGGATTTAAAGTATTATGACAATATTTTATAAAATCGGTTTTTTCACCATAACTAAATGGTATATTTTTTAGGAGATGTGTACCTAGCAATTTGTTGTTGTCCGTGTGCTCAGATTGCTTCGATAGGATGACTGTTGTTGATGTGTTTTCAGTACATCTCGTATCCTTCGGATTTGTTCCACTTAAATTTCTTGGAACAATAGTTGTAAGTCACCGCCATTTTTTCCGGTTCCTTCTCCACCTTCTTCATGTGAACTTTAAAAAGTTCTGATCTGTACTTCCCCAAATCAGCACCACCCAAATCCGGCATATGTGCAGATTAACCGGGTTGAGAAAATTAAGGAGTAAAATTGGGAGGAGTTTCATTACCGAATATTTCCTCCTCGAATGCTTGTTGATGTAGGTAATCGTGAAAATTTGCTTCGTTGAATTCTACATCACGCTCACGCAGCTTTTCTTGAACCAACATAAGCTCTTTTTCTCTGCTAGAAACGGAGTTTCCGAAAACGGATCTTTTGGAAGGACTGAAACTTGTTTCCATTGTAATTTTATAATTTGAAAAATAAAATAGACTTAAAATAAATAATTGAAATTGAAAAAATTAAGAACTTGAGACTTGAGAGAATTGTTGAGAGACAGAGAAAGAGATTGAGAGAGCTGTTGAGAGAGAGATTGAGAGAATCAGATTGGTGTGAGAAAATGAAAACGGGTTATATATAGTTTTAGGGGGGTAAAAATATAATTTTAAGAAATAGAGCGGCCCTTACTGTAATTTTGCAGGGCCCCCACTAGCCGTTGGTGGGTGGCCGACCGTAAAATTTTTTAAAATTTTTATTTTTAAGAAAAAAAAAGAAAGAATCGGAACCGGCGAAACCACCGGTTCCAGTTCCCACCAGTTCTTGAACCAACGGTTTTGATTCTATTTTTTTAATAACCAGAACCTGGACCGGAGGTCCCCGTTCGGTCCCTTAGTTCGGAACTGGGACCGAACCCGAGACCTCCAGTCCTTGTTCAGAACTGCAGGTTCGATTCGTACCGGCGTCAACCCTACCCCCTACAGGTTTCTTTTTATGAAGTTCTAGAACACTGTTGGTGAAAAGGTAACAAACGCTGTCTTATCTATCCTTAATAGTAGGGCTGATCTTAGTATTCTTGATAAGACTTTTGTTGCTTTAATTCCTAAAGTTAAAAACTCGGTTACAATTAGATATTTTAGGCCAATTAGTTTATGCAATGTCCTCTATAAATTAGTGGCCAACATTTTTGCTAATAGGTTGAAAGTTATTTTGAGAGATGTAATCTCGCCTAGTCAGAGTGCATTTATCCCGGGTAGGCTTATCACTGATAATATGGTTGTTGGGTTCTAATGTTTGCACTTTTTAAAAGGATGTAGGAATAGGTCGAAAGGGTGGGCAGCCTTGAAATTAGACATGAGTAAGGCTTATGATAGGGTGGAATGAGAGTTTTTGAGGAACATCATAGGTAGGTTAGGTTTTTCTCAAGATTGGATTGGTTTGATTATGAATTGTGTGACCTCTGCTTTCTATAGTTACTTGGTTAATGGTGAGCCTCAGGGTCGGGTGTGTCCTTCAAGGGGGCTGCATCAGGGGTGCCCTCTCTCCCCATATGTTTTCTTGTTGTGTACCGAAAGGCTTACAACTTTGTTGAGTCAGGCTGAGAGGGAAAGGCTTATCCATGGAATTAAAGTAACTAGATATGCGCCTCCCATTTCTCATTTGTTGTTTACAGATGACAGTCTTATGTTTATGTGTGCCTCTGTTTAGGAATGTAGGGTTTTGATAGATATTTTGGGTAACTATGAAGTGGCATCGGGTCAGTCTATTAATTTTGAGAAATCAGCACTTTCTTTCAGCCCTAATACTCATTTGAATTTAATTACAGATATCAGCAATATTTTTAATGTGGAGATTGTGTCTTGCTGTGATAAATACCTTGGATTGCCGTCCTCGGTTAGCAAGAATAAAAGACAGATTTTTGGTATGGTTAAGAAAAGATTGTGCCAGAAGCTACAGAGTTGGAAGAATGGGCTGTTCTCAGTAGAAGGTAAGGAAGTTCTCATCAAAGCAATAGCTCAAGCTATTCCAACATATGCTATAAGCTATTTTAGGCTGCCAGCTTCTTTGGGGGTTGAGATTCATAGTCTAATCTTAGATTTCTGGTGAGGTATGAATAAAGGAAAGAAGAAGATGCATTGGTTGAGCTTAGTTAAGTGTTGTCAACCTAAAGAATTGGGTGGATTGGGTTTTAAAGAAATGACAGTTTTCAATCAGGCTATGCTTGCCAAGTAAGGATGGAGGATCCTGAGTCAGCCTTCCTCTTTGATGGCTAGGGTCCTTAAAGCCAAATATTTCCCTAATAATTCTTTTCTTAGTCGTTCCTTAGGTTGAAGACCTTCCTTTGTTTGAAAGAGTATTTTTTTTTGGTAGAGAGGTTCTTGAGAATGGCATTAGGTGGAAGATTGGGACAGGTTCTAAGGTTGCTATTTATGATGAACCGTGGCTTCCTGAAAATTCTGGCTTCAGAATGTTGTCTCCTCACTTGTTGCTTGAAGGTGTGACATATTCTTTTCTTATGGAGCAGCAAAGGGTGTGAAGCTAAGGCCTAGTTGAGAGGTTTTTCATCCCCTTTGAAGCTTGAAATTATCCTTGGTATCCCGCTGAGTTTGACGCCTGTTGAAGATTCTGTTATGTGGCATTTTGATTGCAAGGGTAACTTCACAATCAAGAGTGCCTACAAAATTGCTCTTAGGCAAAGGGAGGTAAAGTTGGCTTCTAGTTTTGTTGACCATTCAAGGTGGTGGAAGTGACTGTGGGCGTTAAATATCCCTAAGAAAATTAGAATCTTCTGCTGGAAGGTCTGTAGAGAAATTCTTCCTACAAATGTAGGTTTGTTTTGTAGAGGTGTTGTTTCTTCAGGAGTGTGCTCTTTATATGTCAGGTTTGAGGATTCTGTAGACCATGCAATCTGGAGCTGTAAAACTATTTTTGTGTTTTGGAATAATTGTCCTTTCTTTGCTGATTTAAAGAAATTTAGGGCAGTGGATACAAGAGATAGGCTGGTTTGGGTTAGCTCTTCTTTTAATTCTGATATCACTAACCAATTTATTATAGCTTGGTGGTTAGCTTAAAGGCTTTAGAATATGTTTGCGCATGGGGAGGTGATTCACTCTGAGACTAAGGTTTGGGTTTGTGATTGGCAGCTTCTTTCAGAATTTAGTGGTTCCTAATCCTCTAGATCTCCCCCTCCTCAATCTGTCCAGGTTTGCCTCCTATTTGGAAGCCTTCTTCAGTGGGTTGTAAAGTCAATGTGGATGTAGCCACTAATATTTCAGATTGCTGTTTTGGTGGTGGTATTGTTATTCGTAACTTCTTAGGTTGTATTGTTTTTGCTGCAGCTTTTTTCTACCCTATGTTTTTCAATGTTGAGGTGTCTAATACTAGAGCCATTTTGGTTGGAATTCTGTGTTGGGAAAAAGAGTCTTAGCCCTGTTAGTGTGGATTCTGATGCTTTAAGTGTTGTGAATCTGTGTTCTTGAGCTGCTGTTTGTCGGGCAAATATAGATATTCTTATTTAAGATATTGTTGTGTTTAAAGATATGTATGGTGTTAGTTGTATTGGCCATGTGTCTTATGCTTGTAATTCAGTTGCCCATAGCCTGGCTAAGAGGGCTATTGTTTGTAAAGCTTCCAACTGTTGGAAAGCTTCTTTTCCTGTCTGACTGTCTAAGCTAGCTTCTGTGGATTCTATTTTTGGTTGCTCCTTTGGAGGCTTTTAATGCATTTCTTTTTTCAAAAAAAAAAAAAAGTGGGTATAATTACATATTAATAATAAGTTTGTCGGACTTGTTAAGATAAATCACTAAACGTGCAGTTTAGATATTTACTTCCAAAATAGGAGATATCTACTCGTTTGTCAAATTGAATCACTAAATGTGTGATTTAAATATTTTCTCACATAATTTAATAAATGCATGGTCTGAATATTTACTTTCATAATATAGGAAATTTACTTCCTTTATCAAGATGAATAACTAAATGCGTTGTTCGGATTTTCTCTCATAAATAAGAGATATATACTCCCTTTGTCAGGATGAATCACTAAATACATTAACCCCCGCCACTAAAATAGAAAAGATGTATGTAGTTGCAGTTCCGTTATTTAATGTCATCTAATATTTTCGTAAAGTCATCAAAATGTGCATCTGATATTTTCTTAAGGTCATCAAAATGTGCAACTACTCGATACATATGGTGATTCATTTTTAAACGTCATGGTTAAGAATCCCATTGGAGCTTTTGATAAGCACTTTCTCAGGGGGCTGAAAGGTCATTTTAATTGATAATTAATTTTCTTTTAAAATAAATAAAAGAGAACTTGTGAGCGTACCCACCAGTATCTCATCGCGTGTAAATGTATCGAAATGCTTACGACACCGTGGTTTTAAAGAGTTTTGGTGATATCATATCAAGTTGAGGCTCACGGTTGATCGTCGTTTTGGTTTATCTCTTCTTTTGCGGTTTCAGTTCAAGGTACTTTTTATCAGTCTGGTATGTTTTCTCGTTTACAGGCTCTGTTTGGTTACCGAGAAAAAAAACTTTCATGAAAATTAGTAATTCCATTTGCATTTGTAGTTTGAATATGTGAATGAAACAACGTGAACTAATTCTTAGTTAGTTGTTTTGAATTGGAGGCGCTATCTTCTATCTGGGGCGGGCAATGAAGAAGATGGAAATTTTTGACAGAAAATGATTACTGGTTGTTGGGTTTAAGTTTCCTAAAAAGTGAAATAAATTTCTAGTCAAATTTTGTTTTTTCGATTGGAAAATTTGGTGGAGTGTAACTTGGTTCAACCTTAGTATTCACTTTGAAGGGTTACTTTTTTTTTTTTTTTTCTGCTGGAAACATTTTAATCGTTATATAATATTGAAATGTGAAAGGATTGTGCGTGTGTTCATGTAATGATATCTGTTTTGTTTCTCAATACAGTTTCGTTTTGCAGAATTAATGGACACCAACTTTGAATCAACTGGGGTTGACTCTAATGCAGTCAATCCTGGGCCAGTCGACAAATCCGTGCTTTATGATCAAGAGAAGCACGTCTCCTCAGCAGTTTGGGAAGGGCAGGTGCAATTTGCTGCACACATTTTGTTTTTTCATTTATTCCTTTTTTTTTTTTTTCTTTTTTTCTTTTTTTCTGTTCTTCATCATTTTAAAAGTGTTTGTCAGATGCCATAGGAACGCGGTGCCCTGAGATGTCATGAACACACTTCCAAGTTGGGAGAATGGCGACTCACGAAGAGACAATTAGAGTTGGTGGACAAGGCCGGATTCAGGTACTTGAGACGGATACCTTCCATTAGTCTAGACAACCCCCTCATCTCTGCATTAGTCGAAAGGTGGAGATCGGAAACAAATACCTTTCACCTCACTGTTGGAGAGATGACTATAACTCTTAAAGATGTTGCATTGCTGCTTGGACTGCCAATTGACGGTGAGCCTGTTTTAGGTGTAACATATACCTCTTGCAAAAAGGTGTGTGAAATGTTTCTTGGTAGAATACCGGAGTCTGGGTACAAGAGTGGCGGAATGGTGAAACTGAGCTGGTTGAAAGAATTCTTTTCTCAGTGTCCTGAAGATGCTCCAATGGAAGATATCGAGTGCCACACGCGTGCTTACCTTCTATACTTGGTGGGCAGCACTATTTTCTCCACTACCACTGGGAACAAAGTGCCTGTTATGTATCTCCCACTGTTTGAAGATTTTGACAAAGCAGGGAAGTATGCCTGGGGTGCTGCAGCATTGGCATTTTTGTATAGAGCACTTGGCAAGGCCTCGCTTAGATCTCAAAGTACCATCAGTGGTTGTTTAACACTGCTACAGGTTTCTCTTTATATTCTTTTTCCCCTTTTAGAGCTGTATGCTTGGCTTTTTTATATTTGAAAGAAAAAAGGGGGAGGAAATTTGAATGGGCTGATTTATAAAGCTACTTACATGTTGTTATGTTTGGGTGCTTTTGATTAAATAGCTGACTTTGATTGATCTTATCTCAAGTGTTGGAGTTACTATCACTTGGATGTTGGCCGACCAAAGCTCAAAGAAGATCCAGCCCGTGACCACTTTCCATTTATACTTAGGTGGAAGGGAAAACAAAGTGGTGTGGCGGTGAAACATGGCATAGTGTTTTATCGTAATGCATTGGATTCCCTCAAACCATGTGATGTAAGTTTGCAATTTAATTAGCTCTAGTATTTTATCTTACAGTTCAAATTTCACGTGGGTACGGTGTTGATGTGTAGGTGGAATGGCTCCCTTACAAGCACATTGATAGCGTGGAAATACCAGAGAGTGTTCAAATTAGTTTGATTCTTGGGAGGTCAAAGACAATGTTGATTTGTTTTGACAAGGCAGAAAGACACCTTCCAGATCGTTGCTTAAGGCAACATGGGATGCTTCCATCAATACCAAAAGATGTGCACCAATGGGAGAGAAAGAGTCGTGGAGTTGATAGCGGGGTAGACTTGTCTTTTAAAATGGAACCAGAGCTCAATGAATGGATGAACCGTCGACTCAGTATCGTGGGAGGTGATGCTGGTGTAGAAGAAAGCGAATACAGGCATTGGTACTTGAAAATTACACGTAAGTTTGTTGGGAGGCCTACACCACCTTCTCAGTTCCTAAAAACAGTTAGGTTTAGGACCAAGAAAAAAAGAATGGTAAGCCTTCACTTAGTCAATTGATGTTTTCACACTATTACAGGTGAATTAAATATATGATTATTATCATTATTATTTATTTTTTCTGTTCAACAGAGTGCTGGTTTAAGAGATATTGCATACATAGCGGATACATTTTCAACCAAAGGGTTGAATCCCCAACAAATGGAGTCAATTACAAGGATCAGGGATGCTGCCCTTTATTGTTTGGGAGACCAAGTTGGAGACACAATTAGAGTGTCAACCACCCCTCACATTGGGCATAGAAAAAGAATTGAAGAAAATCGAAGCATGATGAGGAAGACTAGTGAAAAATGCAAGTGGAAGGATCATTTTACCAACTATTATGCAGCAAGCGAAGACGACCAGTTACAGTTTTGTGGTGCAACCATTGAGGATGAACAGTTACAGTTATATCATGGTGATAGTGAGGTTGATCATTTACCGATTGAACCTGTTAAAAGGGTCAGGAAAAAACAGATGGTTAGAAGGAAACCTGTTGGGAAACGTAAGAAGGATGATTCTACACGATGCCATGCAGCTAGCAGTGATGATCAACTTCGGTTTCACTGTGCAGCTGACAAGGTTGACCAAATACAGTTGTGTCATGCTGAGGTTGATCATTCACAGCCACAACATGCAGATAATCCGATCAGGAGTTCACAGTTATTCCATGAAGGTGGTGAGCATGCGAGTGCGCAGAAATGCCCTAGTGATGGCAAGGTTGACCAAGCACTGCCATGTCAGTCGGTTAGTGGAGGTGATGGTGCACAGCTTTATCTTGCAGCAAACGACATGAGTGAGGGTGTGAGTTTGCAGCAAAGCCATGCTGATAGGAAGGTGGGAATTTCAGAACCATGTCAATCGGCTGATGAAGGTGATGATGCCCAGCTCTTTTTTTCTGCAACTAAGGCTGATGAAGGTGTGAACATACAGCAATACCATTTTGATAGCAGGGTTGATCATATGCAGCCAAGGCAAGCAGCTGGTGATGGTGATTATGAACACATTTGTCTTGAGGCAGACAAGCTTGATGACTAGAAGCTTTGTGATGCAACTTACACTGTTGCTGATTTGCAACGTTGTCAAACAACTGACAGTTTTCCTCAAACGTAAGCTGCACTAGAGGCCGTTCCACAATGATCTCTTGAAACAAGTTTGCTGTAATGCAGATTCATGCTAGTGTTCTGGTGTAGATGAAGGAATGATTTTTGCTGGAGGTGTTTTTGTCAAGCTGTCAGAGCGTTAGTACATGAAGATGGTTTATCTGCGTTGTATTGCCTCCGCAACCATTGACTCTATTAAGTTTCTGACTTTGACAATGAGCAAATCAGTTGTATTCTGCATAGTATATGTATTGTCTACTGCTTAATGGTTCACAACTGGTTTGTTCCAATAGTATCTCAAGTTAAGTTAGCTTCTGCCAAGCTGGGTTAAACTAGCAGTGAAACCACTAGAGTTGTACAAGCCTTATGTTACTCAAAATTTTCCAAGTGGATATATATGAATTCTGCAATTTGCTAAATTTCTTTCTTTTTTTTTCCTTTTTTTTTTTTCCAGATCATACGTGATGTACCATTTCATGTCATGCTCATCAAAACGTTTTTGTTTTTGTTTTTGTAATTAAGTAGCGGATCTATAACATGCTCCATTGTTGTTCCTTATAAGATATATGATGATGAAATTGCATAGGAAAAATTCTGATCTGATTCCTGATGTCTCCTCTTCAATGGCAGCCACACAACCTAGAATTACCATCACTGGTAATGTAACATGTATGTAAGACTGATAAGGACCCATTAATCTGTAAACAAAAACATTATTGCAGGGCCCTCGAAAGAACCTCAGTTGTTACTGCTACACTTGTCTGGGGCAATTCATTTTTCTTCTTGAATAGTCACCAGCTACTTTTCACTTGCCTCGTAAAATGTGCACTGCTACTTGCTCCGGAATAAAAAATTTTCTAAGTTAAACCAAATTGTGTTTCTTTGCTACCAGTGATTTGGATCATTGATTTCAATACTTTGCATGGTTTCTATTTCTATGTTCATGAGTTTTTGTGATGAATTATTGTGTAAAGTTAATGGCAACTGTGAAGTTCAAAGCTTTTCTTATTGCTATAATAACTTTGAACTGAATTTGAGGTTGTGTGCAGACAAAGATTACAATTACTTTTCTTATGCTGTTTGAGTTCCAATGTGCATTTGGGATTATTGCTCTAACCCATGTCAAGTGTTGAGCGTCTCCACTTGTGACTTACCCATTCCACCATGGCTGTTGACAAATGTCCTTTGAATGCCTTAATCAATGCCAACCATTTTACAAAATGGACCAAAGTCTATGAAGAGGAACATTGTAGCTCTGTCCCCATGTATCCCAACCCAATCTGTTCCACAACCATCCCTACCATTACCAGTTTCTGCCCACAAAGCATGAAGATGCGTTATGCATTAATTATGCTTAATTATGCATATCAGATGCAATCTGAACCATTGAAGATGTGTCATCCAACAACGCACAATTCGTGTATCAAAATGGGACTGCTAAGTTGTGGATAGAAGGTCTATTATGAACACAGAGTTACATGATTCCAAGTTATATTTTTTCAAGAGGTCTATTATGAACTAAAAAGTTGCTTGATTATGTTTCCATTTGTTCTGTAATTATAATCATAGCTTCAAAATGTTTGTCAAAAGTGAAGCATGCCCTCAAATGGCCCCCAACTCACCACTTTGGCACTCTCATTCTCAAGATGTCCCAACTCACCACTCTCATTCTCAAGATGTTTTTTTCAAATCTTTTTTTTTATTGACCCTACCTTGGCTTCAAATTCTCACTCATTTGTCATGACTCACTTATAATCACTACCCCACATATCACTTCAATCACTTCTTTCCCCAACTCTCTCTCTCTCTCTCTCTCTCTCTCTCTCTCTCTTTATTCTCATGGTTGAGAGTGATTCTGCTGCATAAAACATGACATGAAACTCACTTGTAAAACCATCCAAATTACAGCGCTACAACTGATCATCAGACCACCTCCATTCTTCATCACAATGTGTTGTTCCTTCTCACTCCCGCTGCTGCTGCTGCTTCTGCTTCTCTTCTCTTTCTCTTCTATTATCTCTGTCTCTGCAACTGCAATTCCTCCCCATGCAAAGAAACCACCACCTCCAAACAAGAATCTGCAGCCCACCAACATGCTTCCATCCGAGGCTGAGATCCTTTTCAAGATCATGGATATCATGTCTAGTGATCACACCTGGAGAGTCTCTTACACCAACCCTTGTAAACCTGGCTCTTCTTGGCCTGGAATAGAGTGCAAACCAGGCACAGATAATTACCTGCACGTCTCCAGGCTTGACTTTGGCACCAAACCAAACCCAACTTGCAAGAACACTGCCACATTTCCCTATCAAATCTTTGCTCTTCCTTATCTACAGTCTGCATTTTTCTTCAATTGTTTCACTCACACAGAGACTACCCTCTCTGTCTCTCCAGACAGACTCTCCAATTCTTCTCTTCAACAGCTCAGCCTCAGATCAAATCCTGCACTTGTTGGTCCTATCCCACCTCAAATTTCTTCTTTGAAGTTCCTACAGATCCTCACATTGTCACAGAACCGCCTAACTGGTCCAGTCCCAGTTAAAGTTTTCAGCTTGGCTTCTTTGGTGCACCTTGACTTGAGCTATAATATGCTAACAGGTACAATACCAGTCCAAGTTGGCAATCTCAAAAGTCTTGAAGGCCTTGATTTGAGTTACAACTCACTCACTGGGATCATCCCAAGCACAATTGGGCAACTAGGTATGCTTCAAAAGCTCGATTTGAGCTCAAACATGCTCGCAGGTACCATTCCTGATAGCTTTGAGAAGCTCAATTCATTGGTTTTCATGGCTCTGAGCGGCAACAGATTAAGAGGAAACTTCCCAAAAGGATTGTCAAAGTTACAAAGCTTGCAATACTTCATTATGGATGATAATCCTATGTTTATACCTCTACCTATAGAGCTGGGTATGCTAGTGAAGTTACAAGAACTCAGGCTTGCCAATTCAGGCTATTCAGGCTCCATACCACCAAGCCTTTCACAACTCAAGAATCTAAGCACCTTGTCTCTTCAAAACAACAGATTAACAGGTGGCATTCCACTAGGTTTTGGCACTCTCTCTCACGTTTATCACTTGAACCTTAGTAGGAACTTCTTGGAAGGCGTTGTTCCTTTCAATTCAAGTTTCTTACAGAGATTGGGCAGGAATTTGGACCTTAGTGGGAACCCAGGTCTTTGCTTGAGTCCAGCTGACGCATACAGTGTCAAGATTGGTATTGGAGTCAGCATCTGTGGTAGCAATAAAAATGCTTCTTTGAAGCAGCCACGGAAGAAGTCCCAAGCCCCCCCTTGTCTCTCCAAATCATTTTTTCTCTCTGCTGTTCTTGGCCTGCATTACTTTTTGTTGTTTCTAGTATGATTTTAATACATTTTCCGTCTACTTATGCCTGTATTAATTCATCTTAGTGAATTTTATTTTAATTTATTGGTCTTGAGAAAGTTCGTTCAACTCCTGGTGTCCAATGGAGTCCAAATAGATGCATTATATTTGTGCTGCTACTAAGTTTGCAGACAATTCAAGTTTTTCTGATATACAACTGAATTACAAAGAAATAGCTGTCTTGTAGGACCCTTTTGATTTATTTTTTTATGGCTTTGTTATGCCTAATGAACTTGTCTTTATCTGAGCACCAAGCTTTACATTGTATTGGATTTCAAGATTGATAAAAATGAAGTGCCATTTAAAAAAAAAAAATTGGTCCAAGTGAAGCAGACTTTCTTCAAAACTTGTGGTCTTCAAATCATCCTACATGTTTGATTGAATAAAATTGGCCCAATGTAAAGTGATGAAAATAATGAAGATATATAATGAAAATGACAGAAAATATAATGGAGAGAAAATGTAATGGAGGAAAAAATGTCTATTTGTTTCATTAATCTTATGAGGTATATATACATGAAGATATAACACATAAAGTCTATCACCCACCTAATATTCACCTAACACTCACCTAACATTACATAAAGTCAAGAGTACACCTAACACTCACCTAACATTACATAAAGTCAAGAGTACAACAAACACTCACCTAACATTACATAAAGTCAAGACTACACCTAACACTCACCTAACATTACATAAAGTCAAGAGTACACCTAACACTCACCTAACATTTCCTAATAGTCAAATATACATTTAAGATTTACTAATACTCCCCCTCAAGTTGGAGAGTGAATATCATGAAGTCCCAACTTGTTACGTAAATTCACAAACTGATCCTTTCCTAAAGCCTTCGTAAATACATCAGCCAATTGCAAGTGTGAAGGAACAAAAGAAGGATTGATTATTCCGGCTTGTACTTTTTCTCGTACTATATGACAGTCTATCTCAATGTGCTTTGTACGCTCATGAAAGACAGGATTCGCAGCAATGTGTAAAGCTGCCTGATTGTCACAAAATAATGGTGCAGGAGTTGTTTGAGGAACCTTTAGGTCATGTAATATGTAACGCAACCAAGTTAACTCCAAACATGTGTTAGCCATTGCTCGATATTCAGCCTCAGCTGATGATCTAGAGACATTGGCTTGCTTCTTAGATTTCCATGATATGAGAGAACTTCCAAGGAAAATACAGTAGCCTGTAACTGATCTTCTTGTGGCACGACAACCTCCCCAATCTGAATCACAAAAAGCTTTCAAAGTTAAACTGTTTATGGAGGGAAGTAATAATCCCTGACCAGGTGTACCTTTGATGTATTTGAGGATTCGAATGGCAGCGTCCCAATGAGGTATTCTAGGTTCTTGCATGAACTGGCTCAATGTGCGAACTGAATAAACTATATCGGGTCTTGTCACTGTAAGATATATCAATCTGCCAACTAGTCTTCTGTACTTTGTTGGATCATTTAGCAATGCTCCATCAGTGGGAGTAAGTTTCAAATTCTGCTCCATTGGAAAATTGTTGGGACATGCGCCTAAGAGTCCAGAATCTTGTAAAATGTCCAACGCATACTTTCTTTGTGACATAAAAATGCCTTTTCTGGAGCGAGAAAATTCAATACCGAGAAAGTACTTCAAGTTTCCAAGATCTTTGATGCGGAAGCGTTTAAGAAGGAATCTTTTGAGACGTTCCATTTCATGTAGATCATTTCCTGTGAGAAGTATGTCATCGACATATATAAGAATTGCTGTAAAAGAAGTACCTTGAGTTTTGGTGAAAAGGGAATAATCAGCCTTTGATTGTTGATAGCCAGCCTTTCTGATAGTATCTGAAAATGTGGAAAACCAATTTCTTGATGCTTGTTTAAGTCCATAAAGAGACTTGTTGAGCCGACATACAGTGTGCTCCCCCTGTCGGCGAAGACCAGGTGGAGGTTCCATGTAGACAACTTCATGAAGGTCGCCATGGAGGAAAGCATTTTGAACGTCCAATTGGTGGATGTGCCAATGGCGAGCAGCAGCGACAGTAAGAAGACAACGAAGTGTTGTAAGCTTTGCTGTTGGAGAAAATGTTTCTTGATAGTCAATGCCCTCAACTTGATTGTATCCTTTAGCAACAAGACGAGCTTTGTAGCGTTCAATGGTGCCATCAGATTTGTATTTGATTTTGTAGACCCATTTGCAACCAATTGGTTTGTGGCCAATGGGCAAAGGAACTAAGCTCCATGTGTTGTTGAGCTGCAATGCTTCTAATTCTGTATTCATAGCTTGTCGCCAATGTGGATTAAGGACAGCTTGAGCATAATTTTTAGGCTCAGTGTGATCTGTGATGTTAACTAGAAAAGTAGAATGGGAAGGTGAAAAACGTGAGTATGAAAGAAAATTAGAGAGTGGATATCGAGTACCTGGTATAGGACTTGCTGCAGAGGTAGATTGATGTGCCTGAGATGACATTAGGAAGTCTCTATGCCATGCCGGAGGTCGCTTAGGCCGTGTTGACTGTCTCGGAGGTGGAATGGTAGTAGTTTCAGAAGGAATATTTGATGGGTCTAAAAGTGGTGGTAAGGTTTCGGCATCTGGTGTGTTTGTGGAAGGTTGATCAATGCTGGAGGGAACAACAGGTGTGGGTGAGATGGGTTCATGTGTATTAGATGTTGTTTGCTCGGATTGGTGAGGATTGGTGTTAGAAGAGCATGGTGGTATGATAGACTGCATTTCTGTGGTCTCAGATATGAAATTAGGCACCACAAAATCAGAAGTGGATGGGGTTGAGATAGATGAAAAAGGAAAAATGGATTCATGAAATTTGACATCACGACTGACAAAAAATTTCTTGGTTTCCATGTCATATAATTTGTATCCCTTTTGCCCAGTCGGATATCCAACAAAGATGCAACACTTGGCACGAGGTTCAAATTTTTGAATGGGATGTACAATAGTTGCATAACATAGACAACCAAAAACCTTTAAGTGATCAAGTGATGGTGGGCGACTATATAGCATTTCAAAAGGTGTTTTATTTGAGAGCAATGGTGATGGCAACCGGTTAATGAGATAAACTGCAGTTAAAACACATTCACCCCAAAAATGTAAAGGTAAATGGGATTGAAAAAGTAGTGCTCGTGCCACAGTGAGAATATGACGATGTTTCCTTTCAACGACTCCATTTTGCTGTGGGGTGTAAACACAAGTGCGTTGATATTCAATGCCATGAAGTCTAAAAAAGTTTTTCATAGATAAAAATTCAGAACCATTGTCTACTCTAACTGCTTTGACATATGCATGAAATTGAGTGTAAACAAAATCAATAAAAGATTTCAAAATGTTTTGAGTTTCAGACTTGTGCTGCATAAGGAATATCCATGTGCATCTTGTAAAGTCATCTACAATGGTAAGAAAAAATCGTGCCCCTGAGTGTGTATGAACTTTGTGAGGACCCCAGATATCACAATGCAATAAATCAAATGGAGCATGAGTTGATATGGAGCTTAATGGAAATGGAAGTCTTGTTTGTTTTGCCATGGGACAAACAGTGCAATTATTATCATAAGAAATATTGTTTGAAGATAATAAGGAAGAAGCTAATTTAAGACGAGATGGTGATGGATGTCCAAGACGCATATGCCATAGATTGGAAGGCTGTGAAATTTGATGACAGGTTGACATCCTTTGTAAGGGAGGCATGTAATAGAGACCACCATGTTGTTTACCCGAGCCAATCATCTTCCCCGTAGCCAAGTCCTGTAGAACACAAAAGGTGGGAAAAAAAATGGCACAACAGTTTAGGGCAGAGGTAAGTTTGCTTACAGAAATTAGATTTAAGCGAAAACTAGGAACACATAAAACATCATCTAAAGTGATGTTGGAATTAAAAGATACAGTGCCAGTTGAAGTGATTGATGCTGTAGATCCTGTTGGTAAATTAACAATAGGTATGGATGATGATTGTGTTTTGGTGAGAAGTGTGGAATCAGAAGTGATATGATCGGTGGCTCCACTATCTAAAATCCACGGCTTTGTAAATACAGAATTAATTGAAGCATTGAAAAATGGATACAGACCTGTCGCATTTGCATAAGTGTATTTATTACCAGCACCATGGTTTGAACTCATCATTGATGAAGACAAGAAAGCTGTTGAAGTTGCTCGATGAAAATTCTGTGCAAGACGTTGTCCGGATCAGAAACTTGGCTCTGATACCATGTAAAGTGATGAAAATAATGAAGATATATAATGAAAATGACAGAAAATATAATGGAGAGAAAATGTAATGGAGGAAAAAATGTCTATTTGTTTCATTAATCTTATGAGGTATATATACATGAAGATATAACACATAAAGTCTATCACCCACCTAATATTCACATAACACTCACCTAACATTACATAAAGTCAAGAGTACACCTAACACTCACCTAACATTACATAAAGTCAAGAGTACAACAAACACTCACCTAACATTACATAAAGTCAAGACTACACCTAACACTCACCTAACATTACATAAAGTCAAGAGTACACCTAACACTCACCTAACATTTCCTAATAGTCAAATATACATTTAAGATTTACTAATACCCAAGGAGAGAAAAACATTGTCTGACATTGTTTCTGATGGACATGGTGTCCTATTTGTTGCATCTTGAATGTCACAGTAGAGGGTTCTTGTTGGTTCAATCAATAATGGCCTTTAGTTTGACGCTAAAGAAGAAGGTATCCTATATAATAACTCTGTTGCTTCAAAGTGTGGCACTGCATCTAAGTTTGTTTAACTTTTAATATTAAGTTTTTTCAGGGAAAAGAGCATGAAATAATAGTAAAAGAAAAATGATATTTTGGGGACAAAGTCTGAAATAAAATCTAAAGATTGATAGAGAAATATAAAATGATAAGTAGTAGAAAGATGAAAAGGAAACAAAAGGGAGTGGGGTTTGTTAGGACAATGAGTACAGTGGTTGATGCAGAGAGAGAGAGAGAGAGAAAGAGAGGACTGACTCACATGGAAAGATATTTGAAGTTGGAAAATATTTGAGACTTGAGAGAAATAGCTGGATCCCAGACACCATTTCTTACATTGAAAATTACTTATCAATGCTTATCACTATTTGGTAGTACAATAATACAATAATAAACTGTTGCTTCTTCCTTTTCTACTCTTTACTCTCTCACAATTTTTTCTTTTTTTATCTCTTTAGTCTTTACACATCACTACCATTTCTTCTGACCCATAGATCCGTTTGAAAGAGATTTTCATAAGTAAAGTTTTTAAATATTTAAATTTATTAGAGTAGACATAAAATAATTTTTTTAATCGTTTAAAAACTCTATTGTAATGATAACCAAATAATATTAAAAAAATAAAAGTTCTTTTGAAGATGGGCATACCCTAATAAGGTATTGAGAGAAGAAAGAATCAAAGAGAAATTTGCTGTTAAAAGGAAGAGAACAAGCAAGTAAGGTTGAGAAAAAATGGTGAGCAAATAGAGAAATAAAGAGTAGAGAAATAAATGAGTTTGGTCAGTCAGTAGTCACACCAAACTGCCATATTTAATGAAATGATCTATGAAGGCCATGTCTTCACAATTTGTCATCCAAGTCAATTTTGGTAACTAACTCCATATCTGTGAAACTCAGTCTATTTAATAACCCAGTGAGGGGAAAACCATTGCCTTGTTTGGATTAAAACCTCAAACATGTCTCTGTGTGGGGACATATGCATATAATATTGAAAAAGAAAAAGAGAGAATGAGAGTGCAGTGCAGGAGAGATTGAGACAGCAAAAAATAAGTGTCTCTCTCCTAAACTTTCAGGACCTCACGTGGGGAACCTGTACTATTTCAAGGACATACATTTACTTACTCACTTGTATCTTTCTCCTTTTCTTTCTTTTTCCCTTGATAAAAGTTAAAAACCATTTTCTTTCTTTTACAGTTTTATTTGACAATATTCCTTCCTATCGGCGGATTGCTAATACCTGGGCCCTATGGAAATTCTTCTTTCGGCCTAAGCCCACTTGGCTTGCCTCGACTGACGCATTTTTACAATGTAAGCATCAAATACAACATATATTTTTTTTTAAATATTCAAATTTGATTTGTTTTCATTTTTATTTATACTTCACTTCGTTATCATTCTATTACGTCTGCAATCATTGTTTCATTGGATTTTAGCATCATATATTATGCATTATGGGCTATTTAATCTCGTTAATATATGATTTGATTAGTTTAAAGGTTGTGATGCATACTAAGTGCTTGATTATATGCCTGGTAGAAGCAAATATTAGATGACAAGTTGACAACTTCAACATCAACTGAGCTAATATTTAATCAAAATTCTTACTTTATATCAAATATCCACATGAACGGTAAAAGGGTTTTTTTTTTTTTTTGGTAGTAAAAAAATGTCTCTAAAGTGTTTTTTTCTTTGCAATTTGTTAATATACAGCAACCTTCTCCAAAGTGGGCCGCACCAAGTTTTGATCTTCGATCAAAAATCGAGAGCGAGTCTGATTTCATTTCTAAGAAAATGAAAATGGGTTGGAGGATGGTGAGGCATTTACGAATTATAAACGCACGCAATGGAGGCTTTTTCAATGTGAGGTTCTTCTCTGATTCCACTCCTCAGCAACCGCTTGCTTCAGTGACTCTGGATCCGTCTTCTAATACCACCAAAGCTAACGACAGCATCAGCAAAAATTCAACTACCTCGTCTTTAAAACATATCGAACTCGCCAAATTCTCCGCCATTGCTGATACCTGGTTCCTTTTTCATTTTTATTATTTGTTTTTCCAGTTATTAGTAATTTTTTTTCTTCTTCTTTTCAACTGTTACATGGATGGTCTCTTTTTATCTCTTCTTGTATGGTTAGGTGGGATTCTGAGGGGCCCTTTAAACCATTGCATGTCATGAACCCTACAAGACTGGCTTTTGTCCGCTCTACTCTCTGTCGACATTTCGGGTATGTTTTTGCTCTGTTAGTGCTGGATTCGCTGCTTCTATTTGTGAATTGTGCTCTCTAATGTCGTGTCTTTATTCTTGAAGTTCAACTTGACTGTTACTATTACCAGTGACAGCTTCTTGTTGCAGGATTTAATTGTTTCTAATATGTGAAAATTCTCTAGATTGTTTTGAACATCCTGTCTCGAAGCTTTCACACATTTATTTATTTTTAAAAATAAATTATTAAGCTACTGGAAATTTGAAGCCAATGCATTGCTCCAACAATTTTCCTTGCCTTCTCGCGTGATTCTGCCTTGCATGTACGTCTTTATATGAAGAAAAATCTCAAATGTTTGAAGTTTCTCCTTGTAATGCATTTGCACTACTTGGGTATGATATATTATCATGCAAATAAATTTTAAGGTGAATCTGCAAATCATTTGTTTGGTATGTTCTGTAGCTTGTTAAATTTTAAATTTTTTCTTTTCTTATGTAATATTGAAAATTATGTTTTGACTTGATTGCAATACATAAGGTACAGAATGCAAGATAAAATTATATGACACTATATGGATGATTTTTATTGTTAGTGGATGATAGAGACAGAGTAGTTAAAAATATACATCTCTTGCTAATAGATCAAGTACCTTCCTTTGTCTTGTAAGGAAATGCTTGAACTAGAGTCTAACTCAAAAACCTTTAGTATTTCAAACCTTGATGCTTTTATCTAACTTTTGTTTTTGACAAGAAAGTATTGCTTGTTGGTTCTTTTCTGATTAATGTATGGTGTGCGCGCATTAGAATAGCCATGGAACTCAATGGGTTAAGCATGAATGATGTCTAGCTTCATGCTATAAGTTTCTGTTTAGATTATTATTTCTATCTTTTTTGTTATTTTCTGTACCTTTTTATATTTGGTATCCATAATACCATAAGGAATGTTGCTTATGGATAGGCAGGTTTGGGGAATGGTTACATTTCAGTCTTAAGGGTCCAGTATAGATGCTAGGGCCTCTATTGAATATACCTTTTTTATGCTTAGCTCTTATGATAATGAATGGAATTTCTTTTTAATTGTATATATTGGATTCTGATTATTTGTTTCAGGAAAGATCCTCACAGTGCTAAGCCTTTTGAAGGACTAAATTTTGTTGATGTTGGTTGTGGAGGCGGGATTCTTTCAGAGGTATATAAATCTATTTGGCATCCTAGCAGTGCCCTTATTTAAAATTGGTTGACTCAGCAAATTTTTTTTCTTCCTAATAATTTAGTTTACAAACTCAATGCCTGAAGGTTTTGAATTTCAACTGTTGTTTGGTATCTCTGTGCTGAGTCACAAACCATTTGCAAATGCTCCCTAGCTTGTGAATATTGCCTTTTTTGTGTGGGTTTGTCCATGCCTTTGCATGATTGATGACTTGGAAATATTCTCTGTCTGAGAGTGTGTGTGTTCTGTTAGATTATTAGAAGTCAAGTGGGTCTTCCAATGAGAATTAAAGATTACAGTGAAGAGTGAGAGCTATCCAACCATTTTTAGTTGGTTGTACTAAGTTGTTAACCTTCATTTGGTTCTATTCAGGCCATATAATCTGTTGAATGAAATGCCATTATATCTATTCATCTCCTCCAAATATATGTTCTCTTTGTTCTTTGTCTTTCTGCTACACATATATTGGCAATATTAGATGGAAATTAAATGACAATATGGATATAAATTTATTGGTTAGTAGATATCATGCCGCCTAATTAGTTTAATTTGTTTTCCATGGAAATTGATGTTTGCATTTTATTAAAACAGTTTCCATTGAGTGGTGATCTTTGGCAAGTGATTTTTTTCTTTTGCTTCTTCAGCCTTTGGCACGAATGGGAGCTACTGTAACTGGCATTGATGCTGTGGAGAAAAATATCAAGATTGCACACCTTCATGCTGTATGGTCATTTCTTTAAACCAAGTTAAACCTTGGTCATCAGACTCAATATTTACTATGTGCTAACTTTGGAATTTCCTTTGGAACATAAATTACTGGTTTAATGTTTATGTTGAAGAGTAAAACCATGCCATTGATGCAGTTTGTGTTTTAGATATTGACTTGTATATTAACTCACAGGGTTCAGATCCAGAGACTTCGACTATTGAATACTGTTGCACAACAGCTGGTATGTGCCAATTTGGTTTATCTCCTTGGTAGGTTAAGCTTTTTAGTAATCTCAATTCAGGGATGCATTTAAATCTTGAAGCTGTTTGGGCTTGTGCACAGTTTCGTAGTGTGGGTAAAACACAAAATCTTTGTTGAGATCTTCAAGATATAAGAGAATTCTTAACAATGAGAATTAGACACTGTTACACATCCTTGTTGACATAAGTTGTATTAGGCACTGAAATAGAGTATAATGCTTTTATTATATCCTCACTTCTGAGTTCTGACCAATTTAAGCTGACTCTTTCATTATTTTTTTATATTTACAATGAAATTATACTAATATAATGACAGAAAAGCTTGTTGAGAAACAGAGGAAGTTTGATGCTGTGATTGCTTTAGAGGTGTTCTCTCTCTCTCTATATCTCTCTTTCTCTCTCTCTCTCTACAATGTATGTATGTGTACTTTCCAATGTTTGACAAAATCCACAATGGTAATGCTTGGTTCATGTTTTGCTTTTTGTTGTGTTCTCAAGTCTATTAAATCTGTTTAGCATTTCAGCCAATTTGTTTGTAAGTTGATCATTTTTACTTAAGGTAATTGAGCACGTAGCAGATCCAGCTGAATTCTGCAAGTCTCTGGCAGCATTAACTGTTGATGGTGGAGCTACTGTGATTTCAACAATAAATCGTTCTATGAGAGCATATGCAACTGCCATTGTCGCAGCAGAATACATCCTCCGTTGGGTATTATTCTTTCACTGAATTCAAGCAATAGCATCTGTTGTTGATTTGCCCGTTAGAGCACATCTTGCGTTCTTATATATATATATATTCTTTGCCTTGTTCATGCACTAATAATGCGTTTTTACTTCTTAAGAGCTGCAGTCTGTATCTCTATATATCTTTATTATTTGTAAGATATTCACAGTTATGTGTTGACCTCAAATTTCCATATAATTTGATTTTCATTGCAGCTTCCGAAAGGTACACATGAGTGGTCAAGTTTCCTTACACCTGAAGAGCTAGTCCTCATCCTACAACGTGCTTCGATTGATGTAAGCTGACGGAATACAATATTCACTAATCTCTGATGTCGGCCTCTCTGGGCTTATTTTTGATACTAGCATTGCGATTCGTGCAGGTGAAGGAGATGGCCGGATTTGTGTACAACCCCTTGACAGGAAGATGGTCTTTATCCGATGATATTGGTGTCAACTTCATTGCATTTGGTACCAAAAGCACCCATTGAAGATTTTGGTTGCTCTACATTATGTATCACTCAAAACTCAATATAAATAAACTTGCATTTGGTTCTACAGAAGTTAATGTTTTGAGCTTTTGACAGTAAAAAAAACTCCCACCTTACTATGTGTTATTGGCATTAATAAGTGGGGATTTACTCTTTCTCTCTTAATTTCTTCATTTTTGTAGTGATTACTTGGATTAGTTGAAAATGTAAAAAAAGAAGAATAAAATTCGTTATCCGAATTCTGGGTTACAGAGAATGGATTTGGTGTTCATAGTCCCGAGAAATTTTCCAAGTTGTATTATCTTATCTGCTGTATCAACCCGGACCCACCATGATTGAAACTTTGTATCATCACGTGACCAACTCAACTACCTAATAATATGTAATAACATATCTATGTATCATTCCTTAGAATTTTAATTAGGGAAATTTTTATTTTGATCCCTAATATTTTGAGAATTAATAATTTTTTAAATCAGTTTCATTTATTAGTATTATTAGACTTTAACTTTCTGAAAACGTATCAACTTGGTCATTCTATTAGTCAACCATTAGTTAAACTTAATTATTCTAAGAGTATTTTTATCTTTCAACCTACTACAAATTAAAAAATTAATTAAATTTAAAAATTTTAAAAAACATTAAATGAAAATCTCCACCGTTCATCAAAATTTATACCGAAATTTTTTTAAAAAATAAAAATTATAAAATTAAATTTTTTCTATTTCAATTTTTTTTACTATTTAAAAAAAAGCTGATGTCCGTGGATCTCCACCAAGAATATTAACTGTTTCAAAACAGTAAAAAAAAATAAGTTGAAAAAAAATTAATTTTACAATTTATATTTTTTAAAAAAAAATCGATATAATCTCCACTGTCCATCAATTTTGATGAACGCTGGAAATTCATTTAAAATTTTTTATAAGGGCATTTAAAAATATTTTAAATTTTTTAATTAAAAATTAATCTAAAATGACCATACTACTATTTTAATTATTAATATATTTTTTTTTAAAATTAGAGGTTAAAATTATAATTTTAACTTATTTAAATAGAGTCAAAGGTAAAATAGTTTTTTTACCAATTCTGTTAAGTTTGACTGGCAGTAATTTAATTAAAGGGATCAAATTAATATATTTTCTAAAAATTAGAGTCCAAAAATACCATTAACCATAACTAATTTAAAATATTAATAATTATCTAAAAGTTAAGGGACCAAAATAAAAATCCACCTTTTAGTTAAGCAATTAAGCAAAATTCCTTGATTTGTATTTTTATCGTAATCTATATCTAAATAAGTCACGCGTGGCTTTCCATATTAAATACAGAGTATATATATGGTTGACGAGCGCAATTTTCTCAGCTCGAAAGAGATCAGCACCAGCAGAGTCCAACAAAAACTGAAAACCAAACCATTTCTTTTACAGTCAATCATCAATCAATTAATTCAAAGGCTTTTGATCTATTCAAATTTCCAAAAACAATGCCATCAATGGTAGAATCATCATCAACGAGAGCTCGTGGACGGTTGGGGGTTCTGTCAGCTCATTTAGCTGCACCTGTCGGCTTAAACCGGGACACGACCACAACCGCCATCGAGCCCTGGTGTGTCTCTGCTCAGTCCACGGTCATGCCACCTGGAAACCTTAATGGCACCTTGACCGTCGTCGACGAAAGAACCGGAAAGAAATACCAGATCACTGTCTCCGAGGACGGCACTGTTAAAGCCTCCGACTTCAAAAAGGTTTTTATTTATTTATTGTTATTTCTTGCATAAATTTTCATTTTTTTTCGTTTCTGTTTAGCTTTTGAAGAATTGGGCTGATTGAAAGTTTTGATTTTGCAGATAACAACAGGAAAAAATGACAAGGGTTTGAAACTGTATGATCCGGGGTACTTGAACACGGCGCCTGTGAGGTCGTCGATTTGTTACATAGATGGAGATGAGGGTATTCTTAGATACAGAGGATACCCTATTGAGGAATTGGCCGAGTCTAGTTCTTTCTTGGAAGTTGCTTATCTTCTCAGTAAGTTTAACTCAATTTTCCTTCACTTTTTGTTAACTCAGCATCTTAGGATTGTTATTGTGTTGGATTTAATTTTGTTATTGATTTTAATTAGTGTATGGGAATTTGCCGTCTGAGAGTCAGCTGGCAGACTGGGAATTTGCTGTGTCTCAGCATTCAGCCGTGCCGCAGGGAATTTTGGTAAGATCTTTTATCTATTATTGTTTTTCTGGATTGGTGGGTTAATTTGTGTTGTCTATGATTTATTGTGAATGATCTTAATCATTGAATTGTATATTTCATGTTTTACATGATCATGTATCTGTAAATAAAATGCATAATATAGGTATAACATCTTTTATGTACTTTGATTTCGAAAACTTGTATACTTAAACATCTAAATACATTATTATGCTTGTTATGTTACTTTCTTGATAATAAACTTTAAAAGTACTTAAAGCCAGATTGATAATTTATTCATTTGTGCTGAAGCTCTAATTAAATTTGGAAGCACCTCTCTGAAGAATTTGAGTGAATGTATTATTTATCATTAAAAACTTGGAACGCATTTACTTTTTATTCCCACAGCTATCAGATGAATTACTCTGTCAGGTTCGCTTTTGTTTTTAAGTAAAGTTGATATATTTACTTCTGACTAATTGGTATATATTGTATTGTTTTTGTAGGATATTATACAGGCAATGCCTCATGATGCACACCCCATGGGTGTACTTTGCAGTGCAATGAGTGCTCTTTCTATCTTTCATCCTGATGCTAATCCTGCTCTCAGAGTAAGTTCACAGTTTAGAAGTTTCTAAACCTTCGGTTGCATTTTGTGAAAAGACATGCATATCACATGTACCTTATTTGACATTTCATTGAGGATCTTTGTTCTGGGTGGTTATATTCTTTTCAAGTTCAAGCTTGTAGAGATTCTTCTGCTTCGCGTTTCTTCCTTCAAAATATACAAATGTTCCTTAACCTATATCTAGCCAAGTTAATGTGGATATGTTGTTTCAATTTTCATCCAATTGCTAAGTGAATCTTTAGTAAAAGAAAATAACATATATCTACAATTTTCTTTACCTTTACTACACATAAAGTATCTGTGGTGTTGGAAGTAGTTCTCAAAGAATTTTTATCATGTAGATATTTATGGTAGACATAAACATGTTAGAAAAATAGCTTCCCAATATTCTTCCCTTGCTCTTGTGAAATTATCAGGGCTTTTGTTCAATGGAACACCTTAGCTTTTAAAGGTATTCACCTTTTAGATAATTTTGATACATAAGGTGTGTTGAGTGACCTTAACAGGCCATGAACCATAGTGCATCAAGGTGTCTGTAGATAATTTTGTGTATTTGTGCTAGTTTTAAACTATTTTTCTATAATGCTATGAGATCTTCATCTTTTTTTTGTTGTAATTTAGGGCCAAGATCTTTACAAGTCAAAACAAGTGAGAGACAAACAAATAGCACGCATACTCGGCAAGGTTTGCTCTTTCATTTTTCTTTCTCCATCTATTTTATCCTTCACTAAATTGAATTCGTATCCATGTTCTCAGTACTTGATTTGGCAAACTTGTATGCTTAATTATCTAATTAATGATTATTGCACCTTGACTACAACCTTACGGTGTCATTTCGTTGCAATGTTGCAAGTGAATTTGTATAAAGCCATTCCTTTCTTTGCAGGCACCAACCATTGCAGCAGCAGCTTATTTGAGGATGGCAGGGAGGCCTCCAGTTCTCCCTTCCAGCAACCTTTCTTATGCGGAAAACTTTCTATACATGCTTGATTCACTGTATGTTGTTCATCCATAATTTATTGACATTAATAAATTGGTTAACTATGTAAATCGTTTCTGTAAAATGACATGCTATTTGTTCTGAACCAAAGTTTTGATTATTGTTTAAGGATTCTGAGGACCTTAAAAACTAAATGAGTTTCCCTCTGTAATATTTTCAGAGGCAATCGGTCCTATAAACCCAATCCTCGACTCGCTCGTGTGCTGGATATTCTCTTCATCTTGCATGCAGATCATGAAATGAATTGCTCAACAGCTGCCGCCCGCCATCTTGCTTCGAGGTAGGCATCTTAATAGTGTGTTTGAAATGAGATGGCCCTAATTGGTTTACTACATTCCTCTGCCTATATTTGCAGTGGTGTTGATGTATACACTGCTCTTTCTGGAGCTGTTGGGGCACTATATGGTCCTCTTCATGGTGGTGCCAATGAGGTACACATAATAGCTTAAAACTTGGAAGCACCATTGCACTTAACTGCAGCAACAATATGCTATTGATAAAGTTGTGCTCTTTCTTTCTGTTCTTTTTCTTCTTTAATGATCTTTGCTATTTTTGTTATTTTAGGCTGTGCTTAAGATGTTGAATGAGATTGGTACTGTTGATAATATTCCTGAATTCATTGAGGGTGTGAAAAACAGGTAATTGTTGCTTAATGTTCATATCTGTTAGTCTATCTCTCTGATAGTCCCTGAAGCCTGCTTTGCATGCAGTATGCATTTAAGATTTTCTTTTTATAGTTTCTCTAATATTTTTTTTAATACTAATTTATTCTCAGGAAGCGGAAGATGTCTGGTTTTGGGCACCGTGTATACAAAAACTATGATCCCAGAGCAAAGGTCATTAAGAAACTGGCAGAGGAAGTATTTTCCATTGTCGGCAGGGATCCTCTTATTGAGGTATTTTTCTGTCTAAATCATGGATAGCATGTTGATTAATACTCTAAAGGAAAATAAATCAATTAATCCAAATGGGACAAAACATGTTGCGTCTGTGGGCAATCTATCAGTTAGTCTCTTGTTGTCATTGTCTCAAAAGTAGTCTGTGCTACAGTATTTATGGCAAAATTGATTAATAAATAATGAGCAGTAGCATTTTTTTGTTAAAAATTGATTACAAGATCTAACCAAAAATTGAATGTAGAGCACAGTTGCATGTATAAAATGATTTCTTAAAGCGCCGGGACAGAAAATTGTATTGTTTTTTAGTTTTTTGCCCAAGCAGTGTTAAGAGATTTTGAAGTAAATGTAATCTGAGTAAACCTTTGTACTTGTTCACTGTGAATTTCTTAAATAGGTACAATTAAATATTGTTTGCAATCATCAAGTGCTTATGCATCTATCTTATTTGGCAGGTAGCTGTTGCTTTGGAGAAGGCTGCACTATCTGATGAGTATTTTATTAAGAGGAAACTGTATCCAAATGTTGATTTTTACTCCGGTTTAATCTACAGGTACAAAAGAGATTTAATTGATTTTTAATTTATGTTGTCTCCTCTGAGCATAAAATTGGTTAATAAGTACTGAACTTTAAAATTAGGGCAATGGGTTTTCCAACGGAGTTCTTCCCTGTTTTATTTGCCATTCCTCGAATGGCTGGGTACTTATCTCACTGGAGAGAGTCCCTTGATGATCCTGACACAAAGATAATGAGACCACAACAGGTTAGTTCTTTAGTTCTTACTTAATTTGCTTTAGGCTTCCTGGATTTCATCTCTTTTCATGTTTTGTAGCAGTTATGTTTGCCAGAAGAACGAGTTCTGGTTGATGACTAACTTGGGATTTTTTGCATTGGTGGTGGTTCTACTTCTGTTTCTTGATTTCTCTTATCTATGTTCATGCAGGTTTATACAGGGGTATGGATGAGACATTATATGCCACTCAAAGAGCGGATGATATCAAAAGATGCAGACAGGCTTGGTCAGGTGTCTGTTTCGAATGCCACTAGAAGGCGGCTGGCTGGATCTAAGATATAGGTGTTACTGGTTTCATGAATAACACCACAGAGAGAAGAAATAACGAACACGGAATATTATGAAAAATAAATGTATCTTTGTCCATGGGTATATGTTTGAAAATTTCCAAGAGAAGCATAAAACTTGTATGTTTTTAGCTGCTTAAATATTTGAGGAACAACTCTTTTTATTCTATTCTTAATATTATTTGGAATGTTTCAATGCGGCCTACTTCTACTTAATTTTCCCATCTGGTGCTGCGTTTCTCCATATATTATTGTTCTATTTCTGCTTATTAATAGGTAGTTAGATGCCATGACAACATGATTATTTATTATGATTTAAAGGTTTAATTGATGAATTGGTTTAGTAAATCAACAAAATGAAATATTGCTCGAGAAAGACAGATTGATGAAAAGAAGAAATATTACTGCTATTTCAAAAGAACAAACTAATGGTATTTCAAACAATAATGAGTTGCATCAATACAACATAACATATGTCTTAGGTACAGACATGATCATAGGTGATTGCATGCGAAAATAACAAGGCCGAGGCTGCATTGCTGGAATACGGTGCCAATGCACAGGAATCTGAGGCGTAGCATATGTTGCGCAGGGCGTTGGAACAGGATGAGGAATCATAAAATATTTCTTGTACATTCTTCCGATTCTGACATCTTCAAGCCCATATAAAATACCCTCCAATCTTCCATCTCCGATATTGTAATTCTCCATCATCTTGGCATATACATGAGCAGTTAATAAGCTATCTGAGCCTGCATTATGAGCCTCACCAAATCTTTTCACATTCAGGATTCTTGAAAGTTTAGCCAAACCGACTTGAACCTCCTTCAACTTGTCACAACACTTGGCTGCCACCTTCAAGTCGAAAACGTTGTCAAAGTAGGAAGATGCCTTGTCAGCAAACTCGTGTACTGTATCTGGCAGTGGCTCTTGAGTGAAAAGTTTCAACACATGTGCCAAATCATATATACCATGGAAAGTCACCCACTTGAGATCCTGGTGCACCCCCACGATCTTGAGGAAATTTAGCTGGAAAAGATTCTTGTGAATACCTTCTTTTTTCATTCTTTCAAAATCGATGCCGCTTTTCTTCAGAAAGTCTATAGAGGACTGGACATGAGTTTCCTTCTCCATATCGAACTTCAAATTAAATTCCCAGGTAGGACCGACGTTGCCATGTTCGTCCATGAGCGTGACTCCCAGTTGAATGAGGTTGGTGTTGTTTACATTGAACTTGAGATCATCGTAAACAGTTTCGTCGGAGGCATCTCTGGGAGTGTCTCGAAGAAAACCCGGAAACTCGGTGTCCACAGAGAGCAGTTTGAATCGCTTTAAACTCGAACGGAGACGTTCAATTTCTTGCCAAAAATTATAAGACCAAACTGGTGTGATTGTGTTACTCATTGTTGTTGAGCAGTGAGAGGAACTTGAAAAACAAGAAGATTAGTAGTTTGAGAAGTGAGAAACTGATACATATATATATATATATATATATATACACATACCCACAGCGTAAATAGGAAACTCGAAAGCCTGTTATGGATTGTTTCCTTTTTCCTATAGGATTTGTGTTAATTTTCCAAATCCAATGCAGAAGAGTTTGTTTTCCTACAACGACTGGGACTTGTGTCCCAACTAAACCAACTCTTCATATTTCCTTGGGATTCTAACCAACACCCTCGAACCCCCCTTTTTAAGTTAATTATGTAATACTAAGTCATTTCAAAACTAATTTAAAATTAGACAAGATATCAATATAACAACCTTTTAACTTTCCCAATGCTATCACTTGTTTTTCAACACACAAACATTTCACAATTGTAGCTTATTAATTCAATCAACCATTAAGTATATAATAAAAAATTTATACTTAATAACTAGGAAAAATAATTCGATCATAGCTTTGGTTTTTATCTAATTAGTCAATTCTTTTTATCACACCTCAACTCGAACGTCAAGACATGATTAAGATCATATCAAATAACGTGCAATAAATCTCAAAATAAATTTAAAAACAACTACAATATCCAACAAATGTTCAATTAACATAAACAGTGGCCAAAAAAATAAATAAACTCCTAAAATTTAGGGAACTAAGAACTAATCTATGCCGACGTGCCAATCCATGTTACGCGGGAATCGAAACCTCAATCATCTGGAATCACAATGGACTAAGTGAGTTGGATACTCAGTAAGCATATTAAATATTAGTTTTTATTTATCAAATCAAAATAACATCCAAAATACAAATAATAAGACTTATCATATATCGAAAATCACATACTTATCATATATCAAAATAATACTAGGACCTTTACTTATCAGTGTATAGTAGGACTTGCACATAACACATATCACATATTGGAGCCAAAAGTTACCCGTCGGCAACTAATGTATACAGGGAAAGTGCAAGTGGGGATTATTTTCTTAAAAACACATAGCACTCATGCCCGAAGGTGAAAGCCAGACCCTTGTTGTGATCATCAACGAGTCTTCCTACATGCACCAATACGTCAACACATGAATGCGAAGACTCTTTAGTCTCCAGGATGTATTGGAGACACTTTCCATATACCACATGTAGTAGCCAAAATATGTCAGGCCATAAATATAAGCGAGGATCCAGCCTAATAGCCCAAAGTATATCTCAAAGACCAGGCCCAGAGCCAAAAATGGAAAGACATCTATGTAGTACGACATACGTTCAGTATTAGATCTTCATGTAGTACGACACATGTTCAGTATAAGATCTTCATGTAATACGACACAGGTTCAGTATAAGATCTTCATGTAGTACGACACAGGTTCAATATAAAATCTTCATAAAGTACGACATACACTCAGTGTAAAACCTTCACGTAGTACGACATGAACTCGATGCCCCACACAAACCAAGAAGCAATAAGGGAAATAACTCAGTGTCCACGCTTGGAAGAGCTCCTACGTCGCACGACATACTCATCTCAGGTCGACATCCAATCAGCATACCATACGACATACAATCATAATTGTCCAAATTGGCAAACGCACATGTCGTATGACATAGAATCTCTTTGGTTCTGAAGGAGACCAAATCATGATCTACTTTAAAGACGGTCCTACAAAACCATAATTACACTCTATAACGGCCAGATCAAAAGGAGCATCCAGATACTTCCTTGGTGGAGGACAGCAAGGAGGGGTAATGATGAAAACCCTCAACAGGCAGAAGCATTATTCCCCTATAAAATGAAAGATAGTCTTCCAAAGATGAGGGCAGAACCGAAAAACTTAGATCCTAGAGCTATCAATATTCAAACAATATTCTCCAGCCATTGTTCATCATCTCTGATCACCCTCTGACCTTACATCTCCTTCGATCAAGGAGACCTCGATCGCCAAGATAACAGTAAGTATTATTCACTCATCTCCATTTACGAGCATTACATACTTATTAGCATTCGCTAACTTGACCGTCGGAGTGACTTTGGCCGGCACCACCCCGGTGTCCCAAACGTCCTGCGAGTCTGTAACATCCCAAATTTCGAATAATTAATTTTGAATATATGGATATAAAAATTTTTGTGAGTTGAAGGGTGTAAACGTAATTAAATGTATGTTTATTTTTATGATTTTCAGATGGAACGGTCCAGAAATGATGAATGAAGAAAAAGGAGTGAAAAACTGGGGCAGTGTGTACCGCGACCCCTCACCGCGACCACAGATCGCGATGAGCTACTCGCGGCAAAAAATGGCATTTCCGGGCAGTGAGCAACGCGACCTGGTCACCGCGACTACAGATCGCGCTGACTGGCTCGCGATGAAAAAGTGAAAATTCTGGCAGTGAGCATCGCGACCACCAGCGCGACCAGGGTACCGCGATGGGTAATCGCGATGAAGGCGGTGGAGTTGCTCCAATGAGCAACGCGACCTGGTGGCGTGACCACAGGTCACAACAACCGAAAGATTATAAAAAAAAATAAGTTGTCGTAGAAGCCTCTGGAAAAACAGAACAGAAAAGAGAAAGGGGGGAAAAGAGAGACCGAGAGAGCGCGAGAGAGAAGAAGAAGAAGAGAAGAAGAAAAGGAAGAAGAAGAAGAGAAGAAGAGGAAGAAGAAGAAGAGAAGAGGAAGGAAAGAGAGAAAAAAAGAAAAGAAAAAGGTGAAAGAGAAAGAGAAAGGGAAAGGAAAAAGAAAACCTAGAAACGCGATTGTCGAGAGGAAAACGGTATCCAGGTTAGTGTATACCTGTTTTCGAAACTCTTACAAAAGTATGAAATATTTTTAGTCTGAATCTGTAAATTTATTTAAATAACCTAGTGATTATATGTCTATATTGTCTTTCTTGGAATGATTTTATTTTTGATCGTATTTCGATTGTATTTCGATTATTACGATTACATTGAAAGTACTTGTTTTAGACTTTTGTATGAATAAAAATCTATGTATATTTGAAGAATATTGTTTGAATTGTATATTTATTGAGTGACCGTGATTTGTAACTTACAGTGAATATTTGAAAATGTTTTATTGAAACGGCCCTAGGATACTTAGACATAGAAATTGATATAGGAGGTTGGTATACCAGCTGGGTTAGTTTAGCAGTACTGCGCCGTTCTTATTAGTGATTGCTGTTGCGGGGCAATCTCAGACAATCACAATGATTCTAGTGATTGTTGTTGCGGGGCAATCTCGGACAATCACATAGATATCAGTGACTGTTGTTGCGGGGCAACCCCGGACGTCACATTGAAACTACAGTGATTAGACCCATATTCCAGTCCTGAAAAATTATGTTGGGTATTCTAGAGGGCCAGAAGTGAAGTGAATTTCATAATTTGTTTATAATTGAATTTCGAAATAGATTTTATACGTTAATGATTATAACCTAATTTATGATTTGGTTTTGTATGGATTATAAATTGTAATGAGTTGTTTCTATAGAATTGATTTCATCAGTTTTATTCTGTAAATGATTTACATCGTAACATGTTTATATACGATCATATTATGATATTTTTATTATTATGAAAAGTTATTTATGATTTTAATACTTGAGTTTAGTATACACCCACTAAGCTATATACTTAGCGCGTCGGTTTTTATCGCGCGTAGGTCACAGGGATACCGAGGCAGATAAGGAGTAGAGAGGAGGTACATGCAGCTTGGAGTTCAGAGTCACTGCATTTATTGGGTAGTGATATAGTTTTGTATATTATATTTTGTAAGCATGCATATACAAAAGTCTGTAAATTCAATGATTTTATATATGTTTTGTAAATAATTTATGATTTCTGTTTGTTTTTATTTTAAAAAGTTTGTAACTATTGAATTCTGAATTATTTTATTTTAAAAACTGTTGGAAAGTCGCACTAAACGGCAGAGTGCGCATTTGGATGAAATGATATTTGAAGTGTTGTGGATTTTATGTGATTTGAGTTTTATTTGAAACAGGTTTTGGGAAATTAGAAAAACAGAGGGAACTCTGCCGAAAATTTTAAAACTGAAATTTTGATGGGCTCACTAGAAAAAAAATATTTTTAAATTACAAATTGATACAATTTTCAATGGTTTGAAATGTATAAAGTGAATTTAGAAAGTATATTAAAACCCGGTAACGCTCCCAGGGTCGATCCAGTAGGGTCAGGTCAAGGGGTGTTACAAGGTCACGTGCGTTCTATCTTTGCAGGTTGTAGTGCCCCGTGTCCCCGAGCGATTTTTTAGGGCTATACCACATACATAACAAATCACGTATTACATAGGGCTCTACATAGTGCCTACTAACAGTAATAAATAAAGGTAAGCCTAGCCAAAACGTATTTTATGGTTCCATGTATTCACATATTTTCAAAATATAATGGTTGCATAAATATACTTCAAAAGCGCACATAAACACATTTCTTATACATATAACATTGTTATTCCAGTTTTGAAAATAAAAGATTTAGTACACTTACCTTTCAGCAATCCAAGCAAAACAAATCATCCATAAAGACGACGATCCAAACCTTAGCATAGATCACATATCATACTGATATCATACTCGAAATAATATCTTAGGATCGAAATATGACTCTCAAAACGATCCCCAAACCAAAAACTCAATACTAGTACTAACCAGTGCTATTTTGAAAACGAAACAATGTATAATATTAGATTTTTAGTAAATTAATTACATACTGGAAAATTATAAAACTTTGCAAGAAACTTGTAAACAACATATCTCCTCATATAAAATTTTTTAAAATTTTACAAAATTTTAAACTACCTTAAAATAATTTATTTATTGGAGTATTCTTATCTGCCTGACAGTGAACAGTCCGGAACACTATACAATGCCGAGCTTTTTACAATTTCTAAAAAATTTCAATTGCTATAAAATTTTGCAGTAATGTAAAATAAACGTATATAATTCCAAAAGAAAAGTTTCAAATCTAAATAATACATATGACTATTTTTAAAGTATTTTTACTTTTACGTTTTGTCATCTGTCTACTGCTGGACAGATTACAGTACCCTATTTGTAAAATTCATATCTTTTTTAATAAAACTCTAAAAATCATGAAACTTTCTAGAAATAAAATTTGCATCATGTCAAACTTGTGTATAAAATTTTATAATTTTGTGATAGTATAACCCTCTAAAATAATGGTTCGAACTGAAATTACGTTCTAAAATGAAAACTTTTTAGCAACTCTGTTAAAGAATAAAAAATTCATAACTAATTCAATATTAAAGATTTTTAAGCAAAACGGATTTATATAGAATCATTTATATGTCTAGTTTACAGAATGTCAAACAAATTCACCAAAACCGAACATATATTCACACTAAAATCCTCAAAATAAGTACTGGTCAGTCTGACTATACCTAATTTCAGAAAATTTAAACTAAAAGCTCAACTAGTATGCCTTTAGGGTTACTACCCAATTAAAACCCTAATATTGAATCACTAAGCATATAATTATGACAAAAATACAGGAGTTAATACACACCTTGAATCTCTTTATCTTTCTTAATAAAAAATCACCTTCTTTAATTTCGGTAAACTTCTAAAGATGGGAGGTTTTTTTTTTATGTTGTTCTTGAAACGTATATAAGAAAATAAAGTAATAGGATACTTTTAATAAAAGTATTTTAAAAAAACTCTGTAAAAATGTAGGAATCCTGAAAGGGTTCAAACTCCTATATTTATATAAAGTTTAAAATCTTCTTTTAAAATATAGAGTTTAAAACAATATTAAAATTTAACTCTTATGAATTAAAATAAAAAATTAAAATTTAAATGTTTAGGACACATATTAAGTTTATTTAAATTTAGATGTTACAATTTTCATATTATATTTTACCCAATCATAAGAGTTGAAAGGTCATCAACGGGTCAACTAGGGTCAAAGATAATTCTTTTAGACCGACATTAATGGTAGGGGTTGATATATGCTAACTTTAAAAATGTGAGAATTATTTGTAATTAGACCTAATATTTGGGCGTAAATATAATATCTCGATCTTATAAGGCACAAATAAGAAAATTTTGCGATAATTATATATGAAATCATAATAAACATAAAAGAAAACAAAAAACAAAAAACAATTTGTTCCAAAATCAATCATCATCCCGATCGATCTTGATGTCTTTGCGTCTCTCAGTACAGAGGTACGTTGTTTTTGTTTTCAATTTGCCCTCTTCGTCTCTGATTTTTACTCCTCTCATTCTGATATTTTTGAGTCTCTATAGATCCGTGTCTTTGATCACATATTTTTGTTTGTTTTCTATGGCAGTAATTGAAGAGACAAGTAGAAGAAGACCCATCAACTCTATCGCGCTCGTTCGAAGTACGTCATCTCTCTCTCTCTCTGTTTTTTCGTTTTAAAAAATCGAAACTTGTCTCTCTTTGATTCAATTCACTTTAGCTTGTATCAAATTATTGATTTTCACTTCAGCATAGCATGATCCAATTAGATCGAAAATTTAGGTCAAAATCGAATTAAAATTATGAACATCATGCTTGGTAATGATAAAAGTTTAGCCTTTTTTCATACTTGAAAATTACCCGGATCAGATCATCATCATAGACTACAAAAGATCATGTTTTTTTTTTTTTTTGTCGTATTTCTAATTTATTTGTTATTAACAGAGTTCACTATTGTTAGATAATTTGAATAAGGAAAAATGTCGGGGCAAAGCCAGCGGCTGAATGTAGTTCCAACAGTGACAATGCTTGGAGTTATGAAAGCTCGGCTGGTTGGTGCAACGAGAGGTCATGCTCTTCTCAAGAAGAAGAGTGATGCTTTAACGGTTCAGTTCCGTCTGATTCTTAAGAAGATTGTTACTACAAAGGAGTCGATGGGTGATGTCATGAAAACTTCTTCGTTTGCTTTAACGGAAGCCAAGTATGTTGCTGGTGAGAACATCAAACACATTGTCCTTGAGAATGTCCAGAATGCTTCTCTTAAAGTTCGTTCTCGACAAGAGAATATTGCTGGTGTCAAGCTTCCTAAGTTTGAGTATTTCACTGAAGGCGAGACCAAGAATGACCTCACCGGATTAGCCAGAGGTGGCCAGCAGATCCAAATGTGTCGTGCTGCTTATGTCAAAGCAATCGAGCTTCTTGTCGAGCTTGCTTCTCTTCAAACTTCCTTCTTGACCCTAGATGAGGCCATCAAAACCACTAACCGTAGGGTCAATGCTCTAGAGAATGTTGTCAAGCCTAGGCTGGAGAATACCATTACTTACATTAAGGGGGAATTGGATGAGCTTGAAAGGGAGGATTTCTTTCGCTTAAAGAAGATACAAGGGTATAAGAAGAGGGAACTGGAGAGACAGCTTGCTTCAGCCAAGCAGTTTGCTGAGGAGCAGGTTGCCGGGAAGATTTCTCTGCAGAAAGGAATTTCAATCAGTTCGGCTCACAACCTGTTATCTACTGCAGGTGGGAAAGACGAGGATATCATTTTCTGATGTGGAGGTTATCCTCCATGTTCTTTTGTAGAATGTGTGGCTTTGGCTGTGCTGCTTGGTTTCCTGCGGAAAATTCATACTATTTATATCTTTACTTTGAAGAGAACAATCTAATGTTTTGAATAAAAAGCTTTATGTATGATTCTGTGATTCTATTTATTTGTGTATTAATCGCAAACTTTGTTGTGAGACTAGCATTCCTCGATTGATCAATGCAAGATATATTTGATGGATTAGTTCTTATTTTGTGTGCTCAATGTCACTGGTGGATATTAGTTTTTATGCAGGAGTTATGGCAATGCTGGAAGATATCAGTCAGCTATTTTTGCTTGCACTGATTATAAATACATTAAAACTCAAGGTACGTGTAAGTGAAAAATGCCTAGCGCAGCCACCTAAGCAACAAGATATGATTACATGAACCCATTCTATTATTTCATGAACCACAACAAAACCAGATCAGTTTTTGTTGGTTTGATTTGGGTTATTTGTGCTGAATGCAAGTCAAATTAAAACATGATCAACTATTTTTGCTTCAAGCTTATTATCTGATTTCAATTTCAAATTTTAAAATGATGATGAGGATTGAATTGGTTTAATATTAGGCCTGATATTATTTTGGCTTGTGAACTTTTGGCCTAAACTTCTTTTCATATTTCGTAATTCTGCTGGTATGGGAAAATATCAACTTTAAATCAGAAGAATCATATTACAGAACTCGCAACCATTTTTGAAAATGTGTTATTATATTAATTAATGCTCGGTGGAAAGAGAAGATAATACAAGCTTGAAATATGCAAATGCTCCATTTAGGGCATGGAAGCAAAGATGGAAGATACTCAGTTGACATCTCCCAAATCATGAGAAATTGAAACTACTCGCTTACACAAACTATGAGCTACATCTCAACATTGGATGTAGTGAAACTAAAGCAAAGATACAATTATTGATGTCTGCATTGCAATGCAAAAGCTGCAAGACATGGTTGTAATATCTCCTATCTATGTTTCGAAGTTGAAGTGTAATCCTTTCCTGAAAACGAAGTTGAAGTGTAATCCTTTCCTGAAAACGCACCACGTATTGTGGGAGCAGCACTGCAAAAAAGACAGATCTTTCAAGTTTTCTAAATAAATATTTGAATGACGAAATATGGATAGCTAAAGCTAATCATATTACCTATAGGTCTTTTTCACGGCATTCTTCCTCATTGCTGCAAGATTTTTCACTTCTTGACTGTTCAAAAGAAACGGTGAATATTGAAATAATTTTGTGAACAACTCGTAGTATTGATAAAGTGAAAGCTTAATACCACCCAGTGAAGGCCTTTTAAGTATCAGATATTCTTAAACACTGCACTATCCAACAGATTAGGAGTTAACAATCATTCCCACCTAAAAATATTCATTTTTAAAGGATCACCACTGAACCCTTAAGAAATTATAATTATTTTATCATAACTGAAATCCGGATATTGTGTAAGGTAGCATTCAACAATTCAAAATGTTGAATCCCATTTGTTCATTACAGGGTGAGATGACATTACCTGTTAAGGAAATCTATTTTTGCCTTCTTCATCAAGTTGCTTTTCACACCAGAAAGACCGTATCCTGGTCCACTGCCTACAAAGAATCATTGAAAATAAATTAATTTAATAAACAAGTTCACAGTACCTTACGTCAAGATTTTCACAGTTGTTCCCTGAAGTACCAATAACAGATCACCAAAATATCTACAGTTACATGAGACCAACCACTTTTATCAGCTAGGTGATTTTTGCTAGCCTAACTGGTTTTTGCTGGCCTAGGTGATCTGCTTGTTCACTTTGTATAGAGGCTGATATTGATTCATTCTGTGCTTTCGTATAGATTTCATTTGAATAATCCCTTTTTTGCAATAAATTTTTTGTTTCCTATGAAGAAAACATGAGAACTAACCACAACAGAGTAATAAAGGTTACCAAAGCTTCTTTTGTTGCTTGAAGGTGGGGTCTTTGTGCAGAGGCGAGTTTGCCGACTCTGTTTTCCTGCAAAAGTTGAGCAATAGGTAAGCGCTTTGAATATGCACAATTAAGAAGAAAATGTCTTCAATGAAAGATGTGAGATCAGAATTATGGAACAAAGTACTTAAATATATTATTCAAAACGTGTTGGTTGGATATTCATAGAGACTATAAAATAGCCAGGCAATGGAATTTGAATAGAACAGTCTATGCATCCCAACACAACATTTCTTCCTTATTTCTTCTTATAGCCCCATATGTGTAGTACTGGGCAATGTAGCAATGTCCAGAAACAAATTCACTTTCCCAAGTAAATAGACGGAAATTAGCTCTATAAAGAAGAAATCAATGAACAAGAGTCTTACTAGAGACAATGAAGGTTTTTTTTTTTTTTTTTTTTTTTTTGAAAAAAAAAAAAACCAAATGGAATGGACCCTCTACAACAATCACCACTCAATATTTATTTTTTCGTTTTTTTTTTAAGAATAACTTAAGCAAGTGGATAATCATCTTCTGTGATATATTTTTGTTTAAGTTAATTGTATGTTTATATCCAAAACATGACACTAGATGTAACTTTCAAATTCCATTTTTTCATTTAGCAGCACAAGTGATGAAACAGATGGATACATACATAAAAACCAATGATTTTTGCTTTCAGAATTAATTACAGCATTCTACTCCTGTGGCAACGCCCCACATCCAAGGATACTAGTCTTATGCTGGTAAAAAGCACTGTGCTTGTCACAGCTTGTGCCTTGCACTTACAGGGAAAATTATTTTGGTGCCACAACTTCCATGTCCTCAAACCTCAAAACAACATACTTTTCAGTGGTTGAGCCAGGAGGCAATCTTGGTGAACATGATTGTGACCCAACCTGGCATCACAGCAGGCTCTGGGTCATGAGGATTTCAATGCATATAATACACAACATTAACTCAATTATTATCTCAGAAGATGTTAATGGGAAAATTGCTAACTGCTGTATGCTGTTTGTTCCTTTTCCTTGAAGGTAGATTCTTATAGTTTGTTAATCTGTCTATAGCTTAATCTCTTTGATACACAATGACTCTCTCTCTCTCTCTACCACTAAAATTTTCAGCAAGTTTTCTTTTTCTCTGCTACTATTTTCTTTCTGCCACTTCCTCTCTTTTATCTTCTCTCTTTCCTCTCTTCTGATGGAGAGAATGAACGGAGGAGTTCCTTTTCCTTTTCGGTCTCTAAGCTGAAGGGTATCTATTTTCAAAAATACCCCTGTCAGTTGACAAGCCCAAGTTTTCTTGTTATAACGAAAAAACAAGTCAGATTATTTTCAATTTCATTCTATGCAGCTAACACGGCTGAATTTGTGAGGACATGATAAAGGCAGGGAAACGAATACCGTTTCAACAAAGCACATCAACTAATGTTCATGTTATACAGCAGGATGACGGGAGGGTAATTTCAATATGGTCCTAATTTCAGCATTCATTACATGGGGTGACTGTATAAAGCTTGAAACTTGTGTTCAGCTGCCAGAAAATTTACCATGTACAATACAATGGCCACACAGATATAAACTAGAGCTTTGATATAACTATATGCATGTACTTACAAGGTAAAAACCATTGAAACAAGTTTTTTTTTTTTGTATGTATACAAGGTAAGTAGGAACATACGTGCATCTTCTTTCTGGTATAATTGCTTTAGCCTATCAGATGTTTTTTTTTCAGCCTCTGTCAAGTCCCGCACTTTTGCCTACAAATAAATCAACCCAAGTAAGAAGCTAAGAGTATCAATTTGATCAAATTACAATTCCCCATTAAGAAGAAGAAGTAATCTATAACTAAAGTAATGAGTGGAACAGTGTACTGAAATAATTTATAAGAAAGACATTTTATTTAAAGAAATCACCTCATACAATTGTTTCCATCTAAATGCCACTTTGTTTTCCTTCATCCTCTCAATTACAACATTCAAGCTCTTTTCACCAAATTCTTTCTTGTAGAATTTCTTCCAGAGCTTATCAGTCACCGGAGTGAGATCTCTTCCCTACAAGATTTACATTATATAAAAGCACCCCCAAAAGCATGTGTATAACATAGAATCATGAAAAACCATAATTTGTGTATCTTACTTTGGTACAATTCTCCACATGCATCAACTGGTCACAAGTACAATGCGGCAAAATGCGATCCAGGAGATGTAAATCAGTTTCACCAACATCTCCAATATACCTTACATTGTCTATTGCAGTCTCGACACAAAGATCAACCAAGGAGGGAGTTTTTCGCATAGTCAAGAAAGGCACGCCTATATCTCTCTTATTGGGCATGTTCCTCATCTTTCGTTTTCCGGGTACGTCCAGTTAAGGCTGATACAAAGGAATATGAATCGAAAGACATAATCAAAACCACATCGTATCCAACCAGATAAACAGCCATTAATAAATTAAAACTCATATCCACTAACTTGATGAACTGAGTAAAGAACAAGTTGAACAATAATTAATTCGATAATGGTTTTTGGACTGCCGAGGAAGTTCTTGTGAAATCAATAAAATTTTCATCACAATTATCAGAAAGGAACATTCTTGTCGAATTGTAAAATAATCTCAATAAAATTGAAACAAGAGAAAGTTAAAAGAGAGATCAGTATCGAGAATTTATCAACAGTATAATAATACAATTCATTGATCAACAGATAAATTCTCAATAAGTAAAAAAGTAAACAGATCAGCGAAATCGGATTTAAAAGAAAGTCGGGATCAAGGGAGCTGACCGGAGCAACCGGAGACGGAGAAGGGATCGATGGACGGAGTCTGATACGATAATGAAAACCAATACGCGCAGGTATTAGAGATTTGGCTAACGTGCACCGGTTCTATGATGAGGTCACGTCTAGGCCAGCTCAGACCCAATTCTGTTTATCCTACTATTTTTTTTGGAGTCTATTTTTTTTTAGTGATTAAATTTAAATATAAAATATGTTTAGTATTATTTATTTATTATATTAATAGAATATTATTCTGCAGATATCTTTACACTTACAATAATACATCATTTTTATTTTTGCATATCCACTGATAATAAAGTGCTTAGTGCATCTTCCTCCCACCTCAGTGGTGAGGAGTTTGATTCCCACCATGTACCTGCATTTAGTGATTAATCTCGATAGGTCCCGACAGTTGTTGATATTATAATTATACCCCCCTCAAAGAAAAAAATACATCATTTTTTATTTTTAAATAATTAAATAACTGTTAACTTTATGAGTTTATCTATTATTTATTGGAGAATTTTTATTTTGGTCCCTAATTTTTAAGAAATTACCACTTTTTTAAACCAATTTCGTTTATTAGTATCATTGGACCCTAACTTTATGGAAATGTATCAATTTGATCCTTCTGTTAGTCAATCGTTAGTCAAACTTAACTGTTCTAAGGATATTTTTGTCTTTCAACATATCCCTAATTAAAATTTTTAAAAAATATTAAATGAAAATCTCCACCGTCCATCAATTTAGAATATATGGAATTTTTTTTTTATAAAATAAAAATTTTTTCAATTTAATTTTTTTATTTTACTGTTTAAATATTTAAAAAAAAATTGATGTTTCATCCATCATTATTGATGGACGATGGTAATCCAATCTGGATCTCCACCAAAAACAAACCAAAAAAAAAATTGAACTGGGTTCGAAGACGAACCTAGGTTCTGAGTTCGAAGAGGAACCCTTCTTGGTTCGTCTTCGAACCCAGAAATTTAGGTACGTCAGGGTTCTAGGTTCGTCTTTGAACCCAGAAATCTAGGCTCGAATCGAACCTTGTTCAACTTCAAATTTATTTATTTATTTTTGCTTATTCTTAGTGGAGATCCAGATTGAATCTATGATGGACTGGTGGAGATCCAATCTGGATCTCCACCAAGAACATCAATTTTTTTTAATAGTTAAAAAAAATTAAATTGAAAAAATTTTTATTTTACAATTTTTATTTTTTAAAAAAATATTTCCATATAATCTCCACCGTCCATCAATTTTGATAAACGGTGGAGATCCATTTAAAAATATTTTTTAAAGGCATTTAAAAATATTTTAAATTTTTTAATTAAAACTTAATCTAAAATGATTATACTATCCTTCTAATTATTAATATTCCTTTTTAAAATTTGAGGTTAAAATTATAATTTTCACTTATTTAAATAGTATCAAGGGTAAAACAGTTTTTTTACCAATTCTTTTAAGTTTGACTAGTAGAAATTTAGTTAAATGGACTAAATTGATACATTTTCTAAAAGTTAGGGCCCAATGATACTATTAATTATAACTAGTTTAAAAAATTAATAATTTTTTAAAAGTTAGGGACCAAAATGAAAATCACCCTTATTTATTTTCAATATTTGAAGGTAATCATTTTTTTGTTTAATACGGAATTCAATAGGTAAGTATAACCCTTTGTTTATTTACTTTTAATAGTAGAATTTAAGATTGTTTTTAAATTTATTTAAATATTTATATTTAACTACCGGACTAACATCCCGCACTACCATGGGCGTAGCTACCCATGGGCTTGGGTGTGCTGCAGCCCATCCAAGATTTTAGGGGAAAGAAATTTATATAATCTTAATATTAATTTTATGATGACTTTTTTTCTATACAATTATAAATCTAGGCTTACTTAATATATATTATTTAAATTATTTAATTACAAGTAATTATTTAATAGTAAATGATTACAAATTCTCATATTCATAATATAAATATTTAATAAGTAAATTTTAAAACATCTTAATATATAGAAATGAGAGAAATAAATATCTGAAACTAATTACTTAATTTTTAATTAAGTTCTTTAATTGCACTTCTAGTGGATTAGTGCACCTCATTTATACCTTAGTGGTGAAGATACAAGTCTCACCGTGTATATTTACTAGCACGTTGGGTAGTTTTCTCCTCCGTGAGCATATGTCTTCCATTATGGGAGTATAAATATTGTAATTGTACCCTTAAAAAAAAAAATTTAATATGAAATCTATGAATTCTATCCAAAATATTTCACTTAAAAAAAATTCATGAAACTCTAATAAACTCTAGATTAAATACATCTATTTTAAGGAGAAAAAAAAACATTCGATAAAAATTCTCTAGAAATAAGTATTATCGTAGCCCAGTGAAGAAAAATTTTCTAGCTACGCCCAGCAATAGGAGGGATCTACCCACACGATTGCATTTTTATAGGCAATGGTGGGACAAATATATTTACATACACTAGGTGTTGAACCTTGGTGGCTTGGAGGGATTGGACCTCCAACCACCAAGACAAGTGACCTTGTATATTTAATATTTAAATTTATAAAAATTAATAAGTGAGACATGTTATTATTTTCCATCATCTTATGTTATGATGTGATAAATAAGATAGTAGCTCTCTCAAACCATAATATTTATGAGGGGGAATTGCAATAACTACCAGTGGATATAGGTGTAATTGCACAAAAATCTGAAAATATATAAAAATAACAATAAGTCCCCTTTGACCAATTGACCGACCGTTTGGAACCGTTTAAATCTCACGGAAATGTTGCATTGTCTATTTTACTCTTAGAGTCTTTAACCTCACTTAATAAAAAAAAAAAAGTAAAATCATTTAAAAAAAATAAAAAACTTTCTGGACAATTCAATAAAAAAAAACTGGACAATTATTTGACCTCGATTGAAAATAAGAAGAAAATAAGAGATGGATTCTGTGTGCTCACTTGGGTTCAATCTGGAAAAGACTGAAAAAAAAAAAAGAAGAAAAAATACTGGAAGAAAAAGAAGAAGAAGAAAAACTGGAAAAAGAAGAAGAAGAAGAAGAGAAGGGAAGAAAAACTGGAAAAAAAAAAAGAGAGAAGAAGAAGAGAAATGGTTCTAGAAATCTGGAACTATCATCTTTAATTTTTTTTTTCTTTTTTTTTTGACAATGGATATTTAAGATTTTTGAATTGTTTTTTTATTTTGTTAAAAAAAAAAGTTTTTGAGTTGAATGATGGATGTGATAATTTAGTTGTGATTAAGAAGTGTTTTAATTTTTTTTTTTTTTTGTTTAATTTAAGTGATGAAAAATATAGTACTGGATTTAGTGGGTGATGATGATAAAGATGAATTGATGATGAAGATGAAGAGATGAAAAAGATAAACTGGAAAAAGAAGAAGAAGAAGAAGAAGAGAAGGGAATAAAAACTAGAGAAAAAAAGAAGAAGAAGAAGAAGAAGAGAGATGGTTTCAGAATTTTTTTTTTTTTTTTTGCCAATGGATACTTCAGTTTTTTTGAATTGTTTTTTTATTTTGTTAAAAAAAAAAGTTTTTGAGTTGAATGGTGGATGTGATAATTTAGTTGTAATTAAGAATTATTTTTAATTTTTGTCTGTTATTTTTATATATTCTCAGATTTTTTTATAATTACATTTATATCCATGGGGTTAAGTACAATTCCCCCAATTTATGAAGACTAATATAATTACTTGTGGAAAATATGTGTAGTGTACATGCACAAGTGAGTTTGATGACACAAGTCTCAACCTTTATTTTCTTTCTAGAAACTGGATTTGATTATGCAAAGACTTGGTTTATATTGGTCGGCTTTTGCTGGTTTACCGGTAGTGTAGTTTCTTGAACAAGTACATCCAAAGATTAGTTAGCTACCGTGTAGGGCCTACTTCCTTTTGGAAAATATATATTTGTTTTTACAACATGAGCTGGGTTCGGCATGCAGTCAAACTCGTCTACCTATTTTCGATGGATTTTACTGGATTGGCGGATTTAAAGTCATACTGGAGGTTGACTTTTGTCCCCTAAAATTCAATTAAGCACCTGTTCTTGTTCATTCTTCATCTTCCATCTTTACAATGAACATTGGGTTGAATAGGTGCTTTATTGTTGTTACTATTTGTATACACTACTTTTGTTGCTTAGTTAAGTCCCAACCATTTGATTATCCGATAGCAAACCTCTCTACAAAATGGATCAACAGCCCATCAGCTCCCCACTCTGTAGATTTCTCAGATGGTTCAACGGTTAGAGCCATCCTTCTCAGGGGTACCTTTGGACCAAGATATGCATGTGGCTTCTTCTGCAATGGAAACTGTGACACTTATCTCTTTGCCATTTACATAGTTGACACCAACAGTGCTTCCGGTATCACATTAGTTGGATTTCCCCAAGTTGTCTGGTCTGCTAACCGTGACAATCCTGTTAAACTCAACGCAACCTTAGAGCTCACTTCGGATGGAGATTTGATCTTGCGAGATGTTGACGCTACTATTGCTTGGTCCACCAACACTGGAAATAAATCTGTTGTGGGATTAAACTTGACTGACATGGGCAACCTTGTGCTTTTTGACAAGAATAATGCAACAGTTTGGCAATCTTTTGATCATCCTACAGACTCGTTGGTTCCTGGCCAAAAGTTGGTGTTGGGGCAGGAGCTTACTGCAAGCGTTTCGGTATCCAATTGGAGTCAAGGAGGGTTGTTTTCGCTTTCCGTCACTGATCAAGGACTGGTTGATTTCATAGAGTCCAATCCTCCACAACCCTATTATGAAAACACAGTCAGTGGCACGAAAACAAGTGAAGAACCCAGCTATGTTAGATTTCAGAATGGAAGCTTAGCTTTCTATATAATTTCCTCAGAACCAAGTCAACCGGATAGGGTGATTTTTCTCCCTAATGCATCATCTCTACAATACATGAGACTGGATAATGATGGGCGTTTAAGAGTCTACGAATGGATGCCATCAGAGTGGAAAGAAGTGGTAGATCTCTTCAAAGACTATTTTCGTGAATGCGATTTTCCTCTGGTTTGTGGCAACTATGGCCTCTGCTCCGGTGGCCACTGCACTTGTCCTGCTAACACCAGTTGGGAAACAACCACCTATTTCGAGCAGATAAATAATAGGCAACCTGCTCTTGGCTGCTCTGAGAAAACTCCCTTATCGTGTGAAGCTTCACAATATCACAGTTTTCTTGAGCTAAATGATACCACCTACTTCAACTTTAGATCAGACCTACAGAACATTGACCCTGAGCAATGTAAACAAGCCTGTCTACAGAATTGTTCTTGCAAAGCCGCTCTTTTTCGGTATGGTTGGAACTCTTCTGTTGGAGAATGTTACTTGCCATCTGAAATCTTTTCGCTGAAGCATATTGACAAGCTAAGGAATCATTATAACTCTACCACATATGTGAAGGTCCAGAAGGTATCGAGTGTGAGTCCTAGACGAAAGAAGACTAATCGGATCAAAACAATATTGGGGTTCAGCCTTGGATCCCTCGCCGGCTTGTGTTTTTTGATTGGAATGGTGGTCTTTTTCTTTTGGAAGAAAAACAATGATGATGAAGTTGAGGAAGATTATTTAGATCAAGTTCCAGGACTTCCCACAAGATTCTCTTACGAAGATTTGAAAGTCATAACAGAAAGTTTCAACAAGAAGCTGGGTGAGGGAGGATTTGGTTCCGTATTTGAAGGAACTCTAACTGATTGCACCAAAATTGCAGTAAAGCGTCTTGATGGATTAGGCCAAATCAAGAAATCTTTCTTAGCTGAGGTAGAAACAATTGGAAGCATTCACCACGTAAATTTGGTCAGACTGATAGGGTTTTGCGCTGAGAAATCTCATAGGCTTCTTGTCTACGAGTACATGCCAAATGGGTCTCTGGATAGGTGGATTTTCCATAGTTCCCATGGGTTTGTGCTCCACTGGCAACAAAGAAAGAAGATCATTTTGGACATAGCCAAGGGACTAACCTATCTCCATGAAGACTGCAGGCAAAAGATTATCCACTTGGACATTAAACCCCAAAACATTCTTTTAGATGAAAACTTCAATGCAAAAGTTTCCGATTTTGGGTTGTCAAAACTGATTGACCGAGACCAGAGCCAAGTAGTGACAACCATGAGAGGAACTCCAGGCTATTTGGCTCCTGAATGGCTTAGCTCAGTAATTACAGAAAAAGTAGATACATATAGCTTTGGAGTTGTAATTTTGGAGATATTGTGCGGACGAAAAAATATTGACCGCTCTCAGCCTGAAGAAGACATGCATTTGCTAAGACTCTTCAAGAAGAAGGCAGAAGAGGAACACTTAGAGGATTTGATTGACAAATACAATGAGGATATGCAAATAATAAATCGAGAAGAAGTGGTGAATATGATGAAGGTTGCTGCATGGTGTTTGCAAAGTGATTTTGCAAGGAGGCCTTCCATGTCAATGGTAATCAAGGTATTGGAGGGAGTTTCGGAGATTGAACATAACCTTGATTATGACTTCTGCAATCTACCATTAGCAAAAGTCAGTCACCAGGAAGTAAATGTTAGTTTCAGTTTGTTGCCTTCAGTTTTGTCAGGACCAAGGTAATAATTAGCTAGTATAAATTTATCATGTCAAGTGTTTTTATAAAATAGCTGATAATAAAGAGTTTCAATTCCTTGATTATAATTCTTATCTCATCTTGACCTCTCTTATTTATAATGTAAGTCTAGCTCTTGCAATTTATACTTCTTTCAAATCAAAGTAATTGTTCAGTAGAGCACCTAAAATTTGTTAGAATCAATAACACATAGTAAATGAAACAATATTGTATCACTTCGGAAACAAAATTTAACTCCATGTTAAGCTGCTTAATTCACACTATCACCACATCCAGGCTTCCAAATTTGCTCAGAACAGGGCTTAAAGGCATCTCGAACTAACCTTAGCAATCCCAATATACATAGGGTACATTGACAGCTATTGCGCATCACAGTCTGCTATCAGTGGGGGAATAAATCTGCAGCCTTGAAGAGTCTGCTCAAATATATGACCCACTTTCAGCAGTTTTTCCTGCACACATTAAGGATTAATTTAATCAAAATAAGCTAAACATCACCAACTTGATACTCCTTTGAGAATCAGCTTTCTCATGCCCTATAAAATTTCTGTAGTCTGTTCTGTACCTCATCAAATGCTGCGCCAATCATTTGGAGACCAACAGGAAGAGCAGCAGCACCCCCTTCAACGAATCCACATGGCAAAACCAATGCAGGTAGTCCTGCCAAGTTAACATTGACCTGTATCAAGTATAAAATCTGAATGTGAGGACCATAGAACCGAAGCAGGATATAGATGGAGCTTGGTCATAGATGCTAAAGAATTATCTACAGAACTTCAAAAACAGAACTCCAATATGGTTTATGATAGATGTTCACAAAATGCCTGAAGACAAGCCTTTAGAAAGTGAGATTTTAAAAAGAATAAAGATTGAAATTTCATTTGGAGATCATTCTGAACAATTAACAAGGGACATTTGAGATACAGGACTTTTGATAATGTCAGAATACTACGCTTATATTAATATCTATTTTTGCCTCTTAAATTTACAAAATCGGAAATGCTTACAGTCATAATATCGCCTGCATACATTGCCAGTGGATCATTTTTCTTTTCACCTATAAACATCATAAGGAATTATAAAATTTTAGTTATAAGTAATTACAGAAATGTATAATAACACAAGTAAAAGATTGAATTTCCATAACAAACAAGAAAAAAAGAGTACAGCCATACCAATCTTATAAGCAGCTGATGGAGCTGCAGGTGAAATTAGGATGTCATTTTCGTCCAAAGCAGTCTTGAAGTTTTTCTGAATCAAGGTCCTCACCTGAAACACTATTGCAATCATAAATTTCTTATTGAGCAGAGTAAACATTCATTCAATAGATTACGAGTCTTAAACATATAACTAGAGCATGAACAACTAAAAGTGATTTTCCACACTCCCATCTTTATAAATTCGGAAAGTGGTAATGCAGGTTAATTTATGTTGGTATAACAATTATAAAATTAAAAGATTGTGAGAGCATCATATAAGTCCCAATTGCTATGATTTCCCAGGTTGCAATTTGCAAGTGCCAAGAGCTCTTGTGTCTTAAACTGATAAACATAGGAAATTTTGGTTCTTCAGAATAAATATCATGCAGTGGAACTACTCCTGGCCACCTTATGCATCTTCTTCAAGTTAGGGCACATCATCCATCCTATTAACGAAATATACTATTAGAATGATATTAGCACCTGTTGGGCACGCTTGTAATATGCATCATAGTAACCGGCTGAAAGGCCATATGTTCCCATCAAAATTCTCATTTTGACCTGCATCAAGTTTATGCAAAATTATTAAACTCCTAAATGCTAAAAAATCTAGGTTAGATTTTTCCATTTAGCAGCAACGGATAAGTAAATAAAATACATTAAAATTCAAAGCAAGGACCAATATGGCGAAATAAGTTCTTAAAGCCACCTCAGTACATACCTCGGGACCAAATCCTTTTGCTCGAGAATCTCCATAAAGTGCATTTAGCTCATCAGCAGTAGCTTGGTTTCCATACCTGGATATTGATGTAAACAATTAGATAGGAACTCAAAATTTATCTGGAAACTGGAATACATTCTATTAATGGAGAGAGTTGGGAAACATTATTTCTCTTCCTCGTCCACTCTCCAAGGTAATCTAAAAGAAACCTCCTGGCCCAATAGTTATCAAGTTTGTTCGATGCTCTATTTTTCAACAAAGATTCAATGCTTAAAATTGCTTTTTTTTGGACTTCAAGCTACCAAAAAATTGTCTCCTCCCTCCCATAAATTTACAAAGACAAGTATGACTGTAGACATATGTACACACTAACTTGAGCCATATTACATCATCCACAATCAAATGGGGGTTTACAAATACGAGGCAAGTTTTGATAAATCACCTGACACCATCATAACGTGATAGATTGGAAGAAGACTCGGATGAAGCTAGAATATAGTAAGCAGGTAAGCCGAGGGGAAAGGAAGGCAATGATACCTGATAAATAACTTAAAGAAGAAAGAATTATCAAAAAGCACAAACAATATGCATGGACTTCAAAATACAAAAGTATAGGAAAAGGCACCTCCGACAAAGTACATCCTAATTCTTCCAGATGTGAAACAGCACCGAGGACTGCAGATTTTATTCCATTGTCAACACCATTATCAAGTGTTTCACGAATCAGACCAACCCTCAGACCCTTCAATGGTTTTGAGCCCAAAAGTTCGGTAGAAATAAATTGAGATGTAAAATCAGGCACCTCCTGTAAAGTGATATTGGTACAAAATTAAAAATTAACACTTGACAAAGGTGTCCTAAATTCAGGAAATATATACAAAAAACAGAAATAATGTGGTACCACCAACCAGAACCTCACATTTTAGCATCTAATTCCAAAGTAATATTGTTTTCGACTTTCAAAACTTTTTGGATGATGATGCATGATGCATAGAGAAAATTCAGAGATAGCCTAAATGCTTAACACCACACAAAAGAAAGATAGAACAAACACTCACTCGTTTGCTACTAGTGGCATCAAGTCTATCATGGCCAGAAATTGCACTAAGAAGAATCCCTGCATCAGCAACTGATGAACCAAAGCAACCTATGACATCGAGTGATGATGCATAAGCCATAAGCCCATATCTTGAGACGCGCCCATATGTTGGCTTCAACCCAACAACGCCACAAAAAGATGCTGGCTGCCTCACACTTCCACCAGTATCACTACCCAGTGATACCACGCATTGTCTAGCAGAAACAGCTGCAGCTGAGCCTCCTGATGATCCTCCTGGCACCCGTGAAAGATCCCAAGGATTCGCAGTGACCTAACGAATGAACAGATTGCATCACCTGAGTAAATCAACTCCAGTTACCAATTTTAAGCATGGAAAGATGAACATAAGCAATCAAAATTCAATCTTGTTTAACAATCTTGATAAGATGTAAACTTGAGTTTAGACTTCACTGATATATTATTTCTCATGTTCTAGTAAATAATACTATTTTTCTGAAGAGAACATGATATGAAAGAAAATATGCAAGTTGATCCTTGGCTTATTACGTAGATTTTTTCAAGCAGTATTAAAGAGAAAGAAACTACATTTCGACTATTATCGAAAACAAAAACCTGAAAAGCAGAAGCTTCAGTGGTGCTGCCCATACCAAACTCATCCATATTGGTCTTACCAACCACAATGCCACCCAATTCCTTAAATCTCTTGACGGCGGTTGCATCGAAGGGCGGGCGATAATTCTCCAAAACCCTGGAGCCAGCAGTGGAGGGCATGTCCATGGTACAAATATTATCTTTGACGCCAACAAGAACACCAGCGAGGAGCCCAATGTTTTCATTTCTGTCGATTCGGTGGTCGAGGGACTCTGCTTGTTTGAGTACGTGTTCAGAGACGTGGAGGAATGATTTGAGGTGGGGCTCCGTGAGCTTGAGACGGGTCAAGTAGGATTCGGCTAGTTGGGTGGCGGTGACATGACGGGAGAGGAGAGAGTGACGAATGGAAAGGATTTGGGATTGTGGGGATGAGGTGGAGGATGGGGATTGGTCGGAACAAAGAATGGGTTTTGAGTGAAAAGAGCGGGATTTGATGGTGGTTGAAGAGGAAGAGAAGAAGCGTGAGAGAGAGCGTGGAGGATGATGATGGAGTGTTGATACCATTGTTTTCTAATTTGAGAGACTGAGACTCTCCGGGGTTTAGCTAAAAAAATAAAAGCTTGTTTGGGATTTGGAATTAGAGGGAATAGGCCATGTAAATGTTCTTTTGTAATTGGGTTAAATGGCCCCTAAGTTTATGGTATGCTCAAAATTTGAAATAAATATTTAAAATTAACACAAAGAACCCATACTTTTAAAATTAACTCTTTAATTAAAAGAGTAGTTTGATTTTTTTTATTATTAAATAAAATATTTATTCTATTTTAACCTTAAAGTATTGTATAATTATATATTCACTTAAAATTATATTACAAGTTAAATATATAAGTTACTATAATTTTAATTCTACCTTAAATTAAAATTATGCACATAATTATTTTTTTTATTTTTATAAATAATTACATTTATTTTTTTAATTTAAAAAATAAACATATTAAAAAAAATTAAAAACTAAAATAAAATAATATATAACAAACTAATTTTTTTATTCTTCTGCCAAAAATAAAAAATAAATTATATTTAAAAAATAAACACATTCAAAAAAATAAAAATTATAAAAGTCCATTAGATAATTTTAGATTTTTTTTTTTCAATAGATATTTTTTTCTTTTTTAGTGGTTTTTTTTTTAAGATGTTTTTTATTGATTAGTTGTAATGAAAATAGAATTAAGGAAGAAATGGATAAATTTGAATTTGAATTTTTTGTGGTTTTTTTTTAATATTTTGTATTTGTTAGATATGACTGAAAATGGATGAGTTGGTGATGAAGAAGTTGATAATGATGATAATTTTTTTTCTTTTTTTGAATAAGTTTATTTTTTAAATAAAAAATAATTGTAATTTTTTTTTTACAAAATTAATCTATTATATATTCTTTTATTTTAGTTTTTATTTTTTTTGTAATGTATTTATTTTTTAAATTTTAAAAAAATGTAATTGTTTATAAAAAGAAAATAAAAGTAATTTAATCATACACATAATTTTAATTTGGGATAGAATTAAAATTATAGTAATTTATGTAGTTAGTTTATAATATTTATTTAGATGGATATATAATTATACAATATTTTTAGGTTAGAACTAATTACATCGACATCCCTTGAGGTTTTGCCAACTACAGGCAGAGTCAATTTTATCGTTTGTCGATAAACACCTCCTCTGTCGTTAGTTAACTTTCGTTAGACTTAACGGTTGATCACTTTTAACTGTTAAAAAAAATCAAAATACCCCTAAAATAATTTTTTCTTTTTATTAAATAAAAAATAATGTTAGATCTCTACCGTCCATCTCAGGTGAGATGGACGGTAGAGATTTTTTTTAAAAAAAAATTATTATAAAAAATTAAACTTCAGATGAGTTCATCAACAAAGACGAACTCATCTGGGTTCGTCACTAGGTTCGCCTTCTAAGGTGAACCCAAGTTTCTAGGTTCACCTTCGAAAGCAAATCCAGATCTAATAATTTTTTAAAAAACAAAATGGAGAAAGAATCCCAGATCTGGGTTTTTCAAAGAACCCAGAAATGGGTTCTTCTCTGGGTTCTTCGAAGAACCTTCTTCTAATTTTTTTTTCTTAATGGAGATCTAATCTGGAGATTGGATTTCCATTAACTAAGATTTATTTATTTTTATTATTATTTTTAAATAAATCCTAACCGACCATCATTTTAAAGATGGAGAAATGATATTTTTTTTCTTAATTTTTTAATTTTATTTAATAAAATAAAATTTAAAAAGTCTAAAAAGATGAAAATGCCCATGAGCTTGTTAAGTTTGACTAAAATCAACTAACAGCAGGGGAGGTCGGTGTCAATAAATGATAAAGTCGACTTCACTTGTAGTTGGCCAAACCTCAGGGGGGTCGGTGTAATTAGCTCTTTAGGTTAATATAGAATTAGTTGTTTTATTTGATAACTAAAAAGACTAAATTATCCTTTGGTCAATAGGTTGACTTTAAAGGTAGGGGTGTTTGTGCTAATTAGAGGCATATGTTTGAAATTTTGCTCTTATTACTAAATTCAAGGAGTTAATGCAATTAATTATTTTTAATTTATAAATTCATAATTATTAATAGGGCAAAAATGATTGTGGTTCTCAGATTTTATCGAATTATAATTTTTTTTTTATCAATATTTGATATTTTGAACTCCCTATAGTTCTTAACTATTCTAAAGTCAATAAAATTAGTCCCTCTTACTAGATTTTTAAAAATAAACCTAATATAATTTACACATTAACTATTTTACCCTTAAAAAATTTAAAATTTTTATAAATTATAAAAATATTAAAAATAAAAGAAATAAAAAGTTTCTTTTTTTAATCACCATTATTTTCCTCAAAATTCAATTTTTATTTAATAATTTCATTTTTTTTTAGTTTTTTAACCAAAATAGATTTTTTTTTTTTTAAGTAAAAACTGAAATATCTATAACAACATTAAAAATAACTGACTGTTAACTAACATAAGGACTAAACTAATTGAATTTAAAAAAATTAAAGACAACATGAACTAAAATATTAAATATCAATTTAAAAGTAATAATTTAAAAAAAAATTAATAACCGAAATAATTTTCACCATTATGAATATTAACTTCAAACTTATTAGAAGCTTATTTGCTTTAATAGTGGTCATTTCAATGTTATCTTTACCCAATTTTTATGTCCAACCAAAGACCTTTACTCAATAGTTAACCACTGTAACATTAACATCAATTTGGTGTCAAACTTTCATTTTATACATGGTCATGAACAGAGTTCAAATCTCCAGACACCTAAGCAAAACCCACAGAAATGAAAAAAGACTGCCAATAATCATATTATATGGTGATGAAATTCAAAATTAAGTGACAAGGGAACGTTTGTTTTCTGTCCAAGTAATCAGAAAAATGTCTACAGACACTATACAGTATTACGAGCAGTGCACTATTGTATATAGTTGCAAACAAACACCAAGTAAAAAAAAAATTAGGCTTCTGGTAAGATTCAGACTAAATATATAACCAATTGTTCACAAGCAAATTAATTTACAAATCCATCACAGCATCATACATTAGTAGCATATTTCTGTATACTGTGGAGGCTGTATAACTTTTAAGGATCAAGCTTTACAGATAATCCAAAAGATCTTCTTGGTTCTCTACATCCCATATAACGACTTTCCCATCCAATCCTGCCATGTCATGTCATGACCGTGTAAGCATTAGTAAAACCACATAAACGGAAGAAAAAAAAAAAAAAAAAGCAGGTGAAGAAGCTACTAAAAATATATTTTCATTAACCTGAAGTGCTGAATCGAGTTGTTCTTGATGTATTTCCCTCCCTAAGAGGCACGATACAGCTACAACACCCAAAACACAAAAATTAGCATGGGTGGTCAACTAAATTCCACTTTTACGTTTTCCTTATCCACCATTATAGGCCTTATACACAAGCAATACCCGCAGTTAAGGAGAGCCACTCATGGGAAAACAAAGGAACATTTATGGCATATGAGTATAAAACACCAGCTGTAATGGCAAACAAAAACAGGTTGTTAAGTACTTACTTTATGCAGTTCTCATGAACGCCTCCACTTGTTCGCGAAGTTTCAACACCATCGTTGCTCACTCCATACTTCGATTGGCCATATAATTTTCCAAATGCTCCAGAGAACTAGAAAAGAGTGGGGAAATAGGAAAACATTTTAAAGTTATATGTTGCTCATCTCCTGTAATATTCCATGAATGTAAAAGTCTAAAAGATAAAAATGCAATGTATAAACAATACAAACATTGAATTCATGCACCAATTCACATGTTTATCTTGATATAACACCCTCAATTACATTTGAAAGTAAATTCTTCCCATATTAAGAAAAGAAAAGGGTAGATACTTTATCATGTGCATACCTGCGATCCATACTTTGAACCTGACGATGCTGTTTTCCTTTCACCAAGGAATTTAATAAATCTCCTGGGGAGAAAAAGGGAGAAAACAAAGAACATAAAGGTTAAGGTAATCTCATCCTAGAAAATAAGAACATGTCAGCCAAAAGCATCACCAGGCTTGTAAATACGCTCAGGGTGATTCTGCAGTCTCAGGATCAAACCTTGCCTTAATTAGGTTCGGGAGATTACAAGGCATGAAAGCCCATTGCCCCAAAACACAACACTAAAATAAACAAAATACAGGCATATAGCCTAAGTTCAAAAGTAGTGGATGAATTTTAACTATAATATAATTCAGATTTGGATGTACCATATTCCTGTTTCATCAGCTGCAAAAACCATTGGGTTGCAATCAAATCCCACGCCTATGACCATTTTCTCAGACACAAATAACACCTAAAAATATACCACATGATGACCCCCAGTGTCCAAATATCATATCAAGTTAGTAAATATGTCAAGAAAATAAAAGATTCTCAAAAAGGCTAGCAGAGTGGATGCTGACCCACATCACGAAGAGGCAAATCACGGAATGCAACATTTTGTGCTAGAGGAGAAGGACCAACATCGTCAACAAAGTAAATCATAGAACTGTGACCTGCACAATACCATAAATGGCATATACATGAGGTGAAGAATCATCTCAGGAAGCTCTAAGCCTCTAATATTAGACATAATCATTCAATTTCTTCCACTGTTAAAGTAAACAATTGGCTGAAAGTAAGTTGAAAATAATATTTTCAGGCGATTACAACCATATAACAATCAAAGAGATATGTGAAACATGTTAACATAAGAGGAAATCGCAAAAGACACAATCAATTGAACAATACAACTAACCAATACGTAAAATCTGCTTCTGGTTCATAGATGCCATGGTAGAAATATAAGTTCATATAAGTTCCGTAAGTAACAATCAGTAAAGAGAAATTTCTCACCTACATAAGCTAAGGTATTGCCACTTGGTGACCACTTCACACCAAATGCCCAGGAAAATGAGAGATCAAGCTGAACAATTTGCTGATTCAACAAAAAGATATCCATTACTGCCACAATGCTTTGGCAGGATATCCAATTGAAATGCAAACTAATCCTAAGAATGTTCCAAAACAATTAAATGCAACATATAAAAAGTCACTTATAAAAGAGGAAAAGAACAAATATTAAACCTCTCCAAATTTTGAATCTGAAGTCGTGCCCATTTTTGATTCCCTGTATCAATGGACCCATAATAATATTTTGATCATAATAGGGAAAGGGAAGGTAGTGAGAAAAAGATAGAGAAATAGTGCTCCTTAACTTTATTGAACATACCTTGTATCAACACCTTTGATAAAGGTGGAAAACACTCGGCATTTTCCATCTGTAGATGTTGTTGCAAGAAGAATCTATAATCGTAACAATAAAAGACTGAGACACTATTGGGCCAATTTTGAAACATTAACATCCAACAACCCATAATTGGATAACTTATCAACAGCTTATAAATGAATAGGGTAAGAAAAGGGAAAAATCCAAAAGCTAATTAAGGAAACAGTGGCGATCATATGTTAACTATTTTAAATTATCAGGAGCAAATATTAATCCAATTTGTGACCATTACCCTGGGGCTTCAGGTAGAAGGTACCACAAACCCTCAGTCTGACCCTTTTCACCCAAGACTACAGGATAACAGATATATACTTCATATCCAGCCAAGAATTATTAAGATCATGACATATGTCCACCTCATTAAGCTAATTCACTTCCACGTCAACATGAAAAACTCTTAGGGAACTTTCATTTATGCTTTAGATTTCATATCTTTATTCAACACATAGCATACTTAGATTTAATAAATGTAGAGATCAGAACTAGTAACTGCATAGGCACCCATGTGACTCATCTTCAGCATTAGTTCATTATTAAATTACCAACCGTCAATGTTGAAAGTAGGATCCAGTAGCTTGCACCGCATCCTACCATCCTACTGTCATATCCAAAATCGTTTTTAAGAGTTTTGAAGGAAAATCAAGTTTTGGAAAATTCTGGTGCTGAATTGTTATTAATGGAATGTCAAAGAGTCGAGTTATAGTCAATATTGGTTTTGTAACACTTAATGTATTCTAGAGAGATGAAAGGGTTCATTAATGAGTCTAGAAACTTTTAAGTCTAGGAGATGAAAGGGTTTATTTTATGTAGAAACTTTAAATCTATAATAGGGTAGGTTTTTAAGACTGTATCGACAGCAAAGACAGATTGTTTTCTTGAAATTCAATTCAGTTTCTATCCTCTAAAAGTAGCTCCTATTCTAGGATTTATTTTCTAGTATTTTATTTATAAAGATTTGGAAGAAGTGGGTTTTGAGGAGTCGACCCTGTGGCATCTTCCGGTCCCTCTACCGCTGCAATTTGGTGCTGAATTCTATTCTTGTTGAATTTTGGTTCACATCATGTTTTCTTCCAAATAAAACTGATGAAATCCCCAGTTTTAGATATAGAATTTATCTTCAATAACAACTGTTCAATTCACTTAACACCACATTCAGATCATGGCTTTCGATAATAAATCTACACAGACAGGCAACTACTTTTCGAAATGCTGAAAAAATAATTGCATAAATAGATAAAGTAGTAAATACGCACATTATTAGGATGCCAAGCAATGCTTGTCACAGAGGAATCATGTTTCTTCCTGATAAGTTTACTGACCCACCTAAAGAAAGACATGCCACGCAGAAATGTCATTAATCTTAACAAGTAGAAAGAAGTTTACATGTAATAAGATTAAAATAATTCCAATTACTTAAAATGTCAGTCATTCCTAAGAAAAGGTCATGCCTCTTTGTACAGCAGAACTCAAGCAGGACACCTAAGTATAGACATCATTAACCAAGTGCCGGGATATAAATAAAAAAGGAAGCTGCAAATTAAAGGCTGATTACCAGTTATTTTCCTGCTCATAGTAACAAATACAAACAGTTTTGGCACCACTCCCAACAGCAAACTTGTTTTCTGAAAATAATATGATTATTAACTCATTAGAATCAATCATACATGCAAAATGCATGCAAGAAAAATATTTAAAGCATAAAAAAGCAAGCAGTTTATAATTAAGAAAATTCTATACAGGAAGTAAAACAAGTGTGCTCTGGCATCAATCCACAACTGGTTTCCATACATGTGTGCAAGTGCAAATATGCAACAAGGTGGTAATAATCTAACCTCCAACAATGTTAGGACATAAGGACATTGCTATATTGTTGACAATTTTTTTTTCTCGTGAACCAAAACCAAGTATACATTCTATTTTCAGTGATAAATTGATTACATTCTTAATTTTAGTTTCAGTAGAAATCAGTAAAGTTAATAGATGTGACTTCTTGTCTGCCTTTGTTAATGTCTTTCATGGTCGCAAATACTTTGAAGTGATACAGTAAACTTATTGAACTGATAGATCTCTTTTTTCTCTCTACTAGAGGGAGTCGTGGGGGAGGGGCCACACCAATAACTATGAAATGATTGGTATCACTCAGATGTTAAGGTACTTGAAAAAGATGAACAAAGAAAAATAAAAAAAAATACTAAGATAAAGAGTGGGATTTTGAGTACCTTTGGGACTCCACTGAACACAAAGTGCAGCACGATTTAGCCTAAGGATAACAAGAGTCGGCACCCATTCTGAACCTTCTTGGTTCCAGACATACCTTAAGTCAAAACCATAAATTTAGTAAGCAGAATTTTAAAAAACAGCTGAAATCCAAAACTTGTGCTAACATTTATTCTCTCTACGGACAGCCACTACATAAAAAGAGCTGCACAAGTTTTACAAATCAAATAAATACTTACGAATTCCGATCATGCGATACAGTCACAATTCTGTTTGACCTTGCACTCCAGTCTATTCCAGAAATGATTTGGTCATGCTGTCCCAGAAACAACAGAAAAAAGAAAAGCTAAGATGTATATATATACCTAAAACACTATTTGATCAATCATAATCACTGTGTATACCAAAAACATAAAACTTCATCTTCCATTCATTTCTTGAAACTTTCAGATATACCAATTACTTGTAATCACTCAAGCATCCCTAATTCACGCATGAAGAGACATTTACAGCTAAATAAATTAAAAAAGAAAAAAAAGGAAAATTAGTACCTTTTTAAGAACGTGCAACTTCTCCCACTTGTCTTGAAACATTTTATAAATGTGAACTTCGTTATTATTTGGACAAAACGCAACCACTACAAGGAGATTAAAAGAAGAATTGAAGAAAACTAAGATAAATATATACAATTAGATGCAATTCAAAGAGAATGGAAGAAAATTTTAAAGTTGAATAACAAAAACGGATAAAGAAAATAATAATAAAAAGAGTTACTCGAGTGATCGGAATTCCAAGCATGGCAAGTGATGCACTGAGCAAACTGGTGAACTTCGATCGCTGCCATTTTTTTGTTTACGCAGAGATTGAGAAGCTGTAGATATGAAGTCCCCCAACTGCCAAGGGATCTGAACCAGAAATGAAGTGAGATCCAAATGGAGCCCAATCAATAGACGACGGAGGCGTAAAGGCACTCTCTGCTTCCACAAAACGGTAGCGCTTTAATCATTAATCTTATATTATTTCTCACCACTTACTATTAACTTTTACAGATGCACACTCTCCAGCTCTATGCCAGCCACGTGGCTTTGTTGACCTTCTTACGCTACTTTAATAAATGGTTTTAAATTTTATTTTTAGGGATATACTCATTTCCTTTCCTTGCAGTCTAAAATATTTTTTATTTTTTACCTTTTAAATTTTATTTTTTATTCTTTTACTTCCCTTTAATTTATAAAAATATCTAAAATTTTTTCTTTTATTTAATTTTTAAATTTAACCATTAAATATTAAAAATAAAAAAGTAATTATAACATAATAAATATTTAAAATATTTTTAAATTAAATAAATTTTTATTTAAAATAAAAATAAAAAGTAAAAATATTTTTCTCTCTTATCTCTTTTTTATCTCTTCATCTTCATCTTCTCTTTTTTTTTTCACTCTCTTTTCACTTTCCTCTTTCTCCTCATCTTCTTCTACTCTCTCTCTCTCTCTCTCTTTTCCACCATATTTTTTTCTCTCCTTTTTTTTTTAATTATTTGTATATGGTGTGAGATATTTTTTATTTTATTTGTTCATATTATTTTTAAAAAAATTTTGGTTGAGAAATATTTTTTCAAAAAAATTTATTTTTAGTTTTATTTAATTTTTATTATGTGTTTTCAATTTTTAATAATTTTTTGCTAAATTTATTAAATCCATCTTTTTGTTTAATTTTTTATATATTTTTATTTTTATATATGAAAATATTTAAGTATTATTATATTTAAAAATTTAAGGGTAACATAGTCTTTTCTACTAAATAATTAATAAATCTTAATAGAAGGGGTAAAAGAAAAAAAAATAAAATTAGAAGGTGAAAAATGGAGAATACCTCAAACTATAGACGGGAAGAATGATTATATCCGTTATTTTAATTATAATTTATATCAATCTTTGAAGGGTTAATTATATTAAGGGCGAATTGCACTAAACTACTCTAAGTTTATGCATAATTATACGCATAATGTCAATTTACCATTTATTACACTTTAGTACCCTTGACCATGTTGATTAAAACTAACCTGTTAACCAATTTTTTTTAAAATGACATAAGTACCCTTGTTAATAAATATAAAATAACATTAAAAAATAGTAATTATAAAAAAATAATAATAATTAAAAAAATAATTAATTCAATTCATTCACCATCATTACCATTTCCACTATCATCATCTTTCTCAAAATTCACCATCTCTTTCATTCAATTCATTCAACTCTTTATATTCATCACCACCACCCATCCATCTTTAACAATTAATTTAATTAACTATTCACCCAAAAATCAAAAGACCATATCACAAAAAAAAAAAAAAGCAATAGAGAATACCCAGATCTGGAAATGGAAGAGAGCTGGAAATTTTTTCCAGATCTCTTCCTTAACATTTAAAAAAAAAAATTACTCAACTCTATCGCATATGGAGTTTCTCCATCTGCGATAGAAAAGACTAGTCTTCTCCATCGCAAATGAAGAAAACTACATTGTGCCTTACGTTATGGCTTCACCGCGTCTAACAATGAGGCAAAATATGAAGCCCTCCTCGTAGGACTGCGTCTGGCTAAAGAACTACAAGTATGAACAATTAAATCATATAGTGACTCACAACTAATTGTGAATCAGGTGAAATAAGAATTCTTAGCCCGCAGCACGAACATGATAGCCTACTTACGAAAGGCTTACGAGTTTCTGGGAACGTTTAAATGGTATGAAATTCAGCAGATCTCGTGCGCTCAAAATACACACTGCGGACGCGTTAGCTTCGCCTGGCGAATCGCCAAGGAAACGAATCTGCTCAACGCGGTGCCAGTTGAACACTTGTCGGAACCTAGCATAGTAACCAAAGACGTGATCATGATAGTCAGAACCGTGCCAAACTCATGGATGGACCCCCTCGTTAATTACCTTTCCAATGAGATGCTGCCTATTGGACAAGAACGAAGTTCGCTGCCTGCGAATACTAGTAACAAGATATGTCATTTACGACGACTATGCTATTCAAATGAGGTTTCTTCATACCCATGTTACAATGCATAGATGAAGAAGATGCCATTTTGATCCTCCACGATATCCACACAGGGGTCTGCAATAACCATGCCAGAGGGCTCTCTCCTTCAATAAAGCTTTATGGCAAGGTTTCTACTAGCCCACAATGAAGCAAGATGCAATCGACCTCATGAAGAGATGTGACAAGTGTCAGCGACTCGCCAACGTACCCCGAGCTCCTCCCGCCCTACTACAATCAATGGTCAGCCCCCTACCGATTCACCATATGGGGAATGGACTTGATCGGCCCACTACCAACAACCCATGAAACTGCAAACACTGTAGTAGTAGTAATAGTAGCAGTAGACTACTTTCCAAAGTGGGCAGAAGCGGAGCCCCTCAATGAACAGCTCGTCTAAAAATAGTTATTTATCAACAAAAGTGGCCTAGTATTAAAACAGAAAGGTCAAACCTCGACGTTTCAAAACAAGGGACCACATACTATAATTAATCTTGCCTAGGGCCCATTATCCGCAAGAAGAAGCACTAGGTCCAAACTGGAAAGGGCCCTATATTATAGATGATGACCTGGATAATAGCGCATATCACCTCGTGACTATCGATGAGGCAAAGGTCCCACATACCTGGAATGCGGAACACTTGAGAAAATACTATCAGTAACAGTTGTACTTTCCCCATTTATAAAAGACATCCTTTTCTTACAAGCTCTCACGTTATACTGTGGTAACCTTCGACCTTAAGGGGCTGAGATGAGATACTGTTGGGGTTTTTGCCCTAAAGATGTCATTTGTAAATGGTTTTTTATAAATAAATAAAAAAAGAGTTCAATTCATTCTTATCATGTCACTTATATTATATAAACTTGTGCATTATAACATCCTAGATTGCCGGATGTAATCTCGTACTGTGTATATAATTTTCATATACAGATGGATACAGTAAGAGATGTGCAATCTAAAAAGTCTATAGATAGCAAATAAAGCTGGTACTTTATTTGTAGTTAATCTATAGTAGCGGTCCATTCTATATTGTACGATGATTCTATCATCATTCATATGGAGATATGGGAATGGAGGCACCTTGTATAATGTGATCATATAGGACTGAGCCATGATCTATATGAATCTCTCATCATGATCCGTTTACCGATAAGATTCATATACATCAACTTATGATAGCTATATATGGGTGATCTCAATCCTGAGTGTCTTATCGACTCCTTCAGGTTAGATCATGATTTTTGATATACCATGGGTGAGGTCGGATGATTATTCCCGATCAATATTCTCTGTATGTTAGAATTGCGATTTGGCTTGTGGCTGGGAAGGTTTGTACACAATAGTGGAATCCACTTCTTCTTGTGAGAAGTAGAGAGTAGTTCCCTTAAGGGTTGATTCGAGGCTTGAACAATATGAGCGCTCTCCTGATTCCATGAGGAAACATAATTTATTGTTCATTAGAGAATCAACAGTGCTTAAAGGATATATATAATTAGAGGGGTATAACGGACATTATGACCAAAATCTAATTATGAACTACTGTTGAGGGTCACACCATATGTAATAGCTATATCGATGGACACCGAGTGATATCGGTCTGTGTAAAAGCGTTCGCAGTTGAGAGAATGCAGCTTTGGGTTTTTAGTGAAATAATATCGGAGTTGATAATCAATAAATATTAATTAAAGAGTTTAATTAATACTGTGGGTCCATTAGGTCTCCTTGCTAGCCCGATCCATTTAGGTAACAAGGGTCATGTATAATTAATTGGATAGTCCAATTAATAGTGTTGCGAAAGTAACACGTGTCAGGAGTTAATTGAGTAATGTACTTATTCAATTATTAAATAATGGCAATTATAACAATTAAATAATAAGATTATTTAATTATGTAATTAGTCATAAGAGGAGGATGATAGTTTATATTTTATTTTGAATAGTGAGATAATAGAATTATCTCATTTATTAAATAAAATAAAATAAATTTGAATTTAAAAAGTTTAAATTCAAAAGTCTGATAATAGTTTATTTTATTTTGAATAAAGAGATAATAGGATTCTCTTATTTATTAAATAAAATAAACAAATATTATTTGAATTTAAAGGAGTTTAAATTCAAAAGTTATTGATAAATTAATTAGATTTTTTAATATAACAAGACAACCAAAAACCAAATCAGTTTTTACGTTCAAATTTTTTTTACGTAAGATATATAGAAAAAAGAAAAGTGACCGCAGAGAGACAGTATCTCTCTAACTCCTCTTCATTCTACCTCTTCACTATTCCTGACAACGTGACGCATCCATACGCAAGTTACCGGTGCCAGGACATAGCAAGGAAGATGTAGTAGTACAGACAAGGAGTTGCAGAAAAAAATACGAAGGAGCCTCCAACGGTGATATGTTCCTTAATTTGTTTTTAATTAATTACAATTTCTTGTATGAAAAATAAATATATATTTGATATATATTATTTTTATTATTCCGAAAATATAGTTCTAAAGTTTTACTGGTCACAGATCACTTTTGCGATCTGTATAAAAAATTTTAAACCCTAATTCCGCTGCTTGACTAGTAGAACGGAAAAACAGTTTCTATAGATACGCGTACGATCCCTCCAAAAAACGAAACGAATATGGCACGCCCTAATTAAACTGAGTATACACATTGGCAAACTTGTAACTTGGTCGCCCATGAGCGACCTAACAAGCAAGGTCAATAGACATACTCGAGGTGACAGACTTAGAGTTGTAGACATTGGCAGTACCCGCCTACCTGAGGGCTGACGATCTCTTAAACTAGCGGAGCCAATAAAGACACTCAAGGTGGAATCCGTCACGGACTTGAGTACAAAACTGATACAACTCGCCTACCTGAGAAGCTCGTTAGCTCTCAAACCAGCGATGTCGATACTCACGGACCTAAGTACAAAACCAACACAACTCGCTTACCTGAGAAACTAATCAGCTCTCAAACCAGCGATGTTGGTACTTATGAAAAAACTAACATAACTCGCCTACCTGATAAGCTTATCAGCTTTCAAACTAGCGATGTTAGTATATGAAGACCCTTCTCCTGGGAACTTTACAAAGAATAGATATTGGCAGCCGACAGGGTGATCTCAACCAGAACGACGACTCGCCTGCCTAAAGAGCTCATCAGCTCTCAAAGTAGCGACGTGTCTTCCTCTAAGAGCTTCACGTAGAAAAGTAGAAATTGGCAACCCACGGGGCACTACCAAATCAGGTTTTTATTCCTGCCTGTTCGAATATCTAAATCCTATGTAATTGGTACGAGTTAAGTGTTGTTATGAAATAAACAAATCAAAATCCCATTAACAAAATGAGTTAAAAAAAAAGGGACAAATGTTCTTAAAAGCGTACAAGTCCTCAAAACAAACAATGAAGAAAAACAGGAAAAAAATGCACTCTAGAGCATCCCAGACAGCCGTCAAGCCTAGTCATTTGGAGGAGTCCCATTCCTCAGGAGAATTGGGTCACTTGCTGGTGCAGGAGGATCTGTTGAATTAAGAGCTAACTCGTCCACCTGTATATTGTCTCGGCCCTCAGGGAGGCCCCCAACGGCACCCGATTCTTGCACGCTTTCCTCTTGCTGGCCTGCTATCTCCGCAGCTCGAATAGCCCTGAAGCCATCAACTAAGTCACCAGCAGAAGGGCCAAGGAAGTTGTAGTCCTGATTGGGGTGCTCCAGCCAGATGTTGTATAGGAGGTCGGTTTGGGCATTATTGAATGTTTTCTCTTTCTTCTTCTCCTAGCTCGCCAGCACCTAAGCAAGCTTGCTTGATTTCTTCGTGAGACCACCATCGAACTATTTAACTTTCTTTTCCAGCTCACGGATTTCGCTCTGATGATCTGCCGAGGACCTCTTTATAGTGGCCTAAAGGGACTCGCATCTCCTCGACAGTTGCCTTTCACGTTTTGCCCCGACAACAAACTCCTTCCTAATGGGCCCAAGCTCTTTCCTTACATCCTAAAGCTCCTCACCAAGCCTCTTGATCTCTGCTTCACTCCTTTTAGCCTCGAGTATGTCGGTGTGAGCGAGGCAAGCAGTCTAAGAGGGAAAAGAAAAAGAAAGAGAAGAATAATGACAGTATGACTAATAAAAAAGAGAAAGCAAGGAAAGGAGGAAAAAATGTCATCTTTGTTTACCACAAGGCTGCAACACATTAGGGAAAGATGGAGCCCCATCCATGTATCATCCTCCAAGCGCTTTCTCAAGCCCCGTAAGAGGTAACCATCGAAAGCGATCGAGGCATAGTCCAGGAAGGCTCTAGCATTAGGACCAACGAGTGTATCATCAGGAACCGTGTCAGGCACGGCGACCTCGTGCGAGCTCACAAAACTTTTCTCCACGGACAGCTCTGAAGGGAGTTTTAGAAAACGTTTGATTATCGTATAACACGCGGAATTAGGTTTCACAAATTTTCTTTTATTTTGAAAAACTATTTTTCAATCAGGAACGAGTTCCTGTATATACGCAGAAAAAGACTTTAAAACTACATACCTTTTTTCTTGATTTTATTTTTCTGAATCTTCGATCTACCACCAGATCTTCCGAGCTATGACCCGCGGTCTGACAACGTATGTGTGGGTACGTCACGGCAAGAGATGGAGGTCACGTGAAAAACGAATGGAGAACTCTTTCTCCCTAGGGACCGACCAAATCTTACAAAAGAGGGGAGAGTTAGAAAAAAACTTTTTTTTTTCTTTTCTTCTCTCTTTGGTGGCCGAACTCTCTTTCTTTTTCACTTATCTTCTAGGTTAATTTTTCCTAACTATATAACACTTATATAGTAGTCCTTTAGGGTTTTAGTTTGACCAAGTCAAAATAGGATTCATAATCCCTTTTTATTTTAGTCTTCCTAAAGACTTTAACAATTGACTATTAGGACTTTTAAAATAATTAAATTATTTTAATTCTTTTGTCCTAGTCATTATTTAATCATATGACCTCATATTTAATAAATAGAATTAATAATTCATAATTAATAATTTCTATTATTTTATTAAATTTTTAATTTATTAAATATTTAATTAATTAAATAATCACATTATTTAATTATTCTAGTTTATTTAAATCGCATTACTTTCGTAACACTATTAATTGGACTATCCAATTAATCTACCGAGACCCTCGTTACTAACAACCATAAGGGCTAGCAAGGAGACCTAATGGACCAATGGTTTTGAGCTACAATAATACTTAGTAATATTAATTAAAACTCTTTAATTAATATTTCACGATTATTAACCTTGGAGTTACTCCACTAAAAACCCGAGGTTGCACTCTCAGAACTGTAGATGTGTTTATACAATCTGAAGTCTCAGTGTCTATTGATATAACTAATTGCATATAGTGTGATCCTCCACAAATAGTTCATAAATAGAGCTGGGTTATAAAGTCCGTTATACCCCTCTAGAAATATATTTTCCTTTAAGTACCATTGATTCTCTAATGAATAATTAAATACTGTCTTTCTCATAGAAGAAGGAGAGCGCTCATAATCGTTCAAGCCCCGAATCAACCCTTAAGGGAACTATTCATCTACTTCAATAAAGAAGAAGTGGATTCCACTATTGTGTTCAAACTTCCCAGCTACAAGCCAAACCGTAACTCCAAGATACAGAGGTATTGGTCGAGATTCACATCAACCTCACTCATGATAAATCAAAAGCCACGATCCAACCTGAAAGAGTCGATAAGACACTCAAGATTAAGATCACCTATAAATAGCCATCGTTTATCGATTATATATAAATCTCATCTACTAACGGATATTGTGAGAGATTCATATAAATCGTGGCCCAATCCTTTATGATTTCATCATATAAGGTGTCTCCATTCTCATGTCAACTTCATGAGCAGTCTACGATAAGACCACTGTACTTTATATAATGGACCGCAACAGTAGATTAATCACAAACAAAGTACCCATCTTTGTTCGCTCTCTACGGACTCTTTAGATTGCATGTCTCAAAATGAATCCTCTCTGTATATGACTATCATATACTCATTCTGAGATTACATCTTACAATCTAAGATGTTCTTGCACAATATGAATGTATTGCTAAATATAAAATATTTATAAACTAGAATGATAATTTGAATAATTCTTATTAAGTCTTTAACTGTTTACAATTACAAGCTTTAGGGCATAAATCCCAACAATCTCCCACTTGCACTAAGGCAGATGGGATATGTCTCGTAATCCTAGATCCTTTAGGTGACCTTCAAATCCTTTAGCCGTCAAGGTCTTCGTAAATAGATCGGCCAGGTTATCTTGCGATGCAATCTTCGTCACGACCACGTCTCCTCACTGCACTATCTTTTTGATGAGATTATATTTCCTCTCTATATGTTTCCCTCTTTTATGGCTTCTTGGTTCTTTGGAACTTGCCATAACTCCACTATTATTACAATAAAGTGTCATGGGACTATCCATATCTAGAACAACTTCCAGAACTCAAGAAATTTCGAAGCTAAACAGTCTTCTTAGCTACTTTACAAGCTGTTACATACTCGGCTTCCATGGTAGAATCAGCAATGCAAGATTGCTTGATACTCCTCCAAATTATGGCTCCACCACCAAGGGTGAATACTGACCCAGACGTGGATTTCCTTGAATCATTGTCTGATTGAAATTCAGAATCTGTATATCCCAATGGAATCAAATTCGGATGGAAATATACAAGCATATAGTTTCTCATTCTCCGAAGATACTTGAGAATATGCTTAACAGCAACCCAATGATCCAATCCTGGGTTGGACTGATATCAACTGGCTATTCTCAATATGAAGTAGATGTCGGGTCTTATGCATAACATAGTATACATAAGACTGCCTACTACGAACGCATAAGGAATCCGTCTCATATCTTCAATTTCTTGAGGTGTCTTAGGACACTGTTTATTAGACAAGTGAATTCCATGCATTGAAGGTAAACTACCTTTCTTGGAGTTTTGCATGGAGAATCGCACAAGTATCTTATCGATATACAATGTCTGAGACAGCGCTAACAATTTGTTCTTACAATCCTTTACTAATTGGATCCCAAGAACATAACTTGCATATCCCAAATCTTTCATTTGGAATTGGTTAGCAAGCCAACCCTTTACCTCTGACAATGTTCCTACGTCATTCCCAATGAGTAGGATGTCATCTACGTAAAGGACTAGGAAAACTACTTTCTTATCAATGATGTGCTTGTATACACAAGGCTCATCAACGTTCTGCTCAAAACCATAGGTCTTGATCGCAGTATCAAACCTAATGTTCTAAGATCTAGACGCCTACTTAAGTCCATAAATGGACCTTTGCACTTTGCAAACCTTTTGTTCTTGATCTTGGGATACAAATCCCTCTGGTTGCATCATATAGATGCTCTCGTCTAGATTGCCATTCAAGAATGCAGTCTTGACGTCCATTTGCCAGATTTCGTAATTGAAATAGATAGCTATGGATAATAGTATCCTAACAGACTTAAACATAGCTACTGGCGAGAAGGTTTCATCATAATCAATGCCTTCCTTTTGGGTGTAACTCTTAGCCACTAGCCTTGCCTTAAAGGTCTCTACCTTACCGTCTACTCCTCTCTTACACTTGTAGATCTACTTACATCCTATAGGTTTTATCTCATCTGATAAGTCTACAAGTTCTCAGACTGAGTTGGAGTACATGGACTCCATCTCGAGATTCATGGCTTTAAGCCATTCCTCTTTATTAGAATTTTTAATTGCATGTCTAAATATCAATGGATCATCCATACTATCATTAGAAACGATACCTTGTGTCTTTCCAATGCCTAAGTAGCGATCAGGTTGTTGAATAACCTTTCCACTATGCCTCAACGGTAGTGTATCCTGACTAGGAATTATCTGACTATTAGATGTCTGTGGAAAAATAACATAGTCTACAACTCCTGTTGACTGAGCACTGGTCGTACCATGTTCTAGCTCCTTTAACACAATCTTACTATGAGGTTTATGATTACTCATATAATCTTCCACAAGAAACGTTACGTTTGTCGATACAAACACTTTGTTTTCTTGTGAATTATAAAAGAATCCACCTCGTTTTTCCTTTGGGTACTCTACAAATAAACATACTTGTGAACGAGGTTTCAGCTTTCCACTCCTATTCTTCAGTACATGTACTGGACATCCCCATATGCGAAAATGTCGTAAACTAGCTTTACGACTATTCCACAACTCTAGGGGAGTCTTAGGAATAGATTTGGATGGAACTACATTCAGTATGTAAGTCGCTGTTTGTAGTGCATATCCCCAAAATAAATATGGTAATGATGAGAAACTAATCATAGATCTCACCATTTCCATCAAGGTCCTATTTCTCCTTTCCGCAACACCATTATGCTGTGGTGTACCTGGAGCTATGAGTTGGGATACTATCCCATGCTCAACTATGTAGTCTTCAAACTCTTGGTCGAGATACTCACCCTCACGATCCAATCGTAGTGATTTGATTGTTTTGCCTAATTGATTTTCAATTTCAGCTCATAATTCTTTGAACCTTTCAAAGGTTTCGAACTTGCGTTGCATTAGGTAAACATACGCGTATCGATAGTAGTCGTCAATAAATGTGACATAATACTCATAACCACCTCTAGCTCTAACACTCATAGGTTCGCAGACGTCTGAATGTATAAGCTCAAGTGGTTGCGTGGCTCTAATCCCTTTTCCTGTCAAAGGTCTCTTGGCCATCTTATCCTCCAGACAAGATTGACAGACAGGTAAGGTATCAATCTCTAACTGACTTAAAGATCCACTTTTTACTAGTCTGTTTATCCTATCAAGGTTTATATGTCTAAGTTTTAGATGCCACAAATACGTGTCATCAGCTGGAGAAATCTTTTGTCGCTTTGTTTTAGGTTTTTCAACTTTAAACAATTCAGTATTATGCAGTGTTGTATGAATTAACGGTCTTAAAACATACAATTTATTTTCTATCGTTCCAGAACAAATATTGATTCTGTTTCTTAAAATGATAACTGATTTATCATTAAAAGAAATCTTATGAAACTCTTTCAAGTAATCTGGATACAGAAATCAAATTCCTTGTAAATCCATGAATGAAACAGACATTGTTCAATAAAAGAAAATAATTATTTATTTATAGTCTAACTACTCCCACTGCTCGTGCTGAAATGACATCCCCTATTCCAACGCACATAGTGAAAGACCCCTCCTCCAACTTTTGCTAATAATCATTCCAATGTAAAGGAGAACAAAATTAGTTAGTGGCCCCTGAATCTACTATTCAAGGTGAAGAATTATCTTCCACTAAACAAAATTTAATGATAAGTAAATCTGATTTACTTTTCACTTTCTTCTTATTGGAGAGCTGCTAGAGTTACTGTAGACAATTCCTCTTCCAATGACTAACCTCTTTGCAATGGAAACATTTTTCCTTTTGCTTAGTCAGTCGTGGCGCTCTTTATTTTTAGGCTTAGCCTTTACTTTACCAGTAGACGTATTCCTCTTCTTGAAACCAGAAGAAGATGGCTTAGCAACATTTGCTTTGTTGGTTTTACCCTTGGTAATTGGTTATGCATTAGTTACAGACTATGGAGGATATTCCTCCGTAAGCACAAATTTAAGGTCTATGCAGACTATGATTGCGTTAACATTATGTTCCACTTAATATAGTTATCCCGGTTAATGTTTCGTTTGCGAGGAAAATAAAGCAGAAGACATTGCTGATATTTAAAGACATAAATCTAAATTAATAACATTCATTCATACATTCATATCAAATGCTATAGTTCGGCATAAAATTAAACATAATGCATGAGCATATTTCAATGAATTAAAAAATTCCTAAAATTAGTTACTATGCCGCGATAATCCAACATACCATAAGTAAATGCCTAGGTAGGCTAGGTCAAATCCTTGCATGCTAGATCGAGACATTCTCAATCGGATAATACACCAGAATAACTCTTTATCCTTATATTATCCAACCATCGATTTTGTTTAATCGGGACAATAAATTAACAACTTAATTAAGTCCTTTATGAGTGTGACCCATCGTTTCAAAATTCATGAACTTAACTTGAGAGTGCCTAGGTAGGCTGGGTCAGTCCCAAAATACATTCTGAAAACCTATCCGTTAAGAAGTCAACCTTGGTATTGACTCTTATGGACACCCTCCGTAAGGAGGACGAAAGCAAAGCCGTCATGAGATGCCACTCAAGTCTCATGGTGTTGAATTAACAATAGAGACTACGGGATATAATGTCATATATCCCTTTCCCACTCACTATTTGTAGTTTAGGATTTTCTTTAAATTAAGAGTTTCTAAAACTCTATGTTTATAGTCTTTACTTAGATTATACGGCTAATATAAAATTTAAGTTTACTAGTTATAATAAATTATTCAATTTTAACTCTTAAAATATAATTTATTATTTTAATTTCTAATTTACATAAACTATTTAAAATAAACTAGAAATTAAATGTAAAATTACCAAGTTTTAACTATTAAAACTAAATCACATTATTTGATCCAATAATGTCATTAATGTTTAATCAAATTAAATCTAATATTAAATGAACCTAACTAATATAATTTAACACTTTAATATATAGATTAGTTATTAATGAGACTTACTAAGTTTTTACTCCTAAAAAACTAATCTCATTATTTGGTTCCTTTTAATTAAGTAATTAATCTTATTAATCTTAATTAATGTAAGAACCTAACTAATTAATTTAATTAAATTCTTTAATTAATGGATTAGTTAATATAATGAGAATTATCAAGTTTTTACTCCTAAAAACTAATCTCATTATTTGATTCTTTTTAATTAAGGAATTAATTTATTTAAACTTAATTAATACAAAGAATCTCACTAATCATTTTAATTAAACTCTTTAATTTGTTGATTAGTGAATTAATGGATATTACCAAGTTTTTACACCTAAAAACTAAATCCATTATTCGATTGCCATTTATAAAATTGTTTCCTATTTTAATCACATTAAAATAAAACAATATAATATGACAATTATGCATGACATATTATTATGTATGTGTAGGCACACCTAATCTAGATGACATTTATATGTATGACAATGCTTTAACATCCATATAATCATCACATGAAAATAAATAAAGTATACGTAATTGACCGAGTGATATGGGTTATCTAACTTAAATAACTCTAATTACAATTGTATTCCCAAGGCATTCCTTGGTCTTCAAGAGTTCTTCTTCGAGTTGAATTCTTCTTGTCTTCGTTTTCCTAATCAAGTCAAACTTGATTTTTGTCAAAAGTCAACATCTCTTCCAAAGGTCCACGTGTTATCTTAACACGCACCCTATGTCAAGACGAAACCTAAACAACCCTAACGCGTGGGAAAGTGTGGTTGCCAGCAGCGTACCCGTACACACGTAAAGTGCGGGCGGCCCTCGCGCGAGCCGCGCTTTAGTGCGCGTTCTTGGGTCGTTTCGCCCATGGTTTTTCGCTCCAATTTTATGCACTTTTTTCAGAAAATATTCGATAATAGTTTTCCAAAAAAAAGGCAAAAAACGAGGAAAAACAGCCCCAGCGCAAGCGAGACAGCAGCCACTGCCGCTACTCTGCAGTTTTTTTTTTTTTTTTTATCGTTTCTTCTTTGCATCATCCGCTTCTTCAACTCTTCGTAGAGCAGATCGATTACAAGAATAACAATAAAAAAAAATATAGCAAAATAAAAAAAACTTTGCCATAAACAATTGGCCCAACAACAAAACAAATCCTATGACCCATTCACCATATAATTAACGACCAATTACGCTTTTTAAAATTATACAATCAAATCATATAATAATATAAAAAAACAAATCATACAATCTAGATTTGTGCCTACACAATAATATATCAAAGATCAAGAATCAAAAAGAAAAATAAAAATAAACAAGAAATATGTAATTTTTTCTTTTTCTTTTGCGTATATACATGAACTTAAAACCAAAGGCTCTGATACCAATTGAAGAGAGTTTTAGAAAACGTTTGATTATCTTATAACATGCGGAATTAGGTTTCAAAAATTTTCTTTTATTTTGAAAAGCTATTTTTCAATCAGGAACGAGTTCCTGTTTATACGCATAAAAAGACTTTAGAAACTACATACCTTTTTCTTGATTTTATTTTTCTGAATCTTCGATCTACCACCAGATCTTCCAAGCTATGACCTGCGATCTAGCAACGTGTGTGTGGGCACGTCATGGTAAGAGACAGAGGTCACGTGAAAACAAATGGAGAACTCTATTCCTTAGGGGCCGGCCGAATCCTGCAAAAGAGGGGAGAGTTGGAAAAAACTTTTTTTTTTCTTTTCTCTTTGGTGACCGAACTCTCTTTCTTTTTCACTTATCTTCTAGGTTAATTTTTCCTAACTATATAACACTTATATAGTAGTCATTTAGGGTTTTAGTTTGACCAAGTCAAAATAGGATTGCTAATCCCTTTTTATTTTAGTCTCCCTAAAGACTTTAATAATTGACTATTAGGACTTTTAAAATAATCAAATTATTTTAATTCTTTTGTCCTAGTCATTATTTAATCACATGACCTCATATTTAATAAATAGAATTAATAATTAATAATTAATAATTTCTATTATTTTATTAAATAATCACATTATTTAATTATTCTCTTTTATTTAAATTGCATTACTTTCGTAACATTATTAATTGGACCATCCAATTAATCTACCGTGACCCTCGTTACCAACAACTATAAGGGCTAGCAAGGGGACCTAATGAACCCACAATTTTGAACTACAATAATATTTAATAATATTAATTAAAACCCTTTAATTAATATTTCATGATTATTAATCTCAAAGTTACTCCACTAAAAACCCGAGGCTGTGTTCTCAAAACTGTAGATGTTTTTATACAATTTGAAGTCTCAGTGTCCATTGATATAGCTAATTGCATATAGTGTGATCCTCCACAAATAGTTCATAACTAGAGTTGGGTCATAAAGTCCGTTATGCCCCACCAGAAATATATTTTCCTTTAAGTATCATTGATTATCTAATTAAATCATGTCTTCCTCACGAAAGAAGGAGAGCGCTTCTAACGGACTTTATGAATTATTAATTAAATATTTAATTAATTAATAATAAAATATTTAATAATGTGATTATTTACTTAATTAAATATTTAATAAAATAATAGAAATTATTAATTATGAATTATTAATTCTATTTATTAAATATGAGGTCATGTGATTAAATAATGACTAGGACAAAAGAATTAAAATAATTAGATTATTTTAATAGTCCAAAAGGTCACAGGTTCAAGTCTTTAGGGAGACTAAAAATAAATAGGATTTAGAATCCTATTTTGACTTGGTCAAATTAAAACCCTAAAGGACTACTATATAGGTGTTATATAGCTAGGAAAAACCTAACCTAACACACAAGTGAAAAAGAAAGAGAATTCGGCCACCAAAGAGAGAAGAAAAGAGAAAAATAAGTCTTTTCTGACTCTATCCACTTTTGCAGGATTTGGCCGGCGTTCTTTTCATGTGACCTCCATCTTTTGCCGTGACGTGCCCACACACACGTTGTCAGACCGTGGGTCATAGCTCGGATGATCTGGTGGTAGATCAAGGTATCAGAAAAAAGAAAATTATGAAAATGTATATAGTTTCTAAAGTCTTTTTCTACGTATATACAGGAACTCGTTCCTAATTGAAAAAATATTTTCAATATAAGAAAAATTTTTAAAACCCAATTCCGCATGTTATACAATAATCAAAATCTTTTCTAAAACTCCCTTCAATTAGTATCAGAGACTTTGGTTCTAAGTTCATGTATATACGCAAAGGAAAAAGAAAAAACTACATCTTTCTTGTTTTTTTTTATTTTTTTTATTGATTCTTGATCTATTGATATATTATTGTGTAGGCACAAATTTAGAATGTATGATTTATTTTATTGTTATATGATTTGATTGTATAATTTTAAAAGCGTAATTGATCGTTAATTATATGGTGTCATGGGTTCTAGGTTTCTTTTTTCGTTTTTTGATTAAAGCCGAATCTGTTATTGGCTATTCCGTACATCTTGTAATTAACTGATGCGAAACCTGTAACATCCCTAATTTCAAATAAATATGAAAAGTATGGTTGAATTAATTTTGAGTATTTGAATATGATAATTATGATTTGAGGGGTGAAAAATGTAATTAAATGTATGTATATTTTTAAGGTTTCCAGGTGGAGCGGTCCAGAAAGAGTGCATGAAAGAAAGAAAAAATGTTGGCAGTGAGTACCGCGACCAGTCACCGCAGTCAGGGATCGCGATGAGCAGCTCGTGGTGAAAATGATGATTTGAGGTAGTAAGCACCGCGACCAGGGATCGCGATGAGCAGGTCGCGGTGAAAATGTTAATTTTGGGCAGTGAGCAACGCGACGAATATCGCGACCAACATCGCGACCAGATACCACGATGGCTGATCGCGATGAAGGCGGTAAAATTACTCCAGTGAGCAATGCGACCAGGTGGCGCGACCACAGGTCTAGAGGAGCGGTCACGATGACCGAATTTTTATAAAAAAATAAGAGGTGCTGAGAAGCTTCACGAAGAAGCAAAGAGAAATAGAGGGAGACCGGAGAAGAGAAAAAGAAAAAGAAAAAAGAGAGAGAAAGAAGGAAAAAGGAAGAAGAAGAAAAAGAGAAGAAGAAAAGGAGGAAAGGAAGAAAAAGAAATAGAAGGAAAAGAGAAGGGAAAAAGAGAAAAAGGGAAAAGAAAAAAGAAAATCCAGGAAAGAAAAGTTTGTAAAACTGGTATCCAGGTTGGTGTTCACATGTTATTCGTAAATTTTGATTGAATTTATTTGAAATGATTTTGAATTACAGAAAAGTGATTTATGTTGAGTTTAATGATTTTAATTTCTGAAATATACTGATTATGTTACGTTTTCTGTTACTTTATATGTTTTGAGCAATTTTGTTTACAAATATTGATTGATATTGATTCTGAAATAATTGAGAAGATTTATGTCTTATGAAGAGTTATTGATTTGTTGAAAATTGAGAATTTTGATGATTTATAATACCTGAAATTCCTGAATAGTAGCCCTGATATATGTATAGGGAAAATATGGATATAGGAGATTGACATGTCAATTGGGTGTATGTAGCAGTACTGCAACGAGATATTTGATGATTATAATGATATACGGATACCATTTTATTTTGAAATGGGAAACCGACTATGAATTTACGGATACCATTTCATTTTGAAATGGGAAACCTACTGTAAAAATACGGATACCATTTCATTCTGAAATGGGAAACCGACTGTGACTATAGGGATACCATTTCATTTTGATATGGGAAACCCTACTGTATAAACTTGTAATATATTCCTGTAAACACTGTAATATGTATCAGAGGCCCAAATAAAAAATTGAAAACTATGAATTTGAATGTTGAAATAAGGAAATGCTATTGATATTTAAACCTAGAAACTTTTGAAATATTTTACTTTATATAGTTTCAGTATTTGAAATATAATGTTTGTTCTATATGTATTTCTGAATTTCTGAATTTTAGATCTATTGTTTTATATTATATTGAAATTTATTTTAGTGTACACCCACTATGCATTATTGCTTAGCGCGTTGATTTCATAACGCGTAGATAACAGAGATACCGAGGGAGGAAAAGACTGAAGAGGTGATATCTGCAGACGGAGGAACAGAGTCACCATACTTTTGGGTAGTTATATAGTTTTGTATAATATATTCAGTTACGCATGCATATACAGAAATTTGTAAATGTGTTATATATATGTTTTGGTAAATAATTGTTTTATGGTTTATGTTTTTTTTTTCAAAAGTTTGTAAATATTGATTATGAATTGTTTTATTTAAAAATGTTTGGGAAGTCGCACTATACGGCAAAGTGCACACATGTTTGAGAATTTAATTTTGAAGTGTTGAAATTATATTGTTTGAATTATTGTTGAAAACAGAATTTTTGGAAAATCAGAAAAACAGAGGAAACTTTGACAAATTTTTCCAAAATAGTTTTGAATGGGCTCACTAAGAAAAGGGATTTTAAAATATAATTTATTTGATTTTCAATGGCTTTCAGATTATAAAGTGAGTTAAGTCAAGTTTTGAAACCGGGTAGCGCTCCCTAGGTCGATCCAGACGGGTCGGGTCAGGGGGCGTTACAAAACCATAGCAAACGGTGTCTGATTAAGGCGATTCAAAAACCGGTGGAAAGAAGAGATCCGGACGAAGAAAAGCGCTCAAACGGCATCAAAAAATCATCCTGGACTCGCCTTACCTTCCCCGCAAGCCGGCTGCGCGGCAGACCCGTAATAGGGCAGTACCCTTGTGCGCAAGGGACTGTCATGACAGGTTTTGAGGCTATTCTTGTGGATTTTTTGCGAGCGATTTTGCTATGTATTTTCTGGAAAATATGGGTGAATATTAACCCAGCAAAGTGGCAGAAAATCGGAGCGATAAATCATGGGTAAAACGACCTACGAATGCGCGTGAAAGCATGACTTGCGCGAGGCGGCGCGCACCTTGCATGAGTGCGGCTACCCTACTGGCAACCACACTTTCCCACGCATTAGGGTTGTTTAGGTTTCGTCTTGACATAGGGTGCGTGTTAAGGTAACACGTGGACCTTTGGAAGAGATGTTGACTTTTGACAAAAATCAAGTTTGACTTGATTAGGAAAACGAAGACAAGAAGAATTCAACTCGAAGAAGAACTCTTGAAGACCAAGGAATGCCTTGGGAATACAATTGTAATTAGAGTTGTTTAAGTTAGATAACCCATGTCACTCGGTCAATTACGTATGCTTTATTTATTTTCATGTGACGATTATATGGATGTTAAAGCATTGTCATACATATAAATGTCATATAGATTAGGTGTGTCTACACATGCATAATAATATGTCATGCATAATTGTCATATTATATTGTTTTATTTTAATGAGATTAAAATAGGAAACAATTTCATAAATGACAATTAAATAATGAATTTAGTTTTTAGGAGTAAAAACTTGGTAATATCCATTAATTAACTAATCAACAAATTAAAGAGTTTAATTAAAAAGATTAGTTAGGTTCTTATCATTAATTAAGATTAATTGGATTAATTAGTTAACTAAAAAGAACCAAATAATGATATTAGTTTTTAGGAGTAAATAATGAGATTAATTAGTTTTTAGGAGTAAATCTCATCAATAACTAATCTATATTAAAGTGTTTAATTAAAGTGATTAGTTAGATTCTTTGTATTAATTAAGATTAATTAGATTAATCACTTGATTAAAAAGAATCGAATAATGAGATTAGTTTTTATAAGTAAAAACTTGGTAAATCTCATTAATGACTAATCAACCAATTAAAGAGTTTAATTAAATTGATTAGTTTGGTTCTTACATTAATTAAGATTAATTACTTAATTAAAAAGAACCAAATAATGAGATTAGTTTTTATGAGTAAAAACTTGGTAAGTCTCATTATTAACTAATCTATATATTAAAGTGTTTAATTAGATTAGTTAGGTCAATTTAATGTTAGATTTAATTTGATTAAACATTAATGACATAATTGGACCAAATAATGTGATTTAGTTTTAATAGTTAAAACTTGATAATTTCACATTTAATTTCTAGTTTATTTAAATAGTTTATGTAAATTAGAAATTGAAATAATAAATTATATTTTAAGAGTTAAAATTGAATAATTTATTATAACTAGTAAACTTAGATTTTATATTAGCCGTAGAATCTAAGTAAAGTCTAGAAACATAGAGTTTTAGAAACTCTTAATTTAAAGAAAATCTTTAATTACAAATAAGGAGTGGGAGAGGGATATATGACATTATATCCCGCAGTCTTCATTGTTAGTTCAACACCGTGAGACTTGAGTGGCGCCTCGTGACGGCTTTGCTTTCGTCCTCCCTACGGAGGGTGTCCATAAGAGTCAATAGCAAGGTGACTTCCTAATGGATAGGTTTTCGGAATGTATTTTGGGACTGACCTAGCCTACCTAAGCACTTTTAAGTTAAGTTCATGAATTCTGAAACAATGGGTCACACTCATAAAGGACTTAATTAAGTTGTTAATTTATTGTCATGACTAAATCAAAGCGATGGTTGAATAATATACGAATAAAGAGTTATTCTAGTGTATTATCCGATTGAGAATGTCTCGATCTAACATGCAGAGATTTGATCTAGCCTACCTAGGCACTTACTTGTGGGATGTTGGATTATCGTGGCATAGCAACTAATTTTAGAGATTTTTTAGTTTATTAAAATTATGCTCATGCATCATGTTTAATTTTATGCCGAACTATAACATTTGATATGAATGTATGAATTGAATGATATTAATTTAGATTTATGTATTTAAATATCAACGTTACCTTCTGCATTATTATTTCCTCTCAAACGAAATATTAACCGGGATAACTTTATTAATTGGAACCGACACGAACGCAATCATGGTCTGCAAAGACTTTAAATTTGTGCTTACGGAGGAATGTTCTCCAAAGCCTGTAACCAACACAGAACGAGTTACCAAAGGTAACACTAGCGAAGCAAATGTTGCTGAGCCATCCACTTCTGGTTTCAAGAAGAGAAAGAGGTCTACTGGTAAAGTAAAGGCTAAGCCAAAAATAAAGAGCACCACGACTGACTAAGCAAAATGAAAAATGTTTCCATTGCAAAGAGGTTAGTCATTGGAAGAGGAACTGTCTACAGTACCTTGAGCAGCTCTCCAATAAGAAGAAAGTGAAAAGTAAATCAGATTTACTTATCATTAAATTTTGTTTAGTGGAAGATGATTCTTCACTTTGAATAGTAGATTCAGGGGCCACTAACTAATTTTATTTGTAACATCCCTAATTTCACATAATTAATTTTGAATATATGTGAATATACTATTTATGATTTGAGGGGTGGCCAATTTGAACGGTCGAAAAACAACGCACGAAGAAAAGGGTGAAAACTTGGCAGTGAGTACCGCGACCACTCACCGCGAGTAGAGATCGCGATGAGTCACTCGCGATGAAAAATGGTGATTTTTGGCAGTGGGCACCGCGACCAGTCACCGCGACCACAGATCGCGCTGACTAGCTCGTGGTAAAAATGTCAAATTCGGGCAGTGAACAATGCAACCACTAGCGCGACCATGGTACCGCGATGGGTGATCGCGATGAAGGCAGTGGAATTGCTCCAGTGAGCAATGTGACCTGGTAGCGCGACCACAGGTAGCGATGACGGTCGCGACGACCGAAATTTTATAAAAAAAATAAGAGGCGTGAGAATTCTCTAGGAAACAGAAAGAGAGACCGAGAGAGAAAGAGAGACCGAGAGAGAAAGAAAAGAAAGAAAAGAAAAAGAAGAAGAAGAGAGGAAAAAGAAGAAGAAGAAGAAGAAGAAGAAGAGGAAGAGAAGAAGAGAAGAGGAATAAGAAGAAAAGGAGAAAGAAAAAGAAAAGAGAAAGAAAAAAGGAAAAACTCAGAAGGAAAAAGGCGTAAAAAGGGTATTTAGGTTGGTGTACACTGATTTCTGAATTCGTTATAATTTTTGTTATATACTTTCAGTTGAATTTCCATATTTTGTCAAATTGAGTTTGAAAAGTTATTTATGGATTTTGTATAATTATGTTTCGTTTACGAATATTGTTAGAAACTGTTTGAAAAATAATTAGGGAATATGATAGTATAATGGAATTTCTATGGTTTCAAATAAATTGTTTTGCGAGTAATGTTTGGAAACGATTTGGGAAAAATCGTATATAATTATTGTTTCGTAAATAATATTTGAAAATAATTTTAGAATAGATTGATATGAGTATAAATGAAAGTTTTGGCTTTGTGAAAATAATTGTTGATTTTGAAAGAAACGGAAGATTTTGATATGAAATTTATGAATGAATTATTTATTACGAATATTGTTTGCAAATTTTGATACTTGAATTTAATCTTGATTCGTGAATTATTGTTGATTACTTTGAAAAAGAATATAACGAGTTGATGATTGTTGCATCTCGCGGGGCAAACCTGGTATAGTCCAGTTTAGGCTAATCCCGGAGATAAATATTGTACTGATATTGATGACTGTTGCATCTCGCGGGACAAACCTGGTATAGTCCAGTTTAGGCGAATCCCGGAGATAAATATTGCACTGATATTGATGACTATTGCATCTCGCGGGGCAAACCTGGTATAGTCCAGTTTAGGCGAATCCCGAAGATAGATATTGCACTGATATTGATGACTATTGCATCTCGCAAGGCAAACCTGGTATAGTCCAGTTTAGGCGAATCCCGGAGATAAATATTGTACTGATATTCATGACTATTGCATCTCGCGGGGCAAACCTGGTATAGTCCAATTTAGGCGAATCCCGGAGATAGATATTGCACTGATATTGATGACTATTGCATCTCGCGGGGTAAACCTGGTATAGTCCAGTTTAGGCAAATCCCGGAGATAGATATTGCACTGATATTAATGACTATTGCATCTAGCGGGGCAAACCTGGTATAGTCCAGTTTAGGCGAATCCCGGAGATAGATATTATACTAATATTCATGACAGTTACATCTCGCGGGGTAAACCTGGCATAGTCCAGTTTAGGCGAATCCCGGAGGTGAACGTCACACCGATATTATAGATAGTAGTCCAGAAAAGTAAGAGGAGTATACTATAAGGCTAGAGTTGAGAATGAAATTGAATAAAATGATTATAAAAGAATTGAAACTGAATTTCGTATGAATTATTAATTGAATTTAGATGCTTTTATTAAACTGTTTTCATATGATTTATTTCAGTGAGAAAATTGAAGATTGAAATATTTTTATACGATAATATTGTGACCTTTTTATTATGAAATGATTTTATGATTTTGATAATTGAGTTTAGTGTACACCCACTAAGCATTATTGCTTAGCGCGTCGGTTTTTATCGCGCATAGGTAACAGGGATACTGAGAAGGCAAAAGATTGAAGAAAGAGTCGTGGGCAGAGATTCAGAGTCACCTTATTTTGGGTAGATATATAAATATATTGTTGTATAATATGTTTAGATTGCATGCATATACAGAGATTTGTAATTGTGGTATATATTTGTGTTTTGTAATTAAACTGTTTTATAATTTCTGCTTTTCATTTCCCAAGGACTGTAACGAATTAATTATGAACTGTTTTATTTTGAAAACTGTTTGGAAGTCACACTAAACGGCAGAGTGCGCGTTGATTTGATAATTGATTTAGAAGTGTTGAAAATGTTACAAACAGGTTTTGGGTAAATCAGAAAAATAGAGAAAACTCTGCCGAAATTTTTTAAAAATTGAATTTTGATGGGCTCTGTAACACCCCCTGACCCGACCCGACTGGATCGACCCAGGGAGCGCTACCGGGTTTTCAAAACTTTCTACATTCACTTTGTATATTTCATACCAGTGAAGATCATATCAATTTGTAATTTAAAAATATGTTTCTAGTGAGCCCATCAAATTTTATTTCTCAAAATTTCGGCAGAGTTTCCTCTATTTTTCTGATTTCCCAAAACCTGTTTTCAAACAACTCAAATCAAATACATTTCCACAACAACACTTCAAATCTCATTTCATTCAATTATTCTGTATATGCATGTATAACTAATTACTTTATACAGGAAGATATATATCTACCTAAAATGTGGTGACTGTGACTCTGAAGATCTGCCTGCAACTCCCTCTTCTTCAATCTTTTGCTTCCCCAATATCCTGGTTACCTACGCGTGATAAACATCAACGCGCTAAGCATATAGCTTAGTGGGTGTACACTAAAATAAATTTCGTTATCATATAAAACACTGGGTTGTAAATTCAGAAATTTAGAAATATATATATATATATATATATAAAACACATTATAATATAATTGAAAACACTAAATGTTAAACTCAGAAATTCAGATTACATATATAACTAAACCATAAAACTTAAATACAGAATGACAGAAATATATTTATATATACATTCAAAAGTTTCTGAATTTCAGTTTCAATATCATTTCTTTCTTATTTTTTTTTTTCATAACATTTTCTAATTATCAATTCTCAGTTGGGCCCTTGATACATATAACAGGGTTCGCAAGACTGGATTACTGGTTATTCGACATCGAAACCAACAGGAACTGCCCGCCGAATATATATACAGTCGGGTTTCCCATTTCAGCATCGGAACCAACGGGAACTGTCCGCTGAAATGGTATCCCTATACAGGTGTTATTTCCGACATCGGAACCAACTGGAACTACCCGTCGGAAACGGCTTCACTCAAGGATTGGCCACAACGGTGACTGCTAATAATCCATAGAGTGATATCAATACAGAAATATTGGTGCAGTACTGCTAATATACCCAATTGACATGTCAATCTCCTATATCCATATATCCCTATACATATATCAGGGCCAAAATCAAAGTTCAGATATTACAATTATTTTATTTAAGTTTTAAACATCTTTCAGATAATCAAAATTTTCTCAATCTATCCAAAATTTAATATTCCTTAATAGTTATAAAACAAAAGATTCATAATATATCAAAGAATATATACGGAAATATAAATACATAAACGAACATAATACAGAAAATCAAAATCATTAAATTCGCTATAATCACAATTTTCGTATTTCAAAATCAGTTTCAAAAATGATTCACCAGTTCCTTCTATTAAAATTTAGGAATAACAGACAATCTTCTACAATCAATTTATTTAATTTTGAAAATCAACACAAATAAGTTTCAATCAAACTCAATAATTAGGAAACCAACAATAATCGTAAAACGTTAGTTGTAACTCAGGTTTTGGAAATATACACTTAGATTCAAAATTACATATTCTCAGAATATTGCACAAATAATTTCAACAATATACACAAATGAATTAAGAATATATATATATATATATATATATATATACTCCATACACGTATTTAAAATCCAGAACTATATTCCAAAATTACTAAATCAAAACACATATAAAAAATAGTTACAGAAACAAGTGTACAACAACCTGGTTTCCGTTTTTCGCACAGTTTCTCTTATGGATTTCCTTTTCCCTTTCTCTTTCCTTTTTTCTTTTTCTTTTTCCTTTTCTTTTCTTCTTCTTTTTCTTCTTCTTCTTCTTCTTTTTCTTCTTCTTCTCTTCTTCTTCTTCTTCTTCTTCTTCTCTCTCTTTTCTTTTTCTTTCTCGGTCTCTTTTCTCTCTGTTTTTCCTCTCTTCTGTTTTTCTAGAGACTTCACATTTCTTATTTTTTTTTTATAAAATTTTGATCATCGCGACCGTCGTCGCGACCTGTGGTCGCGGTGACCTGGTCACGGTGCTCTCTGGAGCAACTCCACCGCCTTTATCGTGAGCACACCTCGCGGTACCCTGGTCGCGCTGGTGGTCGCGATGCTCACTGCCAAGATTTTCACTTTTTCATCGCGAGCCAGTCATCGTGATCTGTGGTCGCGGTGACTGGTCGTGGTGCTCACTGCCAAGAATCAACATTCTTCATCGCGAGTAGCTCATCGCGATCTGTGGTTGCGATGGCCAGGTCGCGATGCTCACTGTCCCAATTTTTCACTCTCTCTTCGTGCATCGTTTTCGACAGTTCAATTTGGTCCACTTGGAAACCATAAAATAAACAAAATTTTAATTACATTTACACCCCTCAATTCACAAAATTTATTTTCACATATTCAAAATTAATTACTCAAAATTTGGGATGTTATAGGCTCACAAGAAATGATTTTAAATTATTAATTCTTAAGTTTTCAGATTATAAACAGAATTAAGAAAAGTTTTGAAAACTCCGTAGCGCTCCCTAGGTCGATCCAGTCTGGTCGGGTCGGGGCAGGGGGTGTTACATTATTCTTCTTTACATTGGAATAATTATTGGCAAAAAGCTGGAGGAGGGGTCCTTCACTATACGGGTTGAAACAGGGGATGTCGTTTCAGCACGAGCAGTGGGAGTAGTTAGACTACAAAATAAACATTCATTTTTTGAACAATGTATGTTACATTCCTAGATTTATAAGAAATTTGATTTCTGTATCCAGATTATATGGAAAAGTTTCATAAGATTTTTTTTAATGATAAATCCGTTATCATTTCAAGAAATGGAATGAATGATTGTTCTGAAATAAATGAAAATAAGTTGCATGTTTTAAGATCGTTAATTCATAAATCACTGCTTAATACTAAATTGTTTAAAGTTGAAAAACCTAAAACAAAGCGACAAAAGATTTCTCCAGTTAATGACACGTATCTGTGGCATCTAAGACTTTGACATATAAACCATGATAGGATAAACAGACTAGTAAAAGCGAATCTCTAATTTAGTTAGAGATCGGTACCTTACCTGTCTGTAAATCTTGTCTGGAGGGTAAGATGACCAAGAGACCTTTTATAAGAAAAGGGATTAGAGCCACGCAACCACTTGAGCTTATACATTCAAACGTCTGCAGACCAATGAATGTTAGAGCTAGAGGTGGTTATGAGTATTATGTCACATTTATTAACGACTACTCTAGATACGCGTATGTATACCTAATGCAACGTAAGTCGGAAACTTTTGAAAGGTTCAAAGAATTCCGAGCTGAAGTTGAAAATCAATTAGGCAAAACAATCAAATCACTACGATCGGATCGTGGGGTTGAGTATTTTGACCAAGAGTTTGAAGACTACATGGTTGAACATGGGATAGTATCCCAACTCACAGCTCCAGGTACACCACAGCAGAATGGTGTTGCGGAGAGGAGAAATAGGACCTTGATGGAAATGGTGAGATCTATGATTAGTTTCTCATCATTACTATATTCTTTTTGGGGATATGCACTATAAATAGCGACTTACATACTAAATGTAGTTCTATCCAAATCTGTTTCTAAGACTCTCCTAGAGTTGTGGAATGGTCGTAAAGCTAGTTTACGACATTTTTGCATATGGGGATGTCTAGTACATATACTGAAGAATAGGAGTGGAAAGTTGGAACCTCGTTCACAATTATGTTTATTAGTAGCGTACCTAAAGGAAACACGAGGTGGTTTCTTTTATAATCCATAAGAAAACAAAGTATTTGTATTGACAAACGCAACGTTTCTTGAGGAGGACTATATGAGTAACCATAAACCTCGAAGTAAGATTGTGTTAAAGGAGCTTGAACCTAGTTCGACTAGTTCTCAGTCAACAAGGATTGTTGAGAATGTTATTATTCCACAAACATCTGATAGTCAGATGATTCCTAGTCAGGATACACTACCGCCTAGGAGTAGTGGAAGGGTTGTTCGACAACTTGATCGCTACTTAGGCATTGGAGAGGCATAGGGTGTCATTTCTGATGATAGTGTGGATGATCCATTGACATTTAGACATGCAATGGAAGATTATGACAAAGAGGAATGGCCTAAAGCCAAGGGAAGGCTAGTGGCTAAGGGTTACACCCAGAAGGATGGCATTGATTATGATAAAACCTTCTCACCTGTAGCTATGTTCAAAGTCTATTAGAATACTTTTATCCGTAGCTGCCTATTTCGATTACGAAATCTGGCAAATGGACGTCAAGACTGCATTATTGAATGACAATCTAGACGAGAGCATCTATATGATGCAACCAAAAGGATTTGTATACCAAGATCAAAAGCAAAAGGTTTGCAAACTGCAGAGGTCCATTTATGGACTTAAGCAGTTATCTAGATCTTGGAACATTAGGTTTGATAATGCGATCAAAACCCATGGCTTTGAGCAAAACGTTAATGAGCCTTGTGTATACAAGCGCATCATTGACAAGAAAGTAGTTTTCCTGGTCCTTTACGTAGATGATATCCTACTCATTGGGAATGACATAGGAACATTGTCAGAGGTAAAGGGTTGGCTTGCTAACCAATTCCAAATGAAAGATTTGGGAGAGACAAGTTATGTTCTTGGGATCCAATTGTTAAGGGATCGTAAGAACAAACTGTTAGCGTTGTCTCAAGCACCGTATATCAACAAGATACTTATGCGATTCTCCATGCAGAACTTCAAGAAAGATAGTTTACCTTTAAGATATGGAGTTCACTTATCTAAGGAACAGTGTCTTAAGGTACCTCAAGAAATTGAGGATATGAGACGAATTCCCTATGTGTCTGCAGGAGGCAGTCTTATGTATGATATGCTATGCACAAGACCCGACCTCTGCTTCGCCGTAGAAGTAACCAGTAGATATCAGTCCAACCCAGGATTGGATCATTGGGTTGCTGTTAAGCATATTCTCAAGTATCTTCGAAGAATGAGAAACTATATGCTTGTATATTCTCATCCAAATTTGATTCCATTGGGATATACAAATTCTGACTTTCAGTCAGACAATGATTCAAGGAAATCCACGTCTGGGTTAGTATTCACCCTTGGTGCTGGAGCCATAATTTGGAGGAGTATCAAGCAATCTTGCATTGCTGATTCCACTATGGAAGCCAAGTATGTAACAGCTTGTGAAGCAATTACGGAGGCTGTTTGGCTCCGAAAGTTCTTGAGTGATCTAAAAGTTGTTCCAGAAATGGATAGGCCCATGACACTTTATTGTGATAATAGTGGAGCTGTGGCCAATTCCAAAGAACCAAGAAGCCATAAAAGAGAAAAGCATATAGAGAGGAAATATCATCTCATTAGAGAGATAGTGCAGCGAGGAGACGTGGTCGTGACGAAGATTGCATCGCAAGATAACTTGGTTGATCCATTTACAAAGACCTTGACCTCTAAAGTGTTTGAAGGTCACCTAGAGGGTCTAGGATTACGAGACATGTCTCATCTGCTTTAGTGCAAGTGGGAGATTGTTGGGATTTATGCCCTAAAACTTGTAATTGTAAATGGTTAAAGACAATAATAAGAATTATTCAGATTATCATTCAAGTTTATAAATGTTTTATATTCAGTAATACATTCGTATTGTACAAGAACATCATAGATTGCAAGATGTAATCTCATAATGAGTATATGATTGACATATACAGAGATGATTCATTTTGAGACGTGCAATCTAAAGAGTCCGTAGAGAGCGAACAAAGCTGGGTACTTTATTTGTGATTGATCTACTGCTACGGTCTATTCTGTAAAGTACGATGGTCTTATCCTAGACCACTCATGTAGTTGACATGAGAATGGAGACACCTTATATGATGAGATCATATAGGACTGGGCCATGATTTATATGAATCTCTCACCAAGATCCGTTAGTAGATGAGATTTATAAATAATCGATAAACGATGGCTATTTATAGGTGATCTTAATCCTGAGTGTCTTATCGACTCCTTCAAGTTGGATCGTGGCTTTTGATTTACCATAAGTGAGGTCAATGAGAATCTCGACCAATACCTCCGTATCTTGGAGTTGCGGTTTGTCTTGTGGCTGGAAAGGTTTGAACAAAATAGTGGAATCCACTCCTTCTTGATTGAAGTAGATAAGTAGTTCCCTTAAGGGTTGATTCGGGGCTTGAACCATTATGAGTGTTCTCCTTCTTCTGTGAGGAAGACAGGATTTAATTGTTCATTAGAGAATCAATGGTACTTAAAGGAAAAGATATTTCTAGAGGGGTATAACGGACCTTATGACCCAACTCTAGTTATGAACTATTTGTGGAGGATCACACTATATGTAATTAGTTATATCAATGGACACTGAGACTTCAAATTGTATAAACACATCTACAGTTCTGAGAGTGCAGCCTCGGGTTTTTAGTGGAATAACTCCGAGGTTAATAATCATAAAATATTAATTAAAGAGATTTAATTAATATTACTAAGTATTATTGGAGCTCAAAACTGTGGGTCCATTAGGTTCCCTTGCTAGCCCTTATGGTTGTTGGTAACGAGGGTCACGGTAGATTAATTGGATGGTCCAATTAATAGTGTTACGAAAGTAATGCGATTTAAATAAAAGAGAATAATTAAATAATGTGATTATTTAATTAATTAAATATTTAATAAAATAATAGAAATTATTAATTATGAATTATTAATTCTATTTATTAAATATGAGATCGTGTGATTAAATAATGACAATGATAAAAAAAATGAAAATAATTAGATTATTTTAATAGTCTAAAAGGTCACAGGTTCAAGTCTTTTGAGAGACTAAAAATAAATAGGATTTAGAATCCTATTTTGACTTGGTTAAACTAAAACCCTAAAGGACTACTATATAAGTGTTATATAGTTAGGAAAAACCTAACCTAACACACAAGTGAAAAAGAAAGAGAATTCGGCCACCAAAGAGAGAAGAAAAGAGAAAAAAAAAAGTTTGTTTTGACTCTCTCCTTTTTTGCAGGATTCGGCCGACATTCTTTTCACGTGACCACCATCTTTTGCCATAACGTGCTCACACACACGTTGTCAGACTGCGGGTCATAGCTCGGATGATTTGGTGGTAGATCAAGGAATCAGAAAAAAAAAATCAAGAAAAGGTATGTAGTTTCTAAAGTCTTTTTCTGCGTATATACAGGAACTCGTTCCTGATTGAAAAAGGTTTTCAATATAAGAAAAATTTTTGAAACCCAATTCTGCATGTTATACGATAATCAAAATCTTTTCTAAGACTCTCTTCACACCGTACTTTACAGAATGGACCGCAGCAGTAGATCAATCACAAACAAAGTACTCAGCTTTGTTCGCTCTCTACGGACTCTTTAGATTGCATGTCTTAAAATGAATCCTCTTTGTATATAACTATCATATACTCATTCTGAGATTAGATCTTGCAATCTAGGATGTTTTTGCACAATACAAATATATTACTGAATATAAAATATTTATAAACTAGAATGATAATCTGAATAACTCTTATTAAGTTTTTAACCATTTACAATTACAAGTTTTAGGGCATAAATCCCAACAGGCTCCTCCATCATGACTTGAGAAACGGGAACCACCTCTTTTCCCTTGTCAACGAAAGCAGAGGCGACTGGAGGAAGGGACAGCAGTGATGAAGGGTCACCACCTAGGCCAGGTACCTCTACTTTGTGTTTCTTTGAGGGAGCAAAGGACAAAGAAGTGACGTCCCTCCCCTTAATGTCGAGGCACTTTCTGGTGGCTAGTTTTTCCATCTTTCCATGGGTCGTACTCTACATATATTCATGTGGTTCTAATTGTTATTTTCCGGCTCGCTTACGAACAGGCTCAAAAGCTAGCTCACCGGACTCCGTTTCCCTATCCCGTGAGCTCGTAGAAAGTGTATCGGCAATCTCTTGAATATCCTGCTCCACGTCCAACTCCTGAACCTTATTGGGATTCGGCGCCAACCCAAAACCCACCAAAAGCTCCTCAATGACTACCCCAAACTCGGTAAGGTCCATCACGTTCGAGAGCGATTCCAAGAGACCACCAAGCACCGCTTTCTCTTCCTTACTAAGTGTAGGGCTCCGACCTGTACCACCTGCACAACAGAAAATCAAAACATTAAATGAGGAAGACTAGACCAAACAAAACATACCATCAAAAGACCAGAAACTTACAAGGCGACAAAACAAAACGTTTATGTTCAACAGACTCAATCTCAAGGCCCGTAATATAAAAATATGACGCTTTATAGTCCCCTATATTGGACTTTATGTCCGACTGCAACAATGTTCGGTAATCACTCGACCGCGCGGGAAGATAATATATCCTGCCATGACGGGTTTTACCAGGCAATTTCTTATTAAGGGGGCATTTCTTCATCTGAAAATAGTGCCTAATAATATTATCAGTCAAAGAACCAATCCTCTTCCTTATAAAAATAAGGTAAAAAGACAGCAGCCAAGTATACACATTAGGGGTAAGCTGTATTGGCGTGAGCTCGAGCAGGTTTAGGACTTTGATAAGGAAACGGGGGAGGGGAAATCTCAACCCAGCAAAGAGATGGTGCGAGCTAATCGTTACGTAACCTGAAGGCAGTTGAGTCGGACTATCTGACGCCCTGGGAATCAGCACCCAATGACCCATAGGGAGGTGGAAGGTATGTACCAAATCTACCAGGTCCTCTCTTGTTATTACGGAAGATGGGAACAATGAACCCCCAGTCCGCACTTGCAACTCCTTAGAAACAGACTGGGAATGATCATCACTCCCCTCGGCTCCAGGTACGACCTCCTCACTCTCGCCATGATCCCTTTAGGTAGAGACCTCAGCGGACTCCCCCTGATCACTCTGAGCCTCCGTATGACCAGAAGTAGAAGACCCTGTAACCTCGCCTCTGTGGGTCGCAGCGGTTCTGCCACCTTGATGCCTGGTCCTTTCGTAAGACAGGAACTTCTCATACTTGACTAACACATCGTTAGAAAGACGAGATTAGTGGTCTCTCGCGTTGGAGGGACCACCGGTATTGGCTTTGTGGAGCCTTTGATCGCCTGGACTAGACATCTACACCAAGAGATGAGACCAGTTAGAAACCGAAGGGTCTAAAAATCCTACGGCAACCTAGAACGCTAAAGATCAAAAATGCCACAAAGCCATGACCAATCCTCTCGGGAACTTAAAAAAAAAAGAGCACGCAAAGAGACGAGATAGCTTACTGAAAAATGGGAGACGTAGCACGCAGGGAAGGACGATGGTCCCGAGAAATTGACCTCTCAAACACTGGAGTCGGGAGCTCAAGCAGCCAAAGAGCCAAAGTGAAGTTCAGCCCTAATTACAGAGGAAAAGCAAAGAAACCTGGAGAAACGATCTATGAAAAATAAATAGTGAAGAACAAATAGGGGGAATGAAAGTCGCCCAATATAACTAAAGGGATGACCGTCCGATCAAAGCAATAATGATCTAAAGAATAATCAATGGCTCATATTCAATATAAGAAAACGGCGGGATACCCGAAGGGTTGCTGATATAACGCGCATATAATACAATAGACTGTGCCCCGGTTGACACGACGCATCCCACTTACAGAAGGGTAACCGCCTTTAAAGCTTGGAGCTAGCAACCTCGAAAGACGACGTATGGACTTCCTCATAAAACGAACTAATGACAGCCCGCAGGAAGAAAAACTTTTTTAGCTTCCACCATAAAGTTATCGTGTCAGAAGCGAGGGGGCTAACGTTGTGTGTTAAATTACACCAGGCCCAAAAATGCTAAAACCATAAAAAGATGCCCAACGCATAGACAAGGGCCAAGAAGTCGCTACAAAATAAAATGGGCCCTGACCCAACATACCATGAAGGAAGAAGCTTTAAACAAACAGTTAAGGAATCTCAAATACTGTACCTCGCCGAACTAACTGCTCGTAGATAAGGCAGCCCCACAACTCGTAAGCCACGCAGCCTGGAGCCTTAATTAAAGGAAGAATCCTGAGAATATAAGGATCACACCCGGTCAATTAGCATACTCCCAATCAATCACAAATTCTTTACAATCAGCAATTGTATTTAAATTAAATCACGTCCATTAAGGGATAGAATTTTACCCTTATTTTATGTGATCAGATTCCATGTAAAACAAGATGACTCCCGCCCCTTCACACTTTAAAAGGAGCGGGCCATCACTGTTACAAAGGTTACCAATTTTTTCAGAAAAAACATACATAAGCGAGCTCGACTTGAATACCAAGAACAGTAGATGTAGGCATTCTCTTAAGCCAAACCACTTTAAAAATCCTTCATTCCAATCTTTTTATCAGTTTTATCTTTTAAATCTTATATATTCACCGATTCACCACGTTGACCAAAATCGAACGTCAACACATATATATTGAATTTTATTATTATATTATATTTTATATATAATGTATATATACTATATAATATACTCTAAAATATGTATATATAATATTTTCACATTTTAGTTATTATTAACTAAATTTTGAGTTTTATAAGTATTCAATCTTGAATTTTATTTTTATTTTAAATTTTTAATAAATTTATAATATTTATTTTGTATTTAATTATTCTTTAGCGTGTTTTAAAAAATAATTTGAGTTTTTATAATACATATTAATTTTTTATTGGACTATCCAAATAGGTAAAATAGTTAAAATGTAAAAAGTTGGATAGTAAAATCGTCTTTAATTTAATAAAAAAGGGTAAGATGATCAATTTATATTTTATGTTAGGTTTGACTGCCAAAATTTTGGTCATATGAACTAAATTGATATATTTTGGAAAAGGTAGGGACTATATGAGTTAAAAAGTAAAATTAGGTCAAAAAGTGATGTTTTAAATATATTAGCGACCAAATTGATAATAATCCGAGGTACTTGATTGTAATTTAAGGAAAAGTGTGATTTCATTGTAATATGACCAAATATCAGGGTACTCTATTACAATTTACCCTCATTTTTTTTAATTATTATTTGTTTTATTAAGGGCAAATTACAATATAGTACCTGACGTTTGACCATATTGCAATGAAATCGTGAGTTTAGCCTTAATTATACATTAGTACCTTCCTTTAGTTGACTTGGTCAAAAATAAAAGTTTGACCAAATTTTTTACCTAAAATGACAAAAATACCCTAAGTTAAAATAAATAATATTAATTATAAAAATTAAAAAAATTTAAATTTTTTAAAATGGATGAATCCATTTAAATTGTTTTTTTTAATTATTTAATTTTTAAAATTTTAATAATTAATATATATTTTTATTTTTTAACTTGAGGTATTTTTGTCATTTTAGATAAAAATTTTAGTCAAACTTTTATTTTTGACCAAGTCAACTAAAGGAGAGTGCTAATGTGTAGTAAAGGCTAAACTCATGATTTTATTGTAATACGGCCAAACGTCAGGGTACTATATTGTAATTCGCTCTTTTATTAATTACTATTTTTTAATATTATTTTTATATTTATTAACAAGGGTATTTATGTCATTTTAAAAAAAAATTGGTCAACCATTAATTTTAACGAAGTCAACATGTTCAATGATACTTGATTGTAATAAACAGTAAACTAGCATTATACGTGTAATTATGCATAAACTCAAGGTGCTTAGTGCAATTCGCCCTTGTATTAATAATATGAACAAAATTTTAAACAAATACATAATATTAGCGCAAACAATTCATAACTTTTTTTAACCTATTTACTAAAATATAGTTGGGTCTTTTTAGTTATCAAACAAAGTAACTAATTATATATATATATATATATATATATATACCAAAAAGAATATTACAAGATAACTACATAAGTTACCATAATTTTAATTCTACCATAAATTAAAATTATGTACATAATTAAATTATTTTTTATTTTCTTTTTATTAACAATTATATTTATTTTTTTCAAATCAAAAACTAAACACATTACAAAAAAATAAAAGTTAAAATAAACGTACTTATTTTTTTTATTTAAAAAATAAACACATTCAAAACATAAAAATTAAAAGTCCATCAAATAATTTTAGATTTTTTTTTATTTTACTTTATTTTTTTGCAGCACACCTTAAAATTTTCTTAAGATATTTTTTTATTGGTTGGTTGTGATGTAAATAGAATTAAGGAAGAAATGAATGAGTTATGATTTTTTCTTTTTTTGTATGGGTTTTTTTTTATATATATTTTGTATTAGTTAAATTGATAAAAATGAATGAGTTGGTGATGATGTTGGAGATGAAGATGAGGTTGATAGTGATGATAAATGAATGAATTTATTTTTTAACATGATTAATTTGCTATATATTCCATTTATTTTAGCTTTTAATTTTTATGTAATGTGTTTATTTTTTAAATTGAATAAATAAATGTAATTCTTTATAAAAAATAAAAAATAATTTAATAATGCACATAATTTTAATTTGGGGTAGCGTTAAAATTATGGTAAATTATGTGGTTAGCTTGTAATATTTGTTTTGATGGATATAATTATACAATACTTTATAGTTAATATAGAATTAGTTCTTTTGTTTGATAACTAAAAAGATCAAACTACCTATTCGGTCAATAGGTTGACTTTAAAGGTGGAGGATATTTGTGTTTATTTTAGGCATTTATTTAAAATTTGCACATATCACTAAATTTAGGCAAAGTTAGTGTAATTAACCCATCTTTAAATTAAAAATAAATTTAAACTTCCTCCTTTATTTATATTATCTTCCCATTTAAATAATAATTTTTTTTCCTCTTTCATAGTTAGCCTTTTTTTTAAACTAAATATAAAATTAATCAACTTATAAGAATTTTTATGTCAACATATCAAATTTATTATTTTGAAGATAAACTTATGTTAATTAGCAATAAGGAAATTTTAAAAATCATAAATTGACTAAAATTCTAAAATATTATTCTCTCTAGGGTTTCTCTCTGTAGAACTTTATGGTGAAAGTAGTCGTTGGGTCTTTGACCTAGTTTTCGCTCCTAGTGGGTGTAGTTAGGGTTTCGTGGTGGTTGATTTTATGTGACTATGGAGATTGGAGATATTGCCGAGCTGTGTTCTAGTTTGTCAATCAAAGAGGGAGATGGTTCAGTTAATGTGCTGGGTGAGGGGTTGTGGCTTGTGGGTGGGCAGAAGATGGCAGGATGCTTGGTTGGCAAAGTTTTTGCCAATAAGTTAATCAATAGAGATGCTTTTCGTCGAGTGTTAGGTCGAATATGGAGAACTATTGATGAAGTCGTTGTAGAAGTTATTAGAGGTAATATATTTGCTTTTCACTTCAAATCTCAAACGGACCGGTATTGGGTTCTGTCCAGCGGACCGTGGTATTTTGATATGCCTTGCTTGTGCTTGAGGCTCCAACCGACCTTAGAGATATTGCGAGAATGAAGTTTGATAGGGTTGCATTTTGGATTCAGATTCACAATGTTTTGTTGCTTTGTATGACGAAAGATATTGGTGCATATTTAGGTGGTCTTATTGGGGAGGTTCAGGATGTGGATTTAGGTGCGTCTGGAGACTGTCTTGGAAAGTTTCTGCGTGTTCAGGTTTTTGTTGATACGAATAAGCCATTGAAGCATCTGCTACGCGTTGATTTGGCTGGTACAGATGAGATTACAGTAATGGTTTTACGTTATGAACGGCTTTCTGATTTTTGTTGTAAATGCGGTTTAATTGGTCATGTTGCTCGGGAGTGTCCTGCAGCGGGTACGAGTGCGGCGAGCTCTTCTTCGGCTGGGCTGGAGTTTGGACTTTGGCTGAGAGCAACCAGCCCTAGTCGTTCTGTGGGTGTCGGATTTTGTCGCAATACGATCCCACTATCTAACCAGAATTCTGGGAGAGGTGTGGGTGGGGTTTCTGCTTCGGTGAATCGAGATTTACTTGCGAGTTCTAGGGGTGTGTCTTCTACTGGGGCCTGTTATTATTACTCTGGGTGATAGGAATGTGTCGGGGTCTAGCCTCTCAAGGCCATCTGGTGAGGTGCAAGTTGTCAAGCCGAGTGATGCTGCGGGGTTGGGGGGGATCAGCGAGAGTAATCTGCAAGTTCAAACGATGGTGGCTGGTGCTGTCACGCCGAGTGTTACTGCGGGGTTGGGGGAGAACAACGATAGTGGTTTGCAGGTTCAAACAATGGCGGTTAGTGCTGTTACTGGTGATTGTTGTGATAATAGTGTGGCGGGGGGAAAGAAGGATTTGGTTTTGTGTGATGGGGCGGTGGTTGGTGAGGTGGATAAGGGTAGTGCTGTAGAGTCATGGTGTAACACCCCCTGACCTAAATCGCTCGGACCGAATCAGGGAGCGCTACTATATACCAAAATCTCAATTTTACTTAGAACCATAATTTAAAACTATATTAAAAACATTTGAAAATAGTCCAAATAAATTTCCGAAAATCTTGTTAGAGTTTCCTCTGTTTTTCTTACTTTCCAAAACCCGTTTACAATTAAAATTCATAAAAATCAACACTTCTAAATTCTCAAATCACTTTTGCGTATCCTTCCAAATTTAGTGCGACTTGCCAAATCAATTTATCACAATATAATTTATAAACATTCAAATAACATAAACATATAATAAAATATTTATACAGCGGAATTTCTTCAAATATGTACTAACATTACCAAATATATAGGAACGATGTGACTCTGGACTCTGCTCCTACAGTCTCTACTCTTCTTTGTCTTTGTCTCCCTTGGAACCTCTTTTACCTACGTGTGAGAAAACTCAACACACTAAGCAGATTGCTTAGTGGGTGTACACAAAATTGTATATCCAAATATACTACATCAAATAATTTTATCTATTTATCAAAAATATAAATAACATATATATAAATCATATATGGGGCTCCTGTCAAATCAAATCATATACTCAACAAATACAGTATTCAAAATCAATCAACAGCAAAATCTTCATAATTTATCAAATACTTTCATATAACAAATCAGTTTTTATATTGGGCTCCTGACATACATAACATAATTTTTCGGACTGGATTATGGGTTGTTCGGCATCGGACACTAACGGGGCTACCCGCCGAATATCAGATCAAAGTTGGACACCAACAGGGTTACCAGCTGTAAATGTCCCATATCAGATTTCCAACCGTAGGACAGGCACTTGGGGCCTGTACTATCCAAAGGGTGGTACATTCAGATCAAAAGCTTCCAACCCTAGGACCGGCACTTGGGGCCTGCACTATCCATAGGGTGGTGCATGAGAGTATATCGGCACAGTACTGTTCAGAAAAACACAATTGGCATGTCAACCTCATATATTCATAACTATGTTTATATACGTCAGAGCCATTTCGCAAAACGTTTTCTCAAATCCATTTCAAATCTTCAAATTCAATATTGAAATTTCAATTCTGAAATACAATTTTACAAATCATTTTCTTATATTCAAATTTAACTTTCAAATATTTCAAATCAATATACATATTTTTGAAATCCAAATTTTCATTAATAATCATATAAAAGAAATATACAAAAGCATATATGAGTATATTTCGCAAATCAATAATCATATCAAATCAATCCAAAAATATATTCCAATATATTTCTTAAACCAATATTCATATCAAATCAATTCAAAATCATATTCGAATATATTTTACAAATCAATATTGAATCACAATGCCCCAAAATCATTTTCCGATACATTTCACAAACATTATATAATCAAAATCATCTTCAACAATATTTCCCATAATAACATTAGAATCAAAACGTATTAAAATCAATTCACAATATTATTCACAATCAATATTTCAGAGATAAACTATATTGTAATTCAAATCATTCCAAAATCAATTTCAAACTATAAACTATAATTAATATAATTCAAATAACTCAACATTAATAAAATTCAATCAATCCGAAATATTCTGGAAAATTAAAAATTCGAAAACTAGTGTACACCGAACCTGAATACCTTTACCTTTTCCTCTATTCCTTCTTCTCCTTCTCTTTTCTTCTTCCTCTTTTTCTTCTTTTTCTTTTTCCTTTCTCTCTCATCTTTCTCTCTCCTCTTTTCTCTCTTCTCTCCCATCCTCTGTTCTTTGTTCTGCTTGTGAGCTTATGCTCACTTTCTATTTCTGTTTTCTATTTTAAGTGGCACCGCTTCAATCACTCGGTGCTCTATTTTTTAAAAAAAAAATTTAGCTATCGCGACTTGTAAGTCGCAACTCAAGTCGCAAGGCTCTCGGGTTGAATTTTCCTCTTTTGGTCATCGCAACTTGCCTTGCGACTTGAAAGTCGCGGCTCTAAATCGCGATGCCTACTGTCCTTGTCTTCCAAGCACCGTTTTGGACCGTTCAAATTGGTCCACTTGTATTCCCAAAAATACATACATTTAATTACATTTTCTACCACTTCAAATCATAAATATCACATTTACATACTCAATATTAGTTACAGAATACTTTTCATATTTATTCAAAACTGAGGATGTTACATATGGGGTCTATTTTTGCAAGGTCTGTCGAACGTAGTGTTGCTTCTGTGTATACTGTTGTGCCTGGTATGCATGGGAAACCCATGCAACGTGAAAGGCAGGCCGAGGAGGGGGCTGTTGTTAGCTTTGTATTTTCTGCCCAAAGTGATAGTTTGAAGATCGGGGTTCCTGAAACGCTCAAATGCGTGGGAATAAATTCCAAGTGTAAGATGTGTCGAAGTAATAATATTTCCGTGAGTACGGAGTCGAATCCACAAGGAAGTGGTGGAACTAATTCTAAAACTAGATATTATACTAAAGCGGTAAAATAAATCAAGTTGTTTTGGGTTTTTGTTTAAACTACATTAACAACTAAAACAATTAAATAAGCGAGACGGATTAAATAGAAGATAATGCTAGGTGGTCACACGGTTCGAAATCCGAATAAGGAAATATATTGACTATTATGAAGCACGTTATTAACATGATAAGACTAATTCAACTAGGGTCACACCACATTGTATTGCTCTCGCAATGGTATGGTATGTGAATTCAATCAACTACACCTATTGGTCCTAGAGTGCAATTAATTGAAAACCGTCGTTAATCTAATACAAAGGTTAATTAAGCAATTTCTTATCGAAACTAACCTAGTATTGATTCTTGAGTCAATTAAGCTCTATTGCAATTTTAATAATTTCTCATATAATATTACAATAAATATTAAATCGGTTCTCATCAAGAGCATGTAATCTACTTTCGCAATCGCAAAACACAAGAATTGAACACAAAGTAATAATATAAAATACGCTCAAATCAATATCGTGTATTACAATAAATATCAAATTGGTTCTCATCAAAGAGCATGCAATCTACTTTCACAATCGCAAAACACAAGAATTGAACACGAAGTAATAATATAAAATACGCTCAAAATCAATATCATGAAATAATATACAAAATATATTCATAATCAATAAAATCCAAATTCGCTCATGGTTTCGAAAATCACCTAACAACAAAACTAGCTACTCATATAATCGAAATAACAAGAAGATAGGAAAAGGGATGCAATATAACCCATTCGAAGACGTGTAGAGTTGAAATCCGCTTTGGTCCGGCTGAGACTTCTCTTCCGCAAATCTTCGTCTTCTCTTGATGAACAATCGATGTACTTCGTAAAACTAATCTTGTGTTAGTGTTTGGTGATGATACTTTGTGATTTGGAGGGTAAAGAATGGTGAAAATTGGCCCTAGGCTGCAGCTAAGAGCTGCTGGAACGAACCCAGTCAAACTCTCTCTCTCTCTTGGATATTCTTCCTCTGTTTGATATTTTGATATCCCTTTTGATTCACAAATGGGGGCTATTTATAGGAGATGTTCATAGTTACTGTTATCGCGTATACGGTACTGTTCATAGATACTATTCACCAGCTGTTCACGTGGGACCCGCATGCAGCGCGCACCATTGACTGTTCACGGCGGAATTACTGTTCACGTATACGGTACTATTCACCACGTACTATTCACGTGCGCATTGACTGTTTATGTGTACGGTACTATTCATATATCCTGTATTATTCATGTTTACACCCATATCTTCAATTTAATCTACCAAGGCTTCCTCGGTAAGCTCATGCACCTCATACCAAGAATACATGTCCCGAATTGTCTGGTTTTGCCTAGACTCATCGTGTATTCATATTAATTCACGGGGCTCACCTAATAGCTGCACATACTTACAAAATACATCAAACGTACCAAACATATTCAAAAATACAATAAAAAAAAAACGATCCAAGGGTCATAAATATATAACAATAAATAACCGATCAGTTCCTCCCTCTCTTGCGGCTGTTATGGAAGTGGACCGTAAGCATTTTTAAGTGGAAGCGTGTTGCGAGGAAGGGGATGGTAAGGGATGGTGATGGGCTGCAGCTTCCTTGCTTGGGTAAATGAGTAGAGTTAAAGTCTTTGGAGGGTGCGGGCTGCGGTGAGGGAGTGAAACGAAGTCGGGGATCTAATAGTGAAGATGTTTCTTCGTTGTTATCGGCAAGACCTGGAGCGGAGATCCAGGCCTAGCGGGGGCTATGAAAACACTATGTTGGAACGTTCGGGGACTGGGAACCTATCGAAGATTCCAAGTCTTGCTCACCCGGGTGCGTGAGTGTCGCCCAGATTTGGTGTTTCTTATGGAGACTCTTTCTAATAAGGAACGCTTGGAGCAGCTTCGTTTATTTTTGGGGTTTAGTGGTAAGCTGGTAGTTGAATGTGTTGGCCGGAGTGGTGGTTTCATTCTGTTATGGTCTAGTTAGCTTGATGTTAGTTTATTATCTTTTTTGCTTTTTCATATTGATGTGAGTGTTTCAGCTTCGGGGTGTAGTCCCTGGAGATTCACGGGGTTTTATGGGACTCTTGAGGCTTTGCAGAGACACCATGCTTGGTTTTTGTTAAAATGTTTAGGTGATTTGTCTTCGCTCCCTTGGTTTTGTAGGGACGATTTTAATGAGATTTTGGTGGATTGTGAGAAGGATGGTGGTCTTCCTAAGCAGCGTCGATTGCTTTCTAACTTCAGGGAGGCTTTAGATGTGTGTTGTCTTCAGGATTTAGGCTTCGAGGGGCTTATGTTTGTTGGTGTAATGGTCGTGTGGGGAATACGTTTGTTCAAGAGCGGCTTGATAGATGTGTTTGTTCTCGGGATTGGTTATCGTTATTTCCTGCTTCTTATGTTCAGCATCTTGATTTTTGGAAGTCAGATCATAGGCCGATTTTGTTGCATGTTGCGATGCAGGCTTCGGTCTTGCCTGCTATAGGAGGTGGTTGTCGCAATCGCTTCCATTTTGAGGAATCTTGGGTGGGTATGGCGGAGTGTAAGCAAATTATTAAGAATAATTGCAAAGACTTGGTGGGGTGTGTGACAATATTGCGCGCTGTATTGCTTTTTTGGGGAGTTGAAATTCTAAGAATCGTGCCTTTTTGCAGCGCAGTATTAAAACGAAGTAGTTGGAGTTTGCCTCTTTGAACCGCTCGGTCTCGTCGGTATCTTGGAGAGATATTCGTTTGGTGGAAAAGGAGTTGGATGATCTTTTGTTGTAGGAAGAGATTTACTGGAGGCAGCGGTCGAGAGTTTCCTGGTTAAAATTCGACAATAGAAATTCTAAGTTCTTTCATGCTAAGGCAACGGCTCGTTAGAAGCGAAATGAGATCCTTGGTTTAACTGATGAAATGAGTTGCTGGCACTCTGATTCAGGTACGATTCATCGTATTATTGGCGAGTATTTTTCTTCTATTTTCTCTTCCACTGCTCCTTCTCAAGAGGCTCTTGGGAGGGTGATCCAGGTTGTGGAACCGCGGGTTACTCCTGCTATGAATGTGTTTTTAGGTGTTCTCTACTGAAGAGATCCGCCAAGTGTTGTTTCAGATGTACCCCACGAAAGCACCAGGTTTGGATGGTTTGCTTGCCCTCTTTTTCCAGAAATATTGGAGCATTGTCGAGGATGGGGTGGTTGCGGCTTGCTTGGGTTGTCTTAATAATGGCCGATCTATGCAGGAAGTTAATTCTACTTTGATTTCCCTTATTCCAAAGATGAAGCGGCCGCGGAAGGTGTCAGATTTTCGCCCGATTAGCCTGTGTACTTATGTTTATAAAATTATCGCTAAAACTATTACTAATCGGCTCCATTCTGTCCTTTGGCATGTTATCTCTGAGTCGCAGAGTGCTTTTATTTTGGGAAGGCTAATCACTGATAATGCGCTTATTGGGTTTGAGTGTATGCATCTCGTGAAGAAAAATAAATTAGGTGATCATGGTTTTGCGGCGTTGAAGCTGGATATGTCTAAGGCGTATGATCGTGTTGAGTAGGGTTTCTTAGAAAGTATTATGCTTCTCCGGTGTGTATCGTCGGTTTCATATTCTCTCTTGGTCAATGGTGAGGTGCGGTCGCCTCGGGGTTTACGTTAGGGGGATCCGCTTTCCTCGTATCTCTTTATTATTTGTAGTGAAGGTCTTTCTGGTTTGGTGGGTGCAGCTGAGTCAGATGGTCGTCTTTTGGGTTTATGTTGTGGTCGCTATGGGCCTCAGATTTCTCATCTTTTCTTCGCTAATGATAGTTTATTATTCTTCCGTGCCTAGTCCCTCGATTGTTCTAAGTTGGGTCAATTCTTGATATCTATTCAGAGGCGTCTGGTCAGAAAATTAATTTTGATAAATCTGCGCTTTGTGATAGTAAGCAAGTATCTCCTGGGGTGAGTACTGCTCTGGCTTTATCTCTGGGGGTTAACCTTGTTCCTTGTCATGAGAAGTATTTGGGTCTGCCTTGTGTTGCGAGTCGTAATTGTTATAATCTCTTCGACAGTATTAAGTCTCGTGTTTGGTAGAAGTTGTGTGGGTGGAGTAGTAAGTTGCTTTCTGCAGGGGGTAAGGAAATCTTGATTAAAGCAGTGATTCAGTCGATTCCGACCTACTCGATGAACCTCTTTCGCCTTCCGTCCTCTCTTATTGGGGAGCTTCACCGATTGATGGCTCATTTCTAGTGGGGGAGTTCAGATAGCAAGCAGCGGATTCATTGGTGTCGGTGGAAGTTTTTGTGTAGAAATACGTTAGAGGGAGGTCTTGGGTTTCAAGATTTATCTCTCTTCAATCAAGCTCTCCTCCCTAAGCAAGGCTGGCGGCTTATTCAACAGCCGGATTCTCTAGCTGGCCGGATTCTGAAACACATTTATTTTCCCCGGACTTCTTTTCTTCGAGCAAAGGCTCTTGCCTCGGCTTCCTTGATGTGACACAGTATCTTGTAGGGTCGTTCGCTTATTGAAGAGGGTTCGCGTTGGCGTGTGGGGTCTGGTTCTTCAGTGTCTATCCTTCAGGATCGGTGGCTGCCTCGTCCGTCCTCCTTTAAGGGTATCGCGGGCTGTTCCCTTGTGGGGGATCCCGTGGTTGCCTCCCTCAAATCTGCTTCAGGAGCTTGGAATTTGGCTTTGATTTGCAATGTTTTTGCTTCTATTGATGCACTGAGTCTCCCTACGTCTTCGCGTAGTTGCCCGGACAAGCTTTTGTGGCACTATTCGAAGGATGGAAAGTATTCGGTTAAGAGCGGGTACTGGTTGCCTTCGAGTTTGGTTCAGGATTGGGTTTCCTCATCCTCTGCTGCTACTGCCTCTAGCTGGTGAAAGTTTCTTTGGGGCTTGAATATTCCAACGAAGGTGCGAATGTTTGTATGGCGTGCTTGCTGCGATTTGCTCCCCACCAGGTTTCTCCTTGCTGCTCGGAGAGTCCTTGTGGATGCTGGTTGCCTGTTTTGTGGTGCTGCTGTGGACTCTGTCTTGCATTCTTTATGGCTGTGCAGGTCGCTGGTGGAACCTAAGGTTGCGGTCCCCTTCCTTTCTGGTTTGCGTCTCCCAGCTGCTGGTTCTTTTTTTTATTTTATTTTGACTTGTTATTGCAGTTTACTGGTGCATGAGATGGAGTTGTTACTGGTTTTGTTGTGGCGTTTCTGGTTCCGTAGGAATCGTGCTGTGCATGGCGCTCCGCTGCTGTCTGTGGAGGAAACAGTTGGCTGGTCGAAGCTGTTTCTAGCAGATTATCAAGCTGCTGTTGATGTGTCCGGTGTGCATCGTGGTCTGGTTGTTGAGAGGTGGCGGGCTCCTAGTCCAGGGTAGGTTAAAATTAACTCAGATGTGGCTGTTGATATCCGTGGTCGTCGTTTGGGGTTTGGTGTGGTGTTCCGTGATTCTGCAGGCAAGGTTTTAGTGTCTTTTATGTCTCTGCTTCTTGGGCTTTTCTCTCCAGATATTGGTGAAGCTTTGGCTATTCTTCGTGGTCTTCGTCTTGCGATTGATTTGGATTTTTCTACTGTTTGTGTAGAATCTGATGCTGCGTCTGTTGTAAAGCAACTGTCTCCAAAGTCATTTCTTGCTCTGATATTGGTTTAATTTTAGATGATATTCTTGCTCTAGTTGTTGGTTTTTTTGATTTTTCCTTTTCGTCTGTTCACCGTAGTGCTAATAGAGTTGCTTACGCTCTTGCTAAGTTTGCCCTGTCGCATCAGCCTGTTGGTGTTCGGTTAGGGTGTGTCCCTAGTTCTTTGGATAGTTTAGTTTTGGACGATTCTTGTGGTTATTTGTAGTTCATATGCTTTGGTTTTATGGAGGTCTTTTTGATTAAAAAAATAAAATAAAAACAAAAACAAAAAAAGATAAACTTATGTTTAATTTGTTTATATCATTTTTTACAAAAATAAACGTTTTTTTTTCACTAACACATTTATTGTTTAGTTTCAAAAGGATAATTTTTAACCAAATTGTTTAACCTTCTAAAAAAAAAAATCCAATCATAAATCTTATTGTTACTCTCACATAATTTATATAATTTGGGATATTAATGTTTTCGCCCCTGACATTTGAATCATTGACAGTTTCCCCCCTCTATTTTTAAAAATTATCCGTTTTCCCCTCTACCGTTTCAAAACCGTCCAAAACCTTAGTTCCACATACTAACAGGTAGTGTAAATACCAAAGTACCCATATAATAAAATGAAAAATACAGACTGACCTCACAAAAATTTTAAAAATCTCTTCTCTCTCCTCCTGGTTTCTCCTTTTCTCTCTTTTTTTGAAAATATATTGTAACGTCCTCTGTAGTCATCAATGGCACCGCCGCACATTAAAATTCCAATACATCACCGCCATCCATTTTTTTCTTCCAAAAAAAAAAAAAACAACACTAATAAACCCAAAACCAACATACTGCCAAAACCACCAAAAGAAAATAAAAAATCACCCAAACCCCCAAATCCACCAAAACAAGCCAAAATCACCAAAATATCGAAAACCACCAAAAAAAATCTACAACCACCCAAACCCATCAAATACACCCAAAACTCACCAAATAAACCTAAAACCACCAAAACTCTTCTCTCCTCCCCTTTTCCTATGACCGCAAACACCCCCAAAACCTTTGAAAATATCTATCTTAAAACCCGCCGGAGAAGAGATGGGAGAACATCTCTCTTGAGAAGAGAGATTTGTGAGAGTGAGAAGAGATGGGAGAAGAGAATTTCACCGGAGATGGGGAGAGAGAGAGAGAGAGAAAGAGAGTGTGGAAAAAAGTAAAAGGAGAGAAGGGAAGTTAGAGAATGGAGACTGGAGAGAGACGGTGGAATGGAGAGAGAAAGTGGAAAAAGTAGTGATGTGATAAAGAGAGAGAGTGTAATATTTTTTTATTGTTATATTTTTTTTGAATTAAATTATTTATTATTTTATTTGTGCAATAACGAAACTGCCTTTACACTTTAATATTAAGGTTACTTTTTGGACGGTTTAATAACAGCAGGGGGAAAGTGAGTAATTCTAAAAATAGAGGGGGAAAATTGTCGATAATCCAAACGTTAGGGGAACAATATAAATATCCCATATAATTTTAAAAAGATCGACTACACAGTAACCAAAAAAAAAAATTAAGTATAAGCTTTCAAAAAACTTAATATCACAAACCGTAATTTTAATATCAATGGAAAATATATATATATATATATATATATTTTTTTTTTTTTAAATCTGACACCTTTCGAGTTAAAGAACTATCAGGCCAACCGAGATTAAATCATATAAGCACGGCCCGGATAACTAATTCCAGTAATGGAAAACGAGAATTACCAAGACCAACGGTCCGAACTAATACTTCTAGCTATAGGAGAGGTCTACCCATATGATTGCGTTTTTATAGGTAATGGTGGAACTATATATTTACATACATTAGTGTTGAACCTTAATAGCTTGGAAGGGTTTGAGCCTCCAACCACCAAAGTAAGAGACCTTGTGAAACATAAATTAAAATTAAAACCCATATAAAAAGATTATTGATGAATTAAACACACAAGATTGAGCTGATAATCTAAATCATCATGAAATTATTAACATTTAAACAGTTTTATTAATAATGAGAGTTTAATATCGAAGAACAGAAGTAGTTGTCAAAGGAAGGTGAAAGTCATTCTCTTCTGATTGTATATCTGAATTTGTTGAGAAGCTGTGTGTTTGGCTTGGATTTTGCCAGAAGTGATTTCTTATGGCCTTAACTTTTGAATTTATTGCTAAAAACCCAGGATCTGAGAGCAGGTCTTGAACGACAGTTCGGCCTTCAAGCATGCTCACTACTTGAGACATTGTTGGCCTCAGAGTGGGGGATGCATTTGTGCACAACAGAGCTACATTAAGCATAACCATGGCCTCATCTGACGAATATTCTGCACACAAGTTTGGATCGACCAGCTCTAACAGACTTCCTCTCTCTTGAAGAACATAGGCCTGAAACAAACCACCCAGTCTAGCTTAGTAATTATCAAAGCAAATAGCAGGGCTTACAATGAAGGGAACTTCCAAGCAAAAAATTAATTTACCCAGTCAAGAAGGTAAACAAAATCCTCATTTGGCCTGTAGTTTGTGTTGCTTTTTCCACTGACAATCTCTAATGCAACAACTCCAAAGCTATATACATCTGCTTTGTTTGTCAAGTAACCACGCATTGCATACTCAGGAGCCATATAACCTCTACAAAATTATCACGTATAAAACATTTTTAGCTTATAAGTTTAAATTTTATTCTTTTTCCCATGATATGCATGCAAGTAAACCTAAATAAATAAAAGGTAAGAATGACTAAGTTTGATGGAAGAATATTATGGAGGTTCTATTTCCCAAGACAGCGTCACCAATTATTTTCAGGTCTAGCAATTTGGAGACTCCAGATCAGGAGTAGCCATTGGCTTACTCCACAAGATAAAAACACAGTCACAGGTTCTAACTGAATTCATCTCTATAAGAAAAATAATCTTTATTATTTTTATGGAAGAACTTACATAGTTCCAGCAACCCGTGTACTAATGTGAGAAGTGTCATCTTCATAAAGCTTTGCCAAACCAAAGTCGGAGATTTTAGCATTTAGATCCTTATCAAGCAAGACGTTGCTTGTCTTGATATCCCTATGCACAATTTTTATTATTGACTCTTCGTGGAGGTAGGCTAAACCTGTAGCTATGCCCAGGCAAATTTTTCTTCTTGTAGGCCAATCTAGTTTCAATCTGCTTGCTGCATCCTTTCCTGCAAAAAGTTTAGGACAAAAGGTAAATTCCTTCTGTAGCATCCGACAGAAAGTTAACAAGATTGCAAATGGATGAAGTGGAACACATAGACGATTGAAAGTTCTAAGCTCACCAAAAAGAGCTCGGGATACACAATTATTTTCCATGTACTCATAGATTAGCAACAACTGATTTCCTTCAACACAACATCCATACAACTTTACAAGATTTGGATGTTGCAAAGCAGATATCATGCCTATTTCATTTACAAATTCACGATTTCCTTGCCTAGATTTCGAAGAGAGCTGCTTCACTGCTATTACAGTTCCATCTGATAATATACCCTGCATTCCAATGAATACCTTCATTTCAGACTCAATGAGAGCAAATTAATTAATTATATCACACAAATTAATATGAGAATTACTCATTCTAGGAAACTGCCACTCAGAAATGCTCCTGATACGACGTTTCTACATGTAAGTATTATATTTTGTAGAACTTCCTATTGTAAGGGTTTGAAACATTAGTAGCTCACAAACAATTACTACTCTGTTTAGCACATGATGTAGTTTCTTGACTTAAAAATGAAAGAACAAAATCTATTTGACTGTTGATAGCCGACATTCGCTTCAAATAGTTACAGAACTCATGGTTGGCTGATTCATAACTGATAGGGACTTAAAAGCACGTTCATTACTTGGGTTTACCGTAGGAAGTCAATTTTATTCTACTGCACAGGGAAAATTAAAGAGTATGCGAAATAACAAATATGCAACCAATGAAACATAACTTTACCTTGTAAACTGAACCAAACCCACCCTCCCCAACTTTATTTGCTGCATCAAAATTCTTGGTAGCAGCTTTAATCTGTCTTAGTGTGTATAATCCCGTTTGCAGATCAAGACGGCTCAACTCTGCCAATAATGCAGTATAATATCAGTACGAAGATATTTAATTCTGCATTCTATAACCCTTCCTAATTTTGTACGTTTATGATGCCTCTATCAAGATTACATAAACTCATGCTTTGCAACAGAGAGAATTAAAAAAAATGAGGGAAGTGTTGAAGATGGAGATAAAGCTGTAAACTTGAGTTTAGACTTCATTGATATGTTATTTTCTTATGTTCTAGTAAACTAACACTATTGTTTTGAAGAGAAAATGATGTGACATCAAATTTGTAATGATAATTCAAATGAAGTATAAGGAAAAACTCAAGTACACACTCTGTGCCTGTAAGAGAATTGCACATTGACTGGTATACATACTGGGTTTACTGCGTACTCCTGTTCAGATCTTCTACTTAATACATTTAAAGTTTTTGGGTTGATTTCACTATCATGGTGTAATGTGCCTAATTTTTCGTAATTGCGAAAATGCCTATAAATATTGTTATTTGTGCGGAAAGTATATATATATGATATAATAATTGGAACATGTAATTACTTGGGTGAATTTAAGTATGTGATTTAAATTGGTGGCTTAGTTTGTAAATTTATGTGATTAAATTTTATGTTGGGGTCACTTTATGATTATGATAAATTAAGGGGCAAAATTGCAATTATTAAAAAATTAGGGCAAAATATTAATTAGTAGAAAAATTATATGGTGCCAAATGAAGCATTTTGATTAGAGGATGAAGTCAAATAATAAGACAAAAAAAAAATTCTAGAGAAAAGAGTGGGAAAGATAAGGGTAAGCAGAAGGAAGGTCATGGCAAGAAAGACCTCAAGTGGAAGACCAACTGTTTCCTTTGCGACGGTCCTCATTGGGCAAGAGAGTGCCCAAAAGTAGAGGAGCGTGAGAAAGAGATGGAGGAATCTCACATGGGCTCTCTTCGCATGCTCACCGCCATCAAAGCCCAACCAGCCCCAAAGACCCAAGGGAGTCAGGGTCTAATGTACGTGGACGTACGCATCAACGGAAAAGCTACCCGAATCATGGTCGATATGGGAGCTATAAACTCCTTTGTCTCGGAGGAGGAGGCAAGGAGACTTGGACTGAGAGTGTCCAAAGAAAGCGGATGATTAAAGGCGATGAACTCTAAGGCGAGACCGCTTATTGGCATGGCTCGAGAAGTAAGCATCAGTATGGGTAATTGGAAAAGAAAGATAGACCTAACAGTCGCGCCTATGGATGACTTCAAGGTAGTGCTCGGCATGGACTTCCTCGAACAAATTAAGGTAGTTCCCTTACCATTCCTTCGTTCTGTTGCTATCTTGGAAGATACTCCTTACATCATTCCAGCCATCGCCAAATCCGGATCGAAGAACTCTCATCTTTCGGCCTTGCAAGTGAAGAAAGGCCTTAAGAAAGGAGATGTGACATACTTGGCCGCGGTAAAGCATGATGAGGGTGGAGTTCCATCGGAGGAGCTACCTAGGGAGATCAAGAAGGTCCTTGAGAAGTAGAAGGACGTCATGCCCGCGGAATTGCCCAAGAAACTACCACCTAGGAGGGTGGTGGATCACTAAATTAAGTTGGAGCCGGGAACGAAGCCACCCGCCAAGGCCCCTTATCGGATGGCATCACCAGAGTTGGAGGAATTGGGGAAACAACTAAAGGACTTGTTGGATGCGGGCTACATTCAACCGTACAAAGCTCTTTATGGCGCACCAGTGTTGTTTCAAAGGAAGAAGGACGGGTCCATGCGATTGTGCATTAACTATCACGCTTTGAACAAGGTAACCATCAAGAACAAGTACCCTATTCTTTTGATTGCTGATTTATTTGATCAACTTGGCAGAGCTCGATACTTCACAAAGTTTGATTTAAGGTCGGGTTATTACCAAATGAGGATCGCAGAAGGTAATGAAGTCAAGACTACGTGTGTAACGCGTTACGATACTTATTAGTTCCTAGTGCTGCCATTCGGCCTCACCAACGCACCGGCCACGTTTTGCACACTCATGAACAAGATCTTCCACCCCTACTTGGATCGGTTCGTGGTGGTGTACCTAGATGACATTGTGGTCTATAGTAACACACTCGAAGAGCATGCCCGACACTTACAAGCTGTCTTCAAAGTCTTAAGGGAAAATGAACTCTACGTCAAGAAGGAGAAATGTTCTTTTGCCCAACCGAAGGTGTACTTCTTGGGGCATAAGATCAAAGATGCTGTGCTCATGATGGACGAAGCGAAGATCAAAGCCATTTGTGAATAGGATCCTCCTACGAAGGTGCCTGAACTACGGTCATTCCTTGCCCTAGTTAACTATTATCGAAGATTCATAAAGGGGTATTCGGCAAGGGCAGCTCCACTCACAGATTTTCTAAAGAAGAATAAGGCGTGGGAATGGTCGAGTGAGTGCCAAGAAGCCTTTGAGGGATTGAAGAAGGCAGTAACGGAGGAACCAGTGTTGAGACTTCCGAACCATTCCAAGCCATACGAGGTACAAACGGATGCTTCTAATTTTTCCATTGGAGGGGTTGTAATGCAAGATGGGCATCCTATAGCCTATCAGAGCCGCAAGCTGAATGATACGGAACGGAGGTATACCGTTCAAGAGAAGGAGATGAATGCGGTTGTTCATTGCCTTCGCACATGGAGACATTACTTGCTCGGCTCTCACTTTGTCATTCGGACTGACAACATTGCCACTAGCTACTTCCAGACACAAAAGAAGCTAAAGCCCAAAGCAAGCTAGAGGGCACTTCTTAGCCGAGTTCAACTATACGCTGGAGTACAAGCTCGGGAAGGCCAATTTGGTGGCAGATGCACTAAGTCGCAAGGCGGTGCTCACAACTATACAAAGTGCGCCATAGGGAGAAGTCATCTATCTCATCAAGGAGGGGCTACAACACGACTCGCTTGGTAAGAGTCTCGTGGGACTAGCAAACGATGGGAAGACCAAACGGTTTTGGGTGCAGGATGACACTTGACACCGTGGGAAACCGGCTATATGTCCCGAAGTTCGAGAACTTGAAGAAGAATTTAATTAAGGAGTGCCACGATACAAAGTGGGTGGGCCATCCGGGACAACGGAGAACAAGGGCTTTGCTCGAAGCAGCCTATTATTGGTCGCACATGAGGGATGATATAAAGGCCTATGTGAAGACTTGTCTTGTGTGCCAACAAGACAAGAATGAGCAGCAATCACCGGGAGGATTGCCAGAGCCGCTACCAATCCCTGAGAGACCATGGGAGAGTGTCACCATGGACTTTATTTCGGCCTTACCCAAGTCGGACGGCTACGGATCGATCATGGTAGTGGTGGTGGTCGATCGATTCTCTAAATATGCAATTTTCATTGCAGCTCGGTTGTTCCTAAGGGATGTAGTGAAGTATTGGGGCGTGCCTAGAACGATCATTAGCGATCGAGACCCACGCTTCACAGGTAAATTCTGGACTGAGCTTTTCAACCTGTTGGGGTCGAAGTTGCATTTCTCCACAAACTTTCACCCACAAACGGATGGGCAAACAGAGAGGGTGTATGCGCTATTGGAGCTTTATCTGAGGTACTTTGTGAGTGCTAACCAGCGAGATTGGACAAAGTTACTAGATATGGCCCAATTCTCCTACAATTTGCAAAGGAGTGAGGCGACCAACCATAGCCCTTTCGAGTTGGCGACGGGCCAGCAACCCCTCACTCCGCAGACAGTTATGGTGGGTTACACAGGGAAGAGTCCAGGCTCATACAAGCTTGCCAAGGATTGGCAACAACAAGCCGACATCGCACGATCCTACCTTGACAAGGCCGCGCGGAAGATGAAGAAATAGGGCGGACAAGAAGCGACGACACGTGGAATTCCAAGTGGGAGACTTGGTGTTTGTCAAGTTGCTGTCTCAACAATTCAAGGCCTTTAGGAAGGTGCACAAAGGTTTGGTAAGGAAGTATGAAGGACCCTTTCCGATCTTAAAGAAGATAGGAAAAGTTTCCTACAAGGTTGAACTACCTCCGAGGCTCAAAAATCCATCATGTCTTCCATGTGAGTCATTTGAAACCTTATCATGCGGACACGGAAGACCCCAGCCGAGGAGAATCTTCAAGGGCGCCAACTGCCGTAGTAACCTCTTACGATAAGGAAGTAGAGGAGATCCTAGCGGATCGAATCGTGAGGAAAAGGTGTGTTCCCCGAAGTAGCGAGTACCTGATCAAGTGGAAGGGACTTCCTACAAGTAAAGCTACTTAGGAACCGAAGGAGGCGTTATGGCAGTTTTCAAAACAAATTGAGTTCCACAAGGAGACTACGACGAGGACATTGCCGGATTAGGTGAGGGAGAATGTCACGATCTTTCTAAAACCTTCCGGAATAACCCGGAAGAATGGAGAACCTTGTGGAGCAATCTGGAAGGATGGAGAAACTCCTAGAGAAATCTAGCTCTTAGGACATTCCAGAAAATACGTGTACACCAACCTGAAAACCATTTCTGGAAATATTTTTTTTTCCTCCACTTTTTTTTTTTCTTCTTCCTCTTCTTCTCTTCTTCTTCTCCTTCTTTTCTTTTGTCCCTCCCGGACGTCTCTCTCTCTCTCCCTTTCTTTCTTTTTACTTTTTTTTTCTCCTTTTTCTCCTTTTTCCACCGCCTCCCACTCTTTTCTCTAGAATTTTTCTTTTTGTCTTATTATTTGACTTCATCTTCCAATCAAAATGCTTCATTTAGCACCATATAATTTTTCTACTAATTACCATTTTTCCCTATTTTTTTAATAATTGCAATGTTTCCCCTTAATTTATCATATTCATAAAATGACCCCAACATAAAATTTAATCACATAAATTTACAAACTAAGCCACCAATTTAAATCACATATTAAATTCACCCAAGTAATTACATGTTCCAATTATTATATCACATATATATATACTTTCCGCACAAATAACAATATTTATAGGCATTTTCGCAATTACGGAAAATTAGGAACATTACACATGGTATCATATCTTGTTACGTAGATAATATTCAACACTTAGGTTCATGTAGGATCCACTAATTACTACAAAAGTCCTAATCATAAGAACAAGTACCGATAAATTTTTTGGAATCCTCAGATGCAGGAATAACTGAAAAGATAATGTGTACCTTATAATTTTTAAAAAAATGATGGCATTATAATGTTAGGACAAATAGTTATAGTCGCACTGGCATAACCAAATGAATATTTTTATTAACATGTTGTTATGGTGGTGCTAGAGTAAAAATTTGATTGAGAAATGCCAGTATACCGGATTTATGACATCTTAAAAGAGATCAATGGAATATCTCCTACCTTTATCTAAAGAGACTTTTCCTCCCAGCCAGCCTTTCATCCGCATGATAACCAAGACCAAGAGGACAAATAGTACTGATGTCACCACCATCCCAGCCACTACCATGACATGATTCTTTTTGTCCTTTATTACAGGAGGCTTAAAGTCTGTGCAAGAAGAGGCATTATCTCCAATCAATCAATTGCAAGCGCAAGTCAACTATATAAGCATATGAGATCACTGAAGTTTTTGTATAATAATTTAATTCAATTCTTTTTCCATCACAAACTTATGGTTGCTGAATATCGTGAACAATCTTAGTTCAGGCAGGATAGCTTTTTCTATTGTCTATCATAAATGGATATTAGAAATTTTTTCCTTAGCTTGGAATATTATATAAAATAATAAATTCTTGCTCATATACTTATTCATACATTCTCTTTAGTATGCCTCAATTACTGAGATTTGACTGTATTCTTTTTTGACACAATGAGTGATAGGGATGGAATTAGAATCCATTAATGCTGCTGTATTTAACATAGAAATGATTAGTAGCCATTACAAGTTAAAGGTACTGATACAACCCAATTATTCAGGAAATATTCAAGCTTGGCCCAAGTAAGAAGACCTGAATGTTAAAGGTCAACTATGAAGTTAGAATAACTTACTTGGATTTACTGATATAGCAGATATTAAAGGACCATAAAATCCTCTCTGTGGTATGCCTGTTGTCCCTCTACCAGCCCAGTACATGTGGATCTTTAATGTGTGACTGGTCACTACTGCTGTAAATGTCTTAGCAATAGGAATACCTGTCCCACCAGCTTCATCTCCAATGTTAAAATCCTTCAGGACCAACTTACCCTATATCCAAACAAATAATAAATACTTGAGGAAAATCCCTTTTTTTTCTGAGAGAAAGAGAGAGAGAGAGAGAAAGATTTGTGTATGGTTTAAAGTATAGTTACCTGGATGTAAACATCAAATAAACGCTTCCCCAGGCTGTTAAGTGTACTGTCATTTGTGAAAATAATCTCGGCAAAGTGGAGTTTAACAGTGTAGTTCCCATTCATAAGGCAGAGTCCGTAGTAAGTGAGGGAGAGAGGAGAAACTCGTGCTGTTCTATAAAGTTCTGAATTGACTGCAGATGCACCGGAAAGAGTTGAAGTATTGGTGATAATATAAACATCTGAATCAACATCATTGTCCATGAAGTTCCCGGTACTACTGAATGCCCAGCTCTGGCCCATGTAAAACATAGAAGCGCCTCTTGGTTCTAAATCAGCTTCATACTTGGTGTTGCTACTATTTAATTCCTTGCCGCCACAGTTAATGTGCATGGAGTAATGATCTGTTAAGTAATGACAATTGGAAAGAGGACTTGAGTATAAATATGGCAAGAAAAGAAACAAAAAAGTAAGATGATCGACCGGTAACACTTGGTAACACTATTAAAGTTTAAAACCAAATTTTGAATCATTGATGAAATTTCAAATTACTTGCAATAACTATGGTATAAAACATAATTGTCCTTATTTGTTGCATCACCTTTTACGGTCAGTCAATCTCAATTTCCAATCACTAAATTGTCATGAAAATTACTTTCCCAGCAGCTATTTTACCAACTACCTACTAAGTCGGTCAGTGTAAAACTCTGGTTCAATCAAATTCACGTATACATTCATACTGGCCACTGCATGATTTTACGCCCAAACTGACTTACACTGATCTCTAGAAGCAGGACATGGAAAATTCTGTTTTAAGCATGGATGAACTCTACTTCTGTAAGATCGAAAAAAAAAAAATGGAAGCATTATCACCAGCTGCAGTAAGTTTATGTTCTAGAAACAAGGATATCAAGTTCAGATTGTATGAAAATCACAAGCAATGAAAAACTGAACTCTGTTATATCCTAATAAAATATATTATGACATGGACACGATATTCTTACAATTTATCAGTTGATGAGGAGTAGCTCTCCACTAAGTTCCTGAAAAATTAAGTTAAATTGCTTCACTACTATAACTACAAATAGAAGGATAGAGAACTGAAAGAATATATGTTTTTAAGTTACACTCACACACTCCCTCGAGGACATTCGATTGCACCTGAGCTTTCCCAAGTGAAATTGTTATAAGATATATCCCTGTAGACCAAAATAAGGACTAACATCAGCTATTATCCTCTCTGTGATTTGGAACAACTGCAGATAAAGGTAATATTGTGTTATTTTGTAACTGACTCTTAATGTTGCCTGACATGGCATGAGACTATAATCTCAACAACTAAATACTTCAAGGAGCTTCCGCAACAAGTAAATTTTTTAAAGAATTGTTAGATAGTTGTTTGTGTTTTCAACAGCATTCGAAACCAAAATGGAAACTTAAGCCTGGAAATTAAAGTTAAGGAAATATACTTACACATTTTTATTTCTTTCTAGGATCCATCTAGGTACAGGTGCGGTAAGCTTGTTACCTGTCAAATACCTACAAAAATTTTAAATTTTCATGTTAGCTTCCACATTATAGTCAACACAGATTAAAAAATAAAAATTAATAGGGCTTCCACTCACATGAAATCTACTTTTGCCAGTTGATTGAATGTTTTAGGAATTTCACCAGTCAAGTTATTGAAACTGAGATCCCTGCATGGATACAGCCAGGTGTATATGAATTTTAATCACAATGGCAAAATTGCGAAGATTGCAGAGATTTTCAAGACTAATGATAGTATTTAAGGTTCAAGTTTAGTTAAGAATCATTAATTGTGAAGGGACTCAAAAACAACTGGCAAAATTACTTACAGGTTTTTCAGTTTCTTCATATGCCCAATGTAATCTGGGATCTCTCCGTGTATCAAGCATTTTCTTAGAATCCTGCATTTAACAGTTATATGGAAAGTATTTGTTAAGTATGTGTGCACTTTTAAATTATATATGCATACAAATTCAATAACATAAGTAGAAAAGAAAGGAATATAAATCATGCAAATTTAACTCACAATGTCTTCATCGAATTCATGTTATCCAATGGCGGAAAAGCAGCCTCTTTGCCTTTTAAGTCACTAATCCTTCTAAAATAATTATGAAGGAAAATCACTTATTGAACTCAATTTATTTGCGATGACAAATAAAAAGAGGAGTTAGAATTTCATACAGATCACTTAAGCTAGTCAAGGCAGAAATGCTAGAAGGTATGGGCCCCTCAAGAGAGCAGCCCTGGATATGTCTGTAATAAAAATTTTAAAAACCATAAGAAACTGCTTCTAATAGTAGCTGAAACTCCAAATGCAACATAAACAAATACGATATATACAGCTTACAATTTCTGAATCTGTGTCCAATTACCGATGAATTCAGGTATCTTCCCGGAAAAGTTATTATCATTTATCCTCCTAAAATGTAACAAAGAGATGAAAACTTATCAGTCTTCCTGAAAAAAATCAGTACCTTTTAGATCATAGATGGATGATACTGTAACTAATGTAAAATTATTGTAAATCACAATCATCATATAATTATCATGCCTAGACTAAAATTTGACATAAATATTATTACTATTATAACTATAAACTGTTACAATTTGAAACACTTTGGAACTACAAATTCAGTTTGCCGTCTGTCCAAATTAAGAAGAAAAAAATATTCATTAAATAAATGCATAGTATATTATGTATTTCTTCGATTCAACAACAATTATATATTGTCCACTTACATATCAGTCAAGTTGGTCAGTTTGGCAAGTTCTGCTGGTAATCTTCCAGTGAAAGCATTTGATGATATAATTCTGAATAAAGATGATAACAGAAATGTTGATATCATTGATCAAAGAATTGGGATGGCTCAAATTCATTTACTGATTTACATGAGCGAGAAGAAAGAAATTACAGTTTCTGTAAATTGATCAACTTTCCAATCTCTGGTGGAATGTGTCCTGAAAAGCGGTTCCCTTCGATACTCCTGTAATATGGATGTGTTCATGTTTAATTTATTCTGAAATGATTTTGAAATCATATATTGAGCTGAAAACATCCAATCCAAACATGTCAAGCTGCCTATCTGCGTCAAATAAACTATTTAGACTGAAAAGCTTCATGGATGGATCAGATTATCCAATACATTTAGAACCGAAATAAACCAGTTAAGCTCCATTAAAGGCTTTGGATGCTCGTAGTTTTCTTTTGTTACAAAATTGTAATAAGTTGTAATAACGCAAACAGAAGTGTCACCAGCTCTAACATGCAAAGATAAGGATAACAAAAGGTAAAGGAAAGATACAAACGTACAGATTTTTGAGGGTGGTAATTTTGGTGAGAACTTTTGGGAATGGACCAGACAATCGATTCCCCATGAAGGAGCTGCATGTTGGTATCACTTGAAGTTAAATTACTACAAAATATAGTTGACAGATTATAAGATGAGATGCTTACAGCTCTTCCAAACGCATGGTAGCCCATTCTGGAGGTATGGAACCACTGAGGACGTTGCGGCTCAGATCCCTGCAGAATCGCAACAAGTGAATAAAGGGTTAATAAATAAACTATTCAGTGAAATAAATAATAGTGTTGAAGATTATTGAATTTGCTTACAAGTGTTGAAGGTAACGAAGCTTGGAAAACTCTGGCGGAACAGTTCCTGTGAGATTCTGACCTTTTAAAGCTCTGCAAAATAACCATGTGAGTGAGATTTTTTTTTTTTTTTTTTTTATAAACTCCTATGAGCACAGTTACAAAGTTGCTGAAATATCATGGAGAGCCATCTGACCAAGCGCGCAGCTGCGCTTGCTGATGCGCGGCCTTTCTTGGACTTTGCGCGTATAAGTTGTTTTAACATTTAAAAAAAATAAATAAAAAAAATTTAAACCCATTAAATTATTAAAAAAAAAATTGTACGGTCTCCACTTAATTTCACCTTTTAAGTCAGCGAATAACTTAATAATATGAAGTTATTCTACGTGTATATAGCCAGCCAGCTGACCTGACCGATAAACAGTGAGATGATGAATGTTGAAGAGGAGACTTACATGCTTACAATGTGGCAAGAGGAGTTGCGATTGAATGAGCAATCACAGCTTACACTGCTCTCAATACTATTACTCTCATTTTTCAGTTTCCAATTCCCTTTCCCGCTGCATGGATCTCCTCCTCCCAACACCCACTCTGTCTTCCCAAGTTTCTTCCCTATCACCTTCAATGCCTTCACTGTTTATTCAATTCATTCAAACCAACTTAACAAACTATACAATCATATTTTGGGCTTTGCAATTTAAACAGATTATCAGCAAGTTTTGGCATATATACCTTCTTCATGGTTGAGCTTGGCTGTGCTGGCTGCAAATCCAGAGTTTGCACAAAAAGTAATTGTAATGGGAAATGAGAGATGAAGTAGAAGAAGCAACTTTAGACATGCCAAACGATCATCAGCTCCCATTTTCAGTTGTTGAATTGAGCTCAGTGTCTGTATCAGTTGGGTTCTCATGAGAGACTGGAGCGGTGAGTGCAAAGTTATTATAAAAGATGTGTCTGACTCTAAGCGCGTCGAAAACGGAGACCCTTTGACTATAGAAAAACTTCAAACTTTTCAAATAGTCATGCTACATTGTTTTATTATGCAATAATACATTGTCCCACCAAAATTAGAGGACTGATCCTGACTGTTTACAATTAAAATACTTGGCCTAGTTGGCAATTCACTGAGTGAACTTAAACTGACTGAATTTGGTGATATACAATTATTGAAAATGGCTTTCATGAGTAAATTAAATAAGAATTCAGAGAATAAAGAGTTGTGACTATATTAAAGTATTCTATTGGACATGAATAATTAAAGTAAGTGTGAACGATAGGGTTGACATCAAAGTCAATGGGGTTAAAGAAAGGTAAGGCGAGCAGCCTTGGCTGACGTAGCTGGAATTTAATTAATGGTACGCGTTTTTAGAGCTCTGTATGGATTGCGAAAGACACTATCAAATTTTTGTTGTCCTGTCTTTGGATTTCAGGAAAAAAAACAATTCTACATAGAGACAATTATGGATAATGGATGCTGCAGAGAGTGATTATATATAACAATGAAGACCTGAGTGAGGACTAGAGGCGGTGGGACTCACAGAGACGCGGTTTTTAAGATTCTTCAATATCTGGTAGGCTGATGGATGAAGATGATGCCATGTACGTATTGATATTTCATCTCGCATGCATATATATATATATATATATATATATATATATATATATATATATTTCTTTCTTTTGTAACCTATTTACTTCTTCTTTAATGTTAATAAAACCTATTCATTTTCTCTCAATTATTCATCTTAATTTTCTTTAGATTGTTAACATACTATTATAGTCTGGTTTAACCCATAAGTCCTGGGTTCAAATCCCCCCACGTGATTGCATTTGCATTTGTTTATGAATTTATTCTAAATTTAAATATGTGTTTGGGCTCAACCCACGTGACAAGGCCATCGATCTTGCACATGAGGGGATGTGTTAGTAAGTATTATATCAATAATTGAGCCATTTCCTGACAGTTTAAAATTTTAAGTATGTTGGTTATTAACACACACACACACATATATATATATATAAGGAATGGATCTTATTGACATTCACTTTGCAAGTGTTTTCTTTTTCTTTTTCCTTTCTTTTTCTAAGTGCATGCATGATTCATTGCTTTGGAAGGAGCAGGCCCGGCGCTGGCCCAGGGCGAACAGGGCAATCGCCTTGGGCCTAACATTCAGTTGGGGCACCATTTTATGCCCAACGAGCTTTCAATTTAATATCCAGTTGAGGCAAGTTTTTAGGCCTAACAAGCTTCTAATACGATATCCAGCTGGGGCACCACTCCAAGTCCAATAATCATCAAATACAAAATAGTTTTTTCTTTTGGAAAATTCAGAAGAACGAAGATGAACGGCCGCTTTAGGAAAACCTCCATCTTGAACTCGACTGTCGGGCCATCAACCATAGCATTTCTCCTCCCTTTCAACGGTAATCAATTATTGGAAATTGAAGCTTTTCAATCTTATATTCATTTGCTTCTCCTCTTTATGCCCTTACTTTCTTCTCCCTTTGCTTATCCTCCCTTTGACTAACCCTTCTTTCTCTGTCTTAGAGCTTTGAAAATTTTCATATTCTCAGTCTAGTCCAAGTCAAACAAAGAATCTTCCTTCTCCTTCAAGTAGTAGGTGATTTTTTTAGTTTTTTTTTTTTCATTTCTAGTCATTTTTAATTTATGTAAAATTTATTGGTTCTTTAATTTTTATTTTTTTTTATATATGCAGTCTCGGTGCTTCACTATTGACGTTTAGACTCTGGACAAACTGCTCTGGTGGCGGTGGTAGGTGGGATTCGCCAATTCGGGCCATTCGGTACATGATTGCTCACACTCCATTCTCAGTAACAGTGGCAATCTACAGGTAACTTCTCCTCTTAATTTTTTTTTTTGTTGGCATCTTATATTTTTCTTGTAAGTTTTATCAATAATCTTCTGCTCCCAACATCTATTGTCTTTGCAATTTCTTCCATATTGTTTTGGTTGGTGGTCTGGTTGCTTTTGACTTGCTGAATTAGATCTTAGGATAAACTTTTTAGTTTGAAAAGTTTGCAATTTTAGTAGTATTGTTGTCACTTAATTGTTACTTTGATATCAAAGATGGTTTAAAGTGGTAGAGCGAAACATAAGATATCTCTTGTTTTGGTATAGTTTACCTGTTGAACTTTTATGTCCTTTATGGTTACATGGGCACAAAATTTTTTTTTTTTCCCAGAGCCACAAAAAACTATGAGCTGGCCAAGAGAAGGAGTATCACGAGTATAAAATACAAATGTATGTTAGGATGTGAAGACTGAATCAGAAATCAACATTAGTGGATAGGGATTACCGCGATCAAGGTCGCGCGTGTTAGGGTTTATGCCCTAAAGCTTGTAAAATGTAAATGTATTTGGATGTTAATAAATGTAATTGCTATTCATTCAAATAAAAATGTTTTTTATTTATGTTCATATGTTTATATAATGTGTGCGTAACATTCAAGATTGTAAAATGTAATCTCAATCTGAGTATATGAAAGTTATATACAGGAGAATTCATTTTGAGACTTGCAATTTAAAGAGTCCATAGAGAGCAAACAAAGCTGGGTACTTTGTTTGTGGTTGATCTACTGCTGCAGTCCATTCTTTAATGTAAGGTGGTCTTATCCTAGACTGCTTATGTAGTTGACATGAGAATGGAGACATCTTATATGATGAGATCATATAAGACTGGGCCACGATTTATATGAATCTCTCACCAAGATCCGTTAGTAGATAGGATTCATATATATATATATATATATATATATCGACAAATGATGGCTATGTATGGGTGATCTTAATCCTGAGTGTCTTATCGACTCCTTCAGGTTAGATCGTAACTTTTGATTTTACCATGAGTGAGGTCGAATGTAGTTTTCTCGATCAATACCTTCGTATTTTAGAGTTGCGATTTTACTAATAGCTGGGAAGGTCTGAACACAATATTGGAATTCACTCCTTCTTAAATGAAATAGATGAGTAGTTCCCTTAAAGGTTGATTCCTTTAAAAGGAGTATTACGAGTATAAAATAAAAATGTATGTTAAGATGTGAAGACTAAATCAGAAATCAGCATCAGTGGACAGGGACTGCCACGATCAAGGTCGCGCAAACATGACATGTGAGCAAATAAGGACTTTGGCAGTAAGTGGTGCAACCAAGGTCGCGCGTGCCATGAGGAGTTTTGGGCAGTAAGCGGTGCGACCAAGGTCGCGCGATAAGGGGTAGCGCCACAGGTCACGTGCAACTCCTGACTCGGTTTAGAGAGCTGTTTTAAGAAGTCTTTCTTTCCTAATCAAGCTAGAACTAGTCTAGTCCGACCCTATCCCTGATTAGCAGCATATAAGCTTAATGTCATTGAGTGTTATGTACAGTGATTATACAGAGCAATTAGAGAGAAAAAGAAGAGAGACACAGGGTAATTGTAATCTTGTTGGTATAGTGGACTGAGTGCAGGTGCGCTCCGTGGATATAGGAAAGTTTTTTCCGAACCATGTAAAAGTTCTTATCTCGAATTTATTTCATTTGATTATATTGTTTGTGTGTGTTGTGGCTTATATGTGTGTGCGTGTGTGTGTGTTTGCATCCAGTTTGTGTTCCTACAGCATTAGGATTTGGTGATAATTCCTAACACTGGTATTAGGACGTAAGTGGCGAGACCTGTGTCACGCGACCCAATGCCAGCGCCATAAGTCACGCGACAGGAAAACACGTTGAACTAGTAAGTGGTGCAACCCATGCAAGAGCCACAGGTCGCACGGGCGAAGAATAGGCAAGAACCAATGACTGTCATGACCCAATGCTCACGCCACAGGTCGTGCGAAAGAAATATTGAACAAGTTCAAAGCGATGATTTGAAGATACAGGGCTACGTGGATGCTAACTTTGAAGGGAGTTTTAGAAAACGTTTGATTATAGCATAACATGCGGAATTAGGTTTCAAAATTTTTCTTTTAATTGAAAAACTGTTTTTCAATTAGGAACGAGTTCCTATATATACGCAGAAAAAGATTTCATGAACTATATACATTTTTCTTGATTTTTCTTTTTCTGATTCCTCGATCTACCACCAGATCTTCCGAACTATGACCCGCGGTCTGACAACTTGTGTATGGGTACGACACGGCAAGAGATGAAGATCACGTGAAAAACGAATGGAGAACTTTTTTTGGTGGCCGAACCCTCTTGTGTTTCTCATTTATTTGTTAGGTTAGTTTTTTCCTACCTATATAACACTTATATAGTAGTCCTTTAGGGTTTTAGTTTGACCAAGTCAAAATAGGATTCTAAATCCTATTTATTTTTGGTCTCCCTAAAGACTTGAACCTGTGACCTTTTGGACTATTAAAATAATCTATTTATTTTAATTCTTTTGTCCTAGTCATCACTTAATCACATGACCTCATATTTAATAAATAGAATTAATAATCACATTATTTAATTATTCTCTTTTATTTAAATCGTATTACTTTCATAATACTATTAATTGGACCATTCAATTAATCTACCGTGGCCCTCGTTACCAACAACCATAAGGGCTAACAAGGGGACCTAATGGACCCATAGTTTTGAGCTCCAATAATACTTAGTAATATTAATTAAAACTCTTTAATTAATATTTCACGATTATTAACCTCGGAGTTATTCCACTAAAATCTCAAAGCTACACTCTCAGAACTATAGACGTGTTTATACAATCTGAAGTCTCAGTGTCTATTGATATAGCTAATTGCATATAGTGTGATCCTCCACAAATAGTTCATAACTAGAACTGGGTCATAAAGTCCGTTATACCCCTCTAGAAATATCTTTTCCTTTAAGTACCATTGATTCTCTAATGAACAATTAAATCCTGCCTTTCTTATGGAAGAAGGAGAGCGCTCATAATCGTTTAAGCCCTGAATCAACCCTTAAGGGAACTATTCATATACGTCAATCAAGAATGAGTGGATTACACTATTGTGTTCAAACCTTCCCAGCCACAAGCCAAACCGCAACTCCAAGATACGGAGGTATTGGTCGAGATTCACATCAACCTCACTCATGGCAAATCAAAAGCCATGATCCAACTTGAAAGAGTCGATAAGACACTCAAGAATAAGATCACCTATAAATAACCATTGTTTAACGATTATATATGAATCTCATCTACTAACAGATCTTAGTGAGATATTCATATAAATCGTGATCCAGTCCTATATAATCTCATCATATAAGGTGCCTCTATTCTCATGTCAACTACATAAGCTGTTTAAGATAAGACCACCGTACTTTACAGAATGGGCCGCAGCAGTAGATCAATCACAAACAAAGTACCCAGCTTTGTTCGCTCTCTACGAACTCTTTAGATTGCATATCTCAAAATGAATCCTCTCTGTATATGACCATCATATACTCATTCTGAGATTACATCTTACAATCTAGGATTTTCTTATACAATACGAATGTATTACTGAATATAAAACATTTATAAACTCGAATGACAATCTCAATAATTCTTATTATTGTCTTTAGCCATTTACAATTACAAGTTTTAGGGTATAAATCCCAACAATCTCTCACTTGCACTAAAGCAGATGAGACATATCTCGAAATCCTAGATCTTTTAGGTGACCTTCAAATACTTTAGCCGTCAAGGTCATCGTAAATGGATCAGCCAAGTTATCTTGCGACGCATTCTTCGTCACAATCACGTCTCCTCGATGCACTATCTCTCTTGTGAGATGATATTTCCTCTCTATATGCTTCCCTCTTTTATGGCTTCTTGGTTCTTTGGAATTTGCCACAGCTCCACTATTATTACAATAAAGTGTCATGGGCCTATCCATATCTGGAACAACTTCCAGATCACTCAAGAACTTTCGAAGCCAAACAGCTTCCTTAGCTGCTTCACAAACTGCTACATACTCGACTTCCATGGTGGAATCAGCAATGCAAGATCGCTTGATACTCCTCCAAATTATAGATGCACGACCGAAGGTGAATACTGACCTAGACGTGGATTTCCTTGAATCCTTGTGTTACTGAAAGTCAGAATCTGTATATCCTAATGGAATCAAATTCGGATGGGAATATACAAGCATATAGTTTCTTGTTCTTCGAAGATACTTGAGAATATGCTTAATAGCAACTCAATGATCCAATCCTGGGTTGGACTGATATCTACTGGTTACTCCCACTGTGAAGCAGATGTCGGGTCGTGTGCATAGCATAACATACATAAGACTACCTACCGCGGACGTATAGGGAATCCGTCTCATATCCTCAATTTCTTGAGGTGTCTTAGGACACTATTCCTTAGACAAGTGAACTTTGTGTCTTAAAGGTAAACTACCTTTCTTGGAGTTCTGTATAGAGAATCACACAAGTATCTTGTCGATATACGATGCCTAAGACAACACTAACAGTTTGTTCTTACGATCCCTTATTAATTGGATCCCAAGAACATAACTTGCTTCTCCCAAATCTTTTATTTGAAATTGGTTAGCAAGCCAACCCTTTACCTCTGACAATGTTCCTACATCATTCTCAATTAGTAGAATGTCATCTACGTAAAGGAACAGGAAAACTACTTTCTTGTCAATGATACGCTTGTATACACAAGGCTCATCAACGTTCTGCTCAAAGCTATAGGTTTTGATCTCAGTATCAACCCTAATGTTCCAAGATCTCGACGCCTGCTTAAGTTTATAAATGGACCTTTGCAGTTTGCAAACCTTTTGCTCTTGATCTTAGGATACGAATCCTCTGGTTGTATCATATAGATGCTCTCGTCTAGATTGTCATTCAAGAATGCAGTCTTGATGTCCATTTGCCAGATTTCATAATCGAAATAGGCAGCTATGGATAAGAGTATCCTAATAGACTTAAACATAGCTATAGGCAAGAAGGTTTTATCATAATCAATGCATTCCTTCTAGGTGTAACCCTTAGCTACTAACCTGGCCTTGAAGGTCTCTACCTTTCCGTCTACTCCTCTCTTACGCTTGTAGATCCACTTACATCCTATGAGTTTTATCCCATTTGGTAAGTCTATATGTTCCCAGATTGAGTTGGAGTACATGGACTCCATCTCGAGATTCATGGCTTTAAGTCATTCCTATTTGTCAAAATCTTCCATTGCATGTCTAAATGGCAATGGATCATCCACACTATCATCAGAAACGACACCCTGTGCCTCTCCAATGCTTAAGTAGTGATTAGGTTGTCGAACAACCCTTCCACTACGCCTAGGCGGTAGTGTATCATGACTAGGAATCATCTAATTATCAGATGTTTGTGGAATAATAACATCGTCAACAACTCTTGTTGACTGAGCACCGGTCGTACCAGGTTCTAGCTCCTTTAATACAATCTTACTACGAGGTTTATGATTACTCATATAATCCTCCTCAAGAAATGTTGCATTTGTCGATACAAACACTTTGTTTTCTTGTGGATTATAAAAAAATCCACCTCGTGTTTCTTTTGGGTACCTTACAAATAAACATACTTGTGAACGAGGTTCCAGCTTTCCACTCCTATTCTTCAGTACATGTACTGGACATCCCCATATGCGAAAATGTCGTAAACTAGATTTACGACCATTCCATAACTCTAGGGGAGTCTTAAGAATAGACTTGGATGGAACTACATTCAGTATGTTAGTCACTGTTTGTAGTGCATATCCCCAAAAGGAATAATGTAATGATGAGAAACTAATTATAGATCTCACCATTTCCATCAGGGTTCTATTTCTCCTCTCCGCAATACCATTCTACTATGGTGTACCTGGAGTTGTGAGTCGGAATACTATCCCATGCTCAACCATGTAGTCTTCAAACTCTTGGTCGAGATACTCACCCCTACGATCCGATTGTAGTGATTTGATTGTTTTGTTTAATTGATTTTCAACTTTAGCTCGGAATTTTTTGAACCTTTCAAAGGTTTCCGACTTACGTTGCATTAGGTAAACATACGCGTATCTAGAGTAGCCGTCAATAAATGTGACATAATACTCATAACCATAGATACTAGTCTGTTTATCCTATCAAGGTTTATATGTCCAAGTTTTAGATGCCATAGATACGTGTCATCATCTGAAGAAATCTTTTGTCGTTTTGTTTTTTGGTTTTTCAACTTTAAACAATTCAGTATTAAGCAGTGTTGTATGAATTAACTGTAACATCCCTAATTTCGAATATATATGAAAAGTATGATTGAATTCATTTTGAATATGTGAATATGATTTTTATGATTTGAGGGGTGAAAATTGTAATTAGATGTATGTATATTTTTAGGTTTCATAATGGACCAATTTGAACGATCGAAAACAATGCACGAAGAAAAGTGTAAAAATCTGGACAGTAGGCATCGCGACTACTCACCGCGACCAGGGATCGCGATGAGCAGCTCGCGGTGAAAAGGATAATTTGGGGCAGTGAGTACCGCGACCACAGATCGCAATGATCAGCTCGCGGTGAAAGTGGCAAATTTCCACCAGTGAGCAACGCGACCGAAGCGACGCGACCACCGCTTGCGGTACAGGTCGCGATGACTCAAAAATTGTAAAAAAAATAAAGCGGTGGAGCGGTGCAATTAAAAGGAACCAAAGAGAGCAACAACTCTCAAAATGAAGCAAAACAACACAGAAACAGAAACATCACAGAACTAGAACGAGAGAGAAAGAAAAGAGGAAAGGAAAGAGAAAGAAGAAAAAGAAGAAGAAGAAGAAGGAGAAAAGAAGAAGAAGAAGAAGAAGAAAAGAGAAAGAGAAGAAGGAAAGGAGAAGGAGGAAGCTTTCAGGTTTGGTGTACACGTATTTTTCGAATTTCCAGTTTTCAAAAAAATTTCAGAATTGTCAAATTTTTGAGTTTCTGAGTTATTTGAAGTATATGGATTATAGATTATAGTTTAGATTTGATATATACGTGTTTTGAAATTTTTTCAGTTTTCAGAATATTTCAGATTGATTGAAATTGATTAAATTTGCGTTATTTGAATTATATTGATTATCGAATATCGTTCAGGTTCGATATATACGAATTTTCGAATTTTTCCAGTTTTCCAGAAATTTTCGGAATTATCGAAGTTTATAGTTTTGAATTATTTGAATTCTATTGAGTAGAATGGATAGTTTGAAACTGATTTCGAAATGATTTGAATACGATTTGATTCTAATAGTGTTATGGAAATATATTGTTAAGGAAATATATTGTTGAAAGTGACTTAAATTATATTATATTGTGAAATGTATCGGAAAATGATTTTGGGGCAATTTGATTCAAAACGGAATTATGAAATACGTTTGAGTATATTTTGGATTGATTTAATATGATTATTGATTTATAAATATATTCGTATATTTCCGTTATATTATATTTGATGAAATTTGAATTTGCAAAAATATAAATATATTGATATGTATTACAATTGAATTCGATTATTCGGAAAGAAATAAAATATGTTGACATTGGATTGGAGAAAATATTTTGGCTCTGATGTGTATGAACATAGATATGGATATAGGAGGTTGACATGTCAATTGGGTTTCTGTCTGAACAGTACTGTGCCGATTATACCACCATTTGGATAGTGCAGGCCCCAAGTGCCGGTCCTAGGGTTCTGAAATTTGTCATGGGACATTTACAGCGGGTGATTCTATTGGTATTCCATTCTGATATGATGTTCGGTGAGTGGCCCCGTTTGCGTCCAATGCCGAACAACCCGTAATCCAGTCTGATAACTTATGTTTTGTATGTCAGGAGCCCAATCTGAAAATTGATTTGTCATATGGAAACGTTTGAGAAATTATAAAAAATTTGTCTGTTGATTGATTTTGGATATGTGATTTGATATGAGCCCTATATATATTGTTTATAAATTTATTATTATCCATAGTTTTAATTGATATCAACTATTTGTATATACAATTTTGTGTACATCCACTAAGCAATATGCTTAGCGTGTTGAGTTTTCTCGCACGCAGATAACAAAGGTTCTAAAGGCGAAAAAGATAAAGAAGAGTAGAGGTTGCAGAACAAGAGTCAGGATCACATCTTTCCTGCATACATTTTGGTAGTTTGTTTGTATTAAGTTTATATATATTTTGATACCGTATGCATATACAGAAACTGTTTGTAAATATTTAACGAGCTTCCGCTATGTAAATATTTTATGATATGTTTATGTTATGTGAATCTTTATAAATTATATTGTGATAAATTGGTTGGTAAGTCGCACTATATTTGGAAGGGTGCGCAAAAATTGATTTGAGAATTTGGAAGTTGATTTTATAAATTTTATCTGTAAACAGGTTTTGGAAAGTCAGAAAAACAGAGGAAACTCTGGCAAGATTTTTGAAAATTCTTTGGACCATTTTCAAAGGTTTTTAATATACTGTTTATCTACATGAAAAGTTAGCTTTTAGTATATTGTAGCGCTCCCTGATTCGGTCCGAGTGGATTTGGGTCAGGGGGTGTTACATTAACAGTCTTAAAACATACAAGTTATTTTTATTTATTTCAGAACAATCATTCATTCCATTTCTTGAAATGATAACTGATTTATCATTAAAAGAAATCTTATGAAACTTTTTCATGTAATCTGGATACAGAAATCAAATTCCTTGTAAATCCAGGAATGAAACATACATTGTTCAATAAAAGAAAATGAATATTTATTTTGTAGTCTAACTACTCCCACTGCTCATGCTGAAATGACATCCCCTGTTCCAACGCGCATAGTGAAGGACCCCTCCTCCAGCTTTTGCCAATAATCATTCCAATGTAAAGAAGAACAAAACTAGTTAGTGGCCCCTGAATCTACTATTGAAGGTGAATAATTATCTTCCACTAAACAAAATTTAATGATAAGTAAATCTAATTTACTTTTCACTTTTTTCTTATTGGAGAGCTGCTCGAGGTACTATAGACAGTTCCTCCTCCAATGACTAACATCTTTGCAATGGAAATATTTTTCTTTTTGCTTAGTCCGTTGTGGTGCTCTTTATTTTGGGTTTAGCCTTTACTTTACCAGTAAACCTCTTTCTCTTCTTGAAACTATAAGGGAATGACTTAGCAACATTTGCTTCGCTAGTCTTACCTTTGGTAACTCGTCCTGCGTTAGTTACAGGCTCTGGAGGACATTCCTCCGTAAGCACAAATTTAAGGTCTATGCAGACCATGATTGCATTCACGTTGTGTTCCACTTAATATAGCCATCCCGGTTAAATTTTTGTTTGCGAGGAAAATAAAGCAGAAGACATTGCTGATATTTAAAGACATAAATCTAAATTAATATTATTCATTCATACATTCATATCAAGTGCTATAGTTCGACATAAAATTAAACATGATGCATGAGCATATTTTAATGAACTAAAAAATTCCTAAAATTAGTTATTATGCCGCGTTAATCCAGCATACCACAAGTAAGTGCCTAAGTAGGCTAGGTCAAATCCTTGCAAGTTAGATTGAGACATTCTCAATCGGATAACACACCAGAATAAATATATATTCTTATATTATTCAACCATCGCTTTTATTTAGTTAGGACATTTAATTAACATCTTAATTAAATCCTTTATAAGTGTGACCCATCGTTTCAAAATTCATGAACTTAACTTAAGAGTGCCTAGGTAGGCTAGGTCAGTCCCAAAATACATTCTGAAAATCTATCCATTAGGAAGTCAACCTTGGTATTGACTCTTGTGGACACCCTCTGTAGGGAGGACGAAAGCAAAGCCGTCACGATGCGCCACTCAAGTCTCACGGTGTTGAACTAACAATGGAGACTGCGGGATATAATGTCATATATCCCTTTCCCACTCACTATTTGTAATTTAGGATTTTTTTTAAATTAAGAGTTTCTAAAACTCTATGTTTCTAGTCTTTACTTAGATTCTACGGTTAATATAAATATAAGTTTACTAGTTATAATAAATTATTCAATTTTAACTCTTAAAATATAATTTATTATTTCAATTTCTAATTTACATAAATTATTTAAATAAACTAGAAATTAAATGTGAAATTACCAAGTTTTAACTATTAAAACTAAATTACATTATTTGGTCCAATTATGTCATTAATGTTTAATCAAATTAAATCCAACATTAAATAGACCTAGCTAATCTAATTAAACACTTTAATATATAGATTAGTTATTAATGAGACTTACCAAGTTTTTACTCCTAAAAACTAATATCATTATTTGGTTCTTTTTAATTATGTAATTAATCTTATTAATTTTAATTAATGTAAGAACCTAACTAATTAATTTAATTAAACTCTTTAATTAATGGAATATTTGATATAATGAAAATTACCAAGTTCTTACTCATAAAAACTAATCTCATTATTTGATTCTTTTTAATTAAAGAATTAATCTAATTAATCTTAATTAATACAAAGAATCTAACTAATCATTTTAATTAAACTCTTTAATTTGTTGATTAGTCAATTAATGGATTTTATCAAGTTTTTACACCTAAAAACTAAATTCATTATTTAATTGTTATTTATGAAATTGTTTCTATTTTAATCATATTAAAATAAAAACAATATAATATGACAATTATGCATGACATTATTATGCATGTGTAGGCACACCTAATCTAGATAACATTCATATGTATGACAATGCTTTAACATCCATATAATCATTACATGAAAATAAATAAAGTATAGTAATTGACTGAGTGATATGGGTTATCTAACTTAAACAACTCTAATTACAATTGTATTTCCAAGGCATTCCTTGGTCTTCAAGAGTTCTTCTTGGAATTGAATTCTTCTTGTCTTCGTTTTCCTAATCAAGTCAAACTTGATTTTTGTCAAAAGTCAACATCGTTTCCAGAGGTCCACGTGTTACCTTAACACACACCCTAGGTCAAGATGAAACCCTAAACAACCCTAACACATGTGAAAGTGCAACTGCCAGCAGCGTAGCCGCATGCACACAAGGTGCACGAGGCCCTCGCGCGAGCCGCGCTTTCGCGCACGTTCTTGGGTCGTTTCGCCCATGGTTTTCCACTCCAATTTTCTGCACTTTTTTCAGAAAATATTCGATAAATTTTTCTAGAAAAATTAGCAAAAAATTGTCCGCAAAAAACACGGAAAAACAGCCCCAATGCATACACGACAAAAGCCCGCGCGCGCTGCCGCGGCCCCGGGGCGCACGACCGCTGCCGCTGTTGTGTAGTTTTTTTTTTTTTCGTTTCTTCTTCGCATCATCCGCTTTTTCGACTCTTCATAGGGCAGATCGATTATAAGAATAACAACAAAAATTATAGCAAAATAAAAAAAACTTTGCCATAAACAATTGGCCCAAAAACAAAACAAATCCTATAACCCATTCACTATATAATTAACGACAAATAAAATTATACAATCAAATCATATAATAATAAAAACAAATCATACAATCTAGATTTGTGCCTACACAATAATATATCAAAGATTAAGAATCAAAAAGAAAAATAATAAACAAGAAATATGTAGTTTTTTCTTTTCCTTTTGCGTATATACAAAAAATTAGAACTTGAGGCTCTGATATCAATTGAAAGAAGTTTTAGATAACATGCAGAATTAGGTTTCAAAAATTTTCTTTTAATTGAAAAACTGTTTTTCAATCAGAAACGAGTTCCTGTATATACGCAGAAAAAGATTTCATGAACTACATACATTTTTCTTGATTTTCCTTTCTCTGATTCCTCGATCTAACACCAGATCTTCCGAGCTATGACTTCCGATCTGACAACGTATATGTGGGCACATCATGGCAAGAGATGAAGGTCACGTGAAAAATGAACAGAGAACCTTTTTTCCCTATGGCCGGTCGCACCTGCAAGAAAATGGAGAGTCAGAAAAAAAAAAAAAAACTTTATTTCTTTCTTCTCTCTTTGGTGGCCGAACCCTCTTGTGTTTCTCGCTTATTTGTTAGGTTAGGTTTTTCCTAGCTATATAACACTTATATAGTAGTCCTTTAGGGTTTTAGCTTGACCAAGTCAAAATAGGATTCTAAATCCTATTTATTTTTTGTCTCCCAAATTATTTGAACCTGTGACCTTTTGGACTATTAAAATAATCTAATTATTTTAATTCTTTTGTCCTAGTCATTATTTAATCACATGGTCTCATATTTAATAAATAGAATTAATAATTAATAATTATTAATTTCTATTATTTTATTAAATATTTAATTAATTAAATAATCACATTATTTAATTATTCTCTTTTATTTAAATCGTATTACTTTCGTAATACTATTAATTGGACCATCCAATTAATCTATCTTAACCCTTGTTATCAACAACCATAAGGGCTAGCAAGGGGACCTAATGGACCCATAGTTTTGAGCTCCAATAATACGTAGTAATATTAATTAAAACTCTTTAATTAATATTTCATGATTATTAACCTCGAAGTTATTCTACTAAAAACCCGAGGCTGCATTATCAGAACTGTAGACGTGTTTATATAATTTAAAGTCTCAGTGTCCATTGATATAGCTAATTGCATATAGTGTGATCCTCCACAAATAGTTCATAACTAAAGCTGGGTCATAAAGTCCGTTATACCCCTCTAGAAATATATTTTCCTTTAAGTACCATTGATTTTCTAATGAATAATTAAATCCTGTCTTCTTCACGGAAGAAGGAGAGCGCTCATAATCGTTCAAGCCCCAAATCAACCCTTAAGGGAACTACTCATCTACTTCAATCAAGAAGGGATGGATTCCACTATTGTGTTCAAACCTTTCCAGCCACAAGCCAAACCGCAACTCCAAGATACGGAGGTATTGGTCGAGATTCACATCAACCTTACTCATGGTAAATCAAAAGGCACGATCCAACCTGAAGGAGTCGATAAGACACTCAGGGTTAAGATCACTTATAAATAGCCATCGTTTATCGATTATATATGAATCTCATCTACTAACGGATCTTGGTGAGAGATTCATATAAATCGTGGCCCAGTCCTATATGATCTCATCATATAAGGTGCCTTCATTCTCATGTCAACTACATGAGCGATCTAGGATAAGACCACCGTACTTTACAGAATGAATCGCAGCAGTAGATCAATTACAAACAAAGTACCCAGCTTTGTTCGCTCTCTACAGACTCTTTAGATTGCATATCTCAAAATGAATCATCTCTGTATATGACCATCATATACTCATTCTGAGATTACATCTTGCAATCTAGGATGTTCTTGCACAATACAAATGTATTACTGAATATAAAAAATTTATAAGCTCGAATGACAATCTGAATAATTCTTATTATTGTCTTTAATCATTTACAATTACAAGCTTTAGGGCATAAATCCCAACAGACTTTACTGGTGAAATGCAGCACATAATAAGCACTACGGGGTATATGTTCACTTTGGGTTCTACAACCATTAGCTGAGTATCTCAATTACAAAAGATTATCGCTCTGTCTACAACTAATACAGAGTTTGTGGTTGTGACAGAAGCCATCAAGGAGATGATCTGGCTACATGATTTTTTAATAGATATGGGTTCAAGCAGGTGATGAATGTACTGCATAGTGATAATCAGAGTGCAATACATTTAGCAAAGAACTCGGCATTCCATTAAAGGACCAACCATATAGGCCTCCATTACCATTTCATTAGGTTGTTACTCGATGATGAAGTGCTAATGCTTGTAAGATATAAGGAAACAAGAATCCAACTAACATGTTAACAAGCCAGCGACTATGGAAAAATTGGAGCTATGTGCAGCTTTAGTAAGTCTTCAAGGATGAAGACAATTGTTTAAGCGTACCATTACCACTATTCTGAAAAAAGGGAGGTGACATTCTACTTCAATCTTCAAGTGAGAAATTGTTGGGATGTGAAGACTGAATTAAAAATCATCATCAGTAGGTAGGGATTGCCGTGACCAAGGTCGTGCGAGCAAAGAAGGAATTTGGCAATAAGCGGCGCGACCAACAGATCGTGCATGCCATGAGGAGTTTCGGCCGGTGAGCAGCGAGACCAAGGTCACGCAACCAGGGGGTCGCACACTCCTAACTCGTTCTGGACAAGTGTTTTAGGAAGTCTTTCTTTCCTAATCAACCTAGAACTAGTCTAGTTTGACACTAATCCTAATTAGTAGTATATAAGCTTAATGTTATTGAGTGTTATGTACGGTGGTTATACAGAGCAATTAGAGAGAAAGAAGATAGACAAAGAGTGATTGTAAGCTTCTTGGTATAGTGGATCGAGTACAAGTGTGCTCCGTGGATGTAGAAAAGTTTTTCTAAACCACGTAAAAGTTCTTGTCTCGTATTAATTCTTTTTCGTTTGATTATATTGCTTGTGTGTATTGTGGCTTTTGTGTGTATTTACATCCAATTTGTGTTCCGTTGCATTAGGACTTGGTGATAATTCCTAACAATGTCAATGTCTCTCTTTTTTGCTGCACTTAGCTGCTAAAACATGCAGTTAAGGGTATACGTAAAATTGAGAACTACCGTATCTTTGTTTCAAAAGCATTTGGAGACAGTGGTTGGCTACTCTTTAGTTAGCATGGTTGTATTTACATTTTTCCTTTGATACAATGTTAATGCTGAATAAGCTGAGCAGATACTAATTTATTTGAGTATCACAAATGGCTACCGTCCATGTTTCTGTGGCCTCCACTGCCCTAGTCTTTTCTGAATTGGGATAGTTTTGTTATATTCAGCAAATGTACAGTCTTCTTCATACTATGCAACACTGTCGCTACTATATTTCTCTTCTGCCATGTGGAGTCCTTGGAATATATGGTGGCTCAGTTTGTGGTTCCCATTCTCCACTGCAATTTTTTCCCCTCATGGTCCCCCATAGACTTGCACTAATTACTAGCTCACACCACAAATTAAATTTTTATAACCATCACAGTTAGTTATCCGATTATAAAGATTATATATACAGAATATATATCCAGCTAATTAATAGAATTTAGAAAATGCGGAATATATGCAAAATCAATTCCAGCAGTCAGTGTGCCTTACGACTTCAGTCCAGCGATACAGGTCGCGTTTAGCTACTAGTTCAACACCTGCGGCCACAAATCGTCAAGTCGCGACTTCTTGTAGTATCAGTACCCCGCAACCAAAATTGTCAGCAGTACAATTTTAATTATCGTCTTTTATGTTCAATTTCCACATAAACTGATATGTTCAAATTGTTCGATCTTCAGTACCTGTAGAACTAAGAACTAATATGGGTTCCGCGTGAAGTCCACGGTCCAAACCGGTGCGAAATTTGTATTCACATGAGGTGCTTGCACCCAAGTCTTTGGACACGAGGTGCGTGATTAGATAGAAAAAATAGATTAATGATGTGTAGTTTATTACTAATTAATTACATATATATGATACATAATTTTTTTTAAAAATAAAAATTACTAAGTTGCGTTGCATGTTTAACCCTTAAGATTCACATGTGATCAATCATTAAGGGAAGTGAATAGGGGGAGGTAGATTGAAAAAAATATAATATACACAATAATTAGGTACATTTGTACAGGTCCTTTTTTTTAACATACCACTTACGATGGTGGTGACTCGAACCTGAGATATTACCAGACTGAATGAGTGCCTTTGCCACCGAACCACATTGGACGGTGGTAAATGCAAGTATTTAATAACTATACAAAAAAATTAATTAATAATCATAGCAAGTATTAATTAAGATTATTCTCTCGCTACACTTAAATCTTATTTTCCATTCATAAATGGACCCAAGGGAAACACCAATCCCTCAAGCCCTTAACCTATGAAATAGTCCATGAACAATATTCTATATATAAACCAATACCCTATATACTAGAAGAATGATTAACACAATTAATTGGATCCCTATATATAAAAGGCAAGAAATTAATTGGTAACAAATAGGATGATAATTATCTGAAGAATTAATGTTGGGTCCGAATGAGAGAAGCATATAGTAGTTGATTCCAGGTATCAGGAACTCCAGGGAGACACCAATGAGTACAATCGTTGCCACGGCGACCTCCAAAGCCATAGACGGAAGGATGACCGTCTTTTCGAAGTTGTGATAGGGTTGTTATATCAAGCAAATAAACTTTCTTGTGTATTGTCTTTAAAACCTTTTCTACAGTTGCTTGGGCTGGATGTGGACCACCTGGATACTTATTTCCAAGTAATGGTTTCGTTTCTCCTTTGCATGTCTTTGCATTTGGATCCCCCCATTGAGTTGAGCTATATATAGGTACATACACTCGCGTGAGTGGTCTCGTAAAGAATATATATGTACGTATGTGAAATAATATTGAAGTATATATGGATTACTTACTTGATATGATCAGGAGAAATGCCTTGTAAGAAGATTTTGGTTTTAGAAGAATCTACATTGGAGTAGACCCAATTGGCCCATGTCTTCATTGCCTTACCATATGCAACCAAGCGATCCATGTCTTTGTATGTATTGTTCGCGTCTTGAATCATATCCCATCTGCTTACAGTACCAAAATTAATTAATTAATTAAGGTGCGTGAAGATATTGCAGGTAATTTAAAGAGAGATGGATCATGAATGGGTGATTATCTTACGCTTGTTTCCTTCCAGTATGTAGCCACCAATGCCATGTGTCAAATATCAAGGTGTCAAATCCCTTCCAAGTTTCTCCACTACTTATTGAATTCAGTTTAAGAACTCGACCAGCTTTCTGATCACCAACTATGTCGACTAGTAATGCATTTCGGGAGTAGATAACTGAAACATTGTATGCCTGCAAATTAATTGTAATTAATTCCACGATTTTACATTATTAGTATATATACAGAGTTGACTTCTTGCTAATTAGAATTGAATCTAATACTGACATATTCTAATGATGTTTGAATGTAAACCGGATGCAACTGTATTCATGTGTAATTAACGTCAATCAATCAAAACATGTTCTACTCTATTTTCAACTGAATAAATATGGAACATGAATTGTCCCTGCATGTGATATGTCTGGTTGCAAAGTGAGAAATCTATAATATTAATTAAGTTTTAATTAAGGGATGGAGTAAATATGATAATCTTACAGGGAAGGTGAAGGTGGAGAGGCCTTTTGTATTTCTTTGCGAGGTATATTTAGCGTTGGGCACTGCTAAATGAAGCATGCATGTGAGTGACTGCCACTGATTTAAACTAAGCGAGTCACCTACAAACATGATGCGCTTTCCTCTATATATCTTTAAGAAATCTCTGCCATCGAACCTGCAATACGTACGGACGTAAGCACAAAATGACAAAAAGGATCGAAGAAGACAACGTAGCATTTAAGGCAGTATTTGGTAGTATTACATAACTCATTTTCCTGCTATACTTGGCTCTACGTGCAATTTTAAATAGTTATCATCTAATCCTATATGTGAACGTGAGTCAGTGAGTGGTTGAATGCGGTGTACGTATAGAGATAATTTGGAACTAATAATTTGTGGTTCTGCCCTGTGGTGCATATACGTATACTCAGTTTTGTGTACACTACACGCTATATATCACACATGTTCCTCACGTCAGGAAGATATTGACCAATAAATGTTAAAAAGATTTTTTTTTTTTTTTTTTTTTACATTATAATTTTCTGTATTAATTACTTAATTTGTAGAAGTCAATGGAAAGAAGGAACCGGTTATCTTCCTTGATCGTATTCTTTGATTAATATAAAATATATACATATACTGCTAAATGTAGTTTATCTGTCAATCACCTAACTGAGATTGAAAGGCTATTCAATTTACACATTTAAATAAATAAAATAAAAAAGAAAATTGCATCTATATGATTAGAAATGGTTACGTACAGATATCATATCAGATTATTATATCATACCACGAGAGTAAAATGCATGGAGTTGTTCTGTAATTTGTTTTCTTAACATAGAAAGTAATTAAGCTAAACATGATCATAAACAACAGTAGTTTAAGGTGAGATGGATATATAGAGATTGGATTAAAGAAGAAGATAGGATATACTATATATATACGTACTTTGGGAGGTTGCAGGAAGTGGGCTTCCATCTGTATTTGAGATAGAGATTGTCTGGACGGCCATTTTTTTGGCAATCGAATTCTTGCTGAATGAAAGGACAGTTTTTTGCATTGTAGAGAGGATAAGAAGCATCATAAACCCATTTTCCTTGAAAAATATCACAACTACTTGTGATCTTCTTTTCATGTCCGCCATCAACTTGGTGAAGAAAAAGAAACAAAATTACCAATGCAGCTGTTGTAGTAACAGCCAATGCACCCATAGCGACTACCACGCACAGAGCTTGAGAATAAATTAAAAGAAAGATGGTTATATATATATAAAACACACACACAAATTCTAACACAGATCTTGTGTTTTAAAATATTACTAACGTATATGTTGGAAAACAAAAGGGTTGGATATTGATTGTGTGGTGTTTATGATGATCATGAACCTCCCCTATATATAAAGCTTTATTCTGTTTTTTACAATAAGACAAGGATTGATTGATTACTTGAGATTCACACATGAAAATGAAATTTTAAGAATTTTCACGTCTACCCAACAACCATTTTTTTTTTAACACCTAAACTTTTCGTTATTATTTTTGTTTATCTAGGTTTACAGATTAAAATAAACCTACTCATATATATATCTTAAGCTTTTGCAGGGTACGTTTATGGCCATGGTTGATCCACAAATTGGACAAGACAAGAAATAATAGCATGCGAAAAATACTGGGCAAAGAAAATAACGTAAAAAAGACATAATGGCAAGAGAAATATATACAATTTAAATCTGTACCTTTTATCTGTCTAAGACCGACTAGGGCTAGTTCTATAATTTTTCCGATGCCTTACATCAATGATCCTTCCTCTATTTATAGAGATCTAACGGTATTCTAATCCTAATACAAGACTAAGAGGGTATTTTTTTAGTCACCCGCATTGGACATTGGATTGGAGTGCAAGGGATTGGATTAGATTCGATCGGATTGAATTCTAATATTTCCTTTGCTTAATATAGTAGGACTGGACTAAATTGCATTGGACTGAATAACATTAGATAAATTATTTTTTAAGTAAAATAAAATTATTTTATTTATTTCAAAAAAAATAAAAAAAAATCCTAGTAATTATTGGTAAAATAAAATAATTATAAATCATAACTATTTTAAACTAGTTTGAAATAATACATAAATATTTTAAATAAAAATAAAAATTTATAAATTGTTTTAATTAAATTAAATTATTCAAGGTAGACATATATAAGACAGAGTGATGATGAGGTTTCACAAATCCCATAAATAAATTAAAGGATTGGAAGTTGGAAGTTATTGCATATATTGGAAACAAATCTAATTGGGGTAAATCCGTAAGTAACAAACATCTTATCTCCAATCCCCTGCCATAACCGGAAATACAAACAAAGCCTAAGTGTTGTACAAGCAAAAGCAACCATCGTTTTCCTAGTTTACTAAGAGTTTTAGTGAACTAGGTTTGTTAGTTAAGATTAATTATGTTCCTTATATATATATATATATATATATATATATATAGAGAGAGAGAGAGAGAGAGAGAGAGAGAGAGAGAGAGAGAGAGAGAGAGAGAGAGAGAGGTGGGAATTGAAGTTGTGAACCGAATTGATTAACCTATCGGGCCTAATAAGTTTGGCTTTGGGAAAAATTGAATTGAACAAAAAAAGAAATTTCGGTTTTTAACAATTAAAACAGCATTGAACCGAATTGAAGTTGTGAACCGAATTGATTAACCTATCAGGCCTAATAAGTTTTTTTTATATGTATTTAAATTTGATGGGTTCGCAATGCTAATTTTAGGCCCATATTTTTTAATTTTTGCCTTTAATTGCTGATTTTTATTTAAAAAGTTTAAAATCAAACATAATAAATAAACAAAAGTACAATTGCAATATAACCCTTTATATAAAGGGTTTTAGAGAGTCAAATCGGTTTTGGAACTCGAAATTAATTCAGTGTTTAAATTTGAAAACAAGTTTGAACCGAATTAAACTATACTTTTCGATTCGATTCTGATTTTGGTGCCCACCCCTAATATATATATACACGCGCGTGCGCGCGCACATCTTAACATCCACATGGTCCTCGATCGGTTTTGAAGCCATAGCTGATTGTTCATTTGAGGTTGATCAAATATTGTTACAACCTTTAATAGTTTATTAATTATTATTTTAAAGAAAACTATTCATAGCTTTAATTAATTAATTTCAGATTTAGCTCAATAGCTCTTATTTTTCTTTCCTTTTGCAGAAATTAATAAATTTGTTGATGAACAAAAGCTGCATATAGGAGTTGGTTCCAAGTATCAGGAACCCCAGCCAAACACCAGTGGCTGCAATCTATATTTCTGTGGCCGCCGGATCCATAAACAGAGGGATGCCCGTCTTTTCTTAGCTGTGATAATTTGGTCACCTTTAGCAAATACACCGGCTTTGATATTCCACTTATCACTTTCTCCGCTACTAGTTCTGCTTCATTTGGACCTCCTGGATAAATGGATCCTGAGACTGGTTGTGTCTGTCCAACGCAATTTACATTTGGCTGCCTCCACTGACTTCCACTGTTAATTTCAATCAAAGCATGCATGCAATTATATAATATAAGTATTGAAAATTAAAATAATAATAATAAACTGATGATCTCTTCATATATAGTTGTAATGCAAAGATTACTTGGTATGATCTGGGGAAACTCCTTGAAAGAACACGTTGGTTTTTGTTGGATCAACATTGGTTTCAACCCACTTAGCCCATGTCTTCAACGCTTTTTCAAAGGCTACCAACCGGTCCATGTCTCGGACTCTTAACTTGCCATCTTCAATTAAATCCCATCTGTTATAATCAAATCATCAACTGCCAATTTTATAAATTTCTTCACGTAAAGAATCATATATATCTTAAGATTACATAATCTGAAAAATTAGAATTCCAATCATTAAGGTATTACGTACGGTTGCTTCCTTCCAGTGTGGAGCCACCAATGCCATGTGTTGAAGATCAATACATCAATATTCTTCCACAATTTCCCACTTTCAATGGAGTCAAGCTTAAGAACTCGCCCACTGCTTGTGTTTACAATATCCACAAGAAAGGCATTGCGAGAGAACATCACTTTGGCATTGTATGTCTGCAAAATCAATCATGTTTAAATGCATGCATCAACTTTATTGTGTGACATAATGCAAATTAATGGAGTCATACTGAGGGGTACTATATATATATCTCACCGGGAATGTGAAGGTGGACAGCCCTCCATTTCTCTCAGATATATACTTAGCCTGTGGAACAGTTTTATGAAGCATGCATGTGAGTGATTGCCACTGGTTCAGACTGAGTGAGTCTCCTACAAACATTATGCTTTTTCCTTCAAGTCTTGATAAGAAATCCTGTCCATTGAACCTACACCATCCAACGAATCGAATCATTGATGTGGGCTTGTACAAGTGTATGTTTAGAAGGACCAAAAATGAATGAAAGCAACATACCAACAGCAGTGCCCTCTATGACACGAAACTCAGATTTTGTCAATGTTAGATGTGAGAAGCTAACTATACTGGACCTACGAGAGATTCCAATTTGGTGCATGCATTATTTTGCTTTTTAATTTTGTTAACCACACAATCGTCTCCATCTTATAGGTTACATCAATTGATCATCTAGACATGCATGCTTTGCAAACACACAAGAATCAGAACAAATTTACGTATGCCATCATTTTCACAGGAAAAAGACCATCCACCACAACTCAGTTTTCTTTTTCTTTTTTTTCCCCAGCCATCTCATACAAAATACCTAGGCTATAGTAATATCTTTATCAATTATTTATAGGGATATTATTAAAATGCTCCCTCTAATTTAGTATGTTAGTCAAAATATCCCCTTTAGTTTTATTTATAGTCAAATCCCCTCATAATTTCATTTTATAGTCAATTTTTCCCATACCGTCAAATTTAATTACCAAAATACCCATGACCAGTTAACTTTTCTGTTATGAATATTTTAAAATCTCCCTCTAGTTTGGTGTATTAGTCAAAATCCCCCTACCTTTATTTATGGCTAAAATCTCACCCGTAGTTTCATTTTACAGTCAATTTTTTCTCTGCCGTTACTTTTAATTACCGAAATACCCATAACAATTAACATTTATATTAAAAATTTTAGAGCACCAAGAGTGTAAGGCCATGTTTGGTACATGTTGGGATTAGATTATTTACTCCTAGTCCCATGTTTGGAACATGTTGGGATTGGACATATCCGATCCCAACAGTTCCACCTAATCCCATATTGGTGGGACTAAATAATCCCACCAAACCAATTTGGTGGGATTATTTAGTCCCACCTTTTTTTTTTCAATATAATATAATATTTAATATAAATATAAATTAATTTTAAATAGTTTTATTTATTTTAAAAAATAAATTAAATATCTCATTTAATTTTTTAAAATAATATTTAATTTTATTTAAAAATATTTTAAATTTAATTTAATATTTTTATTTTTATTTTATTTAAAATTAATTTAAAATGATTTTATTTATTTTAAAAATAATTTAAATATTTGTTTATTAAAAAAATATACATTTTTAATTAAATTTAATTTAAATATATTTTTTATTTAATTTAAAATTAATCTTATTTTTTATTTAAGTTAAAATGAATGTAATTTACTTCAAAATATTTTTATTTATGTAAAAATTAATTTAATAAATTTATTCTGATTTTATCTTATCCCATCTTATACCAAACAAAAGATAGTACTATTTTTAGTCCAGACTGCACCAAACACATCACAGTACTAATTTAGTCCAATCCAATCCAATCTAGTCCAATCTCACAAAAATAATCAAATTCAATCCTGCATACCAAACGCACCCTAAAGGTAAATACCTATAAATATTAAATTAAAATATTTTATTTTATAATATTAATGAATCTCGGTAGAGTTCAAATATAAAAAATAAAAAATAAAAAGATGGATCTGCACCGTCCATTTCTATAAATGGATGGTGGAAATCATAAACATGATTTGCTTTTTTAAAAAATACATAAAAAGTTAAAAAAAATTAAGAAATAAATAAACAATTAAAAAAATTTTAAAAAAAAAAAGATAGACCTTCACCATCCATCTTCATAGAGATCATAAACAAAAAAATGTAAAAAAATAAATTAAAAAATAAAAAATAAAAGGCAGAGATCATAAAATAAAATTAAAAAAAAATTAATGAATAAAATGTGAAGATCCTAGATGAGATCTCCACCATCTCTAAGAGCAGAGACGATGGCCATCGCCATCTCATTGTGCACAACGATGGTTCTGGCTCAAATAGATGAATCTGGTTGTTGTGCTCGACGATGGCCATCGCCACTCCATCGTTGTACATTATCTCTTCCTAGGATCTCAACAATATTTTCTTAATTTTTTTTAATTTTTTAATTTTAATTTCATGATCTACCTTTTTATTTTATTTTTTATGTTTTTATATATTTTTTTATGTTTTTGATCTCCACCGTCCATCTGTGGAGATGGACGGTGGAGGTCTTTCCATCTTTTTATTTTTATTTTTTATTTATTTCTTAAGTTTTTTTTAAAATTTTTTATGTATTTTTTTTAAAAAAAATTTGTATTTACGATCTTCACTATCCATCTATGGAAATGGATGGTGGAGATTCATCTTTTTATTTTTATTTTTAATTTATTATTATTTTATATTTGATCTTTATTGTCCATCATATGATGGACGGTAAAGATTCATTAATATTTTAATTTAATATTTATAGGCATTTACCTTTTATATCTTTGGTGCCCTAAAATTTTTAACAGAAAAGTTAACGATCATGGGTATTTTGGTAATTAAAACTGATAATAGAGGGAATTGACTATAAAATGAAATTATGAAGAGATTTTGGCCATAAATAAAATTAGGGAGAATTTTAACTAATAAACCAAACTAAAGGAGATTTTAATAATATTCTAACTAGACAATTTAAGAGTCAATGGTATTTTGATAACTAAAACTGACGGTAGGGGGAGAAATTAGTTATAAACTTATAAAATAAAATTATAGAAAAATTTTGGTTATAAATGAAACTAGAGGGATGATTTTGTTACTAAGTAATAATTTTTTCCTACTGCTCAGAGGACTGCAATAGCCCCACCAAATTCTTATGACAGCTTGGGATTTTTCCATTTTATTTGTTTCCATGTTGAACTGGGACAACATGATGAGGTTGAGTAACGAAACATATATCTACGATGTTTGACAACTTTTATAAAATAATTAACACTCTCTTCCTTTTTCCTATTTTCTCACAGCAGGGACCAAGGTGCCATGCATAAAATTTTAAAGAGCTCACAATCATTGCATAAAACTTTTTCCTTTTTTCTCAAAGCAGCAACATAAATTGTCTTATATTCTTCGTTGCCCAGTTGCCACATAGCTAGTATTTAACTATTTCGATTCATCAAGTAAAATAAGCAGCAGCAACAGCAGCAGAGAGAGAAAGAGAGAGAGAGAGAGAGAGAGAGAATAGTGTACCTTGGGAAGTCGCAGGCAGTTGGTTGCCATCTAAATTTGAGATAGTCACGGTCTGGTCTACCATTGTTTTGGCAATCAAACTCTCTCTCTATGAAAGGACAATCTCTGCTGGTTTCATAGAGAGGATATGATTCATCATAAACCCAACTCCCTTCGAATATATCACACGCATTATTCATCATCCTTGTTTTATGGATTTGCATCTGCTCATCTCCATGTAGTTGCTGTACCAGAGAAAGAACCACTGCTACTAATATTGCACCAAGAGCAAAACAATCCATTGAGAGAGAAAGATATATAGAGAGAGAGGGACAAAAATAAGATCGATCATGTAGTGATTTGAGTGTTGAAGCGAGAGATATTTAAATAAAAAGTTCACCAATTTAACATAAGTTCACACCGGAGAGAATTACTTTCACTCAATTGCAAAATCTCCTTTTTAAGAATATACTGATACATTTGGTGCGCGAGATTAGATTGGATTGAATTATTTTTATGAGATATGATTGGATTGGATTGGATTGGATTAGATTGGATCGGATTGGACTGGATTAAATTAGTACTAGTGATGCGTTTGGTGCAACATATATTAGATTAAAGTAGTACTGTAATGTGTTTGGTGTAATATGAGACTGAATTAAATTAATTTTCACATATAATAAAATTATTTTAAAGTAAATTAAAATTTTAAATTAAATAAAAATAAAATTACTTTAAATTAAATTGAGTTAAAAATTACTTTATTAATAAAATAAATTGATATAAAATAATAAAACTATTTAAAAGTAATTTTAAATAAAAATAAATAATAAAATTATTTAAATTAAATATAGAAAAAATGTTTTTAAATAAATAAATTATTTAAATTATTTTTAAAAAATATATAGAACTATTAAAATTTAATTTTTATTAATATTAAAGATAATAAAATATATTAAATATAAATATAATATTTTTTATATAAAATATTATTTTTATATATAAATATAATATTTTATATAAAAATAATTTAATTAAATTAAAAAAAAAAAGAGATGGGACAAATCTTGAGGCCCACCTCAGCTGGACAAGGAAGGCAATAAATGGGACCGTTGGGATTGGCTTATATCCAATCTCAATTTGTCCCAAATACATGATTGAGCTAATTTTAGTTCAATACTATCCGGCGTACCAAACGTGCCCATACGGTTTTGTTAAGGCTGGCTTAATAAGGCAAGTTGAAGAACAATACTACTAAATATTCAAATTTTTTATATCTTAATCAATCAATAATTGACAAATGAATATTAATGATGATTTATAAATTAATTATTAATTAAATTTATCACGTGATTTTCTATTAAAATATGAACTTATTATCCATTTTTCTCATCAAAATTATATAAATAGGGTTATGATACAATGCCAATATTTGAAAAACCACTTGAAATTAAAAAATAAACTTCTCATCAAACTTTTTGAAACATATAAAGCATCGAAAAGGAAAAAAAAATCATTATAAATGTAGAAAAAAGAAGGAATTTTCAACAACCTTTGTTGATAATACTTCAACATCGCCTAAACCAAATAGAGAATTTCCTTCAATATAATAATATGGCTGCTAAACGGCTTCCCTACAAATTAAGGGTAGGTGTGAGATGTTGATTTATTAATAAGAAGACGAAAAACTTTTAAAATATTTGAATATAATCCACAAAATAAATAAATAAATAACCATTAACCACTAAGCAATAGAATTATAATACTGCTGCAGAGAGTCATAGTCATTAGCTGTAAAATCAAAGTAAGATACAATTGTTAACATTTTCCCTATAGTTTAATATATCAGTTAAAATTTTCCCTCTAATTTTATTTATAGATAAAATTTCCTCTATAATTTTATTTTATAGTCAATTTTCCTATACTGTCAGTTTTAATTATTAAAATACTCTTGACCTTTAACTTTTCTGTTATGGATATTATTAAAATCCCTCTCTAGTTTGGTGTATTAGTCAAAATCTCCTATCTAATTTTATTTATGGTCAAAATCCCTCAGGAGTTTCATTTTATAATCAATTCTCCTTACCATTAGTTTTAATTACCAAAATACCTTAATCGTTAACTTATCTGTTAAAATTTTAAGGCATCAAGGGTATAAAAGTAAATGCCTATATACTATATTAAAATATTTTAATTTATAATATCAATTAATTTCTATGATGGATGGTAGAAATTAAATATAAAAAAAATTAAAAAATTAAAAAAATTAAAAAGTAAAAAAAGTAAAATCTATGAAAATGGATGGTAGAGGTCCATTTTTTTATTTTTAATTTTTTTAATTTTTTTTAAAAAAATTTGTGTTCATGACCTCTACCCTCAACGGTGGAGATCTATCTTTTTATTATTAATTTTTTTAAGTTTTTAATTTTTTAATATTTGATCTCTACCGTCCATCATATGATGGATGATAGAGATTCATTAATATTATAAATTAAAATATTTTAATTTAATATATAAATATTTATTTTTATACCCTTAGTGCCCTAAAATTTTTAATAGAAAAGTTAACGGTTAAGGATATTTTAATAATTTAAACTGACGATAGGAGAAAATTGACTATAAAATGAAACTACAGAGGGAATTTGGTCATGAATGAAACGAGGGGAAGATTTTGATTAAGACATCAAACTAGAGGGAGATTTTAATAATATCCCTAATAGAAAAGTTAATGGTCAAAGGTACTTTTAGAATTAAAACTGATAGTACGGGAAAAATTACGGGTAGGGGTTGACGTGGTTCGGTTTGGTTCGATTTTGGGTAAAATCGAACCAAACTGATAATTAATCAATTTTTAAAAAAAGTTAACCAAACCGAGAACCGAGAATAAAGTGAACCGAACCAAACCAAATCGAATTGGACCGGTTCGGTTTAGTTTGGTTTGGTTGGTTTGTGGGCCTATTGGGCCATATAAATTATAATTGGCTTTCGATTTTTTTACATCAAAATATGATCAATTTTTATTCTAAATAATACAAAATCAATCTAATAATCCAATAATCAATCCAATAATACAAAATCAATTAAATAATCCTGTTGATGCAATGAATATCCACTGGATTCTATTTAGCCACCGATAGAACTTGCTTCTATCTCTACCGAAGTTAACACGATCAACCTACAAAAAACAAAGTTAGAAGGAGACATCGACTGTGTGGTCGGTATCAACCCTCCGACAATCAAGTTAGAAGACAATGACTTTTTAATAGACCACCGACTACTTCCTATTTTACCTTTTGATCTAGACTTACCTCTTTTATCAGGCCCACAACCCCTATTTATATTATCTTTTTACTGCTTTGGAGCTGATTTATCACTAGTCAGGTTGGACATCTGTCGTTTGGTACAGTAAAATTTCTTGAGTTGACATATTTACTGTTCCTAATGGTGTGTTACCGTCCTCCATTACGTGTCTTTTACTGTGCTTATCTTTGGTTCAATGTTCATTGAAGCATCTACCGAGTGATTGCTTCATTGCATCCACCGAGTGGTGTTCGGTGGACTAGGTATTCCACGTGTCATCCACATGATAAAGTCAAGCGCACTGGCTTATGTGCCACGTGTTAACTTTCCTTGAGTTTTTGTCATCGCTTGATTTTGGTATCAACATTTCCCCCGAATTTTATCACTCAGTGGTCCTCCTCCCTGTGATAAAATTTTCCCCTGAGGATCTATTTCTGCATTAAATACTTTTCAACCTTCTACATTAGGGTAACATTGGGTCTCTCCTTACCTTTGTTACAATTTATTATCATTCATTCATTCGGGGCATCTTGCTATAATTTATTGTTTGTTGTTATTAATTAATTAACTTTAAAATATATGTACATTTTATTATATATATATTTATTATTTTTATTTTGTTTATTTTTATATATTATTTTTGCGTCTTTCCACATCTGACAGTCTGGTGCACTGATGATGGAATGTCGCCTTTCGAAACCTTGTGACCCTTTAGTTGGGCAGCTGATTGCCTATAAAATGGACTTTGGTCATTCAAATCTCTCATTTCTCCAACTTAGTCTATTTTCTCCATCCTCGGTGGCTGGTCTTCTCGCATCATCGGTAGTTTATTTTTTTGTCGACTCGTTAATGGGTCTTCTTTGAGTCATCGTGGTTATCTTATTAGCTTCTTCGGTGAAGGTTTTTCTGCGTCCTCGGTGGTTATTTTTCTTCTTCTTTGTCGGTCGCTTTTTTCATGTCTTAGGTGGTCGCTCCTTTGGCACACTCGGTGGTGCGTGTCTTCGGTGGTCACTTTTTACGTGTCTTCGATGGTCCTTTTTTGCGTGTCCTTGGTGGTCGCTTCTTGCGTGTCCTCAGTGGATATTTGTCCAGCGTCTTTGGTGGTCTTCTTTCATAGGTGAGCCTCCGAATCCTCAATCCTATTTTTTTATTTTCTTTTTCTCAATGTCCTCAGAGTCTAGCTCGGGTTCTTCTGAGGATAGTGCCTCCGAGTCCTCTTCGGGGTCTTCCTCAGAGTCTAGATCAGGTAGGTTTGGGGATAATCTAGTAGGATTTGGGAACAATCCAGTAAGTTATGGGGTCAATCCAGTAGGTTTCAAGGATAGTCCCAGATCAGAGAACAACTCAGAGTACTCCTTCCCCCTAGGTATAATACGGGGGTACAATTTAGAGGACTACACCGAAGGAAATTGGACTTTACTAGATTCGCAGCCAACTGTATTATGGAAAATAGGATAAACAATACTAGATTGGTCGCCTTTAGGGAAGAGTTCTCCATTCCTCCCGAGGTTGAACTTAGGATACTGAACATAGGGGAGCAAATTTCAAACCCCGAGCCAGGGTGTGTGGCTATCCACCCGGCCTTCCTTAAGATCGGGATGCATCTCCCTTTACAGCACTATGTCAGGAGGTTAGGGAAGTTGGTTTGGCTTCCGCTCAGCTGAGTCCAAATAGTTGGCATATTTTGATTGGGATGTGGTGCCTTTGGTACCTTAGGGGGATCGATATTGATCCTACTCTCTCTGAGATCAAGCATTGCTACAAGCTGGTCGATCATGCTCGTAACGGTGATGGCTAGTGGCATCTTGCCAGTTGGAGTAAATTGGCTGGTCATTCACTCATTATCAGGCTTCCCACTTCGAACAAAGAGTGGAAGAAGACCTGGTTCGTTACCACCACCGGATGGGGTCGAGAGCTGACGATCGGTGGAAGAGAGCAGAGAGTTAGATCGGTATTTGGTTTCCCAGGTTGGTGGTTTTGTCGTGTACTTGCTTTTTCAATCTACCCTCTTTGTTATTTTTTGCTAATAAGTGTTGTCTTATTGATCCGGTGCTTGGGTGCGCATCCACGAGAAGGACTTGACTGCGGAGGAACGCGATCATATAAACATTTCCTAGAGAACTCGGAGCGACCATCAACATATCGATCATTTGTTAGACACCCGAGTGCTTGCTTCGGTAGATATCATCCCTTAACCAACATCTTTGAGGTTGGCTAACTCGAAAAGGAGCTTGGGAAAGAAGAGTAAGATTTTCGGGCCTTGAATTTTATGTTATAAATTCGTTGGCTCATAGTTAACTTATTTACCTTATTTTGCTTCCTTATTTCTCTTTTTTTTTTTTTTTTGTTTCAGGGAAGTTGATCGGTAAGTCAAGAAAAAAGAAAATGCTTGATAAGGAAGTTGTGCCCTCAAAGAAGGGGAAGTCAGTGGCCCACAAAAGGCCTCAGAGGACTCTTCCCAAGTCCAGCATGGGAGCCAAGATTCCTCAGGAATTTGTGAAGGAAATCTTCTTGAAGCGGGCGTGCACTACTGGGGAGGCATCAGATTCTGTCATCCCCGAGCAGGAGGTTCTTGGAGACGTAGATCCCTCAAGTGCCATGCCTCCTATTCCCCCAAGAGGAGGCAAGTCCAAAGCGGGTAGCACTGAATCTGTCCGAGGGGGTGATCGGAGGCAGTGACCTCCCTCTCCTACTGCCTTCCACCGACCACCGATGGGCTCTGGTGTACCACCGACCTTTACTTCTACTAGGCTCGGTGTGTCTCAGTGTAACGTTGGTGCTATTTTCTCTCTTAACCAGTCGGTGCATTTCATATGTGATAATGCCAAGAATTTTTTAAAGTCTACTGATCCTGGTGCCACTGGGAAGATGACTAATGATGAGAGAATCCGCATTGCTACTATACAGTTTTACACGGTGAGTCTCGTCTTTTAGAATTTCTTATTGTCTATTTTCACTGTCATTGTTATATGTTATTTTATTTTATTAATCTCTTACTTTGGTGGATAGGCGATTGGTAACTTTTGCCATCAAGAAATTAGGCTGCTAGAACTCCATCATCAACTTGAGCATACCGAAGTTGAACTTATTCACAAGAAGGATCTGCTCAGCTGTACCCAAAGGGACCTTGGTGAGTCCCGTGAGGAGTTTACTTGCCTGAAGGCTCGGGTGGCTTCCTTGGAAAAGAAGGGTGTTACAGAGGCCAAAGCGGAGAAGTACAGGGAGAGGCTGAAGACCGCTCGGAAGTTGATTACTTGCCTCTAGAATGAACTCCCCGACCGTGCGATTAATCGTTTTGTGAATTCCTCCAAGTACATGAAGGCCATCAACGATGAATTTCAGCGGGGTTTGCTTGACACACAGTATTTGGTCTTGAAAGTTGATCCGAACTTCGATTTCAAGAAGTTTGAGGAGGTCAAGGTTGTCAAGTGGGGCACGGGTGAGGCCGCTGAGAAGGTTAATACTCCCGAGGAGAAGAGGATTCCCTACTTATGGCTGACATCGAGCTTTCTGGAGAGGAGGTTGAAGAAGTAGATAGTGGCAGCGAGTAGCATCACATCGTGTTTCTGCTTTTGCTTTTATTGTGACTGTTTAGAACTCATGGTACAATATTTGTTAGTTTTGTCTTTTTTGTGATTTTGTTGGTTAATCTCGGGTTCTATTCGCACATGTACTTTGACTTTGTCATTTAATTTCAAGTATTTGATTTCGAGCATTTGATCGATTGTAATTCGGTAATTGACTTGTGATTTAAGTTGCGCATTTTTCTCGCATTCTTTTTACAACCATCTATGTTCGGTGGTAGCACCATGGTTATGACAAAACGAAATGAAAAACTTGTCTGTCTGCGTTCGGTGGTCCCACAAGACTTTCTGATTGCTATGATCGGTATTGGTCCCGTAGGACTTCCCGATTGTTTCGATCGTTGTTGGTCCCATAGGACTTCCTGTAACACCCCCTGACCCAATTCACTCAGACCGAATCAGGGAGCGCTACCATATACTAAAATCTCTGGTTTACTTTTATAAAACTACAACTTAAAATTTTATTAAACCTTTTGAAAATGGTCCGAATAAATTTCTGAAAATTTTGCCAGAGTTCCCTCTGTTTTTCTAACTTTCCAAAACATTTTTTCAATAAAATCATAATATATCAAAATTTTACACTTCAATTTCATTTTAATAATTTTGTGCACCCTTCCAAATTTAGGGCGACTTTCCAAACATTTCATATATACTATTTAATCAAAATTAATTCAAAAGTGATAAAATTCATAATTTCGCAAAACATAAACATTTATAGAAAATATGTAAAAACAACACAACTTTTACAAATATTTACAAAATTCTTCTGTATATGCATGCTAATAAAAAACATATAAATGGAACATAAAAAAAAACTACCCAAAAGCTCAGGAATGATGTGACTCTGGTCTTTGTTCCTGCAGATTCAACTCTTCACTTCTTTTTCAACTCTGGAATCTTCTTTACCTATTCGCGATAAAAATCAACGCTTTAAGCATATTGCTTAGTGGGTGTACACAAAACTGAATTTTTTTTTACAAATATACTATAATAACCTTTTAATCGATTAATCAGAAATATAGATAACAAATAAATGTTCAAATATGGGTATCAATTCAAATCATACCAAAATAAAAATCATATCAATCTCAAATGTTTTCATATCATATTTCAATTTTTATTTCGGCTCCTGATGCACATAACATATATTACAGGACTGGATTACGGGTTGTTCAACACTGGAACCCAACGGGGACTGCTCGCTGAATTATATACAGTCGGGTCTCCCATTTTAGCATGAAATGGTATCCCTATACATGTATCATTTCCGACATCGGACCCTATGGGGACTGCCTGAAGGAAATGTCTTCACTCTAGGACCTTCCACAATGGTGGCTACACATAATCCAAATAGTGGTATTATAATCATCAAAATCTCATAAATCTCAATGCAGTACTGCTACTAAATGAATTCAATTAACATGTCAATCTCCTATATCCATATCTATGTCCATATATATCAGAGTCATTTCATAATATGATTTCTCAAATTCAATATCAACTCATTTCTTTTCATTCAGAACAATCAAATTCAACTTTCAATTAATCCAAATCGATATACATATTTACGAAATCCAAATTTCATCAATATTCATATAAAGGAAATAAACCAAATCACACTCAATATATTTCTGAAACCAATAATTACATCAAATCAATTTAAAATTATATTCGAATATATTTCGTAAATCCATATTAAATCAAAATGCCCAAAAATTATTATTTTTTATACATTTCACAAAACAATATATTACAAATCACTTTCAATTATATTTCACATCTCAATAATAAAATTATAACATATTACAATTAATTCGTAATATTATTCACAATCAATATTTCGGATATAAACTATATTTCGAAAATATGTAATTCAAATCAATCCAAAATCAATTTCAAACTATAAATTCTAATCAATATAATTCAAATAATTTAAAATTAATAAAATTCGATTATTTCGAAATATTCTGGAAAAATTAAAACTAATGTACACCGAACCTGGACAATTTCCCAACACTTTTCTTTTCTTCTTTCTCTTCCTTTCTTCTTTCTCTTCTTCTCCTTCTTCTTCCTCTTCTTCCCTTTTTTTTCTCTCTCTCTTTTCTATTCAATTTGTTTTGCTTTTTGTGTTTCAAAAGTTTGACTTGCAATTATGTTAGTGGGTTCTCCACTAACATCCACTAACATATATATATATATATATATATATATATAAATATCAATATCTCAACAATTGCAACTTGCTCCCTTGACATTTTAATATTCTAAAATGACACAAATTTACAATTAATCGCATGTGATTTACCAATCATTTATTAATTATCAAACTAACCCACCAATCACATTCCATCTCAATAATATTCCAAAAATATTCTATACTTATCCAATCACCAAATTGACTTCACCAATATTCAATTGAACCCATTATTATTCAAATGCGCCATGAAAATAATATTTCTAATGGGAGTTAAATCGATTAAAATCACTATTCATTTATACACTATACATCGAATATATATATATATATATATATATATATATATATATATTCCACCAATTTAAATCACATACTTAACTATTGCATGCTTAATAATAATTAATAATAATACTTTTCAAAATTACGAAAAATTAGGGGCGTTACAATTCTTCCCCTCTTAAGAAATTTCGTTCTCGAAATTTACCTTATTCAAACAATTGTGGATATTGTAGTAGCCAAAATCTGTCAGGCCTAAAATGCAAGCAAAGATTCGGTCCAGAAGCCCAAAGTATATCACAAGATCAGGCCTAGAAATCAAAAATGGTCAAACTACTTGGCCTAATCATGTTAGTCAAAATAATGGTCATGGACCTATTGTCTTGGTCGCATGACGACCCGGCTATAGTTACTACGCGATAATCCAAATAAAGGCAATCACGTGAAACCATGATGAACACACCTAGAGAACCTTCATGTCGTACGACACTCACTCAACACCCCACACTTCGATCCAAGTAGCAATAAGGAATTAACTCCACAACGTCGTATGACATTGTATCATCCTTATCTCGGGTCAACATTTAGTAGACATGTCGCACGACATATAAATCGTAATTGTCCCGGGACAATTATGTTGTACAATATGGAATCTCTTTGGTTCTGTGGGAGAGCAAATCATGATCTACTTTAATAAAGACGGTCTCATAAAACCATAATTAAAATCTAAACGGTTAAGTTAAAGAAAGCATCTTCCTTGATTGGAGGCAACATAGGAAGCAATGACGAAATCTCTCAACGGGAAAAAAAAAACATCATCCCCCTATAAATGAAAGATAGTTCCCCAAAGAGAGGGGGACGAAAAAACTCATATCCAAAAACCATCAATATTCAGACAACATTCTCCGGCCATTGTTCATTGTCTCCGACCACCTTCCGATTGTATCCCGATTAGCCGACCTCACATCTCCTTCAATCAAGAAGATCTCAATCACCAAGTGAACATGAAGTATTACTCACTCATCTCAACTTATAACCATTACATACTTATTAGCATTCGCTAACTTGACCGTCAGAGTGACTTTGGCCGGCACCACCCCAGTGTCCCAGACGTCCTGTGGGTCACGTGCGTTCTATCTTTTCAGGTTGTAGTGCCCCGTGTCCCCGAGCGATTTTTGAGGACTATAGATATTGCTATCTCATTATTTCTTCGCTTTCCCAAGTAGTCTCTTCCACATTATGATTTCTCTAGAGAACGTTCAGTAGCGGTACTTTCTTATTTCAGAATTCTTTTATTTCTTTGTCTAACACTTGCACTGGTTCCTCTGTATATGTTAGATCAGGCTATATCTCAATGGCTTCAGTCTGGACTCTGTGAGAAAGATCTAATCTGTATCTCCTCAGCATAGATACATGAAATACATTATGTATCTTTTTCGATTCAGGCGATAAAACTAGTCTATAGGCTACTGGTCTCACACGATCAATGATTTCGTATGGACCAATAAACCTAGGACTTAACTTCCTTTTTTTTTTTTTTTTTTTTTTTTCCGAATCTCAATACTTTCTTCTATGGAGATTCTTTCAGGAATACTTTGTCTCTGACCTCATATTTAATGTCTTTTCTTTTCAAATCTGCATATGATTTCTGACGATCTGATGCAACTTTCAGTCTTTACTTGATAATCTTTACCTTTTCTTCAGTCTGTCGGATCAAATCTGGTTCTACCAATAGACATGGCCCCAATTCGGTTCGAACCGGCGATTTTGAATTGGAACCTTAGGTTCGGGTTCAAAATCGGTTCCGGAACCGGGACAGCCAATCCCGATTCCGATTGCCCTTAAAAAAAATCGGAACCACCGATTAGGAACCAGCGGTTCACGGAACCTCCCGGTTTGGACGGTTCCGATTCGGTTACGGTTTTTTTTTTTTTTTTTTTTTTAAAAAATAAAATTTAACTTTTTAAAAATTTTGATCGTTGGCCACACTGTGGCCAACGGCCTTCTGCTGCCAGCTGGCAGTAATCAGAACGTTGAGAAGGAGCTGTTGTTCAACGGGTTATTCCTGAAAAATTACCAAAAGGACCCCTAAAAAATTATAATTTAACCCCCTAAATTTTTAAAAATATTAATTTTTTTCTCAATCCAAAAAACTATATAAACCCCATCAATTCTCCAATTCATTCACACAAATTCTCTCATTCTCTCAATATTTCTCTCATCTCTAATTCTCTCAATCGTTTTCTAATTCTCTCATTCTCTCAATCTTGCTATTGTTTTTCACTATTGCAATTGTTTTCATTATTTGTTTAAACACTTTATTTTATAAATTTATAATGGCATCACCCTTAAGACCATCTATTTCCGGAGGTCAAAAATCTATTTTTGGAGGCCGAAGGTCCGTTTCCAACAGAAACGCTGAGCAAAATGAGCAGGTACCGGATTTAAATGTTCAAGAAGTGCAAAGTCGCCCTTTCCCAGAATACAACAACGATCGAAATTTTACTGAATACCGGCAAGAAAGAGAATTTGAGGAGGTAATTTTTGGTAATGAAACTCCTTTTAATTTTAATCCTGATTATTCTCATCTCTTTTCTGGCAATGGTCCCTCCTCTGCTCCAACCCTCCCAATTCCAAGTGAAACCGTACAAATGCTGCAGGTGCAGCCAGATTTGTCAAAGTACAAATCTGAACTTTTTAAAGTTTATATGAAGAGGGTGGAGAATGATGGGTTAGTTATAGTGGTTTGTAACTATTGTTCCAAAGATTTTAAATGGAACAAATCCGGAGGGTACGGGACGTATTAGAAGCATATCAACAGCAAGCATCCAGCCGAAGCTCACCATCCATCAGCGAGGACAACACCAAATTTCAAGATACACATCCCCTAATCATCCTTTATTTAAATATACTGATCAAAATAATAGGGACCAATTAGCGAGAATGGTAGCGACCGAACATCTCCCCTTTAGTTTTGGGAAAAAAACTGGTTTTTTAAAATATTGTCATAATGCTTTAAATCCCTTTGCATGTAGAGTACCTAGGACTACATTAAAACGTACTATGTGTGATATTTATAAAAAAGAAAAAAAAGCTATAATAAAATATTTTCAAAATTATATGGGTCGTGTGTCTGTTTGTACCGATATTTGGAGTGATCATTGACAAAAATATTCATACTTAGGACTCACTTGCCATTTCGTTGACTAATCATGGGATTTGCAAAAACAAATATTGGCATTTAGAGTTTTTGACAACACCCATACTGCTGACAATATTTATAAATTAATGAAAATTATTTTTGAAGAATATTGTATTGAGAGTAAAATTTTTACAATTGGTTTTGATAATGCTGCAAATAATACTGCCGCCGTTCCGCAATTAATTCAATTGTGTCAACCCTATTTTGGTGGCAGATTTTTTCATCAAAGATGTGTTTGCTATGTTTTAAATATATGTGTACAACATGACTTGTAAACACTACATGAGTGGATTACACCAATTAGGGATGCTCTATACTATTTGTGGAAATATCCTAGCACTATGAAATAATGGGCTAAGTATTGTAAAGCTAACAGGAAACATTCAATTAAGTTTTCCCGTGATGTTCCAACTCGTTGGAACTCCACATATAAGTTGCTTTGTGAAAGCTACGAGTATAGAAAATTATTAGTTAGATTTATGCAGCATAATGCTAATACCATTAATTTATATGAACATCAATGGGATGTTTGTACAAAAATTTGCATGCTTTTAAAAGTTTTTCATGATGCAACACATTCTTTATCCGGTATATATTATCCAACTTCACATTTATTTTTATTTGAAGCCCTTAATATTGTAGGTGCACTTAATGAATGTGCACAAATAAATGAATTAGTTCTGTGTGTTTATGCAATGCGAGAAAGATGGATAAACTATTATAGGGACATTCCTATAATTTATATTGTTGCATCAGTTTTTGACCCTAGGAATAAATTAAATAGTTTATATGAATTTTTTACACTTTATTACCAATCTCTAGGGATAATGGACATAGATATTAGTGGTTTATATAATAATGTTAGGAATTTATTTTATTCAATATATGACGAATATCGTTCTGTTTACGGTCCCTCGCTGAACATTATTGTTCAACAACTGGAACCAAGTGGAAGCGGTAGTACTAGTCATTTGCGCTTTCCCTCCACATTAAGGAAGTTAGGGGCAAGCGTGTTTACCAAAAAAGCAAGGACATCGGGGAGTTCGTCTTCATCAACCTATGTTTCAGAGGTTGATGTATATATAAACACCTTATTTGAGCTTTTGGACACCCTAGACTTTAACATCCTACAGTGGTGGAGGGAGCACGAAACTAACTTTCCAATTTTGGCCATCATTGCTAAACAAATTTTTGGAACCCCTATCTCGACCGTCGCCGTTGAACAGGAATTTAGTGCAGGTGGCAATGTTCTGGACGAGTGACGAGCATTGCTCAGTCTTGACTCAATACAGATCCAGGTCTGTGTTGACGACTGGATCAAGGCTACATACTAGCAGCAGGAATTGGATCTAGTGTCCGACGACAATGACTTCTTATACACCAACAAGGATACAACGGCAACCGAAGGAACAAGCGACGATTGATCATATCCGAAACATAACAGGTAAAAGAACTACATGCGCTTTGATTCCTCCTAGAGGATACGTGGGCAACTTAATTGAGGTAAAATTAACTGCAAGCTCTAATTTTTTATTTATTTATTTAATTTTATAGTTTTATGATATTATCATAATTTTATTTCAATTTTATCGTTATTTTTTTGCAATCGAGTACCCAGTTTATATATATATATATATATATATTATTATCGTTATTTATATATTTAATTCTTTTATTAATTTATTTTTAATTTTTAATTTTTTAATTTTTTTTATTTTTGCCGGTTCCCCTCCTGCAAAATCGTCGGTTCCCCTCGGGGAGGAACCAAAATCGTCGGTTCCCCTCCGGTTCCAACCAGAACCGAGACCGGGACCTTCTCGGTCCCAGTTTCGATTGTAGAAAAATTAGAACCGGAACCGCCGGTTCGGTTCCAGTGGCCATCACTACCTACCAACCTGTCTTCACCTAACTCTGTCCAGCACAATGGTGTTCTACATTTCCTTCCGTACAGTGCTTCATACGGTGCCATCTCTATGCTATAACTGTTGTTGTAAGCAAATTCAATCAATGGGAGATGATCAACCCAACTCCCTTTAAAATCAACTATACAACTCCGGAGCATATCTTCTAGCACATTTATTACACGCTCTGATTGCCCATCTGTCTGTGGATGGAAGGTTGTACTGAAGCTTAATCGTGTGCCCAAAGTTTCTTGAAATTTCTTCCAGAATTTGGATGTAAACTTCGGATCTCTGTCTGAAATTATAGAAGCAGGCACTCCATGCAATCGGACTATTTCTTTAATGTACAGCTCTACTAATCTGTCCAGTGAATAATCTGTTCTAACAGGTAAGAAATGTGCCGATTTAGTCAATCGATCCATAATTACCCAAATTGTATCCTGTTTACTCCGTGTGAGGGGTAATCCTGTGATAAAATCTATGGTAATGCGGTCCCACTTCCATTCAGGTATGGATATCGGCTGTAGTAAACCTGATGGAAGCTGGTGTTCCGCTTTTACGTGCTGACACGTCATACATCTATTCACAAAGTCGACTACATCTTTCTTTATACCAAACCACCAATACTGAGTTCTCAGATCTCTATACATTTTCATGCTACCAGGGTGCATCGAATATGGACTATTGTGCGCCTCTGTCAAAATTGCCCTCTTCAACTCTTCATCATCCGAAACATAAATTCTATCCTTGAAATATAAAGTACCATTATCCCTGATTGCAAAATCAGTCTTCTTCCCATCTTGGACTTGTCCACTAATGGCTAAAAGCTTCTCTTCATGTTTCTGCTGAATCAGATTCGGTTTGAGTTTCAATTCAGCTAGAATAGCATTATCTAGTGTCAATCTCAAATGAGCATTCATAGCTCTCAATGCGAATAAAGATTTTCTACTAAGAGCATCAACAACAACATTTACTTTCCCTGGATGGTAGTCAATAACACAATCGTAATCTTTAATTAACTTCATCCATCTTTTGTCTCAAATTGAGTTTTTTTTAGTAGGCAGATACTTGAGACTCTTGTGATCAGTATAAATGTCGCATTTCTCTCTATATAGGTAATTCCTCTATATTTTCAAAGCAAACACTATGGCTACAAGTTCCAGATCATGTGTCGGATAATTCTTATTATGAGTTTTCAACTGTCTGGAAGCATAAACAACCACCTTTCCTTCCTGCATCAGTACAAAACCCAGGCCATTATATGAGGCATTACTATAAATCACAAAGTCTTTACCATATACTGGCTGTGGAAAGACTGGAGCCTCAACTAACAGCGCCTTCAGTCTGTCAAAAGTTGCCTGGCACTTCTCATTCCACTCGAATTTAACATTCTTGTAGAGTAGTTTAGTCAACGGACTTGCTATGGATGAAAATCCCTTCACAAACCGTCTATAATAACCGGCTAAGCCTAGAAAACTTCTGATTTCTGCAACATTCTTTGGAGGCTTCCATTTCATGATTGCTTCAATTTTCTTGGGATCTACTTTAATACCATCTGTTGATACTACATGTCCCAGAAATACAATTTTATTCAGCCAGAATTCACATTTGCTGAGTTTAACATATAACTTCTTTTCTCTCAAAATTTGTAGCACAATCCGGAGATGTCGATCATGTTCTGCTGCTAACTGAGAATACACCAGAATATCATCAATGAATGCCACCACAAATTAATCTAGATACGGACGGAAGATACAGTTCATCAGATCCATAAAGATTGCGAGTGCATTCGTTAGCCCAAATGGCATCACCACGAATTCATAGTGTCCGTACCGTGTCCGGAAAGCTGTTGTCGGAATATCAGAGTCTTTCACCCTTAACTGATGATACCGTGATCTGAGATCTATCTTTGAGAAAACACTAGCTCCTCTCAACTGATCAAATAAATCATCGATCCTAGGCAACGAATATTTATTCTTAATTGTGAGCTTATTCAATTGACTGTAATCGATATACAATCTCATCGACCCATCTTTCTTCTTCACAAACAATACGGATGCTCCCCACGAAGAAATACTAGGTCGTATGAACCCCTTGTCTAGCAATTTCTGCAGCTGTATTTTTAATTCTTTCAGTTCTGCAGGTGTCATTCTGTAAGGAGCAATTGACACTGGGGAAGTATCTGGTATCACATCAATCACAAATTCAACCTCTCTCTCCTATGGTAAACCAGGAAGTTCCTTTGGAAAATCACATACGGTGGGTATATTCTGAAGATTAGAAGTAACCCTTCGGAAATCAACCACCTGTGCCAAATAAGCTTTACACCCTTTTTGATTAGTTTTCTAGCAATAGTGGCTGAAATAACATTAGAGAGATAATCCCTCCTTTCACCCACCATCATCACTTCTGTTCCATTGGCTGTTTTAAGTGTTACTCGCTTCAGACTGCAGTCAATCACAACCAGGTATCTGGATAACCAATCCATGCCCAGAATCACATCAAATTCATAGAATGGTAATTTCATTAAATTACTCGAAAATTTATATCCCTGAATCCTGATAGGACAATCTCTGTATATTTTGTTCATAGTTACACTATGGCCTAACGGATTTCTGACTACTACTTCATACTCAATAGGTTTTGTTTTCAAATTTCTTTGTTTCAGTATGGCATCACAAATATAGAAATGAGTGGATCCTGGATCTATTAATGCAATTGCAGTAGTATTGAAAATGGAAATAATACCAGCAATTACATCAGATGCATCACTGTCTTCTAGAGCCCTGATAGCATAGGCTCGTGCCAGGGTACGAGTATCCTGTCTCGCCGCTGATTCTGGTACCCCCTCTGTGACTACTCGCCTCAGTCCCTGCTTGGCTAGGTCTCCACCCTCTAGAAACAGTGGGAGTAGGTCTCTCTGATTGCTGAACATGTGTAGTCTGGCCTTTCGGGTAATCTCTATAAAAGTGGTCACGGGACCCAAATCTGGTACAAGCTCCTGTGACCCTTCAGCATTCCCCTAGATGTCTCTTTCCGTAATGTATACATGGTGCTGGGGTTGGCCCCCTAGCTGTACTCCCAGGGGTACTGGCTGTTAATACTAATCTGGTAAAATCCACCATTTCGAATGTTGCGACCTGGAGACGAATATAATCATTTAGCCCATCTTCAAATCTCCTACATTTGTTCTCCTCTATAGTCACCATCTCACTGGCATACTTACTCAACCAGATAAATTCTCGTTCATACTCTGTGACGGTCATCTGCCTTTACTTCAGGTTAACAAACTCTCTTTTCATGTTATCAATATATATACGGCCAACATATTTTCTCCTAAACTCTCTCTGGAAAAACTCCCAAGTTATTTCCTCAGGCCGTACTGTCTGAGCAATAGATGTCCACCACTGGTAAGCGTCCTTCTATAACAATGAAACTGCACACTTAAGGCTCTCCTCTGGCGTGCAATGTAACTGCTGTAATATTTTCTCAGTCCGCTCAAGCCAGTACTCTACAGCGGATGCATCCTCATCTTTCCTTCCATGGAAATTTGTAGGTCTATATTTGGCCAACCTCTCAATTGCTGACCTCCGTGGCGCTGTTCTTGCCACATTCTGAAAGAACTTCGCTATCTGTTGCATATTCACTGGATGACCCTGAATCTCTGGTCCAACCATCCTCGAACTCACTGATTCACCCGATGCTCCCCCAACTACACTAGCAGGACTACCGGGTCTACCTCTATTTCCACTTCCAGAAGGTTCCATTTCTTTCTTTATCCTATACAAGACAGAAGAGGAATTCTGCAGATTAGAGTCACATCCTCCTATTTTTCTTTTTTACAATGCATGCATATACAAAATATGTTTTTCAGGTCTATAAACGCCTAAACCATTGCTCTGATACCAAAAATTGTAATACCCCCTGACCCAATTCACTCAGACCGAATCAGGGAGCGCTACCATATACTAAAATCTCTGCTTTACTTTTATAAAACTGCAACTTAAAATTTTATTAAACCTTTTGAAAATGGTCCGAATAAATTTTTGAAAATTTTGCTAGAGTTCTCTCTGTTTTTCTAACTTTCCAAAACATGTTTTCAATAAAATCATAATATATCAAAATTCTACACTTCAATTTCATTTTAATAATTTTGTGCACCCTTCTAAATTTAGGGCGACTTTCCAAACATTTCATATATACTATTTAATCAAAATTAATTCAAAAGTGATAAAATTCATAATTTCGCAAAACATAATGGAACATAAAAAAAAACTACCCAAAAGCTCAGGAATGATGTGACTCTGGTCTTTGTTCCTACAGATTCAACTCTTCACTTCTTTTTCAACTCTGGAATCTTCTTTACCTACACGCGATAAAAATCAACGCGCTAAGCATATTGCTTAGTGGGTATACACAAAACAGAATTTTTTTACAAATATACTATAATAATATTTTAATCGATTAATCAGAAATATAGATAACAAATAAATGTTTAAATATGGGGCTCAATTCAAATCATACCAAAATAAAAATCATATCAATCTCAAATGTTTTCATATCATATTTCAATTTCTATTTCGGCTCCTGATACATATAACATATATTACAAGACTGGATTACAGGTTGTTCAGCACTGGAACCCAACGGGGACTGCTCGTTGAATTATATACAATCGGGTTTCCCATTTTAGCATGAAATGGTATCCCTATATAGGTATCATTTGCGACATCGAACCCTACGGGGACTGCCTAAAGAAAATGTCTTCACTCTAGGACCGTCCATAACGGTGGCTGAACATAATCCAAATAGTGGTATCATAATTATCAAAATCTTATAAATCTCAATGCAGTACTGCTAAATGAACCCAATTGACATGTCAATCTTTTATATCCATATCTACGTTCATATATATCCGAGTCATTTCATAATATGATTTCTCAAATTCAATATCAACTCATTTCTTTTCATTCAGAACTATCAAATTCAACTTTCAATTAATCCAAATCGATATATATATATATATATATATATATATATATATATATATATATATATATTTACGAAATCCAAATTTCATCAATATTCATATATAGGAAATATACCAAATCATATTCAAATATATTTCTGAAACTAATAATTGCATCAAATCAATTCAAAATCATATTCGAATATATTTCGTAAATCCATATTAAATCAAAATGCCCCAAAATCATTTTTTTTATACATTTCACAAAACAATATATTCCAAATCACTTTCAATTATATTTCACATCTCAATAATAAAATCATAACATATTAAAATTAATTCGTAATATTATTCACAATCAATATTTCGGATATAAACTATATTTTGAAAATACGTAATTTAAATCAATCCAAAATCAATTTCAAACTATAAATTCTAATCAATATAATTCAAATAATTCAAAATTAATAAAATTCGATTATTCCGAAATATTCTGAAAAAATTAAAACTAGTATACACCGAACCTGGACAATTTCCCAACACTTTTTTTTTCCTCTTTCTCTTCCTTTCTTCTTTCTCTTCTTCTCCTTCTTCTTCCTCTTCTCTTCTTCCCTTTTTTCTCTCTCTCTTTTCTATTCAATTTGTTTTTTAAATTTATTTTATTTTTTGTGTTTCAAAAGTTTAACTTGCAATTATGTTAGTAGGTTCCCCACCAACATTCACTAACATATATATATATATATATATATATATATATATTATATAAATATCTCAACAATTGCAACTTGCTCCCTTGACATTTCAATATCCTAAAATGATACAAATTTACAATTAATCGCATGTGATTTACCAATTATCTATTAATTATCAAACTAACCCACCAATCACATTCCATCTCAATAATATTCCAAAAATATTCTACACTTATCCAATCACCAAATTGACTTTACCAATATTCAATTGGACCCATTATTATTCAAATGCACCATGAAAATAATATTTCTAATGGGAGTTAAATCAATTAAAATCACTATTCGTTTATATACTATAGATCGAATATATATACTTTCCACCAATTTAAATCACATACTTAACTATTGCATGCTTAATAATAATTAATAATAATACTTTTCATAATTACGAAAAATTAGGAGCGTTACAATTTTTCTCCTTTTAAGAAATTTCGTCCTCGAAATTTACCTTATTTAAACAATTGTGGATATTGCTGTCTCATTATTTCTTTACTTTCCCAAGTAGCCTCTTCCACATTATGATTTCCCAAGTAGGTCCTATTTCTCACGATTGACACCACTTGGTATGGCCCTTCCCAACTATCCCCAAGAGTTCCTTCCGCATTATTCTTTGTGCTTAGGATCACCTTCTTCAGCATTAACTCTCCTGGCTGAAATTTTCTGACTCGTGCCTTTGAGTTGTAGTATTTGGCCACTCTTTGTTGGAGTGCCGCAATCCTAAGACTCGCTTCATCTCGCCTGCTTTCCAGCTCATCCAAGGCGGCCCGGAGGTCAACTTCATTGTCGATGGGGGAATATATCCACTCTTCCGGTTTTTTGGGTTGTCTCGATGGGCAGAACTGCTTCAGTTCGAAAGGCCAGTGAGAAGGTACTCTCTCCAGTCGCGAAATAGGGTGTGGTTCTTATTGCCTGCAGTACCTCCGGGAGCTTTTCGACCCAGCCCCCTTTCTTAGATTCTAACTTGTATCTTAGCAAGTGCTTGATCACCTTGTTCGCTGTTTCTACCTGTCCATTGGTCTGTGGATGTTCGGGGGATGCAAATTTGAGGTTGATGCCGCTTTGTGGGCAAAATGCTCGGAAGTTTTGATTATTAAACTGTGTTCCATGGTCGGTCATTATAACTTCCGAAACCCCAAATCGGTATAGTATGACCTTCTTTACGAATTTCGTGGCCTTACTCTTCGTGATTCGTACCAAGGCCTCCGCCTCTACCCACTTGGTAAAATAATCGATCGCGACAATCACATATTTCTTCTGCAAGGATCTTATTAGCAGAGGCCACTATTATGTCGATCCCCCATCGGGCAAATAGCTATGGACTTGCCATCGGCGTCATCTCCTCTAAAGGCAGTTTGGGTACGTTGGCCATCCTCTGACATCTATCATACTTTAACGCGAAGTTCCTTGCCTCCCTGAACATGGTAGGCCAATAATACCCTTAGCGGAGGACCCGGTGTCCCAGGGTCCTTCCTCTCGAATGGCTTCCATATACTCCCCCGTGGATCTCTTGAAAGACCTTTTCAGTGTCGAAGGTCCCCAAGCACCTCATGAGAGGGTGCGAATAACTCCTCTTGTAAAGCACATCATCATAGACCACATATCTCGGGATAGCCCGTGCAATTCTCCTCGCCTGCAATCTATCGATAGAGAGCTGTCCGTCTCGAAGGAATTGGATCATTGGTTGCATCCATGATCCCTCATTCGTATTCCGTTCAGCAGTTAAGGTTTCTTCTTAAACTTCTACACTTGGATTGGGAAACTTTGTTATCGTTATCGTCCGAGGGAATTTAGCTTCGATAGTGGAAGCCAATTTTGCCAAAGCATCTGCTTGGGAGTTCTTTTCTCTTGATATTCTTGTGAGCTTGCACTCCCAAAATATTTTGCTCAATGCCTTTATCATATTCAGGTAGAGCATCATTGTTGTGTCTTTCGCCTGATAATCGTTGTTAACTTGATTCACGATGAGCTATGAGTCACTAAATATGAACATAACCTTAACTTTCAACACTATAACGAGCCAGAGGCCTTGGACTAGAGCTTCATACTTTGCTATTTTGTTGGTAGCCCGAAATCCAAAACGGAGGGCCAATAGGGCTACCGTACCATTTGAGGATTGTATTATGATCCCTGCTCTACTTCCATACCGATTGGAGGATCCATCTACAAAGAGTTTCCAAGACTCTTCTTTTGATCGATCAATGCTGAGTGCATCTCCGTGGGTACTTTCTAATAAGAAGTCGGCTAATGCCTGACCCTTGATCGCATTTCTCAGTTTATAAGTAAGATCGAACTCGTTCAGCTCAACAAACCACTTGATCATCCGGCGTGATGCCTCTAGCTTCTGCATCACCTGTCTGAGGGGTTAATTTGTTAAGACGGTGATCGGATGTGCTTGGAAGTAAGGTCGGAGTCTCCTCGTCGAGACTATCAATCCTAGCAGTATTTTTTCTACCTTCATGTACTTAGTATCTGGGTTTGTCAAGGCTTTGCTCACATAGTATACAGCTCTCTGGGTTCCATCATCCTCCCGAATCAGGGTTGAACTTACCGCCACCATGCTGATAGCCAAGTACAAGTACAAAGTTTCCCCCGTCTAGGGCTTTGACAACATCGGTGGCTTTGCTAAATACGACTTCAATTCCTTGAAGGCGTTCTCACACTCTAGAGTCCATTGACTTGAACATTTTTTCTTTAAAGCCTTAAAGAATGGTAGGCAACGATCCGTAAGGCGTGAGATAAATCTCGCAAGAGAGACAATGCGTCCTGTGAGCACTTGAATTTCCTTTGTTATCCTAAGGCTTCGCAACTCTTAGATCGCCTTTATCTTATCTGGGTTTATATCGATTCTGCGGTGGTGAACCATGAAGCCAAGGAATTTTCTTGAAGATACTCCGAAGGCGCACTTATTTGGGTTTAGTTTTATATTGTATCTTCGAAGTGTCTTGAATGTTTCTTCAAGACCTGCTCGGTGGTCACTAGACCTCAAGGACTTGGTCAACATGTCATCAATATACACTTCCATCTTCCTTCCGATCTGACCTTCGAACATGCGATTCACCAACCTCTGGTATATTGCTCCCACGTTCTTTAGACTGAAAGGCATCACTTTATAACAGTACATTCCCTTATCAGTGACAAAGACCGTTTTGTCCTCATCAACTTCAAACATTTTCACTTGATTGTACCCCTAGTAGGCATCCATGAAACTTAGGAGTTGGTGCCCGGTAGTGGAATCCACCAACTGATCTATCCTTGGTAGTGGGAAGCAATCCTTTGGATAACTTTGTTTAAATCATTGAAGTCTACGCATATCTTCCATCGATTATCTTTCTTTCTTACTAAGACTACATTGGACATCCACTGATTATACTCTAGGGGTCTGATAAATCTAGCATCTAATAATTTTTTGACCTCCACCTCTATGGCATGATATCTTTCTGCATTGAACGAATTTCTTTTCTAACATACGGGTTTGAAGTCTGATCTAACGTTGAGCTTGTGAACCCTTACACTGGGGTATATCCCTAGCATGTCTTGATGGCTCTATGCAAAGATGTGTTGGGATTTATGCCCTAAAACTTGTAATTGAAAATGGTTAAAGACTTGATAAGAATTATTCAGATTATCATTGAAGTTTATAAATCTTTTATATTCAGTAATACATTTGTATTGTGCAAGAACATCCTAGATTGCAAGATGTAATCTCAGAATGAGTATATGATGGTCATATACAGAGAGGATTCATTTTGAGACATGCAATCCAAAGAGTCCATAGAGAGCGAACAAAGCTGGGTACTTTGTTTGTGATTGATCAACTGCTGCTGTCCTTTCTATAAAATACGGTGGTCTTATCCTAGACTGCTCATGTAGTTGACATAAAAATGGAGACACCTTATATGATGAAATCATATAGGACTGGGACACGATTTATATGAATCTCTTATCAAGATCCGTTAGTAGATGAGATTCATATATAATCGATAAACGACGACTATTTATAGGTGATCTTAATCCTGAGTGTCTTATTGACTCCTTCTAGTTGGATCGTGGCTTTTGATTTACCATGAATGGGGTTGATGTGAATCTAGACCAATACCTTCATATCTTGGAGTTGCGGTTTGGCTTGTGGCTGGGAAGGTTTGAATACAATAGTGGAATCCACTCCTTCTTGATTGAAGTAGATGAGTACTTACCTTAAGGGTTGATTCAGGACTTGAACGATTATGAGCGCTCTCCTTCTTTCGTGAGGAAGACAGGATTTAATTGTTCATTAGAGAATCAATGGTACTTAAAAAAAAAGATATTTCTAGAGGGGTATAGCGGACTTTATGACCCAGCTCTAGTTATGAACTATTTGTGGAGGATCACACTATATGCAAGTAGCTTTATAAATGGACACTGAGACTTCAGATTGTATAAACACGTCTACAGTTCTGAGAGTGTAGCCTCGAGTTTTTAGTAGAATAACTCCAAGATTAATAATCGTGAAATATTAATTAAAGAGTTTTAATTAATATTACTAAGTATTATTGGAGCTCAAAACTGTGGGTCCATTAGGTCCCTTTGCTAACCCTTATGGTTGTTGGTAACGAGGGTCACGATAGATTAATTGGACGGTCCAATTAATAGCGTTACGAAAGTAATGCGATTTAAATAAAAGAGAATAATTAAATAATGTGATTATTTAATTAATTAATTATTTAATAAAATAATATAAATTATTAATTATTAATTATTAATTCTATTTATTAAATATGAGATCATGTGATTAAATAATGACTAGGATAAAATAATTAAATTATTTTAATAGTCCTAAAAGTCAAAGGTTAAAGTCTTTAGGAGATCACAAATAAAAAGGATTAGGAATTCTATTTTGACTTGGTCAAACTAAAATCCTAAATAGCTACTATATAAGTGTTATATAGTTAGGAAAAATTAACCTAACACACAAGTGGAAAAGAAAGAGAGTTCGGCCACTAAAGAGAGAAGAAAAGAGAAAAAAGTTTTTTCTGACTCTCCCCTTTTTTACAGGATTCGGCAGGCCCTAGGGAGATGAGATTCTTCGTCCGTTCTTTTTACGTGACCTCTATCTCTTACCGTAACGTGCTCACACACGCGTTGTCAGACCGCGAGTCATAGCTCGGAATATCTGGTGGTAGATCGAAGATTCAGAGAAAGAAAATCAAGAAAAAATTTTGTAGTTTCATGGAATCTTTTTCTGCGTACATACAGGAACTCGTTCCTGATTGAAAAATAGTTTTTAAATTAAAAAAAAAATTTGAAACCTAATTCCGCATGTTATACGATAAATCAAACGTTTTCTAAAACTCCCTTCAATTGGTATCAGAGACTTTGGTTCTAAGTTCATGTATATACGCAAAAGAAAAAGAAAAAGAAAAAAACTACATGTTTCTTGATTATTATTTTTCTTTTTGATTCTTGATCTTTGATATATTATTGTGTAGGCACAAATCTAGATTGTATGATTTGTTTTTATTATTATATAATTTGATTGTATAATTTTAAAAAGCGTAATTGGTCGTTAATTATATGGTGAATGGGTTATAGGATTTGTTTTGTTTTTGGGCCAATTGTTTATGGCAAAGTTTTTTTTATTTTGCTATAATTTTTATTGTTATTCTTGTAATTAATCTGCCCTACGAAGAGTTAAAGAAGCAGATGATGCGAAGAAGAAACGAAAAAAAACTGCACAACAGCAGCAGCGCGTGCCCAATGCGCGTGGGCTGCTGTCGCGTTTGCGCTAGGTCTGTTTTTTGTGTTTTGTGCGGATGATTTTTTGCTGATCTTTTTGGAAATATATTATCGAATATTTTTTGAAAAAAGTGCAAAAAATTGGAGCGGAAAACAATGGGCGAAACGACCCAAGAACTCGTGCGAGGCCGCGCGCACCTTGCGTGCGTGCAGCTACGCTGCTACTCTTTCGTATGCGTCAGGGTTGCTTAGGATTTCATCTTGACCTAGGGTGCATGTTAAGGTAACATGTGGACCTCTAGAAAAGATATTGACTTTTTACAAAAAATGAAGTTTGACTTGATTAGGAAAACGAAGACTAGAAGAATTCAACTCGAAGAAACACTCTTGAAGACCAAGGAATGCCTTGGGAATATAATTGTAATTAGAGTTGTTTAAGTTAGATAACTCATGTCACTCGGTCAATTACGTATGCTTTATTTATTTTCATGTGATGATTATATGGATATTAAAATATTGTTATACATATGAATGTCATCTAGATTAGGTATGCCTACACATGCATAAATAATATGTCATGCATAATTGTCATAATATATATATATATATATATATATATATATATATTTAATGAGATTAAAATAGAAAACAATTTCAGAAATTGCAATTGAATAATGGATTTAGTTTTTAGGTGTAAAAACTTGGTAATATCCATTAATTAATTAATCAACAGATTAAAGAGTTTAATTTAAAAAATTAGTTAGGTTCTTATCATTAATTATTATTAATTGGATTAATTACTTAATTAAAAAGAATCAAATAATGAGATTAGTTTTTAGGAGTAAAAACTTGGTAAATCTCATTAATGACTAATCAACCAATTAAAGAGTTTAATTAAAGTGATTGGTTAGATTCTTTGTATTAATTAAGTTTAATTAGATTAATTGCTTAATTAAAAATAATCAAATAATGAGATTAGTTTTTAGGAGTAAAAACTTGGTAAATCTCATATTAACTAATCTATATATTAAAATGTTTAATTAGATTAGTTATGTCCTTTTAATTGTTAGGTTTAATTTGATTAAACACTATAGACATAATTGGACCAAATAATGTGATTTAGTTTTAAATAATTAAAATTTGGTAATTTCACATATAATTTCTAGTTTATTTAATTAGTTTATGTAAATTAGAAATTGAATAATAAATTATATTTTAAAAGCTAAAATTGAATAATTTATTAAAACTAATAAAACTTAGATTTTATATTAGCCGTAGAATCTAAGTAAAGACTAGAAATATAGAGTTTTAGAAACTCTTAGTTTGTAGAAAACCCTAACTACCAATAGTGAGTGGGAGAGAGATATATGACATTATATCCCGTAGTCTCCTTTGTTAGTTCAACACCATGAGACTCGAGTGGCACTTTGTAACGGCTTTACTTTCGTCCTCCCTACGGAGGGTGTCCATAAGAGTCAATACCAATGTTGACTTCCTAATGGATAGGTTTTCAAAATGTATTTTGGGACTGACCTAGCCTACCTATGCACTCTTAAGTTAAGTTCATGAATTCTGAAACAGTAGGTCACGCTCATAAAGGACTTAATTAAGTTGTTAATTTATTGTCCTGACTAAATCAAAGCGATGGTTGGATAAAATGAGAATAAAGAGTTATTCTGATGTATTATCCGATTGAGAATGTCTTGATCTAACATGCAGGGATTTGACCTAGCCTACCTAGGCACTTACTTGTAGGATGTTGGATTATCGTGGCATAGCAACTAATTTTAGGGATTTGTTAGTTCATTAAAATTATGCTCATGCATCATGTTTAATTTTATGTTAAACATATAGCATGAAATGAATGTATGAATGAATGATATTAATTTAGATTTATGTCTTTAAATATCAACAATGTCTTCTACTTTATTTTCCTCGCAAACGAAATATTAACCGGTATAACTTTATTAAGTGGAACACAACATGAACGCATGACGAATTACCAAGGGTAAGACCGGCAAAGCAAATGTTGCTAAGCAATCTTCTTCTTGTTTCAAGAAGACGAAGAGGTCTACTAGTAAAGTAAAGGCTAAGCCCAAAATAAAGAGCACCACGACTGACTAAGCAAAAGGAAAAATGTTTCCATTGCAAAGAAGTTGGTCATTGGAAAAGGAATTGTAACATTCCTAATTTCAAATAAATATGAAAAGTATGGTTGAATTAATTTTGAGTATGTGGATATAATATTTATGATTTGAGGTGGACCAGATGGAGCGGTCCAGAAATACTGCATGAAAGAGAAGGAAAAAGTTGGCAGTGAGTACTGCAACCAATCACCGCGACCAGGGATCGCGATGAGCAGCTCGCGATGAAAATGGTGATTTTAGGCAGTGAGCACCGCGACTAGGGATTGCGATGAGCAGCTCGCGATGAAAATGTGAATTTTGGGCAGTGAGCAACGCGACCAACATCGCGACCAGGCACCACGATGGTTGATCGCGATGAAAGTGGTGAAATTACTCCAGTGAGTAACGCGACCAGGTGGCGCGACCACAGGTCTCGATGACCGAAATTTTATAAAAAAAATAAGCTGGCAGTAAAAGCTTCACAAAAAAGCAATCCAGAAAACAGAAAGAGAAAGAGAGAGAACGGGAAAGGAGAAAGAAAGAAAGAAAAAGAGAAAGAAAAGAGAGAGAAAGGAAAAGAGAGAAAGAAGAAGAAGAAGAAGAAGAAGAAGAGAAAAAGAAGAAGAGAAAAGGAAGAAGAAGAAAGGAAGAAAGAAAAGGAAAATATGAGGGAGAAAGAGAAAGGAAAAAGGAAATCCAGGAAAGAAAAGCTCGTAAAACTGGTATCCAAGTTGGTGTACACACAAATAGTTTTGATTGAATCTATTGTGAATAATTCTTGAAATTGATTTTTAAATTCTAGAAATGTAATTTATGTTGAGTTTAATGATTTTAATTTATGACTTATATTATGATTGCGTTCCGTTTTCTGTTATTTGATATGTTTTTGAAAATCTTGTTTTACAAATGTTGATGAATATTGATTTTGGATTGATTAAGAAAATTTTTGGTTATATGAAATTTATCTGAAGATTGAATAATTTGCAATATCTGTAAACTCTGAATTTTGATTTTATGGCCCTGATATATGTATAGAGGGAAATATGGATATAGGAGATTGACATGTCAATTGGGTACATTTAGCAGTACTGCACCGATATTCGTGATGATTATGATGATGATTCTACAGATGCCATTTCATTTGAAAAGGGAAACCGACTGTGAAATACGGATACCATTTCATTATAAAATGGGAAACCGACTGTGAATATACGGATACCATTTCATTCTGAAATGGGAAACCAACTGTGTATATAGAGATACCATTTCATTTTGAGATGAGAAACCCGACTGTAAAACCCGTAATCCAGTCCTATAAACCCTGTAATGTGTATCAGAGGCCCAAATAAGAACTGAAAGTTAGAAAATAATATAGAAATAAAGAAATGTTATTGAAATTGAAATCCAAAAACATTTGAACTTTAGTTAATGAGCCTAATTTCAGTATTGGATATTTAAATTGTTGCTTTATATTATTTTTGAAATTTAGTTTTATTGTTTTATATTACATTAAAATTTATTATAGTGTACACCCACTAAGCGATATGCTTAGCGCGTTGATTTTTATCACGCGTAGGTAACAAGGATACAGAGGGAGATAAAGACTGAAGAGGTGATAGTTGCAGACTAAGAATCCAGAGTCACCATACTTATTGGGTAGCTATATATACCTATATTTTGGTTGTTTTATGGTTTATGTTTTCATTTTCAAAGGTCTGTAAATAGTAATTATGAAATGTTTTATTTGAAAATATTTGGGAAGTCGCACTATATGGCAGAGTGCGCATATGTTTGAAAATGTGACTTTGAAGTGTTGAAATTATATTGCTTGAACTTTTGTTGAAAACAGGTTTTTAGAAAATCAGAAAAACAGAGGAAACTCTGGCAAAATTTTTTAAAAATAATTTTGGTGGGCTCACTAAAAAGGACTTTAAATTATCAAACTATTTGATTTTCAAAGGCTTTTTAAATTTTAAGTGAGTCAAGTCAAGTTTTGAAAACCCAGTAGCGCTTCCTGGGTCGATCTAGACGGGTCGGGTCAGGGGGTAATATAGGAATTATCTTCAATACCTCGAGGAGCTATCCAATAAGAAGAAAGTGAAAAATAAATCAGATTTACTTATCATTAATTTTTGTTTAGTGGAAGATGATTTTTCACTTTGAATAGTAGAGTCAGAGGCCACTAACTATTTTTGTTCTTCTTTATATTGGAATGATTATTGACAAAAGCTAGAGGAGGGGTCCTTCACTATGCGCGTTAGAACATGGATGTCATTTCAGAACAAGCAATGGAAGTAGTTAAACTACAATTTAATAATAGTTTTATTTTGTTGAACAATGTGGTTCATTCTCGGATTTACAAGGAATTTGATTTCTGTATCCAGATTACTTGAAAGAGTTTCATAAGATTTCTTTTATGATAAATCAGTTTTCATTTCAAGAAATGGAATGAATATTTGTTCTGGTACGATAGAAAATAAATTGTACATTTTAAGACCGTTAATTCATACAACACTGTTTAATACTGAATTGTTTAAAGTTGAAAAACCTAAAACAAAGCGACAAAAGATTTCTCCACATGATGACACGTATCTGTGGCATCTAAGACTTAGACATATAAATTTGATAGGATAAACAGACTAGGTAAAAGTGGATCTTTAAGTCAGTTAGAGATCGGCATCTTACCTGTCTGTGAATCTTTTCTGGAGGGTAAAATGACCAAGAGACCTTTTACAGGAAAAGGTGTTAGAGCCACACAACCACTAGAACTCATACACTCAGACGTCTGCGGACCTATGAATGCTAGAGCTAGAGGTAGTTATGAGTATTATGTCACATTTATTAATGACTACTCTAGATACGAGTATATTTACCTAATGCAATGTAAGTCGGAAACTTTTGAAAGGTTCACAGAATTTTGAGCTGAAGTTGAAAATCAATTAGGTAAAACAATCAAAGCCCTGCGATCGGATCATGGGGATAAGTATCTCGACCAAGAGTTTGAAGACTATACGGTTGAGTATGGGATAGTGTCCTAACTCACGACTCTAGGAACACCACATCAGAATGGTGTTGCGGAGAAGAAAAATAGGACCCTAATGGAAATGGTGAGATTATGATTAGTTTCTCATCATTACCATATTCCTTTTGGGGATATGTACTACAAATAGCGGCTTACATACTGAATGCAATTCCATCCAAGTCTGGTCCTAAGACTCCTGATCGGTCATTTATTTTCACATATTTACGACCCTTAAACCATATCTTTTAATTGTATTCTTAAGTATTTTTGGTGCTTTTCACGTGTTTTCCTTGAGTGTGCAGATTTAGGGACCTAAGTGATGATTTTGTATATTTGTGGGGAAAATGTGTAAATTTAGTAACTTTGGGGAAGGGCATCTATGAACGAATATCAAAGTTCTGGGGCAACAATGCAATTTCAAAAAGTTCCCCCAGCCATTAGTGAAACGGTGCGTTTTGCACCTATAGCAGCTGGGTTTTAAGTGGAACGGCGCCGTTTTGGCTAAAGAAGAAAACAAAAAAATAAATACCCATGCAAACCGCGACCAGCACCTCCAGCTCTTCTCCCTCGATTTAAACGACATCGTTGAAGACACCCAGACCACCAGTGAGCACCGCGATGCCTCGCGCGATCAGCCCCAGCTCGCGTCCTCCACCTCGCGACGATGATGACCCAGTCCAGACAGTGAGCAGCGCGAGGACAGCCGCGACCACAGCAGCTCGCGATGAAGCTCGCGATGGAGAAGAAAATGGCAGCAGTGAAGGTGGCGAGCTCGAGCGACCTGTGTCCTCCTCGCGGTGCTGCTCGCGTTCCAGCCACTTCCAGTAGGCCAGTGAAGGCCGCGACCAAGCCACCGCGACCACAGGTCGCGGTGAATAAAAAAACGTGACCTAACGGGCTGCTATAAAAAGAAAATGGCAGCTGGGCAGAAAAAGGGAGAGCTCGTGGGCAGCTAGTTCCAGCAGCCTTCAAACTGCTCCAAGGGTGATTTCCACCCTTCTTGCTCCTCCCAAACACATCCCAAGCATCACAAATCATCACAACATCTCTAGATCGTAAGTGTTCATCGAAGAAGACGAAGATCGAAAGCGGAGAAGTTCAAGCCGGACCAAAGCGGATCTTCGAGTCTTGAGAGCTTTAATGGGTTGTATTTCATCTCATTTATCTTCCTTGATTGTTCATTTATGATTTTGAGTTATTAGAACTATTGTTAGGTGATTTTCGGAACCGTGAACGGATTTGGATTTTATTGTTTATGAATATATTTTATGTGATTTATCTCATGATATTATGTGCTTAATAATAATCAATATGTTTTCCATTTCCGTGATTGGAACCGTGTGACTACCTCGCATTATCCTCCATTGAATCCGTCTCGCTTTATTTTAATTGTTTTAGTTAATTTAATTTAGTTTAATTAATTGTAAACCATGATTATGAGCTAAACTAGTAAGTTGGGGTTTTGATGGATCCTATTCTATGATGATTGAATGAATTGATTGTTTAATTTGTTGCGGATGATTATTGTGTTGTTGAGTGGTTTTATTGTGCTTAATGCTTTTGAATGTGAAGGCCTACATTTAGATGATAAATTGGTGGTGTGTTATGTACCGAGAGGAGACGCCCCCACGTGCTCGATATAATGTCCACCACAAGTAGAATTGGATAGAGATATACTAATTTGCTTATGTGATCACATAGGGTGTTTATAGTGACTAATGCATTTCCATGCACTTGGATATACCATCAAGAGATAGGATATTAGTGTGTGCGGAATAGGTCCGATTTACCTCGAGAGGGGACTTTGGATAAATTAGATAAACACGGTCATCTTCATGCATAATTAAACCTCAACAATGTGCTTTCATGGAATTCAATAGGATGGATTAGGTGAATTCAAATACCCTAACTAATCTCTCATATTGGTTGCTTGCTTTATTTTCATGTCTTTATATTTTTATCATTTAATATCTTTCGATTATTCAAATAGAAATAGGCTTGGTTAATTTTAGTACTCAACGCCTAAATATCCCTGTGGAGACGATAATTTACTCATCATTTTATTACTTGTGCCGACCCCGTATACTTGCGGGTGCAAAAAGTCGCATCAACTCCCCTAGAGTTGTGGAATGATTGTAAAGATAGTTTGCAACATTTTCGCATATGGGGGTGTCTAGTATATGTATTGAAGAACAGAAGTGGAAAGTTGGAACCTTGCTCACAAGTATGCCTATTTGTAGAGTATCCAAAGGAAACTTGTAACACCCCTAGACCCGACCCGTACGGAACGAATCCGGGAGCGTTACCAGTTTACAAACAAAACTCGAGGTAGATTCTTTTATAATCCATAAGAAAACAAAGTGTTTGTATTGACAAACGTAACGTTTCTTAAGGAGGATTATGTGAGTAATCATAAACCTTGTAGTAAGATTGTGCTAAAGGAGCTAGAACCTGGTACGACCAGTGCTCAGTCAATAAAGGTTGTTATTATTCCACAAATATCTGACAGTCAGATGATTCCTAGTCAGGATACACTACCGCCTAGGCGTAGTAGGAGGGTTGCTCGACAACTTGATCGCTACTTAGGCATTAGAAAGGCACAGGGTGTCGTTTCTGATGATAGTGTGGATGATCCATTGACATTTAGAAATGCAATGGAAGATTCTGACAAAGAGAAATGGCTTAAAGCCATGAATCTCGAGATGGAGTACATGTACTCCAACTCAATTTGGAAACTTGTAGACTAACCATATGGGATAAAATCCATAGGATGTAAGTGGATCTACAAGCGTAAGAAAGGAGTAGACAGGAAGGTAGAGACTTTCAAGGCAAGGCTAGTGGCTAAAGGTTACACCTAGAAGGAAGCCATTGATTATGATGAAACCTTCTCGCCAGTAGCTATGTTTAAGTCTATTATGATACTCTTATCCATAGTTGCCTATTTTGATTACGAAATCTGGCAAATGGACATCAAGACTGCATTCTTGAATGGCAATCTAGATGAGAGCTTTTATATGATACAACTAGAGAGATTTGTATCCCAAGATCAAGAGCAAAATGTTTGCAAGCTACAAAGGTCCATATATGGATTTAAGCAAGCATCTAGATCTTGGAATATTAGGTTTGATACTGTGATCAAGACGTATGGTTTTGAGCAAAATGTTGATAAGCCTTGTGTATACAAGCGCATCACTGACAAGAAAGTAGTTTGTCTGGTCCTTTACGTAGATGATATCCTACTCATTGGGAATGACGTAGGAACAATATTAAAGGTAAAGGGTTGGCTTGCTAACCAATTTCAAATGAAAGATTTGGGAGAGGCAAGTTATGTTCTTGGGATCCAATTAATAAAGGATCGTAAGAACAAACTGTTAGCTTTGTCTCAGGCATCGTATATCGACAAAATAATTTTGTGATTCTCCATGCAGAACTCCAAGAAAGGTAGTTTATCTTCAAGGCATGAAGTTCACTTGTCTAAGGAACAGTGTCCTAAGACATCTCAAGAAATTGAGGATATGAGACAGATTCCCTATGCGTCCGCAGGAGGCAGTCTTATATACTATGCTATGCACAAGACCCGACATTTGCTTCGCAGTGGGAGTAGCCAGTAGATATCAATCCAATCCAGGATTGGATCATTGGGTTGCTGTTAAGCATATTCTCAAGTATCTTCGGAGAACGAGAAACTATATGCTTGTATATTCTCATCCGAATTTGATTCCATTGGGATATACAGATTCTGACTTTCAGTCAGACAAGGATTCAAGGAAATCCATGTCTGGGTCAGTATTCACCCTTAGTGGTGGATTCATAATTTGGAGGAGTATCAAGCAATCTTGCATTACTGATTTTACCATGGAAGCCGAGTATATAGTAGCTTATGAAACAGCTAAGGAGGCTGTTTGGTTCCGAAAGTTCTTGAGTAATCTGGAAGTTGTTCCAGATATAAATAGGCCCATGACACTTTATTGTGATAATAGTAGAGCTATGACCAATTCCAAAGAACCAAGAAGCTATAAAAGAGGGAAGCATATAGAGAGGAAATATCATCTCATCAGAGAGATAGTGCAGCGAGGAGACGTAGACGTGACGAAGATTGCGTCACAAAATAACCTGGCTGATCCATTTATGAAGACCTTGATGGCTAAATTGTTTGAAGGTCACCTAAAGGGTCTAGGATTATGAGACATGTCTCATCTGCTTTAGTGCAAGTGGGAAATTATTGGGATTTATGCCCTAAAGCTTATAATTGTAAATGGTTAAAGACTTGATAAGAATTATTCATATTATCATTGAAGTTTATAAATATTTTATATTCAGTAATACATTCATATTGTGTAAGAACATCCTAGATTGCAAGATGTAATCTCAGAATGAGTATATGATGGTCATATACAAAGAGGCTTCATTTTGAGACATGCAATCCAAAGAGTCCGTAGAGAGCGAACAAAGCTGGGTACTTTGTTTGTGATTGATCTACTGTTGCGGTCCTTTCTATAAAATATGGTAGTCTTATCCTAGACTGCTCATGTAGTTGACATGAAAATGGAGACACCTTATATGATGAAATCATATAGGACTGAGACACGATTTATATGAATTTCTCATCAAAATCCGTTAGTAGATGAGATTCATATATAATCGATAAACGAAAAGTATTTATAGGTGATCTTAATCCTGAGTGTCTTATTGACTCCTTCTGGTTGGATCGTGGCTTTTGATTTACCATGAGTGGGGTTGATGTGAATCTCGACTAATACTTTCGTATCTTGGAGTTGTGGTTTGGCTTGTAGCTGGGAAGGTTTGAACATAATAGTGGAATCCACTCCTTTTTTATTGAAGTAGATGAGTACTTACCTTAAGGGTTGATTCATGACTTGAACGATTATGAGCACTCTCCTTCTTTCGTGAGGAAGACGGGATTTAATTGTTCATTATAGAATCAATGGTACTTAAAAGAAAAGATATTTCTAGAGGGGTATAACGGACTTTATGACCCAGCTCTAGTTATGAACTATTTGTGGAGGATCACACTATATGCAATTAGCTTTATAAATGGACACTGAGACTTCAGATTGTATAAACACGTCTACAGTTCTGAGAGTGTAGCCTCGGGTTTTTAGTAGAATAACTCTGAGGTTAATAATCGTGAAATATTAATTAAAGAGCTTTAATTAATATTACTAAGTATTATTGGAGCTCAAAATTGTGGGTCCATTAGATTCCTTTACTAGCTCTTATGGTTGGTAACGAGGGTCACGGTAGATTAATTGAACGGTCCAATTAATAGTGTTACGAAAGTAATGCGATTTAAATAAAAGAGAATAATTAAATAATGTAATTGTTTAATTAATTAAATATTTAATAAAATAATATAAATTATTAATTATTAATTATTAATTTTATTTATTAAATATGAGGTCATGTGATTAAATAATGACTAGAACAAAAGAATTAAAATAATTAGATTATTTTAATAGTCCTAAAAGTCAAAGGTTAAAGTCTTTAAGAGATCAAAAATAAAAAGGATTAGGAATCCTATTTTGCCTTGGTCAAACTAAAACCCTAAAGAGCTACTATATAAGTGTTATATAGTTAGGAAAAATTAACCTAATACACAAGTGGAAAGGAAAGAGAGTTCGGCCACCAAAGAGATAAGAAAAGAGAAAAAAAGTTTTTCCGACTCTCCCCTCTTTTGCAGAATTCAGCCGGCCTTAGGGAGATGAGATTCTCCATCCGTTCTTTTCATGTGACCTCCATCTCTTGTCATGACGTGCCCACACACGCGTTGTCAGACTGCGAGTCATAGCTCGGAAGATATGGTAGTAGATCGAAGATTCAAAAAAAGAAAATCAAGAAAAATGTATGTAATTTCATGGAATCTTTTTTTGCGTATATATAACAACTCGTTACTGATTGAAAAATAGTTTTTCAATTAAAAGAAAATTTCTAAAACCTAATTCTACATGTTATACGATAATAAAATGTTTTCTAAAACTCCCGTCAAAATGTCCGAGTATTTGATTAAGAGACTTACCAATTCCCTACAAGTGTCATGTGAAAGAGATGCCCTGCGAAGGATAGTCTTCTAGGGTTGATCTGCATATATAGGGACGCGCTCTAAGGGTTCCACGGGGTTTCCCGACTGTTTAAAGGTTACATCTCTGGGGTCCAAGCTTGAGACCTTGGCTCTACCCAGTTCCTCCTTAGCTTGTTGCTGGATAAGAACACTAAGTGACCTTCGTTTGAGCTTCCTCAACTTTCGCGCTCGAGGGTGAATGGCTAGATCCACTGTGGCCATCATCGAACCTCCTGCGGTGGTCAAGGTATTTTGGCTAATTTCGATGCACCGTCTATACTCACTCTGATCTGCCTTCATCTCACCTTCTCCATTTTTCGCGGGGAACTTCACTTTCATGCAATATACGCTATTAATAGCACGCAGATTGTATAGAGTAGGTCTTCCTATCAACATGTTAAAGGGGAAAGGAATGTCAATGACTTGGAAGGTGAGCCACAGCGACCGTGTTCGGGGACGGAGGCCAAAGTGCACGGGCAGGTGGATTTGTTCGAGAGGCTTCATTCGGTGGCCTCCGATCCTACGTATACAGTACCGTGCTGGTTGACGTTGTTCGATTCTGTACCCGAGTTGCTCAACACTGACCAGTGAATTATATCGGTCGAGTTCCCATGGTCAATTAACACCCGCTTAACCGTGCGGTTTCAAAACTTGACCATGACTACTAGTGCGTCACAATGTAGGTAAGACACCCCATCGACGTCCTCTAGGGTGAAGGTTATCGATTCCCAATTGATTAATGGCAGGGTGGAATTGTCGGTTATACAGACGGTGCTAGAATTTGACATTGACGCTCGGTTCTGTACACTACCGACCACCGACTCTTGAATGATGTAGTTTATTGGTTCGTCTTCATTCGACACTGGGGCATTGACTACCTGCCGCTCATCGCCCTTAAGTTGTACATTCATCTTCGATTGCTTCTGGACGCATTCCTGCAACTTCACATTGCGTATGATATTTTCTATCTAGTTCTTCATGTCGTAACAGTTTTTTGTCTCATGGTCGTGATCTCGATGGAACTCGCAGTGTTTCGGCGCTGCTCTGGGGCTGTTCTCATCCACCCTGGCCATTTAAGCAATTAGGCTGTTTTGACCTTTTTAAAAACCTAGTCGATTAGGAACTTTAGGGAGGTATACTTATCAAACTTTTCCTTGGGTACTTTCGTCCCCCTAACGCTCTATCCCGTATTGACCCTATCACCCTTTTCTCAGGCCTTAGCCTTTTCTTTGACTAACTTGTTATACCATAGCTTCTTGGGCTCGGAAGGTTGAGCCTCTTCATTCTTCCCTTTAATCCCACTGATCTCTTCCGCCGTCGCATACTTCTTCGCCCGCTCCATTAGTTCTCGATAGGACGATGGTTTGTTTTTGAAGAGGGACCAAGAGAGTCTCCCATCCGGAGCCCTTTAGTAAAAGCCATCATGGCTCCCATATCGCTGAAATTTTGGACTTGACGGGCTGCGTCTTAGAACCTCTTCACGAAGTCTTAGAGGCTCTCCCAAGATTGTTGTCTAAATGATGCAAGGTAGACTATGTGCCTCTGCTGACGTTGACTGCCAACGAATCCACTTCAAAATTCTCGTTGAACTTCCGCGAAGCTGGATATGCTTTGCCTCCTCAGCCCGCTAATCCAGGTTCGAGCATCCCTAACTAGCGTTAGAGGAAATATTTTACACTTCAAGGCGTCGGAGGCTCCCTGCATGTTCATCCAGTCGAGGTAAGCATCCAAGTGGTCATCCAAATCTTTGGTCCCGTTGTATCCACACATGTCCTTCCTTGGGATCTTTATGTGATCTGGTATTGGTACTGACGATATCTCTTCTGTGAATGGACTTTCTCTTTCTTCCATTCGGCGAGCGATACCATCTCTCCCATAGGCTCATTCCTACAAATCCTCAATCTCATCCATGAGGTACTTTATCTGGGGGTCAAGGTCTTGGTTTCCGGGTCCTTCATACCCACCGACCACGTCTTGCTGATAAACGACCGGACTGCGCCTCACTCTTCGGGCATCCGTAGGGTCTGGTTGGTAATCACCGCATTCTTTTCTAGAGCGGGTAAGACCTAAAACCCTTGGTGGTTCACCATCATATGCTTGCGGAGTAGTTCTCAAAAGGACTTCTTCTCAGCCCGCTCGATGCCCAGCCTCCATCATTCCAATCACCCTGGCGAGATTCTGGGTCAGGGTATGAATTTAGGCCTCCAAGTTTTGAATGTGACCTTGCTCGGTTATCGGAGGCTAATACTGCTGAAGATGTTGTGAATGCACAGGGTGGGGCATGTTCTGAGTTGGCTGTGGATACTGATTCGGTTGCTAATAAGGGTACTGGTATCCCTGTTGCTATGGTAGAATCGGTGGTGGAGCTTCTCCTCCGAACGGGTTCTAATACATTGGAGGTGGCCCATTCTGTGCATAATATTGATATTGAGGGTAGTTCTGATACTTGTTCCATAGGGGTGTTGGAATCGGATGGACTCCGAAATACCCAATCTGGTTGTCGCCCATACCCTCGTTTTGATGGGCCTGGTTCGATTGTTCGTTTGCCATCTGTTCCGCAGAGGGCGCCGGCCTCACCCCCTTCTTCTAGTGCCTGAATGTTGATGCAACGAATGTCCACTGGATTCTATTTAGCCACTGATGTAACTCACTTCTATCTCCATTGAAGTTAACGCAATCAACCTGCAAAAAACAAGGTTAGAAGGAGACACCGACTGTGTAGTTGGTATCAACCCTCCGACAATCAAGTTAGAAGACAGTGGCTTTTTAATAAACCACCGACTACTTCCTATTTTACTCCTTGATCTAGACTTACCTCTTTGACTGGGCCCACAACCCCTAGTTATATTATCTTTTTACTACTTTAGAGCTGATTTGTCACTAGTTAGGTTGGACATCTGTTGTTTGGTACAGTAAAATGTCTTGAGTTGACATATTTACTATTCCCAAGGGTGTGTACCGTCCTCCATTACATGTCAATATGCGCCACTGTTCATGGCATTTTACTGTATTCATCTATGGTTCAATGTTCATCGAAGCATCTATCGAGTGATTGCTTCGTTGCATCCACCCGAGTAGTGTTCAGTGGATTAGGTATTCCACATGTCATCCACTTGATAAAGTCAAGCGCACTGATTTATGTGCCACGTGTCAACTTTCCTTAGGTTTTTGTCATCGACCGATTTCAGTATCATCAAATCCAATAACAAACAATTATGTCAAATTACAAAATAACTCAAACATTAGTATATCATAGTCACGTAACTCGGGTTGGTTCTGTTTCTCCTAAATGGCATTAGAAAGTAAAAGTTCACTGTTGTCTCGTATAATTTGTCCCTTGACTGCTCATTGAACAGTCCATGGAATCAATATAAAAGTTCAGTGTTGTCTCTTATACATTCGCATTACTAATATATGTACAGTATGTTAGCATTATAGATCATAATGTCGTTAATGAGGTTTTGTTCGCTTTAATTATTCATGAACATAATTAGAGATTTGCATTTTTTTTTAGCTATTGTTATTATGGACAAGTACATTATGATATTGAAATTTCACTTTTAGTACTTTAGCATTGCCCTGACCAGAATCAAACTGATCAAAAGTTAATCAATGACTAATTAAAACTATCAGTAGTTCTAATCTGATTGACAGATTTGCAAAACATCTCTTCACAAACAGAAAAGAATTTAGTGATGACATGTAGACAAAAGACATAAAAAGAAGCAAAGACTCAACATTTTTCCATAGCTTTAAAGAGTTTATATAGCAACAGTAACATTGGTATCTATAGGAAAAGGAAATGTTGGCATGACATCAGAAGTTGTACAATACAGTTTTAATTTTATGTTTAAAAGTTGGTTTCTTTTTTTTCGTTCTCGTTTTTGTTTGACAGTAAATTTGTTTGCTTTTAGTGGCTTTTGCTTTGAGAGTAAAAAAAGATAAAAGAAGATCGAAGCTTGGCCCGAATCAACAAAAATTATTGAATCGGTTGAAAATTGTTCCGTTCGATTTGGTTCAGCAGTTTCGTAATTCGGTTTGGTTTTATGCTCACACCTAATTATGGAGAAAGTGTTTGTTATAAATAAAACTAGAAGAGAGATTTTGACTAATATTCCAAACTAGTGTTGGATTTTAATAATATCCCTTAAAATAAAGATGGTATCTCGACACATTTTTGTAATACAAGTGACCAGCTTAATGAATGACAACGGCAAGCCAACCCCTTAACAACATTACTATTAAGAATGTGAGTAACTCAACTACTTATTATTTTATATTCAAATTCCAATTCTTCAATTCTAACACAAATAGCAGTTGAGGTGTTAATTAATGAATAAAATTTATATAACAAGTGAGATAAATCAATATTAATTGTAAATTTATTCACTAATTGACACATTAACTACATAAGTGCCTTGGTGGTTAGAGACCTCAAACTCATTCAAGCCACCAAGGTTCAATACCTTGTGTAGCTATGTTAATATATATTTCCACCATTGCTCATAAAAAATGCAATTGTGTGTGTAGACCTCTCTCTCATGTTAGGAGTAGTTATTCGGACCGTTAGTCCCGGTAGTTCTCGTCTCCCGTTGCTAAAAGTAATTATTCTGACCGTACTTGTATGATTTAATCTTAGTTGGTTCCGATAGTCCTCTGACACGTCAGATTTTCCAAAAAAAAAAAAAATTGACATGCTATGTGTGGTGAAATTGAAGAATTGAGATTTGAGGTGAAATGTCTAATATTACTAACTATTTTATATTATATGATGAATACAAACTATATACGTATCACTGAGCCCTGAAAATCTGCTAAAGTATAACATATAATGTGGTACAATAGCATACGTAATTACTCAACACTCATAATGCCTCCCACCAATATCTCAAATTTTGGGAATAATAATTTGTAGCAGTCCATCTCTGCACCAAAACAACCATAGAAATTAATCAGTGTGTTGATCATAAAATACACCACCATCCATCCCATTTAAATTCATAACATGGAAATGGGATTATGCAACACCTCCCTATAAACAACTAGTAAATTGCCAGACGTGTTTTTACATAGCAGAAATCTATTATGAGCACCAGGACATGCTGATACTGTATATACCTCACACCAGAAACAAATCAAAAAGTTTAATCAACTATATAAGTGAGACAAATTTTCCGGCTTCTAAACAGTCAAAACCATGTAGGAAGATAATGTAGGTGCAACTATTTTGGCTCCGAGAAAAATCAGGAATAATATGATAAGGAGCTTTCACTTACAGAAACTCAGCCGAAACAGTCTCTTTGTGCACATCATTGGGAAGTGGCCAGATGACCCGGTATGGCTCTTCTGTATATTTTGTCTTTTGATATGCAGAGATTGAACCATTTGAACAGCTTTCCACTTTCCAACATTGTGGGGAACGTTTTGCCGTCACAGTCAATCTGTAAAAGAATATATTTTTATCAAATCAAATCAAATTTTGAAGTCAAGAATAATATATTGAGCAATCAAAGTGACTTGGCCAATGATGAACCATAATGAATTCAGAAAGTCTCAGAGAAGCAACATGAAATTTCAAACTTAATGTGCATATTAGTAGATTATACAAATTAAAGGATGGCATGGAAAAGTATCAGGAACATGTATTACTTTTGGTCATCGACCTCCACTCTAATATCATTGACGCTGACACCAGGAATTTCTACAGTCATAACATAATTGCATCCCATTTCAGATACAACCATCCTTGGGGACCCCTTAATTCCTGTATAGAACAAAAGAGAAACATAAATTATCTGTTTACGTATACACCTCTAACCCAAATTAGTGATAGAAGAAATCAGATTCTGATACATCTTCAAAATTGAGTAGTGTACATTTTGATTATTAGAAGTGACAAATCATATTATAAATCAACAAAGAAGAATAAAAGCAACTTTATTAATAACAATGATGCAACATCCTCTCAAGATGCTAGGCATATAAAGTTTTTACGGATGCGACTATGATCATATCCCAAACTGAATTTTTGACCTTCACCCGAACCACTTACCATTACGCTCAGCAGAGTATATTTTTCTCTTTAAACAGAACTGCTCTCGTTTAGCAATTCTTCCGTCTGGTTTGGCAAACTTAGGATGGTCAGCTGTTGATAATTTGCAATCTTGCACCAGAGGTTGTGGTATTGCTAAATTTGGGTACTCTGGTTCCATTCTTGCAGGTCTAGAAAACAATGGTGCTTCAGAAGCATAGCAGGAGCCAGAATTTGTGAAGTCGCGGCATTTGGGAGGCATACCAGGTCTAGAAAACAATGGTTCTTCAGAAGCATTGCTAACACTCTATCAAATATTGAAAAATACAACAGAATAAGAAAGAATCAGTTCCTAGACAATTAATTGAATAACTGTGCATTAGATGTAAAGTTACTGTAAGCACCTGTTCAGTTGAACTTGGCCTCATGAAACAAGCTTGAGAAGCAGATGATTGACGTGCAAAATACATTCTGTTATCACATCTTCGGATCACAGAGTTTAAACCACCACTGCAGTTCTGAGACCACAAAGAAAAATGGGTTATGTTTAATATACAAGGTGGGTTTCATATAATTATTGTTTTCATACCACAGTTGTGTACTATGCAATTGGTTTTGTAATTTCTTAATTCTCTTGCCTCAACTTTATCAGCATATATTTTTATTGCATGGAACAGGGTTCTTCAACCATTGAATAAGAAACACAGGCTGTGCAGATCTTATCGAGAGGTCAACTGATAGGTGAAGAAGCATAGTATAATAATGTTTATATCTACATGATGTTTATTACCTAATAGATTATGAAGTGAGATTCTATTCTCTGACAAGTTGAAGTTATAGGAATATTGCACATATTGAGAAATTCTAGATTGCTATTAGCCACTTGGAACATAATTCATGCACTTTTCTTGTTTATTCTTATGTTACCAGATAACGGATGCCACATGCCAGGGTCATAGTTTTATAAAATATTAAAATTATAAGAAGAGAAGCAATTATTTTTCTAAGACCACTACTTGTACAAGCTATGTAAAAGCGAACTGAAGAACAATATAATATATGATTAAAAAATTACCATGGGAAGAAGGTAGGTTGTGGAAGAGATGATATCTTCATTGGTGGGTGCTACAAAGTGGCCTGCGATCTTGTTGATTCTGCGTCTTGCAACTTCACTCTCCATTTCTGTTCAAACTTGAGTTTGAAGAACGAGTGTACAAGTGTAGATAATTGTAGAGGCTCTACTCTTGAGAGATATTTTAGCCGTAGATTGTGGTTAAAGATGATGTTTGGGAGTTTGTGGTAACAAAAATATCATTTAAGATGTTATATTGGATGCTTCGTGGCAAAGCCTAAACTATCAGTTGGACTCTTTATCCGAGTATTCATGGCCACTTGCTCTGGGATATTTTAGAAACCTCTTCCATCTCAAGTCCCGATTGAAGTAGCTAACAATTATTTGTTGGTTGAACCACGGGTGGTATTCGGACTAAACCCGAATAATCCCGTTGGCGTTGGGTCACAATTATTAGATTGCAGTCATATTAGGCTTTGTTAAAAGTTTTTGATTGGCAATGGTCAAAGTCTGCCCTATGACTACTTCCCTTCAAACTCACCATTATTCAAAACTAATCACGCCACGCCACGCCACAACAAAAGGTAATAAAATAAATAAAAGAAAGAAAACTCGGCCCCTTCACAAATACAATGCACGCACGACCATAATGTCCCATTTGGAATCTTTGAAAAATTTTCATAGACAAATATTTTTACTAGAAGGTGATTTATAAAGTCAATATTGTCTTCTTTCTCTGACTAGTCTATATCTCCTTTCATAGTCCTGATGAAATAACCAACTCTTTATATATGTTTCTTTTTCACCAAGTTTTGCAGTTAGAATTTTATTCGTTTTCTGAATAATAAATTAGCTCCAGATAACTTAGTTCACTGATGGTTTCGAATTCTTGGATTTGGAGGAGAAAGTTGGTAGAATTTAGTTCTTGAGGGGATCTGGTGCAATACTTTGGATATTAAGAAATTAGAGATTACTCTTGTTAGAAGTTAGAACCAGCAGAGTCTCATAAAGTTATGGATGAAGCAAAGGGTAGTTCAAATGCGCCGGCACCTTTCCTCACAAAGACCTATGAGATGGTGGATGATCCAGTAACCAACTCAGTGGTGTCTTGGAGTCGGAGTGGTTGTAGTTTTGTTGTGTGGAATCCGACGTATTTAGCTACAGATTTGCTACCCAAGTATTTCAAGCACAATAATTTCTCCAGTTTTATAAGACAGCTAAATACATATGTAAGTTTATTAGTGTTTCTCTCTCTCTCTCTCTCTCTCTCTCTCTCTCTCTCTCTCTCTTTTGGCCTTGTTTGATTTGTTTGAATAGTATTTGATGTCTTCTAACAAATGGCTACTTGGACAGGGATTTAGGAAGATTGATCCTGAGCAGTGGGAATTTGCAAATGAGGAATTTATAAGAGGACAGAGACATCTGTTGAAGAATATCTACAGACGTAAGCCAGTTCACAGCCATTCTTCACTAAATCAAGGGGCTTTGACTGAAACTGAGAGAAACCAATTTGAGGGAAAGATTGAGAGACTGAAAAAAGACAAGACCTTGCTTCAGTTGGAGCTAAAGAGGCGTCAGAGTGAAAATCAGGGGTTCCAGTTTCAAGTACAATCTTTATGTGAGCGTCTGCAGAATCTGGAATGTAGACAGATGCAATTAATCAACTTGTTGAAGAAACCAGTATTTGCTTTTGATCTCATGAAGCAACAATCACAACTTCATAACAAGAGGAGAAGGCAACTATTGAATCCTAGTTATTTTGATTTTGCTAATCAGAAAGAAAATTCGGATACGGTATTGTGTTTGGAGCAAATAGAAAAGTTGGAATCATCATTGAATTTCTGGGCGAGTTTTCTATATGGGATTGGTGAAGTTTTCAGTGAAGAGGTGTATGATTTTGGTGTATTGCCACATCTCTCTGTTGAAGTAGCAGAAGAGGATACTGCGTCCTATGATGAACCTTGCTCGGTTACCCATTCAACAGATTTTCACTCAAAGAATCATGTTGATAATGCCACACCAAATTTTTCGGGGATTGATGTTGCTGAGGCACAAAGTTCTTCTGTACCAACTAAAGCAAATGATGTCTTCTGGGAACATTTACTGATGGAGACTCCTGATCCAGCCGACACAAAGGAGACACAATAGAGAAATTTTGGTAGAACACAAACAATGCAGATAGCCTCCTCGGTCTCACTGTCTTCTTGTATATAAACAACAGGTTATCAACTTTAAGCTTATCCATCAGTTTGTAAGCTGTGTACTACTAGTTTGATCTTCGTGAAAAGAGTCGGTCAAGTTTGTATTTTCTTCTTCTTTTTGAATAGATGTATTTAATAGTTTTTTTTAAAAAAAAAAAAAATGGAGAAGAAAAAAAAATTGATAATCTTCGACCAAGTCCAGCCCAACAAGTAGTCTTCTCTCTTTTGTAATTAAATGCTACTATTAAATAAGCTGATGGCTTAATATATGGACCTGCGTATATAAATGAAGGCCCATTGGATTTTAGTTATAGAAAAACACCTGGATTTCATAATGTTTACTCATCTGAAATCAACGTTTAAATTTATTAATAAATACTTTTTTTTTTTTAACCGTTAATCAAGCTTCATCAAATTTGATGATGGACTATTTTTAACTGTTAAAAAAATTAAAATATTCCTAAATAATATATGTAATTATTAATATTTATTAAATAAAAAAATAAGAAAAAGTTACTGTTTATCTTATATTTTTAACTATTTTTTTTATTTAAGTAATATAATCATTCTTCACCCTGTAGTTTAGGGTATTCTATATTTTCCACACTAATTTTATTTTTCTCTCTTTTACTTTTCTACTAAGATTTATTAATTTTTAGACTAATTGTAATAAAGTACCCTGACGTTTGGTTATATTGCAATAAAATTATGAGTTTAACCTTAATTGCATGTTAGTACCCTATCGTCAGTTGACCAGTAAAATATAATGGTTTGACTATGACATAATTGCCCCTAGTTTAAAAAAATAAATTAAATAAAAATTAAAAAAATTAAAAAATTAAAAAAATTAAAAATTTTAAAAATGGATCTCCACCTTCTATCAATCTTGATGGACGGTGGAGATACATTTTTTAAAAAAAATTTAAAAATCATACAATTAAAAAAAATTTAAAAAAATATTTTATATTAAAAAAAATTTTATCTGGATCTCCACCAAAAACATCAAGAACAAAAAAAACAAAATTTGTTGAACCCAGATTGATGGAGCAGCGACGGAGCACTGCTCCATCGGCGATGGAGCAGCCCAGAAAAGGTTCAAATCGAACCCTCTGGGTTCGTGGAACCCAGATCAACGAACCCTTCTGGGTTCGAGATCGAACCCATAAGGGTTTGTTCTTCGAACTTTATGGGTTCGTGGAACCCAGATCATCGAACCCAGAAGGGTTCATTAAGATCGAACCAGAAAGGTTCGAATCGAACCCTCTGGGTTTGTGGAACCCAGATCTGGGTTCCACGAACCCAAAGGGTTCGATTCGAACCCTTCTGGGTTCGAGATTCATCTTCGAACCCTTCTAGGTTCGAGATCGAACCCAGAGGGTTCATTCTTCGAACCCTTCTAGGTTCGAGATTCATTGAAACTAGAAGGGTTCGTTCTTTGAACCCTTCTGGGTTCGAGAAATGCATTCAAAAATTTTTTTTTTTTTTGTTTTTAAGGTTTTGTTCTTGGTGTGGAGATCCAGACATCAATGTTGATGGACGGTGGAGATCCAATCTGGATCTCTACATCAAGAACACTAAAAATATCAATGTTAAATTTTTTTGTCAATATAATCTCCACTGGACGGTGGAGATTTATTTAACTTTTTTTTATAATTTATATATATATTTTTTATTTTCTAAAAATAAATTAAGGTCAAAAAGACCAAAATACCCTTTGACTATTAGTTGACCGTCAACTCTAACGGTCAACCAGTTAGTCAAGGATACTAACATGCAATTAACCAGTTAGTCAAAGGTATTAACATGCAATTAAGGCTAAACTCAAGATTTCATTGCAATATAGCCAAACGTCAGGGTACTTTATTGCAATTAACCCTTAATTTTTTAGTAGAAAATACTATTTTACCCTCAAATTTTTTTAAATAAAAAATAATTTAATAAAAGGATGAATTTAATAAATTTAATTAAAAAATTATTAAAAATTAAAAACACATAATAAAAATTAAATAAAACTAAAAATAACTTTTTCTAAAAAATAATTCTAGATCTTGTAGAGATCCAACCGTCCATCTTCAAAAGATGGACAGTGGAGATTGGTCTCCACAAAATTTTCAACAAATTTTTTTTAAAAAATAAATATGAATAAAAAAAATAAAATAAAATATCTTACACCATACCACAACAATAAAACAAAAAGAGAAGAAAAGGAGATAAAAAAATGTAGCGAGGAAGAGAGAGAGAGAGAGAAAAGATGTGAGAGTAGAAGAAAAAGATGAGGAAAGAGAGGAAAGAGAGAGAAAAAAAAGAGAAGAGAAGATGGAGAGATAGAAGAGAGAGGAGAGAAAAAATAATTTTTATTTTTTTATATTAAATAAAATTTTATTTAATTTAAAAATATTTTGAGTATTTATTAAGTTATAATTACCTTTCTACCCTTCAATATTTAATGGTTAAACTTAAAAATTAAATATGAGGGTAAATTTTAGATTTTTTTATAAATTAGAGGGTAAAATGGAAAAAAATAAAATTAAAAAGTAGAAAATAAAAAATATCCTAAACTGTTGGGTAAAAATGATAGCATCATTTTATTTAATGAATATTAATAATTTTATATATTATTTGAATGTATTTTAATTTTTTAACAATTAAATATTAAATTGGAAGAAGTTTGACTAATGGTAAGGGAAGTGCTTGTTAATAAATTTAAAGGTTAATTTCTTTTGTAAATAAACAAACCTCAAGGGATTTAGCTGTTATTTGCTTAAACGAAAATTCGTCCGGCTGCCTTCAAATCTAAGCATGAGCCGCGACCAGACCAGACCAGACAATAATAAGGTAACAGCAACAGACAGTAACCAAACATCTTCCTCTTCTAGGCAGAAAAATATATTTCAAAACACCACTCGCTTCTCTTCAGATCTTTCTCAATGAAACAAACGAAGGAGCTCTCGAAACGTTTTTGAGAGCTGCGCTGTGCAGATCTCTCTATTTCTTCAACATCTGAGGTCAATCCTATCTATCTGTTTAAGACTTTCATATATTGTTATGCGTATATGTGAGTTTGAGACTCTCGTTTCGTTTTTGTTTTTATTTTATGACGTTTAAGACGCTCGTTTTACGATCTGAGATGTGCGAACGTCGCTGTGCATTGTTGCTTCTGTTTCAGCTAGCTTTTAATTCTTTCTCAAAATGATTCTAGTTTCTTTTACACATGCTTCGATTAAATTTTTATGCTACAAATAATTATTCTCAGTTGTTTATGGTTTTAAATCTTTCCTAGTTAATTAATCACTTGAATTTCCAAGTATATCACCTGAATTTGAGAAATTGTTTTTTATTTGAACAGATTAACAAAAAAGGTGATCAAAACACAGCAGTGTAACAAGCCTTTATTCGTTTCTGTCTTTTGAAATTGGCCTTAACCAAATAAGTACTATCTTGAAAAGGCATGGAGACAAGAGTTATAATTATCAATCAGTCATCAGGCTGCAGCGCATAGATGGCGTTTCATATAAGGAATTAGGAGATGGTAGAGAGTCTTTTAGATCCAAAATCGATTGAGAATAATACGGGAGTCAACTGCATTCATAGCAGAAACCAAACTTCATTTCTTCCTAGGGAGCCTTCATTCTCAGGCTGGTGCAATGAACACAGCCTAGTGCATTTGGATTGCGAAGTCGAAATTTCTAATGCAAGTGGAGAAGATTCTGATTTTGAATTACCATTGCTTCACGGGGGTGAGTTGGGAAAGACTCTAGAGAGTAGTAGAAATCAGTGTATTGCGTTTCAGAAGGGAAGTATGCAACTCAATGGTGGTTGTACTACGGATGTTAATTCAAAACATGATGCTGCTGGGGGGAATGAAAGTGACAAATATGTGCCTTTTGATATAGAAAACAGATCTGCCAGGGAGATAAGCTTGTCAAGTGTTGGTGTTCATGACTCCAGTTCAATTGTTAATGGTGGAACATTGCCACCAAATACGAAGAAATCTATTTTTGCTGCGGATGTGTTGAAGACATTGTTTTTCATACTTATGTGGTACACTTTCAGCACATTTTTGACACTGTAAGTTCATCCTTAAGTCAATGTATCATCAGGTGTAAGGTAGTTTATATATATTACTTGCTGTCCCAAACTTAATTAATTTTTTTGTTCTTGTCTTTGGATGGTCAATTAGGTATAATAAAACTTTGTTAGGAGATGATATGGGAAAGTTTCCTGCGCCTTTATTGATGAATACAATTCACTTTTCAATGCAAGCTGTTATATCAAAGGCAATCACATGGTTTTGGTCTCATAGGTTTCAGCCTAGTGTTGCTATGTCATGGAGGGATTACTTTGTAAGAGGTAACTTCATTACTATTTTTGTTTTCATATTTTTTTAGTTATGCCAATGAGACAATCATATTTGACTAATTGTCCTTCTGGATTGCCAACCTTGTTATTTATTTCACTCTTGATAGTAATCTTGTTATTTTGTTCCACCCCCCTTTGTTCACTGATGTGTTTTCTTTAATCATGTAAATCCATGTATCTTATGAGAAATCTGGCTAATCAAAATTGAGGCTGATGTGGAATTAAATATTTGAAGTTTTTTTTTTCTTAATAATATCAGCTGTGTTATGATTCTTCTGTTGGAAAACAACTCATGCTTCTACAGACCCTTACTAATTCTATGGTAGTATGGCACTCGATTAGATGGCATTGTTACCAATTTTAGATGATTGAAGATGCTGCACCTCTATCCACTACTGATTTTAGAAGGGAAATATGTATTCAATTATATACTTTTGTATTTCGGAATTCAAAAATTTTACGAGGTGATAATAAAGAGGATGCATCATCCAATGCTTTTGAGTAAATGAAAATATACATTCAATGTTGTTGTATAGTATTTGGGAATTCAAATAAGGTTTTACAAGGTGATAATAAAGAGGATGAATCATCCAATGCTTTTGAATAAATGAATGCTGACACAAAAATGCTACTAATAGCATGCATGGTGATTGATTAATGCTTCAAAATTATTTAATGCTATCTTTATATTTTTTGCTATTATATGTCATCTACCATTTTCCCAAAATTTAGTGTGTAATGCTATGCTTTTCATGGTGAAGTCTTTATGACTTATTAACTCTTCTATCAACTAATGCAACAGATGGACTTTGCCTTTCACAGTTGTACCAACGGCTTTGGCGACAGCACTGGATGTTAACTTGAGCAATGCATCCCTTGTTTTCATCTCTGTCACATTTGCCACAATGGTTGGTTGTTTTTCTCTGCTTTCCTCCCTTTAATTTTTTGAACGTCCATGCTTCAATCTTCCAGTTTAAGCCTTTACCTTTCTGGAGCCTGTCTTATTGACTTCAATCTGTCTATTGTTTTGTAGTGTAAATCTGCTGCTCCTATATTTCTTCTTCTATTTGCTTTTGCATTCAGGTAGAGTTCTGGTCAATCAAAGCAAGAAGCCAATTTCACTAATTTTGCTCTTAGCTGAAATTAGTTATGCATTTGACTGAGACACACACATGTTTGGTAAAAGTATATCTGGTCTGGATACATTGAATTTATTTTAAGAACTTTCTTAATTCTAGAATTTTGTTTTTCATTGGTAAAATCGATGTATCACCTAATCAGTTCATGGCTTTGTCTGTGATGTTTTATGCTTATTCACTGAGCCTATGAAATTTAATGCTAGACATTATGAAGCATGAGAATTTGAATGGTACTTGTTCTACCATTTAAATCTTAAATTGTGTATTACCTTTTTGAAGGTTGGAGTCTCCAAGCATCAAACTTATGGGTATCATTGTAGTTATCTCTGTTGGAATCTTACTAACAGGTAAGAAGCCTTAATTATTTGTAATGCAGTTATTTCTATAGCATTCATTTTTTCTCTAAACTATTTACATCCTTCTGTTATAACAAAGGAATTGGGTAAAATGAAAAGAAAGCAATCTTTGGAACCTAGATTTTTGTTATTGAAGATCTTTGGGATACCATTTTAATTATTACGAATACTTGTTCGTTTACTCATCCATGATACAGATTTAGGAGATAACCATAGTCAAGAACCTAAAAAGCCCAATTACTTTCTGCCAGGTGCTTTAGTGATATAACTGTCTGTACCTTGCCAACTTCAAGAATACCTGAAGCTGTTAATGTAGGACTCATTAGCAAATGAGGTGGCCCTTGCCCCCTAGTTTGATAGTTTTGATCATTGTTGTCTAATTTTCACGAATGAAAATATTCCGCAAGTGTATGGAGTCGACACAAGTAATATAGAGTAATCAAGTATCATCCCTACGAGTACTTAATTAGAATGCTAATTACTGAAATTAACTAAGCCTAATTCTATTTGGAAAATTGAGTATGTTATAGGTTTTATTAACTAAATTATCTAAGCTAAACTAATCAAAACTAGAGAGATGAATATATCAGAAAATGATGATAGTTAGGATTTTCAATTTCACCTAATCCATCTTATTGAATTCATGAAAGCAAACTATTGGAAATCAATTATTATTGTTGATGATCGTATCTAACTAAATTAACCAACATACTCACTCGAGTCATGCCGGAGTTATTATTACACATCAATAATTTATCTCTCGATGACTATTATATGCATAACAATTTATTAAGCACAATAAACACATATAAATACCACACAATGTAAATTAGTATATGTCTATCTAATTATACTTATGGCAGACATTATATTGAACACGTTGTAGATATCACCTCTTAGCCTATAACACAACCATAAAATCAACTAAATACTGGCCTAATACTTTGAAGCATGAAGAACAATAATGTCTACTCAACAATTAACAATTAATATGAATAATAACACAATCAATTCATTCAATAGTCTAGAAAAGGATCCATTATCTAGAGAGCTCCACAAGAGCGGCTCAGTATCTGGGCAGAAGGCCCAGGCGGATCCGGGCAGGAGGCCCAGGCGGATTCGGGCAGGAGGCCCAGGCGGATCCAGGGAGGAGGCCCAGACGATATCAGGGGGATGACCCCGATAAGGAGCCCAGGTGTGCGGTTCCGGGAGATCCGGGGCGATGACCCCGATGAGGAGCCCAGGTGCGGTTCCGGGAGATCCGGGGCGATGACCCCGATGAGGAGCCCAGGTGCGGTTCCGGGAGATCCGGGGGGTGACCCCGATGAGGAGCCCAGGTATGCGGTTCCGTAAGTGGAAACACTGAGAGAGAGCGAGAGTATAAACACACGTGAGAGGAAAAACTGTGTGAGAGTTTTTCGTATAAGTGTTGTTGTAATAGCTCTTTCATAGTGGATTGAGTGCTGGTGCGCTCCGTGGATGTAGGAATCAGTTGATTGCCGAACCATGTAAAAAATTACTGTCTCCTTTACTATTCTGCTTGCATCCATATATGTGCCCTGTGCAGATTTGCGCGTCTGCATACAGTTTGCAACTTCCGCTGCGCCGAGAATCGGATCAGATTCCCAACAATCCTAACAAAAAGAATTAGTTCTATTCGAATAGGTAATACAACTTATGGTAAATAAAACCCTAAACATAACTAATTAACAAGAAAGTAATAGGTAAAAGAGTAAGAAGAAAAATCTGAAGAAATTCCACTCCCGCGTCTATTCTTCGTGATGAATCCGCTTATTCAATAACCCCGAATTGATGTTGCGATGTATGGAGGTGGTTGAATTGCTGATTATTCTTCTCTGGTCGTCTCCTTCTTCCCTTCGGATAAACTTTGTTCTTCTATTTATATGAGAGAAGAGTTTCGGTCTTTTTAAGTGTCCTGAAAAGACTTGGAAAACTCCCATTGCGACTTTGGGCGTGAGTATTGCTCGCATGACCTAACTCGCATCGGCCTCGGGTTCTTTAGGCAAATAGCGGTAGGAGTTTGGGTGCGAGTATTGCTCGCATGGCCTAGCTCGCATTGGCCTCAGGTTTTCTGGCAATCTTGTCTCATGCAAGTTAGGATGCGAGCATTGGTCGCATGACCGAACTTGCATCGCTTTCGGCTTTCTTCAGGCAGATGATCATGCGAGTTTGACATGCGACCATTACTCGCATGAATACTCGCATGGACCTCTGAATTTGAGCATTGACTTCTTCCCGAATTGCATCTAACGTCAACCGTTGATATTGGATTCAATTCTATCCATAAGTCTATCAATGTTTCACCTCGAAACTCCCGAACATCGAATCTCATTAAACTTTCCTGCACACTGGATAAATATATTAAAAACGCCAGATCGTACCCAAGAAACGAATAAAAAAAATAGGAAACGGGATCGAAGTTACATCAAGAATTAGCGTTAACAATTGACTGAATTATTTTACAATTACTTTATTGACTGAAGTTGTCACACCCCCAACCTGAAGGGAAGTTTAACCTTTCTTCTCAGAGATATGACATATATGCATAAATTAAAGTTTGAATAAACAGTACTACATCAATGGAAGGAAAAATCAAATATCTAATAATTATGTTTCCATAATTTCAAGTCTAATCACCGAAAAGTGTGTATAATTTAAAACTCAAACTCAAGTTTAAAGAAACCCAAAAAGATTCCTAAAATAATCTATTTAAACCAAGAATAACAGTATTCTTTTGGATATGCCAAATTCGCTGCACATTTTGAACAATTCCATTTAATATTCCAAGTATCTGAATCACAACATACTATAGTGAGTTTTAGCTTAGAAGCAAACTAGTTTTTCATATAAGTAAGATACATAAAACATAACAAATTACTTGCACAGTTACACTAAAAAAAAAAAAAAATGCGAAGAAAATCCTTGTATAATGAACTTGTTGAAACTTACAAATGAATTTATTTAAGGATTACTATCATCGACTTTACTTGTCAAATAACATATTGAAGCCACATAAGTCCCTTGTCGATGACTATTGTATGCGAGGCAAGTGCAAGTGAGGATTACAGAATTTATATATATATATAAAAGATAACTCTCATCCCCGAAGGCAAGGATGAAAATATCAATATCAAAGGAAATATCGGTACTACGATTTGGTGGAAATATCGATGGAGATATCGGTATCGATGGAAATTGACGTAACATTTATAGAAAGTACGGAAATTTGGCTAAAAATATAAATTTTTTGAAATAGAAGTTTAAAAAATGTTAAAATAATTAATAATCTAACAAACAAACATATATATATTTTTTTCAATTGCATAATATCTAATTACTATATGGTATAAATATGAATATACTGCACATACAAGCTATATAAAACTAACACTACTTATTTGTTCAGGGTGATATACTTAGTTTGAAAATCAAGTTGATAAATGTTTTATTCTTAAACTTTTGCGTATATTGAGGTGGCTGCTGGAGGATGGGTTCCTTATAAACTTAATGCAGTTCTCGAGCATCATAATGTCTCCGCTAGAAAAATTCTCGTGTTGTAATATGCCTTTTATTACTTCAACTTTCAGTTGCAAAGGAGACAGACTTTGAATTTTGGGGTTTTGTTTTTGTTATGCTTGCTGCTGTGATGTCGGGGTTTCGTTGGTGCATGACTCAAATTCTTCTACAGGTGTGTTTTGTGTTTGATTTACATGGTTCGTGAAGTTTTATTATTTGAAGCAGAATTTTAAGGAATTTTTGTTTGTAATTATGCATTATCTGACTTCATTTTCTGGGTTTGGATTTTTTCAATCTGGTGGGCATTGTGAAATGAAAATGGATATAAAGAAAGAAGCCTATGGTAGGTGCAATTTCACCTTGTTGCATTTTTTTGAGTTTTATTATATATCTTTGCTTATACTAGATTTATATGTACTGCTTAGTGCCTGCAAGTGTGCAACTTGCGTAGGATACTTGGGATTAAACATCAAATAATATTATTTAAAGCTGAAAACATTGGGGTGTGTTTATTCTGCAGTTACAACTAAGAAATTCCTCTCTGACTATGAAACAGTTTGTCGCTTCAAAAAAACAACTTTGTAACTGCCCAGGTGCATGATGCTACAATTAAAAAAAATTACAATAACAATATCAAGGATAACAAATAATCTATAGGCAAAAGGAGAAGTACTCAACCTCCCAAGAGGAACTAAATAAGCTATTTTTGAGGTGTAAAAGTATAAAACTTACAAAAAGTAGAAACATGGGTAATAGCTTATAAATACATGCTTTGATTTGAAACTTTCAGTCCATGCTGTCTGAGATTGTGTAGCATCGTGCAATACGCTTGCCGTACTAGTACTACAAATATGTAACAATATATTGCTAGTGTCTCATTTAGGACAGGGGATACTTTCAAGTTGCTTAAAATTTTGGCTAGTGATAATTACTTATTTGAAGTTACGACAGCATTCGATCATAACTGCACATGAATTTTTTTTTCTTAAAATCGTTCTATTGCTCTCTCTCTTCGTCTCAGACACACAATACACGCATAGATACTTTTTGAAATTACTCTAAAAGGTTGACCTAAATTAACTTTTTCAGGTCTGAAAAATCCTCTCACCTTAATGAGCTATGTGACTCCAGTGATGGCAGTGGTGACTGCATTTCTTTCTCTATTGCTGGATCCATGGCATGAATTCAAAATGAACAGTTATTTCAATAACTCATGGCATATCACACGAAGTTGCTTGCTGATGCTTTTTGGTGGAACTTTGGCTTTTTTCATGGTAGGATTCTGGTTGAATCTTTTTTTCTTTTTAATTCTTTACTCGCATAAAAGGGCATGGGGAAGTTTACAAAGTACATGAAGGCCAACTTACGCGTTCATGTTTCTATCTTATAAGCTTTCATGTTAATTACATTTCATTTTGATCTTAGTGTTATGGCCCCAAAGAAGTAAACCTGTTTCTGTCATTGCAGGTTTTGACAGAATATGTACTTGTCTCAGTAACAAGTGCTGTTACGGTAACAATAGCAGGTGTTGTTAAGGAGGCTGTAACCATACTGGTAAAGTTGTAGGCCATCAGTCTTAAATTATGCAGTCAAACTTGTTGACTCATCTATGCACTTTATTGTTATTGCTATAATAGTGTCCATTTTGTCCAAACATTTCATCTGTGAACTTTAATATAAAGCTTCTCGTCTCTTTTATAGAAATTGAATAGAGCAAATGTTTAAGCATTCAAGCGGGTTTCTCTGTAGGTGGCAATTATATATTATTATGACCATTTAAATTTTACATGGCCTGTGCTTTCTTTTGTAGCTTCTGATTGTAATTTAAATGGTGTAGTTGAGCAAGACATAATTGGGGGTTGAGGATGTTTGAAGTGTGTGCTGGATGAAGCAGTGCCTTAAAATGGTTTAATTTTTTATTGTCACAGATTAGCTATCTCCAACAATAGAGGCTTTTTGAATAATTCCTCTGAGTTCCATGTTTTCCTTTTTGTGTTTTGCAATTGGTGTTAGTATTATATTATTGCCTAAAGGTACTCATATACAAAGTATGAAGAGAGTAACTAGCTGTAGAAAAGGGTCAGTTTCTACTTGTTTGCCCTGTTTTGAGTTTTGATGCCGACTGAGTTGTGGAGTGAGTTTCTCATTCTAGACTCAGTTGGGTTAGGATGCTGACTGGGAAATTGCTCACAGGCTTATGAAGCCAAAATCACAAAGTTCACAAGCCTAGATTATAAAGATTGACCTTAATTCGTTACTCGCAAAATAATGATAAAGTGGCCGTTAATGTTAGTTAAAACTATTTTAATCGGTATGTCATCTACTACTTTCTGTTTTCTGATTTTATTTTGTGCATGTTCAGGTTGCAGTCTTTTACTTCCATGATGAGTTTACGTGGTTGAAGGGGTTCGGTCTCATCATAATTATGGTTGGTGTTAGTTTGTTCAACTGGTACAAGTAAGTTATTCGTTAATATAGTAGTTTTGAACTACATTTTTATGGTTATATTTTTTTTCTCATATGGTTTGTTGCTGTTTTTATTTACGTATTTCACTTCCATTTAACTTTTTATTGTGGCAAGCGATTGAAATGTGGGTTTTAGATTGTATGATAGTTTTTTTTTTTTTTTTAAAGTAATATATTCTTTTGTTTTTTTTTTCAGATACCAAAAGCTTCAAAAGGGTCATACAGATGACATGTCAGGATCGCCTAGAGCAAATATTAATGCAAAATATGTTATTCTTGAGGAGATTGATGATGAAGATGAGGGAAGTTGATTTAGTAATCACATCATTTGAATTTGAGAAACTTATGTAACCTCTTAAACAGTAAATCAGATGATCCTTGTATTTCCTTTTCTGAGGTGTTTTATTTTTTATTTATTTTTATTTCCATACAAAATAATCACAAAACTGAATGAAGAAGCATAGGGATGCATACAAATCCAAGTACATGCCATCAAATCTCAAATAAACCATACCAAGAAAACCAAAGTTCAATCAGTTTCATAACATTGATAATAATATAAGTCAAATAAACCACTCAATAACTATACTGATTCAATATAGTAGTCAAATTTACAAAATATAATTATCATCAATGAATATAAGGGAATTTTGTATAAATACCCAAATTGTAAACTTATCCATCTTATACCAAATTTTGCGTAGTCTACGCAAAGTAATGTTAAGGAAAAAAAATGCCCTTCAAATTTTTCTCAAAACAAAACCCAAGATTTGTATTTAACCTCTAACATTTGTGTTTGAAATACAAAATCTTTAATGTAAAATACTCTTAAAGTTGGATCTAACCACATTTTATGCATTTTTTACTCATCTTTCACTACAATCATCTTAAAAAGTTTTTCATCTATTCATTTCTACCTACACTGTATGCTTTTTAAGCTTCATATTCTTTTGATTTGAAATTCTAAATAAAGGCTAGTGTTAATTTTTCATTGTTTGACTGATAATGTTTTTAATTTGTTAATATTTCACTTTTATGGGCTTTACATTTATGTTTTTCATTAAGGGATATAAATCGATATTGATGTTTTTCATTTATGGGCTTAATATCGGGTCAATCCTACCCGCTGATTGTTACCATCGAGTTGAGAAGACCCAATATTTGTTATTGTAAGCTTTCTTGTTGTCATTCAGTAAGCTTTCTCTTTATCAAAGCAATGCTCTCCCATTTGCAAGAATTAATTAATTTCATTGAAGCCATTTACTCATTTAATATGCTGAAATAAATAAGGATTTTCATACCATTAATAAACCATAATAAGAAAACAAAAATTGAGATAGAAAAAGAAAAAGAAAAACGTAATACTTGTTTTATGAAAAATAGATTTCATTGGGTCATCACAACCCGACGATTTAATTCATTGAGTCATTACAATCCGATAATTTTTGCATCGGGACACTGATAACTCGATGTAACTTATTTTCAATAACCGTCCCGATGATGGATAACCTGATGAAGGTAGACTGTTCATCATCTTCTTTAGCAAACATCGAGTCGCAACAACCCAATAACAATAGTATCGGATCTACTATTACCCTCTGAATCATATACCATAAATTTTTAAAAATTTACATCCATTTAACCAAATCAATGTGTAAAAGTAAAAAAAAAAAAAAAAAAAAAAATCCACAACAAAATAAACCCAAAACCTTTTCTAATTTCATTATTTTATACTAATTTATATCCAATAAACGAAAAGTGAGCTAGGTGTCAGGATATGAAGATGAATCCGACTCAAGTAGTGAAGAATAGTGAACCACACGACCAGGGAGTCGCGTGACTAGAAGGTCATGATAGCAGGTCGTGTGGTCATGTTAAAGCGTGAGGTCGCGCGAGCAGGGAAGGTAGCTTTTGGCAATGAGTAGGCGCGACCATAGGGTCAGCGCGCGTATTCTGATTTCAGTAAGACAATCAGTTTGTAAAGATTTGTTTTCTAATCAAGCTGGACTTTTCATTAGGCCGACCTAGCCTTAGTAAATCACTATAAATACATTATATAATGAGAACTAATATACTTGCAATCAAAAGAAAAGTGAGCAAATAGAGAGTGTTGTAATATTATGATATAATGGATTGAGTGTGTGCAGCGCTTTGTGGATGTAGAAAGTTTTTTTAACCACGTAAAACTCTTATCTTGTGTTTTTATTGTTTGTCTTTTATTGTTTATTTGTACTTGTGCGTGAGATTTTGCTAATCGTAGAACCATTCCGCTGTATTGGGATTCAGCGTAATTCCTAACAACTAGTATCAGAGCCCTAGATTAGGTGTCACAGTGTTAGTAAACTCAAGAGACTCAGTGGCTATTCGATTTCATTAAGAGGCATGAGATATGAGAAATGAGGTTTTAGGGTAGAGAAGTTCGATGGAACGAACTACAGTTTCTAGAAGATGCAGATGACGAACCATCTGTATCAGAAGGACCTACTCTTACTGCTGAAAGGGTCAACGCTAGAAATAATGAAGCCAAAAGATTGGGCTGTATTAGATCGAAAAGACTTGGGAGCAATTTGCCTTAGCCTAACGAGATGAGTTGCATTCAATGTGAAGAACCTTGAAACTACTGTAGCACCAATGAACGCCCTTGCAAATATGTACGAATAGCCATTAGAGGTAAATAAGGTATACCTGATTAAAAAGCTCTTCAATTTAAAGATGTCCGAAAACAGCGGTTTCAAAGAGCACCTGAATGCGTTCAATAAGATTCGGGTCTATTAAACACGATAAACTTGAAGTTCGAGTGAGCAATTCAAGTGCTATTGATTTTGGGGCAGATGTGAGATAATTGGAAAGGGGCCATATAGACAATCAAGACACCAAGAAGGGAGTGGCAGTTCGTCATCAGCCTTAAGTGTAGAAAGTAGAGGTAGAGGCAGGAACAAAGACAGAGGCAATCAAGGTAAATCAAAGCATAAATATAAAAGATCAAGTTTAAGAGACCGTCAAACAAATTGCAAGCCAAAAAGAGAAGTTGAGTGTTGGAATTACGGTAAGATAGGTCATTATCAGGCCGATTACAGAAGCGCCAAAAAGAGTAATGACTGACAAATTGGAGTAAACGTAGTCTTGAAAAATCGATGATACTTTAATATGTTCTTTAGAGAGTAAGACCAAGTCAGGGGAGCTTTACTCTGGGGCCTCATTTCATGCCACCCCGTGCAAAGAGCATTTGAAGAATTATGTGTCTAGGTACAGTGGGAAATATCTGGGTGATGACCAAGATTGTGACATTGTCGGCAAAGGAGACGTAGAGATCAACTTGATTGGATCTGTTTGGAAGTTGAACAAGGTGAGGCATATTCCAAGTCTTCGAAAAAAATCTTATCTCATAAGGCAGTTAGCAAAGGATGTGTATGTGACCACTTTTCAGGTGATACGTGGAATGTCTCAAAGGGAGCCACGACAATAGCCAAGGGAATTAAGAACAGATCTTTGTATCTCACAAATGATGGAATTGGGTCTATTACAGTGGCTGAGGGGAAAGAAGATTCAAATTTGTGGCACCACTGTTTGAGGCATATAAGTGCAAAGAGGATGAAGATCATGCACTCAAAAGGGAAGCTGGAGGACATGAAATTGATAGAGATCACGATATGTGAGAGATGCGTCATGGGGAAACAAAAGAGAGTTAGTTTCCAAAAAATCGGCAAAATTCCAAAGGAGAAGAGACTTAAACTCGTATACACAGACGTCTGTGGACAAACTTTGGTATCATCAATGAGAGATAAGAGCAACTTCATTGCATTTATTGATGATCACTCTAAGAAAGTGCGGGTATATTTCTTGAGACACAAATTGGAGGTATTTGAGGTGTTGAAGAAATGGAGAGCCATAGTAGAGAATGAAATAGGGATTAAAGATTAAGAAACTACGTTTTGACGATGGAGAGGAGTATGAGGACTCAAATTTTAAGCAGTTCTGCCACGATAATGGTATCAAGATGCTGAACATCGTGCCAGGAACACCACAACAAAGCAGAATTTTAGAACGAATGCACATGACGCTGACTGAGAGAGCCAGAAGCATGCGCATACCAACAGGGTTGCCTAAACAGTTCTGGGTCGAGCCAGTCAACACAGCAGCTTATTTGTTCAACCGAGAATCCTCATTTCCTTTGGAGTTCCGAATACCTGAAGAAGTTTAGACGAAAGAGGTAAGGCTTTCATACCTTAGAGTATTTAGTTGTATCTCTTACATGCATATCAGTGATAATGGTAGGAATAAGCTTGATGCAAAGTCGATCAAGTGCACATTTATAGGATATGGAGAAGATGATTCTGACTACGAGTTCTGGGATTGACAGAATAAGAAAATCATCAAGAGCAGAGATGTCGTCTTTAATGAGAAGTTTGTATACAAGGATAGCGATACCACGACATTTGCAAAGGTTTCAAAAGCGTCACAGGAGTTTTTTGGCCTGAAGATATCCCCAACAGTGATTTTAAAAGAATAGGGCAAAATAACAGACCAGTAACTCGCCGACCATGATGGCATGACCATCTGCTCACGCGCTAGGTCGTACACATGAAAAAATATGAACCAGTGAGCTGCACGACCCTAGGTCGTGCGATCAGAAATCGCACGCCAGGTCGCGCAGATGCAGATATAAAAAACGAAGAAACCAATTAGTCCTACGATCCAGAGGTCGCGCGGCTAGTAGACCATGCCACAGGTCACGCAGAAGAAAGTTCAAAACAAGGTCAGGAAACTGAGGTGAGAAGATCCAGCCGATCGTCGGTTTCGAACAGAAAATACTTGAACTACCTTCTACATATGGATGAAGGTGAGCCTGAAAGCTATGGTGAGGCTTGTCATGTCAATGATGCCAACAAGTGGGAGCTTGCAATGAAGGATGAGATGAAGTTACTTATATCAAATCAGACTTGGGAGTTGGCAGAGTTACCAGTGGGTAAGAGAGCACTCCAGAATAAATGGGTGTACTGCATTAAGCAAGAATATAATGGTTCCAAGAGATATAAGGCTAGACTTGTGGTCAAGAATTTTCAGCATAAAGAAGGCATTGACTACACCAATATATTCTCTCCAGTTGTGAAGTTAACTACTATCCGTATAGTATTGAGTATAACAGCTTTAGAGGGGGTTACATCTAAAGCAGTTAGATGTGAAGACTGTATTTCTTCATGGGGATCTGGAAAAAGAAATTTACATGTAGCAACCAGAGGGTTTCACAATAAAAAGGCCTGAAAACTTAGTGTACAAGTTAACCAAGAGTTTGTATGGATTGAAACAAGCACCGCGACAATGGTACATGAAGTTGTCCGTTAATTTCGGTTATATTATCTTACTACTTTATATTGATGACATATTAATAGCTAGTGCAGATTTGAGGGAGGTTAACAAGTTTAAGAAAGAGGAGTCTATCGAATTCGAAATGAAGGATTTTGGGAAGCGAAGCCGATTCTGGGTATAAGAGATACATACAGAGAGGTATTATGGAGTTGTCTCAAGCAGAATACATCAGCAAGATATGCAGAGATTCAACATGAGAGAATGTAAGCCTGTCAAGATGCGCTTGCTAACCATTTCAGATGGTCCAAAGAGCAATGTCAAAAGACAAATGAAGAGAATAACTTCATGGACACGGTTCCAAGCCTAATGTACGCAATGGTTTGCACGAGACCAGATATTGCTCATTCAGTGGGAGCAATGAGTAGATTTATGTCAGATCCTGATAAATAACACTAGGAAGCAGTGAAGTAGATACTGAGGTACCTTAGAGGTACTATCAACAAATGCCTGTGTTTCAAGAGACACTTTAAGAACTATGGTCTTTTCTGATGATTGAAAGTTATCGATAATGACTAAGGACCGTCGGAAATACACATTTTCGATTGAAAAGTTCGTCCTTCTTCGTCAGAAATGCTATGGTTGGAAATAATTTTTTTTTGATAGACCGTTGAAAATATAGTTTTCCCGAGGGCAAAAAGTGGTCAGAAATGATGAAAATATGCCTCAATAATATTATGGCAACCAATTGTTAAGAGAATATTTTTTACTGTAGTTGTCGTTGGAAATAGTTCAGACATTACTAAGGACCTTTTTGATCGGAAATAATATATCACCGACGACTATTATGGTTATAAAAACTTGTATTTCCAAGGAGCTTCATTATCACAAATAATATATTATCTGCACCAGAGCGACCAAAGGGAGAAGAAGTAGTAAAAGAGCTTAAAGAGTTGAGACCAGTAACACATGGTATGGCTCTTGGAAACAAACAATTAATTGCTGGATTTGTAAAAAACTCACAATTGGTAAAGACATAGTATTTTCTTTCATTTGCTATATTGGAAAACACTTTTACTCCGTTATATTTTGGATTCCTGCACATAGAAAAAAAAAATATTTTTGTTAATTTGATGGGAACAATGATGGGAAAACCAAAGACTCTTTAAATGCTCGCCATGATATACAAGAATGGAGTATAAGGTAAGAATTTCATCCTATCGAGCCTAATGGAAAGATTGTGCCGCTCTCTGCTTGCTACTCCTTGTCAATTGATGAGAGGAAAATATTATGTAAGCGGTTAGTAAACTTCAAGGTTCCAGATGAAAATTCTTTAAATATATCTCGATGTGTACACTACAAGAAAAAGTGGCTTTTCTGACGAACAATATCCAACGGAGTCCAAATATGGTCGGTAAAAATCATATTTCCAACGGTAAAAATGTAACCATAAGAAAAGTGTAAAAAAAATATCTATTTTTTACGACGGAATAATTGCCCTTAAAAATGGTGTTGAAAGTCGTCGGAAATACTATAGAAATGGCGCTAAGCTTTGGCGCCAACACTATTTCTGGCCATATGTATATAGCCGTCGAAAAAATTGAATCTTTTCCGACCAAGACACTTGTTCCTAGGAAATGTTATAAAATTTATGACAAGATGTAACTTTTCCTCAGAAAAAAAGATGATATTTCCGACCATGGTCTTGGTCCTTAAAAATAATATAATTTTCAACAACAAGTAACTTATCCTCATAAAAGGTTAAACTTTTCCGGCCACAATTTTTTATCTTCGAGGCAAATATATATATAACATATTTATAACATATTTTTCCCACATATTATCATTTCAACGAGACAAATTCTATTTAATGATTTGAACAATTATATGATACACCACATGCAACTCGAAAGAACTAACAATTTTGGTACTATATATATATATATATATATATATATATATATATATATATATATATATATATATTATAACCAATACATACATATCAGTCATTGTAGGGCAGACCATCCGGGTGTATTTGGTGTGCGGGATTGGATTTGACTATTTTTATGTGATAGGATATAATTAGATTGCATTGGATTGATTTGGATTAATTTATACTATGAAGTATGTGGTACAATACAGGATTGAAGTAAAAATAATCATGTACTTTGTTTGGTATTGCATGGGATTGGACAAAAAATAATTGTGTCTATATTTGATATATGTGAAAATAATATTAAATTAAATTTAAAAAATAAAAAATGAATAAATTTTGGTGAAAAATTGAATTAAATTATTATGTATAATATATAATTATTTAATTTTTGAATAAAATAATATAATTTAAAATCAATAAAACTGTTTAAAATTAATTTTAGAGAAAATAATAATATTTTTTAGTTGATATTAAAAAAATTAAAATTTTACAATATTTTTATTAATATATTTAGTTAACTTTTAAAATAAATTATTTTTATATATAAATGGTTTAATAAAATATGAGAAATTAAAAAAAAAGGAAAAAAAAAGGCAAAGAAACAGAGGAGAGAGAGCGAGAGGGAGATGAAAGGTTAAAAAAAAAAAATTAAAAATGAAGTGGAGAGAGAGAGGATAAATTAATGGCCACAATTTATATAGGTTAAAGTTCACCTCCTTAAATAAGATAAAAAAATGACAAGAGACTAATTAATTCAACAAGTTTGGATTGGTCAACATGAGATTAGATAAAAATAGTTCAATCCCAAACAACAAGCAGACCCTCAATCACATAATTTTTATTCAATAATTATAGCATCAAGCTCAAACCTAGACAATTGTATCTAATCATCTTCATTTTCATAACTTGTTCTAATAGATTGAATCTCTTCTTGGTATGGTCCTCCATCTACTGGCATCTCAAAAAGGTTTCTAGGCTTGATTTCAGTCACAGCACTCCAAGTAATATCTTTAAGCCCTCTTGTATAAAAAACTTGAATTGCTTGACATGCTAGCACAAATGTCTCTTGCGTATTCAACTTGTGTGCTATATTGACTGTAATAATTCCATAACGGTCTCTCTTGTAGCCTCTTCCTTCTTGAGTTGTGTCATACCATTCACAATCAAACAAAACAATTTTATTCCCTTCTGTATAACAAAGTTCAACAATGTCCTTAATTCTCCCATAGTAAGGTACATCAGTTTGATTCTCTCCTCTAACAACAACTCCATTATTTTGTGTTTTTCTTATCTCATCCCGAAATATTGTATGGAACATAAATCCATTGATATTGTAACCAGAATAATAAATTGCTCGCCTTTCAGGACCTCGAGCTAAAGAAACCATTTTCTTGTCAACTTGTCCCTCATTATATAATTGTATTATCTGCAATAAATAAATAAATAAATAAAGTTTAATAAAAGAAATTTAAAACTATATAATTGAATATTAACTTATATAGTAAATTATTTTTGCTTACCCTCTGATTAAACCAATTCACAAATTCAAGTTTATGTATCTCTTCCACATTAGTAATACCTGCATCCAAAAGCATATTCTTGTGCTCTCTGCACAAATATAAATGAAAAGAAATGAAATGAAAAGTTATATTTTAAAGTACATAATAACCACTATGATTGATTTCTTACTGTATAAAAGGCTGAGATTCATCACAGTTTTGCAATACGTAAAAAGTAGCAACTTCATGTTGTTGAATACTTAACTCCTTAACGTCAGCTTTCCCAAAAGGTTTACCAGGAATTGAAAAGATAGACAATTGTGATGTATCAGTTGATGACTGACCTCCGTCATAGTTTTGTTCTGTTCTATTAAATTTGGTTTCAATATTGTGCAAGTAACGAGAACAAAATGTTAAACACTCATCTACCAAATAACCTTCTGCAATTGATCCTTCTGCTCGAGTTTTATTACGAACATAACTCTTGAGTTTACGCAAATACCTATGTTTACATAAATAATATCAATTTCAAAAGTTAAAAATCAAGACAAATTGTAGACAAAAAGTTAAATATAAATCTGATAATACCTTTCAACTGGGTACATCCATCGATATTGTACAGGACCAGCTTTTTTTGCTTCCCAAGCTAAATGGATAGGCAGGTGTACCATTATATCAAAAAATGCAGGAGGGAAAAGTCTTTCCAATTTACAAAGAGTCAACCCAATTTGTTTTTCAAGGCATTCTAAATCCTCTTCTCTCAAAACCTTAGCACATATATTTTTGAAAAACTCACAAAGTTCAATAACAGCATCAGATACTTGTTTAGGCAACAATTCGCGCACAATAAGTGGTAATAATCTGTCCAAAAACACATGACAATCATGAGTCTTCAACCCCGAAATGCTATTCCCACTTGCATTTACACATCGAGATATATTTGAAGAATTTCCATCTGGAACTTTTAAATCTAATAACCACTTACATAATATTTTTCTCTCATCAATTGACAAAGAGTAGCAAGCAGAGGGCAACACAATCTTTCAATCAGACTCTATAGGATGAAGTTCTTGCCTTATACCCCATTCTTGTAGATCACGGCGAGCATTTAAAGAGTCTTTGGTTTTCCCATTAATATTCATCATTGTTCCAATCAAACTGTCAAAAATATTTTTCTCTATGTGCATGACATCCAAATTATGACGGAGTAAAAGCGTTTTCCAATATGGCAATTGAAAGAAGATACTATGTTTTTTCCAATTGTGAGTTTTTCCAAATCCAGCAATTAATTGTTTGTTTCCAAGAGCCTTACCATGTGTAATTGGTCTTAACTCTTCAAGCTCTTTTACTACATCTTCCCCCGTTGGTCGCTTTAGTGCAGGTTTTGTCTCTTTAGTACCATCAAATTGACTCATTTGCTTACGCCATGTGTGACCCATGTGTAAAAATCTTCTATGCCCTGTATAACATATCTTGGAGCCATAAACTAAGCTACGAGAAGCAGTCTTTGATGCACAACACGGGCATGCCAATTTTCCTTTTGTACTCCAACCTGACATACAAGCATATGCAGGATAGTCATTGATTGTCCATAGAATTGCAGCCCTCATTTGAAAATTTTGTTTGGTGGAAATATCAAATGTTTCTACACCAACTTCCCATAAGTTCTTCAACTCATCTATCAAAGGTCTCAGATAAACATCTATGTCATTACCTGGACTTTTTGGTCCTGGTATAAGTAAGGATAAAAAAATATAAGGCTCTTTCATACACATCCATGGTGGGAGGTTGTATGGAAATAAGACTATAGGCCAAATACTATAGCTAACACTCATGTTTCTAAAAGGATTAAACCCATCTGTCGCCAATCCGAGTCGAACATTCCTATGCTCATTAGCAAATAATGAATGATTGGTATCAAATGACTTCCAAGCCTCAGAATCAGCCGGATGCCTTAAGATTCCATCTTTTACACGATTTTCAGAATGCCATCTCATGTCTGCAGCTATTTTAGATGACATATACAATCTTTGAAGTCTTGATGTCAGCGGAAAATATCTCAAAATTTTCCATGGTATCTTTTTACCCTGTCTCCTACCACTTTCATTATTTGTGTTCCACCTAGAAAGCTTACAAGTTGGGCATTCAGATGCATCTGCAAGTTCTTTATAGTAAATCACACAATCATGTTTACACGCGTCAATCTTTTCATAATGTAGTCCAAGATCTTTAACAATTTTTTTTGCATCATAATATCTAGTTGGTAGCTTCTCACACATAGGAAATACATCCTTAAAAAATTCCAACAAAATACTGCATGATTTGTCACTCCAACCGTTTATGCATTTTAGGTGCATTAACTTCACAATAAAAGCCAAATTAGAATACTTTTCACAATTAAGATATAATAGTTGCTCAGCCTCGTCTAATAACTTATAAAATTTCTCTGCATCCCGATTTGGATATTGTGGAAAACTCTCTTCAATTAAATCATGGATGTTATCACATTGCTCTTCATTCATCATGTCAAATTCATCATCATCACCATCACTATCATTATCACTATGCCCATCATCCCCATGCAAAAACCAAGTATTATAAGTAGGCATAAAACCATTACGTAAGAGATGCAAATGTACCTCAGATTGATCTAATTTGAACCTGTTGCAACATTTGATGCAAGGACAAAAGATTTTCAAGTCACCTCCCTTACCATGCTTCTTTGCGTAATCAATAAAATTTTGAACCCCATTAAAAATACTCAATTGTATTTTTTTTTGGACTTGATCCAAGATTTGTCAATCGGCATTATTTGTATGCCTGTTAAAATAATTTTTTATCCAAGTCAGAGAATATGTACTAATAAATTAATACAAATAAAAAAAATAACATAACATAATATAACACAACAGAATATATGTTTGAACAAATTTCATTTTCATCTAAGTTATTTCGATTTCAACTGGTGGAGAGAAAACTTTAGGATGACAAGAGAGATCAATCGGCGGCGGCTTTGGTTAGGTGAGATGGAGGCGTGTTCTATTGAGTCTGATAGTGATATGCTTTATAAGGTTTGAATAGCTTAGGTTCTTTTTGTTTTTTAATTTGTAATTATATATTAATTAATTAATTTTATTTTATTTTATGTAATAAAAATATTTAATTGTTTTATTTGTTTTACACGTGAGTGAGTCTAGGGGTGGGCGTTTTCGGATTGGGTCGGATTGAAGGTTAATCCAACCCAATCCAATAAAAATCGGATTGAGAAAATTCAACCTAGTATAAATTTCAACCCAATCCAATCCAATATTGATCGGTTTGGTTTGATCGGATTGGTCGGAGTGATCGGATTGACTTTAAAATATAAATAAAAATAAAATTCTCATCAATGTGAGTGGAAAATAAAATTATCTACTTCTAATGGCTCTCTCAATTGACCACTTGGTAAACTTCTCATCTTTTTTCTATTTTCCACTAATCAATATGAACAAATCTGAGTTTAAAATACAAAAATACAGTTAACAAACAAAAACAATTCAGTCTGATCAAGCAAGCATGAGTAAACAGCAGCTAAACAAAAACATAAGGCAAATGAATCACAAAATTACAGCAGCTAAACAAATACATAAGGCAAACGAATCACAAAATTACAGTAGCTAAACAAACTACAACTCTCTATTTCTAATAGAATGAATCACAAAATTGATTTAACTACAAAAATATACAAATCTTCAATCACCAATTGACACCTCAAATCTTCAACTGAGAATATTCGAAAACAAAGCCCATCTTTGATTTAACTAAAAAAAAACAAAGAAATCAAAGAGAAAATCTTGAGAATAATACCCAAGTGAGCCGTGAGGTGCGAGGTGCGAGGTGCGGTGGCCGGCGACGAAATCTGCTGCAACAGAGTTGGCGAGGTGAGGCGGCCGGCGAGGAAGACTGGAAGACGATTAATCTGCAAACTGAGGCGACAGAGTGCGGCCTGCGGCGAGAGGAAATATGCTACAACAGAGATGGCGAGGTGCGGCGGCTGGCGAGGAAGACTGGAAGACGATGAAGCGAGGTGCGGCGGCGGTTGACGATAAAGCGAGGGATCGGCGGGGATGACTGGTGGCAAGGCAAGGTAAGGTAGAGTAAAAAATCGAGAGTGGTCGTCTGGGATAGTCGAGACTCGAGAGTGGGAGTGGGGCACTGTGGCTATGGGAGTTGGGACGGTGGGAGTAGATTTTTAGTTTTAGGGTAAGCTTAGGGAAATTTGTTTTTATTTTATTATTATAACAAAATCGTTGAAAATGCCCACCCGTACACGTGACATCGTCTGTTAAGTGCTAGACTTATTTTTTTTTATTTTTAATTAATTTTATTTTATGTAATAAAAAAATTTAATTGTATTATTTGTTTACACGTGTCATGGTATGCTAAGGTTTGAATAGCTTAGGTTTTTTATTTTTTAATTTGTAATTATATATTAATTAATTAATTAAATTTATTTTATGTAATAAAAATATTAAATTTTTTTTTACATGTGGCATATTCGTTGTTGAAAGACAAAATACCCCTGTAATCGTTAAATTTTATTAATGATTGACTACCAAAAGGAAGAAAACTTACCGATCAAAAGAATTGAATGGGAAACGTCGATTCCGTACAACGATGCACTTTATCACTTTTACAATCATCGAACTCACCATGAACAACGTTCTTTAATTATAATTTAATTTATTTTTCTTTTTATCATAATATACTTTAATTCATTATTATTTGCTATCTTCTAACACCTTTAACGGAGACTAAATTATTGAATTAAATAATAAGAGAAGTGAAAATATGGTGAAAATCATCATTAAGTTCTTCATATGTGAGATAAGAAACGATTTAGAGTATAATATCATAATTCTAAATAGCAGCTATAACATAATGTATAGAAAAGGATACAATAATTTTTATGATTCGAATTTTTTGATCAATGTTATATATTTCAATTAAATTGAAGTAATCCAATTTAGTTTAATACATCAATTCATTCGGTTTTACTGTAACACCCCCCGACCCGATCCGGCCGGACCGACCCGGGGAGCGCTACTCGGACTTTCAAAATTTTTCAAAACTTCAATTTTACATTTCAAAACCATTGTGAGCCCATAACAATAAATAAACTTTTCACGAAAATTTGGCAGAGTACCGTTTGTTTTTAGGACTTTCCAAAACCCTGCTTTTACACAAAACAATTCCAATACAATTCTCAACAACACTTCTATACAATTTCAAACAGTTGCGCACTCTGCCGTTTAGTGCGACTTATCAAAACAGTTTATAAAATAAAACAAAACAGACTTTAATGGTTACAAACATTTTTAATAATAAAAGACATAAATCATAAACTAATTAATTACAAAACATTTTACAAAACGTATTTACAAATTCCCTGTATATGCATGCTTTCAGAATATATATACACATAACAAAAATATAGCTACCCAACTGTACAATCTCTGTGACTCGGTCTGCAACTCGTTCTTCCTTCAGTCCTTAGGCTCTTCTGGATTCCTGGTACCTACGCGTTAGACACAAAACTAACGCGCTAAGCATAAAGCTTAGTGGGTGTACTAAAAACTCAATTAAATAACTCACAGTATAATTGTTCTTTAAAGAAGCAATAAACCACAATATGAATTTCATTTCTAAATCACTTTCAAAACAATTAAATTAATAATGAAATCAACATATGAATTCGATCCATCAAATCATTCAGTTCAGTTTCAATTCAAATCATTTATGGCCCACTAGAATACTAAACATTCTAGGACTGGAATATGGGTCAATGTGACGTCCGGGGTTGCCCCGCAACAACAGTCACTGATATCAACGTGATTGTCCGAGATTGCCCCGCAATAACAGTCACTGATATCAACGTGATTGTCCGAGATTGCCCCGCAACAACAATCACTAGTATCATTGTGATCGTCCGAGATTGCCCCGCAACAACGATCACTAAAATCGATGTGATTGTCCGAGATTGCCCCGCAACAACAATCACACAATAATAACGGCGCAGTACTGCTCAGTAAAACCCAGCTGGTATACCAACCTCCTATATCCATTTCTATGTTTACGTATCCTAGGGCCGTTTCGGATAAACTATACTCACAGTAAATGTCGCAATAGTTAATCAATAACAATAATTATTCAATATACATCCAAATCACATAGTATTCATCAAGAAACATAATCAATAGTTTTACGAAAATCTCAATCAAATATTTTTAACGAAATCGAAATGTTCGAAAATACATTCGAAATATGATCTATCATAAAAGCGGTTCGAAATTAACCATAGATCTACCAATCATCAATTTTTACATATAAAATAAACATTTTTCATACGAATAATCGAAATCGAAAACTTTTAACGAAATCGAAAACTTTTAACGAAAAAGTAAACGAACTACTTCTCGAAACGATTTCGAAAACGAGAGTACACCTACCTGGAATCCTTGTTTTCGTTCGACAATCCACGGTTCTACGATTTCGTTTCCTTTTTCACCTACTCTTCCTTTTCTCTTCTCTCTCTTTCTTCTTCTTCTTTCTTTTCTTTCTTCTTCTTTCTTTTTCTTCTCTTTTCTTTCTTTTCTAGGTCGTTTCTCTCTCCTCTTGCTGTTTCTGTTTTTTTTCTCGCTTCTGCGAGAAGTTTCTTCTTTTTTTATATTTTTTTTGCTACCGCGACCGCCGTCGCGACCTGTGGTCGTGCCACCAGGTCGCGATGCTCACTGGAGTTTTTTGCACCGCTTTGGTCGCGAGCGCGCCTTGGTTGCGCGAGTGGTCGCGTTGCTCTCTGCCCGATTTTGACAGTTTCATCGCGAGCAGTCCATCGCGACCTGTGGTCGCGGTGGCTGGTCGCGATGCTCACTGCCAGATTTTTCCATTTTCATCGCGAGCAAGCCATCGCGACCTGTGGTCGCGGTGACTGGTCGCGATGCTCACTGCTCGAAATTGCGTTTTTTCACCGCGAGCGAGCTATCGCGACCTGTGGTCGCGGTGACCAGGTCGCGATGCTCTCTGGTCCAGTTTTCCAATTTTTTCATTTTTCATTTTTCACTATTCAATCCGGTCCGCTGAAAATCATAAAATAAACATACATTTAATTACATTTACACCCCCTCAAATAGTAAAATTTATTTTTACATATATAAAATTAATTACCCGAAATCCGGGATGTTACATTTACGATATGTAGCAACACATTTTTAAAAAGTTTTATTTATCTCGACTTAATCAATTAGCTAACAAGTCTATCCTATATTTTTTTATTATAATTTATTTATTTCCCTTTTTAGTAGTTTAAGTTTGATTAGGATTTAATTTATTTTCTATTTTAGTAGTTTAAGTTTAATTATATTTAATTTATTTTCCTTTTTTTTATTGTTTAAGTTTGATTATAATTAATTTATTCCCTTATTTAGGAATTTAAGTTTGATTAAGATTTAATTTATTTTTCTTTTTAGTAGTTCAAGTTTGATTATAATTAATTTTTTTCCCCTCTTAGTAATTTAAATTTGATTAAGATTTAATTTAATTTATTTTTTTTACTTAAGTATTTATTTTCTTTTAAGGAAATTTCATCATTTCTTAAGTAAATAGTTTCTACGGTTAAGTATTAAACTATAAAATTTTTGCAATCATAAATAATTTGTATAGAGATTCAATAACTATATACATATGCACTCTATATAAGTGAACGTGGTTTTGTTGTTATATATTTTTATTTGCAATGTTTCAATAATTAATCATCTTGATTCTTTTTATCCCATACATTTCAATAATTTGTATAGAGATTCAATAACTATATACATATGCACACAATGTGACTATATAAGTGAACGAGGTTTTGTTGTTATATATTTTTAGTTGCAATGTTTCAATAATTAATCATCTTGATTCTTTTTATCCCATACATTTCAATTTCATGTTAGTTGATATGATAATCGAAATTATATAATTAACGATTACAAGAAAATATTTAATTTTTAAATGTTTCCTTTTACTTTAAATATTTTACATAAATTATTCACCACACGTACGTAGATCTTAGAAATTTTAATAAATTAATAAACGTTAAACGGAAGAGGAAATTAAGCGACTTACTGTCCATTGATGGACTGATGTTTTTGTACAGCTAGTTACGTGTCGTCTATCAAAGGTTATCTATCTTGTCAGTCTAAATCGCTCAAAATCTAGTTAATAAAATGAAAAATTGTAGTAATTATTAACTCTATAGATTAGAGCAAATCAACACCAAAAATTCGTGAATGTTTTCTTCTCTAATTTCAATTGTTATAAGATCATATTTTGACACAGCGAAATTATATAAATATCAAATGGTTTAACGAAAATTCTTCAAAAATTTTTAAAATCATGTGACACGTACACACATACCATTTGCAATTCAGAATGTATATATATATATATATATATATATATATGTATATATATACACACACACACACACGTACCATTTGCAACAAGGTACTCTGTTGTTTAAGTTTCCTTCTCCCAAGCTTTTCAATACCTCATCTGTAATATCAAACCAAAAAAAAAAAATTAATTGCACGATCAATCAATTTTAATTACATTAATTTTAATATATAATAATAACAATATTCTTTGTTTTTACACAATAATTGGAAACACCAACTAAATATATGTTGACATTAATTGTATTCAACCAGAACATTAATGCTTACGATTTTATACTAAAAATGTACCCAAAAAGGATCCAACTCTATTATTTTTAGGAAATTTTATGAAGACTCTTATTTAGGGTTTGAACATAAATTTTTTTTTGAAGACTTACTTTTAAGTTTTGAAATAGCCGTCTCCTATTATCACCATTGAGAATCATCTATTTTTTTTTTTTAGGGTTTGAAAAAGCGAAGCAAAGTAACTTGTCCAAAAGAAAGCACAAGTGCTCTTCAATCTCCTGTACACAAGTCCTCTTCAATCTCCGGTATAGTTCTCTTCAAAATTATTTGTGATGTTTGTTTGGTATATATTTGTTTTTATTGGTTTTTTATTTGTAATTCTCGAGGTCACAAAAAGAAAAAGAAAAAGTTAAAGTTTCTTTTTTACATGTAAACTTTTTTGTGAAGAGTTTGAAACTCTTGTATGACTGTTGTTCGTATAAGTATTTTAATAGTATTCTTTTTTTTTTGAAACATATTTTAATAGCATTCAATCAAGTAGAAATTCATTGATTTACTGTATACCTATTTGTTTGTTGTAGTTAGAGGTTTTTATTTATTTATTTTTATTAAGATATCTTGATATTTAAGTTGTAATTTTGCTTTGATGGGTTGTTGCTGAACTTATATAAATTTATTAGGTCAACTCTATCATGTGAGAAGTAAAGAAATCATAATAGAATTAAATTGAAAAAAATAAGAAGAGAGGATGCAGTAAACAATCCCAACACAGTTACAAACCCATGTGAAAAAACAGTCACATACAATTCAAAACCTACTAAAACTCCACAACCATTGATAAAAACCAGCATGCAATTAACACTCTGTGCAGAAATCCATTGATAAAAATCTTAGAAAATTCTAATTTACTTTGCTTCTCACATGATAGAGTTGACCTAATAGACTTACTTTTGTTTTAAGATAAATTCGTCTCTCTTATTATATAAGATGATCTTGAAGTTGACTGGATTGGATATTCTTCATGATTTCAGTACTTCTTGAAATATCAATATGTATTAGTGTCTGTCAATGATATCTAAATGTTGTATTTATACATTAAATGTTATAAATAATAGTCCTGGCAAGGAAAAACAAGTGTCATGCTAATACTTCCGCTGAGCAACATCATTCTGTCATGGTCGTAACAAGGAGAAACAAGCGTGTTATTAGTGCTTCTACTGAGCAACTATATGATTCTGTGATACTATCACTTACTGACGAAGTAACAGAATCCCAAGAATTATGCTCTGATGTTCAGCCTAACTCAGAAGGTAAGAATATTTATACTGATTTGATTTTTCTTTCTTTCTGTTATATGTCAATTTAGACTTATATATCAATTGATTGTTTTTTTTAGCTACAGATTCTGGTTCTGTTAAAAGAAAAGGTAGAGGAAAGGGTAAAGGTATAAAGGGACAAGGCATGACAATTGAAATTTATGATAATAGGTAAAAAAATCAGTCGATATATATATATATATATATATATATATATATATATATATATATATATATATTTAAAGATTGTAATATTTTGTACTTTTTATGGTAATTAATTAATAAAATAATATGTAATTGTAATTTTTCAGGATTGTAACCCCTGAAGCTGTCCATAATTTAGGTGTTTTATTCAAGCAATCCATCAAAGGCCCTTGGGTAACATTTGCTTTATACCCCAAAGAAGAATGGGACACATTATATGCACGTTTTAAGTCCAACTTCAATTATATTTGTTCTGAGGAAATGTTGAGGGAAGCATTTGATGCACATGTTAAAATTCGATATTCAGAATGGATGTCGAGTATAAGACGTGGTGTTTTTGATCATTTCAAGACAAGGGCAGAACGATACACCAATGGTCCAAGTCAGATTGATGTTGCAGTATGGTCAGAGATGGTTGATATTTGGCTTTCTAAAGAGTGGCAGGTAAATTAATTAGAAAATAATACATATGCTATTTGTCATTGCAATATTATTTATTATTTGTTTAACTTTCTCATGATATTTGTAGGATAAAAGTACTAGAAATAAAAGTAATCGTGGTGCTAATGCAATAGTAATTCATACTTCAGGCTCTGTTCCAATGGCGAAATATAAAAAGGAAGAGGTAACAATTATTTTAACTCTTAATAAACTTTGAAATTTGTGTATATAGTGTAGTTATATACAATACATTTGTAAATTGAATATGAATAAATATATGTTTATTCCATTTATTCTTTTTGTTTTGTTTTGTTTTTAAATATAGTTTAATCGAACTGGAAATGAACCTTCCCCATTTGAGTTCTTTAAGAAGCTTCATAGCTATAAGAAAGATAGTAGTTGGGCTAGTGATAAAGCGGAGCAGATGCACGTAAGTTGTCTTATATTATATATTCTTTTCAATCATCAACTACATGATATTTCTTCTTTTTATTTTATTTAAAATATGCATATTTTTATGCGTTAATTATTTATTTTAGAAAAAAATGGAGTCACAAAAACCTACTCCTCAAACTGAAATTCCAAGGGTAAAAGAATGGGAGATATATAAGAAGGTTATCGGAAAGTCTAGTCATGGTGGTGTTCTTGGGTTAAGTGCTGGTCTAAAACCTAGTGATGTATTTGGTTCCTCTACCAGTACAAATTGCCATAAGCGTACTTGCTTAGAGCGTCATGATGAAGTGAAAACCATGAAGGAACAAATTTACAGGTTGTCAAATTTGGTACATGAATTACAAAATTCACTTCAAACGATGACACAGGGGAGTTCACCACCAGTGGTACTACCTTATTCTTTTTAAAAAATTATTATTATTATCTTTAATTTGCATTATGGAATTATATATGATTTTAATAAATATTATATTTTATTATGCAGGATAATGCCACTGAAGATTAAAATGTTCACATTGAAGGAGCGTTCGATAATTAATTTGATGTCTACTCATGTTCTTTATCATATGATTCTACCTTTAAACATTTGGAAAAAAACTTTGTTCCTTTTTTTTTATGCATATTTTTGTTGACAATTGGGTATTTAATTTCACATGATACATTGGATATTGTTGTCAATGATTTGATAAAGTATTTTATTTTATTTTTGTACTTGCTTTCATTTAGTAGAATATTAATAGATATTTATAACTTTTATATTTAGATAACATTTCTCGATAATAAGTTATTTTCTACCAGTACTATTTTATTTCGAATCACTATCTTTCTTGCTAATACATCGTTTCTAACAATTCCTTAAAAGGAAAAAAATATTTCTCACAGAACCATATCATTAGCGATAAATTATTTCCGCCCACAAAGCGCGTCCGTAATATAGTATTTCTGACTACGAATGTCCTTGATAATACATTATTTCCAACTGTAATACATCTGGGTAATAACGTAGTGTTTCTCAGTAATATATTTTTTTTTCTAACAACGAAGCTCGTCAATAATACAATATTTCCAACTGCAAATCTCCTGGATAATATAATATTTCCGACCATAATTTTTCTCGGTGATACATTATTTCTAACTATAAAGGTCCTCGGTAAAACAATATTTCTGCCTATATATCTCATCAATAATACATTAATTCCGACTTTATTTTTCCTTGGTGATACATTATTTCCGACGATTATTTTCCTCAATTTTGTCTTATTTTTGACTGTAAAACTCCTCGGTAATACAATATTTCTGACTACGAATCTCATTGATAATATATTATTTCTGACTATGATCTTCCTTGATAATATTTTTATTTCCAATTGCAATCTCTCTCGGTAATATATTATTTCTGACAGTGAAGCTCCTTGGAAATAGAAGTTTTTGTAACCATAATAGTCATCGGTGATAAATATTATTTCAGACCAAAAGGTTCCTTAGTAATGATCGAACTATTTCTAACGACAAACACGGTTAAAAATATTCTTTTAACAATTGGTTGCCATAATATTATTAAGGTATATTTTTATCATTTCTGACTACTCTTTGCCCTCGGAAAAGCTATATTTCCGACGGTCCGTCAAAAAAGCATTATTTCCAACCATACCATTTCTAACGAAGACTGACGAACTTTTCCATCGGAAATATGTATTTCCAACGATCCTTAGTCATTACCGACAACTTTCAATCATTAGAAAAGCCTTAATAACAACTTTTCGACTAAGCCTTAATATAGTTATATTATATTTTAATCATATGGCATTTATATATTAAGTATAACTATATTAAAATATAACTATATTACGGCTTATTTCTTGAAAAGTTATATTTTAAATGCCATATTTCTTGAAAAGTTATATTAGGTAGTTTAGAAAAGCCATATTTCTTGATATTTTAATCATTAGAAAAGTTATATTTTAATCCTTAGGAAATGTGTAAATGCAAGAGGAAATAACATTTCGGGGTTGAAGATTCATGATTCTCATGTATTTTTGGAAAGATTATTACCACTTATTGTGCGTGAATTGTTACCTAAACAAGTATATGATGCTGTTATTAAACTTTGAGAGTTTTTAAAAAGTATATGTGCTAAGGTTTTGAGAGAAGAGGATTTAGAATGCCTTGAAAAATAAATTGAGTTGACTTTTTGTAAATTGGAAAGACTTCCCTCATGCATTTTTTGATATAATGGTGCACCTGCCTGTCCATCTAGCTTGGGAAGCAAAAATAACCGGTCCTATACAATATCGATGGATGTACCCAGTTGAAAGGTATTATCAGATTTATATTTAGCTTTTTGTCTACAATTTGTCTTGATTTTTAACTTTTTAAATTGATATTATTTATTTTATTTATGTAAACATAGGTATTTGCGTAAACTTAAGAGTTATATTTGTAATAAAGTTCGAGAAGGGTCAATTGCAGAAGATTATTTGGTATATGAGTGTTTGACATTTTGTTCTTGTTACTTGATGGAGGTCAGTCATCAACTGATACATTACAATTGCCTATCTTTTCAATTCCTAGTAAACCTTTTGAGAAAGCTAACGTTAAGGAGTTAAGTGTTCAACAACATAAGGTTTCTACTTTTTACGTATTGCAAAACTGTGATGAATCTCATCATTTTATACAGTAAGAAATCAATCATAGTTGTTATTAGGTAGTTTAAAATATAACTTTTATTTCATTTAATTTAATTTCTTTTCATTTATGCTTGTGCAGAGAGCATAAGAATATTCTTTTGGATACAGGTATTATTAACGTAAAAGAGATACATAAACTTAAACTTGAGAATTGGTTTAATCAGATGGTAAGCAAAACAATTTACTAAATAAGTTAACATTTCAATTATTTAGTTTTAAATTTCTTTTATTAAATTTATTTATTGCAGATAATATAACTATATAATAAGGAACAAGTTGACATGCAAATGCATTCTTTGGCTCGAGATCCTGAAAGGCAAGCAATTTATTATTCTAGTACTTGAACTGATGTGAACAAAATTATTTTGATTGTGAATAGTATGATACAACTCAAGAAGGAAAAAGCTATAAGAAAGATCGTTATAGAATTATTAAATTTTATATAGCACGCAAGTTGATATGCAAGAGACATTTGTGCTAGCATGTCAAGCAATTCAAGTTTTTATATGAGAGGGCTTAAAGATATTACTTGGAGTGTTGCAGCTGAAATCAAGCCTAGAAACCTTTATGAGATGCCAGTAGATGTAGAACCATACCAAGAAGAGATTCAATCTATTAGTACAAATGTCAACCAAGAAGGTAATGAAAATGAGGATGATCCGATATAATTGTCTAGGATTGAGCTTGATGCTATAGTTGTTGAATAGAAATTATGTGATTGATGGTCTGCCCTACAATGACTGATATGTATGTATTGGTTAAATTATATATTTGTTTCTCCTCTATTCCAATCTGTCACTTTCAATTATGTGATGAATTGAATATATTCGACTTTCATACATTACCTGATTCTTGTGTTTGTGTTGTGGATTGATGATGGCCATAATTTTATGAGATTCTATTCTTAGTGCTATTGACTTTTAAGGGTGACCATCTTGCCATGACCTAAGTATCTTTTGTCTAAACTGATTTATCTTGTCGTTACTCATATAGGACACGCTAGCAAGCCCAGTAGTTTGTTTTCAGTTCGAATTTATATGTGATGTTGGAAGCTTCAATTATATTTCGTGATGTTGGAAGCTTCAGTTATATTTATATGTGACCTGTTGATGAAGGGGTTAGAATGTACCCGAGTATTTGTGTTCTCTATTTTAATTTGTGGCACTGCCCCTTGTGATAGCACCCAGATTAATAGTAGTTGCTAGTCTTTCTCAGCAATGAATTGCTTTAATTTTTTAACATTTGCTTTATGTACTGGTTTTCTTGTCTGATCCTTCTCACAATCAACTCAATGACTTTAATGCCTTTCACGTTTACTTTATGCAATGGATGTTTTTGTCAGGTCTTTCTCATAATCAATGGCTGATTAATATCAAACTTCTCCGTATTTACAATTTCACAAACCAATTACGTCCACATATTTTTTTTTTGCCCACTATGTACCACACTTCTCTTCTTTTCTTCATTTTTTCATGTCAAAAACACTTTGACATTGCTCTTCTGCTATAAAATTTTGCTCCCCTGCTGTGTACTCTTTTTTTTTTTTTTTGTTGACAAATGGCTAAAATTGCTCTTTTGCTGAAAAAATTACCGAGTACTTGGTCGGTCCGATCCTGCAGCCATTCAATAGACAAGTAACTAGTCACTAGGTGGTTCTGATTGCATTTGTATATAAGTGATCCTCATATCTGATGTTGGGTACCAAAATTGTTAGTTCTTTCGAGTCGCATGTGTTGTATTATATAATTGTTTCAAATCATCAAATAGAATTTTTCTCGTTGAAATGATAATATGTGGGAAAAAAAAATATGTTACATATATTTGCCTTGAGGATAAAAAATTATAGTCGGAAAACTTTAACCTTTTTATGAGGACAAGTTACTTGTTGTCGGAAATTTATAATATTTCCAAGCATCAAGACCTTGGTCGAAAATATTTTCTTTTTGTCTAAGAACAAGTTACATCTTGTCAGAAATTTTATAACATTTCCGAACACCAAGTGTTTTTGTCGAAAAAGATTCAATTTTTCCGACGGTTATATACATATGGTCAGAAATAGTGTTGGCGCCAATGCTTGGCACCATTTCCATAGTATTTCGGACGAATTTCAATATCATTTTCAAGGGCATTTGTTCCGTCATAAAAAAATAGATATTTTATTTTTTTTACACTTTTTCGATGGTTGTATATACGACTTTTACTGACCATATTTGGACCGTTAGAAATTGTTCGTCAGAAAAGCCACTTTTAACCGCAGAACAATAACAAGCATAATATTACTGAAGTACAACAAACAATTTTAAATAATATTTGATTTTTCGGCAATGATAAAAAAGGTTTTTTTGGATTCATTAAATATATTAAGTTTTATTTTGTAGAAAATAATAAAATTTTGTATTATGTAGTATTTAAAGACCACAAAAACAGCATTTGTTCAACCTGACAAGAAATTGAATTATGTATTATAAACAAATTTTCAAATAGTGTTTTCCATGGATATTATAAAGTTTTGAAGAAGCTGACAGAGCATTAAAGCTTTTTATTCAAGATGAAAGTGGTTTATAACGAAACAGTCAAGTTCATCACGGAAATGTATCAACCTGAATCCAATAGTAACTTTTGATATATCGGTCAGAAGTATTATGATTGTATGAACTCCTTCATCACACCACAGTTGATTGGGCAGACACCTCACATGTCTGTTTTTATCCGAAGTCTTGATGAACCGTATATGAGGTATCGTATACCTTGGATTTTTCTCGGACTAGAATCAGATGACTATCTTAGAGAAATCCAAGAAAGATACATCATTATATCTCTGAAATCCTAAAAGAACACAATAATGTTAAACACGACATATATAAAAAGCTAGCTCCAACCTCCATTTAAATTTATGATCACCAAATTTAACATATCCCACAAATACATGTGCATGGAAATTTAAATTTAAGTCTGAAAAAATGAATATAAATTAATAAGAAATGTGGAGTTGGGAATTGATTTATTATTTACAAACGAAACAAGAAAACATCTTGTGAGCGAAAGATTTGGTAATTGTCTTGGGAGGTGTCTTTGTTGGAACCAAAACAATATCTGAATCATCAACTTCTGTTGTTGCCATGGCTTTGTTGCAGAATTTGTTGAATGCATCTTCAACATACTTTGCTCCTTCTGCGACTGTCATCTTCTCCACCAGTTTGTGGGGATAAATGTCCTTTCTATGATCACCATTCAATGCTGCTGCCATTTGTACTAATTCCTTCTGGAAATCACTCAGTTTTTCATTTTCTTTAGCTTCTCCATCTCGTATTTTCACTGCTTCTGCCAATGTAACTGCAAATAATGCAATATTTCACATTAATGTATGTATGTGGTTACACCATAAAAAATAGCTACAAGGTCATATTTTTTAAAAATTTAAAATCCACTTGAAATGTGTTTTTCTTTTAAAAAAAAAATTTCTTAAAGCTTAATTGCACTAACATTCCGTGACTTTTTATACAGTAACACAGATTAATGCGAGTACGTTACTACCCTGTCATTAACTAACTTAGTTAAAAGTAACGGTTTCAACAATGTTTAAGACTAAAATGAATAATTAACCCTATTTAAAAAAAAAAAGAAAAAGAAATAACAATAAAAATTAAAATTACAAAAAATTTAAAAAACCAAGTCACAAAAAAAAAAAAAAAAAAAATTCTAAGTACAAAATGGGAGCATATATGCTCCATTGTACATATGGAGATGTTCCATCTACGATGGAGCTTGAATGAGATATGGAACTCCAAATCTCTTCCTTTTTTTATTTTTTTTTTAAATTAATCTATTCTTTTAAAAACTTATTATTCAGTGATGATGATATGTTTAAGGGTACTAACGTGTAATTAAGTCAAAACTTGTAATATATGTTATTATACAAAAAGTTAGGGATGTTACTGCAATTCACCCTTGTTTAAACATATACTTAAAATATACATTATTGAAAAAATCCTTTTACATGAGAAAAAACACTTGAACGGAATCTTAGAGAAACGATTTGCTTTCTAAAAAGAAAGAACTTTTTAAGTGCTTTTAGTAGAAATTGCTTTTATTTAGAAACACTTTTGGGTCTATTTTGAAGTGGGTGGAAAAAAATAAACAGAAATATATTTTGGAATAGAAAAAAAAGTACTTGAAATAGATTTGTTTTTTTTTTTTGAGAGACAATCAATATTTATTACGTACTCTTTTAAGAAGCTTTTGTGTTAAATCATAGAAATGTTTAAAAGTTTTATGGCAAAAAGAAAAAAAAAAAAAAAAAAACACATGAAAAACGCTTTTTAGAAACATGCTTGCGAGTGCTTGTACAGAAATCACTGTTACTCAAAAGTGCTTTGTAGATATGAAAACTGCTTTCAAGATGATTACGTAACTATGTCGAGATAGTAATAGTATAAGCAGTATAATCATACTTTTTAACGAATTTAAAATTTCGAATTCGAATCCTTTCTTTCCTAAAGTAACAATAAAAATAGTATAAAGCTTGTGGATATGTACCTGGACAATCTGTTCTTGGGGTCGTTCTATTCAGAACACAGTCAAAAGTGCCGGCCCATGCATCACGCTTTGTAAGAAACTCTTTTAGATTGAATATCTTTTTAACTGTTGCTGGAATTGAGGAATGCTCGAACTCTGATCCAGTACACGGCCCTGAAGCCCCATGCAACACTACACTTTCACAAAAACCAGTCATAAATATTTATTTATAGTAATTAAAAAAATTAAGATTATGTTGACTCACGACTCAAAAGGTCCATTGAGTGATTATACAAATTCTTTTTCGAATTAGTAATGGGGTTCAAATATCATCTTATTAATAAAAAAGTAAGTATCGAGAGAACTCTTCCTTATATTATGGGAATAGTTATCCTAACCACAACTAATGTTGCTTAATCTTAATAATTCTCGACAGACTCCTGACTTGATTTTAGTGTCAGCTTCAAAAAATAAATTATACTAATAAAGTAAAGATTGTTACAAATTGGAAACTTACACATTAATATTAATATTAATTTAACATCAAAACTGGATTAGGGGTTTATCAGTACCTACCGAATTAAATACTATTAGCCTACTTGTTTTCCTTCATGAGCAACATTGGACTAACATTGTCACAAATGTGATAGTAAAGGCATAGCCATTCAACTAAAAGTGTTTCTTTAGTTATAACAATTTGGGATTATATAATTATTAGGGTTATTATCATTCTCCACCCTATAGTTTAGAGTATTCGCTATTTTTTATCCTATAGTTTTATTTTTCTCTCTTTTACACCCTTTATTTTACAAAAATCTCTAAAAAATACCCTACCGTTAAATTCCGTTAAAAAACTAACAGTTGACTATTAAACTTTTAAGGGTATAATGGTAATTTACAAAATAAAAACAAATAAATAATTTTAAACTAAAAAATTTTAATTAAAAAATAATATAAAATTAAGATTTTTTTATTCCTTTCACCTACCCCACCCACCATTTTCTCTCACCGCCCCACACCCACTCCTCTCTCATACTTTTTTCTCTTTTCTCTTTATCTCTCTCATATTTTTTTTTTCTCTTTCTCCTTCTTTCTCTTTTCTCTCTCTTTTTTCTATCTCTCTCCTTCCTCCTCATCGTCTCTCTCCTTCTTCCTCAACCCTCCTCTCTCTCTTCCTCTTCTAGTTTTTTGATGATGAAAATGGGGGGTTTGGACTGGTGGCTTTGGGGAAGGTTCTGTGGTGGTTGACTGGTTGTGTAGTTTTGATGGGGTGGAGGGGTGGTTGTGGTTGTGGATTGGTGTGGTTTGTTAATTTTTTTTTTTTGAACTGTTATTTTATTTTTTATTTTGGGTTTGTGGATTGGAGATTCAGAGTGGATCTCTACCGTCCATTTTTAAGATGGACGGTAGATATCCGTTCTGGATCCCACCACTATTTAAATTTTTTTTTTTTTTTTTGATTTTTGGACTCTGGAGATTCAGATTGAATCTCCACCGTCCATCTTCAAAATGGACGATGGAGATCTGGATCTCCACCCCTTATATTTTTTTTAAATTTTTTTTTTATTTTGAGTTTGATGCCCACCGTCCATCAGCTGAAGATGGACGGTGGAGATTTAATCTGGATCTTCACTTGATATTTATATATATTTTTAAAAAAATTTAATTTTTTTTTATTTTGGGTTTGATCCCTAGCGTCTATCAGATCTGATGGAAGGTGGGAATTTATTTTTTATTTATTATATTTAATTATTATTTTAAAGAATAAGGGCAAAATAATCTTTATAACTGAAATACTAACAGACGTTAACATAGGGTGTAAAAGAGAGAAAAATGAAACTATAGGGTGAAAAATGGAGAATACTCTAAACTATAGGGTTAAGAATGATAATAACCCTAATTATTAATATGTTTTGAAAGATGTACATTAAATAAATTTTCAAGATAACAAAATAAGATTCACCTAGTGCATACATGCATAAATAAAATTGTAAATTCATATCACATCTAAAAAATCTTTACAATCCCTGAAGGCCCAGCAACTCTCCATTTCAAAAAAAACGACTATGATCATTATTTCACACCTAATGTATTATTTATAGTTATTAAAATTAAGATTATGTCAAAGGTACGTGCTAAAAAAATTCTACTATTGTGGATCGACTTTTGGTTTAATGATTCTTAGAGCATCTCCAATGCTATTATGCATTTGGAGAAAATTGAGTGCCACATAGGATCAATATTGAAAAAGTTAAGAAAACATTTTCCAATGCAATTATCTAACTTTAATATTGATATGATGTGGCAAAAAAAAAGTTAGAGAATATCAAGTAGAGTTTCTAATTGTAGATATTCTCCTTGATATGCTGACTAGGATTTCTAACTTTTCCCATCAATAAAATTTTAGTATTTTGTCAATGCATTTAATTATCATATTGAATGGAGAGAGAATGTAACAAATGACTTGTGGTGATTGGTTTAAAATTACTATTTAGATATTCACATTGGAGAAGTGAATATGCATTTCTATAATTTTTTTGACAAGTTAGATCCATATTATTTAGAAATGCTGATGTGGCACTATTTAGATACTCAAAAATACATATTTGCATTGGAGATGCTCTTACTTGTCTGTATTGGTAAGAAATCTACAAAAACCTGCCTAACTAGATCAAATAACTCAGTTTTGAATAATTACTCTCATAATACAAGTACAATTTTTATTTATTTTTTAACTATTACGAATTTAGGATTGTATACATTTGCTTATTAGTTTTTGAATTATAATTCAGGAGTTGAGGTAGGGGCAGGGGCGAAGCCAGAATTTTGACTTTGTTTGGGTCAAGATAAAAAATAAATATTAAATTTATACAATGAAAATATACTAATATTTAAAAATTAAATTATTAAGAAATCAAATTTAATACTAGATGTTAATGAAGATAATCAGTATTATGAGGTTTTATTTATTTTGTAAGATCTAACAATTTTTTGAAGAAAAAAAATCACGTAGCGATATTTATGTTGTTTCAATTAAAAAAAAAAAATCACATGACACATAATATCTTCCTAACTAATATAATACATATTTTAATAGTTTGATAAAACCTTAAAAAACTAATAATAAATATTCATGCAGGTTTAAATGATAAACATATACAAAATAAATATAATTCATCATAAATAATTTAAAATACCATTATATCATTAATATATATATATATATATATATATCACACTTATTTACATATTTTCCTTATAATTTAAGTTATCATATTTATGTCAAACCAAATTAATTAACTTATAATAATTTCCAACAAATTCAAATAAATAAATGTATAAATAATAATCTAGTAAAATAAGTTTATTAAAGTCATAGTAATAACCTAACAAAATAACAAATATAAATAAAGTAAGTTTTGAATTTTTTTTTTATCATATTACAATCTCAAACCTAAAATTTTGGAGATTGATAAAAATAACTTGAACAATTGAATCGGAGAATAAGACAAGAAGAACATTAAGAATGTAGAATAAAAATGGTTGCAGCCCGTAGGAAATTAATTTGTTTAAAATATGTTAATTCAAAACTAAAATATGTTAATTTGTTTATATATATACACACACACACTAGTCAAGATGGGTAGGAAGCTAAATACTAAAATGAATGAGATTTGTTCTATGTTAAATAGGAATTGATGGAATTTCCATTATAAGATATATTATTAAAATAACTGAAAAGGCCATCTATTCAATAGTTATAGTGTTAATTAAAACAATAAGAAAAAATAATGAATAATTTTAATTTTAATTAAAATAATAAAAAGATAATAGAGGGACTAGAGAAATTCATTACATATATAGTACATACATGTAAAAATATTTCAAATAAAAAAATTACTAAAAGTTCATTGGGGGGGGGGAGTTGTGGGGGCTACGGCCCCAAGGATCCACCTCTAAGGTTGGGGGATGAGACTTGAATCTACAACCTTATATGCGAGACCCCGAGGTGTGGGTTACGGCCCCAAGGATCCACCTCTAAGGTTGGGGGATGAGACTTGAATCTACAACCTTATATGCGAGACCCCGAAAATTGTAATAGTTAAAAAAATTAAAGAATTTCAAGACTTTTTTTCGGTAACAAAAAGTTTAGGTGAGGGAAGGCTATACTAGTCTAGGGTCAGGGTATGTCATAGGCCACAGTGAGGGTATACAGTGGTATTTACAGATTACCCATCAAGAGGGACTGCCGACGAGACTCGAACCTTAGTTCTTACAAAGGTGCTAGTCAGTACTCAACCTTCGGTGGTAATTTTCAAGACTTTTAGATACAGCTCTTAATGTATTGCAATGAACAATATTATTTTCAATTAAATCCTTATTGATGAAAAACTTGTTAAATCATAATTTTGATGTGAGTAAAAGTAACTGAGAAAAGAAACCATGTTGAATAACAATAATAGCAACAGAAGAATGTAAAAAATAAATATTCGAACAAACCTGTTCCGCGATCAATCCAAGGAGAAATGAAGATAGTTGGAACCCTAACACCAAGTCGGTCGAACTTGAAGTAATATGGCTCCGGACCAATGATGTCATCAGGACTCGGGACTTGAGTGACCGGTGTCGGAACATGATCGTAAAAACCACCATGTTCATCGTAAGTAATTATGAACAAGATTTCATTCCACTGGGGGCTTGCTCTAAGTGCCTCGTACACTTCCTTAACCAACTTCTGTCCTTCTGAGACATCATGGGATGGGTGGTCGTCATTTGCAGGGATCGACAAGAGGTCGAAATATCTTTGTTCAATCACCACATAGTTTGGTAGCTTCCCTTCTTTGCAATGATTCTTGAAGTGTAGATCAAATTGGTGGAATTTCGTCATGTATTTCAGTTTTCTAAGGTTTCTGCATGCAAACAAAGAAATTGATTTGTCAAAACATGGATGACATTTTTAATGAGAAAAATAGATTGAATATTGAGCAATGTCTTCGTTTCTAGACCAATTCGACATTACCATTAATTCTCGACCTAGATAAACAATCTACCATCCCATATTTATTAATACAAATTATGACTAAATAATTAGACCATTAAACACCGAAATAATCTTTTTTTATGATTGATTCTATATGCACTTTTAGTTTCCTAATTTAATCACATTCTCTAACATTATTACGCCCAGCTTACACATTAGAAAATTGTATTTACATTTTCTAGAATAAGGTTTACTAATTATAAATCTAAATAAAATATATTGAATCAAACTAGCTCTGATACCAATTATTAGAAATAAAACAAAAAATATTGAAAAAATAGTAGTTTATAATACATAAGATACCTGTAGAAAAGAGTAGCTGGAGGAAACTGATAATAAATCCCAAAGCTGAACCCACTTTCATCCAAAGATTCAAATATAGTCTTCTGCGGATACCCTTCAATCAGCTTTTTTGTATCATAGCTCGTAGCTCCATGCGACGTCGCTGCATGTACATACATCCTATTCGGCTGCGTTGACGCCGGAACAGAAGCGAACCACCGGTCACAAACGGCAAACTCCGCGACTAGCTCCTTATAAACAGGCACAGTTTCGGGCTTAAAGCCGTTCATGACCGTCTCCGCCATCCCTTTTTTGGTCCTCTCGGCATTCTGTGCGAAACCCTGCATTGTAGGCTCAAGTTGTGAAGAAGAAGAAGAAGAGTGCTGGGTCCATGTGATGCCAAAGACTTGTTCGAAAATGGCTTGAATCGAGTGGCCTGGGTCAGGATCAACGTAGCCGGACGTGTCTCCGAAGAAGATACGAGATGAATTTTGGTCGGATGTGGAAATAGGGTTGGATTCAGATCCTGTAACGCCGTCAATTTCAGGGTTCAGAGACTTCATCCAACCAAGCATGTGGTCAAATGAACGGTTTTCCTGAACTAAAACCACTATGGTTTTGATTGGGTACTTTGGAGAAGTAGTACTGCAACTGATTTCTGCCACCATTTTTCGTGTTTTTCTTGCTGGTTTTTGAAAAAAGAGAGAGATAGGAGAACATAAAAGGAGGACGTTTCGGTGGGAGAAGGAACTTGTTATGCAACAGAAAGATACGCAAAATATATTATATATTTTTTGACGTAGAAGAGACGCAAATATTTGATCGAAGATGTTTGAGACGTACAAGATTGAACATGCATGTGTACTTAGGAAAAAGACGTTTCAATATTAAAGTTTAAAATTTAAGTTTAAATTTCATTCGATATTAACCTAATCGAGATTACTTATATAAATAGATATTTATTAGATATTTAAAAAAAACATAAGGTTTCACATATCCACTTGTAGTAAAGTTGTTAGTGTACTTTCCTCCCACCTCAATGGTGAGAGGGTTCGATTTCCACAATATGCATGTGTGGGTAGTTTTCTCCCCTTATTGTGAGAGTAAATATCCGGGCCGTGCGTTTAATGATTAATCTCGGCAAAAATTATTTCTTTTTTCTTTATTTTAAGGGCAAAAATTATTTTGGTCCTTACCTTTTCACGAATTATTACTTTTTGACCGTATTTCATTTTTTGCCTCTCATGGTCCCTAACTTCTCCTAAAATCAATCAAAATAGTCTTTCTTTTAATCTGCCGTTAGTAAAAGTTAAATGGGCAAGGGTTATTTTAGTTTTTTAATATAATAGGTACCGGATGATGCACATGTATATAAATAAATAATTAATGTAATAATTAAATAATATTACATTATTTAAAATATTAAAATAATCTCTCAAATCCCTAACTTCCCTATCCCCCACAACCCCACACTAGACCCACACCAGATCCATGCCCTTTCCCATTCATAGAGACCTCTACAACTATCATTGTTGTTCCACTTAGCACCATCGACTCCAGTCGTACAATCCGGTTGTCTTTTCAGGGATGAACCCCGACAACGAATGAAGCAAAATAGAAGACCCACAGCAGACGCACGACCATTTGCGTTCCACAGACCTATACCACGACCATAAAAGTTCCAACTTAGTAGCTCAGACTCCAATCGGCTATATCTCCGGCGACAAAGCGTGATGACAAACAACGAGGATGAACCCGACTTCGAAGACTGACCAGGTATGGGTTTTTTGTTTGGGTTTCTTTTTAAATTGTTGTGGTTTTGCATGGGTATGATGGTTTGTTTGAGAAGTTTTTATTTTCAAGTCTGATTTTTGTTGAAGGGGTTTTTAGAGTTAAGGGTTTGTGTACACTGTGTAGAAAAAAATGAATTTTTTTGCTTTTCTCTTTGGGGTTTTGCATGATTTTTTTTTTTTTGATGTTCATTTTCATATTGCATGAATTTTTTTTTTCCGTTTTCCTCTTGCATTTTTTTTGCTGTTCATTTTCATATGTAAACTGCACACTAATGCTATTCGTTTGTATTTGATATCACTGTTTTTTTAATAGTTATTAATATTCATAGGCTACTGCATGACTTACATGTTACGCTACTTGTGTTTACTGTTTTGTTATAAATTGTAGAATTTGTATATTGATATTTTCTGTGTTTCAATTGATTATCGTAGGAAAGTGCTTCCTTTTCACATCTATGTAAAGTACGTGAAGCAACATTGTGATATTCATGTCATTAAACGTAGGGACTGCAGCGTCATTAGCATCATCAACAATGCTAAGAAAGAATTATTTGGGTGTCATCAAAAAGAATGGGAGCAATGGTAGTTCTCAATTACTTTTTCATAGAAAATACAACAACATGTGTTGAAGACTAATGAAGAGTTGATGACAGTGTTCAAAATATTCGATGAATATAACTTTTCAAGCACTGAGTTTGGACTAGAGGCTATGCCTATAGCAGTTGAGTTCCCTAATGAGCCTCTTGGTTTGCGTTAGTACAATGTAGCACCTCCAGATCCTGTAGTTGATGATGCTGACATGAGTGACTTGGACCTTGACAATGATCTTGGCATTCCACAGCCAAATGATGTTGAGTTAGGAGATTCTAACATTGATTTTCAATCTGATGACGTGTCATGCAAATTAAGATTCAAATGTCAGTTTAGTAGATGATGATGTACATGTAGATCAGCTCGTTGAACAGTATGATCCCGATAGTGATCCCCTTGGTTCGGATCACTCATCAGATGCTGAAGTTGGTCTACTAAAGATGGCTAGGTATTGTGCCCAAAATCAATAGGTTTTTAATGATAACGAGTCCATTGAATTTTTCCCTGGTCATATATCTGGCAATGTAAAGCTGGTTAGGGAGACCGTGAAGAAATACGCAATCCAAGAAGGATTTCATTTGAAAAGGATCAAGAATGATAGGCACAGGTTCATTGCCATGTGCAACAACGAAGCATGTGATTAGAGGATACATGTTTCTCATTTGACTGATGAGGTGAGGAGCATTCGGGAAGGGCATAGCTTTTGTCAAGGCTGCCAGAAAATAAGGAAGCAACTTCTGAGTGGATAACATTGTCGATGGGTTCAACTTCTTTCAAACCCTGATATTAAATTGAAGGTATTGAAAAATGAGTTGCTTGACAAACACGCAATTCGGTGTGGTCCTCAGACAATCTACAATACAAAGAAGAAGGTGTTGAATAATATGAAAGCCGATCATATATATAAAGTCTTATATGAGGATTGAGAACTACGAGAATGTTATCCCTGCGATAAACCTGGGTAGCATGGTTAAGATTGCATTGGATAGGAGTATAAGGGTTAATCCAAAATTTCAACGATTTTACCTTAGTTTTAATGCGATGCAAACAGAGTTCAAGTGGGGGTATAGGCCTTTAATAGGCATTGATGGCTGCCATCTTACTGGGTAGTTCGAGGGGTGATGTTATCAGTTGTGGCCTTGAATGGTGATAGTGGTATTTTCCCTATAGTATTATGTAGATGTGAGGCTGAAACTCTTGAGAGCTGGATATGATTTTTAAGAAATCTGCACGACTCCTTAGGGTGGGAAGACAAGAGACCTATTTGCTTCACGAGTCAGAAAGGAGGTTATCAACTTTTTGAGTAAGGAATGGTCGTATGCATTCAAGAGGTATATAATAATTTCACATAAGCTTTATGAATTTGTAATTATGGTGTTATATTATTTATTTAATTGCATTGGTATGTGAAATTTTTATTTGTGTATATTACTTTGTATCCTTTGATTACTTTTATGTGTTTACAAGTTGTTTTATTAGTAGTGGAGGAAATATTTAATATTTGTATATCTGTTTTAATATTTGAGGAATTTTGGGGACTAGTAACCATGATCCTATTCAGTTTTATTACAAATTTGATGTTTTCTTGACATTTAATATTTTCATTGCATATTATGTATTTAGATGCTGCTTTTGATAAATGCTTTCAAATGTCAAGTCGACTTTCAAAAATTTGACATGAATGGCATGTTATGGAAGACAACAAGGGTTGGTAATGCTATTGGGTTTCATGAAGCAATGGAGTCCATAAAGAATGACTTAGTTGACGCTTATGTTTGGCTAGAGATAGAGAACGTCGACAAATGGGCAAGGCATTGTTTTAACCCTTGCATTAAGTCAGACCACGTCACCAACAACATGTCAGAATATTTCAACAGTTGGATTAAGGATGAAAGAGACAAATCAATTTTGACCTTGTTGGAGCACTTGAGAAGAAAGATAATGGTAAGAATATGTGAGAATGTGAGAAGGTCGATGCGATAGAAAAGATGGTTGACTCCATAACACCATATACAAGGGCTAAATTGGTTGAGATTGACAAATATGCAAGATAATTACATGTGATTCATGGGAGAGGAGCATGGTATGAAATGCTTAATCGGAAGGGAAAGAAATTTCTAGTCGACACAAGTGATGTGTATTGTGACTGTAGGGACTGATAGATTAGTGGATTGCCCTGCTGCCATGCAATCACTGTTTTCGCCTACAAAAGGGAGTTTGCACAGGATTATGTGCACTGGTATTACTCAAACGAAGCTATTATGGTTACCTATAATGGGTCTATTAACCCTATTCCTGACGAATCAACGTGGCCTGAGAACAAAAATGCATCGTGGAGCCTCCAGAGAAGTGTACTTGTAACATCCCTAATTTCGAATCAATATGAAAAGTATGATTGAATTAATCTTGAATATGTAAATATGATATTTATGATTTGAGGGGTGGAAAATATAATTAAATGTATGTATATTTTTAAGGTTTCCAGATAGACCAGGTGGAGCGGTCCAGAAAGAATACATGAAAGAGAAGGAAAAATGAGACAGTAAGTACCGCGACCACTCACCGTGACCAGGGATCACGATGAGCAGCTCGCTGTGAAAAGGATGATTTAGGGCAGTGAGTACCGCGACCAGTCACCGCGACCGTAGATCACGCTGAGCAGCTCGCGGTGAAAGTGATAAATTTCCACCAGTGAGCAACGCGACCGAGCGACGTGACCACCGCTCTCGGTACCAGTCGCGATGGCTCAAAAATTGTAAAAAAGAATAAAGCGGTGGAGCGGTGCATTTAAAGGAATCAAAGAAAGCAAAAGCTCACAACATTCAGTGAACATCACAGAAACAACAACTAGAGAAAACGAGAGAGGAAGAAGAGAGAAGAGGAGAGAGAAAGAAGAAAAAGAAGAAGAAGAAGGAGGAGAGAAGAAGAAGAAGAAAAACAAAGAGAAAGAGAAGAAGGAAAGGAAAATAAGGAAGAGTTCAGGTATGGTGTACACGTATTTTTTGAATTTTCAGTTTTTCAAAAATTTTCGGAATGGTTGAATTTTAGAGTTTTTGAATTAGTTGAATTATATGGATTATAAATTATAGTTCTGATTCGGTGTACACGTGTTTTGAAATTTTTCCGTTTTTCAGAATATTTCGGATTGATTGAATTTAATTAAATTTGAGTTATTTGAATTATATTGATTATAGATTATAGTTCAGGTTCGATGTATACGAGTTTTTGAATTTTTCCAGTTTTCCAGAAATTTTCAAAATTATTGAATTTTATAGTTTTTGAATTATTTGAATTATATTGAGTAGAATGGATAGTTTGAAACCGATTTTGGATTGATTTGAATATGATTTGGTTCTAATAGTGTTATGGAAATATATTGTCGAAAGTGATTTAAATTATATTATATTGTGAAATGTATCGGAAAATGTTTTTGGGGCAATTTGATTCGAAATGGAATTATGAAATACGTTTGAGTATATTTTGGATTGATTTGATATGATTATTGATTTATAAATATATTCGTATATTTCCGTTATATTTTATTTGATAAAACTTGAATTGCAAAAATATAAATATATCGATATGTATTGAAATTGAATTCGATTATTCGGAAAGAAATAAAATATGTTGACATTGGATTTGAGAAAACATTTTGGCTCTGATGTGTATAAACATAGATATAGATATAGAAGGTTGACATGTCAATTGAGTTTCTGTCTGAACAGTACTGTGCCGATTTACTTTGATGCGCCACCCTTTGGATGTGCCGGTCCTATGGTTCTGCATTCCGTCATGTGACATTTACAGTGGGTGATTCCGTTGGTGTTCCATTCTGATTTGATGTTCGGCGTGAGTTCGAAACCGAACAACCCGTAATCAAGTCCGATAACTTATGTTATATATGTCAGGAGCCTAGTCTGAAAACTGATTTATTATATGAAAGTATTTAAGAAATTTATGAAGATCTGATCTGTTGATTGATTTCGAATATGGTATTTGTTGAGTATCTGATTTGATTTGACATGAGCCTCATATCTGATTTATTTATATGTTATTTATATTTTGATCGAAAATAGATAAACTTATTTGATTATATTTAGATATACAATTATGTGTACATCCATTAAGCAATATGCTTAGCGTGTTGAGTTTTCTCACACGCAGGTAACAGAGGTTCCAAAGGCGATAAAGATAAAGAAGAGTAGAGATTGCAGAATCAGAGTCCGGAATCACACCTTTCCTGTATATATTTTGGTAGTCTTTCTATAATAAATATATATGTTTTGATACAGTATGCATATACAGAAACTGTTTGTATATATTTATAGAACTTCCGCTATGTAAATATTTTATTATATGTTTATGGTATTTGAATATTTATATATTATCTTGTGATAAAGTGATTTGAGAAGTCGCACTAAATTTGGAAAGTCAGAAAAACAGAGGAAACTCTGACTAGATTTTCAGAAATTTATTTGAATTAGTTGCAAATGTTTTTACTATAGTTTTATATTATGGTTATATAAAACTACAAGTTAGATTTTAGTATATAGTAGCACTCCCTGATTCGGTCCGAGCAGATTTGGGTCTGGGGGTGTTACAGTACTAAAGCTGGTAGACCAAAGAAATCCAGAAGAAGAGGGTGGGATGAGCCACCGGCACCAAAAAATAATTTTGCTAAGGTTGCTAGTCATGTAAAGCCCTTGGACATAACACTAGGACTTGTCTCAGCAAAAAGGATAATTTTAAACTGATATATTATCATTCTTTATTATTTTCGATTTATATTAATGCTTAATTAAAATTGAGATTATTATGCCAGACATAAGGATATACTTCCAAAGGAAAATCAATTTCATTCAAAAACAAATCAACTGCTGCTTCAACAAAGAGCAGGTAATATAAATAATTTGGTTATTTGAGTGCATTACATTATTTTTGGATTGCATCAATTGACTTGCATGCCATATTTTTTAATGTAACACACAAACTCATATTGGGACTCTATCAGTTGATTATAACTGTAAAATCTCATTTTTTAAAATTTATTTTAATTTATTATTAAGAGCGTATTTGAAATTTTTTTTAAAAAAACTTTTGAAGAATTTGTGAGGACTTAAAAGATATATTTTGAAAGTTATCAATTAAAATTGTAATTTACTAAACGTTGAGGGACAACATCGAATTTTTACATTTCTATATATATTTCTCTTCTTCCTCGCGACAACATCTCTTTCTCTCTCTATTTCCATTTTGTTTTTCTTCTCTATTTTTTCTTAACTTCAACTTCTCATTCCGACCACATTCGGCCTCCATGCTGGCTGATTTTGGTACCAATAAAAAGTTCTTTCAACATAAAATCTATTGGTACCAACTTTGAAGATTTTCGTAACCGTTTGAGTCTCTTATTTTGTGGAGGAAGTGAGTGAATTTCCAATTTCGGAAATCCTCCGATTCCGGCGATTCTAGCCGTTTCCAACTCCGACCACCGTTATAAACTTTGACGAGGGAGACGAGGCGAACAAAACCCGGCTATCTTTGGAGGTCGCCGGAAAGTCGCCGTCGGCCGCCACGTACGGCGTAGGTAAGTTTCCGAGCTCCTGAATTCAGAATTTGACTCCGAACACGTTTACAGACTCGTTTTAAAGTGTAGGATATTATTTTAAGGTTAATTTTATTATATGGCAGCCGTATATAAATTAAATAATTATGTTCTCGTGTAGATTTTATCGATCGGGATAATTAGGCTTGAAATCGAGGCCACTGCAAGTAGCTGGTAGTTTACACGAGGTAGAGGTTTCAAACTTAAATTTTTAGAATATTTTCCCTATAAAATTTGGATATAAATTGATTGTGAAAGTTTGAAACAATTTTTTATTTAAATTGTGAAATTGATTTGAGAATTAAATTGTGATGAATTGTGTTGGAAATATGAGTTAAATGCAGGTTTTGTATTTTGGGATTTTTATAAAAACAGCCGTTATGCGGCCAAAATTTTATTAAAATTAATTATGAGTTTACATATGAGATGCATGGTGGATCTATTTAAATTGTTTGGTGATTTTGAAATGGTAACCGTCCTAGTCATTATATTATAGTTAATGTTATTATACGACTTTATGTCGGGGTACTACGCAGGGTATTTTCTGGTACGTTCACCTTATATGTGAGGTTGGTACCAGGGTCACGGTGAGCCAAATGTTTTTATCTCAACTATGAATGATTTATTTAAAGTGATAGGCCACCGGTATGACTAGCGAACGTGTTGATATTACTTTCTGAAAGAAAGAGCTATTGTTTACTTTAAATTTTGTTAACGTATTTAATCATGTAGGATTATCCCATAACTTTTCTAAAATGATGTTTTCCACGCACACCATCAGGGATGAGACCCTACTGAGCTAGCTCACCCATTTTATTTTCTTTTCCCCTAGGGAGCGCCCAATACAGATTTGAAGACCGTTAGTTGAAGTGGGTGGAGGCTTGTGAGACCTAAAGATTAGATTCTTGGAATAATTGATTAAATTTATGTTATTTGAGGTTTGTATTAATTAAAGGATTTGTATTTGTTATGGACCTATAGCAATGTTGAGATGACTCAGTTTTTGGGTTATATATGTCGATGTGCAAACTTTTTAGTTTGTGGATGATCAGGACTTCATGATTGATGCATGTTTCAGTATGATTATTATCTTGGAATTAAATCCATGAATTCTAACAGGTGATCACATGTCTGTGGGGTTATTTTGTGATAATATTACTTTTGAAATTTTGTAAGATTTTTGTTTGATACTCCGGAGTATCCAAAGAAATATAATTGTGGTTTTTATGAAATTTTAATAAAGTCAAGTCAGAAACTATTGATTTTATTTACAATTCTGTCACGGCCTAGGGTATCAAACAAATGGTATCACGGCCTATTGATAGAAAAATGGTATCAGAGCCTTTGGTTTTCAAACCTCGGAATGTGACACCTACTAGTATGAATGGATAGTATTTGACTAAACATGCATCACTAATTGCTGATGATTTGATATTTAAATTATGGACTTGAAAGATGCCCCGAGAAGGAGAATCAGAGGGCAGGAATCTAGGACTGACACACCATCTCCACCACCACCGCAACCCATTAACGAGCAAGTGGTTAATCTCTTAGAAGCAGTTAGAAGGATGTCTGCCTCACAAACTGTCCATGTAAAGGACAAGAATAAAAAACTCAGGGATTTCTGTCGAGTATTTGATACCCAATTTGACGGTAGGCAAGATCCTACTACTGCAGATAGATGGCTGAAAGCAATCAATAGAGCCTTTTCTCAAGTTGATACGCTTAGTGAGTTCTGGGTGGATTTTGATGTTTACAGGTTGATCGGTGATGCTGTTATATGGTGGAAAAATTTGGCAATTCAACAAGACATGACCTGTGTTGACTGGGAAGCCTTTGAGGGGTTATTCCATGATAATTATTTTAACACAGGCTATAGAAGGATGTTGGCAGATATGTTCGAGAATATTGAGCAAGGGGGAATGACTGTAAATGAGTATTATACCAGGTTCATGGAGTTATCCCAGTATGCTGGAAGGGTCGACGAGTCATTGTTATTGTCAAAGTTTCTAATGCGTCTTAGGCCGACGATACGGAACATGATCTATACACAAGAGTTTAGGAGGCTAACCGATTGTTTGGCTGTTGTCACCCTAGCTGAAACAAACTTCAGGGATATCTGGCCGCCCAAGAAATGGTAAAGGAAAAGGAAAAGGAAGGGTCACCGGACAAGCTTATGCAGCCACAGTCGAAGAGGAGTGTGATCACTCGGGCAAAGGGGTGATTGATGGTATGGTTCTAATTTCTCGTTCTTGGGCTCATGCTTTGTTCTACACTGGTGCATCACATTCTTTCATTTTTTTTGTTGTTTGCAAACACTTTGGGTTAGGTTTTGAGAATCTTAACATGCCATTGAGTTTGAAAACCCCATTGGGAAAAGCTCATGATTTAACAGTATGTTGTAAATCAGTGAGCATTAGAATTGATGATAGGCAATTTTCTGATGATTTGATTGTGATGCCCATGGGACAATTTGATGTGATTTTCGGGGTGGATTGGTTAACTAAATACCGAGCACAAATCGATTGTTATAATAAAAGGGTGATACTTCACACAAAGAATGACAAGGTTGTTTACCAAGTGACTCGGGGTATAAAACAGCCAAGTCTAATTTTGAAGACCTTATTTGGTGGAAAGAAAAGACTGGAAACCTATGGTAGTGTATTTGCCATTCACGGGGAGACAAGTAAGGTAAACCAATATTCCCAAGTATACGTGGTTGATGAGTACCCAGATGTATTTCCTGAAGAGTTACTATGGTTGCCGCCAAATAGAGAGATTGAGTTCCGTATTAATCTAGTTCCTGGGGCTTAACCAATTTCCACGACTCCATATTGTATGGCCCCAGCAGAACTAGTGGAATTACGGAAACAATTAGGAGAGCTCTTAGAAAAGGGATTTATTCGGGAGAGTATCTCTTTATAGGGAGCTCCTGTTTTGTTTGTAAAGAAAGCTGACGGTTCTCTGAGACTTTGTTTAGACTATCGAAAGTTACACCAATTGACAGTAAAAAATAAGTATCCCTTACCCAGGATAGATGAGTTGTTTGATCAACTCGGAGGATCAAAATTTTTCTCGAAGATTGAATTGAGATCCGGCCACCACCAGTTGAAGGTTCGAGAAGAGGATGTTCTTAACACGGCCTTTCCGACTCGTTATGGTCATTTTGAGTTCCTTGTTATGCCGTTTGGGTTAACTAATGCTCCTGCAGCTTTTATGGACCTCATGAATCGAATTTTCAGGCCTTACTTGGATAAATTTATGGTGGTGTTTATCGATGACATTTTGGTTTATTTCAGGACTTGTGAAGAACATGTAGAGCATTTGAATATAGTCCTACAGACACTTCGAAAGAATCAGATCTATGCTAAGAAAGACAAATGTGATTTCTGGTTGACCAAAGTCAGGTTCTTAGGTCATATGATCTCCCAAGAAGGAATATATGTGGATCCTACAAAGGTGGAAGCTGTCCTTCAATGGGAGAGACCAACAAACGTAACAGAAGTTCGTAGTTTTCTTGGCCTAGCTGGTTATTATCGCCGTTTCGTTGAGAACTTTTCAAGGATTGTTATGCCATTGACCCAATTGACGAGAAAGAATGTAAAGTTTGTATGGAATGAAGATTGTGAAGCCTTATTTATGAAATTGAAGCAAAGATTAACCACAACACCTGTCTTACACTACCGGATAGCAATGAACCCTATGTAGTATACACGGATGCCTCAGGTACTGGTTTAGGTGGTGTTCTGATGCAAGGCGAAAAGGTAGTGGCTTAGGCCTCCCATCAATTGAAACCGCATGAGAAGAATTACCCTATCCATGATTTGGAGCTTGCTACTGTAATTTTTACATTAAAAATTTAGAGGTGTTACCTTTATGGAGTAAAATTTGACATTTACTCAGATCATAAAAGTCTGAAATATCTTTTTACCCAGTGGGACCTAAATTTGAGGCAAAGAGATGGATTGAGTACATGGAGGATTATGATTTTAACCTTCAGTATCACCTTGGCAAGGCAAATGTGGTTGTACATGCCTTAAGTAGAAAATCTCATGAGATTTTGGCCAATTTGGCGTTTGAGGATTGGAAGAGAATTATGGTCATTGGAGATTATAATCTGTGTATACAAGAAAACGAGGCAACAACTCGTGTTTACAATGTAGTGGCTACCCCCAGTGTTCTGCAACGTGTTAAACAGAGTCAATGGCAGGATGAAGAATTGAGAACTATGTGGAATTGTTTGAGAAATGGTAAGCATCTAAGGGGTTGGGAAATTAAGGCAAATGGATTTATTTATTATAAAGGAAAAGTGGTAGTTGCTAATGATCCAGAACTTAGAAGAAATGTGTTGGTTGAGGCCCACAAGTCCAAGTTTATGGTGCATCCTGTTAGCACAAAAATGTATCATGATCTCAAGAGGCAATACTGGTGGACAGGAATGAAACGAGAGGTAGCTGAATTTGTTGATAAGTGTATGGTATACCAACAGGTGAAAGCTGAACATCAACGACCGTCAGGATTACTCCAACCATTACCAATTCTTGAGTGGAAATAAGACAAAATTTCCATGGACTTCATGACAAGATTACCGTTGACTCCAAAGAGACATGATGCAACATGGGTTATTGTGGACCGGCTAACAAAAACAGCCCACTTCATATCTATAAGGAAGGACTATAAGCTTAATAAGTTAGCCAGACTCTATATGGAGAATATCATTCGGTTACATGGTGTACCATTTGGCATTATTTCAGATAGAGACCCACGTTTCACTTCTAGATTTTGGAAAGCCTTACAGACTGCCTTAGGGACTGAATTGAACCTTAGTACCGCCCATCATCCCCAAACTGATGGACAGTCTGAGAGGACTATTCAGATATTGGAGGATATGCTCCGTTCTTGTATGTTGGACTTTGGAGGGAATTGGGGCGAGCACCTACCTTTGGTGGAATTTACTTATAACAATAGCTATCAAGCTAGTATCGGTATGGCCCCGTATGAGGCTCTTTATGGAAGACCTTGTAGGTCACCTTTGTATTGGACTGAACTAAATGAACGAATTACTATTGGGCCAGAGATTATTGAAGAGACTACGAACAAAGTAAGGAGTATTCAAGAAAGGCTTAAAGTGGTCCAGAGTCGCCAAAAGAGTTATGCTGATCTTCATCGTCGTGAGGTGGAATATGAGATTGGTGACTATGTTTTCTTGAAAATGAAACCTATGCGAGGTGTGACTCGATTTGGAGTTAAAGGCAAGTTAGCTCCTCGGTACATCGGGCCATTTGAGATTATTGAGAGAGTTGGGCAGGTTGCTTATTGCTTAAATATGCCAGCTCAGTTAGGACACGTTCATAATGCATTCCACGTATCCATGTTGAGAAAGTACACCGCAGACCCATCTCACATTGTTCCCCACTCGGAGATTCCTCTAAGACAAGACGTGACATATGAGGAACAACCTGTACGGATCCTGGCGAGAGAGATTAAAGTACTGCGAAATTGAGAAATCCGTATGGTTAAAGTGCTGTGGCAAAATCATACAGGAGATGAGGCTACCTGGGAGCTAGAATCTGAAATGTATAATAAATACCCTCACTTGTTTGAGATTCGGCTTGAGGTTGTACTTTGAATTTCGGGACGAAATTCTTATAAGAAGGGTAGAATGTAAAATTTCACTTTTTAAAATTTATTTTAATTTATTATTAAGGGCGTATTTGAAATTTTTTTAAAAAAACTTTTGAATAATTTGTGAGGACTTAAAAGATATATTTTGAAAGTTATCAATTAAAATTTTAATTTACTAAGAGTTGAGGGACAACATGAAAATTTTACATTTCTATATATATTTCTCTTCTTCCTCGTGATAGCATCTTTTTCTCTCTCTATTTCCATTTTTTTTTCTTCTCCATTTTTTCTCAACTTCAACTTCTCATTCCGGACACATCCAGCCTCCATTCCGGTTGATCTTGATACTAATAGAAAGCTCTTTCGACATAAAATATATTGGTACCAACTTTGAATATTTTCGTGGTCGTTTGAGTCTCCGATTTTGTAGAGGAAGTGAGTGAATTTTCAATTTAAAAAATCCTCCGATTCCGGCGATTCTAGCCGTTTCCAACTCTGGCCACCGTTATAAACTTTAACGAGGGAGACGAGGCGAACAAAACCCAACTATCTTTGGAGGTCGCCGGAAATTCACCGCTGGCCGCCACAAACGGCGGAGGTAAGTTTCTGACCTTCTGAACTCATAATTTAACTCCAAACACGTTTACGGACTCGTTTTAAAGTGTAGGATATTATTTTGAGGTTAATTTTATTATATGGCAGCCGTATATAAGTTAAATAATTATATTCTCGTGTAGATTTTATCGATCGGGATAATTAGGCTTGAAATCGAGGCCACTGCAAGTAGCTAGTAGCTTACACAAGGTAGAGGTTTCAAACTTAAATTTTTAAAATATTTTCCCTATAATGTTTGGATATAAATTGATTGTGAAAGTTTGAAACAATTTTTATTTAAATTGTGGAATTGATTTGAGAATTAAATTGTGATGAATTGTGTTGGAAATATGAGTTTAATGCAGGTTTTGTATTTTGAGATTTTTATAAAAACAACCGTTATGCTGTCAAAATTTTATTAAAATTAATTATGAGTTTACATATGGAATGCATGGTGGATTTATTTCAATTGTTTGGTGATTTTGAAATGCTAACCGTTCTAGTCATTATATTATAGTTAATGTTATTATATGACTTTATGTCGGGGTACTGCGCAGGGTATTTTCTGGTACGCTCACCTTGTATGTGAGGTTGGTACCAGGATCACGGTGAGTTAAATGTTTTTATCTCTAGTATGAATGATTTATTTGAAGTGATAGGCCACCGGGTATGACTAGCGGACGTGTTGATATTACTTTCTGAAAGAAAGTGTTACTGTTTACTTTAAATTTTGTCAACGTATTTATTCATGCAGGATGTTGGAAAGAAGAAATTCTTGGCCTAATCACGGGGAGTTGATTAAGGCTGAATTCATGTGAATTTAAATGTAAATAATTAGATTAGTCAATGAATTACAATGGGAAACAAATCATGTCAAATATTGACTTTCCCAATCTTGTTTGTCTTGTTGTATGTAACCTCTCTATAAGAGAGATGTTGAGTTATTGAATAAAAACATATCAGAATTATTTAATATCATAAATTTATATAGTATCAGAGCCAAAATTTCCTTCTTAGAGAAATCCTAATTTTTCCAAAGGCCTACTGCCAACTACTACTATCTGATCATCACTGTCGTTGGCATTACTGTTCCCGGTCGCCACTGTTGCCGTCGTCACTGTTCCCAGCACTATTCCCCGCACTGTTCCAGCACTATTTTTGGCACTATTCCCATCAGAGCTCTTTTTTCCGGTTTGAAGCTTCTGCTGCTGTTCTTCATCGGATCTGACGTTGATCTGGTGTTTTCGAGTCGCCTCTAAGCAAATCGACCACCTAACCCATATTTTTCGGTTTTCACCATCGCCGATCTACTTTATTTCACTAGATCCGACGCTGATTTGGTATTTTTGGCTTTATTTCACTAGATCCGAAGCTGATCTAGTATTTTTCCGGCGACAACCTTTGCCAACCAAGCATTTTCGGCCTAAACGTTTACCGATCTGGTTTGTCCAGCCTCGATCTTCGCCGAACCAGTAAATTCTGGCCTTAACGTCCGCTGATCTGATCTGTCAGGCCTCACTGTTCGCAGTTCGCCGTTCACTGTTCACTGTTCACCGTGAACGTGCTCCTTTCCTCAACATGTCTGCCAAATCCGAGTCTCCTTCCTTTGGTATCAATCTAAGCAACAGTGTCTCATCTCATGAAACACATTCTCACCCCCATTCGGTCCAAATTACTACAATCCGCCTAAATGGAGATAATTTCCTGCGGTGGTCTTAGTCAGTCTGAATGTACATTCGAGGCCATAGGAAAATTGGCTATTTGACAGGAGAGAAGAAGAAACCAAAGCCAGAGGACTCGGCCTATGCAACCTGGGATGCCGAGAATTCAGTAGTCATGATTTGGCTTGTAAACTCTATGACCGAAGACATCAGCTGTAACTATATGTGCTACTCAACGGCGAAGGAACTATGAGACAATGTCAATCAGATGTATTCTGATTTAGGGAACCAATCCCAAGTGTATGAGTTAACACTGAAATTGGGAGATCTTCGGCAAGGCAATGATAATGTCATCAAATATTTCAACTCTCTAAAGCGCCTTTGGCAAGACCTAGACCTCTTCAATGACTATGAGTGGAAGTCAATCGAAGATGCAAACTACAACAAAAAAAAATGTGGAAGCTTACCGGATTTACAAATTCCTTGCCGGCCTCAATGTGGAGTTTGATGAGGTGAGAGGTCGAATCATTGGTCGATCTCTTCTTCCTCCAATTGGTGAAGTATTTGAAGAAGTACGAAGGGAAGAAAGTAGGAGAAGTGTTATGTTGGGCAAAAACGGCAGTAGCGGGACCGTTGAAACCTCTGCACTGCTGGTGTCGGAGATTGCTGCAAATAAAGCAGAACATCACCACAAAAAATATGATGAGAAGCCACGAGCTTGGTGTGATTTTTGCAATCGTCCTTGCCACATTCGTGAGACGTGCTGGAAACTCTATGGAAAACCAGCAAATTGGAAGAGTAGCAAGCTCAGCCGTGCTATAGTTTGTGCCAATGAAGCCGAAATCAACCCCTTCAGCAAGTAGCAGATGGATTACATTCTAAAACTACTAAAATCTAATTCCTCATCACGGTTTCCTAGTGCCTTTGTTGAACAATCAGGTAGTGATAAAATTAAAGCCCTTTCTTGCTCTTCAAATTATACACTATGGATTATAGATTCTGGAGCTTTTGATCATATGACTAGTGTTTCTAGTTTATTCAACTCTTATTCCCCTTGTTCTGGCTTAGAAAAAATTAGAAAAAATTAGGATTACAGAGGAGAGTCTCTCACCTATCGCAGGAAAATGTTTGATTAAAATATCCGAGAAAATCAATCTCAATTTTGTTCTTTATGTTCCTAAGTTAGCACGTAACCTCCTGTCTGTGAGTAAACTTTCAAAAGAATCTAATTGTTGTGTCATTTTTTTTTTATTCTCATTGTAAATTCTAGGACCAGATCTCGGGGAAGAAGATTGGCAGTGCTAGGATGATGGATGGATTCTACTATTTTGATGGTGGCCCCTACAGTAATAAAAACGTTCAAGGCATGAGTAGTGTTAGTTCTTCCTCTGCTTTTGAGCAAATAATGCTTTGGTATTTTAGACTAGGACATCTTAGTTTTCAATATCTTAGATATTTATTTCCTGCTTTGTTTAAAGGTTTGGATTGTTCTATCTTTCATTGTGAACATTGTGTTTTATCCAAAAGTCATCGAACTTCATATTTATCAAAACCATATGTTTCGTTAAAACCATTTTATCTCATTCATAGTGATGTTTGGGGTCCTTCAAAAATCCCTACGACTTTTGGGAAAAAAATGGTTTGTTACATTTATCGATGATCATACCCGATTATGTTGGATATATTTGATGCATGAATAGTCGGACGTAGAAAAACTTTTCAAAGATTTTCACTATGATTGAAATTCAATTTCAAACCAAAATTAGCATTCTTCATATTGATAATGGTACATAATATTTTAATAAACGTATGGGCACCTTTTTAAAGGAAAAAGACATTTATCATTAATCCACATGTGTGGATACACCTCAACAAAATGGTATTGCTGAAAGAAAAAACAGACACTTACTTGAAGTGGCTCGTGCTATAATATTTTCTATGAATGCACCAAAATATCTTTGAGGTGAAGCTCTTTTGACAGCTTCATATCTAATTAATCGGATGCCCACACATGTTTTAAAATATCAAACACCCCTCATGCATTTCAAACATTATTTTCCTATGTCAAGAATTTACTCAGATTTACCACTAAAAGTCTTTGGTTGCACTGTTTTTGTCCATGTTTCACAACACTCTCGGTCTAAACTTGATCCGCGAGCAGAACATTGTGTTTTCATTTGGTTTGCCTCAAACAAAAAGGGATATAAATGTTATAATCCTCTGACAAGGAAATTTTTTATAAGCATGTATGTCTCCTTTTTAGAAAACAAATCATATTTTCACAAAAATTCTCTTCAGGGGGAGAAACAAGGAGTGAAAGATAATTTTTGGGATTTATCCCATGTTCCTTTACCGAACACAATCTTAAATACTACTCCTTCATCTTCTCCAAATTCTGAAAAAAGTAAGGAAAGTTTTCAAAAATTGCCAAATGTTGATGTGTCCTCAACAGGGGGAGAAACATTACAAAATACTGAGCTTCAGGTTTATACGCGTAAGGGACCACATCAAAGGAATCAAAATTCACCTATTATCCCAGAGCCAGATCAATCTTCAACTCCAAGAGCAGGTACCCCGGATATTACAGGTATTTCTATTCCTATTCCTAATATATTATCTAACTTGGATATTCCTATAGCTCTTAGAAAAGGATCTAGAAATTGCACTAAAAATTCCAAATATCTCATGGCTAAATATTTGTCATATGAGACACTGTCTCATCATCATAGAGCTTTTTTATCAAAAATTTCACATGTGGTTGTCCCTATAAGTGTTCAGGAAGCCTTGAGTGATCTACATTGGAAATTAGCAGTTATGGAAGAGATGAATGCTTTGAGAAAAAGTGGCACGTGGGAGATAGTGGACCCGCCTAAAGAGAAGAAGATAGTAGGCTGTAAATGGGTGTTTACGGTGAAATGCAGAGCAGATGGCAATATAAAAAGATACAAGGCAAGACTGATTGCGAAAGGCTTTACCCAGACATACGGGATCGATTACCAGGAAACCTTCGCCCCTGTTACTAAATCAACTCTGTCCGGGTACTACTATCTTTAGCTGTTAATTTTAACTGGCCTTTACACCAGCTGGATGTAAAGAATACCTTCCTAAATGGAGACCTAGAGGAGGAAGTCTTCATGAGTTTGCCACCGGGGTTTGAAGAGAGACTTGGACTTGATAAGGTATGCAAATTAAGAAAGTCACTATATGGCCTGAAACAATCACCTAGAGCATGGTTTGAACGTTTCGGGAAAGTTGTGAAAACTTGTGGTTATAGTCAAAGTCAAGCCGATTACACTATGTTCTACAAACACAGTAAAGAAGGCAAGATTGCGATTCTGATTGTCTATGTGGATGATATAGTGTTGACAGGTGATGATACTAAAGAGTTGGAGAAATTAAAAGGGAAACTGGCAGCTGCATTTGAAATCAAGGACCTAGGTCCATTGAAATATTTCCTCGGAATGGAATTTGCTAGATCCAAAGAAGGAATATTCATCAATCAGCGAAAGTATGTACTTGACTTACTTGGTGAGACTGGTTTACTCGGGTGTAAACCAGTGGATACTCTGATTGAACCCAATCTGAAATTACAAACTATTAAGGTTGAGGAAGTACGGAACATGGCGCAATATCAAAGGCTAGTTGGGAGGTTGATTTACTTATCCCATACTCGCCCTGACATAGCATTTGCTGTTAGTATGGTTAGCCAATTTATGCATTCACTAGGATCTGAACACTTTGATGTTGTTTACATAATTCTACGATACCTAAAGGGATCTTCTGGGAAAGGTCTGATGTTTAAGAAGCATGGTCACCTACAAGTAGAAGCATATACAAACGCAGATTGGGTAGGAAGTGTTATGGATAGACGATCCACTTCAGGCTATTGTACCTTTGTTGGAGGTAATCTTGTCACTTGGCGCAGCAAGAAAAAAAATGTGGTTGCTAGAAGTAGTGCTGAAGCTGAATTCAGAGCCGTCACTCATGGAATTTGTGAAGTAATATGGATTAAGAGACTATTAGAGGATCTTAAAATCCCAAATCCATTGCCTATGAAACTCTATTGTGATAACAAAGCTACAATCTCCATTGCTCATAATCCTATCTTCTATGATCGAACGAAGCATGAAGAGGTTGACAGGCACTTCATCAAGGAGAAACTTGATACTGGACTAATCTGTATGCCTTTTGTCACTACAACTGAATAGGTTGCAGATGTGCTGACCAAAGGGTTACCAAAGAAGAAATTTGATGACTTGATTGACAAGCTGACTATTGAAGATATCTTCAAACCAGCTTGAGGGGGAGTGTTGGAAAGAATAAATTCTTGGCCTAATCACTGGGAGTTGATTAAGGCTGAATTCATGTGAATTTAAATGTAAATAATTAGGTTAGTCAATGAATTACAATGGGAAACAAATCATGTCAAATATTGACTTTCCCAATCTTGTTTGTCTTGTTGTATGTAGCCTCTCTATAAGAGAGATGTTGAGTTATTGAATAAAAACACATCAGAATTATTCAATATCATAAGTTTATACTTGATTATCCCATAACTTTTTAAAATGATGTTTTCAACACATACCATCGGAGATGAGACCCTATTGAGCTTTAGCTCACCCCTTTTTATTTTCTTTTCCCCTAGGGAGCGCCCAATACGGATTAGAAGACCATTAGTTGAAGTGGGTGGAGGCTTGTGAGACCTAAAGATTAGATTCTTGGAATTATTGATTAAATTTATATTATTTGATGTTTGTATTAATTAAAGGATTTGTATTTGTTATGGACCTATAGCAATGTTGAGATGACTCAGTTTTTGGGTTATGTATGTCGATGTGCAAACTTATTAGTTTATGGATGATCAGGACTTCATGATTGATGCATATTTCAGTATGATTATTATCTTGGAATTGAATCCGTGAATTCTAATAGGTGATCACATATCTGTGGGTTTATTTTATGATGATATTACTTTTGAAATTTTGTAAGATTTTTGTTTGATACTTCGGAGTATCCAAAGAAATATAATTGTGGTTTTTATGAAATTTTAATAAAGTCAAGTCAGAAACTATTAATTTTATTTACAATTCTACCACGGCCTAGGGCCCGGGTCGTGACAATAACAATTCTCAATATCATGTGAGTTCAAGAAATATTACTGATGATTGTTCCCAAATAACTAGGTTCCAACTCATAGCCTCAATCATGAAGTATATAATTTTAATGATAATAATTTTTTGGATAGTTACATGAAAACTTTAATTAGAATGATGGCATGTTAATATTTTGTTGAAAAACTTTATTTTGTTTGGAAACAAACAAGTGTTTGTCTGATGGTATACATGCTAGTGCTGGTGGTATACATGTTAATATTTTGTTGAAGAGTATTCTTTTTTTTTTTTTTTGGAAACCGACAATGTCGGTTTGTTGGTATACATGCCGACACATCGTTTGTGGCATGTGCTTTAACTGGATGATTTAAAGTATATACTTAAATATTTTGTAGACAGTGTATTTATATTTCAGTTGATGATTTTTGTAGCATGTATTTTTGCGGATGTTTTTAAGGAAACATTTTTAATTGCATATATGTTTATTTTCCTTAAATTATATCTTCTGGGTATTGTTAAGAAAACAACCCATTTGCACAAGTTTTTATTTCAAAATAACACAAACAAACCAGCAAAGCTTGATTTTTCATCAATAAAACTAGGTTCAAAAAATATTTTTTAACAAATGATTATTTCACAAGTAATGTAACGAATATATCTTCTAAAAAATATATATATAAAAAAATTAACAAATATATACAAAACAAATGCAACACTTTCCAATGCCCAACAATACTATTAATTTTTTTTATCAATACGGGTAAATTTAATTTTTTTTATTAATAAGGGTAAATTCGTAATTCAACTTATATATAAAAAATTGGTTGAACTTATTATATTATTAAATGAGGGCATTTTAATCATTACATATTTTAGGTAAACTTATATTTTTTCCAACTTGAACGCGATAATATTGTAGTTTTATGACTTAATAAGTAGTCAGGGGTACAGTGGACAATTTACAACTTCTATTAGGGTTGACTGTTAGAAATTTAGTCAGAAGGATATTTTGATTAATTTGAAAAATTTAGGGACCACGGGAGCTAAAAGAGGGAACATCGGTCAAAAAGTAATAATTCGTGAAAAAATTTGGGACCAAAATAATTTTTACCCTTATTTTAAATAAGGGAAAATTCACATAAATTCCTCCTTTTCCACAAAATGTCATACTTTAAATATTTTTTTGTTATATTTACATCTTTTGATCCCTATTTTTTTTTCTTTCAAAATACATTACTTTAATATTTCCGTTTGTTAAATATTAGTCAAAGATAACATAGTTCAGTCATAATGCATCACATGTATTGAGTCGTGTTTAAAAAAGTAGAAATAAAAGAGAGAAAAAAAATCATTTTGATCCATGAAAGATTTTGAAATAAATAAATAACACTGAACCTACCTGAAGTTTATTAAATTATACTTGAAATCAAAGTTTACACTGAACTATTTTAGCATTAAGATTGACCGTTAAAAAGTAGGCTCGAGCTTTCACTGGTTCGCGATCCATGATGGATCTATGGTGGATCCAAAATGAACCTCTTGTTTTTTCTTCTAGTTTTTTTTTTTTTTTTAACAGTCAATCATATTTTTTAACGGTCAAACTTAACACTAGGAGAGTTTAATGTGAGTTTTTCCAAACTTTAATTAAGTGTGTAATTCAACAAACTTAATGTAGATTTAACATTAATTGAGAGGTTGAAAATACGATTTTTACCCTCTAACTTTTTAAATTTTAACAAATTAAATTTAACTCGTACTTTCGATAAAAATCTAATATGTGTCATCAATTTTTTTAAAAAACTAATTTATAAAAATTCAAAATTAATATCAAAATTCAAAGTAATACTTAATAGTTAATTTCACAATATAAGAAAATATAAAATATGAATTTTGTATATGAAAGTTAAATTACAATAATTTGCTAATTAAAAATAAATAAATTATCAAAGTAATACAGAAGTTAAAAGAAAAAAAATTAAAATGTACAAAACTAATTAAAAAATTAGGAGCAAAAATAATAAATAATTACAAGAAAAAAAAAATAGAGTAGGCTATCAACCTTCTCCTTACAATTGAAAATTTTTCAGCAAGGAGGTCACAGCTTCCTCCAAAATTTGTGGGGAGGAGCTGCAACCTCCTTATTCATTTTTTCTAAGAGGAGGCCGCACCTCGGGAGGAGGTCGTAGGCACGACCTTCTTCCAGACAACTTCAGGATGAGGACTAGTGGGACGCCTCCTCCTTGAATATTCTGGTGGAGGTTGCTGCCTCCATGATGGTGGAGGGATAAACCTCCTCTATTTTATTTTATTTTGAAAATTTAAAATTTTATTAATATTTTTTCTTTAAGAGAAGTAATTTCTAAGTTTTGAAATTTTTTAATTTTTTTTAACATGAAAAGTGACCTTTTATTTTTAAAGACTAAAATACCTCTAATATTTTTAAATTTAATTAATAATTGATTAATAAAAGGATCAAATTGGTGTATTTAAAAAAAATTTAAGGACCACCCAAACAAAAAGTGGAAAGATTAGTTAAAAAGTGATAAATTTAAATAACTTAGAGATTAAAATGATTAAAGCAAGTGCGATCGTGCCAGAAGGCGGCCTAGTTCAGACTGCTATATATAACAACTGCCAGTTTCAGGAAAAATATGTTGACACCCGGTTTTCTATTTTTCCTTGAGTTTTCTTTGAGTCAAAAATTCTAGGTTTTGTTTTCATCAAGTCTAGGATTAATTTGGAGTCTCTAGGTAGGATTTAGATGTATCATTCGTGATTTATACTTTGGTTCTACATCTCCTTCTACAAAATATTTTTTTGTAATACATTTTTATAAGGGTCTATTCTTGGGAATTTTGTTTAAACTAGGTGTTAATGCCAAAATTTGGCATATATTCAAAGGAGAATTTTCAGCTAAAAAGATGAGTGTGAGCTCTAAAGAGATCCCTCTAACCCAGAATTGCTGAGGGGATACAGCGGGGACTGACCCTAAAAAATGCTCTGTCGAACTGCTCTGCAGAAAGTGACCCCTTATTTTAGACAAAGGTCGTAAGAGAACCCTTTCGATAAGTTGGAAAGAAGGGATAAGCCTTTAATGAGGCTACTCGTATATAAGTATGAAAAGTGGAATAAACGATTCACGACTGAAGACCAAACTTTGTGACCAAGGAAAATGATGGACGCTTAGATGAGTGGCAACTCAACTCATTGGAGAACAAAAAGGGATAATTTTTCATGAGAAAATATGACAAGAAAGGAGGAAAAAAAAAAAGGAAAAGACCTATAGGGATTTGCTGGTACAATAGAGTCTATCCCCTGCTGAAGTGATAGGTGGGAACACTGTCAGAAAAGCTCTATGAGCTGTCCTTGTCAAGGCCAGTCACCAGAAAGCAACCTATAGGACATCCACAGTACACCTTACCAACGAAATCTCAAGGAATTCCTGACCTTCACAAGGGATGCCAACGGAGCACTAGATCTGTGTGGTAGCATCTAAACCCTCCAGTTTTCTAATTGACCTACTCAGCCACCACGTAGGATGCCAGCTACTGCTCGTGTCCGTCACACAATAAGTACAAGGATATGGAGAATGTAATCAAGCAATTAGAGAGGGACACATGCATTCCTCTTACTAAAATTACCTTTATCCCTTTTCCTTTCACATTGATTCTATAAATACCTCATTTCACCTTGGAATGGGGGATCTTTGTCTCATACATTTTTGCTTAGTTTTCATATATATGCTTGTGATGCTCTTACTTTAACGGCTACCCTTTGTGCCAGAATTAAGCGTCGGAGCTAGCTCCCTGATGGCATCACCTTGACGTTGTGCAGGGATTGACATAAATTAAAAGTGAGAAGATCAACCGTATTCACCTGCAGAGAGTAAGGATTTGAGTGCGCCCCATAACATTGGACAAAGAATAGAGTGCCATGTGGATCCAATGGAGAGAGAGAGCCTCTGAAAATTGCTTACGTACTGAAATGGACATGACTTAGTCGTTTCCCCCGACTTGTAATACATTTAAAATCAAAAAAATCAACCTAACTGTTATTTTTGATCGTTAACCTTTGATTCTTATACTTAGGTCATGCTTTACGAATTTTTTGGTTAACACCCTTTAATGAGTTCTGTCAATTTTGAGTGTTAATAACTTAGAAAAGGGATTAAAGTGATGTATTCTTTTTTTTTTTTTATAAGAGAGGGACTGAAGTTTTTAATATTAGTAAGACATTTAAAAGAAGATATTTCTTGAAAAATATAAAGGACTTATGTGAAATTTTCCCTTAAATAAATGTCCCAAAGTAAACTCAAAATGTTTTCAACTTGTTGAAACTGATATTTCTGACAATAGAACGTATCATTTATTTTCAACTCAATATATGATACGTTTTGCTTGCATGGTTAATAACAGTTATAAATTTCGTAGTTCAAAAATATGTACAGTTGCAGTGCAAATGGCCGGGTCTGATCATTTGCTGTAAACTGTAAAGCTCGTAACTGTAGGTTTGTACATTAATAGGTTATTGGCAATTGTTGTACAAGTTTGTTCATCAATATTGTTGTAAATTTGCGTCCTCACCGTTACACAAAAATATATGTTAAATTGGGAAACTATTCGTGTGTCATGATGCAAGCTTATACTTATAAGCTAAAAAGAAGATAAAATAATTTGGATATGAACACTCGCTTGAGAAGATTGATGTGCTTGATGGTCACAAACTCTACTTGACATTTTATATAAATTTCGTAGTTCAAAAATTAAATTTGAAAATTAAATATAATCTTGTATTGATTAGGTGGTGTCGAGACTGTCCAGTGAGAATTAATACGTTAGATAATGATGATGGGTTGTGCTTTACCACACGGATCTTCCTTAATTTAGATAAAAAAGCAACATCTTGAGTGTCTAATTAATCATAATTGACTACTTTGATAAAAGGAAGTAATGCTATCGGATAAAGCATATGCCTTGCCCTGCTAAACAGCTGTACTTAATTAACTGTTTACTGTACAAGAAAACCATCATAAATTGTGCTGTATTACCTGGTCAATGTTAAATTTAAAGGAACCTTTTAAATTTCTAACACCTATCGATGCGGTTTTTGTATAATTATCATCATATTAGTAATTTAAGTTTTTATAGCACAAAAATATCCCTAGTTCTCTTTTAAATCAAAACATCCAATACCCATTAAGAAGTAAAGAGTTAGATTAGAGAGAGAAAATTAAACAAAAGAAGTTAGAGAAAGAAATAAACAAACTCCGATGAGTGTGATGAAGATTCTCCTCTTCAAGACAATTCCAACGATATATTATGGGTGGAAATCAGACATCATTTGCTCCCTCAAAGACCTTTTAAAAGTGTCCAACATCAGTCACGAAAATAGATCACGGTCAACGAAAAATAAATCATAGTAAAAAATATATTATAAATTCATGTTTTCCACTCCAAAAGTAGATTTCCAATTCAAAACATAGATTTTAGTATGAAACCAAAGATATCTAAGGTGCAAATCAACAACGGAAATGTTTAACATTAAAAAAAAAAATCTCTAAAAACTCTTAAAGAATGAGTTCCACACAAATATCTAGAGAGGATTGCGAAGGAAAACTCAGAAAGAAAGAGAGAACATTTCGTGCAAAGGAAAGAGAGAAAGAGAGAATAAAAGAATTGGATAAAAAAAAAAGTCAAAAGAACTCTAAGATGAAATCAGGTGGAAGAAGACACAATTAGTTTAATGAAGGGTAAAGTATGGTTTCTTAAAAAATAGGTGTTATTTCTCAAAAGTTTACTAATTTGGTGTTAGGTTGACAAAATAAGAAGATTTTAGTGTGATTTTTCTTCAATTTCTCTTTTTTTTTTTTTTAAGTTCAGTTTAGGATTGTTGTTGGCTTGTATTTTCTAAAATAATTACTTTTTTGGACATTTCATGCAATATCCTTAGAAAACATGAAAACTTAATTTTAGAAACATGCAAAAATATAATTTTTTTTTAGAATAATTGATAAATGAAACAACCCAAATATACCCATCATTCAGTATAGAGTAATTGATTTCATATAATATAGAATAAATGATTTCATGTAGTGTAAATTGAATGATGGATTCACATGAATGATTTCACGTAATATAAAGTGAATGATGATTCCATGCAGTATAGATGAAAGATTTCACGTAGTATTGAGTGAATGATGATTTCACATTGTATAGAGTGAATGATTTCACGTAGTATAGAAGTTTGTGAAACATTCTAGAAAATAATGAACTTCGTTTTTTCATTATCTGATTTTCTCAAATATTTTAAATAATGCAAAAAACACAAATAAAAAAACTTTAAATGTATGATGTTTTAAAGTAAATGAACAAATTTCAGTGACATTTCTACACTCATGGACCAACGTTGACAAGATTCGTAGAAGTCTTTTGAAAATTGGTCAGTCCCCACCTTGAACAATGCTACAAATAGCTTATTTATGATGATTTGTTTTATTTATCATAGGTTCATTATTTTAGTTAACTTAATTCTTTGAGTAAAATACTTTTTGTTGGTAATTTTTAGAAAGCTTAGTTTTGGACGTAATGGGCATAAATAAAGGCGCTTCGATTTATTGCAAAAGTAACAAGTGACTTCATGCAACGGTGATGAGCTATCGACATTTTCAAGATGTATTTTCAAGTTTCAATACTCTAAACTCTTGAAATATATTAGGACTATTGCACATACACACATATAACTTGTACATTCATCATGTCAGAGTGCTTACAAGTTAGTTTTATTGTTCTATAAGTGTGGAGTTGATTTGGTCAAGTTTTAGTATTTATTTTCAAATATTTTAGATTTTAAAAATTGACATTTGGATGCAATTTTTTGTCATAATTTTTCATCTATACATCTAAATTCTGTTTTTCAAATTACTGTGTAAACTAGATATATACCTTTCAGACGGTAATTGAAAGAAAATTTTCAAGTTCATTTGGATAGATTTCAAAGGCATCAAACACTAGTCAGATGCAGAGGAAAAACAGCTGAAACAACTATTTGGTGGAGGTTCGGGATCAATCTTACCACCTACGGCTGTTACCACTGCACAAGACAGTGAATGTAGTAGTCAAAGATGGCACCAAGCCCAAACACAAGACCTAATACACACGATGATCAAAATAGATATTTAAAAGTACATAAACCTCAACGTATAAAAAGTAATAAACCGGCCCAAATCCCAGTTGCTTATCAAAAGACCCCTTATACAGCATTAAGGCCCAAATAAGAGGTATTCAAGAGCTCCAGACCCAAAAAGCATCCATTGTAGTCCAAGAGTACCTTAGAGTATTAAAAAATCAAACCAAATCAAAGATGACGTCAAAAACGGGGGCACATCATCCTCTCCCCAATAGGCGACACACATGCCCTATAAAAGGAGCATTCCTCACTCTAAGAAAGGGTTTATGCCATTTTGCAGCTCTAAGTTTTGACGCTGTTTTTACTATTCACGATCATCCTCACTTGTGTACTTCGGCCAGCTCCGATTACCATTCATTCATGATTCCAATCATCACTGGCCAAGTCATCATCATCAGGAAGAATTCCTTTTAATTTATCTTACTGCTTTTATGGTATTTACACTCAATATGCTAACTTGGTTGTTGGAGTACACTTGGCCGGCATTAACCCGGTATTCCAAGCTATCTACTGATCACCGTTGTTCTAGTTTTACAGGTTGTAGTGCTAGTATCTCCATTTTACGCATTCTATGGTCTATAATTTGGTGCCTATCGACCCTACTGCAATGGTCGATGACTTAGCTCACGATGCGATGGAGGCTCAGTTCCAAATTCTCATCTCCCATATGAACGAGAATACTCAAAGGCTCCAAGCATAGCTATACACTATAGACCCTGTTAGTTAAACATAGCTATGCTTCAAAAACGAGCGGCTACACTTGTTCATCATCACCCTCTCGCTCTAACTTTCTAATTTCATTAACTTCTCAAATTTCTCTAATCTAAAACTCTATAAAACCATTAAGTTTCTTGTTTACTGCAACATCCAGATCGCTATAAATGGAAGAGATGGAAATCTCAAAGTAGCTGAGTCAATATTCAACCGCATGCCTCATAAAAACACCGTTTTCGGGACTGCCATGCTCACTGCGCACGTGCTAATGAGTCAAATTGTGAGAGCCAGAAATATGTTCGACGAAATTTTTGACAGAACTACTTCGTATAATGCGATGATCATGGCTTATGCTAAGAACGGTTATAATTTTCAAGAAGCATACGAGTTGTTTGCCAAAATGCTAGCACGTACTGCAAGTGTCTGATGCGGCCATGATCACCGGTTTGTTTGAAGAGGGATGTTTGGTAAGGCAGAAGAGTTGTATGCTGATATGCCCGTTGAGTGGCGTGACCCAGTTTGTTCCCATGCGTTGATAAATGGGTATTTGAAGTTGGGGAGATTAGAGGAAGCCATTTAAGATTTTTAAGGCTAAGGTGGAGACAAACTTGATTTCTTGGACCTCAATGGTTGATGGGTATTGCAAGAAAGGAAGAGTTGTAAAGCTAGAGGATTGTTTAATATGATGCTGGAGAAAAATGTTATTACTTGGACAACAATGATTGATGGGTATATGAAAGAGGGGAGTTTCAAGGATGGGTTTGGTTTATTTTCGAGTATGAGAAGAGGAGCTGTGGAGATTAATTCTATTACCTTGACTGTAATGTTTGAAGCTTGTGGTAATTTTGAAGATATAGAGAAGGGGTTCAAATACATGGGTTGGTTTCACGCGTGGGGTTCAATTTTGATATCCTTTTGGGTAATTCTATTATAACAATTTATTGTAGATTTGGTCTTGTAGATGAAGCTAACAAAACAATTTGGATGATGAACAAGAAAAATCTGGTTTCTTGGAATTCATTGATTTCAGGTTATGTCCACAATGATGAAATTGAAAAAGCTTATAGACTTTTCGAGATAATGCTAGTAAAAAATTTAGTTTATTGGACGACCATGAATGCTGGATTTTCTAACAAAGGGAACATTCAGAAATCTGTCCAGTTTAGAATGATGCCAGAGAAAGATGAATTTTCATGGACTGCTATCATTTCAGGTTTTGTTAATAACAAGCAATTTGAGGAGGCTTTTGATGCGATTTAATGCGACTCGCAAGCATACGAGATCGACACAAGTAATGAAGAGTGAGTTCGAGTATCGTTCCCACGAGGATAAAAACTATTAATTACCAAAATTAACTTAATCTAATTATATTTGGACTAACAATGATTTCAAACCTGCAACAAGGTTTTGAATTCAAGAGAATTGAAGAGTTAGGATATTCGATTTCATTTGGTTATTATTATCAAACACTCACGAGTTACTGTCTAGATTTTATTATCGATGGTTGAATGCGTGCTTAAACTAGATTAATCGATAACCTCTCTCTAGTACTACCAGAATTATTCCATCGCACACCAATACCCTATCTCTAGATAACTATTGAGTGTGCGAGAACACATTAAGATTAGATAAACAAAAAATAAGCAACATTAACCAAATTACAATATCTCTATGTGATCTAAAATGTGATAACATTATTACGAGCACGTGGCAGACGTATCCTCTCGATTCATAACCCAACCACCTATGATGATTCTAAGTGATGGCCAAGCACATTAGAAAGCAATAAACACAATAAAATATATTTAGCACATCAATAACAAATCTAAATAGCAAAACTCAATTGTATTCAATTAATAATAAACCAAGATTCATCATCAATCATAACCATAGAAAATTAGTTCATGCTTGAGAAAAAGAACAAAGCAATAATATTCTTAAATCCTAGCATGACTAATTACAAAGGAAAAGTAAGGAGAAGAAATCTCAGAAAAAAAAAACTTTGTCGATTCCCAATTGATTGCTTTCCAAGGTGATGCGATTTTGATGATGAATCTGAGCTTTACGTGGGTTCATTGGGATACTTCAAAAAGAAATCAGGCAAAATTAGCTGACTTTGAGCAGTGTGCTCAGTGCTTCAGCTAGTTTGGCAACATTAAATCAAGGTGCACAAATTCATGCTCTCATTTTAAAGATGGGTATGGAATTTGATTTATACGTTTAAAACTCATTGGTTTCAATGTACTCAAAGTGTGGAAATATGGCTGAGGCCTATTGGTTAAATCATAATTATGGAAAATTAGTTCATGCTTGAGAAAAAGAATAAAGTAATAATATTCTTAAATCCTAGCATAACTAATTACAAAGGAAAAGTAAGAAGAAGAAATCTTATAAAAAACTTCGTTGATTCCCAATCGATTGCTTTCCGAGGTGATGCGAATTTGGGAACGAATTTGAGCTTTATGTTGGTTCATTGGGATGCTTCAAAAAGAAATCAGGCAAAATCAACTGACTTTGAACAGGTGTGCTCAATGCTTCATCTTGTTTGGTGAACATTAAATCAATATACACAAATTCATGCTCTCATTTAAAGATGGGTATGAAATTTGATTTAGACATTCAAAACTCATTGGTTTTAATGTACTCAAAGTGTGATATCTTTACAAATATCAGTGCGCCTAATATTATTTCTTTCAACTCAATGATTACTAGGTTTTTACAAAATGAGTTCGATGAAGCAGCTCTCAACTTGTTTAGGAGGATGAAAAATGTAGGGCAAAAGCCAAATCACATCACCTTTCTTGGTGTTTTATCAGCCTGCACCAATGCTGGATTAGTAAAAGGACTGGAATACTTTAAATCAATGGAAGCTTTATATGATATTCAACCTGAGCCTGACCACTATACATGCATGCATGATTGATCTCCTTGGCCGATCTGAATCACTTGATGAGGCTATTGATTTGATCCCATCAATGCCTTTTAAGTCGCATGCTAGGGTCTGAGGAGCAGTTATTGGTGTAAGCAGGAACCAATTACATCTAGATTTTGCAAAAGCTTGCAGCACAACACCTTAGTGAGTTGGAGCCTGATAATGCGACCCTATATGTGGTCTTGTCCAACTTATATTCTATTGTGGGGAAAAAGATGGATGCAGATCAAGTAAGGATGACCAAGAAATTGAAATAGGCAAGGAAGAGTCCAGGTTGCATGTTGGATTGTGAAGATATCAGATAGTGCTTAGCTGATTTCTGTTGCAGAGTTATGTGGTCTAGCTGTATGTAAACAATCTGTTATTATTGTTTATTTTATATTCTCAACTAATTAGATTTCATTGTTGTAATATACAAGGATTGGTGATATGTTAGTTTGGATGGTCTGAATTTGCTGTTGTTAGTAGATCAACGGTACTTGTTATCTGTATATATTATTGTTTGTAACTCAGATAACACTATTGAAAGTAATGCACATTTCTTCGTTTCTCTCTCAGCTCTCTCTTTCCCTTTTTGTGTTTCCAGATTGTTCTGGTTTGAGATCTTGAACTGTAACACCTAGGGTTAGGTTTCACATGGTATCAGAGCCTTTCTTGGCTAGTGTATCAATGGCATCAATCAATAGTTTAGATCATGCATCGTCTTCTTCGGTCAAGCCAGTTGAGTTTGCCTTTATTTTGAAGGCACTCAACTTTAATCTTTCTGTGAAGCTAATGTAGGGAGTTTTAGAAAAGATTTTGATTATCGTATAACATGCGGAATTGGGTTTCAAAAATTTTTCTTATATTAAAAACGTTTTTCAATTAGGAACGAGTTCCTGTATATACGCAGAAAAAGACTTTAGAAACTACATACATTTTTCTTGATTTTCTTTTTCTGATTCTTCGATCTACCACCAGATCTTCCGAGCTATAACCCGCGATCTGACAACGTGTGTGTGGGCACGTCACGGCAAGAGATGGAGGTCACGTGAAAAGAACACTGGCCACATCCTGCAAAAGAGGGGAGAGTCAGAAATTTTTTTTTTTTTTCTTTTCTCTCTTTGATAGTCGAACTCTCTTTCTTTTTCACTTGTGTGCTAGGTCCGGTTTTTTCCTAACTATATAACACTTATATAGTAGTCCTTTAGGGTTTTAGTTTGATCAAGTCAAAATAGGATTCTAAATCCTATTTAGTTTTAGTCTCCCTAAAGACTTGAACCTGTGACCTTTTGGACTATTAAAATAATCTAATTATTTTAATACTTTTGTCCTAGTCATTATTTAATCACATGACATCATATTTAATAAATAGAATTAATAATTCATAATTATTAATTTCTATTATTTTATTAAATATTTAATTAATTAAATAATCACATTTTTTAATTATTCTCTTTTATTTAAATCGCATTACTTTCGTAACACTATTAATTGGACCATCCAATTAATCTACCGTGATCCTCGTTACCAACAACCATAAGGGCTAGCAAGGGGACCTAATGGACCCACAGTTTTGAGCTCTAATAATACTTAGTAATATTAATTAAAACTCTTTAATTAATATTTCACGATTATTAACCTCGGAGTTATTCCACTAAAAATCCGAGGCTGGACTCTCATAACTGTAGACGTGTTTATACAATCTGAAGTCCCAATGTCCATTGATATAGCTAATTGCATATAGTGTGATCCTCCACAAATAGTTCATAACTAGAGCTGGGTCATAAAGTCCGTTATACCCCTCTAGAAATATCTTTTCCTTTAAAAACCATTGATTCTCCAATGAACAATTAAATCCTGTATTCCTCACGGAAGAAGGAGAGCGCTCATAATCGTTCAAGCCCCGAATCAACCCTTAAGGGAACTACTCATCTACTTCAATCAAGAATGAGTGGATTACACTATTGTGTACAAACCTTCTCAGCCACAAGCCAAACCGCAGCTCCAAGATACGGAGGTATTAGTCGAGATTCTCATCAACCTCACTCATGGTAAATCAAAAGCCACGATCTAACCTGAAGGAGTCGATAAGACACTCAGGATTAAGATCACCTATAAATAGCCATCGTTTATCAATTATATATGAATCTCATCTACTAACAGATATTGGTGAGAGATTTATATAAATCGTGGCCTAGTCCTATATGATCTCATCATATAAGGTGCCTCCATTCTCATGTCAATTACATGAGCGGTCTAGGATAAGACCACCATACTTTACAGAATGGACCGCAATAGTAGATCAATCACAAAAAAAGTACCCAGCTTTGTTCGCTCTCTACGGACTCTTTAGATTGCACGTCTCAAAATAAATCCTCTCTATATATGACCATCATATACTCATTATGAGATTACATCTTACAATCTAGGATGTTCTTGCACAATACGAATGTATTACTGAATATAAAACATTTTATGAACTTGAATGATAATCTGAATAATTCTTATTGTTGTCTTTAACCATTTACAATTACAAGCTTTAGGGCATAAATCCCAACAGCAGATTCATGACAATTACGTCCACTGGCAAGCTTAGGTCCTGCCAGCAATTAGAACTTTGGCACTTGAGGAGTATATTAATGGTGGTCGACTTTGTCCAGTGAAGTAGAGATCTCTTCAACGGATGGTGTTAGAGAATCAGTCCTTAATGAAGAGTTCATGGCGTGGTGTAGAGCAGATCAATTGCTCTTATGTTGGCTCATGTCAACTGCTAGTGAGGGTTTAATTGAAGAAGTAACAGATTGTCTTTCTTCTCTAGAATTTTGGAGGATCATAGAGACACTGTTCTTTAGGGAATCTTTAGCAATAAGTGTTGCAATTGAAGCAACAACTTTATAATGTCAAAAAGGGATTGAGCTTCATCAGTGAATTTATCATGAAAGTGAAAGGATTGGGAATAGCTTAAAGCCAGCAGGGCAAATAGTGACAGATCAAGACCTTTTATTGTGTGTGTTGATTGGTTTGGGGCACGAGTATGATCCTGTGGTCGTTATACTTTCTCAACAGCAGCTAGCTATGTCTCTTCATGAAGCACAGTACATGCTCATGATTCATGAGTAAAGAATTGAACATCTCAATTTAGTGGCTCAGGTTGATGTTCCAGCTCCATCAGCCAATTTCGCTTCAAATAATGGTGGCAGAAATACAAACAGAGGAGGCTACAACTCTGGTGGTCGAGGAAACAACAATAATAATCAAGGAAAAAGAGGCAGGGGAGGCAGATGGTACAACAATAAGCCTCCATGTCAAATATGTAGTCATCCTAGTCATTCTGCATTTCAGTGCTACAATCAGATTCGATCGCTCCTATCAATAGCAGTCCTTTACCAACAATAATACAAATGCTTCTCCTGCTTATGGTGGTTCGAATCAACAAGGGGGCAATTATCAGAGACATATGGCTTAGACTTAGAACAGTTTCTCTGATGGTCAGTTTTTGTCACAGTATCAGAATAATCAAGGTAGTTAGGCAGGTTTTCAAGCTCACTATGGTCAGCACTCAGTAACACCTGAAACAGTCGCATACCCTGCTTGGTATGCAGACAGTGGAGCCACCAGCCATGTGACATCTGATTTGGGTAATCTCTCTAACCTTTCTAATTACAAAGATTTTAGCAAATTAATTGTTGGTAGTAGGTCAGTCTTTAGCTATTAGCAGGTGTTAGTAGCTCTTTGGTTGAGTCACACATAACATCTATTAAACCTTTACACTTGAAAAATATACTTTATATATCAAATATAACCAAAAACTTGCTTAGAATATCTAAATTTACTAGGGATAACAATGCTATAGCTGAGTTTTATGACACATTTTGTGTTGTTAAGGACAAACTTTCAAGAAAGTGTTGCTTCGAGGCACACTTAAGGATGGATTACACCAGTTACAGCTCCTCAATTAAGGAGTAGCTTCTAATTCTGTCTATCTTGCTGATTTTTAATTCAATAATTGTAAAAACTCTGTTTACATTGCTTCTTGCTTTAATTCTGTACAAAACCTTTCTCCTACTTGCTTTGACTTCTAACGTTGCTGATTCTGGTTTGCGTATTGATACTGTTAATAATGTTTGTACTTTGTGGCATTCCAAACTTGGTCTCATGTCTACGTTAAAGTTACCTTGTTTAAAATATGTTTATGCTTGCTGTGACTTGTAACCTAAGTAAGATGCATCAACTTTCATTTCCTAGGTCTAGTATTAAAACTACTAATCCTTTTGAACTCATTTATTTTGATATTTAGGGACCTTCTCCTAACTGTTTCTCTTAAAGGATATAGGTACTACATAGTCTTTGTTGATTGTCACACTAGATTTTCTTGGCTTTTTCTTCTTAAGCTCAAATCTGATGCTTTGTCTACATTTGTTGTGTTTAAAACTCAGGTTGAAAAACGTTTGAAACTCTTATTAAGATTTTACAAACTGATATGGGTAAGGAATATCAAGTGTTTAGCTCTTATCTTGACAACAAGATATTTTACTTAGGTTCTCTTGTCCTTATACACACCAACAGAATGGTGTGCCTGAACGAAAACACATGCATATAGTTGAAACTGGTCTTACATTACTTGCTCATGCAAAATTACCTTTTGCATTTCTGGACTAAAGCTTTTCAGGCAGCTGTGTTGATAATTAACAATCTACCCAGTCCTCTATTGCATCATAAGTCACCTGTTGAGTTGTTGTTTCATAGAAAACCCAACTATCAATAATTTAAAACTTCTGGGTGTGCTTGTTTTCCTTACCTACGACCTTTTTCTAAACAAAAGTCTGGTTTTCATTCTTCTAAATGCATTTTTATAGGGTATAGTCTACAACACAATGGCTACAAGTGCTTGCATTCTTCAGGAAGAGTTTATATTTCTAGGAATGTTATCTTTCATGAGTTTGATTTTCCTTACGTCACTTTATTCTCTTCTAAATCTGATGCATCTAGTGCTAGGTCTAATGTTCCTTTATCTCTTTTTAGTCCTTTACCTACTGTTTCTGGTTGACCTATTCCTGCTGTTTCTCCTTTGTCATATGTTGTCTCTGTTATACCTGCACAATATTCACAGTCTTCACTGTCCAAATCAGCATCATCTCAGCAACATTTTCCTCATTTGTCTTTATCTCCTTCTCAGTCAGTTTCTGCAGCTAGTTAATAATTCCTCTCAAACTGTTATCCCTTCTGTTAACAACCCTCAAACAGTTTATACTCATCCTATGGTCACTTAGGTCTAAGGTGGGAACTTTTAAGCCTAAGGTCTATTATGCTCTTTGTCAATCTCCTTGTGCTAAAATCACTGAGTGTGAACCAATTTCTGTTAAGACAGCTTTAGCTAATCTAAGTGGAGATTGGCTAGTGGAAGAAGAGTACACTACCCTTATTAGAAATAATACTTGGACTTTAGTAGCCCATAGTCCTAATTGCAATATTGTTGGTCACAAATGGGTATTTAGGATAAAATATAAGCCTAATGGGATTGTTGTTAAGTATAAAGCTCGGTTAGTGGCTAAGGGGTTTCATCAAACATTCTAGCATTGATTTTACTGAAACCTATAAACCTATTATTAAGTATTATACTATTAGAGTTATTTTCACCTTAGCTGCTACCTTTGGTTGGGAGATTCAACAAGTTGATGTAAATAATGTATTTCTCAATGGAGGATTTGCAAGAATTAATTTTTATAGAGCAGCATGCTGGGTTTGTGAATTCTGTCCCTTCCTTCTCATATGTGTGTAGGCTTAATAAGACTCGCTATAGGTCTCAAGCAAGCCTCACGAGTATGGTTTCACAAGCTGAAAACTGCTCTTTTATCTTGAGGATTTCAGAATTCTACCTCTGATATTTCTTTAGTTTATCAACAAGCAAACGGCTTCTCTTTTGTATGTGATAGTCTATGTGGATGATATTCTTATCACTGGTTCCAATAGTACTCTTATTCACAAAACTATTACAGCTCTTCATTCTCAATTTGCTTTGAAAACTTTAGGTCTAATAGGTTATTTTTTTGGGTTTTGAAGCTTTTAGAAATACTGAAGGCATATTTCTTACTCAAACTAAGTACATATTTGATCTTCTCTCTAAGACTAATATGTTGCTTTTAAAACCATGTGATACTCCTCTTTGCCTGAGCATAAAGTTGTATCTCCAATGTTGCTCTCCTTTCTCTAATCCTACTCTCTATCGCAGCACTACTTGTGGCCTTGTAATATCTGACTTACACCAGACCAGACATTACTTTGCAACTCTTGGTTCTCTAGCTAATACTCGCTGGTTCTCTTGTTCGAGCGCTTGGAGCTTTTGGGTGTTCTCTTGCATCTGGTATATGAGGAGTTGGACCCTAACCTCCATTGTGTCGTGATGAAAATTGTCAAATGACATGGTCGAATTTGCTACACTCTACCTCCGCTCGTTCAGAGATTATCGTGCCCCACGGTGGGCGCCAAATTGTAGTCCTCAAAAATCGCTAGGGGACGTGGGCCACTAAAACCTGCAAAGATAGAACACATGTGACCCGCAGGATGTCTGGGACACCGGGGTGGTGCCGGCTAAAGTTACTCCAACGGTCAAGTTAGCGACTGCTAATAAGTATATAATGCTCGTAAATGGAGATGAGTAAGTAATACTTCCTGTTATACTGGCTATTGAGGTCTCCTTGATGGAAGGAGATGTAAGATTGAATAAACGGAGTATGATCGGAAGGTGGTCAGAGATGATGAACAATGGCCGGAGAATGTTGTCTGAATATTGATAGCTCTAAGATCTCAATTTTTCGGTCCCCTTCTCTTTGGAGAATTATCTTTCATTTATAGGGGGATGGTGCTTCTGCCCGTTGAGGGATTTCATCATTACCTCCCTTTGATGTCTTCCATTAAAGAGTTTTGTTAATGCTTCCTTTGATCTAGCCGTTTTAAATTGTAATTATGGTTTTATAGGACCGTCTTTAAAGTAAATCATGATTCGGTCTCCAAGGACATTCTATGTCGTACGACATGTAGTTGTGACAATTGTACAGATAATCATGATCATATGTCGTGCGACATAGTACGTCAATGAACGTAGTATAGATAATTGAACGTTGACCCGAGATGAGAATGATAGTATGTCATGCAACGTAGTACATCAATTAACGTAGTATAGATAATTGAACGTCAACCCGAGATGAGAATGATAGTATGTCGTGCGACGTAGGAGCTTTCCCAAGTGTGGACATTGAGTTATTTCCCTTATTGCTACTTGGATGGATGTATGGGGTGCTGAGTGTATATCATACTACATGAAGGTTCATTGGGTGTGTCAATCATGGTTTCACATGACTGTCTTTATTTGGATCACCATGTAGTGATCGTAGTTGGATCGTCGTGCGACCAAGTTAACAGGTTCATGACCACTTCTTGACGCTGGGCCTGGTCTTATGATATACTTTGAGTTTCTGGGCTGGATCCTTGTATATGTTTTGGGCCTGACATATTTTGGCTACTACACCACGTCAATAGGTTCGTGACCACTTCTTGATGCTAAGCCTGGTCTTGTGATATACTTTTGGGCTTCTGGGCTAAATCTTTACTTATATTTTAGGCCTGACATATTTTGGCTACTATATGTTATGGTGTGATAATGTTAGTGCTGGTGCTCTTGCACACAATCCTGTTTTTCACTCTAGAACCAAGCATGTTGAGGTGGATGTGCACTTCATTATGGAGAAACTTGCTCTTAGACAGTTAACTGTTCAATATACGCCTACTGAGTCTCAACCAGCTGACATATTAACAAAAGCACTGCCTTCTACACGGTTTCAGCTTCTTTGCAGCAAACTAAACTTAGCTATTTCTCCTCAATTTAGTTTGAGGGAGAATGTGAAGATATCAGATAGTGCTTAGCTAATTTCTATTGTAGTGTTGTGTGGTCTAGCAGTATGTAAACAATCTGTTATTATTGTTTATTTTATATTCTCAGCTAATCAGATTTCATTGTTGTAATATACAAGGATTGATTATCTGTTAGTTTGGATGGTCTGGATTTGCTCTTGTTAGTAGATCAACGGTACTTGTTATCTGTATATATTATTGATTGTAACTTAGATAACACTATTGAAAGAAACACACATTTCTTCATTTCTTCGTTTCTCTCTCAACTCTCCCTTTCCCTTTTTGTGTTTCTCGATTGTTCTGGTTTGAGATCTTGAACTGTAAAACCTAGGGTTAGGTTTCACATGGATTATCATGAAGGACAATGTTCATTTGTTTCTTGCAGGTGAGCAATCCCACACGGACTTGAATGACATTAGAGTTACATTGTCGAGAATTTCTAAGTAAATGAAAGATTTCAACCATCATAGGGAAGACTGGCTATCTTTTGACCAAACATCATATATTTCTTGAGGTCTTCATCAATTATTTTTATTTGTTGGTACAGATGAATGGGAGCCCATCCATCTCAATCATTGGAAGGCTGGGATTCGTGTGGGAGGTAGCAGACATTCTTCTGAGCTTTTGCCTTTTGATTGTACAGTGGACTGTTGAGAAACTTAGAAACGATTAAGAAAAAACTTCTCTCAGTGTTAGTAGTTGTACATGGCAGCAACCACGTATATGGGGCTGAAATGTTGTGTGTTTAAGAAGATTTCTGGATTGTACTGATTTGCTTTGATTGATTGTGGAGTTTTCTCGTAGAAGAAAAACTATGCTTAATTCATTTGCTCTCTTGATCCTATCAGGAGGTTTTATGATGTGATGATATACAGATCACCCAGGGTTCAAATCCCATTTTTGTATTCGTTTTCTGAAAACAGTTTATATGCATTAGGTAAGCGTTGTTCAAATTGTATTGTTTTTTACCACATACTATACCATATGCATTTTCAGATTTTGAAAACAAAACTCAAAAACATTTTTTTCATTTTCAATTTTTTTTCGAAAAATAGAAAATAAAAAACGATACTAAACACACTCTAAAAGTTTCAATTCTTTTCGAAGATTCTTTATTTCACTGTTTCAATTGAGATTTCAATATTTATTAATACTAATATTTCTAGCTACAAGGATCATAAACAAAGCAAACTCCAAACAAATGATTACAATCTCATTCTTGTTCTTTCACAAAGCAGTTTGATGGACTATTCAAGTTATCTCCTCAGATAAGTTTAATATTTGTCACCACTTACGAGTACTAAAATCTCCAATTAAATAGTATAAGTTTGTGAGGTAGATTCTATGAAATTGAGTTATAATCATGAGGTAATTTTTCACATGTATCTTTAGGGCCTATATATTTTTTTTAAAGACATGAGGTAATTTGTTTTGAAAAGTCGTTAATTATCGCAACGATTAACATATCTAAAGAAAGAAATTTTAATACCATTCCATTGAAGTTCTTCTCTTTGTGTTTACATTACTTGTAAGAAAAATCAGTCTGATTTTTTTCTTTAAAAATTTCCTTTTCATTTGATGCATTTGAAAAATAAATATTATGAATGAATGACTTCTTATTATAAAAGATTTTATTAACATGTGTTTTTAGGACACCATAATATTAAACATCAAAGTTTATGTCACTAGTATAAGTGAAACGGAGGCGTTTTGCCTTTTCAAATTTACTAGTGGAGGGGGTTTCCCTTGTCAAATTTACTAGTGTCGATGTCTTCTGATCTGCTATAGGAAGTAAAGAACATGAAAAAGTAGTCCTTTTATAGACACTCTATACATTAAGGAAGTGTTCTTCACTGGGCCATTGCCATTAATATCATATCATGCGACTAAATAACCATCATTTTAAACATTTGCACCACTTATGGCGCAATATACCCGGGTGTAATAAAGCTTTTCCCTACACTTACACAACAAGCTTTGGTTCTGTTGAAGTGAAGTTTCGAAATTGGGATTCTTTAAGCTGAGGTTTTTTTTATTATTATTATTTTATATATCACTAAATTAAATTAAGTTTAGTAAATTGAATAAATCTAAAAATAAATGTGAAAGAAGCAAAAAGAAAAAGGTTTGAAAAGTCAAAGAAAAAAGAAAAAGAAAAAGCAAAAGCAAAATTTTTTTCCAAAGCAGCAGGACACTTCGCAAAAAAAAATTGTCGTGTAATAATTATTTTTCTTTTCCAAAGTGACAGGTCCATTAGAAAAAAAATAAAATAAAATAAAATCATCGTGATCTAATTAGCCACGATCTACTTAGATCATATTTTTTTTTTATTGTCATCTAAATACATAACGGTTAAAGAAAAATTATATTACTATCAAAGTAAAATTTGTAAAAAATAAAATTTTTTTAAACAAAAATTACCTCTCAATAAAATATAAATAAATATTGGTAAAAAACTTAGAGAGTAAGATATTGAGAGATGAGCATTTAAAGTAAAGAACTCTTGAATGAGAAATAAGAAGAATAATTCTAAAAACTCAACCTATATAAATAAATTTAAATGAGATAAAAATAACTTTACAAGAGTAAAATCAGAATTCTATAAAAAATGATGTTATTTCTTAAAAATTTAGTAATTTGGTGTTACTCTCACGTAATGAATTGATTTTAGAACTATTTTTCACCAATTTCTCTTCTTTAAACATCAATATATCTTTTCTGACCATTCACAATAGAAACATTTAAACACAATGTTGTTGGCGTAGCCTTGTAGGTGTACATATTGATTATAAATATATATAAAAGATGTTTATAAATGACCGTGAGATGGGAGGAGTTTTGTTTATGTTTTCAAGTTTTCAGTTTTGTTTAATTTATGTGCCGAATTGAAATCATTTGTGTCGGGTTAAGTTTTTAGTTGAAATTTATGTGTGGTGGTGTCTGAATTTTGATTTAAATGACTAAAACTTGCATGTCTAGAATTTTGAAGTTTGGCAGAGATTATCATTAAAATTTCGTAGGTTCAATTAATATTGGAAAATTAGACAATTTAGTCGTTGTTTCGTATGCTAAAAAAAAAAAAAGGGTCAAATGAAGAATAAACAAGAGGGGTGCTTGTGAAATTATCTCTATTTTTTTTTATAGTTAAATAAAAAAAAGGACCATTCTAATGAAAAAAAAAGATAAAAGGTACCAAATTGATAATAATTTAAACAACAGTGATACTTGTGAAAATTTCCCTAATATTTTATGAAGTACGTGTCATTGTGTTGCAATAAATTGTAAATAAAAGTTGAAAAGCTTTTTAGCACTAAACCATCTGTAAAGTCATATAATTTTGTGTTCACTTTATTTCGTATTAAAATCTCATTTGCTTGTAATCCTGATAGTTTTAGGTGTCCTAGAATACTTAGTGATTTCAGATTCAGATGGGTTCAAGCTTTGATTCTGTCTTCGGAAAGCTCATTCGTTTGGTAAGCAATAGCTTGACTTTAGCTTTCGAAAAACTAGGTGCACACACAAGCAATTTGTATATTTGTGTTCTCGTATCATAGTGCAACATGTTAATGCACACACATTGTTGTGCACTTTTTCATACATGCATTCTAGTTTTGGTATTAGTTAAAGTTCATGTCATGTGATTTGCATGTAGCTGTTGGTATCATTTTCTATTGTTGTATCTTGAAAACGTCTATGCTTGAGTTGTATAACTCTTCTTGAAAGCACGTTGTATTTAGCCGTGTATCAGAATCTCTAAGCTCTCTTTAATATAAGTCCACGGATTCATTATGTGCCGACAATGGCTGGTTGTTATTTAGTTCAGGCATACTGACTGAGACTCGCGACCTTATAATGCGATCATGTGATCGCGGTCTTTACCTCGCGTGTTGTCTCTCAAGGTTCTGGTTTCCATTCATGACTTGTTTATGCGATCCTATGCTAGCAGTTTTGCCTCATAGATTTTTCCTCTCTTTCTGGTTGAAACTCGCGACCTTCATAACGTTGCCCTATGCCAATGTTTTTTTTATAACACTTTCTATCCAGTGTCACTGGGTAAAACTCGCAACCGTATAATGCGACCTTGAGCTTGCAAGTTTGTACAGTGATTTTCCTCTAGAAACAACTCTTGACCCTTGGCTAGAGACTTTAGGTAGCAGGTTTGGTTTTAGGTTTCATGCGACACAAATTGGCGAGGCTCTACTAGCAGTTCATGGTCGCGGTTTGACTGATGAGTTTTATTAAATGAACTCCCTACAAATACCCTTATTATCTCATTTCTCAATAAGTGACTAGAATCTTAAAAGCTTTCAAGACTAAAAGCCCTAGAGAAGAAGAGGTCAGTCAAATTCAACCCTAGAGAGTTCATCATTGAGATTTTCGTCCATCTTTCGGAATCAATTCTCCTTGCTCATTAGCTTTTTCATGGTAAGGTGTGCTTTTGCTTCTGAGTAGCTTTTCATCTTAGCCTCTCTTAAACCTAGAAATTGTAGATTTCTTTATGTGGGCTTTCTTATCATATCTTTGTTAGGGTTTGATTATGGGTTGTTAACTGTTTAGGTCACTACATCATTTCTAATCTTGTTTGACCTATTTTTGAGTATGTTTTGAACTAGATTATTTTGTGTAAAGATTATTGCATCTAACTCTTCATCAAGTGTTTGGTTGTACACTTTATTTATCTGTTCATGTTCATGCATTAAACACATAAACTAACTTTCATTGTGCTAAAGTCTTGCTAGTTGAACTAGGTGAATTGAGCAAGCAAGTTGAAATCAGGGATTATTAATAAAAGGATCGTGGGGTAAATTGATGGGATACAGCCCAACACGATCGATTAGGAAAACTAACATGAGATACCAAAAGTGGTGTGCTTAGTAAGTTGAGTCTCGGATACTAAAAGCAGTTTGGTGTGTTTACCAACTTAAAGTCGTCAAGAGTGATTGGCTGAAGACCAACTCGAGGGAGTCCAGAGTGGAAGTTTTGTAAATCGCATGACGGGTGTAAACATTTTTTCAACTTGTTAATCTTGTGATTGAAGTGCCTAAAGAGTTTGGTCCCGTAGTTTTTGTCCTGTGAGGTTTTCTATGCTAAAATCTCGTGTCAATATCTTTATTCTTTGTCTCCTTCTTTAGTTGATTTATGTTTTGAGATTAAGTTTATATTTCATTATTGCTACTTGCATTGACTCAAGCACACTTAATTAGTATCAGAGCAGGTGCCTCTACTTGGGTAGATTCATATTTGAGTCACTTATGTCTTCGTTAACAGATAGCATGCGTGATAGAGTTATCATAAATTGGGTATCCAAAATCCCACCAAAAGAAATTAAATGTGCTATCAAAAGAAACTCTCAACACCTCTTCATAAAATGAAGTATCCACCTTTGGCAGAGAAATTGTGAAGAAGAAGGTGTCTCTCACAAGAAGATCCTTGAAGCCTTAAAACAAAACAAAAGGTTATCTAGGGAAAACTGGTAGTTGAGGAAATGTAAAATTTCCTTGCAAAAATTCTCTCCTAAATCAATGTGAAATATTTAGGAACATTATTGGAGATCTTGAAGAAGAGAACGCGATATTTCTCTTAGGAGTCAAGATCTTGGAGAATACAATATTAAGAAATGCTAGCTCCTTGAAGATGGACCATAACATTATGTCTAGACATGAGAAGGAGATGAATGATTGATTTGAAAGAATGAAAGCCATGAAAGAAACTTGCAAGCAAAGAACAATCATTCATAATTGTCAATGAAAGAGAAATGGTTTGTCTTAAGGAGTTAGTGAATGGTAAAATAGTCCATCAAGGGCTTAACTCTTGATGCTTTGAAGGTTTATAAAATGCTCAACCTAGAAAAAGTGTATAGGGACAATCGAGGGCTTGGATATTGTTACGCCTTTTGTGTACCCGCAAGTGTACGAGGTCAACACAAGTAATATAGAGTGAGCCTAAGTATCGTTCCCACGAGGACGTTAAAGATGTTGATTACTGAAATTAACTAAGTTTAATTCTATCTAAAATATAAAGATAATGGTGATGAATTCCTATTAGACTAAACAACCTATTAGACTAGAAAACGAATGGGTTTTTATCAAAGCAAACGGAACTAAGGAATCCGACTTCACTAACTATTTCCTAATGATATAAGACAGTAATGCAAGGATGGTCAAGCACATGGTTGATGATCATGTTATTTAGCTATCCAAAATCCCTTCTCGATGTAATTCAGACCTATTCAACATATACTAACACCCTATCTCTCGATAAATGTCTAACTATATGAGAATGCATAAAGCTTAGAAACATATCAAGGATCACATAAAATATACCAATATATCTCTATTTGGTTCCTAAACTATGGTAGCAATTTATCGAACACGTTGTGGGCGTCTCCTTTCTGTACTTAACCCACAACAACAAATAATTAAAAATTGGTGATCAAGCAATTAACAATCTGTTAAGAGCTAAAAAGACACTCAACCAATATGCTTAATTCATCCAAATATATATTAATCTCAATCAAAATTCATAGGAAGTTCCATCATCATCCCTAGTAAAAAGAGTTAGTTCATAACTAGGAAAATAAAATACATAATGTTCAACATGGAAATCATAAATAAAACCACAGCTAAGGAAAAAAATTGCAAAAAAGAACTTCTTGACGGAAGGACTCTCGTCTGATTCCGTCGCTAATGATATCTTCCTTCGACAATTCAGAATCCTAGAGTGATTGAAGACAAACGTAGCTTCGATCCGATGGCTAGTCTCCTAGGCCTCCTTCTCTCTTCTTTTTTCTTCTTCTCTATCTATTTTTCTATTTTCTGAAAGTCCCAGCTCCTCCCCCTTTCTCTAATCTCGGTTTTTCTTTTATACGATCCTGATTAGGGCTGGTTAAGTGACGCTCACGACTTGGCCAAGTCGCAGGCCAAGTCACGACTCCAAGTTCAACTGGACGTTTTGAAATCAGAACTTGCGACTTACACAACTCATGGCCAAGTCGCGACTCCAAGTCGCAACTAGTCTCGGCCAATCTGATCATGTTGTGCTTCGCAACTTACTCAAGTCATGAGTCAAGTCGAGACACAAGTTGCGACAGTCTCGGCCTGGGTTGCTGAAATTGGTCTTCACGACTTGCTCAAGTGGCGAGCCAAGTAGTGGCTGCAAGTAGCGAGCTTCTCTGCACGAAATCGTTTGGAAATGACTAAAGTCACCGAATGGGCCTGCAAACCTGCACAACAAAGGAAAACCATCAAAAGCATCCCATAATCTCCCGAAAATGGACAAAAGCACGAAGATATAAGGCTCCATTTTCGGTAAGAAATGGTGCCAACAACACCCCTAAACTTGGCTTTTGCTCGTCCTCGAGCAAAGATAGGAATCAAAGAGGAACGAAAACAACACACAAACAAAAACACTCAAAAACGCAACAAACAAAACTAGAAAGTTCAACAAACGAAAATAACGGACAAATTAACCTAAACCACTTTCATAGGTAACACGATGGCACTTAGCACGTGCCACAAGCCTTTAAATCCCTAGGTGTCCCTAATGGACAAGTTTTAGTCTCGTGAGGGTTTACTAGCCGTAATACCCACAAACGCACATTTTGAACATCAATGAACCAATATTTTGCTAAGCCCAAACTACTGTCAAGATCAATTATTCGCACAAATAATAAGATTGAAACGAAAGCATCCACTCACGAATTTTTGCATTAAATGCCATGCACAAGCAACACTCTAAGAACCTTTAACAAAAAGCATGACTCTCGACCAACTACCAGGATATAATACGCCTCGACCTTTAAACCTCTCAAGTAGTTTCACTCAAGCCGCTCAGATCCTAGGTAATACTCTCATCAACATGTGCGAATTGGAGTTTATGCACAGTAAAATTCAAATTTAACTTCGCATAGGAAAATGGTAATAGAATGACGTTCAGATTAATCAAAAGATCTCATGAACGGATTCAGACACTAAGAACGACAGAATTCACAAAGCATGCAGAAACTCTTAAATTGGAGTCATCAAGAGATCAGTAGGTCTTTTTATTGGTTGTAATGGGGCTAAGGGTGGAGGTTAAGAAAAGAACGGAAACTGGGTTTCAAAAAGAGCTTAGGATCGCCAATATAGAGATTTATTCGACTTCTGTCAACTTCTACATTTCTTCTTACGCACAACTCTTACTTTTAAGAACCCTATCTCTTTATCAATTCATTGAAATTTTTCCTATTTCCTTTCTTTCCTCATATTCACAGTTGTCTTTTTTTTTTTCGACACAATCGACAAGCGTCGAGACAAGGCTGCAATCAGATTGGCAACATATTAGCAAAGAGTAGCCTGACATTATAATAGGAACATTCGTCTCAAAACGTTCAATATTGGAGACTGGATCCTTCATCGCGTCTTCCAAAACACGAGGTAGTTGGACATGGAGCCGACAAACTACAATGTACAGATGGCATGGAGATCAACAACAGTTGGAATGCATGCCATCTAAAACAGTATCATTTCTAAAATCCTACTTTTTTCTTTTTTAATTTTATTATCCTACGACATGGAACTAACTTAGGCTCGGAGGGCAGTTGGTAAATACAACGGCCAACCCTAACTCTTTTATATAGGTTGGCGTCACTCGACATTCCCGCACTCAAGGTTTTTCGATTCATGCCACATCTCCACTACAAAGTTATACCTAAACACACAACCTGCTTTCAAGGTCCAATATTGCACGACAAAATGATAAAAGTTTAAGCATGAAACTATAAAGGTCCACACTTCAACTGGGGGAAATCAATATCATAAGAACAATAATCGGTGTAAGTTGTACAATAGGTGTAAGTTGCACAACAATTCACCGCTACCTATTTGAAGTTTTCACGACATTCCCGCGTTCACGGACTTCGACACACATCAACCAGCAACTCCACTATAACACAAACAGTGGTCGCACAACCTGTATTAAGGTCATGAGTTACGGCATGTATTCAAGGTCACTATAACACAAACAGTGGTCGCACGATTTGCATTCAAGGTCATGAGTTACGACCTGCATTCAAGGTCTACTATAAAGTTGAAGCATGAAACCATAAAGTTCCACACTTCAACTGGGGGAAATTAATATACTAATCGATGCAAGTCACACGACAATTTACAACTACATGTTTGAAGTTTGTTTTTTCGTCACATGACGACGCCACAGTCAAATACAGGTTGTCGTCGTACGACACACCCGCATTCAAGGAATTCAATAGACATCAACCAACAACTTCACTATATCATTATAGTGATCGCACGACCTGCAGTCAAGGTCATGAGTTGCACGATTAAAATGTATTTTCAAGCATTAAACGGCTCTACTATAACATAGCAGTAATCGCACGACCTGCATTCAAGGTTATAAGTCGCACGACCTGCATTCAAGGTCATGAGTCATACGATTTAAAAGTATTCGAGCATTAAACGGCTCATTAAATCTTCAAAGGATTATGGAAGCACATGACACTTATATGTTATTTACACGACAACGTTATCTTGTGAAAAATCAACAAGGAAGCAGAGTTATATTTTTCTGTCATACGACAAGCATTCAATCAAAATGAAAACGGTATTATATTAATAGGGAATTAGAGTTCAAAAGCCCACATGGGCAAAAACTTTAGTTACTTAGAAAATAAAATTAAAAACTAAAAACATAAAGTTCAAAATTTACAACCCCCAATGGGGCAACACCGTCAAATCCTTATTCGACATTAGCATCTTCCACCTCGGCTTGCTGGCCGCCACTCAACTGTGCGGGCAGTGCTGCAATAGCCGCGCCCTCAGGGGCCAGATCGACAACGTTCTCTTGATCAGCTATTCCATCACCAGCTTTCTCTTTGGCATTATCCTCAACGCCGTCCTCCTCTTGCTCACCGTCTAAGCGATTCAATTTCCTTATGATCAGCAATCAACCTATCAACCTTCCATTCTGTCGCACGACCCTCTTTAAAATCCCTCATCAGATCTACACGAGTCTTGATAACATCATTGAGCACGTCATTCTCCAACCTGTCGTACAGGGAATCGTAGTCCGACTCTTTGGCTTTGAGATTGGACTCAAGTAAATTGACGTTCGACTTTAGTTTGTTTAGCTCAAGGGTCGCCTCGACCGCACGACTAGATGTCTCATAAGCTATCTTCTTCGCCTCCAGGTTAGAGGCTTTCAGCTTCTCATTGTCGAGCTTAAGACTCTGGTTGCTCGACTTCAGCTCCCTCACCTTCCTAAGGGCCAGACCAAGCTCCTTCTTCAAATGGACTTGAGATTGAAGAGCCTGCAAAAATCAAAATCAAACACTTAGATAATCATCAAGTAAACAACAGAGGAGCTAGTGGTCGTACGACTTTACCTGGAATTGGTGGCTGAGGCCCCAATCAACAGCTTGGGAGAGACCTATCTCCTTCAAGCGACTTTCATCCTTAGGCAACAGCAGTCGCTTGAACTGAGGTAAGATAGACCCAAAATCATAATACACGGAAGCAACCTAAGAGAAAGCGAGGTCGACCGACGCCTCGCTACGAGCGGCCAAATCCTCCCTCCTATATTTTTTTTCGGTAGAGCTAATATCAAGGACGGCCTTGCCTTGACTAGACGGAGGAGGTGGGGGAGGAGTCGACATCGACTCGACAGGACTGCTCGACTGAGCCTTCTTCTTTCCTTTTCTCTTCTCCTTGAGCCTTCTCAAGGCCTCATCAGCACCAGAAGCAGTAATGCCTCTAGCGATTAAATCAACTACAAAGCGTCGCTCGATGTATGAGATAGGTGTCAGAAACCTTGTGCCATAGAGTCACTCGACACAATGTCTAACTCTGACAAACTCCACTAAATTTTTGAAAGATGGGTAAGGAGTACCTAGCTCGTTTATCACTGAGAACTTCCACAAATGGCTGGGCCTCAAGTTCTCCTCGGACAGGATCCTCTTCTAACTTTTTCCCTTCACGTCGTACGACAATATCTTAGCTGTACGCATCGCACACGTCAGACCAACCATGGATTGAGGGGCTCCTATGTTCACTGCAATACAAGAAAACAAATGAAAGACATTTAGCACAGTACGACAACAAGTATAATGTCGAACGACACAACACGACAAAGTTAATGACCCTACCAGCCTTAGACCATGTCGTACTAATAACCGTATCCTCTACATGCCACTCGACAAGAATGCCCCTTGCAAAGAAATACCTATCCTTCCACGACCTGTCATTCGTGGTCAGCTCCGTGATAAGGTACTTTCTGTTTATTCTGAGAGTCAAGTTGTAGTGACCCTTCTCAGTGTCGTGCTCCTTCATCGAGTAAGTGTAGAAAAGGTCTGACAACTCGAAGACAATAGATTCCTTCGTACATAATAATTCCAACCCCAACAGGATCCTCCAACTGTTAGGCATGAGTTGCCCTATGGCAAGCTCAAAATGGTCCAAGACCTTCCTTAGTAGTCCAACCACTGGTAACCTGAACTCGACCCGCTGGAATGGGAGTTCATAGAAGCAAGTCTATCCTGAGATATCCCAATCCGGTCTCTCCTTCTTGAAAGGCACCCTCAACGTGACACCATCAGGTATGCCATAACTATACTTTATGAGCATAAGATCCTCCTCCTTCAGCACGTTGGCTGGATTAACTAAAAGCAAACCCAGCGGTCTACTTGGTCCTATGGGGCAAGGACCAGCCCCTTCCCCTGGTAGCTCGACGAGAGGAATCCCCACATGTATCTCCTCCATAACACGCGACGTACCCTCATGACTAGAGACAGTCATAGGGTCGTACGACGGAGATGCCAACGTAACTCCACCACTCTTGGTCCTCGACTCACCCCACGAGTCGGACGACAGATCTATAACATCGTCGTATCCTCGCCCAGAGGTATTAGGAGAACTATCACCACCGCTACTCGACATCAAACCTACAAGTCGAACAACAGTAGCGACGGTTAGTAGTCAACCCTAAACTAGAGATATTGAACGACCTAACACTAAGACTGTTAGCTCACACCTATAAGAGTAGTGCGACATAAACGCTTCAGCTACTGTCGTGCGACACAGACACTACAAACAATTCTGCCAAAACCTAAGTTATGTTTTTTTTTTTTATCAAAACTAGCATTTTTTAAATTTTCCTAAAAATCTACTCGAAGAAAAGTAAACATACCCAGAAACTAAAAAACAAATGTAAAGAAATCAAAAGCCAAAACAAAAAGAAAACTTACCAAAAGTGCAAGAATGCAGATTGCTTCGCTAGAATGAGCACGAAATGAGAGAGAATCGACCATAACAACGCTAGAATTATATACGCCAAGGACTGGTTCTAGAGAGAGAAAATGCAAACAGAGAAAAGCAAAAATTGAAAATGAAGGGGAAAAAGGAAAGGGCGGCAATAAAAGGAAAGGTTTGTGCTAATGTGTTAGTCTCTTATTGGACACACACCCCCATAACCGCCATCATTAATCAAACGAGTGCATTTCCCATAAATGTCACAATTACTTTGGCACAACTATTGAAAAGCAATTGAAAGACCAACCGCTCACACCGCCTCTACTACGACATTATCGTACGACCATATCAAATCGCAGATATTGTAATATGCTTTTCAACCCAGGAACATGCCTCAACTCGACCCAGCTAGCCTTCACATTTGATAGTCGTACGACATAAAGATAGGAACCACCATATAAACTCTACATACGGATCGACACATACGTGTCGGACGACACAATATCGTATCCCTCCACACAACGAAACAACGTCAAAGGGCGATACAAATCCCTTGACTTTCTTCTTAAATCTAAGGAGTTTAAGGGTAAACTGTAGTAGCCAAAATCTGTCAGGCCCAAATACAAGTGAGGATCCGACCCAGAAGCCCAAAGTGTATCACAAGACCAGGCCTAGAGCCAAAAACGGTCAAACTACTTGGCCCAATCTCCTTGGTAAAAAATGGTCAAACCACATGAACCTATTGCCTTGGTCGCACGACGACCCAGCTACGATCACTACACGGTGGTCCAAATAAGGACAATCTCATGAATCCATGATAACCACAACTTGAGAACCCTCATGTCGTACGACATACACTCGACAACCCTCACATCGATCTAAGTAGCAACAGGGAAGTAACTCCACAACATCCACACTTGGGCAAGCTCCAATGTCGCACGACATGGTACCATTGTCGTATCGGATCAATGTTCAGTCGACATGTCGCACTACATGGAATCATAATTATCTTAGGACAATAGTCAAAATGACATATCACACAACATGGAATCTCCTTGGATCTGTAGGGGACCAAATCATGATCTACTTTAATAAAGACGGTCCTACAAACCATGATTAAAATCTAAACGGCTACGTCAAAGAAAGCATCCATAAACTTTCTTGATTTGAGGCAGCAAGAGGAAGGAAAGGATGAAATCCCTCAACGGGCAAAAACATCACCCCCTATAAGTGAAGGATAGTTCTCCAAAAAAAAAGGGGGCATTGAAAAAACTCACATCCTAGAACAATCGATACTCAAACCATATTTTTGGGCCAATATTAATCATCTTCTACCATCTTCTGATTATAGTCCGATTAGCCGATCTTACATCTCCTTTAATCAGGAAGATCTCAACCATGAGGTTGACAGGAAGTATTCCTCACTCTTCTCATCTTATAACCATTATCTACTTACTAACATTTGCTAACTTGACCATCGGAGTGACTTTGGCCGGCACCACCCCAGTGTCACAGACGTCCTTCGGGTCACATGTGTTCTAACTTTGCAAATTGTAGTGCCCTGTGTCCCCGAGCGATTTTTTAGGATTACACATGGGATGTTGTGCAATGTGTTCGGTGTGTTTGATGATGATGTTGCTGAATTTGATAAGTAGTATATTTTGAAATTGAGATGATTATTTGGGATGATGTTGGATGAAGTAGTTTGGGTGGTTGACATGATATAAATTATCGAAGTGTTATTTAATTGTCTATGTAAAAACACGATTAAATCTCCACCAAGTGATATGAATATTTTAAAATGTGTAAATAACTATATGTTTACCTTTATAGTGTAAAATTAGATTGTTGATTAATTGAGTTTAATTTTAGTCTTAATAAATGTGTAATGAATGCACGATGAACAAGTCTTATGTAGGGTATTGGATATTTCTCATAAGTACTTGTATTTAATACTTTATCAAATTTCAAAACTTAATGAATTTTAGTCCTGAAAAGCTCCCAACATTATTATAATTGGATATCTGCTAAACTATATATATATATACATATGTAGTTTATTCACTTAATTTTTGTAACTAAAATTTTTTTGCCTAGCTTTTGTTATTTTAGATATATGAATTTAGTATATCTATCTATATTTTTTATAGAATCGAATGGATGAGCTCGTTACAACCCAACCTAGTGCATCTACAAATGAAATTTCAGTCAAGTTATGGGTGAAGTTGTTGGTCCGAAGGCTAATGTATCTACTCTAACTTATGGTCTTAGGATCGGTCAATAAAAAAAAGGTAAAAATTCTTCTTATAATGAGACATTAAAAATGTTGGAGGATGAGAGAATCCAAAGAGAGGCAGCAACCGAAAACATAAAACATCTTGAGACTGAAATGAATGGGTTGATATCCAAACTTAAAGAGATTGAGGAATTGAAATCTCAGTTTGACTCATTTTTGGTGATGTTTTAACACCAACTTCCAAAATCATCTAATTCAATGTTTCATTAGTGGATTTCATAGTTTTATTTAACTCGGAACATTTTTTTAATTTCATCATGTAATTAGATTGATAACTCTGTATCGACTTTCATTATCTTATTTCTTATAGTAATTTTAAAATATTAAGTATAATATTTTTTTATAGTTTGATCTCAAGTTAAATATAGATATTATATGTCTTTTTATCTAGCTTTTTTATATAGATTTATCAATTTTATTGTAAAAATAAATTCTGTTGACAATATAATAAAATTATTGATAAATATAAGCATAACTATTATACTGCTATTGAACTAGGAACTAAAAAAGTCTTAAATTTGAAATGTCACTAAGCATGCGTACAGTGACGCAATTTTAAAATAATCATTGTCACTAAATTTGCTTATAGCGACACAATTTCATATTGTTAACTGTCATTAAGTTTGTGTAGAGTGACTTAAATTAAAGTAATTTATTGTCACTAGATTTGTGAATAATGACACAAGTTTTAAACAATTAATTGCTACTAAATGTCCATATAGTGACACTAATTGCATGCTATGAATTGTCACTAAAATTGTATATAGTGACACAAATTGTATATGACTAACTGTCACTAAATTTGTATACAGTGACACAATTTTTATACGATTAACTGTCACTAAGTTTGTATATAATGACACAATTTTCAGATGATTAAATGTAGCTAAATTTGTATATAGTGACAAATTTGTTTAATGATTAATAGTCATTATATTTATAAATAGTGACATAATATTTAAACAATAAATCGTCACTAAATATATACAAAGTGACAAATTTATAAATAGTTAACTGTCACTAAATTTGTGCTTAGTGATAAAAATATTATTTCGTCACTCATTAAAGTTCCCTAATAATGTGTCACTAAAAGTCATGATTTGTGACACATAAAATTCTGTCATTAACCATAGTGACGAGATGACTTTAACCGTCACTAGTACGTTTAATGATGAGGGCAAATATGACAATTTTATAATGACACTTTTTATGTCACAATATTGATATTGTGACAAATGTTTCTTTTCTAGTGGCGAATATTTTTTGTCACTACAGGTCACTTTTTTATAGTGCAATTAAATTAAAAAACAAAAAATTTCTCCTTTCTTACACAGTGTTTCACGATCACGCTCTCTCTCCCTCCTATCTTTCTCCGCTTTCTCACCAATTCATTGTCCAAGCTCTTGCCCCCCATATGCTCTCTTTCTCTCAAGTGTCAAAGATTTAAAAGAATCAATCATCCTCTCTTCTTGTATTCAAGTAAGTTTCTTAATTTTTAATTTATACATTCAAATTAAAAAGTTAGGGTTTTGGGTTTGTTATTCCTAATTTTGGATTTGTGTTTTGTTATATTTAATTTTTACTTTTGGATTCCCTTTGTTCTGTTCTTTTTTTGTTTTTTTTAATATGGGGTTTGCATGAATTGTTTTAATTTTGAAAATCTTCTTGTTTTTTTCTGTTCATTTTGTTTGTTTCTATTTGATGATTTTTTACCTCTGCTTGTGTGGGAGTAGTTTATATAAGTTTATTTTGTTTGAAATTCTATTGGGTTTGCTGTTTGTATTTATTAAATAGACTCATTTATTGGTTTCAAGGATGTGTTTATGATTGAATAGGTCCTGCAAATTTTCATTTCTTTCGTGTGGTTCATGAGTCTCCCTTTTGTTTTAAGAGTGAATTTGTTTCTTCTTTTTTTTTTCGCTTGGAAATTAATGCAATCAAGATGTCCTCTAGGTGTCAGAGAACTGAATTCAAATTAAAAACTAAGGTTTGCAATGAAAAATAGGATATATATTTTTCTTAATAAAATCTATGCACTAAGAACTTCAATTTCAATTGCTTGCTGCCACAACTTTGTTTGATGAACTATATGGATTTAGACACCAGAAAACTGCGAGATGAAATTCTTTATTTTTTATTATAGCATTAATACTCAATTTTTGTACCTGTGTGTTTCCAGATTTCATGTTTATGCATCTGAAATGTAAAACAAGGATAATGTATGCTCCCATCAATGAGTTTTCTTTTTCTTTGACTTATAGATTTGATTCATATGTCCATGAGCTATAAACAATTATTGTTTTGCATATCTACTTATACTACCAATTGAATTTTTAATCTTAATTTAATTATTAAGTTGTTATTTGACCAATTACTTAATCAAAGAGTTTGATAATTGTAGGTTATAATGTTAAACAACCATAATTCCAAGCCAATAAAAACTCTCCTTTCATACTTTGGGGAAAAGGAAGATTCTCAATCATCAAGTGGGTTAAGTTCTCGGTGTGATGTTAGCGGTTTAAGTCTGCCTACTCCGTTTAAGAATGTTTACACTCGACCAGATATTAACACTGTTTATTATGAACATGATCCTAAATTACGTCTCCCAATAGGAGCTTATTCTGCTGACAAGCATGATGATGTTCAAAAGGTAAATATAAAAATGAGACCGTTTCAACCTATGTTGGATAACTATCCACCCACTCCGAATGGTAAACATAGTCGAAGATTTCAACAATCTTGGTTCCAACAATTTTCTTGGCTTGAATATTCGATAGCAAAAGATAAAGCATTTTATTTTCCATGCTTTATTTTTTATGCTTTTCCGTCAAAGCATCGTACATCTACAATGGATGGTTTCCAAAGTGGGAAAAGAATCAATTGTAAGGGAAAATGTCCATTTTGGAAACATAAAGAATGACAAAATTCACAACATACATTTGCCATCTAAAATTGGAATAACTTACAAGATCCTTCTCGGCATATCGACATAGCCATGAGTATACTCTCTTTACAATAAGCTTTACAAAATCCGTTATGACTCAAAATCTCACTAAAAACGGTGAAGTGGTTAGTAATGCAAGGGTGTACTTCTCGGGGTCATGATGAATCCATCAGTTCTACTAATCATAGGAACTTTATTGAGATGATAAAATTACAAGCAAGCGTAAATCAAGAAATTGGTAGGGTTGTTCTAGAAAATGCTCCATAAAATGCCAAGTATACATCACCTCATATTCAAAAGGAGTTATTGAATATTCTACCTAATGAAGTGCGAGCTAAGATCCATAAGGAAGTCAAGGTTACCAAATTATGTATTCTTCTTGATGAAGCAGTTGATGAATCCAACAAAGAACAAATGGCAATTATTTTGAGATATGTTGATTTAAAGGGATTTGTTAGAGAACATTTTTTTTTCAAGTTATGAGTGTTAATGACACAAATTCAACTCTTAAAAAAGAGATATGTAACGTCCTTACTCGATATAATCTATCGGTTGAAAACTTGCGAGGTCATGGATATGATGGTGATAGCAACATAAGGGGTGAATAAAATCGTTTACAAGCCTTATTTCTCAAAGATTGTCCATATGCTTATTACATATATTGCTTTGCACATAGACTTCAACTTGCTTTAATTACAATAGCTAATGAAGTGCATGATATATGGCTATTTTGTTCAAAATTGAATTCTATTGTCAACTTTGTGAGTACTTCTTTCAAGCGTCATTCTAAGTTGAAATCTATTTGAGAAGATGAAATTAAAGATTTGATCGCTTTAGGCGAACTTGAGATTGCTACGGGGGCTAATTAAATTTGCACTTTACAACGACCTGGAGCTACTCGTTGGAGCTCCTATTTTACTTCTATTAGTAGTTTGATTCAGATGTTTTGTACAACTTCTACTCTTTTTGAAAATTTGATTAACAAGGGACGGAACAACAATATACGCGGGGAAGCCAAATGTGCGTATAAAAATTTGAGATCCTTTGAATTTATGTTAATCTTGTTATTGTTGCACAAAATTTTGAGAATTTCTGATATGCTTTGTCAAGTTTTGCAATTGAAATTTCAAGACATCTTAAATGCTATGAATTTGGTTTCAACTACGAAAATGCTCATTCTAGAGTTAAGGAAGAATGAATGGGATACTTTTATTGAAAGTGTAGTGTCATTTTGTGAAAAGTATGAAATTGATATACCTAATATAAATGCATGTCATTTGGAAGAATCAAAGCGTTCTTGTCAGCAGAAAGATAGTGTCACAGTTGAGCATTACTATCACTTTAGTATATTTAATGTTGTGATAGTTTTTCAATTGATGGAGTTGAGCAATAGATTTCTATAGCAAATAACAGAACTTCTTACTCTTAGCATGGCTTTGAGCCCCGTGGATGGGTTTAAATCATTTGATGTTGATGATATTTGTACTCTTCTACGAAGTTGTACTCTCAAGATTTCGATAAAAATGACATTGAAGATTTGAGAAGACAATTGAGCTATTACAAGCTTGATGTTCTTTGTTGTGTAACATTTCAGAATTTTGCTTCTCTATCAGAAGTATGTCAATGTTTAGCTGAAACAAAAAGGTCAAGCCACTACACTTTGATTGATAAATTGATTCGTTTAGTCTTAACACTTCTTATATCCATGGCAGCAACAAAACGGGCATTTTCTACTATGAAACTTCTCAAAACACTACTTCGCAATAAGATGGAGGATGATTTTCTGGCAGATTGTATGGTTATATATATTGAAAAAGAGATTGCTGATATTATTGACTTAGAATATATAATAGACCAGTTTGATTGTGTAAAATCTCGTAAGATAAAGTTTAAATAAGGATTATTTTTAGTTGTATGAGAGAAGCTCAATATTGTAGCAAGCAACATAGCTGATTTAGTTAATCCAAGCTCGAAAACAAAAGTATGTAGCACCACTGCATTAAACTCCTATATTGCTACCTCACCATACCAATCTGGTATGGCTTATATTAGCTCTACAATTAGACCTGACCAAGCTAATCATAATCACTATAGATTGAAGTGTTAATCAACTTGATCATGTTATTAAAAGTCTAGTAAGTTAGTTAGAGCTAGTGGCAGTCAGGAGGTTAGTTGGTTAGAAGAAGAGTGACCTAGCAGTGTCACTTGTGTGAGTCTGTTAGGAGTTGTTAGTAGCCGAGCATGGCTGATTAGTGGTGGTATATATTGTATGATGATCAGTTGTAATTCTTATCAATCAAAATCAATAAATCATCTTCTTCTTCAAGCTCATTCGAGCTCCATCAATGGCTGACTAAAGTCAGTTTTCAACTTCTCTTTCAGACCTTCATCAAACAGTTTGTATAACCCCTTTTATTCTTGCTTGCACTGCAAGCTACCTCATGCAATCTTGCATTTTCACATGGTATCAGAGCTTCTGACTTAGGTCTATGGCTGCTGCTCGTGAAACCAATTCTTCAACCTATAAATTTCATATAAACATGTCATCAAACACAGCCTCAACAAATTACTCCTCTTGCAAGATGCTCGAACTCAAACATGCCTATGAAACTTGATAAAACCAATTACATCTATTGGAAAACTCAAGTGCTTCCAGCAATTTGAGCTTTAGATCTCAAAGATTACATCTCCAAAATAGTTGTTGTTCATCCAAGATTCATTGAAGTACATACGCATGTTGTAGGAGAAGGTTCAATGATTCAACAGCAGCCAAATCCGATGTATGCAGTCTAGAAAAAGTCAGACCCTACTTTATTGGCTGCTTGGCACATTCACACCATGAGTTCTTGGTCAAGTAACTCAGTGCAAAACTTCTCTTGAGATGTGGTCAAAGATTGAAAAGGTTATTTACAACAATCTGTGGCAAAATACTTCGATTAAGACAACAATTGCAAACAATCACCAAAAGTTCAGATTCAATTAGTGATTTTATGCTGAAAATCAAAAATATTAGAGACTCTTTGTTGGCTACTAGAGAAAAAGTAAGTGAGAGATATCTTTTGATGAGTATGTTGAATGGAGTAGGACACGATTATGATCATGTTGTGGTGCTGATTTCTTCACAAAATACAACAATGACTCTTGAAGATGCACATTTTCTATTTCTTATGCTTGAACAATGCATAGCACACTTGAACACGCATAATCCATTTGCATATTTTGCTTCTAGCAACACCAACTATAATAACAAAACTAATGAAAGTAATAGAGGAGGAAATTCTGGAGGTAACTGCAGAGGAAACAAGCCAAGAGGCAGAGGAGTTCACTACAAAAAAATCATGTATTCACTACGGGTTATCCACTACCGGCTTTAGGGGCCCGGTTTTGGTGTGTATATACACTACGGGCTTATAAGCACCTAGTGGATAACAGATTACTTATAGCGGGCTTTTTTTGCTCGTATTAGATGATTAAATCCACTACAGGCTTACGGGCTTTGATATGCCCATAGTTGATATGAAATCTTAAAAATAAGTCTAAAAAATCAATTTTACACTCTTAAATCCCTAACACTCTCAAATCTAACCAACGTATTCATTGTCAACTTTGCTCAAAGCCAGGACATGGTGCGTTGCAATGTTATAAAAGGTTTGATCAACAGTTTCAAGGGCCACCTCAAGGCAATCAACAAGCTCATTTGACGCAACAATGTTAAGGAAACAGCTAAGATCCTGGACAGTCTTCAAATTGCAACAATGGTGCTCCAAATGGATAGGTGAACACTAAACAATCCTCAACTTATTTTGCTACCCTAGAAACTGCCAATGACCAAGCTTGATATGTTGATAGTGGAGCTACATATCACATACCAACTGATCTCAACAACCTCTCAATCAAAAATGAATATAGAGGTAATGAGAAATTGATTGTTGGTAATGGTAATCAATTGCAAATCTCTTATATTAGTGACACCACTTTTTCAACACATGCTTTACCTAGTCATCAACTTTGCTTGAAAAATATAATGCATGTTCCTTTAATTACAAAGAACTTGCTAAGAATATCTAAGCTCACTAGAGATAACAATGCCCTTGCTGAATTTGATGAGAATGGTTATGTCATAAAGGACCGGAGAACCAAGAAGACACTTTTACAAGGCAAACTTAGCAATAACTTGTATCAGTTGAGACTTAATACTGCACCAATGTCCAGTTTGAAGAGGACCAAGTCTGCAGGCATCAATAATTCCTCCAAGCATGTTGTTCACTCAAATATACATAGTGCAGTTGTTGTTAATTCTGATGTGTATAATAATGATAGTAATAGCTTGCTGTCACATGTTGTACTTGATACAAATTCTGGCTTCAATACTTTAGTAGCTACTAAAACAAATTCTGTGATTTGGCATGCTAAGCTTGGGCATCCAGCCCCTTTGATTTTGCAAAACGTTCTTCATTTAATGAAATTTCCTTAAAATGTTCAAGCACCTCATTTTTGTGATTAATGTAAACTAGGAAAGCTGCACAAACGTCCCTTTACTAGAGCTGAAATAAGAGTTACACATCCATTAGAAATTATGTATAGTGACATTTGGGATCCTGCACCTATCTTATCCATTGATGGTTTTCGATACTATATTGTGTTTGTTGATGGGTATACAAGGTTCACATGGTTGTATCCTCTTCGGTTAAAAAGTGAGGCTTTTTCTAAGTTTGTTCAGTTTAAGAAAATGGTTGAGCTGCAATTCAGTGTTAAGATCAAGTGTTTCCAAGCTAACTTGGGTGGTGAGTATAAAGTCTTTGTTGCTTACTTGAATGAGTGTGGTGTTGTGAGTAGATTTTCTTGTCTCTACACATCAATAGAATGGTATACCTGAGAGAAAGCATAGACATGTAGTTGAGATGGCTTTGACTCTTTTGGCACATGGAGGAATGCCCTTGAAGATATGGTTTAAAGCTTGTCAAACTGCAGTGTTTTTAATCTATAACTTGCCTACACCATTGTTGAGATTTCAATCTCAATATGAGAAGTTGTATCATAGGAAGCCTAATTACCAATTCTTAATAAGCTTTGGTTGTGCATGCTTTCCCTATCTTAGTGATTACAACAAAAACAAGTTGGATTCTATTCAAGTAAACGTGTGTTTCTCGGATATAGCCTTAGTTAAAAGGGTTATAAGTGTCTTCACAAGTCTGGGAAGATCTACACATCAAGACATGTGATCTTTAATGAGATGGACTTCCCATACAAGTCATTGTTTTGCTCACCTTCTTTGCCATCTGATTAAGGTTCCAATCACATGCCACTATCCTCCACATTATTTGACATGATGCAGTCTATTTCCATGCCAAAAGTAACACCTCTTACACAGCAAAATGTATCAAATGTTTTTGTTAATCTTTCAACTTCTTCACAGCAACAACAATCACCTGTTCAATTTAGATCTCTATCACCTACTGGTACTTCACCTACTCCACTTGATCTAGCTCCAGCACGTCATTCTTCTACAACAAATCCATCTTCAGTCTCTCAACATCCTATGATCACATGATCAAATAATGGTATTGTTAAGCCTAAGTCCTATCTCTCACATTACTCTTTTCCTTACAGTTTTCTTGTAGAACTGAACCCAAGCTGATCCTAAATGGCTGGCTACAATGAAAGAAGAATATCAAGCCTTGAAATCTAACAATACTGGGCATTTGGTTCCATACACACCTACCATGAATGTTGTGGGATGTAAGTGGGTGTATTGAACAAAGTACAGGCCCAATGGATCCATTTTAAAGCACAAAGCTAGGCTTGTGGCAAAGGGATTCAATCAAACTGCTGGATTGGATTTCTTTAACACATATAGTCTGGTTGTTAAGGCTTCAACAATAAGAGTTATTCTATGCCTAGCTGTTTTCTACAATATAGAGGTTCAATAAGTGGACATTAATAATACTTTCTTGAATGGAGACCTCCAAGAGCAAGTTTTTATAAGCCAACCAGAAGATTTTGTTGACACACGACACCCTCAACATGTCTGCAAGCTGATTAAGGCTCCATATAGCCTCAAGAAAACTCCAAGAGCTTGGTTTCACAAGCTCAAGGCTGCACTACTAATGTGGGGATTTCACAACTCCACATCTGATGTATCTCTCTTTATCAAGCATGAAGGTTCAGCTCTCATCTTCCTTCTAGTGTTTGTTGATGACATACTCATCACCTGTGGGGATCCTACTCAAATCAAGAAGGTAATTACTCAGCTGAATCAAACTTTTGCTCTTAAAGTCCTTGGCTCTATCAGCTATTTTCTTGGTTTTGAGGTTCATAGGGATGCTCAAGGTCTCTACCTCACACAATCGAAGTATATAATTGATCTCTTGAAAAAGTCTAACATGCTTGACTCCAAGCCTTATGCCTCTCCAACCAGCTCAGGTTCAAAGCTTAGTCTTCACGATGGTGAACCATCCAGTGATCCTACCATTTATAGAAGCACAATTGGCACTTTGAAATACCTCACCTACACATGTCGAGACATATCCTACATAGTTAACAAGTTATCTCAATTTTTGGTGTCTCTTAAACAGCCACATTGGTTAGCTTGCAAGAGGGTATTGCGGTATCTAAGTGGTACAATTCATAAGGGACTTTGGTTCAAGCCTGCAAGTGTGTTAACTATGGAGGCTTATTCGGATGCAGACTAGGCCAGCAGCCTTGATGACAGACGGTCTACTAGTTGCAGCTATGTTTTCCTTACAGGAAATTTAATCCCCTCGAGTTCATGAAAGAAAACAGTGGTGGTCTATTCTAGTGCTGAACCTGAATACAAGTTCATGGCTCAACTGACCACTGAGGTGTTGTGGCTTTAATCCTTGTTCAAGAATCTAGACATTGAGCTTCAAAAGTCCACTGTCATTTGGTATGTCAATCAAAGTGCAAATGCACTTGCCATGAATCCTGTCTTCCATGCTCGCACCAAGCATGTTGATATTGACACGCATTTTATTAGGGAGAATATGGCTTCTGGTTTAATTAAGCCTAGATATGTCCCCACAAAATTTCAAGTTGTTGATCTCCTTACAAAAGGTCTCCCTCGCGACAAGTTTCAGTCTCTTTGCTCCAAACTGAATTTGGTTCCATCACCCCAATTCAGTTAGTGGGGGAATATGAGAGAAGCTCAACATTGCAGCAGCAGCATAGCTGATTTAGTTAATCCAAGCTCGAGAACAAAAGTCTGCAACACCATTGCATTAAACTCCTATACTGCTACCTCACCATACCAATTTGTATGGCTTATATTAGCTCTGCAATTAGGTCTGACCTGTAATACACCCTCCCGATAGTTTGTATTGTAATATATTTTTCCAAAATTTATTGTACGGTACACATGTGAATAAGTATACCCTTATTATGAGTAAATTGGATATTAAAAGTATTAACGGTGCTATAATAAAATTTATTGGACGGATCTGAAGATTTTTGGAAAGGTGTTCGGAGACCCGGAAAAATTATAAAATGCATCCGGACGGGTATTAAAGGCTCGAAAATGTTTGGAACGGTTTCAGATAGTTAGTAAGGCTCCGTAAAGTGTATATGAAATTCAATTATAAGTTTCGGAGTCCTAGGAATGATTTCCTATAAATTTGGAGTATTAAGGGTATTTTTAAAAATTTAAATAATATATTTTATGATACATGAAATTGTGTAATTTGATTGGTTGATGGAAAAGTAATTTGGGTGTTGTAATTTAATTGGTGTTTTAAATGTGGTGGAAAGGTAGTTTAGGTGGATTAAATATGTGGTGAACAAGTGGATTAAATTAGGGTTAGCCATATGGACAAATAAAATTCAAGAGTTAGTGGATTTTTATGGAATTTTTATGGACTTGGTTGAAATCCAACTAGCCATTAGAGATTAACCAATCAAATTTCATCATCCCTAACCAATGGCACTCTTGTAAATTTTAAGATAGTTTAAGGGCAAAAGTTAAGGAAAATTAAAGGCTATATAAAGATTAAGTCATGAAAGAAATCAAAAGAAATCAAGAAAGAAAAGAAGAGAAGAAAGTCGGCCAAGAGAGGAAAAGAAGGAGAGAGGTTCGGACAAGGGAGAAAAGAGATCCAAGACACTTTCCAAGCCATTCTCAAGGGTTCTCAAGGCCATACAAGCCTCCTTTACAAGCCTAGAAGCAAGATTCAACCATATCAAGTGAAATCAAGTGGTAAATGCACTAATTTTGTGAATTGTGAAATAAACTCTTGGTTCTTTTGATTCTTAGTGCTTGGGCGATGATTTTGATGCATAAATTTAGGGATTAAGGCATCAAACAAGTATCCAAATCAAGCAAGAGGATTTAAGGTCATAAGGTGTAAGGTGAGTTACTAGTTTGTTGGGAATTTTTAAAGTAAACTTGAATTGATGTTATAATTAGTTTAAATCAAGTTGGATAATGTTGAATTTGATGTTATTAAGCAAAGGAAAGTCATGTATGTTAAGTTGACAAAGATTAATGTGTGATCAAGCTAGGGTTTGGTGTGATTTTTGTTTGAAAATTTCAATCTATGCATGTTAGGGCACTAGTATAGAAATTGATGTAATTTTCATGCAATTTATGTTAAGAAATTGAAAGAAAATTTTTGGGGAATGCATGATGAGATTTCGGCCAGCCATGTGTGTAATCGTTGAGTTAAATTTTTCTTCATGTTAATGTGTAGTAATGGTTATTCAAGTGTGGTTCAGTGGAAGGAAGGGATAAAAATTGAAAAGAGAAGAAGAAAGTGTTAAGTGTTGAAAGAAAATGATGACATGGGCTCTTGTGAATGGCTAAAATAATATGTGATGTAATTGGATTAATTTTATGCCTAGAAATGTGCCTAAACATCACACTTAAATATAGGAACTTGAGGGCTAAGAATCGGAAATAAAATGGTCAAGTTATGGCCAAAATAATGCCATAGGAATTAAGGATTTGTTTTAAGTAGTTTGGATGATTTTAATTGCTCTCATGCAAGTGGTTGTGTGAATGAGTTGAGTGTGACATTTTCTAAAAAGGAGAATGTGAATATGTGTAGGAAGAATCGAAGTGGTATTCGGAAAGTTAGTAACGAAAAGGTGAGTGTAAAATTATTTTATGAAATGTGCATTTTATGTTCATACTATATTTTATATAAATTCATAGTAAGTTATCATTTTACTCAAGTGAGTGTTTATAGTAATTTTATGTAAAGTGTATTTTATGAAAGTTATGATTTTATTTAAGTAAGTGTCTAAACTATTTTATTCAAGTGGATGTTTAAACTATTTTATGTAAAGTGCATTTTATTTTAATAATATGTTTTATGTGAGTGTTCAAACTATTTTATGAAAAGTGCATTCCATTTTTGTAATATGTTTTATGCAAATTCATAGAAAGTTATTGAGTTATTCAAGCAAGCGTTAAAACTATTTCATGAAAAGAGAATTTATTTTGATAATATGTTTTATGTAAATTCATGGAAAGTTTTGATTTGATTCTCTAAATATAGCCATGATTTTTGGAAATGAAAATAAACTAAAGATTTCAAGATTTTTGGCCTATAATAAATCCCTAGTATTCAGCATTCAGATATCAGTATTCAGAAACCGATCAGAGGTATCCTGGACATGCATAGCAGGGTATGTGTCTGGCTATTATGCTAGCCATGAATTTGCCAAGTAGGCAATATATTGAAATATGAAATCCTACCAAGTAGGCAATTGGGCTTAGTGTGTCAATTGTCAGTGTGTCGTTCTCTGCACGTTTCAGGGTATATATTTAGTTAGCGCGCTGGCTTTTACTTGGCGATGTAGGAATTCCGCTACGTAAATCAGTTTATTTATTGAGTGGGCTCAGCCGAGGCCGGGTGACGAGTCAGGCTGGGCCAAGGCCCAGGCCTTTACTCCACAGTACCAGTACGATACGAACCGAGGTTCCTTGTACCTTATCTAGGGTATTCTCAAGAAAAGGCCATCAGTGGTTGGTGATTTTCAGTAGTAATATTTTCGATGATGTTATAACCACCACTGAAAATAGTTTTCAGAAAACAGATTTTAGAAAAAATTTATGAAACAGATTGTTTTTTAGTACAGTATTCAGAAACCATATTATTATTCATTTAAGTATTTTCAGGAAACAGGAAATAGTTTTCATGAAACAGATTTCAGTACAGTTTTTAAAATACAAATTTAGTACGTTATTTTCAGGATACAGATTTCAGTACATTGTTTTCAGGAAACAGAATAAGTTTTATTACCATGCATTTCAGTACAGTTTTTCAGGAAACAAGAAAAGTATTATTATTATTCATTTCAGAATTTTCAGAAAATATTGTGCATTTCAGTACAGTTATCAGAAAACAGATTTCTATTCTTTTCAGTACAGTTTTCAGGAATGTTAAATTAGAAAGATTAAATTGTTTAGAAACTAATAACACTCACTGAGCTCGTTTAGCTCACTATATTTTTATATTTTATAAAACCTACCTCCCCAGGTACAGGTGCAGGTGTTGCAGGGACTTCCCAGGACCAGCAAGAATAGTCAGTCATTGTTGTGACCATTTTAAGAATATGTATTATGTTTTATTTGTAATACTCATGTAAAATTTTATTTTGAAGAATTACCTTAAGTAAGTATTACTTGTTTAGTGCACGAATATTTTATTTAAAATTGGATTTGCCCACTTTCACTTACTTCGAAATTTATGATTGAGTTGTGTTATATTTTTTTATGATGGAACTGAAGTACTATGGATAGTGGAGAAAGTATTTGATATTTAGAAGTGCTTTTAAACTATTTTACAAGTAATGGGAATTGTCCGAAAATGCAACCGTCATACTGCCAAAAATTTTAATAAAGTAGTTTTGTATAAAAAAAAATTATTTAGATTTACAGGATAAATAATGGCTTAGCTTCACGGAAGCCTTTCAGCGAGGCAAGCCTCGACTAGAAAGCTACCGTGAGGTTGCCGGCAGACCGCCTAGTATAAGATAGTAGGTTAGGGGTCTGTCATGATCAAGTTGATCATAATCACTATAGATTGAAATGTTAATCAGCTTGATCAAGGTTGTTAAAAGTCTAGTAAGTTAGTCAGAGCTAGTGGCAGTCAGGTGGTTAGTTTGTTAGAAGAAGAGTGACCTGACAGTGCCACTTGTGTGAGTCTGTTAGGAGTTGTTAGTGGCCGAGCTTGGCTGATTAGTGTTGGTATATATTGTATCATGATCAGTTGTAATCTTATCAATCAAAATCAATAAATCATCTTCTTCTTCAAGCTCATTCGAACTCTATCAATGGCTGACTAAAGTCAGTTTTTAGCTTCTCTTTCAGACCTTTATCAAACAGTTTGTGTAACCTCTTTTAGTCTTGCTTGCACTGTAAGCTACCTCATGCAATCTTGCATTTTCATAGTATTACATGTTTCTTTTTTCTTTTTTAATGTTATCTTATTGAAAGTTAATGTACTTTGTTTAATATATGCATTTTAAGAGGTAAAGTTTATTATGTCCTCCATCTAGTTTTATCTTTACTTTTCAGTTAATTAAATTTCTTTGTATTATTAATGTTCGCTCAAAAAAAAATTATTTTATTTTTACCCACCTGAATAAAAATTTCTAGGTAAGACCCTGGTTATATATATATATAACCAGGGTTATTAAAACAGTATATATATATATAAACTGTTTTAATAACACCTTAAATTTTTCCTACTCTCATAAAATGTCCAACATAATTAATATTTTTAAGGGTGTGTTAACTAATGGAAAGTCTTATAAGGAAAATGAAACCTAATTCTAAACTAGTGAATTCTAATGTTACGAAAAGATTTAGAAATTAAATTATAATATATAAAACCCGGTCATTTCACTCTACCATTAGTAGATTGGACTCTCGTACAGTTGATAAATTGTTCTTAATATGATTCCATTATAATCGTGTGTGAACATTTTTCCACTGCCTTCCTAAATAAGTTTTGATTTTGGATTTATTTTTAAGTTAAAAGTGTTGAAATTCTCTAGTTTGGTTGTGGTTGGTGAATGAAGAAAATTTAGAGATTGGCAAATCACATGAACCTAGCGTGAATTATGGGTCAACTCCATTTAATATTGCTTCAATTTTTTTATCCCAAAGTTGAACAACCTTTGAATTTTTTATGTTACCTTACCATGAGTGCACATGAGAAAGATAATCTACTCTTGGACTGGAAAAAAACTCATGTGAGAAGGTCTCTTCACGTCCAATTAAATTAACGAGAAAAATTAACTTACAGTCGTCAGTCGGCAGAGACTTAATTTCATAACATCCATAGTTTTAATAAATATTGTTAAATTGTCCAAAATGATATAGAATATAAATTGTAATTAATAAATCATTCAACATATCATCTAAAAATTAATATGATTAATAATATATTACACTATTTAAGAGTGGATTTGAATAAATAACTTGAATTATATTTTTATTTATTATGTGAAATACTTCTAAAATGACAAGTGATACAATCATGCACAGTATATGCTATTTATTTTAAGAACTCAAAAATATAAATTTTAAATTCAAATTTCACTCACACCACAGTGAAGATGGATTTGATTTATTTATTGCAATAATTTTCTTAAAACATAAAATGGATTTTCAGCCAAATACAAAGAAAATATTATTGGTTAATTAATTCAGAAATATTTTGACCATTAAAATTTAGTTAGATCTAAGGACTCTATGGACTCGTTTGTTTCTTTGTTTGAGAACTGAGCAATCTTAAATTTGACTGAAGATTAAAAAGAAATTGAAACCTAAAACTCAAATGATATGTTAATATGATACAAATAACTAAAAACGAATAATTTAACCAATCCTAAACTATTTTTATTTATTCATGATTAAGATATAATAAATAAGGAATAAAGTTAATTTTATTTTGTTTCATAAAAGAATTTTGAAAATTAACACTATATAATATAGACATTTTTTTTTTAAGTCATTTATCATAAGTAATAACTTAAAAGAAATACATTAATACTATGTAAAAAAATAGAATAAAATTAAAAATATATTATCATTGGAAGAATACTTACAGAAGAAAATAATTTAAATATAATCTACTTATTTGGAACTATTTACTTGTTATTTTTAATTATTTTTTAGTATTTTTAAGTTGTTTAACAAATTAAAAAAAATAAATAAGAATAATTTAAAATAATTTAATATATTAAATTCATATCAAAACACATGTCAACCAAATCAGGTTATGGACTTATGGGTAAAACTATAAAACTTGTAATGGAAATTATAGTAGGACTAAATTGAAGAAGGTTGTTGAGATTTTCCATTTTCAATTTTTGAGCTAAGACTTTGAATTTTACTTAAATTACAAGTCAATATGGACATTCATTAATTAAGCTACCTGTCACAAGGCAATGTATACTTACGTCATTTTCATTATAGACATAATTGCCCTTATTATTATTATTATTATTTGTCTGAATTGGTTGGCATAAGCTGAGATCTTACAGCTCAAGATTACACTATAACCAATATTAAAAGGCTAATTAATTCCTCCTAATAATGTTAATGAAATTTGACTGCCATGTGCCAACAACCACTTTCAAAATTATAATTTATAACATAATAGATCTTAAAAAATATTTTTTTGTATTTTAATTATTAGTTTTTAGATCTCAAAAATATTTATTTATTTATTTAATTTTATATAATGTTCTTTATGTAATATATTTTGAAATTTAAAATTCATTATTAATATTTTAAATTATTTATAAAATATTTGTAACATGATACCTTTTGAATTAAAATTTCATTTTCAAATATTTTTTAAGAACAAATAGCATTGAACCTACCTGAAATTTGTTGAATTACACTCGAAATTAAAGTTTGTAAAATCTTACACTGAACTCCCCTGATTTTAAGTTTGACCGTTAAAAAGTAGGATTGACCGTAAAATAAAAAAATAAAAAAAATAAAAAGTAGAAGAAGAAACAAAAGATTCATAGTTTATCCACCATAGATCACGAACCAGACAAGACTCAAGCCTACTTTTTAACAGTCAAACTTAACGTCAGAAGAGTTCAGTGTAAGTTTCTACAAATCTTAATTTTGAATATAATTCAACAAATCTCAGGTAAGTTTATTGTTATTTGTTCATTTTGTTTTTAAATTAAATACTACTCGTAACATATATGTGTACCGTGTAACAAATTATGCATAGAAAGTTATAATCAAGACGTGCAAGGTAATAATTTCACCTTATAATAAATTTGGAGTGACATGTAACAATAAAATTGTAGCTTGTAACAACTCTATCGTAGCATGTAACTATTCATTTTATATTGGTAACATTAAATTCGTACAATATAACAAGTTTCGTATTGAAAGATGTAATGGAGATGTATACGGTGACAATTTCACGTTGTCACAAATTTGGTGTGATATTTAACAATAAAGTTGTAGCTTGTAACAACTGTGCCGTAGTATGTAAATATGGATAACAAAATATACATACTTTGTAATAAGTTTTGCGTAGAAAGTAGTAATTATAATGTTTGTAGTAGCAATTTTATGTCGTAAAAAATTTAATGTTTATGCTGCGTAAAGATAAAACTGTAGCTCGTAACAAATTTGTCGTAGCATGCAACTCATTTTATGTGGGTAATAAAATATTCGTACTTTGTAACAAGTTTCCCATATAAAGTTGTAATTAAAATATTTGTGGTAACATTTTCACGTTGTAACAAATTTAGCGTGGTGTGTAATGATAAAGTTGTAAGTTATAACAACTCTATGATATCATGAAAACAAGTAACACCTCATTTTTTAATGAGTAACAAAATATCCGTACTATGTAATAAGTTTCGTATAGAAAGATATATTTAGAATATCCGTAGTAACGATTTTACATTGTAATAAATTTAGCGTGGCTTATAACAATAAAATGGTAGCTTATAACAATGATGTCATATCATGCAACAATAAATTTTATATGGGTAACAGAATGTCCGTACTACGTAAATAAGTTTCGCGTAAAAAATGGTAATTAATATATATGTAGTAACAACATTGTAACAAATTTGACGTGGAATGTAATAATAAAATTGTATCTTATAACAATTCATTTTATATGGATAACAAAATATTTACACAACGTAGCGAGTTTTGCATAAAAATTTGTAACTATGAAGTATGTGCTAACAATTTAATGTTATAACAAATTTAACTTGAAGTGTGATGGTTGGTATAGAGTACAATGTATCAATATATCATAGCATGTAAAAAATAATTTTACGTGTTTATATGGTAACTTGTGTAAACAGTTCCCAGGTAATTTTTTTTTTTTAGGTAGAACTATAATTTAGTTCATAATATTTGATAAAACATCACTTTTGTACTTATCTTTTCTTTTTTAGTTCACATAATTCCTAACTTTTTTTAAATAGATCAAATTGGTTATTTGATCAACTAATTGATGGTCAACCAGCACAATTTGATAGTTTTGCCTTTCAAGAATTAATAGAAGAGAATTTAGCAAAAATGCCCAAAAAATAAATAAAAATTGCAAATCTACCCACCTCACACTAATTTTTGCATTGATGACCTAAATGTTTATTGGAGATAAAAATACCCTCCTATTTTAACCCAACCTACAAACTATTTTTTACTCTTCTTCTTCTTCTTCTTCACGGTGTCTTCTCAGATTTTTTTTTTTTTCTCTTCTCTTCTTCACAGACCTCTTGCCAAACCTAAACCAACAAAATCTCTTTTTCTCATCTCCCTAAACTTTCACCATTGAAAATTCGTTCAAACTATCTCACAAACTCCTACCATTAAAAATCGCAAAGTTAATGTTCATCTTTTATTTTTACCATAATGCTTTTAATTTGTTAATCCTTCATTTTTATGAGTTTTACATTTATGTTTTTGTTGGTTTTACATTTGTTAATCCTCCATCAAAGAAACGAAAACATTGTTCTTCATTTCTTTGCTTTTCATCAAGTCGATCCTACCCAAATATTGTTACTATCGAGTTGAGAAGACCCGATATTTAGTATTATAGGGTCATGTCTCCTCGATGATTGATATCATCGGGTCAGCGTGATGCAAAGTTTAATTTTATTTTTTGTTTTTATGCAGGAATGAGCATAATTGATGTACAATTGATAATTAATTGGGATGAACATTGTGTATGTGAACAAAGGGTTTATTGGTATGATGGCAAGAGATCAGAATGGTTGTTGTTTCCAAAAGATGCAAATTTTGCTCAACTATTAGATAAGTTGTATGAAGTCACTGGGATTGACGGAAACAGTTATCGAGTTATTATAATGACGGTTGCTCATACCATCCGCTCAAGCATGTCTGTAGAGATTAGTGATGATGATGATGTTGCCTTATTATTATGTCAAAAGAATGTTGACCCTTTAGTTTGTATAACCATGTTTGAGGTTGAGCATAGTCACCTACAATCCAAGCAGAAATGTTATCCAGAGTTATCTAATCAACAATATCATCCTATCAATTTTCAGTTTCCTTCATTGAAGGGAAGTAATCATATTTCTACTTTTACTCTTGTCACTAAAGCAAACAATTGTTCTCGATCAAGTGTCTATGCAGATGATATTCAGGAGGGCTACACACCAAATTTCAATGATGTGACGGTTCATGATCAAGTTCAATTTGTTGATGATTTTGGTAACAAAGGCAGAGAAAGTGACAAGTCAGAAGATGTTCAGGGTGTTCAAAACAGTAATGAAGAGTTAATTCCAGCCACCTCTGTGATGTGTTCAATTTATGATGGTGAAGTTGTTTCGAGACCTACGCCAATTTTTATTGCAAATGGGGAAGTCTTTGACAGTAAAAAAGAGTTGCATTCCCAATTAAAAAGGTATGCTACGACAAATCGTTTCAATTTTAAAGTATGGAAGTCAAATACTTCACGTTTTGAGGTATATTGTACGGTTGCAAAATGCAAATGGCAGCTACATGCATTCAAGGTTACAAACACTGATTTTTTTTCCGGATTACAAGATTTAACCACAAACACAATTACTCAATAGAGAAAAGGTTTTCATGGAATATAAAGACTAGTGCACAGTTTATTGGAGAATATATCAAGGAAAAATTTCGTGATGATCATATCCATAGACCAAAATAAATCATAAGAGATATCTAAAATGACTTGGGCATTATATTAAATTACCACAAAGGATATCGGGCTAAACATATTGCTATTGAAGAGGTTCACGAATATGCTAAAGATTCTTTCAGTATGTTACCTTATTATTGTCACATATTAGAGGAAACAAACCTAGGGACAATTACAGACATTAAAATTGATGTTAAAAATAGGTTCATGTATATGTTCTTTTCCATGAAAGCGTGCATAGATGGTTTTAATGACGCCATTAGATCAATTATTGCAATTGATGTCACGTTTCTGAAGGGTCATACGGTGGCATCTTGTTTATGGCTATATGTCAGGACGGGAACGACCAAATATTCTCATTGGCATTTGGTGTTACGGATTCTGAAAATGATGTTGCATGAAGTTGGTTTTTATCTTGTTTGCATGATACCATTGGAGAGGTTGGAGATCTTATTTTTATGTCTGACTAGAAAAATAGTATTGTCATTTAGTTTAGTAGACTCGATCTTAACTTCTAAACAATTTGAACTCTGAAGTAACAACTTGCAAAATAAACATATCATTTAGTCATCGGGTTTAGTAGACCCGATAAATATATTATCGGGTCAACGCGACCCAATGACTGTTTAAGTATAAATTTTTAACATTCAACCAAATCAATCAACGATTCAACCAATTCAATGTTCGAAAGTTAGAAAATTAAAAAACCCATAACGTAAGTAACCAAATACGTTTTTTAATTTCATTATTACATACAAAAAAATCTTTCTAAACCCTAAACCCTAAATCTATGGGGTCATCTAATGCATCTCAACTAATTCTTACCAATGCAAGGAATTAATGCTTGTAAACGAAATGATGGTTCTGTAGAAGATTATATCTTACCTTCTTTTTTTCCTACAATCTGTTTCCTTGCAGAACCATCTGGACTCAAATTTGTGCTTCAATCAAACAACAAATACAGCTTCAAATCGTTTGGCGTTTAACGTGCAAAGTTTTCAATGGAGTTTAAGAGATGAGAGAAGAAATCTGAATTTGGTCCGTGAAGAAGAGAAGAGAAAAGAAGAATTGTTTGGTTTGTAGAGAATAGAAGAGAAAAAAAAAAAAAAATCTGAGACGACACCATGAAGAAGAAGAAGAGTAAAAAATAGTTTGTGGTTGGGTTCAAATAGGATGATATTTTTATCTCAAATAAATATTTGGGTTGTCAATGCAAAAATTAGTGTGGAGTGAGTAGGTTTGTAATTTTTCTTTATTTTTTGGGCATTTTTGCTAAATTCCCTTAATAGAATTATAGTTTTTCATTCATATTAAAATATAATAAAAATAAATAAATAGAAAAAATAAATAAAATAATGTAAAATAAATTATAAAAATTTAAAAATATAAAACTTATTAAAAAATATTTAAATTAAATTATTTTATTAGAAAAATTAATATTTAAAAAAGTAAAAAATAAAAAAAAGTTAAAAAATACTAAAAAATAAAATAAAATAAAATTGAGAATTAAAAAACTAAAAGAAATGTTCTTTAAAAATAAATAAAAAATATTTCCTTTAGTTTTTCTAATTTTTCATTTATTTTATTTTATTTCTTTAACAAATTTTTAACATTATTTTATTTACTTTTTAAATGTTAATTTTTCTAATAAATAATTTTTATAATTTTATTAATTAAATTTTTTTAATAAAACAATTGTCTTTTTAAATAAATTGATAATGGTGAACCATTAAATTGTTGGTTAAATAATTAATTAAATCTGTTTATGAAATATTTGGGATCTAAAAATAAAAATAAAAATGTGATGTTCACTTTAAGAGTAAATTGAAGTTCTTCCATCTTTTAATGATATCTATCATATTTTCTTTTCTTCAATCCAACGACGACAACGGTTGCTAACTTGCTATGTAATCCAGTAACATCAATGATCCAATGAGGTAGCATGACCCCACATTGAAAACTATTAATTCAAGAGCAAAAACAATTCGTACAATCATGACTACCATTAATTCTTTAACATTACTATCACTTTCATCATTAATTGATATAAACTTTCTATTTTTTATTTTTCACTTAAATGATTAGTACTACCAACTATGTTATAATATTCATGTTCATTAAAAAATCACCGTTCCAATCAATTGCTTTGGTCCATTTTGGTATAGTTGTGCTGTGAGAAAAAGTAGTTGGACCAATTTTGAAAGAAAAGGCCGTTGAGTATTTAATAACTGTAATTTTAGAACGTTGTAAAATTTGTATTAAATAGTAAATTATATAGTTAAACTATTGTGAAAATATAAAATAATTAAAATAGACTTTTTAGTAAAATTAATTTATTTAATTTATTAATAGAAATTTTATTTAAATATTTTTACTTTAACTCTAATATGAACGCACTTAAATTTATTAATTATTTTAACATTAATTTTAAAACTAATTTTTAGATAAAAAATAAAAATTAGCAAGACTTTATTTTTGTTTTTAAAATGTTAAAGATAAAAAAATTAAATATTTAATAACACTATTTTCTCATTTCAAATATATTTAATTTAAAATAAGTATTGATGATAATTACCACATTAAATAATTAGATTTATTATTAAGTAGATATATAAAATAATAAATTAACTTAAGAAAAGTGCTTTCAGGGTTATTTATAATTTTAAGATAAAATTAGGATAACTTAATCCAAATAAAAATTTCATTAAAAAGGATGATCAACTTGTTGATTAAGGTAGAAATTGAATTGGGTTAGACCAGTTTCAGTTTTTAATGGTAATTGTGGGCTGAATTATCCAATAAAATAATTTTAAAAAATTTATCAAACGGTTTTTGAACTATATCTTATTCAATACATACTTTTAGTTTATCTAAAAGCTAAATTAAATGGCCGGATTGACCCAACTTATTACCTACTGAAATCAATTTTATAATCTCACTGATTCATATTTTTATCTAAATAAAACTAGTAAGTTTTAAGTAGATTAAAAGGAAGACAATAAAGAAAGGAAAATTTTATTTTGGTCTCCAAGTGATTAATTTTTCAATGTTTTTTAACGATATTTGTATTTTTAATTTCCATGGCACCCTAAAATATTAAAAATCCATCAATTTAGTTCCTTTGACCGAAATTGTAATTGTCAAACCAAACAGTGAGTGATATTTGATTTTTTTGCCCCTAATAATAAAACATTGGTGTTAAAAGATTTATTTTCTATGCCACTTGATAAAAAATTTCAAATTTACCTATTATATAATTTTGTCTTTTTAATAAAATACTTAAAATAACAAAAAATAAAAATCTTTCACAATATTATAGAAAAATGAAAAACATTGAAATTAACTACTTAGCCAATTAAACATCAAAATATAAAAAATTTAACAAATTTAAAAAAATTAAGTTATAATTAAACAACACAAATAATTATTTTTTTAAAAAAAGAACAGCTGACTAAAAATTAAAATAATTTATTATTAAATTTATTTTAATATTTATTATTTTAGATAATAATAAAATTTAAAATTATTCTTAAAAAATGGAAATCTTCATCCATGGATGGGCTCCATTAAGTTTTTTTTTTAAAAAAAAAAAGATTTTCCATTTTTTAGAATAATTTAAATTTTATTACTATATAAAATAATAAATATTAAAATAAATCATTTTAATTTTCAATTAGCTATTCTTTTAAAAAAAACTATTTATGTTGTTTAATTATAATTTAATTTTTTATATTTTGATATTTAATTGGTTAAGTAGTTATTTTTATTTTTTATATTTTTATTTATTTTTACGGATTTTTATTATTTTTAATATATTTTATTATTTAATCATTTTTTAGTGTTCTTTTTAAAAAATTAAATTTTAATAGCATATATCATATTTTTATTGGATTATACAAATAGGTAAAGTTATTAAAAAATTAAAGTGTAAAAGTATCATTCTAATTTAATAAAAAAATATAAAATTATTAATATATATTTTATGTCATACTTAATTGTTAAAATTTTAATTATAAAAATTAAAAATTATTTATTTTAAAAAATTATAAACCACATGAATTAAAATAATAAAAATATATTAAAAAGTAATATTTTATAATACGTTAGAGATCATATATAATAATTATTCGAAGTAATTAAGTAAAAATATAATTTTATTATACTAAATATTATAATTTACCCCAAATAAAATGATGAAAGTTAACCCTAAGAGACGTTGCCGTGGGTTTATTAAAAGATTGACTTTGAGAATAATTTACTAAACTTTAGAAAGGTGGAGTGCTATTTCTTTAAAGAAAAAACAAAAATCATCATGCCAGCCCAGGTGAAAAAAACAAAGTAAAAGCAAACACAAACTACCCCTGGCCCAAAAAGAATAAATAAAGTAGAAGATAAGAGAGAGACACATCAACTTCCCATCTCCTTTGCTTTGCTTCCGTTCCCATCTAAGCTCCACCCTCTCTTTTTTTCATGTCTTTTTCTCCAACCTCCCACTTCTCTCTCTCTCTCTCTCCTCTCTTTCTTCTTTTGAGAAACTCACAGACACACACACACAAAAAGAAGAAGCTGTTGGTAGATTAAGCAGTTATTGAGATTGAAGATGGGTTCTACTTCTGCTTCGAACCCAAATCCATGGGCACCCTATGATAGCTACAAAGATTGTTCTCAGGGAATCTGCAGCATATACTGCCCACAATGGTGCTACATCATATTCCCTCCTCCTCCTCCTTTTAATGTTGAAGATGATTCTGGCGCTGATTTCTCTCCTCTCATTATAGCTGTTATTGGCATCCTGGCAAGTGCTTTTATCCTGGTAAGTTACTACACTATCATATCTAAATATTGTAGAAGAAGGCGACATGATGATGATACTACTAGTGGCATTGAATTTCATGATAATCATGCTGTGAACAACAACAATGATGCATGGCAAAGTGGTAACAATGGTGGTTTGGATGAGGGTCTCATCAAGTCAATTACAGTTTGTAAGTACAAGAAAGGTGATGGGTTGGTTGAAGGAAGTGATTGCTCGGTTTGTCTTAGTGAGTTTCTTGAAGATGAGAGCTTGAGGCTTTTGCCCAAATGCAATCATGCTTTTCATCTTCCTTGTATTGATACTTGGCTCAAGTCTCATTCAAATTGTCCTCTTTGTCGTGCCAATATTCAAGCACCACTTGATCATCATAATCCTCCCCAACCCGAAACCGGTGTTAATTCTGTGAATCAATACCAGCATAGAAGTGAGACTGTTTTGGTGATTCATCAAGTAGCTGAAAGTGGTGTTGGTGTTGTGAATCTAGTTGATGATGATGATGATGATGGGCTTCCAAAGACACCAATTCAAGGATTGAGAGGAGATGTTGAGAACTTAGGAGAAAGACACAACAACACAAGTGATCAAGTTGGGTTTCAGATTCAGCCCATAAGAAGATCAATTTCATTGAATTCTTCAGTGTGTCAAGGACATGTTTTGGTTGCTGATATCTTAAGCAGTGATGATGATGATGATTATCAGATGGAGAAGAACAGAAGCAACAAAGTGTTGAATCTGGTTAGGAACACTCCTCTTGCATTGAAAAGATCAGTTTCAACAGGGAGATTCATGTGGAAATGATTCAATTATATTCCCAATTGTATATATAATCCATCGTATTTCATTCTCACTTTTGTATCATACATAAGAGACATCTTTGATTATATAAACTTGACTAGAAGATGAACTGCTTCCTCATTCGATTCTGCATAATGGAAATTGGATACTCATCAATTAGTATGTGTAATAAGAAATCAATGGGAGATCACCAAAACCATTTTAAATTAAATTTGTAAAGTTAGTTTATATTGAAATATAATCACAGATTCGATATTTTTAAACATTTTGTGACATATACCCATTGTCATTATACTTCATCTCTGGATCTGTTGTTTCTTTATGGGTGAAATTTCATTTTGGTACCCAAGTGGTTAGCTTTTTATTATTTTTTAATATTTTAATTGTCAAACCAAATAATGAGCAATATTTGACTCTTTTGCCCCTAATAATAAAATATTAATGTAAAAAGATTTATTTATTTCCCTACTAGATAAAAAAAATACAAGCATACCTACCATATAATTTTATCTTTTTAATAAAGTACTTAAACTTTAAAAATTAAAAATATATTGTAATTTTATTATTGTATTTTTATTTTATAATATAATAATAATAAATATGTGTATATATGTTGTAATTTTATATTATATTTTTATAATATATACATAATGTATATATAATATATAATATACTCTAAAATATGTATATAATATTTTAACATTTTAATTTTTTTTAACTAAATTTGAGTTTTATAAATATTAAATCTAGATTTTTTTTTAAGTTTTTAAATAAATAATGTTACTCTTAAATTATTTAAATTATTTTTAATTTTTAATGAATTTTATTATTTTAAATTTTTTATTTAATTGTTTTAAGTGTTTTTTGAAAATAATTTAAGTTTTTATAACACATATCAATTTCTTATTGGATTTAAATAGGTCAAATTGTTGAAATGTAAAACGTTAGAAGGGAAAATCGTCTTTTTAATTTAATAAAAAGAATAAAATAATTAATTTATAATTTATGTCAGGTTTGATCGTCAAAATTTTAGTCATAGGGAATAAATTAATGTATTTTGAAAAAGTTAGGAACCATATGAGTTACAAAAGTAAAAACAGATCAAAAAGTGATATTTTATAATAATTAGGAACCAAATTGATAATTATATAAGGTACTTAGTTGTAATTTAAGTAAAAGTGCGATTTCATTGCAATATGACCAAATGTTAGAGTATTTCATTGCAATTTGTCCTCTAACTTAATATCTAAAAGGATAAATTGGTCATTTAAACAGAATAAAATTTTAAATCTCCATCCTCCATCCTCCATATATTGATGGACAATGGAGATTAATTCATAAAAAACAAATTGAAATAAAATCAAATATAAAAAAAATATTAGATCTTTATCGCCCATCTTTGAGATGGCGGTAGAGATTTTTTTAAAAAAAAAATCGAAAAAAAAGGGAAAAAAAAAAAGAGATGAGGGTGAATCTCCACCCCAATCTCTCTCATGGGTAGATCTTAGAATGGATGGATCTCCAACGACCGAGGAGGCGAGCCTTCCCACCGCCAACAAGGGAAGGCCCCACCATCAAACAGGAGAGGCTGCAACAAAATAGCAGGAGGTGCACCTCCTGTATTTGGTGAAGTGTTCTACAGCGAGCCTCCCCTAGTTGGTGGCGGGGGCCTTGCTCGCTGCTAGTTATCCATCCAATGGATGAATCTCCAAGATCGATCCATGAGGAGATAGGGCCACTCATCTTTTAATTCGATTCTTTATATATATTTTTTATATAAAAAAAAAATAATGTCGATCTTTTGAGATGGATGCTTGAGATTCAATATTTGTTTCTATTTTTTTTTATTCAAATTTTTTTTTTAATTTATATCCATCATCTATCTTTTAAGATGGAGGATGTAGATCTAAAGTTTTATTTTTTATTTTTCTTTTAATTTATTATTTTATAATATGATAAATTGTAATAGAATATTTTGACATTTGACTATATTGTAATGAAATTGTACTTTTATTTAAACTACAACCTAGTCCTTCGGACAATTATCAATTTGGTGTCTAACTTATTCAGAAATATTACTTTTTGATTTATTTTTATTTTTTAATTCACACGGTCCCTAATTTTTTCAAAATACATTAGTTTGGTCCTATGATCAAAAGTTTGATGGTCAAACACGACATAAATTATAAATTAACCATTGTATAATCTTTTTATTAAATTACTAAATTAGAAAGACAATTTTACCCTCTAACTTTTTACATGGAATAATTTTATCTATTTGGATAGTCCAATAATAAATTGATATGTATTAAAAAAATTTGATTTTTAAAAAAAAACTTTAAAAGGATTAAATAAAAAATAAATATGATAAATTTTATTAAAAATTAAAAATAATTAAACAAATTAAAAAAATCTTAAAAGTAACATTATTAAATAAAAATAAAATTTAAGATTGAATACTTATAAAACTCAAAATTTAGTTAAGAAAAATAACATGTTAAAATATTATATATACATATACGTTATATACTATAAAATAAAAATATAATAATAAAAATGCAGTGTATATAAATTTATTATATATATATATACACACACATACACATATGCACTAAATTACTAAATTTTGAGTTTTATAAGTATTTAATCTTGAATTTTATTTCATTTTAAATAAATAATATTACTTTTAAGAATTTTTTAATTTTTACATTTATTAAGTGGGTTTTTAAAAAAATTTAAATATTTATAATATATGTCAATTTCTTATTGGACCAAATAAGTAAAGTTGTTAAAAAGTTAAAAGGTACAAATGTCATTCTAATTTAATAATTTAATAAAAAAATATAAAATAATTACTTTATACTTTATGTCAGGTTTGATCGTCAAACTTTTGGTCATAGGGACTAAATTGATGTATTTTGACAACGTTAGGGACCATGTGAGTTAAAAAATAATATTTTAAATAAATTAGGGACCAAATTAATAATTATTCGAGATACTAAGTTGTTATTTAAGTAAAAGTACGGTTTCATTGCAATATAATCAAATGTGATGGTATTCCAGTGCAATTTGCTTGTTATAATCAAATTTAAAGAAACAAAAATTGGTGGACCTTTCATTCGTCAAAGATGATGGAGATCTAATATAAAGACCCACTGATGGATCTCCAACACCCATAATCACTGATGGATCTCCAACACCCATAATGGAGATCACAAGCAGTAGGCAGTGCCTCCTCCTTTTACTTTTAATGGAGGATTATGGAGACACGACTTCCTCACTATGAAATTGCAGGGAAGAGGTGTTCTCTCCTCCCTAAAAATCAAGAGTCGCCTCTGCCTTCAAATTCAAGGAAGCTCCCCGCAATCTCTATAGCACATGATCGAGATGGAGATCTAGATTATGCATTGAATGGATTATAAAGATCCAATCGTTTTTACTTTTTTTTTAATTCTTTTTTTACCATATTTTTTCCCCTTTTTTTAATTAAATATGATTTTTTAAAGACCCTCCTTTTTTTAAAATGTTACACTTTTTTTCCTTTTAAACTTTTTAAATTAAATAAAATATATAAATTTTATTTTTTTAAACATAGTAGACAATGTTTAAGTTATTTATAGTTTAGATTAGATTATTTTATTACTTTTTCCTAATTATTTTAATTTTTAATGTATCTTATTTGTTGACAGTAAAATCATAATTGTATCAAGGAAAAATGACTTCTCATTGAATTTGTGATTGTTGACAAAAAATCATTCAGTTGAAGGGCCAATTGAACTATTTTTTATAATTTAGAGACCCGCAAATTCCAAATGAAAAGTTAACTAAAAAACTGTTAATGCCAAAAATAAGGCATATATTCAAAGGAGAATTCTCAACTAAAATATGAGTATGAGCCCTATAGAGGACTCCTGACCCGTAACAGGGATCCAACGAGGACATCCCTATAGAGATGCTCACCTAAATTGCTCCACAGGTTTAGCTCTATAGAAAACGACATCCTCTCGTAGGGAAAGGTCGTAAAGGAACCCTTCCCATAAGTTTGAAAGGAGAGAGAAGCCATTAATGAGATCATTTGTATGCATGAACAGCGGAAAATGGATCAAACGACTGAGGAGTGACCTAGGGAAAGGATGGTTGCCCACATGGGTGCCACCTCAACGCATTTGGGGACAAAAAGGAAGATTTTCTCATGAGAAAATTAGACAATAATGGCGAGAAAAAGCATAGGACATGCAAGGATTTTCTGGTACAATACAGATTGTCCTACAAAGCGACATGAGAGGACCACTGTCAGAAAACGTGCTAAGCGGTCCCTAATAGATTTACTATTGTGTAGTATTCATCGCCTAGGCGGTGGTACCAGCATCGCACTTATTTCAGGGCTTTCCTTTAGTCCTTTGAAACCTGACCTACTGTACTTGGATTTTTTTCATGTAATATATGGGAGAAAAAGTAATGATGTCCAGATTATTCAAAATTTTACGAAACACCATTTGGATATATAGATAAATATTTATCACTAAAAAAACCATCCAAACAAGACTCTACACATTTGAAACTCGAAAATCAACATGTAAGCACTCAAATATTAATGCACGAATATATTGTCTGCGCGTGTGTATATATTATAGTTGTAATGTCTCTAAAGAGTTTAGAGTTATGAATGAATCAATCATGCTAGTAGTAGTCGCCTAGGCGACAAGGCGTAATAGCTAAACATAAATGGAAGTCAAAATTAATTGTTACCAAATTTTAAAACTACAAGTAATAATAAAAATTGATAATAATTAAACTGAAAAATCAAACGAAATTATTAAAAATTATTTTCATATTTATTATTTTGTATAATTAAAAATGCAAAAAAGTTTTAGAAAAAAAAAAAATAGGTGACCTCCATGGAGGAAGTGGCTTCCTCCGGATTAGATATCTTTTAATAAAAAATAAATAAATTTTTATGTTTTTATATTATTTTATATTATTTAATTAAACACATATCAAAAAACAAGAGGTATATGTATGGGTTTGTTTGGCATGATTTTTAAAAGTTTATTTTTGGCTTTTTGAGACCAAAAACTATTTTGGGAGTGTTTGAATTTTTCAAGAGAAGAGCTTTTAAACTTTAAAAGTTCTTATAAACAAAGTAAAAATATATAGCTTTTATAAGAAGAACTTTCAAGAAACTAAAAGTTTAAAGTAAAAGCTATGCCACACAAGGCATATATATCTTATAATATTAATATTATATTACTAGGGGCATATTATTCACATTTGATCATTGAAGTTATTTGAACTAAACTGATGAATTTAAAATAATTTAATGGTCATGGAAATTAAAAACACAAATATACCTTTAGTTTTTAAATTTTGATAACAATTAATTTTGACTTTCATTTTTGTTTGACTATTAAAATTTCAATCAATTGGATTAAATTGATGAATTTATAATAATTTAATAATCATGAAATTAAAAATACAAATATGGGACCAAAATGAAATTGTCTACAAAGTTTGAAAATAAAAAAAAAAAGGCCATTTATCGTTCCAAGAGGAGCGATTGTCTAGCAGTAGTCTGGATAAGTTCAGTTCAAGCACTAGAATTAAGCTATTTAAGAATTACAATCAAATAGTATTTGTTCAACAATCAAGACAACTAAACAAATGAAGCTAACACATTAGTATAATACTCCTACTTAAATTCATTCATTTACTTTGAAACATCATATAATATTTCATGGGTTTTTGTTGTTCTTTCTTTATTTTTTTTAAGGGGGTACAATTACAATATTAATAATTGTCGGAACCTGGATATTTACTCCCATAACGGGAGAAAATTATTCCCACAATAAGGGGAGAAAACTACTCACACATGCATATGGTGGGAATCGAACCCCTCACCACTAAGGTAGGAGAGAGGTGCATTAACCATTTTACTACGAGTGGATGTACTTATTCTTTCCTTTATTTAAAGTATTGAAAAAAATCAAAACGAAACTTCGAAGTTGGTTATTTTCCAAATGTTTCACGTAGTTCTTACATTTGTGAAATCATATAGTTATATGTGAAATTATTTTTTATGTTCCACCGTCCGCGTGATATCATATGTAGTTTACCATATGTAGTTTACATGAAATCTTTTGGGAAATGGAAAATAGGAAACCACTTAAATGAGGGGCATTGAGGACATTTTATTAGTGATGTGGTTAAAAAAAATCAAAATTGTTTCCCAATTTGAAAACTACTAAAATCATATTATATCTAATGAAACTTTTCATATTCTAATGATAAAACAACTTAAATCAATTGGTGAAGTACCGGCCAAGCTTTATTTGTTGGTAAAATACAGATGAGTCGACTCTTGACTTTTTTAGCTTTTTTTATTCTCACTCAAGCCACCGCACTCTCAACTAACTCCATGTGTGAATAATGAGAAAGATTAGTATTACGTTTATGATGACTACACATTAATTAATTAATTAATTATTTTTTTAAAAGGGGTATAAGTATTAATTTATTAAACTTATGTGATTGATTAATTATTTTTATATTATATAAATTGGATGGATTATATATGTGAATTATGATGCATTCTAGACTTTTTCGTAGATAATTCGTTGAAATTTTTATGGATAAGATATTCCAACAAAATTAGACGATACATCAATTCAATAAAAGTTGTTACATAAATTTTTCTTTAAGTAAAAATGAAACAAGAAAATTTTAAAAACCTTCATATTTGTTTGACAAATAACAATAGTGCGGTTTCAATTAGCCAAAACCCTCTTGAAATGTGATCCAGTGTGGACCTCTCGACTACCTGAACAGAAAAATATTCAGTTTCGGTTTTGCAAACCTAACATGATATTTTTGGAGGAGAAAACCGACCAAACTAAACACTGTCGGTTTGGTTCGAGTCTTCAATTTTGGACCTAGTTGGGCCTCTAGGGCAGAAATTCTGTTTTTATCCAATTTTAAATTTATTTATATATATTTTAAGCACATTTTACATAATGTTTGAGTTTCAATTCCAAATCCAATTGAAACCCAAACATTACTGCAATTCTAATTTTTTATTGAGTAAATAACGCCTACCTCCCATGAGGTTTATTCAATTACAGTCGGAGTCAATTTTTGGGTTTATTAATAAAGACCTCCTCTGCCGTTAGTCAACTTTAGTCAAACTTAATATGCACAGGGATATTTTATTAAATAAAAATTTAGAAAAAATCCCATCCCTCCATCTTTGAGATGATGGACGATTATAATTTATTTAACAAAATATTTTTTTAAATAACAATTATAAAAAAAAAATCTCCAAATTGGATTTTCACCAAGAGCAAAAAAAAAATAAATTTACTGGAGATTCGGCCCAACGCAACGAACCCAAAATTTCGGGGTTCATCAACGAACTCAGAATCTTCTGGGTTCTTCGACAAACCCCAAAGATTTTGGGTTCTTCGAACCAGGTGGATCCATTTCCACCTTTCTCCCTCCCACTTTTTTTTTTTTTTTTTTTTATAAATAAAAATAAATAAATTTCAGATCTCCACCCTCCATTTAAAGATGGGTGATGGAGATCTAAAGTTTAATTTTTTATAATAATTTTCTTTTTTTAAAAAATAAAAAATCTCCACCGTCAATCTCTGGTGAGATGGATGGTGGAGATCTAAACTTATTTTTCTTTTTTATTTAATAATTTTAAATATTATTTTAGGTGTATTTTGGTCTTTCAATGGGTAAACCTGGTCAACTGTTAAATCTAACAGAAGGGTGAATTGCACTCAAGTACCTTGATTTATTTCATAATTGCACGTTTAATGCCAGTTTTGCCATAATTGCACTCGAATACCCTATAATCCGTTGACCACCGTTAAAGTGACGGTTGACCAAACGGATTCACGGGCAAATTGGTCTTTTACGTTTAAATTCATTTTAAAAAAATTTTAAAAATCATCCAATCAATAAGAACATGCCACATCATATTTTAATTAATTTTAAAAAAGTAATCATATTGTTAAATAAAATATTTTTTAAAAAAATTTAAAAATAAATTTAAAAAAACAGATGAACTTCCAGATCTCTTCCACCACATCACCAAAAAAAAAAAAATTTAAAAAACTTTTAAAAAAATTCTGATGGATAAGAACACAAACCCAGCAACATGGGTTCGTGTTCGAACTGGGTTCGAACATGAACCCAGGTTGCTGGGTTCATGCTCGAAACCAGAAATTTGGGTTCGATCACGAACCCAGCAACCTGGGTTCGTGTTCGAACCCATTTCTGGGTTCGAACACGAACCTAGCACATGGGTTCGTGCTCGAACCCAGATTTCTGGGTTCGAACACGAACTCAAATTGTTTTTGTTTTTTCATTTTTTTTTTTAACTGTGAAAGAATCCAGATCTGAAAATTTCTTCCATTTTCAGATCTGTGATTTTTTTAATTTTTTTTAAAAAAAAGATTTAATTATTATTTTATTATTATCATTTTTTTAGTAATTTTTTTTTTAATTTTATGATGTTAGAACACATGTGCAAGGGCAATATCGTCATTTGACCATAATCCGTTTGGTTAATCGTCACTTTAACGGTAGGTCAACGGATTACAGGGTATTCGAGTGCAATTGTGGCAAAACTGGTATTAAACGTGCAATTACGATATAAGTCAGGGTACTTGAGTGCAATTCACCCCTAACAGAATTTGACTACCGGCAGGAGTGATCATTGTCAATAAATAATAAATTTGACTCCGCTTGTAGTTGATAAAACCTTAAGGGGTTTAGGTGTAATTACCTCTTTTTATTTATTTTACAGAATAGTAAATTTAAATTATAAATTGGCGTAATTGCACAAATTCCCCGGAGTTTAGCAGTAATTGAATATATATGGATTTTTTACCTAAAATTGTACAAACATCCCCTTTAGTTAGTGGGTAGCCATTAGAAGTTAACTATGTAAGGGTAAAACGGTCATTGCCTGATGTTGTCAGATTAAAATGATTAAAAAAAATATAGGGAAATGTCCCACGCCTTAAATAATAAAAGGGATGTCATTTCTACTCAAATCAGTTGGCAAAAGTCATTGTCACCCTTTAGTCTTCACAGACTTGCTCCAAAAAGAAAACTTGAAGTATTCTCTCTGATAAATTTCCTTTCAACTATCTATCTCTCAATAACATTACTATTAGAACAAAAACTACAGGTACTGAAGAGAAGGAGAAAGGCACACTAGGAACTGTCAACATTGGAAGCGATTTAGTAAGTATGTACTCTTTCTCAGTAATACGTGGTGTTTAGAGGAGAAAATAAGTTTTTCTTGGTTTACTTTTGACGAAAACAAAGAGATTGTATGGATTTTAACATATTGTTGCCAAGAAGTTGGATTTTTGACAGTTACGATTTTCCAAAAAATTGGGGATTTTTGTTGTTGAATTTTAAAAAGACAAAAAAGATTTTTTTGTCTTACTTAGGGATACAATATCACTAATTTTGGTTGGGTTTTAGTTGTATTTGAGATTTTAAGTTGAATGAGGATGAGGTTGGTGGATTAAAATAGTTTTCTGTAAAAAATGTCTACTGTGTACATTATTTTTTAGTTTGAATAGTTATATATATATGTGCATATGCATGTGTTGTTGATGTTAATGGTCTAAGATTTAGATTTATCCAATTTTTTTATTATTTACTGCATCTTTTTGCTTATATATTTGTGTTGTTTGTGTTGTTGATGTTAATGGTCTAAGATTTAGATTTATCCAATTTTTTTATTATTTACTGCATCTTTTTGCTTATATATTTGTGTTGTTCATGTGTTTGTGTACTTCTCAGTTTGAATATGTTATAGCTTTTATATATATATATATATATATGTGCGCGCTGCGCGCGCGCATGGGCAGGTGTTGTTAATATTAATGGTATAAGATTTAGATTTGTCTAAGTTTTATGTTATTTACTGCTGCATCTTTTCACACAGACAAATATATATACTATACAAAGTCATTTTGTACCGTACACACACTATACTAAGTCATTTTGTACCGTATATTCTTGGTTTAGGGTCTATACTGCATTAAGTACAACTGTCACAGCCTAGAACATCCACTGCACTATTGTTTTCAAGTGCAACTGCATCTGAATCCACCCATATAATGGTAAATGCAGATACTATTCAAATGCCAAGAGTTGCAACAGCTACTGCACCACTTTTTGCAATAGTTAATGCTTCTCAACCCACTCAAACAAGGGCAGGTATAATTGACTTGTATTAGTTATTATTAAGAGCAGTTGTTTTAATAATATTATAATACAATTAATTCAGAGTACGATGTTAATTATTTTTGTTGTATTTCAATATCAAATATGCATTGTGGTAGGCTTGGATCCTGATTGGAGTCGAGCACTATAAGAAAGCTATATGGGTCTTCTGGCCTTATTTTGCTCTATTTAATTGTACATGCTTTTGGGTATAGGATTGTGGGTATCTTTTGTGTCCATGGTGAATTATACATTCTTTGGGTTAGATATGTCAAAATTGCAGCTTCATACATGAACAATTTGACAAATGTGTTGTATTATGTACAAGGCCAGGAGATTGTCATGAAGGACCTGGTACATTGGGTAGCATATTGTAATGTTAGACAATGTAATATTTTATAAAATTTCAGCATTATTTTCACTATTTTATAATCTATTCCCTTCGGTCATGATCTTTTTCCTTTTGTTTGTGATATAAATAGATCACGAATAATGGAGCCTTCCTCACCGATCGTTGCTTGGGTCTTTACTTCGAACGTCAGTCTCACTTGTTTTATTTCTTATTTTTTACCTTTTGTTTTCTTTCTGAAAGTCTATCATCTAATAAGTTTTTCTTTATTATTTACTTTTTATTTTCTTTGTCAGTACTTTTTGACTTTTATTTTATTTGATTTCAAACTTTATAAAGATGTATTTTAGATCAAATTTTCATTTAGGTACTATTTCTACTAAATTTAATAAATTGAAACTATTTTCACAAAGTGAATGCTATTTAATGCTATAAAAAAAAAAAAAAAAGAAGCCGATAGAATACTTGGGCCAAAGAGAAAATAGAGTTTTCCGAGTATAAACACTAGCTTCCAACTCTCCAAAAATCAACCAATGAGGGGTCTTGATTTTGATTTTTATAGTGGGAGACTGGAGCCTTTTTTTTGGGAGCGTTGCTGCCTGTTGGGGGGGCCTTCATGGTGGATGATCGAATCCCATGAAATGCCGTCGCTTTGTGGGATTCTTATGTTTATGGTTTGACTTTTCAAATTAACTGTCCATTGAATCATCACGGGCCCGACGTTTTATCCTCCTGCTTTTGAGCGGTGTTTTGGTATAAATGTAGATATTTTTGTATTTTACACATAACTATTGTGAAAGAGTGACAAATTAGTGGAAAAAAGAAAGCGAGAGAAGAGAGAGAAGGGAGAAATGTTGAAGATAGAAGATGCTAGAGGTCTTTCTGTAATTTTTTTTGTTATGAAGTAAAAAGAAAATTTGAAGGTTGATTATTAACATTAAACTAGTAGAGTTAGAGCAAATTTTCACAAACTTATGTGATTAAATCTGACAATTTACACAAATATCACCTTAAACGACTAAAACATGAAAAGTGAAGGAACACGAAAATATTGTTTTGTAAGACAAAGGGTTGACTCATTCTTATTCCTAATAATCTCCCCACATTACAGAAGAAAAACAATTCTTATGTTTTCGTTTTTATTTTTTCCATAAAAGGTTTTTTTACCTATCATCTAAATAGAAATAAGTTTGCACAAACTCTAGTATTTTGAATGAATAGAATTGTGTATTCATTTGAATAAAATTTTTTGTTTTCAATTATACTTTTCTATAGAGAATTCAATTTTCGACATTAAGAATTATTTTTACAGCAAATTATATACACAATCTACCTGAGGATTGCCTTTACACTTTCAAATACAACTTTATGGGTAATTCACATAAATTCTCTCGCCATTAGTTAAAAACAATTAAATTTAGGAGAAATTGCAATGTAATATCATGATATTTGGTCATATTGTAATAAAATAGCACTTTTCCTTAAACTATAACTAAGTACCTTGGATAATTATCATTTGCGTCCCTAATGTATTTAAAAATATCACTTTTTGATCTATGTTTACTTTTTTAACTCACATGGTCCACATATTTTCAAAATATATCAATTTAGTCCCTATGACTAAAATTTTGACGGTTAAACCTACATAAAGTATAAATTAACTATATTACCATTTTTTATTAAATTATTAAATTAGAATGACCTTTTTACTCTTTAATTTTTTTAAATAACTTTATCTTTTAGATAGAGCAATAAGAAATTGATATATGTTATAAAAATTTAAAAATGATTAAATAATAAAATAAATATAATAAAATTATTAAAAATAAAATATAAAAATATTATTAAAATTAGGAAAATATTAAAAGTAATATTATTTATTAAAAATAAAATAAATTCAAGATTGAATACTTATAAAACTCAAAATTTAGTAATTTAATATATATATATATATATATATATATATATATATATGATAAAGTTATATATATTGCAGTTTTGTTATTATATTTTTATATATAATATTTTAATATTTTAGTTTTTTTAATTAAATTTTGAGTTTTATAAGTATTCAATCTTGAATTTTATTTTTATTTTTAATAAATGATGTTATTTTTAAATTTTTATAATTATTTTAATTTTTAATGAATTTATAATATTTATTTTTATTTAATTATTTTTAAGTGTTTTTTAAAAAATAAATTGAGTTTTTATTACATATAAAATTTTTTTATTGGACTATTGTTGACGTACGAATCTGGTCAATGCAGTAAATCGGTGAATACTTGATATTTGGAGGATCTGAGTAAAAAGAGATAATAAGAGAAGGATTTTTAAAGTGGTTCGGCTTCAAGGAATGCCTCCATCCACTATTCTCTGTATTAAGTCGAGCTCGCTGTGTGATTCTACAGAGCTCTCTTATGCTTATGTTTTCTGAAAAAAATTGGTTACCTTTGTAACAGGGGTATCCCGCCCCTTTTATAGTGTGAAAGGGCAGGGAGTTATTCTATTTTACATGGAATCTAATTACATATTTTAAGGGAGAAAATCTATCCCTTCATGGCTGTGGTTTAACATAAATGTGATAGCTAATTGTGAGGAATTTGAGGTTGATTGGAATGAGAGTGATTCCTGTATTCTTGGGATCCTTCCTTAAATTGGGGCTTCGTGCTACGTTGTCCTAGCGATCTACGGGCATTCGTGGTCGGTGAGCTACGGGCTATCTTCTTGGTGGACCATTGGCTCTGCGAGGTGCTGTACTTCGAGTCTTTTGTTATTCCCTCACAGTTTATTAGGCTTTGAGGCCAATTTGGTCTTATTGTAGATCCTTGGCCCTTTCATACGTATTGGGACTTCCTTGGAGTTTTCAATACCTCGGGCCTATTTGGGTCTGGTGTAATTTTACACATAACATTAGCCCCCCAACTTCGAGCTCGATAACTTCAGGGTGGAAGCTAAGAAGTCTTCTTTATGCAAACTGTATTTAGCGAGCTATTGCCAGTTGGCTTCTTTAGAAAGCTCACAAGTCTCCTTTTAAGGTTGTAGGTTCCAGGCGTTGGAGGCGGTTACTTCTCGATGAGTGGAATGAGTCATATCAAGCGCCAAGTCTGTACTGCGCATTTAATGTGAGGTGTTAAATTAGTGTCATTTTGAGTATCCCACCATATCCTAAGATTGAATGGTGGCCATCAATTTCCTTTAAGTCATTATTACTCTGATGTAACGGTTTGGGCCCTCTACCTATATATACATGGCCGTTTTGTGTTTTTCTCCATTTTCTTGCAAACTCTTGAGGAACTCCTTTTCTATTGATCCTTTTCGGAGCCGTGCTTTGTCTTTAGTCTTGATCATTTGGGTCTGCCATCTTTTCGCTTGCCATGCCTGCTGCCTTCTGCTTTTCTCTTAAAATGAGTCCTCTGTTCCTTTCCATTCTTTTTGCTACGCATTTCTTGTATTGGCTGCCTTCTTTTTGAATCTTCTGCCCTGGACTCTCATGTTTGGGTTTTCAGTTGGTGTTTGTGATTCTTCGGTGTCCTTGGCCTCTTTTTGTTTTGTTTTGTTTTTGCATTTACCCTCGTTTGTTTGCAGACGGTATAGGCTCGAACCCTTCCCTATTTGAGGGGGAGAAAACGGCACTCGATGCCCTTACGGCCTTAGTCCCTCAAGATCCAAGGAAGCTCGCTACGTACAAGCGGGTCACTGAGGAGCTCTTGGTAGAATTCAAGCTCACTCTTGACAACAGTAGGGCATTGTAGCATCTAGCAGAGCATGGTACTGTAGCGGCTGATCAGCGTGCTTTGGGCAGAGAGGTTTTTCTGGTAGGTCAGGTCCAGCAGATGGCTACTGCTAGCCTTTGGGGTCAATCTCCGATAGGTGCTGGATACCAACAACAACAACAGCGCCTGCCGTGGGGTTAGAAGAGGAGCCTGCATATAAAGAAGTCCTCTTTGGGAAAGAGCGTAGCTACGGCCCCGCTTTTTGTCCTTTCCAAAAAGACTAGGTTGACTGCTTCCAATAAGAGCGATTAAGTCTTGCTCCTGGAGGGTCCCGCTCGCAGCACTCCGTCCCCTGTTGTCGTTGTTAAGGGTGCTCGCGGGAAAGGAAAGGAGGTTGACTTCGATGCCTCTGCAGAACAGCCTGTCTAGAGGGTGGTGTCTAGCCCTTCAGTTGCCACGGGCCCCTGCCGCTTATCCGTCTTCGAGCTAGGGCCTTGGTCTAGTTGTGCGGGAGTACCTTAAGCGAGCTCCGATACTTTACTAGGAGTTCCTCACCGGAGGCCTGAGCCAACACATCAAGGAGGACGAGGGGTCAGACCTTCGTCATACGTTAGTTCGTCACGCTCTTCTAGTAAATCTATAAGCTCCTATGCATGCTTCTTTCTTTCGTGTGTGTATACATTTCTTTATGGCTTATTGACTGTTTCTGTCTCGGTCAGACCGCTATATAGGAAAAACATGAGGCATAAGCGCAAAAAGTGGGCATTGGTACGTTTTTAAAAATTTTCCTAAAAGAGCGCATCTTAACCCTTAGTTAATTAAATATACATTAAATGTATCATACCTTTATGAAACGTGAAGTTTGATGTCGCGTCGGGATCGAATCGCATGATCTTCCAATACTTCACGAACGTGGATCACCATAGAGTGTGGGCTCCCTTTATTTGAATTGTGTATCTAAGGATGAGAAACAACAAAAAAACTTTTCTTTTGTTAGTCACTTCAAAACACTCCTGAGAAAACGAAGAACGCTCTTGAACTTTCACGTTTTTTATCTCTTTTCTCTCGGGCTAATTCTCACACTTTCCTTTAGAGATGAGCAGTTTTTTCTTGGCTTCCAAAAGCTTACAAAAACTTCAAAATTGCATTAAGTGGCCGAACTCCCCTTGCTTGCCTTTTATAGTGGTCGAATTCTCCCTATGGTGGGAGGATTTGTGTTTTACCATAAAACCTATCAAGTTAGAGTTCAATCCTATCCCAACTCTAAAAAACATTATCCAATTAATTATAAAAGAATAATTGAGAATTAGTGACTTATCAAAACTTCCTAAAATTGACATAAAAGTCAACTTTAGAGTTTTGATAAATATCAAAAAACCTTCCTAATTTGATTTGATAAATAATTCTTATTATCTATCACCTTATCAAATAAGGTCTTTGATACTTATCATACTATCACTAATAATATGAAACTAGGAATCCAATTTCTAGTAGAAAAGTATTTTTGACTTTTAATTAAATAATTAATTAATTTTCATTTAATTAAATAATAAAACAAAACAAAGTAATTAGCTAATGCCGCCCAACCCTAAATTGATGGGCTAAACTTGTTTTTCCATTTTATTAATCTCATTGGACTTCCACAATAAGTCCACATGTGAACTAGACCCATTCTTACAAAAAGAAACAAGTCCATATGCCTTATATAAATATATTAATATAATTTCAACAGCTCATTTATATTAAATGTGCTAGTTATATTCTTAATATATTTATGAGATGCTTAAAAACATCATATAGGGCTGCCCAAGGGATCACACACCCTTGGCCGCCCATTCTAGGTACTTTGACGAATTACCGCGTATCTTGATTGAACACAAGAACGCACATTTCAAATCTTTTGGAAAAATTCCAAAAATAATTCTTAAGATGGATCATTAAATGATCCGGTAGAATATATCAAGTGATCCATTCAAATTCGTGTGGATTGGGAATCTTGACGGGCTATCTAAATTTAAGCTCCAATAGACACAACTTAATTAGAATCAACAAATGATTCACTTAGGTTCGATCCATTAATTTTAGTTCATTCCACTAAAGAACTAAAATTGAACTCTTAAATAAAGATAGAATAAGTGAGTGTACTAATTCGTACCTTAGACAGCCTAAATGGAGAAAATGTATCCTCGTGAAAAATACCAGTAATCGCCAAAAGCTCATAAACCCCCTATAGCTCTCCACGTTACCATATTTACTCATATGACCATGTTTTCGAACTTGGATATTTTGACTTGTCCAAAAGTCATGTTTTAATAGTCACTATTAAAAACTTAACGTTAAGATTTAATATCCAATACCTTAAAACATCTATATGATGGTATTCTACTAACATTTGCTAGATGCAGTGACGATGTCCATTTCTATAAATGATGTCCTCTATTGATATACATGTGAATACCACCAAACCATCAATGATAGACTATGCGATATAATCGTACTCATAGACAGCCCAAATGATAACGCGTGCATCATTTATCTCAGGATTGAGATAGACTCTCCGATTGTCTCAGTCGAATACTTTTATCCATTGACGGTTGCGGATAAAGTTTTCTACAATGATCATATTCAATGCATCTTGTGCACTAGATTCTTTTGTCCAAAGACACTTCGATGATTTTAGACTCATCATATCACATTTGATCCTGCTCAAATGCTAACAAAAGAATCTACAACTTTAACAAGATAATGACGCCCAACCTTGTCTCTTAAGTTGTGAATGTTATTCGAGACTAATTAAAGAATTATGTCTACCTCATACATATCCGGATGTATGAACAATTCTTTTGTTTCCCATAGTCTCTTGACCTTATCATTATTTACTTTTGACAATTGATATAATTGCTATAAGATTTGTTAAATATGAAATCACTTTATTCATATGAGAAAGATTGTCAAATATACTATTACACTTTTGCTATTGAGCATAATCCTAACACGCTAGTCTTTCATACAAAATCATGCTCGAATCTGAGGACAATGACGCGGAGAGGAGGGATCTTCGTGATGAGCTTCTAAAGACAAAGGAGGGGGTTGCTGCTGCGAAGAATCGTGAGAAAGAGCTGCTGGCGGAACTCGAGAAATTACGAGCTCATGAGAAGGTCCATGGAGATGGAGCTAAAAGAATCGGTTGCTGCATTAAGTAAGAAGCAAGCCGAATTCGAACGGGCTCGTGGAGAAGTGGCTCAAGCCCAAGGACAAGTGGATGAGCTACAACAGGGCTTGACTAGAGCTAATGAGGAGCTCTTCCAAAAGAGAGGTGTTGGGAGGAGGAGAAGGTGGCAGTGATTGATGAAGCCCAGCGTGACCTTCTTTACAGTATTTGGCTTTATCATCCAAACTTGCCGTTGGGCTTCCTTGGCTAGTCCGTTGAGGAGCTGATTAGGGAGTTTGAGGAACTTTGAGGCTGCGGGTGCTATCGAAGTCGTCGAGGAGGATCAGGGTGCTGAAGACGATAATGATCGCCAAGGTTAAGATCTCCTGCTTAACTGGATCTGAAGGATCTTTTCCTAAAGTGATGGTCAAACCTAAGGTCTCACGATTGGCTGGGTCCGGCGAACCTCTTATTCCTCCTCCAAGACTTGCCGCCTTTCTGTATTTGTGGACACCATCTTTCAACAGGTTCTTGGTGTATTGCGATCTCCCCACCTTGTTGATGCGGTTATAGTGAGGTTGCTGCCCTTCAACGGCTTTCTCACCTTTAGGGTTCTTCCTTTTTGACCAAACTCCTTCCTCTCAGTCAGGTACAGGTTTCACACATATCGATCTCCTCATTCTGACTGCCATATGCCACTGTAAGTTCGAATTTGTTCTGAGGTAGAGGACTAATAGTAGGTTCAACTTCCTACATACAAGCGAGCTTCTCTAAACGACCCCTCGAGCACTATACTGAACTCGGACTATGTAGGTTCCTTAGCACGATATCTTAGGTTAGGGTGGTAAATTCAAGCTTGTTCTGCTGGTAGAATTTCAACAATAAGAAAATCCCTTTCTCCATCGCAGTCGAGCTTTTCCATAAAATATCATGACGAGGGTGTTGAGTTCAGGCATGTCCTGCGGTGGAACTTTAATAACAAGAAATTTCCTTTCTCCACTGCAAGCGAGCGTCTTACTGTCAGGTTCAGACGAGTATGCCCAATATGGCTGTCAAACAGGTTTTCCTATCTTCAACAGTTCAGTTGTCACATTCAATGATGGAAAGTGTACGAGCAAATCATAGTGACTTGGATTTCAGGATGCTTCAGGGCAACTTAGCGAGCCGTGATATTTGTCATGGTTGCCTCCTCAGTAGTTTTTCTTTTCTAACTTCTTGAGATGATAGTATTTGTATTCGAGTTGATCATTTACTTGTAACTTTTGTCATGATGACCCTTTCTGTGGCTCTAATAATAAATCATACTTTCGCTAGATGTTGCATTTGTATCTTTTCTATCTTTACTAGCTCTATATGAATATGCATGTAAAGCTTTAAGTAAGACTGAAAATGTAAATGTATATGAAGATAGAACCTAATGAGCGACTTCATGTAGGAGTCGCAGTGGATTTGTAGCTCGAGGCAATCCCTTAATAGGATACGTTTCAGCGGCCTTAGTCATTTTAAGGGCTTACGAGTTGATCTCATCTCCGGTATTTTCTGAGCTTTGTCGGCATTTTGGGGGTTGACTTCGCGAGTTGGAGAGCTGAAGATCTTCTTCATATTGGCGAGTCTTGTCAACCCTTGGCAAGGCTCCCGGTAGGAGGCCAGCCACTGCAAGTGCTAGCTAGGCTAGTTTGTACAGCTCCTCAGGAAGGCCGTATATCGCAAGTAGTGACTTCACTGTGTTTGGGGCTCTACGGTGGCCCAGATTCGGGAGTCTCTGTCAGTACTTAGGGCGGGAAGTTTTCCACCTTGAGTGTTTATATTGACCCTGCTAGTTAATCGAGCTCGTCAGCCCATTGGTTGACAAGTTTTTGTGTCAATGTGTATAGCTCTAGGTCTGATCCTCCGAGCATTACTATTGACACCAGCTGGTTAGAGAGCTCACAAGCAATCAGGTAGGCGGGTTTTTATGTCAATGTATATACCCCAGGGTTTCAACGGGTTCGTAGGTTTGAAAGTAGGAGACTTTCTCGTTAACTGAAGTTGTGGCAGGCTTGTAGGTTGGAAAGTAGGGGACTTTCTTAGTAAACAAGCCCGTGGCGAACTCGTAGGTTGGAAAGTATGGGACTTTCTTATTAAAGAGCTCGCGAGGAAAGTGCTTCTCTGTTGTCGGTGGCTAGTTTTTTTTTTTTTTTTGAATCTGCAATTTGCTTATGATATTCCCTGGCCCCCTAAAGTCGAGCGGACAAATCTACCGTGAGAGCTTTCATAATAAAATTTTTCTCTTTATTGATCGAGATAATTTTACAGAAGGATTTTTAGTTTCCCTTTATCTCGTGATGTCCCGACTTCGCTGGCTTCTAGGTGGAGCGGAGATGAGCCCTTGCTTTTCAGCTGCTGTCATTGGGCAGGACCAGTGGTTGTGGCGGTGTCATTATAGGGAAGCTGCAGCGGATTTGGCTTTGGCTACTTTCTCTCTCGTGTCGAATTTGATTGTCTTTTCGTAGCACGACCTGACTACCTTCTGTTTCCCATATACGTGTCCCACACCCGTAGGGGTTGGAAAATTCAAGGTCAGGTGTTTCGTAGAGGAGATTACCTCTAGTTCATTGAGAGCTGGCCTTCTCAAGATGGCGTTATAAGCCGTGGGGTAGTCAATGATTAGGAAGTCGACCATCATGGTCGCTCGGTGACCTTGCTCCCACAAGGTGAGGGGTAGGGTGATTAATCCCAGAGGGATGATCGAATCGCCTGTGAAACCGTACTACAGTTCGTTCGAAGGGCGTAGATTGCTTATTTTTAGCCCCATCACCTCGAAGGCTGCTTTATACAGGACGTTTACTGAGCTTCCATCATCGATTATTGTCATGTAAATTGCCACCCTTCCTATTGTTGCCATGATGACAATTGTATCATTGTGCCGCCAGTGGACTCTTTGCATGTCTGCGTCCGTGAAGGTTACTCCTTCAGCCATGCTTCGACATTGCTTCTTGGGTCGCTCGTCCACGCTCATCATTCTTAGTGTATACTGGCTGGCTTCTTTAACATGTTGCGCTAGTGACCTGTTATTTGTTCCTACGGGGTGAAACCCCATGTGGATGGTATGAATGGCTCTTAGCTCGAGCTCCTTTGGCACCGGCTCCAGGTGGATAGGTTCAATCATCTGCTGCTGCTGTAATGGTTGTGGTTGCTGGGGCTGCTGTTGGTTTCTAGGACGTACCACGTAGCCCCCCAGGCGTCATCGCCCCGATCAAGCCCTCTATTGTGTCCCTTAGCTCGTAGTTGTAGCCAGCTTCGTTATGGTAATGGCAGAATTTGTTCATGTTGCGGGTCCTTGAGGGTGTCCTCATGGGAGGCGGCCTCTCGAATTCCTCCCTGTTTCTCTCTGCACTGAAAATTTTATCCTGGGAGTCGGACAACTGTGCGTAGGTCTGGTAGCGGCCTCCTCGTTGAGTATTCTCGTTGTTCCTGGCCTTCTTAGCTAGCTGGTTAGTCGCGATATCATCCTTGCGCGAATCCCTGTTACGGTGGCAGTTGTCTCCTCGGCGCCTTCTTTTTGCTTGCTCTTGTCCCCCGAGCTCCTGCTTCTATCCTTCTTGGGTTTGAAAGCTTCTTCCATGCAGATGTGTGTGTTGGACAACTTGTAAAAGTCCCTAAGAGTTTTTACCGGTTTGCTGTATGTACTTCGATAGAGTTCATCGTCTTTCCGCAGGCCGACAGTGATTGCGGTGAGAACGTTATCGTCTAAGGGGCTTTCCACGCAGCTGACCTCCTTTTGGAAATGGGCTATGTAGTCTTTCAAAGGCTCATCTGCCTTTTGGAAAATCGTCGCCAAGTGAGATGAGGGAACAAGCTGTTTCTTCAATGCCTGGTCTTGGCTTAAAAAGAGCTCATGGCACTGATTGCAGCTCATTATGCTGCCGGTGGGGAGCCCCCTCAGCCATTTTCTCGAGATTTCGCCCAAAGTGGTCGGGAAGCATCAGCACTTGACCTTGCTATTAGTGGTTAGCAGGCTCATTAGTACATTATAAACATCCAGGTGGTCGAAGGGGTCATAGGACGCTTGGTAGATAGGGATGCTAGGCATCTTGAAATGCTCGGGGAGCAGCTCGTTGTCGATCTTCTAGCTGAAAGGACTTCTTTCTACGTACCTATCAATGGGCTCAGCGCATCCTCGTTGTTGCTCTTGAATGTCTAGCCATCGTAGGAGAGCCTGGTATCCTGGATCTGGAGGCGTCCTCATTGATGCGCTGGAGGTGGCGCTGCTCTCCCCGTGGGGGTAGTTTAGCTGGTTGGGTGACCTTCATGCATGCTCGTTGGACAGCCTTCTTCCGTCAAGTTGCGGCGCTAGGTTGTACGCCTGCGGGTGCTGTCTGTGTTACAAGGAGGTACTGTATGAGGGCACCGCGCCTTTTCCTGTTAAGTTCTACTTACCGTTCCCCGTTTGTGTTTAAGTGCACTACGGGGTCGTGGTGAGGAGGTTCTGCTCGCAGCTCATCGCGTCCCATCCTCGCCTGCCTGGCCGCGTTGGCTGAGTAGAAAGAGATCCCACTTCGTGGGACGTTGTCCCGTAGGAGGTTTAGGTTAGGGCGGTTTAGGTCATTCCTCGTTGAAGGGAGTTTTAGAAAACGTTTGATTATCGTATAACATGCACAATTAGGTTTCAAAAATTTTCTTTTAATTGAAAAGCTATTTTTCAATCAGGAACAAGTTCTTATATATATGTAGAAAAACAAATTCCATGAAACTACATACTTTTTTCTTGATTTCCTTTTTCTGAATCTTCGATCTACCACCAGATCTTCCGAATTATGACTCGCGGTCTAATAACGCGTTTGTGGGCACGTCACGGCAAGAGATGGAGGTACATGAAAAGCACGGACGAAGAATCTCTTCTCTCTAGGGGCCAGCAGAATCTTGCAAAAGAGGGGAGAGTCAGAAATTTTTTTTTTCTCTTTTCTTCTCTCTTTGATGGCCGAACTCTCTTTCTTTTTCATTTATGTGTTAGGTTAATCTTTCCTAGTATAATAACTCTTATATACTAGGTCTATAGGGTTTTCGTTTTGACCAAGTCAAAATAGGATTTCTAATCCCTTTTTATTTTTGGTCTCCTGAAGATTTTAACCAGTCATGGCCCCGGTTTGGTTCGAACCGGCAGTTTTTAATCGGAACCAATGGTTCCGATTAAAAATCGGTTCCGGAATCGGAAACCAGAACTGGGATTCAAGGTCCCAGTTCTGGTTAGCTTCAAGAAAAGAACTGGAACTGGCGGTTCAAGGAACCGCTCGGTTTCAGCGGTTCCGGTTCTTGGGCTATTTTTATATATCTATATATTTTAATTTTTGAAAAATATTATTTTTCTCCCCAACCAAAAAACTATATAAACCCCATTCCTCTTTAATTAATTCACATCATTTTCTCTCAATCTCATTCTCTCATTCTCTTAATATTTCTCTCATTCTTTCATTCTCTCAATTTTTCTCTAATTCTTTCAAAGTCTCATTCAGTTATTCTCTCAATTTTGTTCTTGTTTTTCAATACTGCAATTATTTTCGTTATTTATTTAAATTGTATACTTTACCATTATAAATTTATAATGGCATCACATTCAAGACCGTCTATTTCCGGAGGCCGAAGATCCATTTCCAGAAGGTCTGTTTTCAGCATAGACATTGAGCATGTACCAGATTTAAATACTGAAGAAGTGCAGAGTCGTCGTGCCGCTGGCCCAAAATTAAATTTCAACGATGCAAATTTTGCTGACTACCTACAACAGAGAGAATTTGAGAAGGTAATATTTGGTAACGATACTCCTCCTAATTTTACTCCTCAGTATTCTCATCCCCATCCCTCTGGGGCCCCTGGTCCCTCTCATAAAATCCCTCCCCCCCAAAGTGAAACCGTACAAGATCCATAGCCAGATTTGACAAAGTACAAATCTGAACTTTTTAAAGTTCATATGACGAGGGTGGAGAAGGAATAGGGGGAAGTTGTGGTGAATTGCAACTATTGCAACAAAAATTTTAAGTAGAATAAATTCGGAGGGAACGGGACGTACTGGAAGCACATCAACACCAAGCATCCAGTCGAAGTTCAGCATAAGCGTAGTCGAGGACAATACCAAATTTTCAAGTACACATCTCCTAACCATCATTTATTTAAATATAGTGATGTAAATAATAAGGAACAATTAGCAAGAATGGTAGCGACCGAACATCTTCCTTTTAGTTTTGGCGAAAAAACTGGTTTTTTAAAATATTGTCATAATGCTTTAAATCCCGCTGTATGTAGAGTACCTAGGATCACATTAAAACGTACCATGTGTAACATTTATAAAAAAGAAAAAAAAGCATTAGTTAGATATTTTCAAAATTATATGGGTCGTGTGTCTGTTTGTGCCGATATCTAGAGCGATCATAGGTAAAAACATTCATACTTAGGACTTACTTGCCATTATGTTGACCAATCATGAGAGTTGCAAAAATGAATTCTTGCATTTAAAGTTTTTGATGACACCCATGCTGCCGATAATATTTACAAATTAATGAAAATTATTTTTGAAAAATATTGTATTGAAAGTAAAATTTTTACAATTGGTTTTGATAATGTTGCAAACAATACTGATGCCGTTCTACAATTAATTCAATTGTGTTAACCCTACTCTGGCGGCAGATTTTTTCATCAAAAATGTGTTTACCATGTTTTAAATAAATATGTACAACATGATTTGCAAACACTTCAAGAATGGATTACGCTAATTAGGATGCTCTATACTATTTGTGAAAACATCCTAGCACTATAAAACAATAGGTTATGTATTGTAAATCTAACGGGAAACATCCAATTAAGTTTTTCCGTAATGTGCCAACCCGTTGGAATTCCACATATAAATTGCTTTGTGAAAGCAATGACTATAGATAATTATTAGTTAGATTTATGCAGCATAATGTTAGTAGCGTTAATTTGTATGCTCATCATTGGGATGTTTGTACTAAAATTTGCATGCTTTTAAAAGTTTTTCATAATGCAACTAACGCTTTATCCGGTATATATTATCCAACTTCACATTTATTTTTATGTGAATCCATTAATATTGTAAATGCACTTAATGAATGTGCACAAGTATTGGAACTATCTGCATGTGTTTCTGTAATGAGAGATAGATGGTTAAATTATTATAGGGACATTCCTTTGATTTATACTGTTGCTTCAGTTTTTGACCATAGGTGTAAATTTGATAGTTTATATGAATATTTAACACTTTATTATCAATCTCTAGGGCTGCACAACGTAGATATTAGTGCTTTATATAATAATGTTAGGCAATGTTTTTATTCAATGTATAACGAATACCGTTATGTATACGGACCATCGCTGAACATTAATGTTTAGTAATCGAATGCAAGCAGAAGTAGTCATTCTCGTTCTCGCTTTCCCCCATCAAGAAAGTTATGGTCAAATGTGTTGTCCAAAAATCAAGGGCACAGGGGAGTTCTTCATTTTCATCAACCTATGTTTTAGAGGTTGATCTTTACGTAAACACCTCTTTTGAGTTTTTGGATAGCAAAGACTTTAACATCCTACATTGGTGGAGGGAGCACGAAACTAACTTTCCAATTTTGGCCCTCATTGCCAAGCAAATTATTGGAACCCCTGTCTCGACTGTGGCAATCGAACAGGAACAACGACAATAATGACTTCTTCGACACCAACGACTATACAAAGACTACCAAAGGAACAAGCGATGATTGATCACCTCCGGAACATAACAGGTAAAAGAACTACGTGAGCTTTGATTCCTACTAGAGGATACGTAAGCAGCTTAATTGAGGTAAAATTAAGTGCAAGCCCTAATTTCTTATTTATTTATTTAATTTTAGAGTTTTATAATATTATCATAATTTTATTTCAATTTTACCGTTATTTTATTGCAATCCAGTACACACTTTTTAATTTTTTTTATATATATGAGATATATCACATATGTGAAATGATGTAGGGAAGAGATATTTTAAAGAGATGAAAAAGGGTAATTTTGCAAAATATAATTTTTACAAAATTACCTTTCTTCATCTCTTCAAAATAATTCTTATCTACATCATCTCTCATCTCATATATTAAAAAATTTTAAAAAACAAATATCTCTCATATAGACTCATATTTTATCTTAATTTAAATTAAGTGTAAGCCATAATTAACTAATTTTTATTTATATATTTAATTTTTTTTAAAATTTATAGTTTTATGATATTATTATTATCGTAATAAATTTCTTGTTGAAGTTGAACAAATGAACCCTTTTATTTATATATTTAAATTTTTTTTTATTAATTTATTTTAATTTATTTTAATTTAATTTAATTTAATTTAATTTTTTTAATTTTTCAGGTTTCGGACCGGTTTGGAACCGACGGTTGAACTGGCGGTTCCAAAAAACTGGGGAGGAACCGGAACCGAGACCATTAATTGGACCATCCAATTAATCTACCGAGACCCTCGTTACCAACAACCATAAAGGCTAGCAAGGGGACCTAATGGACTTACAGTTTTGAGCTCCAATAATACTTAATAATATTAATTAAAACTCTTTAATTAATATTTCACGATTATTAACATTGGAGTTATTCCACTAAAAGCCTGAGGCTGCACTCTCAGAACTGTAGACGTGCTTATACGATCTGAAGTCTCAGTGTCCATTGATATAGCTAATTTCATATAGTGTGATCCTCCACAAATAGTTCATAACTATAGCTGGGTCATAAAGTCCGTTATACCTCTTTAGAAATATCTTTTCCTTTACGTACGATTAATTCTATATGAACAATTAAATCCTGTCTTCCTCACGGAAAAAGGAGAGCGCTCATAATCGTTCAAGCATCGAATCAACCCTTAAGGGAACTACTCATATACTTCAATCAAGAAGGTGTGGATTTGTAACACCCCCGACCCGACCCGGCTGGATCGACCCAGGAAGTGCTACCGGGTTTTCAAAACTTTCTTATTTCTGTTTATAAACTGAAAACCATATAGTTTGTAATTTTAAAATCTTTTCGAGTGAGCCCATCAAAAATTATTTTCAAAAATTTCGGCAGAGTTTCCTTTGTTTTTCTGATTTTTCAAAACCTGTTTTCAAATAAAACGCAAATCACAAACAATTCACAAAAACACTTCAAATATCAATCTATTGAAATGCGCACTCTGCCGTTTAGTGCGACTTTCAAACAGTTTAGAAAACAATTCAGTAACTACAATCCTTTTGAAAAATGCAAAACAGAAAGCATAAAATAATTAATTACAACACATAATTACAAAAAATAATTACAAAATCCTCTGTATATGCACGCATATCTAATTATAATATACATAAATACTTAGATAACAAACTATCCCAAAGATACTGTGACTCTGAGCTCTTCTCTGCAGTTGGTGCCTCTTCAGTCCTTTCCGTCCTCGGTATCTTTATTACCTACGCGTTAGAAACAAAACTAACGCGTTAAGCAAAACTGCCTAGTGGGTGTACACTTAAAATAAATAGTAATATAATATAAAACAGTATATGTAAACTCAGAAATTCAAAAGTGTATATAACCAATAACGTTTAAAACCAGTACTTTCAGAAATCGAAATATCTAGAACAAACGTTTTACAATTGCTGAAACTAAGTAAACAGACAGTATTTCAAAACTTTCTGGAATTTAATTCCATATCATTTCTTTGTTTTCCATAACATTTTCTAATCATAAATTCTCAATTTGGCCCGTGATACACATAGCAGGGTGTACAAGACTGGATTACGGGTTTTACAGTCGGGTTTCCCATCTCATATGAAATGGTATCCCTATATAAACAGTCGGTTTCCCATTTCACGAGGAAATGGAATCCGGGTATTCTCACAGTCGGTTTCCCATTTCACGAGGAAATGGTATCCGTGATAAACAGTCGGTTTCCCATTTCACGAGGAAATGGTATCCGTAATCAATGATCAGAGACATCATACATCACGGTGCAGTACTGCCATAAATTTCACCCAATTGACATGTCAATCTCCTATATCCAAATCCCTATACATATATCAGGGCCATAAAATGTAATTCATGAAATACAAATATACAGTCACTTTTCAACACTTTTACAATGATCAAATTTCAAACTTAATACTCATCAATAATTAGAAATAACAGAATACAGAAACGAAATCTATAGATTCGATATAAACTCAAGTTATGTATCTTAAAAGCAAGTTCAGACAGTTTTCACAAATCGAAAAATAACTATTGCAATCAAAATACGAAATACGACTAAACAAAAATCATAAATGTAAACTGTGTGTACACCAACTTAGATACCGTTTTACCGCTTCTACTCCTTTTTCCTTCTGAGTTTCCTTTTTTCCTTTTCTTTCCTTTCTTCCTCCTCTTTCCTTTCTCTTTCTCTTTTCTTCTTTCTTTTCTTCTTCTTTCCCTTATCTTCTTCTTCTTTTCTTTTTCTTCTTATTTTCTTCCTCTTCTCCTTCTCTTCTTCCTCTTCTTCTTTTTCTTTTCTTTTCTTTTTCCCTCTCTCTCTCCGTCTCTCTTTTCTTTTTCTGTTTTCTGTGGCTTCTGCGAGAAGCCAAATTTTTTTTATATTTTTCGGTCGTCTCGACCTGTCGTCGCGACACCAGGTCGCGGTACTCACTGGAGCGTTTCCACCTCCTTCATCGCGAGCACACCTCGCGGTACCATGGTCAAGCTGGTGGTCGCGTTGCTCACTGCCAGAATTTGACATTTTCATCGCGAGCAGTTCATCGTGATCTGTGGTCGCGATGACTGGTCGCAGTACTCACTGCCAAAAATCACCATTTTCATCGCGAGCAGCCCATCGCGAGCTGTGGTCGCGATGACCAGGTCGCGATACTCATTGCCTTAGTTTTCAATTTTCATGCATCATTTTCGACCGTTCAATTTGATCCACCTGGAAACCATAAAATAAACATACATTTAATTACATTTTGCACCCCTCATATCATAAATTTTATATCCACATATTTAAAATTAATTATTCAAAATCCGGGATGTTACAGGATTCCACTATTGTGTTCAAACCTTCCCAGCCACAAGCCAAACCGCAACTCCAAGATACAGAGGTATTGGTTGAGATTCACATAAACCTCACTCATGGTAAATCAAAAGTTACGATCCAACTTGAAGGAGTCGATAAGACACTCATGATTAAGATCACCTATAAATAGCCATCATTTATCGATTATATATGAATCTCATCTACTAACGGATCTTGGTAAGAGATTCATATAAATCATGGCCTAGTCCTATATGATCTCATCATATAAGGTGCTTCCATTCTCATGTCAACTACATGAGCGGTCTAGGATAAGACCACCGTACTTTACAGAATGGACCGCAGCAGTAAATCAATCACAAACAAAGTACCCAGTTTTGTTCGCTCTGTAAGGACTCTTTAGATTGCATATCTCAAAATGAATCCTCTTTGTATATGACCATCATATACTAATTATGAGATTACATTTTGCAATCTAGGATGTTCTTGCACAATACGAATGTATTACTGAATATAAAACATTTATAAACTTGAATAATAATATGAATAATTCTTATTAAGTCTTTAACCGTTTACAATTACAAAATTTAGGGCATAAATCCCAACACTCGTGGCATGCGGTGGGGAGGTGCTTTCCACGATATGCTCGTGGAGCAGTTGCTTCTATAATAGGAGGTGGTATCCGAGGGTCATATCCGCCACCATCCTTTCCAGCTTCGGATGCCTTTCCGCCATTTTAGCGAGGTCATGGAGACATGAAGGACCTGTCTGCTCATGGCCTGGTGGCTCTGCTCATGGAGGAAGCTGATCTGCCGGTGGGTTCGTGACTGGTGGCTGGGCAGTCGGTGCGGCGGATGTCGCATTAGTCGCAACCGGTGCGATTGGCACCACTATTGTATCGAGTCTCGCTGGTACAGTCGGTATAGCCAGCGGGACCAGAGGTTGATAGGAAGCCTCCGTAGGTCTTTCGACAGAGGACACGTCTCTACTTCGTATTGTTCTGGAGCGAGTGCCTACGTCTTTCGCCATTGGTGCAATCTGCAATTTTTGCATGTAAAATTAATGTTAGAAAACTGACCAAGCGGTCTGTTTCTTACCGGGGGTGGAGATTTGAATCCTCTAGCGGGCCCTCCTTCTAGCGCCAAACTGTTGACGTGCGAATCTGGTCAATGTGGTAAATCAGTGAATACTTGATATTTGGAGGATCTGAGTAAAAAAAGATAATAAAAGAAGGATTTTTAAAGTGGTTCGGTTTCAAGGAATGCCTACATCCACTGTTTTTTGTATTATGTCGAGCTCGCTTATGCTTATATTTTCTAAAAAAATTGGTAACCTTTGTAACAGGGGTATCCCGCCCCCTTTTATAGTGTGAAGGGGCGGGAGTCTTCCTATTTTACATGGAATCTAATTACATATTTTAAGGGAGAAAATTTATCCATTAATGGCCGTGGTTTAATATAAATGTGATAGGTGATTGTGAGAAATTTGAGGTTGAATGAAAGTCTGATTAGTTGACCGAGAGTGATTCCTGTATTCTTGGGATCCTTCCTTAAATTGGGGCTTCGTGCTACGTTATCCTGCGATCAACGGGCTTCGTGGTCGGTGAGCTGCAGGCTATCTTCTTGGTGGACCATTGGCTTTGCGAGGTGCTGTACTTCGAGTCTTTTATTGTTCCCTCATAGTTTATTGGGCTTTTAAGCCCGTTTGGTCTTACAGTAGATCCTTGGCCGTTCATGTGTGTTGGGTCTTCCTTAGAGTTTTCAGTACTTTGGGCCTGGTGTAATTTTACACATAACAACTGTCAAAATAAGTAAAATAATTAAAATGTAAAAAGTTAGAGGGTAAAATCGTCTTGCTAATTTAATAAAAAAGGGTAAGATAGTCAATTTATACTTTATATCAGGTTTGACCGTCAAAGTTTTGGTCATAGGGACTAAATTGATATATTTTGAAAAAGGTTGGGACTGTGTGAGTTAAAAAAGTAAAAATAAATCAAAAAGTGATATTTTTAATACATTATGGACCAAATTGATAATTATCCGAGGTACTTGGTTATAGTTTAAGAAAAAATATGATTTCATTACAATATGACCAAATGTCAAGGTATTCCATTATAATTTACCCTTAAATTTAATATTGACTTTGACAATTGTTAATTTGAAATGTCCAAAAACCGCTAGATTAATTTTAAAATTTTTACAAAAGGATACATCGCCGGAGATAAAAAACTATGGCTTAGCGTTTTTTAGAAGAGAGAGAATAGCAAAAAGGATGGTGAGGAAGAGTGAAAAAAATGTGTGTGAAAGAGAGTGGGAGAAGAAAAAGAGAAGAGAGAGAAAGAGGGAAGAGAGAGATGACGCCAATGGACGACGAGCGAACGCTGGCGTAAGAGTGATATTGCTAGAGAAGAAGAAGAATTTTGAAATAGCTATTTCACATTACAACTATTTTTGCTTAACGTTATATGAAATAGAACTGTATATTAATGAGTAGTTTTGAGTTTTTTGGTTTTTTTTGTCTCGCACTAAATCTTAAACTATTGCAATATACAATCAATATCCACAAAATAAATGATATTGTAAAGAAAATGATGCAATTAAGTATGAATTTTACATATATTAAAAATGGCGAGATGTATTGATTGTTTTGTCAAAATCCGAAAAACCCTACCGCTTGAGCAATACCGCGCTACAAACGTATATTTGGATGATTTTTTGTGACTGAATCTAATTATGTTTGTGCTTAACTCATATCTCTTAAAAAGAGTGAGAAATTTGTGAAAAAAAAGGCGATAGAAGAGAGAAAAGGAAGATACGTTGAATATAGAAAATGGTGAAAGTGTTTTTGTAATATTTTTGACTATGAGGGGAAAAGAAATCTTCTCTCTTCGTTAGGAATAATCAAACTATAACATATATACAAAAATAAAATTTTATAAAATTATATGGTTAAATTTAACAATTTGCTAGTCTTTTATTTCTCTTGGTGCGAAATTTGTATTCAACTTGCAGGATAAATAGATTTTTTTTTTCCTTTGACAAAGAAAAAGGAAAGTAAAAAAAAAAAGGCACTTTTCTAGTGTTAGGAATTACGCTGAATCCCAACACAGTGGAATGGTTCTACGACTAGCCAAACTCACACACAAGCACAAATAAAAAATAAAAGACAAACAAGAAAAACACAAGACAAGAGTTTTACGTGGTTCGAAAAACTTTTCTACATTCACGGAGTGCATCTACACTCAATCCGCTATATCAGAATATTACAAGACTCGCTCTTTGCTCTCACTTGTTTTTTATTGCAAGTACATTAGTTCTCATTATATAATGTATTTATAATTATTTACAAGAGCTAGGGTCAGCCGAAGGAAAATCCAGTTTGATTAGAAAACAAATCATTCCTAAACTGACTATCCTGCTGAAATCAGGATACGCGTGCGACCTGTCGCGCGATCGGGAACCCATGGTTGTGCCATTTACTGCCAAAAGCTACCTTCCCTGCTTGCGTGACCTCGTGCATTAAACATGATTGTGTGATCTGCTGTCGCGTCCTCCTGGTCGCACGACTCACTATTCTTTACTGCTTGAGTCTATTCATCTTCATATCCCAACAATCTCCCACTTGAAGATTGAAGTAGAGGGTTACCCCCCTCTTTAACATCCAGTGGCTATGGTGCGCTCTCCCATCAGCCTTCATCCTAGAAGACTCACTGAAGCTGTGCATAGCTCTAGTTTTTCTATAGTCATCGGCTTGGTCAGCATGTTAGCCAGATTCTTACTTCCTTGTATCTTTACAAGCATTAATACTTCATAATCGAGTAACAACTTGATGAAATGGTAACGAAGGTTTATATATGCTTGGTTTTCAAATGAAATGCTGAGTTCTTAGCTAGATGTATTGCACTTTGATTGTCGTTGTGCAACACATTCTTCATTTGCTTGAACTCAAGTTATGCTAGCAAGTTTTGTAGCCAAATCATTTGCTTGCTAGCTTCTATTACGGCCACATACTCTACTTCAGTTGTAGACAGAACAACAATCTTCTGCAACTAAGACATCCAACTGATATCCATTGATCCTAGTATGAATACGTACCTTGTAATGCTGCTTATGTGATCTACCTCACCATCAAAATCAGAATCTATATAACCCTGTATCTTCAGTTCGTCTCTCACTACAAGAAAAAAATGGACGTTTCTGATGAACAATTTCCAACGAAGTCCAAATATGGTCGTAACAGTTGTATTTCCAACGGTAAAAATGTAACCATCGGAAAAGTGTAAAAAAAAAAAATCTATTTTTTACAGCGGAACAATTGCCCTTAAAAATGATATTGAAAGTCGTCGAAAATACTATGAAAATGGCGCTAAGCTTTAGCGCCAACACTATTTTTGACCATATGTATATAGACGTCAGAAAAATTGAATCTTTTTCGACCAAGACACATGGTCCCAAGAAATGTTATAAAATTGCTGACAAGATGTAACTTGTCCTTAGAAAAAATATATATATTTCTTACCATAGTCTTGATCATTGGAAATATATAAATTTCTGACAACAAGTAACTTGCCCTCATAAAATGTTGAAGTTTTCCGACCACAATTTTTGAACCTTGAGGCAAATATATGTAACATATTTATAACATATTTTTTTTTTCACATATTATCATTTCAACGAGGCAAATTCTATTTGATGATTTGAAACAATTATATGATATAACACATGCAACTCGACAGAACTAACGATTTTAGGTACCGGACATAAGGTGTGAGGATCACTTGTAAACAAATGCAATCAAAACCACCTAGAGACTAGTTACTTTTCCATTGAATGGCTGTACGATCGGACCGACCAAGTACTTAATAACTTTTTCAGCGAAAGAAATAGCAATTTCAGTCATTTGTCAACAAAGAAAATAAAAATAAAGTACACAACAGGGGAGCAAAATTGAATAGCAACAGGAGCAATGTCAAAGTGTTTTTAAAATGAAAAATGAAGAAAACAAGAGAAGTGTGGTACGTAATGGGCAACAAAAAATATATGGATGTAATTGGTTGGTGAAATTGCAAATACGGAGAAATTTGATATCAACCAACCATTGATTGTGAGAAATACCCAACAAAGATAACCACTGCATAAAGTAAACGTAAAAGGCAACAAAGCCATTGAGCTGATTGTGAGAAGGATCAGACAAGATAACCAATACATAAAGCAAATGTTAAAAATTAAAGCAATTCATTTGTGAGAAAGACCAACAACTATTATAAATTTAGGGTGTTGTCTGTTGGCTCCATTTCTTGAACAAAAATGGGCCTCCATCTTTACCTATATTTACCTACTTTTATACCATTTCTGGGTAATTATCGGTTGTTTTTAATGTCTTTTATCTAGTGTGCAATTATTAAGGTTTTGAGCTTAATTGAATAGCTTTGGTGGATTAAATTGAAGATCTGAAGATTTTTTAGTGCAGACCTGTCATGTTTTGGAGGCCGTCCTAAATTCCAAAAGATGAACTAGGTTATGAGCCTTATTGTTTTGGAAAGGTCTAGATTTCTACTCTTCGGAAAATTTTACGGTTCGTGATTCCGAGTTTTCTAGGGAAGTTATGCTCGTTTTCGCATCAGTTGCAGTTTCGCGACTTAGACGCGACTTGAACCACGACTTGCGCAAGTAGCGGGCCAAGTAGCAGGTCAAGTAGCGGGTGCTACTGTGAAGTTTTGGAAATATAATCGTGACTTGCGCAAGTGGCGATTATATTTCCAAGAGGGTGCGGATTCGATCTTTTAGTCATCTTCTCAATACCAAGCTTGGATGTTGGAGAAAGTGAAAGCTAGAAGAAGTCACAATTGGAAAAGGACGAGAGTTCATACGTTCTATGAGTTTTTCTATCCTTTTCCTTCTTTGATTTTCATTCTTGCATCTCTCTTTCAGAATTGATAAACATGTTTAGTTGTAATATTCTTGATTATGACTTAAACTTGTACGTTAGGGTTTTGGTAGATCATTTTTCTTGATAGTTGAATGAATGATTGTTTAAATTTTTGTGATTGATTATTATTTGTTGAGTGATGTTATTAATCTTAATACTTTTGAATGTAATGGCCTGCATTTAATTGATTTTATGGTTGTGTGTTATGGACCGAGAGGTGACGCACTACAACGTGCTCGATATAATGTCCACCATAAGTAGAATTAGATAGACATATGCTAATTTACTTGTAACGCTCCTAAGTTTTCTTAAATATGATAAATATCCTTGAATTATTATTAATTATTATTAAGTATGCAAAAGTTAAGTATGTGATTTAAATTGGTGGAAAGTATATATATTAGATATATAGTGTATAAACGAATAATGATTTTAACCGATTTAACTCCCATTAGAAATATTATTTTCATGGTGCATTTGGATGATAATGGGTTTAATTGAACATTGGTAAAGTCAACTTGGTAATTGGATAAGTGTGAAATATTTTTGGAATAATTATTGAGATGGAATTTGATTGGTGGATTAGTTTTGTAAATTAAAAGATTGTTGATCAAATTTATGTGATTAAATTTTATATTGGTGGTCACATTATGATTTTAATAAGTCAAGGGTAAGTTGCAATTATTAAAAATTTATATAGGTGCCAAGTGGCAAATTCTTAGCCATAGATTAAGTTAAAAAAAAAAACAATAAAACAAATGTGAGTGGCCGGCCAAACAAACCAAACCAAGAGAAGAAGAAAAAAAAAAGAAAAAGAAAGAGAGGAGAAGAGAGAGTCGGCCGAGAGAGTGGAGAGAAGAAAAGAAGAAGAAGAAGAAGAAGAAGGAAGAAGGAAAAATAAATGGAAAAGGAAGAAAATGAAGAATTCTAGGCAGGAAATCCAAGGAAAAAGGTTTGAGAAAATTGTCCAGGTTGGTGTACACTAATTTCTGAAAACTTTTATGTTTTGAGTATTTAATTCCGAAAATGATATTCAAATAATGTTTGTGAGTTATTTTGATGAAATTTTATGATTCATGAATATATATATATATATATATATATATATATATATATATACACATATTGATTTAATCGAATTATTTTTTTTTATCGTATGTTCAAATAAATTGAATTGTGAATTATGTTTGAAAATGATTTTTGATTACTTTGATATAGTTGTTGATGAAATTTTATGATTTCTATTGATGGAAGTTTATGGAATCTTGAAAATAATTATGTTTATATATATATATATTGTTGATTTGAAAACTATCATTTAGAAATTATATTTGATGATTTCGAATGAAAAGAAATGATTTGAAATTGGAATTGAATATATGTATTTTGTGAACTAGAAACTAAAAAGGCTCTAGGATACTTGAACATAGAAAACAGATATAGGAGGTTGGTATACTAGCTGGGTTATTTCAGCAGTACTGCACCGATATTATTATTATGATGTACCACCTTATGGATTTTGAGCACGTACTGAGTGCCCGGTCATAGGGTAGGGAGTTGATATGAGACAATTGTTGGGATTTATGCCCTAAAGCTTGTAATTGTACATGGTTAAAGACAATAATAAGAATTATTTAGATTATCATTCAAGTTCATAAAATGTTTTATATTCAGTAATACATTCGTATTGTGCAAGAACATCCTAGATTGCAAGATGTAATCTCATAATGAGTATATGATGTTTATATACAGAGAGGATTCATTTTGAGACGTGCAATCTAAAGAGTTCGTAGAGAGCGAACAAAGCTGGGTACTTTGTTTATGATTGATCTACTGCTGCGGTCCATTCTGTAAAGTACGGTGGTCTTATCCTAGACTGCTTATGTAGTTGACATGAGAATGGAGGTACCTTATATGATGAGATCATTTAGGACTGGGCCACGATTTATATGAATCTCTCACCAAGATCCGTTAGTAGATGAGATTCATATATAATCGATAAACGATGGCTATTTATAGGTGATCTTAATCCTGAGTGTCTTATCAACTCCTTCAGGTTAGATCGTGGCTTTTGATTTACCATGAGTGAGGTTTATGTGAATCTCGACCAATACCTCTGTATCTTGGAGCTGCGGTTTGACTTGTGACTGGGAAGGTTTGAACACAATAGTGGAATCCACTCCTTCTTTATTGAAGTAGATGAGTAGATCCCTTAAGGGTTGATTCGGGGCTTGAACGATTATGAGCGCTCTCCTTCTTCCGTAAGGAAGACAGGATTTAATTGTTCATTAGAGAATCAATGGTACTTAAAGGAAAAGATATTTCTAGAGGGGTATAACGGACTTTATAACCCAGCTCTAGTTATGAACTATTTGTGGATGATCACACTATATGCAATTAGCTATATCAATGGACACTGAGACTTCAGATTGTATAAACACGTCTACAGTTTTGAGAGTGCAGCCTCGGGTTTTTAGTGGAATAACTCCGAGGTTAATAATAGTGAAATATTAATTAAAGAGTTTTAATTACTATTACTAAGTATTATTGGAGCTCAAAACTGTGGGTCCATTAGGTCCCCTTGCTAGCCCTTATGGTTGTTGGTAACGAGGGTCATGGTAGATTAATTGAAGGGTCCAATTAATAGTGTTACGAAAGTAATGCGATTTAAATAGAAGAGAATAATTAAATAATGTGATTATTTAATTAATTAAAATTTTAATAAAATAATAGAAATTAATAATTATTAATTTTTAATTCTATTTATTAAATATGAGGTCATGTGATTAAATAATGACTAGGACAAAAGAATTAAAATAATTAGATTATTTTAATAGTCCAAAAAGGTCACAGGTTCAAGTCTTTAGGGAGACTAAAAATAAATAGGATTTAGAATCCTATTTTGACTTGGTCAAACTAAAACCCTAAAGGACTACTATATAAGTGTTAAATAGTTAGGAAAAAACCTAACCTAGCACACAAGTGAAAAAGAAAGAGAGTTCGGCCACCAAAGAGAGAAGAAAAAAAAGTTTTTTTCTGACTCTCCCCTCTTTTGCAGGATTCGGCCAGCGTTCTTTCACATGACCTCCATCTCTTGCCTGTCACGTGCCTATACACAAGTTGTCAGACCGCAGGTCATAACTTGAAAGATCTGGTGGTAGATCGAAGAATTAGAAAAAGAAAATCAAGAAAAAGATATGTAGTTTCTAAAGTCTTTTTTCTGCGTATATACAGGAACTCGTTCCAGATTGAAAAAAAGGTTTGCACTATAAGAAAAATTTTTGAAACCCAATTCCGCATGTTATACGATAATCAAAATCTTTTCTAAAACTCCCTTCAATATTTTCGACAGAAGACACCGAGTGATCAATATCGGAAATAGATGCATATAATACCGGGTAATCACTGAGGGTCCGATGCCGAATTGGGAGTTTATATGGATTTAGATTCGACGGACAGGCACCGAGTGCATAACGTGGAACAGCCCATATTTCATTCCAGTAAATTATGTTAAGTGTACCAAGGGCCTGGATTGAAAAAGACTGATTGTACATGGAAAAATTATGAAATTATGGAAAAGAGTTTTACTTCCTTTTATATGATTATGAAATATAATTCGTTTGATTTTAATTAAATATTATGTTTCGATATGCATTTGATATTTAATTTTGTGAAAACATGTTTATAAATGTCATTATAGTATTTTTGTAAATATATTTAGTGTACACCCACTAATCAAAATTTGCTTAGCGCATTGAGTTTTATCGCGCGTAGGTAAGAAGGATTCCAGAGAAGATAAAGATTGAAGAGTGACACCTGCAGAGAACAGAACCAGAGTCACATCACTCCAGAAGTTTTTAGGTAATTATTGTTTACTTTATACTTATATATATATATATATATATATATATATATGTTAAGCATGTATATACAAAGGAATGTAAAAGTTTATAAATATTAAGTTCTGTAAATATTTTTCTAAAAGTTTATGTTGTATAAAAGCATGTAATTTTATTATTTTTGAATTATCGTTTATTTATTTATTTTGTTTAAATGATTGGGAAAGTCGCAGCAAAAATTGGAAGGGTGCGCAAAATGTTTAATATGGATCTTTGAAGTATATGTTTGTGGAAATTGTTATTTTATTAAACAGGTTTTTGGAAAGTCAGAAAAACAGAGGAAACTTTGGCAAAATTTTTATAAAATTCGATTTGACCGTTTTTCAAAATATAATATATAGTTTCAAAGTTATTATTTTAGCTTAAGTCAAAAAAGTTTTGAAAACGGGTAGCGCTCCTTGATTCTGTCCAGGCGGGTCGGATCAGGGGGTGTTACATTTTAGTGGTATCAGAGCGCGGTTTAGGCATTTCTGGAAAAAAAAGTAATATTTTGTATATGCATGCATTGTATAAAAAGAAAATATAAGAGGATGTGACTTCTAATTTGCAGATTCCTCTTCTATCTTGTATAGGATAAAAGAAGTAAAGAAATGGAACCTTCTGAAGGTGGAGAATAGAATAGACCTAGAAGTCTCGCTAGTGTAGCTGGGGGAGCTTCAGGAGAATCAGTTAGCCCAAGAATGGCTAGGCTAGAGGATCAGGGTCAGCCAGCATTCATGCAATAGATGGCTGAGTTCTTTTAGAATGTGGCCAGAGCAGTGCCACGAAGGTCAGCGATAGAGCGACTGGCCAAATACAGACCCACTGATTTCCATGGCAGAAAGGATGAAGATACATCTGCAGCCGAGTATTGGCTTGAGCGGACAGAATGAATACTGCAACAGTTCCATTGCACACCCGAGGAAAGTTTAGAGTGTGCAGTATTTTTGTTACAGGAAGATGCCTATCAGTGGTGGACCTCCATTGTACAGACTGTACGGCCGGAGGAGAGAACCTGGGGGTTTTTCCAAAGAGAATTCAGAAGAAAATATGTCGGCCATATTTATATAGACAGCATGAAGAGAGAATTCATCAATCTGAAACAGTGGCAGATGACTGTTACTGAGTATGAAAGAGAGTTTATCAGATTGAGAAAATATGCCAGAGAAATGGTAGACCACGGAGGCAAACAGATGCCGAAGATTTGAAGATGGTTTGAATGATTATATACGCTTCTAGATTACAGCATTGCAGTTAGAAGATTTTACCCGACTGGTATCAGCAGCCCTGAATGTAGAAAGGGTTCAAGAAAGAGGAACAAGCTAGAAGAGACAGGGTCAGTAAAGAAGAGGTCCGGGACAGTCCAGTTCGTCCCAGCCACCGAGTAAGAAATTCAAGGGACCTCAGATCAGTGGTCAAATGCAACCACAGAGACCCCTGTATACAGCCAGATCAGGGTAGTCAGCCACATCAATTGTTAATACCCTTAGGAGTATAGCTAGGGGACCAGCCCCAGCACCATGTGACTAGAGCATGTTTAAAATGTGGGTCTCATGGTCATTTTCAGAAAGACTGTCTGAAGAACATAACTGTTCCTACTCCGCAGGTAGAGAGATCAGCTCCCACTGTTTCAAGAGGGAGGAGGCCTACTCAGACAATGGCCGAGGAGAGCATTCACAGAGGGGTACCGGAATCTACAGGTAGACAGGATACTCGTACTACAACACGAGCCTATGCCATTAGGGCTCAGGAGGATTGGGATGCACCGGATGTGATTGCTGGTATGGTTTCTATTTTTGATACTACTGCAATTGCATTGATAGATCTAGGATCCACACATTCCTACATTTGTGATGCTATGCTGAGAAAAAGGAATTTGAAAATAGAACCTATTGAGTATGAAGTAGTAGTCAGTAATCCGTTAGGCTACAGTGTGACTGTGAACAAAGTATACAGAGATTGTCCTATTAGGATTCAGAGATATGAATTTTCGGGTGATTTAATGGAATTACCATTCCATGAATTTGATGTGATTCTGGGCATGAATTGGTTATCCAGATACCTGGTTGTGATTGATTGCAGTTTGAAGCGAGTGACACTTAAAACAGCGGATGGTACAGAAGTGACAATGGTAGGCGAAAGGAGGGATTATCTCTCCAATGTTATTTCAGCCATTACTACCAGAAAACTGATCAGGAAAGGATGCGAAGCTTATTTGGCACAGGTGGTTGATTCCCGGACCACCAGAGAGAGAAGTTGAATTCATGATTGATGTAATACCAGGTACCACTCTAGTGTCTATTGCTCCTTACAGAATGACACCTGCAAAACTGAAAGAATTGAAAATACAGCTGTAGGAATTACTAGACAAGGGGTTCATACGACCTAGTATTTCCCCATGGGGAGCACCTGTATTGTTTGTGAAGAATAAAGATGGGTCGTTAAGATTGTGTATCGATTACAGGCAACTGAATAAACTTACAATCAAGAATAAGTATCCATTGCCTAGGATCGATCGTTTAGAAATTATATTTGATGATTTCGAATGAAAAGAAATGATTTGAAATTGGAATTGAATATATGTATTCTGTGAACTGGAAACTAAAAAGGCCACAGGATACTTGAACATAGAAAACGGATATAGGAGGTTAGTATACCAGCTGGGCTATTTCAGCAGTACTGTAAAGATATTATTATTATGATGTACCACCCTATGGATTTTGAGCAGGTACTGAGTGCCCGGTCTTAGGGTAGGGAGTTGATATGAGACATTTCTGATAGAAGACACTGAGTGATCAATGTCGGAAATAGATGCATATGATACCATTCGACGGGTAGTCACTGAGGGTCCAATGTAGAATTGGGAATTATATGGATTTAGGTTCGATGGACAGGCACCGAGTGCATAACGTCGAACATCTCATATTCCAGTCTAGTAAATTATGTTAAGCATACCAAGGGCTTGGATTGAAAAGGACTGATTGTACATGGAAAATTATGAAATTATAGAAAAGAGTTTTACTTCCTTTTACATGATTATGGAACATAATTCGTTTGATTTTAATTAAATATTATGTTTCTATATGTATTTGATATTTAATTTTGTGAAAACATGTTTATAAATGTCATTATAGGATTTTTGTAAATATATTTAGTGTACACCCACTAAGAAAAATTTGCTTAGCACGTTGAGTTTTATCACGCGTAGATAAGAAGAATTCTAGAGAAGATAAAGATTGAAGAGTGACACCTGCAGAGAACAGAGCCAGAGTCACATCACTCCAGAAGTTTTTAGGTAATTATTATTTATTTTATACTTATATATCTATATATATATGTTAAGCATGCATATACAATGGAATGTAAAAGTTTGTAAATATTAAGTTCTGTAAATATTTTTCTAAAAGTTTATGTTGTATAAAAGCATGTAATTTTATTATTTTTGAATTTTCGTTTATTTATTTGTTTTGTTTAAATGATTGGGAAAGTCGCACCAAAAATTGGAAGGGTGCGCAAAATGTTTAATATGGATTTTTGAAGTGTATGTTTGTGGAAATTTTTATTTTATTAAACAGAGAAAACTCTGGCAAAATTTTTATAACATTCGATTTGACCGTTTTTCAAAATATAATATATAGTTTCAAAGTTATTACTTTAGCTTAAGTCAGAAAAGTTTTGAAAACGTGTAGCGCCTCTTGATTCGGTCCAGGCGGGTCGGGTCAGGGGGTGTTACATTACTTTTGTGATCATATAAGATATTTATTGTGATTAATGCATTTTTATGTACTTGGATATCCATCGAGAGATAGGATATTAGTGTATGTGGTAATAAGTTTAATTTATCTCGAGAGAGAATTTTGGATAATTTAGATAAACACGATCATTAACATTGATAATTAAATCGCAATAATGTGCTTTCATAAAACTCAATTGGATGGATTAGGTGAATTCAAATACCCTAGCTAATCTCTCAAATTGGTTGTTTGCATTGTTTTTATGTTTCTATATTTTCATCTTTAATTTTTTTTCTTACAAACGTTCCGATTTTCCAAGTAGATATAGGCTTAGTTACTTTTAATACTCAATGCCTAGAATATCCCTGTGGAGATGATAATTTACTCATTCTGTATTACTTGTGCCTACCCCGTATACTTGTGGGTATAAAAAGGAATAACAAGTTTTTGGCGCTGTTGTCGGGAATATTTTAGTTGCGTTGATATTAATACCGATTAGGTCTATAGCTAATTTGGATTTTTATATATTTTATTTTTATTAATTATTTTGTTTTTCTTTTTCTATACAGGAAATGTATTCTTGGTTTGAGGCATACGAGCTTACTGAGGAAGTGGTGACTAGTAACTATGAAGCACCTTCAGATTGTTTCTTATGTAGAGGGTCGCATGTGAGTACCGATTGTCAGGTGGGCAATCAATTTGCTGCAAGCAGTTCTGAACAAATGTAGTATGAAGATTATATCGACTATGATTAGAACAACCCCTATCTGAGCTCATACAATCTAGAGTGAAGCTATCATCTGGACTATCATTAGAGCAGTCCAGGAGGAAAATGATTCAGCATTAGAAGACATGATTTTTAAATTCATGTATAAGATAAAAAGAAAGAATGGATTTCCAAGATGATGCCTTGGAAAAGCTGGAAGCCAAGAGTGATCAAGTTGCTCAACATATTTAAGCAGTCGTCCAAAGCTTGGAGGCTCAAATTCAGCCAATTAGCTACAAGAGATCCATTGGCAAGAACAAGAAGCTTTGCCAAGTAGTATGAAGCCATATCTAATGGAGCAATGCAATGAAATTGCCTTGGAAATCGAAAAGCTAGTTGAGCATCCGATTTGGGTTGATGAAGTAGAGATGGAAGGGAGCAAGAGCACATCGCATGGAGATAAGGACAGCTACCTTTCCAGAGCCACTTATGCTATGTCTAGTCCTACGGTGCCACTGCAGAAGAAGATGGCCACTAGAGTACATATGTTTTTATAGATGTTAGAGAACGAAAGCCCAAACCGCCTCCATCTTTTGAACAACCGCCGCGCTTGGACCTGCAAGAAGCTACCTTTTCATTTGAGGTATGCAAGGCTAGGAGAATTATCTTTCTTCCAGTCATTTGGTTAGAACGGTGCTGGTAAGTTGATGAGAATATATCAATTATAAGGCAGGTGGGCGAAAGCAAGAGCAACGAGGTAAGATTGTATATTATTTTCATTTATTTTATTTTTGTTTATTTGTTGAAATTTTGAATTTTAGTATTTAGTACCCCTTGTCCATGAGCTTATTTAAAATATTGTGCCTTGTGTTGAAAATTTTAAAGTTCGAGGGAAGTTTTGTCCATGAGCTTATGTGTTTGATTATTAGTTTTTAGTTGGATAGTTTTTAGTTTTCATTTCTTTGTTTAGCACCCCTTTTTATTGAGCATAAGGTTTTAAAACATTGGGGACAATGTTTATCTTAGGTTTGGGTGTGGTTTTTGGTTGTTTTTCGTTATTATAGTGTGTAGTGTTTTTATTGTGTTTACGGATTTTTTAGTTTATTTATTTTGTCTTAGGACCTGTGTTTTGTTTTTCGTGTTTAGTTGACGTATATTGGCTGAAAATCTAGATTTTCCTTACACGCATTAAGCGTTTGGAAGATATAGGTATAATAGTGCCACGTACGTTTAGTCCGTGTCTAGTGTATTTAGTTTAGATTCTGAACATTTTCGAACCTTTACTTTTGTCATATATGCGCTTTCTGTTGAAACATAATTGTTAACTAGTTTTTTCAATGAGTTTTAATTTGTTTGGGACCACTTAGATTTTTTTGTGCCATGTTTTGCACCACATTGTGTTACACTCTATTTATCTTTTTGTGAAAACATATCATGTTCGATCGACTAAGATAAATAGTGGAGACTTACTCAGTGAGTTTTTGAGTTTATACTTTGTTATTTAAGAGGGTATTTTCGTTTCTACTCTTTACATACTTATCTTCAATTTTGATTGGTTAGTTTGATCTGATTTAGGTTTTGCATTGAACATTGTTAAACAGCATCAAAGATATCATGTTTTTATCCTATGTTGAGTTGGTTTTCCCCTTTAGAAGTAATGTAGGCTATGCATGTTGAGCTACTATAAATTCAAAAATTCATCATACCTTTGTGTATGTTCCAATAACAATTTTGAAGCCAAACACTTAGAAGCTTTTTCTTTCATCACCTACATAAATCCAAAACCAAGTTCTGTGTATGAAATAGCCTTACCTTTTTAGTTTGGATCATTTTAAGATGATAAGAAAAGAAAATAATCACATGGGTGAATTTCCACAAGAAATATGCCAAGGTAAATGTTGCTATTGTTATGATTGTTGAAAAAAAAAGAATTAAAAAGAATAAACGAAAGGAATCATGCAAGCATTGTGGTATGAGAAATGTCAATAAAAGAGAATGGTCTATGTATTGAAAATGATAAGTGATCTCTTAATGTGATCAAGCTCTTTGCATTCCTTTTCCTTTTCTTTCTTAATCTGTCACCCAATAGCCCTATTACAACCTTTATTAAGACCTGTTGATCTTTTGGGGAATCTTGCTTTAATGTAGATGTTTTCATGCTGATATCTTGTTCATAATGTTCGATCCCTTCAATGAGATCTTTGTGCTTAAAAAGTAGTGTTTTTCCAAATTGATTTGCACATGCGATGTATATTTGTATTTCTTTGAGCATAAATTCCTTCTGCATGTATTTGATGAGTGTGTTGCCTAGGTTCTGAGCGATTTTCTAGAAATTATCCTGAGAGGTTTAGAGTCGAGGCAAATTCTATCCCGGTTATTTAAACACAATTGTTTTCTTTTTTAAGATTCTTAAAGTGTTGGTATGTGCGTGGCAAGTGGTGCAAAAATCTGAAATGGATACTTTCGAATTTTACTTATTGTTTTTGCTAATTTTTATCTTAATGGATTGTGTTTCATTCGACAAATTAATTGTTCTTTAATGTTTAGAGATGTGTTTGTGGGTATCGTTGTTGGTAAACCCTCACGAGACTATAACTCGTCCACTAAGAACACCTAAGGGTTTAAAGGCTTGTGGCACATGCTAAGTACCATCGTGTGACCTACGAAAGTGGTTTAGGCTAGTTGTTTGTTTATATTTATTTCTTGTTTTAGTTTTCTCTTTGTTTTTGTCTACATTTTGTTTTATTCCGATTTTGCTCGAGGATGAGCAAACGTTAAGTTTAGCGGTATTTGTTGGCTCCATTTCTTGATAAAAAATGAGCCTCCATCTTTACCTATCTTCACCTACTTTTGTTCCATTCCAGGGTAATTATCGGTTGTTTTTAATGTCTTTTATCTAGTGTGTAGGTAATAAGGTTTTGAGCTTAATTGAAGAGCTTTGATGGATTAAATTAAAGATCTGAAGATTTATTAGTACAGACCTGTCATGTTTCAGAGGCCGTCCCTAAATTCTACAAGATGAATTGGGTTATGAGCCTTATATTTCTGGAAAGGTCTAGATGTCTACGTTCCAGAAACTTTTACGGTTCGTGATTCCGAAGTTTTCTAGAGGAAGTAATATTCGTTTTCGCATCAATGCGCAGTTCAGCGACTTAGGCCACGAATTGAACCATGACTTATGCAAGTAGCGGCAATATAATTATATTTTCAAAACTTGACAGTGGCACCCGCTACTTGGCCCGCTACCTGAGCCGCCACTTGCACAAGTCCCGATTATATTTCCAAAACTTCACGGTGGCACCCGCTACTTGACCCTCTACTTGGCCCGCTACTTGCGCAAGTCGTGACTGACGAAAAATTGTCTTATTCTGCTTGCTATAAAAAGAAAAAAAGAGAAAACAAAAGGGAATTCGCCTAGGACTCAAAGAGCTCGACCAAGAGAAGAACAAGAGAGAAAATGAGAGGCAAAGAGAGAGAAGAAGATCATCTTGGAGACAAGAGGGTGCGAATTCGATCCTTTCAGTCATCTTCTCATCATCAAGCTTGGATTTTGGAGAAAGTGAAAGTTAGAAGAAGTCACAATTGGAAGATGACGAGAGTTCATACGTTCCAGGAGTTTTTCTATCACTTTCCTTCTTTGATTTTCATTCTTGTATCTCTCTTTAAGAATTGATAAACATGTTTAGTTGTAATTTCTTGATTATGACTTAAACTTGTAAGTTAGGGTTTTGATAGATCATTTTTTTTTATAGTTGAATGAATTAATTATTTAATTCATTGTGATTGATTATTATTTGTTGAGTGATGTTATTAATCTTAATGCTTTTGAATGTAATGGACTACATCTAATTGATTTTATAGTTGTGTGTTATGGACCGAGAGGTGACGTGCATAACATGCTCGATGTAATGTCTACTACAATTAGAATTATATAGATATATGCTAATTTACTTGTGTGATCATATAAAATGTTTATTGTGATTAATGCATTTTCATGTACTTGGATATCCATCGAGAGATAGGATATTAGTATATGTGGTAATAGGTCCGATTTATCTCGAGAGAAAGAATTTTGAGTAATTTAGATAAACACAATCATTAACATTGATAATTAAATGGCAATAATGTGCTTTCATGAAACTCAATTGGATGGATTAGGTGAATTCAAATACCCAAGCTAATCTCTCAAATTGGTTGTTTGTATTGTTTTTATGTTTCTATATTTTCATTGTTTTTATGTTTCTATATTTTCATCTTTAATTTTCTTCTTACAAATGTTCCGACTTTTCAAATAGATATAGATTTAGTGAATTTTAATACTCAATGCCTAGAATATCCCCGTGGAGACGATAATTTACTCATTTTGTATTACTTGTGCCAACCCCATATACTTGCGGGTAAGGTCACATATAAATATAACTGAAGCTTCCAACATCAAAAAATATAACTGAAGTTTCCAACATCACATATAAACTCGAACTCAAAACAAACTACTAGGTTTGCTAGCATGTCCTGTATGAGTAATAACCAGATAAATCAGTTTAGACAAAAGATACTTCAATATCTAATTACATATAAACCTTACTGTAACAGGTCATAGCACAATGGTCACCCTTTAAAGTCATTAGCACTAAGATTAGAAGCTCATAAAATTATTGCCATCATCAATCCACAACACAAGAATCAGGCAAGATGGTCACCCTTTTTAGTAGTTTAAGTTTGATTCTATTTAATTCATTTTCCCTTTTTTGTTGTTTAAGTTTGATTATAATTAATTTATTTCCCTTTTTAGTAGTTTAAGTCTGATTAGGATTTAATTTATTTTCTTTTTTAGTAGTTTAAGTTTGATTATAATTAATTTATTCCCTTTTAGTAGTTTAAGTTTAATTGAGTTTTAATTTAATTTATTTTTCATTTAAATATTTATTTTCTTGCTTGTTTTTATTTAAGGAAGCTTCATCATTGTTATTTGTTAGCTTCTTATAAGACCATTAACGGAAACTATATTATTGAATTAAATATTAAGAAAAGTGAAATATGGTGAAAATTATTATTAAGTTCTTCATATATGAGATAAGAATCGACTTAAAGTATAATATCATAATTCTAAATAGTAACTACAGCATAATGTATAAAAAAAAGAATACAATAATTTTTATATTAATAAAAATAGGATTGGAGTATAATATATATTTGTTTCTATTAATTGTTAACTCAATAATGTAATTCAGCAATTGTTACGCGTCAAATTTCATTAGATCCAAATAGGCCCGGAGATATCAAGAAAGCCCAATGGACCTTGGTAAGCCAGTAAGGCCAAGCGGGCTTGAGAACTTTAATGAGGCCCAATTGGCTGAAGAAGCCCATGGAGCCCAATACGACAAGTAAATCCATTCCAACGGATGTGAAGAAAAAGATTCTATGCAAGCTGCCACGCCCAGAGTACCTGAAAAAGTTGTACACCACTTTGCATCAACGGTATAACTCCAGCTCGCATAACACCAAGCTCGAAGCTCCAGTTAGAGAAGGAATCCTAAGAATAAAAGGATTTGATCCCGTCAACTAACAGAGTCTCAATCAGTCTCAATCTTCTTAATTTTAGCAATCATTTTTCAATTAGAAAATGATTTTTAGGGATAAAATTTAATCCCTAATTTCTTATAATTATATTCTATGTAAAATTGAATGACTCCACTCTTTCTCACTATAAAAGGGGCGGATCATCACTGTTATAGAGGTTACAAAAATTCTCAAAAAGCATACACTTATAGCGAGCTCAGTATAAACACACAACGAGCGCGACTTCAATATAAGAACAGTGGATATAGGCATTAACCACTTTAAAAATCCTTTGTGTCCAATCTTAGTTTATTATTTTGCTATTTTATTTATTATTATTTACATCGACCAATTTCGCATGTCAACAGTAATCAAAACATTAAATTCGAAATGATCTTTGTACTTTATTTTGTCTTTGTCATTTTTAGAACGATTTACTACTACTACATCAAGTAGAACAAGCCAATTTTGTTTTATATCCTTAAATTTTTTTTTTCTTAATTTGCTATATTAAAGATTGTTGAAATCATATAAGGTTCAACGCATTGAAATAATTTCGCTTCTACATAACTCATACTATTTATTTATATTTTCATAATTTATTAACAAACTATTAAAATAGTTTTAACGGTTAAAAATTAAACTATAAAATTTTGCAATAATACAAATTTTTATAAGATTAAATAACTATATACATATGCACACAACGTGATTCTATACATATTTTATATATATTTTTTATACTGAATAAGGTTTGGTTCTTATGACAATTTCCTCCTAACTACTTCTATACTTGATACTTCGACCAATTAAAAACTGAAAATGTGACACGAAACTAAAAGTATACAATACGATAACGAATTACTATAAGGTATAAGGTGTATCATACAAAATAACATGAATTTTTTATATCTGAGCAGAAATTAAATTTGTTATTATTAATAAAAGAAATGAAAAAAAGAGAGAGATTAATTTTAATTACGAATTATTATCAGTGATCACCTTGTATTAACATTGTATAATTATAATACAAGGTGATGCACTAAAAGGATAAAATAGGCAGTTGACACTTTTAAATTTTAATTGCTGGGTACTATAGCTGTATAACAGCAAACCCCCTAGGATATTGTAATGAATAAAAAAAAATCTTCACTAAAGTCTCCTGAATAAACCCTAGCTAGCATCACACAACAAAGCCTCCATAAACTCAGCACATCGACGACTCCTCGGCCGGATTTTGGCAACAGGAGAGAGAGAGAGAGAGACTCTTTCCCGACCTTATCCAAAAAATCAAGCACTTCCACTCTCGTCTTCTCAAGTACCGGTCGGCTTCTGCTTCCACTCTCACCGGATTCTTTTATTTTGATTGGCATAGGGTTGCTTGTTTTAGTAGTGATAGTTTAGATATTTTAGTTTTTGCTTTCAATTGCTCTATCAGATTGCTGAATTGAGAAAACAAATTAACATAACCTCGTCAAAATCCTTGATTTATATCAATCCTGCTCCAAAATATTTTGAAGAAATACACTGTTTTAATTTATAGCAGTTGTGACCTAAAATATCATTATGTTATCAACTTATATTTCTGATTATTGAATATAATGAAAACCATGACGATGCTATCAACTAAAAGAGGAAAAAATATGTAGCTTCGTGGCTCTTTTTCATATGGATATGTTTTTTATTATAGTGTTTTGTTGACTATCATTGGTCATCAGTGGAGGATATTTTTTATCAGAAAAACTGTATAGTTCAGCTTCTGCTTGTTGCTTTCGGACAACATTTGAATAAAACTTGATAGGAGCTATTTAAATATTTATATCAAATTGCTCGAAGAATATTTAAATTTTGTATTTATATATTAAATATTTTAAATGATAGTCATGGTAAGGAAGAAACAAGCATACTGCTAATACTTTCGTTCGAGCAACATGATTCTGTCAGAGTCGTAACAAGGAAAAACAAGCATATTACTTGTGCTCCTACTGAAGCAACTATATGATTATGTGATACCATCACTTACTGACGAAGTAACTGAATCTCAATAATTATGCTCTGATGTTCAGCCTAACTCAAAAGGTAAAAATATTCATATTAATTTGATTTTTTTTTTTCTATTATATGCCAATTTAGACTTATACATCAATTGATTGTTTCTTTTCGATTTTTATTTTATAGCTGACACATCCTGGTTTCGTTAAAAGAAAAGATAGAGGAAAGGACAAAGGTATGTAGAAACAAAGCATGACGATTGAAGTTTATGATAACAAGGTAAAAAATCAATCGATATTTTTTTTAATGGTTGTAATATTTTGTACTTTATGGTGATTGATTAATAAAATAATATGTAATGGTAATTTTTCAGGATTGTAACCCCTGAAGTTATTCGTAATTTAGGTGTTTTATTCAAGCAAGTCCTATCAAAAGCCATTGGGTGACATTCGGTCTTACCCCAAAGAAGAATGGGAACATTATATGCACGTTTTAAATCCAACTTCAATTATACATGTTTTACGGAAGTGTTGAGGACATCATTTTGATGCACATGTTAAAATTCGATATTCAAAATGGATGTCAAGTATAAGACGTAGTGATTTTGATCATTTGAAGACAAGAGCAGAATGATACACCAATGGTCCAAGTCAGATTGATGTTACAGTATGGTTAGAGATAATGGTGGGCATAGTTCGGTTTGGTTCGGTTTTGGGTAAAACTGACAAAAACTGACAATTGATCAGTTTTTGAAAAAGTGAACCGAACCGAGAACCGGGAATAAAGTGAACCGAACCAAATTTGGTTGGTATGTGAGCCTATTGGGCCATAAAAAATGTAATAGGCTTTCGGGTTTTTTATATCCAAATATGATTAATTTTTATTCTAAAAAAATACAAATTCAATCCAATAATCCAATAATCAATCCAATAATACAAAATCAATCATGTTAAATTGTAAAATAAATCAAACATTAGTATATCAAACACCACCTTCAGTTTTTTACATCAAAATATGATTAAAAAAAATACACAAATCCAAAACCTGAACAGTCCAAAAATAATACATAAATTATAATAACATAGTCTAAATAACAAATGAAATTAAAAGTCTTCGTACTTGACTGCTCACTACAATATCCCTTCTTCAACCACTATTGTCAATGATGACATTGCTTCAGACAACTTTGCAAAATCTAAGTAAAAATAAAAGTAAGTATTTATTAAAATAAAACAAGATCAAATAACAATATATTCAAGTATTTAAATTAATTAGTAAACAATAACTACTTACTAGATTCTGCTTCTTTATTAAATTGCAAGTTTTCTAACGATGTATCATCATTTTGCGCAAATGCCCTTGCTACTTCAACCGCAATAGTAGATCTTTTAGATTGCAACCAATTTTCAGCACAAATCAAGCACTCCACCATTTTTGGATTTAGTGAACTCCTAAATAGATCAAGAACACATTCTCTATTGCTAAATGTCGATTCCAAAGCTACAGTGGAAATCAGCATTGCAAACACATCATTCGCAATGAATGCCAAAATCGGATAGTGTTTTCTAGAAACACTCCACCAAGTTAACACATTAAAACTAGAACGCTTGAGTTCAACCGGCTCCAACAAAAACCTTTCCACCTCATTTTTTCCTTCAATTGTATCTTGCATTTCAACTGTCTCCATAAAGCCAACTGAAAGGTCAAACCTAGAGCCACCAATGTCATCACCTCATTTTACATTGCCAACATCACTAAATGAGGGAATGTCATCGACCCCATCAGTACCACCATGTAATACATGATAACAATCATACAACTCAACTAAAGTATCTTTAATACTTGCAATCATTGATTCAGTATTAACAACACCATATAAAATCTTAAAACAATAATACACATATTGCAATTTGAACCTAGGATCGAGCACAACAACTATTATCAATAACTTGTTTGTAGTTTCTAAACTCCTCCAATATTTTTCAAATTTGGTCTTCATGCTTGAAGCCATATGATGCACAAGCGAATTCTCCTCATAACTCATTGATGTTAATTGGTTGTTAATTGTGCTCCATTTGTGAAAATATAAGTTTGAAGTTACACTTCAGTGAAGCACTAAACAACACAGTTACATCATAAAACGTTTTCAAGAATTGAACAAATACCTTAGCATTCTCTTAATGCTCAGAATGAGGTGGCTCGATCCGATTTTGCCCATTTTCTGTCTCCTTGAAGTAGTTCTGGTAATATCCTATCTTCTTCCTCTATCCGTTCGAATGCTTTTACAAATTTAAGAGCACTCACCAATATTAGGTAAGTGGAATTCCACCTAGTACAAACATCCAACATAACAAGCCCATTATCATGTATTTTCTCATGCTCAATACATTTTTTGAACTTATCAAATCTACTAGGAGACGATTCAACAAATTTCACAGCATTGCGTATGGACAACCTACCAAATCGTTCATCTCTTTCAACCCATCATTCACTATTAGATTCACAATATGTGCACAACACCGCAAATGCAATTATTTTCCATCCAAAATTGCACCATCTACCTTCCAACTATTCAACTTTCTTTTAATATAAAGAATAGCCATATTGTTAGAAGATGTATTATTCACGATGATTGTGAAAACCTTATCAATGCCCCAATCAATCAAAACTTTCTCAATACATTTCCCAATGGTGTCTCCTCTATGATCAGCTATTTGACTAAAACTCAATATTCTCTTTTTATAATTGCCAATAATCATCTATGTAATGAGCTGGCACAGCCTTATAATTGATATTTTGGATTGACGTCCAAGTGTCAGTAGTAAGACAAACCCTCACCTTACTGCTTTCTAAAACGTTTATCAAGAGTTGTCTTCTCATCAAGATACAATTGCATAATATCCCTAACTATTGTTCTTCTAGACGGGATATCAAACAATGGCATACCCGCACGATAAAACCCTTGAAAACTCGGCTTCTCAACAAATCTAAATTGACAATTCATCAACAATAAACATCTTCGCCAATGCCTTCCTAGTTTCCTCCCTATTAAAGCAACCCAAACCTATACTACTCCCATTCCTATCCTTTGTTGCAAATAATGACATTTGAGTTTGTCTTAATTTCACTAGACATATTTATTTTGGGTCCTCACTAGCTAATTTAGCTTTGTAGTTTTTGCATTGTTTTTGTATATGCCTAAGCATATTCGTTGTACTACTACCATTTCCTCCTGTGTCACAAGCATAAGTTTGAGGACAATAATTGCAACGTGATCTCACTCTCTCAGTCCCATGTTTTTCATACTGGTGTAAAATGTTTCCATGCCTCAGATGTTTTTCTACCCTTTCCACCCCTCAGGTTTAACACAACTTATATCCTTTTTTTTTACCCCTTTTTTTCTAGAAACACACTATCACCGTCATTCTCATTTTCACCATCAGAAAATAATGAATCAATATCATCAAATTCATTACAACGATTCATATTATGCATGAGCAACAAACCAATCCAAAACAAAATAATCAATTTTCATTCTAATAACATGCTAAATAACCAAAAACAACTATATTTATACAAAATAAATTTTCAATTTGCAAATCAATCCAACTCAACCAAACATTGTATCCAACAACAGGAAGTAGCAACAGCAACATGATAGCAAGTAAGCAACAAATGAAAATTCAAACATTCAAACATTGCCTCCACCGCAAACCGCAAATTCCACAGCAAACATTCACTCCACAGGCCACAGCAAACATTGCCTCAAACACAAAAAGACTGGTAAATTAATCACACAAACCTTATGGCTGCCATGTCAACCAAGGGTGCTAATCTATGTATATTGTTGTGTATAAATATGTGAATCACATTGTAAATCAATGAAGAAAGAAATACGAAAAGTAAAAGGCAAAGATTCAAATTGAATCTAGCAACATACCTATCCCTTTCGCTGTTTTCTTCTTCTTCTTGCTTCCGCACCTGAGAAAACACAAAAAAAAGTGATTATAAATTTATAATACAAATTGAGTTTAAACACATATTGAAAACACACAAATTGTGTTTAAATACAAAAGCAAACAGATTGAGTTTAAGACAAACAAATTTATAATACAAAATCAAATAGATTTATAATACAAAAGCAAGTGAGAAAGCACACAAATTGAGTGCTGAAAACAAAAAAACATATTATAAACAAACAAAAAAACACCAAGTGATTTTAAATTCAAACACCAGAAAAAAAAATTTGGTTTATAGAGTGCTGAAAATTACCGGAGCTGGAGGTGCACTAGTAGGTGGAGGTGGAGGTGGACGTGCAACTAGAGGACTGGTGTGCAAACGCTTATGTCCGGGAGGACTAGGCGAGACTAGTGCAGGGACTGGGGCGGTGAGGAGTGGCTCAGGCATGGTGTTTTCCGATGCCGAGGCGTGCGAGGCGCTCAGGTGAGAGTCACTCAAATGCGGAGTGGTGTTTTGTGCTCAGGTGCGAATCGTGCGATGGCGAAGAGTGGTGTTTTGCACTCAATTCTGATGTTGAAATGAAGAAGATGAGAAGATAAGCGGCGCAGTGATATGAAGAAGATGAGAAGATGAACAGTGCAGTAATTCACTGATTGTAGGTCTGTAGATGAAAAAAATAGAATTAGGTTTACAGTTTAGCTTTAGTGCTTTACGCCTTTACTGATTTTATTTTATTTTTTATATTGAGCTGGTTTGTTAATTCGAAATGGAGCCGAAACCAATGGTTACTGTTGAACCGAACCAAAACCGTTCGTATCGGTTCAGTTTGGTGCCTACCCCTAGTCAGAGATGGTTGATATTTGGCTTTTTAAAGACTGACAAGTAAATTAATTAGAAAATAATACTTATGATATTTGTGATTGTAATATTATTTATTATTTGTTTAACTTTCTTATGATTTTTGTAGGATAAAAGTACTAGAAATAAAAGTAATCGTAGTGCTGATTGATCAGTCGATAATTGTTATAATTGTACATCCCTTGAATCGTGTCTTTTAATTGTAATTTCGAATATATTTGGTATGTTTGATGTGTTTTGTGAGAATGTACAGCCTCTAGGTGATTTTCACGATGATATACGAATATATGATAAAACGAGGCAAAACCGAGCACTTTTGGTACTTCAAGGGAACATGTGATCCATTCATGCATGTTACCACCTTGCATGGAAGAATTGAAGAAGCCTAACTAGCTTACACGTAGAAGAAAAGTACATGCAGCCCTTGCCAACCCTTGCATGGAAGATTTGAAGAAAATAGCAGCTGTCTATCGCACGAAGAAAGAAGAAATCAGCTGCAGGTCACGCGACCTAGTCACAGCGACCATGGGTCGCGCGACCTGTGCTCACGTGTAAAGAAGAGACTATAGCAATGTGCAGTACGAGGAAAGGTCCACGACCAATGCTTGCAGGAGGAGGCTTCGCGGCGGTAGCGAAGGGAGCAATCTGTTCTAGTGGCAACGCGAGCTGTAATAGTAAGCAACGGTCGTGGTTGTTGATCGTGTGGAGGTGCTGTGCCAAGCTAGAGAGCAGTGCGAGGGAGGAAGCGACCTAGGCATGCTCGCAGTAAGGCTCGCACGGAAAAGGAAGCAGCAACCAGTAAGCACCGAGACCAAGCTCACGATCTCTAGTCGCGGTACACTGGTTGCGCGCTTCCAAAATTCTGGTGCCCCTACTGTGCCTATAAAAGCAACATGATGACAGCACTTTTGGGGTTCGTTGCTGGGCAGTCCCAAATTGCATACTTGGTCGATTTTCACCACTTTTCATCCTCCAAGTCACCAACATATCATCACCAAACAACACATAAGATTGGTTTCATGAATTCAAACGATCTTTCATCAAGAGAGGACAGAGTTTGATGGAAAAGAATTCTCAGCCGAACCAAAAAGGGAGTTCGATTCTCAACACCTCGGAATGGGTGGTTTCCATCCCTTTATCTTTTCTCTTTGTTATTTCAATTGTATGAGTAACTAATTTTGTTGTTAGGTGGTCATCGGACCATGAACAGGATTTGGATTCTTGACTATGTAATATTTTTGATTATTTCATGATATTGACTTAGAGTAATATTTCATTGTATTGATTGCTATTAATTCTCGTATCTATGCATCTACGAAAGTATTTTTGCAAGTATTTAGATTAATAGCAATTTGATATCTTTGAGTATGTTTTATATTATCAAATTGTGTTTAATTCTCGTGTATTGCGATTGCGAAAGCATATTGCAAGCTTTCTTGATGATAACCAACTTGATATATATTGTGATTATATGAGAGATCATTAAATTACAATAGGGCTTAATGGACTCTAAATCAATACTAGGTTAGTTTCGATAAGAAATTACTTAATTGACCCAAGTATTAGAACAACTATAGTTTTCGATTAATTGCACTCTATGACCCGGTGCGTGCCTTTGATTTGCTAATTTATTGTATGTTGCGCGGCCAAGAAGCGCTTTTGGCACCAAAGTCTTCCCTCCTATAACAGCTCTGTCAATTTCTGTCATCTCATAGAAATGTGTGATTAGGCAGGAAAATGACATAGTCCCTATATTCTGCTTTACTAACTCCTAAAATTTCCTTAGCACTAATTGGCCGATATCTAGTTGCAAACCCTACTGAAGGCTGAACAGAACTAAGGCTACTAGCAACGTCAGCGTCGTCCGATGTGTTTTGAAAAGATGGAGTGGTCACAGAAGACATGCCAGAAAGCTAACTCAAGGTGTAACTGGGCGTGGAAAAGGTCATCATTATTAGTTGCTCCAGTACCTATGCCCATCCATCCGGAGGCTCCGTACGAGGTCCGGGCTGTAAACAGCGAAGAATGGGTGCACCTTCATACCACTTGGTGCTTGAGATAAGTTTGGCAGCCTAAAATATTTGTTGATATTTTCTGGTGTGAAGGGTTTTCTACCAGCTCTTGGATTAGCACCTTCCCCCAAGCAAAGAAATCATCAGGCACTATAGAGGTATAAAATTCTCTAACTCGTTCTTCGCTGGCATCATTGAGATGCTGTACAAATGCTCCCTACTGCCTGGCTCTGACCACTTCCGGAATCCCGGTCCTATCCAAAGCATCAATATCAATATCGCGCTCTAATTTGATAGGCCTTTTCTTAGTCCTTCTTCAAACTGGTCAGCAAATTAAGTATGAACTATGAATGGCCTGCTTCTTCTTCTTCCCTGTGGCTCCCTGGAACTCTAACCCCTGTGCGACATTGTCGACTACACCTGCTCAAAATCACAGAAATACACAAAACTAATAAAAAAAAAATGTATGTGGTGTTGTTATAATCTAAGTCTTCCAAACGCGAAATGCGTGTAAGAAAAGTCTAGGTTTCCAGCCGATATGCGTTAACTAGGCAACGAAAATAGAAATAAAAAAATCAAAAATCACAATAACAATCCTAACAACAAACACGAATCCTAAATGTACGTGGCGTTATTATACCTAAGTCTTCCTAAACACGAAATGCAGTATAAGGAAAGTCTAAGTTTCCAGCCGATATACGTTAACTAAACAAGTCAAACAAAAAACTAAGAATAAAAATCAATAATAAAAACACTAAATTTCCTAAAACAAAATAATATAAACCTAAAACACAACTGTATCACATAAAATAATATCAAAACCTATAATACACAATTCAAACAAAAAATATCAACAAAATCCAATAACAATAAACACCCAACAATCAATTTAAGTGCAAACACTTCTATATATCTTCGATTTCAACCAAACTTTCCCCAAACTTCGAATAATCGCAACACAACTCATGGCATTTCAATACAGTCAACTGGAGAACTTTCTGGAGATCTGTGACACCTTTAAGCAAAATGGGGTGTCAGACGATGCAATTCGGTTGCGAATTTTTCCTTTTTCCTTAAGGGATAGAGTAAAGCTTGTGGTTGCATTCTCTACCACCTAAACACCTTCACAACTTGGGAAGCACTTGCTCAAGCATTCCTCGCTAAGTATTTTCTTCCAGAAAAGACAGCGAAGCTTAGAAATGACATCACAGTAGTTCATGCAATTCGAGACAGAGTAATTGTCTGAAGCTTAGGAAGAGGTACAATGATCTGATGAGGAAATGCCCACATCATGGCCTACCGAAGTGGCTAGTTGTGCAAACATTCTACAATGGGCTCACACAGTAGAATCAGAGTATGATTGATGTAGCTTCTAGTGGTTCCCAAGTTGTGAAGGTGTTTAGTGGTAGAGAATGCAACCACAACTTTGCTTGATCCCTTAAGGAAAGAAGGGGAAATTCACTACCGAATTGCATCAGTCCGACACCCCATTCTGCTCAAAGGTGTCACAGATCTCCGAGAAAGTTCTCCAGTTGACTATATTGAAGTGCCGTGAGTTGTGTTGCGATTATTCAAAGTTTGAGGGAAAGTTTGGTTGGAATCGAGATATATAGAAGTGTTTGCACTTAAATTGATTGTTAGGTGTTTATTGTTCTTGGATTTTGTTGATATTTTTTGTTTGGATTGTGTGTTATAGGTTTTGATATTATTTTGTGTAATTTAGTTGTGTTTTTGGTTTATATTATTTTCTTTTAAGAAATTTAAAGTTATTATTATTAATTTTTATTCTCAGTTTTTATTTTATTTTAGTTGTTTAGATAACGTATATCGGCTGGAAACCTAGACTTTCCTTACACGTATTTTACATTTGGAAGACTTAGCTATAACAACGCCACATACGTGTAGGATCCTGTGTTTGTTGTTAGGATTGTTATTATGATTTTTTATTTTTCTATTTTTGTTTTCGCTGCTTAGTTAACGTATATCGGCTCGAAATCTAGACTTTCCTTACATGCATTTCGTGTTTGGAAGACTTAGGTATAACAACGCCATGTACTTTTTTTTTTATCAGTTTTGTGTGTTTCTGTGATTTTGAGTAGATTTAGTCGACAATGTAACCCTAGAGGTGAGAGTTCCAGGGCGCTACAGGGAAGAAGAAGAAGCAGGCCACTCATAGTTCATCCTCAATTTACTAACCGTTTGAAGAATGCTGAGAAAAGGCCTATCAAATTATAGCGCAGGTATGGATATTGATTCTTTGGATGGGATCGGGATTCCGGAAGTAGGTCAGAACCAGGCAGTGGAAGCGTTTATGTGCAGCATCCAAATGATACTAGTGAAAAACTGGTTAGGGAATTTTATGCCTCTATGGTGTCTAATTATTTCTTTGCTTGGTAGACGATGCTAATCCAAGGGCGATAGATAACCTTCACACCAGAAAATATCAACAAATATTTTGAGCTGCCAAGCTTGCCTCAGACACCAGGTGGTGTGGAGGTGCATCCATTCTTTGCTATTCACAACCCGAACCTCGCAAAGAGCCTCTGGATGGATACGCATAGGTACTGGAGCAACTCAAATAATCACTACCTTTTCTATGCCCAGTTACATCTTGAGTCAGCTTTCTGGCATGTCTTCTGTGACCACTCCATCTTGCTAAAAATATATCGGACGACTGCTGACGTTGCTAGTAGCCTCAGTTGTGTTCAACCTTCTGTAGGGTTTGCAACTAAATATCGACCAACTGGTGCTCAAGGAAATTTTAGGAGCTGAAAGAGTAGAATATAGGGACTCTGTCATTTTCCTGCCTGATCATACGTTTCTGTAAGATGGTAGGAATTGACAGAGCTGTTATAGGAGGGAAGACTTTGGTGCCAAAAGTGCTTCTTAGCCGCGTAACATATAACAAATTAGCAAATCAGAGGTGCTGAGTTGGGACTTCCAGGTAGTAGGGTGAGATAGAAGGTTGACCAGGCTGATGACAGATCCAAGGGAGATGAGGATCAGGAGCCCGCCTCCGAGAAGTTAGGACCCACAACCTCAGATTCTGGTAGGCTCAGAGCGAAGACCGGATACTCGCAGCAATGGCCGACATGAGAGCTTCTTTAGAAGTAAGAATTGAGGATGTCAGAGTGCAGATGCATGAGCGCATCGACTAATTAAAAGACAATGTCGATGCCCGATTGCAGGCCAATGACATGACACTGCTGCAGACATATGCTCGTCGCCTGAGCGGACCTCATTGGACTAGTCAGCATTCAGAGGAGCAGCCTAGCAACCGTAACACCTGAGCTTGTTTTCTCACAGCTATGAAGTTTCTTGAAGAACTCAAATGGAGAAGGTTCATTTTCAATTCGAACAAACTATATTTAAAAACAAAAAAAAAAAGAATAAATGGAACAAACATATATTTATTCATTTCCAATTTACAAATGTATTGTATATAACTACACTATATATACAAATTTTAAAGTATATTAATTTCACATTCAAACACGAAATTATCTCATATCTATCGACCATAACAAATGATAGAGTAATTGTTACACCTTTTGATTACCTGCATGTATACGGGGTTAGCACAAGTAATATAATGAGAGTATGAGAGTATCGTCCCCACGAGGATATTCTAGATATTGAAACTAAAATAAACTAAGTCTATCTCTATCTGAATGATCGACTGATTGGTGTAGAAAATTAATTAATTAATTAACAACTAAATTGACTAGGAAACTAAATAAAAAAAGGGGTTTAACCAATATAAGACGAAACTAGAGAATCCGATTTCACTAAGTATGTCCTACTAACTGAAATTAACATGTAAGGATGTCTAATCATTACCAGTTGATGATCATACTAACTCAATTATCCAAAATCCTCTCTCGAGGTAATTCAAACATATTCCCACATACACTAATATCTTATTTCTCGATGGATATCCAAATATATGCGATGCAATAAACACAATAGCATATCAAGGATCACACAAAATAAGTTAACATATCTCTATTTAACTCCTAAACTATGGTGGGCATTTTATCAAATATGGTGTGGGCGTCTCCTTTCGGTTCATAACCCACAACAACAAATCATGATAAAAGGTGATCAATCAATTAACAAACAATTAAGCATAAAAAGCCACTCAACTAAATAATTCATAAATCATCCAAATATATTTATAAAATCAATCACATTTCATACAAAGGTCCATCATCATCCTTAGTATAGAATTTAGTTCATAACTGAAAAATTAAAATAATACATGGTGTTTAACAATGAAGATATGAATAAAAATACAATAAATGAGTGAATGAAAGAAGAAAAAGAATTCTGAACGGAAAGACTCTCGTCTGATTCTGTCTCGGCTCAACTCCTCCTTCAACAATCCGGATTCCTCGCTTGATGAAGACAGATGAAGAATCGATCGGGCAGTCTAGTCTCCTAGTACTCCTCTTCTCTTCTTCTTCCCTATTTTTTTCTCTATTCTGATGTCTATCACTCACAGCCGAACTCCCCTTGCGTTTTTCACATTTTTCCTTTTATACTCGAGCTGATTAGGTTGTGTTTTTAGTCCACCGTGACTTGTGGGTTGTGATGTAAGTCTCGGCCCCAAGTCGCGGAACTTACTGCCAACATCTAGGATTTCAATTGTCACAACTTGTGGCTCACGGTGCAAGTTGCGGTCCAAGTCGCGGGACTTTCTACCAAGATTTAGAATTTGTGTAGCCGCGACTTGTGGCTCACGGTGCATGTCGTGGTCCAAGTCGAGGAACTCTCTGGCATGATTTTGTAATTATATTCACCGCAACTTATTGTGCCACTTGCAAGTCGAGCCATAAGTAGCGGTTGCCAAAACTAATGCAGTTTTGCCCTGATTTCTTCCGAACTCCCAGAACAATCCTTTTTATCTGCACACTCAAGGAAAACATTAAAAGTAACTAATAATCACCCAAGAACGAACAAAAGCAAGCAGAGATAAAGGCTTATTTTCGATAAGTAATGGTGCCAACAGTAATTAATAGAAAGATCAAAGTAAAGCTAACAACAACTGATATTTGAATTAAAATAAGTTACGATCTGAAATAAAAAAAAAAAAAAGTACATAAGGGTTAAAATAATTTTTACCTCTTCTATTCTATATTTTGCCATTAGAACAGAGCCTAAAGTATGAATTACTATTGCATTAGCACCACGATTACTTTTGTTTCTAGTACTTTTATCCTACAAATATCATAAGAAAGTTAAGCAAGTAATAAAAAATATTACACTCACAAATATCTTAAGTATTATTTTCTAATTAATTTACATGCCACTCTTTAGAAAGCAAAATATTAATCATCTCTGACCATACTGCAACTTCAATCTGACTTTGACCATTAGTGTATCGTTCAACCCTTGTCTTAAAATGATCAAAAACACCACGTCTTATACTCTACATCCATTCTGATATCGAATTTTAACATCTACATCAAATGCTACCCTCAACACTTCCTCAGAACATGTATAATTGAAGTTGGACTTAAAACGTGCATATAATGTGTGCCATTCTTATTTGGGGTATAGACCGAATGTTACCCAAGGGCTTTGAATGATATAAGAATAAGGTGTTATTATGATGTATCATTCGATTGACAATGTCTCGATTCAACATACAAGTACATGACCGACCCTAAGGCGGCACTTACATGTAAAATGTTGGATTGTCGTGGCATAGCAACATTTTTTTAGGGCCTTTTCTTGTTCATTAAATATGTTCATGCATCATGTTTAATTTTATGTCAAAGTTTTACATATGATATGAATGTATATGATGAATGGAATTTTTATTTATGTTTATTTCATCCATGTCTTCTGCATTACTTTAACTTCTTGCAAACAATAAGTTAACCGTGGAAAACTATACTAAATGGAAAAACAACATAAATGCAATATTGGTCTGCAAAAACCTGAAATTTGTGCTTACGTAGGAATATCCTCCAGAGCCTGTAGCTAACATACCACAAACCGTCCGTGAGGCCCACCAGAAATGGACTTAGGCTGATGAAAAGGCCCGCTGCTACTTGCTAGCGAGGTTGACAATCTCCCCCCAACAACACCAACGGGACTTGAATATGCAATCTTGCTCTAAAAGCAATTGTTAGAATCAAACACCCAATATGGTTGTTTCGAAATACAAAACAGTAACTATAGTATATGAGATGATGGAGTCATTGCAAGCCATGTTCGGGCAACCTTCTAAGCAAAAGCGACATGAAGCTATTCGTTCCGCCATACTTGCTCGAATGAAGGAATGAACATTAGTTTGGGAACATGTCTTGGCCATGATGGCTTATTTCAACATAGCTGAAGTTAAGGTGCGGCCATAGATGAGGGTAGTCAGGTGAGCATCATACTAACAACGTTTTCGAAGAGTTTCGATCAGTTCAAAAGCAACTACGAAATGAACAAGTTGAGGTTCAATTTGACTCAATTGCTTAATGATCTCATGACCTTTGAGTCCATGATCAAGGACAACAAAGGCAAGACAGGTGAGGCAAATGTTGCTGAGCCACCTTCTTTAGGTTCCAAGAAGAGAAAAAGATCTACTGGCATAACCAAGGCTAAGCCCAAGAAGAAGGCCCAAAAGAAGAAAAAGAGCACCACGACCGACAAGGAAAAAGGAAAATGTTTCCATTGTGACAAGGTTGGTCATTGAAAGAGAAAATGTCCATAGTACCTCGAAGAGCTCTCTAAGAAGAAAAAGTGAAAGGTAAATCAGATTTACTTATTATTTAATCTTGTTTAGTGGAAGATGATTCCTCACCTTGGACAATAGATTTAGGAGCCACAAACCATGTTTGTTCTTCTTTACAGTAGACTGATTCTTGGACGGAATTAGAGAAGAGTGCCTTCTCAATGCGCGTTGGAATTGGAGATGTCGTTTCAGCACGAGCAGTGGGAGAAATTAGACTTCAATTTAATAGTTGTTTTCTTTTGTTGAATAATGTTTATTTTATTCCTATATTTTTTTATAAATTTGATTTATGTATCCAGATTGTTAGAACGCTTATATTCGGTTTCTTTTAGTAATAAATAAGTTGTTATTTCTAGAAACAGGTTGATTGAAAACAACTTGTACATTTTAAGACCGTTAATTCATACTTCACTGTTTAACACTAAACTGTTTAAAGTTGAAAAATTAAAAATAAAATGACAAAAGATTTCTCCAAATAATGATGCGTATCTGTGTCATCTAAGAATTGGTCACATCAATCTTGACAAGATAAATAGACAAGTAAAAAACGGATCTTTAAGTCTGTTAAAGCTCAGCACTTTACCTGTTTGTGAGTCTTGTCTAGAAGGTAAAATAACCAAGAGACCTTTTATTGGAAAATGGCTTAGAGCTATGTAACCATTAGAGCTTATACATTCAGACATCTATGAACCTATGAATGTTAAAGCTAGGGGTGGTTATGAGTATTATGTCACTTTATTGACGATTACTCTAGATACAGATATGTTTACCTAATGCAACGTAAATCGGAAACTTTTAAAAAGTTCAAAGAATTCCATACTGAAGTTGAGAACCAATTAATTAAATAATGTGATTATTTGATTAATAAATTAATAATTATAAATTATTAAATAATGTGCTTATTTGATTAATAAAGTAATAATTGAATTATATTAATAATTATAAATTATGAATTATTTAATTATTAATAATAGGTGGTCACAGGTTCGAACCATGACAAATACAAAAGATTAAAAATAATTATGATTATTTTATCCTAGAGGTCAATAGCTTAAGTGCTAGTAGTGATTAAATGAAGATAGGATTTTGAATCCTATTTTGATTAAGTCAACTAAAGCTCCAGGAGCCTGATATAAATACAAATTTATATCAGAATCATCAGACACCTGATACCCTGCATAGAAAGTGAGAGTGGGCGGCCAAACAAAGAAATCTTGAGTTCTAGAGTGGTCATTTCTTAAAACTATTTTTTTTTCTTTATAATTAATTTAATATAATTTTATACTGACTAATCTGACGCCATATAAAATATAAGATATTATTATATTTTGTCCAATCGCATATTACATCGAATTTCCTATGCTTTTGTACCCCTTTTAATTTTACATTTTTTAATAATTAATTATATTTACATTATATGTTTTATTTATAATTAATTTTAAAATATCTAATATAAATATTTTTAAATTTTAAATTTTTATTTAGATTTTAATTATTTAATTTAATTAATAATATTAAAAATAATTTTTACATAAAATAAAATTAATTTTATCCGATCTGATTTTATTCAAACTCATTCTACACTAAACAAGTAACAATACTATTTTTAATCAAATCTTTACTGTATCAAACGCACCTTCAGAGTAATAGACATACCAGACTCATGGTTGTAGAAATGACACAGTCCATCATTCTTCAATTTATTTACAAAACTACCACTTATTTAATGCAAAAAAGATAATTATATTTCATATACTTATAAGAGAGTAATACTAAATATCCAAATTTTTGTATCTCAACTTATCATACACTATAAAAAAAAGTGACTTGTAGTAACACACGTCTTTGTGATAGATTTTAAATGTATCATTGTAGGTGTTATTTTTGTGACAGATTTAATTATTTATCATTATATTTTTGGATCAAAATCTCTGTTTCAATTGTTGGCCAAAACCTCTAGTTCAATTGAGACTTTTTTTAATAATTTATCACAATTAAATAAAAATTAAGTAAGTTGTAAAAATCAATATAATTAGTTAGAAAATTAACTTATAAAAAAAGAAATAAAAAATTATTTTGTGACTCATACAAATATGACAGTAATAAAAATTAATGCCTGTGACTATTTTTTCTATCACAAATTACCGCCCTTTATTTATTTTATATATTTTTTTATTATTGTGATTCCTAAACCCTATTAACCAATTGAGAGTATTCGTATATGTGGAGGTAGTGTTGTTAACATGGTAATCTTTGGGGCAAATTTATTTCTTGAATGACAGGAAAAAGAAGAAAAAAAATAGTATTTTGTCAATTAATTGATCAAGAAACCTGATCAATTAATATGAATTAAATGCTCAATTTTGTGATAGATTTTGTTATTTATTAATATATTTTGGAGCGTAATCTATTTTCGAAATTTTCCACCAAAAATTTTAAGTCAATTGAGAATTTTATAAGTAATTTGTCACAAAAAATTTTAAAAAAAATTTGATAATTTGTGACAATCATATCATTAGTCAAAAAATTAACTTACAAAAAGAATACATTTTAATTTTGTGAAAAAAAAATGACCCTCCCAAAAAAAATTGGTCATGCTAATTTTTTTTGTATTACCCACTTTTTTTTTTTCCAGTTTTTTCAAAACCTATTAGGAGTAGTCTAAAATTTTAATTCAAAAGAGTTAATTCCCTTATTTTACTAAAATTCAATCTCTTTCGTTTATAGTCGATTGTCAACATAATCTTACTCTCAAATTGCTTTCCATTCGCTTATTCTTATTGTTTGCCTTATGTCGGTCATTTCTAAATCTCTTTCTCTTCATCGTTTCGCCATACGACAACGATTTTCTTACTTCAAGTTGTAAATTTCTTACTTCAATTGATTTTATTTATTTTCTTAGTCAGTTTTCTCATCTCTCTTCTTTTAACTTAGTTTTAATTTTCTGTTTCTTTTTTATTGATGCATTAGTTTTTTTTTTTTTAAATTCTATGGTCCCCGACTAAAAAAACTTGCTATAGGTATTTACTGCTTCAATTTGTGTGTTTTGAGTGATAAAATTGTGATGCATGTAAAAGTTAGAACAAATGTCTCATTGAAAACCCTGGAGAGGACACATTTATTTTTATAGTAGATACTAGTAGTGATGCTGTAACGCCCTAAATTAGTGTTTTAATTGTCATTTGATAAATTACATATTAGTATTAATATTATTATAATTGAGAGTCCAAGTTATATCAGATAGAAATATGAGGTAGATTATATTATTATTATTATTATTAAACGATAGCCTAGTGGGGGTTAATTAAACGGATCCATATTAGGGCCATTGTGATATAATAAAATGAGCTTGGAATGATGGTCATAATAGGGGATTAAAAGGATTGAAAATTTTATTAGGAAAGGATTTAAAGAAATTGGGGGAGATTAGTTGTAAATAGCCACCACTATTACTAAAATTCAAGGCCATATATAAAGGCCATTATTATTATTTTATTTCATTCTTCTTCTCCATTACTGTGCACAACCCATGCCATTTTCTTCATCATCATCTTCTTCTTCTTCTTCTTCATGAAGTCGTGAGCGTCATCTCCAATTCTACTCCATTTTCACTTCAAATTTCTACTTGAAAATCACACCAATTCACTCCCCATCCATCCTAGAACAAAACCCATACATTATAAGCTCAAAATCCACCACATGCAAGCTCATTTTGGTGAGGATTTCAAGTTGCAAATGAGCTGAAATTTTGAGAAAATAGGAAAGTTAGGTTTCACACTTGTGAATCCTACTTGTTTGCTTAAAATTGATTAACCATTCATACTTGTATCCCAAGCAATCCAAGTGTTCTATATTGAAGATCCCGTTGAAACAAATTGGCATGTTGTTGTCTTTACAAAGCCGAGAAATTTGTATGATATGGATGAAGTTGTAAATATCGATGATTTGTATATGCAAAATGAATCTTACAGCACATAGAATTTGCAAGAATTGATAGACAATGTAAATGATGTTATAGATAATGTGCCTGGTATAACACTTGACTCATCTTTGAACATTATAGGGAAGGGAGGAGAAAACAATGATATCGATGATGAAGATGAAGATAAAGCTGAAAACTAAATTTTAATGCTTATATTTATTTGCTTATTGATCGACATTAAATTCATTTATGATTTCTCCCGTATTTTATCATTATTTTGTTATGTTTTCGAAGCATATGAGCATTTTAATGTGTTTGTTGAGCTTTTCAGGTGTTTACAGACTTACTGAAGCATTTTGGAGTTTTAGACGGAATTTTGGATGAAAAGCGTACGAGCCAGAAGTCTATTGCCTGAAATTAGTAACTGCTGTGACTAGCTCACTCGCGCGACCACCAAATCGCGCCAACAGCTCACAAGGATGCCAAAATCAACGCTCTCATGCCACTAGAGATGTGCGCAACCCTAGGTCGCGCCACGTGGTCGCGGGGTCAAATTGATTTTGTTTTCACCAGTGAGTACCTGTGAACCATGTCACGAGACCATCCAGGTCGCGCCACGTGGTCCGTTGTCATTTAAGAAACCCTAAAACGAGTTTCATCTAATGTCAATATGGGAGGCTATAAATAGAATCTCTCATGACTTGAAAAGGAGGTTGGCTTTGGGAGTTCACTTTCTTAGGGTCCCATCCCTAAGAGGAGCCATCATCCATTTGGAAGTTCCTGTCACGCTCTGTTCATCAGCTTTTCGCCGTCTTTGACATGATTTCGCATCTAGGAGATTCTTGTGATAGTCAGGGAGAAAGTTTGGTATTTTTATACTTTCTTTCCATGTTTATTTTTATTATTTCTATGTTGTGTAACTAAGTCACTAACTAGGAAATCGATGTGAAGAATGTAAATTACTCATGTAAACAACTGTTATTTTTATTCTATTTTACGGTTTAGTTTTATTCATTGTGCTTATATTATTGTTTATTGCCTATTGTTGATGAAGATGACGTAATTAACTTTGGCTATGAATGGTATTTATTTGAGAAACCAAAGAATTATTTTATGTTGTTTCGTGCTAATTCTAGGTAAGATAGCTCTTGTGAATAATTAATATCTAATATATATGTTGATCGCTAAATTAGGTATTGCCTCTTAAGTTCATAGAGTTTAATGGGTTTCTAATATTATTCGCTCGGTCCAAGACCAGATGATAACAACAATAATATTAGTAATACTTGGTTAAGTCTTTGACCGAGAGGTAATTACCATAATTAAGATAAGAATGAACCCTTAACCTGAATAGACATCTTTTCATAAATAATTGGTTGCATGAGTGGTTGTGTTTGGGTCATTGATGACCTAGTTGTTCCTTCCATTGTTTCGCAAATCCAATATTGTCTCTGTTAATTTAGTTTTAGATTCCTTTTAGATTATTTCAATAATTTCAATCGTTACTTTTCTGTCTTAATTAAACTAGAATTATTTTCGTAGTTAAATTGTCAATTTATGTGGAATTGATTCTTGTACTTGCCGAAACTATACTAACATATTGATTCGTGCACTTGCGATGTATAAATTTGGTACATCACTTATCATATCCTTTTTGATTTGGATGTTATGTTCTTATTATTGAGTTTGTTTATATTATGGTTTTATTATGATATTCAATAAAGTTAATTTCTTTTGACACTTCTTAGAAAATTGGTCAAATATATTGAGAGTTCATTTATATTTTTCTTTTTTACTATTATTTTTCTTTTTGTTTTAAAATTTGATGTTGAAAATTAAATTGAGTTTGGTTTTGTTTGAGTTGTATTTTTGCAGTTTTGCCATGTTGAGTTGTTTCTTTCTTTAATTATAGCTGGTTTGTTTTCTAGTTTCTTGTTTTCATGTTTGATCTTTCCAGTTTATTAATCAATTTATGTTCGAGTTTGAGATTGAATGTGTTTTTTTCCAGGTATTAATTGTGTTTAAAACTACTTCAAAAGAATAAGCACATGTTTGATTTGAATGTGTTGGCATCATTTATGTGAACAGCAAATCATTTACTTTGATTTATGTAATTGTATTAATTATTGTGATGCATAGCTGCTGCCAGTTTTATTTTATTTTTATTACCCATTTTACTTTGTTAATTTGTCATGTATTAGTCTTAATGATGGGGCATTTTGATGTCTTTGTGTAAATCTTTTATTTGTGGAGAAAACATATGCAAAAGGGTATTGTTTGTGGTTTAAAAGTTCCACCAGATTTGGAACTTTGTAAGATATTTTCCACCATGAATAGGTGTTCATGATCTTTTACTGTGAACCCTTTATTTAATTATCTGCTTTGAATTGAAAATCTTTAACAAGAAATGTTGATTAAGAATATGCTGAAACGTTAAAAGGGATCAACAAGATATTCAAGCATTGAGTAGGAGTGATGTTGACAATTTGAAATATACAAGCAACATCCAACAAACTATTAGATTGAGGGCTATTAGTAGTACCAAAAATATAACCAACATGCAATTTTTTTTTAAAAAGGTGCTACTGTAGATGTTGGAATCTACAAATGGGATTCGAGAATCGCGGATAGGATGATTGTAGGGCAATAACCTATAAAAAGAGAGAACGAAGTCGATCTCTTTGGGACACTGGAATGGTGCCAACCAAATAGACTTCGATGCTCAAGTTAGATGATGAAGTCGAGCAAAAATAAAGCAATGAGTAGGGTATAACCTGATAACGTATAGGGTCGAGCGTAACTAAGAGGTCGAGTGTATAGTGGTAATACTTGCTGGTCAAGTTGAGAACTTGAACCTGGCTTTGACTACGTCGAGTGGAGGCTAGGAAACACCATTGTCGAGTGGTAGCTAGATTACTTGAGAGCAAAGTGACAAATTTTTAGTATGAAACATCTGACCCTCATTTATGAAGCCTTAGGACTATATTTATAGGGTGAAGGCAGTGGCCGTTAAAGCCGGTTGAGACAATCGTGCTCCGATAAACTAGGAATCCCTATTATCTCGGAGCTGTTGGGATAAGATAGAGCCCTGTTTGACTGGGTCAATGACTTGACTGGTAAGTCCCTTGACTTAGTTACTATTGACTTAGTCGAACGTAGAGCGGTAATGGACCTTGGTCGTCGCTTGGGTCTGTTTGGGCAGTGTCTTATTCGTTTTTGGGCCAGTCTTCGGGTCTTAGCCTTTTAGGCTATTTTTTTACCACTACAGTTTGCCCCCTATTCTCTTAGTTTTTTTTTAAAACTCAGAGAGTAGTATGAGAGCTCAGATATGATGCACTCGATCAGTAATGTCGAGTGTAATACTATATCACACGAGGTGATGTGAGAGATCAAAATGCTTCGATCGCAATCTATCACATTGGGTGATGTTTAATCACACAAGATAATGTGAGAGATCAACATGTGTCGATCGTTAATTATCTCACAAGGTGACATTAGAGAGATCGACATGTATCGATCATAATCTATCACACTGAGTGATATTTTATCACACGAGGTGATGTGAGAGATCGACATGCGTTGATCATAATCTATCACATTGGATGATGTTTAATCACACGAGGTGATGTGAGAGATTGACGTGTGTCGATTGTAACAAGGTGACATTAGAGAGATCGACATGTGTCGATCGTAATCTATCGTACTGGGTGATGTTTTTAATCATACAAGGTGATGTCAGAGAGATCGACATACGTCGATCATGGCCTTAAAGTTTTGTATGCCCGAGGTAATAAATTAGGGCTGACGTGTAGTATTAAATGAGGCGGCGTTTCAAGTTTCAAGTGAAAGTGGACGTTTGAAGTGTTAAGGAGTCTTTTCGTTTTCTTTCCCCGAGATGTGTGCTGACCAATAGTTATGAGCCACATTTCAATCATGTTGATGGTCATTAGAGTCCTTTATAAGACTTCTGTTGACTTCTTCTCTCTCCATTTTTCATTTTCTCGTAAAGGACTTTTAATCTTTAATAGAGCAAGGATGCTTTTCAAAGTAAAACGACCTTCATTTCAGACGAATTTTGCAGGATTCTGGTGTGTTTTTTGTCTATTTTTTGTCAAAATCTTTAAGGTATAGTCCTCTTAATACTCTCTTTCTTGATTTGTTTGAGCAATTGTGGTTCTTTCTTGCTTTTGTTTTGGAAAAATGCAATCTTTTGAAGCTTTTCCCTCGCTTTGTTCTTGGCTTTATTTTTCGAATATAGTAGAAAATTGCTTCTTAGATCTTACTAGGATGATTTTATAGGATAAAAATTTGTTTGTGTTCCATTACTAGGGCGTAGAAAACGAGGTCGAGCTTAAATTGAATAGTGTCAACCATAGATTCATAGTTTAGTCTATGTCGAACGCTTGCTAAGTAGACAGTTTTTTAGGCATGTGGACTCAATCGCTCTGATACTAAGGTTTTTCTTTTACTCGACAGTGTTAGGAGTCTTGTCGAGCGTAGATGAGGACTTATTGATGAGGAAGATCGAGGGCTAAATGGGATTAACATTGTTGAGCAGAGATTCGATGGATAGTGAGCCACGCCTATTGTCGATTGTCACGAGGACGGGATTTATAGAACAGAGGGCCCCCAAAGATCAACCTAAGGTCTAAGGCTTGGAGACCGATGTGACTAGGGTCTTAGATGAGTTCAGAACAAACCGACTATGTGGTCGAAGCTGTTCCATTGACATCGAAGCCTCTTGATTAGTTGGTAGTCAACCCGGCCTCGACGCTTACTGAATCTGATCTTCTAAGGATCTGGTTTCAGTGTGGGATATCGGAGTCTGTCGAACTTAGACTGCCGATGTCGTTCGAATGACCAGACTGAGATATTACAAGCTAGACCAGTTTTTATGAGCTGCCTTTTCTACAAAGCCTGAGCTTCTCGATGTCGTTCTTAAGTAGTCAGTTGCTCTGTTTCTTTGACGCTTCGGGTCATTTGATGCCGAACGGATGAAGGTTCTTATTGTCGATTAAAGTCTTCCACGAGAACAAAGGTCTTCTTTTCACGCTTGGAAATTTGTTCTACTCCTACTACGTAAATGAGCATAAGAATGAGCGTGGTCAATACGTACTCTCGGCTCTACCTCATTGTCCTCACCTTATCACCGATCTCATAACAAACGAATACGGGTGGAAGGATAGGTACTTTTTGGCGAGAGGTCAAGTGGTAACTGGGTCGTTCGATGATAGGAAGTGTATACGCTCAACGTGAAACATCCCGGATGGGACTTCATATCGATTTCGTTTATTCTAGTTAAGTGATTTGGTTTTACTAACTAGCTTCAGTTTGCTTTTTTTAGAGTTTGTGAATCAATCCTATATTGTAGAGGGATGGTGTAGTAAGGAGCGCACAAAGCTGATCCATTCAGTCAACCTGGCCGAGCACGGTTGGAAAACGTTGCTGAGTGAAGAGAGCTTGAGACCAAGCCGTTTGTGGTCTCGTGTGGGACTTAACGCCGAAGGTGCTCCTTTCCCTAGGTTTAAGGATTTGATTGCTTGGGTTAAACAAGGCTTTGAGCTATTTTGTAGAACCCAGTTTCTTATTCCCATTTCTGAGGTCGAGCGAAAATTCGCTTCAAATTTGATGTCAAACTTGAAGGTCACCATCCCCACTGCTGAAGAAGTTTTGAAGAAGGGACGAGAGATAGTTGCGGCTTCAGCTCAAAAGAGGAAGCAGCCGAGTGTAGCAAACATATTTACTTCTCCGCAAGCGTTGATTTATCCTCAGTCGACCTCAAGCCCAACTCCTGAATTGGCCACCTCCAAGCATGCCAAGAAGAAAAAGAAGGTGGTGGAAATCAGTGATTAAGATTTTAATGTCACCATCTCCTTCCCCGCTGGGACTTTTACCATCGAGGACTAGAAGCAATTGATCGACGATTTTGATCAGTTTTTTTTCCCTAAAGATGCCAATAAATTGAGGGAGATTGGAGTCTTGAAGTCGATCGACTGGGGACTTTCCAATGTTTTCCACGAAAGTATTTGTTTATTCTAAAGTTCAGACCTTTATTTTGCTCGACTAATTGTTTCTTGTTTAATGTACAGGCTCTTGAAGCTCAAATCCATCTCAAAAGGGAATTTACGTCGACCACTCAATGAATGTGTTGGGATTTATACCCTAAAGCTTGTAATTGTAAATGGTTAAAGACTTAATAAGAATTATTCATATTGTCATTCAAGTTTATAAATATTTTATATTCAGTAATACATTCGTATTGTGCAAGAACATCTTAGATTACAAGATATAATCTCAAAATGAGTATATGATGGTCATATACAGAGAGGATTCATTTTGAGACGTGCAATCTAAAAAGTCTGTAGAGAGCGAACAAAACTAGGTACTTTGTTTGTGATTGATCTACTGTTGCGGTCTATTCTGTAAAGTACGGTGGTCTTATCCTAGACCACTCATGTAGTTGACATGAGAATGGAGGCACCTTATATGATGAGATCATATATGACTGGGCCACGATTTATATGAATCTCTCATCAAGATCCGTTAGTAGATGAGATTCATATATAATCGATAAACGATGGCTATTTATAGGTGATCTTAATCCTGGATGTCTTATCGGCTCCTTCAGGTTGGATCGTGGCTTTTGATTTACCATGAGTGAGGTTGATGTGAATCTCGACCAATACCTCTGTATCTTGGAGTTGCGGTTTGGCTTGTAGCTGGGAAGGTTTGAACACAATAGTGGAATCCACTCCTTTTTGATTGAAGTAGATGAGTAGTTCCCTTAAGGGTTGATTCGGGGCTTGAACGATTATGAGCGATCTCCTTCTTCAGTGAGGAAGACAGGATTTAATTGTTCATTAGAGAATCAATGATACTTAAAGGAAAAGATATTTCTAGAGGGGTATAACGGACTTTATGACCCAATTCTAGCTATAAACTATTTGTGGAGGATCACACTATATGCAATTAGCTATATCTATGGACACTGAGATTTTATATTGTATAAACACATCTACAATTCTAAGAGTGCATCCTCGGGTTTTTAGTGGAATAATTCCGAGATTAATAATCGTGAAATATTAATTAAAGAGTTTTAATTAATATTACTATGTATTATTGGAGCTCAAAACTGTGGGTTCATTAGGTCCCCTTACTAGCCCTTATGGTTGTTGGTAATAAGGGTCACGGTAGATTATTAATAGTATTACAAAAGTAATGCGATTTAATAAAAGAGAATAATTAAATAATATGATTATTTAATTAATTTAATATTTAATAAAATAATATAAATTAATAATTATTAATTATTAATTCTATTTATTAAATATGAGGTCATATGATTAAATAATGACTAGGACAAAAGAATTAAAATAATTAGATTATTTTAATAGTCCTAAAAGTTAAAGTCTTTAGGAGACCAAAAATAAAAAGGATTAGGAATCCTATTTTGATTTGGTCAAACTAAAACCCTAAAGGATTACTATATAAGTGTTATATAGTTAGAAAAAATTAACCTAACACACAAGTGAAAAAGAAAGGGAATTCGGCCACCAAAGAGAAAAGAAAAGAGGAAAAAAAAAAATTTTTTTTACTCTCCCCTCTTTTGCAGGATTCGGCTGGCGTTCTTTTCACGTGACCTCCATCTCTTGCCATGACGTGCCCATACACACGTTGTCAGACCGCGGGTCATAGCTCGAAAGATCTGGTGGTAGATCGAGGAATCTGAAAAAAGAAAATCAAGAAAAAGGTATGTAGTTTCTAAAGCCTTTTTCTGCGTATATATAGGAACTCGTTCCTGATTGAAAAAAGATTTTCAATATAACAAAAATTTTTGAAACCCAATTCCGCATGTTATACAATAATCAAAATTTTTTTTAAAACTCCCTTCAAAATGAGGGAGTTCAAAGAGTCGAACAACGCTCTCAGGAAAAAGAACGACTGTTTGAAGCATGCTGAACTTAAAAAGAAAAAGGTCGAGCATGACAGTCAAGCGAAGATGGAGGAGTTGGAGAAGAAGGTGGCCGAGTTGCTGGTGAATGAAGATCGACTCCGGATAGAGCATAAGGCTGAATTGGACACCTGGTCGAGCGGATGAGTGCCCTGATAGAGAAGATCGAAACTATAGCCAGTGATGCGGTCATCAAGACCAAGGCAGAGCTAATGAAAGAATACATGGAAGGAAAGGTCGATCAGTGGCGGCCAGAGGAAGCGATTGCTGTGCAGAAGGAGCTCAAGGCATTGGCTGCTACAAAGGAAGCGGATGGCAAAGCCCCAGTCGAATATGGTGCTTTGGTACCGTCGCCTATTGAGGACACGACTATTGACCAGGTGGAGACAGATCGAAACGGTCATCAGTAAGGGAATAACCAATAAGAATCAGTTTATTAATTTGATCGAGTGCCATTGTATCAAACGTGGCCATTGTGCCTCTTTGAGTTTTTGGGCCGAGAATTTTCTTTTCAAACTAGGTTTATATCCTCCTTTTGTTTTTAAAATTTTTGGGCTGAGAATTTCCTTGTATAACTGATATTTGTTCTTTTATTTCAACTTTCATTAATATACTTCTTGTAGAACGTAACTTGTTGAGCAAATTGTGATTTTCATTCGCTTAAGTATTTTGAATGCCAAAAATCAAAATTGGTCAATCAAAATAAATCGTTGATATTTTAAACAAGTTAAAATTTTGAACCAAGTAATTGTTGTCAATCGAAATAAATGTCGACCACTATCAAATAGCAATTTTGGAGACTTGATGAAATATAAGTAATGCAATTTGTCGAACGCAAATATTTGAACTTGGTATGATTGATGCTACCATAGATGTACGTCAGGCATGATTGATAACTTCACGTTGTACAAATTTGACAAACTCAAGTGTAGAGCTAATTATATAAGTTCTTATGTCGAATATAATGCTCTTCTGTCGAGCGAATATATAACATGTTATCGAGTTTGTTTCAATTGAGTCATTATGGTCGACTTGTCGAGTTGAATTGATGTACAGTTGGGTTGTTGCCCCCAGTTTTCAAGTCTATGAATTGGATTTGGAGACTGTTGTCGAGTTGTGATGTCCTTTGATGTGCTAGTATGTAGAGCAAATATTTGACTGTAGAACGTATGATGGTCGAGCCCACGTAGCTTGCCTTAAGTGCAAGGTTGTTATAGAGGCTCCGACCTACCGATTGAAGTTAGATCTGCCATTGGCTACTGTGGCCAACGGCCCTTCGATGCTCAAGTCAGTAAAATTATTTCAAAATAATAAATGAAAAAAAGTTGAGTTTAGAAATTGTACTGTTTTAGATGCATTGCATTCCAGTTGTTGTTGATTTCTCGGTTGTCGATGTCGCGCAGTTGTACGCCCCTTATCCGACCACTTTCCTGATCTGCTAGAATCCTTCCCATGTCAGGTCGAGTTTGCCTTCCCCTTGTTCTTTGGTGTTTTGGAACACTCGACATAAGACCTAATCTCCTTCCTTGAACACTCAGATGCGTACATTTTTGTTGTAATGTCGACCGACTATCTGTTGATAGCTGCCTATTCTGATGGATACTTGGTCTTGGCATTCGTCGAGCATCTTGAGCTCGCATGAGACTGCTTATAAATTTGAAGCCTCTGTAGCGTATTCATACCTGGCGATGTGAAGCTTGACTTCTACTGGTAGGACGGCTTCTGCTCCATATATGAGGGAGAATAGAGTTTGTCCAATCGACACTCGAGGAGTGATTCTGTACGACCAGAGGAATTTGGGAAGCATGTCCACCCAAAGTCCTTTTAATGCATCCAGCTTCTTCTTAAGTGTTCGAACAATCGTTTTGTTGGTTGATTCTACTTGTCCGTTCAACAGCGGATAATGTAGAGTCGAGAAGCTTAATTGTATCCCTTATTTTTCACAGAAGTCCTGGAAGTCGAAGGAAATGAATTGGGAGTCATTGTCGATGACTATTTCCTTTGGTATGCCGAACCTACAGATGATGTTCTCCCAGATGAAGTTCTTTACTTCGAAGTTTCGGATCCTCTGATAGGCCTCGGCTTCGACCCACTTGCTGAAGTAATATGTGAGAACGAGCATGTAGACTTTTCCTCCTACTGTGGTCGGTATTTTGCCAACGATATCCATTCTCCACTTCATAAAGGGCCATGGTGAGGTCATAAAGTTGAGTTGATCTGGAGGTTGGTGTGAAACTATGCGAATCTCTGGCACTTGTCATATTTCTTGATGTAATTTTTCGAGTCGGACCTCATTGTCGGCCAGTAATATCCTGCTGTAAGGGCTCGACTTGTGAGGCTTCTAGCTTCGGAATGATTTCCACTAGTCGCCCTCATGAATTTCCTTAAGCACAAGGCTTGCTTCTGTTGGATCGACACATCATAGATAGGGTCCGGAAAACTACGTTTTATAGAGTTTTCCTTCAACAACACTGAAATGAGCAGCTTTGGCTTTGAGTTTATAAGCTTCACTACGATCGACAGGAAGTGTGTCGTTGATGAGATAATCCAGTAATGGAGTCATCCAAGTTTTGTCAATGTCAATTGGAATGACTTCTTCTTTATTAGTCCAGACAACTGGCCATTGCAGATAAACTACTAGTATGGTCTTGGGCTCGACGATCTGTATGGCCGAGCCAAGATTCGCCAAGGCATCGTCGTGCGAGTTCTCTGATCTAGGTACCTATTCGAGTACGAAGTGTTGGAATGTCAAACGGAGTTGCGTAACTATAGCCAAGTAAGCTATCATCGTTGGATATTTTGCTTAGTATGATCCGTCGAGCTGTCGTGTTATCAGCTGGGAATCGGACTTCACTTTAATTCATTTGATATTCATGCTCTTGGCGAGCGTAAGACTGGCTATGAGTGCTTCGTACTTGGCTATTCATTGTTTTGAAGCCACACCTTATTGACTGCTCGATTATGTCATTCTCGGGTGATTGAAGGACTAAGCCTAGTTTGCTCCTTGTTAAATTATTTGACAAGTTGACTGATAGGGTCCATGTTGATGTCGAACTCTCGGTTAGAGCGAGTAATTCATCTTCAGCTTATGGAAGAGTGCTTGGAGTAAAGTTGGCGATAAAATCTGTTAAGACTTGGGACTTGATGGCAGTCTGAGGTCGATAGGATATGTCGTGCTCACTGAGTTCTACTGCCCACCTGGTTAGTCGACCAGAGAGCTTGATCGGAACATTTATGTTATATTTTTAACCCATTTTATCTTGTCAAATTAATTTGGTTAGTTTAATGTGTATGTAATGCTTGTACAGGTCTTTTGTGATTAATAGGGAAGAAGTGCCAAGTGGAAGTTTAGAGCTCAAAAGAGACGTTTTGGACCAGTGACTGGCACAACCTAGGTTTCGCGACCTAGGGTTGCCATACAGAGTCCCGAAGTAAAGAGCATTTTCGTCCAGAGAGTGTCGCGACCCAATTTTGCAACTAAGGTTCGCAGCAAGAGCATCATAACAAAGATACCCAGTTTTGGCAGAAAGCATCAACACCCATTTTTTTTTTTACAAAGGTCACGCTAGAGAATCACAAAGAAGGGCTCAAATTTGGGCAGTGCTTGTGGCGCCCTAGGTCTCGTGACCTAAGGTTGCAACAGCAATTCTGATGCCCTAATTCGTGCGGCTATAAAAGGGAAAGAATGAAAAAAAAATGAGTTCGTCCAACAGCAAAAAATCTTATTCCTAAGGCTAAGGATCCGTTCCAAACACTCTTCCGTCACCACTTTTTGTGTTCTTCTGATCAAAGACATAAGCTACACCATTAGTTTGTCATCTTCATTAATCTTTCATCGGAGAAGACAAAGCATTGAAGGAGACGGAGTTTCAGCAGAACCAAAGAAGAATTTCTCACTCTTAGTGCTTTGAGAATGGGTTGTATCTCATCTTTATCTTCTTCCTTTGTTTTGATTGTTATAATGTGTAACTAATTTCCTAGTTAGGGGGTCAATGGACTATGATTGAGTATTAGGATTTTGTAATGAATATCATATTCTTTTATATATTTCAAGAGCTTTAGTTCCTAGATAATTGATTCTATTAATTTATAATTCTTGTTGTTTGCATTATGAAAGTGTTTGCATGGATATTGAATTGCAATTAAAAGGAAATTCTAACTTATTTGAGAAATCATTAACTTAGAATTGTGTTTATCTTAATTCTAGAGAATAATGAGTAGATTGATTACGGCATGAAAGTGCTTAATTAACCTAGGAATTAGAACTAATAATGTGTTTCTAATTATTTTCACTCTAGGACCAATATGTGAATTTAATTAGAATTACAACATCAATGCATGACAAATATAATTTGATGTGCCATTGTAAGGGATAATTTAATTTTTTGAAATATTGTGCTCTAAATAGTCAATTGCAATACCCGTGCTCATAATTGGGACCACTTGACCACCTAACGTTTTCTCACTCTTGGTTAACTTCGCATTAAAATAATTATTTTTAGTTCTTTTGAGTTGAGTTTTCAAACCAACTTTTTTATTTCAATTTTTATTTAGTTAATAATCTTTAGTTTTAGTATTAGTTAACCACCACTTCCTTATGGATTTGACCCCATTCTTACGAGACTTTATTATTTCGACACATCCTACACTTGAGATTTTACTCACGTGTTGTAAGCGTGTTAGAGCTCGGGTTATGGAGGATGTTCTTTAATGAAAATGTCGTGAGCACTACAATAGGTTGGCATTGGAAATATGGTCGAAGCTTCCAAGCAGCTGAACTAAGTGCTAGAGCTAACTTCTCCATTTGATTGTACCACTTTTTAGCATCGAGCAGAAATTTGCTAGTGTATTATACTGGGAACTATTTTTGCTCGACTTTCCCGACCAGTACCGCACTAACAGTTGTTTTTGATACTGCCAAGTAGATGTAGAGCGTTTCTCCATTGGTTGGTTTAGACAACAATGGTAGGCTTGACAGATAAGTCTTTAGCTGTTGTAGAGCAGTTTCACATTTTTTTCGTCCACTCGAAGTTTTTATTCTTCCTTAGTGTGTCGAAGAAAGAGCGGCATCTCTCTGAGGATTTCAAGATGAAATGGTTGAGTGTGGCTACTCAACCAGTGAGTTTTTGTACTTTTTTCACTCATCGAGGGGAAAGGATCCCCATGATCGACTGGATCTAATCTGGATTGGCTTTGATGCCTCGATATGTGACCAGATAACTTAAGAAATTTCCTAACAACACTTTGAATGAACATTTGGAAGGGTTAAGCTTCATATGTATTTTAGGAGTATGTCGAATAACTATTGTAGGTATTCTAGATGTTGCTCGGCTTTGAGAGATTTGACGAGCATGTCATCGATATATACTTCCATTGTCGAGCCTAGCATTGCCCTGAATATCTTGTTGACGAGTCGCTAGTAAGTTGCCCCAGCATTTTTTAGTCAGAACGGCATTACTATGTAGTAGAAAATGCCATGCTCGGTGATGAAGGCGATCTTTTTTCTATCCTCTGGGCATCAAAATTTGATTGTACTTCGAGAAGCTGAGTAATTTGTGCTCTGTTGTAGCGTCTACCAACATGTCGATGTAAGGTAGAGGAAATGAGTCTTTAAGGCACGCCTTATTGAGATCCATGAAATCGATGCAGACCCTCCATTTTCCGTTCTTCTTTCTTACAACCACGACATTCGCCATCCAGTCGGGGAAGTGCACTTCTCTAACCGAGTCGATGTTGATCAATTTCTGTATTTCCTCATTGATAACTTTATTTCAATCGGAGGCAAATTTCCTTCTTTTCTGTCTGATTGGTTTGAAGTATGGGTCGACCTGAAGCTCGTGTACAATTATGTTTAGGTCGATTCCTGTCATATCGGCATGTGACCATGCAAAACAGTCGTGTTGTCGACTAAAAACTCGATCAGTCGAGCTCTAATTTCTTATTTGAGCAGTGATGCCACTTAGGCTTTATGCTCGAGGTAGTTTGGATGGATTTGAACTTCATCGAGCTCTTCGATCTTTGGACTATATTTTTCCAGCCCAGGCTCGACTATTTTAGTTGCTATAATGTCGACGACTTACTCTTCAACGTGTTGGTGTAGCACTCTCTTAAGACCCGCTATTCTCCTCGAATTTCTCGTACCCCCTACTTGGTTGGGAAGCGAAGCGCTTAGTGGTAAGTTGAAGGTATGGCTCTCGTATAATGTATCCACGGTTGGCTCATGATGATGTTGCAGGCTGAAGAGCAGTCAAGCACTATAAACTTAGTATTGAGATTGATGCCCTCTATGTAAAACGAGAGTGTGATCTCCCCAATGGTGTTCTTGTGCTCTTCACTAAATCCGACTAGTACGGTCGAGCATCACACTATGTTCAACTGATCTATATGCATTTCCTATAGAGCTTCAAGGAACAGCACATTGGTAGAGCTTCCATTGTCTACCAAGATGTGTTTTATCAGGCAGTTTGCCGCATACAATGAGATGACGAGTGCGTCATGATGTGGGTTGAGCAATTTTGTATGCTCATTATTTTTGAAGTTTATTTTCTAGACGAGCACAGGGTTGGTTGGTCTCTTGAGTTGGACTTCGAGGTTCCCTTTTTGTTGAGTGTGATGTTTAGCCACTGAATGGGAAACGCTGCTAATTTTTGATCCCCCCTTGATGACATTCATAATTCTATAGTGTCGAGGCGGTTTTGGGGGTAGAGTGTTATGCTTGCGCTAACGCTCATCTCGTCGAGCCAAAATATTCTTACCCTTGTTAATAAGGTATTCTTTCAGATGCCCCCTTCTCAAGAGTTCGATTACTTCGAACTTGAGGGCGATGCAGTCTTCTGTTCAATGCCCATGGTCTACATGAAAGTCGTACCATTTTTTCGAGTCCCTGTATTGCCCAAGTTTTTCATTACTGTGATAACTTTGCATAGTGTGCTGCTCAAGTTATATTCTTGGACTCTGTTCCTTGGTTTGTCCAGTTGTCGAGCTTGTATGTCGTTTGGAGATCGGTTGTCGTGCCACCTATCATTCCTGCGACCACCTGTTGGATACGATTCCAGTTTTCGTTCCGTTGATATGCACTTCACGTGACGGTTGCATCGATCGTCATTTTATTGTGTCTGGATGGGGTGTAATTGATGTCATCCTCTTCCCACTAAATTTAAGCCCATGCCTTGGTGATGACATCTTTCATTGTCTTACAGGGATATTTTGTTAGCTCTTTGTAGAGGTCGGAGTTGTGTAATATGCCTTTCCTAAAAGCGGAAATAGTCACGACCTAGTTGCATTGAGGGATCGACATTTTCTCTTTATTAAATCGACTGATAAAGTCACATCGCAGATTGCATTAACGTTGGCTGATAATGTAGAGGTCATCTGACTGCTTTTTCAGCTTGCGACTACTTGCAAACTGCTCGACAAAGGTGTCGTTGAGCTGAGCGAAGGAAGCTATCGAGTTGTTAGGTAGGTTAGTGTACCACTATAGAGTTGGTCCGACGAGGCTCGACCCAAATCCTTTACACAAGCATGTTTTGCATTGATCCCTAGGTATAGCAGCTATGAACATGTGCTGTCAGTATTTGGCAATATCGCGTCGACAAATGGTGAATCGACGAATGGCACTTTTCTTGATCGGGGCCAGCATTCCAAGAATGCGTAAAGTAAGGCCTCCATTGCTGCGAACCTGCCTATTATATCAAGGTCGGGTAAAGTAGAGGTTGAGTTTACCATACCTGTCAAGTGTAGCGTTGGTTGTATCTGCTATTAGTCAGCTACTACTGGGGCCAACTGCAGAATTGTCCCTGCATCTGCCGATTAAACCTGTGGTGGTCCCGATGGTGTTGGATATGCTTCTAGAGCTACGGTCAACGCCGGTGGTAGCTGTCTAACTAGGTCGATCGCAGCTGGTTCTAGGGCTTGGTCACCTTCAGGTATTGCTACGCTCAGATCGCTTGAGGTAGTCCTAAGCTCGAAGATTGGATGTTGAGCATTGGAAGTTAGTGCCGCCGGGGTCGTTTGTCCTGGAGCGAACGATGGGTTGGTGTTGACATCGTATCGGATGTGACCAAAACCTAGTGGATGAGTGGTAGATGTCGTTAACGATTTGACTTTGGTCTGCAATTCCTTGTTCTCAACACGCACAACCTTATTCTCTGCCTCTAAGGTTTGGAGTCGCTAGGAGTTCTCATTTATTTGAGCTACGAGCACTACAAGCTGAGCCTCGAGAGTTGCGTGGTATGATTCGTCTGCCGTACTGCTCGAACGTCGATCGAAAGTATGCTAGTTGATCTTGTTGGCCCCACGGTGGGCGCCAAATTGTAGATGCTTAAATGTACAGGTAGGATTCGGGAATCGCGGGTCAGATGATTGTAGGGCCAACAACCTGCAAAAAGAGAGAACATGGTCGATCTCTTTAAGACACCGGAATGATACCAACCAAATAGACTCTGACGCTCAAGTTAGATGATGAAGTCGAACTGAAATAAAGCAGTGAGTAGGGTATGACCTGATAACATATATGGTCGAGCGTAACTAAGAGGTCGAGCGTATAGTGGTTATACTTGCTGGTCAAGTTGAGAACTTAGACCTGGCTTCGACTATGTTGAGTGGAGATTGGGAAACACCATTGTCAAGTGGTAACTAGATTACTCGAGAGCAAAGTGACAGCTTTTTGGTATGAAACGTCTGACCCCTATTTATAAAGCCTTAGGTCTATATTTATAGGTTGAATGTAGTAACCGTTGAAGCTAGTCGAGAGGATCTTGCTCCGAGATACTAGGATCCCTATTATCTTGGAACTGTTAGGATAAGATAGAGCCCTGTTTGACTGGGTCAGTGACTTAACTAGTAAGTCCCTTGACTTAGTCACTGTTAACTTTGTCAAACGTATAGTGGTAATGGACCTTGGTCATCGCTTAGGCTTGTTTGTCTTATTCGTTTTTAGGCCAATCTTCGAGTCTTAGCTTTTTGGGCTATTGTTTTACCAATACTGTTCGCCCCCTAGTCTCTTAGTTTTTTCTAAAACTCAGCGAGTAGTATGAGAGCTAGGATATAATGCACGTGATCAATAATGTCGACCATAATATTATATCACACAAGGTGATGTATAAGAGGGGTTGGCATGTGTCAATCGAATACTATCACATAAGGTGATGGTAATTTATCACACAAGGTGATGTATAAGAGGGATCGACATGTATCGATCGTAATCTATCACACTAAGCGATGTTTAATCACACGAGGTGATATGAGAGAGATCGACATGTGTCGATAGTAATCTATCACACAAATGACGGTTAATCACACGACGTGATGTGAGAGATTGACATGCATCGATCGTAATCTATCACAGTGGATGATGTTTAATCAAACGAAGTGGTATGAGAGATTGACATGTGTTGATCGTAAATTATCACACAATGTGACATTAGAGAGATCAACATGTGTCGATCGTAATCTATCACACTAAGCGATGTTTAATCACACGAGTGATGTGAAAGATCGATATTCGTCGATCTTAATATATCACACTGGGTGATGTTTTATCACATGAGGTGATGTGAGAGATCGGCATGCATCGATATTAATCTATCACACTGGATGATTTTTAATCACACGAGGTGATGTGAGAGATCGACATGTTTTGATCGTAACAATGTGACATTAGAGAGATCAACATGTGTCGATCGTAATTTATCACACTGGGTGATGTTTTTAATCACACAATGTGATGTTTAGAGAGATCGACATCCATAGATTGTGGCCTTAACATTTCGTTTGCCCGAGGTAATAAATTAGAGCTGACATGTAGTATTAAATGAGGCAGCATTTCAAGTTTTGAGTGAAAGTGGACGTTTGAAGTGTTCAGGAGTCTTTTCATTTTGTTTCCCCGAGATGCGTCTAGACCAGTGATTATGAGCTACGTGTCAATCATGCTGATGGTCATTAGATTCCTTTATAAGACTTCTGTTGACTTCTTCTCTCTCCACTTTTCATTTTCTCTTAAGGGTCTTTAATCTTTAATAGAGCAAGGATGCTTTTCATAGTAAAACAACCTTCATTTTAAGCGAATTTTGCAGGATTACGGTGTGTTTTTCATCGATTTCTTTCTGAAATCTTTAAGGTATGGTCCTCTTTATACTCACTTTCTTGATTTGTTTGAGCGATTGTGGTTCTTTCTTGCTTTTGGTTTGGAAAAATGCAATCTTTTAGAGTTTTTCCCTCGCTTTGTTCTTGGCTTTATTTTCCAAATATACTAGAAAATTGCTTCTTCTATCTTACCAGGATGATTTTCTAGGATAAAAATTTGTTTGTGTTCCCTTACTAAGGTGTAGAAAACGAGGTCGAGCTGAAATTGAATAATGTCGACCATAGCTTCATAGTTTAGTCTAGGTCGAATGCTTGCTAAGTAGACAGTTTTTTAGGCATGTGGACTCAATCTTCCTAATACTAAGGTTTCTCTTTTGCTCGGCAATGTTAGGAGTCATGTCGAGCGTAGATGAGGACTCGTTTATGACGGAGATTGGGGACTACATGGGATCAACATCGTCAAACGGAGAGTCGACGGATAGTAAGCCACGCCCATTGTCGATTGTGACGACAGCAGGATTTATAGAATAAAGGGCCCCCAATGATCAACCTGAGGTCTGGGGCTTCGTGACCAGTGTGACTAGGGTCTTAGATGAGGTCAGGACAACCGACCAAGTGGTCGACGCTGTTCCATCGACGTAGAAGCCTCTCTATTACTTGGCGGTCAACCCGGCCTCGAAGCTCACTGAATCTGATCTCTTAAGGATCAGGTTCTAGTGTGGGATATCGGAGTCTGTCGAACATAGACTGTCGATATCGTTAGAACGACCAGACTAGCATATTCCAGCTGACCTGTTTTTATAAGCTGCCTTTTCAACAAGACCTGAGGTTCCCGATGCCGTTCTTGAGTCGTCAGCTGCTCTGTTTCTTTAACCTGCTCCGGGTAAATTGATGCCGAACGGATGGAGGCTCTTATTTTCAATCAAAGTCTTCCACGTGAAGAAAGGTCTCCCTTTCACGCTTGGAAATTTGTTCTACTCCTACTACGTGAAGGAGCACAAGAATGAGCGTGGTTGATAAGTGCTCTCAACTCGACCTCACCGTCCTCACCTTATCATAGATCTCAAAACAAGCAATTGCGGGTGGAAGGATAGTTACTTTTTGGCAAGAGGTCAATTGGTGACTGGACCGTTCGATGATGGGACGTGTATACGCTCGACGTGGAAGATCTCGGGTGGGACTTCGTATCGATTTTTTTTATTCTAGTCGAGTGATTTGGTTTTAACTAGTATTAGTTTGCTTTTTGCAGAGTTTGTGATCAATCACAAAGTGTAAAGGGACAGTGTAATGAGGAGCGCACGAAACTGATCCATTCAATCGACCTGGCCGAACGCAATTGGAAAAAGTTGCTAAATCAGTAAACAAGTCTTATGTAAGATATTGGACATATCTCATAATTATTTGTTTTTAATACTTTGTGAAGTTTCAAAACTTAATTAATTTTAGTCCTAAAAGGCTCCCAACATTGGTGTTAATTATAATTGCTTATGCACTAAATAATATGTATATGTAATTTATTCATTAATAATTGACTTAATTTTTGCAGCTATATATTTTTTTTTTTTTGGACTTCTGTTATTTTAGATATATAAATTTAATATATCTATTTATATTTTTTATAGAACCGAATGGATGAACTCATTACAAACTAACTCAATGCATGTACAAATGAAATTCTTAGTCAAGTTATGGGTAAAGTTATTGGTCCAAAAATGCTCATATATCTACTCTAACTTATGGTCTTGAGATCAGTCGATCAAAAGAAAAAAGGGAAAAAAAATATTTTTATAATGAGACATAAAAGATGTTGGAGGATGAGAGAGGCAGCAACAGAAAAAATAAACATCTTGAGATTAAAATGAACAGGTTGAGATCTTAACTTAAAAAGATGGAGGAATTCAAATCTCAATTTGACTCATTTTTGGTGATGTTTCAAAAACAATTTCCAGATTCATCTGAATCTATGTTTCATTAGTTGATTTTGTAGTTTTACTTAGGTTATAACATTTTTTTTAATTTCATCACTTGATTAGATTGATGACTCTATATCAATTTTTATTATTATATTTCTTATATTAATTTTGAAATATTATATATTATATGCCTTTTTGTATGTTTTTTGTTTTATAGATTTATCAATTCAATCGTAAAAATTTAAAATTTTGACAATTTAATATAATATTAGCATTACTGATGAATATAACAATAATGATTATCTCACTATCAAAGTCGAGACTAAAAAAGTCTCAAAATTAATGTCACTAAGTATGCGTACAGTGATACAATTTTGAAATGATCACTAAGTTTATGTACAGTGACACAATTTCATATTGTTAACTATCACTAAGCTTCTGTAAAGTGACATAATTAAGGTGATTTATTATCACTAGATTTGTGAATAATGATACAAGTTTTAAACAATTAATTGTCAATAAGTTTACATATAGTGACACAAATTTTATACGATTAACTGTTACAAAGATTGTATATAGTGACACAAACTGTATTTGATTAACTGTCACTAAATTTGTATATAGTTACTCACTTTTTATATGATTAACTGTGACTAAGTTTGTATATAGTGACACAATTTTCTGATGATTTAGTGTCGATACGTTTGTGTACAGTGACAAATTTTCTAATGATTAATAATTACTATGTTTGTATATAGTGACGTAATATATAAACAATAAATGGTCACAAATATGACTATAATGACAAATTTTTAAATAGCTAACTGTCACTAAATTTGATCATAGCCAAACATTAAAGGTTCCTAATAATGTGTCACCAAGAGTCATAGTTTATGACTCATATAAAATACAGTCACTAACTATAGTTACGAGATGGCTTTAACCGTAAATAATACTTTTAGTGACAGAGGTATCAATAACACTTTTGTAGTGACACTATTTCTGTTACAATATTGATATTGTGACAAATCATTCTTTTATAGTGGCAAATTATTTTAATCTTTATAAATATAATTTATTGTAGTGCTAACTCATGATGTGGTAATTGATGAGTGGATAACTTATGTCAAGTGAATTAAATCATCATTAATATGTATCCACTTACAAATTGCCACATCACGAGTTATGATAAGTTGGGATCAAAGGCGAACGTAAAAGGGAACCATACTATGTGGTGTGAAATGAATCGGGATGGACATAATAACCGAACCCGACATAACCCGAACAGAACCAACCCAAAATTGAACGCTTGGTTCGGTACATTATTTAAGGAACTAAAAAAATCCAACAATAAAGGGTCGTTTGGTTTTTCCACTTAATACTTAAAGGGTCTGAACTTGACCCATTAAGTTATTTTTTTTTAAGAAGCAGAAAAATTAAAAATACTAAAAACCAATTTAAAGAAAAAGTAAAAAACTTCAACTTTTCATTCAATTCCAAATCACTGTACGATATTTAAAATATTTTCTTTCAAAAGTATCCCGCTAAAAATAAAATAATATATTTTCATTTTTTTGTAATTATACACAATACAAACTTTTTTTCTTTTAACCTATTATTTATGATAAATGACTTTAAAAAAATAAAAATTGCTCATATTATGTAGAATTCATATTATCACTTTCAACATCATTATTGAATTTTTAATATTTTATTTCATTTTTTTGTAAGACAAAATAAAAACTACTTTTGTAACACCCCCTGACCCGACCCGCCTGAATCGACTCAAAGAGCGCTACCCGAATTTCAAACTTTTCTAAACGTTATTTATAAATTGAAATCTTTGTAAACCAATTCACTTGTATTTTAAAATCCTTTACAGTGAGCCCATCAAAACTATTTGAAAAATTTTAACGGAGTTTCCTCTATTTTTCTGATTTTCCAAAACTCTTGTTTTCAACAAAAACTCAAATAATATAATATTCAACACTTCAAATTCATTGATCAATCATATGCGCACCCTGCCATATAGTGCGACTTCCCAAACATTTTCAAATGAAACAATACATAATTTATATTTATAAAACTTTGAAAAACATAAACAAAACTCATATATATTGCAATTTTACAAACTTCTGTATATACATGCTTAACTGAATAATATACAAACAAAGTTTAAATATATCTACCCAAAAGTATTGTGACTCTGAACCTCGTCTGCAGCTACTTCCTCTTTAGTCTTTTTCTCCGCTGGTATCTCTATTACCTACGCGTGATAAACTCAACGCGCTAAGCAATAATGCTTAGTGGGTGTACACTCAAATATTTTCAAATGTAACATAAATTCATAGAACTAAAATTTTCAGAAATACTTAATATCATACGGAATTAAATAAAACATAATCTGACAAATATGGAATTAAACTGAGATTATAATAATTAAAACATTTTCAAAAGTTTCTGGAATGAAATCTCAATAAAAGTTCATTGCATTCATTTCATAGTTTTCAGTAACTATGTTTCTCATTTATTAACTGGGCCTCTGATACATATAACAGGGTTTTACAGGACTGGATTACGGGTTTATACAGTCGGGTTTCCCATCTCAAAATGAAATGGTATCCTTATATTCACAGTCAGTTTCCCATTTCAAAATGAAATGATATCCGTATTTTTACAGTAGGTTTCCCATTTCAAAATGAAATGGTATTCGTAGATTTACAGTTGGTTTCCCATCTCAAAATGAAATGGTATTCGTATATCATCATAATCATCAGGTATTTCGTTGCAGTACTGCTAAGTGTACCCAATTGACATGTCAACCTCCTATATTCATATTTCCCTATACATATATCAGGGTCATTATTCAGGTAATACTTTTTATATCAAATCAGTTCGTTTCTTTCAAGAATCCACAATTATAAATTCAATCAAAATCAACAAATATAATACTAAACAATATTCGTAAATCAGTTTTGAAAACATACAATATCATAGAAATTCAATAATACCAAAATATTCCACAATTAATTCAAACAATATCTAAAAATGAAATACGATTATACGAAATTCGTAAATATATTTCTAAACTCTTTGAGTCAAAACACATCACTAAAATCATAACGATTTCAGAAATAAGTGCACACCAACCTAGATACTATTTTTCCGACAGTTGCTTTTCTAAATTTTCTTTTTCTCCTTCTTTTTTCTTTTCTCTTTCTCCCTCCTCTTTTCCTTCTCCTTCTTCTTCTTCCTTTCTTCTCTTCTTCTCTTCTTCTTCTTCTTCTTCTCTTCTTCTTTCTCTTCTTCTTTTTCTTTTTCTCTCTTTCTTTCTCCCGGTCTCTCTCTCTATTTTCTGTTTTCTTTTGCTTCTTCGTGAAACTTCCCACCGCCATCTTATTTTTTTTATAAAATTTTGGTTATCGCAACCGCGTCTCGCGACCTGTGGTCGTGCCATCTGGTCGCAGTGCTCACTGGAGTATTTTTACCGCATTCATCGTGATCAGCCATCGCGGTGTTTGGTCACAATGTTGATCGCGATGCTCACTGCCCAAAATTATCATTTTCACCGTGAGCTGCACACCGCGATCAGGTGATCGCGGTACTCACTGCCAGCTTTTTCCTTTTCCTTCATGCACTCTTTCTGGACCGCTCCAGCTGGTCCACTTATAGACCTAAAAATTAATCCAAATAAATACATTTCATCATTTTCACATAATTAACAACAATTATGGGTACTTTTCATAATTAATAAAAATTAAGGATGTTACAACTTTTATATAATTATTTATTATATATTAATCACATAATTATTTATCATAACTTAATCATGAATAAAATCTTTTTAATATTTACATAAAAATAGTTTAGGATTTCTTAAATTATTTATTTTTAGTTGTTTATATCATGTTAAATAAAAATAAATAATTAATAGTAATAAGAGTATAAATATCAAATTATTTGTTTTAAACATTTTTATTTTTTAAAAAATAAATAAGTTGACACTATATTCAGATGTGAGAAAAAAAAATATTTATTCAGCGTTTGATTTTCAATCATCATTCAATCTTCAATAAAATTTAAGATTGTTCAATTTTCGGACAAACTGCCACTTCTCTCTCTCTCTCTCTCTCTCTCTCTCTTCCAGTACTTCTCTCTACCTGTTCTCCCTCTCTTTCCTCCCTCTCTATTTCTTCTCTTCAACTCCTCTCTACCTCGCTTCTTAAGCATTAGACCATCTGATTACCATACCCTAATGTCAGTATCCCAACTTCAAAGGATCTACTTCTCTTGAACTCTCTCTCCCTTTCTTTCCTCGGCTACCATGGTGTAAGAGTAATACAAAGTTCACAAATCTTAAGTGTACTTTTTCCAGAGGTGGTGAAAAAGCATAATGCTGCTTGTATTTTGTTAAATTTATTCCAAACTAATGTTTTCAATTTTCAAATTCTAAGAAAGGTTTTTCTTTTTCTAGGAGATATAAACTAGGTAAAGTTTTTGTGCTCAGCACAATTAGGGATGGGTATTGGCAAATGGGAATGGATATGTGTTCTCCCGTTCTCATTCCCATTTTCTAACCTTTCTCCATTTCTACTCCTATCTACATTTGGGAAAAATGGGAATGAGGAAGTTTGGGGGGAGGTATCCCCATCTCCCAATTTTCTCGGTTTCCCGTTTCTCTCGTTTTACTTAAAAATAAAAGAATTTGATTTAAAATAAAAGCATTCAATTATAATGAAAATATATAATTCATCAATTCAAATAATATAATAAAATCATTCAAACAGCTATAAATAACTATTAGTAGAAATGACAGCGGTTCCAGTTCTGGGACCGTCGGTTTTCATTCTCCTGATTATGGTCCTTCTGGAGGAGAACCGAAACTTGAACCTAAGGGTACCGGTTCCGGTTCGATTTCGAAACTAGAGAGAAACTGCAGATTGCGGTTCCTCTTCCTATTCTAGGAACCGGCAGTTTTCCCAGAACCGGAACAGGCGTACCATTTTTTTTTTTTATTTAAGAATTTTTAAAATAATTTAAGAAAATAAAAATGTAAAAAAATTAAAAGTGGGTTGTAATAAAATAACGATAAAATTAAAATAAAATTATGATAATATCATAAAACTATAAAATTAAAAAGAAATTTAAATAAATAAATAAGAAATTAGGGCTTGCACTTAATTTTACCTCAATTAAGCTGTCTACGTATCCTCTAGGAGAAATCAAAGCCCATGTAGTTTTGTTACCTTTTATGTTCCAAGTGGGTTCAATTGTCGCTTATACCTTTGGTGGCCGTTGTATCGTCGTTGGTGTCGAAGAAGTCGTTGTTGTCGGACACTCTTTCCATTTCTTGCTGCCAGTATGACGCCTTTGTCCAATCGTCAACACAGACCTGGATCTGAATTGAGTCTGGACTCAGTAATGACCGTCTCTCGTCCAGAATGTTGCCACCTACACTAAAGTCCTGTTCGACTGTCACAGCCGAGACAGGGGTTCTAAAAATTTATTTGGCAATGATGGCCAAAATTGGAAAGTTAATTTGGTGATCCCTCCATCAGTGTAGAATGTTAAAGTCATCGCTGTCGACAAACTCAAATGAGGTGTTTAGGTGAACACCAACCTCTGAAACAAAGGTTGATATAGACAAACTCCCCGTTTTCTTTAATTTTTTGGACAACACACTTGATTCTAACTTCCTTGATGTGGAGGGAATACTAAATTGAGGATGCGAAGTACCGCTTCCGCTTGTATCCAGTTGCTGAATAACAATGTTCAGCGAGGGACCGTATACAGAACGGTATTCATCATACAAGGCATAAAATAAATTTCTAACATTATTAAAATAAAACATTAATATATATATATATATATATATATATATATATATCAGTTATACCTAAAAATTGATAATAAAGAGTATAATATTCACATAACATATCAAATTTACACCTAGGGTCAAAAATTGATGCAATTATATAAATCCTAGGAATCTCCCTATAATAAATTAACCATTTATTTTTCATTGCACTAACACATTCAATTAATTCTAGTTGTTGTGCACACTCATTAAGTGCACCTACAATATTAACAGTTTCTACAAAAAATAAATGTAAGGTTGGATAATATATATCAGATAAAGTATTTGTGCATCATTAAAAACTTTCAATAATATACAAATTTTAGTGCAAGTATCCCAATATTGAGTATACAAATTAACATTACTAATATTATATTGCATAAATCTAACTAATAATTCTTTATACTCATAGTTTTCACACAATAATTTGTATGTGGAGTTTCAACAAGTTGGAAACATCACGGAAAAACCTAATTGGATGCTTCTCGCAAGATTTGCATAACCTAATCCATTGTTTCATGGTGCTAAAATGTTTCCACAAAGTATAAAGAGCATCCTTAATTGGTGTAATAAATTATTGTAGTGTTTGCAAACCATTTTGTACACATATATTTAAATCATGGCAAACACATCTTTGATGGAAAAATCTACAGCCAAAATAGGGGTTACACAATTGAAATAATTACGGAACGGCGGCAGTAGTGTTTGCCGCGTTATCAAAATCAATTGCAAAAATTTTATTTTTAATAGAATATTCTTCAAAAATAATTTTCATCAATTTATATATATTATCACTAGTATGGAAGTCATCAAAAACTCTAAATGCAAGAATTATTTTTTGCAACTCCCATCCTTCAACAATATAATAGCAAGTGAGTCCTAAATATAAATGTTTTTGCCAACGATTACTCCAGATATTGGCACAAATAGACACACGACCCACATAATTTTTAAAATATTTAACTAATGATTTTTTTTTAATAAATTTCACACATAGTACATTTCAAAGTAGTCCTAGGTACCCCTACATATAGCGGGATTTAAGGCCTTATGACAATATTTGAGAAATCTAGGTTTTTCACCAAAACTAAAAGGTAGATGTTCGGTCACTTCCATTCTTGCTAACTCTTCCCTATTATTTTCATCACTATATCTAAATAATAGATGGATAGGAGATGTGTACTTGACAATTTGTTGTTGTCTGCGTGCTCGGTGTGCTTCGTCTGAATGACTGTTGTTGATGAGTTTCCAGTATGTCCTGTATCCTCTGGATTTGTTCTACTTAAATTCTTTGAAACAATAGTTGCAAGTCACCACCATCTTCATGTGAACTTTAAAAAGTTCAGATTTGTACTTGTTCAAATTCGGCAGCGGCATATATACAGTTTCGCTGGCTAGGTTTTGGAGGAATTGAGGAGAAGAACTTGGTTGAGAAAGTTGAGGAGTAAAATTAGGAGGAATTTGATTATCGAATATTTCTTCCTCAAATTCTCTTTGTTGTAGATAATCATCAAATTTTGTTTCATTGAAATATACATCACGGTGACTCTGCTCTTCTTGAGCCGATAAGGTATGGCGGGGTATTATCTAATCTATTTAAACATCTCATTTTAATATTCGTATCGTTCCACATAGCTGCAAAATTATGTGGGTATTTACCCACATGTATTACTTATATTTATATCCGCCCGCATATTCCGTAAATTATAAAAAAAAAATTAATAAGCAATTTGAACCTCATTGATTACATGAAACACAAATTTATGGAAATTTTGAGTAATATTAAAATAATCTTCCAAATTACAAAACAATAGCCAAAAAAAAAAAAGAAATCAAAAGTTCAACTACAAAAATAAAAATAAAATCCAAATAAACCATAAATTTCACCACAAACATCGTGAAAGAGAGATTTTAGTGAAAAAATAATTTTAGGTTAACTTTTTATATTGACACAAAATGTTAGCGCAATTTTATTTTAAAAATATTATTATTTTTAATTTTACAGATAATTGCACAACTTCCTATGAATTTAGACAATATTGTACTGAATAGTAAAGTTTGTCAAAACGACACCAACCTCCCGTGGATTGTGTTAACCACATTACCATGCTGCCCTCAGAAGCACATAACGAGCAAAGCAGGTGCTGTGTTGCGGTCTGTTTGGTATAATTTTTACTTTAAATTTTTACATTTTAGAAAATTCTTTCTGCAAAAATTATATATTTTTATTTTATTTGGAACAGTTTTTTTTTTTTTTAAAAGCTGACACCTGAAGGGTTAGAGGACTACCGAGATTAAATTATATAAGTACGGTCCAGACAACTACTCCGGATAACGGGAGGTGGGAAATAAATATTTACAAAGGTACACCACCAAAATTTGAACCTTAGTGGTTTAGAGGTTTTGAGGCCTCCAAACCACCAAAACAATTAGCTTGTGTGTTAGATGAAATATTCTTTTAATTATCTTAATGTGACAAGACTACGATGATGATAGAATAAATTGATGAAATGCCAATTGTATTCTGAATCAAATTAACTTTAACAATTTAAATATTACCATCTATGTCCTGTACCAATTGTACGATAGATTTTACTTTTATATTGTTGTTTATTTTCAACTATTAAAATTTCTTGCCTATATAAAGCCATCAAGTATGGTCATTTGGTATATTTTGTAATGGATATTTAAGCAAAATAAAATAAAACTGTTATCTAATTATTTTATTCATTGGCAGCAATAATTTGAACATATGCTTAATCAAGTAAAGAACAAAGTGTGCAAATGAGAAAGAAAAGCTGATTTGAGAATATCTGAATCGAAATTAAATTCGTCAAAATTATATTACTCGTTTTAGATACAAGACAAAGTAATGAAAATCAAAAGCCTGTTATGAAGCATGCTAAGATGAGTTTTTTAACTAAGTATTTTTGAAACGTGTAGTCCCTAAATGTATTACATACATTTATAGGTTCTCTTTCTAGTCAACTATTAGTTAAATTTAACGGTTTTAAGGCTATTTATGGACACCAAATCATGTCACATGTTCGTATGAATCAGAAAAAATAAAAATAAAAACTTTAATTAAATATTAAAAAATTAAACGTATATACATACATATATATATATATATATATATATATATATATATATATTGGAGGCCTCTTCTGGAGGAGGTAGCAACATCCCCCTAAAATGTCTCGGAGGAGACCGGCCTCCTCCCAGATCTACTGGAGAGGACCGCTCCTCCTCGTTAAAAATTTGAAGGATGAGACAGAGGATGTGACATCAGTTTTCTAGGAAGAGGCCTCCTTCCAATAAATCGACGGGAGGAGGCGTGCCTTTTCCCTAAAAAAATATGGAAGGGGCGCCCATTGAATTTCTTAGATGAGGTGTGGCCTCCCTATATCTATGGGAGGATGTCCCTAAATTGTGTTCACCATTTTGTTTTTTCTTTAAAGAAAAAAAATTAAAATTTTTAATAATTTTTAAAAATGTTATGAGTTAATTTTTTTAAGTTTTATAATTATAATTATAATTTTTAGGGCAAATTGCACTAACTTACACTAAGTTTTGGTGAAATTGTACAGTAACATATAACTATACTATAATTATACAAACATACCGTGCAGATCATTGACTAACTGTTGACCGGGGTTAATTTTAACTAAAAACGTGAAATGTCTATATTTTTACCTTTTAAAAACAATAAAAAAAATTAATTTTTTTATATTAAATAATTTAATAAAACTGATATTATCCATCAGATCTCATCAAGGATCAGATCTCATGGATCAGATGGAGTCCATCAGATTAGATGGATCTGATCGAACTCCATCAGATTAGATGGATCTGATCGAACTCCATCGATCTGATTAAGCACTCCTCCACGAGCGGAGGAGTCTACTCGTTGAGAACGCTCCTTAGTGGAGGAGTGATCTGGATCCAAATCACTCCCATCGTGGAGGAGCATCACGATGGAGCAGCTCCATTATGCCCCGTCAACGCTCCTCCACAATGGAGAAAATCCTCCACCGCCGGTGGAGTCAGCGGTGGAGATTTAAATATATTTTTTTAGTTTAATATTTTTAAATTTTTTATTACTAAAAATGATTTATCAAAAATAAAAGAGTTAATTGCATCGATCTCTCCTAAGGTTTTGTCAATTACAAGCGGAGTCAACTTTATCGTTTATTGACAAATACCTCCCTTATCCTTAGTAAAATTTGGTCAAATGTAACAGTTGACCATGGAAGGTTTTTGTTAAAAATCCAAAAGTTGACTAACGAGAGGGGAGATCTTTATTAATAAATCTAAAAGTTAATTAACGGGAGGGGAGGTCTTTGTTAATAAATCTAAAAGTTGACTCTATCTATAATTGAGTAAACTTTAGGGGAGGTAGACGTTATTTACTTAAAATAAAAATGTTAGTGTGTTATGTGGCATATTTTAATTGAGTTAGTGTGTTGTCGCCAATTCTAACTGGTTTAATTTTTTTCTTTTCTTTATTTTTTTCATAATCAAATGGAAAAAACAAAATTACCCTTCCACAGTTAGATGCTAACTGTGGCCGACAGAGGTAGTCAACTGTCCTCAAGTTATGTTTGTACAATTATAACATAGTTAAATGTTACGTTCAATTTCATCAAAACACAGGGTAAGTAGCACAATTTGCCTTAATTTAAAATAATATAAAGTATATATTTTAATTTATATTTTATTAAAATTATTCATATTTCATTTAAATAATTTTATTTTAATTATACGTAAAATATTTAAAATAGTTTTATTTATATATAAAAATTAATTTAATTTTTTTTTTGAAAAAATTAATTTAATTTAATATAATTTTTACTAAATTTATCACTTTTTGTTTGACTCCCAGCAAAGCTTTCTTTTACGCTCTTTATTTCTGTTTTTGCTCTCTTGCCATATATACAGACAGGAATTTCTATAACACCATGGTCTTCTTTTTGAAAGGGGTCTAGAAACACCAGTCACCCAACAAACAAATCATACCCAAAACTCACCAACAAAAATGGTAGCCGAAGAAAGCAGCGGCACTTCTTCTTCATCCTCCCCCATCAAAACGGTCGTCGTTTTGGTCCAAGAAAACCGCTCTTTCGATCACATGCTCGGCTGGTTCAAGTCCCTCAACCCGGAAATTGACGGCGTCACCGGATCAGAATCCAACCCTATTTCCACTTCCGATCCGAACTCTGAACGGCTTCTTCTTCAAAGACACCGCTGCCCATATTGACCCTGATCCCGGCCACTCCATTCAGGCCATTTACGAGCAAGTCTTCGGCAAAACATGGGACAACAACAACCCGGATCCGAATCCGGCGTCGGGTCCGACGATGGAGGGGTTTGTCCAGAACGCGGAGAGTATACAGGCAGGTATGGGTGAGATAGTGATGAAGGGGTTCAAACCGGAGTCGGTGCCGGTTTTTAAAGAGCTGGTGAGGGAGTTCGCGGTGTGTGACAGGTGGTTCTCGTCGTTACCGAGTTCGACTCAGTCGAACAGGTTGTATTTGCACTCAGCGACGTCTCATGGAGCCACAAGTAACGATAACAAGATGCTACTTCAAGGGTACCCTCAGAAGACTGTTTTTGAGTCTTTGGAAGAAAACCAAAATACCTTCGGGATTTACTATCAGTCTTTTCCGGCAACCTTTTTCTACAGGTAAGAAATATCTTAAAAAACATATTTGATAAGGGTTGAATTAGAATAGAACTGAAAGTTTGTAAGTTGAAAAATATGATTGATTTTTTTAATAAAAAAAATAACTTAAATTAATAGAAACTCGAATTTATTTTTTAATAATTAAATTTAACATTATAAAAATTTAATATAAATTTTAATAAAATTTAATATTAAATATATTTAATAAATTTAAGGTGATTTAATGTTATTTATTATTTAAAATTAATTAGGTGTTTACGTGTATCTTCTTAAATGCTGTCACTTCCTATATTTTTTCCAGCACAGGTCAGTGATTTTGTCTCTTAAAGGTGATTAACATTAGAAAGTTGACACCTCTTTTGGCGCACATATATATATATATATATATTAATGAAAAACGTAATTGGAGTCGTTGTTGATTATATATATATATATATATATATCAAGCTTCAAGATATAATATTAAAAGTGTGAATTAATAAGTAAGTTTGCACATGCACACTCTTAGTAATAATATTTCAATCAGACCTAATGCCCGCAATTAGCGGTATATATATAATAAACTAGTCTGTTGTTTTTGAGCTGGCTTGCATCTGCTTTTCTTATTTGAATACTCAATTATGCATCAATCGCATTCTTTCTTTTATCAAATGTTGGTCATATTTAATTACAACATAATTTACAAAACTCCATAGTCTTAGTGATTGGAGGAAACATTAAACTCTTTTAAGCCACTAAGATTAAATACCTTCATAGTATATATATATATATATATATTATTCTTATAATTATTCATAAAAATACAATTGTATGGATAAATCTCTTCCCGTATTGGGAGTAAACGGCTTTTGAAATGAAAGTAGATGCCCAAGCTGTACTGGTATGATTTAATCTGTCTCGCAAGGTGTCACATTTAAAAAAAAAAAAAGAAGTGTATGCCATCTTTCACTTTATATGTGTTTCTTTTTTTGGAGGCTGCTCTATATATTACAAGTTTCTTTTATTATTAAAATTAAGAGCTAATTACATCGGTCTCTCCTAAGATTTTACTAATTACAAGGGGAGTTAACTTTATTGTTTATTAACAAACACCTGCCTTGCCCTTAGTAAAATTTGATCAAATATAGCAGCTGATCGAAGGAGGTGTTTGCAAAAAAAAAAAAAAAAGTTGACTAACGGGAGGGGAGGGCTTTATCAATAAAACCAAAAATTGACTCCGTCTGTAATTGAGCATACCTCAGGGAAGATAGACATTATTTACTGTAAAATTAATTTAAAGTACTCCAATTTATCACTTCAATACCATTTAGTTATTCATGAATTTTACGTAAATGTATTTGTGATCATTCGAAAAAGAAAAAAGAAAATGTATTTGTAGCCCATATGTTATTGGAAGTACATACTATTTATATAATATCATAATATTTTATTTATTTATTCTTTTCAAATAAAAACAAATAAATTTAAATTTAAATTATCAATTATTAGTTCAGATAATTAAGATTATTTATTTATTGCTTTTTAGAAAACAAAAAATTATGTGGTGTATTAAACTATTTTCCAAAACTGAAAAAACTATTTTGTGACCAAAAGTACCTTGTATGTAAATGTAATCTACAATATTGCAAGCTTATATGATTTTGCATGTGTTTTTCTTTTTATATATTAATTTTAGCATTAGGGATGCAGCTTGGATTGTAATTATTGTGTGTATATGTGATGATATCAGGAACATAAGAAAACTGAAATACGTGGACAACTTCCATCAGTATGATTTAAGCTTCAAGAGGCATTGTAGAGAAGGGAAGCTACCAAACTACGTGGTGATCGAGCCCAGATACTATGACCTGTTGTCACTGTCTGCAAACGATGATCACCCCAAGCATGATATTTCAGAGGGCCAGAAATTTGTAAAGGAAATTTATGAGGCACTTCGGGCAAGCCCCCAATGGAATGAAATGTTGTTCCTGATTATATATGATGAACATGGTGGTTTTTACGATCATGTTCCAACACCCGTGACTGGAGTTCCCAATCCGGATGATATCGTTGGCCCAGAGCCGTATAACTTCAAGTTCGACCGCCTTGGTGTTAGGGTTCCGGCCATCTTGATTTCTCCTTGGATTGAGCCCGGAACAGGTCAGTCCAATACTCTTAATCTTAATTAATGTTGTTATTGTTGTGGTCTTGAGAGGTTTACCTGATCATATATATATATATATATATATATATTAAAAAAAATGCAGTGTTGCACGGGCCAGCAGGGCCAGAGGCTACATCAGAGTTTGAACATTCCTCCATCCCAGCAACACTAAAAAAGATTTTCAATCTTAAAAAGTTTCTGACAAAGCGTGATGCTTGGGCCGGCACTTTTGATGTTGTTGTCAACAGAAACACCCCACGTACAGATTGTCCAGGTATCCCTTTTAATTTTTTTTTTTTTTTGGCAGATAAACATAACACCACAAACAGATACTAATCATTATAGGGGCTGCTTCAAAGAAAGCAAACCCCACATCCAACTTCTGACCAAGCAAAGCCATCCCATCAGGCACCTTGTTGCTTCCCTAAAAATATGAGACATATTGCAGCACCAAATCAACATGTAACAACTGTTAACAATACTGTGAAGGGGATGATTCAAACTGATCCCCTTCTTAAGAATGTCAACTGTGGATTTCAAATCAGACTCAACAGTAACCTTTATGAACCCTGCATTCCACATGATCTTCAAGCCTTCATAGATACCCTATAATTCTGCCTCCAAAAGCACTGCCGAACCCCTTCTTCACAGCAAATCCCGAAATCCACTTCCTCTCAGCATCTCTGATGACGCCTCTAGCTAAAATACAACCCACCTCTCCATTTCTACTACCATCCACATTAACCTTTACTCATCGCTCCATTGGAGGCATCCAAGCAATACAAATATTACGTCTAACAGTACTGTCAATATCCTCATTCACAGCATGCATCCACTATTTCACAAAACTAAAAAATAATTCTTTTGAGGAAAAGAAGGAAGATAAAACCCTCTTCAAAAGCCTGCCTACATCGCCACTTGCAGATAAACTAGAGAGTTATTGCAAACAGCACATTAATTATAAGGCCCAATCCCAGTAAAGTCGTTGCCATTTATTAAATTCCTATACAGCCACTGGTCCCAGCTACCTTTAAACTCATCAGAACTGGTAAAACCATTACAGCAAGCCTCCCAAATGTCTACAGCGACCCAGCAGCCCTAGATAAGATGATCAGTATCTTCAAAAAAATCTTTACATCAAGGACACATAGCATTACCAGCAATACCTCTCACAAACCTCTAACCATTAGTCAGAATTTTCCCATGAATCAAAACCGACAAAAAATACTGGACCTTGGGCGAAACTTTAAGACTCCAAACACTCTTCCATTGCCACACCCCAGCATCAGATTTATCCACACTTAACGAATAAGCAGAGCCAACAGAAAATCTCCATTATTAATGAGACCCAGATATGTCTATCACTGCCAGTATAACTAGTACTGGCATGAATACTAGCAATACATTGAACAATGTTCACAAGAAGAACATCACACAATTTCTTGTAGTTCCACCCCGTTTCATTAAAAAATTTACAAACTTTATTTTTAATCTGGTTATCATCCAACCTACACAGAGCATGAGGAAACAAAACCCCCGCATCAGGAACCCACTTACTAGTCCAGAAATAAACACTGACCTCATCACCAATTCTCCAAACCAGACCCTTAGATTTTTAACACCATATTTAATACCCATCTACACAAGAACTAACACCTTTATCCTCAAAAGTATCCCGAACAAATTTTCCCTTTAGATACTTGGAACTCAACATCTCCCTTCAAAGGCTACCATCCTCTGCATGATTCTCCACCCAGCTTTAGCTAATAAAGCTTGATTCAAGCATTTTATAGTTTTAATTCCCAAACCACTATTCTGTTTAGGACAGAAGACCTTCTGCCAATTAAAATGAATTTTCCTTTCTCATCTATACTCACCCATAAAATATTTCTATTAACTTTATCAAATTTGTTACAAACTTCTCTAAGGGGAGGACTATGTTGACAGCTTTAATAAGAACAACTTTCCCAGCCAAGGAAAGTGTAGAGCTCTTCCACGCATCCATCTTCTTTTGAGTTTTCTCAAGAAGGTCTCTATAAGTGATTTTATTTATCATTCCATGAACTAGAGGGACCCCAAGGTACTTCCCCAAATCATTAATAAGAGGAGAACCACAAACATAGAAAATAGCTTTAGCATTACTCTGAGAGGCCGTGAAGATAGATACCAAGACTCAGGAGATTTACAGGAAGCTTGAGAATCAAGAAGATGGAGTCGAGAGGTATGATCAGAAGAACGGGCTCATATAATACAAAACATATATATATATATATGTGTGTGTGTGTGTTGGACATTCCAGGATTAAGGGATGAGATGCTTGCTCACTTCCATGATAGCAAGGTGGGCGGTCATTCAGGTTGGTTGAGGACATATATGAAGATTAAACACTTCTTCTACTGGGTAGGGCTTAAAAATAAAGTGAAGAAAAAAGTAGCGGAGTGCGATACATGTCAGAAGGTCAAGTATGACTCGAGGCGACCGATGGGATTGTTACAATCTCTACCAATTCCGGAAGGAATTTAGGAGGACTTGATCATGGATTTTGTTGACGGGCTGCCAAGTGGTAAGGGATATGAAACAATATTAGTGGTGGTAGATTGTTAGAGTAAGGGTGCTCATTTTATTCCATTGAGATATCATTTCACCGCCAGTAGTGTGGCTAAAACCTTCGTGGATAACATCGTCAAGTTACATGGGTTTTCCCGCAGTATTGTGACTGACAGGGAAAAAATATTTATGAGTTCTTTTTGGCAGGAACTATTTACTTTGCAGGGCTACAAACTCAATGCGAGTTCATCCTATCATCCACAGATGGATAGGCAAACAGAGGTGGTGAATCGAATTGTGAAGCAGTATTTGAGGTGTTATTGTTACAATGAGCAAGCAAGGTGGAATGAGTACATTCTGTGGGCGAAGTATTGGTATAACACGACTCATCATGCGGCAATCAACCTAAGTTCCTTTAAGGTGATATATGGAAGTTCACCACCGAGTTTGAGTACTTATGAGAAGGGTACTGCTGGAAATGATGAGGTTGAGAAGGAGTTGATGACTTAGGTTGAGATTATGGCAAAAGTGAATAAAGAACTTGAGAAGGCTCAAGGTAGAATGAAGAAGTACTATGATCAAAGTACGCGCGATGTATCTTTTGAGTCTAGGAATTTTGTCTACCTCAAGCTTCAACCATATCAACAGAAGTCATTTAAGAGAAGGTTTAATATGAAGCTGTCACAGAGGTACTGTGGCCCTTTCAAGGTGCTGGAACGCATAGGAGAGGTCGCCTACAGGTTGGACTTACCACCATCGTCAAGATTGCATCCGGTATTCCATATATCGGTATTGAAACAAAGGGTTGGTAGTCCAAATCTGATTGCAGACGAATTGCCATCATTTGATAAAGAGGAAAGAAGGCTATTGAAACCGAAAGAAGCTTTGCAATATATGAGTTGGCAACGAAATCATCCGAAGGAGAAAGTTTGGCAGGTACTTATGCATTGGAGGGGTCTTCCTAGGGATGAAGCTACTTGGGAAGATTATAAAGACGTGATGATAAGGTTTTCGGATTTTCCCCTTGAGGGCAAGGGCATTATTGAAAAGAGGGGAAATGATGAGAACCTTGTTAGAAGGTCAACAAGACAAAGAATGCGAGAGAAAGCGAGCCATCTACTAGAGGAGAGCTCGAGAAAAACTGCACATAACAGTGAGTACCGTGACCCCTCATCGCCACCCACCGTCGCATCGAACGGTCACAGCACTCACTGGTGGAATTTGCGAAAATTAGAATAAAAATTCCAATTCAAAACAGTGAGTACCGCGATTTGGGTCGCGGTACTCATGCGGTGGCTGCCAAACCTATTTTTCTGCAAGTTTCTAGTTTTATTTAATTACGTTTTTAGGCCTATTAGTTCTATTTTTTTAAGGGCAGTTTAGTCTTTTTGTTAGGTTTTACAATTAAGTATAAGCTGATTATTATCACTAGGTTTGTAATCTATCATCATTATCAATTTGAATATCAGTTTTCTCTGTCTTTTGGCTTTTACTAAAGACAACAAAATTCGGCTTTTCTTGGGATACGCACTCGAGGATTGCTTAGATTAGGATAAGGGCTAAATAACCCGTGTTCTAGAGAGTTGGTGAACCCTAAATAAGGTGACCTAACTTAAATCTATAGTGTGTGTGTGTTGCTTGCTGTGCAAATTAGAGTTTATTGTTGGATATAAACCTAGGTCCTCATCACCAAGATAACGCACTCAAATTGGCATACGTTGGATATCCTCTTCTCCTAGCACGAAATTGGGTCTCCATCTCTAGACTACCATATATTGATTGGCAATAACCCATGGTCCACTAGTTAGAACCATCTCCAAATCCTCCTTCATATGGAAGCGAGTAATAAAGTAGCCATCCTCCAAGTCTATACGCTGCCACTTTCCAATCAGTAGTCTAAAATTAAAATTTGAACTTATCCAACATAAAATAGTTTTTTTTAATATTAATTTAAAAAAAAAAACTCTAAAGACATTTTAACATTAAAAAACGGATCTTTTGACTAGTAAAGAATTCATACCAAACAAAACTTCATTTTCACTACAGAAAATAACTTAATTTCCTTAATGTAAATGTATTAGAAATGCTTATGGCATTTAAAATCATAATTGTTCTTAAAATTTGTTCTTATTCCTTTTTTTTTTTTTTTGCCTTTTCAAAATACTAGTATTACCCATATTAATTTTTTTTTTTTTGTTTTATAGAAATATGTTTTTGATATATCTGTAAATTTGTTTATAAAACTTGAAAATATAAAATTTAATTCTAGTTTTTATTTTGTAAGTTTGGTAGAATCTTAAAACAATAATGTTAGAAATTATAACTTGTAATGTGAGAGTTTAGTGAAAAAAAAAACTACTGTTGTATCCAAGCTGAGATGTCTTAAAACAAGAGTGATAATTGGTTAGTGGAAATGCAGTTACATTGGCAGAACCAGTGAGAATGCGAGATACAGCTGCAAATGAAGATGCAGAGCTGAGTGATTTTCAGCAAGAATTAGTGCAGCTAGCGGCTGCCTTCAAGGGAGAGTTTACAGAGGATATTTTGGAGAACATGACTGTTGCTAAGGGCCTCAAATACGTTGAAGATGCTTTCAAGAAATTCTCTGATAATTGCCACAAAGCCAGGGAAAATGGAGCTGATGAATCTGACATTTTTCTTTTACCAAACCAACCTACCAACAAAACCACTTCAAAAACCTTTGCCCAAAAGTTGTTTTCTTGTTTAGTTTGTGATAATTGATGCATGTTTTCCTCTTTCTAAACTTTAAACATTATTGTTTGATACATTTTCTTGGTGAGTTACAATTTCATATGTGGGCTTGCAGAGATTGGAATATATATATATATATATATATATATATATATATATATTTGGTATGAAAATAGGTGCTCATTTGTACTTTGCAAATGTGTAAACCTATAATAAGCAAGTTTCTGTTAATTAAAAAAATTGAATTTATAATTAGTTTTGGTTGCTCATTCCAAATCTACCAAAAAAAAGAAAATAACTAATCTAATTGTATAACTTTTTAAGTTAAATAATTTTTTAAAATCAAAATTTTCAAAAAAAAGTTAAAACTTAAAATGTTCAATAATGTGTTAAAAACAAATACAATATTTGTTGGTGAGTTGTGGGTATGATTTGTTTGTTGGGTGAGTTATTATATATGCATAATAATTCATTAAGCACAATCAAAACACTATGAAGATCATACAAGTAAATTAGTATTTCTATACCTAATTATATTTATGACAGATATTATATCGAGTACGTTGTGGACATCACCTCTCGGTCCACAACAAACAACAATAAAATCAATCTAAATGCAGGCGTAACACTTAGAAGCATAAACCATAATAGTATCCACTCAACGATCAATAATCGATCTCAATAAAGTTTACTCAATTCAATCAATAATCTAGAAAATGATCCATCATTATCCTAACAAAGGAATTAATGAAGAAAAGGGTAAGAAAAAAATCTGGAGAAGATACACTTTCGTTTCTCTTCCTCGTGATGAATCTGCTTGCCCAATTTTTCAGAATGGATGTGAAGGTCATCAAAGCTTAAAAACTCGTTTTTGTTCGTCTCCGGTTCCCTTTGACTTGAATCATCTTTTCTATTTATATGGGTGTACAGTTCAGGTCTTTTTAAGTATCTTAAAACGAGTTGGGAAACATATGTCGTGAGTTAAGGTGCTACCAATGGTCACACCATGTAACTCTAATAATCCTTGGTGTTTGAAGGTTGATTGACTTGCGAGTTGCACCGCCCTAACTCGCGACTCACTCGGCTAACTGCATACTGGTATGGAGACGAGCATAACTTCTTCTAGAAAACTCGGAATCATGAACTGTAAAATTTGTCGAAAACTAGAATTCTAGATATTTCTAGAAATATATGGATCATGACCCAATTCATCTTGTGAAATTTATACTGGCCTTCGAAACATGATAGGTCTGTATAAAAAAATCTTCAATTCTCCAATTCTAGCCTCCAAAACTCTTTGATTAAGCTCAAAGCCTTATTTAGGAACACTAACTTACACGAAACTCATAAAACACATTAAAAATACAAAAGCTACAAGAAAATATAACCATAAACATAGGATTTAAGGGCTCGTTTGGGAGGCAGGACTGGCTTGGACTGGACTAAATCCTGGGATTAGACTGGACTGGACTGGCTTAGATTGGACTGGAACTAAGTCCTGACCTATGTTTGGTATGCATCGGACTAAGAGCTGGACTATTAAAATAGTCCAGATCCGTGTTTAGTACTGTTTCGGATTAAATTTCGGACTATTTATTTAATTTTTTTTTGAAAAAACTATTTTTTTTTATTTTATTAAATTGTAAATATAAAACATTATTGATAATTGATAGATTTTTTTTATTTGATTATGTAACTTTTTCCTTAACTTTCAAATATCACTATGTTCATATTATTCAAATATAAACAACAATTTTAACAATTTTTAACCCCATTCTCTTTTCTATAATTAAATCAAATAAGAATACATACGAGAAACAATTACAAGACAATTCAGGAATAAAGCAAATGATACAAGTTTGGTAATCTGTAACACCCCCTGACCCGACCCGACTGGATCGACCCAGGGAGCGCTACCGGGTTTTCAAAACTTTCTAAATTCACTTTATATATTACAAACCATTGAAAATCGTATCAATTACTAATTTAAAATATGTTTCTAGTGAACCCATCAAATTATTATTTTTAAAAATTTCGGCAGAGTTTCCTCTATTTTTCGAATTTCCCAAAAACCTGTTTTCAATAAAACAAATATAATACAATATACTTTCAACACTTCTATATCCACATTTTCAAATCACTGCGCACTCTGCCGATTAGTGCGACTTCCAATCATTTTCAAACAAGACATATATAATTAGTATGTAAAAACATTTGCAAAGAATATAAATCATAAAACACATATTACAAAACATATAAATACATGTCAAATTACAAATTTCTGTATATGCATGCTTCACTTAATACAATATACAAATAATATTCACTTATAACTACTCAAAAGAAACTGTGACTCTGGACCTTCAATCTGCTGTTACTTCTTCTCTATCCTTTATTTCTCCCGGTGTCTCTGATACCTGCGCATGATTAAATCCAACGCGCTAAGCAATAATGTCTAGTGGGTGTACACTTAACTCAAGTATCAAAATAAATAATCATTTCATAATAAAAACATTTCAATTTTCATCATTTCATAATATTCCACTACGATCATATAAAAACATTTCAATCTTTAACTTTCTTAAGGAAATAAGTCATATACAAACAGTTTTATAAAAACATCTAAATTCAATCAATAAAACATACAATCATTTTATTTATTCTGTAACATGTTTATATTTATTTACTTTCATTCTCCGTTCTAGTCGCACACTCAGCATACATTTCAATATCTGTACATCAGTGTGACGTTCACCTCCGGGATTCGCCTAAACTGGATCAAGCCAGGTTTGCCCCGCGAGATGTCACTGTCAAGCATACCAGTACAATATCTATCTCCGGGATTCGCCTAAACTGGATCATACCAGGTTTGCCCCGCGAGATACAACAGTCAGGGATACAGTGCACTAGCTGTCTCCGGGATTCGCCTAAACTGGACTCAGCCAGGTTTGCCCCGCGAGATACAACAGTCAGGGATACAGTGCACTAGCTGTCTCCGGGATTCGCCTAAACTGGACTCAGCCAGGTTTGCCCCGCGAGATGCAGCAATCATCACTATCAGTACAATAGCTATCTCCGGGATTTGCCTAAACTGGACTTGCCAGGTTTGCCCCGCGAGATGCAACAGTCATCAATATCATCAGTGCAATATCTATCTCCGGGATTCGCCTAGACTGGATTATACCAGGTTTGCCCCCGCGAGATGCAACAGTCATCAATATCATCAGTGCAATATCTATCTCCGGGATTCGCCTAAACTGGATTATACCAGGTTTGCCCCGCGAGATACAACAGTCATCAATATCATCAGTGCAATATCTATCTCCGGGATTCGCCTAGACTGGATTATACCAAGTTTGCCCCGCGAGATATAACAGTCATCCATTCGTTATATTCTTTTTTTTCCAATTAAACAACAGTTTCACAATTCAAATTAAAAATCAAGAATCCACATTTTCAAACAATATTCGAAATACATAATCCACACATTTCATAACATGTCATATCAAAACTGTCCGTTTCTTTCGAAATCAACAATTATAACTCTCAAACAATTTCTTTTCAAATACCCGTTGTAAATCAAAAATCGATTTAATCAGAATATTCAGAATATTCAAATCATGAATACATGTAAGCAAATATTCATCAAAATATTTAAATAAACTTAGATTCAAATCAAAAACACAAAAGGGTTTTCGAAACGAAGTGTACACCAACCTGGTTTCCGTTTTTCGCATAGTTTTTCTTCTGAATTTCCTTTTCCCTTTCTCTTTCCTTTTTCTCTTTTCTTTTTCCTTTTCTTTTTCTTTCTTTTCTCTTCTTTTCTTCTTTTTTCTTTTTTCTTTTCTCCTTTCTTCTCTTCTTCTTCTTCGGCCTTTTTCTTCTCTCTTTTCTTCTTCTTCTTCTTCTCTTCTTCTTCTTCTTCTTCTCTCTCTTTTCTTTTTCTTTCTCGGTCTCTTTTCTCTCTATTTTCTCTGTTTTCTGTTTTCTGAAAATTTTTGCGATGACTTATTTTTTTTTATAAAATTTCGGTCGTCGCGACCATCGTCTCGACCTGTGGTTGCGGTGATCTGGTCGCGTTGCTCTCTGGAGCAATTCCACCGCCTTCATCGCGATACCCTGGTCGCGATGCTCACTGCCAGGATTTTCACTTTTTCATCGCGAGCCAGTCATCGCGATCTGTGGTCGCGGTGCTCACTGCCAAGAATCACCATTTTTCATCGCGATCCGTGGTTGCGATGGCCAGGTCGCGATACTCACTGTCTCAGTTTTTCACTCTTCTCTTCACGCATCATTTCTGGACCATTCCATCTGGTCCACCTGGAAACCATCAAAATAAACATACTTTTAATTACATTTACACCCCTCAACTCTCAAATATTTTTATCCACATATTCAAAATTACTTACTCGAAATTCGGGATGTTACATAATCATTCACTTTATCTTTCTCAAAACACACATTAATTATATATATATATATATAATATCATCTGTTTTGATATATTAAAAAAGTAGTAGAAGAACTTCCAGATTAACAAAAAGGAAACACACATTAATTATCAAAATACACAAGTAGTTGCTTACAAAAAGTGGGATGCAAAAGACACACAAATATAGAGGAAATTACTCTATATAATTTCACTCAAGAGATAGTCGACATAAACATTTTTCATCTCACCATCAAGTGACATGAATAAGGAAATATTTTGTGGCTTCTCCAAAATTAACTTCAATGTCTTAATTTGTTCAAAAGGTGAAAGTCCCATGTTCTTCAGTTCTTTGGTAATGTCGGATCGATCTTCATTCCTTTTACGGAAAGCTTCTGCAACTATATCCATCTTTTTTGCACTAACTTCAACTAGTTCCTTCAAAACAGCCACAAGAGCACCATCATTACTGGATCTCCTTTTCCTTTTACGTTGAGTTGACCTAGAGTTGTTGCTTTCCTTGTTGATTGAAATGGGATAAACATCCTCATTAACATCATCACCTTCATCATTGCCAATATCTTCCATCATTTCACTTGGGACCTTAGCTCCTTTCCCATTAACACGGTCTTTGCCAAAAATATTAGCAAGTCTGTCAAATATAGGGTATGATTTGTTCCTCCATTCAGCTGCACTGCTATGGTGCTGTTAAAAAAATATTGACCACATAATTATATAAAATAAATCACATATCCTAGAACACAATCCTAAAAAACAACACCACCATAATCACATAGCATTTGCATACACATAATTGATAGAGGTGTACCTTCACATAGCTCTCCCATGATTCATTACTATTTACTTCAATACATTTCTTCACATTATTCCAAGCAAATCTGCTAGTGTTGATCATGTCATAAATGGTGCTGTAATTCTTTTTCCACTTCTTTAACTTTGATTCAAGGTGTGGATTTGCCTTTAAATTAGATCCAAGACAAATCTGATTCAAAGCCTTCTCCATTTGAGCCAAGCTACCAGCCTTGAAGTTCCCAGTGTCACAACGCTTGCCGTTAGCCACAAAATCTTCGAGAACTGTCTGTCAGAAATGATTCCTCTTCAAATAAGGTCCAAGCTCGTCTTTGCTTGCTTTTACCTTGCATAACATTTTCACTAGTACCAATACTCTCAATTCCTTTAGCAAAATAAGAGACAATTCAAATCGAGAAAATGAAAATCAAGCACATAATCAGAGTGGTAGCAAGTCAAAGTATCACATCAATTATTGAAAATGCAAATTACTTCAAACATTCAAATAAAGTCATATCAAATCAAGGTTCCAAAGTACTGAAAACGAATAACCAAATTACAAAGATACAAACAAATAATTAAGTACTAGTGTCATTCCTAATTCTTGTCCACTCATTATACATTTGCACTGCCAATTCATCCCTCCATGTAGTCCATTGGTTAGATGTTTCGACGGTGCCAATGGTACCATCATCATTCACAGTTATATTTTCTTCAAATTGATGAGCTTCTTGTTCCATTGGATCTGAAGACATCTCCCTCCTAATGAAATTATGCAGAAGACAACAAGCCGTAATTATACGACATTGGGTCCTTCTAGGATAAAAAGACGGACTCCTTAATATCCCCCACCTAGCCTTCAACAACCCAAAACACCGCTTTATTGCATTTCTTGCCTTTGCATGCTTCATATTGAAGTACTCTTGCGGATTTGTAAGTATATTTCCTTCCCATTCAGACAGATGATACCTTATTGATCTATAAGGTGCAAGAAATCCATCACTGTTTGTGTAACCACCATCTACAAGGTAGTAGCAACCTAATAACCAAAAGTCGACATTCCTATCAATGTAGGTATGTACTGTCATAAATTAAAGACAACACATAAGTATTTGACATTGACTAATGACCTTACCCGTTGGCACTTTTAACCCATTTGGCCTAGTGATGGCATCACGAAGGACTCTAGAGTCGGATGCCGAACCCTCCCAACCAGGTAGGACAAATATGAATTCAAGATCACGTGAGCAAACAGCTAAAACATTTGTTGCAATTTCACCTTTCCTAGTTTGATATCTTGGTTTATCTTCCATAGGCACACGTACCTTAATATAAGTTTCATCTAGTGCTCTCAAGCAATTCTAAAACAAAATTGTTAAAGTAAATTAATTTGTAAATTTAAAAGATACAAAATAAAGTTGAAGCACCTAATGAACTAACATACCTTAAAATACGTCCATCTAGGATCTATGGAGTCCTCACTCACAGGTTCGGGGACTTTTAGTAAGATACCATGTAATCTTAAAACTGCTTGCAACACTGAATTAAAGTACCTACTAATAGTCTCTCCCGATCTTAGAAATCTATTTCCAATAGTACGATTCTTAACATGATGAGCAAGTATGTGTAAGAATATACACACTTGCTCATCCAAGGTCACCAAATCATCATTTTTCAATCCATGGGTTCGAAGCAACTCATATAATATACCAAATGCTCTTACGTCCATTCTAAGTTCATTGACACACATTACATTATTTTCTAAAATATTTTTTAGAAAACGCATCCTAGTCTCACTTCTACTTAAATAATAAAAGCTTCCTTCACGTCTTGCCATAAGTCTCGGGTTTGTTCTCTTTCTCAAAATGTGAATCACAGTCGTGCAAACAATCATCATCTCTACATGCCACATCTCCAACAACAAAAATAACAAAATCTTTCTTTGATCCATATCTAATAATTCATAAAAGAATATAGTTCAATTAATAAATTTACATTTTTTTTTAAGTATATAAAAATTGAAATGAGTAACTGACCAACAAACTAATTGATATAAAATCTTACCAGAAATTGCTCTAATATTCAAGTAACAAATTGACGTACCTAGGGGAAAAAAAAATTGAAGCACCATTATTAAATATCCATAATGACTACAAACAAATTACAAGCAAATAAAAAAAAATCTTCAAACTTAGGTACATAAATTATTGTTTAGTATTAAGGTGGTTTTAAAGATTTCGATTGAATCTAGAAAAGTATATTGTTGTGTAAAGAAGATAAAATATCATCATCATCCTCCCCTAAAATAATCAAATAAATCAATTACAGTGTGATGTCTTCTTTTCAATTCTAAGTCAGGCAAGTCAGTTAGAAAATGACAAGTCAAGCAAAAATGAATCAAAATAGAAATATTTTTATTGCACCATGCTCGTGTAGCCTGAAAAACTGATTATATAACAGACCATGAATTTAGGTGTACTCCACATTTTTTTTTCCTTATAATTTCGCAGAGAAAACTAACATCCACTAGACATATTTCACATAATTTCTATAAATTGTTATAAAAGATATAAAAAATAAACAAACTAATAATAGAAAATTGACTTAGGAAAAGAAACATTATAATAGAAGTTGGTTTGGTCTAAAAAATAAACAAACTACCCAGAAAATTGAAGATCTGAGGAAGAGAAAGCAAATGGGTATATAATCCAAAAAACAATTAAATAAAATAACAACCCAATATAGAAGATGGCAATGACTAACTTACTCTACCAGTTTGTATTTTCAGCTTCAAGGTGGGGAGGTTGTGGTCGCCGGTCGATTTGGATGTTGAAGAAGAAGAAGAAGAAGATGAGTTGGGTTTGGAGGAGTTGATAGCAGAGGAGATGGAGAGGCGGTGAGGACAAATTGTGAGGGGATAAAATAAGACTTAACATTTACACGGGTCAAAATAATGAGGAACAATACACTTTTTTTTTGTGGGTCCAGAATAATTAGTCTCATTTTTCTAGTCCGGTGACACACCAAACATGGGTATAAAATTTAGTCCAGTGCAGTCCCATGTACCAAACGAGCCCTAAGGGTCTCAAATATGAACATGAACATTTATCCACCTAACAAATATCCCCAAACCTATCTTTTGCTAGTCCTCGAGCAAAACTATAACAAAAACCTACAAAGAAGAACAAAACTAATATAACCTAGTCCACTTTCATAGAGAACATAATAGCATTTAGTATATGTTACAAGCATTTTAAACCTCAGGTTTCCCTAGTAGGAGGAGTATAGTCTCCAAAGGCTTTGCTAGTTACGATACCCAAAAACACATCTTTCTGTAAACAAGTGTGTCAACAACAACTTGAAATAAGCTAATAAAAACCAGTAAATGCAAAAACCACTAATTCAAAACTAAGTTATGTCTAAGTAAATATACCATGTGTTAAATGTAAACCACTACTCAAAATATCTTAACTTGAACTACACTCAAATGTCATAAATATAATTCGTCTCAACTCTAGGTCCTTACATGATATCACTCAATTTTCACTTAGAACCCAAGCAACATCTTAACAAACATATGCAAATGAGTTTATACACAAGATAATCAATTATATCGCAGATAGAAAGAAACTCAAATTCTTTATAAAGGATTTCATGAATGGAATTAGATACTAAGAACATAGATAGAGCACACTACTTAGCTCTATTCCAAAGCTGGAATCCCCCAAAGATCCGTTAGTACTTCCTTTTAGGTTATAACATGGCCAAAGGTGAAGGATTAACAAAGAAGTGAATGTGTAACATCCCTAATTTCTAATTAATATGGAGAATGTGAATGTGATAATTACGATTTGAGGGATGGAAAATGTAATTAAATGTATGTATATTTTTAGGTTTCCAAATGGACCAATTTGAACGGTCGAAAACAATGCACGAAGAAAACGGAGAAAACTTGGACAGTAAGCATCGCGACCATCCTTGCGACCAGAGATCGCGGTAGCCGCTCACGCTGAAGGTGGCAAATTTCCACCAGTAAGCATCGCGACCGAGCGACGTGACCACTGCTCGCGATAGCAGTCGCGATGGTCCAAAAATTTTTAAAAAAAAATGAGCACCGAGTGGCATGAAGCGGTGCCACTTAAAATCAATAGAAGTGAGCATAAGCTCACAAGCAAAAACAAAACAGAGCAGCAAACGGGAGAGAAAGAAGAGAGAAAAGAGGAGACAGAAAGGAAAGAAGAAGAGAAAGAAGAAGAAAAAGAAGAAGGAAAAGAGTATGAGGAAGTGTTCAGGTTCGGTGTACTCGAGTTTTCGAATTTTTCGTTTTTCAGAAAATTTTGAATTGATTGAATTTGATTCATTGAGTTATTTGGATTATATTGATTATAGTTTATAGTTTGAAATTGATTTTGTAATGATTTGAATCGCAAATTCTCGAAATATAGTTTATGTTCGAAATATTGATTGTGAATCCTATTCTAAATGGATTTTAATACGTTTTGATTCTAATGTTGTTATGGAAATATATTGTTGAAAGTGATTTTAATTATATAATATTTGTGAAATGTATCGAAAAATGATTTTGGGGCATTTTGATTCAATATGGAATTATGAAATACGTTTGAACATATTTTTGAATTGATTTGATGTGATTATTGATTTAGAAATATATTCGTATATTTCCATTATATGATATTTGATGAAATTTAAATTTCAAAAATATAGATATATCGATATGAATTGAGATTGAATAATTTGAAAGTTGAATTCGATGATTCTGAAAGAAATGACATATGTTGACATTGGATTTGCGAAAACGTTTTGTGAAATGGCTCTAATGTGCATGAACATAGATATGGATATAGGAGGTTGACATGTCAATTGGGTTTCTGTCTGAACAGTACTGTGCCGATATATTCTGTTTGTACCATCCTATAGATAGTGTAGGCCTAAAGTGCCGGTCCTAGGGTTCTGAATTCTGTCATGGAACATTTACAGCTGGTGATTCCGTTGGTATTCCATTTTGATATGATGTTCGACGGGTATGTTAGTCGTATCTATATTGAGAATATGAAAAGAGAATTTGTGAACTTGAAACAGAGGCAGATGACAGTCACCGAGTATGAACGAGAATTTATTAGATTAAGCAAGTATGCGAATGAGATGGTGACTATGGAGGAGAATAGGTGCATGAGATTTGAGGATGGACTGAATGACTATATACGTCTTCAGGTTGCAGCTTTTGAAATGGTAGATTTTCCTAGATTAGTATCAACAGTCCTTAGTGTTGAAAGGGTTCGAAAAAATGAGCAGGCTTGGAAGAATTGAAGTGTAACATCCCGGATTTCGGGTGACGAATTTTTGATATATATGATATATGTGAAAATAAAATTTTACTATTTGAGGGGGTGTAAATGTAATTAAATGTATGGTTATTTTATGATTTCCAGCGGACCGAATTGAATAGTGAAAAATGAAAAAAAAGAAAAAAAATTGGAAAACTTGACCAGAGAGCATCGCGACCTGGTCACCGCGACCACAGGTCGCGACAGCTCGCTCGCGGTGAAAAACGCAAAAAAATCTGGCAGTGAGTACCGCGACCAGTCACCGCGACCACAGGTCGCGATGGCTTGCTCGCGATGAAAATGGCAAAACCTGGCAGTGAGCAACGCGACCAGCCACCGCGACCACAGGTCGCGATGGACTGCTCGCGATGAAGGCGGTGCGCGCACTCCAGTGAGCACCGCGACCTGGTGCCGCGACCACAGGTCGCGACGGCGGTCGCGGTAGCGAAAAAAATATAAAAAAAAGAAGTGGCTTCTCGAGGAAGCCAGAAATTATCACAGAACAGAGAGAGAGAGAAAAGAGCGAGAAAAGAAGAAGAAGAAGAAGAAGAAGAAGAAGAAGAAGAAGAAGAAGAAGAAGAAGAAGAAGAAGAAAGAAAGAGAAGGGAAAGGGAAGGAAACGAAATCGTAAAAACGCGAATTTCTCGAACGAAAGACGGTACCGAGGTTGGTGTACGTTTGTTTTCGAAATCGTTATGAAATATTTTCGTTATTGTTTTGTTTTCGTTTTCATTTTTCGTTTTCCGTCATTGATTTCGGTTCGTTTTCGATTTTGTAGAGATTTCTCGCATTTGATTTTCGTATGAACATTGTTTATTGTCTTTATTGTTGAGTTTATGAAAAATCGATGTTGATATCTTTATTTTGGACTATTTTGGACTAATTTTGTGATAGATTGTACTTCGATTTCGTTTTCGAATAATTCGATTTCGTTAAAAATAATTGAGTATGCTTGTTGAAGAATATTATGTGATTTGTATGTTTATTGAAAAATTTATGGTGATTGAGTACCTATTTCGACGTTTATGTAAAAATCGTTTATCGAAACGGCCCTAGGATACGTAGACATAGAAGTGGATATAGGAGGTTGGTATACCAGCTGGGTTTTATTGAGCAGTACTGCGCCGATATTGATTGATTGATATTGATGATTGATGTACCTCCTCTTGGATTCGTCCAGAGGCTGGGAGATACGTACCTCCTCGGGATTCGTCCCGGGGGTTGGGAGTTAATGTACCTTCCCAAGGATTCGTTCCTGGGATAGGGAGCTATGTACCTCTCTAGGTTCCGTACCCACGGTCCTAGAGTTGGGAGACACGTACCTCCTCAGAATTCGTTCTGGGGGTTGGGAGCTTGACCCATATTCCAGTCCGTATATGTTTAGTATTCTAGCGGGCCAGAATTGATTGGAATTGAAAAGTGTATTGAATGCTTTTATTGATCGAAAATTCAGCAGAGAAGAGGTCCAGGACAGTCTAGTTCATCCCAACAACCTAGTAAGAGATATAGGGGACCTCAGACTAGTGTACAGAGACCTCCAATTACTGTTAGACCAGGACAGTCGGTTACCTCAGTGGCTAGTGTTCTTAGAAGTACAGTGAGAAAACCAGCTTTAGCAGCTTGTGAGCAATGCTGGAGATGGCATCTGGGAGAGTGCTGGAGAGTGACCGGAGCCTGTTATAGATGTGGATCTTGCGATCATTTCCTGAGAGATTGTCCACAGAATCAGACTGTTTCTGGTAGGCCATCGGAGAGATCAGTTCCTACTGTTTCCAGATGGAGGAGACCCAGTCAGATAGGGACTGAGGCTAGCAGGTATAGAGCGGCAGCAGAGTCTACGGGGAGACAAGAGAGTCGTGCCCCAGCTCGAGCCTATGTTGTTAGGGCTCAGGAAAATAGAGATGCACCAGATGTGATTACTGGTATGATTTCTATTTTTGATGTTACTGCTATTGCATTGATAGATCCCGAATCTACACATTCATACATATGTGATGCCATGTTGAGAAATAGAAATTTGAAAACTGAATCTACTGAATATGATATAGTGGTGAGTAATCCTTTAGGGCATAGTGTGATTGTCAACCAGGTATTTAGAAATTGTCCTATCGGAATTCAGGGGTATAAATTTCTAGGTGATTTGATGGAATTACCATTCCATGATTTCAATGTGATATTAGGCATGGATTGGTTATCCAGACACCAGGTTATGGTTGATTGTAGTTTGAAGAGAGTAATGCCTAGACTAGCAGATGGTACAGAAGTGATAATTGTGGGTGATAAGAAGGATTATCTCTCCAATGTTATTTCAGCCACTACTGCTCAAACATTGATCAGAAAAGGTTGTGAAACATATCTGGCACATGTGGTTGATTTATGAAGAGTTGATTCTGGTTTGCAGAATATACCCACTGTATGTAATTTTTTGGATGTGTTTTTAGAAGAATTCCCTGAATTACCACCAGAGAGAGAGGTGGAATTCGTGATTGATATGATACTAGGTACCATTCCAGTATCAATTACTCCGTACAGGATGGCACCTGTGGAATTGAAAGAATTGAAGATACAATTATAAGAATTGTTAGATAAGGGATTCATTCGACCTAGTGTTTCTCCGTGGGGAGCACCGGTATTGTTTGTGAAAAAGAAAGATGGGTCGATAAGATTGTGTATTGATTCATTCGATCGACGAAGAACCCAGAAACTGGAATTTTTTTTTTTTTTTTTTTGTGTTCTTGGCCATGGATTCATCGATTATGAATCCATGAAAGGGCGGTCCAGATTAAATCTAAACCGTCCATCAGATCTGATGGACAGTCCAGATTTGATCTGAATTTTTTTTAGTTTTTTAATTTTTTTTTAAAATTGGTCCACATATGATCTAGACCTTCCATCAGATTTGATGGACGGCCCAAATTAGTTTAAAAAAATTTCATAATTTTTTTAATTTTATTAATATTTTTTTTATAAAATTTGATTTTAAAATTATAATTTAAAATTTTTTAATTTTATTTTTAAAAATTAATATAAAATAACTATACTACAATCGTAATTATTAAAAATTTTTTAAAAATTTAAGGTTAAAATTGTAATTTTAACTTATTTAAATAGATTTAAGGGCAAATCAGTTTTTTCACTGTGTGATTTGGTCAACCGTTAATTTTTAACAGTCAAAGATAACTGGAAAGGGGTTCACTGTCAATTTTTAATAAAGTTATTTTTAAGTGTAGAAAAACAAACCTTAGGTTAGGTGTAATTTATCGTTATATTAATTAGTAGATCTTGCTATTAAATGGCAAAAGGTGCTTGTTTCCATGCTTTTTATTTTGTTGGTTTTCCACACTAAAAATGTGTCAAGCTATTATTCTCGTTCCTTTTTATTTATTTATGTTCATATTTTATTTATGATTATAAATAAGTCGGAAAAGTTAAAGAGAAACCTATTCATCTGTTTAGGTTCGTCGTAGTTGATATTTCATAAAATTTTCATGTTTGATTAAAAGTATAAAAATGTGCCGAAAAACAAAAATTTATAATTTAGTTGATTAATTTTGACAATATAACTTCAATTATATTATTATATATCACCAAAACGTTTGATATCGAATGTTGGTAACACAACTCTGTAGAAATAAATGAATGAGAGAGAAAACAAGCAGAAGCAGCAACACTGCTGCTTGTCACACGAATTTCTTAGAGCAGCAACCCTAAACCCCAACAAAATTGCAGTTATACATGCTGCCACTACATCATCATCGAGTTTTGACGGAGCCGAGTTTTCTAGAAAATTGATCAACGCCTCTGATTCATCATCTTCATCTTCACCTTCTAATCATTTTCATCCTCCGGTGTACGAAGGAGACCGTTGTTTCACTTTTGCTGAGGTTTTGGCGTCCGTTGATTCCCTTAGCTCTCGTCTCTTCTCCATGCTTCACGGTTCTGATGACCCCCATCTCATCACACCCCAACAACCTTCACGTTAGTATTTTCTTTTCATATCTGTTTCCATGTTTTTAGTTTATTGTTCTAAATTCAATGAATGTGAGAGCCAAAGCAGTAAATATATATGTGAATGTGGAATTCTTAATGTAAATTGTAATTTATCTTGAAATTAGCTTTTTGTGGTACATGTACATCATCTAATATAATGATTAACAAATTTCAATTGCAAATGTTTATTTTTTAAAGAAATGCTTTTAGATTATCAATTTGTATGCTGTCATTTGTAGTTAATGGTGATTTACGATCTTCGTTTCATTGCAGGCAATAATCTAGAGGGTGAGCAACCTGCTTCTGTTTATACGTTCACTTCTTCAACATCAAATGAAGAAAAAATGACTGATTTTGTTTATATGTATACACCAAAAGTTATTGGCATTTATATGCCACCATCAGTTGAGTACATAGTTTCTGTTCTTTCTATTTTGAGAATTGGGGAAGCTTTTTTGCCTCTAGATCCTTTTTGGCCAAAAGATAGAATATTGTCAACTATTTCTTCCTCAAATGTTGACCTTGTTATTGCTTGTGGAACTTCATTTAGTGAAAGTGGTTGTTACCCCCTTGATAAATCACATTGGCTTGTAGAATGTGGTACTTTTCCTGTCTTGTGCTTTTCCATAGAAGAAAGAGCCGAAGAGCTTATTCATGTTTCGAATTTTTTTTGGCCTTGTGATAATGAGAGACAAAGATCGTTCTGTTATTTGATGTACACATCAGGATCCACAGGAAAGCCTAAAGGCGTATGTGGCACTGAACAAGGTAAGCAGCTAGTTGATGATGTGCCTATTTTTATAGCCTCTCGAAACATTCCCTTAATTTCCCTGTTTCTGTTGCATATGCAGTATAAGTTGATGATGTTATCTCCTTTGTTTTGTATGTAAAGGTCTTTTGAACCGCTTTTTATGGATGCAAGACTTGTATCCACCGCATGGAGAGGATATTTTATTGTTCAAGACATCAATTAGCTTTATTGATCACTTGCAAGAAATTTTTAGTGCTATTCTGACTGCTTGTACACTGGTTATACCTCCTGTGATTGAGCTGAAAAGGAATTTAATTTCCATCATTGAGGTTTTACAGGTACAGTCACATAATATTTTGTCCCTTGCGCTTTTTATGTAGATAAGTTATATTGAGCTATCTTTTTGATAAGAGGTTCAAATTAAGTTATCTTAGCACAACCTTAAACAATATGCAGTCTAATTGATCTTGTATCAACTCTCTGAATCTCATTGTTCTCATTAGTGGTTTACATGTATGACAGAGCATTCATTGCTTGATGGTCATGTAAGCATCAGTCTTAAGTTCTAACTAAATCAAAATGGTTTGTCCAATTTCTTAGTATATGTCCTGGTTCTTATAGATATCACCTCACCTGTAACCACAAAAAGTTTATGGCTGTTAAGGCATCATGAGTTGTGAATTGCTTTAAGAAATTTTATAGCTTATGATGTTGTATTATAACCATTGTTGAAATGTTAATATTTTGTCCCTTGAAAAAATTCACTGAATTAAAGTATTGGTTTTCATAGTCCAAGAAGGATTTGCTCAAGAATTACAAGTAATAAGATTAAGGGATTTAAAGCTTCTACTTGAACAAAAATGCAGTTTATATAAGTTACAAAAAGTGTCTGTGAAAATAAGGTGCCAATATAAGAAACTTCAAGCATAGCATATGCCATTATTACGTATGGGCCTGCCGACATTTCACAGCATGTGTAAAACTACTAGCATTGAATTGCTGTGATTTTTTTGCGTGGTAAGAGAAAGAGACATGAGAGAAATAAAAGAGAAAGAAAAGGATGAGAGATGAGGAAAGATCAATTAATCTGGTAACTATATATTTTTTTAGGATAACGCTATTTGTCGTCAAGGACCTAGTTGATTAACTGACCATTCGCCTAATAATATACTTGCTTTATATCATAAATGCAATTGGCAATCTTGCTCTTTAGAATATTTTCACAAACATTTTCCCTATGGCAAACTGTCTTCTTGCTCAAGCGATGAAGGATACCTTAACTAATCTGTCTTCATAGGTCCTCTCCCATAGATATGTTCTATAATTGATATCAATTTTAGAATTCACATATTTAACATCCAAATAAAGACGGAACTGTTGAATGAATATGCAATACTCATGTCTTTTGTGTGTCATTCTAAGCTCTTCTACTAGTTACTGTGAAAAGATTTTGTTTGAGTGAATATAGTGACTGTGACTATATGAAGTTAGACCTTTAGATCATTTTCACATCAGAAAATTTGTTGAACAGTTGAACTCTTATAATTTTCAGATACTCGTTGGTTGCACTAGAAATGGTTATTCTTCGTATAACCAGATGATAGCTTTACCCAACATAACTTAATTGTGATAAAAGTTTGTAGAATTAGGTGTCTATTTCAGATATTTAGGGAGATTAGTTTCCTTGATTAGTGCAGGTAATTTAGGTACTCATTTCTCGTGGTCCCCTTGTCTAGTGGACCAGATTTTCTGTCTCCTCTTCTATATCTTCCTCTTGTATTGTTCTACCTAAGTAAGAAATGAAAAATAATAGTTTTCTTACAGAGTTCTTCAAAGTTAATTCCTTATGCCTGTTAATTTTTCTGTTTTTCTGATGTAGGATAGAAAAGGTGATGTAAAATAATATAAGAGAATTAGACTTAGAAGAGGGAATCAGGGTAGAAAGGGAAGAAACTCTTATGAGAGTGGACAAAATCAGAAGAAAGAGGAGAAGGTTAGAGAAAACGTGGTGAAAAGTAAAAGATATAGAGCACAGGTTTTCAACTCATAACTCTAAACAAAATAACATTTGTTCCCTTTTGTGAAATTAAACATAATCTTAATCATAAAAGGAAAAGAATACTCAAACCAACTTTAATAATGTTTGAGTGCTTGAATACTATTGTAGGGCCTCTTCCTAACAATTAAGCTTTTGAGTCTAGCCATTATTAACATAGCATCAAAGTTAGTTTTTCCAGGAGTGCGTTGGTTCGAGTCTCCTGGCTTGATTATATTTGATTATATTTGAATTTAAAATATGTTGTTTTAATTTGTTATGTGTTTGTGTCTGACTTGCACCATATGGCAAACCTACTAGAATTGCAGATGAGTGAGTGTGTGAGAGTGCTTAAATACCATTGTTGGACCATTTCCTAACAACTTAAGCTTTTGAATTGAGTGGTTACTTAATAAGAAATTCCAAGCCAACACATATAAGAAATCCTAACCCAAACATAAGTAAAAATCCCTAAAAATCTTAAGAGAACACGAAATTGTCAAATGAATCCTAATTCTATTAAGACAATAAAGTCTCTAAACATACATTTTTATTTTTTATTTTTTTGTTATGCCTTATGTTCTATCTCTGGATGTGAGTAATTAATTTCACCCTTAATATTAGCACTTCATAGCTGGTTATTCTTTTATTGATTTTCCTGCTCAATGCTAATGACTAGTTCTGAAACTTTTTGTAGGCTTACTCTATTAGTAGGTTCACCACTGTTCCATCGCTGATGAGGGCAATCCTTCCTGCTTTGCAAAGTCAACTTGAACTGCGAATTTCAAGTTCATTGAAATTGTTAGTGCTAAGTGGTGAAGTCCTTCCTATATCCTTGTGGGATATGCTTTCCAAATTACTCCCCAAGACTTCCATCCTGAATTTATATGGGAGTACAGAGGTTAGCAATTGATAATCTAAACTTTAATGTTCTTTTTTCCAAAAAGCATTATTAAGTCATTCATTTAATCTGGAAAGCATGATCAGAGAGTCAGTAATCTTGGACCTGCTCACATTTGTATCTTTTGAAAATTTGATATTATTTTTTAAATACAATATAAATTAAATCCTAGGATGATTAATGTTGTTATTCTTGTATCGAGATAGTACAAATGCCTTTTCTTCTCATTTTATTATGGTTTAAGTAGTCGCATATGATGTGACGTTTTCAAATATTCCATTAGCTTATATTTTTTGTGGTTGATACCTTATCTTTAAATAGGTATCTGGAGATTGCTTATATTTTGATTGCAAGAGGTTGCCAATGATTTTGGATAAAGAGACACTTATAAGTGTGCCAATTGGTATGCCTATTTCACATTGTGATGTAGTGCTTGCTGAAAGTGATTCCGATACACCTAATCAGGGAGAAATATACGTTGGCGGTCTATGTGTTTTTAATGGATATTTTTCTGAATCAGCCTTCATGTCTTCAGAGTATGTAAGGTTGCATCAAAACTCCATATCCAACCATTCTGTTAATGGTGGAAGCATAATGTACTTTAGAACTGGTGATTTTGCAAAACGACTTCAAAGTGGTGACTTGGTTTTCATGGGTAGAAAGGACCGCACTATAAAGGTTAATGGGCAACGTATGGCTTTAGAGGAGACTGAATTTACACTACAGGAACACCCAGATGTAGCTGATGCTGCTGTAAATTTTCATAAAGTTCAGGAAGAACTTCCGATCGTTGAAGCATTTATAGTGTTGCAAGAGAAAGAAATTTCTAGTGAAATATGCATATCATCTATCAAAAATTGGATGATCAACAAACTTCCTTTAGCGATGATTCCTAACCGTTTTATCTGTATTGAGTCATTGCCTATGACTCCCAGTGGAAAAGTTGATTATGCATTGTTAGTGGGCCCAACGATTGTCACTATGCATCCTCAAGATGAAATTGTTGATACAAAGACTACCAGTCTTTTGCAAGTAATAAAAAAGGTTTGCCCTGAATGCTTTCATATATCTTAAACTTCTCCTGCCCTTATTTTTTCTAAACAATGTCAATTTCCACTTTCTTGAAAAATATTTGGGATATTTTTGGTTGATCAAATCCTGGAGTTAGTTCTATCAAAATAACAATAAAAATGAATAAATCCTAGAGTTAGAGATCGGAGAAATTCATTTTTGGCCACCTAAAACATTGAAGATTCGTTTTTAACCAGTGATGAGTTCATGTAGCGCTAGTAATGATTTCACGAAGCTCTAAATGATGATTTCACGAGGCTTTACTTGTGATGATTTCACGTAGATATGTGATGTTTCAATTAGATATAGCTAATGTGACATCTTCTGAAAAACAACGATTTTTGAGAAGTGATGTGGCCAAAAACGATTTTTCTTCTAATGAAGATGGCCAAAAACCTTCTTCTTCTTTTTTTTTTTTTTTTTTTTTTTACATATGTGGTCAAAACACACAATTTCAATATTTTAGGAGGCCAAAAATGACAATTTCCTCCGTTAGAGATTTTTCTACTTATTATTAGGTGGCTGAGTTGCAACTTGGGTTGTTTGGCCACTGCTTTGTCATAATCTCTTATAATTATGTTGTGATAATCAGATATACATATATTTTTATTTGGCTCTTTTTCATGGTATGCAATATGCATTTACTAATTATCTTAGTCTCTAGTTAAAGCGAATATAATACATGCAAGTTTCAGTTAAATGAGCATGGGTCTTTTTTTCAGGCTGACTACATATTTGGCGTACTCTCTCTTTATTCTTACAAGTCATCATACAAATCTTATTCTCATTTATTGATAAATATTTTCTTAATGTAAGGTTGGTAATAACTTGATCTGCAAATTTTTGAACCTTGTATAATTCTAATGTTACATCTGTTGACTTATCTTGTAAGAGCTTATGGTTTCATAAAAAAGGTAGACATTGGACCCTTGATGAGAAAGGATATTTTTTTTGGTGCTTTTTTCCCTAGCATCATTTCACTTTGGCAACTCCTTAGTCCTTTCCACAGGAGCCATGACCCCCTTTCCTCAAATAAATTTAAAAATTATAAATTTTACTTCTAAATTTTGTAATTTTTTTTTACTTTGGCCCCTGTCAAATATTTTGTTTAAAAGTACTAGCCCCACAAGACAAAAATTTCTGGCTCCGCCACTGCCAATAATATGTTTAAATTTAGGAGACATTTTTAAGGACCGTTTCTGCTGCTTGTGATGGATTGTAATTTATTTTTTGAATGCATGATGTTTTGCTGGGTGAAATGTGATATAAATTTATCATGAATTATGATGTTATTTATTTATTTTATTCAATGGTTAATATATTATGACTGATGCTCGAAAGAGTTGTGATGTTTTAATTTGTTTAATTAAATATTAGTCTTGTAAATTTGCAGGCAAATTATTCGTGACATTTAATATTGTTTAATCTTTATATTGTAGAATTGAAGCTTGACATATTTTCATAACATTTCAATTTTCATATATTCAACTATTTTCAACTATGTTATATCATCAAAGATGAGAAACCAATTATTTAGAATTTTTATGACAGGCCTTTGGTGATGCTTTGACTGTTGAAGAGGTTTTCGACAATGATAATTTCTTTGTGATGGGTGGTAATTCCATTGCTGCAGCACATGTTGCTCATAATTTAGGGATTGATATGAGATTGATTTATAACTTTCCAACTCCATCAAAGCTTCAAACTGTTCTTCTACAGAAAAAGGTATCATACAATAGAGATGACAGTGCAGATGCTCACTATAATGTGAATCAAGAAGCAGATAAGGAGAATACGTCTCATTCAGTTTATTCTTCAAATGAAAATCTTCTTACACTTGAGTTGTTGAGGACGCGTTATGAAAAGAATGAAAATAATGCCATTACGTCCAAACGCCTGAAGGTTGATTCAGATAAACAAGAAAGTCAGACTTACTCTTTTCCGAGGCCTTTCCATGTTACTTTGAAGCTTGGTCAAAAGGATGGGCTCCCTTGGAATTGTGCATCATCTCCCATGTCATGTTCATTCAGTCGCTGCAACAAGATTATGTATGAAGAGGGGAACGGAGGTAATGATCCATGTCTAGTAACCTGGTCAGTGGAAGTTCCTGGTAATAGGAAAGGTTTTATCCAAGAATTTTGGAAAGTTTACATGGAATCTTGTGTTGATGCATCGCCAATTCTAGTGCTTAAAGACTCAGATTTCTATCTCTTTGTCGGATCTCATTCACGTAAATTTCTTTGTGTTGATGTCAAAAGGTAACAACCATGTTTTAGTTCCTGAATGTCAGATTATGTTGTCATATACATCTCAAAGTATTTATGAATACTGATTGTGGTCTTGCATTCATGCAATTATTGATGTATGTGGTACTTCCTTGGATAGAAACTTTTGTTGCAATTGACATTTGGCCAGTACCCTTAATAATTTAATTTCGGTTGTTCATCAAAGTGAATGTTGGGATCTTAAAGGAATGAATATTGAGAATATATTAACCTGGAAAAACAAACTTTGACTCCAGTTTATTCCTGGGTCAAGCTAGGGTTATTTTGGTTAGCACAACTTGTCCCTGAAGTCCATGGTCGGCTTTTTGTCAGGTTGGGTAGATTCCAGCTTTCTGTCTGAAATGAATTGGAAATAGGCATTTCCAATTTATAAATTGGTTCATTGCTTTGCAACATCCACTCTATATTTCCTACCATCATAAATTTCCTTGAATAATTGAATGAACTGTCTACTTCAAATGCTTTTGACTTGAGGAATTTGTTTACAGTTGTGGTTATCCCATACCGTATCTTTACAGGGTCTTGCATCGAGAATTGAGTACAGTGTTGTTTGTTTCTGTCTGTGATTCTTGAAACCTAGGAGATGTCTTTTTTTTTAATGGCTGTATCTGCTTGCTCTATTAGAAGGATCTCGCATCGTTTCGTGTTTAATGTGGCTTATGGTGTAACTTACATGCATCTTTTAATTGGTTATTATAAATGCAATATGGATGGATCTTTTGCTTTAAAGATATGCTTGTCTCACATATTTGGAATACTTACGTTTGATGTAGTTGTACCTTGGAATTTCTACATTGATGTTAATTATCATAATTTTTAATATGCAAAATGAAAGTGTATCACCATTTTGGTTGTTAAATGCTTATTTAGAAAAATGTTGAGCAAAAATTTTAAGTCATTTTTATTCCTTTTTAGGAACATGATCTCTGTTTTTTATATGCATCATGGGTGACATGTTTCATGCATTTCAGAATTATTTTTTTATCCTTCAACCTGGAGTGTTGTACTAAAACATATCTGAGTTAGTGGTTGCGTCCAGTGGGAAACAAAACTAGAGGGACGAGTTGAATGTTCAGCAGCAGTTGTTGGTGACTTTTCTCTGGTAATTCATTATACTCAGTATGCCTTCATGTTGTTCGATTTGCTTTTAAGCTTTACGAGGGCTTTAAAGTTTTTCCGCCCATATGTTGTGTATTAGGTTGTAGTTGGATGCTACAAGGGGAAAATATATTTTCTTGATTTTTCAAATGGCAGTATCTGTTGGACATTTCAAACATGTGGTGAGGTATGATAATTTAAAAGCTTTATCATTTTGCTTTTTCATTTTTTGTCTCAAGAGATTAGTATGCATCAATCTGGGACTATCTTTTCCTTAGAAAGGTGAGATAATTTGTTATCTTTTAGGTTCCTTTGGCAATATTTTTGGATTTGTTTGATGTAGTACATGACAGTTGCAATACTTTCTTTAATTATTAATTTTTTTAACCTTTTAACTTCTTATTTTTGTGTTTTCCTGGCATGAAGGCTAATAATGTAATAAGTATATAAAAGATGAACCGGTGCTCTTTCTGTACTAAAACTCCGAGATTAGCAGGATTAAAGTTTTAGAGACATGGTATTGTTGATCATGCTAACATAAACTTGCTTTTTATTTTCTTCTGAGGTCTGGGGCTGCCAGCTATGACTTTGTTAGGGAATCCCACAGTGGTTACATATTATGTTCTGTGTGATTTAATTTACTTGTTGGGTTCCTCTGCCTTTATAGCTCAAGCTTTCAAGTTGGTCTTTCCTACCACAGTATAAGAATTTTGTTCATGGTAGGTCTGTTTCTTGGATCCCTTGTGCTCTTACTGATTCGTATTCTACGATTTAGGGCAGCATGTCAGAGTAGTGCTAGTGAATCCCACATCAACTAATTCTTGAGTTTGATGTGGTGTCATTTGTATTGTTAGGCTCTTGAACCTAATCATCAGCTTTTGGGTTGGTTTCTAAATCAGCATAATTGCCTCTGTTAGTACTTGATCATAGAGGTAGCAAAGTGAGGCCCACATGATGGCCAGTATGATAAAATTTATGAACTGATAGGTTCTTGGCTTCATAACTATTTATTTCATGTGAAAGATCATAAATAAAAGAGGTAGACTTTGGTCATATAAGCTTCTCAGTATGCTGTACCTATAGCAAAACGCTTTTTGTAAATTTTACATTTTTGTATTAGTTTACATGTGGTCTTGCCTGAAACGAGAAGCAGACTATCTGTTAGCAATATGGGATCATGTAAAATGTGCAAACTACAGCACATCGGGAGCTATATAAATTAAAATGAAATTTTGAATGATCTAAACGTTTGTTCGAAATTACATCACTTTTCTCATCTGATTTGCACTTTTGTTTTGTTTTGTTTTTCAATTTTGTTGCACATGACTGAACATGGTTTCACTTGTCATGCTGCCACTGTTGATTACTTTTCCAACATTTGAAGGTGAAGTGCCAGCCAGTCATTGATGCTCCTAGACAATTGGTCTGGTAAGGTTTTTGCTGATTAATCATGTGTTTATCTTATAGAGGACTCAGGACGGTGAATGGTTTAAGTTAAAACCAGACATCTTCATCTTGGGTTGCCTATTTTGGGCTACATATTAACTTGTCTGATAGCCAGTTTTAGTGGAACTTTTGAGTTAAAAGTGTTAAAATCTTACTGTGTAATTGTGCTGAAAGTCTAATTTCTTTAAAGTGTTAAAGTGTTAACCTTAATATGTTAAGAGAGTTGTATGCATAAAGTTGATTTCTCCTCACTATACATTAACTAGATTATTGTATAGAAGTAGATAAATTTTCCTACTAGCTTAGGTATTTATTGAAATTCACTTCTGGTTCCACACTAGGTCTGATTAGCATAACAGGAACATCACGTGTATAGTACCCTATTATCTCCATTACCCTAAAAAGTATAAGACACATGAAAAAGTTTAGATTATCCACTTTGATCTTCTAACTTTATCCCAAGTATGATTGTATAGGTATTCTTCTTAATCTCTTGTTAGAATAGCTTTCAAGATTTTCATCTCATTGGAAAAATCTCCAACCTTCTTCACTCCTGTGAATCTGGACTCTTCCATGTGCATGATGTGTAAATCGCTTTCTGTTTGTGATTAATTTATTCTCTTGATAGGAAATTTGTAATGCCAAATATTTGCAGCTGTAATTTCTGGCACAACTGCACTGGCCTCTTATTATGGTTTAATCTCTATGACAATTTAGGTGTGGGTCACATGACCATAGTTTATATGGTCTTGACTTTACAAACCGTTGCTGTGTTTATAAGATTTCATGTGGAGGGAGTATATTCGGGTCACCTGCAATTGATGAGGTACGAGTTCTCATTTACTTATTGGTTAAACCGCTCAAATATTTGTGCTTCAAATAATTTAAGCATGCTGGATTCATTTCCACATTGTTTGATTTTGGTTAAAATTGTCTTTAACATCATTATTTTTAAGGCAAATTGCAATGGAATACTGCCTCGCGACCGCGGTCGCGGTGCTCACTGGAGCACAAGGCTAGAAACCATCGCGACCAAGGTCGCGACCAACCCAGGTCGCGATACTCACTGGAGAAAAATGGTGATTTCGCGCGAGGAAGAGAAAAATGAGGCAGTGAGCCTCGCGACCAAGGTCGCGACCAACCCCGGTCGCGACCAAGGTCGCGATGCTCACTGGTCACCCAAAATCTTGAATTTCCTGCACTCTTTTAAATTGAATAGTTAGGGGCATTTTAGTCATTTCTCTATATTTTCTGATTTTGTATAAATAGAACAACTAGTCTAGGGTTGTAAAATTATTCATTATCATCATCAATCAAAATTACAAATTGAGAGCATTTCTCTCATCCTCTTGGATCATCACCAAGAACAATCGGTTCTTCTTGCAATTTCGCTTGTGAGATCAACTTGGGCTAGGGTTTGGGCTAATAACCTAAGCACTAGAGAGCAAGGGATTCCCTAAAAAGGTAACTAACTAATATTTGGTCATATTGCAATAAAACTGAACTTTTGTTTAAATTACAACTTAGTACCTCGGACAATTATTAATTTAGTTCCTAACTTATTTACAAATATTATATTTTAACCTATTTTTACTTTTTTAACTCACATGATCCTAACTTTTGCAAAATATATCAATTTAGTCTCTATGATCAAATTTTAACAGTCAAACTTGACATAATGTATAAATTGACCATTTTACTCTTTTTATTAAATTATTAAATTAGAAAGATAATTTTACCTTCCAACTTTTTACACTTTAACAATTTTACCTATTTGGATAGTCCAGTATGAAATTGATATATGTTATAAAAACTTATTTTTTTAAAAAAAAAATATTTAAAAAGGATTAAATAACAAAATAAATATGTTAAATTCATTAAAAATTATAAAAATTTTAAACTTAACATCATTTACTAAAAATAAAAATAAAATTCAAGATTGAATACTTATAAAACTCAAAATTTAGTTTAAAAAATTAAAATGTTAAAATATTATATATGTACATATTTAGAGTATATTATATAGTATATATACATTATAAGTATATATAAATAAAAATATAATAATAAGAATACAATATATATAAATTTATTATATATATATAGATGTATGTATTAAATTACTAAATTTTTAAGTTTTATAAGTATTAAATCTTGAATTTTTTTTATTTTTAGTAAATGATATTACTTTAAAGATTTTTTTAATTTTTATATTTATTTTTTTTATTTTTAACAAATTTTATCATGTTTATTTATTATTTAATCCTTTTTAGGTGTTTCTAAAAAAATTAAAGTTTTGTAACATATATCAATTTATTATTGAACTATCCAAATAGGTAAATTTGTTAAAAAGTTCAAGGGTAAAAGCGTCATTCTAATTTATTGATTTAATAAAAAAGTGTAAAATGGTCAATATATACTTTATGTTAGGTTTGACCGTTAAAATTTTGGTCATAGAGACTAAATTGATATATTTTGGAAAAGTTAGGGACCATGTGAGTTAAAAAAGTAAAAATATATCAAAATGTGATATTTTTAAATACGTTAAGGACCAAATTGATAATTATCCGAGGTATTTAGTTGCAGTTGAAGTAAAAGTACGATTTCATTGCAATATAACCAAATATCAGGGTATCCATTGCAATTTACCCTTATTTTTATTATTCACATATTTCCTGTAGCCAGTATATCTCGTCGTATTCTGCTTAGTGAAGATATTGTTTTGAATATATTCCTTGTTTATTAACAGCAGATATATATACACAAGAATGGTCAACTTTTGGATGTACAGGGATCTTGTTTCTCCATATTTGGAGAATCAAATCCCACAATTAGATCCCCCTAATTAAGGTCCTATAAATAGAAACAATAATAACTAAAGATACATAGGAATAAAGAAGTAAATGCAGTAAATACAATCAACACCCCCCCTCAAGCTGAGCAGTATATGTTCATCATGCCCAGCTTGCTACTAAGCTCATCAAACTTGTTTCTTGGCAGCGACCTAGTCAGTATGTTTGCCACTTGTTGGCTGGTAAGAGTGTAAAGTAACTCCAAAACATTTCCATCGACTTTTTCCTTGATAAATTGTCTATCAATTTTAATGTGTTTGGTTCGGTCGTGGTGGACTTGATAAAGTGTCACACATCATCTTAATAGGTCCTTCACAAGACACCTTAAGATCAACTAGTACTCTTTTAATCCACAAACCTTCACAAATTCCATGTGTCATCACCCTAAACTCTGCTTCTGCACTGCTTCTAGCTACCACAGACTGTTTCTTACTCCTCCAAGTAGTTAAATGCCCCAAACAGTAGTACAATAGTCGGATGTGGATCCGCGGTCATTTATGGAACCTACCTAGTCTGTATCGATGAATACCGTGACTCCCCTGCTTGCTGTTTTGCTGAACAATAGAACTTTTCCTGGTGTGAACTTTAGGTACCTAAGGATCCTCTGAACTGCAGCCATGTGCTCTTCAGTGGGGTTATTCATAAATTGACTAACCACACTAACTGGAAAGGCAATATCTAGCCGAGTGAGGGAGAGGTAAATCAGCCTTCCTACTAACCGTTGAAATCACCCTTTATCAATTGGTGAACTCTCCTTATCAGCCCCTATTTTTGCATTTGTGTCCATGGGAGTTTCTGCAGGCTTGCAGTTCTCCATACCTGTCTCTTGTAATAAGTCCAGCACATACTTTCGTTGGGATATAAGGATGCCTTTCTTTGAACGAACCACTTTCATCCCAAGAAAATATCTTAAGTGTCCCTAGGTCTTTGATCTCAAATTCCTTAGCCAAACATCCCTTTATTCATGATAATTCCTCTAGGTAATCTCCAGTGAGTATTATGTCATCAACATAGACAATTAGGATAGCTCTCTCCCCCTTTTCTGAATGTTTAATAAACATGGTATGGTCTGAATGGGACTGCCTATATCCATGTTGTTTTAACACATGAGTAAATCTTTCAAACCACGCCCGAGGGGACTATTTTAGTCCATAAAGTGATTTTCGAAGTCTGCAGACTTTGTTGACAGTGGCTGCAGTCTCTAACCCAAAAGGCACCTCCATATATACTTTCTCTATGAGGTCCCCATTTAAGAAGGCATTCTTTACATCTAGTTGATGTAAAGGCCAATCAAGGTTGGCTGCAATTGATAATAGAACCCGAATAGTATTCAACTTTTCCACGAGAGCAAAAGTTTCTTGATAGTCTACCCCAAAGGACTGAGTAAACCCTCTTACTACCAACCTGGCCTTGAGCCGATCAATGCTTCCATCTGCCTTAGTCTTGACCGTAAATACCCATTTGCAGCTCACAGTATTTTTGCCTCTTGGCAGATCTGATAGCTCCCAAGTTCCATTTTTCTCAAGTGCATCAACTTCGTCCTTGACAACTTTTCTCCATTCATGTGTCCTTAGTGCCTCTTGTATATCTTTTGGTATTTGAATGTTGGAAAGTGTTGTAATAAAGGCTTGAAAGTTAGGTGAAATTCCTTTGTAAGAGACGTACTTGGCCATAGGATATAAGGGTCTGTTTCTGCACTCCCTATATCCTTTTCTTACTGCAATTAGCCATTTTGTGTTTGAGTCAGGGACAAGGGTAGTTTCTGAAATGGTTTGATTATTTCCTTGGACTTTAGTATTCGATTGAGACTCTTGGCAGTCACCACTGTTTGTCTGGACTCTTTCGGGTTGCTTCCCTTTTCTTTGATAGACAATTGTTTCTTTTTGCTGTTGGAATTGATTGTAAAGCTGACTAGGATCATGCTGACTTGGCTCTAACATAGGCAGATTTTCAGAATTTATTTCAATTTCAAAATCTGTTAGATTCCTAGTGAAATTAGGACTTAAATTAGGTTGATTTGTAGAGAGATTTGGACTTAAAAGAGTTTGATTTTCTGGAATATTAGAGGGACTAGGATCCTGGCTTTGAACCGGAATTATAGGAATTGAGGATTTGCTTTGACTTGACAGATTTTGAGGTTGATTTTGAGGAGTTGATAAAGGACTCCAATTTGACTAATTTGTCATGATGATAGGCTGAGTTTGGGGTTGGATTTTAGACTGATTTTGCGGAATAGCAGGGATTTGACTAGTATTTGGCTGCCAAAACTGATATTCTTGATTTACATTTATAATTCCCCCTTGAATGTCGGTTTTGGTGAAGAAAGGCATGTTTTCGAATAAGGTAACATCTAATGAATGATTGACATTTTTTGTACTAGGACAATAGCATTTGTACCCCTTTTTATTTGGGGAGTATCCTACAAACATGCCCTTGACAGATCTAGGATCTAATTTACTACGATTATGTGAATGCACATGAATAAAAACTGTGCAACCAAAGATCCTAGGAGGAATATCTGTTAACAATCGGTTTTGGGGTAAATTTTGTGGAAGATTTGACATGGAGTGAAATAGTTTAAGATTCTAAAAGGGCTTCGGTTTATGAGGAAGGCAGCAGTAAGAATTGCTTCTCCCCAAAAATGTTTAGGAACATTACTAGAGAACATTAAAGACCTAACAACTTCTAGTAAATGACGATTTTTTCTTTCAGCAATACCATTTTGCTGAGGGGTGTCTACACAAGTAGATTGATGATTTATCCCCTTATCTGTTAGGTATTTGCTAAGTGAGGAATTGAAAAATTCTTTAGCATTATCAGTCCTTAGAATTTGAATTTCTTAACTATCTTTTGAAGTTTTTGAAAATTTGAGTAATTTCAAATTTTTCCTTCATGAGGTAAATCCAGGTAATTCAAGTGTGGTCATCCACAAAAGAGACAACCACTTAGTACCCGTGATATTTGGGATCCTTAAAGGACCCCATACATCACTATGGATTAATGAGAATGGTTTGGATGATTTGTAATGAGAGTTTGAGTAAGTGTTTCTGGTTTGTTTTGCAAATTGGCTCACTTCACATTGAAAAGATAAAGGATTTTTCTTTCTGAATAGAATAGGAAACAACTTTTACAAGTATGAAAAATTTAGATGACCTAGACGATAATGCCATACTAAGATGTCCTTATCACTATTTGCTGGAAGACAACATATAATCAATCCCATTTGCTGGAGAGAATTGCTTTTTCAAGTAGGGATCGAACTCTAGCACTGCCAATCGTCCTCCCTGGATCCAAGTCCCCATACTAAGATGTCCTTATCACTATTTGATTGAAACACTAGACAAGAATTCCTGGAAGACAACATATAATCAATCCCATTTGCTGGAGAGAATTGCTTTTTCAAGTAGGGATCGGCCTTGAGGTAATAGAGTCCAGATTGAACTCTAGCACTGCCAATTGTCCTCCCTGAATCCAAGTCCTGAAAAACACGTGTGAGGAGAAAAAATAGCTGTACAATTTGGGTCTTGAGTTATTTTCTTGACAGATAAAAGGTTGTAATCTAATTTAGGAATATGTAAAACAGAGGTGAGTGTGATTGTTTTTGAGATAACCACTGAACCTATTCCAGCAACTTTGTATAGTGAGCCATCTGCTATTTGGATATTCAAATGGTCATAACATGGTTTATAAGTAGAGAAAATATTTGCATCTCCTGTCATGTGGTCTGATGCCCCTGAATCAACAATCCACTGAGCCCCTGAGACATTTTGTATTGTTAGGGCAGTAATAGGGTTACCTGAGTGGGCTAAGGATTCAGAAGCAATTGTACTCGGCTGCTGGTTGAGCATTTGTTGGAGAAATCCCACTTGTTCTTTGCTAAATAATTCTATTGTGTTTGAAGTGGTAATTCCCTTTCCTTCTCTGTCTGATTTTGGTTTCCAGTCTGCTAGTTTTCCATACAATTTCCAGCAGGCATCCTTAACATGTCCAAGCCTCCTGCAGTGGTCACACATGGTCTTCCCCTTCGTTGTTTGCTGTCATATGAAGAAGATAGACTTCCATGGCTTGCTAGCGCACTGCCTTCAATTTGAATACTGCTGCTATCACTCCCAAGCATAACCTTTCTCCTGCTTTCCTAACGGACTACTTCCGAAACTGCCTCTCGAAGGGTTGGTAGTGGTTTGATTGCCATGAGTCGACCCCTTACTTCATCTAGGTTTTTGTTAAGGCCGAGAAGAAATTTGAAGATTCTCTTTTTTTTTCTATATTCTTTTTATGTGTGGCCTCGTCTCTAGGGTTCTCATAAACATCATTTTCGAACATATTAACCTGCTACCATAGGCGAGATAGCTTGGTGAAGTATTGGGTGACAGGATCCTCTCCTTGCTTGAGATCGTGTAGAACCCCTTCTACTGCAAACAATTCTGCAGTGTTATCGGTGGTAGAGAACGTCTCCCTAACTGCGTCCCAGATTTCTTTTGTTGTCATACAGCAAAAAATTATCGCTCACATCATTATCCATCGAGTTCAGCAGCCACGACATTACAAGATTGTTTTCTATCTTCCATTTGCGATATTCGGTGGTGCTAGCAGCTGGTTTGGTGATGACTCCAGTCAGATAATCATCTTTCCCCTTTCCACTGACAAAAATTATCACCTATTTCGACCATTGAAGGAAGTTCTTACCGGTCAATTTGTGACCAATAATGATTTGGCCATGATGAGATGTGTTTTTGACTTTTGGTCAAGATTTCCCCCCTCATTGGTGTCTATTTATGGAGTTTTGGGATTAGAGGATTCTGCTGAAGCTTTGAGGAGCATTTGAGAGTTCTTAGACTACCGGAAATAGCAAAAAAAGAGAGCTTAGGAATTTGGGATCAGAAATCGCTCTGATACCATGAAGATTTTGTTTTGAATAATTGATATATTTCTTGTTTATTTACAGCAGATATATATACACAAGAGTGGTCAACTCTTGGCTATACAAGGATCTTGTTTCTCCTTATTTGGAGAATCAAATCCCACAATTAGATCCCCTTAATTTAGGTCCTATAAATAGAAAAAAGAATAGCTAAAGATACATAGGAATAAAGAAGTAAATGCAGTAAATACAATTAACACTTAGAAATATGTGATTCAGTTTCCTCTAATAGAATTGAGCATAAAATCTGGTGATTTGAAGTTTAAGTTTGATAAGAGTAAGAATTCATGAAATCTTCAATATTTTAGATGGAATATTATACTGTGGAAAAATGATACTGGAGATGGTGGCAGTGGACGTTCTATAGACAATTTTGAGGAGGTTGGACTGACTAGTCAGGAACTCAACTAAATGCTTAAAGCATTTTACTTTGGAGGAGTCATCATCTATAGAGGAACTAGAGTTGGACGCATGAGTTCAGGCTAAAATGGTTTATAAGGACATTGATTTGAAAGTACATTCGTTGGATGGATGAGCTTACCATACAATGGCTATGAGAGAAATGAAAACTCAAAAGTACTTTAAATGAGTGGCCAAGACGTAATTAGATGGAAAAGGGAAATACGAAGTAGTTTCATTAGTTTCGTTAGTTTACATTAGTTTCCAGTGCAAATGAAGTTCAGGAGGAATGTGAGGCTTCAAAGGATGAAATTCTCTCTCCCAAATCCTGAATGCTTTGGTACTTTTTGTTTGTGATCGCAAACAAAAAAGTAGAAAATACGGATGGCTGGTACTTTTTTTTTTTTTTTCTGGTAAAAAAGGTAAATGATATCATTAACTGTGATATCAAATAAGGCTAGCATTGGGATTAGGGGAGAATGTTTTGTGACTTAATTGATGTCAAAGACAGAGAAAGAAGTTTATGAGTTGGTGACGATAATAAAAGTTTCAGTCTGGATAAAAGGTCGCAGTTGGATGGACTGTAGCTTTGAAGTTAAAAGCATATGTGTATGGTAACTAATGGGTCGTTGTTGCTTTTTTGGTCGAAGATGGCAATCCGTTAAAAAATTGCATCTATGGCATTAAAGAACTTGTTTTCTTGGTAGACAGATATGAACTACAAACCTTAATAATTTTTATTATCAATTATCAATGAAGATTGTCATTTTTCTATTAGTTGTTGGTATATCTGGTCTAAATATCCTGTGGATCAATAACATGTTCTGTAAGAGTTATAGTACAGCCAGTGAATTGTTATTGAATCTTCTTGTTTGTTATTCTAATATCTGATTTATCTTATTTGTAGGTCCGTGATGCACTTTACGTGGCATCTACTAGTGGTCGGTTGACAGCAATATCTGTAAAGGTTTCAAGACTAAATTTTACTAATGTGATATATTTTGGATCCTGCTAGAAGAGTAGGGACAAAGCTTTGTATATGCATTTATGATCACCATATCAAAATACCTTCAGCACTTTGCTGCGACAATTATCACTTTTGAGACAACTTAAACCAGATGATTACGGGGGCATATCATCAAGGTTTTGATGATCTAACATGCCAATTAACTGTAATACGATACAGCAATGCGCTTAAATCTTTATTTATTTCCAAAAATTGCATGTTTGTTACCTCTATTTCTCACTGGAATTCTTATTTAACCTTTGTGTGGTGCTGTTTTGCATTGAACACTGTCACATAATTATTTACATTTTGCTCAATTTACAATGTCTTATTACTGTAAAGTTGGATAATATGTTAACAAGCATCTTATAACCTTATCAGCTTTCACAAATATTCCAATCCAAAAGAATATTACCTGTTGCATGTAAGAATCCCCTATTATTTGTTTTAATATTACCTGTTGTATGTAAGAATCACCTATTATTTGTTTTCTCCAACAGAATTTGATTTTTTGAAGATTGTTTGTTAACTTGAGCTATGTTCGGGAAAATGCAGGCTTTGCCTTTTCATACTTTGTGGCAGCATGAGCTAGAAGTTCCAGTATTTGGTTCTCTTTCTGTCACTTCTCCAAATAGATACGGTACTTTGTATTTATATTTTCTCATTGTTTTAGAATTAGTATTTTGATTGCAAAGTTAATATTTATCTGTTGCTAATTAAATTGGATCTCCTTGATCAATTAGACTATTTCTTTCTGTTGCTGTTTCCTGTGATCACTGCAGATATTATTGTTAAATTTCTATACTTGTTGGATCTTCTTTTTACTTTTTTTTTTTTTTTGTGTGAGCGTGTGTTTGTGAGAAGTGGTTTATATATTGGTGAATAGCTTTACAACCCAAAAGACTAGCCTATTAGGTTGTGACATCTATTAATATATATATATATATATATATATATATTATATTATATATACATTATATATACATTATACATACCATTATCTTACATTTAATGCTTTTAATGTAGTTTTAATTCCCATATTCGCAAGCTTTACATGTGGTTTCTCAAACGCTTCTCTTCACATGTGAGCTCGGACTGGCTTAGATTAGCTACTCCTTTATTTATTTATTTTTGGGTTGCACTTGGCAGAGTTCAGCCTAGGCCCATGACGTTTGTTGAAGGTTGTGATACGATGTTAAATTTCTATACTTGTTGGATTTTTTTGTCTTTATGAGAAATGGTTTTGTGGGAAAAATATATGTTTTTATTTAAATATAGCAATCCTAGATTAGAACATTAGCTTAATTACTAGATTCCGTAATTTATAGGAATATAGATTAGAGTAGTTTCATTATCTTGTAATCTATTGCAGTATATATAACTTTGGTTGTATTTAGTTCTGAATATAGAAGATTTTCTCACTTTCTACCACATGGTATTAGAGCCTAGGGTTCTCTAGGATCTAAGTTTTTCAATAGACAATGGAGGGACAAAAATTTCTGTCAATCAATCAACTGGACAACTCCAGAATACTCAATGGGGGAAATTATTTGCAGTGGTCCCAAGTGTGAGAACGTTTTTGAAGGGGAGAGGAAAATTGGATCATATGTTGGATGTTGCTCCTGATTCAACAAACCTAAAAATCAATGCATGGGATGAAGAAGACTCGATGATTATGTCCTAGCTTTGGAATTCGGTGCTACCTGAGATTGGTGGAACTTGTATGTTCCTGTCAACTGCCAGGGAGATGTGGGAGGTTGTTCATCAGACTTATTCGGAGATGCATGATGCAACGCAGATATATGAGATCAAAACTAAGAGGTCTGCCACCGAAGAAGGAGAATGATCAATTACTGAATATGCTAACATTTTGAAGAAGATGAAGTGCAGTGAGGATGCTGCACTACTAAAATTTTTTGTTGAAAAGGGAAGGATTTTTGAGTTTCTTGCGGGTTTGAATCTTGAATTTAACCAGGTGAGAGTTCAGGTGCTGGGGAAGGAAGAGCTACCATCACTAAATGAGGCTATCTCCATGATCCGGGCTGAGGAAAGTAGAAGAGAGGTAATGCTTGAACCTTCAGTGGTAGATGGGTCGGTTATGGTCTCAAAAGGTAGTGTCATTAAACAAACTAGCCTTGAGCCGCAACCAATCATGGGTAATGTGCAGGCTGATTTGTCTAAGACTGGGAATAGAGAAACAATTTGGTGTACCTCCTGCAAAAAATCTTGTCATACCAGAAACTCAATGGGAAGCCACCAACTCTTAATAACAAGAATTGGAAGTGGACAACAAAAGGCCGACAAGCACATTTGACTAATGGACAATCTAGTGGTGAACCTGTGAACCAAGAGCAGAGTGAATTTAACCGAGAAGAAATTGAAAAACTGAGAAACCTACTGGAGTCCCTTGAGAAACAATTGGTGCTTGCTCCTTGGCACTTTAGTTAAGTATGCTGCTCCTTGTGCCTTTAGTGTCTCAGATATAACCTTTTCATGGGTTATTGACTCGGGAGCCACCGTGACCCACTCATATAATAAATTCAGTACATATTGTCCATGTCCAAGCAATAGGAAACTTGCTACAAGTAATGGAACCTTGACAACTGTGGCTGATCAAGGGACATATACATAAACCTACTCCTCATTTTAAATGTTCATCATGTTACAAGATTATCCACTAACCTTTTTTCTATTCATAGAATTACGAAAGATTTGGATTGTGTTGTGTTTTTTTTTTTTTTTTTTTACTCTTCTTACTATGTGATTCAGTACTGGGATACGGGGAAGATGATTGGACGTGCTAAGGAAAGAGATGAACTCTACTATTTTGAAGAACTGAGTGGTCAAAGTGGGATCAGGAATAAGTTACCCTTTTCAATTCTTTCGGAGTCGGCGGTTTCTAATAAAGACAAGATTTGGCTTCATCACTTTCATCTTGGACATTCTTCTTTTAGCTTTTTCAAAGTTATGTTTACTTTATTGTTCAAAGGGATTGATGTAGAAAAACTTCATTGTGATGTTTGTGAATTTGCAAAACATCGTTGTGTGTCTTTCCAATCAGGAATAGAAGAACATTTATTCCTTTCTCTTAAATTATAGTGACATTTGGGGTCCTTCTACAGTTCCCAATATTTCAAGGGCAAGATGGTTCGTTTCATTCATGAATGATTGTACACAAGTTCTTGGATTTTCCTTCTTAAACAAATCTAATGTAAGCACTGTTTTTCCTACTTTTCATGACATGGTAAAAAAATAAATTTGGAGTCAAAAGATTTAGATCAGACAATGCAGGAGTTAATTTCAATGAAATTCTGTTACTTTATTTTCAAAAGAGGGTATAATTTCATGTTATCTTGTGTAAACACCCCTAAGTAAAATGAGGTCGTAAAAGAAGAATGGTCACCTTCTTGCCACTACCCGAGCCTTCCTATTTCAGAAAAACATACCTAAATCTTTTTAGGGAGAAGCTGTCCATACAGCTACTTATCTTATAAACCACTTCCTTATCAGGTTCTTGGGTTCAAAAGTCCTATGCGTGTATTTTCTAAATTGTTTTTAGATTTTAACACCTCAAATAATCTTGTTCCAAACATCTTCGGTTGTGTGTCTTATGTTCATATTCATGCTCACAACAGAGGAAAACTTGATCCTTAAGCACTCAAGTGTTTATTTGTGGGTTACTCCTCAACACAAAAGGGCTACCAATGCTACCATCCACCCATGTGAAAATTTGGTGTTTCTGTGTATGTCACTTTTGTTGAACAGGAAGATTATTTCTCTCATCCTTATCTTCAGGGGAGACTTCGTTATGGAAGATAAGGATAAGGACAAAGACTTGTTTTTGCTAACTTGCCCACTCGTCCATACTCTTGCCCATACGAGCCAAATGTTCAATCTATCCTAGTTCTTGTCTCCACTGAGTTTGACAAACAAGTTCAAGATCCCACAACACCATTGTAGGTATATTAACCTGTGCAAGTCCAAGAATCGGACCGACTGCTGGTAATGAGGTAGTCACTTAAACTGAACCTTCTTTGAATATTTCCTCTAATCCTTCAGTTAACCGTGACCATGACCAGTCCATTGCAGTTAATAATGACCATGACTAGCCCATTGCAATTCAAAAAAGGAATAGAAAAAATGTACTCAATATCCTATGTACCCTTTGTCGTCGTGTCCTATGAAAAACTATCACTGTCTCACAGAGCCTTCCTCACTCACTTAAATATTATATCCATTCCCAAAACTCTATCTGAGGCATTAAAAAGTGAGTAGAGACAAGCCATCAGAGTAGAGATGGAGCCATTTGAGAATAACAAAATGTGGGAAATAATGGAGTTGTCGAGAGGGGAAGAGCACAGTTAGTTGTAAATAGGTTTATACTATGAAGTACAAGTCGGGTTGATTACTTGAGAGCGATAAAGTTAGATTGGTAGCCAAGGGGTTAAAGCAATCTCCATGAGCGTGGTTAGGGAGGTTTGCTAAAGTAATGAGTTCCACGGGTTACAAACAAAGTCAATGTGATCACACCTTGTTTGTGAAGCACTCAGGTTCAGGGGGAGTAATAGCTCTTCTAGTCTATGTCAATTATATTATAGTTGAAGAATTTGAGAGAAAAGAGTGAATATTCTTATATTTCATGAATACAAAACAATGAATATATATACAAAGAAGGGGAAAAACATAATCCCTAAAAAATAGAAAAAACTATTGACTAATTAACCACCTAACTCACCTAACTCACCAACCACTAATTTACCACCTAACTCACCAACCATTGACTACTTATATTTCAACATACACCAACCATTAACTACTCATATTTCAACACTCACCAACCATTGAATACACATATTTCAACACCCCCCCTCAAGCTGGGCAGTATATGTTGATCATACCCAGCTTGGAACACAATCCTTCAAAAGATGCTCTAGGTAGAGCCTTAGTAAACACATCAGCTGTTTGAGAATTGGTAGGTGTGTAACTTATCTTAACAGACCCTGCTTTTATTTTTTCTTTGATAAAATGCCGATCTATCTCCACATGTTTTGTTCTGTCATGGTGAACTGGATTCTTTGCGATGCTAATGGTGGCTTGATTATCGCACAACAGTTCCATTGGCTTAACCATAGGAACTTTGAGTTCATTTAGTAGTCTTTGCAACCAAATTCCCTCACAAATTCCATGAGCCATTGCTCGAAATTCCGCTTCAGCACTGCTACGAGAGACCACCGACTGTTTCTTGCTCCGCCAAGTGACCAAATTACCCCAAACATAAGAACAGTACCCTGATGTAGACCTCCTGTCTACCACTGAACCAGCCCAATCTGCATCTGTGAAGATTCTAACATCTCTATCCTCACTTTTCTTGAAGCATATACCTTGTCCTGGTGTCATCTTCAAATACCTTAGAATTCTCAAAACTGCTCCCATATGTTCTTCATTCGGACTGTTCATGAATTGACTAACAGTGCTCACGGGGAATGCAATATCCGGTCTGGTGTGGGATAAATAGATCAGTTTCCCCACCAACCGTTGATACCTTCCTTTGTCTACAGGTGGACTTTCTTCTATGAGACCCAACTTCGTCGTATAGTCCATGGGTGTATCAGCCGGCTTACATTCTGTCATCCCAGTTTCTTTGAGAAGATCCAGGATATATTTCCTCTGATTTATGCAAATCCCTGCTTTTGATCTTGCAACTTCCATTCCTAAGAAGTATTTCATACTTCCTAGATCCTTGATTTCAAATTCCTTGGCTAGAAAGGATTTTAACTTCTGAATTTCCTCCTCACTGTTACCAGTCATAATTATATCATCCACATACACAATGAGTATAGTAATAACACCTGTGGCATGATGAACAAACAAGGTATGGTCAGCTTGACATTGAGTATAACCAAACCTTTTTACGGCTTTCGTGAACCTTTCAAACCATGCTCTGGGAGACTGTTTTAACCCATAGAGAGACTTTTTCAACTTACAGACTTTGTCTCCATAATCATTTTCCAAACCTGGAGGACCTTTCATATAAACTTCCTCAGCTAACTCTCCATTCAGGAAAGCATTCTTTACATCCATTTGGTGAAACTTCCAGTTGAGATTAACTGCTAGGGACAGAAGAACTCTGATTGTATTCAGTTTAGCAACAGGAGCAAAAGTCTCCTCGTAGTCGATTCCATAAGTCTGTGTAAATCCTTTAGCCACCAGTCTGGCCTTGTAACGTTCTACACTGCCATCCGCTTTATGCTTCACTGTGAAGACCCATTTGCACCCCACAGCCTGCTTACCCTTTGGCAATTCTGTGATATCCCAGGTTTTATTTCTCTGAAGGGCTCCTAACTCCTCCAGAACTGCATTTTTCCACTCTGGAATTGACATGGCCTCTTGGATGTTTGCTGGAACAGACACTAGTGAAATATTGTGAGCAAAAGTTTTGTAACTAGATGAAAGACCCTCATAGGATATGTACTTACTCAAAGGGTAAAGGGGTCTCTCTCTACACATTCTTACCGGTCTCCTCAGGGCGATAGGTATTTCAGTATCTGAAGGAACTTCCTCACTTGTCTGGTTAGTATCTGGGCTGGTGCTAGGATCACTCAGGGGTTCAGTGTTTGGATCAGATATGTGGACCAATTCCGGTTGAGACTCCTGGTCTTGTTGAGGTACAATCTTGTCTGGTCCATCTTTAGTTGCAATCGGCTTCCTCGAGTATACAACAGGTTCTGCTTTGAATTTATTTGTCATGTCTGGAGGGTCAGAAGGAGACACATTTGACTCACAATGAGGAATTTCAGGCACATTAGGATGATGGGACTTACTGTTGGGACTAGAAGACTCATAATGAGGAATTTCATGAAAAACGTGACTATGGCTATGATCAAAAAACTGAAATTCATTCTCACTCCCCCCCTGAATTTGAGTTTGTGGGAAAAAAGGTTGATCTTCAACAAAGGTAACATCTAGAGAAATATGAATCTTTCGGGTGTCTGGGTTGTAGCATCGATATCCTTTTTGAGTAGGAGAATAACCCAAAAACAAACACCTAACAGCTCTAGGATCAAGTTTACCCATGTAATGTGGTTGAACATGCACAAACACTGTGCAACCGAAGACGCGGAGAGGAATAGTGGATATAAGTTTGGTATGAGGATAAGTTTCAAGTAGGGTTTGACATGGACTTTTGAAGTGTAATACTCGAGAAGGTTGCCTATTAATCAGATGTACAGCAGTGAGGACAGCTTCACCCCAAAAACGACTTGGCACCCTCATACAAAACAACAAAGATCTAGTAACCTCTAATAGGTGACGGTTTTTCCTCTCAGAAATCCCATTTTGTTGAGGTGTGTCAACACATGAGGTTTGGTGGACAATCCCCTCACTACAAAGATACTCTCTCAACCCTTGGTTTACAAATTCTCTCCCATTATCTGATCTAAATACTTGAATATTTGTTTGAAACTGATTTTTGATCAAAGAATGAAAATTTTTGAAGATATTGGTGACCTCGGACTTTTCTTTCATGAGAAAGACCCATGTGACTCTGGTATGATCGTCAATAAATGAAACAAACCATTTTGCCCCAGTAATATTAGGGACTCTGGAAGGGCCCCAAACATCACTATGAATCAAAGCAAATGGTTTGGAGGCTTTGTAACTAGTAGGATGGAACACAGAACGAGTATGTTTTGATAACTCGCAGAAATCACAATGAAAATCTTTTGGACTGTGATTAAGAAATAAGTCAGGAAACAGTTTCTCTAGATATAGGAAACTAGGATGTCCTAACCTATAGTGCCAACGCATAATAGAATTCTCTTTATTGGACTTAGACATAGACTCAGACATTGACTCAAGAGAAAAATTATTGGACTTAGTAGAATGACCTTGTATACCCTTTGAAGCTTCGGCCTTGATGACATAGAGACCAGATTGTATCTCAGCAGTTCCAATCATCTTTCCCGAAATCATGTCCTGAAACACACAATAAGTGGGAAAAAATTTAAACACGCACTTTTCATCATAAGTGAGTTTGGAGATAGATAGAAGATTACAATCTAAAGTGGGAACATATAACACAGACTGCAGGGTTAGAGTTTTTGAAATAATAACAGTACCACACCCTGTGACTTTGGACAGAGAACCATCTGCAATTTTGACATTATAGTTACCTTGACTCGGCTCAAAGGTACTAAACACCCTAGCATCACCTGTCATGTGGTCAGTTGCTCCGGAATCCACAATCCATGTTCCTGATATCTCCTTTTGCACATTCAAAACAGTGGAGAATGTACCTTTAGTAGCAACAGACCCAACACCAAACACTGAGGTATTTAAACCAGAAAACGGTTTTTGTAGCTGATCCAATTGCTTATGAATGTGTGCAACTGAATCTGTTCCAACACCGTTTTTTCCACTGGCCGTGTAACCTTTTTCCTCTGTATCCCCATTGTTGTTTGAGTTGATCGGATCTAAATCAGAGACAAGTTCGGAAGAGGATTCGTGAGACATGCTGAATTTTTTTTTTTTTTTTTTTTTTTTTTTTTTTTTTTTAAACAGGGGCGGAAACTGTAATTAATCAACTGAGGGTAATACTGTAATTAAACAGAAGATATTCGCTGGCAATAGGCGAGATCGGAGGAGAAACGGCAGAGGTGGCAAAACACCTTTTGCAAACTTCGATTAGCCTTTTGATTACTCAAACGGCCTCCGTTGGCGACGAGCCTTTGAAAGATTTTGCTAATCGGTACTGTTCTTACTTTCTGGTGCCGGTGGTGTCAACCGACTCGCAGCAGCCCGTGAACAGTACGCGCGTGAATAGTACTGTTTCGGAATCCTCCGATCTGTGAAGAAGAAAACAGATCGGCTCGGATTTAGGCCGAAAAATACTGGTTTGATGGCTGATTTGTCTCGGAAACCACCAAGAGAGGAGAACAAATCTGTTATCACCAAAATAATACTCCGCTTGCTGATGATTTCTTTCGCGGAAGTGATGACGAAGCATACAAAGCTTCGGATTCTGGCTGCCGGAATGAGCAGCGGAAATCGCTGGAATAAGCAGCGAGGACGATGGTGGCTGTCGGAAAAAAAATCTCAAATTGAGAGACTCTCTGATACCATGAAGAATTTGAGAGAAAAGAGTGAATACTCTTATATTTCATGAATACAAAACAATGAATATATATACAAAGAAGGGGAAAAACATAATCCCTTAAAAATAGAAAAAACTATTGACTAATTAACCACCTAACTCACCTAACTCACCAACCACTAATTTACCACCTAACTCACCAACCATTGACTACTTATATTTCAACATACACCAACCATTAACTACTCATATTTCAACACTCACCAACCATTGAATACACATATTTCAACAATAGTGACTGTTGAGAGAAACAGAGGAGTTGAAGAAATACCTAGCCAAGGAATTTGAGATAAAAAATCTTGGCAGATTGAAGTAATTTCTTTGGATCGAGGTTGCACACTCTCAACACGGAATTTTTGTCTCTCAACAAAAGTATGTCTTTGACTTGTTGTAGGAAATTGCAAACCATCCGATACACCCGTTGAACCCAATCAAAAGCTAAGAGAGGCAAATGATTCTGCAGCTGTGGACAGAAACTTCTATGAGAAATTAGTAGGAAGGTTAACCAGACCAGATATAGTGTATACAGTTAGTGTGGTGAGCCAATTTTTACACAATCTTAAGGAAGTGCACCTTCAAGCAATGTACAAGATCTCCGGTATTTAAAAGCTATCCCAGGAAAGGGAATTATGTTCAAAGGGGCACCGATCTTACTCTAGAGAGGTATGCGGATGCTAATTATGCAGGGTCAGTAGTGGATAGATGATCAACATCTGGTTATTGTACTCTTCTCGATGGGAATCTGGTAGGTCAGGTGCAGAAGCTGAATTAAGAGCCATGACACTTGGAATTTGTGAACTCTTGTGGCTGTAATAATTTTAGAAGACTTAAAGATCAGGTGGAAAACTCCCATGAGACTTTACTGTGATAAGAACTCAGCCATCAACATTGCACATAATCCATTGTAACATGATAGGACCAAGCATATTGAAGTGGACAAACATTTTATAAAGGAACAGCTAGATTGTGGCTTGATCTGCACACCATACGTATCAACAGGAGACCAACTTGCAGATGTCGTAACTAAAAGATTGGCCAGCACAACATTCCAGGCAATTATTGGCAAGCTGGGAATGGATAACATCCATTCATCAGCTTAAGGGGGAGTGTGGAAAATATACTATCTTTATTTAAATATAGCAATCCTAGATTAGAATATTATGTTAATTACTAGATTCCCTAATTTATAGGAATACAGTTAGAATATTTTCCTTATCATGTAATCTACTGCAATGTATATAACTAGGGTTGTATTCTGTTCTGAATATTGAAGATTTTCTCATTTTTTACCACAGGTTTATATATTCGTTATATAGCTTACAACCCAAAAGACTAGCCTATTGGTTGTGGCATCCATTATTATATGTATCCTTCTCTTACATTTTATATTTTTAATGTGGGAGTCATTCCCATATTCTCTGGCTTCACATGAGGGTTCTCTAACAATTATAAATACTTGCTCTATTTAGTAGCAGTTAATTCTTTTTTTTTAAATTCCTTGATTATTCATGCCTGTTTTTGTGGCAGTTATTTGTTGCTTGGTGGATGGACACGTTGTTGCATTGGATTCAAGTGGATCCATTATTTGGAGGGTATACACGTCACTTTTTAAATATCTAGATCCATTTTATACTTTTATTACTTTCCCTAGCAGACCTATATTTGTGGGGTTTTGCTTTCTCCATGGTTACATTGATCTATTTCAGTACCTTACTATAAATGTGTGCTAATTTGAGGTTGAATTAGCGGTGCCTATGAAGTCTGCCTCCTAACAATGAGAGTCAAAATGTTTGCCTTATTGGTCTTATCATTAGATATGTAGGCAGGGGCGGGATTATTTGTTCTTTCTCCCTTATTGGGGCAGGATGTCACTGGTCATTTTGGAAAAGTTAAGAGTCTGATTGACTAGGGCAGTTAAAGGCTTTAATAGATTATATATAGGTCTAGCAACTAGGGAGGAGAATAATTTCTTCCCGTGTTTATCTCCCTGTCTTCCATTTTCTTCGACTTCGTAAAACTTTGAATTACAATGCATTCCTTTAGGCCTTAGCTCATGAGAGAATTTTCTCCAAGTCCATAACAAACTTGTATAATAAAATGAGATTAGTTTATAAAATGAGAATTTTCAGCTCATGTTTCGAGAGATGTAACAACAATTTATCCTGTTTCATAAAATAAATCTAATTAAAATATAATGAATAGAAAAAATGATAATAGAATTAAATTTAAAGGTAATAAATATGTAATAAGATATGCTCTTCTGTCTTCAAAAGACTTAAGCTTATAGTTAAAGGTCCAAGTAATAGTATTAAGCGCTCTTAACACCCTCGTCATAACATCTGTTGAAGCTTCCTGTTAGAGTGGAACTCCATGAGATACAATCTTTTCTCTTGTACTGTCATTTTATTGTTTGTCTACACCTTTTTGCTTGAAGATGCTTTTTGCATATTGTATGATACTTTTCTATCAACTTGTTTCTTGTTCAGTATAGAACAGGTGGTCCGGTATTTGCTGGTGCCTGCACAAGTTCTGGCCCTTCCGTCTCAGGTAAAACATTTTCTGTAGGTTTAATTACAATTTTTATAAGTTCTTTCCTTTTTTTGATCAAGTTCAACATTGCTCCTCCCTTTCCCTTTTAACTTCAGTCTTTAAAACTTTGGTTAATCGACTGTTAATATTTTAGTGAAAATATTGTTTCCACCATCATGACATCAGCTCATGCAACAAAATATGAAATGGATGTATGTTTAATAATTATTCAGATCTGCTTGACTTATATAAAATGGTTAAAGAAGACAGCTTATCATCACTTTTACCGCTGAGTCCTACAAACAGAATTTCTGCTTCCTGTTGCAAGTATAATGATCTGTCTTGCCATGATATTCTAAAATGTTCCCTGAACTAAGTAATTAATGATATTGAATAAGTTGAAAAGTTGTTCAGAATTTTCCAACTTTTCAGGCTCTTTTTGGCTGTAAATTTTTTTTTCTTTCTTCTTTTTTTTTTTTTTTTTTCTGTGTTCATGCATATACTTGTCCATTATCTATTTCCTGCAAATCACTCTATCACGGAACTTGATAAAAAAGGAAGAAACATATGCAGTTTAGCTTATTTTAAATTATTTCTGTTTCCTTTTTCTTCTGCAGGTGCTCGTATGTTCCAGAAATGGAAGTATATATTCTTTCGAACCAGTAAGGCTCAGATTGATATGTACATATAAGTTTATGCTTTCATAGCTCGTAACATTAATTACTATGCCTGGCATAACGAGTGAAGTTTCACTGTCCTTACAGTGACCAATTTTGGCATTTAGAATTCTGCTCATGCTTGAACCACAAATTTTTTTATTGTTCATAGGTTACTTGTTTATTGATACATTGTTTATCATGTCTATTTTCTTAAATAATCTGATATGTATGATCTCCAGAACCAAGTCCCGCATTTATGATCTGCCTATTTGTTAAAATAATCTGATATGTATGATCTCCAGAACCAAGTTCTGCATTTATGACCTGCCCAATATACATGGCATGCATGACATTCCATGATTGGACTTTGTGATAAAAATACTTTAAATAAAAGTAACAATTTAGAGAACCTTTTAGTTTCTTGGCAATGAATTCGGATATCCTTGGATTTGAAATGAGTATTTATAAAATTAGAAAATCATTTTCTGTGGTTTCTTATTACTTAAATCTTTGGCTTACTAAACTCTTTGTTCATAAAGGATGAAAGATTTGTGTTGTCATCATCATTCAAATGTTAGACAATCTGTTTGGATTTTGTACTCATTCATCTGTTTTATTCTTGTAAAATTTTATCGATGTGGAAACTGCTTTTAACTATATCTGTTGGTCATTAACTTCAATATTAGTCAAGTTATAGCTACAAGTCTAGGATGTTTATGAGCATAATTTAATAGCAAAGCCTGCATCCTACTCATTAGTCTGAGTTGTGGTTTACTACAGGAAAAGGGGAATCTACTTTGGGAATATGGTGTTGGAGATCCAATTACTGCATCTGCTTATGTTGATGAGAACTTGCAGTTGATATCTGAATCCTCATCTTTGGCTGACAGGTAAACAAATTACATGCAAACCTTACTGCAAATTTGATTTATGTTTGATACTGTGGTAATTTATATTTTCCAGATTGGTTTGCGTATGTACCAGTTCCGGAAGTATATATATCCTTCGTATTAATTTGGATGTCTCTAGGAAGGAAAATCATCTGAGGGAAAAGGTTCAGGAATTTGCCAGGCTGGATTTGCAAGGAGACATATTTTCTTCTCCTGTGATGATAGGGGGTAGGATTTTTGTTGGTTGTAGGGATGATTATGTGCGCTGTATTGCTATTGGAACACAAAACTTGGTGGAAGAATGAGTTCGTGAAATGTCAATGAGAATGCGAATGTAACATTTCCAGTGAGAATATGCTAAAATCAGTTTGAATAATTAGTTCATAGTTGGCCCATGTCATGCATTCAAATATATCTAGTGGTGGGGAACCAATAAAGCAAAACAATATTAACAGAAATGGGAGAAATTGAGAACAAATTAATCACTAATTTTTATTCATTCAAGTCTGACAACCAGAGAAAAGGAAACTATTTGCTTTGGTCCCCAAATTTTTAATCACTTCAAACTTACCTAACCTTCAAAAAAAAAAAAAATTAAAGCAATAATTCGAAAAAAAAAGTTAGGGAACAAAATGATTTTTGCCATTGTTGTAATAATATATGGGTTTCTGCACCTCGTCTTCGTCTAGGACCATGACAGAACTCATAGTTGCGGACGTCGCTGTAATGTCTCACAGTGGAGTGGTCTTGAAAGCATCGGAGTACTTCCCAGGTAAGTCTTCAGCTGCTGGAAAGGCAGGTTCACATTACTCTTTCATTCTACCCCCTTCCCATTTGGTTAGGACTTTGAAGAAAGAGAGGCATCAGTCGAAGGATCTGGCGATAAATCTGTCTAGTGCTGCCAGTCATCTAGTGAGTTGTTGAAAATCTTTGAGGGTTTTTAGAGTATTCATTTTCATAAGCGTTGATCTTCTTAGGATTTGATTTGATCCCTCGCCGATGGATTAAGAAACAAAAGAATTTCCCACAAGCAACTCTGAACACACATTTCTCAGTCTTGAGTTTCATATTGAACCTTCATAGCTAGGGGTGGGTACGGTTTCGAATCGGTACGGTTTTAGATAAACTCGAACCGACGTGAAATTTACACAGTTTTTTGAAAATCAAAACTGAATCGAACCGAATAGGAGGGCAAACTCGAACCCTAAAATGGGCTAATATCATATTTTTAAATTTTAACACATTTGGCCTATTGGGCCTAAAATGGACTGTTATGCTGTTAGTAAAATACTGGGCTTAAAATGCGCTGTTACTTAGTAACATACTGTTATCAGTTTTTTTTATTTGGAAGGTACTGTCAGCCTATCACTATTTTTAAATTATTATATAAACAAATAAACAATAATAAATCCAAAACAATATTCTAAAACAGTTCAGAAATCAACACATAGTACAAAATTCAAAATACCCAAAAGGTCAAAACAGTCCATAAAATTAGGTATAAACAGTCTAGAAATCATAATAATCCAAAACAATATTCAAAACAATCCAACAGTTAAAAATCTAAAACAAAACTGAACACTCCAGAACAATCTAGCTCGTGCTCCTTTGATGTGTCCCTATAAAACAAATTGGACATTAAGCTTCGAATAAAAACCATCACAATTGTCCTTCTTCAATAAATAAATAAAACACAATCATACAATAAATATACTAATAAATATACTAATAAATATTGTTGACAGTAAAAAATGGATTCTACAGTCAACGAAGGTCAACGAAGCCAAGTGTTGACAATAAAAAATGGATTCTACAGTCAACGAAACCAAGTAAAGTGGTTTATTGGCTTGGTCAGGTGATTTGAATAAGATTATCTGAGATAATCTTATTAAAGAGGTTCTCGCAGGACAAGTAGACTTCTCGGAGTTAGTTTCTGTAATCCGCTACCTGTCAAGAAAGAAAGAATCGTGAGAGATGCCGGACGTAGGCCGGCGATCAATCTCCGACGATCAAGTCAGTTATCTCTTTCAACGAGAGGGAAAAATATCTTTAGTTCTTTTAGGGTTTGGATGATAATTAATTGCTTACCTTCTCCATTGTTTTGGTCCTCCTTTTATATCCTGGACCTTCTCCCCTTTGTTGGGAATGTTCAGGTTTCCTTTCAGGAGGGTGTCAGGAGATTGTTTCCTTAAACGTGTAATTTCTGACCTCCTGTAGAAACCCGCCTCATAATGGCAAAAATGGTGAAAAGAACGGTAACCTGTGCTGCCAGGGCATTTAATTCGTCTGCTGCCCTCGATGACAGGTCTGTGACATTGACTGTGTCCGTGACAGGTGTTAGACTGGTGCACTGCAGTGTCCAGGTTCAGGTTCGGCACGTTCGAGGCTTCTTCGGAAAGATATCATGGTCGCAGGAATAGTTCTTGCGATAAGCTAAAGCGTTCCTGCAACCTCTAAAGCTAAACGGTGTAGTTTTGAGGGACATTAGAGATAGGTCTTCCTCTGTCCTTTTCTTGGTGATTGGCTGCTGAGGTGGCATTTCTTAAAAGATTATACCCATAACAATACCCCTTAAATCCTTTGAAGAAAAACTTTTTCTGATAGGGATTTATCTCCATGGTTTAACAGATATACCCTAAGCTCTTCCTGCTGACGTGGCCTCTAACGAAGTGTCTCTTCTGGGAATGGACGTTTGGTTTCATAGTGTATTATTCTTTTTCAAAAACAAAGCTTGCTGCCGTTTTACTTTCTTTGTACACGTGGCGTCTCCCTAATAACTTCTATTTACTGTGGGTTCTCTGCACGAGGCGTTTAATCATTTATTTTTGTTATTTCAAAATGTCTTTCGCGCCGTTCAGCCTGTGGGAGGTCGACGGCTGTGACTGTTATTGATGAGGTCTATTTATACCCACTCACTCTTCAACTTTCAATTTTACTCTTTCCTTCCTTTTACTCTGATAAGCTTCTTAAGAGTTTCTCTAGAGAAGTTGTCATTCGTCGAAGTTTTACTCCTGCAGAAATTTCTCTCTCAGTGTTCATCTCGTTTCCACTTTTCGGGAAAGTTTCTCTTCTTTCTTTCGAGTTTCCTGCTTTGTTGTTATGGATTCGCAGTTGAGGGACATGTGTCTGTTGGAGGAAATTGAGGGGGATGATTTCCTCCTCTCCGTAGCTCATCAGGACCCTATTCCTTTAAATATTGATTCCTCACATGTACAGGATCCCATCAATCCTATAACCCTTTCGTCGGCTAGTTCATCTCGTCTTCGACTTTGGACATATCTAATATTCTTCATGGAACTGCTCCGGCGAGAACAACTGTACCAGAAGCAGATATGGCCAAGCGATCTCTTTATGATGAACAGCGACCAGACCCCTCCGATAATAGTGTCCACAAGAGTCGGTCATACGACTTTTCGTCATCGGCGCCGAGCTTCCTTGACACCGAGCCTAACGTTGTTACAGCTGAGCACCTGCAGCGCTACAGGGAGTACTACGAGATCCCGAACTTTATGGAGCTTCTGTTGCCAGAGGGAAGAACGGTGTGGAATCCGCCCAAGGGTTTCGCATTAGTGTACGGCTATATGCTGAATTGCGGGGTTACCTTGCCGCTGCAACCTTTCATCGCTTGCTTTCTTGGCGACGTCAATCTTGCTCCAGCGCAGTTGGCGCCCAACAGTTATAGGACCTTACTAGCCTTATGCGCTTTGTGGCATAACTTGGGTTACTCGGATCCGACCCCTAGGGAGATACGTCATTGTTACAAGCTTCGACCGTATGGGGTGGGGTCATATTACCTTGTGTCTTTCAACTCTTCCCAATGGCTGTCTGTCGGTGAGGACGGTAGAAAGCTTTCCGGTAGGCTTGATATTGTCGGTGAAGGCAAGGGGGGATTATATGGGGGCTTTCTTCTTCCAACAAATTTTGGAAGGGAGCGTGGTTCTTTGTCAGAGAAGATTGGGGACATTGGGTTCCTGCCGACAGAGAAAGATCCTTTCGCGAGGCGTATGTTACTCCTTTTTTTACAAAGCCAGGCATTCTTTCTTTTTTCGCGTATCTTGTCTATTTGTAGAAGTGATTTTCTCGCGTTACTAACACTTTTCTCTTTCAAGTAGATACCTGGAGTGAGCCTCCGATACTGAGTTCGCAGGAGGCTCAGCATGTCCTGCGAGCTGTCACCGCTAGTGCGGAGGATCGACGTGCGGGTATACTTTGCTATGACTAGGCATTGATCCAGTGTGCCTTCGGCGCTTTCCGTTATGCGGCTAGGAGTCACCCCTTAATCATCCTCGTGGTATGCATGATGTTCCTGTATTTCATTTCGGTAACATATTTTACAAGGTATAACCATTCTTACTTGCTTTTATTGCAGTGCAAGAGGAGGATCCCGTGTCCAGCCGAGAGGTGAGAAATTTGAAGAACCTCCAGGATGCTTCTCGCTGGGAGGGGAATAAAGGTGATGAAAAGACAAAGCGTTCCCTTGTGAAGAAGGATGTTGATGCTGGGGAAAAGACAAAGCGTTCCCTTGTGAAGAAGGATGATTTGGTAGCCTCTTCTGCTGTTAGCGAGGGGATCAGCAATCCTACCCCCAAGACTCCCATAAAAAGGGCTAGGCTGGTCGACGGTGCTAATGATCCTGGCTTAAAAGCCGAAAAGGGAGGGCGCTAGAAGGGTTTTGGTGAAGCATGTTCCTCCGAGGTGCCCTCCTTACCAGGCAAGGAGGATGTCTCGTACTTTAGATATCCCTACTCCCGCCGACCCTATTAATTATGTGCCTCCCCCTCCTTATGGTGATGTTCCTGACGTCACCTCGACAATCACCCCTGAGCCAAAGGTCCAACCCCCTGCTGATTCCGACAGGGAAGACTTGGAGGAGAAGCCTTTGATACGCCACTCATCCTTGAAGTGTAAGGGCAAGGCCACTCCGAAGGATGGAAAGCTCCTTGATTCGGCGGTCGCAGGGGATGATGAGATCGCTGCCGTCCCTTCTATTAAGAAAGGTGTTGGGACTTTTGCCAGCCCGGTTGGGGTTAGCGGCGAGACGTCGGCTACACTGGTATTTAGTGAGGACGTGCACTCCGAGATACGAGGCGAAGCGGACAAGTTTTTGGAGGAGTCTGTCGAGAGGCAACTCCAATCTTTTTTCAGTGTCGCTGCTTCGGTAATCTTCACTTTACTCTTTTCTTTGTTCATAAACCAATCTGTTGTCGGCATTAACTTTCTTTCTTTTGTAATGCAATTTTTGATAAAGTTTGACGCCGCTGCGCGAGACAGAGAGGGTCTGCAGTATCGTCTCGCTGAGCTTGAGGCTGAGAAGGCTTCGTCTGGGGTCGGTGCAAAGGTCGCCCAAGAACGGGATATTCTCAAAGAGAGAATGGGCGATCTCGAGGACTTGATGAAGGCGCTTTCCTCTGAGAGAACGGCTTTCCAGGAGAAGGTTGGCGTATTGGAGACTAGGGTAGAGGGCCTTGAGGCTGAAAAGGTGGTTCTCTTCTCTAAGAAGGAACAAGCTGTTGCGAGTGCCAATAGCCTCCTTGATGCTGCTGTTGCTGCACGAGCAGTGGCCGAGGCAAGGCTTACTGAATCGGAGAAGCTAGTGACAGAGCTGAACAATGAGTTGGATGCTTTTTCGCCTCAACTTAGATAGGGCGAAAATGGAGCTTGAGATTAAAGCAGTTGATCGTTACAAGGTTTCTCCTGCTTTCGATGCTCTCATGCATAGGGAGTTTAGAAATGGCATTGATGAGTGTCGTCGGATCGTGGAGGATCATCTTAGTCCTGAGATGCAGAAAACGCTGAACCTCACCGTTGCTCAGAATAAGGACAAATCCTTGTCGGATCTCAAAGAGGCTAGGAAGATATGGCGATCTCACTATCGGCTCATAAAGTTGTCTATCTTCGATATGCATCTAGAGATACCTGATCAGAGTGGGCGTCCTAAGTTTTTCGGTAATCGAAAAGCTGGGCCTAGTGTTCTCGGGTATAAGGTGGATAACGGTCCAGAGCCCAGTGTTGATTATGCATTCTCCGAAGGGGAGGAGGAGATTGCGCTCAGCGACAAAGAGCCTTCCACTTCCTTTGAGACCGATCCTGATGATTATTTGAACTTAATTGATTTGGCGAAGGGGGGGAAGGGCGTCAGCGATCTTGGTCCGTCCGAGCCTTAGTTTCTTTTGTAACTTGTAATTGACTGTTGTAATCTTTACTAATTTTAATAATAATATATTATTTTGGAGATTTCTGTTGACTGTTGCAGTTTTTCAATTTCTTCTCGCAATTTTCTCTTATTGTTCATATGTCTTTTATCCTTATACCCCCGAATCGGACGAGTCAGTTGTAAAAGTGATCGTATGATTCTTAAAACGACTTTGATAGTGTTTTGAAATTGCAGCGATATATGTGCGAGAGAGTTTCTATGTAACCTGTCTCAGAAGATAGAGGCATTTTCATTAGTACCAAGTTTTTTGCCATAAGGTGTGTTTCGCCGAGACCGAATTTTTACGAGATAGTTTTATTTTAACTTTTCTCAAATTCGATTTTAATGAAGTATTTTCGTCGAGACCGAATTTTTGCGAGAGAGTTTTATTCTTAAATTTTCTCAAATTCGATTTTAATAAGGCGTTTTCGCCGAGAGCGAATTTCTGCGAGAGAGTTTTATTCTGAACTTTTCTCAAATTCGATTTTAATAAGGTGTTTTTGTCGAGACCGAATTTTTGCGAGAGAGTTTTATTCTTAACTTTTCTCAAATTCGATTTTAATAAGGCGTTATCGCCGAGACCGAATTTCTGCGGGAGAGTTTTATTCTTAACTTTTCTCCAATTCGATTTTAATAAGGCGTTTTCGCCGTTATTCGATGTGTGAGTATAATAATTATCGATGAATCTTTCTCGTATTTCATTCAAAAATTGCAAGAGTACATGTTTACTTCTTCTCACGGGAAATACATTTTGAGGTATTGTGCATTCCATGGGTGGTTAATCACTTCCCCATCTGGTCGCACAATCTTGTAACAACTGTGACCCGCCTGTTCGATGATTCGATATGGGCCTCCCCACTTGTCTGCCAGGGTACCAGCAGCTTTGTCCTTGGTGTTTAGTGACACCTTTCTTAGTACCAACCTTCTTTCCCTTACTTTAAAGTTGTAATGTCTGGCGACTCTTTACTGATACATTGCGTTTCTTATCTGAGCTTTATCTCGGAAGCTTTCTAGTTCGTCGAGGTTGGACTCCAACGTAGTGACATTGTGGGTTTGATCGTACATGGCTACTCTGGGTGATTGGATTCTCATTTCAATCGGGATTATTGCCTCGACTCCGAAACCCATGGCAAACGACGTTTCACCCGTGGATGTTCTCGTAGTTGTTCGGTAGGCCTAGAGTACTTCAGGAAGCTTCTCAGCCCATTTGCCTTTCTTGGAGTGCAATTTCGCTTTTATCGTATGCTTAATAATTTTATTTACTGGTTCGACCTGTCCATTTGTTTGTGGGTGAGCGACCGAAGCTTAATAATTTCTGATCCCCCAACTCCTGCAAAACTCAGGGAAATTAAGGTTATCGAATTGTGTGCCGTTGTCGGAGATAATGGTATCTGGGACTCCGAATCTGTATATGATGGATTTCTTCACAAAGTCAGTGGTGTTTTGTTCAGTGAACCGAACTAGAGGTTCCGCCTCTGCCCACTTGGTGAAGTAGTCAACGGCCACGATATCGTACTTGGCTTGTCCTGTTGCTGCTGGCATAGGTCCAATGAGGTCGATCCCCCACTGCGCGAAAGGCCAAGGAGACCTGAGACTTCTCAATTTCTCTGGCGGTTGCTTGATGTTGTCAGCGATCCTTTGGCATTTATTGCAGTTGGAGGCCGCGTCTTTGGCATCTTGGAATATTGTTGGCCAGTAGAAGCCTTGTCGCAGGGCCTTATGTGCCTAATTGTTTCCTCCGGCGTGATTTCCACAGACTCTCCCGTGTATTGCTACCAAAATTTTCCCAGACTCTTGGGGATTAACGCACCTTTGTAAAGTTCTGGAGAACCCTCTTCGATACATCTCGCCGTCCATCATAGTGTATCACGTAGCTCGATATCTTAATCTTTTGGTTTCGTTCTTATCTTTTGGGAGGATTCCCTGCTCTAAGTACGCCCTAATAGATGTGATCTAAGTTACCTCCACAAGGTTAACTTCAGCGACAAGGAGGTCGTCTTCTTCGCAAATGCTTGGCTGCGAGAGGTGCGCCACTAGTATTGTTTTTTATAACAGGACATTAGTGGCGGATGCCAATTTTGACAAGGCATCGACCTTTAGATTTTCTGCTCTGGGTATCTGTGTGATTCTGAACTTAGTGAATCTGTTGAGAGCTTGTTGGGTCTTCTCTAGGTAGGCAATCATTCCTTCCTCTTTCGCTTGATACTTGTTGCATATCTGGTTGACTACCAACTGTGAGTCGCTGTAGATATCTATCTTGTCGGCTCCAAAGGCAGTGGCTACTCTCAATCCTACGAGTAGGGCTTCATATTCCGCGACATTGTTGGTGGCTTTAAAATCAAACCTTAGTGCACATTCTACTTCTTCTTGCTCCGGCGTTGTGAGGACCACCTCCGCTCCGCTCCCATGTGAGTTTGAGGACCCATCAACGTGCAGTTTCCAAGGGTAAACACTATCCTCCTTTCCGAAACTGGTAAAGGCTTCATCGTCAATTAAAAGTTCAATGAACTCTACGATGAAATCGGCAACCGCTTACCCCTTGATAGCGGCTCGTGGCTTGAAGCTTATGTCGAACTCGCTTAGCTCGACTGCCCATTTGGTCAGCCTTTCGGAGACTTCTGGCTTTTGCAGTATTTGTTTCAAGGGGCAATTGGTTAATACCACGATGCTGTGTGCCTGGAAGTAAGGTCGCAGTTTTCGCGCAGCTATGATCAAGGCCAGAGCCACCTTTTCAGTGTTGGGATATATTGTTTTTGCGGCGATCAAAGCTTTACTGACATTGTATACTGGTTTTTAGGATCCTTCCTCTTCGCCGATGCTGTGTGCCTGGAAGTAAGGTCGCAATTTTCGTGCGGCTATGATCAAGGCCAGAGCCACCTTTTCAGTGTTGGGATATCTTGTTTCTGCGGCGATCAAAGCTTTACTGACATTGTATACTGGTTTTTGGGATCCTTCCTCTTCGCCGATGAGGACAGAGCTTGTCGCGGTGGTCGTCACTGATAGGTAGACATATAGAATTTCTCCGGACAGTGGCTTCAAGAGCATTGGTGTCGAACCGAGGTAGGTATTTAATTGATGAAAAGCTTGGTCGCACTCTTCAGTCCATTCTATTCCTTTCCCTTTCTTGATGGCTTTGAAAAATGGAAGGCACTTGTCAATAGATCTAGCGATAAATCTGTTAAGAGCAGCTAGGCACCCTGTGAGCCGTTGGAATTCTTTAAGTGTCCGAGGGGGCTTCATTTTGATAAGAGCATCTATATTCTCGGGATTTGCCTCAATTCCACGTTGGTGTACCAAAAAGCCTAGGAATTTACCCGAAGACACACCGAAAACACATTTTTCAGGATTTAGTTTCATCTCATACTGCCGGAGAACTTCGAACGTTTGTCGCAAGTTATCGGCGTGTTCTTCTGCTGTGAGGCTTTTTGTCAGCATATCGTCGACGTATACCTCCATGGTTCGCCCTATTTGTTTTGCGAACATATGATTGACCAATCTTTGGTAGGTAGCTCCTGCGTTTTTTAGACCAAAAGGCATCACTGTGTAACAATACAGTCCCTAATCTGTGGTGAACGTGGTCTTTTCTTCGTCAGGGGCGTGCATTTTGATCTGGTTGTAACCTGAGTAGGCATCCATGAAACTGAGGAGTTCATGTCCGGCTGTAGCGTCCACTAGCTGGTCGATTTTTGGGAGAGGGAAACCATCTTTGGGGCAAGCTTTATTCATGTCGGTGAAGTTACGCACATCCTCCATTTCCCCTTTTTCTTTTTTAGCAGTACCACGTTTGCAATCCACGAGGGATAGTGCGATTCTCAGATGGAACCTGCGGCGAGAAGTTTTTCAACTTCTTCCCTTATGACTGAGTTTCTTTCGGGGTTGAAGTGGTGCCTCTTCTGGATTATTGGTTTCGCGTTGCGATGCACCGCCAACCCATGAGAGATAGTAGAAGGATTAATCCCCATCATGTCAGTGTGACTCCATGCAAAAATATCTTTGAATTCTTGGAGCAGTTTAGTTAGATCTTTTTTGACTCTCGGCTTCAGTTTTGCTCCTATCCTGACCACCTTCTCGGGAAAACTTTCGTCGATTATCACATTTTCGGTTGGTTCCACTTCGCCATCACTTTCTCGCGCTGTAGGTTCTTGCGGGTCTAGGGTGAACTATTTGGGGACTTCGACATTTCCCTCTCCGTCCGCCATCCTTGATTGCTATAATTTCTCGGTGATCTGACAAACTGCAGCTTTTCCTTTCCCTTTGAAAGCGGATAAGTTGGTTTGTATGGCGGTCCCTTAACAGCCATTTATTTCTCCGACTCCGTTTTCTGTTGGGAACTTGACCTTGAGGCAGTAGGTAGCGGTTACTGCTCTTGTCTTGTTAAGGAAAGGTCTCCCCAGTAGTGCATTGTAGGGCCAGTTGGGTATGTCCACCACCACGAATTCCAGCAAAACCGTCTTTCTGCATGGTTTGGTCCCGATTCGCACTGGTAACATCACTGTTCCCCATGGCCTAATTTCTGACCCGTTGAATGCCCAGAGTGGCGTGTTAAACGGTTCCAAGTCTTTGCGCTGGAGACCTAGTTGATCTAAAACGGAGAGGTGGAGGATGTCGGCGGAACTCCTGTTATCTATCATGATTCTGTGTACGTTCATATGTGCGATTTGGAGTTCCACGACTATCGTATCATTTGGTTTGGCATTTATTCCCAAACTGTCTTCTGCAGTGAACGAAATGGGGTCTCAATCTTCTCGCAGCCTTTTCTCGTCTCCTTGCATGGAGTTCACAGCTGAAAATTCGTTGCGTTAGGATGCTTCTCGGATTTCTGACTTTCTTTCCCTGTTACTAGCACCCGTTCCTGGGTCGCCATGTATGGTGTTGATAGGGCTAGCTTTTGGGCTCTCCGATCGTCTGTCAGGCTTTTTAGGGCTTCGAGGGTGACTCTGTCTTGCAGGTCCTCTTGAGCGCTCTGGTCTTTTATCCGTTGGTCCCCTTGATTGCCTTTGAGTGTTGTCGCCATCCCTCCTTACTATGAACTCTTTCAGATGTCCGTCTATAATCAGGTTTTCGATGTGATATTTGAGTTGGAAACATTTAGAGGTGTCGTGGCCATAATCGCGGTGGAAACGACAGTATTTATCCTTATCTCTTTTTTGGGGAGCCGATGTCATTTTTCAGGGCCATGTTACTTTCCCTTTGTTCTGTGCGACTAATAGTATCTCTTCCTGCCCTCGCGTCAATGGCGTATATCGATCAAATCTTCCTTCTGACTTCTCAGCGGTCATTTCTAGGGCCTTTTCCTTTGAAATGGTCATTGTTCCCTTTGTTGGGATAACCTCTTTAGCGTTCGGTTCGTTAGGTTGTCCTCCATGTACTAGATTGTCGCCTTGGGCGATCTCTTCTTCTTCAGCGCGTACGTAGTCAGCAGCTGTTTCTACCATTTCTAGGTAGCTCTTCGGTCGCTGTTTTCTCAAATGGAAGGAAAACGCTCCGCTTTGCAGCCTGTTGGTAAATATGTTTATAGCGGCGGCGGCGGCGTTGAAATCCTCTACTTAAACTGCTTCTCAGTTGAAGTGGGATAGGTAGGTCCTGATAGGTTCCCCCTTTCCTTGCTTTACCGAAGATAAATGAGATAGAGACTTCTTTTGCTAAACGCTTCCCATGCACTGCCGGGAGAAAGCGCGGCCAAATTGTTCGAAACTATCGATGCTTCATGGGGGGAGTTGTCGGAACCTAGCTTTCGACGAGATCCCCAAAGGTGATTGGAAAAACTTGGCATAACAGTCGATCATCCTTGGTCTGGGTACCCATGAGGGTGGTGAAGCGAGATATATGTTCGACTGAATCTCTGTCCTCCTTATACTCCATGACATTTGGCATTTTGAAGCTCCTCGAGAACCTCTTTGCCAATACTCTGTCAGTGAACTTACCCGTTACTGCTCCGGAGCAGTCGGCTGGATCTTTGGTGCTGGGTCATTTTCGACGGACTTGCTCGAATCCTTCCTTCAGTTGCTGAATTTCCCTTCACATGGACTCTCTCTCGTCAGTCGATGCTTCGCTGGGACTCGTCGGGTGACTTCTCAGCGTGTTCATTGAGCTCCCTGTCAGCTTCGCTACTGTCTGACTGCCATTTTATCTCGGTTGGCTTTACCTTCGAGACAGAGATGTGTTTCCTTTTGCTTTCCCTGCGGCATTTTCTTTGATGTCGTCTTGAATCTCCTTTTGTTGATGAACATGCCCGTACTTTGAGAGGAGGATTCGCTTGTGAAAGGTGCTAGGAAGGGGCAGTACTTCCTTCCCCTTGGCTCTTGCTGCGTTTATTGATGTTTCCGTCATTAGGTCCCACACTTCCTCCTCGTTTTCCTTCAGGGGGGGTGATCATGCTGCCCACTATTTCCATCAGTTTTTGTAGGTGATATTCCGCTTCGTCTGCGTCCTTGGTTGAAAGAGTTACAGGTGGAGGTTGGGACGCTGCGGGCACGCTATCGGGTATGATGAACCCAAGGGGGGTCTGCCTTATCGGAGATAAAGGATCCTCCAAGGGAGTCGTCTACCGGGGGTTGCGTTCATTTCCTGGGTTGATAGAGTCCATGACAAGGTTTCCTCAAAGGGATATGTGACAGCCCTCCTTCTAGCGCCAAATTGTTGACAGTAAAAAATGGATTCTACAGTCAACAAAGGTCAATCAAGCCAAGTGTTGACAGTAAAAAATGGATTCTACAGTCAACGAAGGTCAACGAAGCGAAGTAAAGTGGTTTATTGGCTTGGTCAGGTGATTTGAATAAGATTATCTGAGATAATCTTATTAAAGAGGTTCTCGCAGGACAAGTAGACTTCTTGGAGTGAGTTTCTGTAATCCGCTACCTGTCAAGAAAGAAAGAATCGTGAGAGATCAATCTTCATTGTTTTCTCGCCGGTGATCAATCTCTGACGATCAAGTTAGTTATCTCTTTCAACGAGAGGGAAAATATCTTTAGTTCTTTTAGGGTTTGGACAATAATTAATTGCTTACCTTCTCCATTGTTTTGGTCCTCCTTTTATATCCTGGACCTTCTCCCCTTTGTTGGGAATGTTCAGGTTTCCTTTCAGGAGGGGTCAGGAGATTATTTTCTTAAACGTGTAATTCCTGACCTCCTGCAGAAACCCTTCTCATAGTGGCAAAAATGGTGAAAAGAACGGTAACCTGTGCTGCCAGGGCATTTAATTCGTCTGCTGCCCTCGATGACAGGTCTGTGACATCGACTGTGTCCGTGACAGGTGTTAGACTGGTGCACTGCAGTGTCCAGGTTCAGGTTCGGCACGTTCGAGGCTTCTTCGGAAAGATATCATGGTCGCAGGAATAGTTCTTGCGATAAGCTAAAGCGTTCCTGCAACCTCTAAAGCTAAACGGTGTAGTTTTGAGGGACATTAGAGATAGGCCTTCCTCTGTCCTTTTCTTGGTGATTGGCTGCTGAGGTGGCATTTCTTAAAAGATTATACCCATAACAAATATATACAACTAAATCATCCAACAATATATATCATCCAATAACATATACAACTAAATCATGCAATAATATATGTCATCCAATAGTATATCATCCAACAATATATATCATCACACAATATATATCATCCAACAGTATTTCAACAGAAAAAGACTCAGTATTAACAAGATGAGATGACAAATTATGATGCAGTTGAGAGCTGCTTTGCAAGGTCTGCCACATAAAATGCAAATCAATCAATAATCAAATGCAACTGTAACAAACAGTGAGTCAAACCCAAAGAAGCATCTCAAACAAAGAAATTACTCGAAAGGTCATTGACAGTCGAGCAAAGTCTACAAACAACATAATTTCTGAAGAAAAAAATAGCAATCAAAGTCTGGTTCTATTAAATAAATTCTAGCCACCCAAGAAAGTGTCACTCATGTCCATCAAAAAATTTCCAGGCATGTATAACAGTATAACTGTATAAGCATGGGCATTGGGCAAAGGACCTTAATCACAAATCAGGTCTTTCTTTTGCAAAACTCACAACTCAGGAACAAATAAGTAACAGAGGAAAAAAAAATTGAAACGTTGAAATGAAAAAAACAGAGAAGAAATCATATGGAAAATTAATAATAAAAAAACAGAAAAGAAATCATGAAATGAATTCAAATGGCTTACTAGCGGTAAAAGACGAGTGGAGGACAAGCGCTGGAGCGAGCGACAGCGTGCGAGCAACTGAACAGAGAGGACGAACGGCGTGCAAGAGGACGAATTGGAAGACCAATGGTGTGCGAGATGACGAAAACCAACAGCGCAAAGAGAGGTAGAAGAAATCGGCGGCCGCACAAGAGAGACAGAGAGTTAGCAAAAGAAATAGATTTAGGGTAAAAGAGTGAAAATGATTTAGGGTTTTTTTTTCTTTAAATAGTACGGGTCAAACGGATAAAACCGGTTTTGGAGAGGTCACACCGAACCAACCATTTTCTGACCGTTTTTTTCAAATTGAAACTGAACCAAACCGAATACAAACCCTAAACCGATTCGAACTATAAAAAATGGTACGAATATAGTTTGAATACGGTTCGAACCGGTTTTTATACCCACCCCTACTCACAGCACATCAAAAGTCTCCTTCAAGTTTTATGTGTAACCCTCAGCAGACAGACTGTAACACCCCCTGACCCGACCTGGCTGGATCGACCCAGGGAGCGCTACCGGATTTTCAAAACTTTCTTATTTCTGTTTATAACTGAAAACCATAAAATATATAATTTAAAAATCATTTCAAGTGAGCCCATCGAATACAAACTTTTTACAAAAATTCGGCAGAGTACCGTTTGTTTTTCGGACTTTCCAAAACCTGTTTTTCAACAAATCAATTCAAAAACAAATCTCAACAACACTTCAATATCTGTTTCAAACAATTGCGCACTCTGCCGTTTAGTGCGACTTCCAAAATAGATTAGAAATCAATTCAATATTTCCAAACATTTTGAAAACGAAAAACAGAAATCATAAATAATTAATTACAGACCATAATCACAAAACATATTTATAGACTTTCTGAATATGCATGCATCACAATCGTATTATACATGAACATAAATATCTACCCAAAAATGCGACCCTCCACTTCAGGCTGCAGGGAACTCCTCTTCAATCTTTGGCCTCTTCAGTCTCTCTGGTACCTACGCGTTAGAAACAAACTAACGCGCTAAGCAACACTGCCTAGTGGGTGTACACTTAAAAATAAACAGTAATATAATATAGATACATACAAATAATAAATCTTAAACCAGTAAATTTCGAAAGTAAAACGAACTATAACAAATGTTTACAGTTACTAAAATTAAATAAACAAACCGTAATTCAAAACTTTCTGGTAATTCAGTTTCATATCTTTCCTTTGTTTTTCCATGACATTTCTATTCATTTCTATTCATAAATTTTCACATTGGCCCGTGATACACATAACAGGGTGTACAGGACTGGATTTCGGGTTTTACAGTCGGGTTTCCCATTTCATGTGAAATGATATCCCTATATAAACAGTCGGTTTCCCATTTCACGAGGAAATGGTATCCGGATATTCTCACAGTCGGTTTCCCATTCCACAAGGAAATGGTATCCGTGGTAAACAGTCGGTTTCCCATTTCACGAGGAAATGGTATCCGAAATCAATAATCAGAGACAATACGGTGCAGTACTGCTATCAATTCACCCAATTGACATGCCAATCTCCTATATCCCAAATATCCCTATACATATATCAGGGCCTTTCAAAATATCATAACAAAACGATTCTTTGTTTTCAGAAATCAACGAATATCATTTGAAACCACAATCCAGAAATAGGAAAATCATACAAAAATTTGAAATCGGATTTTGAAAACACACGTTTTTCTTCAACTGTTCACAAGAGTAAAATATTGCATCAATAATCCAACAAACTACACAAAACACAAATATATATATACACAAATCCATACAAATATACATACAAAATTCATAACTATGTTTCTAAACAAACTAAATCAAAACATTTAGTAAAAATAAGTTCATAACATACGAAATCAAAACTTTTTATCAAAATAAGTTCGAAATCGTGTGTACACCAACCTGGAATCTTTGTTTTCGTTCGACAATCCGCGGTTCTACGATTTTCTTTTCCTTCCCTTTCTCTTTTTTTTTTTTCTCTTCACTTTTCCTTTCCACTTTCTTCTTCCTTTTCTCCTTTCCTTTCTTTCTTCTTTCTTTTTCTTTCTTCTTCTTCTTCTTCTTCTTCTTCTTCTTTTCTTTCTTTTCTTCTTTCTTTTCTTTTCTCGGTCGCTGTCTCTCCTTCTCTTCTCTCTGCTGTTTTTTTTTTCTCGCTTCTGCGAGAAGCTTCTTCTTGTTTTTATATTTTTTTCGCTACCGCGACCTGTGGTCGCGCCACCAGGTCGCGGTGCTCACTGGACCATTCGCACCGCCTTCATCGCGAGCGCGCCTTGGTCGCGCTGGTGGTCGCGTTGCTCTCTGCCCGATTTTGACATTTTCATCGCGAGCAGCTCATCGCGACCTGTGGTCGCGGTGACTGGTCGCGATGCTCACTGCCAGAAATCGCGTTTTTCACCGCGAGCGAGCCATCGCGACCTGTGGTCGCGGTGACCAGGTCGCGATGCTCTCTGTCTCCATTTTTGATTTTTCATACATCAATTTTCAACCATTCAATCTGGTCCGCTGGAAAATTTACACCCCCCTCCAATAGTAAAATTTATTTTCACATATATAACATTCATTACCCGAAATCCGGGATGTTACACAGACTTTTGGTCAGCATGTCATCAACATACACCACTATGGATTTCCCAATCTATTTTGTTGTTGACCAAATGTTGGTAGGTGGAGTCTGTATTCGTCAATCCAAAGGGCATCACTGTATAGCATGTCATCAACACACACCATTATAGTTTCCAAACCAATTAGTTTGCATGTAATTGTTCGTATTCATTTCTCGTATTGTCTTGGAAACATCCACGCTTGAGTTATGTAACTCGTTGTGTAAGAATATTGAGTTTAGCCATATCTGGGAAACTCATGGTTCACTAGTTGTAAGTTTATTACATTTCGTTATGCTTGTAATGGCTAGTTGCTTGTTCAGTCTAGGCCTTTTAGAGCGTATACTCACAAAAATCTTGTCTCGTGACCTATTAGTCACAGTGTGCCTTGCAGGTTGGCTTCCAGTGCTTCTGGTTGCGACTCGCGAGCATGTCCTACAATGCTCATGCATATAGGTCCTCGCGATCCCCTTTTAATCTTCTCTATTTAGGACTCCTGACTTGCAACTCGCGACCATTCGCTCACGGTTGTTGTATCGCGGTTCAGTCCAGGTTCCTGGCTTGAACTCACGGCCTATATCATGCCATCTTGTGATCGCATCTTGGTCCAGCGAAACCTCACTAGAAGTGACTCGTGATCGTTGTCGCTTTACCGTTTGCTCGCAGTTGTCGTTGCGAGTTGTTTTATTGCTCTCATGCGACCTTAACTCGTAATCATGAACCAGCAGTTCATGGAGCAGTTGACTGAAAAGACTTATTAAATGAGCTCCCCGTAAATACCCCTTCTTCTCTCATTTCTCATATATCTTCCAATCTTTCAAGAAAACAAAAGAAAAACCTTAAAGAGAGAAAGAGGTAAGTTATTTCCAACCCAAGAGAGTTTTCTTGCAATTATGTTCATATCCAATTGGAATTCATCTTTGTTCAGCTCACTGGCATCCTTAATGGTAAGGTTTGCTTTGTTCTATGAGTAGCTTTATATTTAGCTCCTCCTAGACCAAACAATCATAGATTTCTTTGTGTGAGCTTGATATCTACATTTGTTAGGTGTTATTGGGGTTTTGAGTTAATGGGTCTCTAGAAATTGCGGTTACGTTTTTTTTTTTACCTAACCTTTGGGTATTTCTAGAACTAGGTTTATTTGTGTTGAGCTTAACTCATCTAGTTCTCGTAGAGTATTTTTGGTTGTCTACTCTATTTGTTTTGTTCATATATTTGAGCACATAGACCAAAATTTGTTTGAGCTATAGTCTTGTTATTCGTTGTGTTCGATTGAGCAAGCAATTTGCGGTCAAAGTCATTAGTAAAAGAACACGGGGTAGAATTGATGATGTACATCCCAACATAGTTGAATTAGGAAATCAAGCCTGAGATACCAAGAGTGGTGTGATTAGTAAGCCTAGGGTGAGATACCAAAAGTGGTGTGGTATGTGTACAAACCTAAGAGAGTCAAGAGTGGTAGACTTAAAAATCGCTTGACGGTGTAACCTAATTCAATTAGTGGATCTTGTAACTTAAGTGACCAAAGTGTTGGTCTTATAGTTTTTACCATGTTGGGTTTCCATGCTAAATCCTATGTTCAAATCTATTTATCCATATGTCTTATATTACTTTATGTATGTTTGAGGTTGCGTTTGTATTAATATTCTGCATCTTACAAGCTAAAAATGAAAATTTTACATAACATATTCACATACCCCCAGGTTGCTAGTGATATAGACTCACGCATTTTCAGTCAGCATCGTTGCTCACCTCATTTTATCTCTGTTGTGTGGGAAATACAACCTAATTGAGAGGGAAACACACAAACATTATACCTTACATTTTTCACTCTATTTTTGCATTATGTAATGGTGAATCTTAAGTACTTAACTTATTTGTATACAATTTTAGCTTAATTAGTTAAGTATCTATGACTGTCTAATTTTTTGGTAGAAACAACTAGATTGAAAAATTATATCTTGAAATGAATAAATTAAATCACGGAATGAGCACAACCCTTATTAACGAAACTGCAACGACCCCTTTTCCACATTCCATCAAGTCCAAACTTTGAAAAAATAAGAAGAAATCAACAGTAAAATTGTATTTGTATGATTAATCCATAAAAAGAGAAATGTACCTTTTATGTAGTTTAAACAAAAGAATGCAAACGACGACTGAAACGCAATAACAGTCAACTGAAACGATCGGCTAAATGAATGGTTACAGGCGACAGCTGCGTCTTCTCTGTCATTTTCGTCGTCTTCTCTGACAACTCTCGAGTTTGGTATTCGTCTCTATTCTCTCAACTTCAGCATCAAGGCTTCCAGTAGTGGGATGGGTTTTGGTAACTTGAAACGTTATTTTTGTTGTTTCTTTAGTTTTCAAAATGGAGGGAAAGTGTTAATAAAGGGTATATTGATAAGATCATATTTTTATTTTTTATAAAGGGTATTTTAGTAAGATCAGGTTTTATTGGATATAAATGACCCTTTATAAATTGGTGATTATTTTTTATTTTATAAATCCAATACTGACTAATTTTAAATTTGTATCTTAAAATTAAATTTAAACTTTTAACTTTAAATAGTAGAGAATTGAATTAATAGTTTGTTGACAGTGCGAATCTGGTCAACGTGGTGAATCGGTGAATATTCGAGATTTAAAGGATTGGAATCATAAAAAGACAAAAAGGAGAAGATTTTTAAAGTAGTTCGATTTAAAGGAATGCCTACATCCACTATTCTTTGCATTTAAGTCAAGCTCACTAGGTGTGACTTGCGGAGCTCGCTTATGCTTATGTTTTCTGAAAAAATTGGTAACCTTTGTAACAGGGGTGTCCCGCTCCTTTTATAGTGTGAAGGAACAGGAGTCATCCTATTTTACATGGAATCTAATTACACGTTTTAAGGGCAAAATTCTATCTCTTGATGGATGTGGTTTAATTTGAATGCAGTAGCTGATTGTGTGAAATTTGAGGTTAATTGGGAGTCTGCTTAGTTGACCGAGTGTAATCCCTGTATTCTTGGGATTCTTCCTTAAATCGTGGCTTCGGACTACGAGCTGCAAACCTCGTGGCTGGTGAGCTGCGGACTGTTTCTCTGGTGGTCGATTAGCTTAGCGGGTTGTTATACTTCGACTCCTTTGTTGTTCCTCTCTGCGTAGTCCATTAGGTTTAGGGTCCATTTGGTCTAGTAGCAATTCTCTGGTCCTGTGTGTGTATTGGGCCTTCTTAGGAGGTTTCAGCATTTTTGGGCCTGTTTGGGCTTGTGTAATGTTACACACAACATTAGCCCCCAACTTCTAACTCGATAATTTCGGGGTGGAAGCTTTCTTTATGCGAGATATGGCTTAGCAGGCTATCACTAGCTGGCTTCTTAGGGAAGCTCACGAGTCGCTCTTTGGGGTCGCAGATCCCTAGCGCCAGAGGCTGTTACTTTTCGGTAAGTGGGACAAGTCATATTAAGCGCCACGTATATTCTGCGCATTTATTGCGAGCGTTAAATCTACGCCCTTTCGAGTATCCCGCCATGTCCCAAGGTTAAATGGTGGTTGTTGATCTCCTTCCAAGTAATTATTGCTTTGATCCAACGGTTTGAGTTCTTCGTCTATATATATGGCTGTTTATGTTATTCTCTTCATTTTTCACAAACTTCTGGGAAGTTCTTTTTTTGCTGTTGAGAAACTGGGTTGCGCTTCATCTTCTGTTTAGTCTTAGTCTTCGGAAAACGTCTTCAAGGCTTCGCATCCTCTTATGTGATCGGGTCTGTCATTCTTTTTGCTTTGTCGTGCCTGCCGTCTTCTACTCTTTTTTGTGGTGATTTATCTGCCATTCTTTCCTTTCTTTCACTGCATGTTTCTTGTTGTAGTTGTCTTCTTTTCGAATCTTCTATTTTGAACCCTCGTGTCTTGGGCTTTCGGTTAGTACCTGGAGAAAAAGAAAAACTTTATTTTCATGTATATATTATTTTGTATAGGATACCGCTTGGTCAGTCTGTGTGTCTGTGACCCTCTGGTGCCTCTGGCTCAAGTCTTTAGGTTACAATAGACGCCTAGGTTTCCTTTTTCTACCACCTGATCCCAGTTTTTTTTGTTTTTTTGTTTTTTGTTTATAGATGTCTGGTTCGAGCACTTAGAGGTCCCGTAAGGACAGAGGGATAGAGGCTTCTGCTTTTGGTCGTCCAGAGGTCACGTCATCCCAAGGGGGTGCCCTGGGGGCAATAGTATTAGCCAGGTTGATAATCTCTACCACCCTAGAGAGGTGGAGGTGGTAAACGATGTGGAGATACTGGACAGTCTTCCTCGAGCTGCTTACAGAGGGTGTAAGACCCCCTGACCCAAATCCACTCGGACCGAATCAGGGAGCACTACTATATACTAAAATATAACTTTTACTATTATATAACCAAGTATTTTAAAACTATATTAAAAACATTTGAAAGTGGTCCAAATAAATTTCCGAAAATCTTATCAGAGTTTCCTCTGTTTTTCTGACTTTCCAAAACCTGTTTACAGTTCAAATTCATAAAAATTAACTTCCAAATTCTTAAATTAATTTTGCGCACCCTTCCAATTATAGTGCGACTTACCAACCAATTTATCACTTACCAACCAATTTATCACAAGATAATATATATATATATATATATATATATATATATATTATAAACAGATAATAAAATATTTACATAGCGGAAGCTCCTTAAATATATACAAACAGTTTCTGTATATGCATGCGGTATCAAAATATATAAACTTATACAAACGAACTACTAAAATATATGCAGGAAAGATGTGATTCCACACTCTGGTTCTACAGTCTCTACTCTCCTTTATCTTTATCGTCTTTGGAACCTTTGTTACCTACATGCAAGAAAACTTAACACGTTAAGCATATTGCATAGTAGATGTACACAAAATTGTATATACAATATATTATATCAAATAATTCAATCTATTTATTGAAACTATAAATAACAAATATATAAACAATATATGGGGCTTATATCAAATTAAATATCCAAAATCAATCAACAGACAAATTCTTCATAATTTCTCAAACGTTTTCATATAACAAATCAGTTTTTAGATTGGGTTCCTAACATACAAAACATAAGTTATCGGACTGGATTACGGGTTGTTCGGCATCGGGCACACACCCGCCGAACATCATATCAGAATGGAACACCAACGGAATCACCCGCTGTAAATGTCCCATGACAGAATTCAGAACCCTAGGACCGGCACTTTGGGCCTGTACTATCCAAAGGGTGGTATAATCGGCACAGTACTGTTCAGACAGAAACCCAATTGACATGTCAACCTTCTATATCCATATCTATGTTTATACACATTAGAGCCAAAATGTTTTCTCAAATCCAATGTCAACAAATTTCATTTCCACCCCTTAAATCATAAATATCATATTCACATATTCAAGATTAATTCAATCATACTTTTCATATTTATTCAAAATTAGGGATGTTACAATTATTCCCCTCTTAAGAAATTTCGTCCTCGAAATTTACCTTATTCGAATAATTGTGGATATTGCTGTCTCATAATTTCTTCGCTTTCCCATGTAGCTTCTTCCACATTATGGTTCCTCCAGAGAATCTTGACTAATGGTACTGTCTTATTCCGAAGTTCCTTAAGCTCTCTGTCCAGAATTTCCACTGGTTCTTCCTCATATGTCAAGTCAGGTTGTATCTCAATAGTTTCAGTCTGAACTCTATGAGATGGATCAGATCTGTATCTCCTCAGCATAGATACATGAAATACATTATGGATCTTTTCTAATTCCAATGGTAAAGCTAGTCTATAGGCTACTGGTCCCACACGTTCAAGAATTTCGTACGGACCAATAAACCTAGGACTTAACTTTCCTTTCTGTCTGAATCTCATTACTATCTTCTATGGAGATACTTTCAGAAATACCTTATCACCGACCTCATATGCAATGTCTCTTCTTTTCAAATCTGCATATGACTTCTGACGATCGGAAGCGACTTTCAGTCTTTCCTTTATGATCTTCAGCTTTTCTTTAGTCTGTCTGATTAAATCAAATCCAACCAACCTGTCTTCACCTAATTCTGTCCAGCACAAGGGTGTCCTGCATTTCCTTCCATACGGTGCTTCATACGGTGCCATATCTATGCTCGTCTGATAACTATTGTTATAAGCGAATTCAACCAATGGGAGATGATCAACCCAACTCCCCTCAAAATCAATAATACAACTCCGGAGCATATTTTCTAGCACCTGAATTACTCGTTCTGACTGTCCATCTGTCTGTGAATGGAAAGTTGTACTGAAGCTTAATTGAGTACCTAAGGCTTTCTGAAATTTCTTCCAGAATCTGGACGTAAACTTTGGATCTCTATCTGAAATAATAGAAGCTGGCACTCCATGTAATCGAACTATTTCTTTAATATATAACTCTGCTAATCTGTCCAATGAATAATTAATTTTGACAGGTAGGAAATGTGTTGACTTGGTCAGTCTATCCACTATTACCCAAATCGCATCATGTTGACTCCGTGTAAGGGGTAATCCCATGACAAAATCCATGGTAATGCGATCCCATTTCCATTCAGGTATAGGTATTGACTGTAGCAAACCTAATGGAACTTGGTGTTCTGCTTTTACCTGTTGGCATGTCATACATCTATTCACAAAGTCCACCACATCCCTCTTCATACGTGACCACCAATATTGAGTTCTAAAATCTCTGTACATTTTTGTACTAACTGGATGCATTGAATATGCACTACTATATGCCTCTGTCAGAATTGCCCTTCTCAACTCCTCATTATCTGGAATACAAATTCTGTTTTTGAAGCACAAAGTACCATCATCCCTGATTGCAAAATCAATATCTTTTCCCTCTTAGACTTGTCCACTAATGGCCAAAAGTTTCTCATCCTGTTTCTGCTTTTCTTGTATTTGCTGGATCATATTCGGGTTGAGTGTCAGTTCAGCTAAAATAGCATAGGTTAATCTCAAATAAGCATTCATAGCTTTCAATGCAATTAGAGATTTTCTGCTCAAAGTATCAGCAACAACATTCGCCTTCCCTGGATGGTAATCAATAACACAATCATAATCCTTAATTAACTTCATCCATCTTCTCTGCCTTAAATTAAGTTCCTTCTGGGTAGGCAAATACTTAAGACTCTTATGATCCGTATAAATATAGCATTTCTCTCCATAAAGATAATGCCTCCATATTCTCAAAGCTAACACTATGGCTGCAAGTTCCAGATCATGTGTCGGATAATTCTGTTCATGAGTCTTCAACTGTCTGGAAGCATAAGCAACCACTTTTCCTTCTTGCATTAACACACAACTTAAGCCATTGTGTGAAGCATCACTATAGATCACATAGTCTTTACCGGATACTGGCTGTACCAGAATTGGTGCTTCAACCAACATCGCTTTCAATTTCTCAAAAGCTATCTGGCATTTCTCATTCCACTCAAATTTGACATTCTTATGCAGTAATTTAGTCAAAGGAATGGCAATAGATGAAAATCCTTTTACAAATCGTCTATAATATCCGGTTAAGCCTAGAAAACTTCTGATCTCAGTAACATTCTTCGGAGGCTTCCACTCCATAATTGCTTCAATCTTCTTAGGATCTGCTGTAATACCATTAGCTGATACTACATGTCCCAGAAAAGCAATTTTATTCAGCCAAAATTCACATTTACTGAACTTGGCATACAACTTCTTTTCGCTCAAAGTCTGTAACACTATTTGAAGATGTCGATCATTTTCTTCTGGACTTTGAGAATATATCAGAATATCATCAATGAATACCACCACAAATTAATCCAAATACGGACGAAAAATACGATTCATCAAATCTATAAAGGCTGCTGGTGCATTAGTCAACCCAAATGGCATTACGACGAATTCATAGTGTCCATATCGTGCTCGGAAAGCTGTTTTCTGAACATCAGAATCTTTCACCCTCAACTGATGATATCCCGATCTGAGATCAATTTTCGAGAAGACACTGGCTCCTCTCAACTGATCAAACAAATCATCAATTCTAGGCAACGGATATTTATTCTTAATGGTAAGCTTATTTAGTTGCCTGTAATTAATATACAATCTCATCGACCAATCTTTCTTCTTCACAAACAATACCGGTGCTCCCCACGGAGAAACACTAGGTCGAATGAATCCCTTCTCTAGTAATTCTTGTAATTGTATTTTCAATTCTTTCAATTCTGCAGGTGCCATCCTGTACGGAGGAATCGATACTGGAATGGTACCTGGTATCACATCAATCACAAATTCCACCTCTCTCTCAGGTGGTAATTCAGGGAGTTCTTCTGGAAATACATCCAGAAAATCACATACAGTGGGTATATTCTGCAAACTAGATTCAACCCTCCGTAAATCAACCACATGTGCCAGATATGCTTTACATCCTTTTTTTATCAATGTCTGAGCAGTAGTGGCTGAAATAACATTGGAGATATAATCCCTCCTATCACCCACCATTATCACCTCTGTATCATCTGCTAATCTAAGCATTACTCTCTTCAAACTACAATCAATTATAACCTGGTGTCTGGTTAACCAATTCATGCACAATATCACATCGAAATCATGGAATGGTAATTCCATCAAATTACCCAGAAATTCCCTGAATTCCAATAGGACAATTTCTAAATACCCGGTTTACAATCACACTGTGCCCTAAAGGATTACTCACCACTATCTCATAATCAGTGGATTCAGTTTTCAAATTTCTATTTCTCAACATGGCATCACAGATGTATGAATGTGTAGATCCGGGATCTATCAATGCAATGGCAGTAATATCAAAAATAGAAATCATACCAGTGATCACATCCGGTGTATCTCTATTTTCTTGAGCCCTAACAACATAGGCTCGACCTGGGGCACGACTATCCTGCCTCCCCGAAGACTCTACTACCCCTCTGTGCCTGCTAGCCTCAGTCCCTACCTGACTGGGTCTCCTCCCTCTGGAACTCGTAGGAACTGATCTCTCCGATGGCCTACCAGAAACAGTCTGATTTTGCGAACAATCCCTCAGGAAATGATCTTGGGATCCACATCTATAACAGGCTCCGGTCAATCTCCAACACTCTCCCGGATGCCATCTCCTGCAGTACTCACACGCTGCTAAAGCTGGTCCTCTTGCTGTACTCCCAGGAGCACTAGCTACTGAGGTAACCGACGGTCCTAGTCTGACTGGAACTGGAGGTCTCTGTGTCTGCCTCTGTACACTCGTCTGAGGTCCCCTATATCTCTTACTTGGTTGCTGGGATGAAACTAGCCTGTCCTGAACCTCTCATCTGTTGATTCCAATTCTTTCTAGCTTGCTCATCTCTTCGAACCCTTTCAACACTAAGGGCTACTGATACTAATCTAGGAAAATCAATCATCTCAAAAGCTGCAACTTGAAGACGTATATAATCATTCAATCCGTCTTCAAATCTCCTGCACCTATTCTCCTCCGTCGTCACCATCTCTGTTGCACACTTGCTTAATTTTATAAATTCTCGCTCATACTCAGTGACTGTCATATGTCTCTGTTTTAAGTTAACAAATTCTCTTTTCATATTCTCAATATAAATACGGCTAACATACTTTCTGCGGAACTCTTTTTGGAAAAACGCCCAAGTCCGTTCCTCCGGCCGTACTGTCTGTACAATAGAGGTCCACCACTGATAAGCGTCCTCCTGCAATAGAGAAACTGCACACTCCAGACTCTCCTCTTGTAACATCCCTAATTTCGAATAATTAATTTTGAATATGTGAATATAAAAATTTATGATTTATGGTTTCCAGATGGAGCGGTCAAGGAAGATTGCATGAAGTGAAGGAAAAAGTGGACAGTGAGTACCGCGACCTCTCACCGTGACCAGAGATCGCGATGAGCTACTCGCGGTGAAAAATGGAATTTTTGGCAGTGAGCACCACGACCATAGATCGCGCTTGTAACACCCCCTGACCCGACCCGACTGGATCGACCCAGGGAGCGTTACCGGGTTTTCAAATACTTTCTTAATTCTTTTTATAAACTAAAAACCATATAAAATCATATAAATTTGTAATTTAAAAATATGTTTCTAGTGAGCCCATCAAACTTCATTTTTTTCAAAACTTCGACAGAGTTTCCTCTGTTTTTTCTGATTTCCCAAAACGTGTTTCAAATAAAACTCAAATCACATAAAACGCACAACAACACTTCAAATATCATTTCATTCAAATGCGCAATCTGCCGTTTAGTGCGACTTTCAAACAATTTTAAAATAAAATAATCCATAATTCATTAATTACAAACCTTTGGGAATGAAAAACAGAAATCATAAAATAATTTAATTACAAAACACAAATATAAACCACAATTACAAATCTCTGTATATGCATGCAATCTACACATATTATACAACAATATATTTATATATCTACCCAAATGTAGTGACTCTGGCTCTCTGTCAACAACTCTCTCTTCAATCTTTGGCCTCTTCAGTATCCCTGTGACCTACGCGCGATAAAAACCGACGCGCTAAGCATATAGCTTAGTGGGTGTACACTAAACTCATTTATAAAAATCATAATATAATTGGCATACTATAAATCTCAATGTACTTAAATAAAACAATACCATATTCAATTCAATTATGAATTTAAATCATATAAAATCAATGTAATAAAACAACTAAATCAATTTAATAATTCGTACTAAATGAAATTCTCACTTTCTTTTACAATCAATTTCACTTACTAAAATAAACGTATAAATAAAATCAATTTCTAACTTCACTTATAAACATATTATTCAATTCACTTCAATTCTGGTCCTCTGGAATACTCAACATAAACCAGGACTGGAATATGGGTCGTTCGACCACAGTGGCTGTCTGTCGAACATAACTCTCACCCTAGGATGAATCCTAAGAGTGGTACGTATCTCCCTACCCTAGGACCGAGGGTTCGGACCCTAGAGAGGTACATATCTCCCTATCCCAGGAATGAATCCTTAGGAAGGTACGTGTCTCCCTACCCCAGGACGAATCCTTAAGGAGATACGTGTCTCCCTACCCCTGGACGAATCCATGGGGAGGTACATAATATCACATCAATATCAATGTCGGTGCAGTACTGCTAAATGAACCCAGCTGGTATACCAACCTCCTATATCCGTATATATGTCCAAGTATCCTAGAGCCATTTCACAATATCATTTCTTTATGGTCAAATTAAATTTTATTAAATTCAAATCAATAAACACATTTACAAAATTCAAATATATCATCAATAATCATATAAAAGAAACTCAAATTTATATTCAAACTTATTTTACAAATTAATATCGAATTGAATTTCCCTAGAATCGTTTAATTAATTTATCACAAACAATATATATATATATATATATATTCAAAATCATCACATACAATATATTTAAATCTATATAAATATATATATATATATATATTTATTACAATCAATATATATACCAATTCATTCCCAAAATCAATTTCAAACAACAAATTATAAACAATATATCACAAATAATTAAAAACAATATAATATAACAATTTCAAAAATTTCTGAAAAATCTGAAAAAATACGAAAACTAGTGTACACCAAACCTGGACAATTTCTTGACAATATTTCTTTCCTACTCTTCTTCTCCTTCTTCTTCTCTTTCCTTTCTCTCTCTTCTTTCTCTCTCCTCTTCTCTCTTCTCTCCCGCTGCTCCTCTTTCTTCTTTCTTTTCTTCTTTCTTTCTACGCCTCTGCTCTGTTTTTGTTTTGCTTTTTGATTTAAAGATTGCTTTTGGTTTGTGCTGTGCCAATCTTTTATTTTTTTTTTATTTTTTTTATTTTTTTTACTAGGTTTTTCTTGTGTGTGAACACTCACACACACACAAATACATATATATATTATATATAAATATCTTCCTAATTACCAATTGCTCCCTTAAACTTCTTAAAATCCTACTATGACACAATTTTACTCTTAATCACATTACATCTCAATAATTATTCCAAAAATATTCCACACTTATCCCATTTCCAAATTAACTTCACCAATATTCAATTAAACCCATTATTCTCCAAATGCACTATGAAAATAATATACTTTCTACCAATTTAAATCACATACTTAACTCTTGCATGTTTAATAATAATTAATACTAATTCAATGATATTTGGGGCGTTACAGCGCTGACTAGCTCGCGGTGAAAAATATCAAAATCGGGCAGTGAGCAACGCGACCCCCAGCGCGACCATGGTACCGCGATAGGTGATCGCAATGAAAGCGGTGGAAGCCTTCCAGTAAGTACCGCGACCAGGTGGCGCGACCACAGGTCACGATGACGGAATTTGTATAAAAAAAGAAAGTTTCTCGCGGAAGCCAAAAACAGAAAGAAGAGAGAAAAAGAGAGAAAAGAAAAAAAGAAAAAGAAGAAGAAGAAAAAGAAGAAGAAGAGAAGAAGAAGAAGAAGAAAAAAAAAAGAAGAAGAGAAGGGAAAGAAGAAGAAAAGAAAAGAAAGAAAAGAGAAGGAGAAAGGGAAGATGAGGAAGAAAGAAAAAAGGGAAAAGGAATATCCAGAAAGAAAACTATCGTAAAACGGTATCCAGGTTGGTGTACACTCATTTCAGCAACTATTTTTGATATGTGTTTTGATTTAGTAAGTTTGGAAATATATTTCTGGATTTTATATACTCGTATTGATTATATATATATTCGTATTTAATTTGTGTATATTGTTGAAATTATTTGTGCAATATTCTGAGATTATGTAATGTTAATATAAGTGTATGTTTCCAAAACCTGATTTCCAACTATTATTTTACGAATATTGTTGGTTTTCTAATTATTGATTTTGATTGAAACTTATATTTGTTGATTTTCAGATTAAATGAATTAATTGGAAAACTCTGAATAACGGCCATGATATATGTGTAGGGATATTTGGATATAGGAAATTGACATGTCAATTGGGTGAATATATGGCAGTACTGCACCGTGATTTATGATGCCTCTGATGTTGATTATACGGATACCATTTCCTCGTGAAATGGGAAACCGATTGTTAAACACAGATACCATTTCCTCGTGAAATGGAAACTCGACTGTGAGAATATATGAATACCATTTCCTTGTGAAATGGGAAACCGACTGTTTATATAAGGATACCATTTCATATAAGATGGGAAACCCGACTGTAAAACCCGTAATCCAGTCCTGTAAACCCTGTTATGTGTATCACAGGCCCAATTGAGAATTGATAGTTAGAAAATGTTATGAAAAATAAAGAAATGATATTGAAATTGAAACCCAGAAACTTTTGAAATACTTCGTGTTTATATAGTTTCAGTAATTGAAATACCACGTTTGTTTTAAATATGTATATATTTCTGAAATTCTGAATTTAAGCTTTATTTTTATTTATTTATTTTTATGAATTTCTGAATTTAAAATTTAGTGTTTTATATTATATTACAATTTATTTTAGTGTACACCCACTAAGCTATATGCTTAGCGCGTCGGTTTTTATTGCGCGTAGGTAACAGGGATACTGAGGAAGCAAAAGATTGAATAGAGAGAGAGTTGCAGGCAGATATACAGAGTCACAGTCACCACATTTTGGGTAGTTATATATATTCCTGCTGTATAACGTAGTTAGATATGCATGCATATACAGAGAATTTGTAATTGAGTTATATAATTATGTTTTGTAATTATGTGCTGTAATTAATTGTTTTATGCTTTCTGTTTTTCATTTTCAAAGGACTGTAAATAATGAATTATGAATTGTTTTATTTAAAAAAAAACTGTTGGAAAGTCGCACTAAACGCCAGAGTACGCATTTGAATGAAATGATATTTGAAGTGTTGTGAATTATATTTGGTTTGAGATTGCTTTGAAAACAGGTTTTGAGAAATCAGAAAAATAGATGAAACTCTGCCGAAATTTTTAAAAACTGAATTTTGATGGGCTCACTCGAAAAGGTTTTTAAATTATAAATTATATGGTTTTCAGTTTATAAACAGAATGCAGTAAAGTTTTGAAAACCCGGTAACGCTCCCTGGGTCGATCCAAACGGGTCGAGTCAGGGGGTATTACACCTCTGGTGTGCAATGTAACTGCTCTAATATCCGCTTAGTCTGCTCAAACCAATGCTCGGCAGCAGATGCATCTTCCTCTCTTCTACCACAGAAATCTGTCGGTCTGTATTTGGCCAACCTTTCTATTACTGACCTTCGTGACACTGCTCTGGCCATGATCGGTCATTTATTTTCATATATTTACGACCCCTAACCATATCTTTTAATTGTATTCTTAAGTATTTTTGGTGCTTTTGACGTGTTTTCCTTGAGTGTGTAGGTTTAGGGACCTAAGTGATGATTTTGTATATTTTTGGGAAAAATATGTAATTTCAGTAACTTTACGGGAGGGCATAGATGAAAGCAAGTTAAAGTTCTGGGGTAAAAATGTAATTTCAGAAAGTTCCACCAATTTAAGTGAAACGTTTTGCACCAAAGGAATTTGAGTTAGTGGAACGGCGCCGTTTTGGACTAAAGCATTGGTCCAAAACGACGTCGTTTTGGTTAAGAAAGAAAACAAAAAAAAATAAACCCAGAATCTGCATGCATGGCGACCATAGCCCAGCGCGCGCCCTCCCTCGCGTTGAAGACGAACCATGCCAAACCAGTGAGCTGCGCAAGCTCGACCGCGACCTGTGCTCGCGTCCTCCACCTCACGACGATGATGAACCAACCTAGCATTGAGCAGCGCGAGGACAACCGCGACCACAGCAGCTCGCGGCGCAACTCGCGATGGAGAAGAAAAGAGAACCAGTGAGCGTGGCAAGGAAGACCGCGACCTGTGCTCCTCGCGGTGGAGCTCGCGATCCAGCAGCTCCTAGCGGTCCAGTGAAGGCCGCGACCAAGCCACCGCGACCACAGGTCGCGGTGGTGGTTGCGGTGAAAGAAAAACAGCGCCCTAACGGGCTGCTATAAGAAGAAAAGTGCAGTAGCTGGGCAGTGGAGAGAGAGCTCATGGCAGTGCAGTCCAAGCAGCTCCCAAGCTGCTCCAAGGGTGATTATCATCCTTTTTGCTCCTCCCAAACACATCCCAAGCATCACAAATCATCACAACATCTCTAGATCGTAAGTGTTCATCGAAGAAGACGAAGATCGAAAGCGAAGAAGTTCAAGCCGGACCAAAGCGGATCTTCGAGTCTTGAGAGCTTCGATGGGTTGTATTTCATCTCATTAATCTTCCTTGATTGTTCATTTATGATTATGAGTTGTTAGAACTATTGTTAGGTGATTTTCGGAACCGTAAACGGATTTGGATTTTATTGTTTATGAATATATTATGTGATTTATTTCATGATATTATGCGCTTAATAATAATCAATATGTTTTCCATTTCCGTGATTAGAACCGTGTGACCACCTCGTATTATCCTCCATTGAATCCGTCTCGCTTTATATTAATTGTTTTAGTTAATTTAGTTTAGTTTAATTAATTGTAAATGTTGATTATGAGCTAAACTTGTAAGTTGGGGTTTTGATGGATCTTATTCTATGATGATTGAATGAATTGATTGTTTAATTTGTTGCGGTTGATTATTGTTTTGTTGAGTGGTTTTATTGTGCTTAATGCTTTGAATGTGAAGGCCTACATTTAAATGATAAATTGGTGGTGTGTTATGTACCGAGAGGAGACGCCCACCACGTGCTCGATATAATGTCCACCACAAGTAGAATTGGATAGAAATATACTAATTTGCTTGTGTGATCACATATGGTGTTTATAGTGACTAATGCATTCTCATGCACTTGGATATACCATCGAGAGATAGGATATTAGTGTATGCGGAATAGGTCCGATTTACCTCGAGAGGGGACTTTGGATAAATTAGATGAACACGGTCATCATCATGCATAATTAAACCTCAACAATGTGCTCTCATGAAATTCAATCGGATGGATTAGGTGAATTCAAATACCCTAACTAATCTCTCATATTGGTTGCTTGCTTTATTTTCATGTCTTTATATTTTTATCCTTTAATATCTTTCGATTATCCAAATAGAAATAGGCTTGGTTAATTTTAGTACTCAACGCCTAAATATCCCTGTGGAGACGATAATTTACTCATCATTTTATTACTTGTGCCGACCCCATATACTTGCGGATATAAAATAGGCGTGTCAGGCCACACACTGGAAAAAGTCTGCCATATCTTGCAAATTAATTGGCTGACCCTGCATCTCTGGTCCAGCCACCTCTGGGCTCACTGAATCTCCTCCATCTCCCCCAGCTACACTGGCAAGACTATTAATGCTAAATGGTTCCATTTCCTACACAAGACAGAAGAGGAATTCTGCAGATTAAAGTCACATCTTCCTGTTTTTCTTTTCTATAATGCATATCTTGCAAATTAATTGGCTGACCCAGCATCTCTGGTCCAGCCACCCCTGGGCTCACTGAATCTCCTCCATCTCCCCCAGCTACACTGGCAAGACTATTAATGCTAAATGGTTCCATTTCCTACACAAGACAGAAGAGGAATTCTGCAGATTAAAGTCACATCTTCCTGTTTTTCTTTTCTATAATGAATGCATATACAATATTATTATATATAAAATATTTTGCTATGGTCTAGGAACGCCTAAACCATTGCTCTGATACCAAAAACTGTAACACCCCCTGACCCAAATCCACTCGGACTGAATCAGGGAGCACTACTATATACTAAAATCTAACTTTTACTATTATATAACCAAGTATTTTAAAACTATATTAAAAACATTTGAAAGTGGTCCAAATAAATTTCCGAAAATCTTGCCAGAGTTTCCTCTATTTTTCTGACTTTCCAAAACCTGTTTACAGTTCAAATTCATAAAAATCAACTTCTAAATTCTTAAATCAATTTTGCGCACCCTTCCAATTATAGTGCAACTTACCAACCAATTTATCACAAGATAATAAAATATTTACATAGCGGAATGTCACGATCTTTCTAGAAGGATCCGGAACAACCAGGAAAAATGATGAACCTTGTGGAATAACCTAGAAGGATGGAGAAACTCCTAGAGAAGTCTAGCTCTTGGGACATTCTAGAATGTTGTGGAGACTTGTAGGATGTTCAAGACTTGGAATTCTCTAGAACATGTACATTGTAGGAAAGCCTTGTACATAGTAGAATTATCTAGAACATGGTAGATAGGAAATGTCCTAGAATGTTCTTTGGTGCCTATAAATAGATGGCACCCCTCATTTGTACAAACCACCTTAGAATTGAAGCATTCAAGCATTCAAACACTTGTGTTCTCTCTTCTCTCAAACACTTATGTTCTCTCTTCTCTCTTCCTACTTAGCTTTCTTGAGTTTGCTAGTAAGTTACTTGCCTAGCTCGTGGGGATTAAGGCTGACTTAACCTCTTCAATGGGAGGAAGTGTGTTAAGTGCCGCACGGTTGGCTTAGAAAATACTAAGGCCATGACAAGTGGTATCAGAGCTCGGTTGCTCAACCAAGGAAGAGATAGCATAATGGCAGGATTTGAAGAAGTTGTCGTCCAAGAGCCAAGCCGTGGATGGGATGCCAACCCAAGCAGGTCGAGGAAGGACAAATCTCGTGATGCTGCCTCAATCTTAGAGTCAAGGTTGGCTAGGATTGAGCTCGCCATAGCCGATTCGAGGGAACGGCTGGATGTATTGGAGCAGTGCATGAAGAGGGACATCAGCGATCTTAAGGAAAAGATCGAGGACCTCCGGGGAGACATGCAATTTGGCACTACATCGAGGCGAAAGGCGCAAGAGGAGAACGAGATCTTCCAGGCGTGGTGGGAAAACACGGTTATGGGAAAGCTTGCAGAGTTCGAAACACTTCTTGAAGACATGCGGGAAGATTGGGCCTTATGCAAGAGAGCCGTGAGTGGTGGGGCTTTCCAAGGTGCTCTAAAGAAGGAGATACCTAAGCCAAAGGAGTTTGATGGCAAATGAGATGCCAAGGAGGTAGACAACTTCATCTGGCACATGGAGAGGTACATTGAGGGCGTCAGGATCACGAACGATTAGGAGCAAATTCGGACAGCGACCCTTTACCTTGCCGACACAGCCACTCTATGGTAGAGAAGGAGACATGCCGACATCCAAAGAGGTACGTGCTCCATTGATTCTTGGGATGATTTTAAGAAAGAGCTCAAGAAGCAATTCTATCCGGAAGATGCTGCATATCTTGCTCGGAAGAATTTGAAGAAGCATGCTCGAAGTCCCTAACATATCGAACGATGAGTTGTTGTTCAACTTCATGGACAACCTACAACCTTGGGCGGAAGTTGAGTTGCGTCGCCGCAATGTGCAAAATCTTGCCAAAGCTATAGCCATTGCGGAATCCTTAATCGATTACCGAAAGAGTGAACCACCCAAGAAGAAGCCACCACAGGATAATCACGGCAAAGGTGGAAGAGACAAAGGGAAAGGTCCATGCAAGCCTCCAAGTAGGAAAGACAAGGGTAAGCAGAAGGAAGGTCAAGGCAAGAAAGACCTCAAGCCGAAGACCAACTGTTTTCTTTGCGACGGTCCTCATTGGTCAAGAGAGTGCCCAAAGCGCAAGGCTATCAATGTGTTGGTAGATGAATGCGAGAAGGAGATGGAGGAATCTCACATGGGCTCTCTTCGCATGCTCATTGCCATCAAAGCCCAGCCAACCCCTAAGACCCGAGGGAATCAGGGTCTAATGTACCTTAATGTACACATCAATAGGAAAGTTACCTGCATCATAGTCGATACGGGAGCTACAAACTCCTTTGACTCGGAGGAGGAGGCAAGGAGACTTGGACTGAAAGTGTCCAAGGAGACCGGATGGTTAAAGGCGGTGAACTCTAAGGCGAGACCACTTATTGGCATGGCTCGAGGAGTAAGCATCAGTATGGGTAATTGGAATGGGAAGATAGACCTGACAGTCGCGCCCATGGATGACTTCGAGGTAGTGCTCGGCATGGACTTCCTCGAACAAGTCAAGGTAGTTCCTTTACCCTTCCTACGTTCTGTTGCTATATTGGAAGATACTCCTTGCATTATACCAGCGATTGCCAAGTCCGGATCGAAGACCTCTCATCTTTCGGCCTTGCAAGTGAAGAAAGGCCTTAAGAAGAGAGAGGTTACATACTTAGCCGCAGTAAAGCATGATGAGGGTGGAGTTCCATCGGAGAAGCTACCTAGGGAGATCAAGAGAGTCCTTGAAGAGTACAAGGACGTCATGCCTGCGGAATTGCCCAAAAAACTACCACCTAGGAGGGAGGTGGATCACCAGATTGAGTTGGAGCTGGGAACAAAGCCACCTGCCAAGGCCCCTTATCTAATGGTACCACCAGAGTTTGAGGAATTGAGGAAACAACTGAAGGACTTGTTGGATGCAGGCTACATTCAACCATCTAAAGCTCCATATGGCGCACCAGTGTTGTTTCAAAGGAAGAAGGATGGGTCCATGCGATTGTGCATCGACTATCGTGCTTTGAACAAGGTAACCATCAAGAACAAGTACCCTATTCCTTTGATCGCTGACTTATTTGATCAGCTTGGCAGAGCTCGATATTTTACAAAGCTTGATCTGAGGTCGGGTTATTACCAAGTGAGGATCGCGGAAGATGATGAAGCCAAGATTATGTGTGTGACGCGTTACGGTGCCTACAAGTTCCTAATGATGCCATTCGGCCTCACCAACGCACTAGCCACATTTTGCACACTTATGAACAAGATCTTCCATCCTTACCTGGATTAATTTGTGGTGGTGTACTTAAACGACATCGTGGTCTATAGTAACACCCTCGAGGAGCATGCTCGACACCTACAAGCTATTTTCAAAGTTCTAAGGGAAAATGAGCTCTACGTCAAGAAGGAGAAATGTTCTTTTGCCCAGCCAGAGGTGTACTTCTTGGGGCATAAGATCAAGGATGGTGTGCTCATGATGGATGAAGGGAAGATCAAAGCCATTTGTGAATGGGATCCTCCTATGAAGGTGCCTGAAATACGGTCATTCCTTGGCCTAGTTAACTATTATCGGAGATTCATAAAGGGGTATTCAGCAAAAGCAGCTCCACTCACAGATCTTCTAAATAAGAACAAGGCGTGGGAATGGTCGAGTGAGTGCCAAGAAGCCTTTGAGGGATTGAAGAAGGCAGTAACGGAAAAAATCGGTATTGAGTCTTCCAAACCATTCCAAGCCTTATAAGGTGCAAACGGATGCTTATGACTTTACTATTGGAGGGAATCTAATGCAAGACGGGCATCCTATAGCCTTCGAGAGCCACAAGCTAAATGATACGGAATGGAGGTATACCGTTCAAGAAAAGGATATGACTGCGATTGTTCATTGCCTTCGCACATAGAGACATTACTTGCTCGACTCTCACTTTATCATTCGGACTGACAATGTTGCCACTAGCTACTTCCAAACACAAAAGAAGCTAAGCCTAAAGCAAGCTAGATGGCAAGACTTCCTAGCTGAGTTCGACTATACGGTAGAGTACAAGCCCGGGAACGCCAATTTGGTGGCGGATGCACTAAGTCGCAAGGTGGTGCTTGCAACTATACAAAGTGCACCACAGGGAGAAGTCATCAATCTCATCAAGGAGGGGCTACAACACGACTCGCTTGGCAAGAGTCTCGTGAGACTAGCAAACGATGGGAAGACCAAGCGGTTTTGGGTACAGGATAACTTGTTCTACACCGTGGGAAACAGGTTATATGTCCCAAAATTCGAAAACCTGCGAAAGAATCTGATCAAGGAGGGCCACGATACAAAGTGGGCAGGACATCCGGGGCAACAAAGGACCAGGGCTTGACTCGAGGCAACTTACTACTGGCCGTACATGAGGGATGATATAGAAGCCTACGTAAAGACTTGCCTTGTGTGCCAACAGGACAAGAATGAGCAGTAATCACCGGAAGGATTGCTAGAGCCACTACCAATCCCTGAGAGACCATGGAAGAGTGTCACCATGGACTTTATTTCGGCCTTACCCAAGTCGGACAGCTGCGGACTGATCATGGTGGTGGTCGATCAGTTCTCTAAATATACAACTTTCATTGCTGCCCCTACGGACTGCACGGCGGAGCATGTAGCTCGGTTATTCCTAAGTGATGTGGTGAAATATTGGGGCGTGCTAAGAACGATCATTAGCGATCGAGACCCGCGCTTCATAGGGAAATTCTGGACCGAGCTTTTCAACCTACTGGGGTCGAAGTTACATTTCTCTACAAGCTTTCACCCACAAACGGATGGGCAAACAGAGAGGGTGAATGCCTTGTTGGAGCTATACCTGAGGCACTTTGTGAGTGCCAACCAGCGAGATTGGGCAAAGTTACTTGATGTGGCCCAATTCTCTTACAACTTGCAGAGGAGTGAGGTGACCCACCATAGTCCCTTCGAATTGGCGACGGGCCTACAACCCCTCACTCCGCAGACGGTAATGGTGGGATACACGGGAAGGAGTCCAGGATCGTATAAGTTGGCCAAGGATTGGCAAGAACAAGCTGATATAACACGATCCTATCTTGACAGGGCCGCACGGAAAATGAAGAAATGGGCGGACAAGAAGAGGCGACGAGTGGAATTTCAAGTAGGAGACTTGGTGCTTGTCAAGTTGTTACCCCAACAATTCAAGGCCTTCAGAAAGGTGCACAAAGGCTTGGTAAGGAAGTACGAAGAACCCTTTCCGATCCTGAAGAAGGTAGGAAAAAGTTTCCTACAAAGTTGAACTACCTCCGAGGCTCAAGATCCATCCAGTCTTCCATGTGAGTCATTTAAGACCCTATCATACGGACACGAAAGACCATAGCCGATGAGAGTCTTCAAGGGCGCCAACTGCCGTAGTAACCTCCTACGATAAGGAAGTAGAGGAGATCCTAGTGGATCGAGTCGTGAGGAAAAGGGGTGTTCCTCGAAGTAGCGAGTACCTAATCAAGTGAAAGGGACTTTCTACGAGTGAAACTACTTGGGAACCGAAGGAGGCTTTATGGCAGTTCTCGAAGCAAATCGAGGAGTTCTACAAGGAAACTACGACGAGAACGTCACCGGATTAGGTGGGGGAGAATGTCACGATCTTTCTAGAAGGATCCGGAACAACCCGGAAAAATGATGAACCTTATGGAATAACCTAGAAGGATGGAGAAACTCCTAGAGAAGTCTAGCTCTTGGGACATTCTAGAATGTTGTGGAGACTTGGAATTCTCTAGAACATGTACATTGTAGGAAAGCCTTGTACATAGTAGAATTATCTAGAACATGGTAGATAGAAATGTCGTAGAATGTTCTTTGGTGCCTATAAATAGATGGCACCCCTCATTTGTACAAACCACCTTAGAATTGAAGCATTCAAGCATTCAAACACTTGTGTCCTCTCTTCTCTCTTCCTACTTAGCTTTCTTGAGTTTGCTAGTAAGTTACTTGCCTAGCTCGTGGGGATTAAGGCTGACTTAACCTCTTCGACGGGAGAAAGTGTGTTAAGTGCCGCACGGTTGGCTTAGAAAATACTAAGGCCGTGACAGGAAGCTCCTTAAATATATACAAACAGTTTCTGTATATACATGCGGTATCAAAATATATAAACTTATATAAACGAACTACCAAAATATATGCAGGAAAGATGTGATTTCGAACTCTGGTTCTGCAGTCTCTACTCTTCTTTATCTTTATCACCTTTGGAACCTTTATTACCTGCGTGCGAGAAAACTCAACAAGCTAAGCATATTGCTTAGTGGATGTACACAAAATTGTATATACAATATATTATATCAAATAATTCATTCTGTTTATTGAAACTATAAATAACAAATATATAAACAACATATGGGACTCATATCAAATCAAATATCCAAAATCAATCAACAGACAAATTCTTCATAATTTTTCAAACATTTTCATATAACAAATCAGTTTTCAGATTGGGCTACTGACATACAAAACATAAGTTATCGGACTGGATTACGGGTTATTCGGCATCGGACACACACCCACCGAACATCATATCAGAATGGAACACTAATGGAATCACCTGCTATAAATGTCCCATAACAGAATTCAGAACCCTTGGACCGGCACTTTGGGCATGTACTATCCAAAGGGTGGTATAATCGGCACAGTACTGTTCAGACAGAAACTCAATTGACATGTCAACCTCCTATATCCATATCTATGTTTATACACATTAGAACCAAAATGTTTTCTCAAATCCAATGTCAACAGATTTCATTTCTTTCCAAATCATCGAATTCAATTTCAATTCATATCAATATATATATATATATATATATATATATATTCGAAATTTAAAATTCATCAAATATCATATAACGGAAATATACGAATGAATTTCTAAATCCATAATCACATCAAATCGATCCAAAAATATGCTCAAACTTATTTCATAATTCCATATCGAATCAAAATGCCCCAAAATCATTTTCATCAATATATTTCCATAACAATACTAACATCAAAACGTATTAAAATCAATTCTGAATAATATTTATAATCAAAATTTCAGATATAATCTATATTTCAATAATTAACGATTCAAATCATTCCAGAAATCAATTTCAAACTATCAACTGTAAGCAATATAATCCAAATAACCCAAAATAAATCAAATGAAATCAATCCGAAATATTCTGGAAAACGAAAAAATTCAAAAATACGTATACACCGAACCTGAACTATAATCTATAATCCATATAATTCAACTAATTCAAAAACTCTAATATTCGACAATTCCGAAAATTTCTGAAAAACTGAAAATTCGAAAAATACGTGTACACCAAACCTGAACTCTTCCTCCTTCTCCTTTCCTTCTTCTCTTCCTCTTTTCTTCTTCTTCTTCTTCTTCTCTCCTTCTTCTTCTTCTTCTTTTTCTTCTTTCTCTCTTTTCTTTCTCTCTCCTCTTCTCTCTTCTTTCTCTCTCGTTTTCTCTATTATGTTCTGCTTCTGTGTGTTAGCTGAATGTTTTTGGCTTCGATTTGGTTTATGAAGCCCCACTGCTTCATCACTCGGTGCTATTTTTTTTCAAATTTTTGAGTCATCGCGACTGCATACCGCGAGCGGTGGTCGGGTCGGTCGGTCGCGTTGCTCACTGGTGGAAATTTACCACTTTCACCGCGAGCAGTTACCGTAATAGCTAGTCGCGATCCAGGTCGCGGTGCTCACTGGTCCAATTTCTCCCTTTTCACGGTGAGCAGTTACCGCGAGCACTGGTCGCGATGCTGGTCGTGACTACTGTCCAAATTTTCACCCTTTTCTCCGTGCATTGTTCTCGACTGGTCAAATTGGTCCGTTAGGAAACCTAAAAATATACATACATTTAATTACATTTTTCACCCCTTAAATCATAAATATCATATTTACATATTCAAGATTAATTCAATCATACTTTTCATATTTATTCGAAATTAGGGATGTTACAGGGGGCTGCAACAGAAAAAGGACGTTTCCGCGTCTATTTCTTTCAGGATCTATCGAGGGCATTTGAGGGTCATGGTGGATCTCTTTCGATTCCCTTGCGGCCACCAAGTGTTGGTGTTAGCAGTGGCCGATAGGGCTGCTGACCCGACTCCTGGTTTTGTTGCTGTTAGCCGCTCCCATCTAGAGGCGGGCTTGAGGTTCCCTATGCCGGGGTTCCTCATCGATGTGCTGAATCTCCTGAAGCTTGCACCCATGCAGTTTATTCCTAGCTCGTATGGCCAGCTTCTCACCCTCTACCTTTTATTCAGGAGGAACAGGCTCCCTCCCACCTAGTGATAACGTTATTAAGCACTATTTCGCCTTGAGACAGTGTCCTCTACCAAGGGGCTCATCTGAGGGTTCTCTTCACTAGAGGATATATCATCTGGTTGTATGGGTTGATGAGCTCAAGGGGCTACTGTAGGGGAATCCTAGCTCGAACACCGGGGATTACAAGGCAAGCTACTTTTTTGTCAAGGGCCCCGAAATTGAGATCATGCATCATAGGAGTTTCGTTCTAAAGCCTAGTGAGTTGGTTTTGCACCCATTTTCTTAAACTTTGTCATATATTTACCTTTCCTCTTTTGTTTGTTTGCAGACGACACGGGCTTGAACCCTTTTCTTTTTGAGAAGGAGAGAACAACGTTCAACGCCCTTACAGCCTTGGTCCCGAAAGATTTGAGGGAGCTCACTGTGTATAAACGGCTTACTGAAGAGCTCCTGGTGGAATTCAAACTTGCTCCAGATAATCGGGGGGCGCTGCAGCATCCTGCGGAGCGGGGTACTGAAGCGGCTGATCTGCGTGCTCCGAACAATGAGGTGGTCCCAGCTAGTCAGGTTTAGGGGATAGTTGTTGCTAGTCTACGAGGCTAGTATTAGGTGGGCGCCGGCCAATAACTACAGCGCCTGCCACGGGGTTCGATGAGGAGCACGAATATAAAGAAATCCCATATGGGCAAGAGGGTGTCCAGATTCCCTCTCCCGCCCTTTTTAAAAAGACTAAATTGGTGGCTTCCAATAAGAGCGACCAGTTCTTGTTCTTGGAGGATTCTTCTCGCAAGCCCTCACCTCATGTTGCCATTGTTGAGGGTGCTCACGAAAAGGGGAAGGGAATCGATTTCGATGCTTCCGCGGAGCAGCCTGTCCAAAGGGGGATGTCCGACCCTTCTGTTGTGGTGGGCTCTGCTGCTTATCTGTCCTCAAGCCGAGGTCTTGGAGCAGTTACGCATGAGTACCTCAAGCAAGCTCCAATGCTTTACAAGGAGTTCCTTACTCGGGGCCTGAGCCAGCTCATTGAGAAGGACGAGGGTCCGAATCTTCGTCACACGTTAGTCCGTCACGCTCTCCTGGTAAGCTTATGTGCTTACATGCGTGTTTCTTATGTATGTGTACACTATCCTATGGCTTATTGATTATGCTTCTCTCTTGTCAGACTGTCAGCTTGTCATATAAAACTATGCTCGAATCCGAGGACAATAATACGGAGAGGAGGGTTCTTCGTGGCGAGCTTTTGAAGACGAAGCAGGAGCTTGCTATTGCAGAGGGTTGCGAGAAGGGACTGGCGGCGGAACTCAAGAAATTACAAGCCCGTGAGAAGGCCCTGGAGATGGAGCTGAAAGAATCGGCTGCTACGTTAAATGAGAAGCAAGTCGAAGCCGAGCGGGCCCACAAAAAGGAGACTCAACGCCAAAGACAAACGGAGGAGCTACAACAGGGCTTGGCCAGAGCTAATAAGAAGCTTTCTCATAGAGAGAGGCGTTGGAAGATGAGAGAGTTGTCATGATTGATGAAGCCTAGCGCGACCTTCTTTACAGTATTTGGCTTCATCATCCAAACTTATCGTTGGACTTCCTTCGTCAGCCTGTTGAGAAGCTGATTAGGGAGTTTGAGAAGCTTCAGGCAGCCGGTGCTATTGAGGCCTCTGAGGAGGATTAAGGTGCCGAGAACGGACATGATGGCCAAGCTTAAGGTCTGGCACTTGCTGGATCCAATGAATCTCTTCCTCATCTTCATATATTGCGGCCTCCTAACCTTTTTAATGCGGCTATAGTGAGGTTGCCGCCCTTCAATGACTTTCTCACCTTCACGATTCTTCCTTCTTGACCAAGCTCATTCCTCTACCAGCACGAACTTCACACATATCAATCCCCCAATTTTGATCGCCACACACCACTGAACTCAAAACTTGTTCTGAGGCGGGGGGTCAACAGCAGATCAACCGTTTCCCTAAACGTAAGCGAACTTCTCTACGCGACTCCCTAAGCACGATTGTGAATCTTGGGATACACATGCCTTTTTACAAAGTTCTTAAAGCATCATAGTGAATTCCAAATTTATTTCGAGAGCTTCTGTACGACTCCTCAAGCACTATAGTGAACTCGAGCTTATTCTGCGGTAGAATTTCAAAAATAAGAAAATTCTTCCCATCGTATGCGAGTTTCTCAGTATGACACTTTAATCAGGGTAATAGATCCAAGCTCATCCTACGGTGGAACTTCAACAACAAGAAAATTATTTTCCATCGTAGGCAGGCTTCTTATTATCAAGTTCAGACGAGCAAGCTTGATATAGTTTTGTCAGGCAGTTTCCCCTTTACTTTCAACGGCTTTGTTATCAACATCAGCGACGGAAAGTGCATGTAACATCCCGGATTTCGGGTAAGGAATTTTTGATATATGTGAAATATGTGAAAATAAATTTTTACTATTTGAGGGGGTGTAAATGTAATTAAATGTATGTGAAATATGATTTATGTGAAATATGTGAAATATGATATATGTGAAATACGATTTCCAGCGGACCGGATTGAATAGTGAAAAATGAGAAAAAAAAAATTGGCAAACTGGACCAGAGAGCATCGTGACCTGGTCACCGCGACCACAGGTCGCGATGGCTCGCTCGCGGTAAAAAATGCAAAAATCTGGCAGTGAGCATCGCGACCAGCCACCGCGACCACAGGTCGCGATGGACTGCTCGCGATGAAAGTGTCAAAAACGGGCAGAGAGCAGCGCGACCACTCGCGCGACCAAGGCGCGCTCGCGAGGAATGCGGTGCGCGCATTCCAGTGAGCATCGCGACCTGGTGCCGCGACCACAGGTCACGACGGCGGTCGCGGTAGCGAAAAAAAATATAAAAAAAAAGAAGAAACTTCTCGCAGAAGCGAGAGAAAAGGAGAGACAGTAAGAAGAGAGAGAAAGAGCCGAGAAAAGAGAAGAAAAAGAAGAAGAAGAAGAGAGAAGAAGAAGAAAGAAAAGAAAAGAAAAAGAGGAAGTAGAAGAAGAGGAAATGAGAGGAAAGGAAAAGGAAAGAAGAAATCGTGGAATCGCGGTTTGTCGACCGAAAAACATCGATTCCAAGTAGGTGTACTCTCGTTTTCGAAATCGTTTCGAGAAGTAGTTCGTTTACTTTTTCGTTTTAGTTTTCGATTTCGTTTCTCGTTTATGTTTTTGTTTTCGATTTCGTTAAAAGTTTTCGATTTTGTTAAAAGATTTCGATTTCGATTTTTGTATGAGAAGTGTTTGCTTTATATGAAAAATTGAGGATTGATGCATCTATTGTTGATTTGGAACTAGTTTTATGTTAGATCGTGTTTTGATCGTATTTCGATTTTGTCGATTTTGTTAAAAATACATGATTTATACTTTTGTATGATTATTGTTGATATTCTTGAAAAATATTGTGCGAAATGTATACATTGATTGTGAACCTTACTTATTGTAACGGCCCTAGGATACCTAGACATAGATATGGATATAGGAGGTTGGTATACCAGCTGGGTTTTACTGAGCAGTACTGCGCCGTTATTATTGTGTGATTGTTGTTGCGGGGCAATCTCGGACAATCACACCGATTTTAGTGATCGTTGTTGCGGGGCAATCTCGGACGATCACAATGATATTAGCGATTGTTGTTGCGGGGCAATCTCGGACAATCGCGATGATATTAGTGATTGTTGTTGCGGGGCAATCTCGGACAATCACGTGATATCAGTGACTGTTGTTGCGGGGCAACCCCGGACGTCACATTGACCCATATTCCAGTCCTAGAATGTTTAGTATTCTAGTGGGCCAGAATTGATCGAAATTGAAAAGTGAAACGAATGATTTTATTGATAGCATTCATTATCGACTTCATTATTGAAATTAAAGTAATTGGAATTGTTTTGAAATATTTATATTGTGATTTATTTAATTGAGTTTTTAGTACACCCACTAAGCTTTATGCTTAGCGCGTTAGTTTGTTTCTAACGCGTAGGTACCAGGAATCCAGAGGAGGCTAGAGACTGAAGGAAGAACAAGTTGCAGACCGAGTCACAGAGATTGTACAGTTGGGTAGCTATATTTTTGTTATGTATATATATTCTGAAAGCATGCATATACAGGGAATTTGTAAATACGTTTTGTAAAATGTTTTGTAATTAATTAGTTTATGATTTATGTCTTTTATTATTAAAAATGTTTGTAACTAGTAAAGTCTGTTTTGTTTTATTTTATAAACTGTTTTGATAAGTCGCACTAAACGGCAGAGTGCGCAACTGATTGAAATTGTTATAGAAGTGTTTGTGAAAAAAATGTGAATTTTAAATTGAATTGTAGCACTAGTAAAACACAACGACCTGGGTTCTGGGAGACACTTCAAAATGACTTGTCAGCCAACTGTGACACTGGCCACCGCTGTTTTCTCAACAGCTCTTGACTTCTTTTTTGAGAGATTTGTGCTTGTATTCGAGTTGATCTTTACTGACTACATTGTAATTTTCTGATCGTGATGATTCCTTGTATCTGATTTTGTTGTAATCTCAGCCCTTTCTGTGGCTTCTAATAATAAATACTGCTTTTACTAGACGTCGCACTGTACTCATTTCTGTTCTATCTTTACTCGCTTTATATGAATATCTGTTTAAAGCTTTTAAATAAAACCTGAAACATAAATATATGAGAGGATAGAACCTGATGGGCGACCTTTTCCAGGGGGTCATAGTGGTTCTCTAGCTCGGGGAGGTCCCTTCATTGGGTGTACTCCAGCAGCCTTAGTCATTTTAAGGTCTTACGGGCTGGTTTCCTTATCGGTATTTCTTGAGCTTTATCGCTTTTCTAGGGGTTGACTTCGCGAGTTGGAGAGTTGAAGAGCTTCTCAGTGTTGGCGAGTCTTGTCAACCCTTAGTGTGGCTCCCGGGGAGAAGCCAGCCACTGTGGATGCTAGCTGTGCTAGTTTAGGGGCTTGTGGCCCTTTGGCGAAATTTCACTAATTTATACAACTCCTCGGGGAGGTTGTACCCCGCAAGTATTGACTTCGCTGTCTGGGGCTCTTTGGCGGCCCAGATCAGCGAGTCTCTATCAGTACTTGGACAGGGCAGGGAAAGGTTTCACCTTGAGTATTTATATTGACCCCGCTAATTAATTGAGCTCGTTAGCCCATAGATTGTCAGGTTTTTGTGTCAATGTCTATAGCTCTAGGTCTAATCCGCCGAGTATTTCTATTAACCCCGCTTGTTAGAGAGCCCGTGGGCTGTCAAGTTGGCGAGTTTTGCCAATGTATATACTTAGGTTTTTGGTAAGCTCGTAGGTTTGAAAGTAGAAGACTTTCTCATTAACGGACTTATGGCGAGCTCGTAGGTTTAAAAGTATGAGACTTTCTCATTAACGGACTTGTGAGAAGTACTCCGTCGTTGCCGGTACAGGGGATTTTTTTTTATATCTGCTAACCCCCCTGGCCCCCTAAGGTCGAACGGACAATTTTGGCGCAAGGGCTTTATTATAGTAAAAAATGCCTCTTTTATTGATTGAGATGAACTTTACAGAATGACTTTGGCTTTTCTATTATCTCATGATGTCCGGGCCTCACTTGCCTTTTGATGGAGCGATGATAAGCTCTTGCCTCGCAGCTATTGCCACTGGGTGCGACCAGTGGGTGCGGCATTATTACTGGAGGGGGGCTGCAGTGGCAGCTGTAGCAGATTTGGCTTTGGCTGCTTTCTCCCTTGTGCCGAATCTGATCGTCTTTTCATAGCACGATCTGACCACCTTTTGTTTCGCATATACGTGTCCCACACCCATTGGGGTTGGAAATTTCAGAGTCAGGTGTTTTGTAGAGAAGATTACTTCCAGATCATTGAGAGCGGGCCTTCCTAGGACGGTGTTATAGGCCGTTGGGCAGTCGATGATTAAGAAATCAGCCATAGTGGTCGCTTGGCAACCTTGCTCTCCAGGGTATAAGGTAGGGTGATTAATCCCAATGGGATGATTGAATCGCTCGTAAAACCATATAAAGGCTCGTTTGAAGGGCATAAATGGCTTAATTTTAGCCCCATTACCTCGAAGGCCACTTTATATAGGACGTTCACCGAGCTCCCATTGTCGACCATCGTCCTAATAGCCACCCCTCCTATTGTTGCCATTATGATGATCGCATCATTGTGTGGCCAATATACTCATCGCATGTCTGCGTCCGTGAAGGTAATCCCTTCAGTCATGGTTCTGCATTGTTTCGTGGCTTCGTTCGTCCACGCTCATCATCCTCAAGGTAGGCTGGCTAGCCTCCTTCACATGTCACGTCAGCGACCTATTATTCGTCCCCACTGACGTGGGGCCCTTCATGAATGGTGTCTATAGCCCTTACTGTAGGCTCATTTGGCATCGGCTTTGGGTGGATGGGCTCAATCTTCTGCTGCTGTTGTTGTTGTAGTGGTTGCGGCTGTTGGGGCTATCGCTGGTTTCTGAGACATACCACGTAGTCCCCTGGGTGGCCTCGCCTGATCAAGCCCTCTATCGCATCCCTTAGCTCGTAGCACTCAAATGTATTATGGCCCGTTTCGTTGTGATAGTGGCAGAATTTGTTTAGGTTGCGGGTCCTCGTAGGCATTCTCATGGGAGGTGGCCTCCCGAATTCTTCTCTATCCTTCTCCGCACTGAAAATCCTGTCCCGAGAATCGGACAGCTGTGCGTAAGTCTAGTAGTGGCCTCCACCTCGTCACGCATCCTCGTTCGTTCTTGGCATTCTTCGCTACCTGGTCTACTGCGACGTCGTCCCTTGCACGAGTCTCTATTTCAGTTGCGGTTATCTCCTCTGTCGCCTTTCTTCCGTTTGCTCTTGTTCCGCGGGTTCCTACTCATGTCCTTCTTAGAGTGCTTCTTAGGTCCTAAAAGCCTCCTCCATGCAAATGTGGGTGTTGGACCGCTTGTAGAAGTCCCTGAGTGTCTTCATCGATTTGTTGTATATGCTCCGGTAAAGCTCACTGTCCTTCCGTAAGTTAGCGGTAATTGCAGTAAGCACGCTGTCATCTGTAGGGCTTTCCACGCAGCTGACTTCCTTCTGAAAGCGGGCTATGTAGTCCTTCAAAGGCTCGTCCGCCTTTTGAAAAACTGTTGCTAGGTGGCAGGAAAGGACAAGTTGTTTCTTCAATGACTGGTATTGGCTCAGAAAGAGCTCCTGGCATTAGTTCCAACTGGTTATGCTACCCGTGGGGTGCCTCCTCAGCTTTTTTCTCAGGATATCGTCTAGAGTGGCTGGGAAGCATCTGCATTTGACCTTGTTGTTGGTCGTAAATAGGCTCATCTGTACATTATAGGCATCCAAGTCGTCAAAAGAGTCACCTGACGCCTGGTAGATAGGGAAGTTGGGCATCTTGAAGCGCTCGAGCAACAGCTCACTGTCGATCTCCCAGCTAAATAGGTTTCTCTCAACATGCCTGTCAATGGGTTCAACGCCCTCTCACTGTTGTTCCAGGATGTCCAGTCGGCACAGTAGGGTCTGGTACCCCGGGACTGGAGGGGTCATCATCGATGAGCTAGATGTGGCGCTGTTTTCCTTATGGGGGCGATTCAGCTGGTTAAGCGACCTGCGTACCTGCTCATTGGGCAGCCTTCTCTCATCGAGCTGCGGCTCGTTGAGTTGCTTTCGGGGGGTATCAGCGGCTGGCACCGCGTGGAGATCATTCTCGCCATCGTTCCCCTCGAGCTGTTGGCCGTGCACCGGTAGGTATTATCTTGGTTGCTGAGAGGTACTGTGTGCAGAGGTGCCACGTCGGCCCCTATTCAGTTCTACATACCTTTCCCCATTGGCATTCACGTGGACCATAGGGCCGTGGTGGGGACGTTCTTCTTGCGGCTTATCGCGTACCACGCTAACCTGTCTGGCCGCATTAGCAGAACGAAAGGAGATTCCACCTTGCTGGGCGTGGTCTCGTGGGAGATTCTGTCTGCGGGGCTAAGGAACAGGGCTGTTTATGCCATCTCTCATAGCGCGCAGAAGAGAGGTACTTTCCACAATCTGCTCGTGAGGAGGATGGTTCTACAGTAGGAGGTGGTATACACGAGCCATATCTGCCACCATCCTTTCCAGCTCTGTCTGTCTTTCCGCCATTTTAGTAAGGTTGGGGGGACCGAAAGGACCTGTCTGCTAGTGGCTGTGAAGCTCCATTTGTGGATGGAGTGGATCCATTGGCAAGTTCGCTGCGAGTGGCTTGGCCGTCGGTGTAACAGGCTTCATATTTGTCGTGACTGGCATGTTTGGCGCCAGTGGTGCATTTGTCACCGCCGGTGCGTTTAGCATGGTCGGCGGGACTGAAGGTTAATGGGATGCCTCCGAAGGTCCTCCGACAAACGTTATGCCTCTACTCCGTAGCGTTCTAGAACGGGTACCTACATGTAACATCCCGGATTTCGGGTAATTAATTTTATATATGTGAAAATAAATTTTACTATTTGAGGGGGTGAAAATGTAATTAAATGTATGTTTATTTTTATGATTTCTAGCGGACCAGATTGAATGATTGAAAATGGAAAATGAAAAATTTAGAACTGAACCAGAGAGCATCGCGACCTGGTCACCGCGACCACAGGTCGCGATAGCTCGCTCGCGGTGAAAAACGCGATTTTTGGCAGTGAGCATCGCGACCAACCACCGCGACCACAGGTCGCAATGGACTGCTCGCGATGAAATTGTCAAAGTTTGGCAGAGAGCAACGCGACCCCTAGCGCGACCAAGGCGCGCTCGCGATGAAGGCGGTGCGCGCACTCCAATGAGCATCGCGACCTGGTGGCACGACCACAGGTCGCGACGGCGGTCGCGGTAGCGAAAAAAATAAAAAAATAAAAAAATAAAAAAATAAAAAAAAGAGAAGCTTCTCGCAGAAGCCAGAAAACAGCGAGAGAAGAGAGTGAGAGCGAGAAAGAGAGAGAGTGACCGAGGAAAGAAGAAAGAAAAGAAAGGAGAAGGAAGAAAGAAGAAAGAAAAGAAAGGAGAAGGAAGAAAGAAGAAAGAAAGGAAAGGAGAAAAGGAAGAAGAAAGTGGAAAGGAAAAGTGAAGAGAAAAAGAAAAGGGAAGGAAACGAAATCGTAGAACCGCGGATTGTCGAACGAAGACAAGGATTCCAGGTTGGTGTACGTTTGTTTTCGGAATCGTTACGAAAAGTTTTTCGTTATTGTTTTGTTTTCGTTTTTGATTTCGTAGAGATTTCTCGCATTCGATTTCCGTATGAAAATTGTTTATTGTATATGAAAAATCGATGTTTGATGTCTTTATTGTTGATTTTGGACTGATTTTGTGATAGATCGTATTTCGATTTCGTTTTCGAATATTTCGATTTCGTTAAAAATAATTGCTTTAGATTTTCGTAAAATTATTAAGTATGATTCTTGAAGAATACTATGTGATTTGTATGTTTATTGAGTAATTATTGTTATTGAGTACCTATTGCAACATTTATTGTGAATATAGTTTATTTGAAACGGCCCTAGGATACTTAGACATAGAAATGGATATAGGAGGTTGGTATACCAGCTGGGTTTTTACTGAGCAGTACTGCGCCGCTACTGATTGATACTGATGATTATTATGTACCTCCTCTCGGATTCGTCCAGAGGCTAGGAGATACGTACCTCCTCAGGATTCGTCCTGGGGGTTGGGAGCCATGTACCTTCCCAAGGATTCGTTCCTGGAATAGGGAGTTATGTACCTCTCTAGGTTCCGTACCCACGGTCCTAGAGTTGGGAGACACGTACCTCCTCAGGATTCGTCCTGGGGGTTGGGAGCTTGACCCATATTCCAGTCCTATTATGTTTAGTATTCTAGCGGGCCAGAATTGATTGGAATTGAAAAGTGAACCGAATGATTTTATTGATAGCATTCATTGTTGACCTCATTATTGAAATTAAAGTGATTGAAATTGTTTAATGCTTTGATTTTGAAATTTAATTGTTTTGAAATGGATTAGAAATGGAATATCTATATATATATTGTGGTTTATTTCTTCTTAAAAGATATTTATTTTGTGGTTTATTTAATTGAGTTTATAGTACACCCACTAAGGTTTATGCTTAGCGCGTTAGTTTTGCTTTCTAACGCGTAGGTACTAGGGATCCCGAAGAAGCTAAGGATTGAAGAGACGTTCCCTGCAGATAGAGGCGGAGAGTCACATTTTGGGTAGATATTTATGTTCATGTGTAATATGAGTAATATGCATGCATATTCAGCGAGTCTGTAAATATGTTTTGTTCTGTAATTAAATAATTTATGATTTCTGTCTTTTAGTAGTAGAATGTTTGTAAATATTAAAGTTTGATTTGTTTTATTTCATAAATTGTGATTGATAAGCCGCACTAAACGGCAGAGTGCGCAACTGTTTGAATATGAGATATTGAAGTGCTATTGAGAATTGTTTTTGAATTGAATTGTGTAAAAACAGGTTTTGGAAAGTCCGAAAAACAAACGGTACTCTGCCGAATTTTTGTAAAAAGTTTAATTATTGGACTCACTTGATGTTGGTTTTAAAATTATAAACTATGAGGTTTTGAAATGGTTTGAAAAAGTTTATTTGATGGGTCCACAATGATTTTGAAAAGTTATAAAATGAATTTAGAAAGTTTTGAAAGTCCGAGTAGCGCTCCCCGGGTCGGGTCGGGGGGTGTTACACTACACCTCTTGCCATTGATATTATTTGGCTATCTTTTGCCTATAACAATAGACGTTAGAAAATTAAAAGCGACAATTTCTTACTAAGGGTGGAGGTTTGAATCCTCTTAATGGACCGCTCCTTCTAGCGCCAAACTGTTAACATGCGAATCCGATCAACGTGATGAATCAGTGAATATTCGAGATTTAAAGGATTGGAATCATAAAAGGATAAAAATGAGAAGATTTTTAAAATGGTTCGGCTTAAAGGATTGCCTATATCCACTGTTCTTTGTATTTAAGTGGAGCTCGCTGGGTGTGACTGCAGAGCTCGCTTATGCTTATATTTTCTGGAAAAATTGGTAACCTTTGTAACAGAGTTGTCCTGCTCCTTTTATAGTGTGAAGGGACGGGAGTCATCATATTTTACATAGAATCTAATTACACATTTTAAGGGTGAAATTCTATTCCTTGATGGACGTGATTTAATTTGAATACGATAGCTTATTGTGCGAATTTGAGATTGATTGGGAGTTTGCTTAGTTGACCGAGTGCAATCCCTATATTCTTGGGATTCTTCCTTAAATTGTGGCTACGGACTGCGAGCTACAAACCTCATGGTTGGTGAGCTGCTGCGTTGTTTCTCTAGTGGTCGATTAGCTTAGCGGGGTGTTGTACTTCGACTCCTTTGTTGTTCCTCTCTGCGTAGTCCATTAGGTTTATGGCTCATTTGATCCAATAGCGATTCTCTGGTCCTATGTGTGTATTGGGTCTTCTTAAGAGATTTTAGCATTTTTGGGTCTGTTTGGCCTGTGTAATTTTACACACAACATAGTTTTATATAAAAGAGATGTGATATGGAAATTTTATCTTATATAATTTTACATTGATATGGTATGAGAAAAATTTTATTAGTAAAATATACACACGCTTGAACCGTGTGTATTGAGAGAGAATATTTATTAAAAAATTGCAGAAAAAGTAAAGCTAAATAAAAAACATGAACTATGTATATAATGTAGATATAATAGCATAATATAAAAATGGTATGATATTTGATTTATAGAATAACAAGAATGATAATATAATTAAAATTGACACTTCTAATATTAACAGGAAAAAAAAAATAATCTTCACAACTTGTTTTCAGAAAAACAAGTATTGTTAAGTAAATTACTATCAAAATGTGCATATGCTTCAGTTTAATTCATGATTATTAGTTAATTAATTAATTAATATATATAAAACAAGCTTGGAACTTTCTAATAAGATAAAAACAAGTGAGAAAATAAAAATACTTAAGAGTTGGGAAAAATGAATTTTAGATCACTATTTATAAACTCTTGTGAAAACCCATTTTTAATAGGAATAGGAAATATTCTACGAGAAGAATTTTCAAAACGTTTTAAAAAAGAAAGTTAGTTGTTAAAAAGAAATAAAACACTAAAAAGAAACTTTCTAAAAGGATAAAAACGTCCAAGAAGTTTTCTTGCTTCCAATTTCACAAACATTACTCAAAACAATTTAGGAATTGCATTAAAACATATTTGAAAGTCACTAGGAGTACAAAATTGGAAATCAGAAGAACGAAACAATATAAGACTCGGACTTGATAGGTCCCGCACGCCAAAGGCGTGCACCAACGCTTAAGGCATGCATCCACGCTTTTTGGCATGGGGCTGCTGCCAAGGCTTCATACTTTTGGCGTAGGGTTGCTGCCCCGTTTTGTCGTTTTAGTTGTTCCAGCTATTCTTAACTCGACTTTGAGCCTATCGAAACCTAATCAAACGACCTTGAAATTTTTCAATCTTTACATCGATGGAAGGGTTTGGATGTCTAGTTTCATCTTCAAAAGACAAAACATTATTTGGATGTGTAGATAAAATGTTATACTAGTTCAAGCATCTAACGGTTAGAATTTTAAAAGCTCAAAATATTTGAAAATAAATGTTAAAACCAGATCAAACAAGATAATTAAGAATCCACATTTATAAACATTAAAACCAAATTGTAAGCAGTTAAATGCAAATGCATGAATATGTTATATGTGTGTGTAAATCCTATATGATCTCAATAGTTAAGAGAGTTTTTGATTCCTCGACACTTACCTTTTAGTACTTTGAGTGTCCTTAGAAGCTCGTCGTCTTCACATGATCTCTTCAAATATTTGAGTGCTCTTAGAAGCTCGTCGTCTTCGCATGATCTCTTCAAATCTTCGACATGCTCAACTCATGCTCCAACTAAACTATCTGTGACTAGAAACAAACATGTTTTGCTCATGGAATCAAAGTCAACAAAATAATAACCCTACAGTTGTTTGCTTTTATTCCCTTTGGAAGTTTTCACAACATTCGAACCCTCAACCAAACCACCACTGATACTGCCTTTATTCTTAGCTTTTTTACTACTACTCTCATTGTTAGGACGATAAATATTCATATTTAATACCCTTAATTCCTATATTTATGGGTATGTTTTCTTGTATTATTGGTTGTTTAATGTATTTTGTGAGTATTGTGTAGACTATCATCCTTAAATAAGGTTTTAAGCTTAATTGCAGAGCTTTAGAAGCTGAAATTAGAGAATTTAAGATATCTCCTACATATCTGTCATGTATCAAAGGCCGCCATAAATTCCACAACATAGACCGGGTTGTGAGCCATATATTTTCTAGAAATACCTAGAAGTCTAGGTTTAGAAAAATTTTACGGTTCGTGATTCTGAATTTTTTAAAAAAAGTTATGCTCGTTTTCGCACTAGTGCGCAATTAGGCTTTAACGGTTAACTAGACTTGATATTAAAAAGATTAAAATACCCAAAATAACATATAATATTACTAAAATTTATCAAATTAATAAAAAAAATATTTGAGATAGACGATGAAGGTCTTAACTATTTTTATTTTTTATTTAATAAATTTTAGTACTTTTATATATTATTTTAGAGGTATTTTAATTTTTTTTCACAATTAAACTTGGTTAATTATTAAATTGGGTAGAATTTAACTAATGGTAAGAAAAGTTTTTTACCACTAAATCAAAAGAATATTTTCGTTTTTAGAAAAGTAAAACTTAGATGGACTAATTGCTATTTACTCGATATTAAAATATTCAATGAAACAGATTGCGTTTGACATCATTTATTGCATCAACCTTTTCAGCCTTTTTTAGAAGCTGACTAGCGACTACTATACACACAAAAATTCAAAAAAAAAAAAAGAAAAGAATGAAGCATTGACAGCAGCCAACCACTAATTTACAGCTTCATTTTTTTTGTAAACTATTATTTTATAATTTTATAATTTTTTTTATAAGAAAATATTGATAACCTACAAAAAATAGTACATAAAAATAAGTTATAAAAGTAAAATTTAATTATGTCGAATTACATAATTATATTTAAGTAGAATAAATTAAATAATTGTATGATATAAAATATTATTCTTTATTACAATATTATTATAATATAAACAGTCCAACAGTTTGACGGTCGTTATACTCGTTTAAGGGGCTTGAACTTGTTCTTATAGATTATCTTTGAATTCATTCAACGAACGAGTACAACAATGAGGCGGTTGTCATACTCATTCAAGGGACTTTAAATTTGTTCTTGTAGGTTATCTTTGAACTCGTTCAATGAATGAGCCTAATAGTATGAAGACCGTCAAACTAGTTCAATGTGCATTGAACTCGTTCTTAAAGGATAGTAAACTAATTTCTTAATAAAATTCCTAAATACACTAATAATATTTTAAGTAAATTCATATATTTATAATATTAAATATTAAAATAATATTTTAATATCTTCTTGTTTTATTAAAACCTCTTTTAATTTAAAAAATAAAGAATAATTTTTTATATCATATAATTATTTAATTTATCCTACTTAAATATAATTAATATAATTCAGCATAACTAAATCTTACTTTTATATATTATTTTTTTTAGGTTATATTTTTAATAAAAAAATTATTAAAAATAATAATGTACTAAAAACTAAACCTTTAATGTTTGACTGCCATCAAAGTTTCAGCCTTTTTTAATTTATTTATTTGTACGATATTAGTCCCTGGATATTAGTCAGTCTCCTTTAGGGTTAACCTTCATAAGTTAACGGGAGAAATATGATATTAAGAGTCCGTTTACTCTCAACACGAGAGAGGTTTACCCACACTAATTGTATTTTTATATACATTGTAGAACAAATATATATATATATATATACATAAGTTTTGAATCTTGATAGTTTGAAGGAGTGCGTAATGAAGCTCTTTCAATCATCAAGATGAGTGACCCTAACACTGTTTGATTAGTCATTTGATCAAACAGTTTGAGTTCGAGCTCCTCAAGCTCCTTGAACATATCATCAAACAATCGAATGACAGAGAACTGAAGAAGATGATCATCTTGGTATTTATGAAGATGATCATGAATGATTAACAAGAATAAATTCTGCCGGGAAATTCTGGTTTGTAAATAACAGAATTTTTAGTCTATCGCCACTATTAAGCTGCCATGTGAGCTGAGTTTGTTACAAATTAGTTGTAAGAATGTATATATGTGTACGGAGGCTGTAAAAAGCATGCATGTATTGATACAAGAGAATTGACTAGATTCAAAAAGTTCTAGAATTATTTTTTCCCTCAAATTCTATTATTGTTTCTCTGTTTTGTTTTCTCTAGAAAATACCAGCTTCAATAACCCTTAATGCAGGTGATGAATTTTTTTTATTTTAAGCACAAATTGCAATAAACTACACTGACATTTAGTAAAACTGCAATCAAATCACACTTTTTCTTAAATAACAATCAAGTATCCTTGACTGTCCCATTGGCCACCAGACTTAACCGTGACCAGTCTAACAAAAAGACATATTGGTCTTTTAACCCTCATCTGATACAAAAAAAAAAGAAAATAAGGTCATTTTACCTTTAGTTTTTAAAAAAATTAAGAAAATTAAAAATTAAAATACTTTTTAAATAGATCTCCACCGTCCATCACTCTTGAGGGACGGTGAAGATCTATTTAAAAAAAATTAATTAACAAGAGTGGTGATCCACCACTGATCCATGGATGGTAATTTGTTAACCATTCCAAAGACCTTCCAACATCCAATTTCATGGCTGATCTCCAACACTAAAGGAACATTCACAGCCAATTTTCAATACCAAAAGATCATCCATGACCAATCATTAACACTGAAGAACAAAAAAAAAAAAAAAAATTTCAAAATGGGAGCAGATCAGATCCATCACTAAAAGAAAATCACCTCATTACTACAAAATTAAACAAAATTTTTTTTTTGGCATCTGTATTAACTATAGCTATCAACTGGTTGAAAAAAATCTAATAAAATATACAATTTATTTTCAATAAGCTATTATCTTCTATTTAATTTTGGTTTTTTAAAAATATAGTTATTCCAAGAATTCGAAATAAAATAAAAAGTTGGATTGTTTTGGTTTTCTGACTCAAAACTAAATCAATTCAAAACCAATTTCAATAATTTTTAAAACCAGACAAATAATACAGAACCCCAAATATTGATTTTCGTTTGTTGGCGTTTGGAGAGGAAAAAAAAACATAACATGAAGGATGATTGATTTTACTTGTCTGATCGAGTAACTGAAGAACCATAAAGCTCTTAAAAAAGAAGAAGTAGAAGGAGGAGAAAATGACTATGATGCCGATGATGAGAAGAAGGAAAAAGAAGAGGAGAAGAAAAGATTACCTAGATGCAATCTCTAGATGATGATTGTTTTTGTTCTTTGTTCTTTTTTGGTGGAGATCTCAACTTTTTTTCTTTCTTTTTTTTTTTTAAATTTTTTTTTAATTTTTTTAGAATAAAAGGGAAGAGATTTGGAAAATATTTTTTCCAGATCTCTTTTTCTTTTAAAAAAAATTAGTTGTTTTGTTAAAAAAAAATTAAAGGGTAAAAATGTACTTTAACTATGTATAGTCTTCTGACACACTTACAACCGTTAAGATAAACAGTCAACCGTTTGGTTCAGGGTAGTTAATTGTAATTTCATGAAAAGTACGAGTTAGTTGCAATATAAGCGAAAGTCAGGTTAGTTTGGTGCAATTTGCCTTTATTTTAATTATTGTTTGAGAGAGAGAAAGAGAAAGTGTGTTTCAACTTTCAACTTTCAAGTTAAAATGGATGTAGAAAAGGCCACTTACTTTTTTTTTTAGTGAGGCATTGAGTAGTTTGTGAGAGTTGATAGAAGAAGCAGGCACGAGGCACGAAGCGTGATGGGTTGACTGGTGCTGTCTTGTCACTAGACTCTTTCCTAATTAACAACTAAACTTCCCTCCCAAACCCAACCAAAAGTAATCCTTTTTGGCGCCACTTTTCAAATTCCCCATCCCCACCCGCTGTTTTACAACTCGCTGCACCTTGAAAACCAAAACTGGGGGCTCTATTATATTCTATATTTACTTATATGATTATTATTTCACCATTCTTTCAATTCTTATTATAACATCACATAATTTTATAATTATAATTATTTTAATTTTTTAGAGAGTTTAAATTAAAAATGGTGTATTTTCTATATATATATATAGATAGAAAATATATTATAGAAGAATTCTTATTGGATAGGAAGGAAAGTATATTCATATAAACTAATTAATCATATGAAAGTAATTTTTTTCTATTATTATTAGAGTAGATATTTTCTCAGTAACCAGAGTATATACTGTTTAATTTCCGTAATTAAGATACATTTTTCATTCCATCAGTATAAGTTTTTAAATCACAATTTATTATTATTTGTATTTTATTAGAACTTGAGCACCATTTTGGATTTAAACTCTCTTAATATATGTATGTATAATAAAATATTAATTTTTAATTAATACATAATTTTTTTTTTAATTTTCCACTCAATCTCAAACTCGAACATTTGAATTCAGACCAAACCCTAACCCTTCTCTGTCCAGAACCAAACTCTAACCCTTAAATAAATCTATTTAACCCACATCAAAAAACACAAACACTGTCTGTTTGCGTGAGTTGTTGAGTTTGAAACACCTTTGTTTTGCAAATACTTGAAACTCTCTCTGTCTGTCTGTGGAACTCATGGAAGGAGATCGAAAGCAGCGGAGGAAACCGGGGAGGCCACCGGGAGCCCGGAACAAAGTGACCCAGAAGAGAGAAGACCAGCCCAAGTTTCGAGGGCGCAAGCCTAAGGTTGCAAAACACGACGAAAATGGTGCTGGGGTTTTTCTGGACGAGGAAAATGTAGCGAATTTTGATGGTTTCAGTGAGAATGGAGAGAAAAAGAAGGCAAGTTTGGGTTTTGATCCAATGAAAGAGGAGGAAGAGAAGAAAGAAGAGAGTGTTGAGGTGACAAATTCGTTGAAGAAGAGGCTGAGAGATGTCAGGAGGAAGAAGGTGAGTTATAATGAGGATCGAGTTTATGAAGAATTGGACCCTTTATTGGATAATAATAAGAAGAAGAGGAGAAGAGGTCCAAAGGCTAAAGAAAAGGAGGATTTGAAATCTGAACAAGGCGAAGAAACCGGTCGACCTAAAAGAGCTTTGAAGAAGAAGGAATCAGAGAAGGACACTGAAGTAAGAGTTTTGTTCCTTGCTTTGTGGTTTGATGTGGTAGATAGTATCTGTCTCTTTGACTTTGAGTGTTTATTTTGTTGTAATTGTGTATCTTGTTTGTTTTAAACAGGATTCAAATATGTGTCATCAGTGCCAAAGGAATGATAAAGGCAGGGTGGTTAACTGCAGGAACTGTAATGGGAGAAAGCGTTTTTGCATACCATGTATAACCAGTTGGTATGATTACATCATGCAACATCCGCTATTGAATTTAACTTTCTTGCAGCAAACCTGTGATCTTTTAGCATTCTAGGATTTTGTTTTCTTGGAAATGTGCTTTTAATTGGAATGGTTCCAATCATATTTGATTAGGGAAGATTCTGTGCATGTATAGTTATGTTGAGAGACAAACAGTGGGAGTCAGTTTATGAATTACAGCTTTTGTGGTTTTGAACTTGCAGCTGGAGCAAGTAGTATTGTATTGTTAGATGTCCATGTCTTAATTAATGCATTATATTGCATTTAAGCGTATAAAATTTGATCTTTAAAAAAAAGTGTATAAAATTGGATGATAAATTGTGGATCTAGTTGATTTTTTTTTTAAACTTAACTCAGCGATCAGTAACCATTTAGTTTCTGAACCATAAATGAAGGTCTTATATTCTTAATGCATAACTGAAAAAGAATTGTTGCTCTTTCTCTAACTGGAAAGTGCTTGCGGGTGTAAAAGTTTACTGTGGATATTACAATTTTCAATGTGGTTTTATGAAAGACTCTTAATTTATTTTATTTTTATTCTGATAAAATGGAGGAAAATTAGATAGCTTGAAAATAGTTCAGGAAGGATCGTAATGTAGATTCTCAATGGCACAATCTATGATACTTTAAATGTGGAGTACCAAGTATATATGTGGATTATATTCTTTACTCTTTTACAGTTTTCTAGACTATTGCATTTATCGTTTTTTTCTCTCTCTATAGTTATTTTATTTTATTTATTGTTTATACTCTATGATAAGAATTTTATCTTTTTTACCTTTTTCTTTTTATTTCATGCCTTCCAGGTATCCTAAGATGACAGAGGATGAAATTGCTGATTGTTGCCCGTTTTGTCGGGTAAATTGCAACTGCAAAGCATGCTTACGCATGGATGGACCCCTCGCAGTTAGTTTTGCTCTTCATGCATAATTGATTTCTCAATTTGATGTATCTGTTATGCTCAAGCTGATGTATATTATATATTCATGATATACTGCAGAAGTTTAAGAAATCCGGTTGTCTCGAACATGACACACTTGAGAAGTCAAAGAAATCCAAGAAGTTGAAGAAATCCGAGAAGTTGAAGAAATCCGAGAAGTTGAAGGAATCCGAGAAGTTGAAGAAATCCGAGAAGTTGAAGGAATCCGATTGTTTGAAACCTGACACACTTGAAAAACTGTTGAAGCTAATGAAGTCGGATTCCATGTTTGGAGAGGATGAAAAAGTTTGTCACTCTAAGCATTTACTTCAGGCACTTCTTCCTTATATGAAAACCTTTAGTCAAGAACAAACAAAAGAGTTGATAATGGAGGCTGGCTTACGAGGTAGTAAGATCATTTGGTTTGGTTGCTTATGCTGGCTATTGCTTTTACACGATTTAGCACAGTTTTAATTCAATCTAGTATTCTAGTTTGAGAAGAACCGCTATCACATGAAATTTTAGCTCACAGTAAAAGCTAACGGAAGTTAACAATCTGTATTTGGCGTGAATAACTACAGTGGCTCTTATTTTCAAGTGTTTATGAGATCAAACTTTCATTCTTGAGAAACCTTCTCACTTTTAGGGCTTGTCATACTCTTCTGTTGATCTCTTTCTCTGTCTTTTTTTTTTAATTATTTAGATTTTTTTCCTGTTCCTTAAATATAGTCATCCAAATTAGTTGACATCAGTGCCAGTATCTTAAGTCTTTTATTTTTTCTTACTTTCCAATTAGTTATTTTATTTATGGAAAAGAACAGTTTGTTGGTAGCAAAAATGATAACTGTTGGCTACACAAATCCTACATAGCCAGTGTTTGAAAAGAAAAGTTTCTATTATAACGACCTTTTATGGATATTGAAAGTTACTCATGCTTACCGTTATTTGTATATGCACTTTGTTTGTTATTTTTTGATGGTTTTCTTCGAGATTTTCTTTTATGAGTCTGTACTAGTGCATTTCTCTAGAAGGTGGTTCCTCATTTACTGTCAAACCTCAGAGAGAACAAGTTGGAACAGTGATCTGGTGTACAATTTTATTGTTATTTTTTGTAAGTATGGTATGTACATGCCTGAAGCTAATACTATACAATTTAGAGCTAACTACTTTTCCTCTTTTAAGGATATGTTTCTATATGATTTTTCTTTTCTCTCTTCAACTAAATTTTCTAAGCTGATGTTTGATGAGCAGGGATATCTGCATCAGAAATCAAACTGCAGAAGGCCGATTGTTCCATTGATGAGCGCATCTACTGGTATGTAATCTCTTTTCGTGATACCATTCAATAATGATCTTTCTATTCTTTGTTATAATTCCTCGTTATTAAAGATTTGATGCTGTGAAATCTTTTTGCAGTGACAACTGTAGAACTTCAATCGTTGACTTTCGCAGAAGCTGTCCAAATTGTAAATATGATCTTTGCCTCAGTTGTTGCTCAGAAATACGTGTAGGCCACTGGCAGGGAAGAGGTGAGGATGTAATTATTGAATATATTGATAGAGGTCTTGAATACTTGCATGGCGATATGCGCCAGTCTGACTCAGAAGGAGGCAGACCATTGGGTTCTACTGCTGAGACAAATAAGGCTGAAAAAAGGTCAATATCTGATTGGAAGGTAAATGGTAACGGTGGCATTCCTTGCCCCCCAAAAGAGTTAGGTGGTTGTGGCAATGGCCTTTTGGAACTACAGTGTATGATTAGCGAAAATTGGGTTGCTGATTTGCTGGAAAAGGCCGAAAAAATAGCTGAAGCCTTAAATGTTGAAGATATACCTGAATTTCATGAAGATAGGTGTCCTTGTTGTAACTCAGAAGGTAAGGTCAACATGGATAATGGTCAGTTAATAAAAGCAGCTTCACGAGAAGACTCCATTGATAATTATCTGTACAACCCTACTGCTGATCAAGTTCAACATGGAGATTTAAAACATTTCCAGAGGCACTGGGCTAATGGTGAGCCAATTATTGTTAGCAATGTGCTTGAGAGTGCATGTGGTTTGAGTTGGGAACCAATGGTCATGTGGCGTGCTTTTCGCCAGATTACAAATCTAAATCATGACAAACATCTGGATGTTACGGCCATTGATTGCTTGGATTGGTGTGAGGTTAGTTTATTTAATAACTGTTGTGTTGCAGTGTCATAAATTAACAGGCCGAGGCTTTGTTGAATTCATGTATTCTATCGCTGTGCATACCTTCCACATTTTCTACTTGTTGGCAGTCCATACCATTTCTTAGCAGAATAATGATATGAACAAGCAATTAATTGAGATCTGATCAATTGTATTAGTGTGACACTTGTCATGGTGTTGATGTGCATTCTTATTAAGCTTGGCTCCATTAATTACAAAAACAATTAGTTTTACCTCTTTTGCTGTATGTTACTGGAGGAGACTGAAACTGCAACCCAATAGGTCATTTACACATCTTTTTACATATTTGATGGTTTTAGATGTAGAATCTTCTAGTGTAATACAAATTTACACAACGAATGATGCTTGCCCATGAATAGTTGAATGGATCAAGATTAACTTCTGATTGGATAATATAGGTTTTATACGCTGCATAGTCCACATATATGTAATAAACAGTTTGGAAATTACAACATTTAACACATGGCACCTAGAGATTTCAGGGAGAAAAAAAAAATGGTACCTAGAAGCTGTATTTGAACCTATGTACCATGGGATAAGACATTTGTTCCCTGTTTCGTGTTTGTGTGCTTACTCTATTCTATTGGAACTTCATGCTTCTGTTATAATACTCTTTTTTTTTCCCTCTTGAAGGTATTCTGTCTACCAGCTTTAAATGCTTGGGTGAAGTTTTTATCATTGATCTTGGTTAATTCTTCGATCAGTTAGTTTTGGTACATTTTATTACTTGCATGGAAGAAAGCTAGGTGGGTGTGCACGTGCGCGCGTGCGCACACACACACTCACACACGGAGACATGTAAATATGTGTGTGCGTGTGTTGTTATATTTGAATTGTTCCTTTTTTTGTCTGAGTTGCTTGGATAGAAAGCTAGGATGTGTTTACATTGTTATGTGCACTAAAGTATGTTTGTCACTTTCTTGTTGATATATTTTCCTTCAAAGTGTTTGGTGATTTATGTTTACATATCAACACTTGTATTAAATGTGTGTGTTGTTATATTTGAATTTTTCCATTTTTTTTGTGAGTTGCTTGGAAAGATAGCTAGTATGTGTTTACATTGTTTTGTACGCTAAAGTATGCTTGTCACTTGTTGATATATTTTCCTTCAAAGCGACTGGTGATTTATGTTTACATTTCAACACTTGTATTGAATGTGTGTGTTGTTATATTTGAATTGTTCCATATTTTTCCGTGAGTTGCTTGGAAATAAAGCTAGGATGTGTTTACGTTATTTTGTGAACTAAAGTATGCTTGTCACTTTCTTGTTGATATATTTTCCTTCTAAGTATTTGGTGATTTATGTTTACATTTCAACACTTGTATTGAAATACAGGGGCCTATCAATATTCACCAATTCTTTAAAGGGTATACGAAGGTTCATTATGTCAAATCATGGCCTCAGATACTAAAGTTGAAAGACTGGCCGCCATCTAATTTATTTGAGGAGCGTCTTCCTCGTCATAATGCTGAGTTTCTGTGTTTATTGCCTTTCAAGGAATATACACATCCTCAGTGTGGCCTTCTAAATTTGGCTACCAAATTGCCCAAGAAATCTCTGAAGCCAGATATGGGGCCTAAGACATATATTGCATATGGAGTTGCTGAAGAGCTAGGACGTGGAGACTCTGTTACCAAACTTCACTGTGATGTGTCTGATGCGGTATGCACATAATTTCTTTAATTCTTTCTTCTGGTGTATTAATCAGTTTGGTTTTTTGTTTTTGCATTTATGACTTATTAATCATATTATAAAATGAAGTACGATTTTGGGACTTCTCATTATTTATAATTTTGGGGAATCTCATTATTTTGCAGAGTTGTGGTGGAGGACATGGTTTTGAAACTAGCCTCCTAATTGTATTACCCAGTTTGGGAATAAGATATAAATATCAGAGAGAATTGGATGAGACATTTTCTACATGGATAGTGCTTGTTTTGGCTTTCTTTAATGGGAATTATTAGAGGAAGAGCAATAGTTGTATTAATTAGCTTATAAAAAAAGAAAATGCGATAGTACGCATTGCTTGAAAAGCCTCATGGCTAGGAGGTTGGCATTAGATCAATGACATTAACTGATGTGCCACTACCTGAAAGTATCTTCTTTAGATCTTATTGGCTCTGTAGATAGTATTTTCACATAATTTGAGTTTCTTACATGCAAAATGTCTTTGGTTGGCATTTTTTGGACAACTTATCTAGTAGTTGTTTGCTACAATTTAGATCATTGATTTTTCGTCTTGAAAAATTGCCTAAAGTGGATTAAATTAGTTGGTGCGACTGAAATTTGAAATTCACTCGTCGACACATTGTGGTTCTTTTATCTAATATTGACCAACAATATATTATTTCCCCTTCAATTTTCCAAAAATGGAAAGTACTGACATGTGGTGCTTTCATCTAATATTGGCCAAACGATATATTATTTACCTTATATCGACTTTCCAAAAATGGAAAGTACTCGTATGTTTTTAGGGCTAATGGACATTGTTATCATTTTAGTAATAAACTAAGAGTAATGTTGGAGTGCCCAAAATTCTGTCCAAAATTCATGCTAAAATAATGAGGCGTTTGAATTGTATCATGATGAATGTTCTATTTGTTACAATTCACATATTACCGCATGAGTTATAGATAACATATGTGGGCAATTTGGCATTAACCATTCGTTCAGTTTTATCAAGTCTCTCTACCTATCTCCTATCCCTTTTTCGGGTCCCCATTAGTGTGGCCAAAAGATTACAAAAGCTAATCAGAAACTTTCTTTGGGAAGGAGTGGAGGAAGGGAGTAAAAATCACTTGGTTAGATGGGAGGTGATTTCTATGGATCCTTTAAAAAGGGATTCTGGTTTGGGGAACCTTGTCAAAAGGAATTTGGCTCTTTTGGGAAAATGATTGTGGTGATTTCCTCTACAACTGAACTCCCTTTGGCATAAAATCATTGCTAGTAAATATGGTATTCACAAGAATGGGTGGGATTCTAAGGAGATTTTAAAAGGATCCAGCCGCTGCCCGTGAACCTATATTTCTCAATCTTATAGTGTGTTTCTTCAATATGTGAAATTGCAGATTGGGGATGGCAGGAGAGTGAGGTTTTGGGAAGATGTTTGGAGAGGTGAAGCTGCCTTTTGTGATCTGTTTCTGCCTATTCAGATTGTCTACATGGCATAATCTTCCTATTACTAGATTCAGGATTGGTAATGAAGCTGAAAGAGGTTGGGATCTTATGCTCTCAAGAAATTTGAATGATAGAGAAGTAGAGGAATGTGTTGGTTTGCTTCTTAGTTTAGATGGGGTTATCCTCCTAGATAGAGAGAAGATAGAAGACAATGGATATTAGAAAAGAGTGGGATTTCTCTGTGAAATCCTTCTAAGCAGCCTTGATTGATGACCCAACTCATCCCATCTTCGAGGCCCCTGATACTCTTTGCAGAGCCAAAATCCCTAATAAATTCAAGTTCTTGGTTTGGTCAATTGCTTGGGGTAAAGTTAATACTAATGACTTTTTTGCAAAAGATAAGCCGAGTTTGGCTTTGTCTCTAATTGGTGTATCATGTGCAAAAGAAATCTTGAATCTTTCGATCACCTTTTTCTTTGTCATTCAATAGCCTGGTCCTTATGGTGCAAACTGTTTCAAGAATTTAATATATAAGCTGGACAGTTCCTTGGTCTTGTAGAATGTGGTTATCAGAAAAATGGTCAGGTTATGGTAGAGGTAGGAAGGGTAAAGTCCTTTGGGAGTGTAAATAGATGGCTTTCTTTTGGATGTCGTGGAATGTAAGGAACAAATGGATCTTTGAGGATCAAAGGTCAAGGGGTTGAGGTTTTATGGGATAAGGTCAGATTTTGAGCTTCCCAACGGGCTTCTGTAACTGTTGAATTTGGGGATATTTCTTTTTTTTTTTTCATTATTCATAATTGGAAAGTAGTGTTGGCCTAAAGTCTTGGTTTAGGGGTTCTTTTTGTATCTTTGATTTTTTGTAGGGATTTGTGTATGCCCTCCTATTTTTATCCTATGGGTTGTTTTTCCCTCTTGTGGACTTCTTGTCCACTCACGTATATATCCATTATGTTTATAAAATTTTATTTCCTATAAAAAAATTATTAGCAAATGTTGTGGCAGTAGAAAGGTTGAAATCCCTGGAGTTTCTCGAATTCAATTTTTACTGTACATGCCCTACAACCCTTATGATATCAGATCATTAATCATGCTTCATTCTAATTAGTTAATAATTCTTTATTTTCTCCTGATTTGTTGTTTCAGGTGAATGTTTTGACGCATACAGCTGAAGTGCAAGTTAAGTCTGAAAGTCTTGCTAGAATAAAGAAGTTGAAACAGAAGCACAGAATCCAAGATGAAATAGAACTTTTTGGTTTGAAAAATAAGTTAGAAGCAGCTGATGGCAGAGAGAGCAGTGGACTGTCTGATATTCCTGAAAATAAGTTAGAAGCAGCTGACAGTGGAGAAACTGGTGAGCCATCTGATGTTTGTGAAAATAAGTTAGAAGAAACTGGGGGTGGTGCTCTTTGGGACATTTTCCGGAGACAAGATGTTCCTAAGCTGCAGGATTATCTTAAGAAGTATTATCGCGAATTCAGGCATATCCATTGTTGTCCAATACCACAGGTAATTGTTTCTTAAATGATACAATATGCCAATAGTTTTCTTTTTTGACTATTATACATTTAATAGAACTTGATTTCTTGAATTATATGTTATGATGATTGAAAGCCCAGGCTTCCATACCATGTTAGCTATAGATTTAAAGGAAATTGGATTGTTTAATCATGCATCAATGTCAAGTGATTCAAATAGATTATATTTAATTGTTAGACCAGTTTATTGTTTGTTTTGATGGTGTAGGTTGTTCACCCTATACACGATCAGATCTTTTATCTGAGTTCGGAGCATAAAGCAAAGCTTAAGCAAGAATACGGTATGTTCAACAGTAATAATATTGGGGGATTCGCAAAATCAGAACTTCTAATGTTCGATTATTTTTTATGTTTGTATGCCATGACTTAGGAATTGAGCCTTGGACTTTCATTCAGAAGCTTGGAGATGCAGTTTTTATACCTGCAGGATGTCCCCATCAAGTTAGGAACCTTAAGGTAAATTAGTTTTCTCGAGGTGATTTTATATCATTACTTTGAAAAAAATGGTTTAGAGATTTGATTTTGCCATTGCTCAGTTCATCAATATGACATTGGGATACTACCATTTCTGCATAATATACTTTTAGTGAAGATGTCAACATATGGCATGCCTAGTTATCTTCTTTTTGTAGTAGGGTGTTTGGTGCATTGGATAGGATTGGATTATAATTTAAGATTATATGACTTGTGATTGGACTGGATTATCTATAATATTGTTTTTCTCTACCAGATTGTATTAGATTGTATATAGTGGATAGCTCAAATTTTACCATCAAAACAATTAAATCTTATTTGATTGAAGGCCAGTCAAATATATAACTTATTAATATAAAATAATTATTAAACACGTTTGATTCTATTTGTATTATTGATGATTTAATTGTATTTATTAATTACATTTATAATCATAGAGAGAAGCTCTAGCTCTCTTACAAAGTGGCACTCGCCTTCTTATATAATGTAAGGAAGAAAGATGATCAGTTGCGGACTATGTAAGCATGTTCAATTGAGACTATTTATAGTCTGCTAACTAGGGGAAAGAGAAGTACTACTGAGAAAGGGTTTTCTAGATCCATATAACACAAATCGATGATACAACTTCAATATTTTTAGCAACAAAGAGTTTGGTAGAACTTTCAAAATAGAAACTACAGGACACAGGAAAGGGCCAGACCCAATGATAATACATACTCAAAAGAGTAGAGTCCAATAAATAGAAAGAGCACTAAGATAAGAAGATATAATTAGCTTCCCTTGCATAATCTTTCCATTGGAGGGACAATGGGGATTTAGTCAGGGTTGAGAAACATGTATGAGGGTCTATGCGTGACTTGTTTAAATCATGGACTCTGGCAGAAAAAAAAGATTTTATCAATGATTAGCAGCAGTGAATTGTATAGAATGGAAGTATTCCATTTATTATCTGAAAAGATAGATCTATATGGCAATTTATAACAATAAAATTATATTATTTAAATTAATTATTATATAATTTGACTTTTATTTATATTAATAAAATAATATATCTTATTTTGTATTTATGTGTTATTCTTTAATTGCATCAATAGGATTAACTGGGGATTGGGGATAACTAGTCTAGTCCTCTTTGGATGTACCAAACGTGGGATGGGAACTACAATGCCATAAAATAGGAATCCCATGGATAATTTTGGTACCAACTGCACTCTTATACAAGGTGTCAACATGTGGCATGCCATATTCAAATGTTAAAGGTGGCAGAAAGTTATGAACTTGATAGATAAGTCAGGGTATGTGTGTTTTTTTATTTTGTGTGCATGCTTCTTTAAATTCCTGTTTCACATAATATTCTCATCTATAAGCAATTGACATTTTGGTTTATGAAATGTGGAAGTAAACTTGAATAGTTTACTATGTTTCTGGTCCCGTATTTTGTTGATTATTTGATGTTAAATTATATATATAGGAGGATTCTCAAAATCCTTTTGAGGTTTAATTCTTTTTGGAAAACAACTCTCTAGTTTCAAATTTAGAGAAAAATTCCTCTGTAGGGGATTTTTTGATACACAATTAGGGTCTTTTTAACTAAAATTTGAAACTATAAGGTGTTTTGTTATACAATAAGGAAGGGTTTTATCTACATCTTAAACTGAAGGGTTCTTTTTGAAAGAGGCTCAAACCTTTGGGGTGTTTTTGCAAATATCCCTATATATAAAACAGTTATTAGGTACAGGGCGTTTTTCATACAGGATCCTAGTTTTGTAGTGGTATAAAACTACTTGGTGCATTTGATTAACCATTTTTTAGTGCTACACACTAGGATCTTGTAAGAAAAAACGTGCAAGAGCTCTGATAAGTAGGGAATAGCTTAATATATGTAGGGATATATCTCTCATGTTGCACTTCTTGTGTATAACTAATGACATTTAATTTATATTTATTAGACCATTTAATATATGTAGGGAATATCTCATGTTTGTTGTTTTAATTTTTTTTTTTTTTTGTATCTTCAACAGTCATGCATAAAGGTCGCACTTGACTTTGTCTCACCTGAAAATATTGGTGAGTGTATTCGTTTGACAGAAGAATTTCGTGTGCTTCCCCCTAATCATAGGGCTAAAGAGGATAAGTTGGAGGTATTTCTTCTCATTTTACTTGTAGTTAGCCTTGGGTATACAAGTATCAATGCAAGTTTCTGGTAGTTGCTTTCGATGCAAGTAAGGAAACCGAGACCTAAAATAAAATGGAGAACTTGATTCTTGATGGCCAACTGGGGGCTGGATATTCCAGTGAAAACCTTTTCTTTTAAGCTTGGTGATTGCTGATGTCAATTAAAATATTCTTTTAATTGATATGTTCTATATTTTGCCTGTAATAAATACTATTATGGATTACTATCATTTAGATCTAGTAAAATTAGGTATCCTCTATCATCATCTCTCTGCCATAACTGTCAAAGATCTCCTGCCCACTTTCTTCACACAGAAACTTTCTGAATACTGCTACAATAATTACCAGTTTTTAGTTGATTACATTACCATTTGCCCTATTGGATGGTTCCATTTCTGCTTGCTTTCCCTTGATTATTCCTGCTAACCTTAATGCTTTCACTTGATTACAATCTGCCTATGCTGCTTATTTTGCATACACATCTTTCTTTGTTGTATTTGCTGATAACCAGATTGTATTGCTAGTGGACTTCTCTCTCATATTTCATTGAAGTAATGCAGCATTCTATGTCAAAGCTGCTTACGTTGATACTTGTCACTGATTTACTCGCACATAAATAACATTTCGTCCTTGTAGGTGCTCATTGGAGTTGGGTCGTGTTGAATTTGATGACCCTAACGCAAGTGAAAAGTTTGGGATATGTGTTTCTTTAGTACATAATTTTATTTGTTCACTGATTAGTGATTACTGTCTAAACAGGTGAAGAAAATGATTCTCTATGCAGTGAAACGAGCTGTGAAGCATTTGGAGCAGTGTGTTAAGTAATATATGGTACAAATCTTATAATCATGACTTGTTTAAGTTATTATGGTATTCCTTATTTGTTTGGTTCTCAAATGTTATACTTATTTCATTTATTGTACTACTTTGGTTATAAAACTGCAAAAGGAGTATCGTAAAATATCGGTGCTCTTTGATGCTGGAAACTTTTCTGAAAACTATAAACTTAAATTGCTAGTGTGACAGCACAACATGCATCATTTGCAAAAGGTTAAGGAGAACTAGCTGCACTTAAAAATTAGCTTCATTAAGTTTGAAGTTATTCCCCTTGATCATACCCTGCAGATTTTTTTTTCTTTTTGCTCTTAATTTCATCTCAAATTGATTGGGGCTTTTGTGGTAGCTCAAAATTTTCTGGTTTGACATGCCATCCTATATCCTCACTGTATTTTTTGATTTGTATCTTTCTTTAAATAGTAAATATAATTAACTAATGAGCCGTGCAAAATCTTTGGTCTGGATTGGTAATTACTGGTATAGAGCCTTGTATACTGGATTGGTCAGCAAGCTGAAGTTCTATTTTGTGTGGTTTTGGCTTGACATGAATCCAAAATTTTAAGTTGCTTGTTATGTGTGACAATCATGAGATTGCATTCAGAGTTAGTAAAAATAGGTTTTATAATCTGTCCTCTTTTATTGAAACAATGATTAATATATTTTGCAAAGTTTTCTGTTGGTAATCACTCTAATTTTTGCCTTTTTCTTGACAATTAACATAAATAACCTATTCGTATTGTTTGCATATCTGGCTATTTGCTATAATATTGAAGTGAGGGGAACTTAGTTTGTTATTTACAATTTCATTCTTGTGTCTAATAGTATAATCTGAATTTGAGAACTGAGTGACTGAAATATCTTCACAGGCTGAACTCTGGTTTTTCAGAAGGGGCACTGGCGAACTTACCGGCTAGGTTTTTGGAGCTGTTATATTGCAGCAGGCAGCTGGTTTATGTCTTCTAGCTATTATCTTTTATTTGATATTTATTGTGGCAACACCATCTAAAGCTTGTTCTGCCCTCAACGTCCTCAAGTCCTTGCTGCATATTTTGCCTTCAAAATGGTGTTGATTTTAACATTGAAGGAAACATAAATGTAATTAATGTGTATCCATATTAGTTAGAAGTCTTTTAGAATTAATGTTATCTCATATCTAATGTCCTATTAGTTCCTTAAGTTTTTGGATTTCTTTGCACTTATGGAGAATGCTAGAGCATGTATTATTTTTTGTTTTATCAATTTTTATTTGAAATAAGAACTGAAAGCTGTCTCAAACATTCTGGAGAAAAAAAATTAACTAGTAATATTATAATATATATTCAGTAAAATTGTTTTGAAAAAACATCAATAACATATTGTAGTTAAAAGTATTATAGTGAGTAGTTTAATAATTTAAATTGGTTATATTAATTAAAAATTTATAAGAATATATTTAATAAATGTAATTCAAATGGTATGTTCTTTATATTTATATTTATATTTTGAGGTTGTGAGTTCGAGTCGTGTTTCTTTTTTTAAATTTTGAATGATTTACAATAGCTCAAAAAAAAAATATATATAAATGTTATTTTTTAAATTAATTATAAAAAGTTGTATTTATTTTTTAAAAAAGTAGTATAAATATTTAATTTAAAAAAATTTAACCAAATTTAATTTTTATTATCGGTTTAAAATAATTTTTTATTTTAAAATTAATTTAATCTAATTTTAAATTAATCAATTTCATACTATATAAAATATAAAACACAATAAATTTTTTTGTCCAATCTCATATTATATTAAACAAGAGAAAGTATTATTTTTAATTTAATTCGTACTGTACTAAACTCATAACAGTACTAATTAGTCAAATCCAATCCAATTAAATAATAAATTTTTATTATTTTAATCTATTATAATGAGCACTTTTCGATCTAAACTCTTGGATCAATAAAATTTTTAAAACAGACCTTTTAACCACAACTTTTAGATTGAAAGGTGCTTGTTACAATATATTAAAAGGGTTATAACTTCGGTATATATATATGTGTGTGTATATATATATATATATATATATATATATATACACACACACATATATACATAACACTTCAAGTCAGTACCCTTTTAGTATATATTATAATGAACACCTTTCAATTCAAGTCCTTGGATTAATGTAAAACCCTTGAATCAATTAGATTAAAAAGAAAATGTCATTTAACAACAACTTTTAGATTTGAAAATGATCATTATAATATACTGATCAGACTGTTTATGTTATGTCTTTATACCCTTTTTACCTTATCTTTTAATCTTGTTTTTAAGTAATTTAGTGGGTTTAATGTATATTTTGAGCTTGTGCAGGCCTTAGGTGAATATTGGGAAAGAAATGCCAAAAGGAAGTTGTAAGTTAAAAAGATGTGTTTTTCTCCAGTGAGTGTCACGACCAGGCCTTCGTAACTCAGGATTGCTCCACAAGCATCGCGAAGGAAATGGAGTTTTCAATTGATCGCGACAAACGCATCGCGAAGGAAGCCGAGTTCTGGACAGTGAGTATCGCAACCTAGGCGCCACGACAGAAGGTCACGATGGAGAATCGCGAAGAAGGTCCTAGTTTTTACCAGTGCATCGCGACCTGAGGTCACGACACACGGTCGTGACGGCGATAAGGATGCCTTAATTCAAGCGGCTATAAAAGGAAAAGAAGGAGAAGAGATGGGGGTTCGCTTAGTTGTTGAAAAACAGAGTTTAGAGGCCAAGTTTCATTCCCAAAACACCAAACCACCACATTCTCTTGTGTTTTAAGGATCCTAGACACAAGACTTCACTTAGTGTACCGTTGTAAGCAGTCATTCATCGGAGAAGATGGAGTATCGAAGGAGACGAAGTTCCAGTCGGGCCAAAGCAGAATCTTCCATTCTTAGTGCTCCGAAATAGGTTGTATCACTTCCTTTACTTCTTTTGTTGCTATGATTTGTAATATGTGTAGCTAAATTCATAGTTAGTGGGTCAATGGACCAAAATTGAATGTTAGGGTTGTAATTGACTATGTAATCTTTTTATATTTATTCAAGAACTTTGTCCTAGATATTTTATTCTATTAACATATAATTCTTATTGGTTGCACTATAAAAGTTTGATGCATGGATTTTGAATTATTGTTAATAAGAAAGTTATAACTTATTTTGAGAAATCATTAGGTTGTAATTGCTTAAATCTTAATTCTAGGTAATAATGACTTGATTAATTAAGGCATGAAAGTGCTTAATTAATTTAGGGATTAAAATTAGTAGTGAGTTTCTAATTATTTTCACTCTAGGACCAATAGATGAATTTAATTAGAATTACAATTTTTAAACTTTTAAAACTGTTAACAGTTATCTTTAATAGTTAACGGTAGCAGTAGAAAAGTTTGCTGTTAATTTTCTATAAAGTTATTTTTAAATGTAAAATAACAAATCTCGAATAGATTCGCCACAATTTTTCCTTTAATATTTGTAATCACTATAACAGGCCCATAACCTACTATCTCTCATTAGGTAGTCTGCCGGCACTCTACGGTAGCTCCCCAGTCGAGGCTTGTCTCGCTGAACAGCTTCCGTGAAGCTAAGCCGTTTCTTTATTCTGAATTTGAGTAGAATTGTTTTTTTTTTTTTTTTATATATACAAAACTATTTTATAAAATTTTTGGCAGAGTCTCATCTATTTTTCTGAAATTACCAAATCTTGGAGACTTGCATAAAAACTTGAACACTTCTATAATCTTTCAAATCTCAACTACTGTGGACTTCCGGTCCATTTCCACAAACCACAACTCAAACAGTTTAAATATCAAAGTTAATAATTATCAAAATAAATAAATCAAATCTTTAAATAAAATACTTATACACTTAAAACAATATTAAAATACAAACTTAACAATTTAAAGCATCATATATACTTGTAAAACAGTCACAGCATCCTCTGACTGGTCCCGCTGGTCTTCGGCATCCCTGCAATGTCTGCACCTGTACCTGTACCTGGGGAGGTTGGTTTATAAAACATAAAAACTATAATGAGCTAAACGAGCTCAGTGAGTGTTATCATCTGTTTTCTGAATACTGTACTGAAATCAGTAATAAATCTGCTTTCTGAATACTGTACTTAAATCTGTTTTTCTGAAAAGTTAGCCAAGCTTAACGCATAAAACTCTTAATTTAATATTCTGTACTGATAATCTGAAAATATTTTTGGCTTGGCTTCTGTATCTGAAAACCCCCAATGGACCCCTAAGCTGAGCTGAACTGATATGGTCGACTAACTGCGCCGTACCATATGAGCGGGTAACAGGGCGACTAACTGCGCCGTCCACTGTGACATCTGATATAAGTCACGAGGCGACTAACTGATGCGCTCAACGTGACATCTGATAAAAGACATCTCACTGTCTATGTGCGGAATGCTGCGTCGCATGCATATAGCGAGACAACACCCCAATGTGTGGGTGACTGACAGACTCGACAGACTCAACCCCCCATGGAGTTAGCGGACTGTCCCCCCCTAACTTGCCACACACAATTGGGATGTACCGGCTGGGTCAAACAGCTGATAACTAATCTGATCTGAATCTGAAGGGTAATCCATGGGTTTGAAAACTGTTTTCTTTATTTTAAAAACTAGCTTTTAATCAAAAACCATGGAATATATATATATATATATATATATATATATATATATATAAATATGTGTATGTATGCCTTAAATAATTGCAACTTGTCCCTTGACTTATCCAAATCATAAATGGCAACAACTTGAAAGTTAATTATATAATTTTGATCAACAATATTTTTATTTATAATTTAATCCATAACAATCCATTAACTCTTTTCCACAAAAATCCATTTCAATTTACTTTTCCATCAATTAATTAAATCACAACCTCATATTGTAAAAATATATTTTGACTTTCAATAAATATTCCTAATACTCCAATTTATGGAAATCCTTACTATATTCTCCAAAACTTATAATTTAAATTTCTTATATACTTTATAGAACCTTAATAACCATATGAAACTATTCCAGACATTTTCCGAGTCTCTGATACCCTTAATACTGTTGACATTTAATTTATGGAAAATCCTTACTAGAAATTTCGAAACGTGTAATTGGATTTCGTATATACTTTACGAAATCGTACTAATCGTCCAATAAACTCCATTATAGTACCGTACAATCAATTCTATAAAATCTATTACAATATCTGTATGTGTACAGTACAATCTATTGGGAGGGTGTATTACAATTAAGTTTGAAAAGTTTTAGTATACGATTTTGTTTCTTTTTCGTTGATCCAAGTTTGAAAATCCTTCCAGTTGGATAACATGCAAATTCTGTGCAGTCCATCACAGACAAACACTATTTCAAAACGGAGTTACATAAACTCGTGCTACATTTTCTTTTAACTTGTTGCAAACACATTCTGGGTAATCAAAAGTAACAAGAAAAAGATTAAGAGTTTGTTTGGCATGACTTTTAGAAATCTTCTTTTAACTATTTGATTCCAAAACTATTTTGGAAATGTTTTAAATCTTTTAAAAGCTCTTCTAGGTAAAACAAAAATATATGACTTTTGAAGAAATAGCTTCCAAGTCAAAAGTTCAAAATAAAAGTTCAGCCAAATTGAACGTAAGACTAATAGATTTTTTTTTTTTTTTAAACAAAAGACTAATAGATTTGTCCATGTATACACACATCAAGTGAAAGACTTGTGTGCGTGCATTTGGGCTTGCACGCGTGCCATTGCAGGATTAAATACTGAAAGATATGTTTCAGAGCAACGTAAATAAACCCGAAAAGAAATATCTCCAAAAAAATTTGAATTTCAAATTATGATTCAGGAATCCCAACAAAGGAAGATTACATTATAGAGCAGATTCGCTTCCTTTGAACAAAGCACCTTCCATAGAATTGTCATAATGGTAACATAGAGCTACAAAGAAACAAACCAGGACCTTCATATAGTGAACTTTCCTTGTTCCTCAAAATTTCACATCAGTTGTCCATGTACCTTGCACACTCGGGTGCTTGGTTACATGTCTTGTCTTCAGTTTTACCACCTTTCTTCCCAATGAATTCCTTAGCCTGGTTGCATGCAGAAGTACATCTTCTGGAGTCAGATTCTCAACGCATACCACCCTTTCGTTTCTGTTTCCTGAGTTATGTAACAATAGAAACCCTTAATGAAACTGAGAACAGTTCGTCTGCTGGAGACATGAAAACACATGGGTGCATGCATGTGCACACAGAAACACACACATAAATGAAAGGGGGTGGATGAGAGGGAGGGAGATAGAGAGGCACACTTACTGTAACAGCCCTTCAAATGCGGATGCTGACCACGTACAAGTTCAGTAATCACCTCTAGCTGAGGATTGCTCTCTTTAAATGTCGATAGATGTGAATCCATAAATGCCCTGCCATGTTAGTACAAAACAGTTAACCAATAAGGCAAAGAAGGAAATGGACCATAAGATTCAATACATTCTAGCAGTTTTTTGTTTTTGACTAATACACAAGGATAGTTGCTGATAGTACAAAGATTCGCTCAACCTTGCCATATAGGCAGGAAAAGAAAGGGACAAGGAAAGTGGAAGAACTCAGCACATTCATGTCATGATCGCATAGAAATTAAACAATTAAAAAGATTCTATTTGTTCGAATGCCCTTCAAGTACAAGAACATGTTGTATGGAAAACAAGTGATGCTGCTACAAGAACCATAGTATATCATAATGAATCATCTTACAATACTTGGCACTGATAAAATGGAAACAGGATTTGAATTTGTGATGCAAGTTTCTTAGAACAAAAATTAAATGTAACCTAGAGAGTGATAAAAATCATATAGTCTACAACGTCCTTGGATTCAAAGTTCACTTTTATCTTATTGTTACCGAACTTTGTTTGGCTATCATTTTATATTTTGCATATAAATCATAGTTGAATGTTGGTAATATGGTATGAAATCAACATACTGAAAACTTACGATTTAGGTTAGCAAAACTGCCATTCACCTACTTTTTAATTTTATTTCTCATTCCAAACTAACTTAAGTTAACATTTAACCTACCTATCAACTAGCCAAATCAACCATCAATTTATTACATAGAAAATCACTGGCTGATGTACTGAGACAATGTAACAAAAGCACAACCAATGGTTTCAATTAGATAATACACACACCTAAACATAAATTTTGTCTAGAGTAATCTTAATAATGGTAACCAATTGATGTGGAACTATCTGCCTGAATATTGATAAGGAATTCACCACATATATAACCAATCAAGTCATCTTACAATGAGAACAAGTTTTACTAACAAAAAGAAATCGCAACAGCAAGAGCTGAGTAAAAATGTGAAAATGCGAAAGCATACAACTTTCAGGATGTGTTCTATAAGGTACATGCTAACAATCAGAACTGGACATGTTGATTTCTTATCTTTCTTTCACTTCTTTGTGTAACAAGTCGATGCAACACCAAATGCTAAGGGTTCAAAAATGCAAAGGATGGTGCTATAAAATCATATCTGATGCCCCTACTACTTCCTCCCCCATCACAGTGGCTGGCAATAAGCTTTTGAAGTTACCACATACCTCGCAGGGCCATCTGAGCTACAAAAACAATAAGTTGATTAGAATTTGGTATTACAACAGAAGAATAACCAATAGAAATACTTTATGGTAGGGGTAGGAAGGGGGGGTATGGTTTGGTTTGGTTCGGTTTTGGGTAAAACCGATAAAAACCGACAATTAATCGGTTTTTAAAAAAGTGAACCGAACCAAACCAAACCGGATTGAATCAGTTTGGTTCGGTTCGGTTTTAAAGAAACCAATGCACGAAATCACTACAATTTACTTATTTAGGTTATCATAAATTACATATGCTTCAACAAAATTATAAACAAATATTTTCTTCTACAACAAGTTGTTTTCGTTGTTTCAAAATTATAAACAGACATGAATCAACAAAATCATTATAAACAGAGTTTGAAATAGATCAATATTTGTTGGTATTTAAATAACGTTAAGAGAGAACATCTAATATGCCAACTAGAACTTCTTTTAGTTACCTAATTTGAGCTTTTAAAAAAATGGTTGCTGGTTGATACTTCAAACTTTTAAGCATTGAACAAAGGTTTGTCTGAGTGGCTATAATATACAATTGCAAATCTTTTCAGGCCGAAGTTGAACAAATGAGAACGCAAGGTTAAACAAAGTTGAACAACTGCAAAATCTTCTAGTCCAAACTCTATTTTCGTTGTCAACAACACCTAAACTCAGTAAATTGTCAACAACACCTAAAATCTGTTTTCATTGAACTAAACAGAATAAATCAACAAAATCGCCCAAGAACTATACCCAAAATCAACAAAATCACACCCAACAAAATCACACACAAACAAAATCAACAGAACAAAATCGACAAAAGCACACCTCGAGGTTCTGGTGTGTTTATGAATCTGGTGTTGAAGAGGTTCTAGTGCGTTGAAGAGGTTTGGTGTGCGTTCGAATGGAGCTGGAGGTGCGACAGTAGGCGGCGTTGTGCTATCTATAAAGATAACAACTGAAGCTGCTAGGATAGAGAAGAACTGTGCAGGGAACAAAGCAGAAGAGGAACATCAGCATTCTGCTAAACACATCAGCAAGAATCATGATCAATCAGATCATGATCATCATCATCTTATCAGACTACTAAGATCAAATGTTAGTATAGATGGTTAGTAGCTGATTATCTTACTTGTAACAAAATAACAAAATTTTCCATGTAAGCAAATTGTGTTATCATTTTTCAGCTGAATAAAGTAAGTTAAATTTCAGTTATGTTAGTTACAAGTCGGTTAAGACTGGAAGGAAGTGTGTGTATAAATAGTGTTAGTCTTTTGTAAACACATTACATTGAATAGAAAAGAAATTTACAGAGCTCTAAACAGCCATTAATGGCTTCTTCATCTTCTAGTTTTCTTTTAGAGCTTTCATTAAACAGTTAAGTGTTTCTGTCAAACACTTTGCAGACTATAGCTAACTGCATATTTCACTTGGTATCAGAGCCAACTCACTTACATCCAATGACTACATCATCCGCAAACACTTCTTTGTACTCCTTAGACACTTTCATTGATCCATTGAAGGCACCACCAGAGAAATATGTGAGTGTTCATATCACAGATGAAGCTGGAATAACAAAGGTTGAACAAAGAATTAGCAAGAACTATCAGCTGTGGAAGAAATCAGACCAGATTCTCCTTTGCTGGTTGATCTTTACTTTGAGCCAAAAAGTTGTAGGTGAAGTCACGAAATGTAGATCTGCTGTTGAGATCTAGATGAAACTTGAAAACCTATATTCACACAAGTCTATGGCAAAGGTTCTCCAGCTTAGACAACAACTACAAACTCTCAAAAAGGGCTCACTTTTCATCAGTGATTTTGTTTTGCAGATTAGAACGATTGCTGATGCTCTAGGTTCAGCTGGAGAGGAAGTACTTGAGAGAGATTTGATTTTGTGCTTGCTAAATGGAGTTGGCCATGAGTATGATGCTGTGGTAGTGCTTATCTCTTCTCAACAAAGAACAATGAGCCTTGAAGAAGCTCAATTTCTATTTCTTATGCACGAGCAGCGCATTGAACAACTAAATTCCTCAACTCAAGTTGTAGTTCCTAGAGCACACTTTGTAGCAAACAATGCAGGAGACAAAAGAGATCAAAGAGGAAATCAAAACATCAATTATCAGAATAATAGAGGAAGTTCATGAGGAAGAGGAGATAGATATGGCGGTAAGAGACTTCATTGCCAATTGTGCACTAAACCCAGTCACCATGCTTTTCAGTGATTTCATAGATTTGATCAAAATTTTGTGAGACCTAGTCCACCAAACAACAACAACAATTCATTCAATCAATATGCTCAAGCATTTATTGGTCAATCTGTACCTAGCAATGAGAGTTTTAGCTCAACTCAAGGAGTATCCTATCAGCACAATAATCCACAAATGTAACCTCAATATTAGTAACATTAAGTGCAGTCATATATGCAACCTCAATATCTTTAAGCCTCATCCTATATTGCTTCTCCAGCAGTAGTGAATGACCACTCGTGGTATGTGGACAACGGGGCAACGAACCATATAGCCGTAGACTTGCAAAACCTTGCACTGAATTCAGCATACAATGGCAATGACAAACTTGTTGTAGGTAATAGTCAACACCTCTCAACCTCTAATATTGAGCACACAAATATTATCTCAAGTGTTAATCCTAGTAAGCAAGTTAAGTTGAATCACATTTTGTATGTTCCTATAATAACTAAGAACCTTATTAGTAGATCAAAGATTACAAGGGACAATGATGCAATTGCTGAGTTTTGTGCTAATAATTGTGTGATTATGTAACACCCCCTGACCCGAATCCGCTCGAACCGAATCGGGGAGCGCTACCAGATACAGACATATACGGATACGAAAAATTGAAAACACTAGCGGAAGCACATTCTTATACAGTTAGCATTAAAATTATACTATTGAAAACTTAAAATCATATACTTAAACATAAATCGAAATCAATAGTCCAAAATAGTTTCTGAAAATTTGGCCAGAGTTTTCTCTATTTTTCTGACTTTCCAAAACTTGTTTTTATAATTCATAAAATCTACACTTTTATAATCTCAAATCAAATTGCGCACCCTTCCATATCCGATGCGACTTACCAAAACAAATTATATCAAAATACTTATAAATATTCAACTTCAAAAGCATTAAATTCCATGGGCCCAAATATTACAAATATTTACAGACATACATAAAAGCTAAATACCGTTTCAAATATTTACAAAAACATTCTTGTCCATGCATGCCGACATAATACATATAAAACATCAAAGATATAGTGGGCTACCAAAAATGCGGGAGCGATGTGACTCAGGATTCAATCATTGCAGACTCAACTCTTTCTAGCCTTATCTTCTTCCTGAACTCTCTTACCTGCGTGTGAGAAACTCAGCACGCTAAGCATAACGCTTAGTGGGTGTACCCAAAATCCAATTGTATAAACATAATATAATATCTCAATAACGCAAATAACATATAAAACTAACATATGGAGCACAATTAAATCAAATATTTCAAATATATATGTATCCCTTGGAAAAACAATAACAAATATCATATCAAAGTAATTATCAACAACATCTTCCGAAATCGGAATAAAATATCGTATCAAACTTATTAATACCAAATTAAATCATATAACAAATTATATTTCATTTCTATTTCCATTTTAGGCTGCTGATATACTAAACATACTTTTCGGACTGAATTACGGGCTATACAGAACAGAGATGGATACCAACGGAGGACCCGCTGCGTATCCCAGATATATCAGAACAGAGTTGGATACCAACGGAGGACCCGCTGCTTATCCCAGATCAGATTTCCTAACCCGCAAAGGGTGGTATCTCAAACATAACATACAGGCGTAGTACTACTCAGAAAACCCAATTGACATGTCAATCTCCTATATCCATATCTATGTTTACATATATCAGAGCCAAATCACTTTTCGAAAGTCATATAATTCTTTCCGAATAGAACCGTCAATTTAAATTCTGAAATCATATCCAAATCAGTATATACATTTTTGGAATTCGAATCGCATCAATATACATATACAAGCAAATTACAAAATTATTTCCGAAAATATTTATGAATCCAGAAATCGCTTTAAATCACATTTAAAATCACATGCAATTATATATCGTAAATCCAAATGCCTCGAATCACTTTTCGAAACAAATCGCAAAACAATATATACGAAATTGCTTTTAATAATATTCTCCGTAATATTACTATAATCAAAACATATCGAAAATTAATTCAGAATATTTTCGTAAACAATATTACGGATCCAAATTATATTTCAAATAAACGTAATCCAAATCACTAACAATATATATATATTGTTAGTGATTTGGATTACGTTTATTTGAAATATAATTTGGATCCGTAATATTGTTTACGAAAATATTCTGAATTAATTTTCGATATGTTTTGATTATAGTAATATTACGGAGAATATTATTAAAAACAATATAATACAAACAATATATACCAAATCATCCCAAAATCAATTTCAAACAACATATCATAATCAATATAGCTCAAATAAACTAAAAACAATATAATATAACGATTCTGAAAAATCTGAAAAATACGAAAACGGTATCACCAAACCTGAAATGCTCTTCTTCACCTAGACTTATTCTTCTCCAACTTCTCTATCACTCTCCTTCTTCTTCTTCTATAACCTTCTCTCTCTAAACTCTCCCTCTTTCTCTCTCTATAATCTCTCGCCAACCTTGCTAAGTTTTTGGTTTGTTTCATTTTTGTTTGACTTTGGTTTGTATATATATATATTTGTGTTTTGTTTGGTTTGGACAAGTGGAATTCCACTTGTTAAGTTTTTGATTTTTGTTTTGTTTTTTATGCTTCCAAAATTTAACATGCCATAATATTGTTCTCCACCACCATCCACTAACATTATATTATATATAAATATCTCACAATTGCAATTTGCTCTCTTGACTTCCACAAATCACCAAATGACAAACAATTTATAATTAATCACATCTCATCTCGATAATTATTCCAAAAATATTCCACACCTATCCAATTACCAAATTGACTCCACCAATATTCAATTTGACCTATTATCATCCAAATGCACCATGAAAATATATCTTTAATAGGATTTAACTAGGTTAAAATCACTATTTCTTTTTCAACTATATACCGAATATATATACTTTCCACTAATATAAACACATACTTGACTGTTGCATGCTTAATAATAATTAATAATAATACTTTTCATAATTACAGAAAATTAGGGGCGTTACAGATTAAGGATCAACAAACTGGAATGGTACTCCTCCAAGGTCCTGTTAAAGATGGCTTTTATCAACTAAGCTTCAAATGTGTCATACTCGGGTCAAGATGGTTCCAAATTTGTTTGTAAGTCTGCTTCTACAGGTTCCTATAATAACAGGCTAGCTTAGAGAACTGCCTTTGCTGCCTCTGTCAATTCATCTATTTGGCATGCACGATTAGATAACCCAGCCTCTCTAATCTTGAAGAAAAGTTTAGGCAGTCTTCATTTGCCTTGTAATATTGCATCCTTAGAAATTTGTGATTCTCGTAAGCTAGGGAAAGTGCACAAATTGTCATTCTCTAGATATATGATCTCTGCAAAAGAACCCTTAGAACTTGTATATAGTGATCTATGGGGACACTCTCCTCTTAATTCTACACATGGTCACAAATACTATATTGTCTTTGTTGATGCATATACTAGATATACATGACTATTTCCACTCAAGTTAAAATCTGATGCTTTAGGATTTTTCATACAATTTTAAAAGCATGTTGAATTGCAATTAGACAAGAAGATTAAGTGTATGCAAACTAATATGGGGGGTGACTTTCTTCCATTTGTTCTTTATCTAACTAAGCAAAGGGTTCAAGTTAGATTTTCTTGTGCATACACTCATAAACAAAATGAGGTAGTAGAGAGAAAACTTAGGCATTCGGTAGAAACCGGTCTCACTCTCCTAGTACATGCCAAAATGCCTCTTCATTTTTGGCTTGAACCTTTTCAAACCTCTTGTTTCCTCATAAACAACCTACCTACATCCTTGCTTGGTTTTCAATCACCATATAAAAAGTTATATCACAAACCTCCAAACTACAATTTTCTTCATACTCTTGGGTGTTCTTGCTTCTCTTATCTTAGAAACTACTCCACTCATAAGCTGAATTTCCACACAACTAAGTGTGTGTTCATAGGATATATACATGATCACAAAGGTTATAATTGCCTACTGCCCTCTAGAAAAGTAATAGTGACTAGACATGCAAAATTCAATGATATGGAATTCCCATATCAGCAGATTTTTCTTCCAGGATCTGTGTCACCTAGCAGCTCAGGCTCTGGTTCTCAATCTGTACCTTTACAAAATATTTTTGAGCCGGTTTCTACTATTACTCATGCTCCGTTAGCTCCAGTTAGTCATGGTTCAGACTCTGCTTCTACTTCACAGTCCTTATTGCATCCTCAACCAGTTACTGCACCACATTCTATTGCTCCAGATTTTATTGAATCAGGTCTTAGCTCCTTTAGTGCTACATCCCCTGGATATGCTCCCCCTGAATCTGTGTCTCTATCTACACAACCATCACAGATTCCTGCACCTATTATGTCTACACATCCTATGGTCACTCATTCCAAAAATAGAGTTCAAGCCAAATGTTTTCACCTTTAGTTGGACTTTACCTTATGCCTTCCTTGCAGCTACTGAACTAGCAATTGTAAAAGAAGCAATGCAAGATTCATCTTGGCTGCAGGCCATGAAGGATGAGTATCATGCTCTCATGAAGAATCATACTTGGACTTTAGTACCATCTATAACAGCCATGAATATAGTAGGCTGCAAATGGGTTTTCAGAATCAAGTTCAACTTCGATGGGTCTTTTCTTAAACACAAGGCTAGGTTGGTGGCCAATGGTTTTCATCAAACCCAGGCCTTGATTTTTGGACACTTTTTCACCAGTTGTGAAGGTTGCCACAATTAGGATTATGTTCACCATTGTTGTTTTCTATAACTGGGTAATTCATCAAGTGGACATAAATAATGTTTTTCTTAATGGGGACCTTCATGAGGCAGTCTACATGCAACAACCTGAAGGGTTCACAGATCCTCAACAGCCCTTACATGTTTGTCTTTTCAACAAAGCTCTCTATGGCCTTAAACAGGATCATAGGTTCTAGTTCCATAAACTTAAGGCTGCTTTGATGTCATGGGGGTTTACAAATTCAGCCTATGATGTGTCCTTTTTTGTTCAACACTCATCCTCTCATGTTGTGTTCCTCTTGGTTTATGTGGACGATATGCTAACCACAGGTAACAATCCCTCTCAGATAAGGCTGCTCATTCAACAACTTCACTCTACTTTTGCTTTTAAGGATCTCGGCCCTGTAAATTATTTTTTGGGTTTCGAAGCTCACAGGGATTCTTCTGGACTGTTTCTTACATAGTCAAAATACATCATGGACCTTCTAAAGAGAACTAACATGTTAGATTGTAAGCCAAGTGATACTCCTCTAGGTGCCAATGCCAAGATTTCTCTACATGATGGGGAGCCTTTTGCTGATTCTAAAGCCTATAGAAGCACCATTGGTGCTTTGCAATATCTATCTCACACGCGCCCAAATGTTTCGTTTGTGGTTAACAAACTTAGTTAGTTTTTGGTGGCACCAACTCAATCTCACTGGCTGGCGTACAAGAGGGTTCTGTGCTACTTAAAAGAGATAGTCTCTACTGGTCTATGGTTTAGGCCTGCGTCTAAATTCACCATTGAATCATTCTCCGATACTGACTGGGCAAGTTCTCTTGATGATAGACGCTCCACCAGTGGCACTTGTCTATTTTTAAGTATTAATCTCGTTGCCTGGTGCTCTCGCAAACGGCCTGTGGTTGCTCGGTTCAGCACCGAGGCAGAATATCGCGCCATGGCCTTGGTCACCACTGACATTCTTTGGCTTACATCTCTTTTGTCTGAACTTTGCATTTCTGTTTCAGAGCCAGATATTGTCTGGTGTGATAATATTGGGGCAAATGCTTTAACCCAAAATCCTATTTTTCACTCTAGAACTAAAGATGTGGAGATAGATGTCCACTTCATTAGGGAGAAAGTTGCATCAGAGGTAATTGAGTCTAGGTACATACCTACTACCCATCAAGTTGCAGACATTTTGACAAAGGGCTTGCCAACTGATAGGTTTCGATATCTATGTTCCAAACTCACTTTGGCTATCTTACCACAGCTTTGTTTGTGGGGGAATGTGAAGATAACAACTGAAGTTATTGGGATAGAGAAGAGCTGTGCAGGGAGCAGAGCAGAAGAGGAACAGTAGCATTCTGCTAAGCACATCAGCACGAATCATGATCAATCAGATCATGATCATCATCATCCTATCAGACTACTAATGTAACACCCCCTGACCCAAATCCACTCAGACCAAATCAGGGAGCGCTACAATGTACTAAAAGCTAACTTTTACTGTAGATAAACATTATATTAAAAACTTTTGAAAATGGTCCAAAGAATTTTCAAAAATCTTGCCAGAGTTTTCTCTATTTTTCTGACTTTCCAAAACCTGTTTACAGGTAAAATTTATAAAATCAACTTCCAAATTCTCAAATCAATTTTGCGCACCCTTCCAAATATAGTGCGACTTACCAACCAATTTATCACAATATAATTTATAAAGATTCACATAACATAAACATATCAAAAAATATTTACATAGCGGAAGCTCGTTAAATATTTACAAACAGTTTCTGTATATGCATACGGTATCAAAATATATAAACTTAATACAAACAAACTACCAAAATGTATGCATGAAAGATGTGATCCTGACTTTTGTTCTGTAACCTCTACTCTTCTTTATCTTTTTCACCTTTGGAACCTTTGTTACCTGCGTGCGAGAAAACTCAACACGCTAAGCATATTGCTTAGTGGATGTACACAAAATTGTATATACAAATATTTTATATCAATCAAAACTATAAATAATAAATATATAAACAATATATATGGGGCTCATATCAAATCACATATCCAAAATCAATCAACAGATAAATTTTTCATAATTTCTCAAACGTTTCCATATGACAAATCAATTTTCAGATTGGGCTCCTGACATACAAAACATAAGTTATCGGACTGGATTACGGGTTGTTCGGTATTGGACGCAAACGGGGTCACTCACCGAACATCAGATCAGAATGGAACACCAACGGAATCACCCGCTGTAAATATCCCATGACAAATTTCAGAACCCTAGGACCGGCACTTTGGGTCTGTACTATCCAAAGGGTGGTTTAATCGGCACAGTACTGTTCAGACAGAAACCTAATTGACATGTCAACCTCCTATATCCATATCTATGTTCATACACATCAGAGCCAAAATGTTTTCTCAAACCCAATATTAACATTTTCCATTTCTTTCAGAATCATCAAAATCAACTTTCAACGAATTTAATTTCAATTTATATCGAGATAATATATTTTTTGAAATATAAAATTCATCAAATATAATATAACGGAAATATACGAATGTATTTATAAATTAATAATCATATCACATCAATCCAACATATACTCATACGTATTTCATAATTCCGTTTCGAATCAAATTGCCCCAAAATCATTTTACGATACATTTCACAATATAATATAATTTAAGTCACTTTCAACAATATATTTCCATAACAATCTATTTCCATAACACTATGAGAACCAAATCGTATTCAAATCATTCCGAAATCAGTTTCAAACAGTCTACTCAATAGAATTCAAATAATTCAAAAGCTATAAACTTTGATAATTCCGAAAATTTCTGGAAAACTGGAAAAATTCAAAAACTCGTATACATCGAACCTGAACTATATTCTATAATCAATATAATTCAAATAACGCAAATTTAATCAATTTCAATCAATCTGAAATATTCTGGAAACTGGAAAAATTCCAAAACACGTATATATTAAATCTAAACTATAATCTATAATCCATATCATTCAACGAATTCAAAAACTCTAAAATTCAATAATTCCAAAAATTTCTGGAAAACTGAAAATTCGAAAAAAAATCCGTGTACACCAAACCTGAAAGCTTCCTCCTTCTCCTTTCCTTCTTCTCTTTCTCTTTTCTTCTTCTTCTTCTTTTTTTTCTCCTTCTTCTTCTTCTTCTTTTTCTTCTTTCTCTCTCCTCTCCTCTCTTCTTTCTCTCTCGTTTTCTCTTGTTGCTGTTTCTGTGTGTTTGCTAAAGTTTTGAGAGCTGTTGCTCTCTTTGGTTCCTTTTAATTGCACCGCTCCACCGCTTTATTTTTTTTTACACGTTTTGAGTCATCGCGACCTGTATCGCGAGCGGTGGTCGCGTCGCTTCGATTGCGTTGCTCACTGGTCGAAATTTGCCACTTTCACCTGCGAGCTGATCATTGCGATCTGTGGTCGCGGTACTCACTGCCCCAAATCTTCCTTTTCACCGCGAGCTGCTCATCGCGATCCCTGGTCGCGGTGAGTAGTCGCGATGCTTACTGTCCAGATTTTTACCCTTTTCTTCGTGCATTGTTTTCGACCGTTCAAATTGGTCCATTATGAAACCTACAAATATACATACATTTAATTACAATATTTCACCCCTCAAATCATAAAAATCATATTCACATATTCAAAATGAATTCAATCATACTTTTCATATGTATTCGAAATTAGGGATGTTACAACTAAGATCAAATGTTAGTATAGGTGGTTAGTAGCTGATTATCTTGCTTGTAACAGAATAACAAAATTTGCCATGTAAGCAAATTCTATTATCATTTTTCAGCTAAATAGAGTAAGTTAAATTTCAGTTATGTTAGTTACAAGTCGGTTAAGACTTGAAGGAAGTTTGTGTATAAATAGTGTTAGTCTTTTGTAAACACATTACATTGAATAGAAAAGAAATTTACAGAGCTCTAAACAGCCATTAATGGCTTCTTCATCTTCTAGTTTTCTTTTAGAACTTTCATCAAACAGTTAAGTGTTTTTATCAAACACTTTGCAGACTATAGCTATATGCATATTTCACTCTATCGGCGAGGAGCTCCGTTGAAGAGGTCGACTGTTTTGGAAGAGGGAGGAGGAGCGACTAGGGCGAATCTGAAGAGAAGACTGATGAGGAGCGGCTAGGGCGAACGTGAATCTGCTATGTTAACTTGATGCTGGCCATAAGTTAATCTTTCATTCCCATTTATTGCAAACTAATTTTTTGTCTAAAATTTTTCTCATTTGTAATATAATGCCAATATCATACACTTTTGGATAACTCTACAGTATATATGTTACTATATTAAGACTACGGAATAAAATGATATCTGCTATTTTTTTGGAATTATATTTTTTACCAATGGGCCCTTAAAGCCCCAAGAATGTATAGACCCCATAAGGAAATTGTGTCAGTATCTACTTAGGTAAATATTAAGAATTTATAAGCAAATATCTACAGACAACTTGAAACACATGATGATTTTGATGATGAGAGGAGCACTTTGGGACTGAGTAATGGGCATGTAAGCTCATCGCGCTCAAGTAACTTTCCCAACTTGTCATTGCTCAACCAAACAAGCCAAAGGTATAAAACTTGATGTGATCATTTCTTTATGGAATGACTTTCATAGAATTTTATTTGGAACCTGGGACCTTGTGTTTGGAAAGTGTAATCTGCGCTAGTAGTTGAGTAGTTATATAAAATCATTGTTGCTGCTAAAGCTGAGATTTATACAAGGTGCGCTATGCACTGTTTTTGGTTATTGATCCTTTTTTGCTTATAATGTACCCTGACATGATTTTGCTTTTTACTTGGACGTGTATGGTTTAAGATCATTTATGTCCCATTTTGCCTCTGTAGATGGAAAACGACACATCAGTTAACTCTACAGAAGCCTCTGGAATCAATCCAGGGATCAGCCGAAGCACAAGATTCAAAAATTAAATGTTGTTGCTTTGATTCAACTTTTCTACTTCGACACCAGTAGTAGAGGGGATGTTGAATACTGTATACAGTAGAGTGTGCGAGATTGGATTGAACTACTTTTATGAGATATGATAGGATAGGATATGATTTGATTGGATTAAATTAGATTGGATTAGACTAATTAGTACTGTGATGTGTTTGATATAATATGGATAGGATTAAAAAAAGTATTATACATTATTTATTGTATAATGAGAATAAATAAAATCAAATTTAATTAAATTAATTTCATATAAAATAAAATTATTTTTTAAGTATTATATAATTAAATTAAAATTATTTAAAATAAATCTAAATAAAATTTAAATATTTTAAAATTAACTATAAATAAAAAATATTATAGTAATTAATTAAATATTAAAAATATAAAAAATGTTAAAAAGATATAAAAGTTTTCAACTATGAAGACCCTATTTTATTTAGTGTAATATAAATATAATTATGTCTTATACTTATATAGTGTGAATTGATAAGTATAAAAATATATTAAATTAATTTTAAAAATAATTTTTTTAAAAACTAAAAAATTTAAATTAAATTTGATTAAAAAATTACTTTTTAAATAAAATAAATATTTAAATATTATAATTAGTTCTAATTAGTCAAAAACAAGGAGACATCATTATTGAGATTATGTTGCCATGTGAAGATAATCCAGTAAGCCAAAATAAGAGACATGTTAGTTTGAAGTCAGTCACCTTTGGTTTAAACTCTGCTACCGGAAGCATTATAATGAATATAAATTTTATTTTTTGATTTATTTTTACTATTTTAATATACATAGTTTCTATTATTTTCAAAATATATTAATTTAACCCCTATAACCAAAATTGTGACGGTTAAACCTGACATAAACATAAAGTATAAATTAACCATCTTATACTTTTTTAATTAAATTATTATATTAGAATAACGCTTTTATCCTTTAATTTTTTTTTAATAATTTTACCTATTTGGATAGTACAATAAGAAATTGGTATATATTATAAAATTTTATTTTATTTAAAAATACTTAAAAATAATTAAATAATAAAATAAATATGATAAATTAAAAATAAATACAAATTATTATAAAAATTAACAAAATATTAAATTTAATATCATTTATTAATAATAAAATAAAATTTATAAATGATTACTTCTAAAACTCAATGTTTAGTAATTTAATACATATATATATAATAAATTTATATATATTACAGTTTTATTATATTATATTTTTATTTTTATAATACAATAATAATAAATGTGTGTATTGTAATTTTATTATTATATTATATTTTTATAATATATATATAATGTATATATACTATATAATATACTCTAAAATATGTATATATAATATTTTAATATTTTAATATTTGGATAGTACAATAAGAAATTGATATATATTATAAATATTTTTTTTAAAAAATACTTAAAAATAATTAAATAATAAAATAAATATGATAAATTAAAAATAAATACAAATTATTATAAAAATTAACAAAATATTAAATTTAATATCATTTATTAATAATAAAATAAAATTTATAAGTGATTACTTCTAAAACTCAATGTTTAGTAATTTAATACATATATATAATAAATTTATATATATTACAGTTTTATTATATTATATTTTTATTTTTATAATACAATAATAATAAATGTGTATATTGTAATTTTATTATTATATTATATTTTTATAATATATATATATATAATGTATATATACTATATAATATTTTAATTTTTTAATTAAATTTTGAGTTTTATAAGTATGTAATCTTGAATTTTATTTTTATTTTTAATAAATAATTTTATTTAATTTTTAAAAAACTTATAATATTTATTTTTATTTAATCATTTTAAGTATTTTTTTAAAAACAATTTAAATTTTTATAACATATCATTTTTTTATGAAATTATCCAAATATGTAAAATTGTTAAAATATAAAAAGTTTCTCTAGCGCAAATATCCGAGCGTTTCTTGTAATATTCTAGCATTTTGTATGGAACTACTAAAGTACTCAATTCGAGAGTATTACATCGCTCGTATACAAAATAAGATTTGACCCAAACATGTTCCTAGAACTTGTAAATATCTAGCTTAAATACCTAGCATTTTGCAGTGGAAAGACTAAAAGTACTCAATTCAAAAGTATTGCGTGACAAGTAATTTATTACAAAACAAGATTTGACCCAAACGTATTCCCTTGAACTTGTTAATATATAGCGTAAAGTTTGCCTTTTCCATAGAAATACTAAAAGGACTCAATTCGAGAGTATTGTGTGGTAAGTAATTTATTACAAAACAAGATTTGAACCAAATGTGTGAAGGGAGTTTTAGAAAATATTTTGATTATCGTATAATATTCGGAAATTGGGTTTCAAAATTTTTTCTTATATTGAAAACCTTTTTTCAATCAAGAACGAATTCCTGTATATACACAGAAAAAGACTTTAGAAACTACATACCTTTTTTCTTGATTTTCTTTTTTCTGATTCCTTGATCTACCACCAGATCTTTCGAGCTATGACCCACGGTCTACCAACGTGTGTGTGGGCACGTCACGGCAAGAGATTGAGGTCACGGGAAAAGAACGCCGGTTGAATCCTGCAAAAAAGGGAAGAGTCAGAAAAAACTTTTTTTTTTCTTTTCTTCTCTCTTTGGTGGCCGAATTTTTTTTCTTTTTCACTTGTGCATTAGGTTAGGTTTTTTTCTAGCTATATAACACTTATATAGTAGTCATTTAGGGTTTTAGTTTGAATCAAGTCAAAATAGGATTATAAATCCTATTTATTTTTAGTCTCCCTAAAGACTTGAACCCGTGACCTTTTGGACTAGTAAAATAATCTAATTATTTTAATTCTTTTGTCATAGTCATTATTTAATCACATGAACTCATATTTAATAAATAGAATTAATAATTCATAATTAATAATTTCTATTATTTTATTAAATATTTAATTAATTAAATAATCACATAATTTAATTATTCTCTTTTATTAAATCGCATTACTTTCGTAATACTATTACTTAGACCCTCCAATTAATCTACCGTGACCCTCGTTACCAACAATCATAAGGGCTAGCAAGGGGACCTAATGGACTCATAGTTTTGAGCTCCAATAATACTTAGTAATATTAATTAAAACTCTTTAATTAATATTTTACGATTATTAACATCGGAGTTATTCCATTAAAAACCCGAGGCTGCACTCTCATAACTGTAGATGTGTTTATACAATCTGAAGTCTCAGTGTCCATTGATATAGCTAATTGCATATAGTGTGATCCTCCACAAATAGTTTATAATTAGAGCTGGGTCATAAAGTCCGTTTACCCCTCTGAAATATCTTTTCCTTTAAGTACCATTGATTCTCTAATGAACAATTAAATCCTGTCTTCCTCACAGAAGAAGGAGAGAGCTCATAATCGTTCAAGCCCCGAATCAACCCTTAAGGGAACTACTTATCTACTTCAATCAAGAAGGAGTAGATTCCACTATTGTGTTTAAACCTTTCCAGCCACAAGCCAAACCGTAACTCCAAGATACGGAGGTATTGGTTGAGATTCACATCAACCTCACTTATGGTAAATCAAAAGCCACGATCCAACCTGAAGGAGTTGATAAGACACTCAGGATTAAGATCAGCTATAAATAGTCATCGTTTATCGATTATATATGAATCTCACCTACTAACGGATCTTGGTGAGAGATTCATATAAATCGTGGCCCAGTCCTATATGATCTCATCATATAAGGTGCCTCCATTCTCATGTCAACTACATGAACGATCTAGGATAAGACCACCGTACTTTACAGAATGGACCGCAGCAGTAGATCAATCACAAACAAAGTACCCAGCTTTGTTCGCTCTCTACGGACTCTTTAGATTGCACGTCTCAAAATGAATCCCCTATGTATATGATCATCATATACTCATTATGAGATTACATCTTGCAATCTAGGATGTTCTTGCACAATACGAATGTATTACTGAATATAAAACTTTTATAAACTTGAATGTTAATCTGAATAATTCTTATTTTTGTCTTTAACCATTTACAATTTCAAGCTTTAGGGCATAAATCCTAATAATCTCTCACTTGCACTAAAGTAGATGGGACATGTCTCGTAATCCTAGACCCTCTAGGTGACCTTCAAATGTTGGAATTTATGCCCTAAAGCTTGTAATTGTAAATGGTTAAAGACAATAATAAAAATTATTCAGATTATCATTCAAGTTCATAAAATGTTTTATATTTAGTAATACATTCGTATTGTGCAAGAACATCCTAGATTGCAAGATGTAATCTCATAATGAGTATATGATGGTCATATACAAAGATGATTCATTTTGAGACGTGCAATCTAAAGAGTCCGTAGAGAGCGAACAAAGCTGGGTACTTTGTTTGTGATTGATCTACTGCTGCGGTCCATTCTGTAAAGTATGGTGGTCTTATCCTAGACCGCTCATGTAGTTGACATGAGAATTGATGCACCTTATATGATGAGATCATATAGGACTGGGCCACGATTTATATAAATTTCTCACCAAGATCCGTTAGTAGATGAGATTCATATATAATAGATAAACGATGGCTATTTATAGGTGATCTTAATCCTAAGTGTCTTATTGACTCCTTCAGGTTGGATCGTGACTTTTGATTTACCATGAGTGAGGTTGATGTGAATCTCAACTAATACCCCGTATCTTGGAGTTGCGGTTTGGCTTGTGGTTGGGAAGGTTTGAACACAATAGTGGAATCCACTTCTTCTTATTTGAAGTAGATAAGTAGTTCCCTTAAAGGTTGATTCAGGGCTTGAACGATTATGAGCGCTCTTCTTCTTCCGTGAGGAAGACATGATTTAATTGTTCATTAGAGAATCAATGGTACTGAAAGGAAAAGATATTTCTAGAGGGGTATAACGGACTTTATGACCCAGCTCTAGTTATGAACTATTTGTGGAGGATAACACTATATGCAATTAGCTATATCAATGGATACTGAGACTTCAGATTGTATAAACACGTCTACAGTTTTGAGAGTGCAGCCTCGGGTTTTTAGTGGAATAACTCAAAGGTTAATAATCGTGAAATATTAATTAAAGAGTTTTAATTAATATTACTAAGTATTATTGGAGCTCAAAACTGTGGGTCCATTAGGTCCCCTTGCTAGCCCTTATAGTTGTTGGTAACGAGGATCACGGTAGATTAATTGGACAGTCCAATTAATAGTGTTACGAAAGTAATGCGTTTTAAATAAAAGAGAATAATTAAATAATGTGATTATTTAATTAATTAAATATTTAATAAAATAATAGAAGTTAATAATTATTAATTATTAATTCTATTTATTAAATATGAGGTCATGTGATTAAATAATGACTAGGACAAAAGAATTAAAATAATTAGATTATTTTAATAGTCCAAAATGTCACAGGTTCAAATATTTAGGCAGACTAAAAATAAATAGGATTTAGAATCCTATTTTGACTTGGTCAAACTAAAACCCTAAAGGACTACTATATAAGTGTTATATAGTTAGGAAAAACCTAACCTAGCACACAAGTGAAAAAGAGAAAAAGTTCGGCCACCAAAGAGAGAAAAAGAAAAAAAAAAGTTTTTTCTGACTCTCCCTCTTTTGCAGGAGTCGGCCAACGTTCTTTTCACGTGACCTCCATCTCTTGCCGTGATGTGCCCACACACACGTTGTCAGACCGCGGGTCATAGCTCGGAAGATCTGGTGGTAGATCGAGGAATCAGTAAAAGGAAAATCAAGAAAAAGGTATGTAGTTTCTAAAGTCTTTTTCTGCGTATATACAGGAACTCGTTCCTAATTGAAAAATGTTTTCAATATAAGAAAAATTTTTGAAACCCAATTTCGCATGTTATACGATAATCAAAATATTTTCTAAAACTTCCTTCAATTGGTATCAGAGCAAAGTTCTAAGTTTTTGTATATACGCAAAAGAAAAAGAAAAACTACATATTTCTTATTTATTTTTATTTTTATTTTTGATTCTTGATCTGTGATATATTATTGTGTAGACACAAATCTAGAATGTATGATTTGTTTTATTGTTATATGATTTGATTGTAAAAGCGTAATTGATCGTTAATTATATGGTGTCATGGGTTATAGGTTTCTTTTTTCATTTTTTTTTGTTAAAGCCGAATATGTTATTGGCTATTTCATATACTGTGTAATTAACTGATGCGAAACTATAGTAAACGGTGTCCGATTAAGGCAATTCAAAAACCGGTGGAAAGAAGAGATCTGGACGAAGACAACTGGATAAACAGCATCGAAATATCATCCAGGATGCGCCTTCACCTTCCGCCACAATCAGGCTGTGCGGCAAACCCGAAACAGGGCAGTGCACTTGTGCGTAAGGGATTGTCATGGCAGGTTTTGGGGCTGTTCTTATGGATTTTTTGCGAGCAATTTTTCTGTGTATTTTCTAGAAAATATTGGTGAATATTAACCCAGAAAAGTGGCAGAAAATCGGAGCAAAAAACGATGGGCGAAAAGACCCACAAACGCGCTCGAAAGCGCGACTCGTGCGAGGGCTGTGCGCACCTTGCGTGCGTGAGGCTACGTTGCTGGCAGCTGCACTTTCCCACGCATTAGGGTTGTTTAGGGTTTCTTCTTGACCTAGGGTGCGTGTTAAGATAACACGTGGACCTCTGGAAAAGATGTTGACTTTTGACAAAAATCAAGTTTGACTTGATTAGGAAAACGAAGGCAAGAAGAATTCAACTCGAAGAAGAACTCTTGAAGACCAAGGAATGCCTTGGGAATACAATTGTAATTAGAGTTGTTTAAGTTAGATAACCCATGTCACTCGGTCAATTACATATGCTTTATTTATTTTCATGTGATGATTATATGGATGTTAAAGCATTGTCATACATATGAATGTCATCTAGATTAGGTGTGCCTACACATGCATAATAATATGTCATGCATAATTGTCATATAATATTATTTTATTTTAATGTGATTAAAATAGGAAACAATTTCATAAATGACAATTGAATAATGGATTTAGTTTTTAGGTGTAAAAACTTGATAATATCCATTAATGACTTATCAACCAATTAAAGAGTTTAATTAAATTGATTAATTTGGTTCTTACATTAATTAAGATTAATAAGATTAATTACTTAATTAAAAAGAACCAAATAATGAGATTAGTTTTTAGGAGTAAAAACTTGGTAAATCTCATTAATGACTAATCAACCAATTAAAGAGTTTAATTAAATTGATTAGTTTGGTTCTTACATTAATTAAGATTAATAAGATTAATTACTTAATTAAAAAGAACCAAATAATGATATTAGTTTTTAGGAGTAAAAACTTGGTAAATCTCATTAATAACTAATCTATATTAAAGTGTTTAATTAAAGTGATTAGTTAGATTTTTTATATTAATTAAGATTAATTAGATTAATTACTTGATTAAAAAAAAATCAAATAATGAGATTAGTTTTTAGGAGTAAAAACTTAGTAAGTGTCATTAATAACTAATCTATATATTAAAGTGTTTAATTAGATTAGTTAGGTCCATTTAATGTTAGATTTAATTTGATTAAACATTAATGACATAATTGGACCAAATAATGTGATTTAGTTTTAATAGTTAAAACTTGGTAATTTCACATTTAATTTCTAGTTTATTTAAATAGCTTATATAAATTAGAAATTGAAATAATAAATTATATTTTAAGAGTTAAAATTGAATAATTTATTATAACTAGTAAACTTAGATTTTATATTAGTCGTAGAATCTAAGTAAAGACTAGAAACATAGAGTTTTAGAAACTCTTTGTTTAAAGAAAATCCTAAATTACAAATAGTGAGTGGGAAAGGGATATATGACATTATATCCCGCAGTCTCCATTGTTAGTTCAACACCGTGAGGCTTGAGTGGGGCCTCGTGACGGCTTTGCTTTCGTCTTCCCTACGGAGGGTGTCCACAAGAGTAAATACCAAAGTTGACTTCCTAACGGATAGATTTTCAGAATGTATTTTGGGACTGACCTAGCCTACCTAGGCACTCTCAAGTTAAGTTCATGAATTCTAAAACGATGGGTCACACTCATAAAGAACTTAATTAAGTTGTTAATTTATTGTTCTAACTAAATCAAAGCGATGGTTGGTTAATATAAGAATAAAAAGTTATTCTGGTGTATTATCCGATTGAAAATGTCTCGATCTAACATGCAGGGATTTGACCTAGCCTACTTAGGCACTTACTTGTGGGATGTTGGATTATCGTGGCATAACAACTAATTTTAGGGATTTTTTAGTTCATTAAATATATGCTCATGCATCATGTTTAATTTTATGCCGAACTATAGCATTTGATATGAATGTATGAAATGAATGATATTAATTTAGATTTATATCTTTAAATATCAGCGTTATCTTCTGCATTATTATTTCCTCGCAAACGAAACATTAACCGAGACAACTTTATTAAGTGGAACCAACACAAACGCAATCTTGCTCTGCAAAGACCTTAAATTTGTACTTACGGAGGAATGTCCTCCAGAGCCTGTAACCAATGCAGGACGAATTACCAAAGGTAAGACCGGTAAAGCAAATGTTGCTAAGCCATCTTCTTCTGGTTTCAAGAAGACGAAGAGGTCTACTGGTAAAATAAAGGCTAAGCCCAAAATAAAGAGCACCACAACTAACTAAGTAAAAGGAAAAATGTTTCCATTACATAAAGGTTGGTCATTGGAAGAGGAACTGTCTACAGTACCTCGAGTAGCTCTCTAATAAGAAGAAAGTGAAAAGTAAATCAGATTTACTTATCATTAAATTTTGTTTAGTGCAAGATGATTCTTCACCTTGAATAGTAGATTCAGGGGCACTAACTAATTTTGTTCTTCTTTACATTGGAATGATTATTGGCAAAAGCTGAAGGAGGGGTCCTTCACGATGCACGTTGGAACAGGGGATGTCATTCCAGCACGAGCAGTGGGAGTAGTTAGACTACAAATAATTATTCATTTTCTTTTATTGAACAATGTATGTTTTATTCCTGGATTTACAAGGAATTTTGATTTCTGTATCCAGATTACATGAAAAAGTTTCATAAAGTTTTTTAAATGATAAATCAGTTATCATTTTAAGAAATGGAATGAATGATTGTTCTGAAATAAATGAAAATGACTTGTATGTTTTAAGACTGTTAATGCATACAACACTGCTTAATACTGAATTGTTTAAAGTTGAAAAACCTAAAACAAAGCGACAAAAGATTTCTCCAGTTGATGATACGTATCTGTGGTATCTAAGACTTGAACATATAAACCTTGATAGGATAAACAGACTAGTAAAAAACGGATCTTTAAGTCAGTTAGAGATCGGTACCTTACCTGTCTGTGAATCTTGTCTGTAGGGTAAGATGACCAAGAGACCTTTTATAAGAAAAGGGACTAGAGCCACACAACCACTTGAGCTTATACATTCAGACGTCTGCAGACCAATGAATGTTAGAGTCAAAGGTGGTTATGAGTACTAGGTCACATTTATTAATGACTACTCTAGATACGTGTATGTTTACCTAATGCAACGTAAGTTGGAAACTTTTGAAAGGTTCAAAGAATTCCAGGCTGAAGTTGAAAACCAATTAGGCAAAACAATCAAATCACTACGATCGGATCGTAAAGGTAAATATCTCGACCGAGAGTTTGAAGACTACATGGTTGAGCATGGGATAGTATTCCAACTCACAGCTTTAGGTACACCACAGCAGAATGGTGTTGCGGAGAGGAGAAATAGGACTTTGATGGAAATGGTAAGATCTATGATTAGTTTCTTATCATTACCATATTCTTTTTGCGGATATGCACTACAAACAGTGACTAACATACTGAATGTAGTTTCATCCAAGTTTGTTCCTAAGACTCCTCTAGAGTTGTGGAATGGTCGTAAAACTAGTTTACGACATATTCGCATATGGAGATGTTTAGTACATGTACTGAAGAATAGGCGTGGAAAGCTGGAACCTCGTTCACAAGTATGTTTATTTGTAAGGTATCCAAAGGAAACACGAGGTGGATTCTTTTATAATCCACAAGAAAACAAAGTGTTTGTATCGACAAATGCAACGTTTCTTGAGGAGGATTATATAAGTAATCATAAACCTCATAATAAGATTGTGTTAAAAGAGCTAGAACCTGGTACGACCAGTGCTCAGTCAACAAGAGTTGTAGACAATGTTATTATTCCACAAACATCTGATAGTCAGATAATTCCTAGTTAGGATACACTATCGCCGAGGCGTAGTGGAAGGGTTATTCGACAACCTGATCACTACTTAGGCATTGGAGAGGTACAGGGTGTCGTTTCTAATGATAGTGTGGATGATCCATTGACATTTAGACATGCAATGGAAGATTCTGACAAAGAGGAATGGCTTAAAGCCATGAATCTCGAGATGGAGTCCATGTACTCCAACTCAGTCTGAAAGGCATTGATTATGATGAAACCTTTTCGCCAGTAGCTATGTTTAAGTCTATTAGGATACTCTTATCCATAGCTGCCTATTTCGATTACGAAATCTGGCAAATGGATGTCAAGACTGCATTCTTGAATGGCAATCTAGACGAAAGCATCTATATGATGCAACCAGAGGGATTCGTATTCCAAGATCAAGAGCAAAAGGTTTGCAAACTGCAAAGGTTATTTATAGACTTAAGCAGTCGTCTAGATCTTGGAACATTAGGTTTGATACTGCGATCAAAACCTAGGGCTTTAAGCAGAACGTTGATGAGCCTTGTGTATACAAGAGCATCATTGACAAGAAAGTAGTTTTCCTAGTCCTTTACATAGATGATATCATACTCATTGGGAATGACGTAGGAACATTGATGGAGGTAAAGGGTTGGCTTGCTAACCAATTCCAAATAAAAGATTTGGGAGAGGCAAGTTATGTTCTTGGGATCCAATTGAAAAGGGATCGTAAGAACAAACTGTTAGCGTTGTCTCAAGCATCGTATATCGACAAAATACTTGTGTGATTCTCCATGCAGAACTCCAAGAAAGGTAGTTTACCTTCAAAACATGGAGTTCACTTGTCTAAGGAACAGTGTCTTAAGACACCTCAAGAAATTGAGGAGATGAGACGAATTCCCTATGCGTCTGCAGTAGATAGTCTTATGTATGCTATGCTATGTACAAGACCCGACATCTGCTTCGCAGTGGGAATAGCCAGTAGATATCAGTCAAACCCAGGATTGGATCATTGGGTTGCTGTTAAGCGTATTCTCAAGTATCTTCGGAGAACGAGAAACTATATGCTTGTATATTCCTATCCGAATTTGATTCCATTGAGATATATAGATTCTGACTTTCAGTTACACAAGGATTCAATGAGATCCACGTCTGGGTCAGTATTCACCCTTGGTGGTGGAGCCATAATTTAGAGGAGTGTCAAGCAATCTTGCATTGCTAATTCCACCATGGAAGCCGAGTATGTAGCAACTTGTGAAGCAATTAAGGAGGCTGTTTGGCTCCGAAAGTTCTTGAGTGATCTGGAAGATGTTCCAGATATGGATAGGCCCATGACACTTTATTGTGATAATAGTAGAGCTGTGGCTAATTCCAAAGAACCAAGAAGCCATAAAAGAGGGAGCATATAAAGAGGAAATATCATCTCATCAGAGAGATAGTGCAGCGAGAAGAGGTGGTCATGACGAAGATTGCGTCGTAAGATAACCTGGCTGATCCATTTACAAAGACTTTGACGACTAAAGTGTTTGAAGGTCGCCTAGAGGGTCTAGGATTATGAGACATGTCCCAACTGCTTTAGTGCAAGTGGGAGATTGTTGGGATTTATGCCCTAAAGCTTATAATTGTAAATGGTTAAAGACAATAATAAGAATTATTCAGATTATCATTCAAGTTCATAAAATGTTTTATATTCAGTAATACATTCGTATTGTGCAAGAACATCCTAGATTGCAAGATGTAATCTCATAATGAGTATATGATGGTCATATACAGAGATGATTCATTTTGAGACGTGCAATGTAAAGAGTCCGTAGAGAGCGAATAAAGCTGGGTACTTTGTTTGTGATTGATCTACTGCTACGGTCCATTTTGTAAAGTACGGTGGTCTTATCCTAGACCGCTCATGTAGTTGACATGAGAATGGAGGCACCTTATATGATGAGATCATATAGGATTGGGCAACGATTTATATGAATCTCTTACCAAGATCCGTTAGTAGATGAGATTATATAATCGATAAACGATAGCTATTTATAGGTGATCTTAATCCTGAGTGTCTTATCGACTCCTTCAGGTTAGATCGTGGCTTTTGATTTACCATAAGTTAGGTTGATGAGAATCTTGACCAATACCTCCGTATCTTGGAGCTGCGGTTTAGCTTGTAGGCTGGGAAGGTTTGTACACAATAGTGGAATCCACTCCTTCTTGATTGAAGTAGATGAGTAGTTTCCTTAAGGGTTGATTCAGGGGCTTGAACGATTATGAGCGCTTTCCTTCTTCCATGAGGAAGACAAGATTTAATTGTTCATTAGAGAATCAATGATACTTAAAGGAAAAGATATTTCTAGAGGGGTATAACGAACTTTATGACCCAGCTCTAGTTATGAACTATTTGTGGAGAATCACACTATATGCAATTAGCTATATCAATGGACACTGAGACTTCAGATTGTATAAACACGTCTACAGTTTTGAGAGTGCAGCCTCGGGTTTTTAGTGGAATAACTCCGAGGTTAATAATCGTGAAATATTAATTAAAGAGTTTTAATTAATATTACTAAGTATTATTAGAGCTCAAAACTGTGGGTACATTAGGTCTCCTTGCTAGCCCTTATGGTTGTTGGTAACGAGGATCACGGTAGATTAATTGGATGGTCTAATTAATAGTGCTACGAAAGTAATGCGTTTTAAATAAAAGAGAATAATTAAATAATGTGATTATTTAATTAATTAAATATTTAATAAAATAATAGAAATTAATAATTAATAATTATTAATTCTATTTATTAAATATGAGGTCATGTGATTAAATAATGACTAGGACAAAAAAATTAAAATAATTAGATTATTTTAATAGTCCAAAAGGTCACAGGTTCAAATCTTTAGGGAGACTAAAAATAAATAGGATTTAGAATCCTATTTTGACTTGGTCAAACTAAAATCCTAAAGGACTACTATATAAGTGTTATATAGTTAGGAAAAACCTGACCTAGCCCACAAGTGAAAAATAGAAGAAGTTCGGCCATCAAAGAGAGAAAAAGAAAAAAAAAAGTTTTTTCTGACTCTTCCCTCTTTTGCAGGATTCGGCCAGCGTTCTTTTCATGTGACCTCCATCTCTTGCCGTGACGTGCCCATACACACGTTGTCAGACCGCGGGTTATAGTTTGGAAGATCTGGTGGTAGATCGAGGAATCAGTAAAGGGAAAATCAAGAAAAATGTATGTAGTTCATGAAATCTTTTTCTGCGTATATACAGAAACTCGTTCCTGATTAAAAAAGGTTTTCAATATAAGAAAAAATTTTAAAACCCAATTCCGCATGTTTACGATAATCAAAAGCTTTTCTAAAACTCCCTTCATCAAATACTTTAGTCGTCAAGGTTTTTGTAAATGGATCAGCCAGGTTATCTTGCGATGCAATCTTCGTCATGACCATGTCTCCTCGCTGCACTATCTCTCTGATGAGATGATATTTCCTCTCTATATGCTTCTCTCTTTTGTGGCTTCTTGGTTCTTTGGAATTAGCCACAGCTCCACTATTATCACAATAAAGTGTCATGGGCCTATCCATATCTGGAACAACTTGCAGATCACTCAAGAACTTTCGGAGCCAAACAGCCTCCTTAGCTGCTTCACAAGTTGCTACATACTCGGCTTCCATGGTGGAATCAGCAATGCAAGATTGCTTGATACTCCTGCAAATTATGGCTCCACCACCAAGGGTGAATACTGACCCAGACGTGGATTTTCTTGAATCCTTGTCTAACTGAAAATCAGAATCTGTATTCCCAATGGAATCAAATTCGGATGGGAATATACAAGGATATAGTTTCTCGTTCTCCGTAGATACTTGAGAATATGCTTAACAGCAACCCAATGATCCAATCTTGGGTTGGACTGATATCTACTAGCTATTCCCACTGCGAAGCAGTTGTCGGGTCTTGTGCATAGCATATTGACACGTCCAGAAAATGGATTTCTACTCCCAAGTGCAGGAGTGTCGAAGTAATAAATTAACCAGGTGAGACCGGGGTCGATCCACGAGGAAGAAGATTTAGATCCTGCAAAAACCAACAAAAATCTACAAGGAAAGAAAATATTATGAAATGAAGATAGGTATAATGGTGAAACAAATTAAATTAAAATATGCTAAGGTTAGAGGTTCCACTCTTGGTATATGGTTTAAGTTATATTTAACTCATTTTTATCACTCAATTGGAATCCACACACAAAGAAGGTTCCAATCGGAAGTTAGACCATTTAAGTTCTTTACACATCTATCAAGTTATATTTCTTTTCTTTTAGTTATATTACAATGGATACTCTACACTTCTTATGTTAAATGGGTTCAAGTACTTATTGTGCCAATCAACTATCATAAATTAAGATTCCTTTGCCAGATGCAGGTATAACCATGCAGTTCTAGACAGATTCAAGTATTTATGGTGTTGTTTGTCTACAATGAATCAAGAATCCTTGGTCAGAGGTGTAGGTATAACCATGCGGTTCTAGACAGATTCAAGTATTCATTGTGCCAAGAATTGCCTACAACAAGTCAAGATCCCCACTTCACATAAGAGTAAGAGATGAAAATTCAATTCAATTCAATAAGAAAAGTAATATAAAGCATGTAGATAAATTTACACAAATGAATATAAACTTTAAAACCATGTTAAGAGTTAAATAAATCTTTATTCATATACCAAGAGCTTCACCTTTCACCTTAGCAAAAAGAGAATTTAGCTACTCATGATAGAAGAAAGAAAACAAGTAGAAGAAATAAAATGAGTAAGAGAGAAATTAGATTATCATAAAAGTTCAATAATACAACAATGCAAAGTGAACTTGGCAAGGAACCCAAGCTGCCCTCAAGCTTTTACAAGGCCTCTATTTATAGGCACATTGAGATGCAAACAAGTCAAAAATGGTAGGAATAAATTAATGCAAGTTGATTGAATTTAGTAAGGTAAAGTTGTCAACTTTGGTATCTTCCACACCTGCACCGAATTGTCCACCGAATTAGGTGCTGTTCCTTTGAAAATGGGATCTTGTGATAAACATCAAAGTTGTAGACAAGTTTCTTATATTTCTGGAATGATAAGACTCATAATATTTGAAATTTTCTGGAGAACGTTATGGCCCAAAGAGTGAAGACTGCCCAATTTACGCGGCCATGCAAACCAGCCTAAGGTAATCCAATTTTTGACTTCAAAGGAGTCCAAATCTGACAAGAGTTTACAAAAAATAATTATAGGGCTATGAGTTATCTTTCCAGCACTATCAAGAACGTAGTGATTGGATATTTGAGTGCAAAGTTATGCCCATTACACTGAACCTGCATCAAAATAAAAAGTTTAATAATTAAGTGCAGTTATAAACAAGTTAGGTAATTTGATGACACTAATAGTATAAAATAATGGTTTTAACCTTTATTATTATACAAATTTAAGTGTTCATCACATATCATACATAAGACTGCCTACTGCAGACGCATAAGGAATTTGTCTCATATCATCAATTTCTTGAGGTGTCGTAGGACACTGTTCCTTAGACAAGTGAACTCCATGTCTTGAAGGTAGACTACCTTTCTTAGAGTTCTGCATGGAGAATAGCATAAGTATCTTGTCGATATACGACGTTTGAGACAACGCTAACAGTTTGTTTTTACGATCTTTTATCAATTGGATTCCAAGAACATAACTTGTCTCTCCCAAATCTTTCATTTGGAATTGGTTAGCAAGCCAACCCTTTACCTTTGGCAATGTTCCTACGTCATTCCCAATGAGTAAGATGTCATCTACGTAAAGGACCAGGAAAACTACTTTCTTGTCAATGATGCGCTTGTATACACAAGGCTCATCAATGTTCTATTCAAAACCATAGGTCTTGATCGCAGTATCAAACCTAATGTTCCAAGATCTAGACGCCTGTTTAAGTCCATAAATAGACCTTTGCAGTTTGCAAACCTTTTGCTCTTGATCTTGGAATACGAATCCCTCTGGTTGCATCATATAGATGCTCTCGTCTAGATTGCCATTCAGAATGTAGTCTTGACATCCATTTGCCAGATTTCGTAATCGAAATAGGCAGCTATGGATAAGAGTATCCTAATAGACTTAAACATAGCTACTGGCGAGAAGGTTTCATCATAATCAATGCCTTCCTTCTGGGTGTAACCCTTAGCCACTATCTTTGCCTTGAAGGTTTCTACCTTCCCATTTACTCCTCTCTTACGCTTGTAGATCCACTTACATCATATAGGTTTTATCCCATCTGGTAAGTCTACAAGTTCCCAGACTGAGTTGGAGTACATGGACTCCATCTCTAGATTCATGGCTTTAAGCCATTCCTCTTTGTCATAATCTTCCATTGCATGTCTAAATGTCAATAGATCATCCACACTATCATTAGAAACGACACCCTGTACCTCTCCAATGCCTAAGTAGCGATCAGGTTGTCGAACAACCCTTCTACTACGCCTCGGTGTTAGTGTATCCTGACTAGGAATTATCTGACTATCAGATGTTTATGGAATTATAACATTGTCTACAACTCTTGTTGACTGAGCATTGGTCGTACCAGGTTCTAGCTCTTTTAACACAATCTTACTACAAGGTTTACGATTACTCATATAATCCTCCTCACGAAATGTTATGGATTTAAAAGAATTCACTTTGTTTTCTTATGGATTATAAAAGAATCCACCTCGTGTTTCCTTTGGGTACCCTACTAATAAACATACTTGTGAACGAGGTTCCAACTTTCTACTCCTATTCTTCAGTACATGTACTGGACATCCCCATATGCGAAAATGTCGTAAACTAGCTTTACGACCATTCCACAACTCTAGGGGAGTCTTAGGAACATATTTGGATGGAACTACATTTAGTATGTAAGTCGGTGTTTGTAGTGCATATCCCCAAAAGAAATATGGTAATGATGAGAAACTAATCATAGATCTCACCATTTTCATCAAGGTCTTATTTTTCCTCTTCGCAACACCATTCTATTGTGGTGTACCTGGCGCTGTGAGTTGGGATACTATCCCATGCTCAACCATGTAGTCTTCAAACTCTTGGTCGAGATACTCACCCCCACGATCCGATCGTAGTGATTTGATTGTTTTGCCTAATTGATTTTCAACTTCAGCTCGGAATTCTTTGAACCTTTCAAAGGTTTCGGACTTGCGTTGCATTAGGCAAACATACGCGTATCTAGAGTAGTCGTCAATAAATATGACATTATACTCATAACCACCTCTAGCTCTAACATTAATTGGTCCGCAAATGTCTGAATGTGTAAACTCAAGTGGTTGCGTGGCTCTAATCCCTTTTTTTATAAAAGGTCTCTTGGTCATCATACCCTCCAGACAAGATTTACTAGACAGGTAAGGTACCGATCTCTAACTAACTTAGAGATCCGCTTTTACTAGTTTGTTTATCTTATCATAGTTTATATGTTCAAGTCTTAGATGCCACAGATACATGTCATCAACAAGAGAAATCTTTTGTCGTTTTGTTTTTGGTTTTTCAACTTTAAACAATTCAGTATTAAGCAGTGTTGTATGAATTAACGGTTTTAAAACATATAAGTTATTTTCATTTATTCCAGAACAATAATTCATTCTATTTCTTGAAATGATAACTGATTTATCATTAAAAGAAACCTTATGAAACTTTTCCATGTAATCTGGATACAGAAATCAAGTTCCTTGTAAATCCAGGAATGAAACATACATTGTTCAATAAACGAAAATGAATATTTATTTGTAGTCTAACTACTTTCACTGCTCGTGCTGAAACGACATCCCCTGTTTCAACGCTCACAGTGAAGGACACCTCCTTCAGCTTTTGCCAATAATCATTCAAATGTAAAGAAGAACAAAATTAGTTAGTGGCCCCTGAATCTACTATTCAAGGTGAAGAATCATCTTCCACTAAACAAAATTTAATGATAAGTAAATCTAATTTACTTTTCACTTTTTTCTTATTGGAGAGCTGCTCGAGGTACTGTAGACAGTTCATCTTCCAATGACTAACCTCTTTGCAATGGAAACATTTTTCCTTTTGCTTAGTCAGTCGTGGTGCTATTTATTCTTGGCTTAGCCTTTATTTTACCAGTAGACCTCTTCCTCTTCTTAAAACCAGAAGAGGATGGCTCAATAACATTTGTTTCGCTAGTCTTACCTTTGGTAACACATCCTGTGTTGGTTACAGGCTCTGGAGGACATTCCTCCGTAAGCACAAATTTAAGGTCTTTGCAGACCATGATTGTGTTCGTGTTGGTTCCACTTAATAAAGTTATCTCGGTTAATGTTTCGTTTGCGAGGAAAATAAAAATGCAGAAGATAACGCTGATATTTACAGACATAAATCTAAATTAATATCATTCATTTCATACATTCATATCAATGCTATAGTTCGGCATAAAATTAAACATGATGTATGAGCATATTTTAATGAACTAAAAAATCTCTAAAATTAGTTGCTATGCCACGATAATCCAACATCCCACAAGTAAGTGCCTAGGTAGGCTAGGTCAAATATCTGCATGTTAGACCGAGACATTCTCAATCGGATAATACACAAAAATAACTCTTTATTTTTATATTATCCAACCATCGCTTTGATTTAGTCAGGACAATAAATTAACAACTTAATTAAATCATTTATGAGTGTGACCCATCGTTTCAGAATTCATGAACTTAACTTGAGAGTGCCTAGGTAGGCTAGGTCAGTCCTAAAATACATTCCGAAAATCTATCCGTTAGGAAGTCAACCTTGGTATTGACTCTTGTGGACACCCTCCATAGGGAGGACGAAAGCAAAGCCGTCACGAGGTGCAACTCAAGTCTCACAGTGTTGAACTAACAATGGAGACTGCGGGATATAATGTCATATATCCCTCTTCCACTCACTATTTGTAGTTTAGGATTTTCTTTAAACTAAGAGTTTCTAAAACTCTATGCTTCTAGTCTTTACTTAAATTCCACGGCTAATATAAAATTTAAGTTTACTAGTTATAATAAATTAATCAATTTTGACTCTTAAAATATAATTTATTATTTTAATTTCTAATTTACATAAACTATTTAAATAAACTAGAACTTAAATGTGAAATTATCAAGTTTTAATTATTAAAACTAAATCACATTATTTGGTCCAATTATGTCATTAATGTTTAATCAAATTAAATCTAACATTAAATGGACCTAACTAATCTAATTAAACACTTTAATATATAGATTAGTTATTAATGAGACTTACCAAGTTTTTGCTCCATAAAAACTAATCTCATTATTTGGTTCTTTTTATAAAAACTAATCTCATTATTTGGATTCTTTTTAATTAAGTAATTAATCTTATTAATCTTAATTAATGTAAGAACCAAACTAATCAATTTAATTAAACTCTTTAATTGGTTGATTAGTTATTAATGAGATTTACCAAATTTTTACTCATAAAAACTAATCTCATTATTCGATTCTTTTTAATCAAGTAATTAATCTAATTAATCTTAATTAGTACAAAGAATCTAACTAATCACTTTAATTAAACACTTTAATATAGATTAGTTATTAATGAGATTTACCAAGTTTTTACTCCTAAAAACTAATCTCATTATTTGGTTTCTTTTTAATTAATTAATTAATCTAATTAATCTTAATTAATGACAAGAACCTAACTAATCTTTTTAATTAAACTCTTTAATTTGTTGATTAGTTAATTAATGGATATTACCAAGTTTGTACTCCTAAAAACTAAATCCATTATTTAATTTTCATTTATGAAATTATTTCCTATTTTAATCACATTAAAATAAAACAATATAATATGACAATTATGCATGACATATTATTAAAACCTGCCATGACAGTCCCTTGCGCACAAGTGCACTGCCCTGTTTCGGGTCTGCCGCACAGCCGACTTGCGGCAGAAGGTGATGGCGCGTCCAGGATGCGTTTTCGATGCCGTTTGCACGGTTGTCTTCGTCCGGATCTCTTATTTCCAACCGTTTTTGAATCTCCTTAATCGAATACCTTTTGCTATTGTTTCACATCAGTTAATTACAAGATGTACGAAATAGCCAATAACAGATTCAGCTTTAACAAAAAAAAAAAAAAACGAAAAAAGAAACCTAGAACCCATGACACCATATAATTAACGATCAATTACTCTTTTATAATCATACAATTAAATCATATAACAATAAAATAAATCATACATTCTATATTTATGCCTACACAATAATATATCACTAGATCAAGAATCAATAAGAAAAATAAAAAAAATAAGAAAGATGTAATTTTTTCTTTTTCTTTTGCGTATATACATGAACTTAGAACCAAAGGCTCTGATACCAATTGAAGGGAGTTTTAAAAAAGATTTTGATTATCATATAACATGCGGAATTGAGTTTCAAATTTTTTATTATATTGAAAACCTTTTTTCAATCAGGAATGAGTTCCTGTATATACGCAAAAAAAAGACTTTAGAAACTACATACATTTTTCTTGATTTTCTTTTTTCTGATTCCTCGATCTACCACCAGATCTTCAGAGCTATGACCCATGGTCTAACAACAGTGTGTGTGGGCATGTCAAGGCAAGAGATGGAGATCACGTGAAAAGAACGCCGGCCTGAGTCCTGCAAAAAAGGGAAGAGTCAGAAAAAACTTTTTTTTCTTTTCTTCTCTCTTTGGTGGCCGAATTCTCTTTCTTTTTCACTTATGTGTTAGGTTAGGTTTTTTCCTAGCTATATAACATTTATATAGTAGTCCTTTAGGGTTTTAGTTTGACCAAGTCAAAATAGGATTCTAAATCCTATTTATTTTTAGTCTCCCTAAAGACTTGAACCTATGACTTTTTGCACTATTAAAATAATCTAATTATTTTAATTCTTTTGTCCTAGTTATTATTTAATCACATGAACTCATATTTAATAAATAGAATTAATAATTAATAATTTCTATTATTTTATTAAATATTTAATTAATTAAATAATTACATGATTTAATTATTCTCTTTTATTAAATCGCATTACTTTCGTAATACTATTAATTGGACCATCCAATTAATCTACCGTGACCCTCGTTACCAACAACCATAAGGGCTAGCAAGGGGACCTAATGGACCCACAGTTTTGAGCTTCAATAATACTTAGTAATATTAATTAAAACTATTTAATTAATATTTCACGATTATTAACCTCGGAGTTATTCCACTAAAAACCCAAGGCTGCACTCTCATAAATGTTGATGTGTTTATACAATCTGAAGTCTTAGTGTTCATTGATATAGCTAATTGCATATAGTGTGATCCTTCATAAATAGTTCATAACTAGAGCTGAGTCATAAAGTCCGTTTACCCATCTAGAAATATCTTTTCCTTTAAGTACCATTGATTCTCTAATGAACAATTAAATCCTGTCTTCCTCACGGAAGAAGGAGAGCGCTCATAAACGTTCAAGCCCCGAATCAACTCTTAAGGGAACTACTTATCTACTTCAAATAAGAAGAAGTGGATTCCACTATTGTGTTCAAACCTTCCCAGCCACAAGCCAAACCACAACTCCAAGATACGGGGTATTGGTCGAGATTCACATCAACCTCACTCAGTGGTAAATCAAAAGCCACGATCCAACCTGAAGGAGTCAATAAGACACTCAGGATTAAGATCACCTATAAATAGCCATCGTTTATCGATTATATATGAATCTCATCTACTAACGGATCTTGGTGAGAGATTCATATAAATTGAGGCCTAGTCCTATATGATCTCATTATATAAGGTGCCTCCATTCTCATGTCAACTAGATGAGCAGGTCTAGGATAAGACCACCGTACTTTACTAGAATGGACCGCAGCAGTAGATCAATTCACAAACAAAGTACCCAACTTTGTTCGCTCTCTACAGACTCTTTAGATTACACGTCTCAAAATGAATCCTCTATGTATATGGCCATCATATACTCATTATGAGATTACATCTTGCAATCTAGGATGTTCTTGCACAATACGAATGTATTACTGAATATAAAACTTTTATAAACTTGAATGTTAATCTGAATAATTCTTATTATTGTCTTTAACCATTTACAATTACAAGCTTTAGGGATATAAATCCCAACAATGTGTTCCCTAGAACTTGTAAATATCTAGTGTAAATATATAGCATTTCACGTAATAACTGGCGTTTTGCACATGGACTACTAAAAGTACTCCATTAGATGGTATTACGTGGCGCATAATTCATTACAAAGCAAGATTTGACCTAAATGTGCCCCTAAGAACTTGCAAATGTCTAGCGTAAATATCTAGCATTTCACGTAATATCTTACGTTTTGCATAGAACTACTAAAAATACTCAATTCGAGAGCATTGTGGGGCGCGTAACTCATTACAAATCAAGATTTGACCTAAACGTGTTCCCTAGAACTTATAAATATGTAGCGTAAATAACTAACGTTCCGTGTAATATCTAGCATTTTGTATAGAAGTACTAAATGTACTCAATTCCAAAGTATTGTGTGGCATGTAATTCATTACAAAATAAAATTTGCCACTAAGCCTGTTCCCTAGAGCTTGTAAGTATCTAGCATAAATATCAAGCCTTATGCGTAATATATAGCTTTTTGCATAGAATAACTAAATATACTTAATTCGAGAGTGTTACGTGGCACATAATTCATTACAAAATAAGTTTTGACCTAAATGTGTTCCTTTGAATTTGTTAATATCTAGCGTTTTGTGTCGGACTTCTAAAAATACTCAATTCAAAAGTATTGTGTGGCAAGTAATTTATTGCAAAATAAGATTTGACCCGAACGTGTTCCCTATAACTTGTAAATATCTAATGTTTCGTGTAACAAATTGCACAATGCTATTGAACATAAATGTTTTGCATAGTACTACTAATACTCAATTTGAGAGTACTGTTTGACACATAATTCATTAGAAAATAATATTTGACCCAAATGTATTCCCTAGAACTTGTATATATCTAGCGTTTCTCATAATCAATTGCAAAGTGAAATTTAACCGAAATATTTTGCATAGAACTACTAAAAGTACTTTATTTGACAGTGTTGCGTGACACGTAATTCATTATAAAACAAGATTTGACTCAATGCTTTTCCCTAGAACTTGTAAATATATAGCTTAAATATCTAGCGTTTCGCATAATGTCCAATGCTTTTGCGTAGAATTACCAAAATAAGATTTGACCCAAATGTGTTCCTTAGAACTTATAAATATCTAGCGTGAATATATAGTATTTTGCATTTTGCATAGAGCTACTAAAAGAACTCAATTCCAGAGTATTGAGTGGAGCGTAAGTCATTACAAAATAAGAGTTGACCCAAACGTGTTCCGTAGAATTTGTATTTAATCGAAATGTTTGCATAGAATTACTAAAAATACTCAATTCAAGAGCATTGCAGGACACATAATTCATTACAAAATAATATTTTACCCAAACATGTTCCCTAGAACTTGTAAATATATAGTGTTTCGCGTAATATCTAATATTTTGAATAGAACAACTAAAAGTACTCAATTAGAGAGAATTAAGTGGCACGTAATTCATTATAAAACAAGATTTGACCCAAACATAATCCATAGAACTTGTAAATATCTAGCGTTTAACGTAATTAACTGCAAAATGCCTATTTAACCGAAACATTTTCATAAAACTACTACAAGTACTCAATTAGAGAGTATTGTGTGGCGTATAATTCATTTTGGAACAAGATTTGACCCAAACGTATTCCGTAAAACTTTTAAATTTCAAGCTTAAATATCTGGCTTTACGTGTAATTTCTAGCATTTTTCATAGAACTACAAATAGTACTCAATTTGAGAGTATTGTGTGTCACATAATTCATTACAAAATAAGATTTAACTCAAATGTATTCCCTAAAACTTGTAAGTATCTAGCGTAACTATCTACCGCTTAACGTAATATCTACCGTGCTGCATAAAATAATTAAAAGTACTCAATTCGATAATATTGCATTGCACGTAATTCATTACAAAATAAGATTTGATCCATACGTGTTCCCTAGAAGTTGTAAATATCTAGTGTAAGTATCTAGTGTTTTGCATAGAACTACTAAAAGTACTCAATTAGAGAGTATTGTGTGGCAAGTAAGTTATGTCAAAACAAGATTTGATATAAACGCGTTCCCTAGAACTTATAAATATCTAGCGTATAGATTTATAGTTTCGCGGAATATGTAGGCACTTTGCATAGACTTACTAAAAGTACTCAATTCGAGAGTATTGCTTAAAAAGTAATTTATTATAAAATAAGGTTTGACCCAAACGTGTTATCTAGAACTTGTAAATATCTAGCATTTCGAGTAATATCAGGAATTTCGCATAGAACTGCAAAAGGTACTCATTTTGAGAGTAATTTATTATGAAACAAGAAATTTTCAAAACCTCGCCTAAACCTCCGCTGCACGATTTTCTTTTTTTTGCACTTACAAGTTCAAGAGAACAAGTTTGTGTCCAATTTTATTTTGTAATGAATTACATGCCACACAATACTCTAGAATTGAGTACCTGTAGTACTTCTATGCAAAAATGCTAAATATTACGCGGAACGCTAGTTATTTATGCTAGATATTTATAAGTTCTAAGGATTATGTTTGGGTCAAATATTGATTTGTAATGAGTTAGGCACCCACAATACTCTCGAATTGAGTAATTTTAGTAGTTTTATGCAAAACGTTAGATATTACGTGAAACTGTAGATATTTACGCTATACATTTACAAGTTCTAGGGAACACGTTTAGGTCAAATCTTGCTTTGTAATGAATTACGCAACATGCAATACCATCTAATGGAGTATTTTTAGTAATTCAATGCAAAACGCTAGATAATACGTGAAGCGCTAGATATTTACGCTAGATATTTACAAGTTTTAGGGAACACATTTGGTTCAAATCTTGTTTTGCAATAAATTACTTCCCACGCAATACTCTGGAATTGAGTACTTTTAGTAATTCTATGGAAAACACTAGATATTTACGCTAGATATTAACAAGTTTTAGGGAACATGTTCGGGTCAAATCTTGTTTTGTAATAAATTACTTACCACGCAATACTCTCGAATTGAGTACTTTAGTAGTTCCATGCAAAATACTAGATATTTACGCTAGATATTTACACGTTCTGGGATCATGTTTTGGTCAAATCTTATTTTGTATACAAGCCACACAATACTGTCGAATTGAGTACTTTAGTAGTTTTATCTAAAAGGCTAGATATTACCAATTCTAGGGAACATGTTTTTGAAAACTCTTTTTCAAAGCGATCGATTTTATACATATATTACTCATTAAAGATACAAGATTACCTAATTTTTTGTTTCTTGAATGATATGATCCCTTTTGTTACCGTTAGATCTTCCGAACTATGACCCATAGTCCGACAACGCATGTGTGGGCACATCAAGGACAAAGATGTGGAAGAGATCACAAGCGAAAGGAGAAAGACAACTTCTTTCTTCCTTGGTCGGCCGCACCTTGCACGAGAGGGAGGAAAAAAAACTTTTTTTTTTCTTCAATTCGGCTGAACCCTAGAGTGCCTAGGGTTTTTGTTTTTTTTTTTTTGCTTGAAAAGTATGATCACTTGCTTGCTTGTGTGTTATGAGAATATAGCACTTACATATTCCTTTTATCTCTTTAGGGTTTGACCAAGTCAAATAGAATTCTTAATTCTATTCTATTCGGTCACCCATAGAGTTTCGAACTCTTAACCTCAAGGGACTTTTAAATAATTTAATTATTTAATATTCATTTTGTCAATGTTTGATATCATAACCTCCAATTTAATAATTATATTAATAATTCTAAATTATTAATTTTATTCAACTATTAAATTATTAAACAAACAATCACATCGTTTAGTTAATTCTCTTTAATTAACAACGTTACTTTCGTAATACAATTAATTGGACTATTCAATTAATTTACCTTGAACCTCTTTACCAACAACCATTAGGGCTAGAAAGGGAATTTAATGTACGTACATTTTTTAGCTCCAATAATACTTAGAAATATTAATTAAAACTCTTTAATTAATATTTCACAATTATTAAACTCAGATTTATTCTAGTAAAACTCCGAAGCTGAACTCTCAAAACTATAGATATTTTACACAATCTAAAATCTCAGTATCCATCGATATAGTTAATTACGTATGGTGTGATCCTCCATAAATAGTTCATGACTAAAGCTAGGTATTAATGTCCGTTATACCCTTCTAATTATTTCTTTTTCTTTAAGCACTGTTGATTCTCTAGTGAATAATTAAATCTTATCTTCCTTACGAAAGAAGGAGATGCCTCATAATTGTCCAAGTCCTGAATCAACCCTTAAAGGAACTACTCATCTACTTCAGTCAAGAAGGAGTGGATTCCTATATTGTGTTCAAACCTGCCTAGCCATAAGCCAAACTGCAACTCCAAGATACGGAGGTATTGATTGAGAAAACTACATCCGATCTCACTCATGGTAAATCAAAACCACGATCTAACTTGAAGGAGTCGATAAGACACTTAGGATTAAGATCACCCATAAATAACCATCATATGTTGATATATATGAATCTCATCTACTAACGGATCTTGGTGAGAAATTCATATAAATCGTGGCTCAGTTCTATATGATCTCATCATATAAGGTGTCTTCATTCTTATGTCAACTACATCAGTAGTCTAGGATAAGACCATTGTACATTACAGAATAGACCGCAGCAGTAGATCAACCACAAACGAAGTACCCAGATTTGTTTGCTATCTACTCTTTAGATTGTAAGTCTAAAATGAATCCTCTTGTATATGACTTTCATATACTCAGATTGAGATTACATTTTACAATCTTGGATGTTACGCGTACAATATATAAACGTATAAACTAAAATAAACTACTTTTTATTTGAATGAATTATAAATCCTTTTATTGGTGTTTACTCACATTTACAATTACAACGTTTTAGGGTCTAAACCCCAACAATATCCCACATTCACTAAAGCATGTGAGACATGTCTCATAGTCCTAGACCCTCTAGGTGACATTCAAACACTTTAGTTGTCAAGGTCTTCGTCAATGGATCAGCGAGGTTGTCCTGTGACGCAATCTTCGTCACAGTCACATCTCCTCTCTACACTATCTCTATGATGAGATGATATTTCCTCTTTATATGCTTCCCTCTTTGATGACTTTTTGGTTCCTTAGAATTAGCCATAATGCTATTATTATCGCAATAAAGTGTCATGGGCTTATCCAGATCTAGAGCCACTTCCAGATCATTTAGGAATTTGTAGAGCCATACAACCTCCTTAGCAGCTTCACAAGCCGCTACATGGCTTTCATGGTAGAATCAGCAATGTAACCTTGCTTGATGCTCCTTCATACTATGGCTCCACTACCAAGGGTGAATACTGATCCAAACATGGATCCTTGAATACTTGTCAAATTGAAAATTAGAATTTGTATATCCTAATGGGATCAAATCCTGTCCGAAATATACTAGCATATAGTTCCTCGTTCTCGGAAAATACCAGAGAATAGTCTTTACAGCAACCCAATGATCTAATCCTGAGTTGGACTGATATCTACTGACTACTTCCACTGCGAAGTAGATGTTGGGTTTCTTGCATATCATAGCATACATGAGACAACCTATTTGCTGACGCATAGGGAATACATCTCATATCCTAAATTTCTTAAGGTGTATTAAGACACTGTTATTTAGACAAATAAACTCCATGCCTGGAAGTTAAATTACCTTTCTGGGAGTTCTCCATAAAAAAAACCACAATTAACTTGTCGATATACGATACTTGAGACAATACTAATAGTTTGTCTCTACAATCCCTTATTAATTTGATCTCTAGAATATAACTTACCTCTCTTAAATCTTTCATTTGGAATTGGTTAATAAGCCTACCCTTTACTTCTGATAATGTCCCTACATCATTCCTAATGAGCAGGATATTATTTTTGTAAAGGACCAGGAATACTACTTTCATATCAATGATGCACTTGTACACACAAGACTCATTAACGTTTTGCTCAAAACTGTAGGTTTTGATAGCAGTATCAAACCTAATATTCCAAGATTTAGATGCTTGCTTGAGTCCATAAATGGACCTTTGCAACTTGTAAACTTTTTGCTTTTAATATTGAGATATGAATCCTTCTAGTTGTATCATGTAGATGCTCTTATCAAGATTGCCATTCAAGAATGCAGTATTGACGTCTAATTGCCAAATTTCATAATCGAAATAGGTAGCTATGGATAAGAGTATTCTAATAGACTTAAATATAGCTATTGGTGAGAAGGTTTCTTCATAATCGACCTCCTCCTTTTGGGTATAACCAATTGCCACTAGCCTTGCTTTGAAGGTCTCTACCTTCCCGTCTATTCCTCCCTTTCTTTTGTAGATCCTCTTACACCTCATGAGTTTTATCCCATCAGGTAAGTCTACAAGTTCCTAGATGGAGTTGGAGTACATGGACTCCATCTTGAGATTCATAGCTTTTAGCCATTCCTTTTCAGAATCTTTGATTACATATCTAAATGACAATGGGTCATCCACACTATCATTGAAAATGACATCTTGTGTCTCTCTAATACCTAAATAGCATTCAGGTTGTCGTACAATCCTCCCACTACATCTAGGTGATAGTATATCGTGACTAGGAATTGTCTGACTAACAAACGTAGATGGAAGAATAATCTTGTCAACAACTTTTGTTGACTGAGCACTGGTCGAACCAGGTTTTAGCTCTTTCAATATGATCTTTGATCGAAGTTTATGATCTCTCATATAATCGTCTTCAAGAAACATTGCGTTTGTCAATACAAACACTTTGTTTTCTTGAGGATAATAAAAGAATCAACCTTAGGTTTCCTTTGGGTATCCTACAAACAAGCATACCTGTGAACGAGGTTCTAGTTTTCCATTTTTGTTCCTCAGTACATGTGCTGGACATCCCCATATGCAAAAATGTTGTAAACTGACTTTAGAGAAGTCTTGGGAACAGACTTAGATGAAATTATGTTCACGATGTATGCTGCCGTTTACAGTGCATATCCCTATAAGGAATATGGTAATAGTGAGAAGCTAATCGTAGATCTCACCATTTCCATAAGGGTTCTATTGCTCCTCTCTTCAACACCATTCTACTGTGGTATTTTTGGAGATATGAGTTGGGATACTATCCCATGCTCAACCATGTAATCTTCAAACTCTTGGTCGAGATACTCACCTCCATGATTTGATCGTACAACTTTGAATGTTTTGCCTAATTGATTTTCAATTGTAGCTCGAAATGCTTTGAGCATTTCAAATGTTTTCGATAAACATAACCATATCTTGAGTAATTGTCAATAAATATGAGTAGCACTCAAAACCACCTCTAGCTCTAACACTTATGGGTCCACAGACGTCTAAGTGTATTAGTTCTAGTGGTTATGTGGCCCTGATCCCTTTTCTAGTAAAAGGTCTCTTGGTTATTTTATCTTTTAGGCAAGATTCACAGACAGGTAAAGTATCGATTTTTAACTCACCTAAACGTCCACTTTTTAATAGTCTGTCTATCCTATCAAGTTTAATGTGGCCAAATCTTAGATACCACAGACATCAATTATGAGATTTCTGTAGTTTTGTTTTAGCTTTTTCAACCTTAAACATTTTAGTATTAAGCAGTATTGTATGAGTTAACAGTCTTAAAACATAGAAGTTATTTTTATTTATTCCAAAACAAACATTCATTTCATTTCTTGAAATGATAATTGAGTTATCACTAAAAGAAACCTTATAAAGCTTTTCGGGAGATTATCACTTTGGTCTTTAGCTTTTGGGGAATTATTAGTTTCCTAAAGCAGTTTTATTTATTGGTATCCTTGGACCCTAACTTTTTATAAATGTATCATTTTGGTCATTCTGTAAGTCAAACTTAATGGTTCCAGGGGTATTTTTATTTTTAATCCTATCAATGGGTCAACAATAAATTTTTTAGTGACATATCTACCTCTAGTTAAAAGTTAAAAATATTTCTTCAAAAACAATTTTAAAAATAAATTAATTTAAAAAATTTTAAAAATTTTACTTGGATCTCCACCGTTCATTAAGATTGTTGGACAGTGTAGATTATATTGAAATTTTTATAAAAAAAATTAAAAATTAAAAATTAATTTTTTTAATTATTTTTTGTTGGTGGGATGGACGGTGGAGATCCAATCTGGATCTTCACTAAAAACAGTTTCAATTTATTATTATTATTTTTTTGTTCTTGGTGGGATTCAGATTGGATCCAAGAACAGTTTCAAAATTTTTTTGAACAAAAAAAAAAAATTAAAAATTAATTTCACTTTCTTTTTTTTAAAATTTTTTTAATATAATCTCTACCCTCCATCAATCTTAATGTACAGTGGGAATTAATTTTAAAAATATTTAATTTTTACTTTTCATTTTTAAAAAAAATTCTAATATAATCTCCACCATCCATCAATTTTGATGGACGGTGAAAATCCATTTAAAAAATTTTAAATTTTATTTTTTAAATATTAATCGAAAATGACCTTTCTAAATATTAATAATTTTTTTAAAAATTTGAGATTAAAATTGTAATTTAATTCAAATTAGTCTTTTTACCAATTCTATGAGGTTTGACCGTTAGAAAATTAGTCAAAGAGACCAAAATGATATATTTTCAAAACGTTAGGGTCCAAGGATACCAATAAACGAAACTGATTTTAAAAACTGATAATTCTCTAAAAGTTAGAGACTAAATTGATAATCCCCCAAACTTTTCAAGTAATCTGGATACAAAAATCAAATTCCTTGTAAATTTAGGAATGAAATAGACATTGTTCAATAAAAAAAAAGATTATTTATTTGTAGACTAACTAATCGCACTGTTCTAGCTGAAACAACATCCCTTATTCCAAGCGCATAGTGAATGATCCCTCCTCTAACTCTGTCTAAAAATCAGTCTGATGTAAAGAAGAAAAAACATGGTTAGTGGCCTCTGAATCTACTATCTAAGGTGAAGAATAATCTTTCACTAAACAAGATTTAATAACAAGTAAATTTACTTTACTTTTCACTTTCTTCTTATTGGAGAGCACTTTGAGGTACTGTGTACAATTCCTGTTCCAATGACTAACTTTGTCGTAGTGGAAACATTTTCCCTTTGCTTTGTCAGTCGTGGTGTTATTTACCTTAAGCTTAGCTTTTACTTTGCCAGTAGACCTCTTTTGTGGTGCTATTTACCTTAGGCTTAGCCTTTACTTTGCCAGTAGACCTCTTTCTCTTCTTGAAACCAAAAGAGGATGAATCAGCAACATTTGCTTCGCCGGTCTTACCCTTATTGTCCTTTTTCATTGATTGATAAGTAGAGAGTTCATTAAGCAATTGAGTGATAGTGAATTTTAACTTGTTCATCTCATAATTGCTTCTAAATTGATCAAAGCTCTTCGGAAGAGTTATCAGTTGATGAGCAATTTGGTGGCCTCGTCAATAGTCCCACCATTGACTTCAGAAGTATTGAAATATGACATCATCTTAAAGACATGTTCCCTAATAGATGCACCCTCATTCATAAAGTTAAGCACTACGGAAGGAACAACTTTGTACCACTTTTGCTCTGAGGGTTGTCCAAACATGGCCTTATCTCAAATGTAGTAGTCATTGACTCGTGCTTCGTAGTAAGCACCTCGGTCATGCCGGTCAGCAAAAAAGTATGTGCCTTTTCATCAGCCGAGACCATATATCATAGGCTTCTTTAACGGCTCTTGGCGCGTTAGCAGCAAGCTGCGGAGGACATTCCTCCTTAAGCATTAATTTCACGTCTTTACTGACCATGATCGCATTCATATTATGTTTATATTTTGTGTAGTTATCACCAGTTAATTTCTCATTAGCGAGATTGAAATTAAAGCCGAAGACAATACGAAATAAACATAAAAAGAATTAATGGACATTCACTTCATACATTTATACTTTGTACTTGAATTCGGCATAAAATTAAACATGATGCATGCTTAATGAACTAGAAATTTCCCTAAAAATAGTTACTATACTACTATAATCTACATATCACAAGTAAGTGTCTAGGTAGGTTAGGTCAAATTCTTGCATGTGATCGAGATATTCTCAATCGAATGATACACCAGAATAACTCTTTATTTTTATACCATTCAATCCTCGTTATGTTCTACTCAAGATTTTAATTAATTTATTTAATTTAAATTCATGTGAGTGTGACCCATCATTTCAGATTTCATGAACTTAACTTGAGAGTTGCCTAGGTAGGCTATGTCAATCCCAAAATACATTCAGAAAACGCTATCCGTTAGGAAATCAATCTTAGTATTGACTGTCGTAAACACCTTCCTTAGGGAGGAACTTTGAAGAGATATGGCCGAGGAATTGACCGATCTCTTTAGATGGAAACCGAGGAACCATTTCCAATTCAAACCTCTATTACGTAAACTATTCAAGCTACGAGTGGAATGTTATATGAACTAAAAGGATTTCATTTGCTTAGAAATTCAAATAGTAAAAAAAAAAAAAAAAAGGTTGTTTAGTTTAATAGTTGACATGATTCTTTATAGCTCCAAATCCAATCCAAATTTGTTTAGTCTGTTGTGTAATAGGTTTAGATGGTGAACCTCAAACGCATATATATAAATATATAACATGGAAAAAAAGGTAGTAGAATCGGTTATTCCCACACACCAGAGTAACAAAAACCTTCCCCGCTATCGACGCTTCTTATTTGCTTCTGCTTTGAAACTTTCCACTTTGATGGGCATTCTCACTTTTCCCATCCACCATCTCTAACCCAAGAAACTTGAAAGAAATTATTATTCTCTCTTTATTAATTCAATTAAAAGAATGAAGAAAGAAAGAAAAGGAGATGCAAGAATATATATAATCTCAGGCTTCTTCTTTATATGCATTATTTGTGGTGGAGTTCTCTTAGGCCTTTACATTTTCCTCCCTGATACTTACTCTCAATCATGGTATCCCATTCTAGGAATGATTCTTGTTGCAATTCCTTGGATCTTTTGGTTTTTTGCTTTTTTTTATAGATGCTGTTTATCTAGTAATAATATAACTGCAAGAACAACACCTTCTTCTGACACCCCAGCAACGGTGGCCACCACCGCAGCAGCATCCTGTAAGGAGGATTCTCCGGTTCAATCTCCGGTTAGTCCTGGACGCCACGTGCATTTTGGGCCTGTGGTTGTTATGGGAAGCGAAGGGAATAAAACCATGAATAGAGAGGACCAAAATTGGGGAGATGATCAAGTGACCCCACAAGGCCATTTGAGCACCAAACCTGAAACTGATCAAGGAGATTCTCCACATGAAAACGCATCGAAAAAGGCTTCTACTGGCTCAAGAAAAAGCGAAATTCCATTAGCCTTTTCATCTGATTAAACAGCTAGCAAAAATTGAGAATTATTATAGAGTTCCTTATGGTGCAGATTCATGACGTTCATTCATATTATCATGCATACATGTTGATGATCACTAGACAAATCCATATGCCTGCAGCCTGCAGGTTTTTTTTTTTTTTTTTCTTTTTCTTTTTCTTTTTCTGCTATATATGTATATTATATATGCTTTAGAAGAACAGATGTGGTTTTTGACAGCAGAAAGTGGAAAAGATATTCAATGCATGTGAAGTTGTGTTCAGTCAGAAATAGATTTTTCTTGGAAATATGATGATGAAAATACTGGTATGTGGATGAACAATTTCTAACATGTAATGGGGACTTATTTATAGTTTGTTTGTTTTTTAAACTTTGGAAGATTAGTAAGAAATTTATGAGCTAGCTCTTCATATTATGATTTATATTCTTGATCATCATTACCAGCTGACATTGAACTATACTCAAACAGTCTAAGTTTGATAGAAACACAAAATTTCTGGGAATTTGAGTAATCAGAGTTGTTGTATTAAAGAATCATGTTAAGAAAAGCCTAGTTTAGATAAGAAATTCCTCAGCTTGAACATCAAGCATATAAAGCTCAATTATTAAAACCATAATAAGCATAAATTTTAATCTACTAGTGATTTTCCAGATCTTGGGTGCACCTTCTTCTTCTTGACTTGGCAATTACAATCATGGATTGTAGTAACGCACCCAAACTTTCTCTTCATTTCTCTCCACAGGCTAATCTTCCCTCTTTTCACTTTATAATTCAAGCTACAACTATGCTCAATCTCTTTCTTCATTATAAAGCACTCTCTTTCCAGTTCAATCACCTTGTTGTTCATTATCTTTATTTCATTCATCACTTCTTCCTCATCACAACTCACCTTTGCTTCATTTTCAGCCTCTTGATGATCATCTTCTTCCTTTATCAGTTTGTCATCGGGAATTTGCATCTCCTTGGTGATTGTGTCACGTAACTGCAACTGTGCCACAAACAAGACTTGCACAACCACCCTCAAAGGCAGTCTTTCGTTTTTGGATGCGTGTTCGCAAGCTTCTGGGGACATTTTATGGCAATCCAACACCCTGCATACCTCTTCTTTCTCCAGTTCAGTCAAGTATCCATGTTTGTCCAGGTATATATCAATAGCCCTGTATAATCCATCAGAATTTCGTTGGGTCCCTGATGATGCTGAAATTGACATCTCTGCAATGGAGAGAAATGTATCCATCTTCAAATCTATATCAGATGCAACCTCTTCCAAGAATTCTTCCACAAGATCTGCCACTGTGATCAATCCTGAAATATGAGAAGAAGAGTATCTGCTGTAGTAATACTTCAGAATCCTCCTGAGACACTCGATATCATATTGCTCTTCCTTAGCATAGCCTTGAGAAGGTATTAAGAGGTCTTTAACTGTTGCTTCCTCTAGTTGTTTTCCAATCCTGATCTCAAACCCAGTTCTGCAATCAGAGCTAGCCTCAAAAGCAATTGCATATCGAAGCATTTCAAACAAAAAGGTGCATTGGAGGAGTCCCCTATCATTAGGTAAGAGCTTTTCTACGGCTTCAATGACATCCCTTAGAGATTTCCTCTTGTGAACTGACATATTTTCATTCCCATGAGCGCTTGGAAAAATCCATCTCTTTGCATATTGACAAATAGATGCTGCCAAATATTCCAAGGGCACTCCACGCTGTTTCATAGAGTGAATAATTGGCTCATAAAGCTTGAGAGATAATGTTGCCAAATCCTCTGATTGCCAATCAAGAACAAAGAGTCTTCTCCTTGCAATCGGCCTGTATCCATCATCTACATTTTTGTCACTGTCATCATCACATGTTGGATTCCTGACTGGTGCTCCAAGAAGGTGCGGATCAATTAGAGCCTTTGCAATAACAGACTCGAAACAGGCATCAATTATGCCAAGATGAACTGCCTGTTGAAGGAAATTTTCTGCTACTCGCAAAGCCTTTATGGTTTCATTCCAATTAGGAAGAACTTTCTGATCAAAGAAGGTTAAAGCTTTCCTTAACATATTATTGCTGCTGTGACTTTCAGTCATTCCCAAGTAGTGAGCAACACAAGTGAGGGGTATAACATTTTCAGTGGACATTTGCAGTTCATATCCATAACAGAATCTTGCAACAAGCTCAAAAGTTTCTGCATCAGATGGAATGTCTTGGAGAAAATAAGAGAGATTTTCATGAAGATTCTCTTTGAGCAAGGCAGTTACTTTGGCTGATTTTGTAGCCAGAAGTCCCTAAACAAAATGACCAATTACATCTAAAAATTTAATTTGGCATTGAAGTTGGAGGACAAAGAAGAACAAAACAGAACAATACTCACAATGTCCAAATTGAAAGGGACACCCTGGACACAAAGCTGCAGATCAGATGAGGATGAAGACTTTGCAAGCCTGTAATGAAAAGGAGGAGGCAAGGGGGATAAATTTAGAAAGAAATCCAAATATACAGAAGCTCATAATTAACAAGTAAAATGACGAAGGAAGTCATTACCAAGTTGATACATCTCTGCTTCCTTTGTTGGCCATATTTAGCTACTTTCACAAGACAAGTCGTTGTTTCCAGCTCTTTCTCTAAAACCCGTAAATGACTGCAAACTTCAGAGTGCTAACTCTGACTGGTGCTTCAAGTACATATCTTGAGAGTATCTGTCTTTCAACCTTGCCAAATGACTACATTTCATCAGATCAGGTCTATCTACAGGATTCAAGAATATGATTATCATAGTCTAAACAAGTACTAAATGCAACATAATTGAAACTGTTGCTTGACATTGGATTGGCTGCAAGATATAAGTTCCATGTGCCTAAAATCATCCCTCCAATTAGATTCTTAATTACTGATCCTCTCTCTATGTTTATCAGTGAACCAGAAAAAACTGATTCATGTGTATTGGCAGCAATACTACGTACTACTAACAGTTCCATTAACAACTTGAGCTTTACATTGTTCTAAGTTTTCTCCCTTTCTCAACACACTTTGCTATCTATTCAATAAAAAAAATTTCATTGCTTAAAAGCCATAAATTATCAATAGTTGCTGTTTAATTAGGAGTAACACCATACAAGAAAATGAAACCGAAGCATTACATAGTAAATGAACCAGAAAAAGAAAGAAAAGATTTTTATGGACCACCCATGTGACCACAAAATTGATGATATCTAACACAAGAACAGACCCAAAAACTGTTATTTTTAATAATTCTGATGAGAAAACAAAGAAAATAGAAGCACTAAAATCATGAATTTGATTAGAATATGAAGAAGAAGAAGACTTACAAGGGAGGTGACAGAGAGAGAAATCAAGTAGGAGCTTGTGCAAGTGATATTTGTTTAAGAGAGACTACTAAAGCGAGAGTCAAATCAAAACCAACGTTCAAAACTCTGATTTTTTTCCTATACTTATGCGGTTCAGTTATTTTATTATTTTCTTTTAAATTAAATTAATAATAATAAATTGGTTAAAAAATGTTATATTTATTATATTTCCATCGCCACCCAAATTATTTCTGCTTGGTGTTTCTTATTTTAATAAGTTAAACTAATTTTCTTATTTGTCTAAAACACATGAACGATGCGTATCATGTATGACAATCCACCAGCAACATTTCACAATCCACTCGAATTTATTTAAGTTGTCTCCGGGAAACCATACAGCTGCATTTTCTGGTGTAAAATGCTGCGAATTTCTGCATTAGAAAATCGCAGCAATCTGCTGCACTTGTACCAAACTTAGAAAGAACAAACAATCATCCCTTCATGCATATATATAACCCTCCAAATCAATTCATTCTTCATCCATTCGTTGGTTACATATCGAAATTATATTTGCGTGTTGTGATTTCGAATACGAGATTAGGGTTTATAATAATGGATTAGGAAAATAAATTTGATTTGTAATTATACAAGTTTGTCTTTTTAAGTAATTGTCTGTATAAATGGCTATTTTAGTAAAATATTTTCATTAAAATATGGGTGTTTGGGTGGGCAATAGAGCCACCCTTTATTTCTAGTGTGAAAAACAACGAACCTTGAAATCTTTTTCTCTAGATTTTAAACCTTTACTGCAAATATTCCCAATCAAAAAGGTTTTTTAACGTTTATTATCCGCAGGTTTATAAATAATCTCACTAAATAATATGAATCTAGCTTGTTAAAAAAATTATAGAAATGCATATTCACTTCTTCAATGTAAGTATCTAGAAAGTAATTTCAAACCAATCACCACAAGCCATTTGTCACATATTCTCCCCAATTTAATATGACAATTAAATGCATTGAGAAAATGTCAAAATTATTTTGGTGGGAAAAGTTAGAAATCCTAGTCAGCATATCAAGGAGAATATCTACAATTAGAAACTCTACTTGATATTCTATAACTATTTTTTTACCACATCATATCAAGATTAAAGTTAGATAATTGTATTGGATAAGGTTTTTTTAATTATTTCAATGTACATTTTATGTGTCACTCAATTTTCTCCAAGTACATAATAGCAATGGAGATGCTCTAATATATTTTCTCTACGGTAAAATATCATTTTTTTTTGTAGTACCCATGGATGCCCTCCCGCAATGGCGGGTCTAGATGCAAAATTGATACAGGTGGATTTGAAAAAAAAAAAAAAAAATCAACACCCTAACTCATAAACTCGCATAAACTAAAAAATATATGTAATACTATCTTTTTTAAAAAAAAAAAAAAAACTCTGAAAAAGATAATGAGCGACAATCTCTCTCTCTCTCTCATATATACCTTTAATGAATTTAAATATGGTAGAACTTGAAAATTTAAAGATAATTTAATTTTAGCTTCAATTTGTATTGGCATATATAATACTAGAGATATTTGATAATTAAGTATTTTAAATATTTTTTTTAATTCATGGGTGTGGATGTAAGTTAAACCTGTGGGTGTAAACCCAAATCCATAAACTAGTTCATGGGCAGGTGCGGATCTAAGTAAAATTTGTAGGTGCAAACCTGTCTGTGAACCTGTACAATTTTGCAAGTTTGCGGACAAGTGTGGATGTCAAAAAATAATGTGGATACAAGTGCGAATTTAATCAAATTCACCTGAATCCGACACACTGTCATTTCGAGTTGGTAGTATTCAATTGAAAATATTTGAATCTAATGGTTGGAAGTTTAGAAGCCTTTTTTTGTTATTTTAATTTGAAAAACTGAAACAAAAGTTGTTCGAAACTGTTTTTATAAAAACTAACCATGAAAAATACAGGAAACAAAAAACTCATCTTACACGCTATATAGACAAAATGTCGGAAACACCAAGTTAATGTTTTTAGCAATTTTTGTTTCCTCCTCTCATTTATGTGCAAATCATTTACCACTTTCTCCCAACTTTCTTTCCCAGTTCCCATGTTTATTAATTTTGTCTATCATTTTAATTATATAAATTTTGTGTAATTATATTATTAACACTAATGACAATTACTTAATTGTTTTGATAAATAAAAATTATATCATTTTAGGGGAAAAATCATTTTAGTCCCTAACTTATTTTAGATTATTACTTATTGACCAATATTTCCTATTTAGGCTCGTGTGGTCCCTAACTTTTAAAAATCCATTAATTTAGTTATTTTGACCAAATTTTTTACAATCAAACATGACAGAATATATACATTGACTATTTTTCCCTTAACTTTAATTTATTGGGTTAAAAATACGATTTGCCCTTTATTTTTTAAAATTTAATATATTAGCCTTAACTTATATATCTAATAAGAAGATCTTGAGCTAACCTTTGTAAGCATTGGGCCTCTATGACTATATGTTTCAAAAGGCTTGGGCCTTGGGTCAGTTTGATATATGTTTAAACATAATCTTCTTAGGCCTTTATCTGTGCTAGGCTTTTGTTTTTTTTAGAGGAAAACTGAAACACAAACTAACACTGGAGATCAGACAGAAGACCCTAATCCAGCCAAGGAGGGGCTTCCTTCAACCAAATAGAAACATCAAAAATTGAAAAACTATTTCTAGCCAACGAATGAGCCACATAATTAGCACTCCGAGGCACAAACGAAAAGGAAACACACGCTCTATCACAAAGAGACAAAATATCAATGATAATGAGGCCAACTTCAGATTTAGGAGGGCAACGCCGTTAAGTAATTGATCACATTGAGGGCATCAGATTCAACCTGGATGCGTGAGAAACCAGATTCGATGGCAAGGTGCAAACCTTTTAAAATTGCGGAGGCTTTCGCCATTTCGATCGAAACCGACTCAACGAGCTTACAAGAAAGACCAGCCATAAAATCACCATTACTATCGCAAACCACTGCTCCAAACCCAACCAAACAATTATCAACCCACAAGGAAGCATCCACGTTCAGTTTTAACCAACCTTTAGCAGGCCTTGACCACCTAGTAAGCTCAACAGCTTTTCGAGAGGCCATTGAGGGAGGAACAATAGAGTCCAAGTCATTCAAGAAGCTAATGGATCATGCAACTGAGTCTACAGCAGGAAGGAGATGCTATTCATGAACGAATCTGTTCCTCCTAAACCAATTTCACCACAAAATGACAACCCACAAGCGCAGATCACCATGCCCTAACACAGAACAATAGAAAATAAATAAATCCAGAAAAGAGGAAAAAGAAGGAAAAGCCGGGTCGGACACAAACGATGAGGGAAAATAGAGCTTTTGAACCTCACTCAAGGACTTGTAGAACCACAGAGAGTGCTGGATGGTTTCACATGTAAGACCACAGCAAGGACGGCAAACTGGAACCTGCATATGACGCCGTTGCAGCACTTGGAACGTGGGCAACTAACCTCTACAAGCCTTTCAAAGAAAAAGCTTGATCTTGCTAGGTAAATTGACACGCCAAATGGTCTTCCAAGGATCCTAGGAGCCTGTAATAGAGCAAGAAGCAGAAGAAAGTAAAAATTTATGGTTCAAAGCTGCCCAATAACCACTCTTCACGAAGTAGTGACCAGTCTTACTATAGTACCACAATAGAGAGTCATGGTGAGCCGTGGAGGAACAAGAAAGGTTGAGGATAATATGTGCCTCATCGGGGAGGAACGAACTCCATATTAAATTTGAGTCCCAACCCCCACTAGGACTCTTAAGGTCAGCCACCTTAAGCCAAGGATCAAGAACCATAGGAGAGCACACTTTGAAAGTGGACACACGAGGAAGCCACTGGTCTTAGAAAACAAAAGTAGACTTCCCATCACCAATACACTAACAAGAGCCCAAGTCAACAAGCTCACGCCCCTAGCAAAGACTACGCCAAACAAGGGAGAAGGGATTATCGATTAACCTCCAGCATTGTTTAGCCAACATCACCTGGTTGAAACAACTAAGATCCCAAAAGCCAAGACCCCCCCCGGGCCTTATTCTTATAAAGCTCCTCCCATTTATACCGATGGATCCTGCTAGACACGCCATTTCCTTACCAGGAACGTGCCGACAGTCTATGGATATCTCGAATGAGATGAAGAGGAAGTTTAAATAAATTCATCTTATAAGCCGGGATAGACTGGATGACGCCTTTAATGAGTACTTCTTTACCCCCAACCGACAACATTTTGCTTTTCCATCCCTGAAGCTTGCCCCACACCCGATCCAGGATAGACTGAAAGAGCATCTGCTTATTGCGACCAACAAAACTAGGAAGGTCTAGGTAACGTTCATTACACCCGACCATACTAATACCCAAAAGAGCAGACAAAGAGGTCCAAAGAGGAGGAGGAGAACTGCTGCTAAAACACACCGCTGATTTTGCCCAGAGACTGATTCATAGACCTATAAAATGTGAATAATAGCACTACACTCAGCAGGGTTAGCTTTAAAGAAAAGTAAGCTATCATCTGCAAAAAAAATAAATGGGAAATACTAGGCCCAGTACGCCCACACCGAAGACCGTGAATCGAACCTTCCAACTCCGCCTTACGGATCAAAGAGGATAATCCCTCAGCACAGATCAAAAAGAGATAAGGGGATAGCGGATCTCCCTGTCGCATACTCATCCCCGGTTTAATAAAGCCTACCGATTCCCCATTCAGAAGGAATTGGTAAGAAACGGATGAAATACAAGTAATGATCCTACGAATCCACACCTCTGAAAACCCTAGCGCATGCATTATCCTTTCAACAAAGACCCACTCCACACGATCATATGCTTTAAACATGTCAAGCTTCAGAGCTAAGTACCCCTCAACACCTTTCTTCCGACGCCGGAGAGTGTACAAACAGTCAAAACCCAGGATCACATTATCATAAATCAAGCGACCTGGGATAAAAGCACTCTGGAACTCTAAAATGATATCATGAAGCACCAATCGGAACCTGTTAACAAGAACCTTCAAGATGACCTTATAGAGCACATTACAGAGGCTTATAGGCCTAAAATCAAAAACTCGCTAGTATAAGGGCTATGAGAGTAGAATTGGCAGCTACTAGGCTCCCACCTGAGTTTAAGAAATTCAAACAAGTATTTATAACCTCGCCTCCAACAATATCCCAAAAGGATTGAAAAAAATGGACCGACATACCATCCTTCCTTGGAGTTTTGGATGGTGACATTTGAAAAACCGCTGTCTTTATATCATCTCTAGAGAAAGGAGCACCAAGAGACGCATTCATAGCAACAGAGACTTTTGGTTGAACACATCTGAGAACATAATCAAGCTCGCTGGAGCTAGGTCTAGAAGATGAAAATAAAGGAGAAAAGTAGTCATGGATTGCACCAGTTATCTCGCTCTTTGAAGAAATCCACACACCGCTAGAATTCAGAATGCCTTTAATATTGTTCCGAGTCTTTCTTTTAGAAGCAGAGAGGTGAAAAAACCGGCTGTTCTTATCACCCTCACGTAACCAATTATTGCAAGAACGCTGTCTCCAATAGGTTTCCTCCTTATATAAAAGAACATCCAACTCCTTCTCAATAGCTTTAATCGCGACCCAAGAGGTACTAGAAACCATAATATTTAAGGTCTGTAATAAACGTCGTTTTTCAGCAATACGACGCTGAAGGAGCTGAAAATTACTACTGTTCCAAACATGAAGAGATGTTGCCCACTTAAGGATGCTACCAGAGATGTCAGAAATGGAAGTGTGTTGCCCATGAGTACCCTAATTCTGTTGGATAATATCACCACAATCTGAGGAATCCAACCAACAATCTTCAAAGTGAAATCTGTGGCGCCGCCCCCTAGAACCCAACCCCTGCAGTAAAAGATTACTCCCACAATCTAGGAGAATAGGGCGGTGATCAGAGCCCCAAAACTCCAAGTGGGTTACCATCGAGTTAGGAAAGAGCAGACGCCATTCCAAAGTACTGACAAATCGATCCAAATGAGCCTGAATGAACTCGGACCCACTGCGACCATTACATCAAGTAAAATCTGCTCCAGAGAAGCCTAAGTCACCGAGGTCACACTCAACTAAAGTTTCCATGAAATACTCAATTAAATATCGTTGCTTTTCGACCCCTCCGAGATTCTCCTCCCCACGGAGGATTTCATTGAAACCTCCTCCCACAAGTCACGGTAAAGAGGACCTATCCTTAAGTCTGTGTAACAACTCCCAAGTGTGAGTCCTTTAGCTCACATCCAGATTCCCATAGAAACCCGTAAAACTCCATGACGGAACCAAACCACCATTCACAATAACATCAATATGCCAACGAGAATAAGAAATCAAAGAAACTAAAATAGAGTCATCCCAAAAAATACAAAGACCACTACTGTTACTCACCGAATCTACAACCAGCTTACCTGATAAACCAAGGCGAACTCGCAGAAGCTCCAAACGATGGTGCGACAAACGAGTCTCCGACAGGAAAATCAGGCCAGGAACATGGTCCCGAATATGGCGGGTCAACACTTGGACCGTCCGGGCATTCCCCAAGCCCCGGACGTTCCATGCAAGAAGCTTCATTGATAAGGGCAAGCTCTATGGGTGGAGCTCGCCAAGGAACTTGCTAAAGAAGGAGGAGAAATGGAAAAAGGAAGCAATCTGATTTTTTTTTAACTGCAACTATTCTTCCCTGCTGAAGGCAGCTGCTTAGCATTGAGCCCAATAGCAGAACTCCGGTCAATACCATCTTGGGCCATCCTTGCTAATCTTTTCCATTTTTGTTTCTTTTTTGGCCACTAGAGAAGTGGAAAACGGGCTCAAGACTTGCATCAGAATTCAACAATTCCCCAGCTATATCCACTGACTTTATAAATCCCTCTTGCCTAATAGGAAAAGCTTGATTAACTATAGAAACATCAGGCTCAATAGTTTCCTTATCAACCTGGGCCGAATTTACCTTCAAAATTGATTGTTCAAAAAAAGATTCATGATCTTGGCATCCCATTTGAGATAATAACCCAGGCCCCACACCATGGTCCATTAATTTTAAAACCCCACTTACCTCCTCATTTAAAGTTTGGTTGACCATTTGCATGGGACCTTCCTCACGTGTTGCTGTTTTTTTCCCAATAATATCATTGACTTTAGGAATAATATCTGTTATCAAATCCCTCCCTTGACTATTAATTCCGATATTTTCGCCTTCCATCACGCGATATTCATGCGCCAAATCAGCAGCCGTTTCATGCAATTTATTCTTTCCGTTTCTAGTTGTGTAGCGATCCTGAGACACGCTGGAAGGTCGCTGTTCTTGCTCCAGAACAGCTCTAACCGTGAATGTATCCTCTGGAGTCGCAGACTCTTGCGTTATAGGCTAGCGATCTCCTTAACGGGAGGGATTTTTGCTTTCGACAGTGTCCCCGTGGGTTTTGGATTACTCCCCGCATGCCGAGGCTTCATCGGGCTTGAAGCTCACATCCATACTCTAAACGGGAACTCGTTGGAGTCACAATTACCTTGGTCCGCCGTCTCCTTCAAACATTCCCTATATAAGTGACCCAAATAACCACATCCAAAACAATATTCCGGTAAGTGCTCATATTTTATCAAAATGGTTTTTTCCTCTACCATTCCTGTAAGGTTCATACGGATTACCCGTTGTAGAGGTTTCGATATATCAATCGTAACTCTGAGATAAAGAAATTTCCCAAAACAATCTCCAGAAGCGCCGACATCAATGTCTCTAACCTATCCAATTCTCCGCCCGATTAGAAAACCAATGTTTTTGGTCATACAGATCAAAGGTACATTGTGAATTTGTATCCAAAAATCAGTGTGCGAGAATCTCATATCCGAGAAATCCCCATACCCCGAAGGTATTTCTAGCACTAAGAGTGCATTATCAAAGTGCCAAGGTCCGCCCACAAACATCTGTTTCCGGTCGATGGCATTTTGGAAATGGAATGCGTAAATACTATCCCGGACATTTTCAACCTCCATCGCATGTGTAGTCCGCCAAATCTTAGTAATTAAAGTGCGGAAAGCCTCGCGATTCGTCAATTTTATTGTCAACAATTTCCCCACCAAGTAAAGCGAGATCTTTTTCACATCATCCTCATTCTCAACCCCCTCAATGTGCACCACCGCACCCTTCTTCGCCGAAAGGTTCATGTTTGCACACAGTTTTGTTATTCCATTTGTATCCATGTTCGATTTGTTATCAACACCGACTACATCCACAAAGAGACGACTACAAGGTCGACGACCCCTTTCTACCACCACACCAGGATTTCAGAGAAAAACTAGAGGGTGGACTGTAAGCTGTTTTTAATTGCTTTTATCTGTGCTAGGCTTAAGCTCTTGAACTTGAGACTGATTTTTGCCACTACAATGAATAAAAACTAAATAAAAAAGTTGATGAAAAATTAAAAAAATTAGAAAATTGTGAAAAAATAAACAGCTAGACCATCGATTTGGAGGAGGTATGTGTGATCTCCACGTAAATCTTCTCCCCCCCTTAAGAAGGAGACTCCACCAACGGTGGAGTGAGTTTTTTTTTTCCCTCTTTTATTTACTAATTATTTTAATTATAAATTAAATTATCAGACAAAAATTATTTTGGTTCCTAATTTTTTTTTAATTATTACTTTTTAATCGATATTTTATTTTTCACTCTTGTGGTCACTAACTTTTTAAAAATCAATCAATTTCGTCTTTCTATTAGTCAACAGTTAGTCAAATTTAATGGTGTTAAAGATATTTCAGTCTTTAGATACAAAAAAAAAATAAAAATAAATTATTAAATAAAAAAATTATTAAATAAAAATTAAATTCTAAAAAATAAAATAATAACAACCGAAAAAATTAAAAATAGAAAAAAAAAATTAAAAATTACTTTTAAAAATTTATTTTATTTTTAAAAATAATAAGTTATAATTTTTAAAAATAATAATGTCTCATCTCTATTGACATTTTAAAAAAATATTTTAAAATTTTTCTATTACTTTAATAATTTATTTTATTTTTAATTTTTAATTTAGGGGTAATTGCAATAACTCCCCATGTATATAGGTATAATTGCACAAAAATCTGAGAATAATTGATAATAACAGTAACTCCCTTTTGACCGGTTGACTAACCGTTGACCACAGTTAGTCAAAGGGGTAAAATTATCTTTTAGAAAATTTTAAAAAAAATCTAAAAGAAGAAGAAGAAGAAGAAGAAGAAGAAGAAGAAGAAGAAGAAGAAGAAGAAGAAGAAGAAGAAGAAGAGGAAGAAGAAGAGGAGGAAGAAGAAAGAAGAGGAAGAAGAAAAATAAAAAAAAATCTGGAAAAAAAAAAAGAAGAAGAAGAAGAGGAGGAAGAAGAAGAAAGAAGAGGAAGAAGAAAAATAAAAAAAAATCTGAAAAAACAAAAGAAGAAGAAGAAGAAGAAAGAAGTGGAAGAAGAAAAATAAAAAAAAATCTGGAAAAGAGGAGGAGGAGGAAAAAAAACAAAATCCCAAAAAAGAAAAAGAAGAAAAAGAATGAGAAGATGGATGAAAAGGAAAAAAATAATGAAGAAAAAAATTGAAAAAAGAAAAAAAATAGGAAGAAAAAGAAGATCCGGTGATAAAACAAAAATTGAAAAAATAAATAATTGTTGTAAATGATGGATGTCCACCATATTGATCATGGTGTAAATAGTGAATTCCACCATAATTATCAACCAATAACGTATTGAATTATTGGTTGAGTGGATTAAATTAGGTGAGGCAAGAATGACTATAAATATGAGTCAATTCTTGTTGAAATAAGAAGAACAAAAATTTTCTCTAAATTAAGAACTTCTTTTGTGGTGCTTTCATTTCTTGATTTTGGTATGTTAAATCATTTTCTCCTTCACTCTTACTTCATTACTTTATATCATAATAAAATCATTCTATTACCTTATATTATAACACGTTATCAGCACGACTAGCTTATTAGTATGCTCTGTGATTGCCACTCTGTTGGATCTTTCACATCAGAAAATAAGTTTGGTTTTACTTATATTTATTATATTGAAACATGAAGATTACAAAATAAATAAAAGACCTAGAAACTATAAATATCATAAACTTTAATCCAATAAGAAATTCTGGACATAATATTATTATTATTATTTTTAATTTTTTTTGTTTATATATATATATATCCATATTTATATTTATGCAATTTATTTATTACTATGCATCTCAAGTCGGCTATGCTGACCACGTTTATATTTATGTAATTTATTTATTGTTATGCATCTCAAGTCGGCTATGCCGACCACGTTTATATTTATGCAATTTATTTATTGTTATGCATCTCAAGTCGGCTATGCCGACCATATTTATTATTTATGCAATTTATTTATTACGCATCTTAAAGTTGCTATGCCAACAATATATACTATTTATATATATTTATTTATTGTTATGCATATCAAGTTGGTTATGTCGACATAATTATTATTATTTTTATTATTATGCAATTTATTTATTGTTGTGCATCTTATGTTGAATATGCTGACACTATATTTATGCATTTTCATTTATTATTATGAATTTTATTGCCTTTCAATTTTAATTAAATTGTGCATATATATATATATATATATATTTGAAATATATATGATGAAAATTTAAAATTTGTTGCATCAGACCAAAAATTCTGATTATATATATATATATATATATATATATATTTTTTAGTCCAGCAGTTCTGGATCATTTTTTATCCTATCTGAGATTTTTAGATCCAAAAGATCTAAATGTAATAAATTTTACGGATTAAGATTTGATGGACTTTACATTTTTGGGTACAAATATATGATGTTGAATTACATCTAAAACCTGAAGATCCAGTATATTATTATTAAAGAATCAGAAGTTCTGTGGCAAAAATTAAAGGCAAATATTACCAAGAGAAATAAATGATTATTTCTACTGCTCGGCCGTTCTGTAACATTCCCAGAAGTGAATGCTAAATACTTATAAAAATTTTAGACATGGCTATAGTCATGGTTGTGGGCATGGATATGGTGGTTATTAATTCTCAAATCACCATAATGTTAAAAAGATTCTCTAAAAGTGGAAGGTCTATAAAGTCAATAAAATAATGGCAAAAGTTTATAAACCCGTAAAATAATAAAGACGTTTATTTAAAATATAAGAAGGGGGTCGTACTTGTTGTACACTCAAATACTTGATAAAGATTTATTATATTTTTACTTACTAAGTATTTCTTCTATCTTCATACACTTTTGCTTTATATTGATATAATATATTTACTGAAAACTAATTATTATTATTGTTTTGTATGAATAAAAGCTGCTGAAAAATATCAAACCTTAAGAACCTGCAGTTCTTTGCCCTAGATATTTCTGGAAACAATTACCTTTCCTGGATTCTGGATGCTGAAATGCATTTACAAGCCATGAATTTGCATGACACGGTTAAGGAAGAAAATGAGACATCCCTGCAGGATAAGGCTAAGGCTATAATCTTTCTTAGACATCATCTATATGAGAATCTAAAAGTCCAATATCTCATAGTGAAAGATCCATTAATATTGTGGAAAAATTTAAAAGATCGATATGATCATCAAAGGGATGTCTATGCCAACTAAAATATGTCAATCATCGATTTGTTTTGTGTATGCGTATTTGTTCTGTTTTTATCCTTTCTTTTTCTCTGCAATCAAGTATGATGTATCTTTTATGCCTCTGTTTTCGTTAATAACTAATATATATTTTTGTTTAATGAAATAAAGGATATGGATAGGCCATCTGTTTCCAGTGGAGAAGATAAAAGTATATGTTTGATTGATAGTGCAACGACACATACTATTCTTCGTAATAAGAATTATTTCTCAAATTTGATATCACTTAAAGCTGAGGTGAATACTATATCAGGTCCTGTAGACCTAATTGAGGGATCTGGAAGAGCCACAATTCTATTGGAAAATGGAACAAAAATATGTATCCATGATGCTTTATATTCAAGCAGTTCCCAAAGAAATTTACTTAGTTTTAAAGATATTCGTTGTAATGGATATCATATTGAAACAATAAGTGAAAATAATATAGAATATCTCTATATTACTTCTGTTGTTTCAGGACAAAAATTGATTTTGGAAAAGATTCGTACTTTCTCATTTGGATTATATTATACGATAATCAAATCAATTGAGGCTTATGCAGTTATGAACCAGAAGTTCTCCAATCCAAAAATATTCATGCTTTGGCATGACCGCTTAGGTCACCCGGGATCTACGATGATGCTTAGAATCATTGAAAATTCTCATGGACATCCATTAAAGAACCAGAAGATTCAATTGTTACATGAGAGTATATGTACTGCATGTTCACAAGGAAAATTAGTAACTAGACCATCTTATCCTAAAGTTGGTTTTGAATCTCCATCATTCCTACAAAGAATTCAGGGGGATATATATGGACCTATTCACCCACCTAGTGGACCATTTCGCTATTTTATGGTTCTAATTGATGCATCTGCAAGATGGTCACATGTTTGTTTATTGTCTACTCGTAATGTTGCTTTTGCCAGATTACTTGCACAGGTTATTAGGCTTCGAGCACATTTTCCAGATTATCCAATAAAATCAATACGCCTTGATAATGCTGGTGAGTTTACATCCAAAACTTTTTATGAGTATTGCAAAGCAATGGGGATTGATGTTGAACATCCAGTCCCACATGTGCACACCCAGAATGGATTAGCAGAATCATTTATCAAACGCCTACAGGTAATTGCGAGAACTTTATTATTAAGAACACAATTACCAAGTTCTGTATGGGGACATGCTATTTTACATGCTGCTGCATTAATCCGTCTTCGACCTACTGCTTACCACCAGTATTCACCATTACAACTTGTGTTTGGCCATCAACCTAATATATCTTATTTACGTATTTTTGGTTGTGCTGTATATGTCCCAATTGCCCAACTCAAAGAACTAAAATGGGATCCCAAAAACGTTTAGGGATATATATTGGTTTTGATTCACCGTCAATTATTAGATATCTGGAACCTTTGACAAGTGATCTTTTTACTGCACGATTTGCGGATTGTCATTTTGATGAGACAAATTTTCCATCTTTCGGGGAAAGAAAAACTTTTCCTGAAGAGAAGCAGGAATTTTCTTGGAAGGTTCCAATTTTGATCCATTTAGATCCATACACATCTCAGTGTGAGAATGAAGTGCGAAAGATAGTGCATCTTCAAACAATTGCTAATCAGTTACCAGATGCATTTACAGATGCTAATAGGGTAACAAAGTCATATATATCAACTGCTAATGTACCAGCCCGGGTGATTGTTCCTGAAGAACGATATAAACAATTAGCAGCAACTGAATCATCTGTTGCACGACAGAAGCGTGGTAGACCACTTGGATCAAAAGATACAGTTCCTCGGAAGAGGAAAGTAAATTATCAGGATTTTGATAAAACTCGAGTTACAAATAAATCCACTTTCTCTGAATCAACTCCAGTAGAGTTAGATGTCCCTGAAGCGACAGGAGCCCCTGTAGTGGCAGAAGCCCCTGAAGTGGCAGAAATCCCAGAAGAGAGACAAGAAAATGGAAATGAAGAAATATCCATAAATTATGCAAGAGAAATATGGAATCGTGAAGAAACAATCATCGATGATATATTTTCTTACACAGTAGCTACTGAAATTATTAATGATGATTATGAACCTCATGGTATTGATGATTGTAGACAAAGGCATAATTGGCCTAAATGGAAAGAAGCAATTCAAGCAGAATTAAATTCTTTAGCCAAACGTGAAGTATTTGGACCTGTAGTCCAGACACCTGAAGATATCAAACCCGTCGGATATAAATGGGTTTTTGTATGAAAACGAAATGAGAAAAATGAAGTCATGAGATATAAGGCACGACTTGTAGCACAAGGTTTCTCGCAGAGACCTGGTATTGATTTTGATGAAACGTATTCACCAGTGATGGATACAATCACATTTCAATTTTTATTAAGTATGGCTGTTTCAGAAAAGCTTGAAATGCGTCTAATGGATGTAGTGACTGCTTATTTATATGGGTCACTCGATTCAAATATCTATATGAAAATTCCTAAAGGATTTAAAATGCCAGAAGCATATAAATCGAGATCTCGTAATTTATATTCGATAAAGTTGCAAAGATTCTTGTATGGATTAAAACAATCTGGACGGATGTGGTATAACCGTCTTAATCAATATCTGATCAAGGAAGGGTATATTAATGATCTAGTATGTCCATGTGTTTTTATAAAGAAATCTGAATCTGGATTTGCTATTGTAGCAGTATATGTTGATGATATGAATTTAATTGGAACTCCTGAAGAACTCCTGAAAACTGCTGAATATTTAAAAAGGGAATTTGAAATGAAAGACTTGGGCAAAACAAAGTATTGTCTCGGCCTGGAGATCGAGCATACACCAAATGGAATACTTGTTCATCAATCGGCATATGTTGAAAAGATTTTGAAAAGATTTAATATGGACAATGCTCATCCATTAGGTACTCCTATGGTTGTTAGATCTCTTAATCCTAAAAAGGATCCATTCCGGCCTAAAGAAGATGATGAAAAGATACTTGGTCCCGAAGTACCATATCTAAATGCAATTGGTGCTCTATTATATCTTGCACAATGTACTAGACCTGATATTGCATTTGCAGTAAATTTATTAGCAAGATTCAGTTCAACACCAACTCGAAGACATTGGAATGGAATCAAACATATTTTTCGTTACCTTCGTGGTACAATAGACTTGGGATTATTTTATGTGTCTAACAATTTTTCAGGTTTAATTGGTTATGCTGATGCTGGATATTTATCTGATCCCCATAAAGCTCGTTCACAAACGGGATATGTTTTTACCTATAATGGCACAGCAATCTCCTGGCGATCCATAAAGCAGAGTCTTGTTGCTACATCATCTAATCATTCGGAGATCCTTGCACTTCATGAAACAAGTCGAGAATGTGTTTGGCTAAATTCTATTATTCATCATATTCGAAGTACATGCGGATTTTCATCATCCAAAGAAATGCAGACACTAATATTTGAAGATAATACAGCTTGTATTGCTCAGATAAGAGGAGGATATATCAAAGGGGATAGAACTAAGCATATTTCTCTAAAATTCTTCTATACTCATGAACTTCAACAAAGTCGACAGATTGATGTAAAACAGATACGGTCTACAGATAATCTTACAGATCTGTTTACTAAATCATTACCGACGTCAACATTTGAGAAATTAGTATATGGCATTGGCATGCGTCGATTTTGTAAACTACAGAATTAATTTTTATCAGGGGGAGCATACAATCAGGGGGAGTAGATTTTTGAAGATAACAATACATGTGTACTGCACTCTTTTTCCCTTCGACCGGATTTTATCCCACTGGGTTTTACCGGCAAGGTTTTTAATGAGGCAGTTTGAACACATCAAATACAATTTATAATCCAGAAGATCATTGTATTGTTTACTAACATATTTACTTTAAAATGGTGTACATCCAAGGGGGAGTGTTGTAAATGATGGATGTTCACCATATTGATCATGGTGTAAATAGTGAATTCCACCATGATTATCAACCAATAACTTATTGAATTATTGGTTGAGTAGATTGAATTAGGTGAGGTAAGAATGACTATAAATATGAGTCAATTCTTGTTGAAATAAGAACAAAAATTTTATCTAAATTAAGAACTTCTTTTGTGGTGCTTTCATTTCTTGATTTTGGTATGTTAAATCCTTTTCTCCTTCACTCTTACTTCATTACTTTATATCATAATAAAATCATTCTATTACCTTATATTATAACAATAATTTTTTTTTTGGCAATTTTTAAATTTTCTTTTTTTTTAATTTTTTTAAAAGACGATTTTACCGTTAGTGACTAACTGTGGTCAACGGTTAGTTAACCGGTCAAAGTGGAGTTATTGTTATTATCAATTATTCTCAGATTTTTGTGCAATTATGACTATATACACGGGTCGTTATTGCAATTACCCATTTAATTTATTATAATTTATTTATATACATAATTTATTTTTTATATTTTAATATTAATTTAAAGTGTTATTTTAAATTATTAAATTTTTATAAATTAATTATTATTGTATTGATTGTGTTATTTTTTTACAGGTTTTTAATTTTGATATTAATTAATTAATTTATTTATTTTTAATATTCAAATACTTTTCTTATAAATTTTATGTGTTTATAATTTTAATTTTTTTTATTGACACATATTATATATTAAATATATAAGTTAAGGTTAATTTGTAAAGGTAAAATTGTATTTCTAACTTAATCATTTAAAGTTAAGATCAAAATGGTTAATACACATATTCTGTTCTAAAATTTAAGGAAGATTAAATTGACGAATTTTTTAAAAATATTAGGGACCACGCAAGCTAAAAAAAAAATTAATCAAAAAGTAAAAATTCAAAAAAAGGTAGGGATCCAAATAAATTTTACCCTCCGACTGAAGGGCCATTTGACATTTCCGTACGCAAGGTTACTTTGAGAGAGTAATTTCACCTTAAATCAAGAAAATTAGTGCAATTTTCTATAATTATTAATATTTTTATTTTATAGCATCCTACAGCTATTCATAGGAGAGTTTATTGAAAAGCAGAGAAGAAAGTAGCCATCCTGTAGTGTATAGTAATTAGTAAGATCTCCCAAGACACAGCAGCCACAGATAAAAATCTATAGCTCCACACTTTCTCTAGTAAACTCCCAAGACACCATAACCAAGATTTTCCCTTCTACCATTAGTGCTAGTGCCCCTTACAATGACTAAACATCTGTTCTTCTTCCATGGCTACTTGAAGTTTTGTACACCAGGGCCCTCTTCTTCCATTAGGACACACTCACTTGTTCTGTGCAATCTATACCTGCTCTATATTGGTGCCTGGGTTAATATTCTGATCCACTGATCAATGGCAGATTCAATAGAGCTAGATTCTCCACAATCCGGAAACTTACCAATAGTGGAGGTACCTGCAGTTTTTGACCCACCATCTCAAACATTACAATCCACAACTCCAGCAACCCCAAAACAATGAGCAGATGAGTAAAGATTATGGTTTTCCTCGTGTAGGGTTTCTCTCATTAAATACCTAGAATGTACTCGCATTTCATTATTTCTCTTTTCTTCATAACTGTATATACATTAACAAAAGCTAAACATTAAAAATTCATCCATTCTGCTATAGAAACAGTAAACACTCTAGCATAATCTAAACAGAGTGAGCATCCAACAAATACAAGATCTGAATGGCCTACTTCCCAGTTTTTTTCAGATCAATTTTGTACCGTTTTCTGTATTCAACTCTAACAACTTGAGCATTTGATTCTCAAAATCTGTAAAAAATACAGTGAGTATTTTATGTAGTTAAGCTGTTTGACAAAAGGTTTAGAAGAATATATTGAATACTGATACTGATTTCTTCCATTGATGAACTCAAAGTTCTCTAAAAACAGAGTACATAGTTTTCTGATTACAACAACTGACTATACATGCTAATGATATGTAAATATATATACATCTTAATTCTAGAGATTAACCACCCTAACAACCTTCCCTAGAATTAAGGATGGCCAATCAATAATAACTAACTTTGGCCACATCAGCAATCAGCTCTTAACCACCAACAAACCTATCATCAGCAAGATGATCATCTTTGAGAAAAGTGTGATCTGCTGACACACTTTTCTTAGCTGGAACTGCAGCTACTCTATCCTTCCTCTGAACAGTGCACGAGTGGGAAGCTGGAGTACTCTGAACTGCACAGCTAAGAGAACCTTTAGCAGTGCAAAGAGAGGCAACCAATGTGCTTGGTTGAGTTGCACAACTTTGCTTGATAACAGTACACTTATCAATCTGTCCTGGGTCATCACTCATCAGTTGTTAACAGAGTCGAACAATCAAGATCACCTTGCATTTGCCTTTTTCATGTATGGAACTACCTTGACATTGAAATAAACAACAATGGTAACATACATACATTTTGATGTGAAACCATTTTATCAGAAGACATAATTAAAATGATAGAACAGTTTCTTCACTATGTTATGAACTTGATTACTGTTCTGTTAGTACCTTTGAACCTTGATAAGAGAATAAGCGAACTGCATTTCTGTAACTTACTTCTGCAAGTTCTTCTTTAGTCATGTCTAGCAAAGATGCAACATAAACGAGTACCTGAAAGTAGAGTCAATAAAATTTCTTAAATGTTATAACACAAGGGATATAATCCCTTCAACACATGTTTGAAAAGAATATGCAGTATCAAATAAATATGGGAAGTATACTGAGAAATTCACCCAGATAAAGTCGAAAAGGTGAGTGCAGTTACAACAATATAATGCAAACAGAAGAAAGGCATACTAAAAGTCTGAAACAGATAACAAGATTAGACTTATAAAAACACTAGTTATAATTAGATGTATAAAACAAGGCAGCCTGGACTGTGCACAGCAAAGGCATAAAACTTATGCCGGCCGTGCCCGTCATCCAACCCAACACAGAAGGCCAGGCCAAATTAAAAGTACCCTGTCATTTGGCCATATTGCAATGAAATTGTGAGTTTAGCCTTAATTATAAATTAGTACCCTACCTTTAGTTGACTCGGTCAAAAATAAAAGTTTGACCAAATTTTTTACCTCAAATGACAAAAATACCCCCGGTTAAAAACATATATATTAATTATTAAAATTAAAAAATAAAAAAATTTAAATTTTTTAAAATAGACTAATCCATTTAAATTATTTTTTAAATTATTTAATTATTTAATTTTAATAATTAATATTATTTTTTTTATTTTTTAACCAGGGGTATTTTTGTTATTTGAGGTATAAATTTTGATCAAACATTTATTTTTAACCGACTCAACTAAATGAAGGGTATTAATGTATAATTAAGGCTAAACTCACGATTTCATTGCAATATGGCCAAATGATAGAGTACTCCATTGCAATTCATCCTAAAATAAAAAGATGCAACACATAATGTCACATGCCGTGCCAGTGAGCTGCATTGGACCCTAGCATCAATGCTTCATGTCAGGCCAATTAGACCCAAGACACAAAACTGGTGCAACCTTTAGATAGGCTGTTTGACATCACTAGTTATAGTGAAGCCCAATAACTTTTCTGCAGCAGATAAATACTTACAGTCAAAAAGTGCATTAAGCAAAACTGTTTCTGCAGCAGATAAATACTTACAGTCAAAAAGTGCATTAAGCAAAACTGTTGAAAACAATCCCATAAACCTTGGATCTACATATAAGTTTCAAGACCTTCTTCACTATTCATTATACAATGTTATTGACATTCCACCCTCCTCGAAATGAGAAACTAAGAATTTCTCAGAGTCAACGCCATAATTATAGTACGAAATCCCAGAAACACCAATATTTCACATACTTGAAAATTTAAACTAAGAAGACATCCTAACTCCAATTTCCCAGTCAAAAGTCACACCACCAGCAACATACCAAACCATAGGACACATAAATGCCAAAATTAATCGATCTCTCACCATTACAAATATAAAATATTGATATCTAATTCATGCTCTAACAAGTCTGCAAATCTCTTATAATTTTTTAACTAGAAACGACCCCACTATACATCTATGATTGTACTGAGTGGCTGACTGCTATGCCTTCAGCTTCTTCTTTTACTAAATCCACTGGAGTCTACCAGACCCAACTTTGGCAGGTTCAACTCTAGGAGTAGTTATCAATTATTATCCTAAACTTCAACCTTTTAGAATGAACAACCCGTTCTCAAATAAGGGTTGCATGCATAAACAGATGAAATGACTAATGTAATACCTTATGAAATCACACTAAAATTGAGAGTTTCAGGGTCATACGTTATGAATGTTTGCTGGATGATTAAGAGTTTCTTTTGGCAGTGTTGATGAATCTCTTGAAGCATGGGACTGTTCATAAGACGCACCGACCACATTTGAGGCCAGAACTTCTTTCTGGGCATAAACTTCTTGGGAAAGGGAAGGATCTCCATCAACCAAAAAAAGGGAATCTAATGCTGAATTCGGCAGCGCATCAGGTGCATCTGTCTCCAACAAAATCCTTTCTGGAGATATCTAACAAAATTTAAAATTAAGTACCTACGTATTTTGAAATATATAACATATAACTGATGTTAATAAACTAACCATCTTCAGCATTTTCTTTGCCTTTTGTGCTTTCATGGACATCAGAAATCCAGAGAATGAAAAGTAAGCACCAAGCCTTGAAAATTCAGGAACCATCTCAGCAGAACCTAGGTAAGAATGAAGAATAACACCAGCAGGAAAAGGCCCCACAGATCTGAGGAAATGATTTATTCAAAAAATGTTATTGGGAAGTGGTGGTGGATGGACCCTCTAGTCCCACAACAATTTATTCAAAATGCTATTCATATTTATATAGTTAGTCAAGAAACACACTTTTTATGTGACCCCTCACCCCTCATCCCCGATAGCAACACTGAAAGAGAAATCTTTGCTACACAGAGTCAAAAGAAAAAACAAATTAACTAAGCTGAATAACCCATTCTAACCAATATCAACATCAGACAACATTCCTCATCACATCATGAACTCTGTACCTAAGGTCACACTTGCTGCATATGACACATTACCTTATGTTTCATAATACCAGGAAACTTCCTCTCAAGAATCCCTACTCAGGATAAAAATACTTAATTGATAAAACAGAAACCTAAATAGTCTTACGGACTCTTACTTCATTATCTCCAGCATATCACCAAATGCACGAACACAATGTATGGATGCTGGTCTTTTCAATTCTTTTGCAAGTTCAAGCTGCTGCCGGAATACTTCAACCTGAAATCAGACTGAAAATTTTAAAAGAAGTGGAAATAAAACTGAAAAAAGAAAAAAATTGCCCATATAACTAACATACATAAATGTATTTAGTAGTTGAAGGACGATAACATGAGTCAGTATGGTTCCTTTGAGCAGGTATAAAATGCCACAATCTATTCTAAGCAAACTGTGGAATGAATTGAGGGGAGGATGATGTAAACATATGTACGCATGTATTAGGTGCATCCCAACAATATGCCACAAAATTCAGACCTTTAATGTTAAATTTCCATACTATGATGTATTTTTTTGTTTTATGCGAAGTGAGATATATATTTTGGTGGATAGCCTTACAACCCAAAAGACTAGCCTATTGGGTTGTAGCATCCATTGGTATATATATCATGCTCTTACTTTTTCTGTTTTTTAATGTTGGATTCATTCTCATCTTCTCTAGCATCACATATGGGTTCTCTAACACTTTAAAAGCAAATACTCAGGTGTTCTTATGTGTATAAGGACACTATAGTATATACCCTCAACCACCAAGGCTCTTTTATAAAATAGACGATAACTTTGTGATTCGATGGAACAAATTGGTAACATGATGTTCTTCAAATGTCAGCCTCATTTGTAACACCAAATTTAAGTAATCTAATAAAACTAAAATTTCTAAAAATTTGTAAAACTAAGTTTATAAGATTGATGCTTTTCCAATGCCATTTAATCAGAAATAGATAATGGAATGAAGTATTTACAAAAAACATAAATAAATAAATAAATAAAGAGTGCATTCATGATATAAAGCTATTTGTGGTAAGTGGTAACAACTTAATTTAACATCAAACAAGAAAACTTAGGACAGTAAAAGAACCTGATCTGTAAAGTCAATCTCCCTCCCCCGTGAACCTTTGTCCAAACCAATCTGAAAGATTTCGTATGCAGGTATCTATTAGAGGTGCTCTAGCATGCAATAATTTCACACATCTCAAGCATTTCCATTGTTCACAGAATACATATATGTATTTTCATCATGCCAAAACCTTTCATCCTTCAAAGTCAGCAGATAATAACAATGATGATGATGATGATGATGACAACAACGATGATGATTTCGAACAAAAGATTTATTTTCATGATTAGCAAAAAAGAAATAATCAAAATAAATGAAAAAAGAAGGAGACTTTACCTCTCCAATAGCAGCTGAGGGAGTGATTTGAAAAAAGTCCTTGAGAGTATTGAACCAATTGGGAGTTCTCTCCTGAATAAACCTGCAATTTAATTGATACCCACTTCATCATCAACCCAAAATAATCAACCCACAAAAACTGAAATTCAAAATAATAAGATTTAACTGAATTGCTACTATAAATGGGCGTACTAACCAAGGATGAACACCATAACAAGGTATTACAGAAGAATAACGCTCGCTCATATCTTTGACCAAACTCCAGTCCTTCTCGGAAACTCCATTTACAGCGAAATAGGAGGACCCCAGAATCCAGGGTGCTGGAAATAAGCTGGGGGGCCTTGTTAACAATTCTTGGGTCTTGAAGATGACAGTGCGCGTCAAACAGTTTCATTTTCTTCGATGTTGTCCACTCACTTCACTTCACAAATTTTCTCTGCCACAACAGCTCTCCACAATCGGAATTTTAGCGAAGAAGGAACAACACCTGCGCTGCGAGTGCTAACAGATCCCACTATTTCGATTAAAATTGGTTGTTAATGCCTTTTGTGAGTATCATGCATATTATCATCCTGAATAAGAAATTAAGCTTAATAAAACAACTTTGGGGTTAAAAGAATTAAAATTAGAATTGAAAATTTTATTGTACAGAACCGTCATATTTCGAAGGCAACCAAATATTCCACTGGATGAAGTGAGTTGCGGTCCCCATATTTTTTAAAAGCTCTAAATATCTACTTTTCGAAAAAAATTTATGGTTTGTGATTTTAAGTTTTATAAATAAAGTTATACTCATTTTCGTAATAATGTGCAGTATACAATGTGCGGCACGACATAAAGTTGCACAAATACTTTTTTAAAGAATTCAAAATTTATTACAAGGAAAAGGAGTAATTGCAATAATTCTCCGTGCATATATGTATAATTACATAAAAATCTAAAAATAATTGATAATAACAATAACTCTCCTTTGACCGGTTGACTAACCGTTGACCACAGTTAGTCACTAACGGTCAAAGGAGTAAAATCGTCTCTAAAAAATAAAATAAATGGACCAGATAAGATCTGGTCCATTAGATGAAATAAAAATATCTTTATCTAATGGAGCTAAAAACAAAAATTTAATTTGTTTTTTCAAATTTTTTTGCATCACCTGCTTCTTCTTTCAATTTTTTCTTCTTTTTTCAATTTCTTTCTCCATCATTTTTTTCCTTTTCCTCCATCTTCTTCTTCTTATTCCAAATTTTTTTTTTCGGATTCTTCTTCTTCTCTTATTTTTTTTTTCTTCCTCTTCTTTCTTCTTCTTCTTTTGTTTTTTTTTTCATATTTTTTTATTTTTGTTATTTCTCTTCTTTCTTCTTATTCTTCTTTTTCTTCTTCTTCTTTTCTTTTTTCTTTTTTCAGATTTTTTTTTATTTTTATTCTTTTTCTTCTTTCTTCCTCCTCCTCCTCTTCTTCTTCTTTGCTTTTTTTTTTTTTTGTTTTTCCAAATTTCTTTATTTTTATTCTTCTTCTTTTTCTTCTTCTCCTTCTTTTTCCAAATTTTTTTTAAAATTTTTTTTTAAAAAGACGATTTTACTTCTTTGACCGTTAGTGACTAACTGTGGTCAATGGTTAGTCAACCGGTCAAAGGGGAGTTATTGTTATTATCAATTATTCTCATATTTTTGTACAATTATGCCTATATACACGAGGAGCTATTACAATTACCCCGAAGGAAAACCCTAATTTTGTAAAGCTAAATATATAAATTCTTTTTAACATCAAAGATGACGAAAAAGGAGGCCCCTAAGCCACCAAGGGAACCATTTCCCCATCAAATCTCCTTCCCTACCATACACCAATTCTTTCATGCACCATTGAAGTCTATCTTCCATCTATCATAAATCATGAAACCTTGAAAGATAAGAAAAAAATCAGAAAATTCCTACTTTTTCGAAAGGAAGTCAGCCGAATAGAAAGAAAGCTTTTGTATGATCACTATGAGTTCTTTCTATCTTATTTATCTTTTTATTGTTTATTTTTCCATGATGTGTAACTAATTCATAATTAGAGAATCAATATGAAGAATATCAATTGTTCATGTAAACAATTATTATTTTTAATTCTATTTATGGTTTGGTTTTATTCACTATACGTATATTATTATTAGACACCTTTTAATAAATAGTTGATTGCATTGAGTAATTGTATTCGTATTATTGATTACCTAGTTTCCTTCCTATATTTTCTCGCATAAAAAAAATGTTGTGTTTAATTTTTTTTGTCAAGTCAATAGATTTTTAATTATTTTTCCTTAATCAAATTCAATTCTCTTTACTTTTCAGTCCTTATTAAATTAGAATAAGAGTAATAGTTAAATACTAATTTCTGTAGGATCGATCTTTGTACTTACCGGAACTATATTAAAATATAGATTTCTACACTTACGAGGTATAATTTGGTACATTAAGTTTTTAGCACCGTTGCCGGGGATTGGTTAATTTAATCTATTCCTAGTTTTAGTTTAATTTTTAGTTTTTAGTTTTTTTATTTCCTTTTTATTTTTTTTCCTTTAGTTTCTTTTTATTTAGTTTAGTTTTTTTTTTTCTTGCAAGTATCTGCCTTAAAGATAGAACTCATTAACACATGTCCTATGAAGGACTTTGCTCATCCAGTTGTGGGGATTTCATGCATCCTACTTGATACAGTTGACAAAAATTATAAGATTAAGATAATTCACTTTAACATGCTTCCATCGTTGTATGGACTTACTGTTGAGGACTCTCTTACTTTTATTCGTGATTTTTATGCTAACAATTCAAACTTTTCCTTTGCATGAAATTTCAAAATATCAATTGTGAATGAAGTGTTGTCTCTATACCATTAAGGATAAAGCTAAGCTCCGGCTTATATCTTTGCCAATGTGATCACTCAACACATGGGAAGTAGTTTATAACAAGTTCATAAGTAAGTTTTATTCGTACCAAAATACCACCGAGTTTAGATGTAAAATTGGTACATTTATTCAAGTAGAGGGTGAGCTATTCCATGAAACGTGAGAACGTTTTAAAATGCTTTTATTTCATTGCCCTCACCATCATTACCTTATAGAATTGCAAATTTAATTTGTTTTTTTGATGGTTTAACTCAGTCTTGTCAAGCTACAGTTGACAATGCTACATGTAATATTATATGGGAAAAGACGGCACAAGAGACCTACAATTTGATGAGATATTTAGTGCAAGCTCGCAGCAGAAAAGTGCAAGAGGTAAGAGTGCATGCATTCATGAATTAAGCACTAACAATGAACTTGTCAGGCAAGTGGCGAATCTAACCAAACAGCTAGAGACATTGATTTCTGGAAAGGGACAAGCAAGTACTAAAATTTGTACACTTTGTGGGACCTTAGCCATGAATTAAATATGTGTCCCTATAGAGAAGCGTTTCAGGAGTACATCCAAGAGTAAACTCAAGCAATGAACCCATCATCAGAAGAGAAATTGATCAAAGTTCTTGAAGAGTTTCAAGCTAAATTTAAATTAAGAATGAATAAACGAGATGATACTCTAAGGAGAATACAGGTTCACTTGGATCAAATTCAGGAATATACTTGCAAACGCATGAAGAATCTCCATGTCATATGGAACAAGCCGAAGCAACCACGTTTCCACCTTCTAGTGAACAGTTAGATGCTTATTATGACAGGGAAGATAAAAGCTTTGATGTGTGTATAACGGAAGATGGGGGACGCCCCAGACTCTGTTGTGCTATATAAACTACCAAGCTAATGCTTTCATGCTGAATCTATTCACTCTGAACAAGATCTTCCTATAATTCCTCTATTAGATCTTGAGCTGCAAAAAGAATTCTCCACTATTTCTGTATTGAAATTCGTGCCTGATAAAACTCCATATTTACTCCAGTGTACGAGAAAGAAAAAGAAGTTCCATCGTGCTAAGAAGTGTTGCCGAAAAGACCTTAAACAAGGTATGAAAGTTTTGATTAACAATATGAGTTTGTGTTGCTTTTTAGATGGATCATTTAACGTTTTTCAAGCCTCAAACAAGAAGATAAATTCTTTAAAAGTAAATGAGTATCAATTGGGGTCATATTTAGACGATGATCCCTCGACAAAGGGATAAACCTTGCATCATGTCTTGTCAAGACATTAAATAAAGCACTTGGTAGGAGGCAACCTGACATACCTAGAAAATGGATTTATACTCCCAAGTGCAGGAGTGTCGAAGTAATAATATAATCCGGTGAGACCGAGGTCGATCTTCAGGGAAGAAGATTTAGATCCTGCAAAACTGACAATAATCTAAAAAATACAAAAGAAAAAGTAGGAAACAATTGATGAATAAATTAAGGCAATTGCTCAAATATAAATATAAATGCTAAGGTTAGAGGGTCCACTCTTAATATATAGTTAAAGTTATATTTGACTCTTTTTTTATCATTCAATTGGAATCCACACACAAAGGAGTTTCCAATTGGAAATTATATCAATCTAAACTCTTTTAATCATATATAAAATTATATTTCTCTTCCTTTAATTAGATTATAATAATTATCCCACACTCTTATATTAAATGGGTTCAAGTACTTATTGTGCCAATCAACTACCATAAATCAAGAATCCTTTGCCAGGCAAGTATAACCATGTAATCTAGGCGGATTCAAGTATTTATGGTGTTATTTCTCTACAATGAATAAAGAATCCTTTGTCAGGCAGGTACAACCATGCGATCTAGGGGGATTCAAGTATTTATTATACCAAGAATTGTCTACAATAAGTCAAGACTATATATATATCAACATATGAATAAAAAGTTTAAGCCCATTTTAAGAGTCTTAATAAACTTAATTCTCATACCAAGAGCTTCACCTTTTTACCTTAGTAAAGAGAAAGTTAGTTGTTCATAATAGAAGTTAAAGAAGAACAAGTAAAGGAAAATTAATTTAGCAAGAACAAAATTAGAATGCAAAAGAGTTATAAATAGAAATGGAAATGAATACAAGTAAGATGAACTTGGAATGGAACCAAGTGACACGCTCACACGTGTGGGATAAATCCCAAGTTCAGGATGTGTCGAAGTAATAATTTCCGTGAGTATGGAGTCAAATCCACAAGGAAGTAGTGATACTAATCCTAAAAACTAGAGATATAAACTACGACAAGAAAATAGATCAATGATGGTTTTGATTTTGAATTAACTAAAATAATCTACTAATGCAAGAAGTAAAACGGGACGAATTCGATGATAAAGACGCTAGGTGGTCATACGGTCCCAATCCTGAATAAGGGTAAATTTATTGATTACTATGAAGTACGTTATTAACAAGATCATAATTAAATAGTTTAGGCACACCACGTTGTATTGGTCACGTAATGGTGTTGTAATTTCAATTAAATACACCTATTGGTCCTAGAGTGTATTCAACTGGAAACCCCTGAAGTAATCTAATTCCTAGGTTAATTTAGTATTTTCATATCAAAATTAACCTAACTATGAACTTAGAGTAAATTAAGCCCTATTGCAACCTAATGATTTCTCATGCTAGATTACAATATTATCAATATCACGATTAATCGAGAATCCTGCAAACTACTTTCATGATGCGTTAACCAAGAGTTAACCACAATCAATATTACAATTATTCAAGAAACTTGCAACCAACTTTCGTCATGCATAGAACAAGAGTAAATTGCAACTTATAAAATAAAACTCTAAATTCAATATCTTGCTAATAAATATAAAAATAAATACATAGTCAAAAATTTCCCGAATCCATTCATGGTCCCATGACCACTTAACAAGAAAATTAGCTACTCATACAATCGAAATAATAAAAAGACAAGATAAGGGATGTGATAAAACCCATTTGATGATGTCGAGAATCGAAACTCGCTTTGGTTCGGCTAAGACTTCTTTTCCATTGGAATGGTTTTTGGTGTTGGTGTTTTGTGTTTTGGAGGATGAAAAGTGGTGAAAAATGGCGTATGGTCGCAGCTAGGGAATGCCTAAGACGAACCCTAAAATAGCTCTTTGTTTTTACTTTTATAGGTGGGTGCTAGGGCTGCAAAAGTTACTCCACCACGATCAGCACCACCGCAACTAGCGGTCGCATCGTTTGGTCGCGGTGCGTACTGGTTTGCTGCACCTCTGCCGCACAAGCATCATCGCTAGCAAGCCTTGGTCGCACCCGTGGTAGCGTAGCTCACTGGTGCAATTTCCTCCTTCAGCACAAGTAAGTTGCTGCGAGCGCTGATCGCGTGCATGCCTCGTGGTGCTCGCTAGAATGAGCACACTTCCGCATGCACGAGCAACACAATGCGACTCCTGATTACGGTGACTAGGTCGCGCGGCCTCCTATGCCCAGGTTGCGCGGCCCCTTGTGCCAAAATGCACGGTTTTAGAACCTACACAAGTTCACAAAACATATCAAAAGCACCGAATGTACTTGAAAACACAATAAAAAAACACGGTTCAAGGGGTGTAAAAATGTAACAATAAAAGACCGATCACCAAGCTACTTTCATCCTTTTACAAGGCCTCTATTTATAGGCATATTGAGAGGCAAACAAGTCAAAAATGATGGGAAGAAATTAATGCAAGTTGATTGAATTTGGTAAGGTAAAATTGTCAAATATGGTGTCTCCTCACATGTACCGAATTGTCCACCGCATTAGGCACCCTTCCTTTAAAAATTGGGTCTTATTATCAACATCAAAGTTGTATATATTTCTCTTATCTTTCTAGAATGCTAAGGCTCGTAATGTTTGGAATTTGCTGAAGAAAGTTATGGCCCAAACGGTGAAGGCTGTCCAATTTCCGTGGCCATGCAGACCGGTCCAAGATAACCCAATGTTTGACTTTCAAGGAGTCCAAATCTGGCAAAGTTGTGCAAACCAAACCTGTAGGGATATGAGTTAGGTTTCCAACACCATCTAGAACGTAGTGATTGGATATTTGAGTACAAAGTTATGCTCATTATATTGAACCTGCATCAAAACAGAAAGTTTAACAATTAAGTACAATTATAAACAAGTTAGGTAATTTGATGACACTAGTAATATAAAATAATGGTTTTAACCTTTCTTATTATACAAATTTAAGTGGTCATCATACCCCCAACCAGCTTATTGCTACTCCCTAGCAATTAAAGAGTTATCATTTCATAATGATTTCTTAAATTTATATCCAAAACTTCACTTACCCATTCTCTGTTTGTTTTATCCAAATAGACGAACTTTCAACCAAAATTTTTAATTTGTCTTCTTCTTTTCTTTTTTGTTGTGTACATCACGTGCCCTCAAACAATATATTAATAAACCTTCTTTGCGCTCATTAAAGGTTAATATAAGTTCATGGGGCTTCACTGAAAATATCAAAGGTCCATTCTAGTGTTTCTTTCAAAATAACTTCCTTAGGTTGAGTAATGTATTTCTTCCTCTCTTTCTCTCTCTCTCTCTCTCTTTTGGAATAAGAGATAGTATATTCCTAACCCATGTAGCGAGCTTTAGGCCAATGACTCCCAGATCAGTTGACTTTAGGTGTTGAGACACCCCTACGGACTTAATCACTCGGGTTGGAATGTAACCAGACTTATATAGTAATAGTGGATAGTGCAATGTCTAGTTCCTTTAAGCTTTTCTTCTTAACCCATGTAGCGAGCTTTAGGCAAATGACTCCCAAACCAGTTGGTCTTAGGGCATTAGGTGTTGAGATACCCCTACGGGCTTAATTGCTCAAGTTAAGAAGGCTTCAAAAGCAAACGTATCCATAATTTATTATCACTCATTTTTTTTATTTAAAAATCAACAACGGCGAGGTTTCTGGAGATTAGACAAGTTGAACTTGAGATACCCCGATGAGGAGCCTAAGTGTGAGGTTCTGGGAGATCCGGGGCGGTGACCCTGATGAGGAGCCCAGGTGTGCTGTTCTAAGATATCCGGGGTGGTGACCCTGATAAGGAACCCAGGTGTGTGGTTCCATGAGTGGAAACACTGAGAGAGAGCAGAGCGTTTAAACACACGTGAGAGGAAAAACTGTGTGAGAGTTTTTCATATAAGCGTTGTGATAGTTCTTCTATAGTGAATTATGTGTTGTTGCGCTCTGTGGATGTAGGAATCAGTTGATTGCCGAACCACGTAAAAAATTATTGTTTTATTTACTATTATGCTTGCTTCCATATGTGTGCCCTGTGCAGATTTGTGTATTTGCATATAGTTTACCGCTTCCGCTACGCCGAGAATCGAATCGGATTCCCAACAACTGGTATCAGAGCTCTGATTGAGTTGATGTTCTGTAGAGCTCAAAGATTTGCAGACACAAGAGGCCAGGTGAGCCTAGACAGAAGAAGTTGGGTGGGCCCTGACAGAAGAGGCCAGGTGGGCCCATACAGAGTTGGCAAGGTGGGCACTAATAGAGTTGGCTAGAAAAGCCTTGACAGATATGGCAGGCAGGCCCAGGCAGATGTGACCAGGTGAGCCCCGACAAGGTGGCCAGGCAGGCCCCGATCGAGGAGACCATACAGACCCAAATAAAGAACCTAAATGCTATGATGAGGCATGTCAGGGAATGTTACGAGCTAGTGAGAGCTTGTAAGGAAACACTCATTAGCCAAGCTAGATGAGGCAGAGGAACTAAAGTTGAGTAGGAGCTTCAGTGGGTCTTCAAGATTGAAGACGCGTTGTTTGATCGTGCGATTTCCGTTGATGATCAAAGAAAAATGTTCCTCATGATTCAATATTTAAGTTGGAGATTGTTGGGATTGTGAAACTTGAATCCTGAGTTGATTCAAAACAGGCCCTGTGAGCAGGCACATGTAGGCCCAAATAGAGTGGCCCATGAAAGGAGCCCAAGCAAGAGGTCCAAGAGAGGCCCAGATAGCAGGCCCAAGAGAGGCCAAGACAGCAGGCCCAAGAGTGGCCCAAGAGGGGAACCCATGAGAGAGGCATAGGAAAGGTCTAGGTAGGATCCGGGAAGGAGGCCCAAGCGGTACCAAGGCAGGTGGTCCAAGCGATACCAAGGTAGGTGGCCCCGATAGTATCCGGGCAAGCGGCCCCGACAGTATCCGTGTAAGTGGCCCATACAGTATCTGGGTAGCTGCCCCGACAATATTCGGGCAAGAGGCCCAGATAATAAATAATAGGTATTATCATTTCATCTTGATTTTTAAATTGCATGACGAGACTTTACTATTCATCTTAGTTTAAATATTCAAATCTATGAACTCTCAAATATAAATTATTATTAAATTTTGTTCTCATATACCTAAAGCAAGTGTTCATAAGCTATTATTCTCACACACACACATTTTGACATTTGATTATGGGTTACAAATTGAAGATTATTAAGAGTCTATTCTTATGTGTTAACAATATCAACAACTAAAGGCAGTGAATCCTCCTCTTCTTCTCATCTCCTGCTAAAAAAAATAAATAAATAAAAATAAAAATAAAAACGAGTGATAATAAATTATGGATACGTTTGGTTTCGAAGCCTTCTTAACTCGAGCAATTAAGACCGTAGGGGTGCCTCAACACCTAATGCCTTAAGACCAACTGGTTTGGGAATCATTGGCCTAAAACTCGCTACATGGGTTAAGAAGAAAAACTTAAGGGAACTAGACATTGCACTATCCACTATTACTATATAAGTCTGGTTACATTCCAACCCGAGTGATTAAATCCGTAGGGGTGTCTCAACACCTAATACCCTAAGGTTAACTGATCTGAGAGTAATTGGCCTAAAGCTTCCTACATGGGTTAGGAATGTACTATCTCTTGTTCCAAAAAGAGAGAGAGAGAGAGAGAGAGAGAGAGAGAGAGAGAGAGAGAGAGAGAGAGAGAGAGGAAGAAATATGTTGCTCAACCTAAGGAAGTTATTTTGGAAGAAACACTAGAATGAACTTTTGATATTTTCGATGAAGCCCCATGAACTTATGTCAACCTTTAACGAGCGCAAAAAACGTTTATTAATATATTGTCTGAGGGTACATGATGTACACAAAAAAAAAAAATGAAGAAGACAAATTAAAAATTTTGGTTAAGAGTTCGTCTATTTAGATAGAACAAACAAAGAATGGGTAAGTGAAGTTTTAGATTTAAATTTAAGAAATCATTATGAAATGATAACGCTTTAATTGCTAGGGACTACCAATAAGCTAGTTGTGGGTATGATGAACACTTAAATTTGTATAATAAAAAAGGTTAAAACCGTTATTTTATACTACTACTGTCATCAAATTACCTAACTTGTTTATAATTGCACTTAATTGTTAAACTTTCTATTTTGATGCAGGTTCAAAATAATGGGCTTAACTTTGTACTCAACTATCCAATCACTACGTTCTTAATGGTGTTGGAAACCTAACTCATAGTCCTACAAGTTTGGTTTGCATAACTTTGCCAGATTTGGAATCCATGGAAGTCGAAAATTGGGTTATCATAGACCGGTCTGCATGGTCACGTAAATTGGACAGCCTTTACCGTTCGGGCCATAACGTTCTCCAGACAATTCCAAACATTACGAGCCTTAGCATTATAGAAAGACAAGAGAAATATATACAACTTTGATGTTGATAATAAGACCCAATTTTCAATGGGACGGTGCCTAATTCGGTGCATGTGAGGAGACACCATATTTGACAATTTTACCTTACCAAATTCAATCAACTTGCATTAATTTCTTCCCATCGTTTTTGACTTGTTTGCCTCTCAATATGCCTATAAATAGAGGCCTTGTAAAAGGATGAAAGTAGCTTGGTTCCATTTCAAGTTCATCTTACTTGTATTCATTTCCATTTCTATTTATAACTCTTTTGCATTCTAATTTTGTCCTGGCTAAATTAACTTTACTTTACTTGTTCTTCTTTAACTTCTATTATGATCAACTAACTTTCTTTTTGCTAAGGTGAAAATGTGAAGCTCTTGGTATGAGCATTAAATTTATTAAGACTCTTAAAATAGGCTTAAACTTTATATTCATATGTTGATATATATATATATATATATATATATAATGTTTTGTATTTCCTTTCTCAATTTGATTTAATTTACTTTTACCCATCTCTTGTGTGAGTGGGAGTTTTGACTTATTGTAGACAATTCTTGGCACAATGAATACTTGAATCCGCCTAGATCGCATGGTTGTACCTGTGTGGTAAAGGATTCTTGATTCATTGTAGACAAATAACACCATAAATACTTGAATCCGCCTAGATCGCATGGTTATACCTACCTGGTAAAGGATTCTTGATTTATGGTAGTTGATTGGCATAATAAGTACTTGAACCCATTTAATATAAGAGTGTGGGGTAATTATTATAATCTAATTAAAGGAAGAGAAATATAATTTCATATATGAGTAAAAGAGCTTATATTGATATAATTTCCAATTGGAATCTTCTTTGTTTGTGGATTCCAATTGATGATAAAAAAAGAGTCAAATATAACTTTAACTATATACCAAGAATGACTGATCGGTCATTTATTATTGTATAATTACGACCCTTGGATTGTCTCTTTTGATTGTATTCTTGAGTATTTTTGGTGCTTTTGATGTATTTGTTAAGCATGTGCAGGTTTTAGGTGTTTCTCTCTGAACTACGCGAAGATTGGAATTTTCGGTCCAAAACCGTGAATCCTGGCAGAGAGCAACGCGACCGCTCATAGCGAGCATAGGTTGCGTTGAGATGGTCGCGGTAAAAGTTGAGAATCCTAGCAGAGAGCAACGCGACCGTTCATCGTGAGCACAGGTCGCGTTGAGGTGGTCGCGCTGGAAAATGTGATTTTTGGCAGAGAGCATGGCGACCAGCCAGCACTAGGGTTGATCGCGTTGAGGTGGTCGCACTGAAATGATGAGTGCTGGGCAGTGAGCAGCGCGACCGCGCCAGTGCGACCTCAGGTCGCGGTGAGATGAAATCAAGCAATTTATAGCAGTGCGACCAAGCTAGCGCGACCGCAGGTTGCGGTGACTGATAGCGACGAGGCAATTCCTGCAGCCCTAATATGTCTCTTTAAATAGAAAAAGAAGAGAGAGAAAGAGGATCTCGAGAATTTTCAAAACAAGACAAGAAAGAGAGAGAGAGGGAGGAAGAAGAAGAAAGAAGAAGGTCTAGGAGACTAGCCATCGGATCGATTCTCCGGACGACTTCAATCGCTCTTAGTATTCGGATTAGTGCACGGAGAAGCTCTACCGGATCGGTTTCGACGAGAGTCAAGCCATCTAGAGTTTTTTCTATCATACTCTTTCTTTTAATCTTGTGTTATTTATGTTGTTCTTGATTAATAATATTATGTATTTTTATTTCCTAGCTATGAACTAATTTCCTATACTAGGGATGATGATGGAACTTACTATGAATTTTGATTGAGAGTAATGAATGTTTGGATGATTTGAGTTATATGATTGAGTGTTGATTTAATGTTTTATTGATTGATCACCAATTTTCAATATCTTGTTGTTGTGGGTTAAGTACCGAAAGGAGACGCCCACCACGTGTTTGATAAATTGACACAATGGCCTAGGAACCAAATAGAGATATATTGGTGTAGGTTGTGTGATCTAATATGTTTCCATATTTAATACATTCTCGTATATTTGACATTCATCAAGAGATAGGGTGTTAGTATGTGTGGAATAGGTTCGATTTACCTTGGGAGAGGATTTCAGATAATTAGTTAACATGATAATCAATCATTAACTTGAACATTCATACATAATTATCTCATATCAATTGGATTAGTTAGTGAAATCGGATTCCCTAGTTCCCATCTCCATTGATAAAAAGATATTTTAATTTCAAGTTATAGAACATTTAGAATATAAATTATAAATCGTAACCATTGAATTAATTATCTAGATAGTATTAAACTGGGTTAATTTCAGTATTCAATATCTAAACGTCCTTGTGGGAATGATATTCGGAACTCATAATTTTATATTACTTGTGCCGACCCCGTATACTTGTGGGTACACAAAAAGCGTGTCAGTGACCATCTAACCTTAGCATTTATATTTATATTTGAGCAATTGCCTTAATTTATTGACTAATTGTTTCCTACTTTTTCTTTTGTATTTTTTAGATTATTGTTGGTTTTGCATGATCTAAATCTTTTTCCCTGAGGATCGACCCCGGTCTCACTGGGTAATATTATTACCTCGACATTCCTGCACTTGGGAGTAGAAATCCATTTTCTGAGCGTGTTAAGTTTTTGGCGCCATTGTTGGGGAAGTATCATTTGGTGTCGAAAACCATCAAAATTCTTTTCATCTTTTTATTTTTCTTGTAAATAATTTTATTTTTGGTGTTTTTGTTTTCTTTTATTTTGTTACATCTAAGACTTGCATGAGAGCTTGGTCACGTACACCGACTGGTAGACTTGTTAGGAGATCCCTATCTTTATTTGAAACCATGATAATCATTCCCAACATAGTGACCATGCACAACCTAGAACACTTAGAGACTACATGAACCCCACAAGAACTGGTGCTCCATCATGTCTAGTTTTTCCTCCAGATGCATCTCATTTTACCCAACTTTCATGGATTAGATGTCGAAAATTCATACTTGCATTTGAGAGAGTTTGAGGAAGTATGCAACACTTACAATGACTCAAATTGTTGCATGAACACCGTCAGACTAAAGCTTTTCCCTTTCTCTTTGAAAGATAAAGCTAAAACATGGCTGCATAATCTTAGGTCTAGATCTATTAGTACTTGGTAGGAAATGCAGGAACAGTTCTTAAAAAAGTTCTTTCCTCCTCATAGGAAAACTTCCTTTAAAAGATAAATTACCACTTTCAGCCAAAAACCAGAAGAGATACTAAATTCTTGTCCTCACCATAGCTTCAAAAGGAAAATGGTTAAAATGATGTGTAACGGAGAATTTTGAGATAAAGACCCTGAAGAGGCACTAGACTACCTAGACCTATTAGCAGAAAATGCTCAAAACTGGGATACTGCTGGGACCCAAGAGGTACCGAGCAAGGCTCAGTCTTTTCCATCTAATGGGGGTATTTACAACCTTAGGGAAGAACATGATCTTCAAGCCAAATATGCATCCCTAGCTAGAAAGATCGAGGCCTTAAAATTAAAAAAGAGCGGTCACCTAAAATCCGCTCAAGAAATTGTGTGTCACATATGTGATACCAATGATCATTCAACCAAGGAGTGCCTAACTCTACTTGCATTCAAAGAATGTCTCCATGAACAAGCCAAAACTTTTAATTCAAATATTGATGATGCTTGCAAATTACGTAAGCTACAACTTAATGAACTTGAGGAATTATGAAATGATGCATATGAGAATTTGAGAATTTATAAAGAAAGAGCCAAAATTTTTCAAGACAAATCAATTTTAAGAAAAACATTTGATGTTGGGAAAAAATGTTTACTTTATAATTCTCGACTTCACCTATTCCTTGGAAAATTGAGATCTAGGTGGAGCAGTCCATTTATTGTGAAACATGTGTATCCTTATAGGGCTCACAAAGAAGATTGAGTTCTCTGAGTCATTTGTTGCTTATATGCCTAGTCTAGGTAAGATCTCTGAGTCATTTGTTGCTTATATGCCTGGTCTAGGTAAGAGTAGTTAGCGAAGGTACCTTCATCTTCTTTGTGACATTGGCTTGTTCATGGAGACATTCTTTGAATGCAAGTAGAGTTAGGCACTCCTTGGTTGAATGATCATTGGTATCACATATGTGACACACAATTTCTTGAGCGGATTTTAGGTGACCGCTCTTTTTCAATTCTAAGGCCCCGATCTTTCTAGCTACGGATGCATATTTGGCTTGAAGATCATGTTCTTCCCTAAGGTTGTAAATACCCCCACTAGATGGAAAAGACTGAGCCTTGCTCGGTACCTCTTGGGTCCTAGCAGTATCCCAGTTTTAAGCATTTTCTACTAATAGGTCTAGGTAGTCTAGTGCTTCTTCAGGGTCTTTATCTCGAAATTCTCCATTACACATCATTTTAACCATTTGTCTTTTGAAGCTATAGTGAGGACAAGAATTAAGTATCTCTCCTGGTTTTTGGCAGAAAGTGGCAATTTGTCTTTTGAAGGAATTTGTCCTATGAGGAGGAAAGAGCTTTTTCAAGAACTGTTCCTGCATTTCATACCAAGTACCAATAGATCTAGACCTAAGATTTTGCAGCCATGTTTTAGCTTTATCTTTCAAAGAGAAAGGGAAAAGCTTTAGTCTGATGGTGTTCATGCAATAATTTGAGTCATTGTAAGTGTTGCATACTTCCTTAAACTCTCTCAAATGCAAGTATAGATTTTCAGCATCTAATCCATGAAAGTTGGATAAAAGTTGAATAATACCCAGCTTAAAGTTAAAATGAGATGCATCTGGAGGAAAAACTAGACATGATGGAGCACCAGTTCTTGTGGGGTTCATGTAGTCTCTAAGTGTTCTAGGTTGTGCATGGTCACTATGTTGGGAATGATTGTCCCCAAGATTAGTGACTCTTTCAACTTCGTTTTCTATCATGGTTTCAGATGAAGATGAGGATCTCCTAACAAGTCTACCAGTCGGTGTACGTGACCAAGCTCTCATGCAAGTCTTAGATGTAACAAAATAAAAGAAAACAAAAACACCAAAAATAAAATTATTTACAAGAAAAAGAAAAAGATGAAAAGGATTTTGATGGTTTTCGACACCAAATGATACTACCTCAACAACAGCGCCAAAAACTTGACACGTTCAGAAAATGGATTTCTACTCCCAAGTGCAGGAATGTCGAAGTAATAATATTACCCGGTGAGACCGGGGTCGATCCTCAGGGAAGAAGATTTAGATCATGCAAAGCCAACAATAATCTAAAAAATACAAAAGAAAAAGTAGGAAACAATTGGTCAATAAATTAAGGCAATTGCTCAAATATAAATATAAATGCTAAGCTTAGACGGTCACTCTTGGTATATAGTTAAAGTTATATTTGACTCTTTTTTTATCACTCAATTGGAATCCACACACAAAGAAGGTTCCAATTGGAAATTATATCAATATAAGATCTTTTACTCATATATGAAATTATATTTCTCTTCCTTTAATTAGATTATAATAATTACCCCACACTCTTATATTAAATAGGTTCAAGTACTTATTGTGCCAATTAACTACCATAAATCAAGAATCCTTTGCCACGCAGGTATAACCATGCGATCTAGGCTGATTCAAGTATTTATAGTGTTATTTGTCTACAATGAATCAAGAATCCTTTGCACGCTGGTACAACCATGCGATCTAGGTGGATTAAAATATTCATTGTGCCAAGAATTGTCTATAATAAGTCAAGACTCCCACTTACACAAGAAATGAGTAAAAGTAAATTAAATCAAATTGAGAAAGGAAATACAAAACATTATATATATATATATATATATATTAACATATGAATATAAAGTTTAAGTCCATTTTAAGAGTCTTAATAAATTTAATGCTCATACCAAGAGCTTCACCTTTTCACCTTAGCAAAGAAAAAGTTAGTTATTCATAATAGAAGTTAAAGAAGAACAAGTAAAGGAAAGTTAATTTAGCAAAGACAAAATTAGAATGCAAAAGAGTTATAAATAGAAATGGAAATGAATACACGTAAGATGAACTTGGAATGGAACCAAGATACTTTCATCCTTTTACAAGGCCTCTATTTATAGGTATATTGAGAGACAAACAAGTCAAAAACGATGGGAAGAAATTAATGCAAGTTGATTGAATTTGGTAAGGTAAAATTTTCAAATATGGTGTCTTCTCACATGTACCGAATTGTCCACCGCATTAGGCACCCTCCCTTTAAAAATTTGGTCTTATTATCAACATCAAAGTTGTATATATTTCTCTTATCTTTCTAGAATGCTAAGGTTTGTAACGTTTGGAATTTGCTGAAGAAAGTTATGGCCTAAACGGTGAAGGCTGTCCAATTTCCGTGGCCATACAGACCGGTCCAAGATAACCCAATTTTCAACTTCCAAGGAGTCCAAATCTGGCAATGTTGGGCAAACCAAACTTGTAGAGCTATGAGTTAGGTTTCCAACACCATCAAGAACGTAGTGATTGGATATTTGAGTACAAAGTTATGCCCATTATATTGAACCTGTATCAAAATAGAAAGTTTTAACAATTAAGTACAATTATAAATAAGTTAGGTAATTTGATAACACTAGTAGTATAAAATAATGGTTTAAATTTTTATTATTATACAAATTTAAGTGTTCATTACAACCCACCTAGGTAATTCTTTTTAATCCTAGTTTTTATTTTTTATTTTTAGTTTTTGTTGTTTTTGTTTGTATGTTTAGATTTCATACATTCCATACTTTATGTATTCATTGTCCATGCATTCATATTATATAAACATTGAGAACAATGTTTAAATTAGTTTGGGGGTGTGGATTCGTTTTTGTTTTTGTTTTTTATTATTTGTTCAAACTCTGTGAAAAAAGTGTCATGTTTTAAAATTTTTTAAGGTAAATGTTTCATTAAAACTGTACTGGTTGGTGAGAAAATAAATTTTTTTTGTTAACAATGCATTCTTCATTTTTTATTGCCGATTCCGAATATATAAAGAATGTAAAATTCTAGGTGGTACTTCAAAAGTTATGACTATTTCTTCGACCAAAGGTCAAGGGCGATACTCTGTTTTTGCGAATCTGCACGTGATCTGTTCTCGACGTCAGTTTTCACTGTGTTCCAAAATAAATTTGGGGATTTTGACTAAACAAAAGTTGTATATGTGCTTGTCTATTTTCTGAATATAAAATTTCATCAAAATCTACGAAGTATGTTTCAAGATATTCACTGGACACTAGCATACGTCAAATCTAAACTTATGCTTTCTAAGTTAATACACCACTTTTACTTGCTAAGGGAGACTTATATAATATGCTTTGATCAATAATTCGTTATTAAAGTATTTTCATGAATGTTTTTGCATCATAATTTTTTGCACTTACACAACCCTACTCTTAGTAGTTTAGTGAACAATAAACCATACTTAAATGATTGTGGAAGTATAGTGGAGACTACTCTTGTGAGCTAATTGAGCTAATGTCATTCTTTGAAAGGGGTTTTATTGTTTCTACTCTTAAACGCTCATCAATTTTATTCTTAAGTTTGCAATTTGATCTCATAAAGTTATTGCATTGAATGTTAATGAACTCGTCTCTTTTGTAGGTAATATGTTATTTGTCTTTACTTTTAAGTTGAATGGACCTTTAGACATGATGTTAGACTATGTGTGTTTCGCATTCCTAAATGGCTTATATTTTCCCTACCCTTTGTGTGCGCGATAAACCCATTTGAAGCCAAACACTTAAGCCTTTTTTTTTTCATCACCCACATTATCTTAACCAATGAAATTTATGATTTGGTCATACCTTATAGCTTGGGATCATAAGTCATGACGAGATGGTTAAAAGAAGAATATGCAAAGTGAGTTCCACCATTGACGAGTGGCATACATCAAAGTAAAGTTGTGCTAGACTCATTTTGAAAAGAAAAAAAAAAAACAAAGGAAAATTGAAAAAAAAAAAGTGTGTACGAGTAAAAGTCTTGGTTCAAAAGTTCAAAATCACTCCAAGTGGAGTAAGAAGCTGAAGTACAAATTAAAGAAGTTTAGATGCTAATAATTTAATCCGAAAAAGCTGGTCATGGTATTGAAATATCCCAAATAATTGCCTTGATTTGATCCTAAGTTCTTTGTCATCCTATCACATTGTTCTTAACCATTCACCTAAGTCTCACGTTACAGCCAAGGTAAATACCTAACTGATCTTTTGGGAAGTCTAACTTATAAGTGAATAGAGTGTCACCTAGGTTCCGAGTGAAATTAAGCGATATCGTGTGACGCCTAGAGTTGAGACGAATTCTATCTATGACATTTAAGTGTGGTTGTTTTCAAGTTAATATATTTTGAGTAGTGACTTACACTTAACAAATGATGCATTCACTTGAATGACATAAATTAGTTTTTAATTAGTGGTTTTTGCATTCATTAGTTTTTATTAGCTTGTTTAAAGTGATTTTTAACGCATTTGCATCGCAGAGAGACGTTTGTAGATATCGTAACTGGTAAACCCTCCTACTAGGGACACCTAAAGGTGTAAAGGCTTGTGGTACGTGTTAAGTGCCGTTGTGTTTCCCTATGAAAGCAACTAAATTAGATTTCTTTTTATTTTTAGCTTTAGTTTTCAATTTTGTTTGTTTCAGTTTTGTTCGAGGACTAGTAAAAGATAAGTTTGGGGATATTTGATCACACAAAAAATTGTGGATTTGTAGCTATGGTTTAGTAATAAATATTGTAGAATTAAAAAAATAAACATATTTTAAAAATCAACACAACGATATTTACGTGAAAAACCTCAACAGGTCAAAAAACCACGGGACTAACTCGTAGGCCACTTAACACATCACACACAGATTTCAACTAGTTGGTATATCGTTTACAACTCACATTGATTGACTATTCAATCACATGACTCTTGATATAACCCAATCTTACCTATCCGCAAGCTTTTTACTAGCAAACATTGTCGATACTGCTCACAGACTCCCTGCGCTGTAAGACTTCGTGTTCCTTTCGTCAGGTCAAAGAAATAATAACCCTCAAGTTATTGAGATCAGATCTAGTGCTCAATAATGAATGAGCAATCAAATAATATGTATGATCAAAACATGTTATGAATAGACTAGAACAAAGAAATACAATATAAAAGTATAATCTAGCTTAGAAACTCGCTCTTCTTTTACAGAAAATAATAACAACAGAGTATGAGAGCAATAAAACAATGTGAGAGGAAATAAAAAATTAGAGAGCTTCTAAATAATAAATGTGAGTTCACTATTTATAGGCATCATAGAAAAACATGTGAGTTCACTATTTATAGGCATCGTAAAAAAACCTAACTCTACTGGGAATAGGAGAAATTATACCAGTAGGTTTTCTAAAATAGACTTTAGGAAAAGAGAGTTAGTTTCCTAAAAGAAATAAAATATAAAAGAGTAACTTCCTAAAAGAATAAGACTTGAAAAATAAGAAATTTTCTTATTTCGAAATTCATAAAAACTTCCCAAAACAAATTAAGAATACATTAAAACATGTTTGGAAGTCATTAAGTAAGCAAACAGAAAATCAAATTGACTGAAACAATACAGAATTTGGATCTGGCAGATCCCGCACGCTAAAGGCATGCACCCACGCTTTAGGCGTGGGGGTGTTGTCCCGTTTGGTCGTTTCAGCTGTTTTAGCTGCAATTGACTCGACTTTGAGCCAACCGTTATCTATCCAAACGACCTTGAAATTTTATTTCTTTATAATGATGGAAATGTACGGATGTCTAGTTTCATATCCAAAAATAAAAATACCATTTGGATCTACAAATAAAAAGTTTTGCCAGTTTAAGCATCCAAATGTCAGATTTTTTTAAAAACACAAAACGTTTGAAAATTAATTCCAAAACTAGATCAAATAAAATAATTAAGACTCCACACTTCTAAAATATTAAAACTAACATGTTAACACTTAAAGAAAATGCATGAACATGTTATATATGTGTGTGAAATCTTATATGATCTTAAGAACTAAGAGCGTTTTCGATTCCTCGAAACTTACCTTTACGCACATTCTTGAGTGTTCTCAGAAGCATGCATCTTCAAATAATTTCTTCGAATCTTCAACACACTGAACTCATACTCTAACTAAGCTATCTAAGATTTTTATAAAAATAGGTTTTGATCATGGAATCACAGCCAATAAAATAATGACCTTACTCACATTATTTCTATACATGTTTTAGGCCCCTATTTTATATTATTTATGCAATATTTTTGATTGAAATTGGTTATTAATGTGTTTTGTGAGCATTGTGTAGATTATCATCCCTAAAAAGAAATTAAGATTAATGGAAGAGCTTTGGAGCTAAAATGATCAAAATTGGAGAATTGGAAGATTTGTTGTGCAAAATGTCATGTTTTGAAGATCACAAAATATTCCACAAGATGAATTGAGTTGTGATCCACATACTTTTGGAAAGCTCTAATGTCGAATTTTTCAAAAACTTTAACAGTTTGTGATTCCAAGTTTCCTAGAGGAAGTTATGCTCGTTTTTGTAATAGTGCATAGTCTGCTAGTGTGTGGCGCGACCAAGATCGTGCGCGACCACAAGGTAGCGCAACAAGTCGCATCAGCGCATTTTTGAATAATCCAAGATTTATTAGAAGAAAAACCTTAATTTTGTAAAGCTATTTATATGAATTCTTTTTAGCATCAAAGATGATGAAAATGGAGGCTCCCAAGCCACTAAGGAGACCATTCCCCCATCAAATCTCCTTCTTTACCATATACCAATTCTTCCATACACCATTGGAGCCCATCTTCCATCCATCATAGATCAAGAAACCTTGAAAGAGAAGAAGAACCGGAAAATTCCTACTTTACCAAGAGGAATTTGGCCGAATACAAAGAAAGCTTTTGGACAATCACCATGAGTTCTTTCTATCTTATTTATCTTTTTATTGTTTATTTTTTTCATGATGTGTAACTAATCCATAATTAGGGAATCAATGTGAAGAACATTAATTGCTTATGTAAACAATTATTATTTTTAATTTTATTTATGATTTAGTTTTATTCATTGTGCGTATATTATTATTCATGCCTATTGTTGATGAAGTTAACATAATTGACTTAGATTTTGAATTGTAATTATTTGATAAACCAAAGAATTAGTTTATTGTTATTACGTGCTAATTTTAGGTTAGATAGCTCTTGTGAATAATTGGCATCTAATTTATATGTTGATCGCTAAATTAGGTATTAATTCTTAAGTTCCGAGGGTTTAATTATTTGCTTAGTTCATGATCAGACGGTAACAGCAATAGTAATAGGAATACTTGGTTAAGTAATTGATTAGAGGTAATAATATAGATTTGTGCACTTACAAGGTATAATTTGGTACATGTCATTATTCCTAAAGGGGTTGTGCTACTGTACTAATAAAATATGGGGATCAGAAATAGGTAAAATAAAAAATAACCAATGACAACATGCAAATCCAGAAAAAAGAAACTGTTATTTGCCGTTTGAATACAAATTAAAGAGAGACACCCGATCTCGGGAGAATTAAAAAACGAGGAGGACACAGGAGAAGTTTATTTATATGCATTTTTTGAATAAATTTTTTGATTTCGTTATTTATATGCATTTTCATGATCTACATCAGTCATTTTCCGTTATCTATATGCATTTATTTTTTTTTTTTGAAAAGAAACAAACTTCATTAACAAAGAGAAAGAACACAACTCGGATCTACATCAACCCAAAGACAATCCTCCATAGAGGAACAAGCCAGGGCAGCAAGAGAATGGGCCAAGATGTTCCTATTTCTAGGAATAGCTTGACAGGAAGAAACTCTAACGTTCCCACAAAGGGCTTTAACATTAAGAAAAACAGGAGCAAGATAAGAAAAAGCAAAGTTAGAGCTATTGACTCCTGCAACCACATTAGCAGCATCACACTCCACCCCATTGACAAAGAGACCCTAGATTTTAGCAAGCAGGAGGTCTTCTCTGAGAGCAAGGAGCTCGCCAGCTTTAGGAGCAAAGGAACCAGAGATGATCTTAGACAACCCTGCCACTAGCCTACTAGAACTGTCACAGATGGCAGCACCTACACCAATACAACCAAAACCTTGACGAACTGCAACATCTGAATTAAGCTTCAACTTTCCAAGAGGGGAAGGAATCCACTTATCAAGAGAGCAAACAGAAGGGGAGGGCAAAGAAGAACCAAAAGCACAGGTAGTGTTCTGAAATTCAGAAAGTAAGGCCTCAGAGTGCTCCAGAATCACCTCAGAGGGTCTGCCAACACCTTTATGCACAACTTGATTGCGATCAAACCAACAGTTCCAAATCAACACACAAACCAGCTCAAAAACTGCACGCGAAACCTTGCCATACAGCAGCCTAACAACATCATACCCATTGAGATGTTTGAAGTTTGAAATCAGAGCCCAGAAAGGGGTACCCATCCAGATAGGTTTCACTTTCTCACACTAGAAGAGAGCATCAGCTGTGGATTCCGAGAGAAGATTGCACCTGCTACAGAAAGAACAAAAAGAAATCTTCCTGAGACATAAATTGGCAAGAGAAGGGACTGCTTCAAGATAAACACGCCAGATAAAAACTTTAATTTTTGGGGGATGTTCAGATTCCACATAAACAACCACCACTTCCCATCTGAAGAAGAAGTAGAGATGAAGAGATTGGAAGCCACCTGGACTGCTACTTTATACCCACTTTTAACACTATAGAGACCCTTTTTATCATAATGCCATATAAGTTTATCCTGGTTCCTGCAAATGCCCAGAGGAATACTGAGAATAACCTCCTGATCAGCCAAATTGAAGAACTTTTTAACCTTTGTCAGGTCCCAATAAAGGGAATGGGGTAGCAACAGGTCCTTGACCAGAAAATCTTCTGCAGGTCTTGGAGACACAGCCTTGAAAGACAGAGGTCTGGGCAGCCAAGGGTCAGAGAAGGCATTGATGCTGGCACCATCTCCTACTCTCCATCTAATACCTTTAACAAGTAAATCCCTACCCCACAAGAAACTTCTCCAAAGATGGAAACTACCTGGTTTCAGCTAAGCCTCGAGGAAGCCAGAGTTTTTGAAATATTTGGCTTTTAAAACCCTAGCAGCTAAATAATTGGGGTCTGTCAAAAGCTTCCAGGCTTGCTTAGCAAGCAAGGCTTGATTAAAGCAAGTAAGATATTTGAATCCCATCCCTCCCAAAGCCTTAGGCAAGCACATCCTTTCCTATCTTACCCAGCTAATTTTCCTTTTCTCACCATTGAAACCCCACCAAAATCCTGACATCATGGAGCACAAATCTCTGCACAAAGCTAAAGGAAGCTGATAGAGGCTCATTGTGTATGTAGGAATAGCCTGGATTACTGCTTTGAGGAGAACCTCTTTGCCACCTGAGTAAAACAGATTGTCATTCCACATTTTTAATCTTTTCCAAACTTTTTCCTTAATTATAGAGAAAGTCTGCCTCTTATTCTTCCCTACCATAGAAGGTAATCCGAGATACATATCATGAGATTGAGCTCTAGAAAGTTATAACACAAACTGAATATCGAGCTTGATATCATGACTCACATTAGGGCTATAAGTAATGGACGATTTTTGCAGATTGACCTGCTGCCCTGAACCACCTTCATAGACTTTTAGCACCTTTTTCAGGGTTCTACAACTGTCAACAGAGGCTTTGCAGAAGAGAATGAAGTCATCTGCAAAGAAAAGATGGCTGATAAGAGGGCTGCCTCTACACGATCTCATACCAAGAACCCTGCCATCTTGCTCCACACTCCTAATCAGACTCGAGAAGGCTTTGGCACAAAAGAGGAAGAGATAAGGGGATAAAGGACATCCCTGTCTCAATCCTCTCAAAGGGAATACATTGCCTAACTTGGCTCCATTTACAATAAAAGAAAATCTAACAGTAGAGATGTAATCCCAAATCAGAGAAACCCATATTCTAGGAAACCCCATCTTTTCTAAAATGTGTTTAAGGAATCTCTATTCCACCTTATCATAAGCTTTTGCCATATCTAGCTTAAGGGCAATAAAACCTTTCTTTCCTGGTCTTCTTTTGTGCAGGGAGTGGAGAAGTTCAAAGGCTATAGTAGCATTATCAAAAATTAGTCTTCCTGGGACAAAAGCACTCTGGCAAGGAGAAATCAACTCAAGCAAAATTAATTTCAACCTATTAGCCACTGTTTTGGAAATAATTTTGTACACTATACTACAAAAGCTTATAGGCCTAAAGTTCTTCATAGTATAGGCATTTTTCTTGTTAGGTATAAGTACAACATGAGTAGAGTTGAATCCCTTCATATAAACTTTACCATTTAAAACACTCAGGCAGACCTCAGTAATATGATTTCCCACCACCCTCCAGAACTTTTAGTAAAAAACAGCATGAAAACCATTAAAACCTGGAACTTTTGTAGGACCCAAACCAAAAACAGTAGACTTCACTTTTTCAGCCGAAAAAGGTCTATTTAAAATATCCAACATTTTACTATTAACCAATTTACTGATACCACAATAGGCAGCCTCCAACATTTCTAGATTAGGCATACTAGAATGAACGAGCTTTGAGAAATACTTACATATAGTGGTATTGATTCCTTTCTCATCTTCCTGCCACCTACCATTGTCATCTAGCAGTTTCTGGATGGTATTCTTCTTTCTTCTAGCAGTTGCGTGAATGTGGAAGAATTTAGAATTCCTATCCCCAGCCTTCTGCCACTCTGTTCGAGCTCTTTGGCGCTAGAATAATTCTTCTCTAGCTAACAAACCCCGCAATTTAGATTGCAGGAGCTTCACTTAATTCATAGTATTAGAATCTTGGTTGCCTTCAATGATCAAATTAATCTCTTTTAGCTTCTCAGCTATCTTCTTACTCAAGGAACCAAATTTCTTCTTACTCCAGCTAGTAAGGTTAAGAGCACAAATCTCTAGTTTTTTCATTAAAAGAGAGGAAGAATTAGAAACACTACCTCTATCCTCCATCCACGAGCTACTCACAATCGCCTTGCACTCTTCCTCCTTAAGCCAGTATGGTTCAAACTTGAATCTTCTTTCCTTATCCTCAAAACTCAAACTCCTCTTAACCTCAAGACTAACCAGAATTTGGCGATGATCAGAGAACCAGAAGTCCAGATTTTCCACCCAAGCATTAATAAACAAATTTCTCCAATCGTCATTCGCAAGGAATCTATCAAGACATTCCTGTATATTGGCTGCCCCACTTCGCTTGTTATTTTAAGTATAAGAAGGCCCACTAGCACCCAGATCATCAAGATCACAGGCATTAATAGCCTCTCTAAAGTTGACCATACCCAACACATTCTTGTTCGAACCACATTGTTTTTCTCTAATAAGTAGCACATCATTAAAATCTCCCCCACATAGCCAAGAAAGATTGCTAACACCTTTCAAACGTCTCAAAAGCTCCCACGAATCTTTCTTCTGACCCTGGGAGACTCTCGTAGAACCCCGTAAACCTCCAGTAAATACCAGAATCTGCTTTGATCACACAATTAATGTAACCCTGCGAAAAAGACTTAATCGTGACATCTAAATCATTCCTCCAAAGCAAACATAAGCCTCCACTTTTACCCATACCTTCAACAAAAAAACCTCCACTAAAACCCAGCTTAATTTGAACATTATCAGAACCCGACCCTTTTAACTTTGTGTCACAGAAGAACACCAGATCTGGGGAGAATTTCTGGAGAACTTTCTGGATACCAGTGAACGTACGAGGGTTCCTCAACCCTCGGTACGTTCCAGCATAAAAGACTTATAATGCCCGACAGGCCTGATCCTCAGGCTCTGTCGAATAATTCATAGATATCGAGGTAGAAGAAGAAGATTTGTAACGCTTACTACTTCGATCAAGCAGCTCCGGAGACACCAGACTTTGTCTCTTTCCACCATCACTTAGCTTCACAACAGAAGGGGAACCAAAGTTGACTTTGTTTGGGGAGGACTTGGTGACAGGAGACTTACTTCCACTTCTAGATCGTCGAGTCGCACATAGCATTTTCTGGATGGGGCTAGAAGGACCAAAAGCTGCTATTTGAGATGGGCTTCTAGTAATCTTCTTCCATTTCCTTAATCTGGGTTTAATCTGGATTGGGTCTGGACTATGATCTATTGCCTTGATTTGGTTATCAACAACAATTGGATCTTCGACAGAGGCTTCATTCTGATTCAGCCCAATCATAGTATCTTTTTCCTCCACAACACTTTCCTGATTGATAGGGTCCATAGCTTATTGGGCCTTAGTGAAGTCCTTAAGCTGGATTAAACTAGAGACAAGGCCCGTATCTTTCAAAGAATGAAGGCCCACTTCTTCCTTCAAATTATCAGAAGCCTCTTTTTCAGTGTTAGAAACATTAGGTACTATTGTACCCGTTGAACCTTCATACATAGTAGCCAAGCCTTTTCCTTTCTCAACAGAATTTTTTGTCGTTTTCCTCGTAACAGAACGAGGCAATTGCACCTGCTCCTTTTCACCAACAGAATCAGATCCTTCCTTTGAAACAGACGCCACGTCACCCATCATCATTTTCCCCATCTCCTGAGGTTCTTCTATGGCTACTGCTTTTGTAGGTTTTCTGGAATCATTGACATCTTCAAAACCAAGATTGTCAGCCCTTTATATCTTCTGACCTCCTATAGAACTTGTGACTCCCCAATCCTTCCTTCTATTGGTATCACCATGGAACTGATAATCTCTGCCCATAGAAGAATCCCTTCTCTATTCTCTCGCATTGTTCTTACCAACTGGTGTGGCTCTCAACCAAATCCCAAACTTCAGACTAGAGCTTTCCATGGCTGCCAATTTAGCATTTTTATCCATACATTCTAAAATAGTATGCCCTATCATCCCACAAGCATAGCAAAAGTCCGGCAATCTTTCATATCTAAGCAATACAATCACCATCATATTGAACTCAGACAGCCAAACTCTCAATCCTTTCTTCAATGGTTTCGTAATATCAATGCCTACTTTAACCCTCATGAACTTACCCCAACACTCCCTAGTATCAATGGGTATTTCAACAACTACCCCTAACGTTTCAGCCAACAACTTAGCTACTCTTTTGTTCATACACACAAGGGGAATGTTATGCAACTGTATCCAAAAATCAACTTTATTGAACTTCATTTTCGAAATCTCACCTGGACCAGATGGTTTTTCAAGAACAATAAGGCTCCTATCAAAGTGCCAGGGCCTGATCTATTCCAAACCATATTCTTATCTTCAATCGACCTGAAATAGAAGATAAAGAGATTATCTCCAATTGACTCAATTTCCACTCCTTGAATCGTATTCCAGATCTGATCCATAATAGATTTGAATGCGTCTCTGTTAATCAGCTTGCATGCCATCACCTTCCCTACCAGACAAAGGGATAAACCTTTAATTCCTTCCATTTGAGTAGCATCTGGAACATTTAAGATCAGCCCATCTTCCTCCGATAATGTGAGAGATTCACATAGCTTCGAAATATCTTTGGCATCCATACCGAAAAGCTCAGAAAACAAAATCCACGAGAAGAAACTACACCACTAAAAAAACCCCCAGCAAACGCACACAATAACCAAGGAAAGAAGACAAGATAAACCAATTAAAACAAAACAAGACAGATAGAATGGAGGGAGAAGGAATGAGAATGAAAATAAAGGAAAAAACGACCCTCTGCTATCATGGCGATAGAGATCTGCCCATAGGGAACACTACCTCTACACCTCTTCCTCAGAGAGAAAAAAGGGAAAGGAAAAATGTACCTCACTATCTATATGCATTTATGTGATCTATATTTTTATTCTTTTATTTTTGTAGGCATTCGTGAAAGTTGTGTGTTTTTTTTTTCTTCTTTTTTTCTTTGAAGCCTCTGACTTACAACAAAAAATTGTAATACCTACCTGCAAGGATAAACACTGGTGTGTTGAAACGGTTCAGGAATGAATTTTCATTGCTACTACTTGTCTCTGAGCTGACCGGTGAAGATTTTTGAGAACTTTCTCCACTGCATCTTAAATGGGGAGATAGATTTTAAGGGTGAACTGCGGGAAGATGATATGTGGTTCAAATTTGTATAAAAGCACGTCCGTTTTTGCAAGAGGAATTCTTCCTCTGTACAGGATTGAGATTCGGCAAGCTGCCGAATGGAGTTATATATATATATATATATATAAGGCAAATCAATCAGTAATGTCATCATGGTTGGACTTTCTTTAACAGTATCGAAAACTCTATCAGGGCACCTACATCTCTGTTATGTCCTCATTTGTGACCTATGTTGCATTTACATGACTACTTCGCCTTTCCACTTGAGGAAGCTGCAGCTTGGTTCTTGCAACCCGTTCTATTATGTCCCTGTTGTCCGCAATTTGTACAAAGTTTATGTTTCTGGACCTCACCGGCGGATATGGTATCTTGTACTTACGCGATCTACCCGGTAATTGTTTATGTGCCCATGCTAGTACAATGTAATTGCAAACTTCTTATCCGTGTACGAGATATGATTAATTGATGCAGATATGTGGAATGCACAGGTGTTGTATGCATATGTGAAGTTTTTTCTTGGATTTTGATATAACGGTAAAAGAGGAGGAGAAGGCACACACACGTACAAATATTATAAATTCATTAAAAATTTAAAATAATTTTAAAATATTATAAAAATATAATCCAATAATAAAATTACAATATATATATTTATTATAATTATATTATTAAAATAAAAATATAATAACAAATCTGTAATATATATAAATTTATTATTTATATATGTATTAAATTACTAAATTTTGAGTTTTATAAGTATTCAATCTTGAATTTATTTTATTTTTACTAAATAATAATACTTTTAATATTTTTCTAATTTTTATAGTTTTATATTTATTTTTGATTTTAAATAATTTTATCATATTTATTTTATTATTTAATCCTTTTTAAGTATTTTTTAAAAAAATTAAATTTTTATAACACATATCAATTTTTTATTGGATTATCCAAATATGTAAAGCTATTCAAAATTTAAAGGGTAAAAACATCGTACTAATTTAATAATTTAATAAAAAAAGGTAAAATAGTTAATTTATACTTTGAGTCAGGTTTGACTGTCAAAATTTTGGTTAAATGGACTAAATTGATATATTTTAAAAAAGGTAGGGATCATGTGAGTTGAAAAAGTAAAAATAGATTAAAAAGTGATATTTTTAACTACATTAGTGCCCGAATGATAATTATCCGGGTACTTTGTTGTAGTTTAAGAAAAAATACGATTTCATTATAATATGACCAAATATCAGGGTATTATATTATAATTTGCCCTCAAAATAAAGAGAGAATTGCACTGACTTTCCCTAAGATTTGGTATAAGATCACAAATAAGGATATATCATTATTCTACATTCAGGTACCTTAATTGTCATTTGCTTAAATATTAATTAAAAATAAAAGCAATTGAATTAGGAATTAAGGTACCGGTCTTAGGGTCTGTTTGGAAGAGTTTTTCCAAATAGAACTTTTACGAATAGATCTTTTATAAGTAAAACTTCTATAAATAAAGTTTTAAGGAAAAGACGTTAGTCGTTTAGTTGTCAATTAAAAAAGTTTTTTAAAATGATTGATTACCAAAAAAGACATGAGTTTAAGATAAAAAATTATTTTAAAATTAATAAATATAATAAAATTATATTAGACATTTTAATATTTTTAAAAGTTAAAAAAAAAAAATAGTTGAACAACTTCTTTTCTTTGTTTCCTTTCTCAATGTTTAGAAAACTTTTTTTTTTTTTTTTTCAAGAGAAAATTCAAGTTTACTTGAGAGTAGAAACGGCTCAACCATATAGAAATTAAGGCCTCAATGTTTTTTATTTTATTTGTAGATAATACTACACCTTGAATGCTTCCTATAATATATAGTCTATGATACGTTTAAAATCTTCTAAAGCCAATGACACAAATACTATTTTAATATATCTTAGCTCTTTAGTGTACCAAATATTAAGTCCTTAATTTTTTTTTTTTTTAATATTAAATCTTGAAGAGCTCCTAATATCTAGGTATTTCATTTCTTGGTATAATACAACTTTTATGTTTATTATTTTCTTCATCACCAGAAGGATGAATAATCTTAGAAAATAATTATTCAACTTATTTCAAGCCCTTTGCAATTAATATTGATGGTTTAGATTTGTTTTTAAAATTAAAAGTTTTAAACAAATATTTGCAAATTGAAATGAATACTCAATTTGTAGTTAATTATTAAGAGGGTAGATTCGAAAATAGGAGCTAACCAGAAACCTGGCAGTCCAATAACAAGGGCTTACAAAGGAAGGAGGATAGTCCTCCATCCACAAACAGTCATCCTCCACAGACATGGCAAATTCAGTCAAAATATGGGCAGCCTCATTAGCTAAGCGTGGCACAAACACAACGTTAGAGCCAGGAAACAACGATAGAACATTTTGAATATCTAAAATAATGAGACCCAAATCAGCCAAGGTGGGAGCTGAGTTAACAACCTTCACCACACCAAGAGCATCCGATTCCAAGGTTGCAGGAAGCAGACCCGAATCCTTCGCGAAAAGCAGACCACGAAGAACGCCAATAGCTTCAGCTAAATGAACTGGAAAGGCTGATCCTAAATACTGGGCCGAAGAAACCAAGGCAGCTCCATTGTGGTCTCTAATGACGATGCCCAAGCCAGTTACCCTAAGCTGCTCACCAATGGCCGCATCGGTGTTGATCTTGAAGCAGTTGTAAGCTGCGGCAGTCCAACGTGTACCAGGAGGGGCAGTGAACATCCTAGAGATAGCAACCGAATTGGCCGAAGAAAATTCACCATGATACTTGACAGACCAGTGCACGATTTCTTCTAGAGCAAGAGGAGAAGATCCATGCACACACCTGTTGCGACTAAACCACACCCTCCACGTGACAGTGCATAACAGCCCAAGGTCTTGCTGAATGAGATTGTTTTTGTAGTCCAAGATAAGAAAAAAAAAAAAAAAATGCATAGATGGAACAATAGCAATACCATGCATAAAAGACAAAGAGAGGCGGACGTCTTTGAGCTTGGGGCAGAGCCACAAGGCATGAGTAGTAGTTTCAGCTTGCATTCTACATAAGTGACATTGAACACCAACTGGCACACCTCTACCTGCTAGATTGCACATGGAAGGGATCCAATTGTGACAAGCTTTCCATATAAAAATTTCGATTTTAAGAGGGACACAAATTCTCAAAAATTTCGATTTTAAGAGGGACACAAATTCTCCATAAACATTTCCACCAATATTCCAACTCCGACAAACCAGCCGGGCTAGAACCAGCAGAACTTAGCCCCTTAAGCAATGTGCGACCCACCCTGTAGCTCTTGACTAAAAAAGTACCTGCTTTATCAAAATGACACAACAAAGAATTGGGAACCTGGGTAGCACTAAGAGGAATCGAAAGAATGGCAGCTACATCTTCTTGCAAGAAAACCGAACGGACAAGATCCTCATTCCAACAACACCCCCCCCCCCCCCCCCCCCCCCCCCCCCCAAAGGTGGCATTAATTGATTAATCGTGGCAAACTCTAGCCTAAGAGGAGAGAACGGTTTGAAAGTGGATGGACGGGGTAACCATCTATCATGATAGAGAGACACTGATCGACCGTACCAATCCTCCAACAAGAACCTGCCTCCAAAATACCCCTACCCCAAAGAAAACTATTCCTAAGAAAAGAGTCTTCGTTCTTGCACTTTGCCTTCAGGAAGGTACCGGTAGGAAAATAGCAAGGGCATGTAACAATACGCCAACACTCCAATTTACTCAAAAAAAGCCACTCCGAGGCACTCCAATGCAACTTACAATTATCCCTCTCTGAACCCCACCAGGATCTCGTACAAATTCTATGAATCTCAAAAATCAAAGAAAGCATAAGCCTGAATAAAGAGATTGCATAGGTTGGGATTGATTGCATCGCCGCTTTCAAAAGAACCTATTTACCACCAACCGAAAAGAATTTATGGCGCCACCCTTTGATCCTATCCCAAATCCGACTCTTAATATTTGAGAATAAGCTTTTTTTATGAAAAACATGGATTTGTATACTATGGCAACCTGGAGAGGAGGAATAGGTTTATCAACAAATTTCGCAGAATTAAAAATCAAAAATCATTCAACACATAGCACGAGAGATTTTTAGCGTGGAAAACCTCAACAGATCAAAAAATCACGGGACCAACTCGTAGGCCACTTAACATATCCACACAAATTTCATTAGTTGGTATATCATTTACAACTAACGTTGATTGATCACTCAATCACATGACTCTTGTTATAACCCAATACTACCTACCTACAAGTCTTTTACTAGCAAATCCTGTAGAAGATGCTCACAGACTCCACGTGCTCCAAGTCTTAATGTTCCTTTCGTATGATCAAAGAAACAATAACCTCAAATTTATGACATCATATCTATGTATTCAATAAAACATGAACAATCAAATAATATGTATGATCAAAACATATTATGAATAGACTATGCAATTACGCTTAATGCAAAGAATAATAGTCTATATAAAAAACCTCTCTCTTCTCTCACAATAACATGAAACAATGAAGTATCAAAACAATAAAGACATGTGAGATGAATAAGATAAATTCAATGAAGAATAAAAGAGAGTATAGTAAAGCTAGTAAATGAGACTTACACGGCCCGAGGCAAAACAAAACAATAGGCTCACAATTTATAATAAACATTATAAATCCTAATTCCAATTGTAGTAGGAAATAAAGATCAATTAGGTTTTCTAATTCAACAAGAAATGTAATTAATACTCTTCGATTAAAAAAATATTGTCTTTCCTAATAATAAAAGGCTTATTAATTAAGAGATTCTCTTGCTTCCAAACTCAATAAAATAATCCTTGGAAATCATTAAAATATGTTGAAAGACTTTAGGAGACCAAATAAATCACAAGACACAACCCTAGCCTAGTTTGGGTTGACCTTGGCAGCTCACGCACACCTTTAGGCGTGCACACACACCATAGGCGTGGAGCTGCTGCCAGGCTTGCACGCCAAAAGCGTGTAGCCACGCTCGAGGTGCAGCTTTGCTGCTTCGTCCCATGTTCAGCTTTTTCTAGCTGCACTTGACTCTACTTTAAGCCAAGCGAACTCTAACTAAACGGCCTTAAATATTTTCGTTCTATATATCATTGGAAATATATGGATGTTTAGTTTCATTTCCAAAGAACCAAATATCAATTGGATGTCTAGATAAAAAGTTATGCCTGTTTAAGCATCCAAAGGTCAGTTTTTCAGAAATAAAAAATATATGAAATTAAATTCAAAACTACACAAAACAAAAACAATAAGACTCAAACACTTATAAAAAAAAAAAAAAAATTAAAACTAACATGTTATCACTCAAATGCAAATGCATGAACATGTTATAAGTGTGTGTGAATCTTATCTGATATCAAGAATTAAAGAGTATTGTTTTTTGAAACTTACCTTCAAGCACGTTCTTAAGTCTTCTTATAAGCTTTCCGTCTTCGCATGATTTCTTCGAATCTTCATTACACCCAAATCATATTCTAACAAAGCTAACTAGGAATTAAATAAAAATATGTTTGCTCACGGAATCATAGCCAACAAAATAATGACCTTACATTTTATTAAGACTGACGAAGCTATGTAACCCCAAATATCGTTCATGACATTTCACTAATTTAACCCCGATGATACCCGCCAACTCCTCTCCGTCACGCTGAAAGACCACCTTACTCACATATATAGCCGACTTATCGTAGTTAACAACCTGGCCAGAGGCACCCGAGTAACAATCCAAGAGATTTCTAATCGTATGACAATCCCCTAGAGTAGCTTTAGAAAAAAAAAAAAAAAAAAAAACAGACTATCGTCCGCAAAGAACAAATGCATAACCTTTGGCCCCCACAGCTACACCGAAACCTCGAGATAGATCCATCCCTCTCAACTGCATAAAGCATTTGAGATAAATGTTCAGTACAAATTAAAAAGAGATAGGGAGACAGCGGGTCCCCTTGCCTCAACTCCCTTGAAGGTTTCAGAAATCCAAACACTTCCCCATTAATCAGGTACGAAAAGGACACATACTTCACACACCTCATAATCCTATCCACCCAAGCGACTGAGAACCTAATCCTAAGAATCATAGCCTCTAGAAACACCCATTCGACCCTGATATAGGCCTTAAACATATCCCGCTTAAGAGGAAAGACACCCTTTTTATGGCGAGTTTTATGCTTGAAGGCATGCGGACACTCAAACTCGACAATCGTGTTATCAGATATTAATCGAACAAAATAAAAGCACATTGTGAATCAAAGATTACCTCACCCAGGACCGCCCGTAATTGATTTGCCAATGCCTTAGCAACAATCTTATATATAATATTACATAAGCTAATATGCTTGAAATCAGTCATTCGCGTAGCCTGCTGCACCTTTGGAATCAAAATGATAAGTGTCTCATTAATCTAATTCAAAGGGGCTCCTTGAATAAGACACTGTAAACACACCTGAGTAACACTTGCACCCACAATATTCCAATTCTTTTGATAAAATAAAGCGGGCATACCATCAAGACCTGAAGCCTTCGTAAGGAACATCTCAAACACGGCTCAACGAATATCATCACTAGTAAACTGGGCATCGTGAATGCGTTGGCTATTTCGAGAGAGGCACGACTGTGCACATCCTAGGACCCTTTCGAATTGGCCTTGGCACGTCAGTAGAGCTGTCAAGATGAAGAAGGATTGGTCTATGGTCCGAACGCCAAAAATCCAAGTGCCTAACATGAGCATTCGGGAACAAACCAGTCCAATCGAAATTTCCCACAAACCTATCTTGTCATTCCACAACTATACAATCACCATCCCTACGGTTGCACCATGTAAACCGTCGCCCCAAAAACCCTAAATCTTCAAAGCCACAGTAGTCTAATGCACCCTAAAAATTTGACATCATGGACTGAGATCTATCATTCCCACCTAGCTTCTCGGAATTGTTCAAAATTTCATTGAAATTGCCCGCATAGAGATGTGGGAGTTCAGACATTCCATGCAAGCGACGAAGCATCGTCCAAGCATGGACTTGTTGAGACGGATCCTGATGATCATAGGACCCCAAAAACCTCCAAGTTTTGTTACCATGTGAACTCACCTTAACATCGATATGGAACGGTGAAAAAGATAATAAATCCACCACAACTACAACTTTATTTGACCAAAGTAAACATAACCCTCCACTATGACTACAATTATCAACTACAAATTTCCTTACAAAACCAACCTTCACACGAGCTCGTTCCATAACTAAATGATCAACTTTTGTTTCCATCAAAAACATTAAATTAGGATCTTGTTCTTGCTTTAACATAAGCAGAGTTTGAGCTGCGCAGATATTCTCCAACCCCCGGACGTTCCATACAAAGTGTAAAAGGGTAGCTTCTTTTTTAAATGCATGTAGTGGTTATCAAATATTATAGACAATAGTCACAACAATTGCTTTAGCATAATGAAGTTTTTCATAATTAAAACTAATTAAATCCTAATAAAAATCAAGAATGTCATAAGAAAGATTAAATAGATTAGCTTTATTATTATTAAAAAAGATACGTTTAAAAAAATTATAATATAAAAATTTAATTAATATTTTTACATCTAAAAAAAAGCAAGAAAAATAAATTGTAAGCAAAATATTTTATACTATAAAAAAAATATAATTTTTATAATAAATAATAGAATTTACAATTTGGTTCTTAAATTTTCAGCTAATGTTACTTTTTTACTGGACGTATGTGTATTACCTTATTTGGTCCTTAACATTTTAGAAATACATCAAAATGGTCCCTCTAACTAAAGAACTAATGTCAAACTTAATAAATTGGTTGAAAAGATAGTTTCCCTGATTCGAAATAGGTGACTAAAAAATTCTATTTGAATGGTTACTATTTACTTATAGATAATGGTTGAAAAGACTTAAATACCCATATAAATATTTTATTACTATAAAATTCCCCATAAATTATTAAATTTAATAAAAAAGGGGGAACTTCAATTTAGTTTCTAATATTTGATGAAACATCATTTTTTTTTACTTACCTTTCCTTTTTTGGTTCGCATGGTCCCTGACGTTTCCTAAATAGATCAAATTGGTTTTTTGACCAACTATTTGAAGGTTATCCATCACTATTTGAAAGTTTTACCCTTGAAAAATTAATATAATTATAATTTTATCTTTCAATTAAATAAAAATAAATAAACATAAAATTAAATAAAATAATATTAAATTAAATTATAAAAACATAAAAAAAAATATAACCTATTAAAAAATATTCAAATTAGTACTTCCTTCTAGGAAATTCCGAAGGTTTTTCCTTGATACACTTTATCGACGACTTTTACACTAAACGCCCGATGTTATATACATTCAACTTAATGCCTCTAATTAAATTTTACATATAAGAAGATCTATTATAACTCTAGTTTTCTCATTAGTGTCCTCTATCATTTCTCCGACCAATATTTTAATCAGATAGAGTTGTATCATTTGATTATCTCGGGAGTCCCCAAGCTTTTTACAAAAAATACTTTCATATTGTATGTTCAAACCACACATCTAGATGCTTTTTAAATCCATTGTAGTCACATGCTCTCTAAACTTTTCCAGAGATAATCCTTTGGTCATAGGATAAGCCACCATTTCACTAAAGGGTACATAGTCGGCTTTTATTTCACCCCTCTCCACTATATCTAATATATAGTGATAATTTACATCAATGTGTTTTGCTTTGGAAGTATTTGCTCCACTTTTTATTAAGTAAATGGCAGACTTACTATCACAAAACACATTAACAGCTTTATCTGGTATACATAACTAGAGACTATCTATGAATCTTTTAGCCCATACTGTAGTACTTATCATTGTATTCCATGATATGTATTCAGCTTCCATAGTAGACTTTGCATCACAACCCTGTTTCTTGCTTAACCAAGAGACAGCGGTTGCACCGAATAAAATTATATTACCACTTCTTGATTTCGATCATCTAAGTCTCCTACAAAATTTGCATCACAATATTCAACAAGTTCTAAATTACTCAAATCGAAACATAGTTTTATACATTTGGTGCCTTTCAAATATCTCATGATTCTCTTTACTGCCTTCTAATGTGGTTTGCCAGGATTTGATTGAAATCTGCTTATAACTCCCATTGCATGACATATATCTGGTCTTGTGCTGGTCATTACGTACATGAGACTGCCAATTGCTTGAGCATATGGAACATTTTCCATATCTTTAATTTCAGTCTCGGTTTTGGGATACATATTTTATCTAAGATTAGTGTCTTTGCACACGAGTGTAGTCATTGCTTTACTATCTATCATATTAAAACGTTTGAGTGTAGTCATTGGTTTACTATCTATCATATTAAAACATTTGAGTACCTTATCTAGATAGTTTTCTTGATGTAGATACAAATGTTTCAATTTCCTATCTCTAGAAATTTTAATTCTTAGGACATATAATGCTTCACCCATGTCTTTCATTTCAAATTTCGTATCTAGGTATGATTTCGTTTGATTGATCATATCCATACAATTACCAGCCAATAATATGCCATCTACATATAGATATAAAATGGATAACTTATCTTGACACCTTCAACTTTATACAGAATGATCTAAACACTCATTTCATATTCTAATTCTAGGATAGCTTGGTGGAATTTTAAATACCATTGCCTAGACGATTTTCTGAGTCCATATAATGATTTGTTCAATTTATAGACTTTGTTCTCATGTCCTTTAACAATAAATCCTTCTAGTTGTAACATATAGATGTCTTTTTTTAAATCTCCATTAAGGAATACTGTTTTGACATCTAATTGATGTAACTCAAGATCCATACTCGCAACAATTGCCATAATAATTCTTATTGACGTAAATTTGGCTATTGACGAATACGTATCAACAAAATCTATACCAGGCTTTTGTGTGTAGCCTTTTACTACTAATCGAGCCTTATATCTGTCTAGGCTAACATCTGCCTTTAATTTTTTCTTGGGAACGCATTTACATCCTATAGGTTTTCTTTCTTTTGATAAATCAACTAATTCCCATATTTTATTTTTGTCAATGGATTCTAATTCTTCTTTCATGGCTATTTCCTAATCTCTAGAATCCATTTCTTTCATTGTTGCAGAATAATTGTTAGGATCATCACTTACATCTTCTAATTTGAAGACAAAATAATCCTTTAATTTTTGAGAAGGTTCGCGTTTTCGTTTGCTCCCACTAATCTGATCAATCTTATCATATCTCGTTAGTGAATTTTTAAATGGATCAAACATCTCAGTTTCTTATGCGTGAACATCTTCTGGATTTATAATGGAATAATCTGTATCGGTAGATGCTAACTCCTCTTTTTCTTCAAGAAGTTTTATATCTATTTGGAAATTAACAATATCTATATTATCTATAAATACTGGATCTCTACTTTCTATCAATCCTTTTTCAAAATGATAAAATTGATATCAAGTTCCATTATCTGAATACCCTATAAATTTGCATTCCCATGTTTTAGAATTGATCTTATTCCGCAGAGGCTTAAGAATGAGAACATGAGCCTTACATTCCCATATTTTCAGTTTGGATAAGTCAGGCATCTTACATGTCCATATCTCATGGGGAGTTAATGGTTTTGCCCTTGTGTTAACTCTATTTAAAATATGTGCTGCTGTTGCCAAGGCCTCCCCCCAAATATATAAGGGCAAATCAGTATATGCCATCATGGATCTTACCATATCCATTACAGTTTTATTTCTTCTTTCTGCAATCCTATTTTGTTGTGGGATACAAGGTATAGTATAAATATGTCTAATCCCACTTTGTTTGCAGAAATCATCAAAGGCTTCATATTCACTACCACGGTCACTATTTAGTGCTTTTATGGGTCGACCCAATTGGGTTTCTACTTCCTGTTTAAATTCTTTAATTTTTTCTAAAGCATTAGATTTGTGCTTTAATAAGTGGATTTGCCCATATCTTTAATCATCTATGAAAGTAATAAAATATTTCATTCCACGGTGTGTTTTTGTTCGCATAGGTCCACATAAATCAGAATGAATTACCTCAAGTAAATCTGAAGATTTCCAATGTTTTGAAAAAACTTTTCTAGTAAATTTTCCTTTAACACATGATTCTCATATGTCAAAGTTGTTTTGATTTACTTGTGGTAATATTCTTTTTTCACTCATTTTGAAAATTTTGTTTTTGTTTATGTGAGCTAAGCGTACATGCCATAATAATAATGAATTTAAAGTTGTGGACACAGAAATATAATAGGAAATACTTTCATTATTATTCGTAATAGTAATTGTGTACATATCATCAATTCTCTTTCCTCTGAAAAGTACTTGACTATTTTTCCCTATTATTACAAACCTAGACTTGAACCTTATCTCAAAGTTCCTTTTCTCAAGTACATATACAAAAATAAGATTACGTCTAATAGAAGGAGCATAAAGAACATTTTGAAGAATTATAGTAAAGTTGTCAAAAGCAATCTTACAGTTTCCTTTCCCAAGAACATCAACATATGTATTGTTTCCCATGTAAAGACGATGCTCTTCCGGTGCCTTATCCTTTATATTGAAGAAGCAACTTTTATCCTTGCAAACATGCCTTGTTACACCAGAATCTATCCACCATTGATTATCTGATTTTGCAATTAGTGCTTCAGAAACTATAAGAACTATTTCCTTTTGCTTATCATTGGTCTTTTTGCGCTTTGGACAATTGGCTTTGAAGTGAGCTATATTTCCACAAATAAAACATCCATTCTTTTTCTTGAAATTTTGCTTATGTTGTGACTTGCGCTTTTTGAAATTCTTTCCTTGCATTTTATGTGAATCTGCAGCTATGAGCAGATTTCCATTGCCACTTTTCGTCTTTCTCCTATTCATTCTTACTTCCTCTATAGCCAACAATGTCGGTAGAGTCATCATTGACAAATCCTTTTGCCCATAGGTCAATGAAGTGACCAGATGATTCCATAATTCAGGCAAACTATTTAGAAGAGTTGACACTTGCATTTTATCTGGAATTTCATGACCAGCATTAGATAAATCTTTTGCAATCACTTCTAATTTTAGAATGTGATCCACTATGCTTTCATTTTCAGACATTCGGAGCCCATTAAATTGCTCTAAAAACAATTGAATATATGTTTTTGACTTGGGTCCATATTTGTCCTCTAGCATGTCCATAATTCTTTTTGCAGTATTAAAACCTTTATACAGTGGAATCAAATCATCTTGCATATGGTTGAGTATTGTGGCTCGAGCTAAAGCATTGTCTTCCTCCCATTTTGAATCTGCATCTTTTGACTTTTCTTTATCAACTATATGCAAAGTCTTTTCATGTGTCAATAAAAATTTGATTCTTCGTTTCCATACACGGAAATTCACATTATTCAATCTCTCTACTTTAACAGTCTCAAACTGCTTATGAGCCATATAATAATATAGTAGAAAGAATATAACAACTATATCTATTACCGTGTTACAATATTTAAAATAAATAAATAAACTAACTAACTTACAAATTACTCTTAAATCAATTTATTGATTTAATGATTTTTCTCAATTATAAATTTTATAGGAGTAATTGCCCTTATTTTTCCAAAGATATGCTTTTTATACACTCTTGAATTGATTATTCTATTGACAAAATTTGTTGAATCAACACCTAAATTTGAATTTGCAGTCATCGAATTGAATTCATGACCACTCAGATGGATCCGGATGGGAGGAAAATTGTGAGGATGTAGTGGAAAAGGCTAATTGACCCAAGCCAAGTTTTTTGGACCACTGGATTGGATTACAATCCAAACAAGGCGATCAGATCTTCACTCGGGTCGAAAGAAGAGGATCCGCTTGGGTTGGCTGTAGGTCAATCGTGTAATACACCCTCCCGATATTATGTACTGTACGTATAAGTGTTGTAATATATTTTCCCAAAATCTATTGTACAGTACACAAGCAAATAGATAAGCCTTTATTAGGAGTAAATCAAATGTTAAAAGTATTAATGGTGCTATAGTGGAATTTGTTGGATGGATCCGAAAGTTTCCGAAAACGGGTATCAGAGACCTGGAAAGTGTTTGGAATGATTTCAGATAATTAGTAAGGTTTCGTAAAGTATATAAGAAATTTAATTATAAATTTTGGAGAACATAGTAAGGATTTCCATAGATTGGCGTATTAAGAATATTTATTGGAAGTTAAAATATATTTTTATAATATGAGATTGTAATTTAATTGGTGTTTAAATGTGATGAAATGAATTAATGGATTAGTTTGATAGTAAATAGATGATTGGTAAATCACATGTGATTAATTGTATATTTGTTGTCATTTTATGAATTGTAAATGTTAAGCGAGCAAGTAGCAATTATTGTTGAGATATTATTTGAGAAATTTGAGTGTTTTTGAGTTAATTGATAATATGAATTGAATTTATTGTGTAGGGAATCAAAATAGATATCAAATTAGTGAACTTCTAGTATGAGTTTGTTTGTGATATTGTGTTTGGAATGATGTTGAAGTTAATTTTGAAGCATGGAAGTGGATATAAATTGTATGGAAGTGAATTTGTAAGTTGAAGTTATGATTGATAGTGATTTTAGTGTAGAGATTTCAATTTATGTATAATTAAGATATTAGAAATTGTATTTGTAGAATTGTGACACATGAAATTCGGTCAAGAGAGAAATTGAATGATTCAATTTATATATAGTTATATGTTATAATGACGTAATTTTTAATGCATATAAATCTAATTGATTTTGTTAGATATGAAGAAATTGAAAAAGGAAAAGGAAATAAAAAACTTGAATGTTGGCATTTTTAATTTAAATGCCTTATTTATGTTAATTGAGCTTTTGGGTGAATTGTAGTATTTATATTTATGATTGATTGGAAATATATTATTTTATTTTAGGGAGAAATCTCTTTAGTGTGGGAGAAGTAAGGAATTATATGGAAAGGTAAGGAATGTAGTGAGACAAAGGAATCAGAACATCAAAGCTTAGGGAATTTCAGAAACAAGTAAGCGTTTAATTTATAGTATTTTTATATAAAGTAAATTTTATTTATAAATATGATTTATATAAAGTTAAACAAGTTATTATTTTTTCCAAATAAATACGAAATTATATTTTGATTGAATTGTATTTAATATATTTCCTTCCAAGTTTGATTTAATATTTTATGATTATATATATGTTCGTTTATATGAGTTTATAAATTAAACAAAATTGATGTTTCAGTTATAACATTTCTATATTTCAGAAATTTAAGTCTATTATCAATTGAGCAAATGTTATACATAATTTAATTAAAAAGATATGTTTTATGTTTTCATGCTTTTGATTTAAAAGTTATTGTTTTTTTAAAAAAAAAACAAAGAAAACGTTTTCAGGCCAATAGGATACCCATTTATTATCAGATTATCAGCAGCTTATCATAATTATCAGATCAGCTATCAATTATCAGATTATCAGCAGTAGACCTGGTCGGTACACCCCATTTGTGTAGGGCAAGTTAAGGAGGGGGACAGTTCGCTAACTCCAGGGGGGTTGAGTCTGTTGAGTCTGTCAGTCGCCCATACATTGGGGTGTTGTCTCGCTATTTGTAGGCGATGCAGAATTCCGCCATATAGCCAGTGAGATGTTTTTTATCAGATTATCAGAGTCACCAATATAGCACCAGATTAGTTGCCTGGTGACACCCTCCATATGGTGCAGTGCCAGCTGAGTCACCCTATGGATTATTAGTTATCAGATATGGGTTTTCCATTGGCATTATCAGAAAAGTTTTATCAGAAAAGTTTTATCAGAAAAGTACTTTCAGAAAAGTTTTATCAGAAAAGCATTATCAGAAAATATATTTTTACTCAGCTTTTCAATTTTCAGAAAAGTATAATATATCAGTTTTTCAGTTTTCAAAAAAGTAAACTATATACATTATCTCAGCTTTTTAGTTTTCAAAAAGTATGCAACATTTCAATTTATTAGTTTTCAGTAATAGCAAAAAGTTTGAAAAGATTTCAGTATAGTTTTATTAAAAAGATTTTAGCACAGTTTTCAGTGAACAGAAACAGTTTTATTATTATACTTTTTAGTACAGTATTCAGAAAGTAGATTAGTATTTATTTCAGTATATTATTTTCAGAAAACAAGACAAGGTTTAACTATTATTTATTTCAGTTCAATTTTCAGGAAACAGTATTCAACTTAGAACAATATTTTCAGAAAATAGAGAAGTTTTATTATTATCCATTTTAATATTTTCATAAAATAGATTTATATTATTTTCACTAAAGTTTTCAGGGAGGTTTAGTTAGTAAGATTAAATTGTTTAGAAACCTATAACACTCACTAAGCTCGTTTACTCATTATAGTTTTATATTTTATAAACCAACCTCCCTAGGTACAGGTACAGGTACAGGTGCAGACGTTGCAGGGATTCCCAGGATTAGCAGGACCAGTTAGACATTATTGTGACAGTTTTAGAATTATGCATTTTGTTTGATTGTAACTATTATATAAAATGTATATTGTTAAAGTTCAGTATTTTATTATTTGAAATTTGTGATTTAATTTGTGGTTGAATTGAGATGGACCGGAGGTCCACGGTAGTTGAGATTTGGAAATTTATAGAAGTGTTCAAGTTTTTATGCAGGTCTCCAAGATTTGGTAATCTCAGAAAAACAGAGGAGACTCTGCCAAAATTTTTATATAAAAAAAAAAAAAATTTCTACTCGGATTTTCAGAATAAAAAAATGGCTTAGCTTCACGGAAGTCTTTCAGCGAGGCAAGCCTCGGCTGAGAAGCTACTGTGGAGTGCCGGCAGGTCGCCTAGCTTGAGATAGTAGGTTAGGGGCTTGTCAAATCGGATAAGAGCACAAATATCTAAGCGGGTCAGGAGCGAGTTCAGGCACTAACAAACGAGAGCAATATCCGGCGCATGCACCACACGCTCCTGCATGTGAACCCCACGCGTCTTCTTCCTTGATGGCGCGTGTATTGCACGGGCTTGCTAGAAAAAATATTTCTTTCACTACCGATTGTTATAATTCTTGTTCCAACCCCTTTTGATGCTGAAATCTCTCGTTCTGGGACTCTGTAAACTTGGTTTTGACTGAGGAACTCGGTTTTGGAATTTTTTTGAAAGTAATTTGAATCAATCAACAGTAAATTGTCTAAATCGGAATTATTCAAATAAGTGCTACTCTGCATAGAGTGACCAGTCTCTGATACCACTTAATTACTATGACAACCGATCTCTGAACTGCTGTTAAGCTAGTGGTTGCATGCAGAGCCGCTCAATATCTCACTGTTGTGTTTCTATATATGTATGTATAAAAGAAAGTGAGTTTAACGTTTACAATACAGGGGCTATTTATAATCGATCCCCTGTATGAGCGGTCATTTTGTTTTCTGATTAGTTATGTCTCTTTACAAGACGACATAACTTATCTGAACTGTTATGTCTATTTGTATAAGAGACAAAACTCTTCGGGATGGAAACAACCATTCAGTGTGTATGGTGTACCATCTTTATAGTGCACCTTATTACACTGAATCCTCTGCATGTGGGTTTATGTAGATCATGTATCTTCAGAATTAGTTCAAGTAAGTTCTTTGCTGTGATGTGATGTCGAGTAAGTACTTGTATTATTAGTGTTTGATGTTTCCTTATTGAAGCTTAGAAGCATTAGATACAAATATTGGGTGTTCATTTTGCTTATTGAGATACAAGAGATTTAGTTGTTTTGATTATGAATAGATATAAATATTTAGTTTTTAAATAATGTATAATGTTGCTAGATGATCAATATCTTGTTGTAGGTATTTTTATTTAGGGATGGAAACCTGAGAAAGAGCCTAAGATTTTTTTTTGTAGAAGTATTGAAGCAGAGTAATGTCAGGAATCTTGGAAGAATCGTGTTGCCGAAGGTATGTTTTTTTACTTCTATTTTGTGATTATCAATTTAGGAAAATGTTTTAAAAACGGTCAGTTTTGTTGGTAATCAGTTCTATCTTCCATGTAATCTTTTTTAGAATTCAATTTTAGTTAAATGATTTCACTGATAGTAGTAATGGTGAGATTTGGTTGATTTTCGGTTGTGGTAGTGAAAATAGCAAGTTTTGCTAGGTGTTTGATAAGAATCACAATGATTTAGATGTATGTCTAAGCGAAAGGAAGAACAGTTGATTGAACTTCATTAATGGAGATTTTGAAGAGCTCTCAGTAACTTTTATTAATCAACTTCAATGAATACAATGTGACTCACAATACACCCTATTTATACAAGAATAAACACAGCAGCTAATTACACATAAAGAGAGAACAATTGCTTAATCAACACTCAAGAACTTGCTAACAGATTCTATTACAATCTGTTACAAGTTCTCTAATACAACCTGACTGTCACTTAACTCCCTAAGCTAACATTTGATCTTCTTAGCACCTGCATACAATCATGATTAAAACCATGATTACTTGAGACTGAAACCGTCTTCTTTGGTCTATCAATTGAACTGTAGAAGTAGGCTATTAGCTGATCAGGTCTATGGGAGTTTGTTAGTCTATTGCTGCAACTTATGCCACCTGAATCAACTTGTTTCTGTTGAAGAGACGTAGTTGATTTCTGATTGCAAGTTGAGCTAGCTAAGTCAGCTTGCTTGAGCTCCCTTGCACCTCTACTCTTCGAGTGATTCTTTTGATGTGGGACATCATCAGTTTTAGTTTTCTGTTGCAGCACTTTAGGATATGGTGGATGATTCTCTAAATTCCCATTACTCATCTTCTCATTCCCCCTGATGCGGATTTTATGCAACTCGCAAATGTACAAGATCAACACAAGTAATAAAGAGTGAATAGAGTATCATTCCTACGAGGACAATGAATATCAATTACCAAAATTAACTGAACTTAATTCTATTTGGAATAACAATGTTTTTGAAATTGCAAATTAACTAAAAACAATTAAAAACTACGATTCGAATTCAAGGGAATTGAGGCGTTAGGATATCCGATTTCACTTGGTTATTATTATCAAACACTCATGAGTTACTATCTAGATTTTATTACCGATGGTTGAATGTGTGCTTAAACTAGATTAACCAATAATCTCTCTCTAGTATTACCAGAATTATTCTATCGCACACCAATACCCTATCTCTCGATGACTACTGAGTGGGCGAGAACACATTAAGAATAAATAAACACAAAACAAGCAACACAAACTAATTACTATATCTCTATGTAATCTAGTATGTGATAGATATTAATACGAGCATGTGGTGGGCATCTTCTCTCGGTTGATAACCCAACCACCTATGATGATTCGAAGTGATGATCAGACACAATAGAAAGCAATAAACTCAATAATATCTATTCAACGCATCAATAACAAATCTAAATAGAAAACCTCAATTGTATTTAATAATTAATAAACCAAGATCCATCATCAATCCTAACTATGGAAAATTAGTTCATGCTTGAGTAAAAGAACAAAGCAATAATATTCTTAAATCCTAGCATGACTAATTACAACAGAAAAGTAAAGGAGAAGAAATCTTAGAAAACTTATTGATTCCCAATTGATTGCTTTCCGAGGTGATGCGAAATTGATGACGAATGCGATGTGGAACGAAGATGTTGCTTCCAAACCCTAGAATTTTTTACCTCCCCTTCTAATTGATTGAGTCTCTATTTATAACTTTCCCTAATGAAGAATTTGGGAAGGAAACGATCACATGATATCGTGCCAAAAAGCGTTAGCTGAGGGCGCTAGCTAAGCTAGCGCCTCTTGGTAGCGCCACTTGATGGAAAAAGCTAGGCTAAGAAAAGCGCTAGCTGAGGTAGCGCCTCCTGATGGCAAAGCTAGAATAAAATAGTGCTAGCTGGGAGCGCTAGCTGAGGTAGCGCCTCTCCTAAACTCGCTTTTCAACTTGATTTCACGGTCTATTGATCCGAAATCATCCAAATCATCATCGATCATCGAATATCACCTGCACACTAAATAAACACATCAAAACGTCCAATTTTCCTTAAGAATCGAACAAAAACGATAAATGATGGGATCGCAAAATCATGCAAAATATGACATTATCAATATCTCCAAACCTACCTTTTGCTCGTCCTCGAGCAAAATCGAAACGAAATAGAAACAAAAACAAATAAAGTAAACTATCCTAATCCACTTTCGTAGGTAAACACGATGGCACTTAGCATATGCCACAAGCCTTTAAAACCCCTAGGTGTCCCTAGTAGGAGGAGTTGTGTCTCCTAAGGGTTTACAGCTACGATACCCACAAACGTAATCCCTGCGCATTGAACTCATTGAAACACTTACTTAAAACATATTATCGAAGACTCATTCATGCATGACATACCAATAATCAATAACTAAAGCTCGGTCTATGGATTTAAACATCAAACAATATATAACTAACCAATGCTCGGGTTATCATAATCTCAAAACAAACACATTCGACTGCTATTGATATAATTCGCCTTGACTCTACATCTCACATGGAATCTCTCATTATAGCTCTTAGAACCTAGGCTTATACACTTATTCAAATATATGCGAATTGGAGTTTATGCACTATAAAAATCAAATTTTTCTTCGCATATGAATATGTAAACAGAAAGACGCTCAGATTATACAAAAGATCTCATGAACAGATTCAGACACTAAGAACGAAATAAATCACAATGCACACACATACTCTTAAATTGGAATCATCAAAAGATCAGTAGGCCTTTTTCTCGGTTGTAATGGGGCCAAGGGTGGAGGTTAAGAAATAGAACAGAAACCGAATTTCAAAAAGAACTTAGGATCATAAACACGGAGATTTATTCGAATTTAGACAAACCTCTACATTTCTTTTCAAGCACAATTTTTTTTTTCCAATCCTTTCTTCTTCTTCGTGTTTGTTTTTTTTTTTACTTCAAGCCATTCAATTTTAAAACTTTTTTTCCAATCCTTTCTTCTTCTTCGTGTTTGTTTGTTTCTCACCTTCAAAACTTTTCTTGAAAATTCTCTTCTCTTTTTTATGATTCATCTCTAAATGATTCCAAGCTCAAAGGGTAAGGCTAAAAGTACAAGGACTTGGATACAGATTTTGTGGGAGATGCAAGAAAATGGTTAATGTGTTTGGCTTCAAAGGGGGTAATGGAGCACACACAAATGTTGGGAATTATGGCCTTTAACTCGATTTAAAAATACACATAGCCTACATCACTTCTCAAGCTTCAACCAACTCAAAAGCATAGCACACATGTGAATTTATTTAAAATAGAGTTCATTAGTATCTAAAGTAAAACCTATAGAGATCAATCTATTTTAAAATTATCACGGAGAGTGTATAGGAGTAGAAACAATAAAATCCTCTTAAAATAAAACGATAACAGCTCAAAAACACACAATGGTAGTCTCCATTATTAATCATGGTCATCCAAATATGTTGTTTCTCCATTATGATATCAAAAACATGGCTAATTAAATACCAATCGATATAAAATTCACTAAGACCTTACTTTCATAAAAGATTATTGACACTGCCTGCAGAATGGTCTTACAATCATATGTATAAGCATCATATTTCAACAAATTCAACTAACAGCAAATTCAACTAACAACGCACGAAAGTTTGAATTCCTACCCGCAAACTTAAATCTAACATTGTCCTCAATGTTAGTCAATGAAAGAACAAAAACACAAAATAGAGAATTCGAAACTCAATGAAGCCCATAGATGAGAATAGGTACTTGGCAATAGTCTAAACATGTGCTAAGTCGTTAGAATGAACAAATAAAAACAAAGTAAAAGAAATAAGCATATAGAGCAGGTTGAAACGGTAACAGTTTAAAACACACACAAAGAAAATACTCAGAAAATCATACATCAGTAGATGGGCGAGTGTGGTCCGGTCTAGTACTCGCGCTCACATCCCTAGTCGGATCCTTAGGCCGACGACCATAAATTTGGAACCGCACTACTTGGTGAACTTCTTCCAATTTACCTTCCACTTGATGTAATCGTCCGTCAATCTGATCTAGACGCCCTCCAATACGACTAAACTGATCATTCATCTAGATTGTATAATCATCGAATTAGACTCCGAGGCCATAAACAGCCTCCATGATGCTTGCCAATCCAACCTGTGCGAGGCTGTTCTCTTGGATCTCGGGGTCTACAGCAGAAGCTTTATCTTCCTCTATAGGTATACCATGGGTACGACGACGACCGGAGGGAATACGAGGTATGCCGCGAATAGATGCTTGGTCAGTTATATGTTCGGATCCCAATATTCCCCATGGGACTCTGGTGTTCACCATAGGCTTTAACCCCTGCTTTCTCACACATTGCAGTAATTAAATATGGAAAAGTGAGAACTATGATTCTACTACGCCCTGCGCGAAGAATCTCCAAATGAATAGTTTGCCCAATGTCTAAAGGGAGAACATGCTGCAGGCTGTAAAGTATTTCAGCGACCTCAGAAGGGATAGTGTTGCGGTGGCTCGTGGGCAAGATGGAGTGGTTGCAAAAGATGAACCATAAGGCAAAGTTAAGATGAATCTCCGAGCACTTCAGATCTGTCCGGCGGTAATCCCATGTGGAATCACCATTCATCCTAAAACTAGCTGCCATATTGGTGCTAAAACTAGTGAAGTACTCATATTCAAATAGCCCTTTTTGTAGTTCTAGCTAATCAACTAAGCCAAAATACTCATTTATATCGGATGGCTGAATAGACACCTCAACTCCCCCTACCATCACTATACCCCTTTCCTCATTTATATCCAGTATCATGGAACCGTAAAATTCTTGTACAAGACCCTTATTGGCGTCATTTGGACGCTACACATATTTCTCGCATCCTCTTTCTCGTATGGTATGTGGGAGCGAAGTATGCTCAAGTTCGGCCACATTTATTCCCCTTTCCAACCAAAGTGGCTGTTGTTCTATGGCGGCCATTCTTTTCGAAAATTTTGGGTTGGGTTGGACTACTCTCTACTTCTTCCCTTTTTTTCCTTCCTCTGATTGGTATCTTTGAGGTAGAAGCCATGGAAGAAAAATTTGCATTTTTTGTCTTAACCATTTTTACGAACACTTGGTGTGCACCCGTTTAAAGTTTCCCAAACACATGCAATCCTTGTAAAATCAACTCTAAATACACAACTTCACTACACCCACTAGCACAAACACTTTAATATAGCCAATCAAGTTCACCACATTCCCACACTACTTGCCTCTAGGTGCAAAACCACATTCCAAAATTCGAAAACTCTTAAATATAAAATAGGAAGATTTGAAGTTACCTTGTTGGAGTTTCCATTAGCATGAACATAAGCAAAATTTGATGAGAAATGGTGCGAAAGGGGAGCTCGCGTGTAAAGGTCGCGGTTGGCGTTGGTGAGGGTGCGACCGAGTGTGCGCGGTTGGTGTTGGTGTGGGTAGCTCGCGCTGCATATATATTTTTTTTTGTTTTAACACACCAGAGGTAGACGCGAGCAAGACACGCGACCTAGGGTCGCGCTTTGCTGCTCGTGCTACTTGATGGGTGTAAATTTTTTTTTTTCGGGCGTCAGTTAGGAGCGCGACCTGGGGTCGCGTGGTCCTGCTCGCGCCACCTGCTGTCCTGCTTTCTCGCTTGGGCATGAATTTTCATCTGTTGGGTGCAAGCAAGGAGCGCGACCTGAGGTCACGTGGTTCTGCTCGCGCTACCTGATGGTCATTTTTCACGCATTTTACATCAAACTACTGGCTAGCTCAAAGCGCAATCTGGGGTCGCACATCCTTTGCTCGTGCCACCTGATGCATGATAATATAAACAAAAATAAATCAAAAACCACTATCACAATCTAGGTTAAGTAAAAATTAATCACAAATTAAATAAAATCATAACAACAAATAAAACTAAAACAAAAACATCAACGAATTAGAACATGGGTTGCCTCCCAACAAGTGCCTTAGTTATAGTCGTGGCTCGACTATGCCCGGTTTTTAAGTCGTGTTACTCATATCACCGGATGGCTTGGACTGAACTGGTTCTCCTTCCAAATATGCTTTGAGCCAGTGACCATTAACTTTGAATAGTTTACTGTTATTATTCTTGATCACCACGGTCCCATATGGTAAAGCTTCGACCACTGTGAATGGCCTTAACCAGCGACTTTTGAGCTTTCCAGGAAATAATCGGAGCCTGGAATTGTACAACAAAACTTTCTCCCCTTTTCGAAACTCTCGGTTCCTGATGTTCTTGTCATGCCATTTTTTCGTTCGTTCTTTGTAAATCCTTGCATTCTCGTAAGCTTGATGTCGAAATTCCTCAAGTTCGTTAAGTTGTAGAAGCCGTTTCTTCCCCGCGGCCTCCATGTTAAGGTTAAGACTTTTTATAGCCCAATATGCTTTATGCTCCAATTCCACCGGGAGGTGACAGGCCTTTCCGTAGATAAGCCGGTACGGAGACATTCCTATCGGGGTTTTGAAAGCTGTCTGATAGGCCCACAGTGCATCGTCAAGTTTCCTTGACCAATCTTTCCTTGAACTACCCATAGTCCGCTCGTGAATATGCGTGATTTCTCGATTAGAAACCTCCATTTGACCGCTGGTTTGAGGATGATATGGTGTCGTCACCCTATGCGATACTCCATATTTCTTTAGTAAGGTCTCAAATTGTCGGTTACAAAAATGCGACCCTCCATCACTGATAATAGCTCTTGGTGTACCAAAACGCGTGAAAATCTGTTTTTGCAAGAATTTGACCACTACCTTTGCATCATTGGTAGATGTTACGGTGGCTTCTACCCATTTGGACACGTAATCCATTGCTATGAGAATGTATTAATGGTTATCGAAAACCGGAAATGGTCCCATAAAGTCAATACCCCATAAATAAAAAATTTCCACCTCAATTATGCTATTTAGGGGCATTTCATCCTTTTTACTAATATTACCAGTTCGCTGACATCTGTCAAACGTAGATATAAAATTTCGGGCATCACGGAACAAAGTTGGCCAATAAAATCCTGATTGTAACACCTTTGTCATCGTTCGAGAGGCACTAAAATGACCTCCACATTTTAATGCATGACAGTGATGGAGAATATCATGCATCTCCTCTTTCGAAACACATCGCCTAATCATTCCATCTGAACAACTTTTGAAGAGCAGGGGCTCGTCACAAAAATAATGCTTAACATCCGCGAAAAATTTCTCCTTTTGCTGGAATGATAAATCTGGTGGAAGCATATTACTCGCCAAAAAATTAACAATGTCAGCAAACCAGGGGGTTGTGATCTCACTGATTAAGAATAGTTGTTCATCTGGAAAGTAGTCGTTAATGAGAGTGCCCGATTTGCTTTCTTGTTCTTCTTGCTCAAGGTGGGACAAATGATCTGCCACTAAGTTCTCCGACCCTTTTTTACCCCGAATTTCTAAATCAAATTCTTGCAAGAGGAGTATCTATCTAATCAGCCTCGGCTTAGCATCCTTCTTAGACATCAGATATTTAATCGCTGCATGGTCTGTGTAAACTATAACCTTTGCTCCCACAAGATATGATTGGAATTTATCAAAAGCAAACACAACAGCAAGAAGTTCCTTCTCTGTGGTAGCATAATTCATTTGGGCGTCGTTTAAGGTCCGACTGACATAGTAAATCACATGTAGCCTCTTGTCTATTCGCTACCCAAGAACTGCTCCTACTGTAAAATCACTTGCATCACACATGATCTTGAATGGGAGTCCCCAATCCGGTGTGGTCATGATTGGAGCAGATATGAGTTCTTTCTTCAGCTTGTTGAAAGAAAACATGCACTCATCAGTAAATTTAAAAGGCTGGTCTTTTGCAAGGAGAGCACATAGAGGGATAGTGATTTTGGAGAAATCTTTGATGAATTGACGATAGAAACCGGCATGTCCCAAAAAACCTCTGATTCCTCTCACGGATATTGGTGGTGGTAACTTCTCAATAACCTCAATTTTAGCCCTATCCACCTTAATTCATTGAGAAGATATTTTATGCCCCAAGACAATCCCCTCTGTCACCATGAAGTGGCATTTCTCCCAATTCAAAACCAAATTCATGTCTTTATATCGTTTGAGAACCAGAGCTAAATTGGAAAGACAAGCATCGAAAGAGGAACCGAATACTGAAAAATCATCCATAAAGACTTCTATGAATTGCTCTACCATGTCGGAAAATATGGCCATCATACACTGTTGAAAAGTAGTTGGTGCGTTACATAAACCAAAAGGCATTCTTCGATAAGCGAACGTACCATAAGGGCATGTAAAAGTCGTCTTTTCTTGATCTTCGGGTGCTATTGCTATTTGATTATACCCAGAATACCCGTCAAGGAAACAATAATACGCATGTCTGGCAAGCCTTTCAAACATTTAATATATGAAGGGTAATGGAAAGTGATCTTTTCGAGTAGCATTGTTGAGCTTTTGGTAGTCAATACATACTCTCCAACCCATCACCGTCCTTGTAGGTAGGAGTTCATTGTTTTCATTCTTGATGACAGTCATCCCTCCTTTTTTCGGCACCACATATATTGAACTAATCCAAGGACTATCAGATATGGGATAAATAATTCCAGAATCAAGTAACTTCATCACTTATTTCCTCACAACCTCCTTCATGTTCGGGTTTAGCCTCCTTTGATGTTCAACTGAAGGTTTGAAATTTTCATCCATCAAAATCTTGTGCATGCAAATTGAAGGACTAATTCCTTGAATATCAGATATAGACCACCCTAAAGCAGTTTTATATTGCCTTAAAACCCGGAGTAATTTTTCTTCTTCGATTTTGCTCAAAGATACAGATATAATTACCGGAAGAGTAGCAGAGTCCCCTAAGTAAGCATATCTCAAATGGGAAGGCAACTGCTTCAATTCCAGTATTAGTGGCTGCTCTATGGAAGGGCGAGGTTTAGGCTTACCTTTCCCAAGTTCTTTGAACTTTCTTCTATAATTGTGAAATAAAACTGAGTCCAACCAACAAGCATAATCGGCAATCTCACAACTAGAATCCTCTGTGGTAGATCCATGTACTAAACAAGCTTCTAATGGTTCACCTGGATACTTGCTTCGGAAAATTTTAGTCACCATTGAATCAATATTATCTACCCGAAAGCAAGTGTTGGAAGAAGAAGGAAACTTGGTGGCCTTAAAAACATTAAAAACCGCTTCTTCCCCTCCTACTCTCAACGTAAGCTTTCCTTGTTGTACATCAATTAAAGCACCTCCGGTAGCCAAGGATGGTCGACCTAGAATGAGAGGAATTTCTACATCTTCTTCCATCTCAAGAATGATGAAATCAACCGGAAAATAAAATTTATCCACCTTGACCAATACATCTTCAATAATTCCATGTGGATACTTTATCGACCGGTCGGCCAATTGAAGAGTTACATTAGTCGCTTTTACCTCCCCCAAACCTAATTTCTGAAACACAGAATGCGGCATCAAATTTATACTTGCTCCTAAATCATATAATGTCTTCCTAAAGTCAGATTTTCCAATGGTAACGAAATAGTAAAGCTGCCCGGGTCTTTCAATTTAGGAGGAAGTTTGTTTTGAATAATAGCGCTACATTCTTCAGTAAGAGCAACTGTCTTGAAATCTGCCAACCTACATTTATTTGAAATAATTTCCTTAAGAAATTTTACGTAAGTTGGCATTTGTGCTAAGGCTTCTGCGAAAGGAATGTTGATATGTAGTTTTTTGAATACTTCAAGAAACTTTGTAAAACTCTTCTCATCCTTATGTTTCTTGAGACGTTGAGGGTATGGTATAGGAGGAACATAAGCTTTCGCTTCTGGTTGAGGAGGTAAGTCAAAAGAGGTCTCGGGAAGATCGTCCTTTTCATTAATCTCCTTCTCTTTCTCCTCTTCTTTATCTTTAGTTGAAAAAGACTCATCTCCATGTGACTGGATATTACGAGATGCTTTCTCTTTTTCTTGTACTCCCACAGGTTGATCTACTTGCTTGCCACTTCTCAGCGTTATCGCCTTACAATGCTCCTTCGGATTTGTTTCAGTGTTGCTCGGAAGAGCTCCTTATGCCCTTGATTGGCTGCCCCTTGCTAATTGACCAACCTGAACCTCCAGGTTCTGGATTGCAACTTGAGATTGTTGTACTGCTTGACCAATTTGCTTTATAGAACTTTCTTGTACATCTATCCGCGCATCCATCTTCGTTATTATGGCATCTTGCTTCGACATAAATGCAGAGATCAAGTCTTCAATTGATGACTTCTTTTCTTGATGGCCAGAGAATTGAGTTCCCGTGGCACCTTGATAGCTTGGCTACCTATTTTGAAATCCTAGTGGTGATGGTCGCACATTACCTTGCTGCTGATTGCTCCATGAAAAATTCGGATGATTTTTCCACCCTGAATTATAAATGGCGGAATATGGGTTATTCTGTTGCCTATTGAAGTTCTGTACATAATTTACTTCATCAGAAGGTCCTGAAGCAAAAGGATTCCCCACTTGGCAGTCCGTGCTCGCATGTGGTCCCAGACATAAATCGCAGCTCATTATTGGTTGCACAGAATTTACAGTCAATTTATTGATTTGACTCGCCATGGCTACCACTTGAGCCTTCAGTGAAGCAACTTCATCAATTTCATAGACTCCGGCCACTCTTTGGGTTGTGGCCCGCTCATTTGACCATTGATAATTGTTGGACGCTATAGATTCAATGAGATCATATGCGGCATCGGTATCCTTGCCTATTAACGCTCCTCCTACGGCAACATCAATAGCACTACGGATTGAAGGACCCAACCCGTTGTAGAAAGTTTGCACTATTAACCACTTTGGCAATCCGCTATATGGACACTTCCTTTGTAACTCCTTAAACCTCTCCTAGGCTTCATAGAGTGACTCACCATCAAACTATGTGAATTAGGTGATTTCGTTCCTTAACTTAGCAGTTTTGCTTGGTGGAAAATATTTGGCAAGAAAAGCTTGAATCATCTCATCCCATGTATTGATCGAACCCGATTGTAGAAATGTTAACTAGCTTCTCACTTTATCCCGTAAAGAGAATGGAAATAAACGCAATCTAACAGCATCATCTGATACCCCATTATGTCTGAAGGTGTCGCAAATTTGGAGGAAAATTTCAAGATGGGTATTAGGATCATCATGTGGCATACCTCCAAATTAGACTGTTGTTGTGATCATCTGGATTATGGCAGGCTTAATCTCGAAATTATTTGCTGCCACTGCTGGTTTCCTTATGCTAGAAAGAGTTCCATCAACAGTAGGGACAGCATAGTCCCTAAGAAGACGTGGAACATTAGGTGCTCCAAGATTAGCTTCAGGATTTTCCGGGTTGTCCATTGCAGCTAGTGCTTTGACTTCCCTTAAACATCGATGGAGAGTTCTTTCAATTTCAGGATCAAAAGGTTCGAGCTCAAAAGGTCTTACGCTTCTCACACGTCTCATGCAACGCGAAACTTACCTGAAAAAGTCAAAAGAAAAACAATAAAATAAAATAAATAAATAAAAATTCCAAAGTAGCAGAAGGTTAAATCGGTATTGATATTGACACTTAATTGTTTCCCGACAACAGCGCTAAAAACTTGGAGCGAATTTTATGCAACTCGCAAGTGTACGAGATCAACACAAGTAATAAAGAGTGAATAGAGTATCGTTCCTGCGAGGATAATGAATATTAATTACCAAAATTAACTGAACCTAATTCTATTTGGAATAACAATGTTTTTGAAATTGCAAATTAACTAAAAACAATTAAAAACTACGATTCGAATTCAAGGGAATTGAGGCGTTAGGATATCCGATTTCACTTGGTTATTATTATCAAACACTCATGAGTTACTATCTAGATTTTATTATCGATGATTGAATGCGTGCTTAAACTAGATTAACCAATAATCTCTCTCTAGTATTACCAGAATTATTCTATCACACACCAATACCCTATCTCTCGATGACTACTGAGTGGGCGAGAACACATTAAGAATAAATAAACACAAAACAAGCAACACAAACTAATTACTATATCTCTATGTAATCTAGTATGTGATAGATATTAATACGAGCATGTGGTGAGCATCTTCTCTCGGTTGATAACCCAACCACCTATGATGATTCTAAGTGATGATCAGACACAATAGAAAGCAATAAACTCAATAATATCTATTCAACGCATCAATAACAAATCTAAATAGAAAACCTCAATTGTATTTAATAATTAATAAACCAAGATCCATCATCAATCCTAACTATGGAAAATTAGTTCATGCTTGAGTAAAAGAACAAAGCAATAATATTCTTAAATCCTAGTATGACTATTTACAACAGAAAAGTAAAGGAGAAGAAATCTTAGAAAACTTCGTTGATTCCCAATTGATTGCTTTCCGAGGTGATGCGAAATTGATGACGAATGCGATGCGAAACGAAGATGTTGCTTCCAAACCCTAGAATTTTCGACCTCCCCTTCTAATTGATTGAGTCTCTATTTATAGCTTTCCCTAATGAAGAATTTGATAAGGAAATGATCACATGACTTCGTGCCAAAAAGCGCTAGCTGAGGGCGCTAGCTGAGATAGCGCCTCTTGGTAGTGCTACTTGATGGAAAAAGCTAGGCGAAGAAAAGCGCGAGCTGAGGTGGCGCCTCCTGATGACAAAGCTAGGAGAAAAATAGTGCTAGCTAGGAGCGCTAGCTGAGGTAGTGCCTCCTCATGGCAAAGCTAGGAGAAAAATAATGCTTGCTAGGAGCGTTAGTTGAGGTAGCGTTTCTCCTAGACTCGCTTTTCAACTTGATTTCACGGTCTATTGATCTGAAATCATCCAAATCATCATCGATCATTGAATATCACCTACACACTAAATAAATACATCAAAACGTCCAATTTTCCTTAAGAATCGAGCAAAAACGATAAATGATGGGGTCACAAAATCATGCAAAATATGACATTATTACCCCCTCAAACTAAACCTTGGTGAATCAACCAAGTTAAGTTTGCTACAAAGAAACTGAAAACGAGCAGTAGTAAGTCCCTTGGTAAGAATGTAAGCAACTTGATGATCAGTAGGCACATATCTTGGTTCAATTGCTTTTGAAGCAACTTTCTTCCTATGAAGTGAATATCTATCTCAATATGCTTAGTCCTTGAGTGATAAACTGGATTTTGAGCCAAGACATTAGCCCCTATATTGTCACACCATAAAACAGCTGCACCATGAACAGAAAAATCAAACTCACCAAGAAGATATTTCAGCCACAAAATGTTAGCAACATTGTGAGACATAGCCTTATATTCAACTTATGTGCTGGACCGAGCAACAACTGGTTGCTTCTTGGAGCTCCAAGAGATGAGGTTTCCACCAAGGAACAAGCAATTACCACTAGTAAAGCATGTAGGAAAAACAGTTTGAATATACGTAGCAGAAGTTAAAAATTTGATTGGTATGTTTCAAAAATTTTCCTTTGAAAAGAGTGAACTTTAACCCTTGACTAATTAAACATATATAAGAGAAAGTATCGTACCTTTTGAACTATGAAGATTAATATTGCGTCAAGATGGAATCGCAAGATCTTCCAATCCAATCATGAACATGGATCACCTTGGAATGTGGGCTCCCTTTTTTTGAATTTTGTACCTGAGGATGAGAAATAAAAAACTTTTCTTTTTCTGTTAGTCACAAAACTCTCCTGTGAAAACGAAGAACGCTCGATTACTTTTGAATTCACAATCTCTCAATTGAAACTCGCGTGATCTAAATTCGATGTTGTGCACAAAGCCTTTTGAAGTAAAAGCTAGTAGTGCACTATCGAAATCTAACTTTCTTGTTCTCTTTTCTCTTAGGCAAATTCTCACACACTTTCTAGAGTTGGGCAATTTTTCTTGGTTTTCAAAAACTCATAAAATTGCTCTCTTCCTTGAATGGCCGAACTCATCATACTTGCCTATACTAGGGTGGCCAAATTCTCACTTGGTGAGGATTTGTGTTTCACCCAAAAAGCTATCAATTATGAGTTCAACTTCCTAAATGTGACATAAAAGTCAACTTTAAAGTTTTGATAATTATCAAACACCTTCCCAATTTGATTTGATAAATAATTTCTATTATTTATCGCCTTATCAAATAAGGTCTTTAATACTTATCATACTATCATCAATAGTATAAAACTAAGAATCCAATTCCTAGTAGAAAAGTATTTTAATTTTTAATTAAATAATTAATTAATTAATTTCCATTTAATTTAAGTAATAAAATAAAACAAAGTAATTAGCCATTAAATCTAGCTAATGCCGCCCAAGCCTGTTAATCATGGACCAAACTTTGATTTTCCATTTTATTAATCTCATTGGACTACCACAAATAGTACACAAGTGAACTAGACCTATTTTTACAAAAAGAAACAAGTCCATATGCCTTATTTAATATATTAATATAATTTCAACAGTCCATTTATATTAAATGTGCAAATTATATTCTTAATATATTAATGGAATGCTAAACACATTCCAATAGGGCCGCCCAAGGGATCACACACCCTTGGCCGCCTATCTCAGGTATTTTGACGAGTTACCACGTGTCTTGATTGAACACAAAACCGTACCTCTCAAACCTTTTGGAAAAAATAAAAAAATATTCTAAGATGGACCAAATAAATGGTCCGGTAGAATATAACAAGTGATCCATTCAAATTCGTGTGGATTGAGGATCTTGGCGGACTATCTAAATTTAGGCTCTAATAGACATAACCTAATCACAATCAACAAATGACACATAGGTTCAATCTATTAATTTTAGTTCATTCCATTAAAGAACAAAAATTGAACTATTAAATAAAAATAGAATAAGTTTAGTGTACTTATTCATAACCTAGACAATCTAATAGGAGAAAGTGTATCCTCGTAAACAAATACCAGTAATCGCCAAGAGTTCATAAACCGCCTATAGCTCTCCAAGTTACCATATTTACTCATATGACCACATTTCGAACTCAGATATTTTGACTTATCCAGAAGTCATTATTTCAATAGTCACTATTGAAAACTTAATGTTAAGATTTAAATATCCAATACCTCAAAACATTCATATGATGGTATTCTACTAACATTTAATAAATGTAGTCACAATGTCCATATCTATAAATGAAATCCTCTATAGATATACAAGTAAATACCACCAAACCATCGAGGATAGACTATGTGATATAATTGTAATCATTGACAGCTCAAATGATAACGCTTGCAACCATAAGTCTATCATTTATCTCAAGATTAAGATAAACTCTCCGATTGTCTCAATTGAATACTTCTATCCACTGAAAGTTGTGGATAAAGTTTTCTTTGTTGATCCTACTCAATGCACCTAGTGCACTAGATTCTTTTGTCCAAAGACATTGCACTTCGATGATTTTAGACTCATCATATCACATTTGATCCCGCTCAAGTGCTAACAAAAGAATCTACAACTTTAATAAGGTAAAGGCGCTCAACCTTTATCTTAAGTTATGAATGTTGTTCGAGACTAACTAAAGAATTGTATTTACCTCATACATATCCAGATATACGAACAATTCTTTTATTTCTCATAGTTTCTTGACCTTATGATTATTTACTTTTGACAATTACTATAAATGTTATAAGATTTGTTAAAACATAAATCATTTTATTCATATGAAAAAAAATTGTTAAATACACTATTACACTCTTGCTATCGAGCATAATCCTAACAAAGTAGCGGTCATCAATGCAACTTGCCCAATCCACGTCAGTATAGGCCTCAAGAGTGAGAGTTGAACTAGGCTTGAACCAAAGACCTTTGGTGATGGAACCTTTGAGATACCTCAACACCCTTTTGCAAGTAAGCCAATGCAAATGTGTAAGAGCTATAAGAAATTGTGATAACTTTTTGACTATGAAGGAGATAACTGGGCGTGTATGAGACAAATATTGGAGTGCTCTAATGACACTACGATACAAAGTGTTGTCTGGAAAAAGATCACCTGCAGCCAAGGACAACTTGGTTCCAGCACTTATAGGGGTATCGCAAGGCTTGCAATCAACCATGTTTGTCTTTTAAAGAAGATCACCAATATATTTGGATTGAGTAAGAAATAAACTAGCTACATTTTTATGTGCTTCAAAGCCTAAAAAGTAGCTAACATATCCAAAAATTTTCAAAGCAAAAGTATAGTGTAACCTGCCAATAAGATACTGAATCTGAATGGGATCATTGCCAGTGATTAATATGTCATCCACATAGACCAAAAGGAACATTATCTTGGATCCTTGCTTGTGAATAAAAAGGGAAACATCTGAACTTGCATTAACAAACTGCCAAGAGAGGAGTGCAGCCTTGAGTTTGTGAAACCAAGTGTAAAACCCGATTCCTAAGATTTATTTTAAAATCTAAAATTCGGATATTAGTATTAAAGGAGTTATAAGAATTGTTAATTTACCACTAATTAGAAGTCAATCTTTGTGTGGATTAACAAGTGTAGGATATTTTTGGAATTTAATTTCATGGGAATGATGTGAGTTAGTATATGGAAAATTTTTCCTAAAGAAACACAATCCATGTGAAATAAAAATGAACTAATCATGAAATGTCAAGTCAACAATTAGTGTATAGAATAATTAATGAGAGGAAATGTGATTGGTGAATTAGTTTGTAAATTAAAAGATTGTTGAACAAATTCATGCGATTAAATTTTATATTGTGGTCACATTGCGATTTTAAAAGGTCAAGGGGCAACAGCCAGCCATGAAATGAAAAAAGAGAAAAGAGAAGAAGAAGAGAGTTTAGCCGAGGAAGGAAGAAGAAAGAAAAAGACAGTAGTCGGCCGAAGAAGGAAGAAAGAAGAAAAAGCAGGATGCTAGAATCCAGATGATATGTTGACAGATTCCAGAAGGGAAGCATCCAGACTTCTCAATTAGAATGGATGGTATTGTGTGTTTCAGAGACAGGATTTGTATTCCAGAAGATGAAGAATTGAGAAAGATGATCCTGACAGAGGCACACAGTAGTTCGTATGCGATGCACCCAGGTAGCACAAAAATGTACAGAGACTTGAAAACTCAGTATTGGTGGTCTGGCATAAAGAAAGATGTGGTGGAATTTGTGAATAGATGCATAACATGTCAACAGGTGAAAGCTGAACATCAGGTTCCATCAGGATTGTTACAGCCAATAGCAGTACCTGAATGGAAATGTGATCGTATTACAATGGACTTTATCACCAGATTGCCACTCACCCAGAGTAAACACGATGCAGTATGGGTTATAGTGGACCGATTAACGAAGTCAGCACATTTTCTACCTGTCAGAACTGATTATTCCCTGGATCGACTGGCAGAATTGTATATCAAAGAGATAGTCAGATTGCATGGAGTGCCTGCATCCATAATATCAGATAGAGATCCGAGGTTTACATTCAGATTCTGGAAGAAGTTTCAAGAAGCCTTGGGTACACGACTGAGTTTCAGTACAGCCTTCCATCCGTAGACAGACGGACAATCAGAAAGGGTAATTCAGGTGCTTGAAGATATGCTCAGGAGTTGCGTCATTGATTTTAAAGGGAGTTGGGCGGATCATCTTCCATTAATTGAATTCGCCTACAACAATAGTTACCAGTCGAGCATAGCTATGGCACCGTATGAGGCACTGTATGGAAGGAAAGGCAGGACTCCAGTCTGCTGGACAGAGTTAGGAGAGGACATGTTAGTAGGCCAAGATTTGATTAGACAAACCGAGGAGAAGGTGAAGATTATCAAGGACAGATTGAAAGTTGCTTCTGACCGACAGAAATCATATGCAGATTTGAAAAGAAAAGAGATAGAATATGAAGTCGGTGAGAAAGTGTTTCTGAAAGTATCTCCGTGGAAGAAAGTGCTCCGATTTGGCAGAAAAGGTAAGTTAAGTCCTAGGTTTATTGGCCCATATGAAATCATTGAATGTGTGAGACCAGTAGCCTACAGACTAGCTTTACCTCCAGAATTAGAAAAGATTCATAGCGTGTTCCACGTTTCTATGCTGAGGAGATACAGATCTGATCCTTCCCACAGAGTTCAGGCCGAAAGTATTGAAATCCGACCAGACCTGACATATGAGGAGGAACCAGTGCAGATTCTTGATCGGGAGATTAAAGAACTACGAAATAAAAGAGTTCCACTGGTAAAAGTTCTCTGGAGAAATCACAATGTCGAAGAAGCTACCTGGGAGAGCGAGGAAACCATGAGCCAACAGCATCCACAACTGTTCAATTGAGGTAAATTTCGAGGACAAAATTTCTTAAGAGGGGAAGAATTGTAACATCCCAAATTTCGGATAATTAATTTTGAATATGTGGATATAAAATTTTTGTGAGGTGAGGGGTGTAAATGTATGTTTATTTTTACGGTTTCCAAGTGAACCAGATGGAACGGTCCAGAAATGATGCATGAAAAGTGAAAAACTGGGACAGTGAGTACCGCGACCTGGTCACCGCGACCACAGGTCGCAATAAGCTGCTCGCGATGAAAAAAATGAAATTCGGGCAGATAGCATAGCGACCACCGGCGCGACCAGAGCACCGCGAGATGTGCTCGCGATGAAGGCGGTAGAGTTGCTCCAGTGAGCAACGCGACCTGGTGGCGCGACCACAGGTCGCGACAACGGTCGCGATGACCGAAATGATATAAAAAAAAATTGGCTTCTGTGAGAAGCCACGAAACAGAACAGAAAAGAGAACAGAGAGGGGGAGACCGAAAGAAGAAGAAAAAGAAAAGAAAAGAAGAAGAAGAAGAGGAAGAAGAGAAGAAGAAGAGAAGGGAAAGAAGAAGAAAAGAAAAGAAAGAAAAGAGGAAGAGAAAGGAAAGAGGAGGAAGAAAGTAAAGACAAGAAAAAGGAAAATTCAGAAGGAAAAAGGCGGAGAACCGGTAAAACGGTATCCAGGTTGGTGTACACATGTTTCTGAACTTATTTTTGATAAATGTTTTGATTTAGTACGTTTGGAAATATAGTTTTAGATTTTATATATATTCGTATGAATTGGTTTAGATACTCGTATTGCCTATTTACATATTGTTGGACTTGTTGTGTGATATTCTGCTATTATGGAAATTTGAATAAAAACGTATGTTTTCAAAACCTGCTTTACAATTATTGTTTGATTTTCCTATTTATGGATTTTGATTTAAAATGATATTCGTTGGTTTCTGAAACCAAAGAATTAATTTGTTATGAGTTTTAACGGCCCTGATATATGTATATGGATATATGGATATAGGAGATTGACACGTCAATTGGGTGAATTTATGGCAGTACTGCACCGTTATGTATGATGTCTCTGATTGTGGATTATACGGATACCATTTCCTCGTGAAATGGGAAACCGACTGTTTACTACGGATACCATTTCCTCGTGAAATGGGAAACCGACTGTGAAAATAACCAGATACCATTTCCTCGTGAAATGGGAAACCGACTGTTTATATAGGGATACCATTTCATATGAGATGGGAAACCCGACTGAAAAACCCGTAATCCAGTCCTGTACACCCTGTTATGTGTATCACGGGCCAGATTGAGAATTTATGGTTAGAAATTGTTATGAAAAATAAAGAAACGCTAGTGAAACGGAAACCCAGAAATTTTTGAAACACTGTGTTATATAGTTTTTGTTATATATAATTATATTTTTGAAATTCTGCTTTTAAGTTTTATTGTTTATTTATATTTTCGAATTTCTGAATTTACGATATACTATTTTAGATATACTGTTTTATATTATATTACCATTTATTTTAAGTGTACACCCACTAAGCAGTATTGCTTAGCGCGTTAGTTTTGTTTCTAACGCGTAGGTAATAGAGATACCGAGACGGAAAAGACTGAAGAGACACCAGCTGCAGAGGAGAGTCCAGAGTCATACTCACCATCTTTTGGGGTAGTTAGTTATATAAATATTTCTGTAGAATGTAATTAGATATGCATGCATATACAGAGAATTTTGTAATTATGTGTTGTCATTATGTGCTGTAAATTATTTATTCTATGCTTTCTGTTTTTATTTACGAAAGACTGTAATTAATGAAATGTTTTATAAAACTGTTTGAAAGTCGCACTAAACGGCAGAGTGCGCATTTGAATGAAATGAGATTTGAAGTGTTGTTGTGAAATGTATTTGAATTGAGTTGTTTGAAACAGGTTTTGGGAAATCAGAAAAACAAAGAGAACTCTGCCAAAATTTTTAAAACTGTGTTTTCAATGGGCTCACTAGAAAAATATTTTTAAATTATAAATTGATACGAGATTTCAATGGTTTGAAATGGAAAAATATGAATTTAGAAAGTTTTGAAAACCCAGTAACACTCCCTGGGTCGATCCAGTCCGGTCGGGTCAGGGGGTGTTACATTCACGATACATCTTACTAACAAAAGAAATAGGAAAGTAAATAAAACTCCTAAAACAATAGGTAACTAATAGTAACTAAAATAGAAAAAACAAATATAAACCAAATCCTAAAAAATAGCTGGGCCAGAATCTGCTTCCTTTTTCCCTTTTCAAACTTGTAAACATGCTATCAATAAACAATTAAACAAACACAAAGACCCTAAACAGTATGTCGAAGACCCTAAACAACATGTCAAACACACACAAAGCACAAAGAAAAAAAAAATACCCTAAACAATTAAACATACCACATACTGTAAATGTTATTATAGGCAAAATTACCCAATAATACAATAACAAAATTTTCAAATATCACACATGCATACACTAACAACAATGGCGGAGGATGAATAATTAAAAAGTGGTGTAAATCGTGATAACAATAACACTCATGCATCACATCCCCTTCAAAAAACCAACAAAAAAAATTAAAAAGTGATAGAAAACTTACCAATCGATGAATACAAAACCTTCAGTAAACACTCTTGCAAAGGATATAGTCACAGTAATGGAGGATGGGTTCAGTTGAGATGGGTTGATTTCAGCGAGAATGGAAGGCGAAAGGGGCATGATTCAGATGAGTTGAGAGAACAAACATAATGTTGAGAGGTTCAGGCGTGATTTTCACGGTAATAGAAGGAAAAATGGTGCCCATGTCTGATAACCACACTTTCTATTTGTTTATGGAGTGCTTGACAAGGCAATGTCAAGTCATTGACGGCTGTTCGCAGCTACCAAGGCAAGAATTTTTTTTTTTTTAATTTTGTTAATGAATTAAATATTATTTAAAATGTACTTCTTAATTAATTGAATATGACACATACTGACCACAACCCAAGATTACCATTTTATCCTTACTTTTACACTGTTGGTACCATGTCAGACTAACGCTAACGGTCTGACACTAACGATAGGGGATATCAATACAACATTTTTTAAACGTTAGAGGAAGTTTATGTTAATATACCTATACCTTATCTATTTGTATAATTATATCTAAACTCAGGGTGTTTGTGTAATTAGACATTAAAGAAAGACAATAAAGAAAAACAAAGTTATTTTTAAGGAGAAATTACGCTGAACCTACCTGAAGTTTGCAATTCTACAGCTAGGAACAACTTTATCAAAAATTGACAGCAAACCCCCTTCCAGTTATCTTTGACCGTTAAAAATTGACAGTTGACCAACTTAAACAGTGAAAAGACGAAAATACCCCTAGAAAAAGACAAGGTCAAGGGTATTTTTGTCTTTTTAAATTTTTTAAATTTAATTTTATTAAATAAAAATTAAAAAAATTAAGAAAAAATCTCATCCCTCAATCTTTAAAATAACGGATGGTTAAGATTTATTTAAAAAATTAAAATAATAGTAATAATAATAAAATTAATTAAAAATAAAAAATTAATTATAATTATATAAATCTATTTTTCAGATTGAGTCTCAATCGTCCATCAAGATTAGTGGACGGTGGAGATCCAATCTGAAAAATGGATCTCCAAAAAAAAAAAAAAAAAAAATTTTTTGGGGGGAAATCGAAGAACCCAGTGAGGGTTCTTCGAAGAACCCAAAGGTTCGAACGAATCGAACCCTTCTGGGTTCGATTCGTTCGAACCCAGAAGGGTTCGAATGATTCGAACCCTTCTGGGTTCGTTCGACGAACCCAGAAGGGTTCTTCGAAGAACCCATTTTCTGGGTTCTTCAAAAATATTTTTTTTAATTTTTTTTTTTTTTTTACTAATTCGAACCCTTCTGGGTTCGTCGAACGAACCCAGAAGGGTTCAATTCGAATCGAACCCTTCTGGGTTCTTTCAAAGAACCCAGAAGGGTTATTCGAAGAACCCAGTTTCTGGGTTATTCGAAGAACCCAGTTTCTGGGTTCTTCGTCCTCAATTTTTTTTTTTTCTAATTCGAACCCTTCTGGGTTCGTTCGAAGAACCCAGTTTCTGGGTTCTTCGAAGAATCCAGAAACTGGGTTCTTCAATTTTTTTTTTCTAATTCGAACCCTTCTGGGTTCGTCGAGGGTTCGATTCGAATTGAACCCTTCTGGGTTCGCAGAAACCCAGAAACTGGGTTCTTCAATTTTTTTTTTTTTTTCTAATTCTTAGAACCCTCCAATCTGGGTTCTGTGGCGAAGAACCCAGATGGGTTCTTCCCCGAAGAACCCAGAGAGATGGGTTCTTCGTTTTCAAAATTTTTTTTTTTTTTTTTAGATCTATTTTTTAGATTGGATCTCCACCGTCCACTAATCTTGATGGACGATTGAGATTCAATCTAAAAAATGAATTTACATAATTATAATTAATTTTTTATTTTTAATTAATTTTTTTATTATTATTATTTTAATTTTTTAAATAAATCTTAACCGTCCGTTATTTTAAAGATGAAGGGATGAGATTTTTTCTTAATTTCTTTAATTTTTATTTAATAAAATTAAATTTAAAAAATCCAAAAAGACAAAAATACCCATGACCTTGTCTTTTTCTAGGGGTATTTTCGTCTTTTCACTGTTTAAGTTGGTCAACTGTCAATTTTTAACGGTCAAAGATAACTGGAGGGGGGTTTGTTGTCAATTTTTGGAAAAGTTTTTCTAGCTGTAGAATTGCAAACCCCAGGTAGGTTCAGCATAATTTCTCCTATTTTTAAACTTATAGAAATACATAATGTATTTTATAAGAAAATTTGATATTTGAAATAAAATTAAGGTTTGTTGTACGGTTTCCTTTTTTATAAAAATAAAATGTTTAATATATTTAGATATAAGATGAATGTAAGTAATGAGTGTATATAGTATTTATTTTATTTTTAATTAAAATATATTATCCTTATTGATTATTTTATATTGGGATATTTTTATAATTAAAATTTTTAATAAAATATAAATATGTAAATTATATTTATAGAAAGCAATCTCAGCACCTAAACATAAATGATATTAAATCAAAATTATATTTTATTCAAACTCAATTGAGGTGTGCTAAGAACAGCCACCTAAGCGACTGACCTTCCACACTCGCTGACTGTACGCCAGCCATATGTCTTGTTGGTTATTTTAAACCACTTTAATTACAATTTTAGCAGTCTTTAAATTAAAAATAAATTCAGAATTTTACCTTTATTTACATTATTTCCATTATCTTCCCCATTTAAATACAAACTCTTTTTTCTGTCTTTTTTTTTTTAAGTTAGATTTTTTTTTTCCGAAACTAAATATAAAACATATTATTAAATTAATTATATTGAACATGAACTTATGTTTAATTTGGTTATCTCATTTTTTACCAAAATAAACTTCTTTTCACCAACGTATTTATTATTTAGTTTCAAACGCATAATTTCAACCAAACCACTTAAGATTAGAAAAAAATGTATATTTTCAATTATAAATCTTATTATCACTCTCACTTCATTCTTATAATTTTTAAAAGGATAGTATTGAAAAAAAAAAAAACTAAGTATAGAAACTCTTATAATATCACAAACCGTAAGTTTAGTGTTGATGAAAAAATGTGTATTGATGGAAATATAATTCTTTTGGTTGAAAATTTGATGAACGAAATAAAAAATAATTTTTTATTGAATATGGATAATTTAATATATTATGAAATTTTTATAAATTAATTGTTTTTTCAATTTTTAATTTTATTAAACAATTCTTATCAAGTAAAAAATAAAATAATCAGTTTACTATAAAAAAGTATTTATTTGGGGAAGATAATGACAAAAACACAAATAAAAGAGAAAATATTGTTTTTATTTTTTTAACTTTTAAATCTATAAAATTGTAATTAAAAGAAGTGATATTATTAAAATGACATCTATAATTTGGTGTGTTCATCAAAATTCTCCACTAGTTTCTCCCATAATATGGCCAAAGTTCCTCCCATAATTTTATTTTATAGCTAAAATTCCCCCTACCGTCAGTTTTAATTACCAAAACACTATTGATTATTAATTTTTCTGTTAGAAATATTATTAAAATCCCCCTCTAATTTGGTGTATTAGTCAAAATCTACCTCTAATTTTATTTATGGTCAAAATCACCTCCGTAAGTTTCATTTTATAGTCAATTTTCCCATACCTTCAGTTTTAATTACTAAAATACTTTTAATCGTTAACTTTTTTGTTAAAAACTTTAGCGCACCAAGTATAAAACGATAAATATCTTTATATATTAAATTAAAATATTTTAATTTATAATATCAATATGATGGACGGTAGATCAAATATAAAATATTAAACAATTAAGAAATTAAAAAAAATAAAAAAGAATATTTTTAATTTTTATTTATTTTTTAGTTTTTTTTAATTTTTATGTATTTTAATATATATATATATATATATTTTTTGTTTATGATCTCTACTACCAATCCATGAGAGATGGACGGTGGAGATCCATCATTTTATTTTTAATTTTTTTTAAAAAAATTATGTAATTTTTTTTTTAAAATATTGTGTTTACGATCTCCACCCCATTTTTTAAAAATTTCTTTAATTATTTAATATTTTATATTTGGTCTCTACCGTCCATCATATAATGGATGATAGAAATTAATTGATATCATAAATTAAAATATTTTCATTTAATATATATAGATATTTATATTTATATTTTTGGTGTTCTAAATTTTTTAACCAAAAAGTTCACGGTTAAATGTAATTTGATAATTAAAACTGACGAAGGAGGATTGGTGGAGCAAACTGACGAAGGAGGCTAGCGGAGAGGTTGGTGCTCCCCTCGTAGACGGCAGGACTATTGGAAGGGGAGATGACATGGCTGCAATTCAAATTAAAATCATTTTCTATGTTGAATTTTATTTTAACTTTAATGAATATAATGATATTTGTAATTAATGGTTGATATTTATTATTATTATTATTATTTTCATTAATTTTAAGTGAATAGTATTATTTATAAATATTTGAGGTGAAACAAAAATCAACATAGGAGAACACCTGTATACAACCCCGCTTTACCTAGTAAATTTATTTAAACTATCACTCACTTTACAAAAGTTTTTCTCATAAATTAGGGGGAAATTTTAACTTATACATTAAATTAGAGGGAATATTTTAATAATTCTTAATAGAAAAGTCAACAGTCAATGGTGACAGTAAGTGAGATTTTGACTATAAAATAAAATTGTAGAGAAATTTTAGTTAGAAATGAAATTAGAAGGGGAATTTTGATAAATATATCAAATTATTGGAAATTTAATAATATCGAAACTATTTATTAAAGTGGGTTAAAGAAGCTAACTAGAATATGTGGTGGGTATACAACCAGCGAGTCTATAAGGAAAAAACCAAGACTAGGAATCTGATGAGTTTCTAACCCTAACAAAACCAATTTACATGGAATCAACATGTTGACAAAATCATTTGCTAACTCACGTTGAAGTGGAAAAATGTAATGAGATATTTTTTAACAGAAATTTCACCAATGAATCTTGACTCATTCCTAATAATAATAATCATATTATATTTTCATGGTCAGCAACAAAGCACCAATGAACTATCTAACTACCACACAATACTAATAAAAATGAAAGAAGCATTTTATCGAACGATAATCGAACACGTTACCCACACAAGCCTCAACCAATCACAACCCAACTTGTTGATTTTCTCTGATAGCGACTTCTTTTTAGTTTCGCAGCCTCTCCGAATCTGCCTTCTTCAATATATATTTGTATTAACTGCAAGATTCGCGTAACGCAAATATCTCTGACCTCATATTCTACTCTGCATCTTCAATTCGGATATGATGTGAATTGATTCTTTTGCCAAATTTTTTATTTGTTTTGGGTCGGAGACTGAAATGGAAATAGCTTCTTGCGCTTTTTGCGGAAGCAGAACCATTCCGACGACGACGAAGACGTTAGCTTTCAATGTCAGACGCTCTAATGTTTTGAATGCTCCGTTACAGTTCTCATTCTGTTCATCGTTTCCATCGGTTTGTTTTTTCGTTAAACACAACTCCAGTTCTCTATCGCAGTCGACACCTATACAGCAGAATCCGTTTGTTTGCAAAATCAGCGGTAGCGGTGGCGGCACTGGCACCAAGTCTAGTACAAGTACAACTACCAAGAAAAAGCCTCGCAAAAGAAGCAGTACTATTGTTACCAAATCAAGAATCCAACAGACTAAAACTTCTGCAACTAGTATCAGTACTAATGCCAATGCTAGTACCCCAGTTAATAAATCAGGTACTGAGAAGCAAAAGCAGCAGCAGCAACTTAAGAAGATTAAGGCAGTGAACGTGCGAGCTTTGCATCAAAATGGGGACCCTTTGGGGAGAAAAGATCTGGGTACGAGCGTAGTGAGGTGGATATGCCAGGGAATGCGTGCAATGGCCGTTAATTTCGCTTCTGCGGAGGTACAGGGAGAGTTTTCAGAGCTGAGCCAACGGATGGGGCCTGGTCTTACATTTGTAATTCAAGCGCAGCCTTATTTGAATGCTGTTCCAATGCCACTTGGTCTCGAGGCCATTTGTTTGAAGGCCTGTACTCATTACCCCACTCTGTTTGATCACTTCCAGAGGGAATTGCGCGATGTTTTGCAGGAACTTCAACAAAAGTCAGTAGTTCAAGATTGGCAGGAGACTCAGTCATGGAAACTACTCAAAGAGCTAGCCCACTCAGGTGTTTCTCTCTTGCTGCCTCCGCTTCCTTTTTACGTTTCTATATTGCCGAGTAGTGGCCTATGTTCCATCTCATTTTTGGGGTGCAATGACTGAACTATGCCACATCTATAATGCCTAATCGCTAACGAACGTGATATTTTTTATCTTTGGTATGACAGTGAGAAACTATGCTAGACAGCTATATCTTTTCACTGAAACTGTGTTAATGGCCATGTTTATTGTTTGCTTAAAAGTAAAAGTTAACCTATTTTTAGTGTCATTATGGTGCATTTGCAGCTCAGCATAGAGCAGTGGTACGCAAGGTTACACAGCCAAAGCCTGTCCAAGGTGTTTTGGGGATGGATTTGGAGAAAGCCAAAGCTATACAGAATAGGATTGATGAGTTCACAAAGCAGATGTCAGAACTGCTTCGTATAGAGAGGGATGCAGAATTGGAGTTTACTCAAGAGGAATTGAATGCCGTTCCTACTCCAGATGAGAGTTCTGATTCATCAAAGCCAATTGAATTTTTGGTTAGCCATGGTCAAGCTCAACAAGAACTATGTGACACCATCTGCAATTTAAATGCAGTTAGCACATCTACAGGTTACTTGATCCTTTACCATGACTAGTAGTTTCTTCAAAGTTATGTTGGATCATATTTTATTATATTGGATTTTGTCTGTCCTTGTTGTAAGTTAATATCAATGATGTCAGGTTAGTGATATATTGGTACCATAATGTGTTCACAGGATTAGGAGGGATGCATTTGGTGTTGTTTAGGGTTGAAGGGAATCATCGACTGCCACCTACAACCCTTTCTCCTGGAAATATGGTCTGTGTGAGGATTTGTGATAGCAGGGGTGCAGGTGCCACTTCTTGCATGCAGGGGTTCGTTCACAATCTTGGAGAGGATGGTTGTAGCATCAGTGTGGCTCTAGAATCTCGTCATGGTGATCCCACCTTCTCTAAGCTCTTTGGCAAGACCGTGCGCATTGATCGTATCCCAGGATTGGCTGATACACTCACTTATGAGGTATTGAATGTATGGACTCGATATGGTTATTTTTTTCTATTCACTGCATTGGGATAAAGATCTTAGTCTTACAGCCTCAAAGCATTTTGAGTTGCATTTAAACTCAGATTGAATAGTTTAAGCCCTTGATTGATAATGACTCTTACATGCTCTCTTTATTTTGGATCGAGTTTCTGCCCTCTTACAGCAGTGTAGACAATGCTCTGAAATTTTTGCAATAAATGCCATGAAATTGGCTGAAATCAGGCATTCTTTTTATTCAATCCTAGGTTCTTCATCTTTCTCTTTGATAGTTCTTTCATTTAGAACATTTCTCATTATGGTTATCCATGTGATTCCCATCTAGAAAAGGTTTGGAGGATATTAGTAAAATGAAAGCAAAATCGTGATGAGTGTGGTGGCATTCTTGCAGGGATCTGGTGTTAGACCATGAAGATACTAGTATATTTTTCCTGCTACGATTTTGATGAAGATACGTGTGTTTCATTTTTAGTGTATTCTAAAAGGTTTGTGGAAAATTGCATTATTTATGGGCAACCAAAACAGTTCTCCCATCAACACATCAAATTGTTTCTAAATAGTGCTGCCAATTCTCATGAATTAGATAGTTATAATTTATTCTGCATCATGAAACTTAGCTGTCAAACTTCCTGAGTTGTGTGTACTTTATGACCTCGCTTCTGAAATAACTTTGTGAAATGACCAATAAATATTGGATAATTTTATCAGAAGATTTAGTTCAAAGCTCTAACATAATAAGCGGAAGGGTTTCCCAAAAAGTTCATAGAAGGTTCACCAAACCCATTGAGCTAGTTACTTTGCCAATAAAAATAAAAGTACTAAATTTAGATTCACTTAGAATTCCCACTTGGCTAAAATCTCTGTTGGATCAACTTCCTACCTTTCTGGTGTACAAGGTCACAGGTGGCATTTGTATCGTTATGCCACCTACTATAAGACATTCACATGAAGAAAAAGTGCTTCTTAGTTGTTGCACTTTCTTTTTTCCAATTTGTGTTTCGTCAGTTACTTGTGTGTTTACTTATATTTTCTTTTCACAGCGCAATTGTGAAGCTTTGATGATGCTTCAGAAGAATGGTTTGCAGAAGAAAAATCCTTCAATTGCTGCAGTAGCTACACTATTTGGGGACAACAAAGATATTGCATGGCTGGAAGAGAATGATTTAGCAGAGTGGGCTGAAGTAAAATTGAATGGGCAGTTGAGAAATGGAACTTTTGATGATTCCCAAAAAGGGGCTATTGCCTTAGGTTTGAATAAAAAGTGCCCAGTACTGATAATCCAAGGGCCTCCTGGTACTGGGAAGACTGGTTTGCTTAGAGAACTTATAGCACTTGCTGTCCAACAAGGTGAAAGGGTGCTAGTGACAGCTCCTACAAATTCAGCTGTTGACAACATGGTTGAAAAGCTCTCTAATATCGGGTTAAACATTGTTAGGGTTGGAAATCCGGCACGCATATCTCCAGCTGTAGCATCAAAGTCTCTGGGTGAAATTGTCAATTCAAAGCTTGCAAGTTTTCTGGCAGAGTTTGAGAGGAAGAAGTCGGATCTTAGAAGAGACCTGAGACACTGTTTGAAAGATGATTCATTAGCTGCTGGCATACGCCAGCTTTTAAAACAGCTTGGAAAGTCACTAAAGAAGAAGGAGAAGGAGACAGTAAAGGAAGTATTAACAAGTGCTCAAGTGGTGCTTGCCACCAACACTGGAGCAGCTGATCCATTGATCCGAAGACTAGATACATTTGACCTGGTTGTTATAGATGAAGCAGGGCAGGCAATTGAGCCTTCTTGCTGGATTCCAATATTGCAAGGCAAACGCTGTATTCTTGCTGGTGACCAATACCAACTTGCCCCAGTGATTCTATCCAGAAAAGCCTTAGAAGGTGGCCTTGGAGTATCCCTACTGGAGAGAGCTACAACTTTGCATGATGGGGTTCTTGCAACCAAGTTAACAAGTCAATATCGTATGAATGATGCAATAGCCAGCTGGGCCTCAAAGGAGATGTATGGTGGATCGCTAATCTCCTCTCCAACTGTTGCTGCTCATCTTCTTGTTGACTCTCCATTTGTCAAGGTATGATACCCATCTATGCATTATTCACTCTAATAGATTTCTTCTCACTTTCTTCTATATTTCTGGTTGATAAGCTGTTCTGTCTTGTTCTCAATATTTGTTTTATATTTTGAGCTTGCTACCCCTTGCCATCATATTGTCGTTGGCTTTTGTGCTGAATATTCCAGTGGCTCTTAATTACTCCTTGGTTATCGGTTTCCATGATTGACATTTTGATTACTAAATACAAGAATCTAAGGAAATAACAAAATGCAAATATAGAGAAGCTTACACTTTTCTGTAGGGCGGTTCTTGTTTTTCTCCCCAAGCTATTGCCGGTCTGAAGAATCACTGATTTACGAACAGCATTAGTATGGTGATAACATGGCATGAAATTTGTTTGCTGGAAGTGTTTTTGGATGAAGAAATAATTATTGATTGGTAATTTATTGCGTCACTAAAAACACCTATTACATCAGTTAAACACAGAAACTTTGATCTATGATATTAAATTAAATTGATTTAATTATCAATTTGTCATGCTGCAAATGCAATGATTGGACTACCAGCTAAGACCTTGAGAGGTCAGCCTTCATTCAAGCAACCTGTGCGAGAGAAACTGGCTAAAGAGGCTGTTTGAGTTACATAGTATGTATAGATAAGTTAATACTAACTGTGGATGATTTTTTGATAGAAATATATAAATTTAGACTGTTATAGGATATTGTTGACGTGCATATGAATTCTTCAATAGTTTTGGTAATCTCCAATCTCTTCTAGCTGTTTCCGTTTCTTGAACTCTTTCTGTGTTGAACATAATCCGTGTTAGTTAATGGAGAATCAAAGATGATCGTTACAATAAACTGTCAAATGAATTTAAATTCTGCCTGAAGCAGAGTTGTAGAAGTTGTTCGCCTTCTCATTTTCTACTGTTCTTGTACATCCATTCTTTATTGCAGCCCACATGGATTACACAATGCCCATTGTTGTTGCTTGATACAAGAATGCCATATGGAAGTTTATCAGTTGGTTGTGAAGAACATCTTGATCCAGCTGGCACGGGCTCATTTTACAATGAAGGGGAAGCTGAAATTGTGGTGCAGCATGTCTTTTCCTTGCTATATGCCGGTAAATATAGACTTATGTGAAAATTTGGAGTTTAGTACAAAATTTGGCGGTGGTCCTTGTAAATACACCTTTGATTGAGAAATTAGGTAAACTCGTAATTGTTTTCAAATTTGTTATGCAGGTGTTTGCCCAACAGCTATTGCAGTGCAATCACCTTATGTTGCTCAGGTACAACTCTTGAGGGACAGGCTTGATGAGCTTCCAGAGGCTGCAGGTGTTGAGGTTGCAACTATTGATAGCTTCCAAGGTCGGGAGGCTGATGCAGTTATTATATCAATGGTATTGTTTTACTCTATTTCTGCAGTTGAACATTTCTCGCAATAGTGGTTTTGAACATTCATATCAACATATGTCAAATTTTTTCAACAGCAGATTAATTTTTTTCAAAAGATGTCTGAATCCATGGATTGACTCAATTTCTTAAAAAAAAAAAAAAAAAAAAAAAAAAAAAAAATTCATGTATTACTTTGCTTAGTAATTAATAAATAATGTATGATTATTTTTATTTTCCTTTTCTTAGGTCCGGTCAAACACTCTCGGAGCTGTTGGATTTCTTGGGGATAGTAGGCGAATGAATGTTGCGATAACAAGGGCACGCAAACATATAGCAGTTGTGTGTGATAGCTCAACAATATGCCACAACACGTTCCTGGCCAGGCTCTTGCGTCATATTCGTTATTTTGGTAGAGTGAAACACGCTGAACCTGGTACGTTTGGGGGATCTGGACTTGGCATGAACCCGATGTTGCCATCAATCAGTTAACAGTGCATGAGCTGATCAAATTGATATATTTTCATGTCATTCTTAAACCATGATTATTTGGGAGGATGTCGATGATGTAGATACTTGACCTCTATTCTTGTCTACATCAATTTATGTACAGCAAGCCTTCCATTCTTTTTTTTTTTTTTTTTTTTCAGCAAAAAGAAGAAAAAGTTTATAGTAATTGCATTTGCAATCATTTATAAAATTGTATATATACAATTCATATTACAGTTCCCTAAATTGTATAGGATTCAACGATTGGCGAAAAGATGCATTGCAATTATAACCTTGAATCATTGTTATTTTGGTTTTCATTACAGGGACGTTATCGTTATCGTAATTATTGGTTTTAATCTCACTCAAAGCCGGTATTTGAATCCAATGTGGCCTTTAATATGGCATCCCAAGAGTGGATTTTATTATTATAACTTGTAAGTGAAATTTCGTAGGTTACAATTATTACATTAACATTATAATTACTACAGAATTCATGCTTTTTTAGCACTATCATTGCGAAAGGAGCAATGCTAGCTGCAGTCGCTTAGTCGCTCTTTATAAAACAAGAAGTGGCACAATTCTCCTTTTTTTTTTTTTTTCAAATTTTATGAATAATTTTATTTTAGTCCCTCATGTTTATAATTTTAGTTCCATTACCACTAATTAATATAAATGTATCAATTCAATCTATATGATCAAAATTTAAATTATTAAATAAAAATAAAACTCAAAATTAATTGATTTACCCGTAATAATAGGATATTAATATTAAAATATGTATTTGTCCTCCTAATTGTAACACATGTTCTTATAGTATGTATTGATAAATACACATTTTTTCTGATATGTATCTAATTAAATAAAAAATATATATTTTTATCCAAATGATGCAACGTCTTCTTAGCTTCCTCTATGGAGACAACCTATTTTTTTAAAAAAATATTTTTTTTTACATTTTTAATTATATAAAATAATAAATATGACAATAATTTTGATAAATTTTATAATTATTTTATTTAATTTTTTTATTTTAATTTTGCCAAAGGATCTTACCTTGTTAGTTGAAACTTCACAAGTTCTCCCAAATTATCAAGGTTCAAACCTTGATATTATAAATATTGTCTCACAATTGCCCATAAAACCGCAATAAGTGTGTAGAGAGACCTTCTTCCAGTATTGGGAGTAGACTTTCTCTGATTTAGATTTAAGGATATCTGGAATGCGCTATAGAGTTTGATCTTGGTAAATCCCGACAACCCTCTAACCCATCAGGTGTTAAATTTATATGTGTATGTATATATATGAGAACTTTTATTCTTACTTTAAGTTTTAATTTTTTTATAAAAGTTAATTTTGAATTTTATTTAAATTCTAGCATTAAAATTTTGATCATATGGATTAAATTGATGAGTTTATAATAAGTTAGCGGTCATGGGAACTAAAAATATTTATAGTTTTTTTACACACACACACACATATATTTATCAATATATATTATAGTAGCATGTGTTATAAGTAGGAGGACAAATACATTTTTTAGTATTAATATCCTATTATCATGGGTAAACTAATTAATTTTGAGTTTTATTTTTGTTTGACTATTTAAATTTTGACCTTATAGAAGTCAGGAAAACGTCGCATACTTTGATTGGGGTTTTTTTTAATAAAAATATATATTTTTATATATTTAATTAGATACATATAAGAAAAAATATGTATTTGTCAATACATACTATAATAACATGTGTTATAATTAAGAGGACAAATACATATTTTAATATTAATATCCTATTATTATGGATAAATCAATTAATTTTGAGTTTTATTTTTATTTAACTATTTAAATTTTGGTCATATGGATTGAATTGATACACTTATATTAATTAGTGGTAATGGAACTAAAATTATAAATATGAGGGAGTAAGATAAAATTATTCATAAAATTTGAAAAAAAAAAAGGTTATGCCCCTTGAAAGAGCGACTGCTAGCATTGCTCCTGCGAAAATGTATATTTGTCAACACGGAATTTTCACCTATAGTATCTTAGCAATTCACCTTTTCATTTTTCATATAAATTTAAAATTAGAAGGTTAATTTTAAAAAAGATCATACCTCAAGGGAATTCATCATATGGTTATAAATTTAAATTAAATAACAAAAGGGTTTGAGTATTTAATAGAGCAATTGGATAGGTGATATCTCTGAACATAATTAATTGTTGATATTGTTACCAATAAGAAAAAGAAAAAAAAAACAATTGAAAAGTCAATGTGAATGTGAAGGGCAAACTCGATTAATGTTGACATGTGAGTGAGACCAGGCTTTTCGTTAAAGAAATTCCCTCATTAATGAATTTGGATGCTCTCTTTGTTTATGCTTATGGTATGTGAAAAATCTATTTTTGAGTATTTTTAATAAATTATTATTAACTGCATGTTTAAGACCGGGTGGTATTTTAGATAAGATGAGATCGGTTCAATGTCATATCGCTCACACTTATATTTGTGAGTTTGAGTCGTGTCCTCCTCCTCTTCTAAATTTCCAAATTAATTGTATTAGTTAAAAAAAAAAATGATAATAGTATTTATTATCGTTGAAAATCACTTAATGACAGATCCTTTTACACGGATCATGACAAGAGTTTATAAGTAGATACCTTCTTTTCATGGTCACATGAACCTACATTCACATTATATAAATGAGATTGATCTCCTCACACTGGAAAGAGTTATATATGATTGATTGCCTGCTGCCTGCTGGTTTCAACTTTTCACTCTCATTTATTTAATTGATTTGTCTAATTTCTCTCTCTCTTGTATGACTATGAGCATCCGTTACATTTTCAATTTTGAGATGACAACCCATCTGTCTTTTTGACTTGTTCACACGCACTATATCTAATCAAAAAGAAAAAAAATAGAAACACATTTTAAATATCATCAAGTAGTTTTCCTTCTCCGATGGCTTTGAAACACTTTGTGATGATTTTAATTCTCTCACTTATCGTCATTGTTCTTCCTCCAACTACTACTATTACTAGTAGCAATAGCAATGGTGGTTTGAGATTTCTGTCAAAAGGCATCCCAATACCACCTTCAGGCCCATCTAGAAGACACAACAGCTTTACACAAGGTAAATGGTCATCAACCAAGCATATTAATGCTCATAAACTCTAAACACAGACACCTTATAATAATATAAGTTTGTGTGTGTTTTATAAAATCAGCTTGTTTGGTTACTGCTTTTGGTATTTGCATGTCACATGAGTACTTTCTAAAGCAATTCTTTCTCTTGTTTTAGTTTTATCATAATTATCTTTCTCTTGTTGATCCTTTCTTTCATGATCATATTCAAGCTTTTGGATTTTGTTCCTTCTTCAACCAAAATAATATTTCAATGATTTGTATCAAAGATGAAGACCAAATTCCCAATAATTAATTCATAATTTGACTATAATCAGATGCGATTTACATGTGAGTGATATTTATTGAATTCAAGTGAGTAGCTAGTATTTGTTTTTTTATATAATTATAATATTTGTAGATAATAAAAAAGGTTCTAATTTAGATTTTTACAGTTTCCCAATTGAATAATCTCAAAATTTGTAGTGAAATTAATCTACCGTGTATCAATAATTCATGGATTGAAGTGGACTGTAAAACATATAATCCTGGTTATAATCTCCAATATGCTAATTAACAACCAAAGCAAGAGTGAATATATAATACTTTCAATACAAACATAAAGGAAAAGACGAAGAATATTTAGATATTAATTCATGCAATAAATAAAATATTGTTATAAACTTTGGTCTTGATGAAGCCGACTACTTCACAGCAAAATTTACAAGATTTTTTAGAGAATAACATCATTCTACTGTAACTCTACTCAATAAACGTGCTCATTTAATGTGATTGGTTATACAAACGTGACGTGCTCACATACAAATTTTTTCATAAGCATTTATTTATTTTCATTTTTCACGAAAAGGATAAAGGATAGTAAGAATAAATTCAGACACCCTTACCTTAACAATACTCAAAAGCCAAAGAAAGAAACAAAATATAAATAACAAAATCCTTCAAACCTAGATCCAGAAAATCCAAAATTTTGATCTGCTGAGTTTCAACAAAAGCAACATATAACCACCGTCTATGCCAATTGGTCAGCTTGATTAGATCTTATATGTAACTTTTGTCCTGGTGAGTTTCAACGAAAGCAACATATAACCATTTACGCTTCGATCTGATATATAACTGATACAACATTAACTCCTACCATCTAATTGTCTCAAGTTTCTGAAACAGTCTTTGCATACGACAAACCTAATTTTTGACTAATTATAAAACCGACTACATGACTTCATGTCTCCAACCACATTCATGCTCATGCAAAATGCTCAATTTGATGAAGAAAATTATAACAACTGCCACTGGCAATGACCAGGAATAAGTTATTCTTTTCTTTTTGGATGAACCAATAATAAATGAAGATGTCAAGAATTAGAAAAAGAGACCATAAAGCAGATCAAGTTAAAGGTATCCTCATTAAGACATGTAACAAGGAAAATCAAGAGGGAGTTTGTCCTCTAATAGACATTTCAAACTGCTTAGTCATTTCTGTGCTTCTGCTTCTCTGGGAGTTTTAGTAGTCATCTGGTCAACTGCATGCACCGTGCTCTGTAGCTCCTCCCATATGGCTTTGTACACCATCCTCTGCCTATTCACAGCAGATTGGCCCTCAAAAGCTGAAGAGATAACATCAATGCTACAAACACCGTGAAAAGACTCAGTTTAGAATCACTATTAATGGATTTGCAACAGTTGAAGGTGACAGATGTATGGGATGCATACTAAATATGGCACATGATAATATATTTGTGTAATCTACATGCCATCAAGGTCGCAAATTACCAGAAGATATTCAATCTAAGTAAAAGAGAAAGAAGAGAAGGGTGATACAGGCATCAGATGCATTTTGCACATGAGAATTCACCAAAAAAAAGTGATATGGTAATATCAGATCTTAGTGCAATTACAACTTATTGAGATAGCCCAACAACACTTTTCTAACTATTTAAGCCCATAAATTGCGAGATACCTTAGCATAAAAAAAAAAAACATTTATTAGGCAAGACCAGCACAAATTAACTTACTAAGTTTTCTTATATCAGATACCCTTTGAAGGATTTTAGAGGGTGAAATCACCAGAATTAGGATTACAAGTGATAAACTATATGAACGCTCTTGTAAATGGAATCGGGTATAAAAGGTTGGTGTGCATTGGTGTCGATTAATACACTATCACCAGAATTCATGATAAGCGCAATGGTTCATAGATAAGTCCAAATATTAGAGAGACAGGTAATCTTTTAAGACTACAAATTTAGCCCAAGTAAAGAGTCTGTTCTTAATGATGGAAAACAATTGTAAAATATGATAACCTTGAGGCTTTCCCAAACTACAGGAAAATATATTATTGTCTGATGAGATAAATAATGCATATGAGGTTTGCAAAATGCCCTGATAGATGGTCTTGGTTCTATCAATCAACTAGATTCTCTCGAACAACAGGAGGAACATTAGTTTTATCATAATAGAAGAACCCATAAATTCTACTAAGGCATTCCGATCAATAATTAAAGAAGGAACCATATATTAATTGATAAAAAATAAAGTAAAACAACCGGAAAGGTACTTCATTCCTCATCTTTTTTCAATGAACAAAAATGCCTGCAGGTTTATGAGCTCACCTAACATGCCGACCATCCCCATAAGCATCTTTCACATTGACTGATTCTGCATTTAGATGGTCCTTAATCTGTTGAAGCAAATTGCAATATTAAATTTAAAAAATCGGCAATACAATGTAACAAAAAATAAAAAAGTCACTGACACTACTCTAAGAAATAAGAATGACAGGTAAGAAGTAAAATGACTCCGACAAGAAATGTAAAAAAAAATAAAAAAAAGTTAAAAGTAATAGTGTTTACCAAAATCGTAACAAGAGAGTTCAATCCCAAAGGATATCACCTTTGCTCTTTACAAATGTTGCCAAACATTACAGGAAAATATATCCTTCAGTGCTTCCATCATTTTCTTTAAAACTTATTACAGTAAGTTGTTATCCAAACTTTATGAACATGAACAGAAAAATTATAATAATAATAATAACAAAAACAACATCAATCCATCAAAATATGTCTTCCTTTGTCTAGACTCCATACTCAGTTATTTTATATTTATCAAACAGTTATCCTCCAGTATGCCCCGAAGGTGGAAACCTTATCTAGTTCAGTTGCTTTACTATAGGTCAAACCAGTGCAATAGAGAATGAACAGTAATGCTTACTTTCCAAGTTAATAATCAAGTTCAGAACAGCTTTTTTGAGAATGTTAACCTTAAATTTCTGCACTGCTTGTCTATCATCTTCATCTACAGTTTTTTTCATTTTTTTTATTGTCTTATAATCTACCATTGCATTGCCTGGTAGACTGGAATTCTTTCTTCTACTCAGCCCCATTGGTTATGGAGAACAAATAGAAATGGAAGATACATATTAAAAGTTAGAATTAGATAGTTCACAATAAACAAAAAAAAAATAACCCTCTAAACATGCTTTTGAGTCATACAATTATGTGTTTAACCATTTTACACCTCTACAGAATAAGGCATTGAAATTATCATATGATTTAGGGGCCAAGGCAGAATAATTGAATTGCAGGGACCAAAGTCAAGTAAACAGCGGCAGAGCACTTAAGGAATTAGCAAGGGCTTATTTTTTAGAAACGTTATAGTTCCGTTTCTTCCATTTGGAAACCAGGTCATTTTTAAACTTCCATAACTTTTCTCATTAAATAAGGGTATATTAATTCTTTTTTTTTTTTTTTTTTCAACAACTAGCAAGGGCCATGGCCCCTGCTCAGCCCTTGAGCGCTCTGCCCCTATTCATGAACTTGTTCAGTTCTGTAGATTTTTCACTAAGCCCTTCTGTAGAGATGTATTGCACCCATGGCAAAAAATCTCCAATGAGATCAATATAAGAACCACTTATTCCTTATTGACAACCAGATTTAAATGGGTATGGATGGCCTTTGCTAAGATGCATAGCAGACATTCTCTCGTTCCTAAAGCCTTACAAAATAGGGTAATGATCCGAGCTCTGGTTTAGGATATAGCAGAACCTTGACACAGGAATTTTAGCAAGATGACAGTTAGTTGCAACAGTGTGGAGACGGGATGTTGCAACAGGCAACAGGCAACAGCCAAATGGGATTCTCAATTTGACAAGAAAAAAACACAGAATATCTTGGGAAAGAGAATTTGCTTTACTTACATGGATTTAAATTCAAGCGCTGAAGAGGGATTAATTTTCCCAGTCCAAAGTAATGATTCCTCTCAAACTGATCACTGAAAATCCCTACACCTTCCTGGGATGGTTTATGCAGACAAGAAATGAAGAGCTCATAATGCATCTATCTGTACCTTATTCTTTCTGTCTGCTTACAACCAATTGTAGAACATGAACTACACTACTTTACTTGAATTGTTATTATAACCTCATTGCCAATTATTGTTACACCAATTATGTTTCTAAATTTAAAATTCAGAATTATGTAAACAATCAAAGGTTAAATAATTCTGCATTTGTAACATTTAAAATCAAAGGTCTAGGCTTGTACGCCAAGCTTTCTCCCAAAAAATTAACATTAACAGAACCTGCATCAACCAAGCTAATATCACTCTATATTCTATAAATATGATGAAGTTGGCTTAGTGGTATACCCTCACACAGACATTTTGAGGTTGTGATTTCGAGTAGCATGCCCCCTCCCAAATTAATTGTAATAGCTCAAATAAAAAAAATTTAAAAAAAAGGGCTAATACCGCTCTTTAGACTACTTCAATCAAGAAAAACGAAATTAAAATAAAATTGAAAACCCTCTTAAATAAAAAATTAATAAGCAAAAGAAACAAACTATATAGACCCAAAATCAAATTTCAGTAAAATAAGCAAAAATGATACCTTTTTCTCCATGGATTGCATGAGAGGCGAGTCAATAGAGCCAGCATCGTTGACGTGGGTGGCTCTGGTAGTGAATTTACGCAGACACACAACTCCAAACCCTGAGTTGGATGATACTGGATCGGTACTGTTGCAAGAAAACAACAAGCTTGTTTGTGTTTTGGTCTTGCTAATAAAGATTGAGGTCTGAGAAACAAAGGGTCTCCTGGATTGAGAAAAGAAACAAGACAAGGTTCTCGACGATGATGATAGAATGTACGGACGTGACATCAACGTTTTCGCCATCGTTTCAAGTAGAGAAGATGGAATTTGATTTCGGGTTTTGAGAATTGATAATTTTTATGGCTCAAACAATTTGGGCTTCGCAAACCCAAAATAATAGCAGGCTCTTTATTGGGCTTTATTTTAGGACCAGCGATATTTATGAGCCTGAAGAATTTTTTTTAAGTAGAGCTTTTTAAAATAAATCTTTTAAAAGTAGAGTTTTAAAACAAAAGGCCGTTGACCGTTTGATTGTCAATTAATTTTTTTTTTTAAAATGATTAGATTATCAAAAAGGATATGACTTTAAGTTAAAAGGGTATTGTAAAATTAATAAACTTTAATAGAGTTATATTAGACATTTAATATTTTTAACAACTCTAAAAGATCTACTTGGAAAAATCCAAAATTTGAACTTCTTCAAGTAGACGTAAAACAACTTTTTTAATCGTTCAAAAGCTCTACTGAGGTGAAAAGAGCTTTTAAAATTTAATAAGTTTTTTTCGTTAGTAGATAAACTATTCCAAACATACACTAAAACTATAGGATAAAATTTATCTGCTAGCTTGCAAATATTATCAATGTTAAATGACTTAAAGTCGTCCCTTGGATCTAAAGCTGAGCTGAGAGTAAGTAGTTCCATTGCTTGCTCACTGAATCTGTTATTTAATTCTTGCAATTGAGAGTCTATTGTAGCTGTGAATATTTCAACCCGATAATGATGCTCAATTGTGATGTGCTCCTTTTTGTGAGAAGAACAACCTCGACCCATTAAATAACGGTCACTCATATTAGACACATCAATTTCATACCTTGAACAAAATGAATTCACATTTTCAAGTAAAGATTCCCAACCATCTTCTCTCATATTTTGGATAAGTGCCTTCGTTGTAGAAATAAGATGCATTGCATTATAAATATCTTGAGACTTTTGTTGCAAGGTTTGACAAAGAATATCGGTGAATCCCATTATTTCCTTCATCAAATGCAGAATAAATATGAACTCAAATGAAGTAATAGCATCATAAGCGGCATCTGCATCCCCACGCTGAGTATAATTAGATCCATCATTTATGATATTTTGAAGCACTACACAAGTTGGACCAAAAAGTCTCAGTAAACTACAAATAGAATGAAAATGAGAACCCCACCGAGTATCTCCTGCTCTTTGTAAATTTTCAAGTTGATTTGCCCATTTACCGGTCTCAAGCTCATCAATAGTTATCATGTGTTCAATTGCATCTTTTTAAGCAGATTGTAGTTCACTATTGTGTTTGCAAGAGGCACCAATAATATTCACAGCAGAAGTGGGCTTATAAAAGAATTGATATACTGGAATTACCTCCCTCGATGAGCCAACTAATGCTAATTGTAGTTGATGATATATACAATGTATATAATAAGCATATGGACACTCACTAAGAAATAAAGCTTGCAACCCATTCCATTCACCACGCATATTGCTAGCACCATCATATCATTGACCTCTAATATTCTGAACATTGAGCGCATGACGAAAACAAATGGTACATAACTCTTTTTTAAGAGTAATTGCCGTGGTATCTTTGACATGCACAATGTCAAAAAAACGTTCTCTTATAAAACCTTCTTTATCCACGAATCTCAAAACGAGAGCCATTTACTCCTTCTTAGCTACATCTCTAGCCTTATCAACAAGAACACAAAACTTAGCATCTCCAATTTCCTCACGGATGTGCATCCTCTCCTTATTGGAGAGGATTTGAACTATTTCTTTCTGAATTTTTGGTGAGGTGTATTTGGCAGTTTTCGGAGCATTTTCTAGTACAACTTTTGCAACATCATCATTGTAGTTTGCTAAAATTTTAAGCAACTCAATAAAATTACCCAGATTTTTTGATTCCAAAAACTCATCGTGTCCTCTAAAAGCACATCCTTGAAATGTAAGCCATCTAATAGAATCAATAGAGCTCTTGAGCCGTAAACGATTATTCATGATTTGTTCTGAAGTTTGGCGATTAATTGCCTTGTCAATGTGGCAACCTTGATTCATTAGATCGTTGCAAGATTGTACGGCAACATTATGTGCTGAACAAGGCTCTTCAGTCACATGCTTTTTAAAAGCACACCTTGTGCCATCATTAACTTTTTTCCAATTTCGAAACCCATCAAGTGTAAATGCATTTGATCCATATGGACCATGTCCTCCAGGTTTTGCAAAGAGAAAACATGGCAAGCAAAATGCTGCATCCTTTGAAGGAGAGTATTCTAACCAATGGAATTTTTCAAACCACCAAAATTGAAATCTACGAGGATGCTTCGACTTTGAAAATGGATACTCTGAAAGTTGAAATTGATACGGTCCAGCTTTAATGTAAGCTGGTCGAATTTCATCTTGTTCATTAATTGGATAATCACAAATTTGCTGACGCCAGCCCGGATCACGTACTAAAGAGTTTTTATTATTGTCAACTTCTTTTAGTTCAACTCTAGGAGATTTAGAAGGACGATAATCATCCGTGGAAGGTTCCGGCTTAGAAGGAGGAGGACAAAGAGGTGCGTCATCTTCATGTACATCTTTTCTTTTAAAAAAGAATCGATTGTCCTAGACGACTTAGCCATAATTTTAAGAATGATTTTTTAAGATTGCACAATCACAAACCTGTAATGTAAAACATTTAGGAAGTTTATTTAAATTTTCAACTACATGTCTACAGTAAACAATTCATACAAGACAAAAGCATAAATTATGCTACACAATATCATATTAAAAAACAGTAAGATGCTAAAAAATAGAAACATGTCTACAACTAGAAATTATAAAATTATTAATTTTTTCTCCAATTTTTTTAATAAGCCCTAATTATATTATGTAGACTGTAGTTCAAACAAATTTAATTATTAAATGAAACTAATTACTTACAAATACTGTTTAAATAAATTAAATAACTAATCTAATTATTAAATGAAAGGATCAATATAATTATATTATATAAAACTAACTTACTACTAAGACCTAAGTGCTAACAAATACGGTTTAAATAAATTAAATAACTAATCTAATTATTAAATAAAAGGATCAATATAATTATATAAATTACTTATATAAAACTAACAAATACTGTGTAACCCAATTAAATAACCAATAAATAATATTTAAATAAAATTAAAAAATATAAAATTACCTTGGAAAATGTAGAAGTAGAAGGAGATAACATTGAAATTGGTTGAATCACAAAAAAATAGTGGCTTGAATCTTGATTGTATCAACTATGAAGCATGGAGGCATGGAGGTTTTTTTATTTTTTGCCATCGAGATTGTAAAAACTAGAGTAGTTAGTAGTGCTTTGGCAGTTCTGCGGCCATGAAAGAAGAACTTGGAAAAGTGAAGGGTTTAGGAGCTTTAGGTTATTTTATATTCTGACTTTTTAGTCTTTAATTAAGTTAAATAGGACTATTTTGTAATTTAGTAATTTTTTTTTCTTTGAGAATAAATATACATAAAAAAATTTTTGAAAAAATTGTGGGGGGCCATGGTTCCACACCCCCCCCCACCCAAGTAATATGACTAAAGCAATATTACGAGTAGATAATAAACAAACATATGACCATCTTACAGAAGTATCTATTAGAACCATAAAGTAGCGAAATGGTCTACTTGGTGGATGAATAGATATATATCCCTTTGATTTCTTTTTAAGAATAATGGGAATTTAAACTAACTTTAGAATAAGATGGCCTAGTCACCAACTTATCTTGTGAACATGTAGTACATATATTCTCATGCAATGAAAGAATCTTCTAGTTCTTTAATAGATGTCCATGAGAAATTTCAATGACTCTACACATCATTGTAGATCTTGGGTGACCAAGACGGTCATGCTAAATCCTAAATATTTAGGATTTGAGAACTTCTAGTTCATAGCTGCTGTTTGGGGAGAAATTGGTAAATACAAAATGAAGTAATTTATTTATATTTTTACTAATGGAAACAAATTATGAGAACAATAAAATAGCAACATATGGTGAAATCATGACATAGGGAAATCAAAAGGGCCACTGGAAAGACTTGGTCCAAAAGAGAGCCCCTTCGGGCCCCGAGATTACTTTCCAGACATATGTGATGACCTTAGCACGTGATGAATCAAAGAAAACTAGGGTCCTACGAACCATCCCCTCAGCGGCCAAATCACCCCCTTAGGTGAAGGAATGAAGGATTTGGAAGTTGTTCGAAGTGAGCTGGAACCATGTAAACGTAAAACGAGATGCAGTAGAAAAAGCCTGCACCGACAGTGACCTGTCATCTCTGACCAAAGGTCAGAATAAGCAGCAGCCTATTTTCTTAGACTGCAAAGCCACACGGAAAGCGACCTCACATCTTTTGACCAAAGGTCTGTATTGAAAGAAATCCTTCATCTAGGCTGCCAGTTGTATGAATCTATGTGTATGGACCAATCAAAATAGTCCCTTTGGAGAGAGTGTCATGAACAATCTCTAAAGATGAAATGGGAGCTTTACATGTGTCACTAAGGTGATAAGATTGCACGTAAGGGGATCAATGCTCTAGGCTAAACAATCTAAAAAGGTCCATTGACCAAGAAGAACGACGTGGAGCCATAAGGACTAAGAGCTAAAAGTCTATATAACGGTATATCAGGCTTCATCAAAGGTAACTCATTTTCTGGTCTGGAAAGCCCTATTATGCAAAAGAAAATCCTGGTGGTATTCCTCTAAAAATACTGGGATATAAGCCTTCTATTGACTATCTCTAAACCTACCTCAACTCATTGTTGTTGTATTCTTTCTTAGATCTTCCTTTTTGACTTGAGCATCAGAGGGTTATCGCCGGTGAACACCGGTGACCCCTGACCTCTTCTTCTTTATTTCCTCTTAGGAAAAGGTGCTAAACTAGGTTATCTAAGGTCGATACACTCAAGTGAGCCTATATCTTCAAAGGATAACATCTTCGCATGACCTTTGTTCTTAATCCTAAGGTCAATACATTTCAACAAACCTATTGTCTTCAAAAGCCAACACCTTTATAAGACCTTTGCTCGTGGTCAATCCATAGGATACTTCAAGACAAATATACGTGTTGGTGTAAAACCATTTTCTTACATCAAAGGGAAAAGTCCCTCAGCAAAACCCCTGCAGTAAAAATAAACCCAGTAAAGCCCTTACCTTAGTGCAATCAAAGGGCAAAGGTCTCTCAACAAAACCCCTACGGTAAAAATAAACCCAGGAAGGCCCAATGACCATTTACCTTCAAAGATTTTGAGCAGGGTTTATAGCCTTGGTGCGATCAAAGGGTAAAGGTCCCTTAGCAAAACCCCTTGCGATAAAAATAAACTCAGAAAGGCCTAATGACCATTTACCTTTAAAGCTTTCGAATTGGGTTTACGACCTTAGTGCAATCAAAGGGTGAAACCCCTCAGTTATAATCCTAAGGTGGAGCAGACCCAGATAAGCCCAAGACACATTTGCTTAGGGCTAGATTCATAACTTTAGCAAAGGATCCCAAGCAGACCTTTCTGCCTAACATTCAATTACATATTCCAGCATATGTATGCAAAGGAAAAAATCGATGAAATTCAATATATCAAAAGAAGCAAAAGGTAATGCCTAATAAAACGATCAAGTAAAAATTTTGGAAAGCAAGAAAGGTTACATAGAAAAAAAGGGAACAACCCTTTCACTACAGAAAATTACAAAGTTGATATCCTAAGGATTAGTCGAGGGGTCAGCATCTTCGGCTCCCTTCTTGTCCAAAGGGGCTTCCTTGGCAGCTTCATCTTCCTCATGAGTCTTTAGAGAAGAGGAACAAGCATCATCATCGACTGGCTTCTTGTAATATACCTTCCCGATAGTTTGTACTGTACATGTACATGTGTTGTAATATATTTTTTCAGAATTTATTGTACGGTACACATATGAATTAATATGCTTTTATTATAAGTAATTTGAATGTTAAAAGTATTAATGGTACTATAATGAAAGTATTGAATGGATCTGGAGGTTTTCGAAAAGGTGTTTGGAGATTCGAAAACGTTACAAAATGCATCTGGATGGATATTAGAGGCCCTGAAATTCACTTCTATAACCTAAACGGCACTTCCGAAGGAAATCCGGACTATTCCGGTAACATCCGAATATTTTCGGAATCGATCCGAAAACTATTATGGAAATCCAAAAGAATGTTTGAAATGATTTTGGAGGTTAGTAAGGTTCCGTAAAGTGTATACAAAATCCAATTATAAGTTTTGGAGGTCATAGGAAGGATTTCCTATAAATTCGGAGTATTAGTGATATTGTTGGAAGTCAAATAATAAACATGAGATGGTGTAATTTAAATTGGTGTTTCAAATGAGATGGTGTAATTTGATTGGTTGATGGAAAGGTAAATTAGGTGGATTAAAATAAGGTGTACAAGTGGACCAATCAAGGTAAACTATATGGAAAAATTAGGTTAAAAGTGAGCGGATTTTTATAGAATGATATGAGTTATTAATTTTCCCTAAAGAAGCACAATCTATGTGAAATAAAAATGAACCAATCATGAAGTGTCAAGTTAAGAATTAGTGGATGGTATAATTAATGAAATGAAATGTGATTGGTGGACTAGTTTGAAAATCAAAAGATTTTTGACCAAATTCATGTGATTAAATTTTAAATTGTGATCACTTTATGATTTTAAAAAGTCAAAGGGCAAGTTGCAATTATAAGAACTTATATAGGCATGCCAAGTGGTGTGGTTTCATCCATAAATCAAGAGAAAAGAAAAACAAAATTTTATAGAAAAGGAAGAGAGGTGGCCGGCCAAAACAAGAGAAAAAAAAAAGAAGAGAAGAGTACGGCCGAGAGAGAAGAAAGAAGAAAAAAAAAGAGAGAAAAAAAGAAGAGAAAGAGGTTCGGCCAAGCAAAAAGGAGAAGAAGTGGTGCTCAAGACCCTTTGAAGTGGAGTGAAAAGTGGTAAGTTAACTTAAATTCATGAAACTATGTTGGATTTTAGTTTTCTTTTTTTAATTAACTTGGGTTTTGGCTTGAATTAAAGTGGAGTTGTCTTTAATTATGAGTTAAAATCTCATGGGAGTATCAAGAAGTGAAAATCAAGAAGATTAGTAAGTAAAAGTTAGGGTTTGAAGTTGATTTTAGTGTAGAGATTTCAATTAAAGTATGATAAAGTATTAGAATTGGTGTATGTGTGTTTGTGATACTAATTAGTGCTTAGAAATTCAAGAAATCATGTTGATTATGGATGCTTGAAATTCAGCCAGAAGAGGAATTGTATGATTGATATGTATTCAATTAAATTGACATGGTTTACAATAAATTAAATGTAATTGGTTGTGTTGTATAAGAAGAAATTGAGAAAGAAAATGTAGAATGTGTTTTTATGAGTTTGACTTGTGAAGGGCATGTTGCTTTAGTATTCTTATGGTTGGATTTAAGTGCTTTTAATGGCCTTAAATGATTAATGGGCAAGGATGTGTGAATGGAGAATGAAGAACTAAATGATTAATGGGCAAGGATGTGTGAATGGAGAATGAAGAACATATATGTTAGTGCATTAGTTTGCCTATAATTTTGAAATATTGGCTTGAGTTTTAAGTGGATTAATTGAGGTATATTGTATTATGAAATATGGCTTGTAGGTGGAGGTAAAGCAAGTGTGGGAGGAGAGGAAAAATATTAGAAATGAGCTTTGCTATTGAGGAGCTCGAAATTGGTGAGTGTAAAACTATTTTTATGCAAAGTAAATTTTATTTCAGTAATATGTTTTATGTAAGTGTTAAACCACTTAACGCAAAATGTATTTCATTTTATTAATATTTTCAAGTGAGTGGTTAAAGTAATTTATATGAAGTGTATTTTATTGAAAGTTATGATTTTATTTAAGTGAATGTTTATGAATAAAACTACTTTATGCAAAGTGTAGTTTATTTTCATAATATGTTTTTATGACAAGTTATTATTTTATTCAAGTGATTGCGGAAAAAAATAAATTCTTGGTTTTATTACAAATATAATTGTTTTACATTTAATTCCTTATTGATTTAAATTTTATGTATAGTGTATTTAAATGATTAAAAGTATATTACATTTAGATTTTATGATTTATGTTCTATGAACATTTTAATATGAAACTAATTAAACAATAATAAATATTTTTTAGGTCAATAGGATACCCATCTATTATCAGAATTATCAGATTATCAAAATTATCATATTATCAGAATTATCATATTATCAGAATTATCAGATTATCAGATTTATCAGCAGTAAGATCCAGTCGGTACACCCCATTTGTATAGGACAAGTTAAGGGGGGACAAGTCACTAACTTCAGGGGGGTTCTGTCTGTTGAGTTAGTCAGTCGCCCACACACTTATGGGGTGTTATCTCGCTATGTGTAGGCGATGTATTATTCCGTCGCACAATCAGTGAGATGTCTTTTATCAGATTTTATCAGTCACACAGAGTGGCACTAGATTAGTCGCTTGGGGACACAATCCATATGGTGCAGCGCCAGTTGAGTCGCTCTATGGATTAGCATATATGGGTTTCCAATTGGCATCATCATAAAAGTATATTATCTCAGCTTTTCAGTTTTCAGAAAAGTGGCCAAGTCAAAATTTATAATAGAATTTTAATTATTTCAGTGTTAAACTAAAAGTAATTATTTTAGGCTTGGCCATCAGATTTTAAAGTTTATAAATTCTCAGCTTGTATTTAAAAAGTATATTACTTCAGTTTATCAGTTTTCAACAATAGCAGAAAAGTTTCATTATTATAGATTCTAGTATATTGCTTTCAGGAAAAAGATTTCAGTACAATTTTCAGTACAGATTTCAGAATATTTAATTTACAAAAATAATTGAATATATGTTTTACTTATGCTTTAGTATTTATTAAAGAATTATTTGTACGTTATGCTTGGCTAGATTTCAGAGAACAATTTTCAGGAAACATATTTCAAAACAGTTCTTATAAAACAGATTTCAGCACAGTTTTCAGTGAACAGAAAAGTTTATTTATTATGTTATGTATCTCAATATTGTTTTCAGAAAGCATAAAAAGTTTTATTATTATTTATGTTAGTATAATTTGAGAAACATAAAAAGTCTTATAATTTTTCATTTCAGTATAGTTTTCATGAAATCATAAAAGGTTTTATTATTATGCATTTCAGTACAGTTTTCATATACATTTCAGTATAGTTTTCAGAAAATAGGACAAGTTATATTATTATTTATTTCAGTACATTTTCAGGAAAGTTGTTCTTATTATTCATTTCAGTGAGTTTGTTTTCAGAAAATAAGGAACAGATTTCAGTTCAGTTTTCAGGAAACAGTATTCAATTCAGTACAGTATTTTCATAAAATAGAGAAGTCTTATTATTATTCATTTTAGTATTTTCAGGAAACAGAAAAAGATTTGTTATTATGCAATCTAGTACAGATTTCAGGAAAACAACATTCAGTTCAGTATATTGTTAGTTAAATTGTTTAGAAACCTATAGCACTCACTGAGCTCGTTTAGCTCACTATATTTTTATGTTTTATAAACCAACCTCCCTAGGTACAGGTGCAGACGTTACAGGGACTCCCAGGACCCGCAAGACTAGTCAGGCATTACTGTGACAATTTTAAATATATGGTTCAAATTTTAACGGATAAAGTATGTATTACGTTTTATTGTAACACTTATGTAAAATTATATTCTGAAGAATACTTTAAGAAAGTATTATTTGTTTAGTATACAAATATTTTATTTAAAATTATATTTGCCCACTTTCGCTTATTTGAAATTTGTAATTGATTTGAGACGGATCAGAGGTCTTGTGGTAGTTGAAAAAATAAAATTTGAAGTGTACAGTTTCTTATGCAAGTCTCCCAAATTTGGTAAATTTTAGAAAAATAGGGGAGATTCTGCCAGATTTTAAAAAAAAAATTTCTACTCAGATTCGCAAGGTTAAGTAACAGCTTAACTTCACGGAAGCCTTTCAGCGGAGCGAGCCTCAACTGGGAAGCTACCGTGGGGTTACCGGCAGGTCGCCTAGTGTAAGATAGTAAGTTAGGTGCCTGTTAAGTTGGTATCAGAGCAAAGGTTTTGAAAATTAGGGTTGCCTGTTTTAAATTGATTTTTTGAGGTGTTTTTACATTGTTTATGGTAAGGGCAACTCAGAAAATTTTCAATTGTTTTTTCTACGTACGATTTAGAATTTTTACAAGTGTTACATAATTTTGATAGTGAAAGTCACAGCATAATGTTCGGACGAGATCCCAGGGGTCGTCCCAAAAGAGCTGATCTAGAGTCTTCCGTGCATGATGCACTGGGGATGGATTGGTTATCCAATCATCGAGTTGCGATAGACTGTTATAAGAAGAAAATCAGGTCAGAGAATTCCCAAATGTATTTCCAAATGATATTTCAAGCTTACCCCAAATACAGAAGTAGAATTTGTGATAGATTTAGTTCCGGAAACTGAGCCAATCTTTATTTCTCCCTATAAGATGGCTCCAGCTAAGTTGAAAAGCTTAAGACACAATTAGAAAATTGTTGAATAAGGGCTTTATAAGACCCCCTTACCTATAGTTTTATTCGTTAAGAAGAAGGACAGGAGTTTACGGTTATGTATTGGCTATAGGCAGTTGAATCTGGTTGTGATAGATATTCAGGACTTTGATATTGTTTGGGGATTTAAAATCCTGTTCATCAAGGATCTTCCGACCTTATGTAGATAAGTTCATGATCGTATACGTTGATGATATATTGGTGTATCTAGGCAATCAAGAAGTACTCTGCATGTACGTTAGGACCATGTTGCAGACCCTACGAGAACATCAGTTGTATTCCAAGTTTAATAAATGCAAATCTTGGTTAGACAAGGTGACGTTCTTGGGTCATGTCATTTCAGCTGAGAGATTTGAATCAGTATAGATCTTCAGAAAATATTATTATGAATTGAAGGAAAGGACAATTTTGGCATCACTATATAGGATATGCCTCAAGACAGGGTTTAGGTTGTGATTTGATGCAGAATAATAGAGTTATTGTTTATACTTTTAGATAGTTGAAGAAACATGAGTAGAATTACTCTACCCATGATCTTGAATTCGCAGCAGTAGTATTTGCTCTAAAGATCTGGAGGTACCATGTAGCACCCCCCGACCCGATCCGGCCGGACCGATCCGGGGAGCGCTACTCGGTCTTTCAAAACTTTTCAAAACTCATTTTTCGTTTTAAAATCCTTGTGAGCCCATATATCAGTTTAGAAATCCTTTTCAAGTGAGCCCATAAAACATTTTAAACTTTTTACGAAAATTCGGCAGAGTACCGTTTGTTTTTCGGACTTTCCAAAAACCTGCTTTTACACAAATCAATTCAATTCCAATTTCAATAACACTTCAATATCAATTTCAAACAATTGCGCACTCTGCCGTTTAGTGCGACTTATCAATCACAATTTATAAAATAGAACAGTTCAAACTTTTATATATATATATACAGACATTCAGAAATCGTAAAGTAATTAATTAAAAACATATTACAAAACATATTTACAATTCCCTGTATATGCATGCTTTCAGAATATATATACATAACAAAAATATCGCTACCCAACTGTACAATCCTGTGACTCGGTCTGCAATTCTTCCAGTTCTTCAGTCTTTACCTTCGTCCGGATTCCTGGTACCTACGCGTTAGACACAAAAACTAACGCGCTAAGCATAAAGCTTAGTGGGTGTACTAAAATCTCAATATGGAAACATATATATAACTTTTAATAATAAATAAATCACAATATATATATGTCAATTCAAATCATGTTTAAAACAATTAAATTTCAGAATCACAATATATAATAATTTCAAGCACTTAAACTTCAGTAATGAGGTCAATATATAATTTTCGATCAATAAAAACATTCAATACACTTTTCAATTCCAATCAATTCTGGCCCGCTAGAATACTAAACATATACGGATTGGAATATGGGTCAAGCTCCCAACCCCCAGAACGAATTCTGAGGAGGTACGTGTCTCCCAACTCTAGGACCGTGGGTACGGAACCTAGAGAGGTACATAGCTCCCTATCCCAGGAACGAATCCTTGGGAAGGTACATTAACTCCCAACCCCCAGGACGAATCCTGAGGAGGTACGTATCTCCCAGCCTCTGGACGAATCCAAGAGGAGGTACATCAATATCATCAATATCAATCAATCAATATCGGCGCAGTACTGCTCAATAAAACCCAGCTGGTATACCAACCTCCTATATCCACTTCTATGTCTACGTATCCTAGGGCCGTTTCAATAAACGATTTTCACAATAATCACAATATAGTACAAATAATGAACAATAGTCATGCGAGCAGTATTTTTCACAAATCACAACAGTCGAAATGTTCGAAAACGAAATTGAAATATAATCTATCAAAAATCATTCTAAAATCAACAATAATCGTACAAAATATAAATCATGTAGTATTTACGAAATCAACAAAATCGAAAGAAAAATCAAGATGCGATCTAACATAAAAGTATTCCAAAATCGACGATAGATGTAGTAAATACATATATGATAAACACTCTACTTACGGAAAATCGAAAACGAAAACTTTGAACGAAATCGAAAACGAACACGGAAACGAAATCGAAAACGAAAACGAAAACACTAACGAAAGACTTTGCGTAACGATTTCGAAAGCAAACGTACACCTACCTCGGTACCGTGTTTTTCGTTCGATAAACCGCGGTTCCACGGTTTCTTTCCCTTTTCCTTTCCACCTACACTTCCTTTTCTCTTCTCTCTCTTTCTTCTTCTTCTTCTTTCTTTTCTTCCCTTTTCTTTCTCTTCTCCTTCTCTTCTTCCTCTTCTTTTCTTTTCTTTTCTCGGTCGTTTCTCTCTCCTCTTGTTGTTTCTGTTTTCTCTGGCTTCTGCCAGAAGCTTCTCTTTTTTTTTATATTTTTTTCGCCATCGCGACCGCCGTCGCGACCTGTGGTCGCGGCACTAGGTCGCGATGCTCACTGGAATGCGCGCACCGCCTTCGTCGCGAGTCGTTATTAGCAGCTGCTCAAAGGATCTGGGAGGTACCATAAAGTTTGCAGTATAGTCTTCACTCAAAAAGAGTTTTGAACTTAAGGCAGGAATAATAAGTGGTTGGATTTGATAAGGATTATGAGTGTACGATAGAGTATCACCCTAGGAAGGCCAATATAGTGGCTGATGCCTTAAGTAGGAGACCCGAGAGTTCATTAGCTTAGCTAAATAGTGTAATTTCCATTTTTGGTGAAAATGAGATCTTTGGGAGTGATGTTAGAGATGGCATACACAAGGGCTTTATTAGCTACCTTTCATGTCCGTCTTCTACCGATAGAGCAAATCATGGAATGACAGAGGCATGATCCCCAGATGGTAAAGTTAAGAAAGAGACTAAGAATAGAAAGAGTATAGGTTTTCATATTAAGGATGGTAGACATGATAATGAAAGGTCAGCGCATGTGAGTTCTTTCTAACTGAGGACTATTCAGATGCTTGAAGAATACACTTCGAGCGTGTGTTATGGAATTTAAAGAAAGCTGGGATAAGGTAGGAGAAAGGAAACTATTAGATCCTGAATTAATTATTCCCTTTTATTTAAATCGCATTACTTTCGTAACACTATTAATTGGACCATCCAATTAATCTACCGTGACTCTCATTACCAACAACCATAAGAGCTAGCAAGGGGACTTAATGGACCCACAGTTTTGAGCTCCAATAATACTTAGTAATATTAATTAAAACTCTTTAATTAATATTTCATTATTATTAACCTTAGAGTTATTCCACTAAAAATCCCAGGCTGCACTCTCAGAACTGTAGACGTGTTTATACAATCTGAAGTCTCAGTGTCCATTGATATAGCTAATTTCATATAGTGTGATCCTCCACAAATAGTTCATAACTATAGCTGGGTCATAAAATCCGTTATACCCCTCTAAAAATATATTTTCCTTTAAGTACCATTGATTCTCTAATGAACAATTAAATCCTATCTTCCTCATGGAAGAAGGAGAGCGCTCATAATCGTTCAAGCCCCAAATCAACCCTTAAGGGAACTATTCATCTACTTCAATCAAGAAGTAGTGGATTCCACTATTGTGTTCAAACCTTCCCAGCCACAAGCCAAACCGCAACTCGAAGATACGGAGGTATTGGTCGAGATTCACATTAACCTAACTCATGGTAAATCAAAAGTCACGATCCAACCTGACGGAGTCGATAAGACACTCAGGATTAAGATCACCTATAAATAGCCATCGTTTATCGATTATATATGAATCTCATCTACTAACGGATCTTGGTGAGAGATTCATATAAATCGTGGCCTAGTCCTATATGATCTCATCATATAATGTGCCTCCATTCTCATATCAACTACATGAGCGGTCTAGGATAAGACCACCGTACTTTACAGAATGGACCGCGGCAGTAGATCAATCACAAACAAAGTACCCAGCTTTGTTCGTTCTCTACGGACTCTTTAGATTGCATGTCTCAAAATGAATCCTCTCTGTATATGGCCATTGTATACTCATTTTGAGATTACATCTTACAATCTATAATGTTCTTGCACAATACGAATGTATTACTGAATATAAAACATTTATAAACTTGAATGATAATCTAAATAATTCTTATTAAGTCTTTAACCATTTACAATTACAAGTTTTAGGGCATAAATCCCAATAAAATATCCAAGTTCGAAAACATGGTCATATGAGTAAATATGGTAACTTGGAGAGCTATAGACGGTTTATGAGCTCTTGGCTATTACTGGTATTTTTCACGATGATACATTTTCTCCATTTAGGTTATCTAGGGTACGAATTAGTACGCTCACTTATTTTATCTTTATTTAAGAGTGCAATTTTAGCTCTTTAGTGGAATGAACTAAAATTAATGGATCGAACCTAACTGAATCATTTGTTGATTGTGATTATGTTGTATTTATTGGAGCTTAAATTTAGATAGCCCACCAAGATTCCCAATCCACACGAACTTGAATGGATCACTAGTTATATACTACCGGATCATTTATTTGATCCATCATATGAAATTGATTTTAGAATTCTTTCCAAAAGTTTTGAGAGGTGAGTTCTTGTGTTCGATCGAGACACGCGGTAAATCATCCAAATACCTGGGATGGGCGGCCAAGGGTGTGTAATTCCTTGGGCGGCCCTAAGAGATGTTTTTAACATCTCATAAATATATTGATCATATAATTAGCATATTTAATAAAAATGAGGCTGTTAAATTATATTAAATATATTTATTTAAATGCATGTGGACTTGTCTCTTTTTGTAAGAATGAGCCTAGTTCACATGTGGACTTTTTGTGGAGGTCCAATGAGGCAATGGCTAAATTATTTAGCCAATTATTTTATTTTATTTTATTATTTAATTAAATGGTAATTAGTTAATTAATTAATTAATTAATTGTTTAATTAAAAGTCAAAACACTTTTATACTAGGAATTGGATTTCTAGTTTTCATGCTACTTGTAATAGTATGATAAGTATCAAAACCTTATTTGATAAGGAGATAAATAAGAGGAGTTATTTATCAAATCAAATTAGGAAGTTTTTGATATTTATCAAAACTCTAAAGTTGACTATTAGTCACTTTTAGAAAGTTTTTGATAAGTCATTCTAATTCTCAATTATCCTTTAATAATTATTGGATAATAGTTTCAAGAGATGAAATACGATTGAACTCTTGGTTTGATGGTTTTTGGGTGAAACACAAAATCCTCCTTATGGGAGGATTTGACCATCCTATATAAACCACCATGGAGAGTTCGGCCAACACTAATGCTTGGATGCAAGTTTTGAGTTTTTTGTGAGCTTTAAGAAGTCAAGAAAAAAACTCACCATCTCTAGAAAAAAGTGTGTGAATTCGCCCGAGAGAAAAGAGAGAAAGAACAGCGTGTTCTTTATTTTCTCAGGAGGGTTTTGAGTGACTAACGAAAAAGAAAAGTTTTTTGTTTCTCATCCTTAGGTACACAATTCAAAGAAAGGGGGAGCCCATACTCTAAGGTGATCTACATTCGTGAAGGATTGGAAGATCTTGCGGTTCATAATCGACGCAACATCAAGCCTTACGTAATTAAAAAGGTATGTTACCTTTTATTATATATTTAATTAACTATAGGTTAAGATCGCTCTTTTGGAAAAAAAAAAATTAAAACGTACCAATGCAAAAATACTTGTTTTTGCGCCTTCTGCTACGCCGTACTCGCTGTTTTTCCTACATCCGGGAGCGACTCATTCTCTATATCCTAGCAAAATGGGCTCCACTCTATATATCTATGGCTAGGTTCTGCTCCTCCGCGTTGTTGCTCTAGCCTCTGTAGTAAGGCATGATACCCGGGTCTGGTGGCACTGTGTTCTCAGCAGGATAGATTTCTTTGATTTGGCGATCTCTGCATATTCCTGTTAGACGACCTCCTTCAGTTTAGTTGGGGTTTGGTGCGCTGGTACATTGGAACTTTGGCGGCCAACACCGCACAGTGGGCATGTCCATTGTTGTTCCTACCAGGTCGCCGATCGTGGATTTTCAAATGCAGTCCGGGTCATTAAGGCATGCTATACACCGGGGCACCACGACGAAACTTGTTAAGTTCTACGTACCTCTCGCCGCTGGCATTTATGTAGATTACTGGCCCGTTGTGAGGAGATTCCTCACGTCGCTCATCACGTTCCACTCTAGCTCGCCTCGCTGCATTGGCTAAGTGAACGAAAATTCCTCCTCACTGAGCGTCATTCCGTGGGAGGTTCTGTCTGTCGACTCGACAGACGGGGTGGACCAAATCATCTCTCTCAGATCGCGGAGGCGAGGTACTTTCCACAACTTGTTCACAGGTTGATTTTGGAGCAGAAAATGGTAGCTGCGGGACATTTCTGCCATCATCTTCTCCAGTTCAGCTTGCCTCTCCATCCATTTGTTGAGGTCTACTAGTCTAGACGGGCCAGCCTGATCATTTCCTTAAGGTTCCACCTGAGGGGGTGAATTGACCCACTGGCAGATTTGAGGCCGGTAGCGGAGCCGTTAGGACGGCGGGTACCACGTTTGGTAGGTTTGGTGCAACCAATGGGATCGGAGGCTAGTGGGACGACTCTAAATGTCCCTTAGTTGGGGGTATATCCTTACTTCTCACGGTTCTAGAGCAGGTTCCCACCCCTCTCGCCATTGATTTAAAGGAGTTTTCCTGAAAAAAAAAATACAATGAAAATACGATTTCTTGGTATATTAACAATGAATTGAATGGAAAAAGTAAAGAACTAAGATTGACACGAGATTTTAAAGTGGCTCAGCTTAAAGGAATGCCTACATTTACTGTTCTTAGTATTTAAGTCGAGCTCACTGAATAGGTATGCAGAGCTCACTATATGTGTTTTTCTGAAAAAATTGGTAACCTTTGTAACTATGATAACCCGTCTCTTTTATAGTGTGAAGGGGTGGAGTCAACCTGTTTTATACGGAATGTAATTACAAGAAATTAGAGATTAAATTATATCTCTAAGAATCCTCTTCTAATTGAAACATGATTTCTGAAATCAAGGAGATTGAGTTTGATTGAGACTCTCCGAGTTGATCTGGTCGAATTTCTTTATTCTTGGGACTCTTTCCATAACTCGAGCTTCGAGCTAGGTGTCATGCGAGCTGGAGTTATGCAGTTGATAAGAGGTGGCATATTAACTCTTTCAGATACTTTTAGTGTGGCAGCTCGTATAGAGCTTTTATCTTTACATCTGTTGGAACATGTTTGCTCACCGTATTGGGTGTTATGCCTTTTTATACCCGCAAATATACGGGGTCGGCACAAGTAATACAATGATGAGTAAATTATCGTCTCCACAGGGATATTTAGGCGTTGAGTACTAAAGTTAACTAAGTCTATATCTATTTGGAAAATTAGAAGGTTTAAAAGAAAAGAATTAACGATGTAAATCACATAAACATAAAAACAATGCAAACAACCAATTTGACAGATTAGTTAGGGTATTTGAATTCACCTAATCCATCCAATTGAGTTTCATGAAAGCACATTATTGCAATTTAATTATCAATGTTGATGATCATGTTTATCTAATTTAACCAACATATTCTCTTAAATTATGCCGGAGTTATTATTACACATCAATATTTATCTCTTGATGATTATCGCATGCATAACAATTTATTAAGCATCATAAACATATATAATGATCACACAAGTCAATTAGCATATCTCTATCTAATTCTACCTATGGTGGACATTACATCGAGGATGTTATGGGCGTTACCTCTCAGTTCATAACACACAACCATAATATCAACTAAATGCAGGCCATTACATTCAGAAGCATTAAGATCAATAATGTCACTCAACAACATAATAATCAACCACAACAAATTAAACAATCAATTCATTTAAGGTTCATAGAAAAGGATTCATCAAAACCCTAACTTACAAGTTCAGTTCATAATCAAAAATTTACAAACAAACATGTTTTTTTAATAATAAAAGAGAGTTACAAGCAAGAAAATAAAAAAAGGAAAAGGGATAGAAAAACTCTAGGTGCGATGAACTCTCATCCTCCTCCTGTTGCGAATTCGTCTAGCTTTCACTTTCTCCAAATCCAAGCTTGATAATGAGAATATGACTCAAGGATCGAATTCGAACCCTCTTGTCTACAAGGTGATCTTCTTCTCCCCCTTTACCTATTCTTTTCTTCCTTTGTCTCCTCTTGGTCGAATTTTTAGAGCCCTAGCCGAACTCTTTATGTTGGATAATTTTTTTTTTAATATCATAAATGAGGAACTATTTATAGGAGATGTCTGGTACTATTCATGTACTATTCACGCGTATACGACCTGTTCACATCACTGCTCACGCGTACTGTTTATGCCGCTATTTCAATATTCACAGGCGGTGCTCACAGTTCGTACTGTTCACTGATCAACACTGTTGACTATGTACTATTTATATATACGGTACTGTTTATTATGCACTATTTACGTATATGGTACTGTTCACAGGCGGCGCCTACATCTTCAATTTAATCCACCAAAGCTCTTCAATTACGCACAAACTCTTATTACTTACACACTAGAATAAAAATATTAAAAATAACCAATAATTACCCGAGAATGGAACACAAGTAGGTGAAGAAAGGTAGTAGTGAAGGTCCAGTTTTGATCAAGAAATGGAGCCAACACTGGGCCTTGTTGGTCTTCTTAGGCCTGTTTGGCCTTGTGGTTTTATCAGGGTCCGTTAGGCTTCCTTGATGTCTCTGGGTCTAATGAAATTTGGAACATAACATGTCTGTTTAGGAAAGCTTCTCCGAGTAGAACTTTTAGAAGTAGATCTTTTAGAAATAGAGCATTTATAAGTGGAGCTTTTAAAAGAAAGTCATTGGACGTTTGGTTGTCAGTTAAAAAATACTCTTTGAAATAATAGGATTGCCAAAAAGAACATGATTTTAAGTTAAAAGGGTATTGTAAAATCAACAAATTCTAATAGGATTATATTAGACATTTTAATATTTTTAAAAGCTTAAAAAGATCTACTTGGAAAAGCCTAAAATTTCAGTTTCTCCGAGTAAACCGAAAATAACTTTTTTAATCGTCCAAAAGCTCTTCTGAAGTGGCAACCAAACGATACAAAAAATAAAAAAAAACTAAAAAGAACTTTTAGAATTAATTAAGCTCTTTTGGCTAGTACACAAACTCTTCCAAACATATACTAATACTTTTGCTTTAAGAAATATAACAACAATACGTGTATAAATAATGAAAATCCACAATGTTCCATAACAGTTTATAGCTAAAATAAGACCAAAGTTAAGCAAAATTATAAGTGTCTAAGGCTCCAAGCATACATAAAATTAATAATAGTTAAAAAATTATGAGAAATTTGCACAATTTTCATGAAAATATCAAGAAGATATCAATGATTGAGAGTTGAATAGAAGATGGTACCACATGTTTTTCATTTTGTTAAACTTGCAAATCAGGATTATGGTTTGATTTAATTTTAGTTCCACTATAAAAAAGTGTATTAATGATGACCCAATATCTTTTTAGATTTAAGGTCCTCTTTAGTATGCAAGATTAGTTCAGAATTAGTTCAGTTATTTTTTATTTAAATTTAATTATAATTCATGTATCTATTTAATAACCAATTATATTTAAATTTATTAAATTTAATTATAATTTAATTATTTAATAAATATTTCATCCTAGTATTTTTAGTCAAATTTCAAATCATTTCGAATATAGAATTAGACTATTTAGTTTTATCCTATTTAATTAAACGATAAATAGTATTATATTAATTCAATCCAATCCAATCCTAATCCAATCTAATCCCATAAAATAGTGTAATCTAAGTCCGCGTACCAAACGGGGCCTAAGAAATATATAAGAAAAACACGTGTATAAATAATGAAAATCCACAATGTTCCATAATAGTTTATAGCTAAAATAATACAAAAGGTAAGCCAAATTATAAGTGTCTAAGCATACATAAAAATAATAATTATTGAAACATTATGAGAAATTTGCACATTTTTCATGAAAATATCAAGAAGATATCAATGATTGAGAGTTGAATATTTTATCTTAATTTAAATTAAGTGTAAGCCCTAATTAACTAATTTTTTTATTTATATATTTAAATTTCTTTTTAATTATATAGTTTTACGATATTATTATTATCGCAATAAATTTCTTATTGAATAAATGAACCCTATTATTTATATATTTAAAAAAATTATTATTTTATTTATAAATTTTAATTTTTTTATTTTTTTTATTTTGCCGGTTCTGGACCTGTTTGGAACCGGTAGTTGAACCGCCGATTCCAAAAAATTAGGGAGGAACCCAACAGGAACCGGGATCGAGACCTCCACGGTCCCGATTTCGGTTGGCCAAAAAATTGAACCGGAACCGCTGGTTCGGTTCATTTGACCATGACCTTTGAGCTAATTGTATGGACCTCCCTTAAGGTTTTGTTAACTACAAGTGGAGTCAACATTATCGTTTATTGACAAACACCTCACCTGCTTTTAGTAAAATTTGGTCAAATGTAGCAATTAACCAGGGGAGGTCTTTATCAAAAACCTGAAGAGTTGGCTAAAAGTTAACTCCACCTGTAATTAAGCAAACCCAAAAGATGGGAGATCTTTGTCAATAAATTCAAAAGTTGACTCCACCTGTAATTAAACAAACCTCAAGGGAGGTAGACGTTATTTACTCTACATTTTTTAATTTACATGAAAAAATATATGGTATCATCTTCTTGAAAATTATCTTTGAATAATACTGTATTGAAAGTAAAATTTTTGCAATTGGTTTTGATAATATTGCAAACAATACTGCCGCCGTTCCACAATTAATTCAATTGTGTCAACCCTACTCTGGCGGCAGATTTTTTCATCAAAGATGTGTTTGCCATGTTTTAAATATATGTGTACAACATGGTTTGCAAACACTTCAAGAATGGATTATACCAATTAGGGATGCCCTATACTATTTGTGGAAACATCCTAGTACTATGAAACAATGGGCTAGGTATTGTAAATCTAACGGGAAACATCCAATTAGGCTTTCCCGTGATGTTCCAACTCGTTGGAACTCCACATATAAATTGCTTTGCGAAAGCTATGACTATAGAGAATTATTAGTTAGATTTATGCAGTATAATGTTAGTAGAGTTAATTTGTATGCTCACATTGGGATGTTTGTACTAAAATTTGCATACTTTTAAAAGTTTTTCATGATGCAACTAACGCTTTATCCGGTATATATTATTCAACTTCACATTTATTTTTATGTGAAGCAATTAATATTGTAGATACACTTAATAAATGTGCACAAGTATCGAAACTAATTGCATGTGTTTGTGCAATGAGAGATTCTCGTTCAAGCGGAAGTGGTAGTACTAGTAGTCATTCTCGTTCTCGCTTTCCCTCATTAAGGAAGTTAGGGTCAAGCGTGTTTTCCAAAAAAATTAAGGGCACAGAGGAGTTCTTCGTCTTTATCAACCTATGCTTCCGAGGTTGATCTTTACATAAACACCTCTTTTGAGTTTTTGGACAGCGAAGACTTTAACATCCTACATTGGTGGAGGGAGCACGAAACTAACTTTCCAATTTTGACCCTCATTGCCAAGCAAATTTTTGGAATCCCTGTCTCGACCGTGGCAGTCGAAGAGGAATTTAGTGCAAGCGGCAATGTTCTCGACAAGAGATGGGCATTGCTCAGTCCTGACTCAATACAGATCCAGGTCTGTGTTGACGACTGGACCAAGGCCTCATACTGGCAGCAGGAATTAGATTTGGTGTCCGACGACAATGACTTCTTCGACACCAACAACGATACAATGGCTACCGAAGGAACAAGCTATGATTAATCACCTATGGAACATAACAGGTAAAAGAACTATATGGGTTTTGATTCCTCCTAAATGATACGTAGGCAGCTTAATTGAGGTAAAATTAAGTGCAAGCCCTAATTTCTTATTTATATAGTTAATTTTATAGTTTTATGATATTATCATAATTTTATTTCAATTTTATGGTTATTTTATTGTAATCCAGTACCCACTTTTTAATGTATTTTTTTTTTATATATGAGATATATTATATATGTGAGATAATGTAGAGAAGAGATATTTTAAAGAGATGAAGAAAGGTAATTTTGTAAAATACAATTTTTATAAAATTACCCTTCTTCATCTCTTTACAATAATTCTTATCTACATCATCTCTCATCTCATATATTAAAAAAATTTAAAAAATAAATATCTCTTATATAGTCAGGGGCACGGCAACTCTGCATTTCTTCAGCATTTAAATCCGGTACCTGCTCAATGTCTCTGCCAGAAACGGATCTTCGGCGCCCAGAAGTAGATGGTCTTGACTGTGATGTCATTATAAATTTATAATGGTAAAGTATATAATTTAAATATATAACGAAAATAATTGCAGTATTGAAAAATAAGAACAAAATTGAGAAAATGACTGAATGAGAGAACTAGAGAAAAATTGAGAGAATGAGACAATGAGTGAAATATTAAGAGAATGAGATTGAGAGAAAATGGTGTAAATAAATTGAAGAGGAATGGGGTTTATATAATTTTTTGGGTTGAAGAGAAAAATAATATTTTTTAAAATTTAGGGGATCAAAATATAATTTTTTAGAAATTATTATTATAATTTTACACCATGAAACTCTATGGCAGTGTCAGGCTGCTGCAACTTACAGCAGCCTGACATGTGGCCTTTGGCCTAAAGAGGCGATTCCGGTTCTTTGCTTAAGCCAACTGGAACCTTAACCAAATCGGGCGATAATTACTGAAAACTGTATTTTGTTAAAGTAAAACTTTGCAAATCAGGATTATGGTTGCTTTGAATTTAGTTCCACTATAAAAAGCGTATTGATGATGAGACAATATCTTTTTAGATTTATGCATGCCCTGGATGTTAAAGTTATATTATATTTGATTATTTTATTGAAATTTAATAATGGGATATTATTAAAAACAATCCTTAGGAATCTAAAAATATTGTTTTACCCCGTTGTTTCTATATTTATAAAAAACACTCTTACTGTTACTTTTTCATTCAAAAAGTTAATATATATTTTTTATCGTTAATTAAATATTAAGGTAACTTCAATTTAATCCTTAATGTTTGATGAAATATTACTTTTTTACTCATTTTTTCTTTTTTAGTTCGCGTGGTCCCTAACATTTTTCAAATAGATCAAATTGATCAGTTTAACCAACTATTTGACAGTCAATCATAACAAAAAATTTTAAAAGACAGTTTTACCCTTGAAAAATTTAATTATAGTTTTACCTTACAATTAAAATATAACAAAATAAATAAATAGAATAAAATGGATAAAATAATATTAAGTTAAATTTAAAAACTTAAAAATGTAAAACATATTAAACAAAATTAAATAAATTTATTTTATTAAAAAAATTAACATTTAAAATAGTAAGTAATAAATTAAATACTGATAAAGAAATAAAATAAAATAAATGGAGAATAAAAAAAAACTAAAGGAATTGTTTTTGTTTTTGTGTTTTATTAGAATATTTATTTTAATTCCCAATTTTATTTTATTTTACAGTTTTTAATCTTTTTTTATTCTTTTCTTTTGTAAATGTTAATTTTTTAATAAAATAATTTAATTTGAATATTTTTTAATAGGTTTTACATTTTTAAATTTTTATAATTTAGTTTAATATTATTTTATTTATTTATTTATATTATATTTTAATTAGAAGGTAAAATTGTAATTATATTAATTTTACAAGAGAAAAACTGTCAAATAGTTGATCAAATAACCAATTTGATCTATTTAAGAAACTTTAGGGACCACGCGAACTAAGAAAAAATAAGTAAAAAAGTAATATTTCATCAAAGATTAAGGACTAAATTGTATTCCACCTAAATATTAATTAATCAGATTTGTAAATCATTTTACATGTTAAATTACCTCATTACCCTTACATTTAACGGTCAAACAAAATATGTTGACTTTTTGAATGGAAAAGTAACAGGGAGAGTGTTTTTAACAAATACAAAAATAGTAGAGGGTAAACGATATTTTTAGATTTATTGGTAGTGTTTTTGATCCTTCAAGTAATTTACGTCCAAAATAAACTCAAACTAAGAGAAAAACTTTTGTGAAGTGAGTGATAGTTTAAATAAATTTACTAGGTAAAGCGGGGTTCTATACATGTGCTCTCCTATGTTGATTTTTGTTTCACCTCAAATATTTATTAGGAATATAATCATTCTCCCCCTCTAGTTTGAAGTATTCTCTATTTTTCACTTTCTAGTTTCATTTTTCTCTTGTTTACCCCTTATGTTAATATCTGTTAATATTTCAATTAAAATAACTATTTTACCCTCAAGTTTTTTAAATAATAATTAAATATTTTAAATAAAAAATTTTAAAAAATAAATCCCCACCCTCCATCTAATGGACGGTGGGGATTAAATCAAAAATAAAAATATTTAAAAAAATAATGAAAATTTCAAAATAATTAATTTTTTTGAAAAAAAAAATTCAAATCAATCTACCTCTTATCCATCGTCATATTCATCACCAAAGAAAAAAAAACAGAAAAAGAATTACACTATTTTTTTTTCTTAATCTCTCTTTTTTCCATCATCACTACCACCACCACCGTCCATTTTCAACACCAAACATAAAAATATTTTTTCATATAAAAATATATATAATAACCCAAAGTAATAATAAAAATAAATAGAAAAATTATTTAAATAATTAAAAACAAAAAATGTTAAAAATCTAGTAGTGAACTGGAGATTCAAAACAATTTTTTTTTAAAAAAAGGATAGTTAGATCAAGAATGAATATATATATATATATATATAATTTAAAAAATAAATTCAAAATCAACCGTATCTCTTATCCATCATCATAAAAAATAAATATATATTGAAAACAAAACATATAATCACATAGTTTTTTTTCCATCATCATCATCAACACTAAACACAAACCCAAACACCTTCTGTTTCCAACAATTTTTTCTTCTCTTTCCAATTTTTTTTTCAATTTTTTTTTCCTTAACTACACTAACACAACCCTCTTCGTAACCCACAAACATACCACCATATCGTCCAAACAAAGAGAGAGAGCCAAAGGGAAGAGAGACTCGTAGAGAATTTGTTAGAGAAAGGAGATAAGGAGAAGTGAGAAAAAATAATGGAGAAAAGAGAGAGAGAGTGGGTAGGTAAGAAAAAATAATGGAGAAGAAAAGAGAGAGAGAGAAGAGTGAGGAAGAAAAGAAGAGAGATAGAAGGGGGTGGGTGGTGAGGAAGAGAGATAAAATTTGATTTTTTTATTTGATTTGATTTTTTAATTATGATTTTTTAATTATTTTAAATGATTTGTTTTAATTTAAAATTATTTTTTCTCTCCTTTTATTACAAGTACTATTATATCCTTAATAATTTAATGGCCAACTGTTAATTTTTAAACGGAATCTAACGGTAGGGACATTTTAGAGATTTTAAAAAATTATATAGGATAAATGAGAGAAAAATAAAATTAGAAGGTAGAAAATGAAGAATACTTTAAATTAAAGAGGGAAAAATGATTATATCCCTATTTATAAATATAAATAATACTGTTCACTTAAAATTAATAAAAATAATAATAATAATAATAATAATAAATATCAACCATTCATTACAAATATCATTATATTCATTAAAGTTAAAATAAAAATCAACATAGAAAATGATTTTAATTCGAATTGCGGCCATGTCATCTCCCCTCCAATAGTCCTGCCGTCTACGAGGGGAGCACCAACCTCTCCGCCAGCTTCCTTCGTCAGTTCGCTCCATCAATCCTCCTGTTGTGGATGAATTGTAGTTACTTAATGGATTTTGAAAACTTTGATGTTTGATTTTGAGTAGATTTTGGTTTGAAATCAATGGATTTTGATTTTGAGCGAATTTTAGCTTAAACGTGATTATATGAAACAGTCGACCAAAATACATTGAAAAACACAGCGTGGTTACATTACATTACATTCAATCACTTAGCTTATCTAAACATATAAGTTACATAGCAGAAGTGATAAAAGTGGATTTAGTCGGAGGAAGGGGTTGATGATCCATCAAGATGGTGTTCAGCTCCTTGACAAATCTTAGCATAGCAGGAGCAGGCAAGCAAACAGGCACCACAATACCATCCTCACCTTTCTTATTCTTAAAAGGAATATAAAAACTAGCCACACCAGGAATCGCACCCACACTTCCCTTTGCTGGCCCACCATATACCGCCTTTCCCCACCCAAAATCCACCTCTCCGAACCCTGCACGTGTCACATCAGATACTAGGTATGACCTCACCACCGTAAAGTGCGGCCGATCCTTTATCACCATCATATCCGCCACCGATTTCATGTACTCTTCCGTCACCTCCGCCTTCGCATTCCTCACCAACTCTAACGCGTACCCCAACGGGTTCTTGCTCAGCTTCTCTGCCGTCGTTAATGCCACCGGGAACGCGAACGCGTTCCCGTAGTATCCGGAAGGTAAAGGTGGGTTGAATTTGGCGCGTGCGTTGACGATGCATATCACCCGCATCTCCTCCGTTGGCTCCGGCTGGAGGGCGATCGTACGGCACCGCCAAAGACAGGCGGTAAGGATCTCGAAGGTAGAGCAGCGGCGGAGGTGGAGGGGGACAAAGCGGCGGATGGCAGCGATTTCTGTGGGGCCGAAGAAGAAGGATTGGTGGGCCATATCGTCTAGAGGGATGATGGTGCCCTTGGTGTCTGCCACCTCTTCGTACTCGGGGTGGATGCATGTCACTCGAGGTGGGTCTCGAGCGTTGAGTACGTGCCTTTCCCAGACTGGTGGAATGGAGGGGGAGCGTGCGCCACGTGACATCTCACCCACAGCTGCCATGAATTGGACGAGGCCTGCGGCGTCGCTCATGGTGTGGTTGAGGCGGAGAGCAAAGATGAATCCGCCGCACTTGAGCCGTGTCACCTGTTAATAATATCATTTTGTCTTAATAAATAATTAAATGTTCACTGAAATCCCATCCTAACCTCGAAATAAGGGATATATATTTATGACATGAAGGTAGATGTTCGAATCGTACTATTATAATTTAATTTTGAAATTTAATTTTGATATAGTAAAATATCAAATAATAAAATAAATAAATGTAACTCATCAAGCAATTTGAGCTGATTAATTGGACCAATTAAATAAAGACGCCTAATCAATTAGATATGATTTTACGAAATATGAATGGTTGGTTCAAATCTTTTTCATTAAGTGAAAAATAGGGCCATGTTTTTTTTGAATAAAAAAAAAAAATAGGGCCATGTTCATCTGTTGTTGTGAAAAAAACTGTCTCGTCATTTTCAACAGAATAGACGTCATGATTTCATTGGTTTGATGTAACTAGTGCTCCTATTATTGTATAAGAGTTTGTACTTTATATTTATGATATATTCTGTAACAGATCAGTAATCATCTATAATAACAAATCTGAAATTCTAGATGAAGAAAAGGTTACCTGAATAAGTAACAAGGGGCAATTCAAGACCCCATTAGAGGCAGGAACATCAAAAAGAAGCTCTTCCCAGCAGGGAAATGGTGGTTGTAGAGCATCACCAAACTCTTGAAGCGTAACATCAGCATCTGCCTCTATGAACATCACACCCTCACCTGTACAATCCACCATCAGTTTCCGGTTTAGCCCTTCGCGAAGCCGACCCGCAAATGGATAATAGAAAACCAAGGTCTCAGCAATTCCTTGTCTGATCACCTTCACAGGGTCCTTCCCTTTCATTGCAGGCTCGTACTTGTAAAACTGTATGACCGGAATTTGGAACCGGAGACCCTCCTGGTCGTCTATATCGGACAAGGGTTTGAGCTCACGAGGAGTAGGCTTGGCCGGAACAATCAGCTCAGGGTTGCAGCGGCGGACGGTGAAGACTAAAGAGGTGGGTGGTGGTGCCATATTGTTGGATGATTGTGGACTTAAGTTAATGCATATTTGGTAGTGGAGAGTGTTATTATTTATAATAACAGAGAGGGGCAATTAGTGGGAAAGACATTTTTGTTTGATTGTGGAAGAAGCATTTGTGAATTTTCTTGGGTGCTGCTTATGATTATTGACTCAATAATTGACTTGACTACAGTCCATGCAAATGGATCGGCTTGTGGCTCGCTACAAACTTTAGTTAATGTTATTTATTTAATACTAAGCTTTGTGAATCAACAATGAGTTTCATATACATCCATTTCACACTTACCAAACCAACTTCACTAGCAATACACAAACTTTACTTTATTATTATTGTTTCAACTCTTTTCGTATTCACACTTCACTAGCAACCACCCGTCTAGAGGTACTCCTCCACCTGCAAAATTCAACGAGTAGTCGGTGATCACCCTCTAACGAACAAGTCAGCAAAGGTGTGGATTAAAAAAATATCTTAATAGAAATGTAATCAGCTTTTTAATTGCCTTTCTCGCAAAAAAAGTCACCATTTCCATTACTTGGTTATGTATTTATAGGGATAAAGTATTGTGCCGGCCTTCTAACGGGTAATTAATTTACTTAATTGATTATCTACTGATTGAAGTGATGTCTGATTTAACACTTTATTATTTATTTTCGAAGGGCATTTAATGGAGTGTGGTCAAACAGTCGGTTCTGACCGCGTTATTCCTTAAAAGTGCTGGGTGGATCCCTCCACATGGAGGGCACCTTAACAAATTTGCAACCAACTTTCTCATGTGGGAGACAAGGAGCCGAAAGCAAGCTCAAGTGCAACATGAAGGTTGCTCTTTTTTATTTGTTTAATTTGTGTAAAGCAAATCTATCACCTATAAATAGAGTGCCTCTTGGCATTCTATCATATCAATCAAAAACACAACAATTGAGAGAGTGTGCGTGTTGAGAGAAAAATAGAGAGAGTTTTTTGAGAGAGAAATTGTGAGCCAATTTGTGAGGTTCTATCCACAAATTGAAGTTACATTGTTATTGTAATTTGTGAGAGATCCACCCAAGGGTGAAGTTTGTAATCCCATTATTATTATAGTGGAGTTTTTAAGCGGCCTACGGGTCCCGTGGTTTTTACCTTCATTTTGGAGGGTTTTCCACGCTAAAATTGTTGGAGTTATTTTTACTCTATTTGTTTTGGGAAATTATCCTGGGGCTGTAAAATTTATTATTTTACAAACATATTGTTTCCCAACAAAGTGGTATCAGAGCCGGTATCAGATTCTCTAGAAAATTCTTAGTATGCTCTGTAGTTGCAGTATTATCTGATCTTCTACATCAGAAAAGAATTATTCTTGAGTTTACTGATTTTTTTTATTGCTGGAAGTGTGGTGGTGTGGAAAGTGCATGTCTAGGAAAGATTCTGGCTAGGAAAGATTTGGTATTTAAGTGTGTCCGTTGTGACCCACCTCTCTTTCCTGGGAACTTACCTGGTGACTATTCATGCATACGAAGTACTATTCATAAATTACTATTCATCGCTGAAAAATATCAAACTCGGCGAAACTTGTTGACTAACGATCCAAATGGAGGAGAGCATAGGCAACATGATCAAGTTGACCGCATTTAATTATGCAGTATGGAAGCCAAAGATGGAGGATCTTTTATACATTAAAGATCTGTGGAAGCCGATTGTAATGCCGAAGGAGGAAGCAGTGACTACAGCTTCGACGGATGCCAAGACATCCAGCACTTCGACGTCCACATCAGACGTTGAGTGGACTGTGCTAAGTCGAAAATGTGCTGCTCAAATCAGACAATGGATCGACAGAAGCATTTTCCAAAACTTTGCTAATGAACACGATGCTTACGTTCTTTGGCAAAAGTTGGAGAAAATGTATGCAAGGACAACCATACAAAATAAAGCTAATCTGATGCGACGATTAGTCAACTTGAAGTATAAAGATGGAAACAGCGTGTCAAAACACATGAGCGAGTTCCAAGGCATCGTAGATCAACTCAACTCTATGAAAATGACTGTAGATGACGAGTTGCAAGCATTGTTGATGCTGAGTTCTCTACCAAAAGGCTGGGACACTCTGGTTGTGTCAGTTAGTAACTCTGCTCCTGACGGCAAACTTACCATGGATATGGTAAAAGATAGAATGCTCAACGAAGAGTCTCGACGAAAAGACGAAGGGCATACCCCTGAAAATGAAGCACTTGTTACGGAGAAACAAAGCAAGCAAGAATGGAGGGGAATGAGTAAAAATCCTCATAACCAAAGTCAGCAAAGAGGACGGTCAAAGTCCCGATCAAGGCATGACAAGAAGTGTCACCACTGTGGTAAGCTCGGACATTTCATTAGAGAATGTTGAAAGTTAAAGGCGGAGCGAACCAGAAATCAGGATGCACAAACCCGAACAAATGACACCGCAACAGTCACCGAAGAAGTTGTCGTTGTTCAAGCTGAGGATTATATCAATCTTGCAAGTCAAGATTCTACATGGGTAGTTGACTCAGGTGCATCATACCATGTCACTTCATGATTGGAGTTCTTCTCAACCTACACTCAAGGTGATTTCGGACGAGTGAGGATGGGAAATGATGATGTCTCCAAAATTATCGGCATCGGAAATATCCATTTAGAAACTAACCTTGGATGCAAGCTAGTTTTGAAAGATGTGAGGCATGTTCCTGATATCCGCCTCAATCTGATCTCCACCGGAATACTTGATGATGATGGTTACAACAATTATTTTGGTGAAGGAAAATGGAAGCTTACCAAAGGCAATTTGGTAATAGCAAAAGACAAGAAAGATACATCTCTCTACCACACAGAAGCCAAGCTATGTAGAGGAGAAGTAAACACCACCAGGAAAGAAGTTCCCACCGAGTTATGGCATAAGCGGCTCGGCCACATGAGTGAAAAAGGTTTCAGTATTCTTTCCAAGAAGGCGCTCTTGCCAGGAATGAAAGGTACATCATTGCCTACTTGTGTTGATTGTATTATGGGAAAACAACACAGAGTTGCATTTCGTAGTTCCCCACCATCTAGAAAGGCGAATATTCTAGATTTAATACACACAGATATCTGTTCAATGAGTTGTAAGTCACTAGGAGGTGCTACTTATTTTGTGACTTTCATTGATGACCATTCTAGAAAAGTATGGACTTTTGCTTTGAAAACTAAAGATCAAGTGCAGGAAGTTTTCAAGCAGTTTCATGTAAAAGTTGAACGAGAAACTGGCAGACATTTGAAGTGTGTACGTGCAGACAATGGCGGTGAGTACCGCGGACCATTCGAGGAGTACTGCAGAAGTTTCGGCATCAGGCTAGAAAAATCAGTACCAAAGACACCTCAACATAACGGTGTTGCAAAGAGAATGAACAGAACCATTTGTGAAAGGGTCAGATGTATGCTCTCAAATGCAAAACTACTAAACTCCTTTTGGGGGGAGGCAATGAGAACCGCAGTTGACTTAATCAACCTTTCTCCATCAGTTTCGTTGAACTATGACGTACCAAAAAGAGTTTGGATGGGGAAAGACGTTTCTTACGAACACTTGAAAGTATTTGGCTGCATAGCATTTGTCCACATCCCAAAAGACGAGAGGTCCAAACTGGATGGAAAAGCAAAATAGTGTATCTTTGTGGGACATGCCCATGAAGAATTCGACTACATAATTTGGGATCCTATTAACAAAAGAATCATTAGAAGTAGAGACGTGGTGTTTCTTGAAGATCAGACGATCGAGGATTTTGAGAAACCCGAGAAGCCACAGTCAGATGAAATTCCAGTTAATCTGGAACCAGTCTCTCTACCAACAAATTTTGATGAAGGGGGAGCTACACCAGATACTAATGATGTTCATCCACCAGCTCGCAGTCCAGAACCAGAACAAGTTCCTGAACAAGTACAGTCAGAAGTACAGTTAAGGAGGTCCACTAGAGAGCGACAACCAAGTCGTAAATATTCTCTTAACGAGTATGTGATGCTCACTGACGGGGGAGAACCAGAGAGCTATGATGAAGCTATTACTGACCAGCACAAGACGGAGTGGTTAAAAGCCATGCAGGAAGAAATGAAATCCCTACATGAGAACCACACATTTGACTTGGTGAAATTACCACAGGGAAGGAAAGCTCTCAAGAACAAATGGGTGTACAAAATCAAAAGTGAACAAGGCAACTCACAACCACGTTACAAAGCAAGACTGGTTGTGAAAGGATTCGGGCAGAAGAAGGGTGTTGATTTTGAAGAAATATTCTCACCAGTGGTAAAAATGTCTTCAATCCGAGTTGTTCTTGGCTTGGCAGCTAGTCTCAATCTGGAGGTTGAACAACTTGACGTAAAAACCGCATTCTTACATGGTAATCTTGACGAGAAGATCTACATGGAGCAGCCTGAAGGTTTCCAAGTCAAAGGGAAAGAGAAATCAGTATGCAGACTAAAGAAGAGTTTATACGGTCTGAAACAGGCACCAAGGCAATGGTACAAAAAGTTTGACTCGTTCATGGAGAAAAATGAGTACAACAGAACGACGGCTGATCACTGCGTCTTCATCAAGAAATTCTCTGATGGTGATTTTATCATTTTTTTTGTTTTATGTTGATGACATGTTAATTGTTGGCCAAGATATCGGCAAAATTAACAGGTTGAAGAAAGAGTTGAGCAAGTCCTTTGCAATGAAGGATTTAGGACCCGCTAAGCAGATTCTTGGCATGAGGATTACCCGCAATAGACCAAATCGAAGAATCTGGCTATCTCAAGAACGGTATGTTGAAAAGGTTCTTGAAAGATTCAACATGAGCAAAGCCAAATCTGTTAGTTCTCCACTTGCAAGCCACTTCAAGCTTAATGCAAGTTAGTGTCCTTCTAGCGAGGAAGAGAAATCAGAAATGAGCAAAGTGCCTTATGCATCGGCGGTTGGCAGTCTAATGTACGCTATGGTATGCACCAGACCAGACATTGCTCATGCTGTTGGCGTTGTGAGCCGATTCCTATCTAATCCTGGAAAGGAACATTGGACAATAGTCAAATGGATACTCAGGTATCTCAGAGGTACTTCCAGTCATTGTTTATGTTTTGGTAATAGTAAACATGTATTAGAAGGATATACAGATTCAGATATGGCTGGTGACATGGATACGAGAAAGTCTATATCCGGATACCTAATAACATTTGCAGGGGGAGCTGTCTCATGGCAATCACGGTTACAAAAATGTATTGCCTTAAGCACCACAGAAGCATAGTACATCGCAATTACTGAGGGTTGTAAGGAGATGCTATGGATGGAAAAGTTCCTACAAGATTTGGATTAGAACCAGGAAAGCTATGTTCTTTATTGTGACAGTCAGAGCGCAATTCATCTCAGTAAGAACCAAACATTTCACTCAAGGTCCAAGCACATCGACGTAAGGTATCACTGAATTCGTGATGTGTTGGAAAATAAATTACTGCAAGTTGAGAAAATCCACACCAATGACAACGGCGCAGATATTATGACGAAAAATCTGCCTAGAGGAAAGCTTGCTGTATGTAGAGAGATTGCAGGTGTGGTGGAGCCCTCCATGTAATCGGGAGAGGGAGATTTGCTGGGTGGATCCCTCCACATGGAGGGCACCTTAACAAATTTGTAATCAACTTTCTCATGTGGGAGACAAGGAGCCGAAAGCAAGCCCAAGTGTAACATGGAGGTTGCACTTTTTTATTTGTTTAATTTGTGTAAAGCAAATCTATCACCTATAAATAGAGTGCCTCTTGGCAGTCTATCATATCAATAAAAAACACAACAATTGAGAGAGTGTGTGTGTTGAGAGATCCTCAGAGAAAATAGAGAGAGTTTTCTGAGAGAGAAATTGTGAGCCAATTTGTGAGGTTCTATCCACAAATTGAAGTTACATTGTTATTGTAATTTGTGAGAGATCCACCCATTGGTGAAGTTTGTAATCCCATTATTATTATAGTGGAGTTTTTAAGCGGCCTACGGGTCCCGTGGTTTTTACCTTCATTTTGGAGGGTTTTCCACGCTAAAATTGTTGGAGTTATTTTTACTCTATTTGTTTTGAGAAATTATCCTGGGGCCATAAAATTTATTATTTTACAAACACATTTCTTCCCAACAAAAAGATACCAGATTATGTTCTCTTATTGGTAAGTCAAGTAATCTGTGTCATCAATTATAATTAATAGATCTCAACCTAACATGATGTTGTATTCATATTGATTAATTCACTTAATCATCAACAAACGAGATTTATGGACAGTCAATATCTTATATGTTGACCAGTTTGTTAGTTCGATATCGAGAAAACACACTTTGAAGAAGACATATTTATTCAATTTTATGAGTAATGATTATGAAACCTATACACGTTATATATTAGACATAAATGGATATAACATTATTTAAATTTAGAATAAATATTTATACTAAATAGAGTTAATATTATTGTAATCATTTAGAATTTTTTTTTTCCTTTTAACAATTGAATAAAGATAACAAAAACATGTATAAACAAATAATTTTTCATTTTTATTCTTATAACTACTAATTGTTATTTAGTTTTATTTGAAAATATATAGATAGCAAAAAACAAGTAATTTAATTAATCTTATATTAAATTAAACAGTGATAATATTTAATAAATTATGTTTTTTTATTGATAATAGTAATTTAAAATTATAAATGTGTTTTTTATTAATGCACAATTATCAATTTGGTCCCTAACTTTTGGGGAATTATCAATTTTTTAATGCAATTTCGTTTATTGGCATCATTGGGTCCTAACTTTCTGAAAATATATCAATTTGGTCCTTCTGTGAGTTAACCGTTAGTCAAACTTAACGGTTCCATAGATATTTTTGTCTTTAAATCTATCAATGGGTCAACAGTAAATTTTTTAGTGAAATGACATATCTATCCCTAATCAAAATTTTAAATAAAAAAAATTAGTTGGATCTCAGATTATATTGGAAATTTAAAAAAAAAATTGAAAATCAAAATTTATTTTTAATTTTGTTTTTCTGTTCTTGGTGGAGATCCAAGAACAACAAAAAAAAATATGAAGAAACTCGAATCTTCGAAGACGAACCCAAAAATCTGGGTTTGTCAGCATTGATCTGGGTTCGTCAATGCTGGAGACCTTCGATCTCCGGCGATGGAGACTGGGTGTCCATTGCCAAAGTGACCTCCATCACTGGAGGTCGCTTCATCTCTAGCGATGGAGATCGATCTCCATCGCAGGAGATGCTTGTTTTTCAAAAAAAAAAAAAACATTTGTTCTAGGAGGAGATCCAGATCCAATCTGGACAGTTTCAATTTTTTTTTTTTTGGCTGAACAACAAAAAATAATTTAAAAAAAAAATTGATTTTCACATTTCAAATTTTTTTTTTTAAAAAAAAATTCAATATAATCTCCAGCGTCCATCAATCTTGATGGATAGTGAAGATCCATTTTAAAAAATATTTTAAATATTAATATGAAATGATCATATTACCCTTTATTAATTTAGAAAAAAAATGGAGTTGAAATTAATGTTCAAAACAATCAATTTACTAGTAGCGTATGAAGATTGATAATTTGTTAGGATGTATAATGAAGATGAAATTGGAAATGTGTTACTTTTGGAAGAATAGTTACGGAAGAAAATATTTTAATTATAATTCAGTGATTAAGTATTAAGTGATAAGTTTTTCAATAAAAAAGTAATAAGTTAGAATTTCCAACATTTTATTTAAAATTATTTTTTTTTCGTATTTTTAGTTGTTTGACCCCTAAAAACATAAAAATAAAAAACAACTTAATGAGTCAAAATTCATACCATAAAGTAGGGGTGGATAAAAAACCAACAAACTAAACTGAACCAATAAATCCGAACAGGTCCAACCGGTTTTCGGACCGGTTCAAGGCTTCTAAGTGATTCGGTCCGGTTTGAATTTTAAAAAACCGACAAAGTCGGTTTGGTTTTTCAATTCGAAAATGCGAAGTAAAAACAGAACCTGAATATCAATATATATATATATATATATTTAAAAAAAAAAAACATTTTCACTTTCCTTCACATTCTCATCAGAGCTCAATCACGCAGTCTCCATTGCCACTCGTCCCTTGCCGTCGCCACTCCGCCTCACGAACAATCACCGACTTTCTCGCTCATCACCATGCGAACAGCCGCTGCACGAGTAGTGCTCTCACCTCACAAACAAGTGGCCAACACCGTGCGATACGCCGATACGTTTGTAATCGTGACTATGTTACAGACTATTTTACATTTGTTAATTTCGACTAAAATATTCAACTTAATTGGCCCATTTTTTAGCTTCTTTTGTCTTTAATAAACTGTTCATTTGACTTGTTAGCTCATACTAGAAATGGTTTTTTTTATTTTTTATTTTTTTATTTTATGGTAGATCTTTAATTTTGAGCTGTTGGGGTAGGCATGTAGATGTAGATTAGTTACCAGTAAATTTCATGGCTTAATTTCTAGAAGGGCGGTCATTAAATATTGGGAATTTAGTAAAATTGCCCAAATAGTAGTAAACAATTGCAACACTACCTCAAGCTCCACTAATTTTTGCAACATCTACCCAAAGCCATTTTTTGGACAAAATTTCCCTTACTTTTACATTTGACCACTGCACTGTCTTCTTCTTCTTCTTCATCTAGATAACTTTCTTCACCTCAGCCGGTTCTCTCGTCGTCGCTTCTTCTCTTCTCTTCTTCACATTTTCTTATTTTTTCTCTCTTCTCTTCTCCATAAATCTCTTACCCAACCTAAGCCAAGAAATTCTCAAGTTATCTCTTGCAAATAATAAACCATTGATCCATCTCACAAAGTCTTCTTCTCCATCAAAAATTCCAAGGTTAGTGTTAAACTTTTTTTTTTAGTCAATGCAGACCTTTATGGGTTTTGAATCAGTTGTAGGCATTTCACATTTGTTAATCCTCCATCAAAAAAATGAAGAACGAATTTTTATTAAAATTTTTTTTTTCATCGTGCCGACCCGATGGTTTTGGCCCTGATGCGTTTGGCCCGATGGTTTTTCTTCATGTTTTTTCATTGTTTTTGGCCCGATGGTTTTATCATGTCAGGCCCGATGGCCTTGCCCCGATAGTTTTTATCATGTATTTTGACATGGCGGCCCGATGGCATTGGCCCGATGGTTTTGTTTCATCATGTATTTTCACATGGCGGCCCGATGGCCTTGGCCCGATGGTTTTATCATGTCGGCCCGATGGCCTTGGCCCGATGGTTTTGTTTCATCGTGTATTTTCACATGGCGGCCCTGATGGCCTTGCCCCGATGGTTTTATCATGGCGGCCCGATGGCGTTTGCCCGATGGTTTTGTTTCATCATGTATTTTCACATGGCGGCCCGATGGTTTTCTTTCATAATGTATTTTCATATGGCGGCCCGATGGCCTTGGCCCGATGGTTTTCTTTCATCATGTATTTTTACATGGCGGCCCGATGGCTTTGGCCCGATGGTTTTATCATGTCGGCCCGATGGTTTTGTTTCATCGTGTATTTTCACATGGCGGCCCGATGGTTTTCTTTCATAATGTATTTTCATATGGCGGCCCGATGGTTTTCTTTCATCATGTATTTTCACATGGCGGCCCGATGGCATTGGCGCGATGCGATGTTTTACTTTCGTCGGGCCAATGATTAAATGTCATCGGGCCACCGCGACCCGACGGTTTTGTTTCATCGGGCCACTGTGGCTGGACGAAAGTAAAACATCGGGTCGCGGTGGCCCGATGACATTTAATCATCGGGCCACGGCTGGACGATGGTTTTGTCTGATCGGCCTGATGAAACAAAATCGTCGTCCAGCCGTGGCCGGATGATTAAATGTCATCGGGCCACCGCGACCCGACGGTTTTATTTCATCGGGCCACTGTGGCCCGATGAAAGTAAACCATCGGCCAGCTGAGACCCGATGAGTTTTTCATCGGGTCTTCGCTGGCCGATGGTTTTTTTTCGTAGGACACAGTGGCCCGACGAAAGTAAACCATCGGCCAGCTGAGACCCGATGAGTTTTTCATCGGGTCTTCGCTGGCCGATGGTTTACTTTCATCGGGCCACTGAGGTACTTGCCCGACGAAGCAAAACCATCGGCCACCTGTGGCCCGATGCCCAAAACACAAACCTCTACACAAAAAATCAGAAGGAGGAGACGATTTCAATCGGTGTGGAATGTTACCACGGAAGAAGGAGACGATTTCGTTGCTGTGACACGATGAACAAATCATCAGGTCTCAGCTGGCCGATGGTTTTGTTTCATCGGACCACTTAGACATAGTGACCCGATGAAACAAAATCATTGGCCAGACGTGGCCCGATGCCCAAAACACAAATTTGTAAACAAATAATCACAAGAAGAAATTTTTCCTTACTTTGAACAAGAACAGAAGAAGACAATTTCCTTGCTGTGCTCGAAGAATAACGCGACTCGTTGAACCTACAAACACAAACGAAACGAAGAAGACAAACAGCAGCAGAGAACAGAAATGCAGAAGACGAACAGGCGATGAACAGCAGTAAAAACAAGCAACTCAAAAACTGTAAAAGTGAAAACGTGGAGTCTGGGTCAAATGTGAAAGTAAGGGCAAATTTGTCCAAACAAAGTCTTTGGGTAGCGGTTACAAAAATTAGTGGACCCTGAGTAGTTTTGCAATTATTGATTACTATTTGGGCAATTTTGCTAAATTCCCTTAAATATTTTGTTTCATTTTAAATTTATTTTCACTGATTCTACTCATATCTAGATAATCTAAGATTCCATAGGCTAGCTACGATTAGGAAGAATCCCAGATTAGATAAATCAATAACTTTCCACCACATAATTGAAAGATAAATGCATTCTCTCTTATCTTTATCATCTCTTAATTGATAAAATATCAGAATATTCATCAAATTGATTGGCCCAAGAGGTTCACAAATTGATCAAACCGAATTAAGTCAGTCCAATTCGATTTAGTTCGATTCACTTGAAAATTTTCAGTTAGTTTAGTTTACTTTTTCAAAAATTGATCAACTATTGATTTTTATCGATTCATACCAAAACCGAAGCGAACCAACCGACTCCTACCCCTACAGTAAAGTATGTTATTTGCATTCGAGAAATTCAAAAATAAATATGGTTTCAAGGTTGCCTTCTAATCTCGTTGAATAAATAATTATTTAAAATGATTTAATTTCAAGGAAGAGCATGAAGGTAATTATAACTAATCCGGATTCTACTCTCGAGTTCAATATCAATACATACTTATAGGGGTGGCCAAAAACCAACAAACCTAACCTAACCGGTCCAACTGGTTTCGTACTGGTTTGAGTTTTAAAAAACCAATATAGTCGGTTCAATTTTCGGGTTCAAAAATCCGAACCCAAAACCAATATATATATATATATTAAGAAAAAAATTTCTCACTTTTCCTCATCTTCTCATCAGATCTAATCTGCCTCCCTCAGTCACTTTTTCCTCCCACACAGCCACCCACCTACTCCTCACATCTCTCAATCTCGTCCATCCCACAACCACTATCACCGCCCATTGATGTACCAAATTATACCTTATAAGTACACAAATCTATATGTTAATATAGTTTCGACAAGTACAAGGGTCAATCCAAAAGAGATTAACAATTTAACTACAACACTAATTCTAATTTATTAAAAAAAGAAAAGGAAAGAGATTTGATGATTGAAAGTAATTAAAAATCTAATATCTAAACCAAATTAATAGCAAGATTCTTGAAGTGTGAAAATATGGAGAAGAAAACTAGGTAAATTATTCTAACACAATTACTCAATGCAATTAACTATTAAATGCAAAGATGTCTATTAAGTTTAGAACTCTTTCTTATCTTTGTTATGGTGATTACCTTCTGGACGAGGACTTAACCAAGTATTCCTATTACTACTACTATTACCGTCTGTACATGGACTGAACAGATAATATTAGGAACTCATTAAACACTAAGAACTTAAAAATCAATACCAATTTAGCGTTCAACACATAAATTGAATACCAATTATTCACAAAGAACTATCTAGTCAAGATATAGCATGCAACAACAATGAACTAACTCTTTGACATAATTCTAACCCTAAATCTATGTCAATTATTATTCTTTATCAACATAAAGTAGGAATTTAAATATACTTCTAACCCTAAATCCATGTCAATTACTATTCTTCATCAACATAAAAGTAGAATTAAAAGATACGCACCATGAATAAAATTACTTTGAATAGGAATAAAATAATAATGTTAATTACATGAGCAATTTAGGTTCTTCACATTGATTCCCTACATATAGATTAGTTACACATCATGGAAAAAATAAATAATAAAAAGAGAAATAGGATAAAAAGAACTCATGGTGATCATTCAAAAGATTCTCAATCTTCTTTGTATTCTGCTGAATTCCTCTCGACAAAGTATGAATCTTCTTGATTGTCTTCTCTTTTAAGGTTTCTTAATCTATGATGGATGGAAGATGAGCTTCAATGTTGTAAGGAAGAATTGATGTATGGTAAGGAAGGAGATTTAATGGGGAATAGTCCTGTTGGTGGCTTGGGAGCCTTCTTTTTTGTCCTTTTTGGTGCTAAAAAGAATCTCTCTCTATATATACCTTTTTCCAAATTAGGTTTTCTGCTCTCATTAAGAATCCTGACAGCAGACAGGCGCTTACCTGTTGCGCGAGGTCACTTGGTAAGTCTGATCACACACTGGCAGCCTGCATGCTATTACGAAAACGTGCATAATGTTCTCTAAAAAATTCGGAATCACGAAATGTAAAATTTTTCGAAAACTAAACTTCTAGATCATTTCATAAATATATGACTTGCAACCCAGTTCATTCTGTGAAATATTTTACGGCCTTCGAAATATGATAGCTCTAAACAATAAATTATCCAATTATCCAATTTTGATCTTTTTAGTTTTAAAACTCTTTTATTAAATTTAATATCTTATTTAGGGATGATAACATACACAATGCTCAGATAACATATTAACAATCAATGTCACTCGAAAACATAACATAAATAACATGAAATATGGGCCTGAAACATGTATAGAAATAGTAGGGGTAATTGCAATAACTTCCCCGTATATATAGGCATAATTGCACAAAAATCTGAGAATAATTGATAATAAAAATCATTCTCCTTTGACCGGTTGTGTAACATTCCGGATTTTGCAATTATTAAATTTAAATATGTGAATTATTAAATTTATGATATGAGGGGTGCAAAATGTAATTAAATGTATGTTTATTTTATGGTTTCCAGGTGGATCAAATTGAACGGTCGAAAACGATGCATGAAAATTGAAAACTGAGACAGTGAGTATCGCGACCTGGTCATCGCGACCACAGCTCGCGATGGGCTACTCGTGATGAAAAATGGTGATTCTTGGCAGTGAGTATCGCGACCAGTCACTGCGACCACAGATCGCGATGAACTGCTCGCGATGAAAATGTCAAATTCTGGCAGTGAGCAACGCGATCACCAGCGCGACCAAGGTACCGCGAGGTGTGCTCGAGATGAAGGCGGTGGAAATGCTCCAGTGAGTACCGCGACCTGGTGGCGCGACCACAGGTCGCGACAACGGTCGCGACGACCGAAAAATATAAAAAAAAATTTTGACTTCTCGCAGAAGCCACAGAAAACAAAATAGAGAAAAAGAGAGAGACAGAGACCGAGAAAGAAGAAGAAAGAAAGAAGAGAAAGAAGAGAAAGAAGAAGAAAGAAAGAAGAGAAAGAAGAAAGAAGAAGAAAAGAAGAAGAAGAGGAAGAAGAAGAAGAAGAGAAGAGGAAGGAAAGAGAAAAGGAAAGTGTAGAAGAAAGAAAAGGGAAAGGAAAAGAAACCTAGAACCGCGATAGTCGAGAGAAAAATGGTATCCAGGTTAGTGTACACACGTTTCTGAAACTTAGTTTTGATAAATGTTTTGATTGTTATGGATTTTAGATATATTCGTATGGATTTGTTTATATTGGATTTATATATATATATAGTCGTATGGATTTGTTTATATTTTTGTATATTGTTGGACAATAATTTGCTCTTATGGATATTCATTTCAAAACCTGGTTTATAATTTTTGTTTTATGGATTTTGACTGAAATCGATATTCGTGATTTCTGAAACCAAAGAACTAAATTGTTATGATATTTTGAACGGCCCTGATATATGTATAGGGATATTTGGATATAGGAGATTGATATGTCAATTGGGTGAATTTATGGCAGTACTGCACCGTGATGTATATTGTCTCTAATTATTGATTACGAATACCATTTCCTCGTGAAATGGGAAACCGACTGTTTATATAGGGATACCATTTCATATGAGATGGGAAACCCGACTGTACAACCCGTAATCCAGTCCTGTACACCATGCTATGTGTATCACGGGCCAAATTGAGAATTTATGATTAGGAAATGTTATAGGAAAACAAAGAAATGATATGAAACTGAATTCCAGAAAGTTTTGAAATACTGTCTGTTTACTTAGTTTCAGTAATTGTAAAATGTTTGTTATAGATATTTCTATTTATGAAAGTCCTGGTTTTACGTTTTATTGTTTATATACATTTTAGAATTTCTGAATTTATATATACTGTTTTATATTATATTACCATTTATTTTAGTGTACACCCACTAAGCAGTATTGCTTAGCGCGTTAGTTTTGTTTCTAACGCGTAGGTAATAAAGATACCGAGGACGGAAAAGACTGAAGAGGCATCAGCTGCAGAGAAGAGCTCAGAGTCACAGCATCTTTGGGGTAGTTAATTATATAAGTACTTGTGGATAATGTAATTAAATCTGCATGCATATACAGAGGATTTTTGTAATTATGTGCTGTAATTATTTTAAGTTATACTTTCTGTTTTGCATTTTTCAAAGAAATTGTAGTTACTGAATTGTTTTATAAACTGTTTGAAAGTGGCACTAAACAGCAGAGTGCGCATTTGAATGAATTGAGATTTGAAGTGTTTTTGTGAATTAGTTTGTGATTTGAGTTTTAGTTGAAACCAGGTTTTGGAAAATCAGAAAAACAAAGGAAACTCTGCCGAAATTTTTGTAAAACGTTTATTTATTGGGCTCACTTGAAAAGACTTTTAAATTACAAATTATATGGTTTTCAGTTTATAAACAGAAATAAGAAAGTTTTGAAAACCCGGTAGCACTCCCTGGGTCGATCCAACCGGGTCGGGTCAGGGGGTGTTACAGGTTGACTAACCGTTGACCACAGTTAGTCATTAACGGTCAAAGGGGTCAAATCGTCTTTTTAGAAAAAAAAAATTTAAAAAAATTTTTAAAAATTGACCAGATGAGATCTGGTGCATTAGATGAGATAAAAATATCTTCATCCAATGGACCAGATGACCAGATGATCTGGTCCATTGCCCAAAAAAAAATCAATTTTTTTTTTCAAATTTTTTTGTTCATCACCAGATCTGTTCTTCTTCTTCCAATTTTTTTTTTCAATTTCTTTCTTCATCATTTTTTTCCCTTTTTCTCCATCTCTTCTTCTTTTTCTTCCAATTTTTTTTTTATTCTTCTTTTTCTCTTATTTCTTTTTTGTTCTTTCTCTTCTTTCTTCTTTTTTTTTTCCAGATTTTTCTCTTCTTTTTTCTTCTTCTTCTTCTTTTCTTTTTTTCCAGATTTTTTTATTTTTATTGTTTCTCTTCTTTCTTTTTCTTCTTCTTTACTTTTTTTTTTTTCAGATTTCTTTATTCTTCTTCTTTTTTCAGATTTTTTTTTATTTTTGTTCTTCCTCTTCTTTCTTCTTCTTCCTCCTCCTCTTCTTCTTCTTCTTCTTCTTCTTCTTCTTCTTCTCTTTTTTTTTTAATTTTTTTTATATTTTTGTTCTTCCTCTTCTTTCTTCTTCCTTATCTCTTCTTTTTCTTCTTCTTCTTCTTTTTCTTCTTCTTAATTTTTCAGATTTTTTTTAAAATTTTCTAAAAGATAATTTTACCCATTTGACCGTTAGTGACTAACTGTGGTCAACGGTTAGTCAACCAATTAAAAAGGACTTCTTCTTCTTCTTCTTCTTCCAAATTTTTTTTATATTTTTGTTCTTCCTCTTCTTTCTTCTTCTTCCTCCTCTTCTTCTTCTTTTTCTTCTTCTCTTTTTTTTTTAATTTTTTTTTATATTTTTGTTCTTCCTCTTCTTTCTTCTTCTTCTTCTTCTTCTTCTTCTTCTTCTTCTTCTTCTTCTTCTTCTTTAATTTTTTTTTTATTTTTTTGTTCTTCCTCTTCTTTCTTCTTCCTTATCTCTTCTTCTTCTTCTTCTTCTTCTTCTTTTTCTTCTTCTTAATTTTCCAGATTTTTTTTAAAATTTTCTAAAAGATAATTTTACCTATTTGACCGTTAGTGACTAACTGTGGTCAACGGTTAGTCAACCGATTAAAAAGGACTTCTTCTTCTTCTTGTTCTTCCAAATTTTTTTTATTTTTGTTCTTCCTCGTCTTTCTTCTTCTTCCTCCTCTTCTTCTTCTTCTTCTTCTTCTCTTTTTTTTTTTATTTTTTTTTATATTTTTGTTCTTCCTCTTCTTTCTTCTTCTTCTTCTTCTTCTTCTTCTTCTTCTTCTTCTTAATTTTCCAGATTTTTTTTAAAATTTTCTAAAAGATAATTTTACCCATTTGACCGTTAGTGACTAACTGTGGTCAACGATTAGTCAACCAATTAAAAAGGAGTTATTGTTATTATCAATTATTCTTAGATTTTTGTAATTATGTCTATATATACGGGAGTTATTACAATTACCCCAAAATAGTATGGTCACTTATCCATTTAATAATAGTTAATGTCCCAGCTCTCTCACCCTTTTAGACAGTAACTTTCTTGCTGATGCTACGGTTGGTCTTGGCCACTCTTGTCTAGGGAGAGTTGTTTATTTTGAGGACCCTCATCCTTAAGTTTTTATTGTGTTCTTTAAAGATATTAATGTTCTGATTTTTGCTAGGTATTGTAGTGTGAGGTAGTCTTTATTGTGTTCTTTAAAGATATTAATGTTCTGATTTTTGCTAGGTAGTGTAGTGTGAGGTAGTCTTTGGGCCTACGTGCCCTCCTTTCCTTTGTACAAAAATAAAATAAAATAATAATAATAATTAATTTCAAACTCTTCCTATGAGTGTGACTATTCAAATTATACCAATTTAGTAATAAATATATGTTTTGACTCGTACCGAACATACATTATACCAACAATCTCATTTCACGTGGGAGCTTTTTGCATCGGAGGAGAGAATCAAAAGCCAAGCCAAGCCGTGGCTTTTAGCTTTTAGCTTTAGCTTAAGCCGAAAGCGCTTCTTGGTGGGATTCATTTTCCATCCACAAGAAAATCAACAGAGCAAATATGTACTACTTTCGTTCGGGTAATATTACTATATTTGTTGTTGGAATTTCAACTTTTGTATTGGGGAATGAGGGCTTTCCATGTTATTGTTTAACAGCTGATATTATTTTTTAAATGAACGTAGTGACCTAATAAGATAAATTATTACGGAAAGAGATTTTATACACACGTTTTTTTATTGACAATAGTCGTATTTGAATCTCTATTATACATGTAAAGGAAAGTACACTAACCACTTAAGTTAAGAATAGATATACGTTTCATTGTTGATAGAAATTCGTATTTCTAACGTTTATTATTTTATCTATTGTATAAAATTCCAAAGTTTATTATATAAAAAATAACCTTGAGATTGATTCAGTGATATGTTCCTCATACTTACACCTTGAGGTTGTGAGTTTAAGTCATATTTTCTCCCTAAATTCTGAATTAATTATAATTACTAAAATAAAATTCAGGATATGATAAATGAACTAATTTGCTTTCTTTTTGAAAGCATCGTTTGAAAAGCAAATGCAGGTATCTTCCAAGCAGCAGCCGGGTTTCTCTCTCAACTTTTGTAGTCAACAGCCTTTTTGTGTACGAAATTTACTTGCAATTTCATAGTGTTTCCACATAAACCTTTTAAATATATTCTATAATTTTTTTAAATATTTTTATTTAAATTTTTCTTAAAACATCGTTTTCTCAGTGTTTTCTGTTAAAGTTCTTTAATTGTTTTTTTTTCTAATTTAAAATGGCAAATTGCACAACCTTACCCTAACTATATACATAATTACACTAAAAACTGGCAAAAATGTAATAATTGCACATGCAACCTGTTGACTAACTGGTTAACCGTCGATTGACCATCACCGATAAGGAGCAATGTTTGTTCTACCCTTCCATAAACTTATTTTATTAAAAAAATAATTTTAATTTAAAAATAATAAAATATAATATAAAAGAAAGTAAAAAAGAAATCTATACTCCATTTCTATTTGGTTTTGCTCCTCGCTGAGGAACAATTCTACTTCTTGTGAGAAGCGGATCCTCCACCACCCATAGGTAATTCCATCAGTAGTGGAATTGTTTTTTTTTTTTTTTTTTAATTTGTTGAAAAATTTACTTTTGAGTTAATGTTTGGTATGATAATTTAGTTTGGTGTTTGATAGAAGATGAATATGACATTTGATGGCTGATGAAAGATTTTGTTTATTTCAAGTGGTGAAGTTAAGTATTTGATGTGTGATGAAGTTTTTTTTTTTTTTTTTCATATTTGATTTAAGGGGCAATTATTAATTTGATCCCTAATTTTTTTAGAATCATTAATTTTTTAACACAATTTTATTTATTGGTATCTTGAGCCCTAAGTTTTCGTTAATGTATCAATTTACTTCATTTGACCAATTTTTTAACAGTTAAACTAACTAAAAATATTAAAAATACAGTTTTGTCCTTAACTCTATTTAAATGAGTTAAAATTATAATTTTACCAATAAATTTTTAAAAATATTATTAATAATTAGAAGAGTAATATGGTCATTTATATTAATTTTTTAAAAATAAAATTTTAAAATAAAATTTCATAACGTCTCATTAAATATTTTTAAAATTTATATTTTAAAAATTATTTTTAAAAATTTTTAAATGGGAGATCCATTTATAACTTTTTTTAAAAAAAATTAAATTTTTATTTTTAAAAAGTTTATATAAAATGATCATATTACCCTTTTAATTATTAATAATATTTTTAAAGATTTAAAGGTAAAATTATAATTTTTACTTATTTAACTAGAGTTAATGGTAAAATTATCTTTTTAATATTTTCAGTTAGCTTGACTGTTAAAAAATTGATTAAATGAAGCAAACTGACATTTACGAAAACTTAGGATCTAAGATACCAATAAATAAAATTATATTAAAAAATTAATAATTCTTTAAAGATTAACGACTAAATTAATAATTACCCTAATATAAGTGATGAAAATAAATGTGTATTTAACAGCCGTAATAATATTTCAGACATTGGTTGGCGCAACTCCCAAAAGAAAATAAAAAATTTCCAACTGTTTTGGATATCATAAATATAATTAATCTCATTTACATTTCAACAACCACCGTACTGTTCATACTTCAGATTATGATTTCAAGTGTTTCTTATCATTTACATTTTAATAAGGGTGAATTGCATGAAGATACCCTGAGTTTATTCATAATTATATATAATATTAATTTATCATTTATTATATTCAAGTATCCTTAACCACATTGATCAAAGATAAATTGGTCTTTTACGTGTAAATTTTTTTTTCAAAACAATTAAAAAAATATCTAACCAATAAGAATAGTCATGTCATTTTAAATTAATTTAAAAAAAATTAAAAAATTAAACAAATAAAAACTATTTTAAAATGAAAGTTTAATTGAAAAAAAAAAAAAATTGGAAGATGTTGTCTTCTTCATCACATAGGAAAGATTTTTGTGTCCCTTTAAGAGGGTTGATTTTTGTGTCCCTCAAAAGTTGTTTCTTTTTAAACTTTTTCTTTAAGGTGTTGTATTTCAAAAGTTTGGTTTTTTCTCTTCTTTTCTTCTTCTTCTTCTTTTTCTTCTTGTTGTCTTATAAATCTATCACATGTGTTCTTGATTTTGGTTAAAAAAAAAAAGGTTTTGGTTAGCGTTTTTCTAATAAAATCTAGAGTCATGGCTGAATTTCTAGAAAAGTGCTTCTCTAGATTTAACCTCTTCTTCTTCTTCGTCTTACACTTCTTGCTTTTACAACAACTACTCTCCAATCTCGATTTTTTTTTTTGTAATCTGTTTTTTTAAAATTTTTTATTTTCATTCAATCTCTCGAATTTTGGTCTATGAATTTTATTTTTAGTTTTTGTTTTAATTGAATAATAAAGTAGCAGTTTGAGGATTCAAGACGAAAAGGATGGAGAAGTGAAGAAGAAGATGAATGATATGAAATCTTGTTGTTTTGTTCTTGGAATTAATTGAAAATGGAGATCTATACTTTGTGTTTGGATTCTGAAAATTTATTGTTTTTGTTCTTCAAATTGATTGAATTGATTCTGAAAATTTCCTTTTAATGTGATGTTTTAGAACTAAGAAAATGTGATATAATGCAAGAAAATGAAAGAATTTGGAAGAGACAAAATAGGGAACAGATCAATGTGGATGGTTGATGGATTGATTGTGGAGGATAGATTGTGGTGATGAACATAAATATGTATTTTTTTTTTGTGGATAATTTTGAATTGAGGGAGATTAAAAGAATTGAATATAGAAGATAGTGGGTTGAATAATAGAAATGGTGATAATGAAAATGGTTTTGATTAGTGTTATTATTATTGTTTTTAATAATAATTATTATTTTTTATATTTTTTAATAGGGGTAGTTAAGTCATTTTACATAAAAATTTTGGTTAACTATCAGATTTAACGAAGTCCACTAACTGTAGGGTATTTAAGTATAATAAAAGATATTATGTAATTTATATTATACTTGTAATTATGAATAAATTTACGATATCTTAATGTAATTTACCCTTTTAACAACCATTTCTAACGTTTAGATGCGTGAGGTTCTCTATAATATAAAAAATAAAATAGCGTATAGATTCCACAACCCTTGCAAAGTCGTATTATGTGTATCTTTCAACATTTATTGACTGCCATTTAAAATAGACATTGAATTGACTGACTTTCTTCTCTACAAGTTTGTAATTGATTATTTATTTTTAATTTTATAAATTAAAGAGAGTGGAATTAATAATCTCTAAGTACATATATGAACAGTAGCTAGAAAGATACCAAAAACAGTTGAATATATGATTACACGTAATTCCATATTTTGGATATATATATTTAACAATCTTCATTGACTCATATTAGCATCCACTCATATTATATTTTTATCCAAATTCATCATACATATTCAACTAATTTCGACATACATAATTTTATTAGTTAGATCTCTTATAATATATATATAAATCCTGATATTTAGGGTTTATTCGGTAATATTTTTGTTTTATCAATTTTATTTTAAAAAACTATAATAATAATAAGTGGAAAAAAAATTATTTTCTGAAAAACAAATTTATTAAATAATAATATTATAATCTACATTTAGTGTAATTGTTATGAAAATATATTTTTAATATATTGTGAGACTGAAAGTAATATTGTATTTAAATTAATTTTATTAACTAATATATATATATATATATATACATCTTTTCTTATTTTTTTTAATTTAATAAATTAATTTAAAATTGATTTGTGGCTTTTCATATTTTATAAAATTATGATGAAAAATATTTATTAATAATAACAAGAATATAAATATAACTTCAATTTCTAAAAGTTTTCATATATTTTTTTGTATTCATTTAATTGGTTTCATTGTCACGTAATTAACTGGTAAAAATAAAGTGCAAAACAGTGGAAACATCAAAAGGATATTTCTAGTTTTTATTCCATAAAAGTAAAAAAACGTGTTTTTCTTTCTTATTTTCTTTCAAAAATATGGCCCACAAATGTGTTTTCATTATTTTTTATTTTCAAAAAATAGAAAACACCCTTGTAAAACTACAACAAATAAACCCTTAATTTTCTTCGCACCAATTTTAGATAATTTTTTAATTTAATTTGTGTTTGCACATAAAATTAGAATGAGGTGGAAATGCTAGCCCAATATCCCAATTTATATCACAATTACACCCGGGTTTGGTTTGGTAGAATAGTGTAGCATAAAATATAATAAAAGAATACATAAAATGAGAGGAGTCCGTCTAACAATTGGCAGTCGCATGAGATTAATTAGGGATGGGCACGGTTTGATCGGTAAAATTTTCAAGTTTCAAAAACAATGAACTACTTAAACCTTTTTGGAGATGTGAATCATACCAAACCGAACTGACTTTACTTGGTTCGGCTTAGTTCTGTTCATTTCAGTTTTGCATTTCTTTCTGTGTGATCTTACTAGCAATCCACTCTCAGTAATGAGAGACGAGAACTATCGAAACTAACGGTCCGAATAACTACTTCTAATAAGGGGCCTTGTATAAAATAGGATTAAGCATTTTAACGCTGACGAAGGATATTAAAGCATTTTCCCTTCTCATGTTTAAAATATGTTAGCAGCCAAATAAAACCCTTAAATTATAGTTGCTTCTTCACATTAATATTTTAAAAATTAAAAATTTAATATATTATTAATAACTAAATAATTTTGTTGTATAATTTATTAAATTACTTGTTTTCAGTTGTCTATAATATATAAAATTCAAATATAAGACAATTAATAGTTAAAATAATATAAATGTAAAAGTATTTATTTTGAAATATTTATAATCTTTAAAAATAATTTAAAAAATTTTGAGTATTATTTCTTTGAGTGTTATGAATTGATTCCTTAACAACCTAATTTTTAAATGTGGGAGGACCATATAACAAATTAATCTATATATTGAGTTGGCTTTAATTAATTAAAATATGTCCAATATTCTCATATAATTTTTGTTGCATAGCATCTAGTAATATCAAATTTGAAGATTGCTTTTATTTTTTTTAAAGGGTAAAATTATAAGATTAATAACTATTGAGATTTGTTAAGATTAATTATTAACTCGTGGTTCGATATCTACTTCCATAATGGGAGATATCTACTCCCATAAAAAAGGACTTAAACTCTCACCATTAAAGTGAGAGAAAAAAATAATAATCATTTAAATTATAAATTGGTTTTATGTTTTAGGTACGTTAAGTATAATATTCTAATATAAAGTAAAAAAATCTGCCAAAAGTGTTGGCAGACTCTTTCGAAAAAAGATTCCATATCCACAAAGCACCAATTAGCCACATGACATGTTATTATCCTTTCGCAAATAATTTTAAAGATACAATAATTATAATATAAATCATAAAGGGGCCATTCTTGTTTGGATGAGATAATACAAAAATAATGATTTCATTTTAAAATGAGAAAAATATGCATTTTAATATATCCACTTGTTGTAATATAATCAAATATCACACAAACAAAAGCACTAGAAGGTTGTTGTTATCCAAACAATTGCAGTTTTCTAACTTTTAATTCGTTTACTTTGGACCAGATGAGGTGTGACCCTTCACACTTATTCTTTGAGAAATTAATGTGTATTATACAAATTTAATATGTGCTATATAATATACTCTAATATATATATATATATATATAATATTTTTACTATTTTAATTTTTTTAACTAAATTTTAAATTTTATAAGTATTCAATCTTCGATTCTATTTATTTTTAATAATAATGTTACTTTTAATATTTTTTTAATTTTTATAACATTTATATATTTATTTTTAAATTTTAATGAATTTAATCATATTCATTTTATTATTTAATCATTTTTAAGTATTTTTTTTTAAAATAAGCTTTTATAATACATATAAATTTTTTATTGGACTATCTAAATAGATAAAGTTGTTAAAATGTAAAAAATTGGAGGGTAAAAGCTTCATTATAATTTAATAATTTAATACAAATGATAAAATGGTTAATTTATATTTTCTGTTAGGTTTGACCATCAAAATTTATTTATAGCAGCAAAATTGATGTATTTCGAAAAAATTAAGAACTACACAAGGCAAAAAAGTAAAAATATGTCAAAAAGTAATATTTTTGGATAAGTTAGGGGATCAAAATTAAAATTGTTCAAATTTTTATAGTATCAAAGTAGTTAAACCGACCGATATACCCTTACTTAACTTACTTAATTCCCCATCTTCTTTCTTTCATTTTTTTTCTCTTTCCTCTTTATCTTGTCATTTCTCCTCATCTATTTTTTATTCTTATGGATTATTTATTTTTTTTATTTGAAGACTAAATAGGTATGGATCTTTTTAAAGACGAAACATGGATTGAAATTTGAAACCTAAATAACATATTTGTTTTTTTTTTTTCCCTTCTAACTACTAAATAAAAGTGTTGATTGTTTATTTTTTTTAAGGTAGAAACTGTTAATGTATTACCACCAGCTGATGAAAGTTTACAATCCTTTAATATTGATGAGTCTACACATCATGCAAAACAAGCTATGCAATTGAACTCAGCTCAATTATCATCCACACGTGTAGATCAAGTTAGTAACAAATCTGTAACTAACTTGCCATGCAAAAGAAGCTAATCGGTCCAGCCAGCTTTGTAACACCCCCCGACCCGACTGGATCGAACCGGGGAGCGTTACTCGGACTTTCAAAACTTTCTAAATTCATTTTATAAAACCGAAAATCGTTGTGAGCCCATCGATAGATTTTCAAGCCATTGAAAAACCATATACTTTATAAATTTTAAAACCATTTTCGAGTGAGCCCATCAAATCATATTTTCAAAAATTTCGGCAGAGTTTCATTTGTTTTTCGGATTTTCCAAAACCTGTTTTTCCCACAAAACAATTCAAATACAAATTCAATATCAACACTTCAATATCATTTTCAAACCATTGCGCACTCTGCCGTTTAGTGCGACTTTCCAATACAGTTTATAAATAAAATAAATCAAAAGTCAATATTTACAAATATTCTAAAATGAGAAACAGAAAGCTATAAATAATTAATTACAAACATATTACAAATTCTCTGTATATGCATGCTTTCAGAATATATACATATAACAACAATATAGCTACCCAACTGTGATAACTCTGGGACTCTGTCAGCAAATCCCTCTCCCTCTTCAGTCTTTAGCTTCTTCGGGATCCCTGGTACCTACGCGTTAGAAACAAAACTAACGCGCTAAGCATATAGCTTAGTGGGTGTACAATAAACTCAATTATGAAAAATAATCATAAATAACCTTTAAATGGAAAGACATATCACAATATATTTCAATTCTAATCATTTATAATTCAATTTAACTTTAAAATCAAATCATAAAACAGTTTCCATCACTTTAATTTCCACAATAAGAGCAACATATAAAATCGATTAATAAAATCATTCAATTCACTTCCCAATTCACTTCAAATCTGGCCCGCTAGAATACTCAACATACTAGAACTGGAATATGGGTCAAACTCCCACCCTAGGACGAATCCTAAGAGTGGTACGTATCTCCCTACTCTAGGACCGTGGGTACGGAACCTAGAGAGGTACATAACTCCCTATCCCAGGAACGAATCCTTAGGAAGGTACGTGGCTCCCAACCCCCAGGACGAATCCTGAGGAGGTACGTGTCTCCCTGCCTCTGGACGAATCCATGAGGAGGTACATAATAATCATCAGTAGCAATCAGTATCGGCGCAGTACTGCTCAGTAAACCCAGCTGGTATACCAACCTCTTATATCCATTTCTATGTCTACGTATCCTAGGGCCGTTTCCGATAAACTATATTCACAATCAGTTACAAATCAATAGTTATACGAAAATCTAAATCAAGTATTTCTAACGAAATCGAAATATTCGAAAGCACGATCAAAATGAGATCTAACATAAAATCATTCCAAAAGCAACAATAGATATATCAATCATCGATTTTTCATGTCAAATAAACAATTTTCATACGAAAAAAAAAACGAGAACTTTCAACGAAATCGAAAACGAAAACGAAAACGAAAACGAAAACGATAACAAATTACTTTTCGTAAAGATTCCGAAATCGAAAGTACACCAACCTGGATACCGTTTTTCGTTCGAGAAATCGCGGTTCTACGATTTCTTTTTCCTTCCCTTTCCCTTTCTCTTCACTTTCCTCTTCACTTTCCTCTTCTTCTTCTTCTTCTTCTTCTTTCTCTTCTTCTTCTTCTTCTTTCTCTTTCTCTTCTTTCTCTCTTCTTCTTTCTTTTCTTTCTTTTCTTTCTTTCTTTCTTTCTCGCTCTCTGCCTCTTTCCTTCTCTCTGTTTCTGTGTTTCTGGCTTCTGCGAGAAGCTACTTTTTGTTTTATATTTTTCTGCTGTCGCGACCTGTGGTCGCGCCACCAGGTCGCGGTACTCACTGGAGCGTTTGCACCGCCTTCCTCGCGAGCACTCCTCGCGGTCCCTTGGTCGCGCTAGTGGTCGCGTTGCTCACTGCCAAATTTTGACATTTTCATCGCGAGCAGTTCATCGCGACCTGTGGTCGCGGTGACTGGTCGCGATGCTCACTGCCAAAATTTCCATGTTTCATCGCGAGCGGCCCATCGCGACCTGTGGTCGCGGTGACCAGGTCGCGATACTCACTGGCTCCATTTTTTAATTTTTCATACATCATTTTCGACCATTCAATCTGTTCCACCTGAAAATCATAAAAATAAACATACTTTTAATTACATTTACACCCCCTCCAATCACAAAATTTATTTTCACATATATAAAATTAATTATCCGAAATCCGGGATGTTACAAGCTTGACAATTATTTTTGTCACTAAAAACTCTATTTAACAGCTTGTATCTGATAGCTTTTATTATCTTCAATACAATAGAAATATAGAATTCACAACCTGGTACTTCGCTCATTCTTTTCATAGTATCAGAGCTCTAGAAAATCCAACAATGGCTACCTCGGGTACAAGCTCAAACCACAACAATGCTGCAAATAACTCTTCTATTATTAATCAGGTACAAGCTTCATTGTTTCCAAATCATCTAAACTTCAATCTGCCATTGAAACTAGATCAAGATAACTATGTGATTTGGAAGTCTCAAGTTGTAACATCCTTAATTTTCAGTAATTGTAAAAAATACCCTTGATTCTTGTTAATTATGTGCTAATGACATATTGTATTTAATTGGATTAATTTTTAGGTATACAAGTGGATTAGGTAAAGCGGTCCAGAAGTAGTGCATGAAAAGAAAAAGGAAAATGCTGGCAGTGAATATCGCGACCAGCTATCGCGACCAGCTATCGCGACCAGAGATCGCGGTGTGCAGCTCGCGATGAAGATGAGAATTTTGGGCAGTGAGCATCGCGACCCAAGATCGCGACCGGTGCTTGCGATAAGGTGCTCGCGATACAAATGGGAAAATCGACCAGTGAGCATCGCGACCAACATCGCGACCAGATACTGCGATGGCTGATAGCGATGAAGACGGTAAAAATACTCTAGTGAGTACCGCGACCAGGTGACGCGATCACAGATCGCGATGAGCGGTCGCAACAGCCAAATTTTTATAAAAAAATAAGAGGCGGTGGGAAGCTTCATGAAGAAGCAAAAGAAAACAAAAAAGAGAGAGAGAGAGACCAGAAGAAGAAAAAGAAAAAGAAAGAAATAAGAAAAAGAGAAAGAAGAAGAGAGAGAAAGAAGAAGAAGAAAAGAGGAAGAGAGAAAGAAAAAGGAAGAAGAAGAAGGAAAGAAGAAGAAGGAAAAGGAAAAGAGGAAGAAGAAAGAGAAGAGGAAAAAGGAGAAGAAAAAAGAAAATTCAGAAAAGAAAGTTCGGAAAAACGGTATCCAGGTTGATGTACACTTAATTTTGAAATCGTTATGATTTTAGTTATGTGCCTTGATTCAAATTTTCATATTTTTATTAAGTTTGACAAGATAATTGTAGATTTTGTATAATCGTATTTCGTTTACAAAACTTGTTTGCAATAATTGTGGACTACTTTAGTATTGTTGAATTTATGTGGTATCGTATGTTTTCAAATATGTTTTACGAATATCATTTTACGAATTTTGTTTAGTATCGTATTTGTTGACTTTGATTGAAATTTCGAAAGGAATAACTGATTTGATATGAAATGTAATACCTGAATAATGGCCCTGATATATGTATGGGGAAAATATGGATATAGGAGGTTGATATGTCAATTAGGTACATTTAGCAGTACTGCACTGAGATTCCTGATGATTATGATGATATACGGATACCATTTCATTTTGAAGTGGGAAACCAACTGTGTAAATACGGATACCATTTCATTTTGAGGTGGGAAACCGACCATGTAAATATGGATACCATTTCATTTGAAATGGGAAACCAAATGTTTATATATATAGGGATACCATTTCATTTTGAGATGGAAAACCCGACTGTATAAACCCGTAATCCAGTCTTGTAAAACCCTGTTATGTGTATCAAAGGCCCAATTAAGAACTGAGAACTATGAAACGATGTTGAAATAAAGAAATGTTATCGAGATTTCAATTCAGAAACGTTTGAAAATATTGTAATTAATATAGTTTCAGAATTTGAAGATATTATGTTTGTTTTATATGTATTTCTGAATTTTAGATCCATTGTTTTATATGATGTTGAATATATTTAGTATACACCCACTAAGCATTATTGCTTAGCGCGTTGATTTTATCACGCGTAGGTAATAGAGATACCAGCGGAGAAAAAGACTAAAGAGGAGGTAGCTGCAGACGAAGAGTCAGAGTCACATTACTTTTGGGTAGTTATATTTAAAATTTGTTTGTATATTATTTAATTGAGCATGCATATACAGAAGTTTTGCAAAGTTGTAATATCTCAGATCTGTTTTTCTTTGGATTAAAACTATGAGATTTTTGTATTTTGTTTAAATATTGTTTATGGATAATTTTCTAAATAAAAAAAAATGTTTGGGGAAGTCGCACTTTATGGAAAAGTGCTCATATTTTTGTTGAGAATTTGAAGTGTATTTTGGAAATTGTGTGATTTTTGTAAACAGGATTTTTGGAAAGTCGGAAAAATAGAGGAAACTTTGACGAAAATTTTAAAATATTTGAGGGGCTCACTATAAAAGATTTTGAAAGCCAAATTATGTTTGTGTTTACAAAAGTTTTCAAAATATAAATTAAGGTCAGAACAGTTTGAAAATTCAGGTAGCGCTCTTGGTTCGATCCAGACGGGCCGGGTCAGGAGGTGTTACATTTTAAGTGGTATTAGAGCGCGATTTAGGCATTTCTGGACCAAAAGAGTACTATTCTGTATATGCATGCATTGTATAAAGACACCTATAGGAGTATGTGACTCTAATCTGCAGACCTCTCTTCTGTCTGATATAGGATAAACAGAAATGGAAGGAAGTGGAAATAGAGATAGACCTGAAAGTCCCGCCAGTATAGCTGGGGGAGCATCTGGAGAATCTGTAAGCCCAAGGGCAGCTAGACCAGAAGTTCAGGGTCAGCCAGCATTTATGCAACAAATGACTGAATTCTTTCAGACTGTGACTAAGTACAGACCGAAAGATTTTCATGGAAGAAAAGATGAGGATGCATCTGATGCGGAATACTGGTTTGAGCAGACAGAAAGAATATTACAGCAGATGCATTGCATACCTGAAGAAAGTCTAGAGTGTGCAGTATCCTTACTACAGGAAGATGCCTACCAATGGTGGACCTCTGTTATACAGTCAGTGCAGCCGGAAGACAGAACTTGAGAGCTGTTCCAAAGGGAATTTCGAAGAAAGTATGTCGGTCACATCCACTTAGATAGTATGAAGAGAGAATTTATTAACCTGAAGCAAAGACAGATGATAGTGACAGAGTACGAAAGAGAATTTGTCAGGTTGAGTAAATATATTAAAGATATGGTGGCTACAGAGGCAGGATAGGTACAGGAGATTTGAAGACGGACTTGAATGATTATATCCGCCTACAAGTTGTCGCATTTGAATTTGAAGATTTTACCAGATTAGTCTCAGCAGCCCTGAATGTTGAAAGAATCAAGAAGAAGAACATACCAGATGAGACAGGAGTCAACAGAGAAGGGGACCAGGGCAATCTAGCTCATATCAGCCATAAAGTAAGAAGTTTAAGAGACCACAGTCTAGTGGTCTGACGCAGTCACAAAGGCCCATACCCACAGCTAGACCGGGTCAGTCTGCAACATTAATAGCCAGTACCCCTAGGAGTACAGCTAGGGGACCAGCCCTAGCACTGTGTGAGCATTCAGAAAGAGACATCCAGGGGAGTGCTGGAGAGTTATAGGAGCCTGCAACAGGTGTGGATCTCGTGATCACTTTTATAGAGATTGCCCGAAAAACCAGATTACTCATGTTTAGCTACCAGATAAATCTGCTCCTACTACTTCTAGAGGTAGGAGGCCCGGTCAGGCAGGAACTGAAGGTGGTAGCCATAGAGGGGTGTCAGAATCAGTGGCAAGACTAGATACTCATACCCTGCATGAACCTATGGTATTAGGGCTCAAGAAGACAAGGATGTGTCAGATGTGATTGCTGGTAAAATTTCCATCTTTGATACTACAACTATTGCATTGATAGATCCAGGTTCTACTCATTCGTATATATGTAATGCATTGTTGAAACAAAGAAATTTGAAAACTGAACCCACTGAGTATGAAGTACTAGTCAGCAATTCGATAGGTTAAAGTGTGGTTGTGAATAGAGTGTACAGAAATTGTCCTATTCGGATTCTGGAGTATGAATTTCCAGGTGATTTGATGGAGTTGCCATTCCAGGAGTTTGATGTTATTCTAGGCATGGATTGGCTATCCAGACACAAGGTAGTGATCGACTTCAATTTGAAACGAGTAACATTTAGAACAGTCGATGGTACAGAAGTTACATTAGTGGGTAAGAGAAGGGATTATCTCTCTAATGTTATTTCAGCCACTACAACCTGTAAACTAATCAGAAAGGGTTGTGAAGCTTATTTGGCACAAGTGGTTGATTCCAGAAATGTTGAGTCTACAATTCAAAATATACCTACTGTGTGTGATTTTCCAGATGTATTTCCAGATGAGCTTCTTAGTTTACCACCTCAGAGAGAAGTTGAGTTTGTGATTGACATGGTACCAGGTACTGTACCAGTATCTATAGGCTCCTTATAGAATAGCACCAGTAGAGCTGAAAGAACTGAAGATACAGTTACAAGAATTGCTGGATAAAGGCTTCATCAGACCCAGCGTATCCCCGTAGGGAGCTCCGATGTTATTTGTGAATAAGAAAGATGGGTCAATGAGATTGTGCATCGATTATAGGCAGCTGAATAAACTTACTGTCAAGAATAAATATCCGTTGCCTAGAATCGATGACTTGTTTGATCAATTGAGAGGAGCTACTGTCTTATCAAAGATAGATCTTAGATCGAGGTATCATCATATGAGAATAAAAGGTTATGATATTCCGAAAATCGCATTCAGAACAAGGTATGGACATTATGAGTTTGTAGTGATGCCATTTAGGCTGACAAATGCACCTGCAGCATTTATGGATCTAATGAACCGGATATTCCGACCATACCTGGATCAATTTGTGGTTGTATTTATTGATGATATCCTAGTATACTCATAGACAACAGAGGACCATAACAGGCACCTCAGAGTAGTATTGCAAATTCTGAGGGAGAAGCAACTATATGGTAAACTAAGTAAATGTGAGTTCTGGTTGGCTGAGATTGCATTTCTGGGCCATATTGTATCAGCAGAGGGTATTAAGGCAGATCCCAAAAAGATTAAAGCAATTATGGAGTCGAAGCCTCCAAAAAACATTGCAAAAGTTAGAAGTTTCTTCGGCTTGGCAAGGTATTATCGACGGTTTGTAAAGGGATTTTCATCCATAGCAAGTCCGTTGACCTAAGCTACTGCATAAAAATATCAGATTTGGATGGAATGACAGATGTCAGGCAGCTTTTGACAGATTGAAGATGATGTTGGTTGAGGCTCCAGTCATAATTCAGCCGATTTTAGGTAAAGATTTTGTGATATACAGTGATGCTTCACACCATGGTTTAGGTTGTGTACTGATGCAGGAAGGCAAAGTGGTTGCATATGCGTCCAGACAGCTGAAAACTCATGAACAAAATTATTCGATACATGATTTGGAACTTGCAGCCATTGTATTTGCCTTGAAGATATGAAGGCATTATCTGTATGGTGAGAAATGCTATATATATATATATATATATATATATATATATATACACGGATCACAAGAGTCTGAAGTATCTGCCTACTCAAAGAGAGCTCAATCTGAGACAGAGACGATGGATGGAATTAATCAAAGATTATGACTGTGTGATTGATTACCATCCAGGAAAGGTGAATGTGGTAGCAGATGCTCTAAGCAAAAAAACATTATACGCCCTAAAAGCTATGAATGTCCAGTTACAGTTGAATCCAGACAATGTCTTGCTAGCTGAGTTGAGATGCAAGCCAAGTTTAATTCAGCAGATAGCAGAAAAATAGAATCAGGATGATAGAGTTCAGATGATATGTAGACAGATCCCAGATGGGAAGTATCCGAATTTTTCAGTCAGAAATGATGGTATTGTGTATTACAGAGACAGGATTTACATTCCAGATGGTGAACAATTGAAAAAGATGATCCTGATAGAGGCACACAGTAGTCCGTATTCAATGCATCCAGGTAGCACAAAGATGTATAGAGATTTGAAGATTCAATATTGGTGGTCTGATATGAAGAAATATGTGGTGGACTTTGTGAATAAGTGCATGACATGCCAACTAGGTAAAAGCTGAACACCAGGTTCTATCAGGTTTGTTACAGCCAATATCAATACTTGAATGGAAATGGGATCGTATCACGATGGATTTTGTCACTGGGTTGCCACTCACCTAGAGTAAACATGATGCAATATGGGTAGTGGACCGACTGACGAAATCGACACATTTCTTACCTGTCAGAACTGACTATTCACTGGATCAACTGGCAGAACTGTATATAAAAGAAATAGTCAGATTGCATGGAGTGCCTGCATCAATAATATCAGATAGAGACCCGAAGTTTACATCTAGATTCTAGAAGAAGTTTCAAGAAGCTTTGGGTACTCGATTGAGTTTCAGTACAGCCTTCTATCCGTAGACAGACGGACAATCAGAAAGAGTAATTCATGTGCTAGAAGATATGTTCTGAAGTTGTGTAATTGATTTCGAAGGGAGTTGGGTTAATCATCCTCCCATTGATAGAATTTGCGTACAACAACAGTTATCAATCGAGCATAGCTATGGCACCATATGAAGCATTGTACGGAAGAAAATGCAGGACACCAGTATGCTGGACAGAGTTGGGAGAAGACAGGTTAGTAGGCTCAGATTTAATTAGGCAAACTGAAGAAAAGGTGAAGACTATCAAGGAAAGACTGAAAGCCGCATCTGATTGACAGAAATCATATGCATACTTGAAAAGAAAAGAGATAGAATATGCAGTTGGTGAAAAAGTTTTCCTTAAAGTATCTCCATGGCAGAAAGTGCTTAGATTTGGCAAAAAAGGGAAGTTAAGTACTAGGTTTATTGGGCCATATGAGATTATTGAACGTGTGGGGCCTAGTAGCCTATAGACTTGCTTTACCTCCTGAACTAGAAAAGATTCATATTGTATTCATGTATCAATGCTGAGGAAATACAGATCTGATCCTTCCCACAGAGTTCAGGCTGAAAGTATCGAAATTCAACCAGACCTTACATATGAAGAGGAACCAGTGAAAATTCTTGATAGGGAAATTAAAGAATTACAAAATAAAAGAGTTCCCCTAGGTGAAAGTCCTTTGGAGGAATCATAATGTAGAAGAAGCTACATGGGAAAGTAAAGAAATAATGAGACAACAATATCCTCAATTGTTCAACTGAGGTAAAATTTCGAGGACGAAATTTCTTAAGAGAGGAAGAATTGTAACATCCTTAATTTTTAGTAATTGCAAAAAGTACCCTTGATTCTTGTTAATTATGTGCTAATGACATATTGTATTTAATTGGATTAATTTTTAGGTATACAAGTGGACTAGGTAGAGCGGTCCAGAAATAGTGCATGAAAAGAAAAAGAAAAATGCTAGCAGTGAGTATCGCAACCAGCTACTGTAACCAGAGATCGCAGTGTGCAGCTCACGATGAAGATGAGAATTTTGGGCAGTGAGCATTGCGACCCAAGACTGCGACCCAAGACCGCTACCAGTGCTCTCGATAAGGTGCTCGCGATACAAATGGGGAAATCGACCAGTAAGTATCGTGACCAGATACCGCGATCAGGTGGTGCTACCATAGATCGCGATGAGCGGTCGCGACAGCCAAATTTTTATAAAAAAATAAGAGGCGGTGGGAAGCTTCACGGAGAAGTAAAAGAAAATAGAAAAGAGAGAGAGAGACCGGAAGAAGAAAAAGAAAAAGAAAGAAAGAAGAAGAAGAGAGAGAAAGAAGAAAAGAGGAAGAGAGAAAGAAAAAGGAAGAAGAAGAAGAAGAAGAAGAAAAAAAAGAGGAGGAAGAAAGAGAAAAGGAAAAAGGAGAAGGAAAAAGGAATTAAGAAAAGAAAGTACGAAAAAACGGTATCCAGGTTGGTGTACACTTAATTTTGAAATCGTTATGATTTTAGTTATGTGCCTTGATTCAAATTTTCATATTTTTATTAAGTAAGTTTGACAAGATAATTGTGGACTACTTTAGTATCGTTGAATTTATGCGATATCGTATGTTTTCAAATATGTTTTACGAATATCGTTTTACGAATTTTGTTTAGTAACGTATTTGTTGACTTTGATTGAAATTTCAAAAGGAATGAACTTATTTGATGTGAAATGTAATACTTGAATAATGACCCTGATATATGTATGGAGGAAATATGGATATAGGAGGTTGACATGTCAATTGGGTACATTTAGTAATACTGCACTGAGATTCCTGATGATTATGATGATATATGAATACCATTTCATTTTGAAGTGGGAAATCGACTGTGTAAATACGGATACCATTTAATTTTGAAGTGGGAAACCGACTGTGTAAATATGGATACCATTTCATTTGAAATGGGAAACCGAATGTTTATATAAATAGGGATACCATTTCATTTTGAGATGGGAAAACCCGTAATCCAGTCCTGTAAAACCCTTTTATGTGTATCAGAGACCCAATTAAGAACTGAGAACTATGAAACGATGTTGAAATAAAGAAATGTTATCGAGATTTCAATTCAGAAACGTTTGAAAATATTTTAATTAATATAGTTTCAGAATTTGAAGATATTATGTTTGTTTTATATGTATTTCTGAATTTTAGATCCATTGTTTTATATGATGTTGAATATATTTTAATGTACACCCACTAAACATTATTGCTTAGCGCGTTGTTTTTATCACGCGTAGGTAATAGAGATACCAGCGGAGAAAAAGACTAAAGAGGAGGTAGCTGCAGATGAAGAGTCAGAGTCACATTACTCTTGGGTAGTTATATTTAAACTTTGTTTGTATATTATTTAATTGAGCATGCATATACATAAGTTTTGTAAAATTGTAATATCTCAGTTCTGTTTTTCTTTGGATTAAAACTATGAGATTTTAGTATTTTGTTTAAATATTGTTTATGGATAGTTTTTAAAATAAAAAAAAATGTTTGGAGAAGTCGCACTATATGGAAGAGTGCGCATATTTTTGTTAAGAATTTGAAGTGTATTTTGGAAATTGTGTGATTTTTGTAAACAGGATTTTTGGAAAGTCGGAAAAATAGAGGAAACTCCGGCGAAAATTTTAAAATATTTGAAGGGCTCACTATAAAAGATTTTGAAAGCCAAATTATGTTTGTGTTTACAAAAGTTTTCAAAATATAAATTAAGGTCAGAATAGTTTGAAAATTCAGGTAGCGCTCCTTGATTCGATCCTGGCGGGCCGGGTCAGGGGGTGTTATACAAGTGCTACCAGCTATTAGAGCTTATGATCTAGAAGAGTATATACTTAGTGAATCGATTTGTCCTATGAAGTTTGTAGAAAAATTGAATGAAGAAACCGGTGATTTTGTTAGATCTATAAATGAAGAGTTTCTTAAGTGGAAGAAAATAGATCAATTATTAGTTTGATGGCTTCGATATACTCTTAGTGCCACTGTTATTGGTCAAGTAACACAATGTGTTACATCTTGTAAAATATGGACAGTTCATGAGAAGATGTATTATCAACATTCTTTGGCAAAAATAATGCAAATTAGAGGACATATTCAAGCAACAAAGAAAGGTTCTATGACCATTACAGAGTATATCATTTAGCTGATACTTTGGCTGTAACTGGACAGTCCATGAGTGATAGAGATTTAGGGCTAGGTAGTGAATATGATGCTGTAATTGTAAATATTACATCTCAACAAGATGTTATTTCCCTCCAAGATGCTTAATTTTTGTTGATGAGCTAAGAGGCACAGTCTGGATCAACATACATCTTTTGCTTCACTTGCACTTGCTAATGCATCTGCAAGCATTGCTCAATCTGGTAACTCAAAAGGAGCCAATCAACAATATAATAGAGGAAGGAGAGGTAGAGGCCGAGGCAATGGTAGAGGCAGAGGTACTTTGTGCCAGCTATGTGGAAAAACAGGTCATTATTCTGCTATTTGCTATGATAGATTTGATCAAAGTTATCAAGGTCTCAGGCCTCAAATGAATCAAGGTGGAGGTTTTCAAGGCCAGTCTAGAGGCAATCCGAGCAACAACTATCCAAATACATATTAGTCACAAGGAAACTTTCAAAGCAACTATCAAGGCAATTTTGTCCAAAATAATGGTGGATATCAAGGCTATCAAGGAAATGTTGCTCACTCTAACTCAGCCTATATTGCTTCACCTTCAACAGTAGCTAATCCTGCATGGTATATTGATAGTGGGGCTATAAATAATATCACTACAGACCTCAACAATCTGAATTTGAAGAGTGAATACAAAGGAAATGAGAGGCTTGCTGTTGGTAATGGTAACTTACTCCCTATCACACACTTTGGCTACTTATTTATGCCATCTAAACCACCTACATCTAAGCCTCTTTACTTGAAAAATATAATGCATGTGCCTACCATAACAAAGAACCTACTTAGCATCTCCCAATTCACTAAAGATAATAATTGTATAATAGAGTTTAATGTTGACTTTTGCTTGATTAAGGACCAGAATATGAAGACCATTCTTCTTCAAGGGGTACAGAAAGATGGATTGTACCATCTTGATCTTCCAATTCAGTCATTGAGTACCAATTCCAATTCTGGTTCCACTGCAAGACCATAATCTATGTCTATCAATTTTTCTGACTTCTATTGTGCATCTTCTAATAATGTTGAGTCTGCCAAGATGCCATTTACTCTTTGTATTCCATCTCACACTGATGAGAAATGTAATGCACCTTTTTTATGTACATATTTCGGCAATAAAAGTGCAAATGTTACTGATAACTCTGTGTCAACACATTCAGTTTCTTCTACTTTGATTTCTAATATTGAACTGTGGCGTAGAAAATTAGGCCATCCATCATCTAAGGTTTTAACTCAAGTACTAAGATCAATCAAACACCTCAAATCCAACGATCAAATATCACATTTCTGTGATGCTTGCCAATGTAGTAAGGCATATCAGCTACTTTTTCCATTTTCCACAACCAAAACATTTGCACCCTTTAAAGTTGTTCATTCTGATGTATGGGGACCAGCGCCCATTACATCATCCCATGGCTTTCATTATTATATTTACTTTATAGATCACTTCACTAGGTTCACTTGGATATATCCTCTCAAAGCTAAATCACAAGTCAAATATGCATTTGTTTTATTCAAAGCTGCAGCTTGAACTTTTGTTTCAAACCGAACTCAAATGCTTGCAAAGTGACCAAGGTAAAGTTCTTCATACTCTCTTCCACCATCTTAGCATTACTTTAAGACTTGTCCTCATTCTCACCAACAAAATGGTCTAGCTAAAAGGAAGCATAGACACAATGTTGAAGTTGGCATCACCCTTCTTTCTCAAGCACAACTTCCCTTACATTTATAGTGGAAAGCTTTCACTATTGCTGTCCACTTAATCAATCAAATACCTACTCTTTTACTTTCTCAAAAATCACCATATGAGCTTGTTTACCATCACAAACCAAACTTAAAGTCTTTGGTTGTGCTTGCTTTCTATTACTTAGACCCTTTCAAACTTAAAAATTTGCATTTCATTCTTCAAAATGCATTTTTATTGGTTATTGCTCACAAGCAAAAGGATACAATTGCTTACATCCTTCAGGGAGAGTCTATGTATCCCGAAATATTATATTCAATGAGAATGAGTTTCCCTATCACTCATTGTTTCCATCTTCATCTATCAGTCCTGCTACTGATCCAACACCAAGTCTTCCTGTGTCCTATTGGATCCTGGTTCTTACTCTTATAAAACTCAGCATTCAACACCTACACCACCTGCACCTTTATTGCCTAATCTTGTTATGCATACACCTCATGTTATGCCCACTGCTCATACACAATCTCCTGCAACTATACCTCCTAAAATAGAAATCATTCCACCAATTCTTTTTACCATCAATCTTTATACTTCACCAATCAGACCCTTGAATCCATCAACTCATCCTATGCAAACAAGACTTAAAGATAGTATTAGGAAACCTAAACTCTATACATCTGCCTCCACATCTCTGCCTTTATCTTTAAAACCCCATAATGTTACAGCAGCCTTGTAGGATCCTCAATGGAAAAAGGCCATGGAAGAAGAATGTGCAGCCCTCATGAACAATCATACTTGGTCCTTAGTCCCTTGCACAGATGATATGAATATTGTTGGGAACAGATGGGTGTTCCGAGTTAAATATAATGCAGATGGTAGCATCCAAAGGTACAAAGCAAGGCTTGTAGCCAAAGGATTCCATGAAAATGCAGGCCTTGACTACTTTGAAACCTACAACCCTGTTGTCAAGTTAGCTACAATTCGAGTTGTTCTAAGTTTTGGTGTTTCCTTGAGTTGCCAATTGAGCAATTGGATGTTAACAATGCATTCTTGAATGACACCTTACAAGAAACTATTTTCATGTCTCAATCGGAGGGGTTTGTTCAATCCTTTTCCTCTAATCTGGTGTGCAAGCTCCATAAGTCTATTTATGGATTGAAGCAAGTTCCAAGAGGTTGGTATGACAAACTAAAGGCAGCTCTTCTACATTGAGGCTTTGCAAACTCTCAGGTTGATAGCTTTTTATTCTTCTTTTATCATAACAGTGATATTGTTTTGGTTCTTGTATATGTTGATGACATTTTGGTGACAGGTTCCAGCTTTTTTCTTATCTCCAAAGTGATTGCTCATCTCAATTCCAACTTTGCCCTGAAAACTTTGGGAGCTTTGAACTATTTTCTTGATTTTTAGATTCATAGAACTGCCACATGTTTGCAGATTTTTAAATTCATATGCCACATGGTACTTTGCTCATTCTTTTTAGAAACATGTAGATAAAGATAAATTTAGAAATATATTAATATAATAATGGTAATTGTGGGAGAAAATGTTGTAATTATAGGAGAAAATATTATAATTATGGTTCAATGATTATGTATTAAGTGAAAAGTAAGAATTTTAACTTTTTATTTTAAAGTTTTTTTTAACATTTTTAAGTTGTTTGACCACTTAAAAAATAAAAATAAAAATAACTTAATATGTGCAATTTAGACCCATTAAGTGTTAAGTGGGAAAAAAAATGACCCCTTACTTTCTCTCTACAAATATTATTTTCTTGGAAAAAAAAAGCTTTTTTAGTGTTTAAATATATGATTTGGTTTGTTGTTTGTAGTGAAACTTTATGAATATTTCTTTAAATTGTACTTTGATTAATTTCGGGTTTGGATTTTTTAGGATTATTTAAATTTTTGTTTATTAAAAACTAAAATATTTATTAAAATAAAAGTAAAATATCTAATTGGTAATTATTAGTTTAAAAAAATATATTTTAAAAAATATATATAAATCTGGACTACAAAATAAAAAAAAAATCTCAACTACATAAAATCTAAACTAAAATGTTTTTTTAATTTATTATTTTTCTAAAAGGCAGGGGTAGAAGAGTCATTTTATATTTTATGTGATGTTTGACTGTTAAAAAATCGATCAGAAGGACTAACTTGATTAATTTCTGAAAAGTTATAGATTACATGAACCAAAACGTGAAATATCGGTAAAAAGTAATAAAATAAAAAAGGTTAGAGACCAAAATAATTTTTACCCTATAATTTATAATCAAATATAAAGGAAAGGTAAAAAAGTTCAATTTAAAATTTTAAAAAATAAATATCCAGATATGATCAAAGTTCTATAATTTTTTTTTATTACTTTATTATATGATAATAATATATTTTATTGGAAAATTTAACACTTAGAATAAAATTAGGCTTTAATTAAGGTTTATCTTACATTTTTTTTTATATATAAATAGAAAGTTTGATATAGTTGTGTAATTAATAGGTATATATAGTATTTGATTTACTTTTAATTAAACAGTTTGTCTTTATTGGACATTTTGTGTTGGGATATTTTTATAATTAAAATTTTTAATAAATTATCGGTGTCTAAATTATATTTATGGATGACATTATTTGCACCAAAAATAGTGATACAAAAACGATTTTTATGTTGTCTTAAAAAAATAAAAATAAAATTGGAGGTTCAATAATTGTGTTAAAAGTGAATAAAAAAACAAAATAATTGTGTTAAAAGTGATGACATTACCTCAACATAATATGAGTATTTTTTTTTAATTTTTTATCGTAAATAATAGGTTAAAAAAAAAAGAAATCTTATTATATAAAATTATGATAAATTGAAAATATGTTGTTTTTAGAAGGATATTTTTAAAAGAAAATTATTTTAAATATAATTTAATGATTTAAAATTAAGTGAAAATTTATAATTTATAATTTTTACTTTTTCTTTATTATTTTTTAACCACATAAGAAAAATAAAAATAACTTATGACTACAATTTAAATCGAGGAAGTATTAATTAAAAAAAATAAGGGTAAAAATTATTTTGGTCCATAACGTTTTTCGAACTATTACTTTTTGACCTATGATATTTCATTTTTTAGTTCGCGCAGGTCCCTAATTTTTTAAAAATTCATCAATTTGGTCATTCTATTAGCCAACAGTTAGTCTAATTTAATAGTATTAAGGGTATTTCAGTCTTTAGACACAAAAATAAAAATTAAGATTAATAAATAAATAATTAATTAATAATAAAATTTAAATTCTAAAAATAAAATAATAAAAACTGAAAAATAAAAAATAGAAAAAAATAATTAAAAATTACTTCGAATAATTTATTTTATTTTTAAAAACAATAATTAAAAAATTATAATTTTTCAAAATAATGAAGCCTCCTCTCCTTACATTTTTAAAAAATATTTCTTAAATATTTTTATTACTTTAATATTTTATTTTTATTTTTAATTTATTATAATTTATCTTCATATATAAAAATTATTTATATATTTTAATATTATATTAAAATATTATTTTAAATTATTAAAATTTTATAAATTAGCTATTATTTTACTGATTTTTTTTATTTTTTTTTAATTTTAGTGTTAATTAACTAATTTATCTATTTTTAATATCTTAAGGACTTTTGGGGTGAAATTCTTTTTTTTCTAACTTTTGTATATTTTATAATTTTAATATTTTGTTGACACATGTTAAATTCTTATTGGATGTACAAGTCAAAGTTTATTTGTTAAATTTTTTAAAAATAAAGGGTAAAATTTATTTAAAGTTAAGAGCAAAATGGTCAATACGCATATTATGTAATGTTTGACTGTTAAAAATTTTGTCAGAATGACTTAAATGATAAATTTTTGAAAAGTTAGAGATCAAGGGAAATATAAAAGGAAATATCGGTCATTGCTGAATAAGGAAAAAGCTTTCCTCTATCCTAATTTCCTTTTCTCTTGTATTTACTTATGTTTGTTTCGTCTACTTCTTCTAACTTTTTATAGGTAAATTGTAATTAAATACCATAATGTTTGGTCATATTACAATGAAATCACACTTTTTTTTAAACTACAACCAAGTATCTTGGATAATTATCATTTGGGTTCCTAATGTACTTTAAAATATCACGTTTTGGTCTATTTTTACTTTTTTGACTCACATGGTCCTTACTTTTTCCAAAATATATCATTTTAGTCCCTATAATCAAAATTTTGACGGTCAAACCTAACATAAAGTATAAATTAACCATCTTACCATTTTTATTAAATTATTAAATTAGAATGATGCTTTTATCTTTTAATTTTTAAACAACTTTACCTATTTGGATAGTACAATAAAAAATTGATATATATTATAAAAATTTAATTTTTTAAAAATACTTAAAAAAGATTAAATAATAAAATAAATATGATAAAATAATTAAAAATAAAAATAAATATAAGAAAATATAAAAATTAGAAAAATATTAAAAGTAATATCATGTATTAAAAATAAAATAAATTCAAGATTGAATACTTATAAAACTTAAAATTTATAATTTAATACATTTATATATATATATATAATAAATTTATATTTATATTTTTATAATATAATAATTATATATATATATATTGTAATTTTATTATTATATTTTATTTTTATATAATATAAATACATATATACTATATAATATACTCTAAAATATGTATATATAATATTTTAACATTTTAGTTTTTTTTTAACGAAAATTGAGTTTTATAAATATTCAATCTCGAATTTTATTTTTATTTTTAAATGATGTTATTTTTAAAATTTTATTATTATTTTAAATTTTTAATGAATTTATAATATCTATTTTTTATTTAATTATTTTTAAGTGTGTTTTAAAAAATAATTTGAGTTTTTATAACAAGCATCAATTTTTTATTGGACTATCAAAATAGGTGAAATAGTTAAAATATAAAAAGTTGGAGGGTAAAATCGTCTTGCTAATTTAATAAAAAAAAGGGAAAGATGGTCAATTTATATTTTATGTCAGGTTTGACTGTCAAAATTTTTATCATAGAGACTAAATTGATATATTTTGGAAAAGATAGGACTATGTGAGCTAGAAAAGTAAAAATAAATCAAAAAGTGATATTTTTAAATATATTAGGGACCAAATTGATAATTATCCAAGGTACTTGGTTGTAGTTTAAGGAAAAATACAATTTCACTGCAATATGATCCAATGTCAGAGTATTCCATTGGAATTTGCCCCTTATTCTATTATCAATTATTAGTTTTATCATTATTTACTTGGCTTTTGATTTATTTATAACACGTTATTAGAACGACTAGCTTATTATTATGCTATGTGGTTGTCACTATGTTGGATCTTCCACATAAGAAAAATAAGTATAGTTTTGTTCATATTTATAATATTGCAACTCGAAGATTGCAAAATAAAGAAAAGAGCCGGAAGCTTTAAATATCAGAAATTTCAATTCAGTAAGAATTAGAAGTTCTGTGGTAATTAAAAGATAGATATTACCACTAGAAGGAAGTGATTACTCCTAATACCCGATTGATTCAATAACATTCCCATAAGTAAATGCTAACATATACGAAAGATATGAATATAGAGAATGAAATGTCTGGTATTAAAAAACAAGATGGAGATATATGTCTTGCTGACAGTGTAACAACATATACAATTCTATAGAATCAGAAACATTTTATGAGTTTGACTTTGTTCACAATAAAAGTCAATACTGTATCAGGTCCAGTAGATCTGATTGAAGGTTCCGGAAGAGCCAAGATTTTTTTACCAAATGGTACTAAATTATGTATAGCGGATGCTATGTATGCAAGTAGTTTTAGAAATCTACTTGGTTTTAAAGAAATACAACGCAATGGATATCATATCGAGACAACAAGTGATAAAAATGTTGAATATTTGTGCATTACTTCTAATGAATCGAGCCAGAAGCTCATCGTAGAAAAGTTACGTGCATTCTCATCCGGATTATTTATACAATTATAAAAATGTAGAGATTTATGCAGTTATGAACAAGAAGTTATGAGATCCTAAAATATTTATGCTGACCGTCTTGATTACCCAGGATCTATAATAATGAATAGAGTCATTGAAAATTCTTATGGACATTCATTAAAGAACCAGAAGATTCTTTTGTTTTATGAGAATAGATGTACTGCATGTTCACAAGGGAAGTTAGTGACCAGACCATCTTATTCTAAAGTTGGTTTTGAATCCCCATCATTCTTATAAAGAATTCAAGGGGATATATGCAATACCTATTTATCCACCAAGTGGACCATTCCGCTATTTTATGGTTCTAATTGATGCTTCCGCAAGATGGTCATATATTTATTTATTATCTACTCGTAATGTTGTTTTTACCAGATTACTTGCATAGGTTATCAGGCTTCGAGTACATTTTCCAGATTATCTAATAAAACTGATACGCCTTCATAATGCCGGTAATTTTACTTTCAAAATCTTTCATGAGTATCACAAAGCAGTTGGCATTGATGATGAACATTCAGTTCCATATGTGCACATCCAGTACGAATTAGCAGAATTATTCATCAACAGTCCCCAAGTAATTGTGAGAACTTTGTTATTTACAAACATTAATTACTAATTTTTTTTGTATGAAGACATGATATTTTATATGCTGCTGCATTAATTCGCCTTCGATTATTGCTTATCACCTAGTATTTACCATTACAACTTGTGTTTGATCATCAACCTAATAAATCTCATTTACGTACTTTTGGTTGTACTATATATGTCCCAATTACTCCTACTCAAATAATTAAAATGGGAATTCAAAGACATTTAGGAATATATGTTGGTTTTGATTCACCATCAATTATTAAATATCTGGAATCTTTGACGGGTGATCTTTTTACCGCACGATTTACATATTGTCATTTTGATGAGATTAATTTTCCATCGCTAGAGAAAAGAAAAACATCTCCTGAAGAGAAATGTGAATTATCTTGAAAGGTTTCAAGTTTGATTCATTTAGATCCATACACATCTCAATGTGAGAACGAAGTGCGCAAGATAGTGCGCAAGATAGTGCACCTTCAAACAAATGCTAATAAGTTACCAGATGCATTTACAGATGCTACTACAGGTAACAAAATCATATATATAAGCAGCTAATGTACCACCCGGATGATTATTCTAGAAGAACGATTTAAACAATTAGTAGCAAATAAATCATCTGTTGCACACCAAAATCGTGGCACACCACTTGGATCAAAAGATACAGTTCCCTGGAAGAGAAAAGTAAATTATTAGGATTCTACTGTAAATAAAAATTCGAGTGCAAAATAATCCACTTTCTCTAAGTTAACTCCAATAGAGTCAGAAGTCTCTAAAGAGACATAAGTCCTTGAAATGATAAAAGCCCCTAAAGTGGCAGAAGTCACAAGTCCTTGAAGTGATAAAAGCCCCTGAAGTGGCAGAAGTCCCTGAAGAGACACAAGTCCCTGAAGTGATAAAGCCCTTGAAGTGGTAGAAATCCCTGAAGAAATACAATAATATAGAAATGAAGAAATTTCTATAGATTATACAAGAGAAATGTGGAATAGTGAAGAAATAATCATCGATGATATGTTTTCATATACAATAGCTATTGAAATTATAAATGATTATCATGAACCTTATAATATCAATGATTATAGACAAATACATGATTGGCATAAATGGAAAGAGGCAATTCAAGCAGAATTGAATTTATTAGCCAAACATGAAGTAGTTTGGACCTGTAGTCCAGACACCTGGAGATGTCAAACTCATTGGATATAAATGTGTTTTCGTACGGAAACATAATGAGAAAAATGAAGTCATGAGATATAAGGCATGACTCGTAGTATAAGGTTTCTCGCAGAGACCTATTATTGATTTTGATAAAACGTATTCACTAGTGATGGTTACAATTACATTTCGATTTTTGTTAAGTTTGGTTGTCTTAGAAAAATTTGAAATGTGTCTAATGGACGTAGTGCCTGCTTATCTATATAATTCACTCGATTAAGATGTTTATATAAAAATCTCTGAAGAATTTAAAATGCCTACAAGCATATAGTTCGATATCTCGTAATTTATATTTGATAAAGTTACAAAGATCCATGTATGGATTAAAACAATTTGGACGGATGGGGTATAACCGTCTCAGTGAATATCTGATCGAAGAAGTGTATATTAATGATTCGGTATGCCCATGTGTTTTTATAAAGAAATTTGAATCTGGATTTGCTATTATAGCAGTATATGTTGATGATATTAATTTAATTAGAACTTCTGAGGAGCTTCTGAAAATTGCTGAACATTTGAAAAAGGAATTTGAAATGAAAGCCTTGGGGAAAACAAAATATTGTCTCGGCCTAGAGATCGAAGCATAAACCAAACGGAATACATGTCCGTCAGTCAGCATGTTGAAAAGATTCTGAAAAGATTTAATATGGACAATGCCATCCGTTAAGTTACTCATATGATTGTTAGATCTCTTGATCCTAAAAAGGATCCATTCCGGCCTAAAGAAGATGATAAAAAGATACTTGATCCTGAAGTACCATATCTTAATGCAAGTTGGTGCTCTATTATATCTTGCACAATGTACTAGACCTGTTATTGCATTTTCAATAAATTTATTGGCAAGATTCAATTCAGCACCAACTCGAAGGCATTAGAATGAGATCAAGCATATTTTTCGTCACCTTCGTGGTACAATGGATTTGGGATTATTTTATACATCAAACAATTTTTCAGGTTTAGTTGGTTATCCATGCTTAATAGAACAACTTCAGTCTATAGAATTTAACAAGTGCATGTGATTATTCAATTCTTGGATATTAATTTGATATCTTAGGAGTCGTACTGAAGCTAGAAACTTACGTTTTTGCATCTTTGGAGCTTAATGAAGAAAGCAATGTGCCTGATATTCTAAGATAAATAGTGGAGACCACCCTAGTGAGTTGTTGAGCTTTTAATGTTTTTCTGAGAGCATTTTGTTGCTTTCACTCTATACCCTCTCCATGCTTATTCTTTGAAATAGATTGATCTCTATAGGTTTCGTTTTGGATTCTATGAACTTCCATATTTGAATCTATTGCATGCTTGCGAGTTAGCGAATTGGATAAATTGTAAGAAGTGTTGTAGGCTATGTGTGCTTCAACAAAGGCCAAATTCCTTTCCCATTTGTGTGGTCCGTAACCCCTTTTAAAGCCAAAAACAAATAAACCTTTTCTTTCATCACCACATCTTCTTTAACCCCATCCATATGTATACAAGTCTTACCTTATAACCTAGGATCACATTGAGAAGCTTTGAAAAAGAAAAGAGAATGGAAACACTAGAGAGCATTTTTTGAATTTAAAAATAAAGGTATTTACCAAGTTTTAGTCTAAAAAAAAATAAAATAAAAAAATTGCTGAATAAATAAATTGTAAGTAAGATTTCTCTCTAATGAAAGAAATAAAAAGAATATAAGAGAGAATTCTGAAGTTTATTGTGAAGAAAACTTGGATGTCAAAAAAATAAAAAATAAAAAGAAAAAAGAGAAGAGTTGTCTTTGTGTTTTCAATTTGAAATTTGATGTGATTCTAAGTTCTTTGGGTTCCATTCCATTCATTGTTAACCTTTACCTTTGACCCCATTATAACCTTGAGAAAAGATCTATTGATTTTACAGGAATTCTGATGAACGAGCATGTGTGAGTATTGTGATTATTATGAGTTTTCGAATTCATTCATGAGATCCAATTTGAGACATCTAAGCGTCTTTCTATTATACATGCATATGTGATATATCTTTGAATTTATTGTACATAACTTCCCATCGCATATATTGATCAAGAGTGTGCGCCTAGGACTCGAACGATATTGAGAATATTACCTTGCGAGAAGTAAGGTCGAGGTGAATTACATCCTATATTTTATGGCAGATTTGTTTTTGAAGTATAGTGATTAATTGTGGATGTGAGTAACTGGTGATGTATGAATGACTTTAGTATGTTATTAATATCTAATAATTGAATTGAACATGTGCTGTTTCTTGATACATTTCTAGTTGTATATTTTGTGCATTGTTACATCACTAAAGATGTTTATGGGTATCATAACTAGTAAACCCTCAGGAGTCTATACTCCTCATACTAGGGACACCTAGGGGTTTAAAGGCTTGTGGCATGTGCTAAGTGCTATCGTGTTTTCTATAACAGTGGTTTAGTTAGTTTAATTTAGTGTTTTCTTTTAATTTTACTTGTGGACTAACAAAAGATAGGTTTGAGGGTATTTGATCGACATCAAATTCATATCTCCCATATTTTATCCATCTTTTGTTATATTCTTGAATCATATAAGGGTTTTGATGTGTTCTTTGAGCATTACAGGTGTTTACAGCTTGATGGAAGCATTTTAGAGCTAAAAGGATCAAAATTGGAGAATTGGAAGATTTGTAGTGCTAAGCTGTCATATTTCGAGGGACGCCAAGTATTCCAAAAGTTGAACTGGGTTACGAGAAACATAATTATGGAAAGCTCTAGATGTCTATATTCCAAAATCAGCGGTTTCGAGCGACCAAGACCTTACGTGACCACTCAGGTCGCATCACATGGTCGCTCAGTCTTTTAAAAAACCCTAAAACGAGTTTCAGCTTTGAGAGGGAGGCTATAAATACACCTTTTCATGACTTGAAAAAAGGACAGCCATAGAGAGCAGATTAGGAGGCTTTTGGCAGTACACTTCTTCTTTAAGTTTCTAGCCGCCTAGATTTCAGCCATCATCCATCAGAGGCCTTGTCACACCTCTTTCATCGGATTTTCACCATCTTCGATACGGTTTCACATCTAGGATTATTACAATAATCAAGAGAGAGAGTTTGATGCCTTTTAACTTTCTTTCTATGTTTATTGTGGTTATTTTATGATATGTAACTAAATCTTTAACTAAGAAATCGATGTGAAGAACACTAAATCGCTCATGTAAATAACTATCATTTTTATTCTATTTTATGGTTTGGTATCGTTCATTGTGCTTGTATTATTGTTTATTGCCTATTGTTGATGAAGATGATGTAGTTAACATAGGCAATAAATGATAATTATTTGAGATTCCGAAGAATTAGGATAATCGTTATTACGTGCTAGTTCTAGGATATATAGCTCTTGTGAATGATTAATGTTTGATTTATATGTGGATCGTTAAATTAGGTGTTAATTCTTAGTTCTTAGAGTTTAATGGGTTCCTAGTATTATTTGCTAAGTTCATGACCAGATGGTAACAACAGTAATATTCGGAATACTTAATTAAATCCTTGATTGTAGTCATGGCCTCGGTTCAGGTTCGAACCGGGCGGTTCGAACCGAACCGGCGGTTTTTAAACTGAACCAACGGTTCCGGAACCGAAAACCGGAACCGGGACCCAAGGTCCCGGTTCCGGTTAGCTTGAAAAAAGGAACCGGAACCGCCGGTTCGGAACCGACGGTTCAAGGAACCTGCCCGGTTCCGACGGTTCCGGTTCCTAACGGTTTTAAAATTTTTTTTTTTAATTTGTGAAAATATAAATTTAAAAACAAAAATAAAAAAAATTTAAATGTGGCCGTTCAAGTATGTCAGGCTGCTGCCTGCCAGGTGGCAGGCTGGCAAGCAGCTTGACCCAACCCAAATAGCCGTTGTTCAATGGCTCCTTGGGTGTAAAATCACAATTTACACCCTTAAAAAATTACAGTTTGGCCCCCTAAATTTTAAAAAATATTATTTTTCTCCCGAATCAAAAAAACTATATAAACCCCACTCATCTTCAATTCAATTCACACCATTTTCTCTCAATCTTATTCTCTCATTCTCTTAATATTTCTCTCATTCTCTCAATTTTTATCTAATTCTCTCAAAGTTTCATTCAGTTATTTTCTCAATCTTGTTCTTGTTTTTCAATATTGTAATTTTTTTTGTTATTTATTTAAATTGTATTTTTTACCATTATAAATTTATAATGGCATCACAATCAAGACCGTCTATTTCTGGAGGCCGACGATCCGTTTCCAGAAGGTCCGTTTCCGGCAGAGACTATTGAGCAGCTACCAGATTTAAATGCTGGAGAAGTGCAAAGTCGTCGTGCCGTTGGCCCAGAATTAAATTTCAACGAAGCAAATTTTGATGAGTACCTACAACATAGACAATTTGAGGAAGGTAATATTTGGTAATGATACTCCTCCTAATTTTACTCCTTAATATTCTCATCCCTATCTCTCTGGGTCTAGGGCCCTTGATCCCTCTTGTGAAAACCCTCCCCCTCCCCCCCAAGTGAAACCGTACAAGGTCTACGGCCAGATTTGATAAAGTACAAATCTGAACTTTTTAAAGTTCATATGAGGAGGGCGGAGAAGGAATCGGGGGAAGTTGTGGTCACTTGCAACTATTGCAACAAAAATTTTAAGTGGAACAAATCCGGAAGGGTACGGGACGTACTGGAAGCACATCAACACCAAACATCCAGTCGAAGCTGAGCATAAGCGTAGCCGAGGATAATACCAAATTTTCAGGTACACATCTCCTAACCATCCTTTATTTAAATATAGTGATGTAAATAATAGGGAACCACTAGCAAGAATGGTAGCGATTGAACATATTCCTTTTAGTTTTGGCGAAAAAACTGACTTTTTTAAAATATTGTCATAATGCTTTAAATCCCGCTGCATGTAGAGTACCTAAGACCATATTAAAACGTACTATGTGTGACATTTATAAAAAGGAAAAAAAAAGCATTAGTTAGATATTTTCAAAATTATATGGGTCGTGTGTCTGTTTGTGCCGATATTTGGAGCGATCATTAGCAAAAACATTCATACTTAGGACTTACTTTGCCATTATGTTGACCAATCATGGGAATTGCAAAAATGAATTCTTGCATTTAGAGTTTTTGACGACACCCATACTGCCGATAATATTTACAAATTAATGAAAATTATTTTTGAAGAATATTGTATTGAAAGTAAAATTTTTACAATTGGTTTTGATAATGCTGCAAACAATACTGCCGCCGTTCCACAATTAATTCAATTGTGTTAACCCTACTCTGGCGGCAGATTTTTTCATCAAAGATGTATTTGCCACGTTTTAAATATATGTGTACAACATGGTTTGCAAACACTTCAAGAATGGATTACACCAATTAGGGATGCCCTATACTTTTGTGGAAATATCCTAGCACTATGAAACAATGTGCTAGGTATTGTAAATCTAACGGGAAACATCCAATTAGGTTTTCCCGTGATGTTCCAACTCGTTGGAACTCCACATATAAATTGCTTTGTGAAAGCTATGATTATAGAGAATTATTAGTTAGATTTATGCAGCATAATGTTAGTAGCATTAATTTGTATGCTCATCATTGGGATGTTTGTACTAAAATTTGCATGCTTTTAAAAGTTTTTCATGATGCAACCGCCGCTTTATCCGGTATATATTATCTAACTTCACATTTATTTTATATGTAAGCCATTAATATTGTAGATGCACTTAATGAATGTGCACAAGTAATAGAACTATCTACATGTGTTGCTGCAATGAGAGATAGATGGTTAAATTATTATAAGGACATTCCTTCGATTTATACTGTTGCTTCAGTTTTTGACCCTAGGTGTAAATTTGATAGTTTATATGAATATTTAACACTTTATTATCAATCTCTAGGGCTACACAACGTAGATATTAGTGCTTTATATAATAATGTTAGACAATTATTTTATTCATTGTATGACGAATACTGTTCTGTATACGGTCCCTCGCTGAACATTAATGTTCAGCAACCTGACTGCAAGCGGAAGTAGTCATTCTCGTACTCGCTTTCCCTCATTAAGGAAGTTAGGGTGAAATGTGTTGTCCAAAAAATCAAGGGCACAGGGGAGTTCTTCGTCTTCATCAACCTATGTTTCAGAGGTTGATCTTTACGTAAACACATCTTTTGAGTTTTTGGACAGCGAAGACTTTAACATCCTACATTGGTGGAGGAAACACGAAACTAACTTTCCAATTTTGGCCCTCATTGCCAAGCAAATTTTTGGAACCCCTGTCTCGACCGTGGCAGTTGAACAGGAATTTAGTGCAGGTGGCAATGTTCTCGACGAGAGACGGGCATTGCTCAGTCCTGACTCAATACAGATTCAGGTCTGTGTTGACGATTGGACCAAGGCCTCATACTGGCAGCAAGAATTGGATCTCGTATCCGACGACAATGACTTTTTCAACACCAACGACGATACAACGGCTACCGAAAGAACAAGCGACGATTGATCACCTCCGGAACATAACAGGTAAAAGAACTACGTGGGCTTTGATTCCTCCTAGAGGATACGTAGCAGCTTAATTGAGGATAAAATTAAGTGTAAGCCCTAATTTCTTAATTATTTATTTATTTATTTATTTCAATTTTATAGTTTTATCATTTATGATATTATTATTATCGTAATAAATTTCTTGTTGAAGTTGAACAAATGAACCCTTTTATTTATATATTTAATTTTTTTTATTAATTAATTTATAAATTTAATTTTATTTAATTTTAATTAATTAATTTTTGTAATTTTTTTTATTTCTCCAGAACCGCCGGTTCTAAAGAACCGGGGAGGAACCGGAACCGGGACCTCCCCGGTCCCGGTTCTGGTTACTTAAAATATTGAACCGGAACCTGCCGGTTCCGGAACCTTGGCCATGACTACTTGATTGAGAGGTAATCTCCATACTTAAGTTAATAAACCTGAATAGACCCATTTTTGGAAATAGTTGGATGCATGAGACGTTGTGTTTGAAACATCGATGATCTAGTTATTTCACTCCATTTGATTCACTAATCCAATTTTCGTTGTTAATTTAGTTTAGTTTTCTTTTAATATTTTCACTCAAACTAACAAACTGTTACTTTTTTGTCTTAATTCAATTAGAATTAAAGTCGTAGTTGAGTCATCAATCTCTGTGGGATCAGTCACTGTACTTGCCGAGATTATACTTACATATAGACTTGTGCACTTACGATGTATAAATTTATATACATCAAGATTTTGGCGCTATTGCCAGGAATTGATTGATTTAACTATTATTTGAATTTTAGTTTAATTTTAGTTTTTAGTTTTAATTTTTTGTTTTGGTTCTTTTTTTGCAAGGTACATAAAAAAAAAAGGAGTATAATTGCGGGATGAACTCCTATCACTTAATGCCAAGGGAGCTCAAGAAGCCATCAATAGAAGAATTATTGAATGCTTTCATTCAGAAGGATTATCAGAAATTTTAGCAGAATCACCAGTGGAGCAACCAAGAAGAGGAAGACTGTTCTGACTACTCAATGCCGATGGAGGATTATATTTTTAGTCAAAATAATTCAGATTGGGGGAGTCACTCAGATTACACATGGAGCAATCAAGAGGCAGAAAGCTATTCTTATGATCAACCGATGAACCTATCATTGGACGAGAATTTGATCAAAAGACTTAAAGAGTTTTAAGTCGAAGTGGAGTTGAGAATGAATGAGCAAGAAGATACTCTAAGGAGAATGCAGGTTCACTTGGATGAAATTCAGGAATTCTTGCTAACACAAGAACCTGAAGAATCTCAACAGTCATACGAAAGAAGTCGAAACAACTATGTTTCACCCCTTATAGTGAACAAACATAGGTTTATTATGACAGTGAAGATGAAAGCTTGGAAGTGAGTACAACAATAGAGAGAGACGCCTCAGACTATGCTGTGATAGACATGCTACCAAGCCAGAGCCTTCATGATGAATTTGTTCAGTTTGAACAGATCTTCCTATGATTCCTGTAGTTAGTTCGTGAGCTGCAAAAAGAGTCCTCTGATGTTTTTGTATTGAAACTCGAGCCCGATAAAAATCCACCTTTGCTCCAGTGTATGAAGAAGAAAAGCAGTTTTATTGGGGTGGACGATTCAAAGTTCTTCAAGTGTTGTTGAATGAAGCTTCCAAATTGAGAAAGTTCAAGAGGAGAATGTATCCTAAAATAAATGAGCATCAATTGGGTCCATATTTCGACGATGATCCCTCAACGAAGGGATAAACCTTGCATCACGTCTTGTCGAGACGTTAAATAAAGCGCTTGGTGGGAGGCAACAACCTAGGTAATTCTTTTCAATTCGAATTTTTGTTTTTTGTTCTTTGTTGTTAGTTTTTCTAGATTTTTGTTAGTTTGTTTAGAGTTCATACATTCCATACTTAATGTATTCATTATCCATGCATTCATATCATATAAACATTAAGGACAATGTTTAAATTAGTTTTGAGGGTGTGGATTCGTTTTAGTTTTAGTTTTTTTTTTATTTTGTTCAAAAATAAATTTGTGTGTAATGATGTCATGCTTAATAGAACAACTTTAGTTTATCGAGCTTAACAAGTGCATGTGATTATTCAAATTTTGGATGTTAATTTGATATCTTAGAAATCGTACTGAAGTTAGAAACTTTCATTTTTTCATCTTTTGAGCTTTATGAAGAAAGTAATGTGCCTGAGATTATAGGATAAACAGTGGAGACTGTTGGTTGGTTTTCACAACCAAAAATAATAATAAATCTTGCAAGTATACAAACCGTGAAGATAGTATAATGGACAAGGGTCGATCCCACAGAGAATTATTTAAATACTAAAGTCTTGAATTTAAAAAGAAATAAATTTCCTAAACCTAAACTCACTAAAACTCTAATCCTAACTAGATTAGAAAACATAGACTTTGAATCGAAAAAGGATTCCACACACACACCAACACTACGGGAGTTTTGAAAGTAATTTGAGAACAAAAAATTAACTTAACAATTAAGAAAAACACAAAAAAGAATATTTTAGTAAAAAATCAATGGGATAAACACTAGTTATAATTTTCTATTTACCATTAAACAATTCTTCAATCCACAGACAATAATGAAGACTGAAATTCAACAAATATGATACAAAAATTCACAACAAGGCAATGACATCTTGCTTAAGTTGTATTGATTCTCTCTTAGGTCGTATGTAAAGCGCATGGCATCTAGGTCAATACTTATATGCCTAATTACAACCTAGCATGACATTTTTAGATTTGATAATAGGAACCCATTAAGAACCAAGAGAATGTGAATACCTCAAGAACCCTAGAACATGACATTTATTCTAAGTATTCAAGAATTAATTTCCCTTAATTAGGTCGAAGTTAATTAATTGTTACACACAAGAACATGTTGCTAAGGCATTCCAACTCTATTCTACAACATAGAATCCTAAATCATGCTCCTAAGGTGATCAATCAAAGAAACACAATTTAGAATAAACAATTCTTAAGGAGAAATTAATATCATCATATAAGAGAAAAATAATAGTTCGTTAACACATGTCTATGGAATTGAAATCATGCTTAGGGCTTCAAGATAACCCTAACTAACAAAGAGTTTAGCTAGACATAAACATAATTGAAAACAAATAAAAAATCTAAAGAAAATAAAGGTAGAAGAAGAATGTTGCTCTTGGTATTCGATCTCTAATCTCCGATACTCAATTGTGCATGACAGCTTCTTATTTATAGATGATGTGGTGTCCTTTTAGTTTTTAAACTTGATTAAGTTAGAAGCCAATTTATTAGAAATTACTGTGTCTCTAGGAGAAAGAATCCTTTACAAAATTGACTTCTTCTTTCCTAAGAACAACAATGATTAACTTATAATTGTCTTAGGAAAGTCTTGATCTTCATTTGAATTTGATTCCAAGTTAAGACTCCCATTTCTTGCTTAACAAGAAATCTTCTTCAGCTGATTGACGGACTTGCGCGACCATCGTCGCAACCTTTAGGTTGCGCGACCAATTTGTGCGCAAACTCTTGCGGTTCTCTGGTTTCATCCGACTAGGACTGCTCACTGGTACGAACATGGGCATAACTTCTTCTAGAAAACTCAAAATCACGAACCGTAAATTTTTTCAAAAAGTACACTTCTAGATCTTTCCATAAATATAAGACTCGCAATCTAGTTCATAATGTGGAATTTATGGCGGCTTTCGCAACATGATAAGTTTGTACAATAAATCTTAAAAAACCACCATTTTAAACTTGATTTCTTTGTAAGCGCTAATCTATTCAAGAACTCAACAAATACATTAAAAAGACCATTATTTACAAGAAAATATAACAATTACCATAGGGATGAAGGGCCTCAAATATATATATTTATCGACCTAATAAATACCCCCAAATCTATCTTTTGATTGTTCCTCGAGCAAAACTAGAACAACAACCTAAAAACAAAAGCAAAACTAATCTAACCTAGGCCACTTTCATAGGGAACAAAATAGCATTTATCATATGGTACAAGCTTTTAAATCCCTACGTGCCCCTAGTAGGAGGAGTTATAGTCTCCTGAGGGTTTACCAGCTACGATACCCACAAACGCCTCTCTGCGATGCCAATGCGTCAACAACCACTTTAAACGAGCTAATAATAACCAATGAATGCAAGAACCACTAATTAAAAAAATAAGTTATGTCATTCAAGTAATTGCACCATGTTGTAAGTGTAAGCCTCTACTCAAAACATCTTAGCTTAAAAATAACCATACTCAAAGTGCCACGTATAGAATTGGTCTCAACTCTAGGTCCTCATATGATATCTCTCAATGTCACTTGGAACCTAGACAACACTCTCAACAAACATATGCGAGTATAAGTTATACACAAGAAAATCAAATTATATATTGCATATGAATATAAGATAGAAATAAACTTAGATTTCTATACAAAGGATCTCATGAATGAAATTAGGTACTAAGAATATAGATAGAGCACACTACTTACCTCCACTCCAAAGCTAGAATCTCCAAAAAAGTCAGTTAGGACTTCCTTTTTGGTTGTAATGTGGCCAAGGTTGAAAGTTTAACAAAACAAAAAAAAAAATGGATGGGAAACAAAGAACCTAAGATCACATCAAGACACTTGTCATTTTTGACACAAAGGTAGCTCCTTGTTTTTATTTTTGATTTCTTGGCATCCAAGCTTTCTATTTTTTCATCTTCTTTGATATTTTGATTTCTCTCTCTCTCTCTCTCTCTCTTTACTTTTTTGAGAGAAATTTATCTACAAAACTTAGTTAGTTCTTCATTGTTTTCTCTTGTTTTCTTTTTTATTAGAACATGCCTCTTTATGAGCTTCACCTTTTGTCTTTTCTTTATATCACATCGATGTGATCCTAAGCTATAGGGTATGGCTTTGAATTATGTGTGTATGGGTTAGGAATGATATGGGTGATGAAAGAAAAGACTAAATCATGTTTGGTTTCAAAATAGCTAATGAAGCACACACATGGTAGGGAAATAGGCCTTTTACAAAGTTTAGGCACACATAGCCTAACATCACGTCTTAAGGATCATCCAACTCAAGAGTAAATAGTAATGTGCTACCTATAAAAGAGAATAATTCATTAATATCCAATGCAAAAACCTAATGTGATCAATCTATAACTTTGAAGATTATGAAAAGTGTTTAAGAGTAGAAAAAATAAACCATCTTGAATAATGCAATAAGACTCAAAATATTACTTGGGTAGTCTCCACTATTCTTCAATAGATATTCAAGCATGGCACCTTGTTCACCAAAACATTAAGAATAGGGCTGTGCAAGTGCAATAGGTTATGATGCAGAAACCTTCATGACAACACTTTAGTAAAAAATAAGTGATCAAAGCATAGCATATAAGTGCCCATTAGCAAGTAAAAGTGGCATATTAACTTAAAAGCAAAGATTTCAAAAACTACAAAATTTCGGATTTGAACTATGTTCAGTTCTCAGTGAATATAATCAAAACTACTTCATAAATTCTATACAACTTTCATTTAGACAAGACCCCAGAATTCATTTTGAAACATTGAGAAAACTGACCTTGGAAACAGATTACGTGTAGAATCACGAAACAGGGCATCACCCTTGACCTTTGGTTAAAGAAATGCTCATAACTTTTGAAGTACCGCCCAGAATTTTACGTTCTTTATATATTCAAACTCGTCACAAAAAAACAAAGAACACAACGTTGGTGAAGAAAACTATTTCCTCACAAAAAGGTATAGTTTTTATAAAACAATTGCCTCAAAATATTTCAAAACAGGGCACTTTTCGCAAAGTTAATATAAAGTCACGAAAAACAAAAACAAAAATGACTCCACACCCCCAAACCTAATCTAAACATTATCCTCAATGTTTATTTGATATTAAAATGCATGGGCAATGAATACACGAGGCATGATATGTATGAACTCTTATCGCAAAAACTAAAAACGTTAAAAACTAAATCCAAGACTAGAAAAATGAAAACAAAAACTAAGAAAACTTGGAACAAATTATCTAGGTGGATTGCCTCCCACCAAGTGCTTTATTTATTGTCTTGGCCAGACGAAGTTGTTCTTTGGCTCAAATCAAATCATAGACGGGTGCTCTTATATTTAGACCCTTCTCCTCAAGATCATAAGGCTCATAGTATGGTTTTAATCTATGTCCATTCACCTTAATTGTATTCCCCGTTTTTTCATTGAGAATTTCAACTCTACCATTAGGAAAAACATTAGTGATCACAAAAGGGCCATACCAATAAGAACGAAGCTTATCTGGAAAAATTCGGAGGTGGGAACTGTAAAGGAAATTTTTTGCTGTTTAAGCAAAACATTTTGTCCAACAACAAAAATTTTCTTTTTTATGGCTTTGTCATGAAACACCTTTGACTTCTCCTTGTAGATTCTTGCACTCTCAAATGCCACATTCCCTATCTCTTCAAGTTCATTCATGTATAAATTCCACTTATCGCAGGCCTCTTTCATGTCACAGTTGAACTTCTTGATTGCCCAATAAGCCTTGTGTTCTAGTTCAAACATGAGATGACATGATTTACCTTAAACCAATCGAAAAGGGGACATGCCTATAGGTGTTTTGTAGGCTGTCCTATATGCCCATAGTGCATCGTTTAGTCGCACACTCCAATCTTTCCATGTTGGGTTCACACTCTTCTCCAATATGTGCTTAATTTTGCGATTGTTTATCTCCACTTGACCACTCGTTTGAGGATGATAAGGTGTTGCAACTCTATGTGTGACTCCATACCTTTTTAACAAGGCATAAAATGATTTGTTGCAAAATAGGTTGCCTCCATCACTAATGATTGCTCTTGGTGTTCCAAACCTAGAGAATATCTTATCCTTCACAAAACTCAAAACAATCTTAACATCATTAGTACAGGTAGGAATTGTTTCCACCCATTTAGAGACATAATCCATAGCAAGGAGAATATAAATAAATCCAAAGGAATTAGGAAAAGGTCCCACAAAATCAATGCCCCAAACATCAAAAATTTCAACAATTAGTATGGATGCTAAAGACATTTGATCTTTCGAGGTTATATTACCCATTCTTTGGCATCTATACATGTGACACAATATGCATATGCGTCCTTAAACAACGTAGGCCAAAAAAAATCCACTTTAAAGGACTTTAAGAGCTGTTTTCTTTGCACCAAAATGTCAACACATGCATATGAATGACAAAAAGAGAGTATACATTGAAATTCAGTTCGGGAATGCACCTTCGTATAATTTGATCGGGGCAGAATTTCCATAAGTATGGATCTTCCCAAACCAAATACTTACTTATTTTTATAAGCTTGTCCTTTTGGGCTTGTGAGTAGTGGCGAGGAATTACCTTTAAAACATGATAATTGATAATATCCGTGAACCAAGGTTCCTTTGTTTTCAAGATAAAGCGTTGTTCATCCGAGAAGCTCTCATGTAAGGGAAGCATGTCTTTTTCTTCAATAAACCCATTCACAAGTCGACTTAAATGGTTGGCTACCACATTTTCACTCTCTTTTTTTAACTCGGATCTCCAAATATAATTCTTGAAGCAAAAGAATCCATCGTATTAAGCTTTATTTTGCATCTTTTTTCTGCAATAGATACCTAATAGCTGCATGGTCAGAAAAAACAATTACTTTAATTCCAACAAGTTATGATCAAAATTTTTCTAAAGCAAAAATGACAGCTAGGAACTCATTTTCCATGGTTGAATAATTTAGTTGTGCATCGTTCAAGGTTTGAGATGCGTAATAAATAGCATGTGGGACTTTGTTCACATGTTGCCCAAGCACGGCTCCCACTACATAGTCCGATGCATCACATATTAGCTCAAATGATAGACCCCAATCAGGGGGCATCATGATAGGGGCTATTGTCAATGCTTCTTTTAGCTTGTTGAATGCCACCGTGCACTCTCCATCAAAATTGAAATCCATATCCTTTGCAAGTAGTCGACATAAAGGTCTCGAAATGTTTTAGAAGTCCTTGACGAATCTTTGATAAAAGCCAGTATGACCTGAGCGAATGTCCTTCACAGTTTGGGGTGGTTTTAGGCTTTTCACAATCTCAATTTTTGCTTTATCAACCTCTATACTCCTGCAAGAAATAACGTGACCAAGCATAATACCTTGTTCTACCATAAAATGACATTTTTCCCAATTTAGCACAAGGTTGCACTCTTGGCACCTTTTCAACACTACAAGAAATGAAATAAATATTGGGATTTATGCCTTAAAGCTAGTAAAAGTAAATGTAAACGAGACATAAATAAAGTAATAGTTCTTCATTAGAATAAAAATGTATTTATTTATATTCATAAGTTTATATTATGTACACATAACATCCAAGATTGTAATATCAAACTAAGTATATGAATGTCATATACATAAGGATTCAGTTTGAGACATGCAATCTAAAGAGTCCGTAGAGAGTTAACAAATTTGTGTACTTTGTTTGTGGTTGATCTATAGCTGCAGTCCATTCTGTAGTGTTACGGTTGTCTTATCCTAGACTGCTCATGTAGTGACATGAGAATGGAGGCACCTTATATGATGAGATTATATAGGATAGGGCCACAATTTATATGAATCTCTCACCAAGATCCACTAGTTGATGAGATTCATATATATTGACAAATGACTGTTGTATATGGGTTATCTTAATCTTGAATGTCTTATTAACTCCTTCAAGTTAGAGCGTGGCTTTTAACATATTATGAGTGAGGTCGATGTAGTATTCTCGATCAATACCTCTATATTTTGGAGTTGCGGTTTAGCTTGTGGCTGGAGAGGTTTAAACACAATAGTGGAATTTTGAACACAATAGTGGAATCCACTCCTTCTTGCAAGAAGTAGATGGGTAGTTCCCTTAAGGGTTGATTCGGGGCTTGAATAATTATGAGCGCTCTCCTTCTTCCGTAAAGAAAGATATGATTTAATTGTTTATTAGAGAATCAACGGTGCTTAAAGGAAAAAATATAGTTTGAGGGGTATAATAGATATTATGACTTAGCTCTAATTATGAACTACTTGTAGAGGATCATACCGTATGTAATAGCTATGTCGATGGACACTGAGATTTCAGATTGTATTAAAGCATCTGCAGTTTCGAGAGTACAGTCTCGGATTTTTAGTGGAATAACTCCTGAGGTTAATAATCATGGAGTATTAATTGAAGAGTTTTAATTAATATTTCTAAGTATTGTTAGAGCTCAAAACTGTAGGTTCATTAGATCCCCTTGTTAGCCCTTATGGTTAATGGTAATGAGGGTCACAATAAATTAATTGAATAATCTAATTAATTGTGTTACGAAAGTGACACGATTTAATTAAAGAGAATTAATTAAATAATATGATTATTTAATTAATGATTCAATAATTAAATAATATTAATATTTAGAATTATCAATTATTTTAATTATTAAATATGAGGTTGCAAGTTCAAACCTAAACTAATACAAAATAGTATTTAAATAAAAAGATTATTTAAAACTCCTAAAAATTCAAGAGTACTAATTCTAGAGGTGACTAAAGTCAAATAGGAGTTAGAATCCTATTTTAACTTGGTTAAATCTAAAACCCTAGAGGACTATATATATATATATATATATATATATATATATATATATATATATATGAGATATTATATTAGAAAAATAAAACTAATGAAAACCTAGGCAAGTAGAGAGGAGCGGCAAACATAAAGTGTGAGAGAAAAGGAAAAACATTTTTCTTCTTCTTCTTCTTCCCTTGCAGGTTCGGCCGGCCATAGTCAGGAGGACAAAGAATTTGTCTTCTCCGCTTGTATGCAATCTCCATATCAACATTCGTGATATGCCAACACATGCGTTGTCAGACCACGGGTCATAGCTCGGAAGACTATTGGTAGTGAATCAGGAAATTAAGAATCAAGAAAAACATCAAAGGTAATTGTAGTTTAGAATTACATTCACCTGTATACAATAAACAAGATCGTTTTGAAAAGAGTTTTCTAATAAAAGGAAAATTTTAAAACCCCGTTCTTCCTTTCGCTGCATTTCTAACGAAAAACAAACTTTATTTTTCCTACAATTGGTATCAAAGCCATTGGTTCTTTTGGTTTTGTATATACGCAAAAACGAAAATATAATTGGCATGTGTAGGCACCATCTAGGGTTTGTACGATTTATATATATAATTGTTTTATTTATTCACATGGATGGTCGTTAATTATATGGTGTCATGGGTTTAGGATTTTTTATTCTTGTTCTTGATATAGTCGAATTGTTCTTGGCTGGTTTGTATATATTTTTTGTATTGTATAAATTTTTTTGTATTATTCTATATGCCCGGACTGTGTATGTGTATTCGAAGGATACGAAAAAAAGAAAGGAAAACATTAAGGGGCAATAGCCCCTACGCGCGAAAGCTGCTGTGCGCTTTGGGGCTATTCGTGTGGTTTTCGCGGATGATTTTTACTGCATATTTTCTAAAAAAATATTGTTGAATATTTTTTCCAGAAAAAATGGTAAAAAATCGGAGCGAAAAACTGCAACCAAAAGCTGCCTACGCCTGTGTTGCGCGGCTACGTGCACTAAGTTTGTGTGCAGGTTGTCGTTGCTGGCAGTCAGCGTCTTCGCATGCACTAGGATTGGTTTGGGCCTCGTTTGGACCTTGGATACATGTTAGGGTAATGTGTGAACCTTGGTACAAAAGATTGTAGCCCATAGAAATGATTTGTATAGCCCTAAAGCGACCAAGGCTAGTACGCGCAATTTTGCGCAGGGTGCGGACTTGAGGCTTGCAAAAGGGTAGTCTAATAGGCTTCATGGACAGCCATACCTTGCTAGATTTAAGTGATGGGCCTTAGGGTTCAATCCATGAGATGGGTCACTTAATGTAAATCAAGTTGGACTTGATAGGGAATCTAATACAAAAAGTGGTGGACTTGAAGACGAAGAATTATAAGATGACCAAGGAATGCCTTGGATTAAATTTTGTAATTAGATTTGTTTAAGTTAGATAATCCTATGTCACTTGGTCATTCATGTATATTTTAAATTTATTACATGTGATGAATTATTATAGCATGATCATACATATAAATGTCATTTAGATTGGTGTGCCTCTACTTGTATTATAACATGTCATACATGATTGCTATGATTTATATGTTTTATTTTTAATGTGATTAAAATAGTAAACATCTATATAAATAGCAATTAAATAATGAAATTAGTTTTTAAGAGTAAAAACTTGGTAATTCTCATTAAAAAACTAATTATTTAATTAATTAGATTAGTTAGGCCCAATAATTAATTAAATTAATATGATTAATACCCTAATGATAATTGGACCAAATAATGTGATTTAGTTTTAATAGTTAAAACTTGAAAAATTCAAATTTAATTTCTAGTCTATTTAAATAGTTTACATATATTAGTAATCGAATAATAAATTAGATTTTTAATGGTTAAAGATTGGTAATTTATTATATCTAAATAGGATAAGCTTCTAGTAATATACTAAACGTTCTAGTAACTTGGATTTTAATTAACCGAAAAGTCTAAGTTAAAAATAGAGACATAGAGTTTAATAACGCGTCGTCATTAAGCAAACCCTAAATAACAAATAGTGAGTGGGAGATGAATGTATGACATTATATCCCGTAGTCTCCATCGTTATTTCAACATCGTGAGATTCAAGTGGCAACTCGAGACGGCTTTGCTTTTGTCTTCCTTAAGGAAGGGTGTCTATTAGAGCCAATACTAAGGTTGACTTCCTAACGGATAAGATTTATGAATGTATTTTTAGATTAACCTACCCTACGGCGGCAACTCTCAAGTTAAGTTCTTGAAATATGAAATTATGGGTTACACTCAGAAGGATTTAATTAAATGATTAATTAAAATCCTGACTGAATTAAGTGATGATTGAATGATATAAGAATAAAGATTTATTCTGGCGTATCATCCGATTGAGAATATCTCGATCTAACATGCAAGTATTTTGACCTACCCCACAGCGGCACTTGCTTGTGGAATGTTGGATTGTCGTGGTGTCGTAACTTCTTTAGGAATATTTCTAGATCATTAAATGTGTTCATGCATCATATTTAATTTTATGCCAAATATAAAGCATGTGATATGAATGTATGAAATAAATGATTTCAATTTATTTATGTTTATATTTCAGCAATGTCTTCTACTTTAATTTCAATCCTCGCAAACAAAAAATTAACCGGTGATAATTACACAAAATGGAAACACAACATGAATGCAATCATTGGAAGAGGAACTGTCCACAGTACTTCAAGGAGCTCTCCAATAAGAAGAAAGTGAAAAGTAAATCAGATTTACTTGTCATTGAATCTTGTTTAGAGGAAGATGATTCTACACTTTGGATAGTTTATTTAAGGGCCACTAACCATGTTTGTTCTTTTTTACATTGGACTGATTCTTAGACAGATATGGAGGAGGGTGCCTTCACAATGTGCATTGAAATATGGGATGTCGTTTCAGCACGAGGAGTAGGAGTAGTTAGACTACAATTTGATAATCGTTTTCTTTTATTGAAATTTTTTTATTTCATTCCTGGATTTACAAGGAATTTGATTTTTTATATCCAGATTGTTAGAACAATATTATCAAGTTTCTTTTAATGATAAGTCATTTATTATTTCGCTTGAATATTTGTTCAGGAATAAATGAGAACAATTTGTATGATTTAAGACCGTTAATTCATACAATACTGCTTAACACTTAGATGTTTAAGGTTGAAAAACCTAAAACAAAATGACAAAAGGTTTCTTCAGATAATGATATGTATCTATGGCACATAAGACTTGGCCACATCAACCTTGACAGGATAGATAGACTAGTAAAATGTGGACCTTTAAGTCAGTTAATAATAGGCACTTTACCTGTCCGTGAATCTCGTTTAGAAAGTAAAATGACCAAAAGACCTTTTACTGGAAAAGAACTTAGAGCTACACAACCACTAGAGCTTATATACTCAGACGTCTGTGGATCTATGAGTGTTAGAGCTAGAAGTGGTTATGAGTATTATGTCACATTTATTGACAATTACTCAAGATATAGATATGTTTACCTAATGCAACATAAGTCGGAACATTTGAAAAGTTCAAAGAATTTTGAGCTGAAGTTGAAAATCAATTAGGTAAAACTATTAAAGCTCTACAATCAGATCCTGACGGTGAATATCTTGACCAAGAGTTTAAAGACTACATGGTTGAGCATGGAATAATATCCCAACTCACTTTTCCAGGAACTCTACAACAAAATATGTTGTGGAAAGGAGAAACATGACCTTGATGAAATGATGAGATCTATGATTAGTTTCTCATCATTACTATATTTCTTTTGGGGATATGCACTACCGACGACGGCTTACATATTGAATGTAGTTCCATCTAAATCTGTTCTAAGACTCTTATAGAGTTGTGTCTAGTACATGTAATGGAGAAAAAAAGTGGAAAGTTGGAACCTCGTTCACAGATATGCCTATTTGTAGGAAAATGAGACTAAAGGAGGATTCTTTTATAGGCCTCAAAATAACAAAGTATTTATATTGATAAATGCAACTTTTCTTGAAGAAGAATATATGAGTGATCATAAACCTCGATCTAAGATTGTATTAAAAGAGCTAGAACCTGGTATGATGATTGCTCAATCAATAAAAGTTGTTGACAAATTTGTTGGTCCATCAACGTCTAATAGTTAGACGATTCCTAGTCAAAGCACACTACCACATGGACGTAGTATGAGGGTTGTACGACAACCTGATGGCTATTTAGGTATTAGAGAGGCACAAGGTGTCGTCTCTGATGATAGTGTGGATAATCCATTGATATTTAAACATGCAATGGAAGATTCTGACAAAAAGAAATGGCTTAAAGCCATGAATCTCGAGATAGAGTCCATGTACTTCAACTCGGTCTAGAAACTTGTAGACTTACCTAATAAGATGAAACCTATAGAGTGTAAGTGGATCTACAAGAGAAAGAGATGAGTCAACAAGAAAGGTAAAGACCTTTAAGGCAAGGCTAGTGGCAAAATGTTATACCTAAAATGAGAGGGTCAATTATGAAGAGACCTTCTCGCCAGTGGCTATATTTAAGTCTATTAGGATACTTATCCATTGCTACCTATTTAGACTATGAAATTTAGAAAATGGATGTCAAGACTGCATTCTTGAATGGAAATCTTGATGAGAGCATCTATATAATGCAACCAAAGGGATTCGTGTCCTAAGATCAAGAGCAAAAAGCTTGCAAGCTGCAAAGGTCCATTTATAGACAGAAGCAAGCATCTAGATCTTAGAATATTAGGTTTGATAATGCTATCAAAACCTATGGCTTTAAGCAAAGCATTGATGAGACTTGTGTATACAAGCGTATCATTGACAACAAAGTAGTTTTCCTGGTCCTTTACGTTAATAATATCCTGCTCATTAGGAATGACTTAGGAACGTTATCGGAAGTAAATGGTTGGCTTGCTAATTAATTCCAAATGAAAGATTTGGGAGAGGCATGTAACGCCCCTAATTTTTCGTAAATATAATAAATATCCTTGGATTATTATTAATTATTATTGAGCATGCAAAAGTTAAGTATGTGATTTAAATTGGTGAAAAGTATATAAATTCGATATGTAGTGTATAAACGAATAGTGATTTTAACCGACTGAGAAATATTATTTTCATTGTGCATTTGGATGATATTGAGTCCAATTGAATAATGGTGAAGTCAATTTGGTAATTGGATAAGTGTGAAATATTTTTGGAATAATTATCGAGATGGAATGTGATTAATTGTAAATTGGTTGCCATTTTAGGATTTTGGTAAGTCAAGGGGGTATGTTGCAATTAAGGATATATATATATATATGTGTGTGTGTGTGTGTTTGTGTGTGTGTGTGGAGGCAAGCTGGTTCCACTCACACAAATAAAAAAAAAATTTACAAAGTTAAAAGTGAACTCACCAGAAAACATGAGAAAACCAAAAAAAAAAGAAAAAAGAAAACAGAGGAGAGTGAGGCGGCCGAGAGAGGAGAGAAAAGAAGAAGAAAAAAAAAAAGGAGAACAAGCTTGGCCGAGAGAGAGAAAGGGAAGAAGAAGAAGAAGAAGGAAAGAAAAGAAGAAGAAGAAGAAAAGAAGAAGAGGAAGAAGAAAGAAAGAAAAGGGAGAAAGAAAAGGGAGAAAGAAAGGAGGAAGAGGAGTTTTGAAAAAAAAAATGTATCCAGGTTGGTGTACACTCATTTCTGGAAAAATTCTATGATTTTAGTTTATGTATTTTTCGTAGAAATTTCATGCTCTTGAGTAAATGATTTTGAAAACTTTAACTGAATAATCTTTGTGGATTATAATGTTATATTGGTTTTAGTTTCTGATTACTGTCTGAAAATTTATTCCTGAACGCTATGAAATATTTATTGATAAAGGTATTGATTTTGGAAATATATATATTTTGTTGAAATGAATTGTTTGAGAAATTGTTTTTCCATGATTTCGTATTGTGACAATTCGTTGAAAACTTTACGTTTGAGTATATGATTTTGAAAATAATATTAGAGTAAAGTTTGTGAATTATGAAAAGTTATCAAATTGAGAAAATTATGGAATATCTAGAAAATGACCCTGATATATATATATAGGGAAACAGATATAGGAAATTGACATGCCAATTGGGTATATTTAGCAGTACTGTACCGATATTTCTATATTTATAGCACTCTATGGATTATCAGTAGTCACCGTTGTGGCCAATCCTTGAGTGAAACTGTTTCCAACGGGTAGTTCCAGTTGGTTTCGATGTCGGAAATAATATTTGTATAGGGATACCATTTCAGCGGGCAGTTCCCGTTAGTTCCGATGATGAAATGGAAAACTCGATTGTATGTTTGGCGGGCAGTTCCCGTTGGTTTCGATGCAGAACAACCCGTAATCCAGTCCTGTAAAACCCTGTTATGTGTATCAGAGGCCCAGTTAAGAAATGAATAATGGAGTTACTGAAAACTATAACATGAATGCAAAGGAATTTTATTTGAGATTTAAATCCAGAAACATCCGAAAATGTTTTAATTAATATAGCTTTAGTTTATTCCATATTTGTAATATTATGTTTTACTTACTTACGTATAATAATACGCATTTTTGAAATTTATTTCCGTTGTTTTATATTATATTGAAAAACTTTTTAGTGTACACCCACTAAGCTTAATGCTTAGCGCATTGATGTTTCTCATGCGTAGGAAATAAAGAAACCAGCGGACATAAAGATTGAAGAGTTGGTAGCTGCAGACAGAGTCCAAAGTCACATCACTCCTCGGTAGCTATTTTCGTCCATATATATATATATATTCATTTATTGATGCATGCATGTATATAAAAGAATGTGAAAGTTTTTAATGTATAAGTTTTGTAAATATTTGTTTTATAGTATGTGGTTTTCAAATTATGAGATTTTATTATTTCTAAAATATCATTTATTTATTGTTTTGTTGAAAATATTTGGAAAGTCACACTAAATGGAAGGGTGCGCATACTGTTGTTTAGAATTTGAAGTGTGTATTTTGGAAAGTTGTGATTTTGTAAACAGGTTTTTGGCAAGCCAGAAAAACAGAGGAAACTCTGTCAAAATTTTTCAAACAGTTTTGGTGGGCTCACTGTAAAAGATTTTAAAATATAAAATATTTTTACAAAGATTTTCAAATTATAAATTAAGTTTAGAAAAGTTTGAAACTGTGTAGCGCTCATTGGTTCGATCCAGGCTGGTCGGGTCAGGGGGTGTTACAAGGCAAGTTATGTTTTAAGGATCCAATTAATAAGGGACTGCAAGAACAAACTGTTAGCATTATCTCAGGCATCGTATATCAATAAGATACTTGTGCGATTCTCGATGCAGAACTCCAAGAATGGTAATTTACCTTCCAGACATAGAGTTCACCTGTCTAAGGAACAGTTTCCTGAGACACCTCAAGAGATTGAGGGTATGAGACGTATTTCCTATGCTTCAGCGGTAGGTAGTATCATGTATGCAATGGTATGCACAAGACCCGACATCTGCTTCGCAGTGGGAGTAACCAGCAGATATCAGTCCAACCCAGGATTGGATCATTGGGTTGCTGTGAAGACCATTCTCAAGTATCTTCAGAGAACGAGAAACTATATGCTAGTATATTATGGATAGGATTTGATCCCGTAAGGATATACAGATTCTGACTTTCAGTCATACAAGGATTCTAGAAAATCCATGTCTAGGTAAGTATTCACCCTTGATGGTGGAGCCATAGTATGGAGGAGTATCAAGCAATCTTGCTTTATTGATTCTACCATGGAAGCCGAATATGTAGCAGCTTGTGAAGCTATATAGAAGGTGTTACGACCTTTATTTTACCCGCAAGTATACGGGGTCGGCACAAGTAATACAAAATGAGTAAATTATCGTCTACATAGGGTAGCTAAGCCTATATCTATTTAGAAAATCGGAATGTTTAACTGAAGAAAATAAAAGATGAAAATATAGAAACATAAAAACAATGCAAACGACCAATATGAGAGATTAGCTAGGGTATTTGAATTCACCTAATCCGTCCAATTGAGTTTCATGAAAGCACACTATTGTGATTTAATTATCAATGTTGATGATCGTGTTTATCTAAATTATCCAAAATTCTCTCTCGAGATAAATCGGACCTATTACCACATACACTAATATCCTATCTCTCGATGGATATCCAAGTACTTGAAAATGCATTAATCACAATAAACATCTTATATGATCACACAAATAAATTAGAATATCTCTATCTAATTCTTTTATGGTGGACATTATATCGAGCACGTTATGCGCGTCACCTTTCGGTCCATAACACATAACTATAATAACAATTAAATGCAGGCCATTACATTCAAAAGCATTAAGATTAATAACATCACTCAACAAATGATAATCAATCATAATAAATTAAACAATCAATTCATTCAACTATCAAGAAAAATGATCCATCAAAACCCTAACTTACAAGTTTAAGTCATAATCAAGAAATTACAACTAAACATGTTTAATAATGATAAAAGAGAGATACAAGAATGAAAATTAAAGAAAGAAAGGGATAGATGAACTCGTAGAACGTATGAACTCTCGTCCAATTCCAATTGTGATTTATTCTAGCTTTCACTTTCTCCCAAATCCAAGCTTGGTGTTGAGAAGATGACTAAAGGATCAAATTTACACCCTCTTGTCTTCAAGATGATCTTCTTCTCCCCCTTTGCCTCTTCTTATCTCTCTTGTTTTCCTCTTGGTCGAGTTCTCTAAGTCCCAGCCAAACTCCCCTTTGGTTTCTCACGTTTTTCTTTTTATAGCGTACTGGTTTAGGGCAACTTAAAGCAGCCCGCGACTTGCACAAGTCGTGAGTTAAGTCGCGGGCTAAGTCGCGAGTGGCTCTGTCTGATTCTTTAATATACTGCCGCAACTTGTGCAAGTTACGACCCAAGTCGCGAGTGCCTCGGCCTGTTTCTGGAATTATAACGCCGCAACTTGCACAACTCGCGACCCAAGTCGTAGGTCAACTCATGAGTGCCTCGGCTTGGGTTGCCCAATTGCACTGCCGCGACTTGCACAAGTAACGAGCCAAGTCGCAGCTCAAGTAGTGCGCCAAAATGACATAGTTTTGCCCTGAATCCTCCTAACTCTCCGAATAGGTCCTGAAAACCTGCACACTCAAGGAAAACATCAAAAACAACCTATAATTACCCGAGAAAGGAAAAGATAGGTAAAGATAGGTAAAGATGAAGGCCCACTTTTTATCAAGAAATGGAGCCAATAGGAGGTTGTATGGCTCCGTAAGCTCTTGAATGATCTGAAAGTTGTTTCAGCTCTGGATAAGCCCATGACACTTTATTGTGATAATAATAGTGTTGTGGCTAATTTCAAAAAATCGAGAAGCCACAAAAGTAATGGGAAAAAATATGATTTGATAAAACGCAGCAGCAATATTTAGGTTTTAATTTTTTTTCCTTTGGGGGATTATCATTTTGGTCCCTATGTTTTGGAGAATTATCAGTTTTTTAAATGAGTTATGGTTAATGGTATACTTGGTCCCTAACTTTTAGAAAATGTATCAATTTGGTCCTTCTATAAGTCAACCGTTAGTCAAACTTAACAATTTCATTTTTGTCTTTAAACATATAAATAGTCAACAGTTTTTTTTAGTGAAATGATATATCTACCCCTAATTAAAAATTTAAAATAATTAAATTAAAATTTTAAAAAATTTCAATGAATCTCCACCGTCCATCAAGAGTGATAGACGGTGCAGATTATATTGAAATTAAAAAAAAATTAAAGTGAAAATTAATTTTTTTTATTTTTTATTTAAAAAAAAAGAAGATGAAATTCAAAGTTTCGTTGATCTTCAACCTCAACGAACCCAGATCTGGGTTCGTTGAGGTGCAATGAACCCAGTTCGTTGCATAGAAACTGGGTTTGTTGCAGATACAACGAACCCAGTTTCTATGCAACGAACCCAGATTTGGGTTCGTTGATCATCAAAGAACCCAGAAACTGGATTCGTTGCATCTGCAACGAACCCAGTTTTTCTAGGTTCGTTGCCAACTAACCTAGAAAACTGGGTGGGTTCGTTCGTTAGCAATGACCCAGTTTCTGGGTTCATTGCAAATCAACGAACCCAAATCTGGGTTCGTTGTAGATGGGTTCGTTTGTTGGCATCGAACCCAGTTTCTGGGTTCGTTGCACATCAACGAACCCAGATCTGGGTTCGTTGAGGTTGAAGATCAATGAACCCTTATGGGTTCGTTGATCTTTAAACTTTGAATTTCATCTATTTTTTTTGGTGGAATTCAATTTTTAAAAAAAAACAAAAAATTTTTTTAAAAAAATTATATTTTCACCTTATTGTTTTTTTAAAAAATTTCAATATATTCTTCATTGTTCATCAAGATTGATGGACGGTGGAGATCTATTAAAAAATATTTTTTAAAATATTTTAGATATTATTTTTTAAATATTAAAATTAAATGACAATATTACCCTTCTATTTATTAATAATCATTTTAAAATTTTGAGGTTAAAATTGTCATTTAACTCATTTAAATAATGTTAAGGGAAAAACTATCTTTTTACCAATTCTGTCAAGTTTGACTAACAGAAATTTAGTCAGAGGTATCAAATTGATACATTTTCTAAAAGTTAGGGACCAAGTGTACCATTAACCATAACTCATTTAAAAAACTGATAATTCTCCAAAACATAGGGACCCAAATGATAATCCCCCTTTTCCTTTTTGTTAAAAACTCTTTTCAAAACCGGTTTGATGTATATATGCGAATGGAAATTAATATGTAATACCTTTGAAGCCTTTCTTGATTTGATTCCTTGATTCACCACCAAGCCTTTCGAGCTGTGAATGCGTTCTGACAACACGTGTGTTAGCGCGTTATGCATGAAAAGATGGAGGAAAGGATAAACAGAGAAGACAACACCTTTGTCTTCTCCAATGGCCGGCCGAACCTGCAAGGAAGAAAGAAAGAAAATTTTTGTTTTCTTTTTCTTTGTGTTTGTCACACCATGATATTGCTTGTCTAGGGTTTGCTTGCTTTGTTTTACTGATATAATAACTCTTTTATATCAGTCTCTAGGGTTTAGGTTTGAACATGTCAAATATAATACTAAATCCTATTTAATTTGGTCACCACTAGAGTTTGAACTCTTGACTTTTAGGGACTTTTAAATAACCTAATTATTTAATTCTCCCAGTTTTATTTTTGTCAAGGTTCGATATTGTAACCTCCTATTTAATAATTAAATCAATTACTAAATCTAAATTATTAATCTTTATTTAATTATTAAATTATTAATAAACAATCATATTATTTCTTTAATAAATCGTGTCACTTTCGTAACACTATAAATTGGACTATCCAATTAAGCGTTACCAACAACCATAAGGGCTAGCAAAGAGACCTAATGGACCTACAGTTCTGAGCTCTAATAACACTTAAAAATATTAATTAAAACTCTTTAATTAATATTTCACGATAATTAACCTCGAAGTTGCTCCACTAAAAACCCAAGGCTAAACTCTCGAAACTGCAGATGTTTTATAAAGTCTGAAATCTCAGCATCCATCGATATAGCTATTTACATATGGTATGCCCTCCATAAGTAGTTCATAATTAGAGTTGGGTCATAAAGTCCATTATACCCCTCTAGTTATATCTTTTCTATTAACCATCGTTGATTCTCTAATGAACGATTAAATCATGTCTTCCTTACGGGAGAAGGAGAGATCTCATAATCGTTCAAACCTGAAATCAACTCTTAAGGGAACTACTCATCTATTTCGATTAGGAATAAGTGGATTCCAATATTATATTCAAACCTTCCCAGCCATAAGCCAAACCGCAACTCCAAGATGCTGGAGGTATTGATTAAGAAAACTATATTCGATCTCACTTATGGTATATTAAAAGCTATAATCTAACCTGAAGGAGTTGATAAGACACCTAGGATTAAGATCACCCATAAATAGCTATCATTTATCGATATATATGAATCTCATCTACTAACAGATCTTGATGAGAGATTTATATAAATCGTGACCCAGTCCTAAATGATCTCATCATATAAGGTGTCTACATTCTCATGTCATCCACAGAGTGGTCTAGGATAAAACCACCGTATATTACAAAATAGACCACAAGAATAGATCAAATACAAACAAAGTACCCAACTTTGTTTGTTCTCTACGGATTCTTTAGATTGTAGTTCTTAAAATGAAACTTATTGTATATAACTCTCATATACTCTGATTGAGATTATATTTGCAATCTGAGATGTTACACGCACATTATATAAATGTATGTATTTGAATAAAGACACTTTTATTTAAATGAAAAACAGCTAACTTTTATTGATGTTTAAATACATTTATATTTTACAAGCTTTTGGGTATAAATCCCAATAATCTCCCACTTGCACTAAAGCAGATGAGACATGTCTCGTAAACCTAGACCCTGTAAGTGATCTTCAAACACTTTAGCCGTTAAGGTCTTCGTAAATGGATCAGCTAAGTTGTCCTGAGACGCAATCTTCATCAAAGTCACGTCTCCTCTCTGCACTGTCACGTCTCCTCTCTGCACTATCTCTTTGATGAGATGATATTTTTCTCTCTATATGCTTCCCTCTTTTATGGCTTCTCGGTTCTTTGAAATTAGCCACAATGCTACTATTATCACAGTAAAGTGTCATGGGCTATCTAGATCTGGAACCACTTCCAGATCATTTAAGAATTAACAAAACCATACAGCCTCCTTAGCAGCTTCACAAATCGCTACATACTCGACTTCTATGGTGGAATCAACAATGCAAGATTACTTGATACTCCTTCATGCCCTAAAACTTATAAAAGTAAATGTAAATGAGACATAAATAAAGTAATAGTTATTCATTAGAATAAAAGTGTATTTATTTATATTCATACGTTTATATTATGTGCTCGTAACATCCAAGATTGTAAGATGTAATCTCAAGCTGAGTATATGAATGTTATATACAGAAGTATTCAATTTGAGACATGCAATCTAAAGATTCCAAATATAGCAAACAAAGCTGGGTACTTTGCTTGTGGTTAATCTATTGCTGTGGTCCATTCTGTAATATACAGTAGGTCTTATCATAGACTACTCATGTAGTTGACATAAGAATGGAGGCACATATTGAAGGGGAGAAAATAGATGACTTATCATATAAACATGCGGAATAGGTTTCAAAAATTTTCTTTAATGAAAACGGTTTTCAATCAGGAACGAGTTCTTGTGTATACGCTGAAAAAGAATTCTTTAACTACATATCTTTTTCTTTGATTATACTTTTTTGATTCTTTGATCCACCACCAGATCTTTCAAGCTATGATCTATGGTCTGCCAACGCGTGTATGAGCACGTCATGGTAAGAGATAGAGGTCACGTGAAAAACAAACGGAGAAGACTCTTTTTCTCATTGGGCGGCCGAACCTACAAAAGGGAGAGGTTAGGAAAAAAACTTTTTTTTCTTCTCTCTATCTTTCTCGCTATGGCCGAATCCGTATTTTATTTTTTTCACTTAGGTTATGATAGGCCCCTAACCTACTATTTCATGCTAGGCGGCCTGCCAGTACTCTACGGTAGTTTTCTAGTCAAGGCTTGCCTCACTGAAAGGCTTCCAAATTTTTTTTTATAAAACTACTTTATTAAAATTTTGGAAGAGACTCCTCTGTTTTTCTGAGATTACCAAATCTTGGAGACCTGCATAAAAACTTGAACACTTCTATAAAATTCCAAATCTCAACTACCGTGGACCTCCGGTCCATCTCAACAATTCACAACTCAAACAATTTTGTATATCAAAATAGAAAGTTATTCAATTTTTAAATAAAATTCTCATGCTCTAAGAATAATATCAAAATATAAACTTTACATGATTATTACAATTAAAACATTGTACATAATTCTAAACTGTCACAGCACTACTTGATTGGTCCTGCTGGTCCTGAACATCCGTGCACTGTCTGCACCTAGGAGGTTGATTTAAAAACATAAAACTAATATGAGCTAAAGGAGCTCAGTAAGTGTTATCATTTTCTAATGAATCTAATATTTCTGATTTTAACCTCCCTAAAACTTCTCTGAAAAGAATAGAAATTTATTTTCTGAAATTACTGATATGAATAATAATAATAATATTTTCCTCGTTTCCTAAAAATTTCTGAAAACAAAATACTAATAAAACCTTTCTGTTTACTGAAAACTGTACTAAAGTCTATTTACTTGAAAATAATGTACTGAAAGTCTATTTACTGAAAATTGTACTAAAGTCTATTTACTGAAACTAATGTACTGAAATTTAAATAATGAATCTTTACTACTTTCTGAAAACTTTACTTGGAACCTGAACTGATAAACTATTCCTAATATCTATTTTCTGAAAACTATTCTGATATCTATACTGAAAACTATACTAATATCTAATTTCTAAAAACTGTTCTGAAAACTATACTGAAAACCGTTTCAAACTTTCTGTTATTGCTGAAACCTGATAAACTGAAATGCTGAATACTTTTTGAAAACTAAAAAGCTGAGATATACTTTTTTGAAAACTGAAAATCTAAGAAAATATACTTTTACTTTTCTGGAAACTGAAAAGCTGATAATATATATATGTTTCTTCCACTGAAAACTGAAAAGTTGTACTAATAGAATATACTTTTATTCTTTTCTGGAAACTGAAAGGCTACTTTTCTGAAAACTGAAAAACTGATATATTATACTTTTCTGAAAACTGAAAAACTGCGAAAATATATTTTTCTGATAATGCTAATGGAAACCCATATTTGATAACTGATAATCCATAGGGCGACTCAGCTGGCGCCGCACCATATGGAGGGTGTCACCAAGTGACTAATCTGACGCCGCTCTGGTGACTCTGATAATCTGATAAAAGACATCTCACTGATTATATGGAGGAATTATGCGTTGCCTGCGAGACAACATCCAGTGTATGGGCGACTGACAGACTCGACAGACTCAACTCCCCTGGAGTTAGCGGACTGTCCCCCCTTAACTTGCCCTACATAAATGGGGTGTACAGGCCGGGTCTACTGCTGATAATCTGATAACTGATAGCTAATCTGATAATTCTGATAAGCTGTTGATAATATGATAATAAATGGGTATCCTATTGGCCTGAAAATATTTTTTTTTTTTGTCTAAAACATTCATAGAACATATTTCTTAAATTAAATCTCATGTATATATAAATATTTTCTCAAAAGAAGATAAACTTAAAACTTCTGAAATATTAATCAAGGCATCAATTGTAACACCTCCTGACCCGACCCGGCTGGATCGACCCAGGGAGCGTTACTGGGTTTTCAAAACTTTTCTTAATTCTTTTATAACTTGCAAAACCATTGAAAATCATATAAATTGTATTTTATAAAAGTTTTTTTAGTGAACCCATCAACAATCCGTTATAAAAATTTCGGCAGAGTTTCCTCTGTTTTTCTGATTTTCCAAAACCTTTTTCAAATAAATGTCCAACACAATATCATTATCAACACTTCTATGTCAAACTTTCAAACCAAAGCGCACTCTGCCGTTTAGTGCGATTTCCAAACAATTTTAAAATAAAACAATTCATAATTCATTATTTACAGTCCTTTGAAAATGAAAAACAGAAATCATAAAACAGTTAATTACAAAACATAAATATATAACACCTTTACATATGCCTGTATATGCATGCGTACTAACTATAATATACAGAAATATATGACTACCCAAAATGTGGTGACTCTGGATCTCTGTCTGCAACTCTCTCTTCAATCTTTTGCTTCCTCAGTATCCCTGTTACCTACGCGCGACAAAAACCGACGCACTAAGCATATAGCTTAGTGGGTGTACACTAAAATAAATTGCAATATATTATAAAACAATAAATATTAAATTCAGAATTTCAGAGATATATATATATATATATATATATATATATATATATATATATATATATATATATATATAACAAACATTATATTTCCAATACTGAGACTTTATTAAAGAAAGTATTTCAAAAGTTTTTGAGTTTCAATCACACTAACATTTATTTATCTTCACATCATTTTTTTAGCTTTCAGTTGTTAATTAGGCCATTGATATACATAACAGGGTTTACAGGACTGGATTACGGGTTTTACAGTCAGGTTTCCCATCTCATAAGAAATGGTATCCCTATATAAACAGTCGGTTTCCCATTCCAATAAGAAATGGTATCCATATGTTCTCACAGTCGGTTTCGCATTTCATAATGAAATGGTATCCGTATTTCACAGTCAGTTTCCCATTTCTAAGGAAATGGTATCCGTAATATCAACATCATAGGCATCAGAGACATCAGTGCAGTACTGCCATATATACACCAAATTGACATGTCAATCTCCTATATCCATATATCCCTATACATATATCAGGGCCGTGATTCAGGGTTTTCAAATATCATATCAAATTAGTTCCTTGTTTTCGAATACCAATAATTACAAGTTTCAATCAAAATCAATAATTATAAAATCAAACAATATTCGAAAAACAATAGTTGTAAATCAGGTTTTGAAAACACACGATCACATTGAAAATATATCAAAATAATCCACAAACAATTCCAACAACATATATATATGAAAATGAAATACAAATATATGGAATCCATAAATATGTTTCCAAACTTGCTAAATCAAAAACATATATCGAAAATAATTTCATAAACGAGTGTACACCAACCTGGATACCGTTTTACGACAGTTTCCTTTTTTGGATTTCCCTTTTTCCTTTTTTCTTTCTTCCACCTCTTTTCCTTTCTCCTTCTCTTTTCTTCCTTTTCCCTTCTTCTTCTTCTTCTTCTTCTTCTTTTTCTTCTTCTTCTTCTTCTCCTTCTTCTTCTTTCTCTTTTTCTCTATTCCTTTCTCTCTATTTTCTTTCTTTTTCTTTCTCCCGTTTTCTCTCTTTCTTTTTCTGGTTTGCTTATTTGAGAAGCTTCACCGACTCTTATTTTTTTTTTTATAAAAATTCAGTCATCGCGACCTGTGGTCGTGCTACCTGGTCGCGTTGCTCACTGGAGGAATTCCACCACTTTCATCGCGATCACACATTGCGGTACCATGGTCGCGCTAGGTGGTCGCCATGCTCACTGCCCAAATTTGACATTTTCACCTCGAGCTAGTCAGCACGATCTCTGGTCGCGATGACTGATCGCGGTGCTCACTGCTAAAAATACCATTTTTCATCACGAGCGACTCATCGCGATTTCTGGTCGCTGTGAATGGCCGCGGTACTCACTGCCAATTGTTCCTTCTTTTTCATACAACTTTTCCTTCTTTTTCATACATTTAATTACGTTTTACACCCCTCAAATCACAAATTTTATATCCACATATTCAAAATTAATTATTCGAAATTAGGGATGTTACATCAATTCTGTTTAAATTTTAAAACTCGTATAAATAACAAATATATGTAAAATCTTAAAATAACAAATCAAACTTGGAAAGAAATATACTAAATATAATTCAACTAAAAATCTGATTTTGCACCAACTTGAATGAAAATATTGACTTGCTAAACTTAACATAAAACATATCACTAAAATAAAACTTTCCTAAATAAAATCAAAACTTGCTATGAAATTTCTTATAAAATATATTACTAAAATAAAACACGTTTTTATAAAGAGTGTAATATACCCTCCCGATAATTTGTACTGTACACGTACAGGTATTGTAATATATTTTTCCAAAATCTATTATACAGTACACAAGTAAATAAATGAGCCTTTATTATGAGTAAATTGAATGTTTAAAGTATTAAGGGTGCTATAATAGAATTTATTGGATGGATCCGGAGATTTTCGAAAAAGGGTATCATAGACTTGGAAAATATCTGAAATGGTTTCATATGATTAATAAGGTTCCATAAAGTATATAAGAAATTTACATTATAAGTTTTGGAGAACATAGTGAAGATTTCCATAAATTGGAGTATTAAGAATATTTATTGGAAGTTAAAATATATTTTTACGATATGATATTGTGATTTAATTAGTTGATGGAAAAGTAAATTGAAATGGAGTTTTGTGGAAAAGAGTTAGTGGATTGTTATGGATTAATTTGTAAGTTATAAGATTGTGGATCAAATTCATGTGATTAAATTATATATTGGTGGTCATGTTATAATTTTAAAATGTGAAAGGGCAAATTACAATAAGAGATAAATAACATATATATATATATATATATATTAGTGGACATTCCACTAACACATAATTGCAAATACAAATTTGCAACACAGCAAATCAGAAAACATAAAATGAAAAACAGAGGAGAGGCGGTGATAGAGAGAAAAGAAGAAGAAGAAGAAAAAGAGAGAGAGAGAGAGAGAGGCTCCGAAGGAGAGAAAGAAGACGAAGAGAGGAAGCCGGCCAGCAAAAGAAGAAAAAGAGAAAGAAGAAAGAAAGGAGAGCATTGGCAGAGGAAGAAAGGAGAGAGAAACAACCGGCCAGGAGAGAGAAGAAGAAGAGTAGCGGCCGAAGAAGAAGAGAGAGGAAGAAAAAGAAGAATAAGAGATAAAGGAGAAGAAGAGGCAGCAGCTGAAGAAGAAGAAGAAGAAGCAGAACCGAAAGAAAGCGAAGAAGTGAGAAGCGGGAGAAGAAAAGAGAAAAAAAAAGGAAAGAAAAGGAAGAAGAGTAGGAAGAATCAAAGTGAACTTCGGGTAAGTGTTTGTGAAATTGAATTGATTTAGAATTTTGATTGGGTTTTGAGTTGTGTTTGAAATTAATTGTTGAATATAGAGTGAAATTGAATTTCTAGGAAATGAAGAAGATTATGGGTTTTGTGATTTTAGTATTTGATTTGAGTTTTTATAGAGTTTTAATTGAAATTAGTTGGATTGGAGTTGGTAAAAATAAAAATCAAGAAAATTAGTAAGTAAAGATTTTAGGATTTCAAGTTTAAATTAGTTAATTGAGATGTTATTTATGTAATTGGAGTGTTATTGAGTTAATTGATGGTATGAATTTGGAATCGTTAAGTAAGGAATCAAAATGATTCTCAAATTAGTGAACTTGTGTTATAAGTTTTTGTAATATTGTGCTTGGAATGAAATTGAATCACTAGTTTTGAGAATTTTTAAAATTTAATTCGAAATTGAAATTATAATTAGTTTAATTGAGTTTAATGAGGTTGAATTTGATGTTGTTAAGTGAAGGAAATTCACTTATGTTAAATTGATAAAGATTAGAATGGGAAATTGTGTAGAAATTGAAGTTGAAAGTGTAAAGATTTCAATTTATGTGTAATTAAGTACTAGAAATTGTATCTGTATGAGATTCGATTTAAGAGAAATTGATTTATTTAAGGAATATATAATTGTAGAGACATGATTTTTAGCAAATTAAATGTAATTGATTTTATTAGAATGGAAGAAATTGAAGAATAAAGTGTTAAATGTGTTAATTGAGTTTTATATTATTTGTTGTATTTATATTAATGAATTATTTAGAAATATATTACTTTAGGGAGAAATCTCTGTAGTATGGGAGAAAAAGAAATGTTATAGAAAGACAAGAAATGTATTGAGACGAAGGAACCAGAGCGCCAAGCCTAGAGAAAACCGGAAATCAGTGAGTGTAAAATTTATTTTTAAAGCAAAGTATAATTTATTTTAGCAATATGTTTTATCTAAAGTTTAGCAAGTTAATATTTTTATTTAAGTTAGTGTAAAATCAAATTTTCAGTTGAATTACATTTAGTTTATTTTCTTTAAGTTTGATTTAGTATTTTGTGATTTCGTATATAATTGTTATTTAAATGTATTTTAATTAAAGTATTTTATATTTTAGAAATTCATAATTTATATTCATTTAATAAATATGTTTTACGTATATTCCATGGTTTTTAATTAAAAACTAGTTTTCAAAGTAAAGAAAATAGTTTTCAAACCCATAGATTACCCTATGGATTATCAGATTATCAGCTTATGAGATTTATCAGCAGTTAGACTCGGCCGGTACATCCCAATTGTGTATGGCAAGTTAAGGGGGGACAGTTCGCTAACTTCAGGGGGGTTGAGTCTGTCGAGTATATCAGTCGCCCACACATTGGGGTGTTATCTCGCTATATGTTGCGACACAGCATTCCGCACATAGACAGCGAGATGTCTTTTATCAGATGTCACGTTGAGCGGCATTAGTTAGTTGCCTCGTGACTTATATCAGATGTCACAGTGGACGACGCCAGTTAGTCCCCTGTGACCCACTCATATGGTACGGCGTCAGTTAGTCGGCCTATGAGTCAGCTTCAGCTTAGGGGTTCATTAGGAGTTTTCAGACACAGAAGCCAAGTCAGAGATATTTTTTCAGATTTTCAGTACAGAATATTAAATTAAGAGCTTTTATACGTTAGGCTTGGCTAGATTTCCAGAAAAACAGATTTCAATACTATATTTAACAAACCAATTATTAATGACTTCAGAATAAGTTTTCAGAAAAGTATTTTATCATAAAATTTTATTATCAGAAGAGCATTATCAAAAACGTATATTATTTTAGAATTTCCGTTTTCAGAAAGATATATTATTTCAGCTTTTTAGTTATCAGCTAGTATATTCTTTCTCAGCTTTCCAATTAAGATTTTCAGAAAGCAAATTTCAGTATAAATTTATGAGAAAGATTTTAATATATATATTTCAGAATAGTTTTTATAAAAGAGATTTCAGTACTGTTTTTATTGGAAACAGATTATTAGTACAGATTTTAGTATAAGTTTTATGTAACAGATTTCAGTATAGTTTTCAAGAAAATAGATTTCAATACATTGATTTGAAAATACAGATTTCAGTATGTGTTATTATGATAATCTATTTCGGTACAGTGTTTATGATATCAGGAAGGATTTTATTATTATGCATTTCAATATAGATTTCAGAAAACAGATTACTATTATTTTCACTAAAGTTTTCAGAGAGATTTAGTTAGTAAGATTAAATTGTTTAGAAAACAATAACACTTACTGAGCTCGTTTAGCTCATTATAGTTTTATGTTTTTAAATCAACCTTCCAGATACAGGTACCGGTACAGACATTGCAGGGACGCCGAAGACTAGCAGGACCAGTCAGAGGATGCTGTCACTGTTTTATAAAGATATATAATATTTTAAATTGTTAAGTTTATATTTTAATATTGTGTTAAGAGTATAAGTATTTTATTTAAAGATCTGATTTATTTATTTTTGATAATTGTTAATTTTGATATTTAAACTGTTTGAGTTGTGAATGAATTATTGAGATGGACCGGAGGTCCACAGTAGTTGAGATTTAAAAGATTATAGAAGTGTTCAAGTTTTATGCAGGTCTCCAAGATTTGGTAATCTCAGAAAAACCGAGGAAACTGCCAAAATTTGTATAAAATAGTTTTGAAAAAAAAAAAATTTCCTACTCAAATTTTCAGTTATAATAAATGGCTTAACTTCACGGAAGCCTTTTAGCGAGGCAAGCCTCGACTGAAAAGCTACTGTGGAGTGGCGGCACGCTACCTAATGGGAGATAGTAGGTTAGGGGCCTGTCAAAGAGTTTAACACTCACTTAATAAAATCATAACTTCATAAAATTCATTTATATAAAAATACTTTAAATACTCACTTAATAAAATCATAACTTCATAAAATTCATTTATATAAAAATAATTTAAACACTCACTGATTTCTCTGGGCTTTAGGCGCTCTGATTCCTTCGTTACACCACATTTCTTGCCTTTCCGCATAATTTCATTTTCTCCCATACTATGGAGATTTCTCCCAAAGTAATATATTTCCAAATAAATCATTAATATAAATACAACTAATATAAAAACTCAATTATTACACATTCTACACTTTCTTCCTCAATATAATTATATATTCATTATTACAAATCATGTCACTATAATTATATATACATTGAATCATTCAATTTCTCTTTTGATTGAATTTCGTACATCACAAATCAATATATTTACTTTATTTTCTAAGCATCAATTTGCATCAAAACCACACAAATACAATTTCTAACACTTATCATACATAAATTGAACTCTCTATACTTTTAACTTCAATCTCTATACAATTTCTCATACTAATCTTCATTAATTTAACATAAGGGAATTTCCTTCACTTAACAACATCAAATTCAATCTCATCAAATTTGATTAAACTAATTATAACTTCAATTTCAAATTAAATTTCAAAAATTCCAAAACTAGTGATTTTAATTTCATTTTTGATGAAATCCAATCTTCTTCTTAGCTTGAATAAATTGTTTAATGCCTCAATCTTTAATTTTATACACCAAAATCATCACTCAAACATCCAAAATCAAAGAGTCAAAGTAATTTCATAAATCAAAATCATCACCCAAGCACTAGAAATCAAAAACTCAAGAACTAATTTCACAACCAACAATTTCTTACCTTTGATTTTAGCTTGGTCCCTTCTTCTTCTTCTTCTTCTTCTCTTGGCCGAAACCTTCTTCTTCCTTGCTTAGCCGGCCTCTCTCTCTCTTCTCCTTTCTCTTTTCTATCTTTCTTCTCTTTTCTTTTTCCTTCTTTTCTTCCTTCTCTCCTCTCTCTCGGCTTTCTTTTCTTCTCTTCCCCACTTGGCTGACTTTGCTTCTTGATTTCTCTAGACTCTTCAATTTTCTTTTTGATTTTTATGACCAAAAATTTACACATGTCATACATATATAACCTCTTGTATTTACTACTTATCCCTTGACCTTTTTAAAACCATAAAGTTATCACAAATTGAAAGTTATTTACATGTAATTATCCAATAATATATTAATTGTCAATTTAGCCCAACAATCACATTTCATTTTATTAATTTCTCCACCCACTAATTCTTGACTTAGCATTTTATGATTGGTTCATTTCATTTCACATGGATTGTACTTCTTTAGGAGGAAATTTTCTATATAATAACTCACATCATTCCCATGAAAATCCACTAACTCTTGACTTTTATTAGTCCACTTGTACACCTTAAAATTAATCCACCAACATTACTTTTCCACCACATTTAAACACCAATTAAATTACAATCTCATATCATAAAAATATATTTTAACTTCCAATAAATATTCTTAATACTCCAATTTATAGAAATCCTTACTATGTTCTCCAAAACTTATAATTAAATTTCTTATTTATTTTATGGAACCTTAATAACCATCTGGAACTATTCCAGCCATTTTCCGAGTCTCTGATACCCTTTTCGAAAACTTTCAGATCCATCCAATAAATTCCACTATAGCACCATTAATACATCTAACATCCAATTTACTCATAATAAGAGCTTATCTATTTACATTTGTAATGTACAATAAATTTTGGGAAAATATATTACAACACTTATACGTACAGTACATAATATCGGGAGGGTGTATTACAGGTTAGGTCAACTTTTACTAGTATATTAACTCTTAAATACTAGGCTCTTAGGGTTTTAGATTAACCAAGTCAAATAGGATTCTAAATACTATTTGTTTTGATCTCCCTAGAGACTTGAACCTGTGATCTGTGGGACAATTAAAATAATCAGATTATTTTAATCATTTTGTCCTTGTCACAGTTTGATGCCGTAACCTCATATTTAATAAATAAAATTTAATAATTCATAATTATTAATATTCTATTAATTTATTAAATATTTAATTAAATAATCATATTATTTAATTATTCTCTTTAAATAAATTGTGTTACTTCATAACACTATTAATTGGACCATCCAATTAATTTACCATGACCCTCGTTACTAACAACCATAAGAGCTAGCAAGGAGACCTAATGGACCTACAATTTTGAGCTCCAATGATACTTAGTAATATTAATTAAACTCTTTAATTAATATTTCACGATTATTAACCTCGGAGTTATTCCACTAAAAATCCGAGGCTGCACTCTCAGAACTGTAGACGTGTTTATACAATCTGAAGTCTCAGCGTCCATTGATATAACTATTTACATATAGTGTGATCCTCCCCAAGTAGTTCATAACTAGAGCTGGGTCATAATGTCCGTTATACCCCTGTGGTTATATCTTTTCCTTTAAGTACCATTGATTCTTTAATGAACAATTAAATTATGTCTTCCTTACGGAAGAATGAGAGATCTCATAATTAGTCATGGCCGCGGTTCCGGAATCGGCGGTTCCAATTCTAGAACCGGGACTGTGAGGTCCCGGTTCTGGAACCAAGAGAGGAACCGCAGTTTGGGAGGGAATATGAAAATGAGAATGACTACCACTAGTATTACTACTTCCGCTTGTATCCGATTGCTGAATGTTGTCTCCATTTCTTGATAAAAGAATGAGCCTTCATTAATACTTCTCTTTACCTTCTTTTGTCCCATTCGCGGGTAATTATTGGTTGTTTTTTAAATTTTCCTTGAGTGTGCAGGTTTAGGTCTTTTCGGTGATTTCTGTCGATTCTAGTCATTTTTTATGCAAAGGCAGAGAGACACGCGATTTGGACTCACGACTTGCTCGCGAGTTGCCAAGTCATGAAGGCAAATGTTGCAGCTAAAACCCGAGGCTCACGAGACTTGGAGTCGTGAATTGGCCGCGACTTGCTAAGTCGCGAAGACCAATTTCCAGCAATTCCAGAGGCTCACGCGACTTAGACTCTAGACTTGGCCGCAACTTGGCCAAGTCGCGAGCGTGCCTAAGAAGACCTAATCGGGTTATTATAAAAGGAAAACTTGAGAGCAAAAGAAAAGAGTTCGGCTAGAACTCTAAAGAGAGGACTAAGAGAGAGGAGAAGAGGCAAAGAGGGGAGAAGAAGAGCACCTTGGAGACAAGAAGGTTTGGATTCAATCCTTGAGCCAAAATCTCACCATCAAACTTATGAAGCTTGGATTTGGAGAAAGTGGAAGCTAGACGAATTCGCAACAGAAGGAGGACAAGAGTTCATCGCACCTAGAGTTTTTCTATCCCTTTCCTTCTTCTTTTTTCTTGCTTGTAACTCTCTTTTATCATTGAAAACCATGTTTGGTTGTAAATCTTTAATTATGAACTAAACTTGTAAGTTAGGGTTTTGATGGATCCTTTTATATGAAACTTGAATGAATTGATTGTTTAATTTGTTGTAGGTGATTATTACATTGTTGAGTGGTATTATTATGCTTAATGCTTCTGATGTAATGACCTGCATTTAGTTGATTTTATGGTTGTGTGTTATGTACCGAGAGGAGACGCCCACAATTTGTTCGACGTAATATCCACCACAAGTAGAATTAGATAGAGATATGCTAATTTGCTGGTGTAATCATATAGGGTGTTTATTGTGACTAATGCATTTTCATACACATGATATACCATCGAGAGATAGGATATTAGTGTATGTAATAGGTCCGATTTACCTCGAGGGGGGACTTTGAATAATTTAGATAAACACGGTCATCAACATGAATAATTAAACCACAATGATATACTTTCATGAAACTCAATTGGATGGATTAGGTGAATTCAAATACCCTAACTAATGTCTCATATTAGTTGTTCGTTTTATTTTTATGTTTTTATATTTTTATATTTTATTTGCCTCTTTCAAGCCTTCCGATTATCCAAATAAAGGTAGACTTGATTAATTTTAGTATTCAGCACCTAAATATCTCTGTGGAGACGATAATTTACTCATTTTGTATTACTTGTGTCAATCCCGTATACTTGCGGGTACAAAATGGTGTAACACTGAACAGCAATGTTCAGCGAGGACCATATACAGAACAATACTCGTCATACATGGAATAAAATAAATCCTTAACATTATGGTATAAAACATTAATATCTATATCAAATATACCTAAAGATTGATAATAAAGAGTATAATATTCATATAAACTATCAAATTTACACCCAGGGTCAAAAATTGTTGCAATTATATAAATCATAAGAATCTCCCTGTAATAATTTAACCGTTTTTGTTTCATTGCACTAACACATTCAGTTAAAGTGCACACTCATTAAGTGCACCTACAATATTAATGGCTTCAATTAAAAATAAATGTGCGGTTGGATAATATATACCAGATAAAGTATTTGTTGCATCATGAAAAACGTTTAATAGCAAGCAAATTTTAGCATAAATATCCCAATATTGAGCATACAAATTAACGCTACTAATATTATGTTGCATAAATCTAACTAATAATTCTCTATATTTATAATTTTCACAAAGCTGTTTATACGTGGAGTTTCAACAAGTTAGAACATCACAGAAAAACCTAATTGGATGTTTCCCATGAGATTTGCAATACCTAGCCCATTGTTTCATGTTACTAGGATGTTTCCACAAATAATAAAGAGCATCCCCTCTTGGTGTAATAAATTCTTGTAATGTTTGCAAATCATTTTACACACATATATTTAAAACATGGCAAACACATCTTTGATGAAAAAATTTGCCGCCAAAATAGGGGTTACACAATTGAAGTAATTATGGAATGGCTGCAGTATTGTTTGCTACGTTATTAAAACCAATTGCAAAAAATTTATTTTCAATACAATATTCTTCAAAAATAATTTTTGTCAATTTATAAATATTATCAACAGTATGGGTGTCATCAAAAACTCTAAATGCAAGAATTCTTTTTTGTAACTCCCATACTTCATCAACGTAATGGCAAGTGAGTCCTAAATATAAATGTTTTTGCCAATGATCACTCCAGATATCGGCACAAACAGATACACGATCCATATAATTTTGAAAATATTTAACTAATGATTTTTTTTTTCTTTTTTATAAATTTCACACATAATACGTTTCAACGTGGTCCTAAGTACCCTACATGCAGTAGAATTTAAGGCCTTATGACAATATTTTAGAAATCCAGTTTTTTCACCAAAGCTAAAAGGAAGATGTTCGGTCACTACCATTCTTGCTAACCTCTTCTCTATTATTTTCATCACTATATCTAAATAATGGATGGTTAGAAGATGTGTACCTGAAATTTTGTTGTTGTCCCCGGCTATGCACAGCTTCGACTGGATGCCTGTTGTTGATGTGTTTCCAGTACGTTCCGTATCCTCCGGATTTGTTCCACTTAAATTCCTTGGAACAATAGTTGCAAGTCACCATTATTACCCTCGGTTTCGTCTCCACCCTCTTCATATGAACTTTAAAAAGTTCAGATTTGTATTTTGCCAAATTCGGCTGTGGCATTTGTACAGTTTCACTTGGAGTTGGGGGGAATTGACGAGAGGGTTGAGAATGTTGAGGAGTAAAATCAGGAGGACTTTGATTACCGAATATTACCTTCTCAAATTCTCTCTGTTGTACATATTGAGCAAGATTTTCATCGTTGAAATATAATTGTGAATGAGTGCGACTCTGTGCTTCTTGAAGGTTCAAATCCGGCACCGGCTTACTCTGGAAACGGACCTTCGGCTTTCGGAAACAGACGGTCTCTTGAATGATTCCATTATAATTTTATAAAGAAAAAAAAATAAAGTATACAATTAAACAAATAAAGGAAGTTGAAGTTTTGAAAAAATTGAGATTTTAGAGAGAGAAAATTGAAAGAATTGTTAAGAGAGAGAGAGAGAGAGAATTCTTGAGAAAGATTAGAGATTAGAGAAAGATTGAGAGAAATGAGAATTGGTGTGAAGTGAAATGAAGATGAGAGGAATTTATATTTTTTTTTGAGTTGGGGAGAAAAATAATATTTTAAAAAATTTAGGGTGTTAAAATGTAATTTTTTAAGAGGCCTTTTTGTAATTTTATAGATGAGGTAGCCGTTGGCTCTGCGTGGCAGGTAGTGGCAGTCTGCCACTGACATATATGGCCATGGGCCTATTTTGGCAAGCGGCCATATTTTGTTTTTTAAAAAAAAAAAATTTAACACAGAACCGAAACCGTCGGTTCCAAGATACGGAGGTATTGGTCGAGATTCATATCAACCTCACCCATGGTAAATCAAAAGCCACGATCCAACCTGAAGGAGTCGATAAGACACTTAGGATTAAGATCACCTATAAATAGCAGTCGTTTATCGATATATATGAATCTCATCTACTAACGGATCTTGGTGAGAGATTCATATAAATCGTGGCCCAGTCCTATATGATCTCATCATATAAGATGCCTCCATTCTCGTGTTAACTACTTGAGCGGTCTAAGATAAGACCGTCGTACATTACAGAATGGACCGTAGCAGTAGATTAACCATAAACAAAGTACACAGCTTTGTTTGATCTCTACGAACTCTTTAGATTGCATGTCTCAAAATGAATCCTACTATATATGACTCTCATATACTCATTTTGAGATTGCATCTTCCAATCTTGGATGTTTTTGCACAATATGAATGTATTATTTGAACATAAAGCACTTTTAAACAATAATGATAAAATCGATAATCCTTATTAAGTCTTTAACTGTTTACAAATACAAACTTTAGGGCATAAATCTCAATAATCTCCCACTTGTACTAAAGCAGATGGGACAAGTCTCGCAATCCTAGACCCTCTAAGTGACCTTCAAACACTTTAGCCGTCAAGGTCTTCGTAAATAGATCAGCCAAGTTGTCTTACGACTCAATCTTTGTCACGATCATGTCTCCTCGCTGTACTATCTCTCTGATGAGATGATATTTTTGGTCTATATGCTTCCCTCTTTTATAGCTTCTTAGTTCTTTGCAATTAGCCACAGCTCCACTATTATCATAATAAAGTGTTATGGGCTTATCAACATATGGAAAAACTTCTAGATCACTCAAGAATTTCCGGAGCCATACAACCTCCTTAGCTGCTTCACAAGCTGTTACATACTCGACTTCCACGATGGAATCAGCAATGCAAGATTACTTGATTCTCCTCCAAACTATGGCTCCACCACCGAGGATGAATACTGACCCAGACGTGGAATTCCATGAATCCTTGTTTGACTGAAAGTTAGAATCTGTATATCCTAACGGGATCAAATTTGGATGGGAATATACTAACGTATAGTTTCTCGTTATACTTGATAATATGCTTAACAGTAACCCAATGATCCAATCCTAAGTTGGAATGATATCTGCTGGCTACTCCCACTGCTGAAAGGAGTTTTAGAAAAGATTTTGATTATAGTATAACATGCGGAATTGGGTTTCAAAAATATTTCTTATATTGAAAATCTTTTTCAATCAGGAACGAGTTCCTGTATATACGCAGAAAAAGACTTTAGAAACTACATACCTTTTTCTTGATTTTTTTTTTCTAATTCCTCGATCTACCACCAGATCTTCCGAGCTATGACCCGCGGTCTGACAACGTGTGTGTGTAGGCATGTCACGGCAAGAGATTGAGGTGAAAAGAACGACGGTCGAATCCTGCAAAAGACGGAAGAGTCAGAAAAAACTTTTTTTTCTCTTTTCTTCTATCTTTGGTGGCCGAATTCTCTCTCTTTTTTACTTGTGTGTTAGGTTAGATTTCTCCGAGCTATATAACACTTATATAGTAGTCCTTTAGGGTTTTAGTTTGACCAAGTCAAAATAGGATTCTAAATTCTATTTATTTTTAGTCTCCCTAAAGACTTGCACCTGTGACCTTTTGGACTATTAAAATAATCTAATTATTTTAATTCTTTTGTCCTAGTCATTATTTAATCATATGACCTCATATTTAATAAATAGAATTAATAATTAATAATTATTAATTTCTATTATTTTACTAAATATTTAATTAATTAAATAATCACATTATTAATTATTCTCTTTTATTTAAATCGCATTACTTTCGTAACACTATTAATTGGACCATCCAATTAATCTACCGTGACCCTCGTTAACAACCATAAGGGCTAGCAAGGGGACCTAATGGACCCACAGTTTTGAGCTCTAATAATACTTAGTAATATTAATTAAAACTCTTTAATTAATATTTCATGATTATTAACCTCGGAGTTATTCCACTAAAAACCCGAGGCTGCACTCTCAGAACTGTAGACGTGTTTATACAATCTGAAGTCTTAGTGTCCATTGATATAACTAATTGCATATAGTGTGATCCTCCACAAATAGTTCATAACTAGAGCTGGGTTATAAAGTCTGTTATACCCCTCTAGAAATATCTTTTCCTTTAAGTACCATTGATTCTCTAATGAACAATTAAATCATGTCTTCCTTACAGAAGAAGGAGAGCGCTCATAATCGTTCAAGCTCCAAATCAACCCTTAAGGGAACTACTTATCTACTTCAATCAAGAAGTAGTGGATTCCACTATTGTGTGCAAACCTTCCCAGCCACAAGTCAAACCGCAACTCCAAGATACAGAGGTATTGGTCGAGATTCACATCAACCTTACTCATGGTAAATCAAAAGCCACGATCCAACCTGAAGGAGTCCATAAGTCACTTAAGATTAAGATCACCTATAAATAGTCATCGTTTATCGATTATATATGAATATCATCCACTAACGGATCTTGGTGAGAGATTGATATAAATTGTGACCTAGTCCTATATGATCTCATTATATAATGTGCCTCCATTCTTATGTCAATTACATGAGCGGTCTTGGATAAGACAATTGTACTTTACAGAATGGACTGTAGCAGTAGATCAATCACAAACAAAGTACTCAGCTTTGTTCACTTTCTACGAACTCTTTAGATTGCACGTCTCAAAATGAATCCTCTCTGTATATGACCCTCATATACTCATTATGAGATTACATCTTGCAATCTAGGATGTTCTTGCACAATACGAATGTATTACTGAATATAAACTATTTATAAACTTGAATGATAATCTGAATCATTCTTATTATTGTCTTCAACCATTTACAATTACAAGCTTTAGGGTATAAATCCCAACAATCTCCCACTTGCACTAAAGTAGATGGGACATGTCTCGTAATCCCAGACCCTCTAGTTAACCTTTAAACACTTTAGCCGTCAAGGTCTTTGTAAATGGATCAGCCAGGTTATCTTGCAATGCAATCTTCGTCACGACCACGTCTCCTCGCTGCACTATCTCTATGATGAGATGATATTTCCTCTCTATATGCTTCTCTATTTTGTGACTTCTTGGTTCTTTGGAATTTGCCACATCTCTACTATTATCACAATAAAGTGTTATGGGCCTATCCATATTTGGAACAACTTCCAGATCACTCAAGAACTTTTGGAGCCAAACAGCCTCCTTAACTGCTTCACATGCTGCTACATACTCGGCTTTCATGGTGGAATCAGCAATGCAAGATTGCTTGATACTCCTCCAAATTATGGCTCCACCATTAAGGGTGAATACTGACCCAGATGTGGATTTCTTTGAATCCTTGTCTGACTAAAAGTCAAAATCTGTATATCCCAATGAAATCAAATTCGGATGGGAATATACTAGCATATAGTTTCTCGTTCTCCGAAGATACTTAAGAATGTGCTTAACAGCAACCCAATAATCCAATCCTGGGTTGGACTGATATCTACTGGCTACTCCCACTGCGAAGCAGATGCCGGGTCTTGTGCATAGCATAGCATACATAAGACTGCCTACTACAGACACATAGGGAATCTGTCTCATATCCTTAATTTCTTGAGGTGTCTTAGGACACTGTTCCTTAGACAAGTGAACTCTATGTCTTGAAGGTAAACTACCTTTCTTAGAGTTCTGCATGGAGAATCGTACAAGTATCTTGTCGATATACGATGCTTAAGACAACGCTAACAGTTTGTTCTTACTATCTTTTATCAATTGGATCCCAAGAACATAACTTGCCTCCCCCAAACATTTCATTTGGAATTAGTTAGCAAGCCAACCATTTGCCTCTGACAGTGTTCCTATGTCATTCCCAATGAGTAGGATATCATCTACGTAAAGAACAAGGAAAACTACTTTCTTGTCAATGATGCGCTTGTATACACAAGGCTCATCAACGTTCTACTCAAAACCATAGGTTTTGATCGCAGTATGAAACCTAATGTTCTAAGATCTAGCCGCCTGCTTAAGTCCATAAATGGACTTTTGCAGTTTGCAAACCTTTTGCTCTTGATCTTAGAATATGAATCCCTCTAGTTGCATCATATAGATACTCTCGTGTAGATTTCCATTCAAGAATGCAGTCTTGACATCCATTTGCTAGATTTTGTAATCGAAATAGGCAACTATGGATAAGAGTATCCTAATAGACTTTAAACATAGCTACAGGCGAGAAGGTTTCATCATAATCAATGCCATCCTTCTGGGTGTAACCCTTAGCCACTAGCCTTGCCTTTGAAGGTCTCTACCTTCCCGTCTACTCCTCTCTTACGCTTGTAGATCCACTTACATCCTATGGGTTTTATCCCATCTGGTAAGTCTACAAGTTCCAGACTGAGTTTGAGTACATGGACTCCATCTCGATATTCATGGCTTTAAGCCATTCCTCTTTCTCAGAATCTTCTATTGTATGTCTAAATATCAATGGATCATCCATACTATCATTAGAAACGACACCTTGTGCCTCTCCAATGCCTAAGTAGTGATCAGGTTGTCGAATAACCCTTCCACTACGCCTCGGCGGTAGTGTATCCTGACTAGGAATTATCTGACTATCAGATATTTATGGAATAATAACATCGTCTACAACTCTTGTTGACTGAGCACTGGTCATACCACGTTCTAGCTCTTTTAACACAACCTTACTACGAGGTTTATGATTACTCATATAATCCTCCTCAAGAAACGTTGCGTTTGTCGATACAAACACTTTGTTTTCTTGTGGATTATAAAAGAATCCACCTCGTGTTTCCTTTGGGTACCCTACAAATAAACATACTTAAGAACGAGGTTCCAGCTTTCCACGCCTATTCTTCAGTACATGTACTGGACATCCCCATATGGGAAAATTTCATAAATTAGCTTTATGACCATTCCACAATTCTAGGGGAGTCTTAGGAATAGATTTGGATGGAGCTACATTCAATATGTAAGTCGCTGTTTGTAGTGCATATACCCAAAAGGAATATGGTAATGATGAGAAACTAATCATAGATCTCACCATTTCCATCAAGGTCTTATTTCTCCTCTCCGCAATACCATTCTGCTGTGGTGTATATGGAGCTGTGAGTTGGGATATTATCCCATGCTCAACCATGTAGTCTTCAAACTCTTGGTCAAGAAACTCACCCTCACGATCCGATCATAGTGATTTGATTGTTTTGCCTAATTGATTTTCAACTTCAGCTCAGAAATCTTCTTATTGGAGAGCTCCTCGAGGTATTGAAGACAATTCCTCTTTCAATGACCAACCTCTATGCAATGGAAATATTTTTCCTTTTGCTTAGTCAGTCATGGTGCTCTTTATTTTGGGCTTAGCCTTTACTTTACTAATAGAGCTCTTCGTCTTCTTGAAACCATAAGAAGATGGCTTAACAACATTTGCTTTACCGGTCTTACCCTTGGTAATTGGTCATGTGTTGGTTACAGGCTCTGAAGGACATTCCTCCATAAGCACAAATTTAAGGTCTATGCAGACCATGATTGCGTTCACGTTGTGTTCCACTTAATATAGTTATCCCGGTTAATGTTTCGTTTGCGAGGAAAATAATAATGCAGAAGATAACGCTGATATTTAAAGACATAAATCTAAATTAATATCATTCATTTCATACATTCATATCAAATGCTATAAAATTAAACATGATGGACTAAAAAATTCCTAAAATTAGTTACTATACCGCAATAATCCAGTATACCACAAGTAAGTGCTTAGGTAGGCTAAGTCAAATCCTTGCATGTTAAATCGAGACATTCTCAATCGAATAGTACACCATAATAATTCTTTATTCTTATATTATCCAACCATCGCTTTTATTTAGTCAAAATATTTAATTAACATCTTAATTAAGTTCTTTATGAGTGTAACCCATCGTTTCAAAATTCATGAACTTAACTTGAGAGTGCCTAGGTAGGCTAGGTCAGTCCCAAAATACATTCTGAAAACCTATCCGTTAGGAAGTCAACCTTGACTCTTGTGAACACCCTCCGTAGGGAGGACGAAAGCAAAGCCGTCACGAGACACCACTCAAGCCTCACGGTGTTGAATTAACAATGGAGACTACGGGATATAATGTCATATATCCCTCTCCCATTCATTATTTGTAGCTTAGGATTTTCTTTAAACTAAGAGTTTCTAAAACTCTATGTTTCTAGTCTTTACTTAGATTCTACGACTAATATAAAATCTAAGTTTACTAGTTATAATAAATTATTCAATTTTAACTCTTAAAATATAATTTATTATTTCAATTTCTAATTTACATAAACTATTTAAATAAACTAGAAATTAAATGTGAAATTACCAAGTTTTAACTATTAAAACTAAATCACATTATTTGGTCTAATTATGTCATTAATGTTTAATCAAATTAAATCTAAAATTAAATGGACCTAACTAATCTAATTAAACACTTTAATATATAGATTAGCTATTAATGAAACTTACCAAGTTTTTACTGCTAAAAACTAATCTCATTATTTGATTCTTTTTAATCAAGTAATTAATCTAACTAATTTTAATTAATATAAAGAATCTAACTAATCACTTTAATTAAACACTTTAATATAGATTAGTTATTAATGAGATTTACCAAGTTGTTACTCCTAAAAACTAATCTCATTATTTGGTTCTTTTTAATTAACTAATTAATCCAATTAATCTTAATTAATGATAAGAACCTAACTAATCTTTTTAATTAAACTCTTTAATTTGTTGATTAGTTAATTAATGGAAATTACCAAGTTTTTACTCCTAAAAACTAAATCCATTATTTAATTGTCATCTATGAAATTGTTTCCTATTTTAATCACATTAAAATAAAACAATATAATATGACAATTATGCATGACATATTATTATGCATGTGTAGGCACACCTAATCTAGATGACATTCATATGTATGACAATGTTTTAAAATCCATATAATCATCACATGAAAATAAATAAAGTATACGTAATTGACCGAGTGATATGGGTTATCTAACTTAAACAACTCTAATTACAATTGTATTCCCAAGGCATTCCTTGGTCTTCAAGAGTTCTTATTCGAGTTGAATTCTTCTTGTCTTCGTTTTTCTAATCAAGTCAAATTTGATTTTTGTCAAAAGTCAATATCTTTTCCAGAGGTCCACGTGTTACCTTAACACGCACCCTAGGTCAAGACGAAACCCTAAACAACCCTAACGCGTGGAAAAGTGCGGCTGCCAGCAGCGTAGCCACACGCACGCAAGGTGTGCGAAAGCGCATTCTTGGGTCGTTTCGCCCACGGTTTTCCGCTCCAATTTTCTGCACTTTTTTCAGAAAATATTTAACAATATTTTTCTAGAAAAATCAGCAAAAAATCGTCCGTAAAAAAACACAAAAAAATAGCCCCAGTGCAAACGCGACAGATGCCCGCGCGCTCTAGCTGGGCGCGTGCGGCCGCTGGGGCGCGCTCATTGGGAGCGTGCGGCCGCTGCCCTTGGGGCTGTGCAATCGTTTTTTTTTTTTTCTGTTTCTTCTTCGCATCATCCACTTCTTCGACTCTTCGTAGGGCAGATCGATTACAAGAATAACAATACAAAAACAAATATACAAAAAAAAAAAACTTTTGCCATAAACAATTGGCCAAAAAAAAAAAAAAATTCATCCTATAACCCATTCATCATATAGTTAACAACCAATTATGCTTTTAAAATTATACAATCAAATTATATAAAATAAAAACAAATCATACATTCTAGATTTGTGCCTACACAATAATATATCACAGATCAAGAATCAAAAAGAAAAATAAAAATAAACAAGAAATATGTTGTTTTTCTTTTTCTTTTGCTTATATACAAAAACTTAGAACCAAAGTTTCTGATACCAATTGAAGGGAGTTTTAGAAAAGATTTTCACTATCGTATAACATGCGGAATTGGGTTTCAAAATTTTTTCTTATATTGAAAACATTTTTCAATCAAGAACGAGTTCCTGTATATACGCAGAAAAACACTTTAGAAACTACATACCTTTTTCTTGATTTTCTTTTTTTCTGATTCCTCGATCTACTACCAGATCTTTCTAGCTATAACCCGCGATTTGACAACGTGTGTGTGGGCACGTCACGGCAAGAAATTGAGGTCACGTGAAAAGAACGCTAGCCGAATCTTGCAAAAGAGGGGAGAGTCAGAAAAACCTTTTTTTTCTCTTTTCTTTTCTCTTTAGTGGCCGAATTCTTTCTCTTTTTCACTTGTGTGTTAGGTTAGGTTTTTCCTAACTATATAACACTTATATAGTAGTCCTTTAGGGTTTTAGTTTGATCAAGTCAAAATAGGATTCTAAATCCTATTTATTTTTTTAGTCTCCCTAAAGACTTGAACCTGTGACCTTTTGGACTATTAAAATAATCTAATTCTTTTAATTCTTTTGTCCTAGCCATTATTTAATCACATGACCTCATATTTATTTAATTATTCTCTTTTATTTAAATCGCATTACTTTCGTAACACTATTAATTGGACCATCAAATTAATCTACCGTGACCCTCGTTACCAACAACCATAAGGGCTAGCAAGGGGACCTAATGGACCCACAGTTTTGAGCTCCAATAATACTTAGTAATATTAATTAAAACTCTTTAATTAATATTTCATGATTATTAACCTCGGAGTTATTCTACTAAAAACCCGAGGGTGCACTCTCAGAAATGTAGACGTGTTTATACAATCTGAAGTCTCAGTATCCATTGATATAGCTAATTGTATATAGTGTGATCCTCCATAAATAGTTCATAACTAGAGCTGGGTCATAAAGTTCGTTATACCCCTCTAGAAATATATTTTTCCTTTAAGTACCATTGATTCTCTAATGAACAATTAAATCATGTATTCCTTACGGAAGAAGGAGAGCGCTCATAATCGTTCAAGCCCCGAATCAACCCTTAAGGGAACTACTTATCTACTTCAATCAAGAAGGAGTGAATTCCACTATTGTGTTAAAACCTTCCTAGCCACATGCCAAGTCGCAACTCCAAGATACGGAGGTATTGGTCGAGATTCACATCAATCTCACTCATGATAAATCAAAAGCTATGATCCAACCTGAAGGAGTCTATAAGACACTCAGGATTAAGATCACCTATAAATAGCCATCGTTTATCGATTATATATGAATCTCATCTACTAATGGATCTTGGTGAAAGATTGATATAAATCGTGGCCCAGTCCTATATGATCTTATCATATAAGATGCCTCCATTCTTATGTCAACTACATGAGCGGTCTAGGATAAGACAACCGTACTTTACAGAATGGTCCGCGGCAGTAGATAAATCACAAACAAAGTACCTAGTTTTGTTTGCTCTCTACGGACTCTTTAGATTGCACGTCTCAAAATGAATCCTCTCTGTATATGACCATCATATACTCATTATGAGATTACATCTTGCAATTTAGGATGTTCTTGCACAATATGAATGTATTACTGAATATAAAATATTTATAAACTTGAATAATAGTCTGAATAATTCTTATTATTGTCTTTAACCATTTACAATTACAAGCTTTAGGGTATAAATCCCAACAACTGTGAAGCAGATGTCGAAACTTGTGTATAGTATAGCACACATAAGACTACCTACTACGGACGCATTGGGAATCCGTCTCATATCCTCAATTTCTTGAGGTGTCTTAAGATATTATTCTTTAAACATGTGAACTCTATACTTCGAAGGTAAACTACCTTTTTTAGAGTTCTGCACCGAGAATCGTACAAGTATCTTGTCGATATACGATGCTTAAGACATCGCTAACAATTTGTTCTTACGATCTCTTATTAATTAGATCCCTAGAACATAACTTGCCTCTCCCAAATCTTTCATTTGGAATTGGTTAGCAAGCCAACCCTTTACTTCTGATAATGTCCCTATGTCTTTCCTAATGAGTTAGATATCATCCACGTAAAGGACCACGAAAATTACTTTCTTGTCAATGATGCGCTTGTATACACAAGGCTCATTAATGTTTTGCTTAAAGCCATAAGTCTTTATAGCAGTATCAAACCTAATGTTCCAAGATTTAGATGCTTGCTTAAGGCCATAGATGGACCTTTGCAGCTTACAAACCTTTTGCTCTTGATATTAGGATATGAACCCCTCTGGTTGCATCATGTAAATGCTCTCATTAGCAATCTTGACGTCCATTTGCCAAATTTCGTAATCGAAATAGGCAGCTATGGATAAGAGTATCCTAATAGACTTAAACATAGCTATTGGCGAGAAGGTTTTATCATAATCAATGCCTTCCTTCTAGGTATAACCCTTAGCCACTAGCCTTGCCTTGAAGGTCTATACCTTCCCATCTACTCCTCTCTTATGCTTGTAGATCCACTTACAGCCTATAGGTTTTATCCCATCTGGTAAGTCTACAAGTTCCCAGACTGAGTTAGAGTACATGGACTCCATCTCGAGATTCGTGGCTTTAAGTCATTCCTCTTTGTCAGAATCTTTCATTGCATGTCTGAATGTCAATGGATCATCCACACTATCATCGGAAAGGACACCCTGTGCCTCTCCAATACCTAAATAGTGATCAGGTTGTCGAGCAACCCTCTTACTACGCCTTGGTGGTAGTGTTTCCTAAATAGGAATTATCTTACTATCACATATTTGTAGAACAATAACATTGTCAACAACCCTTGTTAACTGAGCACTGGTCATACCAGGTTCTAACTCCTTTAACACAATCTTACTATGAAGTTTATGATTACACATATAATCCTCCTCAAGAAACGTTGCTTTTATCGATACAAACATTTTATTTTTTTGTGGATTATAAAAGAATCCTACTCGAGTTTCCTTTAGATACCCTACAAATAGGCATACTTGTGGACGAGGTTCCAGTTTTCCACTTCTGTTCTTCAATACATGTACTAGACACCCCCATATGCGAAAATATCGTAAACTAGCTTTACGACGATTCCACAACTCTAGGGAAGTCTCAGGAACAGACTTGGATGGAACTACGTTCAATATGTAAAGCCGATGTTTGTATTAATGGTAAGAAACTAATAATAGATCTCATTACTTCCATAAGGGTCCTGTTTCTTCTCTCCGCAACACCATTCTGCTATGGTGTACCTGGAGCCATGAGTTGGGATACAATCCCATATTCAACCATGTAGTCTTCAAACTTTTGGTCAAGATATTCACATTCATGATCCGATCGTAGAGCTTTGATTGTTTTGCCTATTTAATTTTCAACTTCAGCTCGAAATTCTTTTAACCTTTCAAAGGTTTCCGACTTACGTTGCATTAGGTAAACATACCCGTATCTTGAGTAGTCATCAATAAATGTGACATAATACTCATAACCACTTTTAGCTCTAACATTCATAGGTCCACAGACGTCTGAGTGCATGAGTTCTAGTGGTTGGGTGGCTCTAACCCCTTTTCCCATAAAAGGTCTCTTGATCATCTTACCCGCCAAACAAGATTCACAAATAGGTAAGGTGCCAATCTCTAACTGACTTAAAGATCCGCTTTTTATAAGTTTATTTATCCTATTAAGGTTTATACGTCCAAGTCTTAGATGCTACAAATATGTCATCATTTGGAGAAACTTTTTGTTGCTTTGTTTTAGGTTTTTCAACCTTAAACAATTCAATATTAAACAATAATGTATGAATTAACGGTCTTAAAACTTAGAGATTATTTTCTATCGTACTAGAACAAATATTCATTCCTTTTTCTTGAAATGATAACTGATTTATCATTAAAAGAAACCTTATGAAACTTTTTCAAGTAATGTGGATATAGAAGTCAAATTCCTTGTAAATCCAGGAATGAAACAGATACTGTTCATTGATAGAAAATGATAATTTATTTATAGTCTAACTACTCCCATTGTTCGTGCTGAAATAACATCCCTTGTTCCAATGCGCATAATTATGGACCCCTCCTTAAGTTCTTATCCGATAATCATTCCAATATAAAGAAGAACAAAATTAGTTAGTGACTCTTGAATCAATTATTCAAGGTGAAGAATCATCTTCCTCTAAACAAGATTCAATTATAAGTAAATCTGATTTAATTTTCACTTTGTTCTTATTAGAGAGCTCCTCGAGCTACTGTAGACAGTTTCTCTTCCAATGATTAACCTCTTTGCAATGGAAATATTTTCCCTTTGCTTTGTCAGCCATGGTACTCTTTATCTTGGGCTTAGCTTTTACTTTACCAGTAGACTTCTTCCTCTTCTTGAAACCAAAAGAGGATGGCTCAGTAACATTTGCTTCGCTGGTCTTGCGTTTGGTAACTCATCCTGCGTTGGTTATAGGCTCTGGAGGACACTACTCTTTAAGTACAAATTTAAGGTCTTTGTAGACCATGATTGTGTTCATGTTATGTTTCCACTTTGTATAGTTATCCCTGGTTAATTTTTTTCATTTGCAAGGATATAATAATGCAAAAGACAATGCTTATCTTTAAATAAATAAATCTAAATTAATATCATTCATTTCATACATTCATATAAATGCTATTGTTCGGCATAAAATTAAACATGATGCATGAATGATCGGTCGATAATTGTTATATTTTTACACCCCTTGTCTTTTGATTGTATTTTCGAGTATTTTTGATGCGTTTGAATTGTTTTGTGAGCATGTGCAGCTTCTAAGTGATTCCCGTGAATTTACGCGAATATATGATGAATCAAGGCAAAACCGTGCAATTTCGCATGCAAGGGAACATGTGTTCAGCTTGCATGCATGATAAGAAAGTTGTAGCAAACGGTGTGCTCGCATGCATGAGGAGAAAGTCTCACGTGTAAGAAAATCATCCAAAATCAGTGCACATGGCAACCATTCACACCAATCAAATTGCACATGGAAGAAGATTACATGCAGCCATTGCCAGCCACCTTGCATGGAAGAAGAACACCAAACGTAGTATATCCATCGTGCGAAGAAAGAAGAAATTAGCAGTAGGTCACGAGACCTTGTCATCGCGACTAGGGGTCGCGTGACCTGTGCTCACGTGCAAAGAAGAAGAACGCAATAGTGTGCACCACAAGGAAGATCGCGACCATGGCTCACTCGTGGTGCTGCTCTCGGCTAAGTGGAGTTTCAAACCAGCAGAGTAAAGCGCGACCATGGGCGCAATCAACCACTGCACGCGAGCTAGCTCGCGCTAAGGAAGTAAAATGCATCCAGTAGGCACTGCGACCTAGTGGCACGACCACCAGTCGCAATGCACTGGTCGCGAGCATCAAGTTTTCAGCAGCCCTAGCTGCACACTATAAATAGAACAGCGAAGCCACCACAAAAAGGGCTCGACTTGGACTATTTTGGCAACTCTTAGCTGTGGCCTTAGGCCATTTTTCACCATTCTTCCTCCTCCAAAACACCAACCAACATCACGAAACACCATCATATTATTAGTTTCACAAATTCATCAAGTATTCATCAAGAGAAGACGAAGATTGACGGAAAAGGAGTCTAAGCCTGAAATGAGCAAATTTTGACTCTAGACATCATCGAATGGGTTGTATCGCATCCATTTTCCTATCTTTTTGTTATTTCGATTGTATGAGTGCTAGTTTTGTATTAGGTGATTTTCGGAACCATGGACGAATTTGGATTTTATTGATTATGATTATATTTTGTATTTATTTCATGATAATGATTTTGAGCATATTGTTATATTATCGTTATTGCGTTTGATTCTCGTTCAATGCGATCACGAAAGCAATTGCGGGTTTTCTTGATGAAAATCAATTCGGTATACATTGTAATGTTTATGAGTTTATTTTTATAACATCTTATTGTGATTTATTCTTGTTCAATGTGATTGCGCAAGCGATTGCAAGTTCATTGATTAAAACTTATTTGATATATGTTGTAATTTTTACGAGAAATCGTGAGATTGCAATAGGGCTTAATTAACTCTAAAATCTATACTAGGTTAATTGTGATAAGAAATTACTCAATGAACTTAGGCATTAGATTCGCTTTGGGTTCCCTTTTGAAAGCACTCTATGACCGTAGGTGTATTCGATTGGATTTCCACACCATAGCGTAGCTCATGCGACTTGGTGTGCCCTAAGCTATATAAGTCATGTTAATAAAGTGCTTCACAATAGTCATTATGTTTATCCTTATCCGGGATTGAGACCGTGTGACCACCTAGCATCTTCCTCCATATATTTTGTCTCGCTTTACTTTATTGTTTTAGTAGTTTAGTTTTAGTCAATTAAAAACCCAAAAACAACATCCTTGATTTATTTTACCGCTTTAGTATAATCTCTAGTTTATAGAATTAGTCCCACACTTTTTTATGGATTCGACTCCGTACTCACGGAAATTTATTACTTCAACATGTCCTGCACTTGGGATTTATCTCACATGTGTGAGCGTGTCAATGAACATGTTATAATGAACTAAAAAATCTCTAAAATTAGTTACTATATCACGATAATCCAACATACCAAAAGTAAGTGCCTAGGTAAGCTAGGTCAAATCCTTGCATGTTAGATCGAGACATTTTCAATCAGATAATACACCAGAATAACTCTTTATTATTATATTATCCAACCATCGCTTTGGTCTAGTCGGGACAATAAATTAACAGCTTAATTAAGTCTTTTATGAGTGTGACCCACTATTTTAGAATTCATGAACTTAACTTAAAAATTGCCTAGATAGGCTAGGTCAATTCAAAATATATTCTAAAAACCTATTCGTTAGGAAGTCAACCTTGGTATTAACTCTTATGGACACCCTCCGTAGGGAGGAAGAAAACAAAGTAGTCACGAGGCCCCACTCGAGTCTCACGGTGTTGAGCTAATAATGGAGACTGCGGGATATGATGTTATATATCCCTCTCCCACTCACTATTTGTAGTTTAGGGTTTTTTGTAAACTAAGAGTTTCTAAAACTCTATGTTTCTAGTCTTTACTTAGATTCTACGGCTAATATAAAATCTAAATTTATTAGTTATATTAGATTATTCAATTTTAACTATTAAAATATAATTTATTATCTAATTTCTAATTTATATAAACCTTTTAAATAAATTATAAATATTATGTGAAATTACCAAATTTTAACTATTAAAACTAATTCACATTATTTTAGTCCAATTATGTCTTAGGTGTTTAATCAAATTAAACCTAACATTTAAATGAACCTAACTAATCTAATTAAACAATTTAATTGATAGATTAGTTATTAATGAGTTTATCAAGTTTTTACTCCTAAAAAATAATCTCATTATTTTGTTCCATTCTAATTAAGTAGTTAATCTAATTAATATTAATTAATCAAAGAATCTAACTAATCATTTTAATTAAACACTTTAATTTGTTGATTAGTTATCTAATGGAAATTACCAAGTTTTTACACCTAAAAACTAATTATATTATTTAATTGCCAATTATGAAAATGTTTGCAATTTTAATCATATTACAATAAAACATTAAAACATGGCAATTATGCAAGTGTAGGCACACCTATTCTAGATGACATTCATATGTATGACAATACTTTAAGATTCATATAATTCATCACATGAAAAATAAATAAATCATATGTAAATAACCGAGTGACATGGGTTATCTAACTTAAATAACTCTAAATTACAATTGTATATCCAAAGCATTCCTTGGTTTTCAAATGTCCTTCTTCGAATCGAATTCTTCTTATCTTTGGTCTCCAATCAAGTCAAACTTGATTTCTGATAAAAGTCAACATCTTTTCCAAAGGTCCGCGTTACCTTATCATGCACCCTAGGTCAAGACGAAACCCTAAAAAACCCTAAAGCACGCGAAATCACGGCTGCTAGTAGTGTAGCCCCGCGCACGCAAGGTATACGCAGCCTTTGCGCGAGCCGCACTTTTGTGCGCGTTTGTGGGTCGTTCACCCACCGTTTTTCGCTCCAATTTTTCTACACTTTTTTCAGAAAATATTCGACAATATTTTTCCAGAAAAACCAACAAAAAATCGTCCCCAACAAACACGAAAAACAGCCCTAACGCAAACGCGGTAGCAGCCTGCGCGCAGCCAGCTGCGCACAGAGCTGTCTGGTATTGTTTTTTTTTTTTTTTTGCTTTTCTTTACTTCTTTGCATAATCAGCATCACGACTTCTCGTACCACAGATCGATTACAAGAAATCCAAAAAAAAAAAAAGCAAGAACAAAATAAAAAAAATTACTATAAACAATTGGCCCAAAAACAAAACAAAACAACCTATAACTTATTCACCATATAATTAACGATCAAACACATTTTTATTAATACATAATCAAATCATATAATAATAAAATAAATCATACAGATCCAGATTTGTGCCTATACAATAATACATCAATAATCAAGAATCAAAAGAAAAAACAAGAATCAAGAAAGATGTAGTTTTTTTCTTTTTTTTTTATGCGTATACACAAAAAAAACTTTAGAACCGAGGTTCTGATACCAACTGAAGTGGAGAAAATAGAATATTTATCAAATAAACGTGTGGAATAGATTTCAAAAATTTTCTTTATTGAAAATGGTTTTCAATCAGGAACAAGTTTCTGTGTATACGCTGAAAAAGAATTCTTTAACTACATACCTTTTTCTTTGATTATGCTTTTTCGATTCTTTGATCCACCACCAGATCTTTCAAGCTATGACCCGCGGTCTGCCAACACGTGTGAGGGCACGTCACTGTAAGAGATGGAGGTAACGTGAGAAACGAACGGAGAAGACTCCTCTTCTCCTTGGGCAACCGAACCTGCAAAAGGGAGAAGTTAGGAAAAAAAATTTTTTTTTTCTTCTCTCTATCTTTCTTGCTATGGCTGAATCCCTCTTTCTTTTTTCGCTTAGGTTAGGTCAAATTCTACTAGTATATTTACTCTTAAATACTATGCTCTTAGGATTTTAGCTTGACCAAGTCAAATAGGATTCTAAATAGTACTTGTTTTGGTCTCTCTAGAGACTTAAACCTATGACCTGTAGGACAATTAAAATAATCAGATTATTTTAATCCTTTTGTCCTTGTTACAGTTTGATGTCGTAACCTCCTATTTAATAAATAGAATTTAATAATTCATAATTATTAATATTCTATTAATTTATTAAATATTTAATTAAATAATCATATTATTTAATTATTCTCTTTAAATAAATTGCATTACTTTCGTAACACTATTAATTGGACCATCCAATTAATTTACCGTGACCCTCGTTACCAACAACCATAAGGGCTAGCAAGGAAACCTAATGGACCCACAATTTTGAGCTCCAATAATACTTAGTAATATTAATTAAACTCTTTAATTAATATTTCACAATTATTAACATCAGAGTTATTCCACTAAAAACTCGATGCTGCACTCTCAGAACTGTAGACGTGTTTATACAATATGAAGTCTCAGCATCCATTAATATAACTATTTACATATAGTGTGATCCTCCACAAGTAGTTTATAGCTAGAGCTGGGTCATAATGTCCATTATACCCCTTTAGTTATATCTTTTTCTTTAAGCACCGTTGATTCTCTAATGAACAATTAAATCATGTCTTCCTCACGGAAGAAGCAGAGATCTCAGAATTGTCCAAGCCCTGAATCAACCCTTAAGAGAATTAGTCATCTACTTCAATCAAGAAGGAGTGGATTCCCATATCGTGTTCATACCTTCCCAACCACAAGCCAAACTGCAACTCTAAGATACTGAGCTATTGGTCGAGAATTTACATCGACCTCACTCATGGTAAATCAAAAGCCACGATCCAACCTGAAGGAGTCGATAAGACACTTAGGATTAAAATCACCTATAAATAGCCATCGTTTATCGATATATATGAATCTCATCTACTAATTGATCTTGGTGAGAGATTCATATAAATCGTGGCCCGGTCCTATATGATCTCATCATATAAGGTGTCTCCATTCTCGTGTCAACTACATGAACGGTCTAGGATAAGACCACCATACATTACAAAATGGACCACAATAGTAGATTAACCACAAACAAAGTATCTAGCTTTGTTTGCTCCCTACGGACTCTTTAGATTGTATGTCTCAAAATGAATCCTACTGTATATGACTTTTATATACACATTCTGAAATTACATCTTGCAATCTTGGATGTTTTTGCACAATATGAATGTTTCATTTAAAAATAAAATGCTTTTAAACAAGAATCATAAAATCGATAATCCTTATTAAGTCTTTAACTGTTTACAAATACAAGTTTTAGGGCATAAATCCCAACACATATAGGACTAGGCCACGATTTATATGAATCTCTCACCAAGATCTGTTAGTAGATGAGATTCATATATATAGACAAATGATGGCTTTATATGGGTGATCTTAATCCCGAGTGTCTTATCGACTCCTTCAGGTTAGATCGTGGCTTTTGACTTACCATGAGTGAGGTTGAATGTAGTTTTCTCGACCAATACCTCTGTATCTTGAAGTTGCAGTTTAGCTTGTGGCTGAGAATGTTTGAACACAATAAAGGAATCCACTTATTCTTGTGAGAAATAGATGAGTAGTTCCTATTAGAGTTGATTCGGGGCTTGAACAATTATGAGCGCTCTCCTTATTCCGAAAGATTTTAGATTGTATAAACACATCTACAGTTCTGAGAGTGCAGCCTCAGGTTTTTAGTGGAATAACTCCGAGGTTAATAATCGTGAAATATTAATTAAAGAGTTTTACTTAATATTTCTAAGTATTATTGGAACTCAAAACTATAGGTCCATTAGGTGCCCTTGCAAGCTCTTATTGTTGTTGGTAACTGAAGGGAGTTTTAGAAAACGTTTGATTATTGTATAACATGCGAAATTAGGTTTAAAAATTTTCTTTTAACTAAAAAACTGTTTTTCAATCAGGAACGAGTTCCTGTATATACGTAGAAAAAGATTTCATGAACTACATACATTTTTCTTGATTTTCCTTTTTCTGATTCCTCGATCTACCACCAGATCTTCCGAGTTATGACCCGCAGTCTGACAACATGTGTGTGGGCACATCACGACAAGAGGTGGAGGACACGTGAAAAACGAACAAAGAACCTTTTCTCCCTATGGCCGGCTGCACCTACAAGAAAAGGGAGAGCAAAAAAAACTTTTTTTTTCTTTCTTCTCCAATTGGTGGCCGACCCCTATTGTGTTTCTCACTTATATGCTAGGTTTTTTTTCTTAGCTATATAACACTTATATAGTAGCTCTTTAGGGTTTTAGTTAGACTAAGTCAAAATAGAATTCTCAATCCTATTTATTTTTTATCTCCCTAAATACTTGAACGTGTGACATTTTGGACAATTAAAATAATCTAATTATTTTAATTTTTTTTGTCCTAATCATTATTTAATCACATAACCTCATATTTAATAAAGAGAATTAATAATTCATAACTATTAATTTCTATTGTTTTATTAAATATTTAATTAATTAAATAATCACATTATTTAATTATTCTCTTTTATTTAAATCATATTACTTTCGTAATACTATTAATTAGACCATCCAATTAATCTACTGTGACCCTCGTTATCAATAATCATAAGCGCTATCAAGGGGACCTAATGAACCCACAGTTTTGAGCTCCAATAATACTTAGTAATATTAATTAAAACTATTTAATTAATATTTCACGATTATTAATCTCAGAGTTATTCCACTAAAAACTCGAGGTTGCACTCTCAGAACTGTAGACATATTTATACAATCTGAAGTCTCAGTGTCCATTGATATAGCTAATTGCATAAGTGTGATCCTCCACAAATAGTTCATAACTAGAGCTGGGTCATAAAGTCCGTTATACCCCTCTAGAAATACCATTTTAAGTACCATTGATTCTCTAATGAACAATTAAATACTGTCTTCCTCACCGAAGAAGGAGAGCACTCATAATCTTTCAAGCCCCGAATCAATCCTTAAAGGAACTGCTCATCTACTTCAATCAAGAAGGAGTGGATTCCAATATTGTGTTCAAACCTTTCCAGCCACAAGTCAAACCGCAACTCCAAGATACGGAGGTATTGGTCGAGATTCACATCAACCTCACTCATGGTAAATCAAAAGCCACGATCCAACCTGAAGGAGTCGATAAAACACTCAAGATTAAGATCATCTATAATAGCCATTGTTCATCGATTATATATGAATCTCATCTACTAACGGATCTTGGTAAGAGATTCATATAAATCGTGGCCCAGTCCTATATGATCTCATCAAATAAGGTGCTTTCATTCTCATGTCAACTACATGAGCGGTCTAGGATAAGACCACCGTACTTTACAGAATGGATCACAACAGTAGATTAATCCCAAACAAAATACCCAGCTTCGTTCGCTCTCTACGAACTCTTTAGATTGCATGTCTCAAAATGAGTCCTCTCTGTATATGACCATCATATACTCATTCTGAGATTACATCTTGCAATCTAGAATGTTCTTGCACAATATGAATGTATTACTGAATATAAAACATTTAAAAACTTGAATAATAATTTGAATAATTCTTATTAAGTCTTTAACCATTTACAATTATAAGCTTTAGGGCATAAATCCCGACAATCTCTCACTTGCACTAAAGCAGATGGGACATGTCTCATAATCCTAGACCCTTTAGGTGACCTTCAAACACTTTAGCCATCAAGGTCTTCGTAAATGGATCAGCCAATTTGCGACACAATCTTTGTCACGACCACGTCTCCTCGCTGCACTATCTCTCTGATGAGATGATATTTCCTCTCTCTATATGCTTCCCTCTTTTATGGCTTCTTGGTTCTTTGGAATTGGCCACAGCTCCACTATTATCACAATAAAGTGTTATGGGCTTATCCACATCTGGAACAACTTCCAGATCACTCAAAAACTTTCAGAGCCAAACAGCGTTCTTAGTTGCTTCACAAGCTGCTACATACTCGGCTTCCATGGTGGAATCAGCAATGCAAGATTGCTTGATATTCCTCGAAATTATGGCTCCACTACCAAGGGTGAATACTGACCCAGACGTGAATTTCCTTGAATCCTTATCTGACTGAAAGTTAGAATCTGTATATCCTAATAGAATCAAATTCGGATGAGAATATACAAGTATATAGTTTCTCGTTCTCCGAAGATACTTGAGAATATGCTTAACAACAACCAGTGATCCAATCCTAGGTTAGACTGATATCTACTGGTTACTCCCACTGCGAAGCAGATGTCGGGTCTTGTGCATAGCATAGCATACATAAGACTGCTTACTGCGGATACATAGAGAATCCATCTCCTATCCTCAATTTCTTGAGGTGTTTTAGGACACTGTTCCTTAGACAAGTGAACTCCATGCCTTGAAGGTAAAATACCTTTCTTGGAGTTTTGCATGGAGAATCACACAAGTATCTTGTCGATATACGATGCCTGAGACAGCGCTAACAGTTTGTTCTTATGATCCCTTATTAATTGGATCCTAAGAACATAACTTGCATATCCCAAATCTTTCATTTGGAATTGGTTAGCATGTAACATCCCTAATTTTGAATAAATATGAAAAGTATGATTGAATTAATCTTGAATATGTGAATATGATATTTATGATTTGAGGGGTGGATCAATTTGAACGGTTGAAAACAATGCATGAAGAAAAAGATGAAAACTTGGACAATAAGCATCGCGACCAGGGATCGCGGTAGCTACTCGCGGTGAAAATAGAGAAATTGGACCAGTGAGCACCGCGACCAGGATCGCGACTAATGATCCCGGTAATTGCTCGCGGTGAAAGTGGCAAATTTCCACCAGTGAGCAACACGGCCAAGAGACGCGACCACCGCTCGCTGTACGCGGTCACGATGGCTCAAAAATTTGAAAAAAAAAATAAGCACCGAGTGATTGAAGCAGTGTCAATACAAATAGAAACCAGCAAGAATAGTGAGCAAAAGCTCACAAACATCCCAGAAACCAGAACGAGAGAAAGAAGAGAGAAGATGAGAGAGAAAGAAGAGAGAAGAGGAGAGAGAAAGAAGAGAGAGAAAGAAGAAGAAGAAGAAGAAGAAAAGAGGAAGAGAAGAAGGAAAAGAGAAGGAGAAAGAGTTCAGGTTTGGTGTACACGTATTTTTCAAATTTTCAGTCTCCAGAAATTTTCGAAATTGTCGAATTTTAGAGTTTTTGAATTAGTGGAATTATATGGATTATAGATTATAGTTCTGGTTCAGTATACACGTGTTTTCAAATTTTTTCGTTTTTCAGAATATTTCAGATTGATTTGAATACGATTTGGTTCTAATAGTGTTATGTAAATATATTGTTGAAAGTGATTTTAATTATATTATGTTGTGAAATGTATCGGAGAATGATTTTGGGGCATTTTGATTCGAAACAGAATTATGAAATACGTTTGAATATATTTTCGGATTGATTTGATGTGAATACTGATTTCGAAATATATTAGTATATTTCCGTATATTATACTTGATGAAATTTGAATTTCGAAAATATATATATCGATATGAATTGAAATTGAATAAGTTGAATTTGATGATTCTGAAAGAAATGAAATATGTTGACATTGGATTTGAGAAAACATTTTGGCTCTGATGTGTATAAATATAGATATGGATATATGAGGTTGACATGTCAATTGGGTTTCTGTCTGAACAGTACTGTGCCGATTATACCACCCTTTGGATAGTACAGGCCCAAAGTGCCGGTCCTAGGGTTCTGAATTCTATCATGGGACATTTACAGCGGGTGATTCCATTGGTATTCCATTCTGATCTGATGTTCGGCGGGTGTGTGTCCGATGCCGAACAACCCGTAATCCAGTCCGATAACTTATGTTTTGTATGTCAGGAGCCCAATCTGAAAACTGATTTGTTATATGAAAATATTTGAGAAATTATGAAGAATTTGTCTGTTAAATGATTTTGGATATTTGATTTGATATGAGCCCCATATATGATTTAGTTATATGTGATTTATATTTTGATAAAAAATAGATAAACATATTTGATATGATATATTTGTATATATAATGTTGTGTACATCCACTAAGCAATATGCTTAGCGTGTTGAGTTTTCTCGCACGCAGGTAACAAAGGTTCCAAAGGCGATAAAGATAAAGAAGAGTAGAGACTGCAGAATCAAAGTTCGGAATCACATCTTTCCTGCATATATTTTGGTAGTCTTTTTGTATTAAGTATATCTATTTTGATACCGCATGCATATACAGAAACTGTTTGTAAATATTTAAGGAGCTTCTGCTAAGTAAATATTTTATTATATATTTATGTTATTGAGTTAATTACACTCAACCTACCTGAGGTTTGACTAATTACACTCGGAATCAAAGTTTGCATTAATTAACACTGAACTCCCCTCCCGTAAGTTTGACCGTTAAAATAAATGGTTGACCATCCAAAAATTAAAATGACCAAAATACCCTTAGTTAAAAAATTAAAAATGAGTTAATTACACTCAACCTACCTGAGGTTTGACTAATTACACTCGGAATCAAAGTTGCATTAATTGACACTGACCTCCCCTCCGTTAAGTTTGACCGTTAAAATAAATGGTTGATCATCCAAAAAATTAAAATGACAAAAATACCCCTGGTTAAAAAATTAAAAATATAAAAAATAAACTTTTAAAAAAATAATAATTATATAAATAAAAAATAAAAAAATTTTATCTAAAACAATTATCTAAACAAATGAATCTAGTCCATTTTTAAAAAATATCTAAAAAATTTGTAAAATAATAATTTGAGATTTGTAAAAAAAAATCCAGATCCAATCTAGAGCGTCCATCAGAACCATCAGATCTGATGAACGATCCAGATGGTATTTTGACCAATTTTTTTTTTTTAAAAAAATTAAAATTAAAAAGTCCAGATTTGATTTGGACCACCTCCACCATGGACATATCTCCATGGATGGAGCTTTTATCTCTCCATGGAGTTCCCCTCGTTGCCAAAAGGAGGAGGCGGGGAGGCTCAGCCAGAGAGGGGAGGCTCAGCCAGAGAGGCGAGCCTCCCCCGATCATTGTGGGGAGGTCTCGCCTCCCCCATGACGGGGACGCCGCCCCATTTTGCCAACGGAAAGGCATCCTTGTCATGGGGGAGGCTCGCCTCTCTCGCTGAACCTCCCCACCTTAACCTTTCGGTGGCAAGGGGAACTCCATGGAGAGATGGAAGCTCCATCCATGGAGATCTGTCCATGGTGGAGGCGGTATTTGAATCTTTATAAATTATATTGTGATAAATAGGTTGGTAAGTCGCACTATATTTGGAAGGGTGCGCAAAGTTGATTTAAGAATTTAGAAGTTGAGTTTTATGAATTTTAACTGTAAACAGATTTTGGAAAGTCAGAAAAACAGAGGAAACTCTGGCAAGATTTTCGGAAATTTATTTTGACCACTTTAACATGTTTTTAATATAAATATAAATTATATTTATATAAAGTAAAAGTTAGATTTTAGTATATAGTAGCGCTCCCTGATTCGATCCGAGTGGATTTGGGTCAGGGGGTGTTATATAGCAAATCAACCTATTACTTCTAACAATGTTCCTACGTCATTCCCAATAAGTAAAATATTATCTTCGTAAAGGACCAGGAAAACTACTTTCTTGTCAATGATGGGCTTGTAAACACAAGGCTCATCAATGTTCTGCTCAAAACCATAGGTCTTGATCGCAGTATCAAACTTAATATTCCAAGATCTAGATGCTTGCTTAAGTCCATAAATGGACATTTGCAGTTTGCAAACCTTTTGCTCTTGATCATGGGATACGAATCCCTCTGGTTACATCATATAGATGCTCTCGTTTAGATTTCCATTCAAGAATGCAGTCTTAACGTCCATTTGTCAGATTTCATAATTGAAATAGGCAGCTACAGATAAGAGTATCATAATAGACTTAAACATAGCTACTGGCGAGAAGGTTTCATTATAATCAATGCCTTCCTTCTGGGTGTAACCCTTAGCTACTAGCCTTGTCTTGAAGGTCTCTACCTTCCCGTCTACTCCTCTCTTACGCTTATAGATCCACTTACATCCTATGGGTTTTATCCCATCTGGTAAGTCTACAAGTTCCCAGACTGAGTTGGAGTACATGGACTCCATCTCGAGATTCATGGCTTTAAGCCATTCCTCTTTGTCAGAATCTTTCATTGCATGTCTAAATGTTAATGGATCATGCACACTATCATCATAATCAACACCTTGTGCCTCTACAATGCCTAAGTAGCGTTCAAGTTGTCGAACAACCCTTCCATTACGTCTAGGCTGTAGTGTATCCTGACTAGAAATCATCTAACTGTCAGATGTTGGTGGAATAATAACATCGTCAACAACTCTTATTGAATGAGCACTGGTCTTACCACGTTCTAGCTCCTTTAACACAATCTTACTATGAGGTTTATGATTACTCATATAATCCTCCTCAAGAAACATTGCGTTTGTTGATACAAACACTTTGTTTTCTTGTGGATTATAAAAGAATCCACCTCGTGTTTCTTTTGGGTACCCTACAAATAAACATACTTGTGAACGAGGTTCCAGCTTTCCACTTCTGTTCTTCAGTACATATATTGGACATCTCCATATGTGGAAATGGCGTAAACTAGTTTTACGACCATTCCACAACTCTAGGAGAGTCTTAGGAAGACTTGGATGGAACTACATTCAGTATGTTAGTCGTTGTTTGTAGTGCATATCCCTAAAAGGAATATGGTAATGATGAGAAACTAATCTTAGAACTCACCATTTCCATTAGGGTCCTATTTCTCCTCTCCGCAACACCATTCTGCTATGGTGTTCCTGAATTTGTGAGTTGGGATACGATCTCATGCTCAACCATATAGTCTTCAAACTCTTGGTCGAGATACTCACCCCCACGATCCGATTGTAGAGATTTGATTGTTTTGCCTAATTGATTTTCAACTTTAGCTCGGAACTCTTTGAACCTTTCAATGGTTTTCGACTTACTGTTATATTAGGTAAACATACGCATATCTAGAGTAGTCGTCAATAAATATGACATAATACTCATAACCACCTCTAGCTCTAACACTCATAGGTCCGCAGACATCTGAATGTATAAGCTCAAGTGGTTGCGTCGCTCTAATCCCTTTTCCTGTAAAAGGTCTCTTGGTCATCTTACCCTCCAGACAAGATTCACAGACAGGTAAGGTACCGATCTCTAACTGACTTAAAGATCCGCTTTTTACTAGTCTGTTTATCCTATCAAGGTTTATATGTCCAAATCTTAGATACCACTGATACGTATCATTAGCTGGAGAAATCTTGTGTCGCTTTGTTTTAGGTTTTTCAACTTTAAACAATTCAGTATTAAGCAGTGTTGTATGAATTAACAGTCTTAAAACATACAATTTATTTTCTATCGTTCCAGAACAAATATTCATTCTCTTTCTTGAAATGATAACTGATTTATCATTAAAAGAAACCTTATGAAACTCTTTCAAGTAATCTGGATACAGAAATCAAATTCCTTGTAAATCCATGAATAAAACAAACATTGTTCAATAAAAGAAAATAATTATTTATTTGTAATATAACTACTCCCACTGCTCGTGCGGAAACAACATCCTCTGTTCCAACGTGCATAATGAAGGACTCCGCCTCTAGCTTTTGCCAATAATCATTCTAATGTAAAGAAGAATAAAAATAGTTAGTGGCCCCTAAATCTATTATTCAAGATGAAGAATCATCTTCCACTAAACAAAATTTAATGATAAGTAAATTTGATTTACTTTTCACTTTCTTCTTATTGGAGAGCTCATCGAGGTATTGAAGATAATTCCTCTTCCAATGACTAACCTCTTTATAATGGAAGCAATTCCCTTTTGTTTAGTCAGTCGTGGTGCTCTATATCTTAGGCTTAGCCTTTACTTTACCAGTAGACCTCTTCGTCTTCTTAAAATAAGAAGAAAATGGCTTAGCAACATTTGCTTTGCCGATCATTACCCTTGGTAACTCGTCATGCGTTGGTTATAGGCTCTGGAGGAAATTCCTCCATAATCACAGATTTAAGGTCTTTGCAGACCATGATTGCATTCACGTTGTGTTCCACTTAATATAGTTATCCCGATTAATGTTTTGTTTGCGAGGAAAATAAAGCAGAAGACATTAGTGATATTTAAAGACATAAATCTAAATTAATATCATTCATTTATACATTCATATCAAATCCTATAGTTCGGCATAAAATTAAATATGCATGAGCATATTTTAATGAACTAAAAAATCCCTAAAATTAGTTACTATGCCACAATAATCTAACATATCACAAGTAAGTGCCTAGGTAGGCTAGGTCAAATCCCTACATGTTAGATCAAGACATTCTCAATCGGATAATACGCTAGAATAACTATTTATTCTTATATTATCTAACTATCGCTTTTATTTAGTTAGGACATTTAATTAACATCTTAATTAAGTCTTTTATAAGTGTTATAAGTGTGATCCATCGTTTCAGAATTCATGAACTTAACTTGAGAGTGCCTAGGTAGGCTAGGTCAGTCCCAAAATACATTCTGAAAACCTATCCGTTAGAAAGTCAACTTTGGTATTGACTCTTGTGGACACCCTACGTAGGGAGGACGAAAGCAAAGTTGTCATCACGGTGTTGAACTAACAATGGAAACTGCGGGATATAATGTCATATATCCATCTCCCCCTCACTATTTGTAGTTTAGGATTTTCTTTAAACTAAGAGTTTCTGAAACTCTATGTTTCTAGTCTTTACTTAGATTCTACGGCTAATATAAAATCTAAGTTTACTAGTTATAATAAATTATTCTATTTTAACACTTAAAAAATAATTTATTATTTAATTTCTAATTTACATAAACTATTTAAATAAATTAGAAATCAAATGTGAAATTACCAAGTTTTAACTATTAAAACTAAATCACATTATTTGGTCCAATTATGTCTTTGGTGTTTAATCAAATTAAAACCTATCATTTAAAAGGACCTAACTAATCTAATTAAATACTTTAATATATAGATTAGTTAATAATTAGATTTACCAAGTTTTTACTCTTAAAAACTAATCTCATTATATGATTCTTTTTAATTAAGTAATTAATCCAATTAATCTTAATTAATATAAAGAATCTAACTAATCACTTTAATTAAACTCTTTAATTGGTTGATTAGTCATTAATGAGATTTACCAAATTTTTACTCCTAAAAACTAATCTCACTATTTTATTTTTTTTAATTAAGTAATTAATCCAATTAATCTTAATTAATGATAAGAACCTAACTAATCTTTTTAATTAAACTCTTTAATTTATTGATTAGTTAATTAATGGATATTACCAAGTTTTTACACCTAAAAACTAAATCCATTATTCGATTGTCATTTATGAAATTGTTTCCTATTTTAATCTCATTAAAAATAAAACAATATAATATGACAATTATGCATGACATATTATTTATGCATGTGTAGGCACACCTAATCTAGATAACATTCATATGTATGACAATGTTTTAACATCCATATAATCATCACATGAAAATAAATAAAGCATACAGTAATTGACCGAGTGACATGGGTTATCTAACTTAAACAACTCTAATTATAATTGTATTCCCAAGGCATTCCTTGGTCTTCAAGAGTTCTTCTTTGAGTTGAATTCTTCTTGTCTTCGTTTTCCAAATCAAGTCAAACTTGATTTTTGTCAAAAGTCAACATCTTTTCCAGAGGTCCACGTGTTACCTTAACACATACCCTAGGTTAAGACGAAACCTTAAACAACCCTAACGCATGTGAAAGTGCAGCTACCAGCAGCGTAGTCGCACGCACGCAAGGTGCGCGAGGCCCTTGCTCGAGCCACGCTTTCGCGCGCGTTCTTGGGTCTTTTCGCCCACGATTTGTTTGCTCCAATTTTCTACCACTTTTCTGTGTTAATATTTACCAATATTTTCTAGAAAATACACAGCAAAATCTCTTTCAAAAAATTCACAAGAACAGCCCTAAAACCTACCATGACAGTCTTTTGCGCACAAGTGCACTGCCCTGTTTCGGGTCTGCCGCACAGCAGGCTTGCGGCAGAAGGTGAGAGCTCGTCCGGGCTTCTTTTTTGATGCCATTTGTGCTGTTGTCTTCGTCTAGATATCTTATTTCCATTGGATTTTGAATCGCCTTAATCGGACACCGTTTGCTATGGTTCCACATCAGTTAATTACAGGATGTACGAAACAGTCAATAACAAATTCGGCTTTAACAAAAAAAAAAACCCAAAAAAAAGAAACCTAGAACCCATGACACCATATAATTAACGATCAATTACGCTTTTATAATCATACAATCAAATCATATAACAACAAAATAAATCATACATTCTAGATTTGTGCCTACACAATAATATATTAATAGATCAATAATCAATAAGAAAAATAAAAAACAAGAAATATGTAGTTTTTTTTTTTTTTTTACGTATATACAAAAACTTAGAACCAATTGCTCTGATACCAATTGAAGGGAGTTTTAGAAAACGTTTAATTATCGTATAACATGCGGAATTAGGTTTAAAAAATTTTCTTTTAATTGAAAAACTGTTTTTCAATCAAGAACGAGTTCTTATATATACGTAGAAAAAGATTTCATGAACTACATACCTTTTTTTTTTATTTTCCTTTTTCTGATTCCTCGATCTACCACCAGATCTTCCGAGCTATGACCTGCAGTCTAACAACGTATGTGTGGGCATGTCACGACAAGAGATGGAGGTCACGTGAAAAACGAACGGATAACCTTTTCTCCCTATGGCCGGCCGCACCTGCAAGAAAAGGGAGAGTAAAAAAAACATTTTTTTTTCTTCTCTCTTTGGTGGCCGAACCCTCTTGTGTTTCTCACTTATGTGTTAGTTTTTTTTTTTCCTAACTATATAACACTTATATAGTAGCTCTTTAGGGTTTTAGTTTGACCAAGTCAAAATAGGATTCTCAATCCTATTTATTTTTTGTCTCCCTAGAGACTTGAACCTGTGACCTTTTGGACTATTAAAATAATCTAATTATTTTAATTTTTTTTTGTCCTAGTCATTATTTAATCAAATGATCTCATATTTAATAAATAGAATTATTAATTATTAATTTCTATTATTTTATTAAATATTTAATTAATTAAATAATTACATTATTTAATTATTCTTTTTTATTTAAATCATATTACTTTCGTAATACTATTAATTGGACCATCCAATTAATCTACCATGACCCTCGTTACCAACAACCATAAGGGCTAGCAAGGGGACCTAATGGACCCACAGTTTTGAGCTCCAATAATACTTAGTAATATTAATTAAAACTCTTTAATTAATATTTCATTATTATTAACCTCAGAGTTATTTCATTAAAAACCCGAGACTGCACTCTCAGAACTGTAGACGTGTTTATACAATCTGAAGTCTCAGTGTCCATTGATATAGCTAATTGCATAAGTGTGATCCTCCACAAATAGTTCATAACTAAAGCTGGGTCATAAAGTCCATTATACCCCTCTAGAAATACATTTTCCTTTAAGTACCATTGATTCTCTAATGAACAATTAAATCATGTCTTCCTCATCGAAGAAGGAGAGCGCTCATAATCGTTCAAGCCCTGACTCAACCCTTAAGGGAACTACCCATCTACTTCAATCAAGAAGGAGTGGATTCTACTATTGTGTTCAAACCTTCCTAGCCACAAGCCAAACCGTAACTTCAAGATACAGAGGTATTGGTCGAGATTCACATCAACCTCACTCATGGTAAATCAAAAGTCACGATCCAACTTGAAGGAGTCGATAAGACACTCAGGATTAAGATCACCTATAAATAGCCATCGTTTATCGATTATATATGAATATCATCTACTAACGGATCTTGATGAGAGATTCATATAAATCGTGGCCCAGTCCTATATGATCTTATCATATAAGGTGCCTCCATTCTCATGTCAATTACATGAGCGGTCTAGGATAAGACCGCCGTACTGTACAGAATGGATCGCAGCAATAAATTAATCACAAACAAAGTACCCAGCTTTGTTCGCTCTCTACAGACTTTTTAGATTGCATGTCTCAAAATGAGTCCTCTCTGTATATGACCATCATATACTCATTCTGAGATTACATCTTGCAATCTAGGATGTTCTTGCACAATACGAATGTATTACTGAATATAAAACATTTATAAAGTTAAATGATAATCTGAATAATTCTTATTAAGTCTTTAACCATTTACAATTACAAGCTTTAGGGCATAAATCTCAATAGTAACGAGGTTCACAGTAAATTAATTGGATAGTCCAATTAATTATATTGCGAAAGTAACACAGTTTAATTAAAATGAATTAATTAAATAATATAATTATTTGACTAATAATTTAATAGTTAAATAAATATTAATAATATGAAATTATTAATTGTTTAGGTTGCAAGTTCAAATCATGACAAACTAAAAAGGTGGGATTAGATAATAAGATTATTTAAAGTCTCTAGAGATTAAGAGTTCAAACTCTAGTGGTAACCAAATTAAACAGGATTTAGAATCCTATTTGACGTGGTTAAACCAAAACCCTAGGAGACTAATATATAAGTTACATAATATCAGTAAAAGGAAAATATGCAAACCCTAGGCAAGAAACACATGAGCGGCAAACATTAAGGCAAAAGAGAGAAAAAAAAAAGTTTTTCTTCTTCTTCCCTGCAGGTTCGGCCGGCCATTAGAGGAGACAAAGAAGTTGTCTTCTTCGCTTGTCTACATTTTCCCACATAATCTAGCAGCCTCTAAACAGATGCTCCAAATCTTCCAAACCAGCAAGACATCTAGGACAAGAAGAGTGTGAATTCAGGCCTTTCATAACTCTCTGCTGGTTAGTCAAAAGCTTCTCATGGAGAAGAGTCCACAGAGAAAAAAAAATTTACACTGGGAGGGATTCTTAGAGATTAAATGAATCTCCAACTCCAATAAGGAATATCACACTCAATAAGGAATACCCACAATGTTCTTCACAACCTGCTAGGGAATGAGGGCAGCAAGTTTCTGGACATCCCAACCATTATTAGACAGAAAATGACTGACTTTCAAGTCGGACAAAATGTCATTAAATCCAACAAAAGCAATCTGAAACATAAGGTCAATATTATCAACCCAACAGTCAGTCTAAAAAAAGATGGATTTATCATCACCCACTCTCCATTTCACACCCCGAGCAACAACTCTAGCACCATGAACAATACCCTTCCAAATCGAAGAACTGGGCCCATTACTACTAGAAGTAACATCTACAGAGATTTATTATTGAGATATTTACCTCTCAAAAGATGCCCCCAAATGCCATTGTCGCCCAGTAACAATCTTCATCCTATTTTGGCAATAAGAGATTGATTCATAAATCTGGAAGTTTTAATGCCTAGGCCACCCTTACTCTCAGGCCTACACACAGTTTCCCAAGATGGATAGGACTTTTCTCTGAGGTGTGACCCCAAAGAAAATCCCTATTAATCTTATTAAGCTTATTACAAAGATCAATAGGAAACTTGATAATCTGCATCATGTAAATGGGAAAAGCAGAAGAAACTGATTTAATCAAGGTGACCCTATCTGCCATAGAGAGCGTGGCACTTAGAAGCAAGCCTCTTTTGAGTTCTAGAAAGAATCTCACTATAGGTGTCCTAATTAACCATACCATGCACAAGGGGACACCTAAATACTTATCAAAGTCCTTAGTGATAGGAGACCTACAAACACTAGCAAGGTTTCTAGCTTCATTATCCTAAATATTATTAAAACACAAAACCCTGGACTTCCAGAAACTAACTTGCTGCCCAGAAGACTTACAGAACATATCAAGGCACTTATTCATAGTTCTAACTTGAGTAATAGAGGTTTTCCCAAAAAGGATAAGATCATCAATAAAGAACGAGTAAGAGACTTTAGGCCCATCTCTACCTATTCTGACCGGCTTCCACTTACCCTTGTCTGCACTGCCAGTAATAAGGTAAGCAAGCTTCTCCATACAAAGAAAAAACAAATAAGAAGAAATAGGATCCCCTTGTCTTATGCCACAACCAGGAACAAAACTATCAAAGACTTCACCATTCACAACCACATTATAACTCACATTAGTGATGCAAAATATGATGAGATCAATAAGATTTTTATCCAAGCTAACTTCCTCAAAAACACAATGAATAAATCTCATTGAAGTTTATCAAAAGCTTTGAATTTTCCAAGCCACAAAACCCTTTCTACCCTTAGTGATTCTAAACTTGTACATAACCTCTTAAGCCAACCCAATATTATCATAGATTTGCCTACAAGGCATAAAAGCAGCTTGGTTAGGGCTAATACGCATAGGTATAAGCATCTTAAGCCTTTGAACGAAGATTTTACTAAGGATCTTATAGGTGGTATTACAGAAGCTAATAGGTTTGAACTGAGACATGTCAATAGGGCTATGGATTTTAGGAATTAAAGTAGGGATGACTGCGGTTCCAGAATTGGCGGTTCCAGTTGAGGAACTGCCAATTCCTGTCCTCCTGGGAGGAGAACTGGAACCGAATAGGAACCACCAGTCCCGGAAACAAACGGTTCCTCCTCCGATTTCAAAAACCGACGGTTCCTCCTCCGGTTCCTGGAACCGAAACCAGCCTACTTTTTTTTTAAAAAAAAATTTAAAATAATGTAAAAAAAAAAATTAAAAGTGGGTTGCATTTGCACTTAATTTGAAATAAAATTGTAAAAAAATAAAATTATGATAATATCATAAAACTATGAAAGTAAAATAAAATTTAAATTGAAATAATTTTTTTAAAATTAAAATAGAACCAGAATCGACGTCGATTCCTGTTCCCAGCCGGTTTGTTCATGTTATATTTTTCTACTAACCGGAACCGGGACTTTTGGTCCCGGTTCAGAACTGCTGATTCGGTTCGAACCTTTCGAACCGGGGCCAACCCTAAATTAAAGTAATGAAAGTTTGGTTAAGGGTAGAGGGGAAGCTACTGGACTCAAAACATTCCCTAATAAACTTCAATATATCAACCTTGCAAATGTCCTAATTCTTTTGAAAAAGGCAGCAGAAAACCCATTAGGATCTGAGGCATTAAGACTCTCAATCCCAAAAAGACTGCTTCTCACCTCATATTCAATAACAGCACTACAAACAGCCCTCTTATCCCCCACATCTAATACAGGAAACAGAGTAGGTAAGCCTTCAAAATAGCAGCTGCTCCTGATTATTAGTAAACGACCCCTTAAAATAATCAATAGCATTCTTCTTAATCTCTCCTTGCTATCACTCCAAATCCCATCTTTATTTTTTAACCTTTTAATTTTATTACGCCTTCTCCTAATCAACGTAGAAAGGTGAAAAAACCTTTACGATCCCCTTCCTTGAGCCAACTAGACTTTTGGCACCAAAAAAGTTCCTCTTACTAAATAATATTATTAAAATCACTAGTAAGCACTTTTTCAAGGAAGGCAAGACTAGCATTATAGGAAATACTGAGACTTCTTTGAATCCCCTGGAAGCCTAGCGAAAACCCTTATTTTCTTCTGAAAAATGCACCCACAATTGTCTTTGTTATGACACGATCTGTCCCCACTGGAGGAGCGTGTCACATCTTAAGGTATTGTCCCTACTGGAGGGGTTTTAGGTCCCCACTAGAGGGGACGCCTCCCCCACCCCTCGAACCCTTGACCTTATAGGTTATTTGGTTGGGGGGTGAGTATAAGGTCAACTGAGTTGGTACTCACCCCCCAACCAAATAACCTATAAAGTCAAGGGTTTGAGGGGTGGGGGAGGCGTCCCCTTCAGTGGGGACCAAAACCCCTCCAGTGGGGACAATACCTTAAGATGTGACACGCCCCTCCAGTAGGGGACAGATCGTGTCACAACAGTCTTTATTCCATACCTTTAAATTATCAGACAGATACAGAGTTTTATCAATCACATTTCCCTCACACAAATCCCAATTAGAGCTCACCACCTCATCAAAGTCCTTATGACTCATCCACATGGCCTCAAATCTAAACAGTTTGAGGTGACTGCAAGCAATATGTTTACTATAGAAGGTAAGTAAAATGAAGCAGTGATCAGATTTAATCCTAGAGAGATGTTTAATAAACCCCTCAAGAAACTATAACCTCCAATCCATAGAATACACTGCCCTATCCAACCTAACCTATATCTCATTACCCACTCCCCTCTTAGTCATCCAAGTATACTTCTAAATAGTAAAACCTATATCTACCATACTATTATAACTCAACCAATCCTACAAAACCAGAATTAAAGTAATTAAACCTACCTCATCTTTTTTCAGACCCCTTAGTGATTTCATTGAAATCACCCAGAACAAACCAGGGACCCCAAAAGCAGTTTCTAATAGCATTCAGGTAAGACCAAAACTTCTTTCTAATACATACACAAGGATCAGCATACACAAGAATCATCACCCAACATTTAGAATTATTAACAATAACAGCTGTAATAGAGTGTTTAGAGGAAGCCACAACTTCTAATTTAACCTGAGCACGATTCCATAACAACCAGAGCCCACTCGAGAAACCAACAGCATCCACAACATAGCTATTAGAAAAACCCAACTTATTGATAATGATAAAGCTTTAGTACCACTAATCCTAGGTTTCAAAATAGCTAAAACCTTAAAATGATACAACTTCTTAAAATTAGATAAAATTCTAATCATGCCTTTCTTACCAGCATCATTAATATTCCAATAACAGAATAATAAAGAAGAAAGAGGAAACACACCTGAACCAGACCCTATTCCGAGGTCAGCTCTATAGCCTCTTTCAAATGAAAGGCGACAACTTCAAAAGATGACTTTTCAGCAATGTGAAGCTTGTGAGAAACAACACCATATTTACTAAATTGACCAGACTCCACTTAGATAGAAATACCATCCATGCTGGTCTACACATGAGAGCCCCTTAGACCTTGATGAAACAGCTGGAGCACCTCTGAATCATTAAGATCTTCCTCCTACAAGGTTGCAATGGGTTCTGTAATTCTTGTCAGGTTCCTGAGCCTTCCTTTTGACAAACACAGACTTCTTCTGACCATTTCCTCTAGACCCCTTTAGCTTGCTAGGCTCCTTTTAGTTTATTTTGAGAACCCTTTATTGGTTCTGGAACGATCCAGCTTGCCACATTTTCCTTTAGCATCATCACATAATTTATCTCTATTAAAGATATCAACCAAAACTTTCTTATTACTTATCCCACCTCTCCTATTAGCATCATCACTGTGAGCTTGAATCTTTCCTGTCCTCTACAAATCTTCCAAAACCTCATCCATGTTCTCATTAAGAACATCAAACCTAGATCCTCATGCGTTATCAACTTTCCCTCTCCCCACAATAACACTAGCAGCCACTTTTTTATTATATTTGTCAAAAACTGCCTTAATCCCATCTCCACCAGAACCAAAGTTACCAGTTCTATTAATCTCAAACCCATTCATCCATCTTAAACTACCATTTCTTGCCTTCATGTTCCTACCTTGATTAACACACCTACTCTTATATCCACCAGGACGTCCTTTCCTCCTATAGGAAACCATCATCCAAGGACTACAAGGGATGATCCTTGCTACCTTTGTCACTACCAATAGTCCCAGTAGCCTCATCAATAGTTTCATGCTCCATCACACCCTCTTTAAACATTTCTTTAGCATGCTCTACCTTCTCACAGCTAAAGCAAATCAGACCAAGGTTTTCATACTCAATCCTAACCGCCCTATCCTCTATGAGAAGAGAACTCTTCAGTGGTTCAGATATATTGATCTCAATACAAATTCTCGCAAACCTCCCACGAGATTGAGCCTCAGTAACTAGATCAACCTTGAGGGTGGATGCCTAGCATTCCTCCTATGTTCCATAGTAGCTCACCATCAATCCACTTTATGGGCAGTGTAGAAATTCTGACCCAGACCATCATCTTTCTAATGGGTTCCTCACCAGGAACGAAATTAGGTCTCCAGTTTTGAAACTACCAGGTATTGACTCCCAATAATCCATGGACCCCCTGTGAGGACATAATCCACATCCGCATGCATCTGGAGCCTAGTGACAAAGAACCCACCCTCAAGATCAGTCAACTGCCATTGACTGCTTAGATTCCATTTTTGACAAAGCTTCTGCAGTGTAAAATTGAGGGTATAGGGTATTTCCATAATCTTCAGAATAAGAGCATTCATCCATGGTTTACATAAATGCTGCTTCAACTTAGATGAGAGCTTCATCGTGGGACTACTAGGGCTCTCCACCACAACGATATCTCTTTGATTAATCTTTAGCTTTTCTTTCCCGGACCCAAATCTTGTCCAGCTACCTGGGTTAACAGAGTTCAATAGCTTCAACTTGAAGCTCTCACTGCCACTTCTACGGTGGACCTCCATGACAGCCTCATCCTCCGCTCTAGCTTTCTTGCAGTTGGAACTCTCTTCGTTCATCTTCCTCGGCTCTTTGTTCATCTTCGTCAACTCTTCATTCATCTTTATCGGCTCCAATTGAGCAAAAAACACAAAGGAATCAGACATTTTTATGTAAAAATTGGGGGCACGTCGATCTACTCGCGGACTACTCACATGCACCCACGGTGCGTACAAAAATCACAAAGTTTCCCATTTAGCTTTTGCATTTCACTGCAAAGTTTAGCCGCCAGTTAGCAATTAAGTACTTAATTAAATCAAAAGCTATTAAGAGTTAACATGAAAAAACAAATTCCATAAAAGAAAAGGATATATATATATATATATATATATATATATATATATATAAACTAAATAATGTCTACCTTCCTTGAGGTTTATTCAATTACAGGTGAAGTTAATTTTTGGGTTTATTGACAACCACTCTCTCTGCCTGTTAGTCAACTTTTAGGGTTTTTTTGACAAAGACCTTATCTGGTCAACTGTTATATTTGACCAAATTTTAGTAAGGGCAGGGGAGTTGTTTGTCAATAAACGATAAAGTTGACTCCAGCTTGTAATTGGTATAACCTCATGAAGGTCGATGTAATTAACTCTTAATATATATATATATAAGATTGACTTCTACTCATAAAATTCCAATTATGTCCAATAAAATCTAACAGTGGTGGCGGTGGTAGTACCATTGCAAACCTGGTGTTTATCACAGTTCACAAATTATCGTCTTTTACACAAGTCTAGATTTTCTCTGTGTTTCAATTTTGTCTTTGAGAAAACAAAAACAAACACAGCAAGATGGACGACTACCAGGAAATGGAGAGATTCGGGATGGACAACGATTTTGAAGGCGGTCAGTGGATAAATGGCGAGTTCTATTACAAGAAACGCAAAGAGAAGCGTACGCAGACCAAAGACGACGTTCTCTACGGCGTTTTTGCCTCCGACTCCGACTCCGACGGCTTCTCCTCCAAGAAGCGGAGGAGAGATCGCGATATTGGCAGGAGACCCGATTTGACCAAGCCCGTCAATTTCGTTTCCACAGGTAAAATCGTTTTATTGAGTGTTAAGATTTTAATGTCAACAATGTCCTTGACCAAATATTGAAATAAATTTTTAGTGTAGAATAATGTAAATTAACATGATTTTTTTTTCCTTTTGTTATTTTCTTACAGGTACTGTGATGCCTAATCAAGAGATTGATAAAAATTTGAAAGAAGAAAATGATGATATTTCTGAGGATCATGATAATGGTAATGACAATAGGTCTGGTTTAGGTCTTGGTTTTGGGTCTGGAAATACTGGGTCTGGTTTAGGTTTAGGGTTTAGTGCGAAAAGTTCAAAGAAAAATGAAAATGCCATTAAAAAAAGTGATGAGAAGAAGGACGAAGACGAGGAAGATAGGTTCCTGCCAACAGCATTTGGGAGAATAATAAAAGAAGGGGTAGAAAGGAAGGAGAGGGAGAGGGAGAGGTTGAAATCGGAGAAAAAAAGTCAAGGAGGAAAAGGGAAAGAAGTTGATGTTGGGAATGTTGGGGTTTTTGAGAAGCATACAAAGGGAATTGGTATGAAGTTGTTAGAGAAAATGGGGTATAAAGGTGGTGGGCTTGGGAAGAATGAGCAAGGAATTGTGACGCCCATTGAAGCGAAGTTGAGGCCGAAGAATATGGGAATGGGCTTCAATGATTATAAAGAAACAGCCCCAGGAAAGTTGCTGGGCTTGGAAAAATTGGAGGAGAAGAAGAGTGTCGGCCAGCAGCAACCAATGGGTAGAGGGAAGGAGAAGCTTTGGAAGCAGACAAAGGTGAGGAAGAAGGAAGAGTATATTACAGTGGATGAGTTGTTGGCAAAGAAAGAAGAACAGGGGTTTGAGGTTGTTCAGAAGGTGATTGATATGCGAGGGCCACAGGTTAGGGTTTTGACGAACTTGGAGAATTTGGATGCAGAAGAGAAAGCGAGGGAGAATGATGTTCCGATGCCTGAGCTACAGCATAATGTGAGATTGATTGTGGATTTGGCTGAGCTTGATATCCAGAAGATTGATAAAGATTTGAGGAATGAGAAGGAGACAGCATTGAGCCTTCAAAAAGAGAAGGAGAAGTTGGAAAAGATGACAGCAGAACAGAAACAGCAATTGGATAACATGGAGAAAATTGTTAATATTCTGGGCCAAATTGAGAAGGAGAACTCACTAGGAACCTTAACATTGGACTCACTTGCAAATTATTTCGGTGACTTACAAAGGAAATATGTTCATGATTATAAGCTTTGTAATTTGGCCTGTATTGCTTGTTCATTTGCTTTGCCTTTATTTATAAGGGTGTTTCAAGGTTGGGACCCTCTTCGAAATCCATCACATAAATTGGAGATGGTGGCGATATGGAAGACTTTGTTGCAAAGTGAGGATAGTCATGATATATGGGATGTATCAACACCATATACGCAACTGGTTTCAGAAGTTGTTTTACCTGCTGTCAGAATATCTGGTATCAATACATGGGATGCCAGAGACCCTGAGCCAATGCTTAGGTTTTTGGAATCATGGGAGAAATTTTTGCCTTCTTCAGTTCTTCACAGCGTACTGCATACTATAGTTATGCCTAAACTGTCAAGTGCTGTGGACTCATGGGATCCACGTCGAGAAACTGTTCCCATTCATAATTGGGTGCATCCATGGCTACCAATGTTGGGACAGAAATTGGAGTGTTTGTATCATATGATACGCATAAAGTTGAGTAACGTTCTAGACGCTTGGCACCCAAGTGATGAATCTGCTCACACCATACTGTCACCTTGGAGGACTGTGTTTGATTCAGCAAGTTGGGAACAACTAATGCGTCGATACATAGTTCCAAAATTGCAGGTTGCATTACAAGAGTTCCAAATAAACCCTGCAAACCAGAAGCTTGAACAGTTTTATTGGGTTATGAAGTGGGCTTCTGATATTCCTATTCACCTCATGGTTGATTTGATGGAGAGGTTTTTCTTCGCCAAGTGGCTACAGGTTTTGTATCACTGGTTGAGCACTACTCCAGATTTTGAGCAGATTCATAAATGGTATATGGGCTGGAAGGGACTTCTTCCACAGGAACTTCTAGCAAATGAAAATATCCGGGCTCAGCTTAATCTTGGTCTCGACATGATGTCCCAGGCTGCTGATGGTATGAAGGTGGTCCAACCTGGTTTGAGAGAGAACCTGAGTTATCTTCGGGTGATGGAGCAGAGGCAGTTTGAAGCTCAGCAGAAAGCAGCAGCACAAGCTCAAAAAGCAGCTGCGGCTGGCCTAGGTAGTGCATACCAGATGGATGGTATGGATGCACCGCGTGAGATGACTTTAAAAGAAGTTGTCGAGGCCTATGCACAACAGCATGAGTTGCTATTTAAGCCCAAACCTGGTAGAATGCATAATGGTCAGCAGATATATGGCTTTGGTAACATAAGCATATATGTTGACTCCCTAAATCAGATGTTGTATGCCCAAAAGGAAGAAGGGTGGATCCCAGTGACTCTTGACACTTTGCTGAAGATGCACAATAATTCCTTTGTAAAGAGACACTGAGTTTTAGAGCTGTTGCTGTGGGAACAAGTTTATGACTGAGACATTGCTGTTTTACAGGTTATATAAGCTTTATGCATTTGGCACTGGAAGCATTAAGAACAGAGAAGTTAGTTTCTCCTTAATCTTTCATCTCTGTCCCAACACAGTTTTCTCAATACTAGCTATGTTTACTACAATTCTTACAACTTATTTGCACTTGGTCCTTTCCTGTTAGCTGTTCTTGTAAATACATCGTGCACATGCCACATGTCTATTTAATGACAATTGTTACTGCCACTTTAGCTGGTTTGCATTTCTTTTACTTTATTATTATTATTTTTTTAATCATCTGAAGTGTGATGCCTCTTGCTTTTGCATGCTGAAAATGTAATTAGTTATGTTGGATGCTATTTTCAATGTAGAATATGCCTGGATTAACATGCAACAGTTTCTAAACCTGCATTGTAGGAGCATGCTATATAAATGTCCCAAATCAGAAGACTAAAGGGAATGAACTAGTACATGAAATTCACTTATATTATAGCTAGGACATAAACAGAAATTAGAGGAGAAGAAAATATTGAACCAATTTTAGCAATTGACAGCTTAATTATATTGAATAAGAAATTTGGTCAGCTGTTCCATCGACCAGAGCAAATTAGGGATTCCAAATTTGATTTGATTGTGAAAATTAATTGGGGACCAGAATACCTGTTGCAAATCATGACACAATTTCAAAGTAAAACCAAGTACTAATGAATTGGTAAGAGTCCCATTTCTGTTTCCTTTCCTATATCAGAATGAACAACCATGTACTTATTAGTTTAAAAACTTTGAATTAAGCAGCATAGAAAGTATCTACAAAGAGACGATGAAGAGTAGTTAAAGTAGATTGGATGAAAAGAATTTAAGGTTGAGGAAAGCTTGAAGAATTGTTAATTGGGAGAGAGGTTTCTTATGATTTTGTGGCTCCTGAATGATGTGCATATTGTAGTTAAGAAGTAGGTGTAAACTAATGAATTTAAGATTATGGATACTGATGGTGTGTTGTTGAAACATTAAAGAATTCTTAAACTCTCTTTCCCATTCCTTTTGCAAGCCTCCTCCCCCAATCTCCACTTTTGTCATCCTTGTCAGAGTAGGCCAAACCATCTCCTCCTTGTCTTGTCAGGTTTTTTTTTCACATTTTTTATTTTATTATTATTTTATATGTTTTGAATAAAATTATGGACAAATTGTAATAGAATACCCTAACATTTGGTTATATTGTAATTAAACCGTACTTTTATTTAAATGACAATTTAATACATTGATCAATTATCAAGTTGATCCCTAATTTATTACGAAATATCAGTTTTTAATCATTTTTTTCTTTTTTGTTTTTGCTCACAGGTCCTTAATTTTTTAAAATACATCAATTTACTTCCTATGATTAAAATTATAAAGGTCAAACCTGACAAAAAGTATAATATTGACTATTTTATCCTCTTTTATTAAATTATTTAATTAGAATAACGTTTTTACCCTCTAATTTTTTATATTTAAACAATTTTGTCCTATTTGAATAGTCCAATAAGAAATTAATATGTATTATAAAAATATATTTTTTTTTAAACCACACTTAAAATAGATTAAATAAAAAAATAAATATGATAAAATTTATTAAAAATTAAAAATAAATCTTAAAAGTAACATCATTAATTAAAAATAAAATAAAAGTCAACATTGAATATTTTTATAACTCAAAATTTAATTAAAAAAACTAGTATATTATTTAGTATATATACATACATTATATATATATATATTACAAAAATAAAATATAATAATAAAATTAAAATATATATATTTATTATTATATTATAAAAATAAAATATAATAATAAAACTGCATTATATATATATATATATAATAAATGTGTGTGTATATATATATATATATGTATTAAATTACTAAATTTTAAGTTTTATAAGTATTTAATCTTGAATTTTATTTTATTTTTAATAAATAATATTACTTTTAAGATTTTTTTTAATTTTTATATTTATTTTTAGTTTTTAATAAATTTTATCATATTATTTTATTTTTTAATCTGTTTTAAGTATTTGTTTTAAAAAAAATTAAATTTTTATAATATATGTCAATTTTTAATTGAATTATTTAAATAGGTAAAGTTGTTAAAATGTAAAAAAAAGTTAAAGGGATAAAAAGTATCATTCTAATTAAATAATTTAATACAAATAAAAATAATTAATTTATTATACTTTCTATCAGATTTAACGGTTAAAATTTTAATTATAGAGACTAAATTGATGAATTTCATTAATGGTGATTCTCTCATAAAATTGGAAAACTTAGCTTATATATATGTACATATATATAAACACCAATACCATCCATACACTAATTCACCAATGAAGTAAAAGTGCTTTACACAAAATATCCTTACCAAAAGAAGTATTCAGTTCATCATGATGGCAAAATCAAATCAAATTCTCATTCAGAGAGTTACTGCCGAAGATTCAATACATGAAATATTTTTGCTTCAACTTACAATAACCTCTTAATCAATGTGTTTAACTCTTGTTACAGAAATTAGGTCCGTAATTCAGTAAATATACCTGATCAAAAAAGTAATTTGAAGATACAGGTTTCCTTTCTCTATATATACACAGTAATTTACCATGTTTATGATGAAACATACTAAACTAATGTTTCACAAGCATGGCTTCCAACTTTTTCTTCCTTGCAGCATGCTTTAGTTTCTCTAGCGCCACGAGTCCAACTTTCCTAACTCTTTCTCTTGACAAACCTATTCTGAAGAATTAAAACACTCATATAGTCAATAAACTGCATATGCAAAAAGGACAAAAATTTATGCATGTTGCTGTTGCAAAGGTTTAGCTACTCCTAGTCTCCTATAAATGACTTTATGGAGAACAACACAGCTAATACCCTTCATCATTTAACATGTGGCCTACTTTAAATGTTTGACAGAGGTATATATATCCTTTCAGATTCATGAAAGAACAGTAAAGAAAACTTGGGAAGGAAATAAACATGCATTTGTGATCGTTGTTTTAGACATCCAAGTGAGTTGCTATATAAAAGATAACGAGACACACAACACAATACTAAGTTATCAGCAATATTTATTTAGCTGTACTCACCGTTTACTTATATCATCCCATGTAGGAAATTTCTTATCGAGACCATAATAAAGACGTATGATCTCTCTTTCTCGTTCTCCAAGTGTCACTGTAATGAGCCTGTTTACTTCATCCTGCAAATATATGATTGGCATAAGTTGACATGCTAATTGGAAAACATATAGTGCAGTGCAAAACCGCTGCAATATATAGTCATTAATCCATCGCATGTTTGAATTATCAGCTGGTAAAGTGCTGGTTGCGGACATATATACCTACTGCTGAAATTCTTAATGTCAAAAGTTACATTTAAAATATTTTCTTTTTAACGGTAAATATATATATTCAGAGAAGCTTTTTTCAGTTAAATATTACTTTACGTGGAGACTCTTATGTTTGGTAAAGCCATAACAGTAGACATGGACTTTAAACTTTGAGACTCCTGAGTCCCAAGATCATGCTGAAAGTTATCGTTCAAAGAATATGTTTGAAAGCCTTTCAGCAGATCAACTTTTGTTTTATTGTTGATAAAAGCTTACGTTTTTGTTTGTAATGTCATCACTGACAAGCAAACTAAACTTAAAAAGTAAATTAAAGTTTTTGTTTTTGCATTTTCAACCGATTCTTAATTCAAATATTTCTTTTACCTTGATTGCCCACTCATCTACACCATGCCATGGAATGTTCTCAACGTTATTATCTGCAATATACTGAAATGATAACGAAAAAGTTAATGCATACAACAAGAAAGAGGCAAACAAAGGTGCAAACAACTCCTTGCGGAAAAAATTGCAGAAACTGTACTGCATACATACACTGTGATGAGTCTCTCCAGGAAGGCCATTTAAAGAGGGGAATGCTTCCCTATCAAGTGAGAAGATCTTACTGGTTGCCTGCATTTAATGGCATTGAATAGTGAGACCAGAGAGAATAATTACGTAAAAACCCCGAGATATAACTCTAGAAACAATTAGTACCTCTGTGGCATTCCTGACTTTCTTTGGGGACATGTTTAGATATTCTGCAATTCTCTGAAAACATGCACGGAAGGGAGTTAGCAAAATAAAAGAAAATATCTATGATATAGAAATTAAAAATCTGACTCTATAAGAAGTAATAAGCATGTTCAACAACAACAAAAATATAAATAAAATCCAAAATAAACAACTTACATCTACTGATGGTGTTACTCCTTTCTCTTCTAGCCTAATCTTTGCATTCTTGATTAGACCTAACCTCTCATGTAGATGATTAGGCAATCGTAAGGTTCTTGAATTCTCAACCAATGCTCTAGAAACACCCTGCCACCAGATAATAATGTTATGTGACCATCCTTAGCTTCACACAATCACTAATCACTAATAAAAGCATAAATTTCAGAGAAGCAGAATAATGTAACTCTAATTTTACAACTGTATAAGATGAAAGAGCACAATGCTTTAAAAAAATTCTCAGTGTCATTTCAAGAAGTTGCAGGGCCAAGAAAATCAGAGATCAGCTTCTGTATAGGATCAACGAGGTTAGTCAACTTACAGTGATCTATAGAAGTGCTCCGGAATGTCATTGAATAAAGAATCATGATGGAAATGATTATCTCCCTACAGCCTACCCAGCATCTACCCTATATCTAAGTTGCCAAAGACTGAAAATATATCATGAGCAGTTTGTTGCTTCAGTCATATGATGAAGTTGAACTTAAGAACTTCAATCTGGTCAGTGAAAATGTAGTCTTCTAAAAGGTAACGATGATCACATATTATGTTAGTCAGTTTTTGAGATATTTTTTTACAAGTGCAATGGAATATCAGCCTCACCTGGCGTATCCACCAATACACATAAGTTGAAATTTTGAAACCCTTTGAAGCATCAAATTTCTCAATCCCACGCAATAATCCAATCAAACCACCCTACATGAGAAACAATGAGGGTGACATGTCAGAAAATATATAACTCTGTCTTGGATACAGCAGTTTAGTAAGAGTACGAGAAATAGAAAATTACCTGAACAAGGTCTGCCATGTCAGCACCCATGTTATCATACCGTTGAGCTATAGACAAGACCAAACGAACATTGCTCATCACCAGCTTCTCTCTTGCCAAAGAACACTCAATCAATAGTGATTGTAACTCAGTGCGAGAAATCCCAAAGGAAGCTGCAAGTTGTTCATCCGAGGGCTCACATCCCAACCTCTCCTTCAATCTAAAATACCCAATACAAGGATTAGAATAAATATATCGTCATTAATATTATGATAGATTTTTTTTTTTATGACCTCTCCTTCAACCTTGAAGGCACAGAATTATTCAGAATGATAGTCAATGACAAAAATAAAATCTGGATTTGCATTCGTCAAGAATGTAAACTATATTCAATGCTAAAATGATAAATAGAATACACTAATAAATCTAATACTTTGACAACTAAAAGAATCAAATCATCCTCGCATGAGAAATACCTAAAACATTTTGAAACATGTAATCAACTAAAGAAGAGAGGAGCAGAACATGAAATTCATTTACTACCTCAATTTGCGTTCCTCTAAGGAAAGGCCACTTTTGATTTTCTTCGACAGACACACAACTTCAGCATGGGTGAGCAGCTCGTCATTCACGACACCCTTCACATAGCCCTTTAGACGATTCTGAAGCAGCTCTGGACTAATCATTGCTTTCAGCTGCTTAGAGCCATTATGTTGCATCATTGATTTATTTTGGCTCAATATCTTCTTCTTAGAATTCAGTCTCCGTTGCCGAGCAGATACTCCAGAACAGGTGACAGGGATCTTCTTGTGAGTTTTTTTACTTGGTGGATCAGTCAACACTGTCCTTTCAAAGGAAAGACTCCACTGCTTTTCAAGCATAGACTTCTGCAGCAAAAGAAGTGCCTCTATTGAATAATCAAGCTCAGTGCTTTCCTCTTCTACGTTGTTAGAACTCTGATACCAAGGTTCTGCAGTAGAAGCACAGTCGGAATTCACATGCTCTTTAAGAGCCTTAATTGACTGGGTGTTCTGATTGGATGATGGAAAACTAGGACTATAATTTGACGACTTCTTGGCAGCTACCACATTCTTTGTTGAATTAACTTGATAGTGTGTTGATCCATGATCATTGACATAAGAAAGCTTTTCTGTGATATCAGAATAATAAAAAGATGAACTCAAAAGCCTTTTCCCTGCGCTAAGTCCGATAACAGCAGCTGTGGCCATCATGCGGCTTCTGCTCTCAAAGGCAAAATTACCATCACCCAGCTTTAACAAACTTGTTGAAGCAGTACCATGTCATACAATCCTTTAGCTATAATTGAACGACAAGACTCAGCAAAATAGCTTTTTCAGTATTCAATTTCTTCACAAGATGAAGTTATTACCCCTTCTCATGTCAAGGAAAAAAAATAAAAAAAATTAGGGGCTTAAAAACAATACCAGTTCATGAAAATCCTAGAAGAACTTAAAAACAATGTCGGTTTCTGACAACATAGCATGTTATTTTAAACACATACTGGGCAAGGATATCAGAGCATCTGTCAGAACTCACAACACGAGCAAGGGATTGGGATCCAAAAATCACGGCGACACAACTCATTTTTATAGAATTATTAACTAAAATTAATAATCGGGTGCTTCAACAAATATTCTAAATGAAGTAGAAGTAACAATTCACAAGCATAAGTAGAAGAGGAAGAAGAAAATGCTCATAAAAACGTACCTGAAGGAAATGTCAGTTGAAGAGGAAGAGGAAGACGAAGAAGAAGTGACGTTGATTTCAAAGAAACTTCTGGTTACAAGTTGATTTGCATGTATAAATGATGTGTGTGTGTTCTTTTTCTTTTTGTTTGTTGTTTTTAAAAAGAAAATTGTTTAATTTAAAAATGCAAGTGAAAATAAGTAGAAGATATGGAAGGAAGAGATGGCATTGGCTGAAACAGATATTGGCTACATCTTTCGAGTGGTTTATTTTTTTTTTTTAAATGAAAAAATATTAATTTATTTGATATTTTAGTAATAGGCTAATAGCCACACAGCTAACACCACCAAAAACATAACTGCAATTGAATCTGAGCAAATATCGATGAACAACTGGGTCCCGCTCTTACACGTCATTGCCTCAACTAGCTATTGTCCTTCACGCAACCAATCTTAAATCCTTTACACGTGGATCTCCGCCTGCGCTTCTTTCATTCAATTTAAACCGCCTTTCCTTTGTTTTTTTATTTTTTTATAATTAGTGTGACAATCCGAGCTATCTACGGGAATCAAAATTAAGATGAATGAAATCAAAACTAATAATTAGTATTATCGCATCCCCATAAACAGTCACAAACAATAATCAATGGTATCCTAACAAACATTTTAAAAATATAAACATGATATCTGAGATAAAAAACAGAGCCAAGGTAGAAAAAAATAAAGATTACAAATATTCTTACACAAACCATGACAGATGAAAAAACATAGGGAATTTAGCAAAAATATCCAAAATTATAAATGAAAATTATAAATCTACCAACTCCACACTAATTTTTATATTGACTACCCAAATATTTATTTGAGACAAAAATACCCTCCGAATTAACCCTACCCATATTCTTTTTTTTTTTTCACTCTTCTTTTTCCTCGCGCGGCCATTGTCTAAATTCGGAGCAGACTGTTCTTCTTCTTCCGCTGCGGCAACGGCAACTGTGGTGGTTCTTTTTTTCACTCTTCTTCTTCTTCTCTTTTTCACTATTCTTCTTCTTCTTCACGTGGCAAGGAGACGGACTCTTCTCCACGGCGGCAACTCTTTACGCACTCTACCCACTTTCAGGTAAGGTTTCATCTTCTATCTGTCCATCATTTCGTTTACAACCATCAATTGAAATGATTCTCTTCTCTTCTCTTTTTAGTGTTTAGGTTTTACAAACATTTATATTTAAAATTAGTGTTTAGGGTTTACAAAGATTTTTTGTATGTAATAATGAAATTAACAAATGTGTTTGGTTAGTTATGTTGTAGATTTTTCAATTTTTTACGTTTCGAATGTTGATTTCATTGAATTGATCACTAATTTGGTGGAAGTATCATCGGGTTGAATTTTGGTTGAATGTTGTAAATCATCGGGTTGCATTGATCCGATGAAAGTAAATTATCGGGTTGCATTGACCCGATGAAAGTAAATCTTCGGGTTGCAGTGACCCGATGAAAAAACCCTGCTTTTTTCAAACTGTGCTTTCACAGGGCTGTTGTTTCTTTGATGTCATAATTATGTAAATAATTGTATCTCATGATTGTTATATTTTTTGATTTATTGATGAATTCGAAATCATTTTTTTATTTCAGGGTAAAAATCAATAGGAACTAAGAAATTAGTTGATTCATTGAAAATTAAGGAAAAATATTTTTTCCATGCAAAAGTGACCACTTACTGTAAATGAGAAAGCATTGCATTGATAAAGAAAAAGCTTACGGAACGACAGTAAGAGAGACTTAAATGCATGTGCTTTGGCTATTTTTTAGACGTTCATGAAATCGTGTTCTCTGCTCAATTTTGTCATCAAGTATTGTTGCAGGAGTGTCATTTTAGAGATGCTGAAAATGAGATGTGGTTTGTTATCGGCGGAAATAGAATATGTTTTGGTGCAAATGAGTTTTGTTTAGTTAGTGGTCTACGATTTGGGAATACGGTCATCTCTACTAAAAATACCAAGACAAATGAGGTTGATAGAATTCGTCGCAAATATTTTAATGGAGCCAAAAAAGTCAATGGACTGATTTTGCAAGGTTTCTTTGAAGATGGACTTCAAAAAGAAAATGATGATGATGATGATGATGATATCATTAAGCTAGCTTTGTTGCTGATCTTAGAGATGACGTTGCTTGGAAAGGACTTAAGGACAAATATTGAATATTGGGCTATGAATTTAGTGGATAATTTGAATGAATTCGATTAATTCCCATGGGGTTCATTTGTATATTCAAGGACATTCAAATCCTTTTCGACCTGTTGCAAAGGCAAAATCAGAAATTTATGGAGTGTGTAAAAAACGATTCGACCCATATAGCAGAGAAGTACAACTTGTATGGCTTTGTGTATGCTTTTCAGGTAATATAGACTGTTTAAAAATGTTTTCCCCTATTCATTTAAACTCTTATTGAAAGGTCTTATTTATTGAAAAGGCCACCGATGACATCCTAGACCTCACTATTTATTCTCCCTTGCCGAACATTGTCAGTACCACTGGTAATGAAAGTGTCATTGATCTTGAGAAGAAAGTAATCAGAGTAAAAGAAAGCTAAGAAAAAGCATTTCTTTGACCGAGATTACAGTACCAGTACCTTCACCAAAAGATCTCATTCAGGATTGGACTGCTTCATCTTGATTTTGAACATGGAATTTCCTCTTCTGAGGTAGCAGAAAGGCGAGAAAGACTAATCTTTCTCATTTTCCCGGGATTATTAGATGCCGATTACCGATCCGTGGGATAATAGCCCGTCACTTACCTGAAAGCCAATAGTGGGGTCTTCGGGCACGTAAACGTTCTGCATACATATCTAGTCTTTACATGGACCCAACTAGGCCGAAAAAGTAGAAGACACGTAATACCCAAGTTATTGAATTCAATCATTTCAAACTAGTTGACCCGAAAGTTGAATCTGAGTACGAGGCTTTCAAAACGAATAAAAAAATAAAGTGAGCATACACTATTTCAGTTCATTATATACTTTCAGACTATGTTAATTACAGTGATATTTTATGTTATTAACTCCAAATATTATACCGTAAATGTAAGCACTACATAGGGCAACAACTAAATGTGAATGCTCATTTTTTCGAAACGTTTGAGAGCAATTCCGAATAGTTGGAAGGCTGGGTAAGTCAATTATTTTTAATTCTATTGTTAATTCCATTGTAAATAAGGAAGAAATTAAATTGCAATCAATCCATTTATTTATTTTATTTTATTTAAAAAAAACAGCATAAGTGTTATGGAGGCGCCAACTTTCACATCCTACTATATTTTCGTGCAATTACAACTTGATTGATCCAACCTTCTTTGTCAGAACAATCGGGCGACAGGTGGCAGAACAATCATATTTGCGACAGGAGCAGGTACCAACCAGTATTTTTTATGGCCAACTGGATGAATTTCACCACTATATGCTGAAACAAGATAAGCAGTCGAATAATATGGTGAGGTGAATGTTGTTTAATGTAAACATCGATATTTTATGACAGCTAAAGCATGTGCACATGAAATCTGATCAAGATTGAATTTTTTACAACTGCATGTACGGTTTTCTAAATTAACTATTCCATTCTGTTTTCCATCGTGTACCTCAAACTGATACAATGCAATTGGGAACACCTTCACATGTTGTGTAGATTCATCCCTAACCCTAATAAGTCCCTCAACCATTTTTGTTAATTGTGTATGATAAGAACCTGCCACTGTACGTCGATCATGAAACCAACGTTGCATCATATCTCGAATACGGTCAATCATAGCAACAATAGGTAACTCTCGAAAATCTTTCATTACATTATTCATTAACTCAGCAATATTAGCTGTCATAGTAATGCATTTTTTTCTCAGACAGAAGGCTCGCAACCATCGCTCTTGTCCAACATCAACAACGTACTTATGAGCTCCAACATTAATGTTCGACAGCTGTTGCATATAAAATGCATTATCATTAACTCGATAGGCATTAGTTGTCTTTCTAAATGATATGGAAAGATTTTTGTTCTTATAAATAGAAATCATGTTTCATTCTAAATGCATGAAACAAGCACCGTGGTATGCATTTGGAAAAACCGTTGTAATCGCTTTGACAATACTGTTTTTCCTATCAGATACAAAAACGTCTTCAACCTCTCCAATGGTATCATACAAATAAGATAAAAACCAACTCCATGCAGCATCATTCTCGGAATCCGCAATACCAAATACCAATAGGAATATTTGGTCATTCTCGTCCTGACATACAGCCACAAACAAGATGCCACCATGTGAACCCTTCATAAACGTGACATCAATTGCAATAACTGATCTAATGGCAGCATTAAAAATATCTATGCACGCTTTCATGGAAAAGAACATATACATGAACCTATTTTCAGCATCAGTTTTAATGTTCCTAATCATCTCTGGGTTTGTTTCCTTTAACATGCGAAAATAATAAGGTAACATACTAAAAGAAACTTCAGCTGATCCGTGTACCTCTTCAATAGCAATATATTTAGCCCGATATCTTTTGTGGTAATTTAATGTAATGCCCAATTCATTTTGGATATCTGTTATGATTTGCTTTGGTCTGTAGATACGACCATCATGAATTTCTCCTTGATATATCGTCCAATAAACTGTGCACTAGCCTTTTTATTCCATGAAAACCTTTTATCCATTGAGCAATTGTGTTTGTGGTCAGATCTTGTATGCATGTAACCTTGAAAATCAGTGTTTGTAACCTTGAATGCATGTAGCCGCCATTTGCATTCTCCAACCGCATAATGTATCTCAAAATATGAAGTATCCGACTTCCATACTTTCAAATTGAAACGATTTATAGCAGCATACCTTTTTAATTGGGAGTGAAACTCTTTTTTACTGGCAAAGACTTGCCTATTTGCAATCAAAATTGGCGTAGGTCTCGAAGCAACTTCAACATCATCAATTGAACACATTACAGAGGTGGCTCAAACCAACTCTTCATTACTGTTTCGAACACCCTGAACATCTTCTGACTTGTCGCTTTCTCTGCCTTCGTTACTAAAATCATCAACAAATTGAACTTGATCATGAATCGTAATATCATTAAAATTTGGTATGTAGCCCTTCTGAATATGATTACTTCCTTTCGATGAAGGAAACTAAAAATTGATGGGATGGTGTTGTTGATTAGATGACTCTGGAAAATATTTTTGCGTCAATTGTAGGTGACTATGCTCAATCTCAAACACGAGTATACAAACTAAAAGGTCAACATTCTTTTAACGCAATAATATTACAACACCATCATCATCATCACTTATCTCTACAGGCATGCTTGGGCGGATGGTATGAGCAACAATCTTTATAATAACTCGATAACTGTTTCTGTCAATCCCAGTGACATCGTACACTTTATCTAATAGTTGAGCAAAAGTTGCATCTCTTGAAAATAACAACCATTTTAATATCTTGCCATCATACCAATGAACCCCTTGTTCACATACCCAATGTTCATCTCAATTAATTATCAATTGTACATCAACTATACTCATTCCTGCAAAAAAAACAGAAAATAAAATTAAACTATGTATCACGCTAACCCGATGGTATCAATCATTGGGGAGACATGGCCCGAAAAAACCAAATATCGGGTCTTCTCAACTCGATAGTAACAATTATCAGGTAGGATTAACCCGATGGAAAGCAAAATATTCAATACCGGCGTTTTTCATTTCTTTGATGGGGGATTAATAAATGTAAAACATCCGAATTTAATTGAAAACCCAGAAAGATAGACAGTAACAAATTAAAATCATTATAGTAAAAATAAAAGTTGAATACTAACCTTGCAATTTTTCAATGGTGGGAGTTTGTAAGATGGTTTGAATGATTTTACAATGGTGGGAGTTTAGGAAGATGAGAAAGAGAGATCTTGTTGGCTTAGGTTTGGTAAAAGGTCTGTGGAGAAGAGAAGAGAGAAAAAATACCCATGGACTTAAGAGATGAGAGAAGAAATGTGAAGAAGAAAAAAAAAAGAAATGTGAGAAGTGGGCGGTGGGCAGCATGAAGAAGAAGAAGAAGAGTGAAAAAAATAATGTGGGAAGTAGTAAAATGGGAGGGCATTTTTGTCTCAAATAAATGTTTGGGTAGTCAATACAAAAATTAGTGTGGGGTGGATAGATTTGCAATTTTTATTTATTTTTTGGGCATTTTTGCTAAATTTCCAAAAAAATATCTCTATTTATTTGTATGTCACAATATAACATTCATGCTCGTAAAGTATAAAGTGATAGTAATCGTTAATTACTCAAACTAGTATAAGCTAACAACACTAAAAAACCAAAACGTTAAGCACCACCCCATCACCATAAATACCTCTCCTCAACAACATTGTAATAGCACTGATATCAAACAACACAATTAATAAGTTATAAAGATCAAAATCAACTGTCTCACGCTTTCTGCATCCATGTTGCTATTTATAGAAGACAAACTCAATGAATCTATTCATCTAATTAGGTCTGATAGCGGTAAAAATGGAGAGTTTATTAATTAATGACATTCAGAATCTAAAAGTTTTTTTAATTGATTGAGATTGTCACACCCCCAGCCCGAAGGTTAAAGGAGTGAACATTTCTTATCAATCAAACCATTCAATTAAGGGGAAAAAAAATTAAAATCCTTAAATAAATAATTCAACAATCAAATTCCAATATTTATTAAATCTTTAACCCAAAAATGATAAATTTCAACACTAACTGTTTAATAGCTTGAGACTTACACATTCAATAGCTTAAGAATTTTTATAACCTATAGAACCCAAGAAAATCGATAAATTTTATTAACATTACCAAATCCGTTACACTCTTTAATCAATCTCTTAACTATATGAGAATCACAATAAACTATAGTGAGTTTTAAATTCAATAAGTAAGCCAGTTTTTCATATAAAGAAAATACATCAAACAAATTACTTACGATTTATACACAAATATGACAACATGCAAAACTTTCAATATCAAAAGACTTTCATGTCAAAAACTTTTTAAAAATTATATTGAAAACATCTTTTAGGATTGCCCTCATCCATGTACTATTAGTAGGACTTTCACTTAACGCTTAACACTTATCGAAGTCACTTAAGTCACCGTCGGCAACAAATGTATGTGAGGTAAGACAAGTGAGGAATACACAATTTCGAAAACAAAACACTCAGCCCGAAGGTAAGAGACACTCTCTCATCGTGATCACCAACGAGTCCTCCACATGTACAAATACGTCAACACACGAATGTGAAAACCCATTTGGTCTATAAGGCACTCTTGAGACCCTTCCCACCATACCACGCACTTACATTTATCACTTATCGCTCTACATTCACTTAGGTGTCTACTAAGAGTAATGAATTTAGGTTCTTTAAAACAAACTTTCACAATGATAGAGCATGCTTAAAATACACATATCACTTATGTCATTCATGCATTCAAATATCCAAATTATCAAAAATTGCATTCATATATAAAATAATAACATAATAGTCAATTACATAGAAAAACTACTTAGACAGCACATCAACAATCATATATATATATATATATGCTTATTGTGATTCAAGTAAAAAGTTTAATTTACTTACCTCTTCGCAATCACAAGCAATACACAATCCTTATCAACAATTAACAAACTCTTCGTCCTAAAATTAAAAGAATGAACCCATATGAATACTTTACACATCAAAACACATCATTCCTCAATGCTATGGGTCTTAACTACTTAGGGGCTGAATCACTATTCTAACAAAATCTATATAGAGCAGATCTGATTCACCGAGAGAGCAGATCTAATTCACCGAGTTTTAGAACTTTATTCTCAAATTTAAATGTTATGAAATTTTACACACTTCTACTAGACATGTAGAGCAAATTCTTGGAAAAATTTCAAAAACTTATATTATCAAAACCTATTTCAAAATCGTTTTGTTTTCAGGAAGTTAAAATCTTTCAGACAAACTTCAGCAAGGACATTGTATACTTCAAAAATACAAAACAATTAGAGTATAACTCCTAAAATCATGAAAATCTTCAGCATTTACCTAGACACATACATCTGTCTCCAAACAAAATTTAGTAATTTTTCGATAATATTAACCTTGTCAAAACAATTTCGTTTTTACAATAATATGTTGAAACGGAGAATTTTCAACAACTCAGAATCAACTTCGAAAAATCATCATAAATTGCATACTAAATATTTTTATGTAAAACAAACTTTAAAATAATCGTTAAGATGTCTAGTTTAACATATAAAAAGATTGGATTCAAAAATAAAGTCTAAGTATTTTGAATTTTCGGATTTGTATACTATCCTGCAGAAATTTAAGTAAAAATTCATTTATTATTATAAAAAAATAATATTAATATTATAATCATGAAAAAGGAATTGAAAGATGTAACTCTTTGCCTTTGGGCTCTCTTAAAACTCTATCTTCTCTTTTTTTAAGCTTTTCTCTTCTTTTAGTTTATTTCTTCTTTAAGAAACATTCCTATATATATATATATATATATATATATATATATATATATATATATATATATATATATATGGACAGTTAAAGCAATCCTAAATATACTATAACTCTAATTTAGGGGTTGTTTATTTTTTCCACTTATATCTTAATAAGTCTGAATTGGACCAATTAATTTTTTTTCTTAAAGTGGACAAACAACTTAAAATACTAAAAAACAACTTTAGAAAAAGTAAAAAAGCATGACTTTTCACTTAATTACAAATCACTTAAATATATTTAAAATATTTTCATCCAAAAATATCCTCCTAAATATAACATACTTTTAGTTTTATTTAATTTTATATTATACAATTTTATTTCTTTTACCCTACTTATTTTCACAAAAGGCTTTATAAAATAAAATAAAATAAAAATAACCTTAATCATTTCTCATACTCAAAGGTTATTAGAATCGAAAGATTGAAATATTTCCGAACAAAATTTTGAAAAAAAAAATCATTTATTTTTTTTTTTATCGAACTACTCGTGCTCTATATAATTTTATTGTTTGTAATGAAAAATTATAACTTTATTGATGATGTATACGTCAGTTTTTTTTACTTCTTAGTATAGCTTCTCATTCAATTGTTTTTTTATTTTTTTTTTAAAACTATTCAATTGATTTTGTTATTATAGATTGTAGTTTTTTATTTTCTTGTACTGTGATAAAAGTTTTTGTTTAAGGGAAAGTTGCAATAGTGTTACAGAAGCTCTATTCCGATTAGAAACAACAACTTATTATAGTAATAGTAATTAAAAAAAAAAGAGCAGCTTATTACAAACTTAAAATTTGTCAATTGGATGGTGACAACGCCAATCAAAATCAAAATCAAACATCAAGTGGTAACAATGAATTTAGAAGTATTTGATTTATTTTGTTTAATCTCACTGACAAATATATTTTAATCTAAAGATTCAAAAATTTGTATTGCAGTAGTAGTAAGTTAGAAAATTTATATTATTGTTTATAATTGTGATTGAATGGAATAATTATTCTACAATTTGAGGTTTTATATATATCTCAAGACTTTCGGCTCCTAAAATAGAAATCATTTTCTAATATAATTATTTATTATATTTTCATCCTGAATAAAATGTTATTAATATATATACATAAAAATGCTTTAGGATTTATTAAATTATTTAGTTATACTTGTTTGTATCATAGCAAATAAAAATACATAACAATTAGTAGTAATAAGGGTATAAATGTCAAATTAACTATTTTTTAAACATTTTTATTTTTTAAAAAACAAACAAATTGACACTATATTCACTAGTCTGAAAAAAAAATATGTCATTCAAATTTTAGATTTCAGTCTTCATTCAGGCTTTAGTAAAATTTAGAACTGTTCAATCTTCAAATAAAAAAACAAACAGCCCCTTAGTCTACTAATCCTTAGTTTTAGTATTCCTAATCTTAATAGAAAATCTATCTATTAAAAATCTTAATAATAGTAATAACACAAGGAAAAATAAATAACGGAACATAAAACTCAAGTCCAATATAATAATACCTAATATATATATATATATATATATATATATATATATTACAAAGATGATAATCATATAATTAGATTTGATAACTGCGGAAATGGAGAGTTTGTTAATTAATGGCATTGGACACCAAAGAGTTTTCTTAGCTGATTGAGATGATAACCATCTTTAGTGTATGTTTTGAAGAACTTGTCTAAGTAGAGCTTATTTAATCCCAAAAACTATTTTCAGTTTTTTTTTTTTTTTTTTTTTTTTGTCGTTTGGTTGAACTCCAATAGGATTTTTGGACAATTAAGAAAGCTATTTTACGTTTACTCGAGGAAGTTCAAATTTTGGGCATTCCAAGTAGATATTTCTAACCTTTTAAAAACACTAAAATGTCTAATCTAACCCTATTATATTTTGTTAATTTTACAATGCGTTTTTAACTTAAAATCATGTTTTTTTTTTGTAATCATATTATTTCAAATAGTTATTTTAATTGACAACCCAACAGCCAGCGACTTTTCCTTAAAAGCTCTACTCGATGAAGCTCTTCCAAACGGATTGGAAGAGCTTCTCCAAGAAGAACTTTTAGGAATAGAGCTTTTAGAAGTAGAGTTTTTAGAAGCTTTTTTAAGCTTTAGATTGTTTGGTTGTATTAATTTTAAAAACTCTTTTAAATGATAGAATTACCAAAAAAGAAGTATAAAAAAATTTTAAACATAACAAAAAAATATGACAAAATATCTTTTATCGTAATTAAAAAAAATGTAAAATATTATAAAAAAAAGTATGAAAATACGTTTTTCTAAACGAAATAAATAAAATAACAATAACAAATTATGCAGAATAATAGATTTGAATTTTTACAATTGATATTGTTTTCATGTGAATTACCAAAAAAGAAAAAAAAAACGTCAATGCACAGTAAAAATACTCACAACAGAATATAAAAATATGTACACACATATACAAGTTCATACACAATAATAATATTATTAAAAAAGCAGATGACAATATACAAATATGTACACATACCGACATACACATATATGTGGCAATATATATATATATATAACCCAATATTGCCGCACAAATATGTTGAATAATAAATGAGAACTTTTAATGGGAACAATTACTAAAATCTTGAAACGTAGTCGCACAAGCATCTGAAACATCAAGATTTTAGTAATTGTTCCCATTAAAAGTTCTCATTTATTATTCAACATATTTGTGCGGCAATATTGGGTTATATATATATATATATATATATATATATATATATATATATATATATATATATACACGAACAATCTTATTCGGAATACAGAAATAAAATAATAATGATTAGAAAGATATAAGATACAAGAAAACTCACAGGCTAAAAATGAATTTTTAAAAATTTAAATGCGTTGAGAGAAGTGAAGTTATGTTTTACATCTTAAAAAACTAAGTTATTAGAATTTTTAATTTAAAACTATGTTATTAGGGTTTTTAATTTAAAAGGGTATTGTGAAATTATAAAATATATTAGGGTTATATAAGACATTTTAATATTTAAAAAAAAAAGCTCAAAAGACTCTACTGAAAAAAGCTCAAAATTTGAACTTCTTCGAGTAGACGTAAAACAGCTTATTTAATTGCCCAAAAGCTCTACTGGAGTGGCAACCAAACGACAAAAAAGAAAAAACTGAAAAGAACTTTTGAGATTAAATAAGCTCTTTTGGTCAGTAAATAATCTCTTCCAAACATACACTTAGTCATATATGATAGAGTAATGCTAGACCTCCCACTTTAAATCTCAACTCTTCAATCCCAACACACGTGGCAGTTAAGGTGTCAATTTGTGAATAAATTCATATGACAAATGAGATAAATCAATACTAATTATAAATTCATTCACTAATAGACACCTCAACTGTCATGTGTATTGGGATTGAAGAGTTAAGATTTGAGATGGAATGTCTAGCATTAAGTTATATGATATATTTTCTAAATAACAATATTAAATGAAGGACACGTGATAGCTTCCATGTAGCTATTTATATAAGAAGAATATGTCCATCTAATTAGTCTTGCTAGTAATGAAAATGGAATAAGTTAATTAATGGCATTGAACACCTAAAAGTTTCTTCACTGATTGAGATGATAAATCATTATTAATTATAGTTTCCTTACCTGACTGAGATGATAATCATTATTAATCAATACTATTAAATAGAGGACACCTGATAGCTTCTGGTGAAAAGAAGCTGCTTTTATAATATATAATATGATTCAATTCAAATGAAACAAATCCCCAAAATAATAATATATATATACAAAAAAAATTACAAAAGGAGAAATCAAGAATAGCCATTAAAATTGGCCTTCTTGATTACATAGGTGAACAAAAAAAACTTTAAACCTATAACCCATCCAACCATACAATTAACGATCAACCATGATTATATAAATAAAATAATTATATATCAATCATACAAGTCTAGATTGTGCCTATACATATCATACATAACGGAATCAAAAGATTTTTTTTTCATGTATATACAAAATTGGCTCTTATACCAATTGTAAGGGAAAAAAAAATATGATTGCGAAACACAACGGAAGATTTAGGGTTTTAAAACTTTTTTTCTCTTTTTGAAAACTTTCTTATTAAGAGTGGATCATTTTTCTGGTGTCATTTTTAAGTACCTTAAGATCCAGTGAACAGCTGTCATATGCTCTTCAGTTGGATTATTCATATATTGGCTAACAACACTCATTGAGAATCCTATGTCAGGCCTTGTATGAGAAAGATATATGAGTTTTCCAACAAGTCTCTGGTATTGACCCTTATCGACAGGTGCACTATCCTGTAATAATCCAAGTTTATTTGTAGAATCCATATGGGTATCTGCTGGCTTACAGCTTGTCATTCCAGTTTCCTCCAACGAAATCAAGGACATACTTTCGCTGTGAAACCAGAATTCCCTTCCTTGATCTTGCAACTTTCGTACCAAGAAAATACCTGAGTAAGCCAAGATCTTTGATTTCAAATTCCTTGGCTAAAAAACTTTTGAGTTTTGGTATCTATTCATCAAAACTGCCTGTCAGAATGATATCATCCACATACACTATCAGAATAGCAATTCGACCATCTGAATAATGTTTCACAAAATAAGGTATGATCTGTCTAACACTGATTAAATCTAACATTCTTCACAACTTTGGTGAATCTATCAAACCACGCCCTAGGCAACTGTTTAAGTCCATATAGAGACTTATGAAGTCTGCACACCCGATTTACAGTCCTCTTAGTTTCCAATCCTGTTGGTATCTCCATATAAACTTCCTCTTCTAGATCTCCATTTAGGAATGCATTTTTCACATCCATATGGTAAAGAGGCCAGTCCAAATTAGTTGTCAAGGAAAGTAAAACTCAAATGGTGTTTAGCTTTGCTACTGGTGCAAAGGTCTCTAAATAATCGATACCATAGGATTAAGTGAACCCCTTTGCAACTAGTCTCGCTTTGAATCTTTCCACACTCTTATCAGCTTTGTGTTTCACTGTGAATATCCGTTTACAACCCACAACATTTTTTTCTTGTGGTAGATCTACAATTTTCCATATTCCATTTTTCTCCAATGCAAGAACCTCTTCTTGGATAGTTAATCTCCATTCAGGTCTTTTAAGTGCATTATGTATATTGCTAGGTACCTGAACATGAGATAAATTTGCAACAAAGTTTTGAAATGTTGGTGAGAGATCATCATAAGACACAAAATAACTCATAGGATACAATGGTCTGTTTCTACCTTCTTTTGTCCCTTTTGTTACTTAGAGCAATAGGCAAATTGTCACTTACCACTTCCTCTTGACTGCTTGGTACTGTTTATGAGACTTGATTCGGTTCAGAGACCTCAATTTCTACTGGATGAATTTGTTCCTCCACCTGTTGGTGAGATTTCCTCTCCCGCGTGTAAACAATCACCTCTGGTTGCTTAGCAGGTTGAGTAATAAGTGGAATTTCAGCAGTAACATGAGAAATTTTAGGTGTAAAAACATTTTCAGACGATGTAATTTCAAGTTGAGATATAGGACCAGACTCGAACTCGGTGCAAAGAAGGGCTGACATGGTTATAATAAACCAGATTTGTATCCCAACCTGAGGTTCTAATGATTGAGAGTTACAATTGTCCCCCTGAAATTCGGTTTTGGGATAGAATGATTGATGTTCGAAAAAGGTAACATCCATAGAGTAGTAGAACTTCCTAAGTGAAGGTGAATATCATTTATATCTTTTTTTTAGTAGGAGAATAACCCAAAAAGATTCACTTAAGAGACTTAGGATCGAGTTTACTACAATGTTAGTTATGAATGTGAACAAAATATAAACACCCAAAAACCTTGAGAGGAATATACGAAATCAGCCTTGATGTCGGGTAGAATGAAAGTAGAACTTGGCAAGGAGTGGAGAATTTTAACACACGAGATGACATACGATTGATTAGGTAAATAGCAGTAAGAACTGTTTCCCCCAGAAATGCTTTGGCACATAGCTAGTAAACATAATTGATCTAGCTTCCTCCAAAATATGTCTGTTTTTACGTTCAGCTATACCATTTTGTTGAGGTGTATCAACACGAGCTTTGGTATATAATACCCTCATTTGAAAGAAAACTACCAAGGATGGAATTGAAATAGTCCTTGGCATTATCAGTTCGTAAAATTTGAATTTAAGTTTGAAACTGAGTTTTAATCATCTGATGAAAGTTTTTAAAACTTTGGCCAAATTCAGATTTTTCTTTCAGGAGGAATTTCCAAGTTATCCTAGTATGATCATCAATGAATGATGCAAACCATCTAGCTCCAGTAACATTCGTGACCTTAGATGGTCCTCAAATGTGACAGTAAAGAATGGTGAAAGGAGATGAGTGTTTGTATGGTTGATGATGATAGACACTATGAGTATGCTTCGATAGTTGACAAATTTCACACTGAAATAACTTTGAACTTTTATTAATAAACAACGAAGGAAAAATCTTTTCGAGGTATATAAAGCTGGGATAACCTAACCTACAGTGCCACAACATCACGTCATTATTCTCACTAGATCTAACAGAAGACATGGAGAACTTTTCCACTTGATTGCAAGTAACATGAGGTGATTGATTACCCGGACAGTTGGTATCTCCCAGCAGATAGAGTCCCAAACATATTTTAGCATCATCAATCGTCATCCTCGAGTCCAAGTCCTGAAAAGTAAGTACAAGCATTAAGAGAAAATTTAGCAACACAGTTCAAGGTTTGAGTAATCTTGCTGACAGATAGGAGATTGCAATTCGACTTAAACACAAGTAACACTGAATGCAAGTTAATATCCTTATAAATCACAGCAGTCCCAATACCAATAACTTTTTAGTGAGAACCATACCTCTTAATTTCGGCAATGTCGTCGCACTCGCGGCGGCGCGTGGATACTGTTCCGACGACCCGTTGGATGCAGATTCCTGCACCCTGCTGCCATTTCTGAATCCGATCACTAGGCTAATGAAGGCTACGGCTGAGAAGGAGATAAACACTACTAGAATAAGCAATGGGAAGAATGGTGGCTACCGAAATGAGCAGCGGCTAAGGTAGGTGTACAAACACTGCCAGAATAAGCAGTGTGGCTGCCAGAAAGAGAAATTTTAGTAGTGGCTAGGATTACACTCTGGTACCATATAGAATTTTGAGAGAAAAGAATGAATTCTTATATATTTTTCCTTATACAAGTTTACATCAATATATATGTACACAACTACCTAGCACTATATTTACATTATTACCCTTATTACATTATTGACCCATCACCCTAATATTCTACAAAAAAAGAAGAAACAACAAAAGAGGGAGGCTCCTCTAAAACCAAAATGCCCACATCCATCACCTGACCAATGGTGGCCAAGCCATCGGCAACCTTGTTATCTTCCCTATACACAAGTTCAACATTACAAACCCAATCTTTCTTAAGAAGCATGATGCAATAATTAATAATACTAAATAGAGAATGATTTGGAATTACATCCCTACCCTTATTACATTATTGACCCATCACCCTAATATTCTAAAAAAAAAAAAAAACAACAAAAGAGGGAGGCTCCTCAAAAAACAAAATGCCCACATCCATCACCTGACCAATGGTGGCCAAGCCATCAGCAACCTTATTACCTTCCCTATACACAAGTTCAACATTATAAACCCAATCTTTCTTAAGAAGCATGATGCAACAATTAATAATACTAAATAAAGGATGATTAGGAATTGCATCCCTACACAACAAATTAATAGCACTTTTAGAATCGCATTCAAGAGTCACTTTACGAAAACGTTCTTCCTGAGCAAGATGTAAACCTTCAAAGATCCCCTACATTTTTGCTTCAATCACACTTAATTGTTGTGGTTTACAACAAATTTTTTACCTGAATTGGTTATTAAAATAAGTATAATCGCATGACTCTTTTTATATGACAATGCACAATTTATAATATGAATTGTGGCTCAAATCCAAACTTGAGCAATTAGCCAATTACTCAATGGTTGGTTGCTCTGTCCTTTTAATTATATATAAATGGAAGCAAAAAGTCATGAACAAACATCATTTCTCACCTTGAGTAACTCAATGTTTGTAGTAGATTCATGATTCATAAATAACTTTAAATTCTCATTTTTAAGTTCTGAACTGATTTATAAATTTATATCCACAAACATAACTCAGCTCAGACAATTGTATTTGGATCATTGATAAAACATTCCTTAAAATATACAGAGAAAAAGAAAAACAATGCAGTAGTGAAGGAAGACAAATAACAAAGCTTAAGGTGGTGTAGACACCATCAAAAAAATGAGTTTCAAAAACATAACTATAAATGACTGCATTAAACCATGTCAGAATTTCCCATTCTCATCTTTCTTATTCAAACAGGAGAAACAACCTCGGTATATCATAAATAATTGATCCAAGAAATGTTCAATATACAATCCAACTGGCAAATAGATCAGCAATTTGCTCAGAAAATCTCCCAAAGGTAAAGTTATTCTGTTCAGCACTTAAAACTATATTATGTAATCTGAAATAGAAAAACGAAAAGAAAAATATAAATAGATAGCAAAATTTAATTTACAGCTTCCAACATCAAAAGTAAATAAAAAACTATTAATACATATTAGGCACTCCAGCCATCACCTTGGCCATGTAACTCCCTGTTGAATTCCTGTCAGCAGCTGCAACATATACCTCAATAACTAGGTTAGATTCTCAAACAGAATAGAAAGCAGTCCCAAAAATGTAAATCAATTAGTAAAAATGATAGTGTAAGGCCATTGAAGCATCACAATAAAAAGATTCTTAATTGCAAGCAAAATAACCAGATGACAGAAGAAACAATAACCATAAATTATATTTATGCAAGCACAAAAGAATGAGCATAGTTTGGATGAGGATTTGCTTAGCCCACTAGGCATGTGAACTACTACAGAGTACAATTATATTGCCAACTCCCAATAATACATAACCCTCATGATAAAGTCAAGATGGTTCTGACATCAGACAATCCGTCCATAGTCTTTTCTTCCACGTGATGCTGGTGGAATATTTGAGATAGGATGATTAGCCCTACGTCCTACAATAGAATGGCAGAATCAAGTAAACCATTATCAGCATATTCCATTCCCTACTCATCTCCAAAAGAAATTATATATTTTGACTTGTATAACTTATTGTATTAGTGAGCAGAACAGTAAAGGCACAGAGGAAACAAAAAAAAAAAGTTTGGAAGAGCATGAAATGAAGGCTCAGAAGATACCCCATGGCATGCCATTGTTCAATGAGCTACTTCCAGGAGAACGTGGACCCCCAGAGTTAAAGCTGGAAGGAGGCTGGAACTTGTTATGATTCCAATCACTACCCTGAGGAGCAGTGGATCTCATATAATTGAACCGTTGAACAGGTGGCTGTCCTAATCGGCTTGGAGAATTTTGTGAGTTATGAGGCATGAGATGAGAAGGCTTTGACATAAAACGGGTAAATCCAGCCTGTGGGTCATGAGCTGAGGGAGGACTGCCCACCTCTACATGTTGAATAGGTCCGTTTTGTCTAAATTACATCAAAACCATTATGAAATCAACAACAGTGCAAGGCATTACAATAAAAAAGAAGCATATGAAATCGACGACAGTGCAAGGCATTATAATAAAAACATATGCATAATTCAACATAAAGAAACATAGTAAACCTTTTCCAGAAAATGCATAACCCACCTTTGGATGGGTAAATGTGAGCTTGTGCTTGAGATGCGGTTTAATCTACCTACTCCAACCGATGATTCAGCCAAACCGAGATGCAAACCATTACTGAACTCAGTGGTTATGCTGCTCTCGTCTGAGCCATCCTCTTGCAGAAGTTGTTCATCACTGAAACATGAATGAGCAGAACCATCACATTTACGGTTAAACAAGCACTTGGTTAATATGACCAAAAATCTAAGCAGGCAAACTGTAAGTTCTAGGTCAGCAGCATGCCAGAAAATTCTGGAACTTTGCAGCTATCAATCCTATAATTTTGTATGAATTCAAGCACTTTAATGTTGTGATCATGACAATGACACTAATAACCTTCCCTGGTTTACTCCAAAGTCCAAACAAAGATGATAATAGTAGCATGATTGTTAGAGAACCACATGAAAAGCTAGAGTGCTAGAGAAGATAAGATGAATCGCATATTGAAAACATAAAAGGCAAGAAAATGGTATATATATCAATGGATATCACAACTCAATAAGCTAGCATTTTGGGTTGGTTGTAAGTGCCCGACCCATGACAAGTAGTGCCTGGTTCAGACTCTCATATGTTGTGGTCCCCCACATCCAGATCAAGTAGGATCCACAAAGGGATGGATTAGGCCAGTGTTTAAGCCCACCGAGCCAAGAGGTAGAGTTTGGACCTGACACGTGGAGGGCCAAAGTTTAGAGCCCTTAGGGCCAGGGGTGCAGATCGGACGTGACAAGGGCATCACGTGATTGGGTACGGAAGAATGTCTCAGTCCCACATTGGATAAATATGGGGTTGATCCATGGGTTCATATGGGAGAGTTTATAACAAGCTAGTCTTTTGGGTGGTAAGATTATCCACCAATATATATACCACCACTTCAAAACATATAAAAAAAATACACCAAGTATGCAAATTAATAATTAGATGGTCAACAAACGCCAAAAGGACTGAGGCTCTTATCAGCCTAAGACTGAACTGGTCATACGAAAAATAACCACCTGACCCATATTTCTTTCTTCTTTCCTTGTAGATGTTTTTCAATTTTCTCTTCCATCCCACTGAGTTGTATAAAATTCCAATCAACATAAAAATAGGCACCAATAACACCATTAAAATATCTGATGTACTTGTGTATAAAAACAAATATCTATTAAGTAAACATTAGTTAAGCCCAAAAGCTTAAGCTTACAAGTAAGGGCCCAAACAATAGTATTAAATTCTACCAACATTTCTAATCCTGCAGACCAAGCTCACATACAGAGAGAAATACACATGCAGTAGAGAATACAATAATGTATACAAAATACAAATTCAATCACGTGAAACACTCTTGGTAAAATTGGCTCTAACCATGTTAACTAACCCCTAAACCCAAAAGCTTATAAGGGTTGGAACAATAACATTAAGCTCTAACATATACATCTCTTTCTTTATTCAATGTATATATTAAGGGGTTCTCTTATAAGGTGGCACCTCACCTCATAAAATGAGGTGCTTTATTTTTTATACTAAAAGACACAACTATATACATTATTATAAGATAAAACAATAGTTTTATCTTTTAATGATTGAATATACTAAAATTTATAAGAGAATTATACATATATGTATGTATATCTCGTAATGGAAAAAAATTTTAATCAATATGAAAAATCATAATAAAGGAATTGCTTGATAAAATCACAGAAGAAAATGCAGAAAACTAATATGCATCATAATGAAAATGGTTGCCAGTGGGTAACAAAACCAGTAGCCTATATTTGCTAGTGGGCAACAAGCACCCGTAGCCTAGGTAATGGTCTTTGCCCCTTGGTTAGTTCACCGCACAGGATCATAAAATTTAGAAGCTCAAAAGACCCTGAAAAAGGTAAATAAGACCAAGAGTGAAACAACTATTGCAAGCGGCCATCATATTCCATTCCTTCGTAGCTACATACATACAACTGGTTGTTTCTTCAATGAATTGACAGATCAGTTTGCATGAATTGACAAATCAATGTTGATATCTTGAATAACATATGCTTGTGCACATCTAGACAACCAATTCATCATAAAATACAACATCAATAAGTTCAGATTGCAGTTGAACTCTGCTTACCTGTAATTGGGATCCCAATCTCCAGGATCCGGCAGTGACAGGCTTGCGTCAGACATATCATGAGCTACTTCAGCACTATATGGCACTTGCATATTGGAAGAACGTGTCAAGGAGCCGGGCATGTTCTGCATGGCAGAAGAATTAGCAGTAATTCCAGAGCTTCCTCGCTTCTTCCAGCTAGCGGCACTAGGATTTGACTGTAGATGTGAAGGTGAAACCCCAATTAATTGAGAAGTCCCCTCAGCTTGAACAGTGCTGGTACTGTCGATAAATTGTCCTTGCCACTGTTGAGATGATGAACACTCTTGAGATTGTGAATTTCCTGAATATCCCCAACTTTTTCTTCTATTATAATGGCTAACTGCAGCCACCTTTCCAAAAGAAGATCCATGGCAACTATTTCTGGCCGGTGAAGTTGGGCCATAATGTCCAGGAGAACCAGCTGAAACTTGACCATAAGAGCTTGGAGGAGTAAATTGTGACGGACTAGTGCCAAGGGGGAGGGGTACAAACATTCCTGCCGATGGACTCACGCCAAGTCCGTTTCCATGAGAATACTGAATAATCCTCTTTCTTGCATCAGGGCTACTCCCGAGAACTGACACACCACTCTGTGGATGCATGTTCATCCCAGACGGACCCATAGGAGAAAAATATGCAAACATACCACTACTATCCCCATAACTTCCATAGCTGCTTCCAAGTCCAGTACCATCATTATAGCTACCATAGCTTCCCACACTACCATAGCTATTACCATGTGCATATGGCACCACCTGAAAATGTGGGCTATTATGCAGGGAAAATCTGTTCCTTCCCGGAACCTGTATGAAAAATGAGCATAATTTTCTTATATAGCTATTAATATTATTCTTTTGAACTATAAAGATATATTTCAGTGAAGTTTGCAGTAAAATTGACAAATAGTAAGGAGCACCTCTGGTGAGGAAAAAAAATGGATTATTACAAGGGACAACAAGCTCACATTAGGAGAAAGACCTGCAGCTATCCAATGGCCTGCACCTGGGTGATGGTCCACTTTAATATTTTGAGCAACGGGCTGAAAAAAGAATTTAAAAAGAAAGCATGAGAAATAAAGTACAGAAATGTGAAGGAAAAATGAATTTAAAAAGAAAGCATGAGAAATAAAGTACAGAAATGTGAAGGTAACATCATAGGTTAGAAAACGTATTTCTTGTTCTTGATAATAAGTAAAGATTTTGATATCATCTCTATTGAGCTCGTAGTCCATGTCTAATTGAGCATTACGCAAAAATAGCAATTCAATTAAAATGATAAATACCTGAACAAAGAAAACCTAAGACTGAATCAGGAGTATAAGTTTAAAGTATGTCAAAAGAAACTAAGAGAATTAGAAAAATGCACAACTTACACATAGAGTAAATTACAACAGACCCCCGCAATTTAACAAAATGACATGAGACCTCCTCTATAATACAAAGACAAGCAATGCTCCTGGCTGAGTCATATGCTAATCTTAGTTCTTTTGATTTTCCTACCACTAGCTTGGCTATTTGTATAGTTGGCAGAGCCATTTATAATCCATATAATGTCATTGATATGAGCGTGCTTAAATACTATTGTTTGGACCCTTATATACAGACTAAAGCGTTTAGGTCTATTACTTAATATGTTATCAAAGCCAAATTTACCAAGAAGGGCCTGAGTTCAAGTCAAACCATCGTCTTGCATGTGAGGGGTGATAAAGAGTGCATACTGTTGGAATTAGTTTGTTATTTATCTTCTGTATTCTGGATTAATAATGAGAGTTGATTTAATCAACTCTCACCCGTTAGTTAGTTTCCTATCCATGTCTAATTGAGCACTATGCAAAAATAGCAATTCAATTAAAATGATAAATACCTGAACAAAGAAAACCTAAGACTGAATCAGGAGTATAAGTTTAAAGTATGTCAAAAGAAACTAAGAGAATTAGAAAAATGCACAACTTACACATAGAGTAAATTACAACAGACCCCCGCAATTTAACAAAATGACATGAAACCTCCTCTATAATACAAAGACAAGCAATGCTCCTGGCTGAGTCATATGCTAATCTTAGTTCTTTTGATTTTCCTACCACTAGCTTGGCTATTTGTATAGTTGGCAGAGCCATTTATAATCTATATAATGTCATTGATATGAGCGTGCTTAAATACTATTGTTTGGACCCTTATATACAGACTAAAGCGTTTAGGTCTATTACTTAATATGTTATCAAAGCCAAATTTACCAAGAAGGGCCTAAGTTCAAGTCAAACCATCGTCTTGCATGTGAGGGGTGATAAAGAGTGCATACTGTTGGAATTAGTTTGTTATTTATCTTCTGTATTCTGGATTAATAATGAGAGTTGATTTAATCAACTCTCACCCGTTAGTTAGTTTCCCATCTTATTAGGATACTTATCTTTCCTAGTAAGATAGGTCTTCTATCTCTTTTCTATCTCTTAGTAGGTAACAGTTTTTTTTAATTAAACTAAAAGTCTTGTATATATGTAGCTCCGGTTGTTTAAAATAAAAGTTAAGAGTGAGAATCAAAGAACTCACGGTTTCTCTACATGGTATTAGAGCACTTTTTAAAACCTAAAATTCTTTCATGACTAAATACGGGATGGCTACACCTATCTCATCCACGGAGGTCACTTCAAATCCAGAACCTAGCATTTCAAATAACAATGGAGGTGGAGGTTCTGATAATACTCATCTTTCTCATATGCCCATTACTGGTCATAAACTAAATGGGCATAACTACCTTCAGTGGTCTCCATCAGTATTGATGTTTGTCTACGGCAAAGGGAAAGATGATAATCTCATCGGAGCCGCAAAATCGCCTGATAAAGAAGATTCAAAGTTCAAACAGTGGAAGGTAGGAAATAATATGGTGATGTCGTGGTTGATCAATTCCATGAACAACGATAAAAGAGAAAATTTCTTACTGTATGAGACTGTGGAGGAGATATAGAATGCTGCTAGGGAAACCTATTCCAACAGTAACAATACTTCAGAGTTGTTTGGAATAGAAACTACCCTTCACGAACTACGTCAAGGAGATATGTTGGTCACACAATATTTCAACTCCCTGCTGCTCTGTGTTTGTTCACATTCATCAACAACACCGAAGCAAGCTTGATCCTAAATCACTTAAGTGTATGTTTGTAGGATATTCTCCGACACAAAAGGGATATAAATGTTACTCCCCAGTAACAAAAGAATTTTATACTTCTATGGATGTGACTTTTATGGAAACACAACCATATTATCCCAAAATAGAAATTCAGGGGGAGAATGAGAGTCAGGAATCTCAATTTTGGGAAACTCTAAACACTGGTCCTGGTCCTCACATATCACTGGATAAAGAAGATACTTCTCGTCACATGTCACCGAGTCACACTGAAATTCTTGACCCTTTCCAAATGTCACCCAGTTCTGTTTCGGTTATGTCTTCTAATAATCCTTTAGCTCTTGATTCTCTTGACAAGACTACACAACTTGAACCTGAGATAGCTGCAACTTAGCTTTCTAAACCTGGTCAAACTAAACCAGTGACTACAACACAGCCTGTTGAAAACAGTGAATAGTATATACCAGGAGAAGAAAAACTCAACATGAGACAAAGTACCAAACACATCCCAAGCAAGTTCAAGAGTCTGAACCAATTCCGCTAGTCTATGAGAATACAACAGTGAGTGGATCAAATTTATGTACGAATAATTCTGATAGTGAGTTTTCTAATTTTGATAAACCTATTGCTTTAATGAAAGGGATAAGAGAATGTAGAAGTCGCCCTCTTTATCCGATGTCAAAATTCATCTCTTATGACAACCTATCACCGAGTTTCCGGTCCTTTGAAGTAAAATTGTTGAAAATACAGGTACCTAATAGCATAGAAGAAGCTCTGAAGGTACCGGAATGGAAGGCTGCTGTTGGAGAAGAAGTCCAAGCCCTGCAAAAGAATGGGACTTGGGAAATTGTCGAACTGCCTAATGGGAAGAGTCCAGTTGGTTGCAAATGGATATTCACCGTTAAACACAAAGCAGATGGAAGTGTGGAGAGATTTAAAGCCCGCTAGTTACCAAGGGATTTACACAATCCTATGGGATTGACTACCAGGAGACGTTTGCTCCAGTGGCCAAGCTCAATACAATCCGGGTATTACTGTCATTAGCAGCAAATTTGGATTGGCCACTTCACCAACTAGATGTCAAGCACGCCTTCCTGAATGGTGACTTAGAAGAAAAAGTGTATATGGAGATTCCTCTAGGTTTGGAGACACATTCAAATACAGGGAAAGTTTGCAGACTCAGAAAATCATTGTATGGAGTCAAACAATCTCCACGGGCCTGGTTTGATAGGTTTACGAAAGTGATATAGGTACTTACAGTGTCAGGCAGACCGTACACTATTTGTCAAACACTCACTTGGAGGTAAAATTATTGTTCTGATTGTATATGTGGATGACATTATTCTTACAGGGGATTATGAAGAAGAGATGGCAAGGCTGAAAAGTTTTTTTAGCAAAAGAGTTTGAGATCAAAGATCTTGGAAGTCTCAAGTATTTTCTGGGTATGGAAGTAGCAAGGTCAAGAAAGGGAATATCCATTTCTCAACGCAAGTACATTCTAGACTTGCTAAGAGAAACCAGTATGCTCGAATGCAAACCAGTCGAGACTCCCATGGACTACACTACAAAATTGGGATCAAGTGGAAATAGTGCACCAGTAGATAAAGGACGGTACCAGAGACTTGTTGGGAAACTCATATATCTTTCTCATACAAGACCTGATATAAGGTTTCCAGTGAGTACAGTAAGTCAATTTATGAATTGTCCAACCAAGGAACACATGAATGCAGTGTATCGTATTTTACAATACTTGAAGATGACAGTAGGGGAAGGGCTCTATTTTAAAAAGGGCCTAGGCAGAGATATAAAAAATTTTACTGATGATAATTGGGCTAGTTCGTCAACAGACCGGAGATCCACTTCAGGTTACTGTACATATGTATGGGGTAACCTAGTTACTTGGCAAAGTAAAAAACAGTCAGTAGTATCAAGAAGTAGTGCAGAGGCAGAGTTTAGAGCTATGGCACATGGAATTTGTAAAGGTATATGGTTGAGAAGATTATTAATAGCGCTGAAAGTTCCCTTTGAAAGCCTATTAAAATGTTCTGTGATAACCAATCAGCTATAAGTATAGCAAAGAATCATGTTCACCATGACAGGACCAAGCATATGGAAATTGATCGTTACTTCATCAAGGAGACATATTAACCAAAGCCCTACCTAGAGTTAACTTTGAAGAATTGAAGTCCAAGCTGGGTTTGATTAACATCTACAATCCAGCTTGCGGGGAGGTGTTGGAATTAGTTTGTTATTTATCTTCTATATTCTGGATTAATAATGAGAGTTGATTTAATCAACTCTCACCCGTTAGTTTAATCAACTCTCACCCGTTAGTTAGTTTCCTATCTTATTAGGATACTTATCTTTCCTAGTAAGATAGGTCTTCTATCTCTTAGTAGGTAACAGTAAAACTAAAAGTCTTCTATATATGTAGCTCCGGTTGATTAAAATAAAAGTTAAGAGTAAGAATCAAAGAACTCACGGTTTCTCTACACATACATACTATTGTTTGGGCCTTTACCTACAACTTAAGCTTTCTGGTCTACTGGTTATTTAACATCTAAAACAAAGGGGAATTTCTTGCCATTTTATTGAATTAGAAGTAGAGGTTATGTGTCCCTCTAGATCTCCATAAAAAAACTTCAAAAGGGCAACAATAATTTCATATTTGATACAAATCGTGCTCCAGTTATTATATTCAATTGATACATTTAAAACTACTCAGGAGCTCACAGCTTTTACATCTTATAGTACATTAAGAAAATCATATATCAATGAAAAAGGTGCAACAAAGCTATTCATGTCATAACCACAAACTAAATAAACTGTGAATATCCTAACTGATTATATTAATACAATAATAAGCCCAATCGCTAGAAATTCTGAGATTGAGATTCTAAAAACTCCTTTGAACATCTTGTGCCAAGCAAGGTTTTAAAATTCGAACCACTTGGCCGCCTCAAAGCATGCCTCAGCCAACTCGCAGCCAAGAGCGCCTTGAGTTGGTCGGCTCTCCCATCTTGTAGCTCGGTTCCGCCTCAATTGTCATGAGGCAGGTCGAGGCGGTTCAAGGCGGATCGAAAAAAAACCTGCAAATTTTTTTATTTATAAAAAAAAGAAGCAGATTATTTAAACAAAAACAAAAAAACCTAAGGTCCTATTTAGAACAGAAAGCCAGCACTTTCTCTCTAAGTCTCACCTCTACTGTCACCAAGTTCAAACCCTCACCTTTTCTAACCATCAAACCCTAATTTCTATAGGTCATCTCCAAGACTCCAAGTTCAACATTGTATCTCTATTCTCCAAGACTCCAAGCAGGTTTTTTGTTTCTACTTTCTATTATGTACATGTTAACATATTCGGTTGGTTAGAATTCTGAAAAATCTTTATGTTATTGGTTGTTTATATCTAAGATATTTTGTTATTGTTTGTTTTGCAATTTTTGTTGTAGAATTGTGCGTAAGATGTCGACTAGAAAAGATCCGGCTTGAAAGTATGGGGTTGAGGTTGAAACAGATGGAAGGAAGGCATATAAGTTGTCATTTATCACTAGGCTGACATTTTGGATCCACATTTCAAGCCACTAAACATCCTTCTTTTTTTTTGTGTGTCATGCACTTATTTTTTGGGATCATTATCTTAGTAATGTTGATTGTGACTATTTATTAAATGTTATAGATAATTTTCTATTTTAGTAAAAAAAAAAATTATTTTTTTTGCATTATTTATTATTTTCGAATTGAGGCGATCGCCTCGCCTCGTGAGGACATAAGCCTCGTGTATTTTAAAACATTGGTGCCAAGCATTGAGAACAACAGTTGGAATACGTTAACACTGTTGTGCAGTGATGATTGGGTTAGAAAATCAAAACACACGGGCTAGGGAATTACAAATAAAGAAATCCACTTACCACGCGAGGGGTCTCTGGAGGAGGTATGTAAGGGCATGTGAAAGGTTCTCCCGTCACAAAAGGGTGTTTCGAAGCCTGCAGGCAGATAAATTGAAACTTTGACTATTCCACATTGATAATTACATTATGTAGCAGCATAAATCAAGTTAGGAGAGAAGACAGATGCAGACAAATGGGAGAACTTAATAACCTGAAAAGGTGACCACCGTTTTGCAGGATCGAATTCAACAAGTCCTTTCAGGAAATCAACCAAAGCCAACCGTATTTGACTTTCTGTTAAAGATTGTTGACATTACCAACATTAAAGACATCTCAGAAGATGTTAGAGACACATAGAAATATACTGTCTAATGCTGTGCTATGCTTCAAATGTAAAAACATTGAAACCAACCTCTAACAATATCTTCCTCAGTCAAGTTCTTCTTAAAAGGGTAGTTCGTAACAATTGCTTCAAGGGTCTTACGATTGAAATACTCTTTTGCAATCAGTGGTTTTTTCATCTCCCTCTGAACCGAAAAATCAAACTCAACAATCAGGAAAAGAAGATTACATTATAGACGTGTTAATTCTAAGAATTGCTAAAAGAACGACTAGTTTACTAGAGATGGAACAATAACTGTTTATATATAAATCAAGAATACTATTTACTTTCCGTTTTCATCTCACGGCAAAAAACTAGAATGTAAATACTTACTGCTTCATACTCTATTTCTGTTAATGGTTGGTAATTACTTCTTCCATCCATGGGAACCTCACCATTCTCCATATTATGCACACTCCCGACGCATTTAAAGAACTTACTAGTATTTTTTGCCTCCTTTAGTACATAATCGGGGGGCTGTCTTCTACAACATGACCAACATAAAATACTGTTAAATTTTTCTGTAAAGAATACAACTACTAGGTAATAAGCTTTTCAATTGGTATAAAAATTTTGAAGACATTTTCATAAAGAAAAAGATGAAAATATTAGCCCAAACAAGAAGAAGAAAATCATTTTCTTCTACTTTTTAAAATTTCTGGCCGAACTAGATCTCAAAAAATAAAAAAAGAGACAATGAGGTGTTTATCTAAATAAAGCTTCAGGCCAGTGCCATGCATGATGTTGATTTATGAAAATCAATTGCTTGCCACGACAATGTTCTTAACTTGCGTTAAATAACTCAACTTTAGCTTAGTTTCAAATAAAATAAAAAAAAAAAAAAGAACTCAACTTTAGCTTTAGGCCAAACTAGAAATAGTTTTACGTATGCAAACACATTCATTCCTAGTGCATGTGTTTACTATTTTGGTGTCAAAGAAAGGAAGCAACTTCCACCAAGTAAAATAAACTCCTGACAAATAGTTGGGATTGCCTCTTGGAGGAAAGCTAAGGTCCAAGGATTTTTGGAATCCAGTAATTAAGAAGGTGGAAAGAAGGCTGGAAGGGTGGAAAAAAGCCTGCTTATCTAGAGGAGACAGACTCACTCTCATTCAAGTTGTCCTTTCTTGTTTACCTACCTATTATCTCTCGCTTTACCATATTCCTGTCAATGTGGCAAAGATATTGGAGAAGTCTTTGAGGGATTTTTTCTGGGATGGAGTTGGGGAGGAGAGGAAAGGTCACTTGGTTAAGTGGGAAAACAGTCTCTCCTTCAATCCATCAAGGGGATATAGGTGAGGGAAATTTGGTAAAAAGAAAGGAATTGACAAAGAAGTTGCCTTATTTGTCAAGACAAGAGTAGGCTAAGATCCCTACAAAAGTAAAACTTTTAGCTTGGATCACTTGTCATGGTAATTAAACACCAATGACATGATATAAAATAGAAGAACTAGGATGTGTTTGCATCCTCAGTGATGTATCATGTGCAAAAGCTATTTTGAGAGAATCATCTTTTTCTCCATTGTCAGCCTATGGAATAAGCTTTTTAAAGCTATCCTCTTCATTGTGGAGATATTCTGGGTGAATTTTTTGTTCCGTTTGGGGGAGAGGTAGCAAAGAAAAAACTCTTTGGAGGTGTGCCATGATGGCTCTCCTTTGGGTTGTGTAAACGGAAAGAAAAACAGAAGAATTTTTTAGAATGAAAAAGGAGAAGACATTTGCTTTTGTAGGATAGGATTCACTTTTGGGCTTCAGTCTCTTTCGTTTTAAAGAAAGTTTATCAACCTTAATTGGGAAGTTGCTCTAGCCTGATAGGGTCTGTTTTGGCTCTTGCTTAGAGCTTTTTGGTGGCTTTTGTATAGGCTTTTTTCTACCTTTTAGAAGCTGCTTCCTTCTTTTATTGTTAAGGACAGCTTATTCTCCCCTCTTGTATATCTTTATGTTCAATACATCGTTTTAGTTGAAAAATAACTAAAAAATAGTATGGTTGTTCACACCGTTTAAGTCTTTCTTTTTCCATAAATTTCAATTTAGATGTATACTTACTGATATAACTTTGTTTCAAGATTTCTTAGTCTATTAGATTAGTTTAAACTCCAATGCTAACTGAAAACAAAGTTGAAACTTATTTGAGCACAGATCAAGCTAACTTGATTGAACCAACCCCCCAAATATAAGCATGAATGCTAGGCAAGTTTAATCCATTTTAGGCTTGCTTGTACATTTAATTACTTTAGGGAGGTTGCAATGAATGTTGCATGAATAAAAATATTTAGCAACATCAGCTGTTTAAAATAAAATGTCTCTTCCAATGGTTACGATCTTTTTCAATAATTCACATTCATGTTCTATTTTTTGGGGAAGACACCGTAACATTGTCCACGGTAAATATAATAAAATATCATTTTCTTGTAATTTTCAGTCTAAGTACTCTTATTAGAGCTTAATACTACTATTTGGATCCTTACCTGCAAGCTTACGTTTTTGGATTTACTATTTAGTAATTACTTGGTATTAAAGATAGATTTTAGTCTTTGGGTTTGAGTCCTCTCACGTGACTATATTTGTGTTTTGTTTCTAAAAATCTACATTTTAATCTAGGTTTGAATATAGGCTAGGTCCAGATGACTGCCATGTTGGAATTGCACGTAAGGAGGTGAGTTGGAACTTAATACTATTTGTTCTTATCCTTACCTCCAAGCTTGAAAAGCTTAAACTTTTCGGCCAAATGATTACTTAACTAGTAAGCCAAATGCAAAAACCTCCTCTGAACTTTCAACTATTGTTGGATGCATAGACCAAAATACTTCTATTCAGAAACATCCCCTGGAAATTAACGGCAATTAGAGTTCTGTTAGGTTGATTCAATTGGAATGGAAGGCTATGAAGGGAAACGGACTTGAAATGAATAACACGGGGGTTAGGGAGAAAAATGAGGAAATATCACCTTGGTTTGACCATGGAAAATATTGTTATACCCTGAAAAATTTATTAAAAAGTTTGTTATACCCAAAAAAAAATATTACCAGATTTTTTTATTGCTTCTAAAAAAATGGAACAAATGTAACAAAGGAAAAAAAAAATGGAGATCATCGATGGATCTCCGCTGCACGATTGAGATCGCATCTTCAAGCGCCTGGAGATCCGCATGGATCTCCATATTCAAATGAATCTCCAACACCGCACAATTTCCATCAAGCGATGGAGACTATGCGGTGCAAATCCAAGCAATCTCCACAGCAACGGAGATCCACGTATCTCCACTAAGTGATGGAGTTCACGCGGATCTCCAAGAGCTTGGATATTTGTGATGGATCTCCAGATCCGCCACAGATCTCCATCGCATGGATCCCAATGCTTGATGGAGATCCGTGAGGGATCTCCACCATTGCTGACCATCACCCTCGCCGACCACCACCATCAATTTTTTTCTAGTTTATTTTCAACCAATTAAACCTTCAAAATACTCCAACTAAAACAACCCAAAAATAAAACCACAAACAAAAGGGAGAGGGGAACAGGGGGAGGGGAAGAGGGAGACAAGAGACAGGAGACAGAAGACGGAGAGAATAAAGGCAGGACGGAGAGGGAGAGAGAAAAGGAAGAATTTTTTTTTCTTTTTTTTTTTTTTATTATTGATATAGGGAATTACAATTTTACCCTTATCACCCTAACAGAAATCTAACTCCGTCTGACTTTGGGGATGTTTCTGAATAAAAACATTTTGGTCTGTGCATCCAGCGATAGCTGAAAGTTGAGGGAGGTTTTTGCATTTAACCCTAACTATTAATTGTCAAAAATTAACATTAGAAGCTCAAATCATGATTTCAAATGGAGTTTTAAGCCTTTGCTTGAAAATAAAGGAATAAAAAGGCATCAGAATGTCAAAAAAAGTTTCCCCCAATTGATTCTCTAAAAAGCTACTCTCACTTACAACAGGATTTCCTTATTGTCTCCGATTGAAGACATCAACCCAAGATGACATAAATTGAACATGGAAAAATTGTGCCTGAAAACACAAAATTATGATTTACTCCTACATAAAAACACAAAAGACAAGAGTCATACCCAAGTATTTGAATCATTCGCCTCAACAGATCGAACTCTGAAGCTCCTGGGAATAAAGGCAAACCTAAAAACAATTCAGCAACTATACACCCAAAGGACCACATATCAATAGCCGTAGTATATCTGAAAGTGTTAAGAAACAAGAATCCCATGATTGATGATACTAGCACAAATTATGTAATGTAGAAATGGAGATCATAGTAAAAAAATCCGAGGAGTGTTAAGAAACAAGAATCCCATGATACTAGCACAGATTATGTAATGTGGCAATGGAGATCATATTAAAAACTACCATGTGTCAAATAACATGAAGCACCACAGTTATTGGTCCCAACCAACTAACTAACAGAACGTATCAGAAAGGTACAATAGTTTAAGAAAGCTATCAGAGACGTATGATTGAAAACTGCCTTCACCCGAAAGCGGAAATAATATCCAAGTTTATAGCTCTAACTTCTAGCTCAAGAAGTTAATTATTTTTAAAAAAAATTCAAATCATTACTTAAAAAAAAAAGAGTTTAAGTATACAGTTCTGTGTCATTGATGGCAACAATTTGGTTACCAAAAACTAAAATTCTTTCTATAAATAAGATCTTTCAATCCTCATTTTCAAAAGTATTATTGTGAAGTCTATAATGAAAGAGAGAGACAGGAAAACATTGCCCAAATCAAAGGGGACAGATTTGTTTAAGCACAGCTAGAAAACCAAGGATGGCAATCTGCTCAAATACAACTTCATGATTGGCTGAACAGGACTGACCCAAATTTCATTTGCATCATGTTAGTAGAGCAAAATTCTCAGGTTTGTCTAAACCTTTTTAATGTTTGCACAATTTGTACCATTTATAACTATAAAATTAATCCCATAGATCTTCTATACCTACCGAGAGATGTTCTAATGAATTATACATTTAATCACAGATATTTTTTTTACATCCATCTATTCTTTATAAAATTCAAAACAGTTCATTTGGGTTGAATCTGAACACAGGTAAGACAAGTCCAATCAATCTTTAAGTGTTAAACTCTTTGCTCAAGGTCCAACCCAGCGCAAATGAATATGAGATGCTGAACAAAGGTTAAGTCCAGACAAAGTGAGTTGAGTTGGATAATTGAGATTACAGACTCAGATTGGATTATCTTGAATTTCACAAATGAGTGGACTTTGCTTATTTTAGTGTGCTCAACACCAAATTTTGAGTAGATGCAGCATAAAAGAAAGTCTTTTTCGCGGCTTTTTTGCTTCTCATTTCACTTTGATTAAATATAAGAACGTTTGCTAAAGGACAACTTGAAACAACTTCCACATCCTAGTAAAGAAATCAAGAAAATAACAAACATACACCAATATTTTTATTTACTAGTGTCTGTGTAATCTGAAACAGAGATGGGCTGCAGAAACTATCCTTTTTCTATTGAGACAAAATATGCATACATGTTCAGCATTTACTCTTATGTTTGAATTGATGCTAAAGATCTGCCCATAGTGGGATCAAGTCACCCAGAAACCTAAACTAAAAGTCCATGGCATATAATGGTTGGGTTCAAATTTTTCATTTTCAACTCAAATGAGTCCTCACGGTTCATCTTAAACCTGGTATTGGCTGGAGGGTACCGTGTACGGTATAAACAAAATAACATGTGAGAAGGACAAAGTGAGAAAAATAATAAAATCAAAATCAGCCAGTTCACATAAAAACAGTTGATGAAAGGCAAGAGATATAAAAGAATAAGGCTAAGGATACTGATAACCAAGTAGAACTTCTGGAGACCTATAATAACGACTCTGCAACAGGAACGAAAATGGTTAGTGATAACATAATCGCTGCATGGTAAACTAAAAGCAGAAGCCAATAAATAACAATAAAAGACTATAAAAGCTAACCTGGATGTAAGAGTACACAGTGCGATCTTCCATGCATGCTGATCCGAAATCAATTATTTTAATTTCTGCTGGCTTCACACTGTTATTTTCAAGATAAATTTCAATTTCAACAGGTAAAGATCTATTAAAGAGTTTTAAAAACAATCGTTTTAAAGAATATATTACCTTGTGCATAGAAGAATATTTTCTGGCTTCAGATCACAGTGAATTATCCCAGCATCTTTTAAAAGAGCCAGCCCACGTAAGATCTATTTAAAGAAATATACATATGATAAAAATGCATGAGACATCATGAGCATCAACAAACCCAAGGAAAATGCAATACAGTAGCAAATTGATTTCAAAGCTAAACAATATACCTGTTTAGAGAACAATTGTACAATGCTCAATGACAACCCCCTAAATTGATTAATCTTGATAAGCTCATACCTGAATAACCATCCAATGTCAGCACTAAAATACACAAAAAAACTAACTCCATATGTATAAATGTAACTAATAAATAGTTCCAACAGGTGCATCTAATTAGTGCACAGATTCTAACACAGTACCTACATTAGTTCTATTAACTTACAGATTTGTATCAAGCAGTTCGAAGCAAATGCACAAATGTCGTTGATGTACAAAGTAGTCATAAATACGAACAATATGATGCTTATCCTCAGGATCATACTTCTTATTTAACTGCAAAAAGGCAAACAATGGAACAAATACAAATATCACAACTAATGATCACAAAAATTGGGAGATATCCAGCTTAAGGGGGCCTGAAGTACCGTTGTAAGAATAGATACTTCAACCAGAGCCTGCTGATAGTAGGCAGGTTGATTTTTAATTATCTTCACAGCAACAAAACTGTTTGTTTCCACATCCAAGCATCTAGCAACCTGCCCAAAAGTCCCATGGCCAAGAACATCTTTGACAATATACCTGCAGATGATTAAAAAATCACAACTGAATGCTTGATTTACAAAGTCTAGAATTTAAATGATATCGGGATTCGGGCCACAATTGGTCTTCTGAGGTATACATTACAACATTCATAAATATACCCAAAGTGTAGTGCCTAATTAAACTCGTACCTAAGGTGAAGTGGCTAGTAAATATATAAAAATAAATTTGACTGTGTAAGTGAAAACATGTTGATATTCCAAAAGACATACCAAATACCCTACATGATTAAAAAACTATACAATAAAATTTTGAGAAACTACATGAACCAAATTATGTGAAGTAGTTGTAGCCTCTCTTCTAATGACCCATCCAACTTTATATAGAAAGCTAAAGTTCTAGTAAGTCAGACTCCTGGCTGGTCTTTTGCCCTTGAAATAGTAAATACATTTGATAGAATTCAAAGGAAGAACCCTGGCAAGTGTTTATTCCCTGGATGTATGTGTTGTGCAAGAAGTATTAAGAGAATATTAACACCTCTTCCTTCATTGCCCCCAGTTTTTATATTTGGAATAAGCTGTTCAGGACAGCAGGTCTAAGCTGTGCAATGCCAGCCTTCTGTAACTTTTGGTATAAACTCATCAAGCTTTTGGAGGAGGTTGTATGCAGTAACAGATCTCTTTTGGGTGGTTTGGAAATGAAAGGAATAGGAGAGTTTTTGAAGATTACTGTGGGGATGCTTTTCAGTCTCTTTGGAAAGGATCAAATTTTGGGGCTTGCTTTGGGCTTTGGTAACTTCAAATTTCAATATGTTCAATTCTTCTTCAATTAATAAAATCGGGATTCAGTAGTGAATTGTCTAGAAGGATTTTAGTTTGTTCAGTTTTGCAATGAGAGCTTTTTGTACATTGGGGGGTTGCTTATGATTTTACGTTTGAGGGGACTATTTTCTGAAAGACCAGTGGCTCAGCTCAAGTAGCTGCCTATTGTTGTCAGCCAGTTCACCATCTTTGTGGACAGCTATTATCTCTGTACTACTTTTTCTAAAAATATTCTCATGTTCCAACCAGGAGAAAAAAAAAAAAAGGAGCTAGAAACAAACTTTCCAGTCAAACCAAAAACATTGTGAGGGCTCAAGATATACACCCATTTTAACATGGACTGGCTCAGCCAGACATACTTTTGTGAAGCTGAAATTTCCTCAAACCAAAAACCACGCATTCAGGTCTAACCCAACCGAGCCTCATATGTTATTATTACTGATTTTTTTTTTTTTTCCCTTTTTATACTCAGAAATCCCACATCTTTCCCTTACTCACCGGGTTTGAAACAGGGCTACCATCAGACCCAATAACCTAGGTAGCAATGAAACACGTGAAATACTACTATCCTAGGTAGGTGACCCCAATGGGTTTTGAACCCCTAACCTCTATGTTGAAATCCCCACCTCTCAACCACTAGGCCACCCATTGGGGCTGTGCTCCATATGCTAATTGAACAACACTAACCTATAGATGAAGTTACAATGATGCAAAAAATAGTATTTCTAACACATTTATTGCACGTCAATCAGAGAATTTCAACTGTGGCAACAATCAAATTGAACTAAAATTCCACTACTAGCCCCAATCCTGAAAAAAAAAATGGAAATCAAATGCGCTGGAAGTGAAAGTTAGATCATTTAAATAGAACTGCAGTTCCAACATGGGTCAATGTCTCCAAACACTAAAAAAAAGGAAAATTTATAACTCTCTTTTCTTACTGCTTCTTATTAAATTTGAATTTCCCCTCACTAGCTCTCTTCTCTCAAGACCAAAAACACCATCCACCTACCTTAGAAATACTAAACACAGAATAGTGAGCAGCACATGACAGAATAAGACAACTTATTTTAGGCATATTCAAAAGACCACGTATAACATTAGCAGCCACAGTCCCATTGTCAACTGAACTTGAAGACCAAAAATAAATTGAGAGAGATAGAAATGGCATCCTGTGTTGGGCAGACTCAAAGTCGTTTCACAGCATTAATTGAGTGCATGCTGGGTGAAAAAAAAAACATAAATTACCATGTAAAATTCACAGTAGACATTCAGCAGATGCTGATCATATCTTAAGGACCATGAAAGAACAATAACATATACTTATGGGTATGCACCATCAGAATTGAAACTACAGCTCAGTAGTGGTTATACTAGAGAAGAGAAGAACAATTATTTTAGAGTTATCTCTACCCACCACCAAGCACACAACCACACAGTCTGACAACCAAGCGAATGCAAAGTAGTATAACAGCATGTGAAGACAATTTCAAAATAAATAGGTTACTATTACAAGGAAAATGATGGGTAACAATATCAAACCTTCGCTGTGTCTCTAAATTGACCAAGCCATAGTTCACGGACAGAATAAGATCTGAGTTCGCATTATCATAGCCATCGTTGAGGACCCCAACCGATGGGGTGGTCAAATATCGCTTTGGATTTAAGTCTTCAGAAAACTTAAACTGAGGATTGCATATTTGGTACGTGTCAACTATGTCCTTGGTTAGTCTTGCCACTAACTGCACAATTAAAAGGTTTGTGTCAGTAAATGATTTGCTGACAATGAAAAAAGAAAATGACAATCTCTATCTTTTTTTGACAAAAATTAGAGTATAGATATCATTTCAAATAAATTCATGCAAGCAGTAAGTCTATGGTAGAAACAAGCTGTCAATGAGGTAGTTAAAGATGGATCAATTTGACAAACTGATTCATAAACTATCCCTATACTGCTTTCCTTTTTCCTTGTTATGTATAATGACCTGTACCATATAAATCCACCAATGTAGTACCATTTATCAAATGATCTGATTTCAGTGCTGAGATCAGACTTGCTTTGAAAAGAGTTTTAATGATTTACTGTTATCTCAATGTGGGGTATTGCCTTACATGGTACTTGAAATAATGCCACATTACATACAATTTTAGCTGAGCAATTTTTCAATTCAAAATGTTGATTATGCACAACCCCAAAACCAAATATTCAAATGGGTACAAGTGCATAACCAGAACTTCTTTATAGTTTCCAATTTTGCATTATTATCTTATATCTGCACCTGAACAAATATCAGGCTTGAGGCTACAATTTAATTTTTTATTAATTAGAAGTTATCAGGCTATATATTTGGTAAGGTTTAAGTTGCACCTGTTTGAAATTTAGTGGCATCACCGCATCAGACATTACGTTTAACTACAATGATCTGTTAGCTACGAGTATATAACTATATCCCGTTACAAAGAAATATAATATACTTTAAGCTAAGCACAAACAAGTAGGGATGACTCTTGAAGACAGGAAAGATGAGATAACATTGCCAACCGGCCTTTTCTTTTTCTTACCTCAATGATTAAGGCTACAACGAGCACAGTAAAGAATCTTGCAGTGATTAACAATGATAGTAGAGAAGAGATTGATAACTAACATGTATAATAAAAGGGAATATAGAGTGAAGGCAGCTTTTAGTGAATAATGACAAGTGTTAACTAGATACACCAACCAAATGCTTTGAAGCATATTAGTGTCTACAATATCAATATCTAAAACATGATATCAATTTTTAAAACATTCTTTCACATACGTAAATCAAAGATAGTATAATATGATATTTTGCAAGCTTTTAGATTATTTCAAAGGTGAACAGGAGGTTAATACTATAAAAAATGAGATAACACGCCATAATATTTCATCCATCAAAACAATCCCTAGAGCAAGGTTATAAACTAATTACAAAGTGCCCTAGATTTTCATTATGGCAGCTTGCTCCCTCACTGTAATTTTTCTCTTCACAATAGAAATTTTGCGAAAGTCATGAAGAAACGAAGAAAATCAGTCCTAAATGACACTCTTCCAAACACTACATAGATAGATTCAATAAAGTACATTGGAACTGTTGAAACTGAAGTCTATAATGAAGCAACATACAATATTCTCCCTTGATAAATGTCAAACCTCTTCTAATCCTGTTACAACGCTATTTCTTTAACTCTAAACAACCCATAACAATGCTTTCACCAAAGTATTTCATACACTTTTACCCCACTCCATCTTCTCAATCCTCCTAAATCTTTGCTGAAGTATAATAAGTAAATGCTGAAGTTGATAATCTATTCCACAATTCCTAAGCAAAGTCACAATCCAAAAAGTTAAATAAAACACCAACCCCTTCTATTTTGTAAAGTACGCACCATCAAGGAGATAAAAGAAAGTTTGGCAGCCTCCATTAAAGCAAATCATGAGCATTCAATTTTCATGAGTCAAAACCCAAATTAGAAATGTATGCTTTGAGGAAGTTGAAGATTCTATATAGAAGATTTATGATGAAAAGCTGATGGACCATCAATCAATGTCTCAAAGAAATTTGTACAAGAAAGGTACCCAAAGAATTAAGAGACCAAGATCATTTAACCTTTTCCAAGTAAAAGAAGAAAACAAGATTAAGTATTGCAATCAATGAAGATACCTGCTGCATCCTTCTATCATTAGCTTTCATAAGGAAACAAAAACCATTCAAATGAAACCAAGTAAAACACAAGAAGCTCATGGATAGAACAATCCTTAACATTAGACAGACAGTAAAATTTAGAATAACATAAAAGGGAATTAGTCCACCATATATCTTTTCAAAATCGAATCCATTCACCATAGTCCATAATTGAGCTGATATGAGAATCAAAGTCATGATATCTTCTAAGTGTTAACACTAAATCCAAAAACTTAAGTTTGAAGGTAAGGCCTTAACAATAGTCTTTAAGCTTTATAACACCTCCTTGGTCCTCATGTGCAAGGCCAACAAGCTGATGATATGAAGCAAGCTTAGACTTATATAGAAATGCAAACAATTGCAGCTACAATACAAATGCAAATGGCATGCATATGAATGACTCCAAAAACAAGACATAAGGATCAAACTGACTCTAATACTATGTAAGTTATCAGTAAACCCAAAACTTAATGTTGTAGTTAAGAGCATACTTGGAAGTCAACTGGCCAGCCTTTAAAGAACATCAATAGTGCAGCGCATACGTGCTTTTATGCCACAAGGTATCTACTCAAACTTCAAAGTTATTACCAAGGAAGTCAACATTCCTCACATCAAAATAGCTCAAGACCGAACATCCTTTGGACAAAAGGTTGAGATACAATTTTCGACTTACCAGTCTCATAATTTATTCAATTCTACTTACCACTTGCCTTAGAATTCATGCAAACTCAGATAATAGATCATATGCTTTCAAGGAGTGCTTTTACCAAAGTTTATGTCCCGCCTATACAGAAATGTGTTCTCTTCCAACAGTTCCAATCATTTACCAATCCTCTGAATTATCATAACTCAAAATTTATCAATTCTAGGCACTTTCTCGGCAAAGGTAACCCCCAAATAAGATAGGGTCCAATATTTCACCTCACAACCAAACCAATTTGACATGTTTTGCAATTTGCTCACTTGTTAATCCTAGAAAGGAATATTACACCATATTGATTTTGAGCATGATAAAAAATTTAAAACTGATAAAAAAACTCTAAATTAAAAAAAAAAAAAAATTAAAAAATCATTACTTGTTGTTTCTGCCTTTGATGGAGAAAATAAGAATCATCTGCAAATTACAAATGACATCCTCGCTATATCTCTACCCCCCCTAATACTTCAATTAAATCAACATTTGAAAAATGAAGATAATAAATGATCACCTTCTCTTAATCTCAAGAGGCTTTTAAATCACGCACTTGTTTTCCCATTAACTAAAACAATATTGTTAATCAAACCCAGACAACCCCTAATTCAATTTATATTCATAAAAACATCATCTAAGAAACCCCTATCTACATGTAATTTGCTTTTCATAACTCACTTAAAACACCAACAGCTCCTCACCTAACCTTTTTCTTTAACCTAGAATCTAATAAGCAATCATAACATAACTTCAAGTTTGGCAACCGTCCAATACTTAGGTCAATTTCCCTAGGAGCTTTGCAATGATTTTATACAAATTAGACAGTCACTAGGGTCTAAATCCCTTATTTTGAGATATCTCAACTTTCTGGGATCAAGGCTTCAAAAATAGTATTTCATATTGTTAGTGATTCTTGATATTAGTATGCATATTATATAATTTCATTTCTGTTTGATTATGTTTGATCTATTTACCAATTAGACCTATCATATCTTATGTCATCTTATTAAACTGATGTTATCTGACTATAAAATAGGCTTCTTATGTATCTTGTAATGGTTACTTACAAATTTCAGGTCAGAGGAACTTCCTTTTATTCATGAATTTTCTCCAAACTTAGCGGTCGTTTAGTGAAATTATTGCTTGGGAGCTTTATTTTATTTTTTATTAATTAGAAAAATAAAAATAAAAAATATTGAAATTATTAAAAAAAAATTAAAAAAATTGAACTACAATATAAACAAAGGTTGGTGGAGGAGACCTCGTGGAGGTACTCCTAATGACTTTCTAAACAAGTAGTTAAAAGTCTCTCACAGTCATTGAAAAGTGTGGCTGGTGTTTGGTGGCATATCAAAAGGCCATGCTGGATAATGATGTTTTGCACAGGAAAATTCATTGTAACCCAGCTTCCCATGGACAAAACTAATTACTGAAGGGTAGAAGGTCCAATGTCCTGTTGGGACTTTTAAGTTATTTAAAACTTGAATGAGATTGGATAGGCCTCACTAGCTTAAGATTATAACCAAGGTATGTGAAGCTTTAAACAATCTATTACAAGGTACCACTAGGGAAAGAAGAAGGATTTATTTCCTGCCCATTGTAAGGTGCCCAACAGCCTGAGCCCATTCTGGAAACTCTCCTATCTCAATAAAGACCCTTATTTAAGGATAAAGAAATCACATGCTTACAAAAGGACAGTAATACTAGAATCTGGCATTTCGGACACTCATTTAATAGAATGAATTTTTCATTAAAACAGAAACAGAAACTTCGGCATGTTAACTACCCACTTAGGGTTTATATAGAAAAGGTTTTCATCTAAAATGGTGAACCTACAGTACTTACACTAATAAAGCAAATGTCTACACTCTACACCAATACACCCACAAAATTTTTTTCGCTACAGTCAATTATCAGGCTTTTACTCTTTCATGTTCATCACCGCCACTCATGAAGCATATACCCTCATATACATTATGCAATACAGCTTTAAAACTTGCACTGTACACACCATAGACTTCTATACAGCTGTAAAATTTACTATATTTCATATTTATAAATGCTTATAACTCAACATGCAAACAAAAACCCACAAAACATTTAAACTAGAAGTGATAAATCAACCAATAAAACCTACAACAAATAAACAACAACACTTACCGGTTTTCGGACAACAACACGCAAAGCCTGAGCTTCATTCTGCAGAGAATATGGCCGAAACACCAGCTCCCTCGGCCGCCACCTGTTTCCTAATTCCTGACCTCTATTACTAGGGCTGCCCTCATCCATTGACCCACCACCAAAAGAACACCAAAATCAAGCTCTTACTAACAAATTAAAAACACCCACTTGCTCCATTGACAGCGTCATCAAATCCATAAACACCAAAAAGATTGATCAGTCACCGCGATTAAATTTCTGGAATTGGGTCTTCTTTAACGATGATGATTCAACAGACCCACCAACGGATTCTAATCCCATATCTCGTTCATTCACATGGAAACCCTCAATCACAAGATTGCAAAACCCATCAGATCCATCAAAGATCAAAACTTGATTGCATAATATCAAACTACTGACGAAAAGATTGGTTCTTAAACATATAAACGAGAAGAGGGAGAGAAAAGAAATAATCAAGGTTGCGTGTAGATTGTAATATAATATTATAATGATATAGATAAATCAATCTATGTAATAAAAGAAAAGATCAATAAACGAAGAACAAAGAGGGAGAGAGTGAAATTCCTTTTGGTCTGAGAGACAAGCACCGGGTTTCTTTCTTTGTTACTCAAAAAGATTTTTGTTTTGTAATGCGAAGAAAAGCTATAAGCACTAGTGTTTTGTGTTTATTTTATTTTTGGTATTTGTTTAATGTTTATGAGCTCCTGACTTTTATTGCTTATTTGTTTCGTTTTATTTATAAAATACACTTTTCCCTTTATCGAAATGAAACATACATTCATTGGTAATATTTTAATGAAAAAATGTAAAAATAAAACTTGTATTTTTTATTTTTATTGAACAAAAATTAGTAACTATTGTATTTTAAATGACTAAAATTAACGTAGAAAAATGTTAGAATTGCTTATCTACTAGTTAAAAAAAAAAATTAATAAAAGAGCTTTTTTGAAGATTAAAAAAAATTGATAAATTGTGGATATAGTCAGACTTTTTTATTTAATATTTTTAGTTAATTTATTAAAAATTTTAATATTATTTAATTATAAATATAAATTTATATTTACTCTAACTTAATATTATTTTCTTTTTTAAAATCTTAATATTTTTATTATTAAATAATAAAAATATTATTTTATCCTTCATTTTAATTAAGTTTCTTATTTTTATTTTAATCAAACTCTGTAAATTAAATTAAGAGTGTTAATGTGTTCACAATTTGTGTTAAAGTCAAACATAAAGTGTGAGTGACCAATTTGATCACTTGTAAAAAGTTATTAGAGATTATTTAATAGTTATAAAAAACATAGAGATCAAATTAGTCAAAACTGAAAAAAAAAATTAACAAAAAACTAAAATTTAATAAAAAGATCTATAGGCTAGTTTGGTATATCTGCGTTGTACGAAAAAAGCAGTTGTAGATATAGATGAAGAAAAAAGCAACTAAGCATTTGTAGCTGTGCTGAAGAAGAAGAAAAAGAGTAATGCTAGGTTGCCGTGGCATATGAGTAATCAATACCATGAAAATTATTAAATGATGTGGTAAATGATGTAGTGTTGACAATTAACATGTCGCTGTTGAATGTTTTGGTAAACTGCAGTTTTAGAAATGTTGTAAGTTGGAAAAGTTATATGAATGTGTTTGGTAAACTATATGATTGAACTGCTATGGAAATATAAAATGACTAAAATGGATAACATAGTCAAATTAATTTATTTACTTTGTTAACAGAAATTCTGTTTATATACATTAAGTATATTTAAATATTTTTACTTTAATACTAATATGAAAATATACTCAATTAAATTTATTAATTATTTTCTAATATTAACCTCGAAGCAAACAGAGAAAGGAGAGTGAATCAATAATAAAATCATCAGTGAGACAAACAGAGAAGCTATAAACCAAGACAAAACCCAAAAACGAACAACCCATCTCGAATCAATAATAAAAACCATACAAATTCATAATGAACAACAATCAATTAAATCAAAAACAGAGCAACACCAGTATCTTGAGAGGATGATGCAAACAGAGAAGGCGACCAACAGGGAGGTTGCTTCGGCGGCGAGCAAGAAGAGTGAAAAGGAGAGACCGAGATGAGGGGAGGATGATTTGCGATAAGATAGAAAAAATATAATATTTAGGGTTAGTTTTATTAGTAATTTTAAAATAAAATGAGGGATAATTTGATCTAAATAAAAATTTTATTAAAAAGGATGGTCAACTTTCCGATTAATCTAGAATGTGAAGTCGGTTTGCGTTTCAGCATTTGGCTGTAGTTATGGGTTGAATTCTCTAATAAGTCACTTTTACAATATTTATTAAACGATTTTTAGGTTACAGCTTATTGAATAAGTGGTTTTAATTTATCTGGAAGCTATACCAAACGGGCTTTATGAATTAAATGATAATTCCCTTTAATATACAAAATGGATGACTTTTAAATGGGTGACTTTTGTAGAGTTCATAAATTTCTATTGACTTTTATAAACTTTGCTGAATTAGAAAAGACTTTTATAGACTTTCATTTTAAACGACTTCATAGACATACCAACTGAAAAACATAAATTTGTAGTTATGATAAACCACGGGACCAATTCGTAAGCCACTTAACATATCTCACTTAAATTTTAACTAGTTGATATATTGTTTACAACTCTCGTTGATTGACCATTCAATCACACGACTCTTGCTTTAACCCAATACTACCTACCCGCATACATTTTACTAGCAAACCTTGTGAATGCTATTTAGAGACTCCACGCGCTCCAAGACTTCGTGTTTCTTTCGTTAGGTCAACGAAACAATAACCCCCAATTTATTGAGATCAGATCTAGTACTCAATAATGAATGAACAATTAAATAATATGCATAATTAAAACATGTTATGAATAGACTAAAACAATTAAGCACAAAAGCAAAGCATAATCTAGCCTATAAAACTCTCTCTTCTCTCATTGAAAATAAAAACATCAAAGCAATAAAAACATGGGAGAGGTAATAAAAAATAAAGAACTTAAAAACTTTTAGATAGTATAATTGAGCCTTACTGAGCCAATTGAATAATTAATTTTACTTCACTATTTATAGGCAACAATAGAAAAATCTAATTCTAATAAGAGTATGAATTTAAAAGTCATTAGGTTTTCCAAAAAGAACTCTAGGAAATAAAATAATTTGTTTCCTATCATAAAACATATAAAAATACTTTAGAAAAGAATAAACTTATTAAAACAAATAGAACTCAAAAGAGTAACTTCCTAAAAGAATAAAATTTTGAAGAATAAGAAGTTCTCTTACTTCTAAATACATTAAAAACTTCCCTAGATATATAAGGAGTGCATTTAAGATTGTTTGAAAGTCACTAGAAGACCAAAACACAAAAATTCACAAACCAAACCCAAGTTGGGTTCGGCCTTGGTAGACCTTGCACGCATAAGGTGTGCACCCATGCCTCAGGCGTGAGGTTGCTGCCAGACAGCCACGCTAAAGGCGTGCACCCACGCCTAAGGCATGAGCTTGATGTCTCATCTCCTCTGATTATTATTCCAGATCGGAGTAGTATTCCAGATCAATAACTTTATATCTTGATGTCACGGTTTAGCTTGTGGCTATGAAGGTTTGCTCACAATAGAGAAATCCACTCCTACTTGCGAGAAGTAGAGGAATAGTTCCCTTAAGGGTTGATTTGAGACTTGAATTAAGAGCTTTCCCATTCTTCTGTAATGGAAAATATGATATAATTGTTCATTAGAGAATCAATGGTACTTAAAGGAAAAGATATAATTAGAGAGGTATAACAGACTTTATGACATAGCTCTAATTATGAACTGCTCGTGGAGGATCATACCATATATAATAGTTATATCCATCATATCGATGGATACTGAGATTTCAGATTGTGTAATGCATCTGCAGTTTCGAGAGTACAACCTTGAGTTTTTAATAGAGTAACTATGAGGTTAATAATTAGGGAATATTAATTAAAAAATTTATTTAAAATTTCTAAGTATTATTGGAGCTCAAAACTGTAGGTCTAGGTCCCTTTACTAGCTCTTATGGTTATTGGTAACAAGCGTTACGGTTAATTAATTTAATAGTCCAATTAATTGTGTTACGAAAGTGACACGAGTAAATTCAGGGAACTAATTAAATAATATGATTATTTGATTAGTATATTAATAATTGAATTATATTAGTAATTGAGAATTATTAATTATTTAATTATTAATAGGAGGTTACAATTTCGAACCATGACTAACACAAAAGGATTAAAAATAATAAAGATTATTTTAATTCTAGAGGTCACTGATTCAAGTCCTAGTGATGACCAAATTAAAATAGAATTTAGAATCATATTTTGACTTGGTTAACTAAACCCTAGTATCATGATATAAATAGATATTTTTTATATTAGGAAAAAAAAAAAACTAATACAAAATTGAGAGAGGAGCAACCAAAGAAGAAAGAAAGAAAACAAAAGTTTTTTTTGTTTTCTCTTGCAGGGCCGGCCGAACAAAAGAAGAAGACAAAGGGTTATCTTCTTGATTTCTGTAACCTCTGTCTAGTCCTATCTGTATCCATGACGTGCCCACATATAAGTTATCAGACTGCGGATCATAACTCGGAAGGTTTTGTGGTGAAATATGAATTAAAGTTTTGAGAAAACAATCATGTATACTTTTAAGTTTTTTTTTTACGTGTATATACAAAATCTGGTCCCGAAAATATGTTTTTAAAAGGAAAATTTTTTTAAAACCCTATATATCCCGCTGCATATTTCGCATTCAAAATCCTTTTTTCCCTACACATAATACACTCGACCAATGAAATCGCAAGGAACAACCACCTAACCTTCATATGGGATGCTAGCAGAGCATCGGATATGGGTGGTAGAATCTCTGCCGTCCAAAGTTTGTGTCTGCTACATTCAGGTATAAGGAGAGGAGGGATGTGATCAGGTAATGAGGAAATGACATGTGCCCTCCCTTGCTTGATTACCTCACTACCTCTCATCCTTCATTTAAAACTTTACAAAACCTCATTTCACCATGAAATGAAAAAAAAAAAAAAAATTAAAAGCTTTTGGAGACCTCCATATAGAGCTTTCTTTAATCTCTCGACTCTATCTTTTTTGCTCATTTTTACATATATGCAATGGTATTTTTGCTTTAACGGATGCCATTTGTGCTTTTCTCCTTAACTTGAGCGTTGGAGAGTGAATGCCAGCCTACCCAGTGGCTTCACCCTGACATTTTTGTTCTGTCTTGCAGGAATTGGCACGGTAAAGTAAGGAAATCCAGTGGATCCACCTGTAAAGCGAAAGATCGTAAAGAGTCTCCCTGTGTAGCGAGAGATCCTGAGGATTACCCTTCGGAGCGAGACGAACTCTTAAGCGTCCAAATGACCATTGAAAAAAAATACTTAAGAGTTTAGTGGATTCTGGAACTAGGGAGAGTCACTCATGAGTCATGACTCACTGATGTAGAGAAAATGGACATTACTTAATTATCTCCTCTTTTATAACTCATTCTTAATTAAAAAGAGTAACTTAACTCTTATGTTTGATCGTTAACCTTATTTCTAACATTTAACTGATTTTTTAGATTAGCAATTTATAAAGCACCTAACCAAGTGATAAAAACTTAATTTAAAGCGAGCAAACTTAAAAGAAAAGTGCATGCTTTACCAACTTTGAAACTTTTTTTTTTTTTTTTATAATAAAAAACTTATATTACAAAAGACCAACAAGAAAATCTGGTTCAGGATTGAACCAACAGAAATCCTTCTTAGAGGACAAGGCTAGGGAAGCGAGAGAATGTGCCATTCCATTCCTTGAACGAAGAATGACATGACAATTAGAAACTCCCACAGACCTGAAAAGAGCCTTAACATCATAAACAATAGAATCCAACAAGGAACTAGAAGAAGAATTTAAAACCCTAGCTACAACATTAATAGCATCTAACTCAACCCACTCAACAACTAGATTCGAATCTTTAGCCAATAGCAGACCCTCCCGCCATGCCAGCAACTCGCCTAGCTCAGCAGAAAAGAAACCCAAAAGAGGCTTAGCTGAAGCAGCAATAACCTTACCCTACCCATCGCGCAACACTGCACCAGTCCCCAACACTGAGGAACCAGGCTTCACTGCTGCATTGGTATTCAACTTCAAGGAGTCTGCTGGAGGAGGAAGCTAAGGAACGGAAGAAGGCTACCTGGGAGGTTGGGGAGGAGAGCCGAAGACTTTCTGGGTGCCCTGAAATTCCGACAGCAAAGAAAGCGACCAAGAAACCAAATCAACATTTAACCTGGGGTTTTTAGAATGAATGACAACATTCCTTTCAAATCAAATCCCCCACAGAATCAAACAGAACTCCTCGAGTTCTTTTCTCTTAGCCCTATCAAAAACCCACAAAATTAACTCAAAATAGGAAATATGGTGATGCAATTTAAGGAGGTCCCAGAAAACAGTTGACTCCCAAATAGCACGCACCGAGCTACACTCAAAAAGGGCATGGGCTGAGCTCTCAGGAGCATCACCACACCTGGGGCAACAAGGATCAGAAACAACTTTCCTAGAGCACAGATTACAGAGGGACGGAATGGCATTAAGGCAAACTCTCCAAATAAAAATTTTGATTTTTGGAGGGATGTTGAGATTCCATAAAACAAGCCACCATTTAGAATCCGGGGATGAAAAAGAAAGTTTAGCTACTTAAAATGAAAAATTTAATATTAATATACTCCGTGCTTAAAAAAAAAAATTAATATACTCCGATAATTTAAACTTTAATAGTTTATTAATAATACTAGACATATCAACTTGCTCTTAACTTTGTAAGTTGTTTTTTTAATTCAATTGACATGTGATAGATAATTTTTTTTTTATATACCACATGCAGAATGGCGACTCGAGCCTGATATATTATCAGGGTGAATGAGCGTCACACACATACATGCACACACGAATGCACACACGCGCACACACACACACACACACAGACACACACACGCACTCGCACACCCGCCCACCTGCCTGTACGCATGCATGCACGCACGCACGCACACGCGCACACACACACACACCGAATGAATTAAAATGACCCCTTACAAATTGAGATGTAAAGTAAGATACAGGTTTTGATGTATAGTATTGTGGGCAAAATTTATTTGGATCCCTATCATTTCTTCAATTATTACTTTTTAACCAATATTTCCTTATATAGCTCGCGTGGTCCCTCACTTTTCTAAGATCCATTATTTTAGTCCTTCTGATCAAATATTTTACAGTCAAACATGACAGAATATGCACATTGACCATTTTACCGTTAACTTTAAATGATTAAGTTCAAAATACGATTTTATTATTTTTTAAAATTTAACAAATTAACAAAAAAAAATCATCTAATATATGTCAACAAAAAAAATTAAAATTTTAAAATATTCAAAATTTATAATAAAAGTCTTTGAATATTAAAAATTAATTAATTAACACTAAAATTAAAAGCCTTTAGAAAATAAAAAATCAGTACAATAATAACTAATTAATGAAAATTCAATAATTAAAAATAACACTTCAAATTAATATTAAAAAATAAATTAAAATTTAAATATAAAAATAAATTAAAATTTAAAAATAAAAATAAATTATTAAAGTAATAAAAAATTTTAAAAATATTTTTAAAAACGTTAGGATTGAAAGCATTATTATTTTTAAAAATTATAAATTTTTAATTACTTTAATATTATTAAAAAAATAAAATAAATGATTAAAAGTAATTTTTAATTATTTTTTATTTTTTTCAGTTATTATTATTTTATTTTTAGAATTTAATTTTTATTTAATAATTTTTTATTTATTTTTTAACCTTAATTTTTATTTTTATATCTAAAGACTAGAGTACCCATAATATTAAATTTGGCTAACTGTTGACTAATAAAAATACTAAATTGATAGATTTTTAAAAAGTTAGGGACCACAAAGCTAAAAAAAGAAATATCAGTAAAAAAATAATAATTTAAAAAAAGTTAGGGACCAAAATAATTTTTACCCTAGTATTGTTGATAGGTTATAGTGATAGAATTATAACTTAAAAAAAAGGATATTATTATTTTCCCCCCGAGGTTTAAAAATATATAGTTTTACTTCCTGCTTTTAAAATATTCATCATTTTGCCCCCTACGTTAAAAATATTCACTGTTTTCTCCCCTGCTTTTTAAAATATTCACCATTTCCCCCATACCATTAAAAAAACTAATTTAACTGTTAACTTTCAAGGAAAAAATGGTAATTAGCTTTAATTTGATAAGAAATATTATTATTTGCCCCCTAAGGTCTGAAAAAAAAATATAATTTTATCCCCTACTTTTAAAATATTTCTTATTTTTTCCTTACAGTTAAAAAAAATTAAAATATATGCTTCAAAATATATACCTTTAATGAAAACTATAAATAACTATTATATTTTTAATATATTTAAATAATAATAAAAAATAATTAAATTTATTAATAAAATAAAAAAATTTAAAGTACCTCATATTTTTATTATCCTCATCATCCATCTCTAAAAAAAATATAATAAACAAAACTATTTCTCTCTCTCCTCCAATTATAATAATTGAGAAGGTTTTGTTTATTGTTTATTTATTTTTATTTTTTTATTATGATGAAAAATAATATAAAGATATTTTATTTTTTTATAATTTCAGATTTTTTTAATTTGAGGCATTTTAAATTTTTTATTTTTAGTAATAAATTTAATAGTTTATTATTATTATTTAAACATTTTAATTGGATGATAGTTATTTTTTATTTTCTTCAAGGTTATAGTAGACTTTTTACATTTTTATCAAATAAAATTAACACACATATTGAAGCATATATTTTAGTTTTTTTTTTTAAACTGTAGAGGGGAAAATAAGAAATACTTTAAAAGTAGGAGTAAAATGATATGTTTTTTCAAACCTCAGGGAGCAAATAATAATATCTCTTATTAGATTAATAGTTAATTATCATTTTGTCCTTGAAAGTTAACGGTTAAATTAGTTTTTTTTAACGGCATGGGGAAAATGGCTAATATTTTAAAAAGTTGGGTGAAAAATAGTGAATATTTTAAAAGTATAAGGTAAAACGATGTATTTTTAAACCTCAGGGAGAAAAATAATAATATCCCTTAAAAAAATATGAAAAAAATTAATGTAAATCTAGAAGAAAAAAATTAATGTGATTGGTTTTGTTTGTAAATCACCAAACCAAGTGATGGAACCCTAATTTAAAGTGAGCAAAATTAAAAGAAAGTGAATAGTTTTACTAATTTGATATAATGTTCATGTGAAGCAAGTATAATTAACCATTTTTAGAAAGAAAAGGATACCGATTAGGAAGGTGGGAGTAGGCATCCGCTGGATACGTGTCTAAGGGCATATCAAGAAAGATCGATCAGACTTGGAAACCAAGTAAACAAAATTAGTGTAAATCCAATTTGGAAACTCATGAAAACCGTCAAGATTATTATTTCCTAATCCTAATAGGAGTTGTAAATATATAAATACAACAATTGACACAGATTCATTCAACAACATTAATATGGAGTTTGATGAATATGATTGTTGCCAAGCATGGCCATGCCCATCATCACACCCAGAAGAAGAAGAAGATAATGAATCAAGCATAGGCCCTGCTGTGTTCTCCATTCTCACTCACGTTACCTTTCTTCATCTACCTCTTGATTACAATGATTCAATGGAAGAAGACGAACCTGACTTTCTTCACTTGGTGGAATCCCAAATGGAAGACACCAAAGTCGAAATTGAAAGTCATATATTGACAGATCAAACAACATCTAGACGTGCTGTAGAAGACATGCTTACTTCCATGCACATCTCTTTCAAGCCATTCATGGTCGACGAAATCTTGACATGCGCTAGTCGCATGGTGACTGATACCATCTATGCCAACCGCAAGGTTTTACAAATGGAGGTGTCCATTTCACTTTATGTTGATGAACTACCGCTTGGAGTTTCAATTGTTATGTCTGATACAACAGACGACGAAGAAGATGATGATTTGGATACATCGATGATGCCTGCAAGTAAATCATCAGTTGACAAGCTGGAGAGAGTTGGGATTCAAGAATCAGGTGAATTGTGTGTCATATGTTTGGAAGTGTTTTTGCATGGTTTCGAAGCAACACGCATGCCTTGTTCACATCTCTTTCATGGCGGCTGCATTGAGCAATGGCTTAGTAAAAGCAATTTATGTCCGTTGTGTAGATTTCAGATGAGTTAGGTGATTTCTTCATTATTTGGATTTTTGAATTTATAAGAGTCCTATTCTCTCTGTTCACTTTGTTGTTTGATGTCGATAAAAGTTACAAGTGTTTCATTCTTTCCGTGCAAGCGTATTAATTTCTTGTTCTTGTTTTAATATATAACTGATTCTATTTGTTAAAAGTGTTGATATATGGAATCCAACTGATATATCTTGCGTTCAATCGACTTAGTATTAAATTTATATTAAATATTTGATTTGATACATACACGACACGAGTTACTTTGTATCCCTATTTACATTTGCTCATGTTAAAACCTTAAAACTCATGGTCCGTGAGTTAAACAAGAGTACTAAATGCTTATTTTCATTTGTGGATTTGTGCTGAGAGGAAAAACAATTTACAGATCCCAATATTTTCAGACACTGATATAAAAGCTCCACTATATATATATATATATATAAAATATCAATCAATAACAAGGTATTGATCCTTAGATTTGTATAGAAAAAGGAGATACACAGACTTGATAACCGAGAATCATCACATTAGTTGGAAAGAATGCATAAGATATTTCATTAATCTAGATGGTATAATTCTGGTGAAGTTTTTGAAAATAATGCACCAAAATTTGTCTTGCTGGTACTTTTTCTTTGATAACTGGCAACTCTGTAAAATTCTCCATCCATTTGTGAATACAAGGGCATTTTTGGGAATCAAAGATTTCAACACCACAAACCTCTTCAATAACTTCCAACCAAATTGAGATCCAACCGAAGACAATGTCAATAAATCCAATTGTTTCACCTCCAAAAAAATATCTTGCTTTTGAGTTCTCCTTCAAGCGCTTCCATGACTTCTTTTGCTTTGTTCACTTCTTTCTCTTGGCGCTTTCCTTTTGAAAATATAACTTGCCTCACAGCTTCACTTAACTACATTAACATAACAAGTAATGAGCTTGGCTTGTATACAATTTCTTGATTGTCACAACACAAGGTAGTGTTGGGTATTTGGCTTGTATTCATAAAGTGATCAAACCGAATTCAACTGATGCAAAAGTAAAGCAAATGGTGTCTGATTGATGTGAATCAAACCGGTGGAAAGAAGAGACCGAGACGAAGATGACGACGAAAATGGTGTCGGTTTTCGAATTGGAGAAGAATGTGCTTCAGGTTTTCCTACTTCTTGTGAGTTTCTAATTACTACTTTATCAAGAATACTCAGCCTATAAATAGAGGACTTATTATATGTAAGGTTATTATTTTGTTGGCTCTAATGTCGTGAGAAAAACGTGTTTGTTTGTAAAACTTAGATAGCTTAGTTTTGTTTGTAAATCTTAGATAGCTTAGTTTTGTTTGTAAATCTTAGATAGCTTAGTTAGAGCATGATTTGAGCATGCCGAAGATTCGAAGAGATCATACGAAGATAACGAGAAGTTTCGAGGAATCGAAAACTCTCCTAACTCTTGAGATCGTATAAGATTCACACACACAAATATGACATGTTCCTACATTTACATTTGAGTGCTTACATGCTGGTTTTAATGTTTTAGGAGTATGAAGTCTTCATTATTTAATTTGGTCTAGTTTTAGAATTTATTTTTAAACATTTCGTGTTTTTGAAAATCTGATCTTTGGATTCTTGAACTGACATAACTTTTTATCTATATACCCAAATGGCATTTTCGAGATAAACTAGATATCTATACCTTTCCATTGATATAAAGAACGAAAAATTCAGAGGTCATTTGGTTAGGTTTCGATGGGCTCAAAATCGAGTTAAGTGCATCAGAAAAGCTGAAATGGCAGTAACCCCACGCTAAAAGCGTGGGCGCACGCCAATGTTAGTGGAACCCTGGTAGCATTCCCCCGCTAAAAGCATGGGTGCACGCATACCTACCAGGTTCGAGTCTCATTCACCGTTGCTTCTTCTAATTTCCTATTTTGCAGTCTTGGTTACTTCCAAACATGTTTTATTGCAAATTTAATTTGTTTTGGGTAATTTTTATGAATTTGGAAGTAAAAAAACTTCTTGGACTTCAAGACTGATTCATTTAGGAAGTTTCTTTTTAGTGTTTTATTTCTTTTGGGAAACTAACTCTCATTTCCTAAATTATTTTTGAAATTCTTCTAGTAGAATATTTCTTATTCCTATTAGAACTAGGTTTTCCTAAGAGTTTATAAATAGTTAACTAAAATTCATTATTAAAAACTCTCAGGTATTTCTTATTTTCTCTCACTTGTTTTTATTGGTTAATTGGTTTTATTTTTTGTGAGAGGTTTGAGAGAGTTCTAGTTATATTATTATTTGATATTGTGCTTTATTGTTTCTAGTTTATACATAATATGTTTTCATCGTGTATACTATTTGTTTGTTCATTCATTATTGAGCATCTAGACCTGACGCATAGGTAGGATTGAGTTATAGCAAGAGTCATATGATTGAGTGGTCAATTAGTGGGAGTTGTAAATAATATACTAACTAATAAATTTTATGTATAGTGTGTTAAGTGGTTTACGAGTTGGTCCTGTAGTTTTTACCCGTCGGAGGTATTATACATAAAAATTATTCTGTTGGTTTTTAAAGTAGATTTAATTTTTAAATTCTGCAATATTTATTGTTAACCCTTTCTCCAGATTTTCCATAACTATAAATTCACGTTTTTCAGTATACACTTAAATACCTCTAAAACACCGAAGACAGCTGTGAGACTCGTTATAATTTGGGTTTAGGGTAGAGAGACAATATATAATATGTAGTTGTAACTATTTCTACATAATAATTGTGAAGACATATATCTTAGTGTTGGCCTTATTCCATACCAAAATCCATTTACTTAGCTCTTCAAGCTTCAAGCAGATTCAAGTATTGCTTACATAAATGGTAAGCAATAGCATGACTTTAGCTGAAAGTGTTGCATTATAAGAACTGTGGCATCCGAACTTGGTTGACACATCACAAAACCTAAAATCATGTGCATGTAACCCCTTTAGAAGACCAATTTATTGAATAAAAAAATAGAAAGTTATGGGGGAGAAAACGCTGACAATTCAAGTAAAACGAAAATAAGCATGTGACGTCAAATCTCCAACAACTAGAGATGGACAAAAATACGGACAAGAAGGCCATCAACAATCAGTATCTAAAGAAAGACCATGAGAAGTCAAGCGATCCGTAACCTGGTCTCCTTCATGAAAAATATGGGAGACAAAAATCTGCATAAAATAAAGTTAAAGTAGACAGCATTTCCAATAAGCAAGAAACACCCAGGAAACGATACAGAGCGAGAATTGAGGAGATGAACCATGAACGTAGAATCACACTCAATCTAAAGGGGCATATCCACTTCTTTAAAACACCAGATAATTCTGTTTCAAAAGCCATTAGTGTCCCTAATGGAGTTGCAACCTTTAACAAAACCACGACAAGTGCGAAAAATACCACCACAACTTGAACTACCTGGAGTCCCATAAGAAGAACCATTAGTATTAACCTTAATCTAGCCCAGAGGTGGAAGATGCTAGTAAACCTCTAAAATCTTCGGAGCCCTAAGAGGCCGAGACGTTACAAAAAGTTTACGAATGATAATAGGATATGGTCAGAAATCTGATTGAACATTCTGCCAATATTAAACGATTACCAATTAAAAAGGCACGGTGAAATGAAATTAATGACGGTACTCGAAGAAAGTGATCATAAAAAAATAATCTGATTTCTAGCAAACCACAAAATTGTAGCAATGGATGCCAACCAAATAGAAGAAAATTACGGACTAGAAGAAATTCTCATGGCATGATTAAAGAAGTTGGTAACATGCAAAGAGAAATCTAATGTTACCTGAAAAATATTGGCAAAGTAAGACCACAAAACCTAAGCATAACAACAAGAGATAAACAAGTTCTCCGTTTCAGAACTAGAAAAACAGAATTTGCAACACAGGGAAAGATAAATCCAATAGTGTGCAAATTACCATTACTTGGTAACTTGTTGCGAAAAAGGCGCCACAAAAGAGTAAACCGTGAAGGTAGAATAAAAATTTTCCAAATATTTTTCCACAAGGAACTAAATCAAAGACTGGTTGAAAAAAAAGACCTCACTAGAAGATTAGTCTGCCCAAATAAGTGTATCCTTAGGATTTGGAACTACAATCGTATTTCTAATGAGGAAAATAAAGTTAGAATTCATGTTTCTCCGTAGTCTGGCACTAGAGAAAAATTCCTAAATTGTCTGTATAAAATCATCACGAATAATCATCCAATAACGCTGATAAAAGATTCCTGTAAAACCATCAGGGCATGAAAAAATTGCACCTTTGATTTCTTCGTCGATGGGAATAGCAGTAAGTCAAATATTCTCCTTTTTAGAAACTAATTAAAGAAGGAATTAGCTCATCAACAAGTGAAAGATAATGCCTTATAGAAGAAGAATCATATAATAAATCGCGATAAAACTTAATAATATGATTGCTAATCTCCTCATAATCAGTACAAAACATCTCCTATCTTTAGAGAAGAAATCCTTGTATTAACTCTACGTCTCCGAAAAAGGCTATGAAAAAATAGAAGAATTTCTATCATCTTCCTTGAGCCATTTAAATTCTCGATTTATCCTGGAAAATTGTCTTCTGAAAATTAAGAAGGCCATCAACCTTTTCTATCTAATGAACTATATCTGATTTGATCTGGTCCATTAGAAGGGAGATTTCTCCATCTCCATCACATTTCATCAGAAAACATAGATCCTTCTTCTTTTTCTTCTTATTCTACTACTACAAATGAAACTATTGATGAAGGTAGAGGAGGATCATTTTTTTAAGTACTTGATTTATATAAAAATTAGATCAAAATGAAAAATGAAAGCAGAACCAATGGTTTTCCTGGAATCTTTTGGTATGTAGTTACCAGTAGTGAATATGTGGTTTAAAATGACAATTAAGGAGGATCAGGAAGATACCCTAAATCCTAATTTTCCTTCTCAGCTCTCATTCACTCTCCCCCCTCACGCTGTTACTGGTCTGACTGCCGTTGCATTTTTCTCCCTCACTCGCCACCGCTGCTGCCTCGCTCCGCCGGTCGTCACCTCTCGCTGCTCTCGGGTTTGTCTCTCCACCATCATCACATGTTTTAAATTGTTCTAAAATCCTTCTTCCTCGGAAGGAGGGTATGCACTTTTGACTAACTTTTGTCTCGGGTTCTTATAGTTACTTTCACCACACTTGAGGTTATTTCTCTAGTTTTTCTGTTCAAATGGTTTTATAAGAACGAAAGAGTTGAATAACATTACCAAGCACGAGAGCCTTAATAATGTCCTAAAAAATATCTAATTTCCCTGAAAAGGATGATTATTGCAGGATGGTGTTAATGTGTTCATGCTTTCCTGTATATAACAAATTTAGAGTTTTTCTTGCTTTGTTTTTTGTGTATTGCCCTAAGCTAAGCTTATGCATTTTGCTTTATTCCTGACTAAGCGAACAAAGAAGGCTGGAATTGTTGGAAAATAGGGTAAGTGCCTGTTATTTAGTAAAGTCTTCCATTGAATTGGCTTGTTGTGGTTGCTTAGAGCAATCTATTACAAAGCACAATAACAGTACATAGATGACAGTCCTAATGTAGTGTAATTTATAAGGTTTTTTTAATTTATTTTTTCATAGATATCATACATACATCTGTTGTGTTGAAAACATTTCCTTGAAATTGTGGCCTTTAGTGTTGTTTATGTGGATATGGAGCTGATTTATCATGTGAATAGTTTAGTTAAATATTAGATAGCTATTAGTAGGTTTCTTGTGATCTTTTTTTACACAATAACAGTACATGGATGACAGTCCTAATGTAGTGTAATTTATAAGGATTTTTTAATTTATTTTTTCATAGATGTCATACATACCGCATCGTAGTAGATTATACCCTAACACGTTGGAGGCATTGATGTGTGCACAAAATTGGTTATGGGTAGCTAGGGGTGGGCAAAATTCAGTTTGGTTCGGTTTTGCTCAAAACGGAACCAAATTGAAATTTTTTCGGTTTTCAATTGGGTCAACCAAACATGGTGGGTTTTATGTGAAAAATCTAAAATAACCAAATCGTAAAAGCTCGGTTTGGTTATCTCGGTTTGGAGGAGGGTGTAGCCACCACTGCATTACCATGGAATACTATGGAGGTTGCTACTTGACATGCTCACAACGCGTGGGATAAATTTCAAGTGTAGAATGTGTCGAATTTTTTGGCGTCATTGCCGGAGAAGTGGTTTTCGGTTACTAGTTCTAACATTAAAGATTTTTCTTTTTGTTTTAGATTTCTTTGTTTTATTTTAGTTCTTTGTTTTATTTTAATTTTTCTTTGCTTTAATTTTCAGGTACTCGTGCGAAGCTATATTCAAGGTCGCCACGGACAACACAACTGACTCAGTTCTTCCTACTTCAGAAGCTGAATTGTTTGAGAACACAATGGATGAGACAAAGAGGAATCAGCTTCAAAATCAGAATGAGGTGCTTGTACCTCGCGTGATGAGAGATTATGCTCTACCAGTGATCGGGACTTCTCAATTGTGCATTCTGCTGGACGACTTGTCCAGAAACTATGAGCTGAAGAACATCCATTTCAATATGTTGCCTGCGTTCCATGGAGTTGCTAATGAAGATCCTTTATCTTTCATGCGGGAATTCTACGGCATCAGTCAGACCTTCCCATTGCAGAGGCTGTCTGAAGATCAGCTCAGAATGCGGTGTTTCCCTTACACCATGAGCAGTGGCTAGTGACTCTTCCACCAGATTCTCTTCGCACATGGCAGGATGTTTACAACAAGTTCATCGGGAAGTTCTATTCCCATCAAAAGATAGCCGAGTTGCGAAACAAAATAGCTACCTTCACACAGGGGGACGGTGAGCCGTTCCATGAGGCATGGGATTGTTTCAAGCTGCTACTGATTCAGTGCCCAAACCATGGTTTCCCATTAGAGCTGCAGAATCAATTCTTCTATGACGGATTGACACTGAATTATCAAGCCATGGTCGACAATGCTGCAGGAGGAGCCATGACAGAAAAAACCATGAAAGAGACACACGGGCTATTTGAGATGCTAGAAGCGAAAAGTGTCAGAGGAAAGATGCCAGTTGTCTATGAGGTGAACACTAGTACAACACTGGCTAAACAGGTGGCAGAGCTGAGTCGTCAGATACAGAATCTGGCAGCCTCTATTGGGCAGAGGCCTGGTGTTGCGTGTTCGATTTGTGGAGTCAATGGACATGATCATTTTGTATATCCAACCAGGGAGACTTTTCCGGAGTATAAGCAGGAACAAGTGCAAACACTCAATACTTTTCCTCCGAGACAGCGGAATGACCACTACAATAATTATAATCTAGGATGGAGAAATCATCCGAACTTTTCCTGGAGAGATAATTAGCAACAAGCTGGGCAGTATCAAGGAACTCCTCAGCAGAACAGATTTGAGCCTCTGCATCAAAATTAGTATCAAGCAAATGCACAAAACGCCTTCGATCAACAAGCTAGTCCACCATCTCAACAAGTGAGGCCATCGCTTGAGGAAAAGTTTGACAAATTGATGCTTACATTTCAGGATAGTCAGCAGGCATTTCAGCATAGTCAACCGAGTTAGCAGATAGCTGAGCAGAGATTCTAACAGCAGTAAGCCGCAACAAGAAAAATTGAAGTGCAAGTTGGCCAACTTGCTGAGGCTCTGCAACAAAAAGTGTCCGATAGCATTTATATTGAAAATCTTCATTCATACTCCATTAATAACATCAGATGATGTTGGCCTTGATTGTATTGAGGTTTCTAGTAAGGCGAAGCTGACTGTTGGCTACACCTCCACTTCACATTGTGAAGTTTACTCTTCAAATGATCATTGCAAGTATTATAATAAGTTTGATAATTCATTATAGAATATAATGGATCGATGCCAAAGGCGGTAGCAAGTTACAGTTTTCACCCTTCTATAAACTTCATCAATCTTTTCTGTTTCCAATTGATATGTGGTTACCTTTCCAATTATCTGGAAGGTTGTATCTTGTTTGCAAAAGTTCTTAATTGAGAAATTAATGAAGTACAATTCTTATACATTTCTAAGGCTTAGCCTACTTGATTAAATTTGTAGTTATTTCTGATTCTCACTGGCATTGTAAACTTCTGCTGATTTCAAGTCATAAACGGCACAAAAAAATGGAGAAAGTTGCTTACAAAGAGTGGAAATCTCCTGTCTTATCATCTAACAAAACCAAAGCAAAAGGTAAGAAAGCATTTCCTCTTTTGTTCTTAGGACTGCATTTGATGCTCATCATATGAATTGAAATAAGCTAATTCGGATCATATGATTTGGTTTTTAGCACAACTCAAACTCGGCTCAACTTTGAAAAGGAAGTTCCTGAAACGCAGAAGTTAGCGGCAGTGTAATGGACATGGAAAAAAAGGAATTGAAGATTAAGAGCAATTGTTAAATATATCGCCACCAACTATACAACTGTTCTGGGTTGGTTTATTTTGTCATAGATGCTCTCATCAGCATCTTGTCCTCAATGGACTATGTTGGAATTGCCAACCACACAAGGATTGCTTCAACTGTCCCCGATCCAAATCGGTGACTGTAAAGTTACAGTTTTGTTCATATTATGTTATGATAACAAAAATTGTTTGCTTAACATAACAGACTCTTTGCTGTCTACAAATATTTATTATTTTTGTTCCCTTTTTTAATGAATATATTAAATTGTTTAAAAGGATATAATCATCAAATTCAGAAAACAAATTACTCTCCATCCATATGATTTATACCACCAACTCCTTCAAAAATCTTAATATTCCATTCATTTTGTAGAATTAGAAAAACTATCAATCAATGCCGCAATTAATTATAACGGTGAGTCGGTGATAGTGCATGCTCACCTCCGAGGCAGTGAACCCTATTGATGCTACCTTTGCTTTGACATCTAAAACATGAGCTTTTTTTAAAGAAATTACATCTTGCAACTGATAGCACCATAGATTTGTTGCTTTTTAAATCGCTCAAAAGATCTACATGTGTTAACCATACAATGAAAAAAAAAAATTGAAGAGTTTTTGCAATTAAATTTTTGTTTTTGCCAGTAAAAAAATTCTTCTAAACATAAGTGTGATGAGACTATATTGAAACGGAATAAAATACAGATATATATATATATATATATATATTGAAATAAAATACGGATATATTTAAATGTGATGAATTTAAAGTTTCGTATGATGATATATGATCGTGTACTTCTCAAAAGAAGTGGAAATAAAATTGTTGACCCGGCCACGATTTGTGACAGCACAAGCAAATCTACAAAGGTATATTTAGTACGCGGCATTGTATTGGACTATTTCTATAGGATATGATAGAATTGGATTAGATAGAATTAAATTAGTATTATGATGTGTTTGGTAAGTATGGATTGAATTAAAAATAGTATTGTCCATTTCTTGGTATAGAATGAGATTAGATAAAATCATATTCGATTAAATTAATTTTCACATAAAATAAAATTATTTTTAAATATTATATAATTAAATTAAAATTATTTCAAATAAATATAAAATTTTAAAAATTAAATATATTTATATTCAATATTTTAAAATTAATTATAAATAAAATAGATCATAGTAATTAATTACATATTAAAATTATAAAAAAAAGATAAAAGGATATAAAAGTATCAGATTATCAAGGTCCGTATTTTATTTACTATGAAACTGAACAAAATATAATTATGTCTTGTATTTATATGGTGTGATATTGAAAAGTATAAAATTATATTAAATTAGTTTTTTTTTAAATAAAATTATTTTAAAAATATTAAAAGATTTAAATTAAATTTGATTAGAAAAATAATTTTTTAATAAAATAAATACTTAAATATTATAAATAATTTTATTTTTTTATTAATATTAAAAAAATATTATTTTAAATATTTTAATAGTATATATTAAATATTAAATATTTATATAAATTTAATTTTTAAAAAAAGTAGAAAAAAAAAAGAAGAAGCATGAGACAAATATTTATACTCAATAGTCCCTGCCTTGACTGGACAAAAATTATGCAGGAGATTGGAGAAGTCCAATCTTATACACTCAACAAACACATAATTGGACTGGAAATAGTTCAGTGCCTGTGTAACAAACAGGCCCCAAAGGGACTGCATTGTTGAACGAGTCTGAACATGAACTAGTACAATGATAATGTTGACAAAAAAGTTGCTAGTTTTTAAATAATCCGCGCACCAAAGTAGACTTTGATACAACATAGAATATCATAATACAAAACTTAATTTTATGGGACAAATTCATAAATGATAAAAAAATATTTTTCACCACTTTTAAAAATATTATTGTTTTTAGCCATTTATGAAATGACAAATATATTTTAAACTTTACTAAAAATATCTAGGTAAAATTATTAAAAAAAACCCCACAAATTAAGAGATAAAATTAGATTTAGAGAGAAACTCAATAACAGAAAACCCTGACCCACCCAATCCCGAGTCTCTATCTCTCTTTATCTTCGTCGTCGTCACCCTTTATCTTTATTGCTAACGCTGTCGTGGAGAGGAAGAGACAGTCCATGTTGGGATTTATACTTTAAAGTTTATAAATGTAATTAGACATAAATAAAAATAGTAGTTTTATCATTTGAATAAAAGTGTCTTTATTTATTCATACATTTATATATTGTGCGTATAACATCCAAGATTGTAAGACGTAATCTCAAACTGAGTATATGAATGTCATATATAGAAGGATTCATTTTGAGACATGCAATCTAAAGAGTTCGTAGAGAGCAAACAAAGCTTAGTACTTTGTTAGTGGTTGATCTACTGTTGCGATCCATTCTGTAATGTACGACAGTCTTATCCTAGACTGCTCATGTAGTTGACATGAGAATGGAGACACCTTTTATGATGAGATCATATAGGACTGAGCCACGATTTATATGAATATCTCACCAAGATCCGTTAGTAGATAAGATTCATATATATTGACAAATGATGGCTGTATATAGATGATCATAATCCTAAGTGTCTTATTGACTCCTTTAGGTTAGATTGTGGCTTTTGACATATCATGAGTGAGGTCGGTGTGATATTCTCGATCAATACTTTTGTATCTTGGTGTTGCGGTTTGACTTGTGGCTGAGAATGTTTGAATACAATAGTGGAATCCATTCCTTCTTAGCTGAAGTATATGACTAGTTCCCTTAAGGGTTGATTCGGCGCTTGAACAATTATGAGCACTCTTCTTCTTCCGTAAAAGAAGATAGGATTTAATTGTTCATTAGAGAATCAACGGTGCTTAATGGAAAAGATATAATTAGAGGGGTATAACGGACATTATGACCTAACTCTAATTATGAACTATTCGTAGAGATACTATATGTAATAGCAATATCGATGGACACTGAGACTTCATATTGTATAAATCATCTACAGTTCAGAGAGTTCAGTCTCGGGTTTTTAGTGGAATAATTATGAGGTTAATAATTATGAAATATTAATTAAAGAATTTTAATTAATATTAATAAGTATTATTGGAGCTTAAAATTGCAGGTTCATTAGGTCCCCTTTCTAGCCTTTATGGTTAATGGTAACAAGGGTCACGGTTAATTAATTGAATGGTCCAATTAATTGTGTTACGAAAATGTCACGATTCAATTAAGAGAATTAATTAAATAATTTGATTATTTAATTAATGAATTTATAATTAACTAAATATTAATAATAATTATTAATATTATTAATTATTTAAAAGAATAAAATAATAATAATGATTTTAAGTCCTAAAAGTCAAGGGTTTAAACTCTAGAAATGACCAATATTAAATAGGATTTAGAATCATATTTGACTTGATCAAATAAAACCCTAGACCCTATATATATATATATATAAAATAATATATTAGGAAACACAACGAAGTAATAACCTAGCAAGAGAAGCAAGGTGCGGCAACACACAAAAAAAAAAAAAGAAGTTTTTTTTCTTTGCTTGTGTTGGGTGCGGTCGGCCAAAGAAAGAATGCAAGGAGTTGTCTTCTCCGCTTTTCTACAACCTCCATCTCTGCATCCGTAATGTGCCCACACATGCGTTGTCAGACCGCGTGTCAAAGGTAATTGTAATTTAATTATTCTATTCTCGTATGTACATTAATACGTTCGTTTTTTAAAAGAGTTTTCAATAAAAAAGAAAAATTTTAAAACCTATTTCCGATGCGTTTCATTCAAAAAAAGATATTTTTTTTTCCTTCAAATGGTATCAAAGACTTTGGTTTTTTTGTTTTTGTATAGACGCGAAAAAGAAAATCGCAAACTTTTGTGTTCTTAATTTTTTTTTTTATTCTTGATGTATGACATGTGTAAGCACAATCTAGGGTTTGTATGATATGTTTATATGATTTTGATTGTATACATAAAAATGAATGGTAGTTAATTGTATGGTGTCATAGGTTTATAGGTTTTACTTTTATTTTGGAAAAAACCAATTGTTTTTAATGGCTCTTTTTTTTTTTTTTTTTTTTGTATATTGTTCTTGGTGTATTTTTTTTGTGTATATTATTTATGTATGTGCAAAGAAGATCGTGACTACGGAAGATACGAAAAAAAAAAAAAAAAGGAACCAGTTAGAGGCGACAGCCCCTACGAGCGCAGCAGCAGCTGCACGCACAGCACATGCGCCTGCGCATTGACTGCTGCTACAACGCATTTGGGGCTGCCCATGTGGTTTTTCCGCAGATGATTTTTGCTTGTATTTTTTTGGAAGATATTGTCGAATAATATTCTAGAAAAGTGGCAGAAAATCGGAGCGAAAAACTGCAGCCAAAACCTCCTTACGCCCACAATGCGCGGCTTGCGGAAAGGCTGCATGCAGCAAGTGTGCACGCAGATGTCGTTGCTGGCAGCCATGCTTACGCGTGTTTTAGGGCTGTTTTAGGCCTCGTGTGCACCTTGGATATGTGTTAGGGTAACGCGTGGCTCTTGGTACAAAAGATGGCAGCCCATAGAAGCCATTCGGACAGCCCTAAAGGCTGCTGCGTGCAATTCTTATGCATGTGCGGACTTGAGGCTTGCAAAAGGGTAGTCCAATGGAGTTCTTGGACATTCATACCTTGTTGGATTTAAATGATGGACCTTAAGATTCAAACCATGAGATAAATCACTTAAATTAAATCAAGTTGGACTTGATAGAGAGCCCAATACGAAAAGATGATGGACTTGAAGACAAATGATTACATGAAGACCAATGAATGCCTTTGATTAAATCTTGTAATTAAAATTATTTAAATTAGATAACCCATGTCACTCGATCATTCGTGTATACTTTAAGTTTATAGCATGCGATGATTTATTGTATTTAAAACATGATCATACTTATAAATGCCATCTAGATTAGGTGTGCGTACACTTGCATTATAACATGTCATACATGATTGCCATGATTTATTTGTTTAATTTTTTAATGTGATTAAAATAGTAAACATCTACATAAATGACAATCAAATAATGAGATTAGTTTTTAGGAGTAAAAACTTGGTAATTCTCATTAACAAACTAATCCTTTAATTAAAATATTTAATTAATTAGATTAGTTAGGTCCATTAATTAATTAGGATTAATATGATTAAGAACTTAATAATAATTGGATCAAATAATGTAATTTAGTTTTAATAGTTAAAACTTGGTAAATTCATATTTAATTTCTAGTGTAATTAAATAGTTTATATAAATTAGAAATCGAATAATAAATTAAATTTTTAATAGTTAAAGATTAATAATTTATTATATCATCTAGTAACTTAGATTTTAATTAGCTGTTAGATCTAAGTCAAAACTAGAAATATAAAGTTTAACATCTCGACATTATAAGAAAAACCCCAAACTACAAATAGTGAGAGGGAGAGGGATATGTGACACTATATCCCACAGTCTCCATCTTAAGTTCAACACCGTGAGATTCAAGTGGCGCCTTGAGACGGTTTTACTTTCGTTTTCCCTAAGGAAGATGTCCATAAGAGTCAATACCAATGTTGACTTCTTAACTAATAGGGTTTCTGAATGTATTTTGGGATTGACCTACCGTACTACGACAACTCTAAAGTTAAGTTCGTGGAATCTGAAACAGTGGGTTACACTCACAAGGATATAATTAAATAGTTAATTAAATATTCTGACTGAATTAAAACGATGGTTGAATGATATAAGAATAAAAAGTTATTCTGTGTATTATTCGATTGAGAATGTCTCGATCTAACATATAAGCATTTGACCTAGCTGATCGATCAATATTTGTTACATATTTACGACCCTTAGACCTTATCTTTTGATTGTATTTTGAGTGAATTTTGCGCTTTTGATGTGTTTGTGGAGCTTGCGTAGATTTTAGGTGTTTATATGGGTGTTGTACGAAAGATGGAAGTTTCGGGCTGAAACCATGCAATTCTGGATCAGGAAGCTTCACTAAATAAATCTTCACTACCATCGCGACCGAGCCATCGCGAGCGTAGGTCGCGATGTTTTGCTCGCAGCGAGAGTGGCCAATTACTCCAGAGAGTGTCGCGACCGAGCCATCGCGAGCTTTAGTCGCGACAGCTTGATCGCGACGAGAGTGGCCAATTCTCCAGGGAGTGTGGCGACCGAGCCATCGCGAGGGTGCCTCGCTAAGATTTGCTCGCGGCGCCTCGCTAGGTTTTGCTCGCGGCGCGAGGAGTTGATCGCGACGATAGTAGCCAATTACTCCAGAGAGTGTCGCGACCGAGCCATCGCGAGCTTTGGTCGCGACACCTCGATCGCGACGGCAGAAATCCTGACCTAAAGTCAGCACCTATAAATAGAACAGTTGAAAAACCTAAAAGAGGGGATTTTTCCAGCAGCACGAAAATAGCTTTGAAGGGGTCTAGAGCTCATCTCCTTCAACACTTGCTTGTCCTTGGGTGGCATCATAATGGGTTTCATCAATCTTTTCTCTCTTCTTGTTGTAGTATTGATTATTATGTTGAACTAATTTCCTAGTTATGTGGTCAATGGACCAAGATTGAGATTTAATGGTGTAATTGACTGAACATTTCTATGTATATATATTTAGAGATGTGTTGCTAGAGGATTTAATCTATTAGTACATAAATCTTATTGTTTGCATTACGAAAGTGTCTGCATGAATTTTGGTTTATTATTAATATGGAAATTATTATCTCTATGAGACATCATTAGGGCATGAATGAGTTTAGTGATAGTCTAGCAATAATAGTTAAGTTGATTGAGCCACGAAAGTGCTAATTGACCTAAAGAAGTGCAACTATATTGGGTGTTTGATTGCATCACTTGATGACCATTGGGTGAAGTTATTGAATTCGAATCATCAATGCATGACAATAATTTGATGAGCCAATGTTAGAAAATACTTCTATGTTAAATATATATTAAGCTTCAATAAGTTGATTACACCAGTGACTCTCATGAAGGTTTCCATTCGACCGCGTAACACTTCCTCACATTTGAATACATTCCTTCGTTACTCATAGCCTTGTTGAATTTAATTTCACCAACATCATTCTAAAAATTATTGATTTCAATTTCTGAACTTTTACAACATCTTTAGTTAAGTATTGGTAACCACCTCTTCCTTGTGGATTCGACCCCGTACTCACGGGAATATATTACTTCGACACATCCTGCACTTGGGATATTATTCCCACGCGTTTGAGCGTGTCAAGTTTTTGGCGCCGTTGCCGGGGAAGTAGTTACGGTTGCTAATACTACGCTAACGATTGTTGTTTTTATTTGTTTCATCTCTCTATTACATCCTTATTTGGTTTTGTTTGTTCTCAGGTACTTGTGCATAACTGTATGCGAGGTCGTCGTTCTCAAGAAGGAGAGCTGTTGCCACTGAACGATAACATCAACAGAGTCAACAGAATCGCATATAAACCAACTGATTCTAATTCTTCCACTTCAGAATCTGAGATGATGGAGGAAAGAGTAGATGAGGCCGAAAGGAGACAAATGCAGAATGAATACGAGGAGCCTGTCATGCCTCCAGTCATGCGAGATTATGCACTACCAGTAATTGAAACTTCTCCATCGTGCATTTTGCTAGATGAAATGTCTAGGAATTATGAGTTAAAGAATATCCACTTCAACATGTTGCCATATTTCCATGGAGCAGCTGGTGAAGATCCTTTGACATTTATGCGGGAGTTCTATAGCATAATCACAACTTTCCCTCTTCAGAGGTTGTCTGAAGAGCAGCTACGGATGCGATGCTTCCCATACACAATGAAAGATGTAGCTAAGCAGTGGCTCATGACTCTTCCAGCAGCGTCTCTTTGCACATGGTCAGCAGTTTACAAGAAATTTATGGGGAAGTTCTATTCCCATCAGAAAATCGCAGAGATAAGAAACAAGATAGCTTGTTTCACTCAAGTAGATGGAGAGTCATTTCATGAAGCTTGGGATCGCTACAAGTTGCTGTTAAATCATTGTCCTCACCATAGGTACCCTTTGGAGTTACAGAATCAGTTTTTCTATGATGGATTGACTCTGAATTGTCAGGCCACAGTCGACAATGCTGCAGGGGGAGCCATTGCAGAAAAAACTATGGAAGAGACCTTCCAGCTCTTTGAAAAATTGGGTGCAAATTCACAGCAAAAGAGTGTTAGGGGGAAGAAACCAGGAGTTTACGAGTTGAAAACCACTCCAGGAATGGTTCAGCAAATGGCAGAACTTAGCAGGCAAGTGCAGAGCCTAATATCTTCCAGAGGAAAGAGACCTGATGTTGCATGCTCCATCTGTGGAGTTAATGGGCACGAGTTTGATGAGTGCTCATCCAGAGAGACTTGTCAAGAGTTTGAACAGGAGCAAGTCCAGGCACTTAATGATTATCCACAGCGACAAAGGAACGATCCATACTCCAATAATTATAATCCAGGATGGAGAAATCATCCAAACTTTTCCTGGAGAGATAATCAGCAACAACAGGGGCAATATCAAGCTAATCCTCCCCAGAGGTTTCAACCATTTCAACAGAACCAGTACCAATCAAATGCTCAGAATTCTTATAATCAACGGGCTGGTCCTTCATCTCAACAAGTCAAACCATCGCTTGAGGATAAATTTGACAAGCTGATGCAAATGTATCAGCAACAAGAGGCATCCACCAGGAAGCTTGAGATACAAGTTGGACAACTCGCTGAAGCCCTGCAACAACAAGTTCCAGGGAAGTTTCCAAGTCAACCAGAGCAATCAAAGGCAGTGACAGTCTTACGCAGTGGTAAGGTGGTTAATAATAAGGTTGGGGATGAACTTTCTAATGAATTTGTTAATGATGCAGGTACAGGTATACTTCCAGATTCTCTAGTGACAAAAGAGAAAGAAGTCTGTCATCCTACGAAGGAACCTATTCTTCCCAAGGCTGCAGATCCTTTTGTCCCTCGTGTTCCATTTCCAGGTCGCCTCCAGAAGAGCAAGAATGACTTGGCATTTAAAGACATCTATGACATTCTCTCAAAGGTCAACGTCAACTTGCCATTGCTGGAAATGATTCAGAAAATGCCAGCATACGCTAAGTTCTTTAAGGAGCTTAATACAAGGAAAAGACATTATGGGCACAACGAGCGGGTTATGATTTCTGAAACTGTGAGTGCAGTTTTGCAGCAGAAACTTCCACCCAAATTGAAGGACCCTGGGAGTTTCAACATAGACATCACGGTGGGAAATACCAAGAAAGAGAGAGCAATGCTAGATCTTGGGGCTAGTATCAATTTGATGCCTTATTCAGTCTATGTGCAGTTGGGTTTGCATGATTTGAAACCCACATCTATGTCATTGCTACTGGCGGATCGTTCTACACGACATCCGCGGGGGATTATTGAAGATATCCTCATTCAGGTCGACAAACTAATTATCCCTGCTGACTTCGTCATCCTCGACATGGATGATGAGAGGGCAACAGAGAGGGATATTCCAATTCTCTTGGGGAGACCATTCATGGCGACTGCCAAAACAATTATCGACGTGCAAAATGGAAAACTGTCTATGACAGTCCTTGATGAAACAGTCGAATTTAAGGTATTTGATTCTTTACCTTATCCTGTGGGTTCTCATGATTGTTTTCAAATTGATATTGTAGATTCAATGGTCGATGAGGAATTCACTCAAGAGGAGCTAGAGGAGCTTATGGAATTAGAGAGAGAGTTGGAAGCAGAGGAAAATTGGGAGGGAGCTGATGAAACAGAACTTGAAACAGATTTGGGCATAGACCATACAGAGAAATGGGAAACTGCTGTACTGCCTTCAACTATCAATCCACCCAAATTGGAGCTAAAACAACTACCTTCCAATCTCAAATACACCTTTTTGGGTGAGAAGGAGACTCTACCAGTCATCATTGCCTCAGATCTGAATGACTTTGAAGAGAGCAGACTGACAGATGTGCTCAAGAAATATAAAGCGGCTATTGGATGGTCAATAGCAGATATTAAGGGAATCAGCCCTACAGTCTGCATGCACAAAATCCTTTTGGAAGATGATGCCAAGTCATTCAGAGACTCCCAGAGGAGACTCAACCCCAACTTGAAAGAGGTAGTGAGAGAGGAGATACTAACGTTGTTAAATGTTGGTATCATTTACCCAATCTCTGACAGCAAATGGGTAAGTGTTCCGAAGAAGTCAGGTATCACGGTGGTCGAGAACGATAAAAATGAATTGATACCAACTAGAATGACCACTGGGTGGCGAGTCTGTATAGACTACAGGAAGCTCAACAAAGCAACAAAGAAGGATCACTTTCCTTTGCCTTTCATTGATCAAATGCTTGAGCGACTTGCAGGTCATGCTTATTATTGCTTGCTAGATGGTTTCTCGGGGTACAATCAAATACCTATAGCCCCAGAAGATCAAGAGAAGACCACCTTTACTTGTCCATTTGGGACATATGCTTACCGACGGATGCCATTCGGACTATGCAATGCATCTGCCACATTCCAACGGTGCATGATGTCCATCTTCTCCGACATGATAGAAAGGTACATGGAGGTATTTATGGATGATTTCTCTGTTTTTGGTAATTCTTTTGACTCGTGTTTAGTGCATTTATCATCGGTGTTAGAGCGATGTGTAGAGACTAATTTGACATTGAGTTGGGAGAAGAGCCATTTCATGGTTAAGCAGGGCATTGTTTTAGGACATGTTATCTCTAATAGGGGTATAGAGGTAGATAAAGCAAAGACCGATGTGATTGAGAAACTTTCCCCACCCACTTCGGTGAAGGGAATTAGGAGTTTCCTTGGGCACGCAGGGTTTTACAGGCGATTTATTAAAGATTTTTCAAAAATTAGCAAACCCATGTGTGATTTATTGTCCAAGGATGTTGTTTTTAATTTTGATCAGTCATGTTTAGTTGCTTTTAATACATTGAAAGCCAAACTAATTACTGCCCCTATTCTCATGGCCCCTGATTGGTCTTTACTTTTTGAGATTATGTGTGATGCATCAGATTATGCGGTAGGGGCTGTTTTAGGACAGCGTGTTGACAAACTTCCACATGTCATTTACTACACTAGTCGCACCTTGAATGCCGCCCAAATGAATTATTCCACTACTGAAAAAGAGTTATTAGCGGTGGTGCATGCATTAGAAAAATTTAGATAATATCTCATTGGGTCTGAAGTCATCATATATTCTGATCATAGTGCATTAAAGTATTTACTGACAAAGAAGGAAGCGAAACCGAGATTAATCCGGTGGATCCTTTTGCTGCAAGAATTTAATATAGAAACCAGGGACAAAAAGGGAAGCGAGAATGTGGTAGCAGACCATTTGTCTCGACTTATGGACTATGATGACAACCAAGCAAGAGATGCTGCTATACCAATACAAGAGAGTTTTCCAGACGAGCAGCTATACGAAGTGCACACGGAGGAACCCTGGTATGCCGATCTTGTTAATTATATATCTAACCGTATTTTGCCTGCAGATATGTCATCACAGCAAAAGAAGCGTCTATATGCATCTGCCCGGTATTACTATTGGGACGATCCATACCTTTTCAGACTCGGAGCCGATCAGATTGTGCGGCGATGTGTTCCAGAGTCTGAGCAGACAAGTGTGCTGCAATTCTGTCACGATGGGCACTGTGGAGGGCATTTTGGAGCTAAGAAGACAGCTCTGAAAATTCTGCAGTCTGGATTTTATTGGCCCACGTTGTTCAAAGATGCCTACAGTTATTGTTTAACATGTGATAGGTGTCAACGTCTGGGCGGAATTGGAAAAAAAGATGAGATGCCACTTACCAGCAACTTGGTAGTGGAATTGTTTGATGTATGGGGGATAGACTTCATGGGACCTTTCCCCACCTCATTTGGTTACAACTACATCTTGGTAGCGGTTGATTATGTTTCAAAATAGGTGGAAGCATTGGCGACACGGACAAATGATAGCGCCACGGTTGTCAGTTTTCTGAGGGAGATGATCTTTGCTAGGTTTGGCACTCCTAGGGCTATTATTAGTGATGGGGGGAGTCATTTTTGCAATAGATCCTTTGCGACATTACTAAAAAAATACAATATCTCTCACAAGGTGGCAACTCCATATCATCCGCAGACATCAAGTCAAGTTGAGGTGAGTAATCGTTAAATCAAGCAGATACTTGAGAAGATGGTGAATTCAACACGCAAGGACTGGGCCAGCAAGTTGAATGATGCTTTATGGGCTTACCGAACTGCATTCAAAACACCAATTGGAATGAGTCCTTACAGGTTGGTCTTTGGTAAAGCGTGTCACCTGCCAGTTGAGTTGGAACATCGAGCGTATTGGGCTATTAAGAAGTTCAATTTTGATACGGATAAAGCTGGTGAGGAGCGGAAACTGCAACTAACTGAGTTAGAAGAATTGAGGCTGCATGCGTATGAGAACGCAAAGCTATACAAGGAGCGAACGAAAGCTTATCATGACCGGAGAATTCACCTCAGAGTGTTTGAGATCGGTATGAGAGTGCTCTTGTTCAATTCCCGGCTCTGATTGTTTCCTGGCAAGCTTAATTCCAGATGGTCCGGACCGTTTCGAATAAAAGAAATTTTTCCACATGGAGCTATAGAAGTGGAAGATGAGAAGACTGGAACCTCATTCAAAGTTAATGGACAACGTTTGAAGCAATACCATGGTAAGATTCCTCCGAGGACCGTTGTCCATTTCATTGAGCTAGTCGATGTCCCTTGAGGGAACGCACCGTCTTGCCTAGACGTTAAATCGTGCACTTGGTGGGAGGTAACCCACCCATGTAAGTTTTATTTACCGCAAGTTTTATTGTTTTTAGTTTTGCATTTCAAGTTGTTTGATATTTAGATTGCTTTTGTGTATTTTATGTTATTTTATTTAAGGTCAGTTTTTTTTTTATGTGTTTTGTGTTTTTGTGGTGCACCAGGGAACAGAAAAAAAAAAATTCCAGTGAGCGTCGCGACCACTCGTCGCGACCGTTAGTCGCGATGAGCAATCGCGATACTCACTGCCTCAAAACTCAAAAACAATTTTGAAACGAAAAAACTTCCCAGTGAGCATCGCGAGCACTCTTCACGACCGTTGGTCGCGATGAGGAATCGCGATACTCACTGCCTCCACAATAAATTTTTTTTTCAAAACTTCCCAGTGAGCATCGCGATCACTCGTTGCGACCTTTGGTCGCGATGAGCAATCGCGATACTCATTGCCATCCACGAACACCATGCATCGCGAGCAAGCCCTCGCGATCACTGTTCGCCATGGCTCCTCGCGATGCAATCTCACTTAATCAAACGGCAGCGTTTCAACCAGCAGGAGGGCTCGCGATCAAAGTCTCGCGACCGTTGGTCGCGACAGAGAGCTCGCGATGACGAATTGGGATTAAATCCCTAGCTTGCGCGACAGCCCACCATTTCAACTGTAGCACTCGCGATTGCAAAAGGGGTCGAATCTCTTCATCTTCTTCATCTCCAACTTGGGTTTGTGTGACTCATTGCAAGGTAATTGCCTTCCATTCTTCCATAGTTAAGATTTTGTTAAAGCAATATGAACTTCCATGGTTGGATTTGGGAGTGATATAGTGCCTAGGAGTGTTGTGGGTGGTGGAGTGTGTTTTGTGGAGTTGATTGTGGAGTGATATATATTCGGTGATTGTGTTTTGTGGAGTTGAGAAGTGATTTTTGACAGTAGTGTGCTAGTGTAGTCTTGTGTTCGTATTGGTTTTGTGTATTTGTTTTAGGAAAATAGTTTTTCAACGGAGTCGTGAATTGGTGGGTATGGCAAGACTCAAGGATTTCAATGAAGAGTACCTGCACCGCTATGCTTCGTCATCTTCAAAAGGGAAGGGTAAACAAAAACAGGGTGGTGCCAAAGGCAAAAAGAAGGCCCCCGAACCACCAAAATCGCGGAATGTGGGTGATCAGAACCCCGAATTTCCAGCCCGGTTGAAGGCCCAGGCAGACCGGCAGCTTCTCCTGGAGCGGGGCATTAATGTGGAAGAATTGTCCACCACATTCGTTGCCAACCATGTTGCTCAGCAGGGGTGGGGCAACTTTGTGAGACTACCGAACCGGGCAAATGAGAATGTGGTTCGTGAGTTTTATGCGGCCATGTACCCGCCTCATTTTCATAACCTTGGGATAGTGCCAGTTAGGGGGGTTCAGATTCGGATCACCCTAGAGATTATTAATCAGCATTTCGGCACAGTCCCGCAGCCACATCTCCGCCTAGGGTATCCAGAGCTACCACTATTTTCGGATCACAACTCAGAGTTGGCCGCTAGTTTAAGGATGTCAGGAGAGGGGGTGTGGCATGAAGGCGATGGTTCTATCAGGCACAGGCAGCTGCACATTGATGCAGCATTTTGGCAGGTCTTCGCTGATTTTTCCTTGAGGCCAACCAAGCATCGCACGACACTTATCATGGAGACCGCTCGGTTGGTTCACTGTATCCGGGCGGGTCTAGCTTTAGACATAGGGGTCCTGATTCGTGATGAGATACTCCATGCGGGCCGGCGCTTGCAGGGTGTACTGCCATTTCCATCCTTGATTACTCACATCTGCGCTTCACATGGCCTCGATGTTTATGCGGAGGCGGAGCTACAGCACCTCCACGTCCCACTCCCAAACATTAACAGGACGACTTATAATGACCTGGCAAGACGGAGAGGGCTGCCACTACTTGGAGTATCGGAACCCCATCCTTTGGCAAAGGATGAGCCTATGGATGATGTGCTTGCAGCTATTGCAGCCTTTGACGAGGGTGAGGACGATATCCCAGATTCACCAGTAGTAGCCGCCAGGGCTAATAGACCGACCAGAGCAGGCAGTGCCCGAGCACGAGCAGAGGGAGCGGGGGAGAGCTCTCAGTGGGGCCAGGTTATGGGGGCCTTGCAGAACATTCAGAGTCGGTTGACCGATATGCAGCTGCACTTTGATCAGCGTATGGATCGACAAGATGCAGTCATCGACGACATTAGTAGTGGCCTTGAGACACTAACCTCAGATTTGAACAAGAAGGGGTTGCTAGTGCAGACATACCAGCGAAAAAGGGTGCGTTCTGAGTCCGAGTCCTCGAGTCAGCAGCCACAGCCACCCCCACTACCACCGCCTGCATGACTCTCCATGTGACTGTTTTATGAACTTTGTTTTTACTTTTTCTTTTTATATTCTGTTTTGAACTCTTTCAGTTTCCTTAATGTCAGTTTCCTTTGTTTTTAAACTCCATATATGCACTATTTTTCCTACTGTTTAGTTGTGCTATGCTGTTAACCATTGAGGACAATGTTTATCTTAGGTTTGGGGGTATTTTCTATTTTTGTCTTTTGTGTGCTTTTGAGTCTTATTGGTGTATATAGGCTAGAAACCTAGACTTTCCTCATACGCACTGCGTTTGGAAGACTTAGGTATAACAATGCCACGTACACCAGTTTTGAGTCTTTTATTGTATCTTTCGTGTTTTGTTTTATCTGTTTTAGGATAGCAAATCATATGCATGCTTTACAGATAATTAGGTAATAATATGTAAATGCTTAGGTCATTTGAGTGTACAAAGTTGTTAACTAGAATAATGTTGGTAGTGTCTTTGCATCTAAACATATATGTCTGACATATTTGCATTGTAATATGTGAAAACTTCCAATTAGTAGTCCTGATTAATAGTGGAGACTACCCTTAGTGAGATTTTGAGCTTATCACGTATTCATTCAGAGGGAATTTTTGTTTCTACTCTTAAACACTTTCTTGAGCTTTATTGTCAGTAGATTGATCTCTATAGGTTTGCATTGGATGTTAATGGACTGCATTATAAAAATCTTATATGTATGTTTTGAATGTTCAGTTTAGTAGATTTTGGAGATATGATCCAGGCATTGTGTGTGAACTCCTAAATAGCTTGATTTCCTGTCTTTAAATTGTATGCTTCCTATCCCATTCATGGCCAAACACTCACATATTAGCCTTTTATTGTATGAACTACATATCCAAAAATCCTAGCCGAAATTGTAAGACGATACCTTTGACGCTTGGAAACTAGAGACAATTAAAGAGGGAATGTGTAAGTGTTGAGTGAGAAAAAGGAGTGGAGTAGAAAAGATGAAATGGATGTGGAAATGTGCAGAAAAATAAAATAGCCAACAGAAAATAAAAAAAAAATATACATATATGAAAAGAGTTGGCTAAATGAGAAAAGAAGTATGATGCACAAAGTAAAAAATTGAAAAAGAGTTTGAAAAGAGGTTGAAGGAGAAAGGCGAGAAAAAGATTTGGAAGAAAAGTTGAATGAATTTGGTAGTCGTGAGAGAAAATGCACAAATTGAAAATCTTATGAAGTCTCTCAATAGGTTTCCAAGTGAGTTGAATCCGATTTCCATTCTTTTTGAGCCAATCACCCCAATGCTCCATTACAACCTGAAAAAGTCCTGGTGATCTCCTTAGGAAACTTAATTGTAATACTTGACATGTATGTATACTGATTCTTCTGTTCTTAGCATTTGATATCTTTCATGAGGTCCTTTGCTTAATTTGTGTGTTCTTTCTAATTATTGATGCATACGACGCATTTTGAAATTCTTTGCTCATAAATTCCAGTCGTATGCAGTTGAAAGTGTGATTGCCTAGGTTCTGAGTGTCATTGAGTGAAAACTAGTGAGACTAGAGTCGAGGCGAATTACATCTGTGGTTTATTGGTATGGAAGGATTCACTATTATAAATGCGTTGCATGTCAATGTCCTGTATGATATAAGGTGTATTAGACTAATTGACAACATTTTGGATTTCTAATTTTGTGCTATTCGTATGCATTTGTATTTGTGTATATACTTAATTTGATGTTTAGCTTTGTATGTGGTTAGCTTAGGGCGTTTGTGGGTATCGTAGCTGGTAAACCCTCACGAGACTATAACTCGTCCACTAGGGTCACCTAGGGGTTTAAAGGCTTGTGGTACATGCTAAGTGCCATCGTTTCATCCTACGAAAATGGATATAGCTTAGTTTGTTTTTGTTTGTTAAGTTTTAGTTTTGCTTTTCGTTGTGGTGTGTGCCAATTTGCTTGAGGACAAGCAAAAGATAGGTTTAGGGGTATTTGATCGATCAATATTTGTTACATATTTACGACCCTTAGACCTTATCTTTTGATTGTATTTTGAGTGAATTTTGTGCTTTTGATGTGTTTGTGGAGCTTGCGCAGATTTTAGGTGTTTATATGGGTGTTGTACGAAAGATGGAAGTTTCGGGCTGAAACCATGCAATTCTGGATCATGAAGCTTCACTAAATAAATCTTCACTACCATCGCGACCGAGCCATTGCGAGCGTAGGTCGCGATGTTTTGCTCGCAGCGAGAGTGGCCAATTACTCCAGAGAGTGTCGCGACCGAGCCATCGCGAGCTTTGGTCGCGACAGCTCGATCGCGACGAGAGTGGCCAATTCTCCAGGGAGTGTGGCGACCGAGCCATCGCGAGGGTGCCTCGCTAGGATTTGCTCGCGGCTCCTCGCTAGGTTTTGCTCGCGGCGCGAGGAGTTGATCGCGACGATAGTAGCCAATTACTCCAGAGAGTGTCGCGACCGAGCCATCGCGAGCTTTGGTCGCGAAACCTCGATCGCGACGATAGTGACAATTCATCCAGAGAGTGTCGCGACCGAGCCATCGCGAGCTTTGGTCGCGACAGCTCGATCGCGACGGAAGAAATCCTGACCTAAAGTCAGCACCTATAAATAGAACAGTTGAAAAACCTAAAAGAGGGGATTTTTCCAGCAGCACGAAAATAGCTTTGAAGGGGTCTAGAGCTCATTTCCTTCAACACTTGCTTGTCCTTGGGTGGCATCATAATAGGTTTCATCAATCTTTTCTCTCTTCTTGTTGTAGTATTGATTATTATGTTGAACTAATTTCCTAGTTATGTGGTCAATGGACCAAGATTGAGATTTAATGGTGTAATTGACTGAACATTTCTATGTATATATATTTAGAGATGTGTTGCTAGAGGATTTAATCTATTAGTACATAAATCTTATTGTTTGCATTACGAAAGTGTCTGCATGAATTTTGGTTTATTATTAATATGGAAATTATTATCTCTATGAGACATCATTAGGGCATGAATGAGTTTAGTGATAGTCTAGCAATAATAGTTAAGTTGATTGAGCCACGAAAGTGCTAATTGACCTAAAGAAGTGCAACTATATTGGGTGTTTGATTGCATCACTTGATGACCATTGGGTGAAGTTATTGAATTCGAATCATCAATGCATGACAATAATTTGATGAGCCAATGTTAGAAAATACTTCTATGTTAAATATATATTAAGCTTCAATAAGTTGATTACACCAGTGACTCTCATGAAGGTTTCCATTCGACCGCGTAACACTTCCTCACATTTGAATACATTCCTTCGTTACTCATAGCCTTGTTGAATTTAATTTCACCAACATCATTCTAAAAATTATTGATTTCAATTTCTGAACTTTTACAACATCTTTAGTTAAGTATTGGTAATCCACCTCTTCCTTGTGGATTCGACCCCGTACTCACGGGAATATATTACTTCGACACATCCTGCACTTGGGATATTATTCCTACGCGTTTGAGCGTGTCACTAGCATACTTAGGCACTTATTTGTGGTATGTTGGATTTTCGTGGCATAATAACTACTTTTTAGTGAAATTTCTAGTTTATTTAAACATGTTCATGCATCATGTTTAATTTTATGCCAAATATATAGCATGTGATATGAATGTATGAAATGAATGATTTTAATTTATTTATGTTTTAAATTTCAGCTATGTCTCCTTCTTTAATTTCAATCCTCATAAATGAAAAATTAACCAGGGATAATTATACTAAATGGAAACACAACATGAATGCAATCATGGTCTGTAAAGAGGTCAAGTTTGTGCTAACAGAGGAATGTCCTCTGCAACCTGCTGCTCACGCGCCAAGAGCTGTTAAAGAAGCCAATGATAAATAGGGTTTCGGCTGATGAAAAGGCCCGCACTTTTCTGCTAGCCGGCGTGACCAATGTGCTTACAACAATGAACGAGTCAATGACTACTGCATTTGAGATAATGGAGTCATTGTAAGCTATGTTTGGGCAACCCTTAGAGCAAAGGCGACACGAAATTGTTCGTTCTACTAATGCTTGACTTTATAAATAGGGTACATTTGTTACGGAACATGTCCTTAAGATGATATCCTATTTCAATATTGCTGAAGTTAATGGTGGGACTATTGACGAGGTCACCCAAGTAAGCATCATACTGACAACTCTTCCAAAGAGCTTTGATCAGTTTAGAAGTAATTATGAGATGAACAAGTTGAAGTTCACTCTCACTCAATTGCTTAATGAGCTCTCTACTTATCAGTCCATGGAAAGGGACAATAAGGGTAAGATCCGGCGAAGCAAATGTTGCTGAGCCATCTTCTTCTGGATTCAAGAAGAGGAAGAGGTTTATTGGGAAGGCCAAAGCAAAAACCCGTACAAAAGAATAAGCGGGGATCAAGATTGACAAGTTAAAGGGAAAACGTTTTCCATTGCGATAAAGTTGGTCACTGGAAGAGGAACTGTCCTAAATACCTCGAGGAGCTCGCAGCCAAGAAGAAAGTGAAAGGTAAATTAGATTTAATTGTCATTGAATCTTGTTTAGTGGAAGATGATTCTTCACATTGGATAGTAGATTCAGGGGTCACTAATCATGTTTGTTCTTCTTTGCAGTGGACTGCTAACTGGTAAGAGCTGGAGGAGGGGTCCTTAATTATACGTGTTATAACAGGGGATGTCGTTTCAACATGAGCAGTGGGAGTAGTTAAACTACGTTTTAATAATTGTTTTCTTTGTTTAAATAATGTTTATTACATTCCTGGATTTATAAGAAATTTGATTTATATGTCCAAATTACTTGAACAATTTTATTCAGTTTCTTTTAATAATTAGTCAATTATTGTTTCAAGAAATGATGTGAATATTTATTCTGGAATGATTGAAAATAATTTGTATATTTTAAGACCATTAATTCATACAACACTGCCTAACACTGAAATAGTTTAAAGTTGAAAAACCTAAAACAAAACGACAGAAGATTCTCCAGATAATTAAACGTATCTATGGCATCTGAGACTTGGTCACATCAACATTGACAGGATAAATAGATTTGTAAAAAGAGGACCTTTAAGTCAGTTAAAGATCGGCACTTTACTGGTTTGTGAGTATTGTTTAGAAGGTAAAATGACAAAGAGATATTTTATAGGAAAAGGGCTTAGAGTTACGCAACCACTAGAACTTATAAACTCAGACGTCTGCGGATCTATGAGTGTTAGAGTTAGAGGTGCGTATGAGTATTATGTCACATTTATTGACGATTAATCAAGATATATATATGTTTACCTAATGCAGCATAAGTCGGAAATATTTGAAAAGTTCAAGGAATTTCGAGCTGAACTTGAAAACCAATTAGGCAAAAAAATCAAATCCATACGATCAGATCGTGGAAGTGAATATCTCGACTAAGAGTTTGAATACTACATGGTTGAGCATGGAATAATATCCTAACTCATTGCTCCAAGAACACCACAGCAAAATGGTGTTGCGGAGAGGAGAAGCAGGACCCTGATGGAAATGGTGAGATCAATGATTAGTTTCTCATTATTACTAAATTCCTTTTGGGGATATGCACTATAAATGGCAGCCTACATATTGAATGTAGTTTCATCCAAATCTATTCCTAAGACTCTTCTAGAGTTGTGGAATGGTCGTAAAGATAATTTACGATATTTTCGCATATGGGGGTGTCAAGTACATATACTAAAGAACAAAAGTGGAAAGCTGGAACCTTGTTTACAGGTGTGTCTGTTTGTAGGATATCCAAAGGAAATTAGAGGAAGATTCTTTTATAGTTCTCAAGACAACAAAATGTTTGTATCGACAAACGCATCGTTTTTTGAAGAAGATTATATGAGTGATCATAAGCCTCGAAGTAAGATTGTGTTAAAAGAGTTAGAACCTGGTATGACCAGTGCTCAGTCAATAAAAGTTATTGACAAAGTTGTTGTTTCATCGACATCTGACAGTCAGATGATTCCTAGTCAGGATGTACCACCACCTAGATGTAATGGGAGGGTTGTACGACAATCTAATCGTTATTTAGGTATTTAAGAGGCACAGAGTGTCGTTTCTAATGATAGTACGGATGATCCATGCAATGAAAAATTCTGACAAAGAGGAATGACTTAAAGCCATGAATCTCGAGATGAAGTCCATGTACTCTAACTCAGTCTGGAAGCTTGTGGACTTACCAAATGGGATAAAACCCAGAGGGTGTAAGTGGATCTACAAGAGAAAGAGAGGAATAGATGGAAAGGTTGAAACCTTCAAGGTAAGGCTAGTGGCAAATGGTTATACTAAGAAAGAAGGGATCGATTATGATGAGACCTTCTCACTAGTAGCTATGTTTAAGTCTATTAGGATACTCTTATCCATAGCTGCCTATTTCGATTATGAAATTTGGCAAATGGACGTCAAGACTGCATTCTTGAATGATAATCTTGATGAGAGCATCTACACGATGCAACCAGAGGGATTCATATCCCAATATAAAGAGCAAAAAGTTTGCAAGTTGCAAATGTCCATTTATGGACTCAAGCAAGCATCTAGATCTTAAAATATTAGGTTTGATACTGCTATCAAAACCTAATGCTTTGAGCAAAACGTTGATGAACTTTGTGTGTATAAGTGCATCATTGACAAGAAAGTAGTATTCCTAGTTTTTTACGTAGATGATATCCTACTCATTGGGAATGATGTAGGAAAATTATCAAAAGTAAAGGATTGGCTTGCTAACTAATTCCAAATGAAAGATTTGGGAGAGACAAGTTATGTTCTAGGGATCCAATTACTAAGGGATTGCAAGAACAAACTGTTAGCATTGTCTTAAGCATCGTATATCGACAAGATACGTGTACGATTCTCAATGCAGAACTCCAAGAAAGGTAATTTACCTTCCAGACACGGAGTTTACATGTCTAAGGAACAATGTCCTAAGACACCTGTCTAGGTAGTCTTATGCATGCTATACTATGCATGAAACCCGACATCTGCTTCGCAGTGGGAATAGCCAGTAGATATCAGTCCAACCTATGATTGGATCATTAGGTTGCTGTTAAGGCTATTCTCAAATATTTTCGAAAAACGAGAAACTATATGCTAGTATAGTCCCGACCGAATTTGATCCCATTAGGATATATAGATTATGACTTTCAATCAGACAAAGATTCAAGGAAATCCACGTCTAGGTTAGTATTCACCTTCAGTGGTGGAGCTATAGTGTGGAGGAGTATCAAGCAATCTTATATTGCTGATTCCACCATGGAAGCCGAGTATGTAGCGGCTTGTGAAGTTGCTAAGGAGGCTGTTTGACTCCGTAAGTTCTTGAATGATATGGAAGTTGTTATAGATATGGATAAGCCCATAGCACTTTATTATGATAATAGTGGTGCTATGACTAATTCTAAAGAGCCGAGAAGCCACAAAAGAGTGCAACATATAAAGAGGATATATCATCTCATAAAAGAGATAGTGCAGAGAGGAGACGTGACCGTGACGAAGATCGCGTCGCAGAACAACTTGGCTGATCCATTTACAAAGACTTTAACGACTAAAGCATTTGATGGTCACCTAGAGGGTCTAGATTTACGAGATATGTCATATTTGTTTTATTGCAAGTGAGAGATTGTTGGGATTTATACCCTAAATCTTGTAAATGTAAATGTAATTAGACATAAATAAAAGTAATATTTTTATCATTCGAATAAAAATGTCTTTATTTATTCATACATTTATATATTGTGCGTATAACATCCAAGATTGCAATATATAATCTCAAACTGAGTATATGAATGTCATATATAGAAGGATTTATTTTGAGACATGCAATCTAAAAAGTCCGTAGAGAGCAAATAAAACTGAGTACTTTATTTATGGTTGATCTATTACCGTGGTCCATTTTGTAATGTACGGCGGTCTTATCCTAAACTGCTCATGTAGTTGACATAAGAATGAAAACACCTTATATGATGAGATCATATAAAATTGGACTGTGATTTATATGACTATCTCATTAAGATCCATTAGTAGATGAGATTCATATATCGACAAATGATGACTGTATATAGGTGATCTTAATCCTGAGTGTCTTATCGACTCATTTATGTTAGATCGTGACTTCTGACATACCATGAGTGAGGCCGATGTGATATTCTCGATCAATACCTCCGTATCTTAGAGTTGCGATTTGGCTTGTGACTGGGAAGGTTTGAACACAATAGTGGAATCCACTCATTCTTGACTGAAGTAGATGACTAGTTCCCTTAAGGGTTGATTCGGGGCTTGAACAATTATGAGCGCTCTCCTTCTTCCGTAAAGAAAGATATGATTTAATTGTTCATTCGATAATCAATTGTGCTTAATGAGAAAGATATAATTAGAGGGGTATAACAGATATTATGACTCGGCTCTAATTATGAAGTACTTGTGGAGGATCATACAAACAACTTAATAGGTCCAATTCAGACTCGTAAGTGTTAAGTGGAAAAAATAAATGACTCCTTAGTCAACGCTAATCAAGGGGATGTTTATGCAATAAAATGAAAAGTTAACTGAGTGTGAAATTTCACCTAAAATCAGATGTATTAGTGCAATTAACCTTTAAAAAATAGTTATTCTTCGGTTGAATAGAGATCCAATCTCTTGATGGACGGTAGAGATTACCAAGAACACAAAAAAATAAAATAAAATTTGCAGCGATATAGATTATCTTCATCGCTGGAGATTAGAGTGTCCATCGCTGGAGGTTGCTGGATCTCCAGCGATAGAGACCATCTCCATTGCCGAAGACCATCACTGATCTCCATCAATGAAGACTGGGATTGTTGGATCTCCAACGATGGAGATCATTATTTTATAATGTATGTTCTTAATGGTGGAAATAGATTGTGGAGATTTAGATTCAATCAGGATTTTCACCCTACTAAATATATATATATATATATTTTTTATTTTTTTTAGGGTGAATTGCACTCAAGTACCCTGACTTATAATATAATTGCACGTTTAATGCCAGTTTTGCCATAATTGCACTCGAGTACTCTGTAATCCGTTGACCGCCGTTAAAGTAACGGTTGACCAAACGGTTCAGGGGCAAATTGGTCTTTTACGTTTAAATTCATTTTTAAAAAATTTAAAAAATCATCCAACCAATAAGAACATGCCACGTCATATTTTAATTAATTTTAAAATAATATATTAAAAATATTTTTAAAAAAAATTTAAAAAAACAGATGGAAGAGTCTGGAAACTCTTCCACCACATCACAAAAAAAAAAATTTAAAAAAATTTTAAAATTTTTTTCGAAGAACACGAACCCAAATCTGGGTTCAAGCACGAACCTAGAAATCTGGGTTCTTGTTCGAACCCAGTTTCTGGGTTCGAGCACAAACCCAGAACTGTGTTCGAGTACGAACCCAGTAGTTTTCAATTTTTTTTTTTGTTTTTTCCTTTGTAACTCTTAAGGAATCCAGATCTGGAAAACTTTTTCCATCTCCAAATCTGAGTATTTCTCCATCTGAGAATGGAGTTTTTTATTTTATTTTTTTGAACTGTAAAGGAATCCAGATCTGAAAATTTCTTCCATTTCCAGATCTGTGATTTTTTTAAATTTTTTTCAAAAAAAAAAATTTAATTATTATTTTTTTATTATCTTTTTTTAATAATTATTTTTTTAATTTTATGTCAGAACACATTTATGCAGGGACAATCTTGTCATTTTACCCTGAACCGTTTGATCAACCGTCACTTTAACGGCGATCAACGGATTACAGGGTACTCGAGTGCAATTATGGTAAAACTGGCATTAAACGTGCAATTATGTTATAAATCAGGATACTTGAGTGCAATTCGCCCATTAATATGATTTTCATCTTAATGGACTACGAAGATCTATTTTATTTGGGAATTTAGCAAAATTGCCCAAAAATAAGTTAACAATTGCAAAACTACCCAGGCTCCACTAATTTTTGCAACTTTTACCCAAAGCCTTTTTTTGGACAAAATTGCCCTTACTTTACATTGCCCACTCATCACTGTCTTCTTCTTCTTCTTCATCTAGTTAAGGTTTCTTCACCCGGTTCTCTCTTCTTCTCTTCTTCACATTTTCTTATTTTTCCTCTCTTCTCTTCTCCATAAATCTCTTACCCAACCTAAGACAAGAAAATCTCATTTACATTTGACTCTATTTCACTATCTTTTTCTTCATCTTCTTCACTTTCTTCTTCACTCGGCTCTTCTCTTCTTCTCTTCTCTTCTTCACATTTTATTTTTTTTTTCACCCGGTTCTCTTATCCATAAATCTCTTACCCAACCTAAGTCAAGAAAATCTCAAGTTATTTCTTGCAAATAAAATAAGATCCATCTCACAAAGTTCTCTCTTCAAAAATTCCAAGGTTAGTGTTAAACTTTTTTTTTTTTAAGTCAATGCACACTTTTATGGGTTTTGAATCAGTTGTAGGCATTTCACATTTGTTAATCCTCCATCAAAAAAATGAAGAACGAATTTTTATAATTTTTTTTTCATTATGCCGGCCAGATGGTTTTGGCCCGATGGTTTTTCTTCATGTTTTTTTCATCGTTTTTGGCCTGATAGTTTTTGTCCCGATGGTTTTCATCATGTATTTTCATTATAGCGGCCCGATGGTTTTTGTCCCGATGGTTTTCATCATGTATTTTTATCATAGCGGCCCGATGGTTTTGGCCCGATGGTTTTTGTCTCGATGGTTTTCATCATGTATTTTCATTATAGCTGCCCGATGGCCTTGGCCCGATGGTTTTCAAATTGTATTTTCATCATGGCGACCCGATGGCCTTGGCTCGATGGTTTTCAAATAGTATTTTCATCATGGCGGCCCGATAGCCTTGGCCCGATGGTTTTTGTCTCGATGGTTTTCAAATTGTATTTTCATCATGGCGACCCGATGGTTTTGGGTCGATGGTTTTGGCCCGATGGTTTTTGTTCATGCCAGCCCGACAGTTTTGATACTTTAATTGAATTTAAATTTTATTTAATTTTTTTTAATGCAGGAATGAGCATGGATGATGTGCAGTTGATAATTAACTGGGATGGACATTGGGTATGTTAACAAGGGGTTTATTGGTATGATGGTAAGAGATCAAAATGGGTGTTATTTCCAAGAGATGCAACTTTTGCTCAACTATTAGATAAAGTGTATGCCGTCACTGGGATTGACAGAAATTGCTTTTGAGTCATTATAAAGACCGTTGCTCATACTATCCGCCTAAGTATGCCTGTAGAGATAAGTGATGATGATGATGTTGTAATATTATTACGTCAAAAGAATATTGACCCTTTAGTTTGTATAACCGTGTTTGAGATTGAGCATAGTGACCGACAATTGAAGCAGTAATGTTTTCCAGAGTCATCTAATCAACAACACCATCCCATCAATTTTCAGTTTCCTTCATTGAAGGGAAGTAAATAGATTTGAGAGGGCTACACACCAAATTTAAATGATGCTACGGTTGATGATGAAGTTCAATTTGTTGATGACTTCAGTAACGAAGCCAGAGATGGTGAGAAGTCCCAAGATGTTCAGGGTGTTGGAAACAGTAATGAAGAGTTGGTTCGAGCCACGTCTGTAATGTGTTCAATTAATGATGTTGAAGTAGCTTCGAGAGCTATGCCGATTCTGATTGCAAATGGGGAAGTCTTTGACAGTAAAAAAGAGTTGCACTCCCAACTAAGAAGGTACGCTGCTGCAAATCGTTTCAATTTGAAAGTGTGGAAGTCGGATACTTCATGTTTTGAGGTACGTTGTGCTGTTGGAGAATGAAAATGACGGTCACATGCATTCAAGGTTACAAACACTGATTTTTTTCGGATTACAAGATTTGACGACAAACACAGTTGCTTAATGGAGAAAAAGTTTTCATGGAATAGAAAGGCTAGTGCACAGTTTATTGGACAATATATCAAGGAGAAATTTCGCGATGGTCGTATCTACAGACCAAAGCAAATCATAAGAGATATCCAAAATGAATTGGGCATTACAGTAAATTACCACAATAAATATCGGGCTAAACATATTGCTATGGAAGAGGTACACGGATTAGTTGAAGTTTCTTTTAGTATGTTACCTTATTATTGTCACATGTTAGAGGAAACAAACCCAGGGACAATGACGAACATTAAGACTGATGATGAAAATAGGTTCATGTATATGTTCTTCTCCATGAAAGCGTGCATAGATGGTTTTAATACTGCCATTAGACCAGTTATTGCAATTGATACCACGTTTCTGAAGGGTTCATATGGTGACATCTTGTTTGTCACTGTATGTCAGGACGGAAACGATCAAATATTTCCTTTGGCATTTGGTGTTACGGATTCCGAGAATGATGCTGCATGGAGTTGGTTTCTATCTTGTATGCATGATACCATTAGAGATGTTGAAGATCTTGTTTTTGTATCTGATAGGAAAAACAGTATTGTCAAAGCTATTGCAACGGTTTTTCCAAATGCATATCACGGTGCTTGTTTCATGTATTTAGAACGAAATATGATTTCCATTTATAAGAATAAAGATCTTTCCATACCATTTCGAAAGGCAGCCAAGGCCTACAGAGTTAATGATCACTTATTTTACATGCTGTAGTTGTCCAGCATTAGTGTTGGAGCTCATCAGTATGTTGTTGATGTTGGAGAAGAGAGGTGGTCTCGAGCCTTTTGTCCGAGAAAAAGGTACTACATTATGACTACTAATATTGCTGAGTCGATAAATAATACAGTGAAAGATTTTCGAGAGTTACCCATTGTTGCTATGATTGACCGTATTCGAGATATGATGTAACGTTGGTTTCATAATCGACATACAGTGGCTGCTTCTTATGATACACAGTTGACAGAAAGGGTTGAGGCACTTATTGGGGTTAGTGATGAATCTGCGCAACATATGAAGGTGTCCCCAATTGCATTGTACCAATTTGAGGTGCACGATGGAAAACAGAATGGAATTGTTGATTTAAAAAGCCGTACATGCAGTTGTAGAGAATTCGATCTTGATCAGATTCCATGTGCACATGCTTTAGCTGCCATAAAATATAGAGGATTGCATTACACAACATTCACCTCACCCTACTACTCGACTGCTTATCTGCTTTCAGCATATAGTGGTGAGATTCATCCAGTAGGCCATCAAGGTGACTGGTTGGTCCCAACTGAGGTTGCAAATACAATTGCTCTTCCACCAGTTGCCTGACGCCCACCGGGTTGACCAAAGAAACAACGTATACCTTCGATTGGAGAAGAGGTTGTATGCAGAAGGTGTAGAAATTGTTAGCGCCACGGCCACAACAGCCAAACATGCAAGAATCTAAAAGTAGCTGAACCATCTGGGTGATGAGGATATGCAAGATATGATGTTGTTTTATTTATGATTTTCTGTTTTGTTGTATGTAATTGCATTTTTATTTTAATCATTGCAGGACATGGACAATATAATTAACATTATTGTACAATTTGGAAGACAGCAACTGTACTATTTGAAATTGTTGTTTTGTTATATGTAATTAACATTCTCATTTGGTTTTTGGAAGACATTTTAATCAATTAACTTATGAAAATTTTACCAAAGTTTTCTCTGTTTTTATACCTATCCAAAACCTGATTTACCAAATCTAGGCATTTAACAACATATGTATACACTTCAAATCACATTTCTGAATCATTTGCGCATCCTTCCGTTCGATGTGACTTTTCCAATCATTTTATCAAAGCAAAAAAAATTATAGATCCGTAATTTACAATTATTTTCTCAATAATGTCAATGTTATTCTTCAATAATCAATAATATTAACATAAATCATAATTTCGAAAAAAGTACAGGTCATTCTTCATCGTCCAACCGTGTCGAGTTTGAAAATATTTCAATGTACATTTTCTTCCTGAGAGCTTTCATTTTCTTTGCATTGAAATCAAACTTCTGTCTGTGTGCAACGATGTATTTAGCAAACACAAGGGTAAATGCACCACCGTGACCACTGCAATAATTTCAATATAATAACACAGTCAATTATTGAATCAATTAAAATAACAATCAATATAAAAATATAGAGTTCAATTTGACTTACGCCCCGCGTTGTTGTGGAATAGTATATGGACCTAGTCTTTTGCAAGCAAATGGAGTGACCTGTACTTGTCTCCTCTTATGTTCAAAATAGCCTCCGTTATACATAAGGGACGGCAAAAGATGTACTAGTGGGGAGACATATTGCTCCCGAAAAGACGGATCAGTGTCCTGACATAGAGAATCATAGATCCATACTTTTCTTTTAACAAGATTAACAGCTGCCAAGACCCAGTGATAACCATCCACATTCATAGGCATCAATAACTACATTGAACACATAATTGTCATTTAACTTATATAGATATTGAATTGTTAAATAGTTGCATGATTACACTTACATTATCGATCTCCCACCATGGACGAGACCCTTCGGGTCGTTCTCCGCGAACATACCCAAGGTAAAAATCCTCCCATTTGAAAGTAAGGGGATCGTATGCCTCCTTCGATATAGTTCCATCTTGGTCTTGCGGAAGTTTTTTCCATATGTGTTGAAGGGTTGTCTACAAAAATAATAGAATGAACAGTATGTTATTTATAAGTAATTCATGGAAAACATTTAAATAATTTTGATTTCAATTACAACTTATAAAGAATGATGGATCAATCAAGTTGTAATTTTACGAAAAAATTGTCAGATGCGAAAGCTGGCGCCTCCATATTACTACCAGATAAGCCTCAATGTGCTGTTTTTTGGTTAGATTATGAACAAAATATTGTCATTGAAAACTCATCATAAGTAACAGTGCAACTTAATGACATTAGCATGAAATTAACAAAATAATTTCAATTTATTTACTAACCCAGCTGTCCAACCAGTCGGTCGCACTCTTAAACGTTTTGAAAAAAATCAGGAGTCGCATCCATTGGTTGCTCAATGTAGCACCTGCATATACGGTATAATATTAAGAGTAAATGACATTAAACATCACAATAGTTAACGAAGTCTGAAAATAGCTGATGAACTTAAATTATGTATGCTTACTTAGCTTTGTTAGTCTTTTTAAAAGTCTCGTACTCCGACTGTACTTCTGAGTGAACCGGTTTTAAAGGCCCGAACTTAATAGGATTTGCAGTCCGTGTCCTTTACTTTTTTGGCCTAGTAGGGTCCACGTACGGGCTACATACGAATGCAGAACGCTTACGCGTCCTTGCACCATATCTTACACCGAATGCTTTCTTTTCAAGAGTAACGACACTCTGATTACCTGTGGCACTCACAATATTCGGCAAGGGAGAGTAAATAGTAAGCTCTAGGCATTGATTGGGTTCTTTTACTTCCTCCTTTGGAAAATTATTTTTAACATCAGTTGTATCGTCCACGTTGTAGGTTGTATCAAAAAAGTTGTCACTCTGATGAAGTGAATACAACAGTATACGGTTAATACAATGTCAAAAAGGAAATAACAAAGTTCGACATTATTAAATAAAACAAAAATTACCTCTGGCACCTTATTTCCAGCTTCAAATTGTTCATTACTGCCTATTGTCTTGCAAACAACTTCAATCAATTTTTTAACTCCTTTCCGCATCTCATCCAGTTCTGTTTGTAGAGTTGCAAACCCTTTATCAACTTTCTCATTCAGTGCGGTTATAGAAGTCTGCAGATACTTTAATTCTGTGTGCAGGCCATCCATTTTTCTATGGAGATCTTGTGAGTCCTAGCATAATGTCCAACAAAAAGTTAAGTTAAATTAACATTTACATATTATTTACTGAACAATACAATTAAGGGACAATGTTGGCTACATACCGATGGACTCCGTCTAATAGGCCGCTCTTCTTGTATTTCAGCTTGCTTATCTTTCGATTATCGTTGCTCTTTTCATCAATATCATCACTCTGATTGTCATCACAATACTCATCATTTCCTTATCACCAATCTCTCTATCTGGGGCAGACGGATCATTTGAGATGCTAGCCTTCTCCAACCCCGTCAAATATGACAACTTTAATTCTTCACCCGTGGGTTTCAAAGTTTCAAACGTTGAAATTTAACCAACAAAAAAGGAAAAACAAACAACATAGAGTTATAATAAATTTTATATACAAGCCAAGAACTCTGTTAATTTAATTCATACCTTTCGCCTTATGAAAATCTCAGTTATCAAAGCCTCATATCCAGGACTCATTTTGACTTCACAGTTCAGAATACGAGAAGCTGTACGAGACACCCTGGTAGCATAATTCAGCTTTGAGTACAGCGGAATCGCTTCAATAGCCCACACCTACCAAATAAAACAAAACTATATTTCAATAAGATTTTTAAAGAATTTAAGGCTAAAAAATGTTAAACACATAATATTACCTGAAAAGTATAGACAAATCCATACAGGTTGATCTTCTATGCTGTGTGGCTCGGATCCTTTTTAGCCTTCTCCATAAACCTCTGATCTCTACCTTTGCAACAGGTCGATAATGAATTGAATGTCCTTGAATATACATAGGAATCCCATGGGAACCGATTGAATTCTTCTAAATTATCCACTAACTTCATTGCCCAATAGTCAACCTTAGTCCTCAAGTTCTTTCCAAGCAGTGTCATCTCTAAGATCAGCAACAAAGCTAATTTAATCATATCATCATCATCATCATTTTCTTCCTCCAGACGATTTTCGAACACACTTTGCAATTTGGTTCCAGTTACTTTTTTGGCTCCCTTAAAATATTTCTAGCGAATTCTACATGGATCATCTTCCTTTGGGTTTGTAGTAAGGACAACTGTATCCCCAAGACGTAAACCGCTGACAGGACAAAACTCGTTTGCACTGAACCGTATTTTATTCCCACCAATCAGTAACCACATTTCATTTTCAGCATTTTCCACATGGCACTCCCGCAACAAAATGTGATAACAAAATTGACCCGTGAAGGATATTTCATTAACATCTAAAAACTGCCCAAAGCACATTCCTCTTAGTTTTTGTTGTTATCGTTCCGTCAGCTTACTCTTAATCAATCTGATGCAACCCCATTTACAATACGTCGTCATTTTGGTATGGAAAAAAAAAATTTCCTTAATTTTCGTAGTGTCAATCAACTTGTCACTTGCCATTGATTATTAGTCTGCAAAAAAAATTTTGAATTCATCAACAAAATAAAAAATATAACGCTTACAAATATAGATTACAATAATGAGATTAACCAAGTAACATAAACAATTCAATCGTAATCTACATACCAATATCTACAAATACATAACATAAATATTAATAGTTATAAAACGAAGATACTAGGAAAAATGGTCGAATTGAAGACAGTATTTCAATTTTATTTCATGAAACCAGGCTGGCCCGATGATTTCATTTCATCTGGTTTTGTTTCATGGTGATGGTTGCAGGCTGGTCGATGGTTTAGTTTTATCGGGCCACTGAGACTCAGTGGCCCGATGAAACTAAACCATCGGCCAGCCATGGCCCGATGATTAAATGTCATCGGGCCACCGCAACCCGATGGTTTTTCATCTAATCACTGCTGGCCGATGGTTTTGTTTCGTCGGGCCACTGTGTCTCAGTGGCCCAATGAAACTAAACCATCGGTCAGATGTGACCCGATGAAAAACTCATCGGGTCTCTGCTGGCCGATGGTTTAGTTTCATCGGGCCACTGAGACATAGTGGCCCGATGAAACAAAATCATCGACAAGTCGTGGCCCGATGCCCAAAACACAAATTTCTAAACAAAAAATCAGAAGAAAAATCAATGAACAAACTTTTTTCCTTACTTTCAATCGCTGTGGAATGTTACCACGAAAAAAGGAGACGATTTCGTTGCTGTGACCCAATGAAAAAATCATCGGGTCTCAGCTGCCCGATGGTTTTGTTTCATCGGGCCACTTAGACACAGTGGCCCGATGAAACAAAACCATCGGCCAGACGTGGCTCGATGCCCAAAACAATGATTTGTAAACAAATAATCAGATCTAGAAATTTTTTTCCTTACTTTGAATCGCTCTGGAATGTTGCGGCGGAAGAAGAAGACGATTTCCTTGCTGTGGTCGAAGAAGAACGTGACTACGGCGGAAGCTGTTCTAGTGCAAACAAAGACGCGACGGACAAACAGAAGAACAGAACACAAGCGAAGAAGACGAACAGCTCCGGCGATGAACAGCAGTTGAAATGAACAACAGTAAAAATAATTTGGTCAAAAAATGGTAAAGTGAAAATGTGAATACAGTGGTTCAAATGTAAAACTAAGGGCAATTTTGTCCAAAAAAAAACTTTGGATAGAGGTTGTAGAAATTTGTGGAGCCTAAATATTATTTTTGGACAATTTTACTAAATTTGCATTTTATTTCTTTTTAAAAAGTTAATAGAACAGACTACCCTTGTGACTAATAATTGGTGAACGCAATGTACTTCATTACAATGTTAAAAAGAAAAGATTAAACAATTGGTTGAAGTGAGTGAGAAGAATTGAAAATGGAGAGACAAGATCCGATCAACTGCTACGTCTCGTGACTCGTTGTGGTGAAAGGCTGAAAGCAACAATCTCACTTTTGCATTAAATATCTTCACGTCACTTCAAATCCCAACGACATCTGGAGTCGTCCTCTCCACGTGTCACCGCCATATTCGTTCACTGCCAGGCCGCCCAATCTACACTCTAAACTCACTGTCTTCTTCATCTTCTACTCACTCTCTGCTTCTGAAACCATTTTCACGCACTTAGAATTTGAATACAATGGCCAAGGCTTTGGTTGTACCTTTAGCAAGGAAAGCACCCTCTAACGACCGTTTGATATACCCAAAATTCCCCGTATACGCTTCTCATTCATTGTCTTTTGAGAACAAACCTATTAAAAATCTCAACAATGTGTTATTTGTAAGCCACTACACGCTCGCTTCGCTTCACCGTCGACTCACTCCTGTTCTTGCCCTTGACTCGGACGTGCCTCACCCTCTTCACCAGGTACCTTCTAAATTAGCTTTCCCAAAAAAATGGGAATGTTTTTGCCGAATTTGACTTGGTCGTTATTGTAACGAGGATGTTTGGCTGCTGTGAATCGGTAGTGATTATCTAATCGGGCTCGTGCATCTTTTTAGAAAAATTTCAGCTCATTTTAGCTGGTTTTGACGGCGAGTGTTTTCGGGTTGGATTTCTTTTTTCTTTTAAATTTTTATTCGGATTAGATAGTGAAAGGGCCTGGTTTCATTTTTGTTTTGGTTGTATTTCCATTTTGATTTTCGTTCTTTAGCAAAACAGAGGTTATTACAAACTTTAAATTTGTCTACTAAACCTTACTGATCCATTGCCGTTTGATGGGTTCTGATGTTTGGTTGATTGGATATCTGGAGAAAATAAAGTGTGTTTGATATCTTACATGTATATTCTCTCTCTTTATGAATTTCGTTTATGATTCTCTTCTCTAGTTCTTGAAAAGAAAAATTCAGAAATTGATTGAGCTGAATTATTGTGAAACTGGATAAATTGAATTCGAAGTAGTACTTATGATTTTATTTGGTTGTACTATTATGAAAGGGATCTGCAGATATTAGGAGCAATAAGAGCTTTGAACAATGGAATTCATTGACAGCCAAGTTCTCAGGAGCGTCAAACATCCCTTTTACATTACTGCAACTGCCCCAGATTATCCTTAATGCTCGGAATCTTTTAGCAGGAAACAAAACCGCCCTTTTGGCTGTCCCATGGTTGGTGAGGAAATGGCGACATCATCGTACTCTTTGATACCTCATGCGTTTTAAGTTCTTGTTTTTGTTTAGGGTGTTTCCTTTTATTTCTTTTCCTGAACATTTTGTTTCTCATCAACTTTACAAGTTTCTATAGGTTTTACTGGTTTGTTCATGCTTTTGGTCGTATCCCACTCTTCAATGTAATGTGAAACTTTACTGCAAGAACTCAGTTTCGTACTAAGTGAGGAGAGGTTGTTGAATATATTTGCTACAAGCCTACTAGCTTAAGCACCTAAAGAGTGGTGGTGTGAGAAGACAAGAAACAAATGTTATAGTATTCTTGGTTCTATGCTATAAAAAATATACAATTTAAACATTAATGTTATTTATGTTCCTCCAGTTTTTCCATTGACCAAATTCGGCTTTTATATTTAGAATCTAAGAAAGAAAAATTGGCTTTTACATTCTGAATCTAAAAAAATGTTTTTGGATACAGGGAATGTTTACTGGTTTGCTTGGGAATCTTTCACTTCTTTCCTATTTTGCAAAGAAAAAGGAGAAAGAGGCAATTGTGGTGCAAACATTGGGTGTTGTGTCTATATATGCAATAATTGTGCAGCTTGCTATGGCAGAAGCAATGCCTCTGCCTATCTTTGTGATCACTTCAGTTGTAGTTGCAAGTGGTCTTGTTTTAAACTTCCTAAATTACTTCAATTGGCTAAACGCTAGGATATGGCAATTCTGGGAAGATTTTATCACTGTTGGCGGGATAACAGTGCTTCCTCAAGTAAGCTCTCTCTCTCTCTCTCTCTCTCTCTCTCTCTCTCTCTCTCTCTTCCCCCTTGTATAAACACACATATTCACTTATATAATATATTCATCCGCTAATTTCAAGTAACAAAGACTTTGATCTACTCTGATCTTCTAACATGTAAATTTGATTACAGGTAATGTGGTCTACATTTGTACCATATATACCAAACAGTATCCTGCCAGGGACAATAGCTTGTGTTGTAGGTATGACAGCTGTTGTTATGGTAAGTTTTATGGGATATTTTTCTGCCTGTTAAAATCATATTCTTCTGACTCCTAGAGATACGGGAAAATATTATCTCACAGCTCATTAAGTTTACTGGATGGTGATACTATGTACAAAATTTCCTTTCTTGTAGAGACTAAACTTTCTGGTATTTAAAGTGAAGAGGTATTCCGTCACTTATAGAACAGTCAAATTTAAACTGATGGGACAATGTGTGGAGCTGGTCGTCGTCATGTTTTGTTACTTACTGTGTTTTACAATCGAACATTATATTGTAACCTGAATTAATAGAAAAGAACATTGAATGTTGTTTTTTTATTTTATTTTTTTTGGATTTGAAATTAAGGAAGCACAAAGGATGTATGTAACTGAATGGTTCAACTATGGACTGTTTATGCCTAGAGAAAGTCTTCTAGCTGAAATTCAACCTGATTATCCTCTGACTTTGTGAATAGTTAGGAAAGCGCGACTCATACTATAATAAGTTTTAATGATTGTGCTTTGTGAGTACTATTGACGGGGCTTGTTGGATGATATGTTTTGAAGTTGAATGATTGTGCACTCTAAACTCCAAAGGTTTTGACTTATATTTTTCCATTCGAGAAACCGATTGACAAATGAGAACCAATCAAGTAATTGTTCTTAAAATGAATGATATCGGATTTATCAGCTGAGGTCAATCCTGTTAACTGTGTCATGTTTACTCATCATATCTATAGTCTGTTCAATGCAGCAACCTTTTAAACTGTCTGCTGCTAAAATTTTCAGGCTAGAATAGGCAGACTTCCAGAGAAAGGTGTCAAATTTGTTGGAGCAATATCTGGATGGACGGCAACACTTCTCTTCATGTGGATGCCGGTTTCACAAATGGTAATCTTTGTTTGTGCTCCAGTTTTAAATTTTGACCAATCAAAAAAGGTGGTTATTGTTTTGTGCCACCCTGATCAAGATTTCTGCTTCCTGTTTAGTGGACGAATTTTCTCAACCCTGATAACATTAAAGGTTTATCAGCAGTCTCGATGCTGCTTGCTATGATTGGAAATGGACTTATGATCCCACGTGCACTTTTTATTCGTGATTTCATGTGGTAATGCTCTTTTCATATTGACCCTTATTGTCTCTCATTATTATATAAGATAGTAGGTGTGGTTTGGCTTTTGCAATTTCCAATTAAACCTCCATCTTTTTTGTTTCAATTTTCGAAGCTTTGTTCCTGGACTGCCCCTTAAATTATCTCATATAGATAAGCAGTCCCTTACTCAACTGTGTTTATTGTATCTTCTATCTATAATATTGTTTGTTGACAATAATTACCCTCGTAGTTTTCACTTGATGTTGTTGTGCAATTGGGATAAAAAATGGATAGACTCATTGATGTAATTTGGATTGTTCTCAATGCATAGGGGAGAGGAGAGAATAAAGAGAAGGGGATACAGTTTTAGTTGTGATGACGATGGGCAGAGTATTGTTTTTCCTTTGTTGACAGGAAGAGGGTTGGTTTTACAATATTGTGTTGTTGGTATGATTTTCAATCCAGATTCTGCTTATTTCTGAAGTGCTTTAAAAGAAAACAACTTGGTTGAGATAATTTGCTCTAATTTTAACATAATTCTTAAAATATTTAGAGTAGTTAGCTGGGCTTTTACATTAGGTGGTAGTTAGTGAATATTGGAGCTTGTGATCTCGGATTTCATTTCGTTTGCAAGTGTCTATCGAGCAAAAAGTATGCTGAAAGTTTGGGATCAAAACCGTTAGATATTCAAATCAAACGACCTCTGATTTTTTCATGGGGAATTTGGGGTGTTTGAATTTCCTAAGATGTTGGAAAAAGTGATTTCAAAATGCTATCTGTGCATATCCATATGTATTTGAACTTGGACATCAGATCTGCAGTTGGGCTAAATATTCCATGAACCATATATATTTCTCAAGAGTATAGAATAGAGTGGCTTACTTGTAGAAATTAAGAAATAGGTTTTCAATAACCCAAATTTTATTTTACGAGTCATAGTTAAGCAATAAAAAATGTAGTTTAAGCATAAGAATGTCATTGGTCAATGTGATATGGTGAAACTAGTGTTGCTGTATAGTAGGATTTGTACTGAAAATTCATACTACATTCTTGGGGGGGAACTTACTTTTAAAGTAGAAAAACTAGTGTATGGAAAAGGTGTCGTGTTGACAATCAGTTTAGGATATTGAAACTGTCCTAGCACTAGATGTTTATATAATGTGGATACCTGACAGCTGATTGCAACAATAATTAGTTAATTACAACTTCGTGGAAGTAAGTCCTAACAAACTATCTGAATATGGAAATTATGAGGCAGCTGATAACTCATTACGCGAGAGAACATGTAAACATAGCCTGTTGTTTCAAAAGATGTGTCCAATTTGGCATAAAGATTTCAGTCAATACTGAATTTTGGTTGATTTGCTGAAATAAACACTTCTTTGTCCTTATCTGAGATCTTACAATTGTTGATCATCTTTAAACTGTCCTGATGAATGGAACTGATACATTGGTAGGTAACATGTGCATTCAATTATGGTTGCAGGTTCACTGGTTCAACTTGGGCAGCTCTCTTTTATGGGTATGGGAATATTGTTTGCCTGTACTGGTAAGAAATTTTGAATTTCTAAATTTGCATATGTAATTATGTAGTTTTTAGTTTTTCTGTTGTTAGCCAAAAGGTTATTGTGATTCCAGGTTCAAAGTTATCAGCAGAGAGTTCTTTTTGGCCGCAACAATTGGCTTATTTTCATGGATAGGTCCTCTCTCTCTCTCTATCCCGTGTATCTTTACTTGTAGTAAAAAAAACAAAAAGCTGATGGAAAATTTGAATTATTTTGTGCGGCTGACAGGAATGACTTTGTGGAGAGATACAGTAGTCTACGGATACAGCTCACCTCTGAGATCTTTGAGAGAGCTTGTTTTTGGAAATTAGTTTGAAGCTTGTTAAGCTGCCACGGAGCTCAGATGGCTTTACTTTTTCTGGTATAGAAATTGTTCTTCTTAGATGAAAAGCAGCGCCCCATTGACATCAAGACTATGGAAGTATCAGTTCAAGAGCTTTTGTAAGGTATGAATAATGTTTTAAAGATTAATTAAAGAGACATGTATTGGTGTAATATGTAAAGGTTCCATGATATATGTGATCATATTTTATGTTCAAAGGATGATGTGACTTTACTCCAAGAGTCCCTTTTGTCAAGAAGATGCCCCCATTCTTTGCATACACTTGTGGATTTAATACCATTTAGAAACTACAAGACCAACCAAATCTTGGAGAGGATATTCCATCAACATCTTCATGCAATCAAGACTCATCATATGCTACAATACACGAAAATTAAAATTAATTAAAAACTTAAAGAAAATATGTCAATATCATAACTACCATTGTAGTTATACAGATCCGGTAAAACTAATCGTATTTAATTCTTATTTACAAGACTGATCTAAATAGAAGACACTCGAGTGATGCTATCTGTATAGTCACGGAATTGAAAATTACTTATTCAATTTTAATCCCAAGGCAAAATTTTAAAATAGATAAAAATTATAAACTAAAAAATAATAATTTTTTCTCTCAACTATGCATTAACATTTTTGCATAGAAGCTAAACCTAGAACACGCAATAATGCGCGGGAGATTCTTGTTTAGTAAAACATTATATATATCAGTTTGATGTATTCGTTAAAATCTCCTCTCAATTTTATTTTTGGCTAAAATCTCCCCTATCGTCAGTTTCAATTATCAAAATATCATTGACCATTAACTTTTCAGTTAGGAATATTATTAAAATTCCCCTCTAATTTGATGTATTAGTCAAAATCTCCTCATAGTTTCATTTATGGTTAAAATCCCCACGTAGTTTCATTTTATAGTCAATTTTCCTCTACTCTCAGTTTTAATTACCAAAATATTTTTAAAACTTTATGTTAAAAATTTTAGGGTACCAAGAGTATAAAAATAAATAGTATATATTAAATTAAAATATTTTAATTTATAATATTAGTGAATTTCTATAGTCCATAATATGATGACATTAGAGATTAAATATAAAATATTAAACAATTAAAATAATTAAAATCTATGGAGATGGATAGTGGAGGTCCATTTTTTAATTTTTAATTTTTAATAATTTTTTATGTGTTTTTTTTAAAATATTTTGTGTTTATGATCTCCACCGTCCATTATCCAACTTTTTTTTTAATTTTTTAATTTTTTAATTTTTTTAATATTTTAAATTTAATCTCTAATGTCTATCATAATGTAGAGATGGACGGCGGAGATCCATCTTTTTATTTTTAATTTTTTTAATTTTTTTTAAAAAAATTTGTGTTTATGATCTCCACCGTTCATCTATGGACGATGAAGATCCAATTTTTTTTTAAATTTTTTTTAATATTTTAGATTTAATCTCTAATGTCCATCATAATATCGAGATGGACGGTGGAGATCAATCTTTTTATTTTTAATTTTTTTTAAATTTTTTGGTTATTTTTTTTTTTTTTTGCATTTATGATCTCCACCGTCCATCTAAGCACGGTGGACAACAACTTTTTTTAAATTTTTGATATTTTAAATTTGATATGTAATGTCCATCATAATATGGAGAAGGACGGTGGAGATCTATCTTTTGTTTTTAATTTTTTAATTTTTTTAAAAAATATTTTGTAATTTATTTTTAAAAAAATTGTGTTTATGGTCTCCAATGGCGGAGATCCAACTTTTTTTTTTTAATTTTTAATATTTTATATTTATTCTCTAATGTCATCATATTATGGATGGAAGAGATTCATTAACATTATAAATTAAAATATTTTAATTATATATATATATATATTTACCTTTATACTCTTGGTGCTCTAAAGTTTTTAACAGAAAGTTAATGGTTAAAAGTATTTTGGAAACTAAAATTGACAGTGGGGGAAAATTGACTATAAAATGAAACCACGGGGGGATTTTGACTATAAATAAAACTATGATGAGATTTTAACTAATAAATCAAATTAGAGGGGGATTTTAATAATATTTCTAACTGAAAAGTTAACGATCAATAGTATTTTGGTAATTAATTCTGACAGTAATGAGGAGTTTGACAAATACACCAAACTATATGGGGAATTTTAGCTAAAAATAAAACTAGATGGGTTATTTTGACGAATATACTAAATTATAGGAGAATTTTAATAATATCCCTAAAATATATTTAATTAACTTTTAAAATACTTTAAATAAATTTAATTATATATAAATCATTTAATAAAAATATAAAAAAGGGAAAAAAAGAAGAAGAGAGAGAGAGAGAGGCACTTATTATTAAAAAAAAGTGAAGAAAAAAAATTGAGGAGAGAGCAGGGATAAATTAAACCCTTGCTTTTGAGGGGTTTCATTTGTCCTATTCTAGTGGGATAAAAATTTTTTTTGGATTAAATAGTTCAATGTCACTTGGTGACCCCAAACAAAGGATTTGACTATTTGTTTTCTAATCCCAATCACATTCTAAGCAACAAACATGCTATGCTTTGTATAATTTGTTTATAATTCTTTTTTCAGTCCAAAAGTTATCGTTGAAACTTTTTTATTTAATCTAATTGATCAAGGGCTTTGCATTGATATAAAGACTTGGATTGAAAAATGTTCATCATAATATACTGAAACGGATTGACTTGAAAAGTAACATATATAGGGGATATTATTAAAATTTCTTATAGTTTGGTGTATTCATCAAAATCCTCCCTATAATTTTATTTATAGCTAAAATCGCCTCTGTAGTTTGGTGTATTCGTCACAATCCTCCCTACCGTCAATTTTAATTATCAAAATACCATTGACCATTAACTTTTCTGTTAGAAATATTATTAAAATCCCCTCTAATTTGATGTATTAGTCAAAATTCCCCGGTAGTTTTATTTTAAAATTAATTTCCCCCTTACTGTCAGTTTTAATTACTAAAACACTTATAATCATTAACTTTCTGTTAAAAACTTTATGGCACCAAGAGTATAAATGTAAATATCTATATATATTAAATTAAAATATTTTAATTTATAATATTAATAAATCTCTACCGTCCATAATATGATGACATTAGAGATCAACTATAAAATATTAAAAATTTAAAAAGTTAAAAAAAGTTAGATCTCCGCCATGCATAAATGGACGGTGGAGATCATAAACACAAAGTTTTTTTAAAAAAATTACAAAAAAAAATTAAAATTTAAAAATAAAAAGATGGATCTTCACTGTCCATCTCCACATTATGATGGATATTAGAGATCAAATTTTAAATATTAAAATTTAAAATTTTGTGCATAGATGGACGATGGAGATCATAAACAAAATTTTTTTAAAAAAAATTACCAAAAAATTAAAAATAAAAAGATTGAATTCCACTGTCCATCTCCATATTACGATGGACATTAGAGATCAAATTTAAAATATTAAAAAATTTAAAAATTTAAAAATTTAAAAAAAAAATGGATCTCTACCGTCCATCTCCATATATGGATAGTAGAGATCATAAACACAAAATATTTTTTAAAAAATATATATAAAAAATTAAAAATTAAAAAAATAGACCTCTACCGTCCATCTCCATAGATTTTAAATTTTTAAAATTGTAAATTATTTAATATTTTATATTTGATCTCTACTATCCATCATATGATAGATAGTAAAGATTCATTGATATTATAAATTAAAATATTTTAATTTATATATATATATATATATTTACTTTTATATTCTTTTAGCCATAAAGATTTTAATAAAAAAATTAGCGGTTAAAGGTATTTTAGTAATTAAAATTGACGATATACGGGAAATTAACGGTCAATGGCATTTTGATAATTAAAACTGATGGTATGGGGAATTTTGACGAATACACCAAACTAAAGGGGGATTTTAATCATAAATAAAATTAGAGAAGAAATTTTAACGAATACACCTAACTATAAGAGTGATTTTAATAATATCCATATATATATATATATAGTATGTATATTATATATAGTAGGACTTTACATACTATATACATAGATATAGTATGTGTATATATATATGTATATAGTATGTAAAGTCCTACTATATATAATATACATACTATATAAATATGTATATGTGTATGTATGTATGTGTATATATATATATATATATATGTATATAGTATGTAAAGTCCTACTATATATAATATACATACTATATGAATATGTATATGTATATGTGTGTATATATATATATATATTATATATATATATATATATATATATATATATATATATATATATATATAAAAGAATGACTACCACGTGTCGTTCGACTTGCCACCAAGCTGGCAACTGTCTTTTTAAAAACAAAGCAGCAACAATCAAAACCCAAAATCTTCTTTGAGAAAGACAAAAAAAAAAAGAAGAACAGATATCAAAGAGATTTGCATTTTGCATAACCACGTCAGACCTTACTTTGCATAATTGCATTCTCTGCTTCACATCAAATGGTGTCGACGGCGTCATCAACAAAGACGACAACGTCGTCGGATCGGGCAAAGAAGCCGATCCGGAGAGTGCTGGGGTTGGGGTTCTGGGTGCAGGGATTCAGATGCTTTCCATGGATGGCTCTCAACTTCTTCCTAAAAGACGGTCTCAATGTGGACCCCTCCACTCTACAGATTTTGCAAACCTCCGCAAATCTTCCTATGGTCGGTAAGCCTCTCTACGGCCTCCTCTCTGACGCTGTTTACGTCTCAGGCCAGCACCGCATCCCCTACATCGCCCTCGGTGGTATGTTTTTCTATTTCTTTTCTCAGGTTTAAATACCAAAATACCTCTCTCTATATTAAATTGACTGATTGGTTTCGAAATGTTTTCTTTTTCTGCTTTTTTTTAACATGCGTTTTTGCGATCAAAGATATTGCGTTGAATTATCATGACCGGTTTAAATTTTGGTGAATTAAAGTGTTTTAGAAAAGTAGAATAATTTAGTTTAGAGTAAATTGTTTCTGTTTTAGGAATCATTTGCTTTTGTATTTTTCGTCTTAGAAATTAAAAAAAAAAAAAAAAGGAGAGAAAAAGAGCTAATAACTTGACCGAAACAAGCCTTCAAAGCCGGTTTGTTTGGTCAGCTTTTTTGTTTCAAGGAATCTGGGACCAAAGGCAAAGAGCACAGAGATGCATTTATCTCTGGCTTTTCTTCTCTCTTTTTCTTTAGTATCTTCTTTTCTTTTCTTTTTCTTTTTCTTTTTTTAATCTTAGAGGTGCAATATATTTAGTGGTAAACTAGTTTTCCTGTGTATAATTTTTTAACTGCCCCACATTTCATATCTCAAAAGCCTTAATCATTTTCCGAGGCGTTAAGAATTTTTGCATAGTTATTATGTATTGTAGTAGTTAAGTATCTACCTTCAAGCGTATGTCACAGAGATAAGTCAATTGGTTAGATAGCTTGAATGGAGCAAGAGGTCTAGAATCAAATCTCCAGTACACCAAACCTGAAAGGGTTTTCAATTTAGTTTGTGTATGGATTGGGATCGGATCAGATGGGGTGTGTAGTTATAAGAAAAAAGGGAAGTGAAGTTCAATGTGCCTATGAATATGCATGGCCCTTTTACAAGTTGTAACAATTGTTATCATCTAATGAGAAATCTTAGAATTTCAATATACTAGTTGTTACTTGTATTATCTCCTTATGGCATTTGTGAAATGAAACTTGTTCATACATGTATTGTGCAGACATTGTGTGTCTTCCCTAGATCGTCTCTTACAAACTAACCTCATTTGCATAATTGAACTTTATATTCATACGTTGTTCTGTTTTTCATGTTTGTGGAAATAAGAGAATAGATAATTTGAACTAAGAATTCTCAATTAATTTGATCAAGTTGTAACGTTTACTTCATTTGTTTCAATTTATAACTTTTCCCTTATTATTTCCTCATCTATTGTTACAGCTTTGTTACAAGCAGTGTCATGGCTAGCTATAGCGATTTTTTCACAGTCGAGCATCTCAATCTTCACTATGACCATATACCTCCTCCTTAGTAACCTTGGCGCTTCAATAGCTGAGGTTGCAAATGATGCCATTGTTGCAGAGACTGGAAAACAGCCCACTGCCTCATCAAAGAACTCTCAATCATCTTCTTCAGGTGAACTCCAGTCATATGTTTGGATGGCAGCTTCTGCTGGTGGAATCCTAGGGAACCTGCTAGGTGGTATTGCCATTGACAGGTTCTCCCCCAAGTCGATGTTCCTCTTCTTTGGCCTCCTTGTTGCTCTTCAATTTTTCATAACCATTGCTGTTCGGGAAAGCTCTCTTAACCTACCTAAAAGTCCAAATGTTGGGTTTAGAAAACAGCTTTCAGAGCTCTCAGCTGCTTTGCGCAAACCTGAGATTGCTTACTCATTAACATGGTTTGCAGCATCTTATGCCATAATTCCAGCACTAACAGGAACCATGTTCTTTTACCAAACGGAGTATTTGAAGATTCAGTCATCAGTATTGGGAATCTCTAAAGTATTTGGTCAGGCAGCAATGCTTTTGTGGGGTGTCATCTATAATCGTTACTTAAAGTCAGTTTCTCCGAGAAGACTTATTTCAGCCATTCAAGCATCAATGGCAGTGTTCATGATTTCGGATGTGTTGTTTGTGAGAGGGATTTATAGAGGGATGGGGGTGCCAGATTCACTTTATGTTGTCATTTTCTCTGGCCTGTTAGAGGTTATGTTCTTCTTTAAGATTCTGCCATTCAGTGTTTTAATAGCACAGCTCTGCCCACCAGGATGTGAAGGATCTGTTATGGCATTTGTCATGTCTGCTTTAGCCTTCGCAATGATTGTGAGCGGATTCCTTGGTGTTGCACTTGCGTCATACATAGGAGTCACTGGAGATGATTTTTCTGGGTTTCCTACTGGTCTTCAAATACAAGCAGTGTGCACCCTCTTACCACTTTATTGGTCATCTTTTATACCTGATGATTTGAAATCCAAAACCAGGAGAAAGGAGGATTAGGGTGTGCGGCGGTCTTGCCAGTTATTGGTTATTATTTATGCCCTGATGTTTAAACTAGAAGTCAGGAGGAAGGAGCAGCATTGCAGAAACATTAAAAGGTTTGTGTTGTAGATTAGTTTCTTTATAGGCTTAATTTTTTTTTTTTAAGTGATTGTTTTCATACAGCAGTAAACAATACAATTACAGTGGTAGGTGCAGGCATTTCAGCATAAAGTTTCCTTACTGATATTAATTTTTTAAACTTTGTTGTTATTTTGGAGCTTTTCTCAGACAGAATGTTTCATTGAATAACATGATATAAAGAACAGTGCTTGGGGTAATATGGAAATGTAGCTTTTTGTTTGTGAAATTGAGGCTTTAGGGTCATTTTTTGTTCCTTATGCCTTTGCATGAATGAGACTAGGACATGAACTTTTAACTGTACATCTTTTATTCAAATTATGTCAATGATAAATAAATATGATTGGTACTAATATAAGAACAAATTATACCCAATTTATCTGAGATTTGTTCTAACACTCGGACAACGTTAGATTTATTAATGTACCCAAAAGGCTAAAACTTTATAAAAAATGCAACTATCTCTTTCTATGTGACACTTAAATCTGAGTATTTAAATGATGAAGAAATGTATTGTAAATTGTGGAAGTTCATGACAATGCTTTTGTTCATAGGAACTAACTTAGGTCTGCAATTCAAATTCGGTATGATAAACAAATTACTAAGAACTCCACTAGCAACTACAATTTTCAAATAAGAGAAATGTTTCCGTGGACGGATATATATATATATATATATATATATATATATATATATATATAATAAATATCTCTCCCATTGAAGAATTTCTCATTGTGAAAGAAAGTGACGGTCATGAGATTTGTAACTCTTTAGGGTAGATCCTACTTTCCTCTCATCTCTCAACCCTCATCAATTGCGCTCATCTACTATCTCAATTTTGGATTACATGTAGTACAAATCACATCAGTTGAAACATTTATATCAAACCTTATGGCAAATGGCAATGCAGCACAGAATTTGCAAGACAACATTTAACCAAAACCAATAAGCGAACCAGAGACATCTACAGTAAAATTAGCAAACTTTCAAGTTCGTCATATGCAAATAGTAACAAAAAGTACAGCCAGAGGCTGAACCATTGATCTTAATTCTAAAAGCACCAAATTCCATGCATTATATTTGGATATACAGAGCATAATGACTTCTAAATGCGACCATCCCACAAACATCCAGTTTGAACCTTTCCACCTTTCAATAGGCCCTCGATTTCTTCGGGAGGGTTTAAGCCTAGACGAGTAGCACGCTCCCAGCGAGCCAGCCTGCTCATCCCAAGACATGGTCCATAAGCCATGTTCATGTCAAATTGCCTCAAGACACTCTCCTTATCATCATAATCATCTGCCTCCAAAAAAACAAATGAGAAAGAAATACAAGTACTATTAGACGACAAGCATGATTCTTCTTCCATAATGTAGAATAAGTATAGAAAAACTTCCATCCACATGATCCAATTTTTTACCATAAATTACCCGGAATGCAACCACGAAATCAAACGTGGGAAACAAATATTTCTCAAAGATTTTCAACAATTCGGTTCCAATTGCGGAAGAGAAGCTGCTCTTTATATCAATCGATTTAAAGATTTCCAATTCAAATCTCTCACAAAAAAAAAAAAAGCAACGTGTTTCATTGATTGTGAAAGTTGCTAAAAAAAAAACAACAAATACGCCATTTTAACGCGATTATTGCTCTTACACTAATAATGTGTAAAACTCGCAGAGAAACCCTAAATAAAAAGAAAACAAAGACCTTTGAGATCGGGAGAGCCGTGAGAAATCAAGGCTGTCGGTTGGGTAACATCGGAGCCCAAAGCGGCGGCAATTTTGGGCGTCTTTCTGTTGGAAGCCTTCTTGGTGATACCTCCAGTGTTCTTCTTCTGCCTGTAGAAACCCTTCATGTTCTTCGATGAAGTTGTCGCCATCTCTCTCTCACTCTGATTTCAAATTTTGAATTTTGAATTTTCTGGAACGGACTCCCTGTGGTTCCTATTTATAGTAAATGACTGTAATACTCTTTCGTCCTTAATTTTCTACGTATTTTCATTTCTGTCCCTCATTGCAAATTTGGGCTGGGCCCCCAAGTCGGACCTGCGCGAAGATGGAAAGTTAACGATGCTTTTGGCCCTCAATAGCACCTTGTTTTTATTTTTTTTGAATTTAAAATTTGGGCCCTAAGTTTTTAAGAAAAAATTTATTTTAGCTCTTATTTTTTTAAAAAATATTTTTTGAAATTATCAGGAGAGGAGGTATTATTATTTTTAAAAATTATAAAATTGTAATTATAATCTTTATTATTATTTTTAAAAATAAAATAAATAATTAAATTAAATTTTTAATTATTTTAAAAAAATTTCTATTTTTTATTGTTACTATTTTATTTTTACAATTAGATTTTTATTTAATAATATATTTATTTATTTTTAACCTTAATTTGTATTTTTGTGTCCAAAGACTGAAATACCCCTAATACCGTTAAATTTGACTAACTGTTGAGTAATAAAATGACTAAATTAATAGATTTTTAAAATATTAGGGACCACACAAACTAAGAAAGAAAACACCAGTTAAAAAGTAATAATTTTTAAAAAAATTAGAGACTAAAATAATTTTTAAAGAAATGTGACGTTTACACAATACATCAAAATCGTTAACACCCAGTAATTGGAGAAAGGCGACACTTTCTTAAGAAAGTGAGATAGAAGATGAAAGAAAACTGTTCTCTGTAAACTTGACTGAACAAATAATAAAGCTTTTTTTTATTGAATCTTCTTCTTCTCCTACAGTTAATATTTACAAGTGAGGGACAATTACATATATATATATATATATATATACAACCCTGGTAGGTCATGCTTTGTGCATGATCAAGTAATAACATAATGTAATTACCTAGCTGACTAAGATTCATATACTTAATAGGATTTTCACATGTATCTTTCCAATTGGCTCTTTTTCATATATATATATATATATACAACCCTGGTAGGTCATGCTTTGTGCATGATCAAGTAATAACATAATGTAATTACCTAGCTGACTAAGATTCATATACTTAATAGGATTTTCACATGTATCTTTCCAATTGGCTCTTTTTCATTTGAAATGACATTGCTTACCTCAACTAACATTGGCTATAATTACCTCAATTGAATTTCCCGTAAATCTCATTCTTTGATTGAATCATCCGATCTCTTCCTCTCCATTCTTACTTTGTTCCATCATCTTGGCCGAGATTAGACTCCTTGAATTGCTTACTACTAACATGCCCCCTTTGTTAGGACCTTAGTTTCAATCGGCTTTATTCCGTAATAAAACGCTCTTTGTTTGTACCTTAGTTTAATTGCTTAGGTTGTTGTGCTCCATTGCTTTGAACTATCGGGTAACGGGTCAAGCATTCAAAGTCTTCAAGAGGGAGCTTATGGATGTAATCTCTTAAAATACTAGGTTGTGCATGCACACACACACATATTGCATATTTCATGCCATTTCTTCTATTTAGGATAAGTTTGTTGTAATGGTTAAAAAAAGGGTCCAAAACAAACTTGGGCCTAACAAGAACCAAAGTGCCTGAGCAAGCTCAAATAAAAGCCCATCAGCTACTTGCAAGATACCGGACCAAGTCAGAGTTTTGACCAAAGTCAAACACGTTATTGGCCATGCCAGTGGCTTAAACCTATGTTATCCCCGAGATTTCAGGGCCTAATCTTCGCACCTACTTCAACAAGTTCGATGCTTCCTCTTATAAATGCACATTCAAGCCTCAGAAGTAAGGGTCACGCTATTTCACAAGCAATTACTACTACTGATACTTTCAGCTCAATAATCACACTAACTACTTACTTGCCGGCCACTACTCAACATGACACCAGACCCTGGTACTATCAGCTCAACTACGATCAACTTCAATCCACCACATTATCCCCTTGTCCTACACAAGTTTGATCTCCTTTATAATCATTTTACCTATTCGAGCCTATTTGCTAACTTGAACGTCGGAGTCCATTTGTGACCGAGTGTTCTACGTTAACTGTTTGTCTTTGCTGGTTGGTCTCACTATCAACACGAGCGTAGATTCTAACATTTGCAATTTGGCGCCCACCGTAGGGCCAACAACATTAAGCATGCTAATTTAGCACCCAGAGACAACTACCAGCATGGGAGACGAATCGAACCATGCAGCGCTTGAAGCCCAGCTAGCCATCCTCGTGGCACAGATGACGAAAATATAGAGCGGCTACAAACATTGGAAACCAAAAATAAGGCCGTGCATACGGAGAACCAGGAGCTGCAGAGTAAGGTGGAAACACCGATGATGCTAGCAACACTGCCATCGGGATTCGGCCAAGTACGCTACTAAATCAACGCCAACCGGAATCAATGCTCGATCAAACCACACCCGCAACGTTGGTATCGAGTGCTCGACACCTAATCTACGAACTCAAGGCTACATCAAGCACACAAAATCCTATGATTGGCGTCCCAGACACAACAGACGGACCAACATCAACTATAATTACCTTAATCGAATGTCACATGTTTCTTTACTTAAGATTCATATACTTAATAGGACTTTCACGTGTATCTTTCCATTTGGCTCTCTTTCATCTGATATGACATTGCTTACCTTAACTAACATCAGTTATAATTACCTCAATTGAATTTTCCGTCAATCTCAAACATTCTCTCATTGAATCCTCTGATCTCTTCCTCTCCATACTTACTTTATTCCAAAATCTAGATTGAGATCACTCCTTGAATTTCTTACTACTAACATGCCCCCGCAGTTAGGACTAGAGTTTAAGTTGGCTTTATTCCGTAACAAAACACTCTTTATTTGTACTTTAGTTTAGTTGCTTAGGTTGGTGTGCTCTATTGCTTTTGAAGTATCAGGTAACAGGTCACGCGTTCGAAGTCTTCAAGAGGGAGATTGTGGATGTAATCTCTTAAAAGACTAGGCTGCACACATATATATTGCATATTTCATGCCATTTCTTCCATTGTAGGATGAGTCTATTATAATGGTTAAAAAAGGGTCCAAAATAAACTTGGGCCTACCATGACTCAAAGCACCTAAGTAAGCCCAAATAACAGCCCATTAACTATTTGCAGGAGGCTGGACCAAGTCAGAGCTTTGACCAAGTCTTAAACTTAGACTAGGTCAAATACGTCACTAGCGTATCCTTAAAATTTTGGAGCACGATTTTCGTATCTACCTCTACTAGCTCGATGTTTACAATTATTTCATATGTAAAAGTAAGAAAAAAAAAACTGACTGAGATAAAAAAATAAACTACTACTAGCTAAAATAAAATGAATTGATAAAGAAAAATAAAAAAATAAAAAACAAAAGAACGCTTACAATTTAGTTGACAAATAAATATTTAGAGAGGTTGAGAATAAGGTATAAAAATAAAAAAGATAGTGAAAGCGTAATTATTTAATAAAAATAGTAAAAAAAAAATGATATAATCAATTAATAAATAATAATTTCATAATTTAGTGATTGAAATTAAGTATATTGGACTAAAATTGACACAGGCCTATTAGACATATTAAATAATAAAAGCTTAGTAGGCTCATATTTTATTGGACTAATATTGGAATCACGTATACGATCAGCATACGCAGAAGATACCACATGAGTTGTGGATGTTGATTCCACGACTCTTTTAACCCTAAAAACAATCGAATACGTTTAAAACAAACGGCCTTGGAAGTTGAAAATCACCATCGATTTCTTCCATCTATTGTCTGCTTAAGGGTGCCTTGACTGCTCTAATTTTCATGAAAAAGTCATTGTATTTATTCATTATTAATTTAATTTGAGTAGTGTGTTAGGAGTTAAGTTGAGTTTGTATCGTTTAAGTAGCACTTATTTTGGGAGTTATTTGTTTTTTAAACTTACTATTACAATAATAATTTTAAACAATCACTAAATACCCTTATAATAAAGAGATACATACTCGAACAATATTAGAATGAAACTCTCGAAACATATTAATAAATATGTATGGTAGGATATCTACTCTACTAATTTTCTTAGTGACTTTCTCCGAAGATTGGTTGTTTTGAATTCAACAATTATTTGATTCCTTATCCTATCCATTCATATAAATTGATAAGATACAATTGGTGTATTTAGTGTGCAAGATATTTGATTGAATTATTTTTATAGAATGTAATTGAATACTATTGAATTTGATTAAAGTAGTATTATAATTTATTTAGTATAATATGAACTCAACAGGCAATAAATGAACATAGAATTGGAATGCACCTAATATGATGAACCAATAACATACTATCGATGTAACATATTGTGACTGGGTGTCCTATTTTCCTGTTTTTTTGTTTTTTTGTTTTTTTTTTTTTAAACGAGGCAAACAATCAACAACTAAAACAAAAAACAAAAAACTAGTCACGGAGGGACAGCAAAACAGAAGGGCAAACATCTTGCCACAGAAAATCACTCCCAGAGGATACGGCCAAAGAAGCTAGATTGTGGGCCAAACTGCTACCAGATCTAGCAATAGCAAGACATTTCTGAATCCCAACTTCTAAACATAAGGCCTGAATATCACTGATGATCAAACCAGCAACACCAAGAGACGGTTGCAGAAGATTTAAATCAGCCACCACAAAGGTAGCATCAACCTCAGCAAAGGCCACAGAAAGGCATAACTTCTTAGCCAACAAGAGGCCCTCCTTCAACCCCAAGAACTCACCAACATTTGCAGAAACACAACACTTCAAAGCCTTAGAAAAAGCTGCCACAACCCAACCATTAGAATCTCTAATAACACCACCCAAACCAACCACATCACATGACTTCCTCACAGAAACATCTGAATTAAGCTTCAGAAGACCAGATGGAGGAGGGGACCATGAAATAGTCTGAGGCAAGCTAAGAGGAGAAGGCTGCCCAGGAGAAGTCAGAACAGTAGCAGAAGATTGGAATTCTACCAACAAACCCGAGACCCAAGCTAACAATTGATCAACATCTCTAATTTTCAGGCTATGGATACCAGCATTCCGATTCCCCCACTGACCCCAAACAAACACACAAAGCCATTCAAAATCCTTCTTCTTGACTTTACCAGCCAGCCACCATAAAACCTCCCTATTGGTCAAGCCTTTAACAGAGATCAGCAAAACCCAAAATTTCGTAGAAGACCAAAAAACCTTCACAGCAGGACACCAAAACAGAGCATGAGCAGAGGACTCTACTGCCTTAGAACACTTAGTACAAAGAGGGTTGACAACAATTTTCCTATTGGATAAGTTGGCAAGAGATGGAATTGCTTCATGACAGAGGTGCCAAATAAAAATCCTCACCTTGGGAGGAATCTGTAAATGCCAAACCAGCTTCCACCACTTCTGAATAAGAAGAGAATCAGAGCCTTCATCTCTAAACTTGTTTCTCAATGCAACCCTATACCCACTTCGAACATTAAAAACTCCTCGCTTGTCAAAGTGCCAAATCTATGAGTCCAGACGCTAGACTATACTCAGCGGAATAGAAAGGATAGCTTCCCTGTCTACACTCAGAAATGCCTCTTCCAATTTACCCACATCCCAAACATGATTTTCTAAATCAACAAAGTTCTGAACCAAAACAGGATTAGGGGGAGGGGGAGAGATAGGCTTGAAACTAAGCGGCCTGGGAATCCAAGGATCCTGGAAGGCTCTGATAGAAGCACCATCTCCAACTCTCAATCGAATACCCTTCTTCAAAAGGCCTCTCTCCCAAAGGATACTTCTCCAAGTGTAAGAGCTGCCTGGTTTAAGACTAGAATCCAGAAAGTTGTCATTTTTGAAGTATTTACTCTTAAGGACACGAAAAACCAAGGAATTTTCATAACTCACCAGCTTCCAGGCTTGCTTGGCAAGTAAAGCTTGGTTAAAACAACCTAAGTCTTTAAAGCCAAGCCCCCCCAAATCCTTTGGCAGACTAAGCTTATCCCCACTCACCCAACTGATTTTCCTTTTCCCTCCATTGTTCCCCCACCAAAAACCAAGCATCAAGGAATATAACTCTTTGCACAAAGAACTAGGGATTTGAAATGAGCTCATGAGGTAAGTAGGGATCGATTGGATAACCGCTTTGATTAAAATTTCTTTACCTCCTGCCGAAAAAAGAGAGCCTCTCCAACTACAGATCTTACGCCAAACTCTGTCTTTTATCTCATTAAAAACCTTCCTTTTGTTTCTCCCCACAACCGTAGGAAGGCCAAGGTATCTATCACGAGCTTGAACCTTGGAAATCCCAAAAACATCCTGCAGAATTTTTCTCAACTCAAGAGGCACATTAGGACTGAAGGAAATGCAAGATTTCTGCATATTAATCTGCTGCCCCGACCCTGCCTCATAGACAGCCAGAATACGCTTAATATCATCACAGCACCCAGTAGAAGCTTCACAGAAAGGAATGCTGTCATCTGCAAAGAACAGATGATTGACAAACGGCCCACCTCTATTGCATTTAAACCCCAAAGCTCTACCCACCGAACCAGGAGACTTTAATAAAGAGGAAAAAGCCTCAGCACACAACAAGAAGAGGTACGGGGATAAAGGGTAGCCTTGTCTAAGGCCCCTAGAAGGAACAACCTTTCCCACAACACTACCATTAATAACAAAAGAAAACACAGGCATCGAAATACAATCCAACACCAATTCAACCCAACGAGGAGGAAAACCCAATCTCTGCATCATAAACTTTAAAAAATGCCACTCTACCCGATCATATGCTTTACTCATATCCAGCTTAATAGCAACTAACCCTTTCCTCCCTCTCTTTCTAAGTCCCAGAGTATGAAGCATTTCAAAGGCCACTAAAACATTATCAAATATAACCATACTCGGAACAAAAGCACTTTGACTATCTGAGATTATATTAGGGAGAATAATCTTCAATCTATTGGCAAGGGATTTAGTGACCACTTTGTAAATCACACTACACAAACTAATAGGCCTAAAATTCTTCAAAGAACTAGGATTTTTGGACTTAGGCACTAAAACGATATTCGTCCGATTGAATTTCCTAATAGACAACCCACCATTCAACACTTTTAAACAAATCAAAGAAATGTCAGCCCCAACAATATTCCAGTACCTCTGAAAAAAGGCCGCATGAAAACCGTCTGGCCTTGGAGCCTTAGTGGGACCAAGATCAAACAAAGCAGGTTTGACTTCCTCAGCTACAAAATTTCTGCTCAAGATAGCCTCCATATCAGCATTAATTTTCTTCTCAACACCTGCTGCAGCCGCCTCCATATTCCCCATAGAGGGGTAATTAGACCTGAACAGATCTGCAAAATAATCACACACAACTTTTGTAATACCTTCCAGGTTGTCATGTTTTCTGCCATCATCATCAATCAAAAAGCTGATAGAATTTTTCTTCTTTCTCGCAGATGCCTTGGCGTGAAAAAACTTGGAGTTCCTGTCCCCTGCTTGCAACCAATCAGCCCGAGATCGTTGCCTCCAATAAAGTTCCTCATTAGACAAAAGCTTATCAAGCTCCCTTTCTTCAGCAGCCACCAGCTCTTTGACACCTACTTCATTCAGTCTACCCATCAAATTTTCCAAATTTTTTTGTTTAGCCTCGATAGCCTTACTCAAAGAACCAAATTTCTCTTTACTCCAACTACTCAAACTTTCAGCACAACTAAGCAATTTCATCTCCAGACCTTCAACAGAATTCACTCTACCCTTCAAGTTCCAAGCAACCTTAATCACATCCTTACAGTCTCCTTCTTTAAGCCAATATGGCTCAAATTTGAAGCTTTTATCTTTAATATCTCCTGAAACTTTAGGAACATCACACAGGTTGATAAGAATGGCTCTATGATCGGAAAAGTTAAACCCCAAATGCACCACATTACACTTCTTGAAGGTGTCTCTCCACTTAGAATCAGCCACGAAGCGATCTAACCGTTCTTGAATATTGTCCTCTCCCCCTCTCTTATTATTTCACGTGAACTTGGGACCAGCAAAACCCAAATCCTGCATATTGCAATTATCCAATGTCTGTCTAAACCCGCACAAACCCAAAATCGATTTATCTGAACCTCCTTTTTTCTCATCAATCCGAAGCACTTCGTTGAAATCACCCCCGCACAACCACGGGAGATTATCCAAATGACGAAGCCTCCGCAAAAGCTCCCAAGACCCCTTTCTTAGATTATGATTGGGATTACTGTAAAACCCCGTAAACCTCCAAAAAATCCCCTCCTCCTATTTTCTTGTTTGTATCTCTAACTTTGATATTAGTTTATATTTATAAAAAAATAAATTATAATGTCGTAATGATTTTAAAATTTTTAAAATATTTTTCAAATATATTTTTTTGGTTTTGAACCGATTAAGACTTGTCACTAACTTGATAGGTCCATTCCTATATTGCCTTTATTGGATTAGAAGCGATTGTGTTTGCTTTACAATGATTTTTTTTTAATTTTTTTTTTAAAGTGTCTCAGTCAATCGATTTACGATGATTCAATTTGTTAAAATGTTAGACAAAAAAAAATTGTTTAGATTAATTAATTTTTTTTTTGGGGGATTATTAGTTTTTTTTTTAGTCTGAACATTTCATAGAAAAAAAAGGTTTGAAAGTACGTAACGGAAGTGAAAAGTTTATTGGTAAAGTTTTAAAAATTTTCTTTTTAAAAAGACCTTAACCCTTAATTAATTAACATATCAATAAAAGGTATCCTGCTTTTTTTACGTGACGATTGACGTTGCATCGAATTGATTTTTACAAGATTTTCCAATTTAATCACGAACAAGGTATGTAGACTCCCTTTCTTTGAATTGTAATACCTGAGGATGGAAAAAAAAAAAAATTTCTTTTCGTTAGTCACAACAACCCTCAAGAAGAATTTAAAAGCACTCGGTCACTTTTGAATTATCAATCTTTCAATCAAAATTCACGTGAACCTAATTCAATGTTGTACACAAAGCCTTTTGATCACGGACCTACCCAGGATATTTTGCTAAGGTGGGCTAAAACAAAACTAAACTATTTTTTTTGTGCGAACATCAACAATATGAAGAAATTTCATTAATTGAAAAGTAAAGAAAAAAACAAAATGGGGAACATAATGAACCTTACTCCTCAAAACGCATATATTAAACAAAGTACTATTACTATCAATAAGATAACAATAAAAAAGAAAAAGAAAAAGAAAAAATAACATACAATGTAAATACAAATAAGTCTTATCTAAACGTTATCTTGTGAGATTTGATACAATCAAACTCGTCTATTATATATTCTAAGTCAATGACATCAATAATCTTCCCTTTCAATATATATGACCATGCAATCTGTCAGGAAATCATTATTTATCTTATTGCGAATTGGTGTTTTGAGAAGCTTCATAGCAGAAAATGCATGTTCTGTTGTTGTTGTGGATATATGAAGAGTTAAGACTAAATGGATCAATTTATCAATCAAAGTGTAGTGTTATGATATTTTTGTTTCAACTAAACATTGACATAATTCCGAGAGAGAAGCAAAATTTTAAAATTCTTGGGAGTAGAACTTCAAACCTATTATGCCTCAATTGTCTTCTCAAGTCTTCAATGTCATTTTTATCGAAATCTTGAGAGTAGAACTTCATAACAAGAGTATAAATGTCATCCACGTCAAATGATTTAAATCCATCCACATGGCTCAAAATCATGCTAAGAGTAAGAAATTCTATTGATTGCTCTGAAAATCTACTATTCAACTTTATCAATTGAAAATCTATCACAACATTAAATATACTGAAGTGAAAGTAATGTTCAACTGTGATATTATCTTTCTGCTAACAAGAACACTTTGTTCATTCCATATGACGTGCATTCATATAGGTATATCAATTTCATACTTTTCACAAAATGACACTACATTTTTAAGAAAATAATCCCAATCAGTCTTCCTTAACTCTAGAAGGAGCATTTTTGTACTTGACACAAAACTCATAGCATTTAAGATATCTTGATATTTTAATTACAAAGCATATCAGAAATTCCCAACATTTTGTGCACCAATAACATGATAAACACAAATTTAAAAGATCTCAAATTTTTATATGCACCTTTGGCTTCCCGCATAAATGTTTATAGCAAGATTCCGTTTCTCTGGTAAAACTAGTAGAAGAAAAAAAAAACATAATTAACCAAGCCATAAAACCTAGCAATTATTTTGAACTAAAAAAACATAAACTAAATTAATGAAAAAAAAAAAATACTACAAGGAATAAATTGTAAACCCTTAACAAATCCTATAATTTAAATGCAACAAAATACAAACCCAAAATTAGGAATAACAAATCCTAATCCCAACTTTTTAATCTAAATGAATAAAATAAAAATTAAGAAATTTACTTAATTGTAAGAAGAGAGAAGGAAAAATTCTTTTTAATCCTTTGAGACTTGAGAAAAAGAGCAGAGCCAAGAAGAGATTTGATAGACAACCAAACACAGACAAGAGAGAGCAGCAGCATGTGAAGTCGTGAATTGAAGAAGTTTTTAATTTTTTAGTTTGTCCGGGTAAAGTAAAGTTATTTAGTTTGTTTTATCTATAAAAAGGTAAAGTTATAATATTAGTTAATTGTAGAGGGTAAATTTGTAAATATATTTAAATTTTTTTGAAAAAGCTGACCCGGCTACAACCTGGGTCAGCCCTCTACTACATCCGTCTATGCTTTTGATGTAAACGCTAGTAGTTAACTATCAAAACTAAACGCTCTTCTCTTTTCTCTCTTGGTTGCACTCCTCACACATTTTTTTTTTTTTAAGTTGGCCGAATTTTTCTTAAGCAAAACAAAGCTCAAATGCTCACCCAAAAGCTTGTGTGGCTTAATTCCCTTGATTGGGGTATTAGTGTTGGCCGAATTCTCTAAGTAGGAGGATTTGTGCTTCACTAAAATTCCTATCAACTTGGGAGTTTAATTGATTTCCAACTCATAAGTGTGTAGTCAATTTTTAGTTATTGACTTTTATTAAAATTCCTTTTATGGTAATTATATTAAATTATTAATCTAATCCCAAATATGAATATTAATTGCGACTTATCAAAAACTTCATAATTTAACTAAATAAATAAAAATACATATTTATCTATTTATCAAATAAAGTCATGATACTTGCAAAAGTCATGATACTAAGATTTTGACTTTTAATTAAATAATTAAATAATTAATTAAATAAAACAAAATATTAGACCAATAATTTTAGCCTTGCCGCCCAAGCCGTACATGGGCTATATTTTGTTTTTCCATTTTATTAAATCCATTGAACTTTAATAAAAAATCTACATGTAAACTAGACCCATTTTTACTAAAAAAGAAATAAGTCCACATACTTTAATTGTACATTAATATAATTGAGCAACTCATTTAATAAAAAAATGTGCAATTATATTCTTAATGTATTAATGGAATACAAATTGCACCCCATTAGAGCCGCCCATGACTTTCCACAGTCTTGGCAGCCCATTCCAGGTATATGAAGAGTTACCGTATATTTTATTCACACAAGACCGCACCTCTTTAAAACTTTTGGATTCCAAAACCCAAATACAATTCTAGATGGACCCAGTAATTGGTCCGATAGAATATATTAAGTGACTCATGTAAGTTCGTGTAGATTGGGGATCTTGGCGGGCTATCTAAATTTAAGCTTCAATAGACACAACCTAATCACAATCAACAAATGATTCACTTAGGTTCAATCTATTAATTTTAGTTCATTCCACTAAAGAACTAAAATTGAACTCTTAAATAAAGATGAAATAAGATAATGTTTCTTATTCATACTCTAGACAATCTTATTGGAGATGGTGTATCCTCGTGAAGAATACCAGTAATCGCCAAGAGCTTATAGACCACCTATAGTTTTCTTAGTTACTAGTTTTAATCATATGACCATATTTTGAACTTGGATATTTTCACTTGTCTAGAAGCCATGTTTCAATAGACACTATTGAAAACTTAACGTTAAGATTTAATATCCAATACCTTAAAAGATCCATATGATGATATTTTACTCTTATTTAATAAACTGAGCCATGATGTCCATATTTATAAATAAAGCCCTCTATAATAAACAAGTGAATACTATCAAACCATCGATGATAGATTATATTATATAATCGTACTCATTGACACCTCAAATGATAATGCTTACAACCATAAGTTTATCATTTATTTCAGGATTAAGATAGACTCTCTGATTGCCCTCAAGTGAAAATTTTTATCCATTGACGGTTTTGAATAAAGTATTTCGCTATGATTCTATTTAATGCACCCAGTGCACTAGATCCTTTTGCTCAAAGACACTACACTTTGATGATTTTAGACTCATCATAACACATTTGATCCCACTCAAATGTTAGCAAAAGAATCTACAACTTTAACAATATAAAGGTGCCCAACATTTATCTTAAGTTGTGAATATTATTCAAGACTAATTAAAAAATTGTGTCTATTTCATACATATCCAGATGTATGAACAATTCTTTATTTCTTATAGTCTTTTGACCTTATTATTATTTACATTTAACAATTATAATAATTAAACTATAAAAGATATAAGATTTGTTAAAACAAAAATCAGTTTATTAATATGAAAAGATTATTAAATTATACTATTACACTCTTGCTATTGAGAAAAATCCTAACACACTTTATATTTTAATATGTTATTAGGTTGTTTTACTTTTAAATAAATAACAACTTATTTTTTTTCATAGACGGAAACAACTTTACCATTAAGTGATAATAATTTCTCCCGTTAATCAAATTCTATAAAAGTTAACAAATATTTTGTAAATAGTTTTCCCTTTCTAATTTTTAAAAAATATTTTTAAGTTATAAACAAAATTAGATAAGATATGTGTAACCAATTTAAGTTATAAACAAAATTATATTTTGACTTTAAGAAAAGTGTGAAACTGTGCATTATAAATCAGTTCAAATCCCACCCCTTTTTTTTTTTTTTATAAAATTATAAAGTGCAGAGATATCTCAATCATATAGAGTTATTTTTCAATTAGAACTTAAAAAAAAAGGGAATTTAGCAAAATTACCCAAAAAATAACTTGAAATTGCAAATATACCCATCCTCCACTAACTTTTACATCATATACCCAAAATATTTTTTTGGACAAAAATACCCTCACAATATATTTTTTCACTGTCTTCTTCTTCTTCACACGGGTTCTTCTTCTTCACTTGTTCTTTTTTTTGCTTCTTCACATTTTTTTTTTTCTCTTCTCTTTTTCATAGATCTCTTATAAACTAAGCCAAGAAAATTTCTATTTCTCATCTCCCTAAACTCTCACATTTGCAAAATTATTCAAATCATCTCACAAACTCCCACCATTAGAAAATTTCAAGGTTAGTGGAGAAGAAGAAGAAGAGTGAAATAGAAAAGAGAAGAAAAAGAAGAAGAACAGTTTACGGCGGAAGAAGAAGACCGGCGCAAGAAGGTAGAAGAAGCGTGGAGGAAGAAGATGAAAAAAACAAAAAAAAATCATCGGGCAGGGCTGACCCGATGAAATTTTTATCAGGCCGGCTTTGCCCGATGAAAGATTTTTTTCATTGGGTAGGCGCTGCACAATGATTTTTTCATCGGGTCGGCCCTGCTCGATGAAATTTTTCATCTGGCAGGGGCGCCCCGATGAAAAAATCATCGGGCAGGGCCGACTCGATGAAAAATTTCATCAGGCAAGGCCGGCCCAATGAAAAATTTCATCATGCCGGCCTTGCCCGATGAAATTTTTCATCGGGCCGACCCTGCCTGATGATTTTTTTCATCGAGTCGGCCCTGTCCGATGATTGTTTTTTATCGAGCCGGCCCTGCTCGATGATTTTTTTCATCGGGCCGGCACTACCCGATGAACTTTTTCATCGGGTTGGCTGTACCCGATAATTGATAGTATCAGGCCGAAACAATAATGAAGAGTTGGTTCGAGCCACGTCTGTAATGTGTTCAATTGATGATGTTGAAGTAGCTTCGAGACCTATACCAATTTTGATTACAAACGAGCGAGATTTTGATACTATCGGGTTGATACTTTTTTTCATCGTGGTGGCCCGAATATTCTTTCATTTTCCGTTTTGTTGTATCTAATTATATATTTCTTTTAATTATTGCTGGAGACGGAATTCAGTCTCTTTGATACATTGTTGACATTTATGTAGTTTTTCGATTCACTTTTCAGCGGATAATGTTTTGCAATTTTATCAATTTTAGATTGTTTAACAATAACCTTTACAATTTCTCAGATTTGAACTTAATGTCAATGTTATGTTTCATCAATATTATGTACAATAATATTTAGACTCGATATTACAGAAAAGATTTATTCACATAAAGAATAATTTGGGAAAAAGTACATGTCAGTGTTATGTTTCATTGTCGTCTAATAGTGTAGAGTTTGCAAATATTTCAATAGACATTTTCCTCCTAAGAACTTTCATTTGCTTTGCTTTGAAATCGAACTTCTGTTTGTGTGCATTGATGTATTCAGCAAACATAAGCACAAATGCACCACAGTGACCACTGCAATAAAATCAATATAACACCACCGTCAATTGCTTCAATAGCTTATATATAGAACTACAAAACATAAATATTAATAGTTACACATCAATAATCTCCTCTAAAATCCATTCAAGTAGTTATAGAAACTGAAGCAGATCAATTATGTAAGTAATTTCAATTTCATCATGTTACTGTGGATGATTTAATTTCATCGGGCCACTGTGGCCCGATGATTTCATTTCATCGGGTCGCAGTGGCCCGATGAAATTTTATCGGGCCACAATGGCCCGACGGTTTAATTTCATCGGGCCACTGCGGCTCGATGATTTAATTTTATCGGGTCATATAGTGACCCGATGACCCAATGAAATTAAATCATCGGGCCACAGTGACCCGATGAAATACAAATTTCCATCCAAATTCAATCTCATGATAATTTAACAAATCTCAATGAATTCAACATTCAAATAGGAAAACCCACAACACTAATTTCAAATCTAAATGTTTGTTCTTAAACACTAACTAAAATCGGTTAGTTTTGTAGCAAATCTTACTTAGTTTTGTAACAAGAAAAATTGTTTGTTAATGGCATTTCAGATCTAGCAAGGAAGAATAGAAAACTGTGGAGTGTAGACTCGCTGAAAGAAGTACAAAAAAAAAAAATATTTGTAGAAGTAAATCAACAATATATAGCTGTGGCGCTGTTGCACCCAAAATGATTTCATCGGGCAGGGCCGACCCGATGAAAAAAATCTTTCATCGGGCAAGGCCGGCCCGATGAAAATTTCATCGGGCCGGCCCTGCTCGATGATTTTTTTTTTGTTCATCTTCTTCCTCCACGCTTCTTCTTCCTCCTTGCGCCGGTCTTCTTCTTCCGCCGCAAACTGTTCTTCTTCTTCTTCTCCTCTTTTCTATTTCACTCTTCTTCTTCTTCTCCACTAACTTTGAAATTTTCTAATGGTGGGAGTTTGTGAGATGATTTGAATGATTTTGCAAATGTGAGAGTTTAGGGAGATGAGAAATAGAAATTTTCTTAACTTAGTTTATAAGAGATCTATGGAAAAGAGAAGAGAGAAAAAAAAAATGTGAAAAAGCAAAAAAAAGAACAAGTGAAGAAGAAGAACTCGTGTGAAGAAAAATAAGATAGTGAAAAAATATATTGTGAGGGTATTTTTTTCCAAAAAAATATTTTGGGTATATGATGCAAAAGTTAGTGGAAGATGGGTATATTTATAATTTCATGTTATTTTTTGGGTAATTTTGCTAAATTCTCAAAAAAAAAAAAAAATTATAACGGTGTCAGTGTGGGTGACAAATTGTGTTGGAAAAAGTATGATTTATAGCATTCGTCTAAATTAAAAAATAATTATTTTTTAAGCTGATATCTTACATTCATCTTTACAAAATGTAAGCTAATCTCTTAATATTCTCACAAGTGTAGTACGATTGTTTAATTTGGGCCTTTTAAGCAAACACTTTTGTGATCGTGACATGCCAACAGAAATTACTAGCTAATTTAAAATTGAGGTAGCAGTTGTGTGACGGAATCATCTAGATCCACAGTTAATAAATTTATTAGCCGAAATATGTAAAATATTAAAAATTTAAAAATATCTAATAGGATATTTTCACAACCATAAATTATAAATCCATTGTTTTTAATTTTTAATTTATTTTTTCTGGTGGCAATCTGAAGGCGTACTTCAAACTTGAGGTCTTCTATTCTACTTGCTAAGCAAGTCTTGCTTGCTTTATAACAAACAAACAATGCTATGACCATGGAACGCCACTAGAAAGCATTTTGGAAAAAATGGAAGGCTGGTTCATCATCCTAATATCCATCTCCATTGCTGCCCTCCTCAAAGCCTTCTTCAAACTCCTCTTCTCCCCCGTCGCCTCCCGAAATCTCCCTCCCGGCCCTGCCACCTTCCCCGTCCTCAGTAACATCCGTTGGCTTCGCAGATCTTCCACCGAAGCCGAAGCCATCCTCCGCAAACTCCATGCCAAATTCGGCCCCATCGTCACTCTCCGTATCGGCTCTCGTCCCGCCGTCTTCATCGCCGACCACTCCCTCGCCCACAAGGCCTTGGTTCAAAACGGTGCCGTTTTCGCCGATCGTCCCAGCGCTCTTGCCACCAGCAAGATTGTTAGCAGCAACCAGCATAACATAAGCTCCGCCTTTTACGGCCCCACGTGGCGGGTTCTGCGGCGCAATCTCACTGCAGAAATCCTCCACCCTCCGCGCGTGAAATCGTACAAGCATGCGCGCAAGTGGGTGTTGGGAATTCTCATGGATGGCCTGAAATCAGAGTCCAACCCAGTTCGTGTAATGGACCATTTTCAATACGCAATGTTTTGCTTGTTAGTGCTGATGTGTTTCGGTGACAAGCTTGAACAGAAACAGATCAAAGAAATTGAAGATATCCAGCGTCGTAGTTTGTTGGGGTTTTCCCGTTTCAATATACTGAATTTCTGGCCGAGACTGACCAAGATTTTGCTTCGTAAAAAATGGGAGGCGTTTTTTCAAATATACAAAGATCAGAAAAGAGTACTGATACCTCTGATACAAGCGAGAAAGAAGCTGAAGGAAGAGAGTGTAAGCAAAGCTAAAGAGAACGATGAATATTATGTTTTATCTTATGTTGATACTTTATTAGATTTACAGCTCCCGCACGAGAAGAGAAAACTTAACGAAGATGAAATTGTAGCTTTGTCCTCTGAATTTCTTAATGCTGGTACGGACACTACCTCCACAGCACTGCAATGGATTATGGCCAATTTGGTGAAATATCCACAACTCCAAGAGAAGCTTTTCATGGAGATTAAAGGGATTATGAGTGAAGGAGAAGAAGAAGTGAAAGAAGAGGAGTTGCATAAACTGCCATATTTGAAAGCAGTGATTTTGGAGGGTTTAAGACGCCATCCTCCTGGACATTTTGTGTTGCCACATGCTGTCACAGAAGATGTAGAACTAGGTGGGTACAAAATCCCAAAGAATGGAACTATAAATTTCATGGTGGCTGAGATGGGGTGGGATCCCAAAGTCTGGGAGGATCCAATGGCCTTCAAGCCTGAGAGATTTTTGAATGGTAATGGGGAAGTGTTTGATATAACAGGGAGTAGAGAGATCAAGATGATGCCATTTGGGGTTGGGAGGAGGATATGTCCTGGGCTTGGTTTGGCTATGCTTCATTTGGAGTATTTTGTGGCCAATTTGGTTTGGAGTTTTGAGTGGAAATCTGTGGAGACTTATCAAGTTGATTTGTCAGAGAAGCAAGAGTTCACAATTGTTATGAAGAATCCATTGCAGGCGATGATTTCTCCAAGGATAAGATAAGATTTCTCTTATTTATCTACAATATAGAATGTAGGTTTTCTATGATATTATGTTTTTTTTTTCTTTTAGATGTGTGCTGTACTCCTCAGCTCGGACTCAATAACATTTGAATTTCAGTTAATAACATTTGAATTTCAGTTAAAATATATGATTGAGCCGTTTCAATTGATTCTTCTTACCTGTTAGCGATGCCAAATTACAAGTTATTATTATTATAATAGAATTCTAAAAACAAAATAAATGATAAAATGTTTCTTTCTTTCTCTAATAAACTTTAAAACTCTAGATTATGAGAGAAAGTAAAACAATGAAAGTTAGAGAAAGAATAATAAAAAAAAAAGACTATAATTAAAGTGGTGAAGATTCTCCTTGTACAGACAATTCTAACTATATATTATGAGCTGAAATCTGATGTCAACAGTGAAATAAAATATATTACGTTAAAAAAATTTATGAATTCATATTTTTAACTCAAAAGGTAGATTGCCAACTCTAACCATAGACTTTTATTGTGAAATTAAAGATATTTAAGGTGGAATAAAATTTGAAGAGGTTTAAGAGCAAAAAAAAAATCTTTAAAACTCTTAAGAATGAGTTCCACATAATCATAAATATATAGGGACGATTGAGAATAAAATTAAGAGAGAAAGCGAGAATATTTTGTGCAAAGAAAAGAGAGAAAGAGAGAAAAAAAGATTGTCTTAGGTTTAATGAAGGGTAAAGTGGGTTTTATGTTAAAAGTTATTATATTTTTTAAAAGTTTAATAACTTGGTGTTAAGTTGATAAAATGATCAGATTTTTATGTCATTTTTCACTGATTTCTCTACTATAATAATATATTTTGATTGAAATTTAAAAGATTATAAAAGTTAATTTGGATGTATTCAATTTAGTATTCAAAATATCATCAATTTTGCAGAAATTGTATTTATCAAGCAAAAAATATAAATAAAAAAAATCCAAAACTAATATTTTATATATCCATGAAATTTAATTGATAAAACAAATCAACACGGACTGGATGATCACCATAACCGGAGCGAGAGTTAAGGCCCAACACCCACTTTTCATAAAAAAATTTTAGAGTTAAGTCTGTGTTTGGCTTTCTTGGTGGGGTAGAAAAGATGGACTATCGCTTTGACAACAACGACAATTCCAAGTTTATCACTTGGGCATTATTTACTCAATTGGATAATTGGTTTCTCCTATGCCTTTTCAAAGATTATGAAATCAAATGAGAATGAAAAAGATCCAAACCTCCAACCTTTATGTTAATAGTGGGAATAGTAGAAAATAGTAAAAATTAGTTTACAAAAAACATAAACAGCCCCACATTAAAAAAAGAAGTATCTATAATAAAAGTTAATTATATATTTTTATAGTAACCATTAATAGATAAAAATATCCTTAAAGATTGAAAACTCTCTTAATTAAAAAAAAAATTATTTCTCACTCTTCTAATTTACCAAAAAAATCATACAACATTTAACTTAATTTTTCTCTCTCATCAAACCTCAAGTTTCACTATTAACCTTTTTTTTTTTCCTTTTTTGGATCTCGTATCTTCACACAAGTTGTCGTTTCTGGGTTCACAAATCCATATTCATATAACCATTATCCCTAATATGTGACTATATGTTGTACATTTCGTGATCTATATTGATCATTCTATTATCTATATTGATCTTTTTGTGATTTATATTGGTCATTTCGTGGACTATAATGGCAATGGAATTGAACGTGGGGGGAAAACACAAGTGAGGAGTTAGGGGGACTATTCAACAACAAGGAGGATATTGCATATGTGTGTTCTCATACTATTTGACGATCTTTGCATCCACTTATGGATATGTTTAACTATTGCAATTTACCCCATTTCAAAGGGGATTAGAATGTTCCCACCAAGTCACATGTGTCACCGGAACCACTTTTGGCCAAAGTTTTTAATTTTAGTAACCTATATTAGTCATTCATGGCCTACATTGGCAACAAGATGGTGAGTGGGGGGAAAAACATAAGTGACAAGTTAAGAAAGACTATCCAACAATAAGAAGGATAGTGCATAGGTTTGTTCCTATACATTTGTGATCTTTTCATCCACTCATGAACAAAGGCATACCCATAAATTTTTATTAGGATGGGCAAAAATAAAATAACAAAATTTTTTTCAGTCAACATCATGAATACGAAGAAATTTAATTAATTGAATAGTGAAGATAAAACTACATGGGGGACATAATGAACATTATCCCTCAAAATAAGAAATTTTTTAATTTAATTTAATTACTAATAGGTAAAATAGTAATAATACTAAAGTTAAAGGGTACAATATGTAATTATGTTTTTAAAAAAATTAAAAATCTTGGCTGGCCGACTGCCCGACTTGCCCCCCATACATGTCCGCCACTGCTAATGAAAATACTTAACTATTGTTATTTACTCCATTTCAAAGGTGATGAGGGGGTCTTCACCAAGTGACATGTGTTAGTGAACCCATTTTTTTATCCAAGTTATTAATTTTTGTAACCCATATTAGTCAATTTTGTGGCCTATATTGCTCTTTTTGCGAACTATATTGCTCTTTTCTTGACATATGTTGGCCATTTTGTGGCCTATATTAGCCAGGGGATGGAGAGCGAGGGGAAAAAGCACGAGTGAGGAGTTAGGGGTGATTATCAAACAACAAGGAGAGTAGTGCACAAGTGTGTTTCTATACTTTGAGATCTTTGCACCCACTTATGGAGATGTTTAACTACTGTCATTTACCTTATTTCAAGGTGATTAGGGGACCCCTAGCAAGTGACACGTTTCACTAGGCCTACTTTTGAATTAAGTTATTAATTTTTGTGATTTATATTGATCAATATCGTGGCAGATATTGCTCTTTATGTGAGTTATATTAGTCATTTTGTAACTTACATTAGCAAGGGGATCGAGAGTAGGGCAAAAATACAAGTGAGGAATTAGGGGGACTATATGAAAATAAGAAGGATAGTGCATAGATGTATTATCATACCTTTTCTTATTTTTGTATCCACTCATGGAGATGCTTAATTATTATTATTTACCTCATTTCAAATGTGGAATGGACATTAATATATTCATAATCGATGTTAGGCAAAATTAATCGGGTATGGATATTAATATTGATACTTGAGTTGGGCACAATTAATAGGGTATTATTTAGGAAATTCGACCCAAGTAGCGCCGCATGCTTGGCCAGGCCTTGCCATTCTCAGCATATCTTTGGACATGCATGGCTGGCCAGCTGCCAAACCCTCCAAAAATTAAAACTAAGATAAAATATTCTGGCTATTTTTTATTTAAATAATAACTTAATTATTAATTTGGCCCCTAACTTATTTAAAAAAAGGATAAAAGTTATTTTGATCCTTAACTTTTTTCGAATTATTTTTTTACCAATATTTCTATTTTTAGTTCGTATGGTCCATAACTTTTCAAAAATCTATCAATTTAATCTTTTTGTTTGTCAATAATTAGTCAAATTTAATTGTATTAGATGTATTTCAGTCTTTAGATACAAAAATAAAAATTAAGGTTAAAAAATAAATAAAAAATTATTAAATAAAAATTAAATTCTAAAAATAATAACTAAAAAAATAAAAAATAGAAAAATATAATTTCCAAAAATTACTAAAAATTACTTTGAGAGAACTTTAATTTAGTCCCTATAGTTTGATGAAACATCACTTTTTATTTACCTTTTCTTTTTTGGTTCGCGTGGTCCAAGATCAAATTAGTCATCTGACCAACTATTAGAAGGTCAACAATCATAAATTTTTTTAAAAGACAGTTTTAGCCTTGAAGAATTTAATTAATAGAATTAAAATTTTATCTTTGTAATGGCCAAAATCTGTTAGGCCCAAAATCGAGGTAAGCAAAGTTCAGCCCATGAGTTGGACCACTCCATACACTGGCCCGAAGCCCAATCACACTACTTGGCCCAAAACCATGAGAAACCTCCAGGATGGCCCATATATGGGAATAAGAGACGTGGACTAGGTAAAGCCATGTCGCTCAACACACCAAGGGACCTAGTGTCGCTCGACACTACGAAGCCTCATGTAGAACTTTCATTCGCTAGCGGTCGCTTGACACTGCTGCCTTATGTTGCTCGACATACCGGCTTTGGACGACTCACCCACCTTATGACTACCCGACCCATGGTCTATCCATGGACCTCCAGATCCACGACTCGACCCATCAGACTCTAAATTTGAAGTTTGATAGACCAAGTCAAGGAGGTAGCCAGATTCTCTTTGATTTGGGCCTATTTTTAAGGGATGTGTAACGCCTCCTGACCCAAATTCACTCGGACCGAATCAGGGAGTGCTACTATATACTAAAATTTAACTTTTACTTTTATAAACCATACTTTAAAAGTATATTAACAACATTTGAAAATGGTCCAAATAATTTCCGAAAATCTTGCCAGAGTTTCCTCTGTTTTTTTGACTTTCCAAAACCTGTTTACAGTTCAAATTCATAAAAATCAACTTCCAAATTCTTAAATCAATTTTGCGCACCCTTCCAATTATAGTGCGACTTACCAACCAATTTATCACAAGTTAATATATATATATATATTCAGATAACATAAATAGATAATAAAATATTTACATAGCAGAAGCTCCTTAAATATATACAAACAGTTTCTGTATATGCATGCGGTATCAAAATATATAAACTTATACAAACGAACTACCAAAATATATGTAGGAAAGATGTGATTCCGAACTCTGGTTATGCAGTCTCTACTCTTCTTTATCTTTATCGCCTTTGGAACCTTTATTACCTGCGTGCGAGAAAACTCAACACGCTAAGCATAATGCTTAGTGGATGTACACAAAATTTTATATACAAATATATAAACAATATATAGGGCTCATATCAAATCAAATATCCAAAATCAATTAACAGATAAATTTTTCATAATTTCTCAAATATTTACATATAACAAATCAGTTTTCAGATTGGGTTCCTGACATACAAAACATAAGTTATCGGACTGGATTACGGGTTGTTCGGCATTGGACGCAAACGGAGCCACCCGTCGAACATCAGATCAGAATGGAACACCAACGGAATCACCCGTTATAAATGTCCCATGACAGAATTTAGAACCCTAGGACCGGCACTTTGGGCCTGTACAATCCAAAGGGTGGTATAATCGGCACAGTACTGTTCAGACAGAAACTCAATTGACATGTCAACCTCCTATATCCATATCTATGTTTATACACATCAGAGCTAAAATGTTTTCTCAAATCCAATGTCAACATATCTCATTTCTTTCGGAATTATCAAAATCAACTTTCAACGTATTCAATTCTAATTCATATCGATATATATATATATATATATATATATATATATATTTTCGAAATTCAAAATTCATCGAATATCATATAACGGAAATATACATATGTATTTCTAAATCAATAATCGCACCAAATCGATCCAAAAATATACTCAAACTTATTTCATAATTCCATATCGAATCAAAATGTCCCAAAATCATTTTCCGGTACATTTCACAATTATTATATAATTAAAATCACTTTCAACAATATATTTCCATATCAATTCTAACATCAAAACGTATTAAAATCAATTCCGAATAGTATTTATAATCAAAATTTCAGATATAATCTATATTTCAATAATTCACGATTCAAATCATTCCAGAATCAATTTCAAACTATCAATTGTAAGCAATATAATCCAAATAACTCAAAATAAATCAAATGGAAACAATTTGAAATATTTTGGAAAATGAAAAATTAGAAAACACGTGTACATCGAACCAAAACTATAATCTATAATACATATAACTCAATTAATTCAAAAACTCTAAAATTTGACAATTCCGAAAATTTCTGGAAAACTAAAAATTCGAAAAAAATACGTGTACACCAAACCTGAACTCTTCCTCCTTCTCTTTTCCTTCTTCTTCTTCTTCTTCTTCTTTCTCTCTCGTTTCTCTACTCTGTTATGCTTCTGTGTGTTTGCTGAATGTTTTTGGCTTCAATTTGGTTTATGAAGTCCTACTGCTTCATCACTCGGTGTTATTTGTTTTTAAAATTTTTGAGCTATCGCGACTGCGTACCGCGAGTGGTGGTTGCGTCGCTTTGTCGTGTTGCTCACCGGTGAAAATTTACCATTTTCACCGCGAGCAATTACTGCGAGCGCTGGTCTCGATCCTGGTCGTGGTGCTCACTGGTCCAATTTCTCCATTTTCACCGCGAGCAGTTACCGTGAGCACTGGTCGCGATGCCTACTGTCCAGGTTTTCACCCTTTTCTTCGTGCATTGTTTTCCACCCCTCAAATCATAAATATCATATTCAAGATTAATTCAATCATACTTTTTATATTTATTCGAAATTAGGGATGTTACAGGATGTGATTCACTCCCTCCAACGGGTGGATCACCCTCTATAAATGGAGGGCTTACTCGTAAAAGAGTCCCCCAATGTGCGATCTTACTCTCGGAGAACTAAGAACTGAAAATCGAACTCCGATATTTAATTTCCGGCTAACTACATTCACTTACGACCATCTCCCGATCACGATTTCGGTTCGCCATCCTACCCCTTCATCTGTCGCGAAGGTCCCAATCCTTCAACTTAAGGAAGCATTTCACCACTTTATTCTTATTTGATTGACTCCATCTGCTATAAGTCATTAACTTGACTATCGGAGTGATGTCTGTTCTATCTTTTCAGGTTGTAGTACCTTACACTTCCTCAGCGATTTTCGAGGTCTACAATTTGGCGCCCACTGTAGGGCACGACGATCGTTGAACGAGTAAAGCTAGAACTCAACAACATTGACTATGTCGTCCGACAACTCGAACAACGACGCGATGGAGGCTAGTTGCAACTCCTCATATCCTAAATGTAGGAGAACAACCAAAGGTTCTAGGTACTCGAACAAGAGAACCAACAAGTGAGAGCCGAGAACTAAGAGCTGCAGAGCAAGGTCAACTCCCTCGCCGTCATTCGACCGTTCGGGGAAGGTTCGACATCCCAACCTGTGTCGTTTGACCAGGTCGCTCATGCTGCCTTCTACGCATCCGTTCGACCAGTTGACCAAGGTATGGCAGCCAGCGACCTTGAGCCTATTCTTGCAGGTACAGAGCTGAGCTCCTAAAATGCGAATGGAGCGCCGAATGTCGCTCGACATTCAGCTAGCAACCCACCAAATGGGGCAGGAGCACCCCAAATGGATGGCATGATAAGGATAGCCCAGGAGGTACCACCCGTTTCCACGCCCAACGACAACATTGGTTCTACCCAGCAAGCCGTCCTACCAAAAGGAATACCTTCGGGGCCTTCGCAGTTCACTCCGTTGAACCCAAAAATGGTAAACCCTGAACCCTCTTTAGCTAACCCAGACTTAGCACGCAAGTTCGTAGAGATAGAGGCGCTCATCCAACGCATTCCCGGAATGCCTACTTCGATAAAGAAGAGCGCCATAAACAACTTTGCCTACTCCGATGAAGTTCAGCTTTCTCAAAGTGAAAAGGTATGACGACACGACTGATCCGGATGACCACATAGCTCAGTACCGGCAAAGAATGTTCACCGCCGTGATCCTGTGCGACCTGAGGGAAACCTGCATATGCAAAGGTTTCAGGTCAAGTCTTGTAGGACTAGCTCTACAGTGGTATACAAACCTCTCGAATGTGTCCATCAACTTCTTCGCTCAACTCATACACACATTCGTAGAGCAGTTCGCCAGCAGTAGGAAATTGGAGAAGCAGTCAGATGATCTATACACCATCAGCCAAAGGCGAGGAGAGCGTCTACGTGACTTTGTAGGACGCTTCAACAAAGAGAGGGTATCCATTCCTCACGGTAACCCGGCAACAGCAATATCAGTCTTTTGCAAGGGCCTACTCCATGACTCAAACCTCTACAAAGAGTTGACGAAGTACCCATGCAAGACGATGGAAGATGTCCTAGCCAAGACTTGGGCACAAATCAAATGGGAGGAAGACGAGGTGAACTACCACCCGACTAGGTAGAGTGAAAGTGAAGGAAGAAGCAGCAGAAGAGTCGAACGACGATCAGGTGACAGAAGAGCCGAACCATACCCTACGACCTTATGAAGAGACGGTCGAGAAAGAGACACTCGTCGACCGAGCGACAGACCTCCTAGACCAGTCGATTGACCGAAGAACAAGTTACCAGAGTACAACTTGAACATCACGCCGGAGCAAGTCATTGCCGTACTTAAGGGTATGGGCGGTTTCGTCAGATGGATAGCGAAGATCAAGAGTCCACCAGACCAGCGAGATAGCTCCAAGTGGTGCGAGTTCCACGGAGTCCATGGCCATCGAACGGAGTACTGCATCTCCCTACGACTAGAAGTAGCCGAGCTACTCAAGAGGGGACACCTCAAGGAGTTCCTAACAGACAAAGGTAAGAACACTTTGGCTTTACGTGATGACAGGTCGCGCGACAGCCGCTGTACACCACCACCAGAACCACCTCGACATGAGAGGACTGTGAACGTGATTTTTGGCGGATCCGAAGTGAGTGGAGTCACCTACACAAAAGCTAAACGGCACGCACGACAAGCAGGGAACCCAGAGGTTCGAGTACCACATCCGACAGATCCGACCTACAATTGTCTTGTTAGCTTCAGCAGCAACGAGCACAAATACCAACTCAACCCTCATCACGACGCGCTCGTCATTTCGTTGACGTGGCCAACTGCCTTATCAAAAGGATCCTAGTCGACAATGACAACTCGACAAATGTGCTATTTCTTAACGCGCTGAGGAAGATGCAAATAGAGGAGAGCAATATTGTACGTCGCTCAACTATTCTGGTAGGCTTTAGCTGAGAGCATAAGAACACGATTGGAGAGATCGTCTTACTGGTCTATGCAGAGGGAGTCAACCAAAGCACTCGCTTTTTGATCCTTGACTGCCTGCCATCCTATAACATTATCATGGGCCGTACATGGATTCACGAGATGAGGGCTGTCCCTCGACCTACCACCAGGTGGGGAGTCCGCAAAATCCAAGGACAGCAGAAGACCTCGCACGACTGCTACTGTAACACCCCCTGACTCGACCCGTCTGGATCGACCCAAGGAACGCTACCGGGTTTTCAAAACTTCTTAATTCTGTTTATAATTTGAAAAGCAAATAATTTATAATTTAAAAATCCTTTCTAGTGAGTCCATTTAAAAATTGTTTTGAAAAATTTTGCTAGAGTTTCCTTTGTTTTTCTAATTTTCCAAAAATCCTGTTTCAAATAAAAAAATCAAATAATATAAAAATCAACACTTCAAATTCAAATTCTCAAACATGTGCGCACTCTGTCGTATAGTACGGCTTTCCAAAAATTTTCAAATAAAACAATTTATAATTAATATTTACAAACCTTTGAAAAAGAAAATATAAATCATAAAACAATTATTTACAAAACATAAATATATCACATTTACAAACTTCTGTATATGCATGCTTAACTGAATATAATATACAAAAGTATTAACTACCCAAAGATATAGTGACTCTGAATCTTCAATCTGCAGCGATCTCCTCTCTACTCTTTTTCTTCCTCGATATCCCTGTTACCTACGCGTGATGAAATCAACGCGCTAAGCAATAATGCTTAGTGGGTGTACACTAAAATAAATTTCAACGTAATATAAAACAATAGATTTAAAATTCAGAAATACATATAAAACAAACATTATATTTCGAATACTAAAACTATATAAAGTAAAATATTTCAAAAGCTTCTGGGTTTAAGTCTCAATAGCATTTCCTTATTTCAACATTCAAATTCATAGTTTTCAGTTCTTAATTGGGCCTCTGATACACATAACAGGGTTTATAGGACTGTATTGCGGATTTTACAGTCGGGTTTCCATTTCAAAATGAAATGGTATCCCTATTTACACAGTCGGTTTTCCATTTCAGAATGAAATAGTATCCGTATTTCACAATCGGTTTTCCATTTCAAAATGAAATGATATCTGTATTTCACAGTCGGTTTCCCATTTCAAAATGAAATGGTATCCGTATTTCACAGTCGGTTTTCCATTCCAAAATGAAATGGTATCCGTAGAATCATCATAATCATCAAGAATATCGGTGCAGTACTGCTAAGTGTACCCAATTGACATGTCAATCTCCTATATCCATATTTTCCCTATACATATATCAGGGCCATTATTCAGGTATCAAATGTCATATCAAATCAGTTCATTTCTTTCGAGAATCAACGATTACAAGCTTCAATCAAAATCAATAATTATAAAACCAAACAATATTCGTAAATCAGGTTTTGAAAACATACGATCTCATTGAAATTCCATAATATCAAAATATTCCACAATTAATTCCAACAATGTACGAAAATGAAATACGAGTATATGAAATCTATAAATATGTTTCCAAACTCACTAAATCAAAAACACATAACGAAAAAGATTTCAGAAACGAGTGTACACCAACCTGGATACCTGTTTTACGAACTTTTCTTTCCTGGATTTCCTTTTTTCTTTCCCCTTTTCTCTTTTTCCCTCCTCTTTTCCTTCACTTCCTTCTTTTCTTTCTCATTTCTTCTTCTTCTTCTTCTTCTTCTTCTTCTTCTCTTCTTCTTCTTCTTCCTCTTCTTTTCTCTCTTTTTTTTTTCTTTTTCTTTTTTTCTTTTCTTTCTCTTCTCCGGTCTCTCTCTCTATTTCTCTTTTTCTCTCTTGCTTCTTCGTGAAGCTTCTCACCGCCTCTTATTTTTTTTATAAAATTTCGGTCATCGCGACCGCTCCTCGCGACCTGTGGTCGCGTTGCTCACTGGAGTGATTTTACCGCCTTCATCGCGATCGACCATCGCGGTATCTGGTCGCGATGTTGGTCACGTTGCTCACTGTCCCAAAATTAACATTTTTTACCGCGAGCTGCTCCGCACGATCTGTGGTCGCGGTGCTCACTGCCTAAAATCACTATTTTCACCGCGAGCTGCTCATCCCGATCCCTGGTCGCAGTACTCACTGCCAACATTTTCCTTCTCTTTCATGCATTCTTTTTGGACCGCTCCACCTAATCCACCTGGAAACCTTAAAATTATACATACATTTAATTACATTTTCCATCCCTCAATTCATAAATATCATATTCACATATTCAAAATTCATTCAACCATACTTTTCATATTTATTTGAAATTAGGGATGTTACAGCTACCATAACACATTGAAGGCCAAGTCGACTGACTTGTAGCAATTATAGAGCCCGAGCTCCACGACCAGCAAAGACAGACCCGAGATAGAAGAGCTCGACGAGGTCCCAATACATCCAGACTTCCCGAACCACAAAGTCAACATCGGGTCACATCTCCCGCAGGATATCAGACCTAACCTTATCAAATTCTTATTGGCTCAACATAACAACTTCGCGTGGTCCCACATGGACATGACTGGCATCGACCTAGAAGTTTTAGTCCACAAGTTACAAGTTGACTGGACTTCCCCCCAGTAAAGTAAAAATGAAGAAAATTCGCGCCCTAGCGTAACAAGGTGATTAATGAGGAGATCCAAAAGCTGATCGACATCGCTCAGTAAGAGAAGTTAACTACCCCGATTGGCTTGCCAATGTTGTGGTAATGAAGAAGAAGAAGAATGGAAAGTGGAGAGTCTGCATAGACTTCACAAATCTCAACAAGGCATGTCCTAATGACTCTTTCCCTCTACCACACATCGCTATGATGGTAGACCTTACTATTGGTCACGAACTCTTAAGCTTCATGGATGCATTCTCCAATTACAATCAGATCCTGATGCATCCGGACGACCAGGAAAAAGACCTCATTCATCACGGAGCGAGGAATCTTTTGCTACAAGTTGATGCCCTTCGGCCTCAAGAATGCCGAGGCAACCTACCACAGGTTGGTCAACAAAATATTCGCCAACATGCTAGGCCAAACCATGGAGGTCTACATCAACGATATGCTGGTTAAGTCTTTGATAGTTAAGCAGCACCTTGACCATCTACGATAGTCGTTCGACGTCATCGACAAGTATGGTATAAAGCTTAACCCTACCAAGTGCTACTTAGGGGTATCTTCTAGGAAGTTCCTTAGTTACATAGTAACCAAAAGGGGCATCGAGGCCAACCCTGATCAGATCCGATCTATCATGGGTCTACAATCCCTCAAGAACATTAAAGACATACAGAAATTGACCGGATGACTTGTAGCCCTCAATCGCTTGGTCTCCAAATCATCCGAGAGGTGTAAACTATTATTCGACACGTTAAGGAAGAACAAGTCGTTCGACTGGAGCCAATCGTGTGAAGAAGCCTTCCAAAACATTAAGCAATACTTAGCTGACCCTCTACTCTTCTCGAAACCCAAGGTGGGGGAAACATTACTGATCTACCTCGCAGTATTTGAGACGGCCGTGAGCACAATATTAGTAATGGAGGAAGAAGGAAAGCAGCTACCCGTCTACTACGTAAGCAAGACTCTACTCGACGCGGAGACCTGATACTCTCAACTAGAGAAGCTAGCTCTCGCGCTAGTTACTGCCAGTAGGAAGTTGAGGCAATACTTTCAATGCCACACCATCAGCATGCTCACCACTTTCCCTCTGAAGCACGTCCTACACAAGCCCGAGCTATCCAAACGACTGGTTAAGTGGGCCGTTGAATTGAGCGAGCACGACATCAACTACCAACCTTGCACTACATTTAAGTCGTAAGTGTTGGCAGATTACATCGCAAACTTTACACCTGGAACGTTACAACGAGCGGAAGAAGAACTATGCTCCATGTCGTGCGATGCGTCGGAAGACGAGTGGACTTTGGCCGTCGATGGATCAAATAGAGTCAAAGGTAGCGGATTGGGCATAGTACTCACCTCACTCGAGGGTCATGTCATCGAACGATACATCCAATATGGGTTCAAGACCACTAACAACGAAGCCGAGTATAAGGCCCTCATAACCGGACTCACCTTTGCCAAAGACTTGCGAGTCAAACGGATAAAGATACGTAACGACTCACAATTGATTGTAAGACGTTGCAGGGATCCTACCAAGCTAGAGATTTGAAGATGACAACCTACTTAGCCTTTGTGAAGCGACTACAAGCAGCGTTCATGTCGTTCGACATCGAGTAAGTGCATAGATCAGAAAATTTGCATGCCAACGTGATTGCCAATCTTGGTTTCGCACTCGATACGACTGTTGAACGGACCATACCCATAGTTTACATCCAGTGGCCAGCTGTATGGAAACCAGCCGAGCTAGAAGTGGAACCCATATTGGTCGAACCAACTTGGATGACTCCAATCTACGATTACTTGATGAACGACTCCCTACCACCCGAAAAAATTGAAGCATAAAGAGTCAAAATCAAGGTAGCTCGATTTTCTATAATAGATGGACGGCTCTACAAAAGGTCCTACTCCAGCCCCTACCTCAAGTGTGTCGACCCAATCGAGGATCGACAAATACTCAAAGACTTACATAAAGGACAGTGCAGAAACCACTCAGCTGGTAGAAGCCTAGCCAATCGAGCCCCTACGGCGGGATACTATTGTTAGGATTATGTTCAATAACAAGAGTGTAATAGTGTAATTGACAATCTTTTCATATAAATAAAAATGATTTCTGATATAACGAATATTATAGCAATTATATTAATTGTCAAAAGTAAATAATCATAAGATCAACAGACTATTAGAAACAAAAAAATTGTTCGTACATCTGGATATGTATAAGGTAGACATAATTCTTTAGTTAGTCTCAAATACGCATTCACAACTTAAGATATAAGGTTGGGTGCCTTTATCTTGTTAAAGTTGTAGATTCTTTTGTTAGCATTTGAACGGGATCAAATGTGATATGATGAGTCTAAAATCATCAAAGTGTTTTTGGATAAAAGAATTTAGTGCACTGGGTGCATTGAATAAAATCACTGTAGAAAACTTTATCCGCAATCGTCAGTGGATAAAAGTATTCAACTGAGACAACCGGAGAGTTTATCTGAATCCTCAGATAAATGATGGACTTATGGTTACACGCGTTATCATTTGAGCTTTCAATGAGTACAATTATATCGCATAGTCTATCCTCGATGTTTGGTGGTATTCACATGTATATCGATAGAGGACATCATTTATAGAAATGGACATCGTGACTGCATTTAGTAAATGTTAGTAGAATACCATCATATGGATGTTTTGAGATATTGAATATTTAAATCTTTACGTAAAGTTTTCAGTAGTGGTTATTAAAACATGACTTATGGATAAGTCAAAATATCCAAGTTCGAAAACATGGTCATATGAGTAAATATGATAACTTGGAGAGCTATAGATGATCTATGAGCTCTTGGCGATTACTGGTATTTTTCATGAGAATACATTTTCTTCATTTAGGTTGTTTAGGATACGAATTAGTATGCTCACTTATTCTATCTTTATTTAAGAGTTCAATTTTAGTTCTTTAGTAGAATGAACTAAAATTAATGGATCGGACCTAAGTGAATTATTTGTTGATTGTGATTAGGTTGTGTCTATTGGAGCTTAAATTTAGATAGCCCGCCAAGATCCCCAATCCACACAAACTTGAATGGATCACTAGTTATATACTACCAGATCATTTATTTGATCCATCTTATAGAATTATTTTTGAAATTCTTTTCAAAAGTTTTGAGAGGTGCGTTCTTGTGTTCGATCAATGTAACATCCCGGATTTCGGGTAATTGATTTTATATATGTGAAAATAAATTTTACTATTTGAGGGGGTGTAAATGTAATTAAATGTACTATGTGTTCGACCAAGGCGCGCTCGCGATGAAGGCGGTGCGCGCACTCCAGTGAGCATCGCGACCTGGTGGCGCGACCACAGGTCGCGACGGCGGTCGCGGTAGCGAAAAAAATATAAAAAAAAAGAGAAGCTTCTCGCAGAAGCGAGAAAAAACAGAAACAGAAAGAGAGAGAGAAAGAGTCGAGGAAAAAGAGAGAAAAGAGAGAAGAAGAAGAAGAAGAAGAAGAGGAGGAAAGAGAAGAGAAAGGAAAGGGGACGGAAATAGAAACCGTAGAACCACGATTTATCGAAAAGAAAAGGATTCCAGGTAGGTGTACTCCCGTTTTCGAAATCGTTTCGAGAAGTAGTTCGTTTACTGTTTCGTTTTAGTTTTCGATTTCGTTTCTCATTTATGTTTTCGTTTTCGATTTCGTTAAAAGTTTTCGATTTTGTTAAAAAGATTTCGATTTCGATTTTTGTATGAAAAGTGTTTGCTTTATATGAAAAATTGAGGATTGATGCATCTATTGTTGATTTGGAACTGGTTTTATGTTAGATCGTGTTTTGATCGTATTTCGATTGTGTCGATTTTGTTAAAAATACATGATTTATACTTTTGTATGAATATTGTTGCTATTCATGAAAAATATTGTGAGAAATGTATATTTATTGAGTACAGATTGTGAACATTGCTTATTGTAACGGCCCTAGGATACTTAGACATAGATATGGATATAGGAGGTTGGTATACCAGCTGGGTTTTACTGAGCAGTACTGCGCCGTTATTATTGTGTGATTGTTGTTGCGGGGCAATCTCGGACAATCACACCAATTTTAGTGATCGTTGTTGCGGGGCAATCTCGGACGATCACAATGATACTAGTGATTGTTGTTGCGGGGCAATCTCGGACAATCACGTTGATATCAGTGACTGTTGTTGCGGGGCAACCCCGGACGTCACATCGACCCATATTCCAGTCCTAGAATGTTTAGTATTCCAGTGGGCCAGAATTGATTGAAATTGAAAGATGAACCAAATGATTCTATTAATTGCATTTATATACTGACCGCATTATTGAAATTAAAGTGATTGAATTTGTTTAATGCTCTGATTTTGAAATTTATTTGATTTTGAAATTGATTCGAAATATTATATATATATATATATATATATATATATATATTGTGGTTTATTTATTCATAAAAGATATATATATATATATATATATATATGATTTGTTTTATATTTGAGATTTTAGTACACCCACTAAGCTTTATGCTTAGCGCGTTAGTTTGTTTCTAACGCGTAGGTACCAGGAATCCGGACGAAGCTAAAGACTGAAGGAAGAAAGAGTTGCAGACCGAGTCACAGGATTTGTACAGTTGGGTAGCTATATTTTGTTATGTGTATATATAATCTGGAAGCATGCATATACAGGGAATTTGTAAATATGTTTTGTAAAACGTTTTGTAACTAATCATTTTATGATTTCTGTCTTTTATTATTTAAATGTACATAGTAAAGTCTGATTTGTTTTCTTTTATAAATTGTGATAAACTGTTTTGATAAGTCGCACTAAATGGCAGAGTGCGCAATTGTTTGAAATTGATATTGAAGTGCTATTGAGAATTGTTTTTTATTTGATTTGTGGAAAACAGGTTTTTGGAAAGTCCGAAAAATAAACGGTACTCTGCCGAAATTTCGTAAAAAGTTTAAGTGTTGGGCTCATATGTAAAAGATTTTTGAAACTATAATGTACATGGATTTTGATTTATAAAATGAATTTAGAAAGTTTTGAAATCCGTGTAGCGCTCCCCGGGTCGGTCCGGCCGGGTCGGTCGGGGGGGTGTTACAATCAAGATACGCGGTAACTCGTCAAAATACCTGGGATGGGCGGCCAAGGGTTTGTGATCCCTTGGGCAGCCCTAAGGAATGTTTTTAACATCCCGTAAATATATTGATAATATAATTAGTACATTTATTTGATGGGGCTGTCAAATTATATTAAATATTTTTGTTTAAAGGCATGGGGACTTGTTTCTTTTTGTAAGAATGAGTCTAGTGCAGATATAAACTTTTTGTGGAGGTCCAATGAGATTAATAAAATGGAAAAATAAAATTTGGCTCATGCCAAAAGGGGTGGGCGGCAATGGCTAGATTATTTAGTCAACTATTTTGTTTTATTTTATTATTTAATTAAATGGAAATTAGTTATTTATTTATTTAATTAATTAATTGTTTAATTAAAAGTCAAATTACTTTTCTACTAAGGAATTTGATTCCTATTTTCATGCTATTTGTAATAGTATGATAAGTATCAAAAACCTTATTTGATAAGGAGATAAATAAAAAGTAATTATTTATCAAATCAAATTAGGAAGTTTTTGATATTTATCAAAACTCTAAAGTTGACTATTAGTCACTTTTAGGAAGTTTTGATAAGTCACCAATTCTCAATTATTCTTTAAGAGAATTATTGGATAATATATTCAAGATATGGGATATGATTGAACTCTTGGATTGATGGTTTTTGGGTGAGACACAAATCCTCCTTAAGGGAGGATTCGGCCACCCTATATATACCACCATGGAGGGTTCGGCCAACATAAGTTCCAGAGGGAGCAAGCTTGAGTTTTTGTGAGCCTTGAGAAGTCAAGAAAAAACTCACTATCTCTAGAAAAAAGTGTGAGAATTAGTCCGAGAGAAAAAAGAGAAAAAGAACAGCGTGTTCTTTGTTTTACTCTAGAGGGTTTTGAGTGACTAACGAAAAAGAAAAGTTTTTTGTTTCTCATTCTCAGGTATACAATTCAAAGAAAGGGAGCCTACACTCCAAAGTGACCCACATTCATGAAGGATTGGAAGATCTTGCGGTTCATAATCGACGCAACATCAAGCCTCACGTAATTCAAAAGGCATGTTACCTTGTGTTATATATTTAATTAACTATGAGTTAAGATCTCTTTTGGAAAAAAAATTTAAAACGTACCAATGCAAAAATATTTATTTTTTGTGCCTTCCGCTACGCCGTACTCGCCGTTTATCCTACAACTATTGGCCGACGATGCGATCCGAGTCTCACGACTACGTGAAACGGTAAGCCCATGCCAACGCTTTGCCCAAGTTTCGCACCAACACCCGGAGCGACTCTACCCAATCACAGCTCCATGGCCTTTCATAAAGTAGGGGATGAACATTGTGGGAAAGATGCTGGTCGCCACAGGTGGAAAAGTTTACATGCTCGCCGTCACAGACTACTTCACCAAGTGGGCCGAAGCTGACTCCTACGTGAAAATCAAGGACTCCGAAGTCAACAGCTTCATTTGGAAGAATGTGATATGCCGCTACGGCGTCCCCAAAGAAATTGTCACGGACAACGACTTGCAATTTATTTCGTACGACTTCTAAGCTTTCTGCAACAAGTGGAAGATCAAACTCAACTACTCGAGCCCTAGGTATCCTCAAGCAAACAGTCAAGCAGAGTCAACCAACAAAACGATCGTATCCATTCTCAAGAAGAGGCTCGACCAATACAAGGGAAAGTGGGCCGACGAACTACAAGGTGTGTTGTGGTCCTACCGTACGACAGTAAGAAATTCGACGGGAGAAACACCATTTTCTCTAACCTATGGCTTGGAAGCCGTGATAGCAACTGAAGTTGACTACCTCTCCTATAGAGTTGAATATTCGACTGAAGAAGATAACAACAGGGAATTACGAAATGAGACCGACGAGAGACGCGACAAAGCCGCCCTACGGCTTGTTATCTACCAGCAGAAAGTCGCACGACATTACAACAGGAACACCCGACTCAAGACATTCAAGATTGGAGATTGGGTCCTACGCCGAGTATTCTAGAATACCAAAGATAATGGGGCAGGTAAACTTGGTCCTACGTGGGAAGGACCCTACCAGATCATCAAAGTGGTCGAAACAAGGAGCCTACAAACTACGATGCATGGATGCATGGAGTTTGGTAATAGTTGGAACGTCATCCACCTTAAACAGTATCATTTCTGAACCCTTTTTAATTTTTGCATACTTTACCTTTTTTCATCTTAAATGTCGAACTGACTTTGGCATCGGAGGGCCGTTGGCAAACCTAATAGCCAACCCTAATATGTTTTACGTAGGTTGACATCGTTCGACAATCTGACTCTCAAGGTACTCGACTCACGTCAACCATCACATCGCCATGACAAGATTCATCCGATCTCCAAGACCTGCGTTCAAGGTCATAGGTCGCATGACTACAGCGCCATCAACAGTTCAAGTGTGGAACCGAATGATCCACACTTCAACTGGGAGCATCACCATACAAATCTCACAAGTATGAACCTCGAGTAGCATTCGTACGACACAAATGGGAAGTCGTCATTACCACTCAACCAACCCGTTGTCGCAAGATGCGAATGGGAAGTTATCATTGCCATAACCAAATCTCCGTCACACGATGTTATCTACTATTTGTTACAAACAACCAAGTTTTTTAAATTGTACAAGTTAAGAGACTATGTCGTCATTCAAAATATTAGTCTCCCATGTTGACCTCACAAGCCGTTCGACATGCATGAAGTTGTAATTGTTCATTCTCTTCTTTATCAGTCGCACGACTCAATACAAATCATTTTATTTATTTATTTATTTTTACAAGGCATTCATAGCAAGGTGTATCCAGGTTTACTTGCATAGTATATTCATACAAACAATAATGTTGATCGACAAATAAAAAAGGTTAAAATAAAGGCCCCTATGGGCAAAATTTCAAAGTACGAAAGTTAAACAAAAAAAACTAAGTATTAATATTCAGTTTACAACCCTCAAGGGGTAACATCATCTTGTTAACTCCCGCTCAAGAAGAGCATCGTCGATTGGAGCAGCGGGCTAACTCCCGCTTCACTGAGCAGGTAGAGCCACGACAGCCGCACCATCAGGGGCTGGATCGACAAGGCTTATATCTCCAGCTTTCTCCTTATCAGCCTTTGCCTCGATATCTTGGTCCTTCTCCTTAGCGTCATCCTCGTCATCCGGGCGAGTCAACTCTTCATGATCGGCGATCTAGCTATCCACCTTCCACTCAGTTGTGTGACTTTTTTTGTATTGCCTTATCAGGTTCGCCCGCGTCTTGATTATTGCATTTAGCACACTGTCCTCCATTTGGTCATACAAAGTGTCGTAGTCCGACTCCTTTGCTTCAAGCTTGGCACCCAGCTGGTCGACCTCCCACCTCAATCGTCCGAGCTGGTCGACCTCCGACTTCAACTGCTTGAGCTGTATGGTCACCTCGATCGTTCGACTACTAGCCTTCTCGGTGTTCTTCTTGGCCTCCAAGTTAGATGCCCTCAGCCTCTCCATTTAAACCCTGAGGCTTTGGTTGCTCAACTTGAGCTCCCTCACCTTCTTCAGGGCTGAACCAAGCTCCCTCTTCGTATGAATCTGAGATTGGAGAGCCTACAAAAAGAAATCCACACTTAGTAAAAAATCAACATGATCACTTGATTAAGTAATCATGAGTCACACGACATATACCTGGAAGTGATGGCTGATGCCCCAGTCGACCATTTGTGAGAGGCCCATCTCCTTCAGCCGATTCTTATCCTCAGGCAGCAGCAGTCGTTCGACCTGAGGCATGATCGACCTAAATTCAGAGTAGGCAGAGGCATCTTGAGGAAATGTGAGATCGACCGACACCTCCCTATTTATAGCTAAGTCGTCCCTCTTCTGTTTCTTTTCAGCGGAGTTTAGGTCCAAGGCATCTTTGCCTCGACTAGGTGGATGAGGCGATGGAGGAGTCATCATCAGCTCAGCTGCGTCGCTCGACTTTTCTTTCTTCTTTCCCTTCTTCTTCTCCTCCTTGAGCCTTCTTAGAGCATCATCAGCATCAGGTACAGGAAAATCTCCAGCCATCAGGTCAACTGCAAAGCGTCGCTCGATGTATAAGATGAGAGACAAAAACCTAATGCCGTACAATTGCTCGACACAATGCTTGACTCTGACAAACTCCACTAAATATTTGGAAGCTGGGTAAGGGGTACCTGGCTCGTTAATAACAGAAAACTGCTATCGGTGGCTCGGCCTTAGATTCTCTGAGGATAGTTTTCCAACTCCTCTTCTTCTCGCCGTACGACAATATCTGGTTATGCGCTTCGGCTTCGCACAGTTGAACCCTACCACAGCCTGAGGAGTCCATAAGTTCACTGCGACATAAGAAAACAAAAATTAGTGTCAAATAAACAAACAACGCAGATTAAGGGTCGAATGAAACGACTTGACAAGTTAGTAACCTACCAGCCTTAGCCTATGTCGTACGAACGATCGTCTCTTATATCGGTTACTTGACTAAGCGACCCCGAGCATAGAAGAACCTGTCCTTCCACTGACGGTCGTTCATCGTTAGCTCAATTATTAGCTGCTTCCTATTTACCCGAAGCACAAGGGTGTAGTGTAGCACCCCCCGACCCGATCCGGCCGGACCGATCCGGGGCGCGCTACTCGGACTTTCACATCTTTTCAAAACTTCATTTTTCATTTTAAAATCAGCGTGAGCCCATAAATCAGTTTAGAAATCCTTTTCAAGTGAACCCATAACACTAAATAAACTTTTTACAAAAATTCGGCAGAGTACCGTTTGTTTTTCGGACTTTCCAAAACCTGTTTTTACACAATCAATTCAATACCAATTTCAATAACACTTCAATAACAATTTCAAACAATTGCGCACTCTGCCGTTTAGTGCGACTTTCACAAATAGTTTATAAAATAATAACAAATCAGACTTTACTATTTACATTTAAATAATAAAAGACAGTAATCATAAACTAATTAATTACAAAACATTTTACAAAACATATTTACAATTCCCCTGTATATGCATGCTTTCAGAATATATACACATAACAAAAGTATAGCTACCCAACTGTACAATCCTGTGACTCGGTCTGCAATTCTTCCAGTTCTTCAGTCTTTCGCTTCGTCCGGATTCCTGGTACCTACGCGTTAGACACAAAACTAACGCGCTAAGCATAAAGCTTAGTGGGTGTACTAAAATCTCAATATGGAAACATATATAACTTTTAATAATAACAATTCACAATATATATATATATATATATATATATATATATATATCAATTCAAATCATGTTCAAAACAATTAAATTGCAGAATCAAAGTATATAATAATTTCAAGCACTTGAACTTCAATAATGAGGTCACAATATAATTTTCGATCAAGAAAAACATTCATTACACTTTTCAATTCCAATCAATTCTGGCCCGCTAGAATACTAAACATATACGGATTGGAATATGGGTCAAGCTCCCAACCCCCAGAACGAATTCTGAGGAGGTACGTGTCTCCCAACTCTAGGACCGTGGGTACGGAACCTAGAGAGGTACATAGCTCCCTATCCCAGGAACGAATCCTTGGGAAGGTACATTAACTCCCAACCCCCAGGACGAATCCTGAGGAGGTACGTATCTCCCAGCCTCTGGACGAATCCAAGAGGAGGTACATCAATATCATCAATATCAATCAATCAATATCGGCGCAGTACTGCTCAATAAAACCCAGCTGGTATACCAACCTCCTATATCCACTTCTATGTCTACGTATCCTAGGGCCGTTTCAATAAACCAAATTCACAATCAATTTCGCAATAATTACTCAATAATCGATAATCATTCAATAGTCATATAAATCATATAATAAACTTCAAGAAATATGAACAATATTCACATACAAGTCTAAATCAACGGTTTAAAACGAAATCGGAAATATTCGAAACACAAACAAATGCGATCTCGTATAAAATCTTTCCATAATCAACCATAAGTATATCAATCATCAATTTTTACACATCGAAAATCGAAATCGAAAACATTTAACAAAATCAAAATCGAAAACAATTAACGAAATCGAAATCGGAAACAATTAACGAAATCGAAATCTAAACGAAAACGAGAAACGTAACGAAAACAAAAACGTAAACGATAACGAAATGCTTTTCGTAACGATTTCGAAAAACAACGTACACCAACCTCGGTACCGTCTTTTCGTTCGAGAATCGCGGTTCTACGATTTCTTTCCCTTTTTCTTTCCTCCTACACTTCCTTTTCTCTTCTCCCTCTTCTTTTCTTTTCTTTTTCTCTCTCTCGGTCTGTCTCTTTCTTTCTGTTTTTCTGTGGCTTCCTCGAGAAGCCACTTCTTTTTTTATATATTTTTTTTCGCTACCGCGACCGCCGTCGCGACCTGTGGTCGCGGCACCAGGTCGCGACACTCACTGGAGTGCGCGCACTTCCTTCGTCGCGAGCGCGCCCTGGTCGCGCGAATGGTCGCGTTGCTCTCTGCCTGTTTTTGACAATTTCATCGCGAGCAGTCCATCTCGACCTGTGGTCGCGGTGGCTGGTCGCGTTGCTTACTGCCAGGTTTTGCCATTTTCATCGCAAGCAAGCCATCGCGACCTGTGGTCGCGGTGACTGGTCGCGGTACTCACTGCCAGATTTTGCGTTTTTCACCGCGAGCGAGCCATCGCGACCTGTGGTCGCGGTGACCAGGTCGCGATGCTCTCTGGTCCAGTTTTCACTTTTTCATTTTTTTTTCATTTTTTCACTATTCAATCCGGTCCACTGGAAATCATAAAATAAACATACATTTAATTACCTTTACACCCCCTCAAATAGTAAAATTTTATTTTCACATATTTCATATATATCAAAAATTCATCACCCGAAATCCGGGATGTTACATGTAGCGACCCTTCTCAGTGTCGTGCTCCGTCATGGAGTATATGTAGAACAAATCCGAGAGCTCGAAGACGATCGACTCCATCATAAAGAATAACTCCAACCCCAAGAGGATCCTCCAGCTGTTTAGCATCAGTTGGCCTAGAGCAATCTCGAAGTGATCAAGTACCTTCCTCACCAGTCCTACCACGGGTAGTCTGAACCCTACCCTCTGGAATGGAAGCTCGTAGAAGTAGGTCCACCCCAGGATGTTCCAATCTGGCCTCTCCTCCTTAGAAGGTATCTTGAGGTCTACAACATCAGGCATACCATAACTATATCTAATGCAACTTAAGTCTTCCTTCTTCAGCACACTGACTGGGTTGATAAGATGCAAACCCAATGGCCTACTTGGACCCATAGGACAAGGCCCAGCTGCCGTCCCTGGTAGGTCAATGAGGGGAATAACAAGTGAAGGCTCGACCATAACGCTCGATGTGCCTTTATAACTAGAGGTGGCTACTGGGTCGACAGTGCTAGTGGCCAAAGTGACCTCCCACTCTTGGTCCTCGACTTACCCTGTAACACCCCCCGACCCGACTCGTTTGGATCGAGCCAAGAAGCGCTACCGGGTTTTCAAAACCTTTCTTAACTCTTTTCTAATTTGCAAACCATCAAAAATCATATAAATTGTATTTTAAAAATGTTTTTCCAGTGAGCCCATCGAAAATCAGTTTTCAAAATTTCGGCAGAGTTTCCTCTGTTTTTCTGATTTTCCAAAACCTGTTTTCAACAAATATCCAAAACAATATAATTTCAACACTTCTATATCAAACTTTCAAACCAATGCGCACTCTGCCGTTTAGTGTGATTTCCAAACAGTTTTAAAATAAAATAATTCATAATTCATTCTTTACAGTCCTTTGAAAATGAAAAACAGAAATCATAAAATAATTAATTACAAAACATAAATATATAACACCTTTACATATGTCTGTATATGCATGTGTACTAACTATAATTTACAGAAATATATGACTACCCAAAATGTGGTGACTCTGGGTCTCTGTCTGGAACTCTCTCTCTTCAATTATTTCCTTCCTCGGTATCTCTGTCACCTACGCGCGATAAACATCAACGCGCTAAGCAATAATGCTTAGTGGGTGTACACTAAAATAAATTGCAATATAATATAAAACAATAAATCTTAAATTCAGAAATTTAGAAATATATATATATATATATATATATATATATATATATATATATATATATATATATAAAACAACCATCATATTTCAATTACTGAATCTTTATAAAAGAAAGTATTTCAAAAGTTTCTGAGTTTCAATCGTAATAACATTTATTTATTTTCACATCATTTTCTAGCTTTCAGTTCTTAATTGGGCCATTGATACACATAACAGGGTTTACAGGACTGGATTACGGGTTTTACAGTCGGGTTTCCCATCTCATAAGAAATGGTATTCCTATATAAACAGTCGATTTCCCATTCCATAAAGAAATGGTATCCATATGTTCTCACAGTTGGTTTCCCATTTCATAATGAAATGGTATCCGTATTTCACAGTCGGTTTCCTATTTCTAAAGAAATGGTATCCGTAAAATCAACATCATAGGCATCAGAAACATCAGTACAGTACTGCCATATATATATACACCCAATTGACATGTCAATCTCCTATATCCATATATCCCTATATATATATATATATATATATATATATATATCAGGGCCGTTATTTAGGGTTTTCAAATATCATATCAATTTATTTCCTTATTTTCGAAATCCAACGATTACAAGTTTCAATCAAAATCAATAATTATAAAACCAAACAATATTCGTAAAACTATATTCATCAATCAGGTTCTGAAAACATTTGATTTCTTTGAAACTATATCAACATATTCCATAAACAATACTAATAATATACAAAAATGAAATACGAATACATGAAATCCATAAATATGTTTCTAAAATCACTAAATCAAAACACATATCGAAAATAATTTCAGAAACTAGTGTACACCAACTTGGATACCGTTTTACGACAGTTTTCTTTTTGGATTTTCCTTTTTTTCCTTTTCCTTTCTTCCTCCTCTTTTCTTTTCTCCTTCTCTTTTCTTCCTTTTCCCTTCTTCTTCTTCTCTTCTTCTTCTTCTTCTCCTTCTTCTTTCTCTTTCTCTCTCTTCCTTTCTCTCTCTTTTCTTTCTTTTTCTTTTCTTTCTTTTCTTTTCCCGTTTTCTTTCTTTCTTTTTTGGTTTGCTTCTTTGAGAAGCTTCACCGCCTCTTATTTTTTTTTATAAAATTTCAATCATCGCGACCTGTGGTCGCGCTACCTGGTCACGTTGCTCACTGGAGGAATTCCACCGCTTTCATCGCGATCACCCATCGCGATACCTGGTCGCTTTGGTGGTCGCGTTGCTTACTGCCCGAAATCTATATTTTTCACCGCGAGCTAGTCAGCGCGATCCTTGGTCGCGGTGCTCACTGCTAAAAATCACCATTTTTCACCGCGAGCGACTCATCGCAATCTCTGGTCGCGGTGAGTGGTCGCGGTACTCACTGCCCAGTTTTCACTGTTTTCTTTATGCGTTATTTCTGGACTGCTCCATCTGGTCCACCTGAAAACTATAAAAATATACATACATTTAATTACGTTTTACATCCCTCAAATCATAAATTTTATATCCACATATTCAAAATTAATTATTCGAAATTAGGGAAGTTACATACCCTATGAGTCCAACGACAGGTTGACAGGGTCGTCATACCCTCGCCCAGAAGTACTAGGAGTACTCTTGTCGCCTCTACTCGACATCGTGCCTACAAGTCGAGCGATAATAGAGGCATTCAGTTAGTAAAGTCAATCGCTAAGACTAGACTCAACCTAGCACTGAACCTCAAGGTAGCTAGCTTATACATACGTCTAGTCGTTCGACATCTACACCCTAACTAGTGTCGCACGATGCCATCATCACAAACAGATTTTAACATTTTCTAAGTGACATTTTTGGATCAAATCCAACATTTTAAGGCTTTTTCTAGAAAACAACTTGAAAGAACAGAATGAACATTCAAGAACGGTAACGGCCAAAAGTAAAAGGACAAAGAAACTTACCAAAAAAAGGCTGGAATGCACAAAGCTTAGCCAGAATAGACACGAAATTCGCCGAAAACGATCTGAAACAATGCTAGAATGTGAAACGTCGGTGACTAGTTCTAGAGAGAGAGAGCAAGTAGAAAGAGAAAGCAAAGAAACTTAAAATGCAAAAGTGAAGAAGATGGAGAAGTGAGCGGGAATAAGTAAAAAGCAAATGCTGACGTGTCAGCTAGAGATTAGGCACACTGCCCCATAACCGCTATCATTTAATGAACGTGCACCTTCCCAAGGTATACAATGATTACAACTACATAGTTCTCAAGATCAACTGAAAGGCCAGTCACTTAAACTGCCTCGACCACGACACGGTTATTCGACACTTCAATGACGTATGATGCCAATCCTTTCTCAAAGCTACCACATGACTCGACTCGAAACTAAGCAGACATTCGCTATTGTCGTACGATAGACAATAGACATTGTCCCTCATGTTGTATTGAACCAGCTCCATGTAGACCGATGGTAACACCAAAATCACCTACATGACTGTGGAACCCACGTCGAACGACAACATAATAGCAAACCTTTGAGCATCGGTTCCCTCTGTATGTCGAGCAACATCATAGGACGAACGCATCAAACCCCTTGACTTCTTACATACGTACAAGGAGTTTGGGGGCAAACTATAATGGCCAAAATCTGTTAGGCCCAAAATCAAGGTAAGCAAAGTCCAGCCCATGAGTTGGACCACTCCATACACTGGCCCGAAGCCCAATCACACTACTTAACTTGGCCCAAAACCATGAGAAACCTCCAGGATGGCCCAGATATGGAAACAAGAGACGTGGACTAGGCAAAACCCATGTCGCTCGACACACCAAGGGACCCAGTGTCGCTCGACACTATGAAGCCTCATGTGGAGCTTTCATTCGCCAGCGGTCACTCGACACCATCGCCTTATGTCGCTCAATATACCGGCCTTGGACAACTAACCCACTTTATGACTACCCGACCCATGGTCCATCCATGGACCTCTAGATCCACGACCCGACCCACCAGACTCCAAATTTGAAGTCTGATGGACCAAGTCAAGGAGGTAGCCAGATCCTTCTTGATTTGGGCCTATTGTTCTGGGATGTGATCCACTCCCCCAAATGGGTGGATCACCCCATATAATTGGAGTGATCACTCTCAAAAGAGTCCCCCCATGCGCGATCTTACTCTCGGAGAACTAAGAACTGAAAATTGAACCCCGATATTCAATTTTCGACGAACTTCAGTCACTTCCGACCATCTCCGGATCACGATTCCGGTTCGCCATCCTACCCCTTCATCCGTCACGAAGGTCCCAATCTTTCAACTTAAGGAAGTATTTCACCACTTTATTCTTATTTGATTGACTCCATGTGCTATAAGTCGCAAACTTGATTGTTAGAGTGACTTTTGCCAGCACCACTTCGGTGTCCTAGACGTCCTACGGGCCACGTATGTTCTATCTTTACAGGTTGTAGTGCCCTACACTTCCCCAATGATATTCGAAGTCTACAATCTTACAATTAAAATATAAGGAAAATAAATAAATAGAAAAAAAGAATAATATAATATTAAGCTAAATTATAAAAACTTATAAATATTAAACCTGATAAAAATATATTCAAATTAAGTTATTTTATTAGAAAAATTGACATTTAAAAAAGTAAATAATAAAAAAGATTAAAAGTTAAAGAAATAAAATAAAATAAAATAAATGGAGAATTATAAAAATTAAAGGAAATATTTTTATTTTTGTGTTTTTTTAAAATATTTCTTTTAGTTTTTTAAATTCTCAATTTATTTTATTTTTTAACAGTTTTTAGCATTTTTTATTCTTTTTTTTAAATACTTATGTTTCTAATAAGATAATTTAATTTGAATATTTTTTAATATATTTTATATTTTTAAGTTTTTATAATTTATTTTAATATTATTTTTTATTTTTTCTATTTATTTATTTTTATTATATTTTAATTAAAGGTAAAATTATAATTTCACTAATTTTTAAATAGTAAAACTGTTAAATAGCGATGATTGACCGCCAAATAATTGGTCAAACGACCAATTTGATTTATTTAAGAAACTTGAGGGACCACGCGAAAGAAAAAAGAAAAAGTAAGTAAAAAAATGATGTTTCATCAAATGTTAGAGACTAAATTGAAGTTCTCCCAATTATTTTTAATAATTAAAAATTTATAATTTTTAAAAATAATAATCCCTCCTCTCTTTAAATTTTTAAAAACTATTTTTTATTGTTTATTACATTAATAATTTATTTTATTTTTAATTTTAATTTATTATAATTTGTTTTATATATAAAGTTTATTTTTATATTTTATTATTAATTTGAAGTGTTATTTTAAATTATTGAATTTTCATAAATTAGTTATTAACATACTGATTTTTTTTAAAGGTTTTTAATTTTAGTTTAATTAATAATTTAATTATTTTTAATATTTAAGGACTTTTCTTATAAATTTTGTGTATTTTATAATTTTAATTTTTTGTTGACACATGTTAGATATTTATTGGATGTACAAGTTAAGGTTAATTTGTTGAATTTAAAAAATAAAAGGTAAAATTGTATTTCTAACTTAATCATTTAAAATTAAGGGTAAAATGATGAATGTGCATATTCAGTCATGTTTGATTATAAAAAAAATTGGTTAGAATGACTAAAATGATAGATTTTTGAAAAGTTAGGTATCACGCGAGTTAAAATAGAAAATATCGGTCAAAAAGTAATAATTCGAGAAAAGATAGGGGACCAAAATAGATTTCACCCTTAAAAATAACACTTTTTGAGTTGTTTTTATTTTTTAGCACACGTAGTAATAATATTTTAAAAATACATCAATTTAATCTCTATAACTAGAATTTTGATGATCAAACTTGATAAAAAGTATAAATTGACCATTTTACCCTTTTTAATAAATTATTAAATTATGATAAAGCTTTTACCCTCCAACTTTTTATATTTTAACAACGTTACTTATTTGGTTAGTCCAATAAAAAATTTACAGGTGTTATAAAAATTTAATTTTTTTTAAAACACTTTAAAAGGATTAAATAACAAAATAATATTATAAAATTTATTAAAATTAAAAATAAATATAAAAAATTAAAAATTTTTAAATTTTTTTAAAAGTGACACCATTTATTAAAAATAAAATAAAATTCAAGATTGAATACTTATAAAACTCAAAACTTAGTAATTTAATACATATATATATATATATATATATATATATTTCAGTTTTATTATTATATTTTATTTTTTCATAATATATACTATAATGTACTCTTAAATATATATAAATTATTTTTTAACATTTTAGCTTTTTAAATTAAATTTTGAGTGCTACAAGTATTTAAACCTAAATTTTTTTTAATAAATGATGTTACTTTAAAACTTTTGTAGATTATTTTAATTTTTATAATTTTAATAAATTTTATCATATTTATTTTATTATTTAATCATTTTTAAGTATTTTAAAAAATATAACACATATCAATTTTTTATTGGACATCTAAATATGTAAAGTTGTTAAAATATAAAAAGTTGGAGGATAAAAATGTCATTCTAATTTAGTAATTTAATAGAAAAAGTAAAATAATTAATTTATACTTTCTATCAAGTTTGAACACAAAAATTTTGATCATAGGGTCTAAATTGATATATTTTAGATAAGTTAGGGACCACATAAATTAAAAAGTAAAAATAGGTCAAAGGTGATATTTCTGAATAAATTAGGAATCAAATTGATAATTGCCATAAATAATAAAACAATGTATACATACTTAGGGGTCATTTAGTTTCTTGTTTGAAGACTGAACAGTCCTGAATTTTACTGAAGACTGAACAGACACCAAAATCTGAAACCTGAATGATATATTTTTTTTCAAATCACCCAATATGGTGTTAACTTGTTTGTTTTTTAAAAATTAAAATGTTAGAAAACGGATAATTTAACATTTATATCCTTATTATTATTAATTGTTATGTAATTTTATTTGTTATGATACAAACAACTAAAACTAAATAATTTAATAAATTCTAAAACATTTTTATGTATATATTAATAAGATTTTATTCAGGATGAAAATGTAATAAATAATTATAGCAACAAATGATTTTTATTTTAGGACCCGAGACCGAAATATAAATATATATAAAGTTTCAAATTGTAGCTTAATTATTTCATTCAATTACAATTATAAACAATAATATATATATATATATATATATATATATATATATATATATATGTATCTAGTTTGCTACCACTACAATTAGTGATGAAGAAGTCGCCATTAAGCGGCGACAAGGCGCTAGATGGCGCCTCACCGCCGCGATGTGGTCCAAAGCGGACCATTAAGCGGTCGCGGTCGTCGGCGGAGGAAGAAGAAGAAGAAAAACGGCTGTCGGGCGGAGAAAGAGAAGCTGTCGCGGCGGAGGAAGAAATGAGAGAGAAGCTGTCGCGGCTAAGGAAATGAGGAAGAAAGAAAAGAAGGGGAGGGGGGAGGGGGGCGGCGGGGGGAAAGATTAAACCTAACCCCAAACGGCATCGTTTGGGGGTGAGATTTTTTTTTTCGGGGGGGGGGGGGGGGGGGGGGGGGGGGGGGGAAAGATTAAACCTAACCGGTTTTTTTTTTTTTAAAAAAAATCTCACCCCCAAACAATACCGTTTGGGGGTGGTCTTTTAAAATTTTTTTTTTCCTCCCCTCTTCTCTTCTGGCATTATAGGCGACTGTTTTTTTATTTGTTTCCTTCACTTTGTTTTTTTTTCCCCAAACCAGTGTTCTTCTTGGCTCTTGCTCGTCAGTTCTTCTTCTTCTTCATCTCTTCTCCGTTTCCGTCGCCGTTTCCGTCCGCCGCCGCCGCCGGTATTTTAGTTATTTTATTATTATATTTGTTATTTTATTATTTTGTTTACTATATGAACTATTGAATGTGATTGAATTTAGTTTGAACTTAGAATTTGATTGACTTTGATATTGTAATTGGAAATTTATTGATTTGGTTGGATTTTACTTGAAATTTATTGATTTAGATTTTATTTTTAACTTGGAAATTATTCCGATCTGTCTCCGGCCGGACAACCAGCCGACTTCCGACAGATCGCTTAATCCCTGCTTAATTTTCTAGGCCCTAGGCGGTGGGTCGCCGCCTGACTAGCGCCTAGCGCTTTCTATAACATTGATTGCAATACAAATGTTTTAGACTACTAGGTTGCGAAGAAATTAAAAGGAGTAGAGATGCAAACAAACTATTGTTCTTAACCGGGTAGAGCTTCTGTAAAATTATTGTAACTTTCACTTAAAAAAACCATTATCACAGTACAAGAAAACAAAGAACTGCAATCTATATTAACAAAAGCAGTTGAATGAGAATCTACACCAAGATAAAAAAAACTGATGTACACATCATTAAAAAAGTTATAATTTTTTATTACAAACAATAATTTTATATAAATACAAGTAGTTCAATAAAGAAAATAAATAAGTGATTATTACCGGAATTTTATTCGAGATAAATTAATCTTTCGATTCTAAGAAGCTTTGAGAATGAGAAGTTATTAGGTTTTTTTTTTTTTAATAAAGTCTTTGTGAAAACGAAATAGGGTAAATAATAAAATTGTATAATATAAAATTAAATAAAACTGAAAATATGTTATATTTAGAAGGATACTTTTGGAAGAAAATATTTTAAATATATTTAAGTGATTTCCAATTAAGTGAAAAGTCATGATCTGTTACTTTTTTTAAACCCCTTATTGCAGCATGCAGGCAATGTGCACAACACCCCTTTCAACTTTTTATTTGAAAGAATAACCGAAATAAGTCTAACAAATTATTGGATACCTACTTGAGGTTTATCTTTCTACACTCGGAAACGACTTTACCGGCCATTCGTTAAAATCCATTAAATTTAATGTTCACCAAGTTTTGAACGTAGAAAAGATAAAAATGGCCCTGATATAAAAATTTAAATAAAATATTTTAAAAAATTTTAAAAATAAAAGAAAATTAAAACTTGATAGAGGATCTTCACCGTCCTTATAAAAGATGGATGGATAGACAATGAAGATAAAAAATAGAAAATTAAAAAAAAATGAGATTTTTAAAAGATAATAACAATAGATCGATCTGTAGAGTCCATCTTCGAGATGGACGATTGAAATAAAAAAGAAAAGAAAATAGAAATTTTTAAAAAAAATTTAAAAAATGGTGGGATCTCCAACTCTGTTGATCTCGAGATCTCCAATATGCGCGTGTGCCTAATTACGTATTTTTGAGGCTATTTCTTAGTCTAGCCCTTTTTTGGTTTCTTTTCATTTTTTATTCCTTTGTCATTTATATTTTTTTAATTAAATTTTCTGAATTTGCACTTCGCATTTCAAGATCTTGGAAAAAAAAGTTGCTTAGACTATTTACTTAACTAAATTCACGACTGTCATACAAGGCTTTAGATAATCCTTGAAATAATATAATATAAGAAATAATTACTTCTAGAAGTATATTGATATTAAACAATTATTCTTTTTGTTTTTTTGTTGAATATTAATAATTATTCTTGCAAAAGAAGAAAAGCACATTTAGTAGAATATTTTTTCTTTTTCATCCATGTATGGAAGATGTTTACGAAAATACTACAATATCAAAGAAAGCCAATCACTATCAAATTTCTAACTCATTTTCTTTTTCTCCTCTTATATGATGCCTTCGTCATCTAACCCATTTTCTAACATTATTTAGCTAAAATATAGGATGTTGGTGTCATGTCCTCTTGTAGAATATTATTTTTGGGTTATATAACTATACAAGTAAAGTAAGCACGAAGTGAATTTTCGTCATTTTACTTTCATTGTTTTTATAAAGTTGAGGAGATAAACTTGAGTGCATTTTGATGCACCATATATCTTTTATTTAAATCATACCATGTAAAATGAGAATACATATAATTGGATGTTCATATTTCATGGTAAGATATGATTGATTTGAATGGAAGATATAAACTGTAGTCAGAGCAATAAAATTATTAGCCCCTTTTTGTTAAGGTGTGTAATTTTTTTTTAATTAAATAATTACAAGATTAATTATCAATTTGTTGTGAGCTGTTGAGATCAATCATTATATGTATTTAAACACCACTATTTAGGGTAGATTGGGAGGTGCCACCACCTGAGCTAATAGGAATGTGTTGTTAAGGTGTATAATTAAAATTAATAAGGCGAAAATTATTTTGGTATTATTTTTTTTTAAATTATTACTTTTTGATCAATTTCTCTTTTGACTTCCGTAATTTTTAACTTTTTAAAAATCAATCAAAATAGTCCATCTAACCAAACGTATCATTCTAGAATTGAGAAAAAAAGTATTGTCTATCTTAGAGTTCAAACAATTGGTTAGCACAATGTTTCATTCTAGAACTGAGAAAATTATTATCTTGAAAAGTGAGGAGGTTACCTAAGGCCTCGCCTAAGACTTAAGGCTCGAATTTTGAAAAAAGTATCCAAAATCTACTTGAGGTTTAGTTTTTTTACACAAGGAAACAAATTTTACAAAAAATGACATTGATCTCCTTTACTGTTAACAACATTTATGACCATTGTTTACCAACATCGAAATCAAATCAAGAAAATGGTGAGTTATTTTAGTTTTTGATGTATTTGTAACCAAGAAAATGAAATAAAGTGGGAAAAAAAAAAAAGAGGAGTAGCCATGGACAAGAGAAGAAGTAGCCCAGCGACCTAAATCCTGGTCGTAAGAATTTTTTTTAATTGATTTTATGATTTTTTTTTATTATTTAAAGTTAACAGATTTAATGTAACAATAAGGAAGACTATTCTCAATTTAATAAAATTTTGTGGGTCAAAACCCAATTTACTAATTTATATTTTCATAATTCTAATTTTGTAATTGCATTTTTCTTTTTAAAATTATATCTTGACATTTTAACTGGAAAAATACCAAAATGTCATACTTAAATTAAATTTCGCAGTTGAATAACTATTCTAATACTAAGTTACTATCAATGGCATAATTCAACATTAAATAAAGAGCAAAATTTCATTTGGGTTCTTATCTTTTCTCAAAGGGCAGATTTTATTCGGGGCCCTAACTTTTCAAGAAAATACAATTTTTGTTATCTTTTCAATTTAGGTTCATGAGGTCTCTAAATAACTCAATTTGGTCCCTTTATTAGTTCGTTATTAGTCAAACTTAATGTTTGTAGATGTATTTTGGTCTTATCACACATAATCCTTTAAAAATTCTATCCACAGTTTTTAAATAAACATAAAAAATGGTGGAGGTCCAAATTGGATTTTCACTGTCCATTCATCTCCCATAAGTGAATCTCCAATTGGAAGGAGGCAGCATCTACCCCTTTAAAATGCTCGATTTAGATACAAGCCCTCCTTCCTGCGATCTCCATTGCATGTGATGGAGATCCATCAATCGATCTCCAATGGAGATCAATTCATAGAGATGGAGATCTCTATAGGGATCTCCACCATCCTTTTTTTTTTCTTTTTTTAACACATTTATTTAAATATCATCCTTTTTTAAAATAGTTTTTAACATATTTTTTCTTTTCTTAAAATTTATAATTAAATTAAAATTTTAAAACATTTTATATAATTTTTAAGTTTTATAGTTTAGATTAGATTATTTTATGTTATTTTAATATTTAATGTATTCTTTTTCAGGGTAAATTCATAATATTATTGGTTCAATTAAGGGTAAAAATGATTTTTTTACTGATTTTGTTATCTTGACCATTAAAAAATTGATTAGAGAGACTAAACTGAGCAATTTTTTTTTATACTGGAAAGATTAGTAAAAAATTTACTTTTCCAAAAACTTAAGTGAACCGCATAAAATTCTCTTTTTTTCGAATTATAACTTTTTGATATATCTTTACAACTTTAGCTTGCGTGATCCATAAATTATAAAAAATACATTAATTTGGTTCATCTATTAGCCAACCATTAGTCAAATTTAACGGTTTTAAATATATTTTTGTCTTTAAAAACTAAAAATACATGTCTACATGAGAGAAAAGTAAAACATAAATAAAATTAGATATTTAAAAATATTTTTAGAAAATTAAAATTCTAAAAAATGGAAGGAGGTTTGTTGCCCCCTCCATCTTAGAAGACAACAACATCAACTTTTAAAGTTTTAAGGAGTAGGATGGTCATCTCCCTAAAACTGTGAGGAAGAGACCACTTCCTAAAATTTGTACAGAGAAACTGCAGTTTCCTTTTGAAAATAAAGAGAGGAAGCGCGCTGAAATCGAAGGGCGGAAGTGTCCAAAATTGTGTGGAAGGGCAGTGCCTTAGGGAGGAGGCTACAACCTTGTCTCAATGGTTTTCCAATGGAGGTTATTGTTCTATAATGGTTTACTGCTGCATCAAAACTCTCACTTGTAATTTGTTTTATAGTTAGTCCGTTTGTGAATTTGTGCTTCAAGTGAAGTAACTTTACAAGCATCGTTGTCATCTTTAAGGGATTGCACTATATGGTAAAGTTACTATCTTGACTTGTTATTCTTGAAGATTTAGGCGCAAGCATATACATCACATATACATGTGTCCCTACATTGTAGGTCAAACTCGTCGCATTTAGATTTAGTTCATATATTGTGATTGCATGTCGACTTGCGTAAATTATTTCTTAATTGGAAATGTCTGTTCTCGGGCTTCTAGTTCTTTGTGTATGTTAACACGTGTAATTAGTCATTGAGAAACAAGTTGTTTCTTACTCGTGACCCTATGCACGACCCTGTACTCATAAGTGGCTAGTTACAGGTTTAGCCAGTTTGTACTGGTTGGAACTCGCGACTTTGTGATGCAATCCCCTAATAGCCGGTTGCCTCACGGGTTCAGACTAGGGAGTTTGGCTCTGGTTCGCAATGGTGTGACGTGACCTTCTGGACGCGAGTTCAATTCCAAAGAGTTCTTGATTTTTTCGTGACCCAGTATCCCGTGCATACACTTGATGTTGTCGCTCGCGAGTCAGGCCAGTTAGTTTCTGGTTTGGATTGCAATATATGGGTGCAATCTCATGCATGCATGGGTGAATCACAGGTTCTAGATAAAGCATCTCACAACTATGTGTCGCTGACCCCGTGGTCGCGAGAGAGAATCGCTGTTGATTCTCAGCAGTAGCTGGCTTGAGTTCGCGACCACAAGCCACAACCTCTTAATCGCGAGTCGTGGTCAAAGTTTCCTCGTCAATAGACTTTTTAATTGAAAAATCTTGGTCACTTATAAATAGGATCACTTTCTCTTGCAAACCCTAAGTGTGTTTTTTCTGAATTTTCTAAAGAGATGAAGATAATATTCTCTCTTAAAAGGCTCTATACATTTACACACCCACTCTTTTACAAACCCTAACCCTACTATGTGCTAAGCCTCTCTTGAGTTTTGTCTTCATTTGTCTTTCAAGTCAAAGTGAGTACTTGTCTTCTCTTTAGGCTTGTATTTATTACATTTAAGATCTTATTTATGTTTGGTTTTGGTTGTTGAAGACTTATTTATAAAGGGTTAGTCTTTTAACTAGGTTTCTATTGCATGTCTTCGTATACCTAGAGTGTGTAGTTAGTTTGGTCTAGTTTCCTACATATTATGCAAGATTTACTCATGAAATTCACTTAGACTTTGTTGAATCTCTTCTAGAGTTCAAGTCTTGGCATCAGAATATGTAGGATAGTCAAGCACCGATCAAGACCCCTATAAAAGGCCTGTGGAGTAGATCAGTAAATAGATCTAGGTTATTAACCACTAAGAGTGGACTAAATGAGTAAACTTGAAGGTGTAACTAGATTATATATAATGGATTTTTATGACTCAAGTGGCTAACGATGGTGGTTGGGTGGTTTTTCCTTGTCGAGGTTTCCACAAAAAATTATTCAATCTCACTATACCTTGCTCAATTTATTTAATTGTTTATGCGGTGATTGTTTAGGGTGTTAAAATTTTTTAAATTTTGGTATATTCATCATCCTCTAGGTTGTTAGCGATATGCGTAGCACACAATGTCTTATATATATATATATATATATATATAGATAGAGAGAGAGAGAGAGAGAGAGACACACACACACACACACACACATATATAAGATTAAAAAAAGAGCAAATAATATCAAGACTCCCGAGATTTTCTCTTCTACAAATGGGGGGAGAGAGAGAGAGAGAGAGACACACACACACACACACATATATATATATATAAGATTAAAAAAAGAGCAAATAATATCAAGACTCCCAAGATTTTCTCTTCTACAAATGGTTGCAACCTTTGGGTTTGTTGGTAAAAACCTCGCCTGCTATTAGGCAAACTCCATCCAATTAAATGATTAACAATGTTTGTCCGTTAAAAAGATCAAAATGCCCCCAAGTTAATATATAAAATTACCAAAGTCCATTATATTAAAAAACTAAAAAAAGAAAAAAACAGTTAAAATCTCCACCGCCTTTTCATCTAAGATGGACGGTGGACATTTATTTTTAAAAAACTAAAAAATAAAAAATAAAAATAATATTTATTTTAAAAAATTTAAAATAAAAAAAACTTTAGATCTCCACGTTCTATTCAAAGATATATGATGGAGATTAATTTTTTTAAAAAAAGGGAGGTAGAAGGGTGGAGATCCCTGATGGATCTACCATGGTTCACCAATACGGAGGCTCTCCTTCCCTGATTCGAACTAAGGGAGGCTCTCGAACCTCTCTTGTCCCTTGTTTGGGAACTTGGGTTTGGGAATTAGGTTCTTCACAAATCCCGTTTGTCCTTCGCGAATGGGTTTGTGAAGAACAGGTTCTTCACAAACCTAGTTTGTTCTTCGCGAACCGGGTTTGCAAGTCTCACAACCTAGCATTCATGAGCCATTGCATGTTTCACAAACCCAACTATCGGAAAGGGATGGAGATTCTAGATCTCCATGCCCATAGAGATGGAGATCCAGATTTCTAAAAATATTATTATTTAAAAAAAATATTTTTTAAATGAATCTCAGTCGTCCGTCATCTCAAAGATGGATGGATGGATGAGATTCATTTTTATTTTTCTTTTAATTTTTAATTTTTATTTAATAAAAAACTAGAAAATACGAAACTACCCTTATACTTATTAAGTTTGACAAAATTTGACTAAATGTAGTTTTAGACCATGAAAAACGTCGGAGTGATGATTATGGCACTACAACCTGCAAAAGTAGAACATAAGTGACCCGTAGGACGCTTGGGACACCAGGGTAGTGCCAGTCAAGTACACTTCGATGATCAAATCAGCAAACCGTAGCGAAAATAACAGAAGGTGTAGAACAAAAAGAATAGAGATACTTCCTGAGTGTTAATGAGAACCGGTGTAGGTCGCTTAGTACTAATGGTGAATCGTGGTTGAGTTAGGAAGGCGATGATGGATGATAAAAGCTTGGCCGTAATTGATATGGGAACGAATTCTCGGGAATCGTTTGGTAACTCAGAGTTCTCGAATGTCTGATTTCGTGTTTAAGTTCACATGAACCTTCACTGTGAGTGAAGGTCTTCTCTTTATAGGGACTGATTCACCCGTTGGAGGGGTGGATCATGCTTCCTGGTTCGTCGGCCCAAATTAAGTAGGGTTGATTGTCTCATTGACTTGGTCCATTAGACTTCAGATGGTTTTATGGCTCAGGTCATCGGATCAACCAGTTGGACATGGGTCAGGTTGCTAGGAAGGTTCTGAAGCTACGTAGTTTAGGGTAGATCAACACTTCATTCGACGTGGGGGTGCATTGGACGACGTCATGGCGGCCCGTGGTGGGTTCCAAGCCAAGTGGTCTGGGAGGTTCGCTCGACTTGAATCATGGTGTCGAGCGATGAATAGTTCAAGCTTCCATGTTGCCAAGCTGTGAACCTACGGATGGTTCGACACAAGTTTGTTATGTGACATGTGTCGTACGACTGGTATACAAGTGAGTTGCATTCTTGGGCCTTAGTTGTATGTTGGACAATGTGGAGAGCCCTACATGGCATTGGGCCTCATCCTTGTTTTGATCAGGCTTTTAGACTTACTGATTTTGGACACTACAGTTTGCCCCCAAACTCTTTGTGTTTGAACAAAAATCAATGAGGTTGTCATGTTCGCTCGACGTTATCCCTACGTGTCGTGCAGTAGATTTTTTGACATTATCGAGCCGAATGGATTACTGGCATTGTGGCTTGCGTTTGAAGTCGCTCAACATTGTCGAACTTGTTTGTTGAGTCGTGATGATGTAAAAACCTGTTAGTTAGTGGGTGGTTATACCTTGCTACTTTGCAATGCATGGGTATGCCGCTCTACTTCAGGTTTGTAATACACCCTCCCAATAGTATGTACTGTACACGTATAAATATTATAATATATTCTTTCAGAATTTATTGTACAGTACACAAGTAAATAATGAGCCTTTATTATAAATTAATCGAATGTTTAAAGTATTCAGGGTGCTATAATGGAATCTATTGGATGGATCCGAAGATTTTAAAAAAAAAAGGGGGTATCAGAGATTTGGAAAATATCTGGAATGGTTTCAGATGATTAATAAGGTTCTATAAAGTATTTAAGAAATTTAAATTATAAGTTTTGGAGAACATAGTAAGGATTTCCATAAATTGAAGTATTAAGAATATTTATTGGAAGTCAAAATATATTTTTACGATATGAGGTTGTGATTTAATTAATTGACGGAAAAATAAATTGAAATGAATTTTTATGGAAAAGAGTTAGTGGATTGTTATGGATTAACTTATAAGTTATAAGATTGTGGATCAAATTCATGTGATTAAATTGTAAATTTGTGGTCATGTTATAATTTGTAAAAGTTAAATTTGAGATATTTATAATCAAGTTTTAGTGGACATTCCACTCACTCAAAATCAAACCAAAAATCGTGAGATCAAAAGAGAAAGCAAACAAAATACAAATCACATTTGCAAAGTCGGTGGAACAAAAGAAGGTATGTAATATATATAATATGTTAGTGGATTTTTTTGGACCAAGTCAAACCAAATTGAATGAAAGTCGGTGAAACACAAATTGCAAACCAAAATGAAAACAACACAGCAACCAGAAAATTAAAATTAGAATAGAGAGTAAGTCGGCGAGAAAAGAAAAGAAGAAAAAGAAAAAGAAGAAGAAAGGGAGAAGAAGCGAGTGGCGGCCGGAGAAGGAAGGAAGGGAAGGAGGAAAGGAAGGAGGAAAGGAAGCAGTCCGGCCGAGAGGAAGAAGAGAGAAAGAAGAAGAAGAAAAGAGAGCCAAGGGAACCAGAAAACAGAACAGAGAAGGAAGAAAGAAAAAGAGAGAAAAGAAAAAGGAGAAGAGAGAGGGAGCTGTCAGGAGCGGAAGAAGAAAGAAAGAAAAGAGAAAGGATGAAGAAGATGAGTTTCGGCCAGCAAGGAGGAGAACAGGAGAAAATAGGAAAAATAATTTGATCCTCAATTGGTGAAATTTAAAATCAGGTTAGTATTGATGATATTCCTTGGCTTTTAGAACTAGTAATTAGTATTTGAACAAATTGAGATTTTGATTGTGCTCCAAAAGTGTTGTTAGTGTATAAATTGTTATGGGTTTTCACTAATGGAGTTATATGAAGAAATTTTATGGTTGAAATGAAATTGGGACAGGATATAAATTATGGGTAATTAATTGATTTAAGGATTGATATTGTTCTTGTTCCAAAATTGAATATAAAGTGAAATTGATTGATGGGTTTTGTGATTTTAGTGTTTGATTTGAGTAGTTGGTAGTGTTTTATTTGAAATTAATTTAATTGGAGTTGATTAGAATGAAAATCAAGAAAATTAGTAAGTAAAGAATTAGGGATTTGATGATTTTGAGTTTGAATTGTTAAATTGAGATATTAATTGAGTAATTTGAATGTTTTTGAGTTAATTGGTGGTATGAATTTGGAATCGTTAAGTAAGAAATCAAAATGATTCTCAAATTAGTGAATTTGTAGTATGAAATTTGTATGATGTTGTGTTTGGAATGAAATTGAATCATTAATTTTAGAATTTTTGAAATTAAAATTGGTTATAATCAGTTTAATCGAGTTTAATGAAGTTGAATTTGATATTGTTATATTAAATTGATGAAGATTAGTATGAGAAATTGTGTAGAAATCGAAGTTGAAAGTGTAGAGATTTCAATTTATGTGTAATTAAGTATTAGAAATTGTATCTGTATGGTTGTAATATAAATTGATGCTTAGAAAATAAAGTGTTAAATGTGAAGTTGATGGTATTTATATTAACGATTTAATTGGAAATATATTACTTTAGGGAGAAATCGCCGTAGTAGGGGAGAAAAAAAAATGTTATGGAAAGACAAGAAAGGTATTGAGACGAAGGAATCAGAGCACCAAGCCTAGATAGAACCAGAAATCTGAGAGTGTTAAATTATTTTTTTATATAAATGAATGTTATCAAGTTTTGATTTTATTTAAGAAGTTTTATTTTAGTGATATATTTTATGTTAAGTTTAGCAAGTTAATATTTTCATTCAAGTTAGTGCAAAATCAGATTTTCAGTTGAATTATATTTAGTTTATTTTCTTTAAGTTTGATTTAGTATTTGGTGATTTCGTATATAATTGTTGATTTAAATGTGTTTTGTTAAAGTAATTATATATCTCAGAAATTTAAATTTTATATTCATTTAATAAATATATTTTATATATATTCCATGGTTTTTGATTAAAAGCTAGTTTTCAAAATAAAGAAAACAGTTTTCAAACCCATGGATTACCCTTCGGATTCAGATCAGATCAGTTATCAGCAGTTAGACCCGGTCGGTACATCCCAATTTTGTGTGGCAAGTTAAGGGGGGACAGTCCGCTAACTCCAGGGGGGTTGAGTCTATCGAGTTTGTCAGTCGCCCACACATTGGAGTGTTGTCTCGCTATATGTATGCGATGCAGCATTCCGCACATAGACTGTGAGATGTCTTTTATCAGATGTCACGTTAAGCGCATCAGTTAGTCACCTCGTGACTTATATCAAATGTCACAGTGGACGGCGCAGTTAGTCGCCCTGTGACCCACTCATATGGTACGGCACAGTTAGTCGACCTATGAGTTCAGCTCAGCTTAGGGGTCCATTGGGAGTTTTCAGATACATAAGCCAAGCCAGATATGATTTTCAGATTTTTAGTACAGAATAATAAATTAAGAGCTTTTGTACGTTAGGCTTGGCTAGATTTTCAGAAAAACAGATTTCAGTACAGTATTCAGAAAACAGACATAATAAGTTTTCAGAAAAGTTTATCATCAGAAAAGTATTTTATCAGAAAAACAATTTATCAGAAAAGTATTTTATCAGAAGAGTATTATAAAAAAACTATATTATTAGAAAAGTTTTATTAGAGAAGTTTTATTAGAAAAGTATTTTCAGTAAAATATATTATTTCAGTATTTCAGTTTTCAGAATTTTTCAGTTTCTAGTAAAGTAAAAATATAATATATATATATATTCAGCGTCTTTGTCTCTTTTAGTAAAGTGAAAGTATGTATATATTCTTAGCTTTCCCATTTTTAGAAATTAGATTTCAGATTTGTTTTTGAGATTTCAGCATAGTTTCCACGAAATATATTTCAGTTCAGTTTTCAAGAAAACAGAGAGATTTTTTTTACTACTATGTAAATTGTTCAGTACAATTTTTAGAATGAGTAAAAGAATTACTATATTGAATTCCAGTATATTAAGTTCAGAAAATAGATTTCAGTTATCTTTTCAAATTAATTTATTAGAAACAGATTTATATTCTTTTCAGATTTTAGGGAGGTTATTAGAAAAAGAATTAAAGTTTATTTAGGAATTTATAACACTCACTGAGCTCCTTTAGCTCACTCTAGTTTTTCTTTATTTTTTTAAATCAACCTCCCGGGTACAGGTATAGGTGCAGATGTTGTAGGGAAGCCCAGGATCGACAGGATCAGTCAGAACACTGCTGTGACAGTTCAGAATTAAGTTTAATGTTTCAATTGAAATAATTATGTAAAGTTTATAATTTGATATTATTTTTAGCGCATGAGTATTTTATTTAAAAATTGGATTTATTTATTCTTGATAACTATTTATTCTAATATTTAAACTGTTTGAGTTGTGATTATTGAGATGGACCAGAGGTCCACAGTAGTTGAGATTTGAAAAATTATAGAAGTGTTCAAGTTTTTATGCAGGTCTCCAAGATTTGGTAATCTCAGAAAAACAGAAGAGACTCTGCCAAAATTTTTATAAAATAGTTTTGTTAAAAAAAAAAAAAATTCTACTCAGATTTCCAAGTTAAGAAACGACTTAGCTTCACCGAAACCTTTCAGTGAGGCAAGCCTCGACTGGGAAGCTACCGTGGAGTGCCGACAGGCCGCCTAGCGTGAGATAGTAGGTTAAGGGCCTGTCAAGGTCTTTAGACTATGGTTATTGAATGCCTATGGATAAGCTTGACTTGGCTGATGTCGTTCAACAATTTGGGCAAATGTCATAACTAGTGTCGAGTTGATCCCAACGAAGGCTATTGTGAACAGAGGGTCAAACCACCAATGGTTTACAGTGAGTCGTACGACCATGTAGGTCGAAGCATTTGAACGATAGACTCTTCATTTGCCCCATGACAATTGTCATTTGCAATCATTATTTTGCCTTGGGAAGGTTCAAGGCATTTAATGTTTGGCAGTTATGGGGAAGTGTAACCAATGAGAAGGTAATATGTCATCATCTCCATCCCATATATTCCCCCTTCTTTTTCTCTCTCTTTATTTCCAGATTTTTCAGTTTCTTTGCTTCTTGCTTTTCCTCTTTCTCTCTCTATTTTCAACCGCTTGTTTTTGCTTCTCCGGCATTCATTCAGGTCATTTTCGGCGTGTTTCGTGCATTTTTCGGCGAGCCTTGCGTAGTTCTAGCCTTTGGTAAGTTTCTGATCTTATGCTTTAGATTTGTGATTTTGTTTTATTTTTGGCATTCACTGTTCTTCGTTGTTCTTCGAGTGTGTTCTTAGAAAAAGATGTAAGATGCTAGTTTTGATCTTTATAATTTGTTAGCAAATAGCTGAAACCTGTTTGTGATAATGGTGTCGTACGACACTTACTGATGTTTGTATGTCGAATTGTAGCATAAGAGTGACCTTGCTTCCTTGTAGCATAGCGTAGGTCGAGCGACAGTGGTATGTCGAGTCGAGGTTGAGTTAGTGTGCGTTTTACTAACCAAGTGTCCCCCTATTTTTTTCGGTCGACCTTGTAGGTGAGACGTCGAGTAGAGAAGATGATAGTACCCCTAGCACATCAGGCCACGAGGAAAGTGATCCCATTGACCCGTCGTCTGACTCATGGGGAGAGTCAAGGATTAGGAGCGGAGAGGTGACTTTGGCAACTGATAGGGTAGAACCAATCCCCTTGTCCATGTACGAGGGTTCATCTGCTGCGGTGGTCGAGTCCCTACTTAGGATACCTCTTGTCGATTGACCAGAAGGGTCAATGGCAGGGGTGTTGGGGCCCTGCCCAATGTGTCCAAGTAGATCGTTGGGTTTGCTTCTTATTAACTCGGCTAGCAAGCTCAAGGAGGAGGATTTGAGTCACATCAAGTACTACTACGGTATGCTTGATGGTGTCGAGCTCAAAGTTCCCTATAAGGAGAGAGGCCTGATTGGGACATACCTGGGTGGACACGCTTCTATGAGCTTCCATTCCAGAAGGTAGGCCTTAGGCTGCCTATACCACGTTTGGCTAGGAAGGTGCTCGACCATTTCAAAATTATGCCGGGCCATCTGATGCCTAACTGCTGGAGGATCCTCCTTGGACTGGAGCTCTTCTGTGAGAAGGAGTCAAACAACTTTAAGCTTTTTGACCTGTTCTACACTTACTCTATGAGGGAGCACGACATAGAGAAGGGTCGATACACCTTCATGCTTCGAAACAACCGAAAGCACCTTATCACTGAGTTGACAACTAATGATCGACAGTGGAAAGACAGATACTTCTTCGCTCGTGGCCTTTTAGTCGAATGGCCCTTGGTGACACGACTGTTCATTCAACATGGGCCAAGACTGGTGGGTGATGTACTAATTTTATACCTCGCAAGTGCACGAATCCATAGATTAGTATAGCTTCGGCAAGTACAAGGATCGATTCCACAGAGATTGACGATTTAACTACTACTTTAATTCTAATTTATTTTAAACGGAAAAAATAAAAAGGTCTTTGAGTTTGTCTTGAAGTCAGAAAATCAATAAAAACTAAATTAAAATACTAAGAGAAGAATTTGAGTTGTGAAAGAATAGCAAGTGAAATTAGGTCATCAATGTTCCAGGTATATATCCACTCAAGTATCCAACTATATTAAGAAATTATCTACTCAGATTCAGGATTCATTCTTAATTGACAAATATGATTATCACCTTTCAGATTATTTAACCAAGTGCTCCCACATTATTAATTACTGCTACCGTTAGGTCATGAATTCAACAATTAACACATGTAACCCATTAAGATCTAAGAATTTAGGAATCAACACACAATTTTATGATAAATATAAAAATAATGAACATAACAATGATTATCCTACTTAATTGTTATATGACCTTAAATTGGCACGTAACAACGATTATCCCAATTCTTGGAATCTAAATAATTATTATTTATAATCTAATGAAACTCAGAACTAGCACGTAACAACGATTGTCCTAGTTCATCAACAATAGAATTATAAATAATAAACAATTTAATCATGAATAATACTTGAATATCTGAATAGAAAAGAATTGATAGTTGTTTAAATCAGCGAATTAATACCCTTCACATCGGACTCCCTAATTTTGGATTAGTTACACATCATGGAAAAATAAACAATAAAAAGAGAATTAAGAAAGAAAAAACTCATGGTCATCATTGAAAAGCTTCTCAATCTTCTTGTTCTTCTTCTCCTTGATTGTTTGTTGATCTATGATGGATGGAAGATGGCTTCAATGGTGTATGGAAGAATTTGTGTATGGTAAGGAAGGAGATTTGGTGGGGGAATGGTCCCCTTTGGTGGCTTAGGAGCCCCCCTTCTCGTTCTCTGGTGGTTGTGATAACAAGAGATAGATTTATAGGTTGAAAACGAGCTGAATATGAATCCGTTTCGAACTCTAATGAAATCTACTACCAGGGGCTGCAGTTGCACATATTGGTCTCACTTTACACTTGTTGAACTTGTTTTAAGTGCTACTGTTACAAAAACGCGCATAACGTTCTCTAGAAAACTCCAAATCATGAATCGTAAAATTCATTGGAAAGTAGACTTCTAGAGCTTTCAAGCATATATTTCTCGTAACCCAGTTCATCTTTTGGAATATTTGGCAGCCCCTGAAACATGACAGCGCAGCACCACAAATCTTCCAATTCTCCAATTTTGATACTTTTAGCTCCAAAACTCTTCCATTAAGCTTAATTCCTTAATTAGGGATGATAATCTACAAAATGCTCACAATACATATTAATAACCAATTTCACTCGAAAACATCGCATAAATAATAGGAAATAAGGGCCTAAAACATATACAAAAGTAGTGTGATCAGTGGGTAACTAACTTGTCGAGTCGAGTCATTTGACATTTAGGCGTTATCTGTATTTCTAACTTTTTTCTTGTGTTTTTCTTATCGCAGGGAATCTTGGAGTTGCTCAAGCTATTGTCGGCTTCAATTGTATCAAGCGAACAGAGTTTATCGTGTCATATGGCAAAAAGGAGAGGAGTTGGAATACGGTCCTCACTGAGGAGAACCTGAAGCCAAGTAGACTTTTACAATTCTCAGTCTTTAACGAGCCAGGTACCCCTTACCCAGCTTTCAACCATTTAGTGACATTTGTCAGAATCAGGCAGGGTGTCGAGCGGCTGTACAACACTTAGTTTTTGAGTCCAATTTCTCATGTCGAGCAACATTTCGTAGCGGACTTAATGGCTACAGGTTTCCGCATTCCTGAAGCTGACGATGCGCTGAAGAGGTTGCAAGAGAAGAAAAAGAAGGGAAAAAAGAAGGCCAAGTCGAGTGACGCAGTCGAGCCGTTGGCAATGCCTTCTCATCCTCTATCGTTTAGTCGAGGCAAAGGCCTAGACCAGAGTTTTGTTGGGCAGAAGAGGAAGAGGGATGATCCTGCTACTGGCAGTGAAGCATTGGTCGGCATTTCTTTCCCTCATGATGCTTCAACTTACTTTGATTTTGGGTCGATCATGCCCCAGGTCGAGTGATTGCTGCTGCCCGAAGATGAATGTTGTCTGAAGGAGATGGGTTGCTCTCAAGCAGATTGGGGTTTGGGTCACCTTTTCCAGGTATGGTGTCATACGACATTTATTATTTTCTTTAATATTTAAGTTTTCTTCTTTTTTAATGCTAAGTGTGAGTTTGCTTGACTTGTAGGCCCTACAGTCTCAAATTTTCACCAAGAGGAAGCTTAACATGGCCTAGAAGAAGGTAAGAGAGCTCAAGTTGAGCAACCAAAGCCTCAGGGTTGATGTGGAGAAGATGAGAGCCGCCAATGTGGAGGGCAAAAAAATAGCCGACGAAGCTTTCAGTCGTGCAGTTGCCGCTATTGTCGAGAATGGCCTATTGAAGTCTGAGGTAGAGTAGTTGAGTGCCAAGCTAAGTTCCAAAGAAGCTGAGTATGATTCCCTCTATGACCAGTTGGAGGACAGGGTTCTCAACACAACTACCAAGACTAGGGCTGATCTGATGAGGCAGTTCAAGGAGGGTTGAACGGACGAGTGGAAGCCTAAGGCTTGGATTGCGGATCACGAGAAGTTGACGTGCCCTGATGCGAATGATGATGAGGAGGACAACAATGAAGGAGCTGGCGTTGAAAAGGCCAAGGAGGCTAAGGAGGACAAGGGTGAAGATGTCGACCATGTGTTGGTTGCTCAGTCAAAGGGAGACCAACCTTCTGGCCAAGTCTAGTCGAAGCCGATGAGCAAGGAAACGATGATGTTGCCCCATAGTGGGTTGTGATTGTAGAACTGAACTTTGATGTTTTTGTTAGGATTATGCTCAATAACAAGAGTGTAATAGTGTATTTGACAATTTTTTTCGTATTAATAAAATGATTTATGTTTTAACAAATCTTATAGTATTTATAGTAATTGTCAAAAGTAAATAATCATAAGGTCAAAAGACTATGAGTAATAAAGAATTGTTCGTACATCTAGATATGTATGAGGTAGACACAATTCTTTAATTAGTCTTGAACAACATTCACAACTTAAGATAAAAGTTGGGTGCCTTTACCTTGTTAAAGTTGTAGATTCTTTTGTTAGCATTTGAGTGTGATCAATTGTGATATGATGAATCTAAAATCATCAAAGTACAACGTCTTTGGACAAAAGAATCTAGTGCGCTAAGTGCATTGAATAGGATTAAAGAATAAAACTTTATCAACATCCGTCAGTGGATAAATGTATTTAATTGAGACAATCGGAGGGTCTATCTCAATTTTGAGATAAATGATGGACTTATGGTTGCAAGTGTTATCATTTGAACTGTCAATGAGTACGATTATATCGCATGGTCTATCCTCGATGATTTGGTTGTATTCACTTGTTAATTGATAGAGGACTTCATATATAGATATGAACATCGTGACTGCATTTAACAAATGTGAGTAGAATACCATCATATGGATGTTTTGAGGTATTGGATATTTAAATCTCAACGTTGGGTTTTCAATAGTGACTATTGAAAAATGGCTTCTGGACAAGTTAAAATATCTAAGTTCAAAATGTGGTTATATGAGTGAATATGGTAATTAGGAGAGCTATAGGCTGTCTATGAACTCTTAGCGATTACTTGTATTTTTCACGAGGATACACTATCTCCAATAAGGTTGTCTAGGGTACGAATGAGTATACTAACTTATTCTATCTTTATTTAAGAGTTCTATTTTAGTTCTTTAGTGGAATGAACTAAAATTAATAGATCAGAGTTAAGTGAATCATTTTTTTATTGTGATTAGGTTGTGTCCATTGAAGCTTAAATTTAGATAACCTACCAAGATCCCCAATCCACACGAATTAGCATGGATCACTTATTATATTCTACCGGACCATTTTACGGGTCCATCTCAAATTGTTTTTGGATTTATTATCCAAAGGGATTGAGAGGTGGGTCTTGTGTGTGATCAAGACACGCGGTAACTCATCAAAAATACCTGAGATAGGCTACCAAGGATGTGTGAATCCTTGGGCGGTCCTAATAGAGTGTGATTAGTATTCCATTAATATATTAAGAATATAATTTGCACATTTTTATTTAAATGGGCTGTTAAATTATATTAATATATTAAATTAAGACATGTGGACTTATTTCTTTTTAGTAAGAATGAGTTTAGTTCATATGTGGACTTTTTTTATTGAAGTCCAATGGATTTAATAAAATAGAAAAACAACTATTTGCCCATATATAGGCTTGGGCGGCAAGAGCTAAGTAATTTAGCTAATATGTTGTTTTTATTTTATTATTTAATTAAATAAAAATTAATTAAAAGTCAAACTACTTTTCTACTAGGAGTTGGTCTCTTAGTTTCATACTATTGATGGTAGTATAATAAGTATCAAATACCTTATTTGATAGGTGATAAATAAAATGTTTTATTTATCAAGTCAAATTAAGAAGTTTTTGATAATTATCAAAACTCTAAGTTGACTTTTTTTGTCAAATTAGGAAGTTTTAGATAATGTCACAATAATAATTCAATCCAATGATTTATTATTGGATAATACACTTATTAGTCGGGATAGAATGTAACTTTCAAATTGATAGGTTTTTGGGTGAAACACAAATCCTCTCACAAGGAGAATTCGACCACCTCGAGTAACCTAGCAAGGGGAGTTCGGCCATTCAAGCAACTTGGTGAGATTTTGTGAGTTTTGTGAAGCCAAGAAAAATCGTCCAACTTAGAGTAGTAGGTGTGTGAGAATTCGGCCAAGAGAAAAGAGAGCAAGAGCATTTAGTTTCGATAGTGCACTACTAGCTTTTACATCTAAAGGCTTTGTACACAACATCGAATTGGGATCACGCGAGTTTCAATCGAAAGATTGTGAATTCACAAGTGACCAAATGTAGTGATCCACGTTCGTGATTGGATTGGAAGATCTTACGATTCCATCTCGATGCAACATCAACCGTTACGTTTTAAAAGGTAAGATACCTTTTATATGTATATTAATTAATTGAGGGTTAAGGTCTGCTTTCTTTTAAAGGAAATTTTTAAAAAATACCAACCCTATCTTGGCCGTGGACGCGTGCAGCCCTTAAGGGGCTGTGTGCGTGCACGGCCCTCCCAGGCTCTAGGCGGCCTGCCAAAGGGTTGGCCACTAGCGTGCCCCCATGGAGTGGAAGCGCACGTATTCCTCTCGTGAGGCAGCATGCGAGCAAGCTCCAAGGGCAGCGCTCACGCACCCATGGGCGGCAACGAGACCTTGTCGCGAACTTTTGGACGGATGGCAGCTTGAAGAGTTGTTCACCAAGTTTGTGTTAGGGTTTGTGTTTTTTCAAACAAATATAATTTACTTGCTTTTCTAAGATGAACGAAAATTGTGGCTATTTACTTTTTCGTAAATATTACAATGTTTGTCATTGTTTGATAACATGTCATATAGAATAGGAGTGCTACTCATATATCTTTTTTGGTATGAACATGCATAGAATGATTTAGGTATTTAATTGGCATCTAGATAACTTAGTAAATTATTCTATGGAATTCCATCACATGCCTTAAACAATTAAGTGGGAGAAGGTGTTTGGAACACCTATGGCCTCCAAGGTTAGTTAGGCTTTATGTTTCGTGTGATAAAACCCCAAGGGGTATCCATGAATGGAATTAAGCAAGATACTTTCTTACAAGGATATACTAGACAATTGACTCAAGCGATATCTACTCTCAAAGGAGAGATTTTCGTGAGGGAAAATATTAAAGGTTGATATCTTGGTAACACACTCAATGTGACTTTATTGATATCCTCCCAAGAGTTCTTGTCAATAAAAATCACAAGGCTAAATTGAAAACGCTGGTTGTTATGTTAACAATTAGGTGGGACCTAGTCCAACTAGTAGATGATACGAACTCCCAAAAGAGGCGTGACATCTGTGGGTGTTGGATCACCATTGAATTTTACGATTGAATTATTCTAGTTAATTCAAGATAAATATTCGAAAGTGATTTATCATGATTGTTTACTTAATATAATTTTTGTTTTATTAAGAAATCATGACCCCATTCCCTAATAAACTTCTTAAAAGATAATACCTTAGTAATTATGTCACATGGAAAAGGAAAATTGGACTGTTGCTGCAAGCTAAAAAAAATAGATTCATTCTGTCTATTCTTAAACCACATGTTCCTAATAATGAATTTATTAAGGTGCAAAGAGGCAAGTATAAGCAGTAGGAGTCCTCTGATGAGGACTGATGCGGATATTATGATATCTCTAGAGCAGATGTTTACTGTGAGGTCTAGGACGACTAAGAGAAAGGTAGTGACTACTTTTATGAATCTTAGGATGAAGTCTAGACAAGCCATAACACATCTCAATATTGCTGAACTCAATAGTGCTGAGATAAATGGTGAGACCAAAATTGACATGATAGTCAATTCACTGTCAGATTCATTTGATCAGTTTAAATTGGACTACACCTTGAACAATAAGGAATACACCTCGCAAGCCCTGATTCAAGATGTTCAAAACGCTGAGATGATCCTTGTAAGAGGCAAGGGTCAAGAGATTTACTTGGTTAGAAATTTTGCTACTGTTGAAACCCGTAAAAAGGTTAAGGAACAATAGAAGAAAAAGCAACTTGGACCTACCAAGTAGGAGACCGAGAAAGTAACCAAGATTAAAGGGATGTGCTTCCTTTGTGGTGAAAAAGAATTTCGGGAAAAAGTTCAACTTGCACTTAGGAAATGGAGTGTTGGTGTCTGCTAGTGCAGTGAGAGATATTAGAATTAGATTTTAATAGGCATTTGGATAGTGTATTTGACAATCTTTTTCGTATAAATAAAATGATTTCTGTTTTAACAAATCTTATAGCATTTATAGTAATTATAAAAAATAAATAATCATAAGGTCAAAAGACTATGAGTAATAAAGAATTGTTCGTACATCTAGATATGTATGAGGTAGACACAATTCTTTAGTTAGTCTTGAACAATATTCACAACTTAAGATAAAGGTTGGGCACCTTTACCTTGTTAAAGTTGTAGATTCTTTTGTTAGCATTTGAGTGGGATCAAATGTGATATGATGAGTCTAAAATCATCAAAGTGTAGTGTATTTAGACAAAAGAATATAGTTCACTAGGTGCATCAAGTAAGATCAAAGAAGAAAATTTTATCCACAACCGTCAGTGGATAAAAGTATTCAGTTGAGACAATCAGAGAGTCTATCTCAATCTTGAGATAAATGATGAACTTATGGTTGCAAGTGTTATCATTTGAGCTGTCAATGAGTACGATTATATCGCATAGTCTATCCTTGATGGTTTGGTGGTATTCACTTGTTAATCGATAGAGGACTTCATTATAAATATGGACATCGTGATTACATTTGATAAATGTAAGTAGAATACCATCATATGGATTATTTGAGGTATTAGATATTAAATCTTAACGTTGAGTTTTCAATAGTGTCTATTGAAATAAATGACTTCTGGACAAGTCAAAATATCCAAGTTCAAAATATGGTCATATGAGTAAATATGGTAACTTGGAGATCTATAGGCGGTCTATGAGCTCTTAGCAATTACTGATATTTTTCACGAGGATACACTATCTCCAAAAAGGTTGTCTAGGGTAAAAATGAGTATACTAACTTATTCTATCTTTATTTAATAGTTCAATTTTAGTTCTTTAATGGAATGAACTAAAATTAATAGATTAAACCTAAGTAAATCATTTGTTGATTGTGATTAGGTTGTGTCTATTAAGCTTAAATTTAGATAGCCCGCCAAAATCCCCAATCCACACGAATTTGCATGGATCACTTAATATATTCTATCGGGCCATTTTATGGGTCTATCTAGAATTGTTTTTGAATTTTTTATCCAAAAGGTTTGAGAGATGCAGTCTTGTGTATGATCAAGACACATGAGGGTTATTGTGACTAACAGAAATTTTTTTTTTTTTCGTTTTCCATCATTAGGTACACAATTCAAAGAAAGGAAGCCCACACTGCAAAGTGATCCACGTTCTTGATTGGATTGGAAGATCTTGCAGTTTTATCTCGACGCAACATCAATCGTCACATTTTAAAAGGTACGATACCTTTTATATGTATATTAATTAATCAAGGGTTAAGGCCTGCTCTGTTTAAAGGTAAATTTTTAAATATTTCAACCTACTTTTTGCGCTTCCGCAGCGTGTTTTTTCCTGTAGTTTTTGTATTTGTATTTGAATTTTTGTATTTTGCCAAAGGAGGGCTTGAATATTTGTTTTCTCTTCAATATAATTTCCTTTCCTTTATGGCATGATCTTTACTTATTATTCAAAAATGTCAAATTGTCGTGCGACAGAAGGAGTATGTTGTTCTGTTTGGATTTGACCATGTCGAGCCAATTTCTATCAACGGTCGTGCGACTTTTTAGTGTTAAGTGTATCACTAAGTCAAGCATACATGGGTCGGAATCAAAATAGGAATTTATTAATAAGTCTCCAAACAACAGGTTTAATTAACAGTTGTTATGGTCGGGTCAAAAGAATAAGCTCATAGTGACTTATCAGTTTGATCAACTTCTCCCTAAGTGAAGTAACTTTGTAAGTGTTTTAAATACTGATGTCAAATGATAGATTTTTTCATATGTCAAACGAACTGATGTCGAGGAGTCCTTGCTGTAAGGTTATATCTTGTCTCCTTCAGTTGAAGTGTATATCATTCGGTTTCACACTTGAACTGTTATACCGATTCGGACGTGTGGCTTTTTGGACCTTGAGTGCAAGCCTCGTAGTCGAGCGAAATTGTTTCAGGCTCGAACGATGGTTGATGCGAGACATGTTCCTTGAAAATGGGAATGTCGTACGACAATAACATGCAAGAGTAAGGTTAGGACCAACGGCCCTCCGATGCCTTAGTCAATTTATATTATTCATGAATAAATCGAAAAAATAATTTAATTGAAGACAAGGGAGTAAGAAATGATATAGTTTGAGGTGGATGACGATCTAACTGTTACCGATCGCCATGACATATGTACAAATTTTACTATCTGATAGGGTCGTTCCCATATAGGACCAAGTTTACCTGCTCCCTTCTCCTTCGTGTTTTGGAACACTCGGCGTAGTACCTTGTCTCCAATCTTGAAGGTTCTCAAGCGAAGGTTTCTATTGTAGTGTCGAGCGACCTTTTGCTAGTAGATGGCGAGTTGTAGAGCGGCTTGTCCCTTCTTTCGTTGATGGTGTCAAGTTCCTTCATTAACTCTTGGTTGTTTTGTTGCTCGTCCGCTTGTTTGACTCTGTAGGACAGGTAGTCTATTTAAGTGGCAATTATGGCTTCTAACCTGTAGGCAAGGGAGAAAGGAGTTTCGCCGGTCAAGGTTCTGGCAATCGTACAGTAGGACCATATGACGCCTTGTAGTTCATCTGCCCATTTGCCTTTGTACAGGTCGAACCTTTTCTTGAGTGTCGAGACTATTGTCTTATTTGTTGACTCTACTTGACTGTTAGCTTAGGGGTACCTTGGAGTACAGTAACTCATCTTGATATGCCATTTGTCGTAGAAATCTTAGAAGTTGAAGGAGATGAAATGTGACCCGTTGTCTGTTACTATTTCTTTTGGAATGCTGTATCGACAGATCACGTTCCTCCATATGAAACTGATGACTTCTTAGTCTTTGATTTTTTGGTACGACTCGGCTTCGACCTACTTCGTAAAGTAGTCCGTCACGGTAAGCATATATACTTTTTCGTCTATGGCAACCGACATCTTTCCTACTATGCCCATGCCCCATTTCATGAAGAGCCATAGAAAAGTAATAGGATGAAGTCGTTCAGGATGTTGGTGTAACACTTGGGCGAAGCGCTGACATGGGTCACACTATTTCACATAGTTGTACGAGTCGGATTGCATGGTGGGCTAGTAGTACCCCACTATGAGGGCTCGGTTGACTAGGCTTTTTTCTTTTGAGTGGTTCCCGCACTGTCCTTTATGGAGATCTTTGAGTATTTGTCGAGCTTCGATTGGATTGAAGCATTTGAGGTAAGGGCCGGAGTAGGACCTCTTGTAGAGTTTCCCATCTATGATTGAGAATCTGGCTGCTTGATTTTGAATCTACGAGCTTCGTTCTGATCGTGTGGTAGTGTGTCGTTGATTAGGTAGTTATATATTGGGGTCATCCAAGTTGGTTCGACCGTGATGGGGTCGACCTCTTCTTTGGTTTGTTTCCACACGGTTGACCATTGGACATAAACTATTGGAATGGAATGCTCGCTGGTGGTGTCAAGTGTCAAGCCTAGGTTTGCTAAGGCATCAGCCTGTGAGTTCTCCGACAGTGGTTGTAATATACCCTCCCAATAGTATGTACTGTATACGTATATGTATTGAAATATATTTTTCCAGAATTGATTGTACGGTACTGTAATGAAATTTATTGGATGGATCTGAAAGTTTTCGAAAAGGGTATTAGAGACTCGAAAAATGTCTGGAATAGTTCCAAATGATTATTAATTTTGCATAAAGCATATAAGAAATTTAAATTATAAGTTTTGGACTACATAGTGAAGATTTCCATAAATTGGAGTATTAAGACTATTTATTGGAAGTTAAAATATATTTTTATGATATGAGATGGCGATTTAATTAATTGATAGAAAAGTAAATCGAAATGGATTTTTGTGGAAAAGAGTAAAGGGATTGTTATGGATTAAATTGACAATTAAAGTGTTATTGGACAAGTATATGTAATTAGTTTTCAATTTGTGGTTACATTATAATTTTTAAAATGAAAAGGGGCAAATTTCAATTAGAGATAAGTAATATAAAATAAAATAATATATAATATATATATACAAATGAATCAGCAAAATGAGAAGAAGAAAATAGAAATGAAAACAGAGGAAGAGAGAGGCGGTGGAGGAAGAAAAGAAAAGAAAGAAGAAAAGAGAGAAAGAGAGAAGCTTCGGCTGGAAAGAAAAGAAGAAGAAGGTGCAGCCGAGGAAGAGAGAGAGAGAGAGAGAGAGAGAGAGAGAGAGAGAGAGAGAGAGTGCAGGCGGCCATGGAAGAGAGGGAGAATAGAATTTGTGCAGAAAAATGGAGAAGAACACACCAGAAAACAGAGCAGGGAAGAGAGAAAGTGAGCAGCGGAAAAAGAAGAGAAGGAAAGGAAGAAAGAAGAATAGAGGAAGGAGAAAGAGAGAAGAAGGGATTTTGGCCAAGAAGAAAGAGAACCATAAAATAGAAGAGGAAAAGAAAGGAGGGAACAGTGGGCGGAAGAAAGAAAGAAGAAAAAAAAAGAGAAAAAGAAAAGAAAAAGAAGAGAAAGAAGAAAGAGAAGGATGGGTCCAGCAAGAAGAGTAGGGAGGACTTGGGTAAGTGATTTATGAAGTTGAATTAGTTTGAATTTTGATGAAATTGTTTGTGTTGTAGAATTAGTAGTTGATAATTGGTGAAATTGAATTGATTTTAGAGATTGATTGAGTTTGAGTTGTGCTTGAAATTTTATTTTTGAATATCAAGTGAAATTGATTGATGGGTTTTGTTAATTTTAGTATTTGATTTGAGTTTTTGTAGAGTTTTAATTGAAATTAGTTGGATTGGAGTTGATTAGAATGAAAATCAAGAAAATTAGTGAGGTAAATTTTGGGAATTTTATGATTTCAAATTTAAATTGTTAAATGGAGATATTAATTGAGTAATTTGAGTGTTTTTGAGTTAATTGGTGGTATGAATTTAAAATCGTTAAGTAAGAAATCAAAATTATTATCAAATTAGTAAACTTGTATTATGAGTTTATTTGTGATGTTGTGTTTGAAATGATTTTGAAGTATGGAAGTGAATTTGCAAGTTTAAGTTAGGATTGATAGTGATTTTATCGTACAAATTTCAATTTGTGTATAATTAAGGTACTAGAAATTATAATTGTATGACTTTGATACAAATTGGTGCTTAGAAAGTAAAGTAAATATGTTAGTTATGATGTATGAGGTTCAATTTAAGAGAAATTGAATGATTCAAGGTATATATAATTATAAAGACATGATTTTTAGCAAATTAAATGTAATCGATTTTATTAGAATAGAAGAAATTAAAGGAATAAAGTGTTAAATGTGTTAATTGAGTGTTTGTATTAGTTGTTGTATTTATATGAATGAATTATTTGGAAATATATTACTTTAGGGAGAAATCTCCATAGTATGGGAGAAAATGAAATTAAGCGGAAAGACCAGAAATGTGATGAGACAAAGGAACCAGAGCACCAAACTTAGAGAAAACTAGAAACAAGTGAGTGTTAAACTATTTTAAGTGAAATTATATTTTTAGTTGAAATATACTTTAGTATGTTTCCAAGTTTAATTTAAGTATTTATGATTTTATATACATGTATATTTATTTATATGTGTTTTATAATTATAATAGAATTGATTACCTCAGATATATTTTAATTAAGATATTTTTATATCTCAGAAATTTTGAATTTATTTTTAATAGATGAAAATATTTACGCATGAAATTTAGTTAAAGAAATATATTTTAGTTATAATTCAAGTTTTTAAATCAAAAATTAGTTTTCAAAGTACAGAAAATAGTTTTCAAATCATGTATACCCATTTATTATCAGATTATCAGCAGCTATCAGTAGACCTGGCCGGTGCACCCTATTTGTGTGTGGCAAGTTAGGGGGGGGGGGGGGGGGGGACAGTTCGCTAACTCCAGGGGGGTTGAGTCTGTCGGTCGCCCGCACATTAGGGTGTTGTCTCGCTTTATGTCGCGATGCAGCATTCCGTACATAGACAGTGAGATGTCTTTTATCAGATTATCAGAGTCACCAGTGCGGCACCAGATTAGTCACCTGGTGACACCCTCCATATGGTGCGGTGCTAGCTGAGTCGCCCTATGGATTATCAGTTATCACATATGGGTTTTCCATTGGCTTTATCAGAAAAAAGTTTTATCAGAAAAGTTTTTTCTGAAAAAGTTTTATCAGAATAAGTTTTATCAGAATAAGTATTCAGAAAAGTTTATTATCAGAAAAATATTTTATCAGAAAAGTATTTTATCAGAAGAGTATTATTATCAGAAAACTATATTATTAGAAAAGTTTAATTATAGAAGTTTCATAAAAAAAGTATTTTTAGTAAAGTATATTCTTTTAGCCTTTTCATTTTTAGAAAAGTACATTATCTCAGCATTTCAGTTTTTAGGAAAATATATTATCTCAGTATTTCAGTTTTCAGAAAAGAATATCATATTAGCTTTTCAGTTTCCAGAAAAATGAGAGAATATTAAATCAGTTTTCCAGTTTTCAGAAATTAGATTTCATAATAGTTTTATGTATAAATTTCAGAACAGTTTCCAGAAAATAGATTTTAGTTATCTTTTCAAATTAATTTATTAAAAACAGAGTTATATTCTTTTCAGATTTCAGGGAGGTTAATAGAAAAAGAATTAAAGTTTATTTAGAAATTAATAATACTCACTGAGCTCCTTTAGCTCATATTAGTTTTATGTTTTAAAATCAACTTCTCAGGTACCAGTGCAGGCATCACAGGGACTCCAAAGACCAGTGGAACCAGTCAGAGGATGCTGTGACTGTTTTACTAGCATACATAATGTTTTAATAGTTAAATTTGTATTTTGGTATTGTTTTAAGTACATGAGTATTTTATTGAAAGATTTGATAACTGTTTATTTTGATATTTAAACTATTTGAGATGTGATTTGATGAGATAGACCGGAGGTCCACAGTAGTTGTTATTTGAAAGATTATAGAAGTGTTCAAGTTTTTATGCAGGTCTGCAAGATTTGATAATCCCAGAAAAACAGAGGAGACTCTGCCAAAATGTCAATAAAATAGTTCTGTAAAAAAAAAAAAAAAAAATTTCCTACTCAGATTTTCAGTTAAAAAAAACGGCTTAGCTTCATGAAAGCCTTTTAGCGGGGCAAGCCTCGACTGGGAAGCTACTGTGGAGTGCCGGCAGGCTACCTAATGGGAGATACTTGGTCAATGTCGAACGACTCAAAGGATGCTTGTAATTGTTTCACCAGTGCCAGGTAGGAAGTCATCTTCAAGTCCATCGCTTGGTAGGAACCTTGTAGTTGCCTTATTATCAGTTGTGAGTTACTCCGGACTTTGAGTTGTTTGACCTTCAAATCTTTGGTTGGGTTTACTTCGGCTATGAGGGCCTTGTACTCCGCCTCATTATTGGTTGTCTTAAATCCACATCGAATAGAACGTTCGAAGACATGGCCTTCGGGTGACATTAGTACTATACCTAGTCCACTGCCTTTAACATTGCTAAAGCCGTCGACCGCCAAGGTCTATTCACTATTGGGAGTGTCGTTCGACAATGTGACTACCTCATTCTATGCTTGATGTAGCACGCCAAGAATGAAGTCCTCATTGAAGTTAGCCAGCACTTGTGATTTGATAGCCCTGCGAGGCTAGTAGTTGATGTCATGCTCGCTTAGTTCGACGACCCATTTGACTAGACGACCGGACAACTCGGACTTGTGTAGAACATTCTTTAGAGGGAATGTAGTCAGCACGCTGATGGTGTGACACTGGATGTAAGGTCTAAGCTTCCTTGCTGCAGTAACTAATGCTAGGGCTAGTTTCTCTAAACGGCTATAGCGTGTCTCTGTGTCGAGCAGTGACTTGCTTATGTAGTAGACTGGTAGTTGCTTTTCCTCATTTTTCCTAATTAGAATGACGCTCATGGCTGTCTCGGATACTGCCAGGTAGATCAATAATATCTCCCCGACCTTGGGTTTTGACAATAGTAAAGGGTTAATCAAGTATTGCTTGATACTTTAAAAGGCCTCCTCGCACGATTGGTTCTAGTCGAATGACTGGCTCTTCATCAGGGTGTCAAAGAATGGCTAGCATCTTTCGGACAATTTGGAGATAAAACGATTGAGGGCTGCGAGTCAACCGGTCAGTTTCTGGACGTCCTTGAGACACTTGGGAGACTGTAGGCCCATAACGGATTGGATCTGATCAAAGTTGGCCTCGATGCCTCTCTTGGTTACTAGATAGCCAAGGAATTTTTCGGAGGACACTCCAAATGAGCACCTTGTGGGGTTGAGCTTCATATTATATTTGTCAGTGATGTCAAACGACTATCATAGATGGTCTAGGTACTGCTCCGCTATGAGAGACTTTACCAAAATGTCGTCGATGTAGACCTCCATGGTTTGGCCCAGCATCTTGGCGAACATCTTGTTGACTAGCCTTTGATAGGTTGCCCGGGCATTCTTGAGGCCAAACGACATCACCTTGTAGCAAACAATTCCTCGTTCTGTGATGAAGGAGGTCTTCTCTTAATCGTTCGGATGCATTAAGAAAGAACTTCATTAACGAAGAGAAAAGAAACAACAATGTTCTACATCAAATCAAACACGGTCCTCCATCAAGAAATGATTTAAAGAAGCTAGAGTATGTGCTAAAGTATTTCCTTTCCTGGAAATAACAAGGCATGAAACAACATCAACATCCTTACACAAAGCTTTTACATCATTGAGAATATGAGTAAGATTACAAAACTCAATATCAGAACTATTAACGCCCAAAATCACATTCGCAGCATCACACTCAACCTGTTTGACACACAGACCATGCTGAATGGCTAGAAGCAGGCCTTCCCGAAGGGCCAGGAGTTTCCCAGCTTCTGGTGAAAAATAACCAGAGAGAAGTTTAGAAGTACCAGTAACCATCCTACGAGAACCATCACGAACAACACCTCACACCAATAAACCAGAACCTAAATGCACAACAGCATCATAGTTGATTTTTAGGTCCCAAAAAGAGGGAGAGATCCAGCTAACAGCCTCATTATGGGGAGGTGAAGAAGGATTAACAAAACATGCCATATTAGTATCCTATAACTCTCTAGGAAAACCAGAAGAGTTTCCCAGAATATCCACAGCTAATTTCGTACAAGCTTTGTGCAAGAGGAGGTTCCTGTGATTCCACAAATTCTACAACATAGACACCCCAATTCAAAGTCTTCACGATACTCTTCCAAATAGTAATCTAACTACATCAAAGCAAGATAGATGCCCAAAATTGGTGATTAACGATCAAAAGGGAGAGTGAATCCACACGGCTTTAGCCTGCTCACACCAGAATAAAGCATGGACCACAGATGCGGGAGCCATCAAACCTCTTTTATAAGTCGAATCTAACATAAATTTTGTCTTGCACAGGTCGGAAAGAGAGGGAATATAATCTTGGCATACCCGCCAAATGAAAAATCTAACCACCATTTTCTATCAGAATAAGAAGCAGAGCTGGCAAACCTGAATTTCTCTTTTATAGCCATCATATAACCACTACTGAACCTATATTGGCCCTTTTTTTTTTTCATCAAAGTGCCAAACGAACCTATCCTGTTCCCTACTAATACTTAAGGGAATACTTAAAATAGTTTCTTTTTGAGAATTCCTATAATGGTTTTGTTCGTTGACTCTGCCTGTCCGTTCAGCTGTGGGTACCTGGGAGTCGAAAAACTCAATTTATCCCATATTCTTTGCAAAAGTCTTGAAAGTTGAACGAAATGAACTGTGAGCTGTTGTTTGTAGCTATTTCTTTAAGGATACCGAACCTGCACATATGTTCTTCCAGATGAAGTTCTTTACTTCAAAATCTTTGATTCTCTTGTAGGCTTCAGCTTCGACCCATTTGCTGAAGTAAGTTGTCATAACGAGTATGTAGACTTTTCCCCCTGATGCGGTCAGCATCTTACCTACGATGTTCATGCCCTATTTCATAAATGGCCATGATAAAGTGACGGAATTGAGTTGATCTGGAGGTTGGTGTGGCGTCTGAGCGAACCTCTGACATTTATCACATTTTCTAATATACTTGGTGGAGTCGAACCTCATCATCGGCCAGTAGTACCCAGCTGTGGGAGCTTAGTTTGCCAAGCATCTAGCTCCAAAGTGGTTTCCATAGTTGCCTTTATGTATTTCTTGGAGTGCAAACTTTCTTTCGTGGGGGTGACACATCGTAGGTAGGACTCAGAGAATGACCTTTTGTATAACTTTCTCTCGATGATGTTAAATTGTGCAACTTTAGCTCTGAGTTTGCGAGCCTCGTTGCAGTCAACTGGAAGGATGTCGTTGTTAAGATAGTCAAGTATAGGGGTCATCCTTGTGCTGTCGAAGCTCAATGAGAGTGACTTTTTTTTTTGTTGGCTCATACGAGTGGCTATTGTAAATATACGACAGGTATAAATTTTGGCTCAGTTGTTTGTATAATGAATCCAAGATTTGCTAGGGCATCGACGTGAGTGTTCTCTGATCTTGGAATTTTTTCGAGTTCAAATTGTTTGGACGTCGAACAAAGCTTTGTTGCTATAGGCACGTAAGCGATAACCTTGAGATCTCCAACAAGAACCCTAAGTAAGAAACAGAGCTGTGGCAAACACAAAGAGAAAAAGAGAGAAATTTTTTTTATTTTTTGGTTTCCTTGTGTAGGTTCGGCCGCCCATTGCAGAAGAGAAGGAGGTGTCTTCTTTGCTTGCCTTTTCATCTCCATCTCTGTATTGGTTACGTGCTCACACACGGGTTGTCAGACTGTGGGTCATAACTCGAAAGATCTGGTAGTATTAAAAGGGATCTTATCATTCAAGAAACAAACAAAGGTAAAACTTGTATCTTTGATGAGTAATATATGTATAAAATCGATTGTTTTGAAAAGATTTTGCAAAAGGACAAAAAGAAAAATTTTGAAACCTCTCCTAAACCTCCACTACGCTATTTTTCATTTTACTACAAAATTACCTTTACATTTCTGGACTGAGACTTTTTAGGTAGCTGTTTTGTTGTTTAACAATCTGTCTACTCTTCTCTTGCATCATAAGTCTCATTTTGTGTTGTTGTATCATAGGAAACCCAATTATTAGTATTATAAAACTTTTGTTGTGCTTGTTTTCCTTACCTAAGGTCTTTCACAAAATAAAAAGTGTATGTAGCACTTTATCAATCTTCTTGTGCAAATATCATTGAATCTGAATTAACATTTGTTAAATTAGCTTTAGTTAATCCTAAATGGAGATTAGCTGTGGAGGAAAAGTATACTACATTGACTAGAAACAATACTTGAACTTTAGTTGCTCCTAGTCCGAGTTGCAATATTATTGGTCATAAATGGGTCTTTAGAATCGAATATAAGCCTGAAGGGTCTATTGCGAAGAATAACGCCAGCCCCTGGAATCGATTTTATTAGCACTTATAGCCTTGTGATCAAACCCTCTACTATTAGGGTCATTTTCACCTTATTTACCACCTTTAGATGAGAACCTTTAGATGAGAGATTCAACAAGTAGATGTAATAATGCATTTCTCAATGGAGATTTGGAAGAATTAGTTTGTATGGAGTAGCCTGCTGGGTTTGTCAGTTCAGTCTTTCCTTATCATGTTTGTAAGCTCAATAAGGCCCTTTATGGTCTCACTTAAGCCCCTCGAGCATGGTTTCACAAGCTGAAGATTGCGTTTTTATCTTGGGGGTTGAAAAATTCCACTTCTGAGGCATCTTTATACATTAAAAAGCAGCAGTCTTCTCTTTAATTTGTATGTGCTTGTGTATATTGATGATATTCATCACTGGGTCTAGTAGTTTTCTTATTCACAACACTATAGCAACTCAACATTCCAAGTTTGCTTTGAAAACTCTTGATCATGTGAGTTACTTTTTAGGCTTTGAAGCTTTTAGGCACTATTAAGGTATATTTTAACTCAAATAAAGTACATATTTGATCTTCTTGCTAAGACTAATATGCTGCTTTCAAAACCATGTAATACCCCTCTTTGCCCGAGCACCAAGTTGTCTCTTAAATGTGGGACTAGCTTCTCCAATCATACTCTATATCGAAGCATACTTGAGGCTCTTCAGTATCTTACATAAACCTAACCAGACATTGCCTTTGCTGTAAACAATTGAGCCAATTCTTAGTAGCTCCTATTGATATTCATTGGCAGGCTTATAAACGCATTCTTAGATATTTGAAGGGGTCTGCTGGTCTTGGTCTCTTGTTGAAGCATGTATCTCAGCTTTATATCGAAGTCTTTACAGATGTAGATTGGGCATCATTTACTGATGATCGTCGGTTTACAAATGGTTGTTGTGTATTTCTAGGTTCCAATTTGATAATTTGGTATTCTAGGAAATAAAATGTAGTTGCTCGTTCTAGCATCGTGGCTAAGTATTGAGCTCTATCTCAAGCATCTACTTAGCTGTTATAGCTTAACTCATTGTTTAAGGAGCTTGGTATCACACTCACTAATGTGCCTGTGATGTGGTGTGATAACCAGTGTAGGTGCACTTGTACACAATCTTATTTTCCACTCCAAAACCAAGCATGTTGAAATAGATGTGCACTTTAATAGGCAGCTGGTTGTGCAGCATGTCCCTATCGAGTCTCAAAAAGCTAATCTCTTGACAAAGGCATTGCCTCATACACGGTTTGAATTCTTTGCAATAAACTTAACTTAGTTGTTTCTCCCCAGTTCAGTTTAAGGGGGCATGTAAAGATATATGATGTGTGTGTATGATTTCTATTGTATTTCCTTGTGTAAGGATGTATATGATTACATGTAAATTAACTAAATATAGTAGATTAATTAAATATGAAATATTACGTAAAATAATATAAATTCACTAAATATAAAAGATTACATATAAATCAACACATATAAAAGAATCAATTAAATTAATCAAATATAGAAAAATATAAATAAATTAACCAAATAAGGAAGGTTATATATAAATTAACCAACTATTGAAAGTTACATGTAAATGAACCGAATATGAAAGCATCAAGTAAAATTAATCAAATATAGAAGATTACACGTAAATTAACCAAATATAAAATAATCAAGTAAATCAACCAAATATAATATAATCAATTAAATTAATCAAATATAGAAGTATACAAGTAAATTAACTAAATATAGAAGATTACAACCACATTAATCAAATATACAAATAGAGAAGGTTACACGTAAATTAACTAATTATATGAGAATCAAGTAAATTAACCAAATATAACATTCACCAAATATATAATGTTACGTATAATTAACAAAATATAGAAGATTACATCTAAATTAATTAAATATAGAAGGTTACATGTAATTTATCCAAATATAAAAGAATGAAATAAATTAATCAAACATAGAATTTTACGTGTAAATTAATCAAATATAGAAGGTTATATATAAATTAACAAAACATAGAAGGTTACATTTAAATTTTCCAAATATAAAAGAATCAAATATAGAATTAACCAAATGTTGAAAAATACAAATAAATTAACCAAATATAGAGGATTGCATGTAAATTACCGAAATGTAAAATTTTACATATAAATTAACCAAAAATAAAAGGTTATTTGTAAATTAACTAAATATAAAGAATAAGGTAAATGCACTAAATATAAGAGTATACAAGTAAGTTAACCAAATATAAAAGTGTACAAATACTTTACATACATGATTTAAAATTAACCATGGTTTGAATTGTCAGATGACATCATCGCATAGGGTCGTTGAGCTTTAACTTTGCTCGTTCAATGATCGTCGTGCTCCATGGTGGACGCCAAATTGTAGACTACGAAAAATGTTGAGGTGATGATGAGGGCACTACAACCTGCGAAAGGAGAACACAAGTAACTCGTAGGATACTTGGGACACCGGGGTTATGTCAGCCAAGTACACTCCGACGGTCAAGTCAGCAAACTATAGAGAAAATAACAGAAGGTGTAGAACGAAAAGAATTGAGATACTTCCTGAGTATTAATGAGAAACGACATAGGTAGCTTAGTACTAATGGTGAATCGTGGTTGAGTTAGGGAGGCGATGATGAATGATCAGAGCTTGGCTGGAATTGATTTGGGAATGGATTCTCGAGAATTGGTGGCTCAATTTCTTGATCAAAAATGGGCCTTTATTAGTGTCTTGCTTACCTTGTTTTGTCCCGTTCGTGGGTATTTATCGGGTGTTTTTGATGTTTTCCTTGAGTGTGCAGGTTTTAGGTATTTTCGAAGACTTCTGTCGATTCCAATCGTTTTTGTGCAAAGCCTCGTTACTTGGCTCGCCACTTGACAAGTCAAGGAGGCCAAGCATCTTCAAAAGTCCAAAGCCATAAGCGAGTTGCCGTCGCGACTTGGCCATGACTTGGCTAAGTCGCGAAGGCAAATGTTCCAGCTGAAACCTGGGGCTCACGCGATCTGAAGCCGTGACTTGGCCGCGAGTTGCTAAGTTGAGAAGACCAATTTCACACAACTCCAGAGGCAGACGAAGCTTAGACTTACGACGTGGCCGCGACTTGGCTAAGTCACGAGCGTGACTATGATGACCTAATCGGCCTGTTATAAAAGGAAGACTTGAGAGCAAATAAAAGGGAGTTCGACCAGAGTCGACTAGGGCTCTAATTAGAATACCAAAAGAGAGGAGAAGAGGCAAAGGGAGGAGAAGAAGATCACCTTGGAGACAAGAGGGTTTGGATTCAATCTTTGAACCATATTCTCACCATCAAGCTTGGATTTTGATAAAGTGGAAGCTAGATGAATTTGCAACAGGAGGAGGACGAGAGTTCATTGCACCCAGAGTTTTTATATCCCTTTCCTTCTTTATTTTCTTGCTTGTAACTCTGTTTTATTATTGAAAAACATATTTGGTTGTAAATCTTTGATTATGAACTAAACTTGTAAGTTAGGGTTTTGATGGATCCTTTTTTATGAAAATTGAGTGAATTAATTGTCTAATTGATTGTGGCTGATTATTATGTCATTGAGTGGTATTACTGTTCTTAATAATTGCGACAAAATAGCGTTTTTCAAATTGATTTTCACATGCGACGTATATTCGTACTTCTTTGAGCATAAATTCCTTCCGCATGTGTTTGATGAGTGTGTTGCCTAGGTTCTGAATGATTTTCGAGAGAATTATTCTACAAGGTTTAGCGTCGAAGTGAATTCTATCATGGTTATTTGAAAACAATTGTTTTCGTTTTAAGATTCTTAGAGTGTTGGCATGTGCGTGGCAAATGGTGCAAAATTCTGAGAGTGGATGCATTCGAATTTCACTTATTGCTTTTGCTAACTTTTATCTTAATAGATTGTGTTTCATTTGGCAAATTAATTGTTCCTTAATGTTCAGAAATACGTTTTGGGTATCGTTGCTGGTAAACCCTCACGAGACTATAACTCGTCCACTAGGGACATCTAGGGGTTTAAAGGCTTGTGGCACATGCTAAGTGCCATCGTGTTTCCTACGAAAGTGGTTTAGGCTAGTTGTTTGTTTTTATTTATTTTTTGTTGTTTTAGTTTTCATTTTGTTTTTATTTGTTTTTTTTTAGTTTCGTTCCGATTTTACTCAAGGACGAGAAAAAGTTAGGTTTTGGGGTATTTGTTGGCTCCATTTCTTGATCAACAATGGGCCTTCATTAGTACCTTTCTTTACCTTATTTTGTCTCGTTCGCAGGTATTTATTGGGTGTTTTTGATGTTTTCCTTGAGTATGCAGGTTTTAGGTCTTTTCGGAGACTTCTGTCGATTCCAATCGTTTTTGTACAAAGCCTCGCTACTTGGCTTACCACTTGACAAATCACGGAGGCTAAGCATCTTCAGAAGTTCAGAGCCACACGTGCGTTGCTGTCGTGACTTGGCCGCGACTTGGCCAAGTTGTGAAGGCAAACGTTCCAGCTGAAATTCGAAGCTCACGCAATCTGAAGCCGACACTTGGCTGCCAGTTGCTAGTCGCGAAGACCAATTTCACATAACTCCAGAGGCAGACGCGACTTAGACTCACGACGTGGCTGTGACTTGGCCAAGTCGTGAGCGTGATTGGGATGACCTAATCGGCATGTTATAAAAGGAAGACTTGAGAGCAAATAAAGGAGAGTTCGACCAGAGTCGGCTAGGGCTCTAATCAGAGGACCAAGAAGAGACTAAGAGAGAGAAGAAGAGGCAAAGGGTGGAGAAGAAAATCACCTTGGAGACAAGAGGGTTTGGATTCAATCCTTGAGCCATATTCTCACCATCAAGCTTGGATTTGGAGAAAATGGAAGCTAGACAAATTCGCAACAGAAGGAGAACGAGAGTTCATCGCACCTAGGGTTTTTCTCTCCCTTTCTTTCTTAATTTTCTTACTTGTAACTCTCTTTTATTATTGAAAAACAAGTTTGGTTGTAAATCTTTGATTATGAACTAAACTTGTAAGTTAGAGTTTTGATGGATCATTTTTTATAAAAGTTGAATGAATTGATTGTCTAATTGATTGTGGTTGATTATTATGTTGTTGAGTGATATTATTGTTCTTAATGCCTCTGAATGTGAAGGCCTGCATTTAGTTGATATTATGGTTGTGTGTTATGTACTGAGAGAAGACGTCCATAACGTGCTCGATGTAATGTCCACCATAAGTAAAATTAGATAGAGATATGTTAATTTGCTTGTAAGATCATATAGGGTGTTTATTGTGACTAATGCATTTTCATATATTTAGATATACCATCGAGAGATAGTAATAGGTCCGATTTACCTCGAGAGGGGACTTTGGATAATTTAAATAAATACAGTCATCAACATGAATAATTAAACTGCAATAATGTGCTGTTATGAAACTAGATTGGATGGATTATGTGAATTCAAATACCCTAGCTCATCTCTCATATTGGTTGTTTGCTTACTTTTTATGTTTTCTATTTCTATCTTTTATTTTCCTCTTTTAGACCTTCTGATTATCCAAATAGAAGTAGGCTCGGTTAATTTTAGTACTCAACGCATAAATATCACTGTTAAGACGATAATTTATTTATCATTGTATTACTTGTGTCGACCCCGTATACTTGCGGGTACTAAAAGGCGTAACAGGAATCATTTGGTAACTCAGGGTTCTCGAATGTCTGATTTCGTGTTCAAGTTCGCGTGAACCTTCACCGTGAGGACTGCTCACCTGCTGGGGGGGGTGGATCATGCTTCCTGGTTCCTCAGCCCAAATTAAGGAGGGCTGATTGCCTTCTTGACTTGGTCCATCGGACTTCAAATTTGAAGTCTGATGGTTTTATGGCTCGAGTCGTCGGATCAACCAGTTGGACATAGGTTGGGTTCCTAGGAAGGTTGTGAGACTACATACTGTAGGGTAGCTCGACACTTCGTTCAACGTGGGGGTGCGTTGGACGACGTCATGGCGACCCGTGGTAGGTTCCAAGCCAAGTGGTCTAGGAGGTTGACACGCTCACAACGCGTGGGATAAATCTTAAGTGCAAGATGTGTCGAAGTAATAAATTCCTGCGAATACGGGGTTGTGTAACATCCCGAATTTCGGATAATTAATTTTGAATATGTCGATAAAAATATTTGAGAGTTGAGGGGTATAAACATAATTAAAAGTATGTTTATTTTTATGGTTTCCAAGTGGACCAAATTGAACAGTTGAAAACGATGCACGAAGAGAGAGTGAAAAACTGAGACAGTGAGCATCGCGACCTGGCCGTCGCGACCACAGATCGCGATGAGCTGCTCGGGATGAAGAATGTTGATTCTTGGCAGTGAGCACCGCGATCAGTCACCGCGACCACAGATCGCGATGACTGGCTCGCGATGAAAAAGAAAAAAATATCCTGGCAGTGAGCATCGCGACCAAAGCACCGCGAGGTGTGCTCGCGATGAAGGCGGTGGAGTTGCTCCAGAGAGCAACGCGACCAGGTCACCGCGACCACAGGTCGCGACGACTGAAATTTTATAAAAAAAATAAGTCATCGCAGAAATCTCCAGAAAACAGAAAACAGAGAAAGCAGAGAGAAAAGAGACCGAGAAAGAAAAAGAAAAGAGAGAGAAGAAAAAGAAGAAGAAGAAGAAAAAGAAGAAGAAGAAGAAGAAGAAGAAAAGAGAGAAGAAAAAGGCCGAAGAAGAAGAAGAGAAGAAAGGAGAAAAGAGAAAAGAAAGAAAAAGAAAAGGAAAAAGAAAAGAGAAAAAGGAAAGAGAAAGGGAAAAGAAAATCCAGAAGAAAAACTGTGCGAAAAACGGAAACCAGGTTGGTGTACACTTCTTTTCGAAAACCTTTGTGTTTTTGATTTGAATCTAAGTTTATTTGAAGATTTTGATGGATAATTGTTTCTATGTATTTTTGATTTGAATATTCTAAATATTTGGATTTAAATCGATTTTGATTTACAACGGTTATTTGAAAATAAATTGTTGATTTCGAAAGAAACGGAAAGTTTTGTTATGAAATGAATGGATTATATATTACGAATATTGTTTGAAACGGATGATTCTTGATTTGTAATTTGAATTGTGAAACTGTTGCTTAAATGGAAAAAGAAAATAACGAATGGATGACTGTTATATCTCGCGGGGCAAACCTGGTATAATCCAGTGTAGGCGAATCCCGGAGATAGATATTGCACTGATGATATTGATGACTGTTGTATCTCGCGGGGCAAACCTGGCAAGTCCAGTTTAGGCGAATCCTGGAGATAGCCATTGCACTGTATCTATGACTGTTGCATCTCACGGGGCAAACCTGGTAAGGTCCAGTTTAGGCGAATCCCGGAGATAGCCATTGTACTGATAGTGATGACTGTTGTATCTCGCGGGGCAAACCTGGCAAGTCCAGTTTAGGCGAATCTCGGAGATAGCCATTGCACTGTATCTATAACTATTGCATCTCGCGGGGCAAACCTGGCAAGGTCCAGTTTAGGCGAATCCCAGAGATAGCCATTGTACTGATAGTGATGATTGCTGCATCTCGCGGGGCAAACCTGGCTGAGTCCGGTTTAGGCGAATCCCGGAGACAGCTAGTGCACTGTATCCCTGACTGTTATATCTCGCGGGGCAAACCTGGTATAATCCAGTTTAGGCGAATCCCGGAGATGGATATTGTACTGACATCTCTGACAGTTACATCTCGCGGGGCAAACCTGGTTTGGTCCAGTTTAGGCGAATCCCGGAGGTGAACGTCACACTGATGTACAAATATAGAAATGTATGATGAGTGTATGTTCAGAATAGAGAACGAAAGTGAATAAGATGTTTATATAAATAAAATGCTTAGAAAAGAATTGAAAACTGAATATTGTATGCTTTATTGATTGAATTTAGATGTTTTTGTAAAACTGTTTGTATATGACTTATTTCAGTAAGGAAGTTAAAGATTGAAATGTTTTTATACGATCGTAGTGGAATATTATGAAATGATGAAAATTGAAATGTTTTTATTATGAAATGATTATTTATTTTGATACTTGAGTTAAGTGTACACTCACTAGGCATTATTGCTTAGCGCGTTGATTTTATCACGCGCAGGTATCAGAGACACAGGGAGAAATAAAGGATAGAGAAGAAGTAACAGCAGATTGAAGGTCCAGAGTCACAGTTTCGTTTGAGTAGTTATAAGTGAATATTATTTGTATATTGTATTTAGTGAAGCATGCATATACAGAAATCTGTAATTTGACATGTATTTATATATTTTGTAATATGTGTTTTATGATTTATATTATTTGCAAATGTTTGTAAATGTTAATTAAATATGTTTTGTTTGAAAATGATTGGAAGTCGCACTACTCGGCAGAGTGCGCAGCGATTTGAAAATATGGATATGAAAGTGTTGAAAGTATATTGTTTTATATTTGTTTTATTGAAACCAGGTTTTTGGGAAATCCGAAAAATAGAGGAAACTCTGCCGAAATTTTTAAAAATAATGATTTGATGGGCTCACTAGAAACATATTTTAAATTAGTAATTGATACGATTTTCAATGGTTTGTAATATATAAAGTGAATAAGTAAAGTTTTGAAAACCCGGTAGCGCTCCCTGGGTCGATCCAGTCGGGTCGGGTCAGGGGGTGTTACAGGTCGAATCCATAAGGAAGTGGTGGTAAGCTAAGACTAGAACTGAAGATTCTAACTAAGCAGAAAATTAAATTAAGGTTGTTTTGATGTTTTTGAGTAACAAAGCAAACTAAAAAGAACTGTAATATAAGTGAGAGCTAGGCCAATGACGAGAAAACGCTAGGCTGTTAAATGGTACCAATCATGAATAATGGTATTGCAATTGACTAATTGGGGCACACTTATTGAAAGAAGTAGATTATCCCTAATAAAGGCACATCAAATTATATTGGTTATGCATTGATGTTGTAATTCTAATTAAATTCACCTATTGGTCCTACATTGAAAATAATTAGAAACCCAATACTAGTTCTAATTCCTAGGTTAATTAACCACTTTTATAGCTTAATTAATATACTCATTATTCCCTAGAATCAAATATAAACACTTGTGACCTAATGATTTCCCAAAATAAGTTACAATTTCCTTATTAATAATAATTCAAAATCCATACAACACACTTTCGTAGTGCAATGAACAAGAATCATGTATCAATAGAGTAAAATATCTAGGAAACAAAGTTCTTGAATTACATAAAAATAATAACGAAGTCAATTACAAAACCTAAAATTCAATCTTAGTTCATTGACCCCCTAACTATAAAATTAGCTACTTATAACACAAATCAATACAAAAGAGGAAGAAAAGAATGTGATACAACCCATTCTCGAAAACCAATGGTTAGAAAATTTGCTTTGGTCCGGCTAGAACTTTGTCTCCTTCGATTTTTCATCTTCTCTGATGAACGATCGATGAACAACAAGCAACTAACATCAATCTTGTGTGAAATAGTGTTTTTGTGGTGAAAAATGGCCTAGGAACTCTTCTTTGCATAGCTGGACGCACCAACCAACCCTTTCTCTTTTCTTTCTTTTTCCTTTATAGTTAGCAGAAATTATGGTTTTCGCGTCGCCATCATTACCGTGTGTCGCGACCCCGGGTCATGAAACTCAGGTCACGGCACTCACTGCCAAAAAAATGATGTTGTCTCGCGACCCTGGAAAACTCAGGTCGCGGCACTCATTGCCAACTAAATGCACTCACTGTTGAAATTAGTAGGATTGCATATTGTTACGAAAACAAGCATAACGTTCTCTAGAAAACTCCAAATCATGAACCGTAATCAAGGATGTGGATCATGCTTCCTGGTTCCTCGGCCCAAATCAAGGAGGGTTGATTGCCTCCTTGACTTGGTCCATCGGACTTCAAATTTGAAGTCTGATGGTTTTATGGCTCGGGTCGTCGGATCAACCAATTGGACATAGGTTGGGTTCTTAGGAAGGTTGTGAGACTACATACTGTAGGGTAGCTCGACACTTCGTTCAATGTGGGGGTGCGTTGGACAACGTCATGGCGACCCGTGGTAGGTTCCAAGCCAAGTGGTCTAGGAGGTTGACACGCTCACAACGTGTGGGATAAATGTTAAGTGCAGGATGTGTCGAAGTAATAAATTCCTGCGAGTACATGGTCGAATCCATAAGGAAGTAGTGGTAAGCTAAGACTAAAACTGAAGATTCTAACTAAGCAGAAAATTAAATTAAGGTTGCTTTGATTTTTTTTAGTAACAAAGCGAACTAAAAAGAACTATAATATAAGTGAGAACTAGGCTAATGACGAGAAAACGTTAGGCTATCAAATGGTACCAATCATGAATAATGGTATTGCAATTGACTAATTGGGGCACACTAATTGAAAGAAGTAGATTATCCTTAATAAAGGCACATCAAATTATATTGGTTATGCATTGATGTTGTAATTCTAATTAAATTCACCTATTGGTTCTACATTAAAAATAATTAGAAACCCAATACTAGTTCTAATCCCTAGGTTAATTAAACAATTTTATAGCTTACTTAATATAGTCATTATTCCCTAGAATCAAAATATAAACATGTGACCTAATGATTTCCCATAATAAGTTACAATTTCCTTATTAATAATAATTCAAAATCCATACAACACACTTTCGTAGTGCAATCAACAAGAATCATGTATCAATAGAGTAAAATATCTAGGAAACAAAGTTCTTGAATTACATAAAAATAATAGCGAAGTCAATTACAAACCCCAAAATTCAATCTTAGTCCATTGACCCCCTAACTATAAAATTAGCTACTCATAACACAAATCAATACAAAAGAGGAAGAAAAGAATGTGATACAACCCATTCTCGAAGACCAATGGTTAGAAAATTTGCTTTGGTCCGGCTAGAACTTTGTCTCCTTCGATTTTTCATCTTCTCTGATGAACGATCGATGAACAACAAGGAACTAACATCAATCTTGTGTGAGATAGTGTTTTTGTGGTGAAAAATGGCTAGGAACTCTTCTTTGCATAGCTGGACGCACCAACCAACCCTTTCTCTTTTCTTTCTTTTTCCTTTTATAGTTAGCAGAAATTATGGTTTCTGCGTCGCCATCATGACCGCGTGTCGCGACCCCGGGTCATGAAACTCAAGTCACGGCACTCACTGCCAAAAAAATGATGTTGTCTCGTGACCCTGGAAAACTCAGGTCACGGCACTCACTGCCAACTAAATGCACTCACTGTTGAAATTGGTAGGACTGTATATTGTTACGAAAACAAGCATAACGTTCTCTAGAAAACTCCAAATGATGAACCGTAAAATTTATTGGAAAGTAAACATCTACGTATTTCTAGAAATATAAGGCTCACAACCCAGTTCATCCTACAGAATTTATGGCAGCCTCCGAAACATGACCGGTCTGCAGTGAAAAATCTTCAATTCTTCTAGCTTTGCCATATATTTCCTAATAATCAAACAAAACCTGCACAAGCTCGAAATACACATTAAACCCAGCAAATTCACTTGGAAAATAGATCAAAAGATGAGATAAAAAGGGATTAAAACATAACATATTCGATCCAATCAGAGGTTTGCTCGACCTGAATCATGGTGTCGAGCAATGAATAGTTCAAGCTTCCACGTTGCCAAGTTGTGAACCTACGGATGGTTCGACACACGTTTTTCGTGTGACATATGTCGTACGGCTGCTATGTAAGTGAGTTGCGTTCTTGGGCCTGGGTTGTATGTTGGACTATATGGAGAGCTCTACATGGCTTTGGGTCTCATCCTTGTTTTCATTAGACTTTGGGCCTTACTGATTTTGGCCACTACAGTTTGGTATATCTTTATCAATAAACTTAATGAATATTATTAAAATCCATTCTATAATTTTGTGTATTCATCAAAATCTCCCATTCTAGTTTCATTTATAGCCAAATTTCCTCCATAATTTTATTTCATAGTCAATTTTCCCTTACCGTCAGTTTTAATTACCAAAATACCCTTGATCGTTAACTTTTCTGTTAGGATATTATTAAAATCCTTCTCTATTTTGGTGTATTATTCAAAATCTCTCATTGATTTCATTTATGGCTAAAACCCCCGTAGTTTCATTTTATAATCAATTTCCCTCATAATGCCAGTTTTAATTACCAAAATACCCTTACCCGCTAACTTTTCTGTTAAAACGTTTATGGCACCAAGGTATTAAGATAAATATCTATATACCGTCAGTTTTAATTATCAATGAATCTCTATCATCCATGATATGATGGACAGTAGAGATCAAATATAAAATATTAAACAATTAAAAAATTTAAAAAGTTAAAAAAAAATTAAAAATCTATAGAGATGGATGGTGAAGGTCTATCTTTTTTTTTCTTTTATAGGGGGTACAATTACAACATTAATAACTGCCGGCACCTGCCGAGATCAATTACTAAATGCGCGGCCCGGATATCTACTTCTGTAACAGGAGACATCTACTCCAACAATAAGTGGAGAAAACTACCCACACATGCTGTTAAATATGCATGGTGGGAATTAAACCCTCGCCACTGAGGTGAGAAAAAGGTGCACTAACCAATTTACTATAAGTAGTTGTGCCCATCTTTTTAATTTTTAATTGTTTAATTGTTTAATTTTTTTATAGAGATGGGCGATGGAGGTCCATCTTTTTATTTTTAATTGTTTAATTTTCTATTTATTTCTTAATTATTTTTTTTTTTAAAAAAATTGTGTATTGTTTTTTATTTTTTTGTCTGTTTATGACTACCATTCATCTATGGAGATGGACAGTGGAGATCCATCTTTTAATTTTTTATTTATTTCTTAATTTTTTTAAAAAAAATTTTATGTATTTTTTTTTAAAAACATTTTATGTTTATGATTTCCACTGGCTATCTATAGAGATAAACGATGGACATCCATCCTTCTATTTTTAATTTTTTTATTTATTTTATATCTAAACACTAGGTAAGTTTTGACTAATTCACTAAAATAGAGGGGAATTTTAATAATATCTCTATTAGAAAAGTTAATAGTCAAGTGTATTTTGATAATAAAAATTGACAGCAGGAGAAAATTAACTATAAAATAAAATTATGAAGGGATTTTAGTCGTAAATAAAATTAGAAGGAGAATTTTAACAAATACATTAAATTGTAGGAGGGTTTTAATAATATTCTTAAATTTAAAGATTATTTTCGTTTATAGTAGAGCAAATCTCATATAGTCTAAGTATTATTTTCTCTAAACAAAATCCTGTACCTTGAAATCTAATTTATGCCACTGTCAATTTACCATATTGTCTATCAAAAATTATTTCTAACTTTTTTATTATTTCTAGGATTTGTTAATAATGCAAGTAATTTTTTGACTTCTAGAAGAAACGTTGGAGAACAAGGAAAGAACAATTATACAAAAATCTAAAAATGTAAAATGCAATAAATTTTTTTTGTCCATTGTTATAGTATACTAAATAAAAGACAGTATTATTTTTAGTTTAATTCATACTATATCAAATACAGTACTAATTAGTTTAATTCAATCCTATCTAATCCACCCCCTTCAAAAATAGAAAATTCTATCCAATCCAAACCTAACAAAATAGTCAAATTCAATCTCGCGCACGAAAGTACCTTTATATAATCCTATATAATCCCATCTAATCCATTCTCTTCTCTCACATTATTTGTGATTCATCCAAATATGGAGATGTGGTTCATGATCCTAGTCTCCCTCTCCATTGCTGCTTTTCTCAAAGCTTTTATCGATCTTTTCAAGTCCTCCAGAAAACCCTACAGACTTCCTCCAGGCCCCTTCATCTTTCCCATCATCGGCAACTATCTCTTGCTCAGAAAACCATTAGCTGAACTTGAATCTTTGATCAAATCTCTCCACACCAAACTTGGCCCCATCATCACCCTCAAAATCGGCTCCAAACCCGTCATATTCATCGCTGACCGCTCCCTCGCTCACCAGGCCTTGATCCAAAACGGCGCTGCTTTTGCTGACCGGCCCTCACCTACTGTCATCACAAATATTACTAGTTCTAACCAGCACAACATCAATTCCGCCGCTTATGGCCCTACTTGGCGCCTCTTTCGCCGTAACCTGACCGCAGAAATCCTCCATCCCTCGCGGTTGAAGTCTTACTCGCATGCCCGCAACTGGGTTTTGCAAATCCTTCAAGATCGACTCAACTCTCAGTCCAAGTCTGGTGGTCCAGTTCGTGTCGTTGACCATATTCAATTCGCCATGTTTGGTTTATTAGTTTTAATGTGCTATGGTGACAAGCTTGATGAGAAGAAGATTAAAGAAGTGGAGGATGTCCACAGAAATATGCTAATCAACTTAAGTCGGTTTAACATACTAAATTTCTGGCCGAAGATCACAAAGTTAGTGTTTCGTAGAAGATGGTCAGAGTTCTGGCAACTACGAAAACAACAAGAAACTGTGAATTTGTCGCTGATAAGAGAGCGAAAGAAGATTAGAGAAGAGAGATTAAGAAATTGTAATGAGGATGATCAAGAGTATGTCTTGTCATACCTCGATACGTTGCTTGATATGCAACTTCCAGTGGAGAAGAGGAAGCTTAACGAAGACGAAATCATTAGTTTGTGCTCGGAGTTTCTAAGTGCTGGCACTGATACAACAACCACAGCCTTGGAATGGGTAATGGCAAATTTGGTCAAGTATCCGAATATTCAAGAAAAAGTGTTTGAAGAGATTAAAGGGGTTGTTGGCAATGGGGAGAGAGAAGTGAAAGAAGATGATTTGCAGAAGATGACATATCTGAAAGCAGTTATTTTGGAGAGTTTAAGGCGACACCCACCAGCCCACTTCGTGGTGCCACATGCCGTGACAGAAGATATGGTTCTAAATGGATATTTGATACCAAAAAATGCATCAATAGATTTCACGGTGGCAGGTATGGGGTGGGACTCAAAGGTGTGGGAAGATCCAATGGAGTTTAAACCTGAGAGGTTTCTGAAGAGTGAAGAAAATGGAGAGCAAGTAGTGGTTGATATAACAGGGAGCAGAGAGATAAAGATGATGCCGTTTGGGGTTGGGAGGAGGATTTGTCCTGCTCTTGGTTTGGCTATGCTTCATTTGGAGTATTTTGTGGCAAATCTTATTTGGCGTTATCAATGGAAAGCTGTGGATGGAGATGAGATTTGTTTGGAAGAAAAGCACCAGTTCACTATGGTCATGAAAATTCCATTGCAGGCTCACATCATTCCTCGCTCCCAATAAGCTATCTATCATTCCAATAGCCTTGGACTGACATCACATCACATCACATCATTCCAATAGCCTTGGACTTACTTCCAGAATCACAAGTGATTTTCACTTTCTTTTAAATTTGTAATGCTCTTTTTTCGTCTTAATCTCAATAAACTCAACTCTTACAATGTGTTGAAATCCGACTAGATCTACACTAAAACTACTCCCGACAATTTTCCGACAATGTTTCCTCCGTCGCATGATTTCTATTCTTATACTTTTTTTTTCTCCGGCTGCATACATCAAACAATTATTAATTTAATACAAAAATAATAAAAAATAATTAAAGAAAAGAGAAAAAAAGAAATGTAGGAAAATCCAGACATATAACTGACACTCTGCTGATGTGTTAATTGTTCAATGAATAAATGCACCACCCAGTAAGAGCATCTGATACACGGAAGATTTTATCGATTTATAGAATGGTATGGTAGGAGGGGTACCCCTCGTGACATTTTGATTTATTTTTTTTTCTAAACTTTCATGCTAATTACGAAATTGCCACTCCATATAACTATTACTTTTTACTTTTTCATTTCAATTTTCAACCATCTAAATTCATTGCCTTTGAAATTCTGTCTTTTTATTATTATTATTTAACAAAAGAACTTCATTAACGAACAAAAAAGAAATAAGGTTCTACATCGAATCAAACACAGTCCTCCATCGAGAAAGAAGTTAAAGACGCTAGAGTATATGCCAAAGTAATTCCTTTCCTGGAAATAGCAAGGCATGAAACAACATCATCCTTACACAAAGCTTTTACATCATTGAGAATATGAGCAAGATTACAAAACTCAATATTTGAACTATTAAAGCCCAAAATCACATTCGCAGCATCACACTCAACCTGTTTGACACACAGACCATGCTGAATGGCTAGAAGCAGGCCTTCCCGAAGGCCCATGAGTTTTTCAGCTTCTGGTGAAAAATAACCAGAGAGAAGTTTAGAAATACCTGCAACCATCCTACGAAAACCATCATGAACAACTACCCCACACCAATAAACCAGAACCTATATGCACAGCACCATCATAGTTGATTTTTAGGTCCCCAAAAGAGGGAGGCATCCAGCTAACAGCCTTTTTATGGGGAGGTTAAGAAGGATTAACAAGACATGCCCTATTAGTATCCTAGAACTCTTTAAGAAAACGAGAAGAATTTCCCAGAATATCCACAGCTAATTTAGTATAACCTTTGTGCAAGATGAGGTTCTTGTCATTCCACAAATTCCACAACAATACACACACACACCAATTCAAAGTCTTCAAGATACTCTTCCAGATGTTCAACTTGGCTACCTGGGAGTCGAAAAACTCAATTTATCGCCTATTCTTCGCAAAAGTCTTAAAAGTTGAACAAAATGAACTGTGAGCCTTCGTCTGTGACTATTTATTTGGAGATACCGAACCTGCACATGATGTTTTTCCAAATGAAGTTCTTTACTTCAAAATCTCTGATTCTCTGCTAGGCCTCGGCTTCGACCCATTTGCTGAAGTAGTCTGTCATAACGAGCATGTAGACTTTCCCCCCTACGATGTTCATGCCCCATTTCATAAATAGCCATGGTGAAGTGACAGACTTGAGTTGACCTGGAGGTTGGTATGGCACCTGAGTGAACCTCTGACATTTATCACATTTTCTAACGAAGTTGGTAGAGTTGGACCTTATTATCGGCCAGTAGTGTCCAGCTGTGGGAGCTTGGTTTGCCAAGCATCTGGCTCCAAAGTGGTTTCCATAGTTGCCTTCGTGTATTTCTTGGAGTACCAACTTTTCTTCTGCGGGGGTGACGCATCGTAGGTAGGACTCAGAGAACGACCTTTTGTATAATGAATCCAAGATTTGCTAGGGTGTTGGCGTGAGTGTTCTCTGATCTTAGAATCTGTTCGAGCTCGAATTGTTTGGACATCGAACGAAGCTTTGTTGCTATAGCCAGGTAAGCGATAATCTTGAGATCTCCCACAAGAACCCTAGACAAGAAACAGAGCTGCGGCAAACAAAAAGAGAAAAAAGTTTTGTTTTACTGTTTCCTTGTGCAGGTTCGGCCGCCCATTGGAGAAGAGAAGGAGTTGTCTTCTTCGCTTGCCTTTTCACGTCCATCTCTGTATTCATGACGTGCCTACACACGGGTTGTCAGACCATGGGTCATAGCTCAAAAGATCTGGTGATATCAAAAGGGATCTTTTCATTCAAGAAACAAACAAAGGTAAAACTTGTATCTTTGATGAGTAGTATATATACAAAATCGATTGTTTTGAAAAGAGTTTTTAGAAGGACAAAAAGAAAAATTTTAAAACCTCGCCTAAACTTCTGCTGCGCTATTTTCTTTTTCCTACAAAATTACCTTTACATTTCTAGACTGAAGCCTTTTAGGTAGCTTTTTTGTTGATTAACAATCTGCCTACTCCTCTCTTGCATCATAAGTCTCCTTTTGAGTTGTTGTATCATAGGAAACCCAATTATTAGTATTTTAAAACTTTTGGTTGTGCTTGTTTTCCTTACCTAAGGCCTTTCACAAAATAAAATTTTGGTTTTCATTATTCTAAGTGTATTTTCATAGGATATAGCATACAACACAAAGGCTATAGGTGCTTGCATTCTTCAGGCAGAGTCTATTTTTCTAGGACTGTCATTTTTCATGAATTTAACTTTCCATACAGACATTTATTCTCCTCTAAATTTGGTGCATCTAGTTCTAGTTCTTCATCTAGCATTCCTTTTTGTCTTTTCAATAATCTACCCGTTATTTCGGTTTCTACTACACAATTTTCATATGCTATTCATGTCACATCTGCACAGTCTTTACAGATTTCATCTTCTTCTAAATCAGCATCAAATCAGCAAAATTCTCTTCCTTTATCATCTTCACCAGTTACTTCATCAATTCTTGTTGATATTAATCCACCTCAAACAATTTCTTTTAGTCATCCTATGGTCACTAGGTCCAAGGTGGGCACTTTCAAACCCAAAGTGTATGTAGCACTTTATCAATTTCCTTATGCAAATATCATTGAGTCAGAATCAATATCTATTAAATTAGCTTTAGCTGATCCTAAATGGAAGTTAGCTGTGGAGGAAGAGTATACTACTTTAATTAGAAACAATACTGGGACTTTAGTTGCTCCTAGTCCGAGTTGCAATATTATTGTCATAAATGGGTCTTTAGGATCAAATATAAGCCTAAAAGGTCTATTGCGAAGTATAACGCTAGATTTTGGTGGTAAAAGGGTTCCATCGAACCCTTGGAATCGATTTTATTAAGGGTGACTTGTACTAAGGTACCCTGAGTTTATTCTTAATTACACGCATAATGCTAGTTTATCGTTTATTACACTCAAGTACCCTACTTTCAGTTGACCAAGTTAAAACTAACGGTTGACTAACTTTTTGTTGTAAAATGATATAACTGCCCTTATTAACAAACATTAAAAATAACAAACAATCACTATTCATCATCTTCACCATTATCATCTTTACTATCACCATCTTCCTCATTCAACCACCATCTTCCACATTTAATTCATTCAATCTCCCATCCATCTTCCAAAATCAATCCATCAACCATCCTTATTACCATCCATTTATCTTTTACAAATAATTCATCAACCATACTTCCAAAATCAAAAAACAACATAAAAAAAAAAAAAATTCAGTGCAAAAAAAACAACCATCCTTATCACTCTTTCTCTCTCTCTCCCTTGTTGTTTTTCTTTTTTTGTTATTTTTTTCTCTAACTCTTCACTTTTTCATCTTATACTCCTCTCATTTTTTTTCTTTATTTTTTTTCTTGATCTCCCAACTCTCTTCTCTCTCTATCTTATGGAAGCCATTGTTATGGGAGGTGGAAGAAGAGGGAGTTGACATTGTTAAAGGAAGAGATCTGAAAAAAATTTCAGTTTCATTTAATTTTTTTTTTTTTTTTTTTGTAATGTGGAGGAAGAGCATCTAAATTTTTTTTTATTTTTTTTTTAAAGTGGAGGAAGAGCTCCAGATCTCTTCCATTTGAAGTTTTTTTTTTTTATATTTTTTTTAATGTGAAGAAACCATTTAAAAAAAATTATTATTTTTAAAAATGTTTTTAATATATATATATTATTTTTTAAATTAATTCAAATATGACGTGGTATGTTCTTATTGGTTGGATGATTGTTTTAATTTTTTGAAAAAAGAATTTAGATGTAAAAGACCAATTTACCCCTTAACCGTTTGGTCAACCGTTAGTTTTAACTTGGTCAACTGAAAGTAGGGTATTTGAGTGTAATAAACGGTAAACTAGTATTATGCGTGTAATTAAGAATAAACTTAGGGTCCTTTAATGCAATTCACCCTTTTATTAACACTTATAGCCTTATGATCAAACCCTCTACTATTAGGGTCATTTTTACCTTAGCTACCACCTTTAGATGAGAGATTCAACAAGTAGATGTAATAATGCATTTCTCAATGGAGATTTACAAGAATCAGTTTGTAGGGTGAACCTGCTGGGTTTGTTAGTTCAGTTTTTCCTTATCATGTTTGTAAGCTCAGTAAGGCCCTTTATGGTCTCACTTAAGCCCCTTGAGCATGGTTTCACAAACTGAAGACTGCGTTCTTATATTGGGGGTTCAAAAATTCCACTTCTGAGGCATCTTTATATATCAAAAAGCAACAGTCTTCTCTTTAATTTGTATGTGCTTGTGTATATTGATGATACTCATCACTAGGTCTAGTAGTTTTCTTATTCACAACACTATAACAGCTCAAAATTCATGTGAGGTACTTTTTAGCCTTTGAAGCTTTTAGGCACTATTAAGGTATATTTTAACTCAAATAAAGTACATATTTGATCTTCTTGCTAAGAATAATATACTGCTTTCTACATATTTGATCTTCTTGCTAAGACTAATATGCTGCTTTCTAAACCATATAATATCCCTCTTTGCCCGAGCACCAAGTTGTCTCTTCAATATGGGACAAGCTTCTCCAATCATACTCTATATCGAAGAATACTTGGGGCTCTTCAGTATCTTATATAAACCAGACCAGACATTGCCTTTGCTGTAAACAAATTGAGCCAATTCTTAGCAGCTCCTACTAATATTTATTGGCAGGCTTATAAACGAATTCTTAGTTATTTGAAGGAGTCTGCTGGTCTTGGTCTCTTGTTGAAGCATGCATCTCAGCTTTATATTGAAGTCTTTACAGATATAGATTGGCATCTTTTACTGATGATCGTCGGTTTACAAGTGGTTGTTGTGTATTTCTAGGTTCTAATTTGATAATTTGGTATTCTAGGAAATAAAATGTAGTTGCTTGTTCCAGCTTTGAGGCTAAGTATCGAGCTCTATCTCAAGCATCTACTGAGATGTTATGGCTTAACTCATTGTTTAAGGAGCTTGGTATCACACTCACTAGTGTTCCTGTGATATGGTGTGATAATACCAGTGTAGGTGCACTTGTACACAATCCTGTTTTCCACTCCAGAACTAAGCTATGTTGAAATAGATGTGCATTTTATTAAGGGAAAATTACTAATAGGCAGCTGGCTTATGCAGTATGTCCCTACTGAGTCTCAAAAAGCTAATCTACTTGACAAAGGCATTGCCTCATACATAGGTTTGAATTATTTGCAGCAAACGTAACTTGGTTGTTTATCCCCAGTTCAGTTTGAGGGGGCATGTGAAGATATCTGATGTGTGTGTATGATTTCTATTGTCTTTCCTTGTGTAAGCATGTATATGGTTACATGTAAATTAACTAAATATAGTAGATTACATGAAAATTAATTAAATATGAAATATTGCATAAAATAATATAAATTCACTAAATATAAAAGATTACATATAAATCAACAAATACAAAAGAATCAATTAAATTAACCAAATATTGAAGGTTATATATAAATTAACCAACTATTGAAAGTTAAATGTAAATTAACCGAATATGGAAGCATCAAGTAAAATTAATCAAATATAGAAGATTACATGTAAATTGACCGAATATAAAAGAATCAAGTAAATCAACCAAATATAATATAATATAATCAAGTAAATTAATCTAATATAGAAGTATACAACTAAGTTAACTAAATATAGAAGATTACAACCATATTAATCAAATATACAAATAGAGAAGGTTACACGTAAATTAACTAATTATATGAGGATCAAGTAAATTAACCAAATATAAAATTGACCAAATATAGAATGTTACGTGTAGTTAACCAAATATAGAAGATTACATCTAAATTAATTAAATATAGAAGGTTACATGTAATTTATCCAAATATAAAAGAATGAATAAATTAACCAAACATAGAATTTTACATGTAAATTAATCAAATATAGAAGGTTCCATATAAATTAACAAAACATAGAAGGTTACATTTAAATTTTCGAAATATAAAAGAATAAAATAAATTAATCAAATATAGAATTAACCAATGTTGAAAAATACAAGTAAATTAACCAAATATAGAGGATTACATTTAAATTAACGAAATGTAAAATTTTACATGTAAATTAGCCAAAAATAAAAGGGTATTTGTAAATTAACTAAATATAAAGGATAAGGTAAATTCACTAAATATGAGAGCATACAAGTAAATTAATCAAATATAAAAGTGTACAAATACTTTACAGACATGATTTAAAATTAAGCATATATATTTAAGATTTAAAAGATCTAAGTATCATATATGCAATTTGAAGGGCATTATTACAAAGATATTGTTGTATACAAATATACAATAGATCAACAATATATAATAAGGTTGTTGATGCTTTTGTTAAGGCCACCTTATCTTCTGTTTCTGATGGCTATTTGTTTGAGACTTGTCCTCCGTTGGTGGAGTTGTTGGTCCCGGAGGCATTTTCCTGGCTAGTTTGCTGGTTGCAATAAATTTCCTATTTAAAAAAAAATATATTTGTTTTTTTATTATTTTTGAAATTTTATTCTCCTTTATTTATAATATTAAGATAAGAAATTGATTATCTCCAACAATATATTTTATTATACTTGTAAATCAATGTATTATCACAATAATATAAATAAATTTCTCAAACGATAAACGGATATTATAAAAGTCATGCTAGTTTGATAACAAATATTTTACTCAAATTTAAATACCAAGTTAAATATATAATATTCTACTAAGAAACATTATTTTTTAATTTAATAATTTGTGCTAGCTATTATACCTTATGACTGAGTGTCATCGTCGAATTCATTTTGTAATCTCCATAATTTTTTAGTAATTGCGAAAATGATCTATAAATATTGTTATTTGTGGTATGTGTGATATAATAATTGAAAAATGTAATTAATTGGGTGAATTTAAGTATGTGATTTAAATTGGTGGATTAGTTTATAAATTAAAAGATTGTTGATTAAATTTATGTGATTAAATTTTATATTGTGGTCACTTTATGATTAATGATAAATTAAGGGGCAAAATTGCAATTATTAAAAAAGTAGGGTAAAATGGTAATTACTAGAAATATTATATGGTGCCAAATGAAGCATTTTGATTGGAGGATGAAGTCAAATAATAAGACAAAAAGAAAAATTCTAGAGAAAAGAGTGGGAGACGGTGGAAAAGGGAGAAAAAAGAGAAAAAAAAAAAGAAAGAAAGGGAGAGAGAGAGAGAGAGAGAGACGGCCGAGAGGGAGAAAAGAAGAAGAAGAAGAAGAAGAAGAAGAAGAGAAGAAGAGGAAGAAGAAAAAAAATGGAGGAAAAAAAAATGTTTCAAGAAACGATTTTCAGATTGGTGTACACGTATTTTCTGAAAAAATATTCTGTGATTAAGGTTTTGTTTATACTTTGCTTTGAATTTCCATGATTTCGATAAAAGAATATTGAATGATTTAGTGGATTATATTATTTTATTAAATATGTTTTATGATTATTGTTTGAAAAATATATTTCTGAGTATTCTAGAAAGATTGTGAGTTTCCAACGAATAATTATGGAAAATATTGTTTGAATAGTTTTCGTAAACTATGTTGTTATAATGATTTCAAATTAAAAATAATGTTTGGAAGTTTATTTTTGAATAAATATGGAATTTTTAGTGATTAACGTATTGATTTCAGTATATATATATATATATATATATATATATATATATATATATATATTGTGGAAACGAAAGATTTGAACAATTGTTTTCAATGATTTCGTATTGTGATAATTTAGTGAAATCGTATGACTGAGTATGTGATTTCAGAAATGATATCAAAATATAGTTTGTGAATTATGAAAAGTTGTCAAATTGAGAAAATTATAGAATATCTAGAAAATGACCCTGATATATATATAGGGAAACGGACATAGGAAATTGACATGTCAATTGGGTTCACTTAGCAGTATTGCATTGAGATTTCTGAGATTTTGATGATTATGATATCACTATTTGGATTATGTGTGGTTACCGTTGTGGACGGTCCTAGAGTGAAGACATTTCCGTCAGGTAGTCTCCGTAGGGTCCGATGTCGGAAATAATACCTGTATAGGGATATCATTTCATGCTAAAATGGGAAACTCGACTGTATATAATTCAGGGAGTAGTCCCCGTTGGGTTCCAGTGCTGAACAACCCTTAATCAGTCCTAGTAAACCTATTATGTGTATTAGAGGCCTAAAGTAAGATGTATGGAAAATTATGAAATTAAAGGAAACTTATTGTTGGATTTTTCATATATGTTTATCAAAAGAATTATACATTCGATAATGATTCACGTTTATATTTTGATATTTGTTAAATAAACAAGTTTATGGAAATATATTTATTACTGCTTTTATTTATTTTTATTATCGAATGTGCAATTGGATTTATGTTGAGTTCTGCTCATATTTTAATACTTATTTAATAACTGAATTCATGGAAGTATGTTTATTATTATTACATGATTTTTATATAATCTTAGTGTACACCCACTAAGCGAAACGCTTAGTGCATTAGTTTTAATGCGTAGGTGAAAAGAATTAGAAGGAACGACAGGACTGAGGAGTATAGTTCTGGAGAGCAGGATACCCGAGTCACCTCTAGCATTATTTTTTTTGGGTAGTTATTTTGTTTACCGTTTTACTTAGGTCAAGCATGCACATACAGTCCAATGTAAAAGTTGAATTTATTGAGTCTTGTAATTATTTATTATCAGTTTTATATATGGATTTTAAAAATATAATTAAGTGGTTTATAAATATTTGTTAGTTTTGATGTGATTTTCAAATATGAGGTTATATGTTTTCTGAAAAACTGTCTACTGATTGATTGATTGAGAATGTTTGGAAAGTCGCATTGTTGGCAGGATGCGCATATGATTGGACTTTAGAAGTGTTTGAGTTGTGAATTTGAAATTTTTATTAAACATGTATTCTTTTGGAAAGTTAGAAAAACAAAGGGAATTCTGTCAAAATTTTTATAAATATTGTGGGCCCAATTTGAAAGGTTTTTGAAAATATTAATATATGTTTTCAAGTATTTTCGACTATTAAGAAAATTTCATAAAGTTTTGTAAACTGGTAACGCTTCCGGATTCGTTCCGTATGGGCCGGGTCAGGGAGTGTTACATATTTCCTTATTATGATATTTTTATCGATGTATAAAAGACTTTTATGTGATATAATTTATACTTTATGACAAAGTGTCACCCCCAAATAGTCACGGCCGTTGGAACCGAACCTGCGGTTTCGATTCCTTCCCCGGTCCCGGTTCCGGTTGGAATCGGGGGGGAACCGACGGTTCCGATTCCTCCCCGATTTTTTTGGAACCAGCGGTTCCAAACTGGTCCAGAACTGGAAAAAAAAAATTAAAAACATTAAAAATTAAAAATAAATTAATAAAAAATTTAAATATATAAATAACAATAATAATATATATAAATAAAGTGGGTACTGGATTTTAATAAAATAACAATAAAATTGAAATAAAATTATGATAATATTATAAAACTATAAAATTACATAAATAAACAAAAAATTAGGGCTTGCACTTAATTTTACCTCAATTAAACTGCCTACATATATGCTAGGATGAATTAAAGCCCACGTAGTTCTTTTACCTATTATGTTTCGGATGTGATCAATCATCGCTTGTTCCTTCGGTTGCCGTTGTATCCTCGTTGGTGTCGAAGAAGTCATTGTCTTCGGACACCAGATTCAATTTGTGCTGCTGGTATGAGGTCTTGGTCCAGTTATCAACACAAACCTGGATCTGTATTGAGTCAGGACTGAGCAATGCTCGTCTCTTGTCCAGAACAGTACCACCTGCACTAAATTCTTGTTCGACAGCAACGGTCGAGACAGGGGTTCCAAAAATTTGTTTGGCAATGATGGCCAAAATTGGAAAGTTAGTTTCGTGCTCCCTCCACCAATGTAGGACGTTAAAGTCTGGGGTGTCCAAAAACTCAAAAAAGGTGTTTATGTAAACATCAACCTCTAAAATATAGGTTGATGAAGATGAACTCCCCGATATCCTTGCTTTTTTGGTAAACACGGTTGCCCCTAACTTCCTTAATGTGGAGGAAAAGCGCAAATGACCAGTACTACCGCTTCCGCTTGGTTCCGGTTACTGAACAATAATGTTCAGCGAGGGACCGTAAACAGAACGATATTCGTCATACATTGAATAAAATAAATTCCTAACATTATTAAATAAACCACTAATATCTATGTCCGTTATCCCTAGAGATTAGTAATAAAATGTAAAAAATTCATATAAACTATTTAGTTTATTCCTAAGGTCAAAAACTGATGCAACAACATAAATTACAAGAATGTCCCTATAATAGTTTATACATCTTTCTCGCATTGCATAAACACACGGAACTAATTCATTTATTTGTGCACATTCATTAAGTGCACATACAATATTAAGGGCTTCAAATAAAAATAAATGTGAAGTTGGATAATATATACCGGATAAAGAATGTGTTGCATCATGAAAAACTTTTAAAAGCATGCAAATTTTTGTACAAACATCCCAATGATGTTCATATAAATTAATGGTATTAACATTATGCTGCATAAATCTAACTAATAATTCTCTATACTCGTAGCTTTTCACAAAACAACTTATATGTGGAGTTCCAACAAGTTGGAACATCACGGGAAAACCTAATTGGATGTTTCCCGTTAGCTTTATAATACCTATAGCTCATTGTTTCATAGTGCTAGGATGTTTTCACAAATAGTATAGAACATCCCTAATTGGTGTAATCCATTCTTGTAATGTTTGCAAGTCATGTTGTACACATATATTTAAAACATGGCAAACATATCTTTGATGAAAAAAACTGCCGCCAAAATAGGGTTGACACAATTGAATTAATTGTGGAACGGCGGCAATATTATTTGCAACATTATCAAAACCAATTAATTTATAAATATTGTCAGCAGTATGGGTGTCGTCAAAAACTCTAAATGCCAATATTCGTTTTTGCAAATCCCATGATTGGTTAACAAAATGGCAAGTGAGTCCTAAGTATGAATGTTTTTGCCAATAATCACTCCAGATTTTGAAAATATTTTACTAAAGCTTTTTTTCTTTTTTATAAATATCACACATAGTACGTTTTAATGTGGTCCTAGGTACTATACATGCAGAGGGATTTAAAGTATTATGACAATATTTTAGAAAACCAGTTTTTTCTCGAAAACTAAAGGGAAGATATTCGGTCGCTACCATTCTTGCTAATTGGTCCATATTATTTTGATCAGTAAATTTAAATAAAGGATGATTAGGGGATGTGTACCTTGCAATTTGGTGTTATCCTCGCTGATGGTGAGCTTCAGCTGGATACTTGCTGTTGATATGCTTCCAATACGTCTCGTACCCTTCGGATTTGTTCCATTTAAAATCTTTGGAACAATAGTTGCAAACCACTATAACTAACCCATCCTTTTCCACCCTCTTCATATGAACTTTAAAAAATTCAGATTTGTACTTTGACAAATCTGGCTGCGCCTGCGACATTTGTACGGTTTCACTTGGGGTTGGGAGGGTTGGAGCAGAAGGACCAGCGCCAACAGAGGGATGAGAATAATGAAGATTAAAATTAAGAGGAGTTTCATTACCAAAAATTACCTCTTCATATTCTCTTTGTTGCAGGTATTCAGCAAAATTTTGATCGTTGTTGTATTTTGGGAAATGGCGACTTTGTACTTCTTGAACATTTAAATCCGATACCTGCTCATTGTGCTCAGTGTCTCTACTGGAAAAAGACCTTCTGGAATTGAAAACAGATGTTCGACCTCCGGAAATAGATGGTCTTGAGGATGATGTCATTATAAATTTATAAAATAAAGTATTTAAACAAATAATGAAAATAATTGCAGTAGTGAAAAACAATAGCAAGATTGAGAAAATGAGAGAATTAGAGAAAGATTGAAAGAATTAGAGATGAGTGAATGAGAGAATTTGTGTGAATGAATTGGAGAATTGATGGGGTTTATATAGTTTCTTGGATTGAGGAAAAATTAATATTTTTTAAAATTTAGGGGGTTAAATTATAATTTTTTAGGGGCCCTTTTGGTAATTTTCTATGGAAGGAGCTGTTGAACAGCTCTTTCTAACTGATGCCAGCTACTAACTGCCAATGGCTAAAATTTTAAAAAAATAAAAAAAAAAAATTTTTAGAAAAAAAAAACTGGGAATTGCACTAGAATCGCCCGAACCTGGCAGTGCTGTGAACCGGCGGTTCAAGGTTTTTTTTATGGTCAACCGGAACCAGGACTGACAGTCCCGATTCCAGTGACTAGTTCCGGAACTGGTTTTGAACCGGAATCTAAACCGCCAGTTGGGTTCGAACCAAACCGGTGCCATCCCTACCTTCAAATTATTTCCATATAATGAAACTTTATGGTGCACAATCCGAAAAGGAAGACACCCATTATCAACTATTTTCGATATTAACTTCCAATGGTTATATTAATTCATATTTGGTGTCTCTCATTGCAAATTCTTCTCTTATAATCTCAAAACTTCTTATTTTTACTCTTTTTTCATATTATGAGAACTGAGAAAATTCAGCAATTTCAGAAAAATGTTTTAATGGGAGAAGCTAGATGGTGTTTGAAATTTTCACAACCGATTCAGTAACTTACCAAATTTTACAGAAATTAGTTTGGCATCGAACATTCTTTTAAGCATGAGGTCAATATTATTGAATTTTACTTCCTTCATTTTAAGCTTACGTACAAAGATAATTAACACGCTATACGGTAGATGATACTTGATAGACCCTGGCTGACCACAACCCCCCCCCCCCCCCCCCCCCAATACACAGCTATACAGGTATGATTGATGACTTGATGGGAGACCCCCCCCCGCTATACAGGTATGATTGATGACTTGATGGGAGACCCCCCCCCCCCCCCCCCCCCCCCCCCCCCCCAATCGAGCCACTATTGATACCATTTCCAACAATTTAAGCATCGTAGACTTTCTCAATTTTTGCAAAAGGAATTGGAAGTGGTCTTTCCCAGCATTTACACATAACTTCATGAGCTCCAAATCACACCTTGTCATGTACACAGTACATATCATCAAGACCTATATAAGAAGTCGTGTCATTTCTACTAGATATCCACTGGATTATGTTCTCAACCTAAACGTCATCTCCCATTCTTATCCAATGAATGTTATATATATATATATATATAATTTAAATGGAGAGACCAAAAGAAGTTTTCTTATCTTCGGACCATATGATTGCCAAAACCAATTGTTGGTATTTCCTACACCTAAAATAATGTTAATGATGAGGATTAGATTTAATGGCACGTAAAAGATGTTCAAATCAGTAATGGCGAGAATAATTTTGCTTTGTTATGCAATATTATTGTTTCATTATTATTGTGTTTGTTGTGTTGAGTACCAAATATTAATTAATCCCATTCTTCAATATAAAATAGAAAATATGGTATGCAAAATATAAAACCAAAAAAATGATCATATCCTATTGATATAATCATATCAAAACATTAAAAGCAGGGTCATGCTACAATACTGATACAAAATCAGTTTGTATTATACAAATTCTTTTGAACTCGTTTAATGAATGAGTGCAACGGTGTGATGGCTGTCGAACTCGTTTATGGGACGTTGAAATTGTTCTTGTACGTTACTGTTGAACTCGTTTAGTGAACGAGTCCAACGGTATCATGACTGTCAAACTTGTTCAGGGGCGTTAAACTCGTTCTTGAATGCTGAACGACTTCAACTTTTTGACAGCCGTCAAACTTATTCACAAGGCATTGAACTCGTTGTTGTACGTTATTATTTAAACCCATTGATTGAACGAGTCCAGTGGTTGGCGGACTTCAAACTCTTGTAGGGGCATTGAACTCGTTCTTAAGATGTGGAGATCATTAAACTTGTTTTGGGGGCATTGAACTTGTTCTTTAAGGTTATCGTTAAACTGGTTCACTAAGTGAGTCTAACGGCATGACCACTATCAAACTCGTTTAAGGGGCATTGAACTCGTTCTTGTAGGTTGCCCTTGAACTCGTTCAGTGAACGAATCAAACGGTATCAAACTCATTTTTACGACTATCAAGCTTGTTCAAGGGGCGTTAAAATTGTTCTTAAAGGTTACCATAGCACTTGTTCAATGAACGAGACCAACTATGTAATGGTCATCAAATTTATTCAAGAGGCGTTGAACTCATCTTGTAGGTTACCCTTGAAATCATTCATTGAATGAGTCCAATGGTGTTGTGAGGACAAGTGTTTTTGTATTAGCTTTTTTCCATATCAAAATCGCATTTACTTGTAATTCCCTCAGTTCTACTATCTTATGTCTCTTTGCGTTTCAAGCTTTATGCGGATTCAAGTTTTGTTATCTTTAGCAAGCTCGTGCATATTGGTAAGCAAAAGCTTGTCTTTAGCTCTTGGAAGAATAGGCACACACATAAACAATTTGCATATTTGTATCCTTGCATCGTATTGCATTTGTTCATGCACACACATATGCATTGCATTTCTGTCACTGCATTTTTGTGCATCTTTACCTTCATGCATTCTAAGTTTTGGTATCTTTAATTAGAGTTCACATCTTGTAGTTTGCATGTTGTAGTTGTTGGTATGGTTTTCTATTATTTCTCGAAAATATTCGTATTTGAGTCTGTAACTCCTCTTGAAGCATGTTATTTTTAGCCAAGTGTGGGAAATGCTGTGTTTTCCTTCATGCACGAATATTTCTTCCAATCTTTAATCTCTTCCAAACTTTCTAGAAATAAAAAGAGAAATCTTAATGAGAGAAAGAGGTTAGCCATTTCCAACCCAAGAGAGTTCCCATGTAATTTCCACTCATCTCTTCGCGAAATCAACTCCCCCATGCTCACTAGATTCCTTCATGGTAAAGTTTCCTTCTTTACTTTGAGTAGCTTTTCATTGTAACTTCTCTTAAACCTAGATATCTTTGATTTCTTTGTGTGGGGGTTTTTTTTTTTTTTAATCCATGATATGGTCCCTGTGCACATTGGCATAGGACTAATCTCCGCTCGACCCGTAAGGTCAGGAAAGGCCTGGCCATAAGTGCATTCCTCCAACATGGAGATTGCATATGCTGGGAGTCGAACTGGGCATTGCTGAAAGGATTCGCTCCCATCTGGTGTATAATGACCAACCACACTACACCTGATGGTTTTTGTGTGGGATTTCATGTCTACGTATTGTTAGGTGTTGATGTTGATTATTTACGTCATTATATTGTTTGGATCTTGTTTGACCTAGATTTTGGGTATTTTATGAACTAGATTAATTTGTGTTGAGTTTAACTAATCTAGTTCTCATAGAGTGATTGGTTGTTCATTCATTATAGCATTTAGACCAAAAATTTTGTATGGAGTTAAAGTCTTGCTATTGGATGTGTCCGATTGAGCAAGCAATTTGAAGACAATGATCATTGGTAAAAGGCCCCTGGGGTAGAATGCATAGGATACATCCTAATATGGTGAATATGAAGACTAATATGAGATTCCAAGAGTGGTAGGGTTAGTAACCGAGTCTGAGGTACCAAGAGTGATATGACATGTGTACCACCCTGAGGGAGTCAAGAGTGATAGGCTGAAGACCAACCCAGGGGAATCAAGAGTGGTGGTCTTGTAAATCACATAAGGGTATAATCATATTCAACTAGTGAATCTTGTGACTTAAGTGGCCAAAAAGTTAGTCTCATGATTCCTATCCATTTGGGTTTCCACATTATATCTTGTGTCAAGTTTCTCTATCCTTATCTCTTACATTGTTTTGTATTTGTTTGAGATTAAGTTTGTACTATTACTTCGCACTTTACAAAATTAACACGAAAATTGGGCATAACCTAGGTTATTGCTAGTGATGTTAGACTCAAGCACTTTCAGGTGTAATGGTTGTCAAACTCATTCAAGTGTCGTTAAACTCGTGCCTAAAGGATATTAAACTAATTATTTTTATTTTTTTAATAATTTTTAAATAAAATTCTTATACATTATAATAATATTCATATATTTATATGTTAGGATTATGCTTAATAACAAGAGTGTAATAGTATATTTGACAATCGTTCTCATATAAATAAAAGTGATTTCTGTTTTTACAAATTTTATAACAATTATATCAATTGTCAAAAGTAAATAATCATAAGGTAAAGAGACTATGAGAAACAAAAGAATTGTTCATACATCTAGATATGTATGAGGTAGACACAATTCTTTAGTTAGTCTCGAATAACATTCACAACTTAAGATACAAGGTTGGGCACCTTTTTCTTGTTAAAGTTTTAGATTCTTTTGTTAGCATTTGAACGGGATCAAATGTGATATGATTAGTCTAAAATCATCGAAGTATCTTTGGACAAAAGAATCTAGTGCACTAGGTGCATTGAATAGGATCACTGTAGAAAACTTTACTCGCAACCGTCACTGTATTCTACTGAGATAATCAGAGAGTCTATCTCAATCCTGAGATAAATAATGGACTTATAGTTACATGCATTATCATTTGAGCTGTCAATGAGTACGATTATATCGCATGGTCTATCCTTAGTTGTTTGATGGTATTCACGTGTATATCGACAGAAGATATCATTTATAGAAATGGACATCGTGACTACATCCAGCAAATGTCAGTAGAATACCATCATATGGATGTTTTGAGGTATTGCATACTAAATCTTAATGTTGAGTTTTCAATAGTGACTATTGAAACATGGCTTCTGGACAAGTCAAAATATTCAAGTTCGAAATCATGGTTATATGAGTAAATATGGTAACTTGGAGAGCAATAGACGGTCTATAAGCTCTTGGCGATTAATAGTATTTTTCACGCGGATACACTTTCTCCACTTAGATTGTCTAGGGTATGAATTAGTATGCTCACTCATTCTATCTTTATTTAAGAGTTCAATTTTAGTTCTTTAGTGGAATGAACTAAAATTCATGGATCGGATCTAAGTGAATCATTTGTTGATTGTGATTATGTTGTATCTATTGGAGCTTAAATTTAGATAGCCTACCAAGATCCTCAATCCATACGAACTTGAATGGATCACTAGTTATATACTACTAGATCATTTATTTGATCCATCTTAAAGAATTGATTTTAGAATTTATTCTAAAAGTTTTTAGAGGTGCGTTCTTGCATTCAATCAAGACACGTAGTAACTAGTCAAAATACTTGGGATGGACAGCCAAGGGTTTGTGACCCCTTGGGCGGCCCTAAGGGATGTTTTTAATATCCTGTAAATATATTGATAATATAATTAGCATATTTAATAAAAATGAGGCTGTTGAATTATATTAAATATATATATATATATATATATATATATATATATGTTTATTTAAAGGTATGTGGGCTTGCTTCTTTTTGTAAGAATGGGTTTAGTTCATATGTGGACTTTTTGTGGAGGTCCAATGAGATTAATAAAATGGAAAAAATAAAGTTTGGCCCACGCCAAATATGGGTGGGCGACATTAGCTAGTGTATTTAGCTAAATTATTTTGTTTTGTTTTATTATTTAATTAAATGGTAATTAATTAATTGTTTAATTAAAAGTCAAAACATTTTTCTACTAGGAATTAAATTTCTAGTTTCATGCTATTGGTAATAGTATGATAAGTATCAAAAACCTTATTTGATAAGGAGATAAATAAAAGGAGTTATTTATCAAATCAAATTAGAAAGTTTTTTATATTTATCAAAACTCTAAAGTTGACTATTAGTCACTATTAGGAAGTTTTGATAAGTCACTAATTCTTAATTATCTTTTAAGAAATTTTTGGATAATAGATTCACTTAGAGATGACCATTGGAACCGAACCGGCGGTACCGGTTCCGGAACAGCAGGTTCCGATTCCAATTTGTCCTCAACCAGGACCGGGGAGGTCCCGGTCCTGGTTCCAGTTGAAACCAGGGGGAACCGCCAGGTTCGGTTCCTTCCCGGTTTTTTTAGAACCGGCGGTTGACCGGCAGGAACCGGCAAAAAATTAAAAAAAATTAAAAAATTAAAAAAAATAAATTAATAAAAAAATTAAATATATAAATAACGATAATAATATATATAAATAAACTGGGTACTCGATTGCAAAAAAATAACAATAAAATTGAAATAAAATTTTGATAATATCATAAAACTATAAAATTAAATAAATAAATAAATAATTAGGGCTTACACTTAATTTTACCTCAATTAAGCTGCCTACGTATCCTCTAGGAGGAATCAAAGCTCACGTAGTTCTTTTACCTGTTATGTTTCGGATGTGATCAATCGTCGCTTGTTCCTTCGGTTGCAGTTGTATCCTCGTTGGTGTCGAAGAAGTCATTGTCGTCAGACACCAGATCCAATTCCTACTGCCGGTATGTGGCCTTGGTCCAGTCGTCAACACAGACCTGGATCTGTATTGAGTCAGGACTGAGCAATGATCGTCTCTCGTCCAGAACATTGCCACCTGCACTAAATTCCTGTTTGACAGCAACGGTAGAGACAGGGGTTCCAAAAATTTGTTTGGCAATGATGGCCAAAATTGGAAAGTTAGTTTCGTGCTCCCTCCACCACTGTAGGACGTTAAAGTCTGGGGTGTCCAAAAACTCAAAGGAGATGTTTATGTAAACATCAACCTCTGAAACATAGGTTAATGAAGACGAACTCCCCGACGTCCTTACTTTTTTGGTAAACACACTTGCCCCTAACTTCCTTAATGTGGAGGGAAAGCGCAAATGACTAGTACTACCGCTTCCGCTTGGTTTCGGTTGTTGAACAATAATGTTCAGCGAGGGACCGTAAACAGAACGATATTCGTCATACATTGAATAAAATAAATTCCTAACATTATTATATAAACCACTAACATCTATGTCCATTATCCCTAGAGATTAGTAATAAAGTGTAAAAAATTCATATAAACTATTAAATTTATTCCTAGGCTCAAAAACTGATGCAACAGTATAAATTACAGGAATGTCCCTATAATAGTTTATCTATCTTTCTCGCATTGCATAAACACACGGAACTAATTCATTTATTTGTGCACATTCATTAAGTGCACCTACAACATCAAGGGCTTCAAATAAAAATAAATGTGCAGTTGGATAATATATACCGGATAAAGAATGTGTTGCATCATGAAAAACTTTTAAAAGCATGCAAATTTTTGTACATACATCCCAATGATGTTCATATAAATTAATGGTATTAACATTATGCTGCATAAATCTAACTAATAATTCTCTATACTCGTAGCTTTCACAAAGCAACTTATATGTAGAGTTCCAACGAGTTGGAACATCACGGGAAAACCTAATTGGATGTTTCCCATTAGTTTTACAATACCTAACCCATTGTTTCATAGTGCTAGGATGTTTTCACAAATAGTATAGAGCATCCCTAATTGGTGTAATCCACTCATGTAGTGTTTGCAAGCCATGCTGTACACATATATTTAAAATATGGCAAACACATCTTTGATGAAAAAATCTGCCGCCAAAATAGGGTTGACACAATTGAATTAATTGTGGAATGGCGGCAGTATTATTTGCAGCATTATCAAAACCAACTGCAAAAATTTTACTCTCAATACAATATTCTTCAAAAATAATTTTCATTAATTTATAAATATTATCAGCAGTATGGGTGTCGTCAAAAACTCTAAATACCAATATTCGTTTTTGCAAATCCCATGATTGGTCAACGAAATGGCAAGTGAGTTCTAAGTATGAATGTTTTTGCCAATGATCACTCCAGATATCGGCACAAACAGACACACGACCCGGATAATTTTGAAAATATTTTAGTAAAACGTTTTTTTCTTTTTTATAAATATCACACATAGTACGTTTTAATGTGGTCCTAGGTACTCTACATGCAGTGGGATTTAAAGCATTATGACAATATTTTAAAAAACCAGTTTTTTTCCGAAAACTAAAGGCGAGATGTTCGGTCGCTACCATTCTTGCTAATTGGTCCCTATTATTTTGATCAGTATATTTAAATAAAGGATGGTTAGGGGATGTATACCTTGTAATTTGGTGTTGTCCTCGCTGATGGTGAGCTTCGGCTGGATGCTTGCTGTTGATATGCTTCCAATACGTCCCGTACCCTCCAGATTTATTCCATTTAAAATCTTTGGAACAATAGTTGCAAACCACTATAACTAACCCATCCTTCTCCACCCTCTTCATTTGAACTTTAAAAAGTTCAGATTTGTACTTTAACAAATCTGGCTACGCCTGCGACATTTGTACAGTTTCACTTGGGATTGGGAGGGTTGGAGCAGAGAAGGGACCACCGCCAGAAGAGGGATAAGAACAATCAGGATTAAAATTAAAAGGAGTTTCATTACAAAAAATTACCTCCTCAAATTCTCTTTCTTGCAGGTATTCAGCAAAATTTCGATCGTTGTTGTATTCTGGGAAAGGGCGACTTTGCACTTCTTGAACATTTAAATCCGGTACCTGCTCATTTTGCTCAGTGTTTCTATTAGAAACGGACCTTCGGCCTCCGGAAATAGATTTTCGACCTCCGAAAATAGGTGGTCTTGAGGGTGATGCCATTATAAATTTATAAAATAAAGTGTTTAAACAAATAATGAAAACAATTGCAGTAGTGAAAAAGAATTCCAAGATTGAGAGAATGAGAGAATTAGAGATGAGAGAAATATTGAGACAATGAGAGAATTTGTGTGAATGAATTGGAGAATTGATGGGGTTTATATAGTTTTTTGGATTGGAAAAAAATTAATATTTTTAAAAATTTAGGGGGTTAAGTTGTAATTTTTCAGGGGTCTTTTAGTAATTTTCCAGGAAGGAGCCGTTAAACAACGATTCCCTCAACGTTCACATTGCTGCCAGCTGCTAGCTGCCAGCTGGCAGCACAAGGCCGTTGGCCAGAGTGTGGCCAACGGCTTAAAAATTTTAAAAAAATTTTAAATTTTTTTTTAAAAAAAAAAAAAAAAAAACCGAAACCGCCCGAACCGGGCGGTTCCTTGAACCGCCAGTTCCTAACCGACAGTTTCGATTTTTTTTTAAGGCTAACCGGAACCCGGACCGGTTGTCCCGGTTCCGGAACCGGTTTTGAACCCGAACCTAAGGTTTAGGTTCAAAACCGCCGGTTTGGTTCAAACTGCCTGGTTCGAACCAAACCGGGGCCATCCTTAGATTCAAGAGATGAGATAGGATTGAACTCTTGGATTAATAGATTTTTGGGTGAAACACAAATCCTCATTGAAGGAGAATTCGGCCACACAATTCAAAGAACAAATTGTTCTTCGTTTTCTCAGGAGGGTTTTGAGTGACTAATGAAAAATAAAAGTTTTTTGTTTCTCATCCTCAGCTACGCAATTCAAAGAAATGGAGCCCACACTCCAAGGTGATCCACATTCGTGAAGGATTGAAAGATATTACGGTTCATAGTGGACGGAACATCAAGCCTCACGTTATTCAAAAGGTATGTTACCTTTTGTAATATATTTAATTAACTATTGGTTAATATCGCTATTTTTGGAAAAAATTTAAAACGTACCAATGCAAAAATTTTTGTTTTTGTGCCTTCCGCTACGCCGTACTTATCGTTTTTCCTACAATTGGTATCAGAGCCTGGTTGTACTCATAGTTAATTAAACGTATATACGTGGATTTTTTTTTATTGTGCATGGATAAATATACATGGTTTTAGAAAGAGATGGCACTCTAGGAATTCTTTTATATATTACATTGGAATGTATGGATTATATAAAGTGAACTGTTATTGCTCGATTTTGATCATAGAATTTCAGTGTATTTTTTTATTTGGAGTTGTAACAAGAAGGGTGGCCTATTATCGCCATAATTTCCTTCTTGATAGTTGTCAGAAGTTTTTTTTATTTTATGTAAAAAATGTTGTAATTCGTTTGAGATTCGAAGACACGAAGGATTGAAGAATTTGAAGCAGAAAAATGAAAACAACGGAGACCCGAATCATTCACGCGGGCAAGCCAGCAAGCACGCGCGGCCCTTTCTAGGGGCTATGCGTGCGCGGGGTCCCAAGGGCTGTGTGCATGAGTGGCCCACGTAAGGAAGGGCAAGGCGTATGGCCTTCGCAAGGTAGTGCGCGCACGCTGCCCAGCAAGGGCGGCGCGTGCGCACTGCCAAGGAAAGCTAGGCGCTTGTGTTTGCCCTGGGGGCAGCCCTGCGCGCGCCTCTAATGAGGCAGCATGCGGATAGGCCCTGTATGGCTGAGCACCTTCGCTCGTGGGCCACAACACCTTGTCGCGATTTTGGATGGACGGCCGCAAGAAGACTTGTTCGACAAGTTAGGGTTAGGGTTTAAGGTTATCCAAACAATATAATTTACTTACTTTTCTAGGATGGACCAAAATTGTGGCTATTTATTTTTTGAGTAAATATTACAATGTTTATTCATTGTTTGATAACATGTCATATAGAATAGGAGTGCCACTCATATATCTCTTTTGGTATGAACATGCATTGAATGATTTAGGTATTGAAGGTCGAAACCTTGGTGACACATTCAATGCGATATCTACTCTCAAAGGAGGGATTTTTCATGCGGGAATATATTGAAGGTCGAAACCTTGGTGACACACTCAATGCGATTCTATTGATATCCTCCCAAGAGTTCTTGTCAATAATAATCGCAAGGCTAAAATTGAAAATGCTGGTTGTTATGTTAACAATTAGGTGGGACCTAGTCCAACTAATAAATGTTGCGAACTCCCAAAGGTGGCATGGCGTTTATGAGTGTTGGATCACCGTTGAATTTTACAATTGAATTGTTAATAGTTAATTTAAGATAAATATTCAAAAGTGCTAAATCATAGTTTACTTAATATAATTTTTGTTAAATAAAGAAATCATGATCCCATCCCTAATCAACTCCTAAAAGATAAAACCTTGAATAGGAATAATTATGTCACATTGAAAAGGAAAATTGGGATATTGCTACAAGCTAGAAAACATAGAATCATTATGTCTGTTCCTAAACCACTTGTTCCTAATACTGAATCTAATGAGTTGCAAAGAGGAGAGCATAAGCAGTGGGAGTCCTCTACTAAGGATTGCTGCAGATATTATGATGTCTCTAGAGGAGATGTTATGCTATGAGGTCTAGGACGACTAAGAGAAAGGCAATGACTGCTTTTATGAATCTTAGGATGAAGTCTGGACAAGCTATAGCACATTTCAATAATTGCTGAACTCAATGGTGCTAAGATAGATAGTGAGACCAAAATTGACTTAATTGTCAATTCACTATCAGATTCCTTTTGTGGGTACAAGTTAGACTATGCCCTGAACAAAAGAAATACACCTTGCAGAGGTTGATGCAAGATATTCTAAGCACTGAGCAGATCATTCTAAGATTCATACGTGGATTTTTTTTTATTGTGCATGGATAAATATACATGGTTTTAGAAAGAGAGGGCACTCTAGGAATTCTTTTATATATTACATTGGAATGTATGGATTATATAAAGTGAACTGTTATTGCTCGATTTTGATCATAGAATTTCAGTGTATTTTTTTATTTGGAGTTGTAACAAGAAGGGTGGCCTATTATCGCCATAATTTCCTTCTTGATAGTTGTCAGAAGTTTTTTTTATTTTATGTAAAAAATGTTGTAATTCGTTTGAGATTCGAAGACACGAAGGATTGAAGAATTTGAAGCAGAAAAATGAAAACAACGGAGACCCGAATCATTCACGCGGGCAAGCCAGCAAGCACGCGCGGCCCTTTTTAGGGGCTATGCGTGCGCGGGGTCCCAAGGGCTGTGTGCGTGAGTGGCCCACCTAAGGAAGGGCAAGGCGTATGGCCTTCGCAAGGCAGTGCGCGCACGCTGCCCAGCAAGGGCGGCGCGTGCGCACTGCCAAGGAAAGCTAGGCGCTTGTGTTTGCCCTGGGGGCAGCCCCGCGCGCGCCTCTAATGAGGCAGCATGCGGATAGGCCCTGTATGGCTGAGCACCTTCGCTCGTGGGCCGCAACACCTTGTCACGATCTTGGATGGACGGCCGCAAGAAGACTTGTTCGACAAGTTAGGGTTAGGGTTTAAGGTTATCCAAACAATATAATTTACTTACTTTTCTAGGATGGACCAAAATTGTGGCTATTTATTTTTTGCGTAAATATTACAATGTTTATTCATTGTTTGATAACATGTCATATAGAATAGGAGTGCCACTCATATATCTCTTTTGGTATGAACATGCATTGAATGATTTAGGTATTGAAGGTCGAAACCTTGGTGACACATTCAATGCGATATCTACTCTCAAAGGAGGGATTTTTCATGCGGGAATATATTGAAGGTCGAAACCTTGGTGACACACTCAATGCGATTCTATTGATATCCTCCCAAGAGTTCTTGTCAATAATAATCGCAAGGCTAAAATTGAAAATGCTGGTTGTTATGTTAACAATTAGGTGGGACCTAGTCCAACTAATAAATGTTGCGAACTCCCAAAGGTGGCATGGCGTTTATGAGTGTTGGATCACCGTTGAATTTTACAATTGAATTGTTAATAGTTAATTTAAGATAAATATTCAAAAGTGCTAAATCATAGTTTACTTAATATAATTTTTGTTAAATAAAGAAATCATGATCCCATCCCTAATCAACTCCTAAAAGATAAAACCTTGAATAGGAATAATTATGTCACATTGAAAAGGAAAATTGGGATATTGCTACAAGCTAGAAAACATAGAATCATTATGTCTGTTCCTAAACCACTTGTTCCTAATACTGAATCTAATGAGTTGCAAAGAGGTGAGCATAAGCAGTGGGAGTCCTCTACTAAGGATTGCTGCAGATATTATAATGTCTCTAGAGGAGATGTTATGCTATGAGGTCTAGGATGACTAAGAGAAAGGCAGTGACTGCTTTTATGAATCTTAGGATGAAGTCTGGACAAGCTATAGCACATTTCAATAATTGCTGAACTCAATGGTGCTAAGATAGATAGTGAGACCAAAATTGACTTAATTGTCAATTCACTATCAGATTCCTTTTGTGAGTACAAGTTAGACTATGCCCTGAACAAAAGAAATACACCTTGCAGAGGTTGATGCAAGATATTCTAAGCACTGAGCAGATCATTCTGAAAGACAAGGGTCAAGAGATTCACTTGGTTGGAAAGTTTGCCACTGTTGAAACCTGTAAAAACATTAAGGAACAACAGAAGAAAGAGCAACTTGAACCTACCAAGACAGGAAACCAAGTAAGTAACCAAGGTCAAAGGGAAGTGCTTCCTTTATGGTGAAAAAGGCTTTTAAGGAAACAAAAGACTAAATGAAAATGAGTTCAACTTGCGCTTAGGAAGTGGAGCGTTAGTGTCACCTAACACAGTGGGAGATATTAGAATTAGATTCTAATAGGCATTTGGATTTGATAGACGTTTATATGTACCTCAATTCAAGACGAGTTTAATTTCATTCTCTTTTCTTAATAAATTTGGATATTCAATTACTTTTAATAAAGATTTTATTATTAGTAAGAATAATAAGTTTATTTGCAAAGGTACATTGGAAAACGACTTGTTCCATCTAAGTAAACTGAGTCAACTGAGTTTAATTATAAAAGAGTAAAACTATCAAAAGATGAAACCTACCTATGACATTTACGCCTAGGTCATATTAATCGTGATAGGATTAAAAGATTGGTAAGTGACGAACTTTTGAGTGACTTAAAGTTCGATGATCTACCAACTTGTGAATCTTGTCTAGAACGTAAAATGACCAAAAGGCCGTTCACTGCTCAAGGCTCATGAGCCACTAAATGTTTAGGAATGATACACACTGATGTATGTGGTCCTATGAGCATTCAAGCTAGAGGTGGATATAATTACTTCATTACTTTCACGGATGATTACTAGTGATTTGGCTATGTGTATCTCATGAGACATAAGTGTGATGCTTTCGACATGTTCAAAGCATTTAATACTGAAGTAGAAAATCAGCTTAAGAAACACATAAAAATCTTGAGATCTGATCGTGGTGGAGAATATCTATCAGCTGAGTTTCAGCAATATCTTATTGATAGTGGAATAATTTCTCAGTTTTCTGCACTAGGAACGGCTCAACAGAATGGGGTGGCAGAAAGGAGAAATAGGACTCTTTTAGATATGGTTAGATAAATGTTGAGTTATTCAACGCTTCCTAATTCTTTTTAGGGATATGCTCTACAAACTGCAATGTACATTCTAAACGATGTACCATCTAAGTCAGTTCCTAAAACACCACATGAGTTGTAGACTGGGCGAAAAGGTTAGTTTACAACACTTAAGGATATTTGGATGTCCTGCACATGTGTTGAAAGGAAAAACAGAAAAGATGGAGTCCCGTTCAGAAACATGCATATTTGTGGGGTATCCAAAAGGAACGAAAGGATATTACTTCTATAGTCCTACATATCTTAAGGTATTCATTTCAACGAACGCTAAGTTTCTGGAAAAGGACTATATGAATAATTTCATTCCTAAAAGTAGAATTATCCTAAATGAGCTTTCAGGAGATACAATTCCATATAAGGTTTCAAGACCAAGCCCAATTGTAAATTCCTAACCATCACAAGATCAACAACCTACCATTCCTCCTCACAGTGGGAGGGTTATTAGACAACCTGAAAGATACATCGGTCTAAGTGAATCTATCGAGAATCTCCCGGACGACGATGATCCCTACATATACAAGGAAGCTGTGGAGGATGTTGATTGTCATCAATGGAAAAAGGCAATGCAATTCGAAATTGAATCTATGTTCACAAACAAAATCTGAACTCTTGTAGACTTGCCAAAAGGGATAAAACCAATAGGGTGCAAGTGGGTATACAAGAGGAAAAGAGGTATGGATGGTAAGGTGAAAACCTTTAAAGCTAGATTGGTAGCTAAAGGTTATACACAGAAAGAAGGTATCGATTACGAAGAAACCTTCTCTCCTATAACCATGCTTAAATCCATTAGAATACTCTTATCCATTGCAGCATCTCTAGACTTACAGATTTGGCAAATGGACGTCAAGACAGCTTTCTTTAACGGAAGTCTTGATGAAAGCATCTATATGATGCAACCAGAAAGATTCATTGAAAAAGGCCAAGAGAAAAGGGTATGCAAGTTGCAACGATCCATTTATAGATTAAAGCAAGCATTCAGATCCTGGAACATAAGGTTCGATCAAGCTATAAAAGGTTTTGGATTTATTCAGAACTTTGATGAACCTTGTGTATACAAGAGGATCAAAGGCGACAAGTTGGTTTTCCTAGTTCTTTATGTTGATGATATACTACTCATCGGAAAAGGTGTAGGTATATTGACATCAATTAAAGAATGGTTAGCAAAACAATTTGATATGAAGGACTTAGGAGAAGCGAGTTATATTCTTGGCATCCAAGTTGTTAGGGATAGAAAGAATAGAACGATTGCATTATCCCAAGCTTTATACATAGATAAAATCTTGTCTAGGTTTTCCATGCAGGATTCCAAGAAAGGTCTGTTACCTTTTAGGCATGGAATCAAGCTTTCTAAGGAACAAGCTCCTAAGGACGCGCATGAAGAGCAATTCATGAGTAGGATTCCATATGCCTCAGCAGTTGAAAGTCTCATGCATGTAATACTCTACACTAGACCAGATATTTATTTTGTTGTTGGCATAGTTAGCAGGTTTCCATCAAAACCAGGCCCTAATCACTGGACGACAATCAAGCATATTTTCAAGTATCTCAGGAGAACGAAAGATCATATTGTTGTATACTCTTGAGAGGATTTAAAACCTGTTGGTATACAGATTTCAATTTTCAATTAGACTCTGACTCTAGGAAATCCACATTAGGATCCGTGTTTAACTTAGGAGCATCAATCAATCTTGTATTACTGATTCCACCATGGAAACTGAGTATGTTGCTGAATGCGAAACTACTAAAGAGGCTGTATGGCTCCGTCAATTCTTGATTGACTTAGAAGTGGTTTCTAATGCGAATAAACAGATCACCATCTACTATGACAACAGTGGTGCAGTGGCTAATTCGAAAGAACCAAGAAGTCATAAGAGAGGAAAACACATTGAAAGGAAGTACCATCTACTAAGAGAGATTGTGAATAGGGGAGACGTGACAGTTGCCAAGATCGTGTCAGCTGAAAATTTAGTGGATCCCTTTACAAAGGCTCTAGCACAGAAGAGTTTTGATGGGCATCTAGAGAACATGGGAATAAGAGATATGACATATTTGCTATAGCGCAAGTGGGAGATTGTTAGGATTATGCTCAATAGCAAGAGTTTAATAGTGTATTTGACAATCGATCTCATATAAATAAAAGTGATTTCTGTTTTTACAAGTCTTATAGCAATTATATCAATTGTCAAAAGTAAATAATCATAAGGTCAAGAGACTATGAGAAACAAAAAAATTGTTCATACATCTAGATATGTATGAGGTAGACACAATTCTTTAGTTCGTCTTGAATAATATTCACAACTTAAGATACAAGGTTGGGCACCTTTATCTTGTTAAAGTTGTAGATTATTTTATTAGCATTTGAGCGGGATCAAATGTGATATAATGAGTCTAAAATCATCGAAATGTCTTTGGACAAAAGAATCCAGTGCACTGGGTGCATTGTATAGGATCACTGTAGAAAACGTTATCTGCAACCGTCAATGGATAAAAGTATTCTAGTGAGACAATCGGAGAGTCTATCTCAATCATGAGTTAAATGATGGACTTATGGTTGCATGCCTTATCATTTGAGCTGTCAAAGAGTACGATTATATCGCATGGTCTATCCTCGATGGTTTGGTGATATTCACGTGTATATCGATAGAGGACATCATTTATAGAAATGGACATCGTGGCCACATCTAGCAAATGTCAGCAGAATACCATCATATGGATGTTTAGAGGTATTGGATATTAAATCTTAACATTGAGTTTTAAATAGTGACTATTGAAACATGACTTCTGGACAAGTTAAAATATCCAAGTTTAAAAACATGGTCATATGAGCAAATATGGTAACTTAGAGAGCAATAGACGGTCTATGAGCTCTTGGCGATTACTGCTATTTTTCACGAGAATACACTTTCTGCACTTAGATTGTCTAGGGTACGAATTAGTACGCTCACTCATTCTATCTTTATTTAAGAGTTCAATTTTAGTTCTTTAGTGGAATGAACTAAAATTAATGGATTGAACCTAAGTGAATCATTTGTTGATTGTGATTATGTAATACACCCTCCCAATAATAGTTGTATAGTACTATCGTGGAATTTATTGAATAGATACTGAGATTTTCGAAAAAGGGTATCAGAGACTTGGAAAATATCTGGAATGGTTTCAGATGGTTAATAAGGTTCCATAAAGTATATAAGAAATTTAAATTATGAGTTTTGAAGAACATAGTAAGGATTTCCATAAATTGGAGTATTGAGAATATTTATTGGAAGTCAAAATATATTTTTACGATATGAGGTTGTGATTTAATTAATTGATGGAAAAGTAAATTGAAATAGATTTTTGTGGAAAAGAGTTAAGAATTGTTATGGATTAAATTGACAATTAAAGTGTTATTAGACAAGTATATGTAATTAGTTTTCAATTTGTGGTTACATTATAATTTTTAAAATGAAAAGGAGCAAATTTCAATTAGAGATAAGTAATATAATATATATATATATATATATATATATATACAAATGAATTAGAAAAAAAAAAACAAGAGGAAGAGAAGCAAAAATAAAACAGAAAACAGAGAAGAAGAATCGAGCAATCATGAGAAAGAATGAGAGAAGAAAGAAAAGAAAGAGAGAGAGAGAGAAGAGAGAATAGCAACCGGAGAAGGAAGGAAGGAGAAGAAGAAGGGAGATCGGCCAAGGAAGAGCAGCAGTGAAGAAGAAAAGAAGAAGAAGCTGTAGAAAAAGGGAGAAGAAAAACAGAGCATGGGACCGGCAAAAGAGAAGAAGAAAGAAAAAGAGGAGAAGAAGGGAAGAAGAGTGAAGTGACAACAGCTGAAGAAGAGGGCAGAAACTGTGCAAGAAAAGAGTAGTGGCCGAGAGGGAGAAAGGAAGAAGAAGAAAGAAAGAAAGAAAAGAGAAAGAGGAGGAGGAAATTCGGTCAAGTCAAAGAGAAGAAGAAGAGGAGTCTAGGAACCTTGGGTAAGTGTGATGAAGTTAAATTGTTTGAATTTGATGAAATTAAATTGTGTTGGAGTTTTGATTGTTGAGTATAAAATGAAATTGAATTGATTTTTGAGATTTATTGAGAATTGAATTGAATGTTTGAAATTGATTGTTGAGTTTAAAGTGATATTGGATTTCTAGAAATGAAAAGATTATGGGTTTTGTGATTTTAGTATTTGATTAGATTATTTGGTAGTGTTTTAATTGAAATTAGTTTAATTGTAGTTGATTAGAATGAAAATCAAGAAAATTAGTAAGTTAAATTTTGGAGATTTGATGATTTTGAGTTTAAATTAGTTAATTGAGATATTAATTGAGTTAATTGGTGATGTGAATTTAGAATCGTTAAGTAAGAAATCAAAATGATTCTTAAATTAGTGACTTGTATTATGAGTTTTGTTGTAATGTTGTGTTTGGTAGTTGATAAGAGTTGTAGACATTGTTTAGAATAAAATTGAATCATTAGTTTTAAAAATTTTTGAAATTAAATTAGAAATTGAAGCTATAATTAGTTTAATTGAGTTTAATAAAGTTGAATTTGATGTTGTTAAGTGAAAGAAATTTATTATGTTAAATTGATGAAGATTAGAATGAAAATTTGTGTAGAAATCGAATGTTGATAGTGTAGAGATTTCAATTATTGGATAATAAGTATTAGAAATTGTATTTGTATGAATTGATACAAATTGGTGTTTAGAAATCCAAGAAAATGTATTGGATTGTGTTGTATGAGATTCGAATTAAGAGAAATTGAATGATTCAAGGTATATATAATTATAAATATATGATTTTTAGCAAATTAAATATAATCGATTTTATTAGAATAGAAGAAATTGAAGAATAAAGCGTAGAACGTGTTAATTGAGCTCTTGAGTGAACTGTAGTATTTATATTTATTGATTGGAAATATATTATTTTATTTTAGGGAGAAATCTCCTTAGTATGGGAGAAAATGAAATTATGCAGAAAGACCAGAAATGTGATGAGACGAAGGAACCAGAGCACCAAGGTTAGAGAAAACTAGAAACCAGTGAGTGTTAAACTATTTTAAGTAAAATCATATTTTTAGTTGAAATATATTTTACTATGTTTCCAAGGTTAATTTAATTATTTGTGATTTTATATACACATTTATTTACTTATATGTGGTTCATCATTTAAATAGAATTTATGCTCCAATATATTTTAATTGAAGTATTTTTATATTTCAGAAATTTAGAATTTATATTCATTTAAATAAATTTGTTTGATGTATATCTTATATTTTTTTTATTAAAAGCTAGTTTTCAAAAGTAAAGAAAATAGTTTTCAAACTATGGATACCCATTTATTATCAGAATTTATCAGAAGTAGACCCGGCTGGTACATCCCAATTGTGTGTGGCAAGTTAAGGGGGGACAGTCCCCTAACTCCAGGGGGGTTGAGTCTGTCAGTCGTCCATACATTGGGATATTGTCTCGCTATATGCACACGATGCAGAATTCCACCTCATAGACAGTGAGATGTCTTTTATCAGAATATCAGAAGTCACCAGTGTGGCGTCATATTAGTCGCCTGGTGACACCCTCCATATGGTACGGCGCCAGTTGAGTCGTCCTATGGAGTATCAGTTATCAGAGATGGGTTCCATGAGCTTTATCAGAAAAATTTTATCAGAAAAGTTTTATCAGAAAAGCAATATCAGAAAGGTTTTATCAGAATAAGTTTTTAGAAAAGTTTATTCTTAGAAAAGTTTATTATCAAAAAAGCATTTTATCATAAGAGTATTATCAGAAAATTATATTATTAGAAAATTTTAATCAGTGAGGTTTCATCAGAAAATTATTTTTAATAAAGTATATTCTCTTAGCTTTTCAGTTTTCAAAAAAGTACATTATCTCAGTATTTCAGTTTTCAGAAAAATATATTATCTCAGTATTTCAGTTTTCAGAAAAGAATATCGTATTAGCTTTTCAGTTTCCAGAAAAAAAAATAAGAGAGTATTAAATCAGTTTTCCAGTTTTCAGAAATTAGATTTCAGAATAGTTTTCTGTATAGATTTCAGAACAGTTTCCAGAAAATAGATTTCAGTTATCTTCTCAAATTAATTTATTAGAAACAGATTTATATTCTTTTCAAATTTCAGGGAGGTTAATAGAAAAAGAATTAAATTTTATTTAGAAACTAATAACACTCACTGAGCTCCTTTAGCTCATTATAGTTTTATATTTTTAAATCAACCTCCCAAGTACAGGTACAGGTGCATACATTGCAGGGACGTCGAAGACCAGTGGAACCAGTCAGAAGATGCTGTGACTGTTTTACAAGCATATATAATATTTTAAATTGTTAAGTTGTATTTTGATATTGTTTTTAAGTATATAAGTATTTAAATTGTTTAAGATGTGATTTGTTGAGATGGACCGGAGGTCCATAGTAGTCGAGATTTGGAATTTTATAGAAGTGTTAAAGTTTTTATGTAGGTCTCCAAGATTTGGTAATCTTAGAAAAACAGAGGAGACTCTGCCAAAATTTTTATAAAATAGTTTTGTATATATAAAAAAAAAATTTCCTACTCAGATTTCCAAGTTAAGAAATGGCTTAGATTCACGGAAGCCTTTCAGCGAGGCAAGCCTCGACTGGGAAGCTACTGTGGAGTGCCGGTAGGCTACCTAATGGGAGATAGTAGGTTAGGGACCTGTCAGATTAGGTTATGTCTATTGGAGCTTAAATTTAGATAGCCTGCAAAGATCTTCAATCCACACGAACTTGAATGAATCACTAGTTATATACTGCCAGATCATTTATTTGATCCATCTTAAAGAATTGATTTTAGAATTTATTCCAAAAGTTTTTTAGAGGTGCGTTCTTGCGTTCGATCAAGATACGCGGTAACTCGTTAAAATACTTAGGATGGACAGTCAAGGGCTTGTGACCCCTTGGACGGCCCTAAGGGATGTTTTTAACATCCTGTAAATATATTGATAATATAATTAGCACATTTCATAAAAATGTGGCTATTGAATTATATTAAATATATTTTTTTAAAGGCATTTGGACTTGTATCTTTTTGTAAGAATGGATTTAGTTCATATGTGGATTTTTTGTGGAGGTCCAATAAGATTAATAAAATGGAAAAAAAAAACAAAGTTTGGCCCATGCCAAATAGGGGTGGGCGGCATTAGCTAGTGTATTTAGCTAAAATACTTTGTTTTATTTTATTATTCAATTAAATGGTAATTAATTATTTATTTATTTAATTAATTAATTGTTTAATTAAAAGTCAAAACACTTTTCTAATTCCTAGTTTCATGCTATTGGTAATAGTATGATAAGTATCAAAAACCTTATTTGATAAGAAGATAAATAAAATAAGTTATTTATCAAATCAAATTAGGAAGTTTTTAATATTTATCAAAACTCTAAAGTTGACTATTAGTCACTTTTAGGAAGTTTTGATAAGTCACTAATTCTCAATTATCCTTTAAGAAATTATTAGATCATAGATTCAAGAGATGGAATAGGATTGAACTCTTGGATTGATAGATTTTTGAGTGAAACACAAATCCTCCTTGAAGGAGAATTCGGTCACCCTATATAATCCACTAAAGGGGAGTTCATCCATGCTAAGAAAAAAATGGGGGGCAAGTTTTGAGTTTTGTGAGCTTTGATAAGTCAAGAAAAAACTCCTCATCTCAAGAAAAAAGTGTGAGAATTCGTCCGAGAGAAAAGAGAGAAAGAACAAATTGTACTTCGCTTTCTCATGAGGGTTTTGAGACTAACGAAAAAGAAAAGTTTTTTGTTTCTCATCCTCAGGTTCACAATGCAAAGAAAGGGAGTCCACACTCTAAGGTGATCCACATTCATGAAGGATTGGAAGATCTTGTGATTCATAGTCGACGCAACATTAAGTCTCACGTTATTCAAAAGGTATGCTACCTTTTGTAATATATTTAATTAACTATGGGTTAAGATCGCTCTTTTTGAAAAAATTTTAAAATGTACCAATGCAAAAAATTTTGTTTTTGCGCCTTCCGCTGCGCCTTACTCACTGTTTTTTTCTACATTATATTATTCAATTATACATAATATAATATAATATAATAAAAATATATTTTAGAATATAATTAATAATATATGTTAATGGAAAAAATTGTGCGGGGTAGATCTTTTGATTTTTAGGGTCAACGGTCAAAAGTATAAGGACCTTGGTTCGTCCATTGTTCAAGGTGTAGGTGTATTTCTCAGGGGAAAAGTCCATGTGCAAATGGTTAGGAATTATACTCGATAGCAAAAGAGTAATATTTTATTTGACAATCTTTTTCTATTAATAAAATGGTCATTGGTATGAACAAATTTTTATAGCATTTATAGTGTAAGATTATAATTGTCAAATGTAAATAATTAAAGGTTAAAAGACTGAGATATGAATAATTGTTCATGCATCTGCTTATATATGAAATAGATACAATTAGTTAGTTAGTCGTGGAATATATTGGTAGCTTAAAATAAAGATTGGGCGTCATTATATTGTTTAAAGTTGTAGATTCTTTTGCTAGCATTAAAGTGGGATCAAATGTATTGTGATGATTCTAAAATCATCAAAGTGCAGTGTTTTTGGGCAAAAGGATTTAGTGCACCGGGTGTACTCAATAGGATCACAATGAAACTCTTTATCCATAACTGTCATTGGGTCAAAGGTTTCATTTAAGGATAATCAGAGATTCTATCTTAATCTTAAAATAAATGGTAGACCTATGGTTGTGATTAGTATCATATGAGCTGTCAATGAGTACGACTGTATCATGATAGTTTATCCTCGATAGTTTGGTATTATTCACCTGTTAATCATAGAGAACATCATTTATAGAAATGGACATTATGGCTCCATTTATAAATGAGAGTAGAACACTACCATCTACATCCTTTGAGGTATTGGATATAAAATCTTAACGTTAAGTTTTCAATAGTGTCTATCGAAATTCGACTTCTAGAAGCATCAAGTTATCGAAGTTTAAAGGATGGTCCTTCGGTTAAAATTGGTAACTTGGGAAGCTATTGGTGGTTTATGAGCTCTTGGCGATTACTGGTATTTTTCACGAGGATACACATTCTCTTTATATGGTTGTCCTAGGGCGCGAATAAGAAACACCATCTTGTTCTATCTTTATTTAAGAGTTCAGTTTTAATTCTTTAGTGGAATGAACTAAAACTAGTAGATTAGGCATAAATGAATCATGGGTTGATTATGATTAGGTGTTAGATAGCCAGCCAAGAGCCCCAATCTACACGAACTTACTTGAATCACTTGTCTTATTCTACCGTACCTATTGATGGGTCCATTTGGAATTCCATAGGCCCAAAAGAATGAGGAGGTGTGACTAAGGCTAGGTCTGGGCTGCAGACCTTCTTCATCCACCTAAGATGGGTGGCCAAGACCGATGGGGGAAGCCTTGGATGGCCCTATAGGGTGCAGTTAGCACTCCATGGATACATTGGGTAGTTTTCTGATTACCCTCAATTACATAATTGCACATTTTAGAAAGATGGGTGGAATAATTATGTTAATGTATCAATTAGGTATATGGACTTGTTTTATAAAGAATGAGTCTAGTTCACATGTGTGCTTTTAATTAAGTCCTGTGGAATAAATAAATAAAAATAAGGGAATGAGCCCATCAAATTTATGGATTGGGCGGCTAGGTCTTATAGTTGGACTAGGAGGCTTGTTTTGTTTAATTAATTAAATTAATTGATTATTTAATTAATTAGCGTTCTCTTTCAATTAAGATTGGATTCCTGGTGTCATACTTTTGTTAAAAGTATGAAACAATTAAATCACCATTATTTAGTTAATGGATAATTATGTTGGATATAATTAAATTAATTAAATAAGAAGTGATGGTTAAAAACAAATTGTGGTTGAGTTGGACTAGGTTAGGTTTTCATCAAATTGAAAGAAGCAATACACATTAGCTTCTTGTACGAGGAATTTAGCTAAGCGAAAAGAGAAGGGCAACTGAAGTCTTTTGACAAGTATACTCATAAACTTTGAAGGAAAAAAATAAATAAAATTGTGTACACAGATAATAATTGGTTCACGTGAGTACTTGACTAAAATAATTGAGAAATCAAAAGTGACCGAAACTTCTTCCTAGTCTTTTCTCTATTGGTGTGATAGGTTGTTATTAAAAATTAAAGAGAATTTTGTTTTGCTTCATCTTTAGATGGTATATGATTCAAAGAAAAAGGGAACCCTCACTCCAAGGTGGTTCACATGCGCGCATAGATTGGAAGATCTTGTGGAAATAACTTTTTGACGCAAAAATAAAGAACGAACTCTTGTATTAATGTTCTAGGTCAAAGGGTAAAGATTCTTTAAAAGGAAATTTTTGAAAATCTCCATACCACTTTTATTCGTTTTCTCTGCTTAATTTAATTTTTTTCTTTCAATTGGTATCAGCGGCACGGTTTTAACTCTTGAGTAGTTATGTCATACTAAAAGAGTTTCTACTAGAGTATTTTTTTTTATTTTTTCTTTGATTGATTATGCATGTTTAGAAAGAGATGGATGATCAGGGTACTACAACCTACAAAACTAGAGTGCATGTGACCCGTGACCCTTATGACACTTGGGACACCGGGGTAGTGCTGGTCAAACACGCTTCGATGGTCAAGTGGGTAGATTGAAAGATAAATATGTGCAAAACATAGAGAGAGTTTAAAAATACTTCTTATATACCGAAATGTGATCGTCAATAACTGGAGTCTTGGAAGAGAGTTGATCGGTGTTGCAAGTGAACTATGATCGTGGCAGTCGGAGTTGACCGGATATCACTTGGCGATGGTAGGTAATGAATAGTAAAACATCAGAACGACTAAAGTCTGCTTTGGAGGTTGAAAAGTGTGAACGCGTGGCAATCAGGATCGTGAATGAATAGTAACCTCCAGTGGTCTGAATCCGTTTAGAAATGGTACTTCACGAGAATCATGTAACTTTTTAAAATTAAGAAAGCTTAGCGATTGCTCAGAGCATATGAAGATCAGAAAAATTGCTCAAAGTATAGAAATGCTTCATATGAAGCTTAGGGTGAGGGTTGGGTTTTATAGAGGGTGATCTATCCATTGGTGGGCAGATCGGGCTTCTTGATATTTCGGCCTAAATCAAGGAGAATATGATTGCCTCATTGACTTGGTCTATCAAACTTCAAATTCAAAGTCTAATGGTTATGACTTAGCTTAATGGTTGAGGTCGAGGCATTCTGAACCGATAACTTAAATGGTCAAGTAGTGATCCTCAACTGAATGATGCGATCAAACATTTAAGGTTAGGTCGATCGATACAGTTGACTCAAGATCCTTGACGGTCGTGATCAGGCAAAGGTACTATAGTCGAATGACGTGGTCGAACTATGATCCTTGATGGTCATGATCAGATCAAGGATCTACAGTTGAACGACATGGTCGAGCCATAATTGCTTTGGTCGAATCAACATGGTCGAGATGATGAACCTACATTTGAACAACATGGTCGAACCATGGCTTTATAGTCAAACAGCATGATGTGTCTCTTGGGTCTTGGATACGGTCCATCTGCTTGAGTATGGGCATATATGTCTTCTAATCTTGAGTCCAATCTTGCCTATGGGCCAGATCTTGCTTCAGGCTCTGGCATTATTGGGCTTGACTATTTTTGGTCATCATTGTTTGCCCCCTACTTCTTATATTTGAGGCATGCGCTCAATGTCAAGGAGTTTGTCACGAGGGTCTGACTAGATCGAGGAAATATGTTCAAGGTCAAACTTCACGATGCCATGTTTGTTCGTCGTCGTACGACATGTCGTGTTAGCTTAGTCTTGTCATGTGATCGTATCTTGCTGCAAAACCAGAATCACACTTTATTTGACTTGATTCTAGTACAGTCATACGACTTGATCGCAACAAAACAAATGTGGAGAGGTTTTGAATTGACTAGGATGAGTCAAACTGAGAGTCCTACGACTAGGTCCTTTTTTTATTTATTGAAGTCGAGTAGGATAATCTGAGTTCATATGTGCTTTCATATGGAGCGATCATAGTCATTCGACCAGACCTAAGCCTTGCAGAGATGATGTGACTAAGCCTTGCAGAGATGATGTGTCTAACTATTGGTTTGCTTGACAACTGGTTGTTTGCAATCATCACTCAGTATGAGGAAGGTGCGAGACCTTTCATGTCTCGTGCTGACGGTTATAGGGAAGAATGCCCAATAATTTGGTGACACGTCACCATTGAACTTTATATAGTTCTCGCTTTTTTCTCTTTCTTCATTATCATCTTTTTCTTCAGTTTCAAGATCTTCATTTTTCTCTCACCGATTTCCAACAACTTCCAGCCGAATACTCACGTCTCCGGCTACACTTTTGAGCTTTCTCAGGCGGTTTCTTTGGTTTTTCCGTTGAACACTTGTGAATATTAATATTTTTTTAATTATAAATTCATTAATTAAATAATCAAATTATTTAATGAATTCTCTTAATTAAATCGTGTCACTTTCGTAACACAATTAATTGGACCATCTAAAAAATTTATTGTGACCCGTGTTACCATTAACTATAAGGGCTAGCAAGGGGACCTAATGGACCTACAATTTTGAGCTCCAATAATACTTAGTAATATTATTAAAACTCTTCAATTTTAATTTCCATGATTATTAACATCGGAGTTATTCCATTAAAAACACAAAGCTGAACTCTCAGAACTGTAGACGTTTTATACAATCTGAAATCTCAGTGTCCAGTGATATAGCTATTACATACAGTATGATCCTTCACAAGTAGTTCTTAGCTAGAGCTAGGTCATAATGTATGTTATACCCCTCTAGTTATATCTTTTCTTTTAAGCACCGTTGATTCTCTAATGAACAATTAAATCCTTTCTTCCTTTACGGAAGAAGGAGAGCGCTCATAATTGTTCAAGCTCCAAATCAACCCTTAAGGGAACTACTCATCTACTTCAGTCAAGAAGGAGTGGATTCCACTATTGTGTTCAAACCTTCCCAGCCACAAGCCAAACTGCAACCCTAAGATACATAGGCATTAATCGAGAATATCATATCGACCTCACTCATGGTATGTCAAAAGCTACGATCTAACTTTAAGGAGTTGATAAGACACTCAGAATTAAGATCACCTATATATAGCCATCATTTGTCGATATATAAAAATCTCATCTATTAACGAATTTTAGTGAGAGATTCATATAAATCGTGGCCCTAGTCCTATATAATCTCATCATATAAGGTGCCTTCATCCTCATGTCAACTACATGAGCAGTTTAGGATAAGACCGCGGTACATTACATAATGGACCTAGTAGTTAATTAACCACAAACAAAGTACCCAGTTTTGTTTGCTCTCTACGAACTTTTTAGATTGCATGTCTCAAAATGAATCCTTCTGTATATAACATTGATATACTCATTTTAAGATTACATCTTGCAATCTTGGATGTTACAAGCACTATATATAAATGTATGAACAAATAAAGACACTTTTATTCGAATGATAAAACTTTTACTTTTATTTATGTCTAATTACATTTATAATCACTAGCCTTAGGGCATAAATCCCAACAACGATTTGTTCAATGAAGATGTCTGTAAGTTGGGCGAAGGAGCTAACGGAGACATTAGGTAGGTTGGTATACCATTGAAGAGCTGGTACTACCAAGCTTGGCTCGAAGCCTTTGCACATATATGCCTCTCGTAGATCACGTGGAATTGCCACTTTGAACATTCGCTGACGATACTGCGCAATATGGTCGTCCTGATTGGTCGTGCCATCATAGTGCTTCATGTTGAGGAAGCTAAATTTGTAAGTATATCTACTAGAGCTGTCGCGTCGACGAAGGGTAAGTCAGCGAAGCTATTCGATGCGCTCATTCTTATCAGTGCCGGCATCAAGGAATACTGAATGATCGCCTCTATCTCTATGAATCTGCAAGCTAAATCGGGATTAGCAAATGTAAGACTGGAACTTAACATTTTAGAGTTTAACGAAGCCGAGTGTGATGGTGCTGATGGAGTCGTCTATGGTTGAGGGGTCGATCGACCAGAACCAACATTGATCGCGATTAGTGTCGACGAGGGTTGCATTGCCTGGGTTGCCCATGGTTGGTCGTCTTTTTAAGGAGTTGTCACTCCGACCTAAGGGTTCAACAATGGTGGGGAACTTGGGTTGGTACCTCCCCCTGCTGCTTGTAAGCTAGGCTCTTCTTATACACAAGTTGGCCCAAGCTCACTGATCATTATCCCTTGACTGTCTGGTCGAGCAGTCAAATAATATAGTGTAAGAGCTAATTGGTTGAATGGTGGTTAGGAGACTGATGGATCTCTGTATGGTCGAACGGTCATGAGTGATTAAAGCTTGCCCTTAAGCTCTTAGTTCTCCATTCTAACCTGTTGGGTTCTCTATTCTAACTTGTTGGTTATCCTCCTCGAGAGTCTGGAGCCTATGAGTGTTTGTATGCATGACCGAGTTCAAGTCGAGCCTCCACCTCACCATGGTCTGTATTGTCGGCCATTGTAGCACAGCGTTATCGTACGGTAGCGTAGGGACGTAGAGTTCTAGCTTTGCTCATATAAGATCATTGGGCCCTACGATGGGCGCCAAATTTTAGACCATGAAAATGGTCGGGTGATGATTGGGGCACTACAAACTGCAAAACCAGAGTGCATGTGACCTGTAGAATGCTTGGGACACCGAGCTAGTGCTGGTCAAACACGCTCCGACGGTCAAGTCAGTAGATTACAGATAAATACATGTAAAACGTAGAGGGAGTTTAGAAATACTTCCTGTATATCGAAATGTGATCGTCAATGAATGGAGTCTTGTCTTGGAAGAGATTTGATCGGCGTTACGAGTGAACTGCGATCATGGTGGTCGGAGTTAGCTGAAAATTACTTGGCGATGGTAGATGATGAATAGTGCAATATTAGAATGACTAAAGTTTGGTTTGGGGGTTGAAATGTGTGAACACGTGGTGATCAGAATTGTGGATGAATAGTAATCGTAGGTGGCCGGAATCCGTTTGGAAATGGTGATTCTCGGGAATCATGTAACTTTTTAAAATTAAGAAAGCTTAATGATTGCTTAGAGCATATGAAGATCAGAGAAAAATTGTGAACCCTTAATTAGAGTGAGGGTTGGGACTTTTAGGGGGTGGTTGAAGGACGTGGATTTGTATCTATGGCAACCTGGGGGGGGAATAGGTTTATCAACAAATATTGCGGAATTAAAAACAATAAACCATTCAACACATTACGCAGAGATTTTTAGTGTGGAAAACCCCCCAACAAGTCAAAAACCACGGGACCAACTCGTAGGACACTTAACACATCAACACAAATTTCACTAATTGGTATATCGTTTACAACTCACGTTGATTGACCACTCAATTACATGATTTTTGCTATAACCCAATACTACATACCCATAAGCCTTTTACTAGCAAACCCTGTCGATGCTGCTCAGAGACTCCACGCACTCCAAGTCTTAATATTTCTTTCGTATGGTCAAAAAAACAATAATCCCCAATTTATGAGATCAGATCTAAGTGCTCAGGAAAACATGAACAATCAAATAACATGCATGATCACAGACATGTTACGAATAGACTATGCAATTACGCTCAATGTAAAGATAATAGTCTATATAAAAATAACTCTCTCTTCTCTCACAATAACATAAAAACAATGAAGCATCAAACCAACAAAGACATATGAGAGGAATAATATAATTTAATGAAGAATAATAGAGAGCAAATAGTGAAGCTCAGTAAAAGAGAATTACTTAGCCTGAGCAAAAAACAAAACTTATGCTCACTATTTATAAGAAACATTAGAAACCCTAATTCCAATAGTAGTAGGAAATAAACTCCAATTAGGCTTACTAATTTAACAAGAAAAGCAATTAATACTTTCCTATAAAAAAGAGATATCTTTCTAAAAAATAAAAGACTTATTAATTAGGAAATTCTCTTGTTTCCAAACTCAATAAACTAATCCTTGATAGAAAAGGAATCATGAAAAACATGTAGGAAAACTTTAAGGAACTTTATAAAACATAAAACACTCAAAAACCCTTTTTGGTTCTGGCTGGACAGACCCCGCATGCCTGAGGCATGCATCCACACCTGAGGCATGAGGGTGCTGCCCTGCAGCCACGCAAAAGGCGTGTACCCATGCCTAAGGCGTGGAGCTGCTGCCCCAGTTCCCTTGTTCATCTGTTTCTAGCTGCAATTAACTCCACTTTGAACCAAGCAAACTCTAACCAAACGGCATTGGATTTTTTCGTTCTTTATACCGTTGGAAAGATATAGATGTCTAGTTTTATTCCTAAAAAACCAAAGACTAATTGGGTGTCTAGATAAAATGTTATGTCCATCGAAGCATCCAAAGGTCAGGTTTTTGGGAATACAAAACATGTGAAATTAAATTCCAAAACTAGACAAAATGAAAACAATAAGACTCAAACACTTATCAAACTTTAAAACCAACATGTTAGAAACCAAATGCAAATACATGAACATGTTATAAGTGTGTGTGTGAATCTTATCTGATCTCAAGAATAAAGAGTATCATCTCTTTGAAACTTATCATTAAGCACGTTCTTGAGTCTTCTTAGAAGCTTTCTGTCTTCGCATGATTTCTTCGAATCTTCATTACTCTCAAATCATACTCTAACAAAGCTAACTAAGAATTACATAAAAATATGTTTGCTTACGGAGTCACAGCCAACAAAATAATGACCTTACAATCTCTCATTTGGCTATTCCGTGATAAAACACTATATACTCACCAAATAATCAAATGATTGTTTTTACATTCGCTCATAAAACTCAAAATTACATAGAGAGACCTAATCTAACATTCGGCAATGTCTTCAGAAGTCTTCACTTTGTACCTGAATCAAAATAAACAAAATTATGTTCTTCCCAGGAACATTGGTGAGCAAAACGATAATGATATCAATTTGAAATAACTCAATTATCAATATCAATTACCACAATAATCAATTTGTCAATTCAAAAGATAATATGCACAAATATCAATTTAGCAAATCAAGTCAAATATGATTATAATATCTCCCCCTCAATAAGATCTCACCCTAAGTATACTAACGATGACAATAGCAACTTAATCATAGAGGTTAGAAGAAATAATTCGAACAAATTAATATCCAAATTACTCCCCCTTTTTGTCATGGGATAGACAAAGACCAATAAACACTCAAGTATTTTAATCGTCAAAACAAATTTAAAAATACTTGCACAAACAAACATAAGAGGGGCCAACAAAAATGGAACAATAAAAATAAAATAGATCCATACAACCTTGAATGAGAATCAATTTACTTCTATTTGCAACAAACAAGAGATAATTGATAATATGAAGATCAAATACAAGGTTATATATTACATGCCAAATAGATAAGTTCACGAAAATTAAAACAAAGTTCATGAAATCTAAATAAAAGTACCAAAGCATGTAAAGGCATTCTCAAAAATCAAGAATCTGGATCATTACTCATCTCCTCCGACGTTATCACCATCAACATTGTCATCATGTCCATCATGGGAGGAAAACATGCCACCAGTACATGCATGTGAGGTAGATCCACTTCTATACATCTCTATGCTACGCAACCTTTCATCTTGTGCATCAAGTCTTGTCAAGATGGCTTCATTCCCATCCTTGAACATACCCATTAGTTGCCTCGCCTAGGGAGGTATCTCACTCTCAACTTAAGTGGCTTCATAAGTTTATGGAGCGTTCTTATTCATCTCTTCCTTAGAAAGATAATGGAACTTAAAGAAATCCTTGTCAAACATTTGACAATTCTCCACAACTATATCGGATCTCCTCAACCTAACACCCGCTTCTAAACATAGTTTAGTAATCAAACCCGGAAATTTCAATTTGGACTTGTTCTTATTAGCACATTTACTAATGAATGCAAAGATATAGGCTCCAACATTAAAGGGCTTCCTTGTCCCAATAACATAAAGCAATTTTTCGGTGGCAAATTGACTTAGGAAATGTTGGACACTGGGTGAATATTTGAACATACAAATTTGTTCAAAAAGCGGTAGAATGGGGTACACTTGGCATGAGGAATAAAATTAGTGCCTTTACCCCATTTATACAAACCCTTAGTCAAAGTGAGTGCAACATCTTGCTTAGTAACTTGGATAGATTCTAGACAACAATCTATCCAAGATAAACCATAACTTGGATAGATTCTTGCTTAGTAACTTGGATAGATTCTACACAATAATCTCCATGAGATAAACCATAGAATGAGTTGATTAATTCACCACTCATTATAACTCTAGTCCCTTTAACTAGCACTCCTACGTTTTCTCCAAATTCATCACTATCCAAGTTAACATAAAACTCTCTCACTATGTTTTCACAAATATTATGGGGTTTCTCAATAAAATTCTCCCAACCTCTCTAGCATGAAATTGTAAACATTATCATTGATTCTAACACTCCTAAAATCAACTCCTTTTTCAAAAATTAAAGTTCTAGAGAGGTTATGTTCAACCTTTCCTCACATTCTTGGTTGATGAACTTTGGTTGTTGGGTAGATTCACCTCTAGTAGCTTTCTTTCCCTTGGAAGCTACTTGTTTTCCCTTGCTAGACATCTTCAAAGCTAAATCAAATATTAATGGTATCCTTTTGTAGATGTAGAAGCAAGACTCAATATCAATCTCACACAAACAATCAAAAAATCAAAGAGATTAAAAGATTAAGTGTGTAGAGGGATTGAAAGTGTGGCTCTTAGAAAAGTATGGGAAGTAAGAGCAAACTAGGGTTGGGATCCCTTTAAATAAAGAAAAGTGCACATGGAAGAATAAAAACAAAAGGCAGGAGAGAAATACCAATTATACCCTTAATAAAAAGCCAAAATCCCGAGCAGCACCAGGTGCATACAGCTTGGGCGCCCAGCCACACATCAAGCATGAGCTTGCTACCCAGGCATGCGCGCCTGAGGCACCCAGCCATGCCTCTAGCGTGTGCGTGCTGTCATAAGCTTCCTTTTCTCCGTTTTTTGCACTTCTTCACATCTTCAACTCCTCGTTCGTCCTCAATGCTTCACCAATGAGTTTTTCCACCTAAAACTTCAACAAATACAACCAAGAAGCATCTCTAAACAAGATAATATGAGTCTATGAAAGTCAATCATCAAAATACCACAATCGAAAAATTCTTTCGAAAATTTCAATCGTATTCCTTAGAAATTTTACTTGTTCAACAATGCTCCTCAAAATAGTTTTTTCAAAATAGATGTGAGCATGTTAAGAACAAAATGAGCGCTTCTTAAAAGCATATGAATTGAAAAACTTCAATTATTCGCACAAAAACGAGCTTATCTAAAGCTTCAAAAAAATTATTTTTCATTAAAACAGATTTTATGATGCAACATTGGTTTCATGATCGACATGCAGTAGCAGGTTCTTATCATACGCAATTGATAGAAATGGTTGAGTCACTTATTGGGGTTAGGGATGAATCTACGCAACTTATGAAGATTTCCCCAATTGCATTGTATTAGTTTGAGGTGCACGATGAAAACAGAATGGAATAGTTGTTTAGAAAACCGTACATGCAGTTGCAAAGAATTCGATCTTAATCAAATTTCATATGCACATGCTTTAGCTGCCATTACACATCGAGGTTTACATTATACAACATTCACCTCACCGTATTACTCAACTACTTATCTTGTTTCAGCTAACAACAGTGAAATTCATCTTATTGGCCATCAAAAAGACTGGTTGGTACTTGCTAAGGTTGTAAATATGATTGTTCTGCCACCTATCACCCGACGTCCACCAGGTCGACCAAGAAAATAAGAAGACATTATATGCAGAAGGTGTAGAAATCGTTGGCGCTACGGTCACAATTACCAAACATGCAAGAATCCTCAAGTATATGAACCACCGATAGGATGATAAACTGTTAAAGGTATTATTAAACATATATTATATTTTATGGTTGTTAACTATATGTAACAAGTTTTATGTTACTTTTCATTCTCCTTTTCTTTGTATCTAATTGGCTTTTTCTTTTACTCGTTGCAGGATATGGGCTTCAGTCTCTTTGACTAAATGGTTCTTCAGTTCCTTTGTGTCAAACTTTTGTCTTCTCAATTTCGAGATTCTACCAGACATTAAAATTTTATTTTTGATATTTATGTAGTTATTGGATTACACATTCGGTAGATGAACATTTTGACAATTTAGAGATCTTATTGCCCGATTGACACAAATTGTTGGTTTTATTATCATTTGGAATTATAATTACTTACTTTTCTTTTGGCACTCACTAGTGCAATCAAGCTGTTATGGACAGGACTTTCTATATTTGAAATCTTGGACTTATAAGTTTTATACGAATTTTATATCATATTTTGTTGTATCAAACTTGTCTTTGCAATTTTCAATTTATTCAAATTGGAATTAATCGAACTTTATTGCTTCTGGTTACACTACTACAATGTTGATTTATGTCTGTTTGCTATAATCGAACTTTATGTCTGTCTCCATCAGCATTTCTAAGCAATTATTAGACAAAATTTGAGACTGCATTAGTAGCCAAGGAGGTGTATTAAAGCAAATATAGATGTATCATTCTATACATAATAAAATTTTTTTAAAAAAAAAATCAAAAACTACATTTCAATCTTATGTTTCATCATCGTCTAGCAGTGTAAAGTTCGCAAAGATTTCAATAGATATTTTCCACCCAAGACCTTTCATTTGCTCTGCTTTTAAATCAAATTTATGTATGTTTGTAATAATGTATTCAGCATACATAAGTACAAATGCACCACAGTTGCCACTGCAATATAATGAATATAGCAAAAATGTCAATTATATGACAATATAAAATCACAATCAGTCTAAAAAGATAAAGTTCAATGTAACTTACGTCCCGCGTTATTGTGGGACAACATTAGGACCTAGTCTTTTGCACGCGAAAGGAGCCACCTGTACTTTTTTTCCCTTATTTTTATAGTATCCTCCATTACACAACAATGAGGGCAAAAAATCTGAAAGTAGTGTGACAAATTGCTCCTGAAGTGATGGTTCTGTATCCTGACACAATGAATCATGTGACCAATATTCTTTGAGTCACAAGATTAACTACCGCTAATACCCAATAATAACCATCGACATTGATGGGAATCAATAACTTAATTAAAATACTTATAACTGTCATTTGACATATATATACACATTTAAGTATCAAATTAACTAAATCATTATATTTACATTATCAATCTCCCCTCATGGCTGACACCCATCGGGTCGTTCTCCACGAACATACAATAAGTATCGATCCTCCCACTTGAAAACAAGTGGATCTTACACCTCCTTCAATATTATTCCATCAGGGTTGGATGGAAGTTTTTTCCATAAATTTCAAAGGTTTGTCTAAAAAAATGAAAAATATGAGTATATGTTATATTTGTAGTAATGACATTGTAAACATTAAAATTATTTAGAATTTGGTAACAACTTACAAAAAACATTGGATCAATCAAGTTATAATTGCGCGAAATTATATTAGAATGTGAAAGTTAGCGTCTCCATAACACTGCCGTATAAGCCTCAATGTGCTCTTTTTTTTTTGACAAAAAAATGGAATAATTGCAATTTAATAACTTTAAATAATTTATATAACAGAATACAAAGGAATTTACAATGGAATTAAAAAGAATTAACATACCCAGCCTTCCAACCATTCGATATTGCTCTCAAATGTTTCAAAAAATGGAACTTTTGCATATAGTTGTTGGCTTATGTAGCATCTAAATATACAGTATAATATTTGGAGTCAATAAGATAAAATATATTGTAATTAACATGGTGTGAAAATATAGAATGAGCTGAAAGAGTGTAGGGTTATCATGCTTTTTTATTCTTTTTGAAAGCCTCGTTCTCAAACTCAATTTCCGGGTCAACCAGTTTGAAGGGGTTGAATTCAATAATTTGAGTATTACATGTCTTATGTTTTTTTGGCCTAGTTGGGTCCACATAAGGGCTAGATACATATCCAGAACGTTTACATGCCCGAAGACCATATCTTATTCCGACTACTTTCTTCTCAAGAGCAATGACACTCTCATTACCATGGACTGATAATGTTCGGCAAGAGAGAACAAATAGTAAGGTATAGGAAGTCATCGGTTGCCTTTTCCTCCGACACACTATTGGCAAGAGTTGTATCATTTTCTTGTTCCTCTCCCTTATTTTTGACATCACTTGTATCATTTGCCTTATCCTTTTTAATATTGTTGAAATTAGTTTCTTCCATTTCCTTTTTCTCTCCCACTTCGATGTCATCGGTTTCATTGATTACCTTGTCAACATCTATAAATTCACCATTTCTCTCTATTAAATCACTATCAACCTGCAATCAATACAAAAATACATGGTTAATAGAATTAAAAAAAAAACATAAGGACATAATTAAAAAAGAAATTTACATGAAGCACCTCATAATCATTTTGGACATGTTGATTACTTACAGCATGCATGCAAACAACCTCTGTCAATTTCAAAAAACCGTTACACATCTCATCCAGCAGTTCACTTTTCAAAGTTGCAAACCCTTTATCAACTTTATTACCAAGTGTGGTAACAGATGTCTTTAGTAACATGACTTCAATATGTAAATCATCCACTCTTTTACAAAGATGTTGTGAGTCCTGATATAATGTCTTAGAAAGTTATGAAAATATTTACATATTTGTTGAATAATGGTATTAAAGGACATGATTGGCTACATACTGAGCTATTTGGTACATTAGACCGATCTTCTTGTATTTTAGCTTTGTACGAGTGATTCTTAACTTTCGATTGGCGTTGCTCAACATCATTGGAACCATCAACAACATCAATATCATTATCAGAATATTCACCATCTTCATCATCATTAATCTCATCCTTGTCATTACTTGTGGCATACTGATCATATGGCTCAAATTGTGGGGCAATTGAAACATTAGCCTCGTTCAAGCCCGTGACATAAGGTAAATGTTGTTCTTCATCCATGGGTTTGAAAGTTTGAAACGTGAAAATCTAACCCAAAAAAATAGATAGATACAGGGACAAATTAAAATAAATTTCATATAGCTAAGATTACCGTGTGAATTTAATTCATATTGATCGTTTTCTGAAAATTGAAGGTGTCAACACCTCAAACTCAGGAGTGCCTTTGGCTTCCCAATTAAGAATACGAGGGGTTGTATGGGATACCCTTCTAACATGACCCATCTTTGAGTATAACGGAATTGCTTCAATGGCTCACACCTAACAAATGAAATAAATAAAAAGTTCAATAAGAGTTTAAACGAATTTAATGGGGTAACATTTTAAACATTCTATGTAGTATGTATTATCTGAAAAGCATACATTAAGCCATAAAAGTTGTACTTCTCTGCTGTATGGGTCGGATCGTTTTTTGCATACTCCATAAACTTTTGATCTCTACCTTTGCAAAAGCTCGAACAGGATTTGAATGTCCTTGAATATACAAACGAACCCCATAGGAATCGATTGAATTCATCCAAATTATTCACTAACTTCATAGCCCAATATTCAACATTTGTCTTCAAGTCCTTTCCAAGCAACGTCATCTCTAATATCAACAACAAAGCTAACTTAGTGACATCATCATCATCATTTTCGTCCTGAAGTCCATCTTCAAAGAAACCTTGCAAAGTCAGTCCAGTAACTTTTTTGGCTCCATTAAAATATTTGCGATGAATCCTGCCAACCTCATTTGCTTTGGTATTTTTAATAGAGACGACCGTATTCCCAAATCGTAAACCGCTAATTAAACAAAACTCATTTGCACTAAAATGTATTCTATTTCTACCGATAACAAACCCCATCTCATTTTCAGCATCTCGAACATAACACTCCCGCCACAATACTTGATGACAAAATTGAGCAGAGAACTCAAGTTCATGAACATCTGAAAAATGGCCAAAGCACATGCCTTTAAGTCTCTCTTGTTGTCGTTTTGTAAGTTTTTTCTTTATCAAAACAATGCTTTCCCATTTATAGTAAGTAGTTACTTTTGCATGGAAAAAAAAATTTTTCTTTATTTTCAATGAATTAACTAATTTCTTAGAAACCACTGATTTATACCCTGAAATAAAAAAGGATTTTGAATTCTTTAATAAACCATAATAAATAAACAGTAATTGAAAGAGAAAACAAAGGACGTTGTCAACATTTTTCATCGGATCATTACAACCCGATGATTTACTATCATTGTGCTGCTACAACCCAATTATTTTTTCATTGGGACATGGTAACCCGATAAAACACAATTTCAGACCAGATTGTCCCAATGATGGATAATTGACTGTTCATCTTCTTCGACATTCATAAACTCTACAATTTATTGTCATTCCACTATTTGTAGTGAATTATAAGTAACTAAAGAAGATGTAAAAATTGTTTATATAATGTCACCAAGGACAAGACTAACTACACCAAAGTCAAAATGCTAACCAAATAATCATGCACAGATGTAATGGAGTAAGAAGAGGCCGAAAGTGTGGTAATGGAGTTGGAATGGACAGTATAATTATGTTAAAAAAAATAGTTAAATCTAGGCCAGAAAATGGTGAAATAGAAACCAGTAGCATGATAGGACAAATTGCAGAAGGAAGTAGGCAACATCAAACAATTTAGTAGACCCGATCTTAACTTCTAAACTATTTGAACTCTGAAGCAATAACTTGGAAAAGAAATATATCATTTAATCATCGGGTTTAGTAGACCCGATAAATATATTATTAGGTCAGCACGACTCGATGACTGCTTAAGCACAAATTTTCAACGATTCAACCAAATCAATCAACGATTCAACCAAATCAAGCTTCGAAAGTTACAAAATTGAAAAACCCACAACGTAAGTAACCAAATACATTTTTTTAATTTTATTATTACATACAAAAAATATTTCTAAACCCTAAATCTATGGGGTCATCTAATGCATCTCGACTAATTCTTACTAATGCAAGAAATTGATGCTTATAAACGAAATGATGGTTCTGTAAAAGTGATATCTTACCTTCTTTTTTCCTACAATCTGTCACCTTGTAAACCACCTGAACTCAAATTCGTGCTTCAATCGAACAACAAATACAACTTCAAATCATCTGGCATTTAGCGTGCATAGTTTTCGATGGAGTTTAAGATATGAGAGAAGAAATCTGAGTTTGGTCCGTGAAGATGAGAAGAGAAGAAAAGAGTTGTTTGGTCTGTGGAGAAGAGAAGGGAAAAAAATCTTAGACAACACTTGAAGAAGAAGAAGAGTAAAAAATAGTTTGTAGGTTGGGTTAAAATATGAGGGTATTTTTGTCTCAAATAAACATTTGGGTAGTCAATGAAAAAATTAGTGTGGGGTGGGTAGGTTTGCAATTTTTATTTATTTGTTTGGCATTTTTGCTAAATTTTCATTTTTAAAAAAAATAAAAAATAGAAATAAAAATAAAAATAAGATTTATTTTAAAAAATTTAAAATAAAAAAAATTTCAGATCTCTACCTTCCATTCAGAGATGGATGATAGGGACTAATTTTCAAAAAAAAAAAAAGGAAGGAGAAAGGTGGAGATTGGTGGATCCACCATGATTTTTGGTTCTATGGGAGGCTCGGGCCTCCCCTGTCCCTAGTTCGCAAACCTGGATTTGTGAATCCAGGTTCTTCACGAACCCCGTTTGTTTATCGCGAACCCGGGTTTTTTCTCGCGAACTAGGTTTGCAAATCTCGCGAGCTTGAGTTCACGAACCATCGCGTGGTTCACGAACCCAACTACCGGAAAGGGATGGAGATTCTATATCTCCATGCTCATGGAGATGGAGATCTAGATTAATTCTCCAATTTTGTTTTTCCTAAAATATTATTATTTAAAAAATATATTTTTTAAATGAATCTCAACCGTTCGTTATCTCAAAGATGGATGAAGGATGAGATTCATTTTTAATTTTTTTTAATTTTTTAATAAAATAATTTTTAAAAACTTGAAAAGACGAAACTACCCTTATGACTGTTAAGTTTGACAAAATATGACTAACGGCTGAGGAGATTTTGACCAATACACTTAAATATTGTTTTCAATTATAATAGAGCAAACCTCAAAGAGTGTAAGTATTATTTACTCTAAACAAGATCTTTTACCTTGAGATCTAATTTATGACCTTGTCAATTTACCATATTCTCTATGAAATTTTATTTCTAATTTTTATATAATTTCCTAGAGAAAATCCATATATCACTTTTGCTGATGTGGCATACATTTTTTTTTTAAAGGAGATACAATTACAATATTAATAACAGTCGGGACCTGATGAGATCAATCACTAAATGCGCAGCCCGACTGATATTTACGCTCATAACGGGAAACAGCTACTCCCATAATAAGGGGAGAAAACTACCCACACATGTTGATAAATGTATATGGTAGGAATTGAACCCTTACCACTTAGATGAGAAAAAGGTATACTAACCACTTTACTATAAGTAGATGTGCACTTATGCGACATGCATTATTGATGTGTCATTAAACAATTATTGATCTTTAAAATAATGCAAGTAATTTTATAACTTCTAGAAGTATGAATCTTAGAGAAGAAGGAAAGAAGAATAATACAAAACTCTAAAAATAATCATATATAGATAGATTTTTCTCTAGAGACAAAAAGATGAAACAAAGTCCATAACTTTGAAATTTCAAACACATGCTTTGTCTACTTATATAATCCTTATCTAATCCATTCTCTCACATTATTTGTGATTCTTCCAAATATGGAGACGTGGTTCGTGATCCTTGTCTCCCTCTCCATTGCTGCTCTTCTCAAAGCTTTTATCGATCTTTTCAAGTCCTACAGAAACCCCTGCAAACTTCCTCCAGGCCCCTTCATCTTTCCCATCATCGGCAACTTTCTCTTGCTGAGGAAATCATTTGCTGAACTTGAATCTTTCATCAAATCTCTCCACACCAAACTTGGCCCCATCATCACCCTCAGAATCGGCTCCAACCCCGCCATATTCATCGCTGACCACTCCCTCGCTCACCAGGCCTTGATCCAAAACGGCGCTGCTTTTGCTGACCGGCCCTCACCTACTATCATCACAAATATTACTAGTTGTAACCAGCACAACATCAACTCCGCCGCTTATGGCCCTACTTGGCGCCTCTTTCGCCGTAACCTGACCGCAGAAATCCTCCATCCCTCGCGGGTGAAGTCTTACTCGCATGCCCGCAACTGGGTTTTGCAAATCCTTCAAGATCGACTCAACTCTCAGTCCAAGTCTGGTGGTCCAGTTCGTCTCGTTGACCATATGCAATTCGTCATGTTTGGTTTATTAGTTTTAATGTGCTATGGTGACAAGCTTGACGAGAAGAAGATTAAAGAAGTGGAGGATGTCCAGAGAAATATGCTACTCAACTTAAGACGGTTTAATATACTCAATTTCTGGCCAAAGATCACAAAGTTAGTGTTTCGTAGAAAATGGGCAGAGTTCTGGCAACTACGAAAACAACAAGAAAGTGTGCATTTGTCGCTGATAAGAGAGCGAAAGAAGATTAGAGAAGAGAGATTAAGAAATTGTAAAGAGGATGATCAAGAGTATGTCTTGTCATACCTCGATACGTTGTTTGATATGCAACTTCCAGTGGAGAAGAGGAAGCTTGACGAAGGCGAAATCATTAGTTTGTGCTCGGAGTTTCTAAGTGCTGGCACTGATACAACATCCACAGCCTTGGAATGGGTAATGGCAAATTTGGTAAAGTATCCGAAGATTCAAGAAAAAGTGTTTGAAGAGATTAAAGGGGTTGTTGGAAATGGGCAGAGAGAAGTGAAAGAAGATGATTTGCAGAAGATGACATATCTGAAAGCAGTTATTTTGGAGAGTTTAAGGCGACACCCACCAGCACACTTCGTGGTGCCACATGCAGTGACAGAAGATATGGTTCTAAATGGATATTTGATACCAAAAAATGCATCAATAAATTTCATGGTGGCAGGTATGGGGTGCGACTCAAAGGTGTGGGAAGATCCGATGGATTTTAAACCTGAGAGGTTTCTGAAGAGTGAAGAAAATGGAAAGCAAGTAGAGTTTGATATAACAGGGAGCAGAGAGATAAAGATGATGCCGTTTGGGGTTGGGAGGAGGATTTGTCCTGGTCTTGGTTTGGCTATGCTTCATTTGGAGTATTTTGTGGCAAATCTTATTTGGTGTTATCAATGGAAAGCTGTGGATGGAGATGAGATTTGTTTGGAAGAAGCGCAACGGTTCACTATGGTCATGAAAATTCCATTGCAGGCTCACATCATTCCTCGCTCCCAATAAGCTATCCATCTAGCCTTGGACTTACTTCCAGAATCACTAGTGATCTTCACTTTCTTTTAAATTTGTAATGCTCTTTTTTCGTCTTAATCTCAATAAACTATACTGTTTGTTACAATGTGTTGAAATCCGACTAGATCTACACTAAAACTACTCCCGACAATTTTCCGACAATGTTTTCTCTGTCACATGATTTCTAATCTTATACTTTTTTTTCTCCATTACATCCGCTGCATACATCCGACAATTATTAATTTAATGCTAATTAAAGGAAAGAGAAAAAAGAAATGTATGAAAATCCAGACGTGTAACTAATACACTGCTGATGTGTTAATTTTTCAATGAACAAATGCACTTCCCAATAAGAGCATCTGATACACCGAAGAATTTATCATTTTATAGAATGGCAGGGGAGGAGGGGTGACGTACGCGTACCCCTCGTGACATTTTGATTTTGATTTTTTTCTACACTTTCATGCTAATTACGAAACTGCCGCTACATATAAATATTACTTTCTACTTTTTCATTTCATTTTTCAACCATCTAAATTCATTGCCTTTGAAATTCTTTTTTTTCTTTTTTTCTTTTTTTTTTAACAAGGCTGTTAACAAGGCTTTTTCTTTTCGATTTATATAAATATTACTTTCTATGTTTTTTTTTTCCTTTTATTCTAAATATCCCCATAATAAGGCTATTAATGAAGAGAGAATCTTTCCTCGTAGGGTTCTCTCTTGTGCTCTCTGAGTGAAAGTAGACGGCAGCCTTCCGACTAAGTTTTGTCATCCTTTGTGGGTGTAGAAGGGATTGGTGTTGTTACTTTATAATGAATGCGGAAGAGATAGCAACACTTTGTGAGCAGTTATCTATGTCTCAAGAGGATACTCCAAAGACGAAGCTTAATTAGAGGCTGAAAGAGATAGGTGAAAGAAAGCTGAGTTTATGTCTTGTTGGTAGAATTATGGCTACTAAACAAGTGAACAGGGATGCATTCCGAGCGGTTATTCCGAAGATTTGGAGAACAACACAGAAGGTTGAGATCAAAGCACTACATAACAATACTTTTGGTTTCTATTTCCAAAATCAGATAGACCGACGTAGGGTTTTAGCAGGCGGCCCGTGGAACTTTGATAATTCGTTACTTGTTTTGGAGCAACCTTCTGATATAGGAAATACATTGCGATGAAGTTTAATAAAACCAAATTCTGGGTACAGATTCATAACGTCCCATTGTTATGTATGACAAAATAAATATGTTGGTTCTTAGGTAATCAAATAGGAACGGTGAAAGATATCGACGCAGGTGCCTCCAGCAATTGTTTAAGGAAATACTTGAGTGTTAGGGTTGAAGTTGTTTTAGATGCCCCTCTTAAATGGTATCTTCGGGTGGAGTTGAGTGATCAAGGATAGGATACCATCATGTTGCTCCAGTATGAACATTTACCAGAATATTGTTTCTCTAGTGGATATGTAGACCATTCTTTTAGAGAATGTCCAGAAGATAGGCAGGAGACTAATGGAGGGGTGCCGAAATCACATAAATTTGTAGTATGGCTTCGTGCCTCTAGTCCTACAAAATCTAGAGGTTCTGTGAGCAATATACGAGACTATGGAGGACGCACACCGTCAACGGAGGCCGACAGCCAGGGCAGGCGGCGAAATGCTAATATGGAAAGAATGAAAAAGGGATCAGATAGAGGTATTATTGACGATTTTGGTATCCAAAAAATTGGGGAACATAGTTTTGAAGATCCGGATACTATGGCAGCCCAAGTTAGAAAGAATTTGAATGTTGCAATTCTAGAAAATAGAGAAGGCAAAAAAGTTGGAACTACTGATATTCCTTCGCAATCTTCTGAGTATCAGAATCTAAGTGGGGATGATCATAATGAGGACTTATTATTGTATGATATGGTTCCGAGGCAGAGGATTGGGGTGCAAGTCCATATGACAGTTGGTAGGCAAGGGGCTTTGACTTATAAAATCCGGAAGGAAATTGAAGAGGCCAAATTTTGTATTCTTATTGATGAATCCAATAAGAAACAAAATGACTATTATCTCGAGATATGTCAATATCGATGGGTTTGTTTGGGAATAGTTTTTTAAAATTGTGGGTGTTGATAACACAAATGCCTCAGCTTTGAAAAGCAAGATATGTATTGTACTTTATTGATACAATATCTTTACTGAAAATTTATAAGGTTAAGGTTATGATAGTGCTAGTAACATGCGGGGTCAATGGAATGTATTACAAGCTTTGTTCCTTAGAGATTATCCATATGCCTACTATGTTCATTGTTTTGCTCACCGACTACACTTAGCTTTAGTTGCAGTATCTAAAGAAGTGCGTGAGGTATCACTTTTTTTTTCTCTAAGTTAAGTTCCATTGTTAACTTTGTTGGTGTTTCTGTTAAGTGTCATTCTGAATTAAAATTAATTCGAAAAGATGAAATTATAGATATGATAGCTTCAGGAGAACTTGAGAGTAGTACATGGGCTAATTAAATTCGTACTTTACAATGAGCTGCTCCTACTCGTTGGAGTTCACATTTTACTTCTATTAGTAGGTTGATTGACATGTTTGGCCCAACTTGTACCCTTCTTGAAAAACTTTCAGATGTGGGATTGAATGGTAATATACATGGGAAGGCCCAATGTGCATATAAAGATATGAAAAATTTTGATTTTGCATTTATCTTATTGCTATTGCATAGAGGTTTATGAATCTCCGATATACTTTGTCGTGCACTGCAAATGAAATCTCAATATATCTTAAATGCATTGAATTTGGTCTCAACTATAAAACTACTTCTTCAATAGCTCCGAGAAAATGAATGAGATGATTTTTTTTTGGAAATGTGGTATTATTTTGTGAAAGACATGATACTGATATGCCTAATATGGATGAACGTTACATAGAAGATACAAAGCGTTCTTGTCAACAGAGGAATAATATTACAGTGGAGCATTATTATCATTTTAATATATTTAATGTTGTAGTTGATTTTCATTTGATGGAGTTGAATAACAGATTTACAGAGGAAACAATGGAACTCCTTACTCTAAGCGAGGCTTTGAATCCTATTGATAGTTTCAAATCATTCAGTATAGATGTTATTTGTACTCTTGCTGAGAAATTCTATCCTTCGGATTTCACTGGAGATGACATAAACGCTTTGAAGAGACAATTAAGATATTATAAGTTAGATGTACTTTGTCAACCGTTATTTTAAAATATTGCTTCTCTTTCTGAATTATGTTGTTTGTTAGTTCAAAGTAAAATGTCACAACATTATTTCTTGATTGATAGATTGCTTCGTTTGGTGCTGACTCTTCCTGTCTCCACAGCAACAACAGAACGGATATTTTCAGCAATGAAACTTATTAAGGTATTGATTCGCAATAAAATGGAGCAAGAGTTTCTAGCAAACTTCATGGTTATTTATATTGAAATAGAGATTGCTGATGCTTTTAATTTAGATTTTGTAATTGATAAGTTTGATATTTTAAAGAATCGTAAGATATGACTTAAGTAGTTTTTTGTTGTATTTGCATTGTTTGTTTCTTTGATACTTTATTTTTATCTTTTCTTTTAATTAAAATATTGTGTTTATATAATATATTTTGAGGAATATGACTCTATATATTGCATTGTTATAGTTATATGATTAACTTAATATGAAACTCGTATGTATTTATCTCAATTGTTTTCAATTAAATTTATAGGGCAAATTGCAATGGAATACCCTGACGTTTGGTCATATTGCAATGAAATCGCATTTTTTCTTAAACTACAACCAAGTATCTCAGATAAATATCAATTTGGTCTCTAATGTATTAGAAATATCACTTTTTGATCTATATTTACTTTTTTAACTCACATGGTTTCTATTTTTTTCAAAATATATCAATTTAGTTCATATGACAAAAAATTTTGATTATCAAATATGATATAAAGTATAAATTGACAATCTTATCCTTTTTTTTATTAAATTAGTAAGACAATTTTACCCTCAAACTTTTTACATTTTAACTATTTTACCTATTTGAATAGTCCAATAAAAAATTGATATTTATTATAAAAACTCAAATTATTTTTTAAAACACAATTAAAAAAAATTATAAATTCATTAAAAATTTAAAAATAATTGTAAAAATTTAAAATTAACATTATTTATTAAAAATAAAAATAAAATTTAAAATTAAATACTTATAAAACTTAAAATTTGGTTGAAAAACTAAAATATTAATATTATATATATATTAAAGTTTATTATATACATTTATATATATATATATATTATAAAAATATAATATAATAATAAAATTACAATATATATATACATTTATTATTATTATATTATAAAAATAAAAATATAATAATAAAACTGCAATATATATAAATTTATTATATATATGTATTAAATTACTAAATTTTAAACTTTATAAGTATCCAATATTAACTTTATTTTATTTTTAATAAATGATATTATTTTTAATATTTTTGTAATTTTTATAATTTTTTATATTTATTTTTTATTTTTAATAATTTTATCATATTTATTTTATTATTTAATCATTTTTAAGTATTTTTAAAATAAAATTAAATTTTTATAACATATATCAATTTTTTATTGAACTATCCAAATAGGTAAAATTGTTTAAAAATTAATAGGTAAAAACGTCATTCTTATTTAATAATTTAATAAAAAAAGGTAAGATGATTAATTTCATAAAACATTTAAAGTGCCCTCTTTAACATCAATTTCGCGGCCGCCGCTGTAATAGAATATATGGTTACTACTACCTATAATCTTGGAGGAAATAGTTATGAAGAGCCAATTTTTTTTTTTTTTTTTATTTTGATTAGGGCGAAAATTAATTTAGTCACTAACTTTTTGTAAAATATTACTTTTTGACCGATATTTCACTTTTTAACTTCTATGATCCCTAATTTTTTCAAAATTAATCAAAATAGTCCATTTGACCAAATTTTTAATAGTTAACCCTAACAAAAGTGACAGATTATTCATTTTACCCCTGACTACTTGTTAAAATATAAAATTATAATATTACCCCGTTTAAGTTGAAAAAATTACAAGTTTAACGAAAATATGTAATGACTAAAGTACCCTCATTTAATAAATTAACAAGTTGAGCCAATTTTTTATGCATAAGTTGAATTACAAATTTACCCTTATTAATAAAAAAAATTAATAGTGTTGCTGAGCGTCTAAAAGTGTTGTATTTATTTTGTATATACTTGTATAAATTTTTTATATTTTTTTGAGAGGGTATTTGCTACATTACTTTGAAATTGTTACCTATGAATTTATTTTTTTTTTGGCTAAACCTACTCTTATTGATGAAAAATGAAGCTTTGTTGGTTTGTTTGTGTTATTTCGAAATAAAAATTTGTACAAATGGGTTGTTTTCTTAACAACACCTAAAAAATATAATTCAAGAAAAATAAATAAATGTGCAAATAAAAATGTTTCCTTAAAAACATTAAAAAAAAATAGATACCACAAGAATCATCAACTGAAATGCAAATACCTGTTCAGAAAATATTTAATTATATACTTCAATCATCCAACTAAAGTACATGCCACAAACAAAGTGTCAGCATGTATAGCAACAGACTGACATTGTCTTTTTCCAAACAAAAAAAAACCTTTTCGTCCAAATATTAACATGTCATACCACTAGCATGTATACCACCCACTAGACATATACTTGTCTGTTTTCAAACAAAATAAAGTTTTTCAACAAAATATTAAGGTGTCATCATTCTAATTAAAGTTGTCAAAAACTATCCAAAAAACTAAATTACTATTAGTAAAAGTAATATACTTCATAATTGGGGCTATGAGTTGGAACATATCTGGAAACAATTATCAACAATATTTCTTTATAAACCCATATGATACTGAGAACTGTTATGATCAACTGATGGAGTCCCAATATAAGTATGTGTGCTGCATTGAAAAATATGGCATGCAAGTTAATGCAATCCAAAAATAATGTAATGAACCCAAATAACCAAAATATTTATACTACTTGTTCTCTATTGCAGCAGCAGTTGATTTGTTTTTAGATGCAACTTATTTGCCTTTTGTGCGTTTGTAAAAAGTTGAATGAAAAAGATAAAAAATAAAAATAAATATAACAAAAAAAATTTTAATCCTTAATTTTTTTTTGAATTACAATTTTTTAATTGATATTTAATATTTTAATTCTCATAATTTCAAACTTTTTAAAAATTAATTAAATTAAAAATTTTATAAATTATAAAAATTGAAAAAATAATTTTTTTTTAATCACCATAATTTTTTTCCAAAATTTAAGTTTTATTTTTTAATTTTTTCTTAATTTTTTAATTTAAATAATATTTTTTATAAAAATTAAAATATTCTTAATATCATTAAAATTGACTAGCTGTTAATAAATGAAAGGATTAAACTGATTGATTTAAAAAAAATTAAAAAGTATATATAAATTAAAAAATAATAATTTAAAAAACAGATTAGAATCATAATAATTTTCGCCCAAACAAATATTATATCCCATTCTAAACAAATACTTACTGATGAAGATCTCTGTTCCTCATGGTGTACAGTTGTCACTTGTACTTTTAAGTATAAAAGTTAAAACACTTAGATACATGACAAAATAAATAATATGATTTTTTTTAAAATTTGACTTTTAATATATAACAAGTATATATGGTGTCACTTTCTTCTTGTCAATTGGAAGGAAGCTTTCATATTCAATAGTCACTGATGACGATATTGTTTTTGTTGTTATTATTATTATTTATGTACAACTATTTTTGTTGGACTTTCTTCTTGTCAATTGGAAGAAGCTTTTCAAATTCATTAGTCACTGATGACGATATCTTTTTTTTTGTTGTTGTTAATTATTATTATTATTATTAAAATCTTCTTATAATTTAATATATTCATCAAAATCTCCTCTGTAATTTTATTAATGACAAAAATCTCCTTATAGTTTGGTATATTCGTTAAAATCCTCCCTACCGTCAGTTTTAATTACTAAAATACTATTAACCATTAACTTTTCAATTAGTAATATTATTAAAATACTCTTCTAATTTAATGTATTAGTTAAAATCTCCTCATAGTTTTATTTATGATCAAAATTCCCCCATAATTTTATTTTATAGTCAATTTTTCTCCTACTATCAATTTTAATTACCAAAATATGTTTAGCCATTAATTTTACGTTAAAAATTTTAGAACACCAAGGGTATAAAGGTAAAATATCTATATAGATTAAATTAAAATATTTTAATGTATAATAGTAATAAATCTTTACGGTCTATCATATGATGACATTAGAGATAAATATAAAATATTAATAATTTAAAATTTTAAAATCTATAGAGATGGACGTGGAGGTCTATTTTTTAATTTTAATTTTTTATAATTTTTATTTTTTTAAAAAATATTTTATATTTATACTCTCCACTATCCATCTATAGATGGATAGTGGAGATCTGTCGTTTTTTTTTTAAATTTTTTTTTAAAAAATTTGGTATTTATTTTTTAAAAATTTTGTGTTTACGATATCTACCGTCCATAGAGATTCAATTTTTTATTTTTAAAATTTTTAAGTTTTAAAAATTTGATCTCTAATATCCATTATAATACCGAGGATGATGGAGATCTATCTTTTTATTTTAAATTTTTTTAATTTTTTTACAATTTTTTAATATAAATTTCTCCACCGTCTCTGTAACACCCCTTGACCCAATCCGCTCAGACCGAATCAGGGAGCGCTATCATATACTGGAATCGCTGATTTTCTTTTATAAAACCTTTTGAAAATGATCCAAATAAATTTCTAAAAATTTCGCCAGAGTTTCCTCTGTTTTTCTGACTTTCCAAAACCTATTTTCAATCAAGTCATAAAATTTACACTTCAAATTTATCATGTCACTTTTGCACACTCTTCCAAATTCAGTGCGACTTTCCAAACATTTCATACAACTATTTAATCAAAATCAATTCAAAAGTGATAAAATTCATAGTTCCGCAAAACATAAACATTTTTAGAAAATATGTAAAAACAACATAACTTTTACAAATATTTACAAAATTCTTCTGTATATGCATGCTAATCAAAAACATATAAATGGAATATAAAAACTACCCAAAAACTCAGGAATGATATGACGCTGGTCTCTGTTCTTGCAGATTCACCTCTTCACTTCTTTTCAACCCTGGAATCTTCTTTACCTACACGCAATAAAAATCAATGCGCTAAGCATATTGCTTAGTGGGTGTATACAAAACTTGATAAATATAATATAATAACATTATTAATCGAATAATAAAAAATATAGATAACAATTAAATGTTCAAATATGGGGCTCAATTCAAATTAAATACTTTTAAATAACATATCAATTTCATAATTTCACTAATAATCTCAAATCACTTTTCAAATTAAATTACGTTTCAATTCAAATCAAATTTCTATTTTCATGTTGGGCTCCTGACATACATAACATAATTTTACGACTGGATTACGGGTTGGTCAGCACTGGAACCCAACAGGGACTGCTCGGTGAATTATATACAGTCGGGTTTCCCATTTTAACATAAAATGGTATCCCTATATAGGTGTCATTTCCGACATCGGACCCTACGGGGACTACCTGACGGAAATGTCTTCACTCTAGGACCGTCCACAACGGTGGCTACACATAATCCAAAGAGTGGTATCATAATGATCAAAATCTTAGAAATCTCAATGCAGTACTGCTAAGTGAACCCAATTGACATGTCAATCTCCTATATCCATATCTATGTTTACATATATCATAGCCAAATCACTTTTCGAAAATCATATAATTCATTTCGAAAAAAATCGTCAATTTAAATTATGAAATCATATCCAAATCAGTATACACATTTCCGGAATTCGAATCGCATCAATATACATATACAAGCGAATTATAAAATCGTTTCCGAAAATATTTATGAATCCAGAAATTCCTTTAAATCACATTTAAAATCACATGCAATTATATATCATAAATCCATAGTAAATCCAAATGCCCCAATCACTTTTCGAAACAAATCGCAAAACAATATATACGAAATTACTTTTAATAATATTCTCCGTAATATTACTATAATCAAAACATATCGAAAATCAATTCAGAATATTTTTCGTAAACAATATTACAGATCCAAATTATATTTCAAATAAACATAATCCAAATCACTAACAATATATATATATATATATATATATATATATATATATACCAAATCATCCTAAAATCAATTTCAAACAACTATCATAATCAATGTAGCTCAAATAAACTAAAAACAATATAATATAACGATTCCGAAATATTCTGAAAAATCTAAAAAATACGAAAATGGTATCACCAAACCTGAAATGCTATTCTCCACCTAGACTTCTTCTTCTCCAACTTCTCTATCACTCTCCTTCTTCTTCTTCTTCTATCACCTTCTCTCTCTAAACTCTCCCTCTTTCTCTCTCTATAACTCACTCTCTAACTCTCACGTTTCATAGTCAACTCTTATTTCTCTCTTGCTTTGTGAAATCAAGTGAATACATGCATGTTGCCAAGTTTCAAATGCTTTTAGGTGTCAAATACCCCTTTTTTTTATTTTTTTATTTTTATTTTTTTGTGCTTTCAAGGTTTGTCATGCAATAATGTTGTTTTCCACCACCATCCACTAACATTATATTATATATAAATATCTCACAATTGCAATTTGCTCCCTTGACTTCCACAAATCACCAAATGGCAAACAATTTACAATTAATCACATCCCATATCGATAATTATTCCAAAAATATTCCACACCTATCCAATTATCAAATTGACTTCACCAATATTCAATTGGATCCATTATCATCCAAACGCACCATAAAAATAATATCTCTAATGGGATTTAACTCGGTTAAAATTACTATTCATTTTTCAACCATATACCGAATTTATATACTTTCCACCAATTTAAATCACATACTTAACTTCTGTATGCTTAATAATAATTAATAATAATACTTTTCATAATTATGAAAAATTAGGGGTGTTACAATCTCTACCGTTCATCTATGGACGGTAGAAATCCAACTTTTTTAATTTTGATGGACGGTGAAAATCCAACTTTTTTAATTTATTAATATTTTAGATTTGATCTCTAATGTTCATAATAATATGGAAATGGATGGTAGAGATTAATATTTTAATTTTTAACTTTTTAATTTTTTTAAAAAAATTTAGTAATTGTTTTTAAACAAATTGTATTTGTGATCTCCACTGTCCATTTATACACGGTAGAGATCCAATTTTTTTAAAATTTTAAATTTTTAATATTTTAAATTTGATCTCTAATATCCATCATAATATGGAAATGGACGGTGGAGATCCATCTTTTTATTTTTAATTGTTTTAAAATTTTTGGAATTTTTTTTAAAAAAATTTGTGTTATGGACTGCGAAGATCTAACGTTTTTAAAATTTTTAAAATTTTATATTTGATATCTTATGTCATCATATTATGGAGCTTAAAGATTCAATAATATTATAAATTAAAATATTTTAATTTAATCTATATAGATATTTTACCTTTATACCCTTGGTGCTCTAAAATTTTTAACGTAAAGTTAATGGTTAAACATATTTTGGTAATTAAAATTGATAGTAGGAGAAAAATTGAATATAAAATAAAATTATGGGGGGATTTTGATCATAAATAAAACTATGAGGAGATTTTAACTAATACATTAAATTAGAGGGGTATTTTAATAATATTACTAACTGAAAAGTTAACGGTCAATTGTATTTTAGTAATTAAAACTGACGGTAGGGGAGATTTTGACGAATATACCAAACTACAAGAGGGATTTTGGCTATTAATGAAACTAGATGGGAAATTTTAACGAATATATCAAACTACAAGGGCAATTTTAATAATATCTCTTATTATTATTATGTACAAGGTCAAACCTAATGTTCATGGAGCTCCATGAGATTAAACTTGATCAAACAAGGGTTTAAATTCGAATCGTATATAAACTTATAAAAAATTCGTAAATTGCAAAATTAAAATTTAAAAATAAAATAATACTCATATTTTTTAAAAATATGGTTCGGGTTTAAATCTGGACCATATCATGCGGATACAGTTCGGGTTAAGCAAATCTAGGCCGTGTTGCCAAACCTTACGTGAGAGTGATGGAGTAAATTGCTCCATCAGATCTAGCAAACTATGAAGGAAAGACTAACATCTCTTCCACATTGGGAGGAGATCTCCTACTATTGCGGGGAAGATCAACTATTCATGGACAATGGACTCCATTTTTGATGGAGTTCTTTTTTTAGTAAATAACAATTAGAATCTCTCAAATGTTTTTTATTTTAGCAAATAACAGTTAGACCCCATGATGTTTACTATTTTACAAGCGAAAATAACTTTATCTTTTATTAACAATGACCTTCCATACTATTAGTTAAACTCCATCAAACTTAATCGTTGACTATGTTTTACAGTTAAAAAGACCAAAATATCCCTGAAATAATATATGAAAATTTTAAAATACCATTAAATAAAAAAATTTAAAAACATAAAAAAGGGAATCGAAAAAAATTTAAAAAAATCTTTTATGGATTTCCACCACCATTTGATAGATAGATGGTGGAGATTAGATTGTATTTAATTGTAAAATTTTTTTTTCGAAATTCGGTTGTAGAAGAACAAACCGCAGGGGTCAAAGGCAGAACATTTTGATCTTTCCAAGTTAATTACGTAATTTAGGCAAACTGCATAAACTTAGCCTGATGCTGGCCTCTCCTTTACTGGGTAAAGTCTTTGTCACCATGTATTTCAAGATCAAGAAAATGGTATGAAATAACACCTATTTTGGTGTTTTTTTGTGACACTAGCACCACTTCATTAATTTTAGTGGAAATAGCATCTAAAAGGTGTTTAAGACAAAAATACCCCTTACATTATCAGACAACACAAAAAAAGAAAGAGAAGAGAAAAGAAGGTCTACCGTAAAAGAGAGAGAATGTCAATTGTGAAAGAGAGAGAAGAGAGAAGCTGACAAAACCTACATAACTCTACCCTGGAGTTCAAGGTCGTCCTATCATTGTGTCAGTCTGATATGTTGATTTTTTTAAAAAACTTTGCAAAGTTTATTCTTTCAAAATTGTTGATAGTAAAAAATAGATTAGGGGGTTAAGGAGTCATCAACTATGCCACGTAGATTGCTGACTTAGTGATTAGTTGAGTTAAGGCTTGCGAGAGGGTTCTCGGCTGTAATGAGAACCTGATCGTTGTAAACACCTAAGAAAAATAGCTAAAACAAAGAAAGATGGGTGAGGAGTGCCAGACTTGTGCCGGCGATTAAGTTCCAACGATCAAGTCAGTTAAGACATTATGAAGAAATAAGTGACTAAAATCAGAGAGTTTTGGGGTTGATGAGTTGTAATAAATCATACCTTTGTTCTTCTTTATTGCTGTTATTTATAGGCATCGAACATTCCTCTCGTGCTCTCTTAATTCGGGTATGGTTAGGCTATCACAACTGTTGCTGGACACCCTACCATTACCTTAATCATGAATAATTGTCTTCTCGGAACACGTTATCAAGGATGTGACAACATGAATGGTTGGTAAGTGGCCTGCAACACTAGATAATTAATGTGTTTGGCCATACCTGTTCACCAACGTTGTCAGGTACATTAAATGTGTGCAGATTTTCTCCAAAAAAGGTCGTACAATCCGTCATTAATGCTGGTTTGACGGGCAATAAATGTTCTGCGAGAGCATTTATTGTACTCGGAGGTCTTTTTCTCTAACTGATCGGTCTCTCGTCCAGACATAATGAAGGTGGTGTTAAGGGGCCTCTCGTTGCTAGAGGGAAAATTGAGCAAAGCAAGTTCTTGTCATTTGAGATTGAAGCGACCATGTTTCGACCATATGATTAATCCTAACCACATCACATGGTGACGTAGTTTTGTTTATCAGAAATTACCCTCAAGAATGTCCCCTAGTTTCCTGCAATATGAAATATGAAGAAATTTATCCCCAAAAGATCAAAGTAGCTGATGAATTTATTTTTTAAAGTGGTTCGTTTAGGATTAAAACAGTTCGTTTTGAGTTTTTTGGATTAAAACGGTTCGTTTTAGATTAAAACATTTCATTTCGGATTAAAACGATTTGTTTTGAATGAAAGGTCGGCTCACTTAAATTCTAAGTGTGTCATTTCCTTCTTCCGAGCATGCTGTCACCTGTAATCATTTAATGTTGAATCTCAGGTGATTCATCTTAAATGAATAGTTGGCTTGCTCATTATAACCTACATGTGGTACTTCCCTGCTGGTTGCTGGCCATGCGTTCTCGAGACACAATGCATCTCATCATTAGCTCGGCTAACGAGGAGCTTTCAAGGCCATGTGATCTTCTTACGATCAACGGTTGGGGATTTCTTGGGAGGGTCTATATATACCTACTCTGTAACACCCCCCGACCCGATCCGGCCGGACCGACCCGGGAAGCGCTACTCGGACTTTCAAAACTTCATTTTACATTTCAAAATCATTGGGAGCCCATAAAACAGTTTAGGAATCCTTTTCAAGTGAGCCCATAGCAATAAATAAACTTTTTACAAAAATTCGGCAGAGTTTCGTTTGTTTTTCGGATTTTCCAAAACCTGCTTTTACACAAATCAATTCAAATGCAATTTTTTTACAACACTTCAATATCTCATATTCAAACAGTTGCGCACTCTGCCGTTTAGTGCGACTTATCAATCACAATTTATAAAATAAAATAGTTCAAACTTTGATATATACAGACATTCAGAAATCATAAAGTAATTAATTAAAAACATATTACAAAACATATTTACAACTCCCCTGTATATGCATGCTTTCAGAATATATATATATATATATATATATATATATATATAATACAATATAGCTACCCAACTGTACAAATCTCTGGGACTCTGTCCGCAACTCTTTATCTCTTCAGCCCTTAGCCTCTTCCGGATCCCTGGTACCTACGCGTTAGAAACAAACTAACGCGCTAAGCATAAAGCTTAGTGGGTGTACTAAAATCTTAAATATAAAACAAATCATATATATATATATATATAACTTTTAATTCGGAATAATATCACACAATATATTTCAAATCAACTCAGTAATGGACATAAATCATGTTAATCTCAAAACCAAACCTTAAAGCAGATTCGATCACTTTAGTTTCAATGACAATATCAACATTTAAAAATCAATAAATAAAATCATTCAATTCAGTCAATACTGGCCCACTAGAATACTAAACATTCTGGGACTGGAATATGGGTTAACGTGACGTCCGGGGTTGCCCCGCAACAACAGTCACTGATATCAACGTGATTGTCCGAGATTGCCCCGCAACAACAATCACTAGTATCATTGTGATCGTCCGAGATTGCCCCGCAACAACGATCAATAAAATCGGTGTGATTGTCCGAGATTGCCCCGCAACAACAATCACACAATAATAACGGTGCAGTACTGCTCAGTAAAACCCAGCTGGTATACCAACCTCCTATATCCATATCTATGTCTAAGTATCCTAGGGCCGTTACAATAAGCAATGTTCACAATCTGTACTCAATAAATATACATTTCTCACAATATTTTTCATGAATATCAACAATATTCATACAAAAGTATAAATCATGTATTTTTAACAAAATCGACACAATCGAAATACGATCAAAACACGATCTAACATAAAACCAGTTCCAAATCCACAATAGATGCATCAATCCTCAATTTTTCATATAAAGCAAACACTTTTCATACAAAAATCGAAATCGAAATCTTTTTAACAAAATCAAAAACTTTTAACGAAATCGAAAACGAAAACATAAACGAGAAACGAAATCGAAAACTAAAACGAAACAGTAAACGAACTACTTCTCGAAACGATTTCGAAAACGAGAGTACACCTACCTCAAATCCGTGTTTTTCGTTAGTTCTACGATTTCGTCTTTCCTTTTCACCTACACTTCTTTTTCTCTTCTCTCTCTTTCTTCTTCTTCTTTCTTTTCTTTTTCTTCTCTTTTCTTTCTTTTCTCGGTCGTTTCTCTCTCCTCTTGCTGTTTCTGTTTTTCTCGCTTCTGCGAGAAGTTTCTTCTTTTTTTTTATATTTTTTTCGCTACCGCGACCGCCGTCGCGACCTGTGGTCGCGCTACCAGGTCGCGATGCTCACTGGAGTGCGCGCACCGCCTTCATCGCGAGCGCGCCTTGTTCGCGCGAGAGATCGCGTTGTTCTCTGCCAAATTTTGACAATTTCATCGCGAGCAAGCCATCGCGACCTGTGGTCGCGGTGACTGGTCGCGATGCTCACTGCCCAAAATTGCGTTTTTCACCGCGAGCGAGCTATCGCGACCTGTGGTCGCGGTGACCAGGTCGCGATGCTCTCTGGTCCAGTTTTCCAATTTTTCATTTTTTTCACTATTCAATCTGGTCCGCTGGAAATCATAAAATTTACATTTAATTACATTTTCACCCCTCAAATAGTAAAATTTATTTTCACATATATAAAATTAATTACCCGAAATCCGGGATGTTACATCGTTTGTATATTCAAGGACATTTAATCGATTCCCATGGTGTTCGTTTGTATATTCAAGGACATTCAAATCCTTTTCGAGTTGTTGCAAATGTAGAGATCAAAAGTTTATGAAGCGTGCAAAAACAATCCGACCCATACAGTAGAGAAGTACAACTTGTATGACTTTATGTATGCTTTTCAGATAATACATACTACATAGAATGTTTCTAAACTCTCTCTATGTTTTGCACATATTTATCTTTCAATCTACCCACTTGACCGTCGAAGCGTGTTTGGCCAGCACTACCCCGGTGTCCCAAGTGTCCTAAGGGTCACATGTACTCTAGTTTTGCAGGTTGTAGTGCCCTGATCATCCATCTCTTTCTAAACATGCATAATCAATCAAAGAAAAAAAAAATACTCTAGTAAAAACTCTTTTAGTATTACATAACTACTCAAGAGTTAAAACCGTGCCGCTGATGCCAATTGAAAAAATTAAATTAAGCAGAGAAAACGAATAAAAGTGGTATGGAGATTTTCAAAAATTTCCTTTTAAAGAATCTTTACCCTTTGACCTAGAACATTAATACAAGAGTTCGTTCTTTATTTTCGCGTCAAAAAGTTCTTTCCACAAGATTTTCTAATCTATGTGCACATGTGAACCATTTTGGAGTGAGGGCTCCCTTTTTCTTTGAATCATATACCATCTAAAGATGAAGCAAAACAAAATTCTCTTTAATTTTTAATAACAACCTATCACACCAATAGAGAAAAGACTAGGAAGAAGTTTCGGTCATTTCTGATTTCTCAACTATTTTAGTCAAGTACTCACGTGAACCAATTATTATATGTGTACACAATTTTATTTATTTTTTTCCTTCAACGCTTATGAGTATACTTGTCAAAAGACTTCAGTTGCCCCTCTTTTTTCGCTTAGCTGAATTCATCATACAAGAAGCTAATGTGTATTGTTTCTTTCAATTTGATGAAAACCTAACCTAGTCCAACTCAACCACAATTTGTTTTTAACCATAACTCCTTATTTAATTAATTTAATTATATCCAACATAATTATCCATTAACTAAATAATGGTCATTTAATTGTTTCATACTTTTAACAAAAGTATGACACCATGAATCCAATCTTAGTTGAAAGAGAACTCTAATTAATTAAATAATCAATTTATTTAATTTAATTAATTAATTAAACAAAAACAAGCCTCCTAGTCCAACTATAAGACCTAGCCGCCCAATCCATAAATTTGATGGGCTCATTCCCTTGTTTTTATTTATTTATTCCACAGGACTTAATTAAAAGCACACATATGAACTAGACTCATTCTTTATAAAAGAAAGCAAGTCCACATACATAATTGATACATTAACATAATTATTCCGCCCATCTTTCTAAAATGTGCAATTATGTAATTTAGGGTAATCAGAAAACTACCCAATAGGGCACCCTATAGGGCCATCCAAGGCTTCCCTCATCGGTCTTGGCCGCCCATCTTAGGTGTATGAAGAGGGTCTGCAGCCCAGACCTAGCCTTAGTCACACCTCCTCATTCTTTTGGGCCCATGGAATTCCAAATGGACCCATCAATAGGTCTGGTAGAATAAGACAAGTGATTCAAGTAAGTTCGTGTAGATTGGGGCTCTTGGCTGGCTATCTAACATATAATCATAATCAACCCATGATTCTACTAAAAAACTAAAACTGAACTCTCAAATAAAGATAGAACAAGATGGTGTTTCTTATTCGCGCCCTAGGACAACTATATAAAGAGAAGGTGTATCCTCGCGAAGAATACTAGTAATCGCCAAGAGCTCATAAACCACCTATAGCTCCCCTAGTTACCAGTTTTAACCGAAAGACCATCCTTTAAACTTGGATAACTTGACGTTTCTAGAAGTCGTATTTTGATAGACACTATTGAAAACTTAACGTTAAGATTTGATATCCAATACCTCAAAGGATGCAGATGGTAATGTTCTACTCTCATTTATAAATGGAGCCATGATGTCCATTTCTATAAATGATGTTCTCTATGATTAATAAGTGAATAATACCAAACTATCGAGGATAAATTATCATGATACAGTCGTACTCGTTGACAGCTCATATAATACTAATCACAACTATAAGTCCACCATTTATTTTAAGATTAAGATAGAATCTTCGATTGTCCTTAAATGAAACCTTTGACCCAATGACAGTTATGGATAAAGAGTTTCATTGTGATCCTATTCAGTACACCCGGTGCACTAAATCCTTTTGCCCAAAAATACTGCACTTTGATGATTTTAGAATCATCACAATACATTTGATCACACTCCAATGCTAGCAAAAGAATCTACAACTTTAAGCAAGATAATGACGTCCAACCTTTATTTTAAGCTGCCAATATATTCCACGACTAACTAACGAATTGTATCTACTTCATATATAAGCAGATGCATGAACAATTATTCATATCTCATAGTCTTTTAACCTTTAATTATTTACATTTGACAAATATAATCTTACACTATAAATGCTATAAAAATTTATTTATACCAATGACCATTTTATTAATAGAAAAAGATTGTCAAATACAATATTACACTTTTGCTATCGAGCATAATTCCTAACCATTTGCACATGGACTTTTCCCCTGAGAAATACACCTATACCTTGAACAATGGACCAACCAAGGTCCTTATACTTTTGACCGTTGACCCTAAAAATCAAAAGATCTACCCCGCACAATTTTTTTGATTAACATATATTATTAATTATATTCTAAAATACATTTTTATTATATTATATTATATTATGTATAATTGAATAATATAATGTAGGAAAAACGGTGAGTACGGCGCAGCGGAAGGCGCAAAAACAAAAATTTTTGTATTAGTACATTTTAAAATTTTTTGAAAAAGAGTGATCTTAACCCATAGTTAATTAAATATATTACAAAAGGTAACATACCTTTTGAATAACGTGAGGCTTGATGTTGCGTCGACTATGAACCACAAGATCTTCTAATCCTTCACGAATGTGGATCACCTTAGAGTTTGGGCTCCCTTTCTTTGAATTGTGTACATGAGGATGAGAAACAAAAAACTTTTCTTTTTCGTTAGTCACTCAAAATCCTTCTGAGAAAACGAAGAACAATGTGTTCTTTCTCTCTTTTCTCTTGGGCGAATTCTCACACTTTTTTCTTGAGATGGAGAATTTTTTCTTGACTTATCAAAGCTCACAAAACTCAAAACTTGCCCCCCTTTTTTTCTTAGCATGGCTGAACTCCCCTTTGGTGGATTATATAGGGTGGTCGAATTCTCCTTCAAGGAATATTTGTGTTTCACCCAACAATCTATCAATCCAAGAGTTCAATCCTATCTCATCTCTTGAATCTATTATCTAATAATTTCTTAAAGGATAACTAAGAATCAGTGACTTATCAAAACTTTCTAAAAGTGACTAATAGTCGACTTTAGAGTTTTGATAAATATAAAAAACGTCTTAATTTGATTTGATAAATAACTCATTTTATTTACCTTCTTATCAAATAAAGTTTTTGATACTTATCATACTATTACCAATAGCATGAAACTAGAAATCTAATTCCTAGTAGAAAAGTGTTTTGACTTTTAATTAAAAAATTTTAAAAATAAAAAAAAATTAAAACTTGATAGAGGATCTTCACCGTCCTTATAAAAGATGAACGGATAGACGGAGGAGATAAAAAAATAGAAAATTAAAAAAAATGAGATTTTTAAAAAATAATAATAGTAGATCGATCTGTAGAGTCCATCTTTGAGATGGACGATTGAGATAAAAAAGAAAAGAAAATAGAAATTTTTTTAAAAAATTTAAAAAAATGGTGGGATCTCCGTCTCTATTGATCTTGAGATCTCCAATCTGCGCGTGTGCCTAATTACATATTTTTGAGGCTATTTTCTAGTCTAGCCCTTTTTTGGTTTCTTTTCATTTTTTATTCCTTTGTCATTTATATTTTTTTTAATTAAATTTTCTTAATTTGCACTTCGCATTTCAAGATCTTGGAAAAAAACGTTGCTTAGACTATTTACATAACTAAATTCACGAAGGCTTTAGATAATCCTTGAAATAATATAAGAAATAATTACTTCTAGAAGTATATTGATATTAAACAATTATTCTTTTTCTTTTTATTGAATATTTTAAATAATTATTCTTGCAAAAGAAGAAAAGCACATTTAGTACAATATTTTTTCTTTTTCATCTATGTAGGGAAGATGTTTTCCAAATACTACAATATCAAAGAAAACCAACCATGGTCAAATTTCTAACTCATACCATGTGAAATGAGAATACATATAATTGGATGTTCATATTACATGGTAAGATATGATTGATTTGAACTGAAGATATAAACTGCAGTCAGAGCAATAAAATTATTAGCCCCTTTTTGCTAAGTGTGTAATTTTTTTTAATTATATAATTATAAGATTAATTATCAATCTGTTGTGAACTGTTGAGATCAATCATTATATATACTTAAACACCACTATTCAAGGTAGATTGGGAGGTGCCACCACCTGAGCTAGAAGGAATGTGTTGTTAAGGTGTATAATTAAAATTAATAAGGTAAAAATTATTTTGATCTTATCTTTTTTTGAATTATTACTTTTTTACCAATATTTTCTCTTTTAACTTCTATATTTTTTAACTTTTTAAAAATTAATCAAAATATTACATCTAACCAACTGTTCATTCTAGAATTGAGAAAAAAAGTATTGTCTAACTTGGAGTTCAAACAATTGGTTAGCACAATGTTTCATTCTAGAACTGAGAAAATTATTATCTTGAAAAGTGAGGAGGCTACCTAAGGCCTCGCCTAAGACTTAGGGCTCGAATTTTGAAAAAATTATCCAAAATCTACTTGAGGCTTAGTTTTTTTACACAAGGAAACAAATTTTACAAAAAATGACATTGATCTCCTTTACTGTCAACAACATTTATGACCATTGTTTACTAACATCGAAATCAAATCAAGAAAATGGTGAGTTATTTTAGTTTTTGATGCATTTGTAACCAAGAAAATGAAATAAAGTGGGAAAAAAAAAAAAGAGGAGTAGCCATGGACAAGAGAAGAAGTAGCCCAGCGACCTAAATCCTGGTCGTAAGAAATTTTTTTAATTGATTTTATGATTTTTTTTATTATTTAAAATTAACAGATTTAATGGACAATAGGGTAGACTATTCTCAATTTAATAAAATTTTGTGGGTCAAAACCCAATTTACTAATTTATATTTTCATAATTCTAATTTTGTAATTGCATTTTTCTTTTTAAAATTATATCTTGACATTTTAACTGGGAAAATACCAAAATGTCATACTTAAATTAAATTTCACAATTGAATAACTATTCTAATACTAAGTTACTATCAATGGCATAATTCAACATTAAATAAAGAGCAAAATTTCATTTGGGTTCTTATCTTTTCTCAAAGGGCAGATTTTATTTGGGGCCCTAACTTTTCAAGAAAATACAATTTTTATTATCTTTTCAATTTAGGTTCATGAGGTCTCGAAATAACTCAATTTGGTCCCTCCATTAGTTCGTTATTAGTCAAACTTAATGTTTATAGATGTATTTTGGTCTTATCACACATAATCCTTTAAAAATTCTATCCATAGTTTTTAAATAAACATAAAAAATGGTGGAGGTCCAAATTGGATTTTCACTATCCATTCATCGTCCATAATTGAATCTCCAATAGGAAGGAGGCAGCATCTACCCCCTTAAAATGCTCGATTTAGATAGACGCCCTCCTCCTTGCGGTCTCCATTGCATGTGATGGAGATCCATCAATCGATCTCCAATGGAGATCAATTCATAGAGATGGAGATCTCTATAGGGATCTCCTGTTGGGATTTATGCCTTAAAGCTTGTAATTGTAAATGGTTAAAGACAATAATAAGAATTATCTAGATTATCATTCAAGTTTATAAATGTTTTATATTCAGCAATATAGTCGTATTATGCAAGAACATCCTAGATTGCAAGATGTAATATCATAATGAGTATATGATGGTCATATATAGAGAGGATTCATTTTGAGATGTGCAATCTAAAGAGTCCGTAGAGAGCGAACAAAGCTGGGTACTTTGTTTGTGATTGATCTACTGCTGTGGTCCATTATGTAAAGTACGGTGGTCTTATCTAAGACCGCTCATGTAGTTGACATGAGAATGGAAGCACCTTATATGATGAGATCATATAGGATTGTGCCACGATTTATATAAATCTCTCAGCAAGATCCGTTAGTAGATGAGATTCATATATAATCGATAAACGATGACTATTTATAAGTGATCTTAATCCTAAGTGTCTTATCGACTCCTTCAGGTTGGATCGTGGTTTTTGATTTACCATAAGTGAGGTTGATAAGAATATCTACCAATACCTCCGTATTTTTGAGTTGCGGTTTGACTTGTGGCTGGGAAGGTTTGAACACAGTAGTGGAATCCACTTCTTCTTGATTGAAGTAGATAAGTAGTTCCTTTAAGGGTTGATTCGGGGGTTGAACAATTATGAGCGCTCTCCTTCTTCCGTGAGGAAGACAAGATTTAATTGGTCATTAGAGAATCAATGGTACTTAAAGGAAAAGATATTTCTAGAGGAGTATGACGGACTTTATGGCACAGCTCTAGTTATGAACTATTTATGGAGGATCACACTACATGCAATTAGCTATATCAATGGATACTGAGACTTCAGATTGTATAAACACGTCTACAGTTCTGAGAGTACAGCCTCGGGTTTTTAGTGGAATAACTCCGAGGTTAATAATCGTGAAATAATTAAAGAGTTTTAATCAATATTACTAAGTATTATTAGAGCTCAAAATTGTGGGTTCATTAGGTCCCCTTATTAGCCCTTATAGTTGTTGATAACGAGAGTCACGGTAGATTAATTGGAGGGTTCAATTAATAGTATTACGAAAGTAATGCGATTTAATAAAAGAGAATAATTAAATAATGTGATTATTTAATTAATTTAATATTTAATAAAATAATAGAAATTAATAATTATGAATTATTAATTCTATTTATTAAATATGAGGTCATGTGATTAAATAATGACTAGGACAAAAGAATTAAAATAATTAGATTATTTTAATAGTCCAAAATGTCACATATTCAAGTATTTAGGGAGACTAAAAATAAATAGGATTTAGAATCCTATTTTGACTTTGTCAAAACTAAAACTTTAAAGGACTACTATATAAGTGTTATATAGCTAGGAAAAATCAACCTAACACATAAGTGAAAAAGAAAGAGAGTTCGGCCACCAAAGAGAGAAGAAAAGAGAACAACGTTTTTTCTGACTCTCCTCTCTTTTGCAGGGTTTGGCCGGCGTTATTTTCACGTGACCTCTATCTCTTATCGTGACGTGCCCACACACACGTTGTCAGACCGTGGGTCATAGCTCGGAAGATCTGGTGAAAGATCGAGGAATCAGAAAAAAGAAAATCAAGAAAAAGGTATGTAGTTTCTATTCCGCGTATATCAGAGCCTTGGTTGTAAGTTTTTGTATATACGCAAAAGAAAAAGAAAAACTACATATTTCTTGTGTATTTTTATTTTTCTTTTTGATTATTGATCTAAGATATATTATTGTGTAGGCACAAATCTAAAATGTATGATTTATTTTTTTATTAATATATAATTTGATTGTATAATTTTAAAAGCGTAATTGGTCGTTAATTATATAGTGAATGAGTTATAGGATGAATTTTTATTTTTTGGCCAATTGTTTATGGCAAAAGTTTTTTTCGTTTTTTTTGCTGATTTTTCTGGAAAAATATTATCGAATATTTTTTGAAAAAAATGCAGAAAATTGGAGCGAAAAACTGTGAGCGAAACGACCTAAGAATGTGCGCGAAGCGCGGATCGCGCAAGGGCCGCGCGCACCTTGCATGCGTGCGGCTATGTTGCTGGCAGCTGCACTCTCACATGCGTTAGGGTTGTTTAGGGTTTCGTTTTGACCTAGGGTGCATGTTAAGGTAACACGTGGACCTCTGGAAAAGTTGTTGTCTTTTGACAAAACTCAAGTTTGACTTGATTAGGAAAATGAAGACAAGAAGAATTCAACTCGAAGAAGAACTCTTGAAGACCAAGGAATGCCTTGGGAATACAATTGTAATTAAAGTTATTTAAGTTAGATAACCCATATCACTCGGTCAATTACGTATACTTTATTTATTTTCATATGATGATTATATGGATGTTAAAGCATTGTCATACATATGAATGTTATCTAGATTAGGTGTGCCTACACATGCATAAATAATATGTCATGAGTAATTGTTATATTATATTATTTTATTTTTAATGAGATTAAAATAGGAAACAATTTTATAAATGGCAATGAAATAATGGATTTAGTTTTTAGGTGTAAAAACTTGGTAATATCCATTAATTGACTAATAAACCAATTAAAGAGTTTAATTAAAATGATTAGTTAGATTCTTTGTATTAATTAAGATTAATTAGATTAATTCCTTAATTAAAAAGAATCAAATAATGAGATTAGTTTTTAGGAGTAAAAACTTGGTAATTCTCATTATATTAACTAATCCATTAATTAAAAAGTTTAATTAAATTGATTAGTTAGGTTATTACATTAATTAAGATTAATAAAATTAATTACTTAATTTAAAAAGAACCAAATAAATGAGATTAGTTTTTAGGTGTAAAAACTTGGTAAGTCTCATTAATAACTAATCTATTTATTAAAGTGTTTAATTAGATTAGTTAGGTCCATTTAATATTAGATTTAATTTGATTAAACATTAATGACATAATTGGACCAAATAATGTGATTTAGTTTTAATAGTTAAAACTTAGTAATTTCACATTTAATTTCTAGTTTATTTAAATAGTTTATGTAAATTAGAAATTGAAATAATAAATTATATTTTAAGAGTTAAAATTGAATAATTTATTATAACTATTAAACGTAGATTTTATATTAGTCGTAGAATATAAATAAAGACTAGAAACATAGAGTTTTAGAAATTCTTAGTTTAAAGAAAATCCTAAACTACAAATAGTGAGTGGGAGAGGGATATATGATATTATATCCCGCAGTCTCCATTTTTAGTTCAACACCGTGAGACTTGAGTGGTGCCTCGTGACAGCTTTGCTTTCGTCCTCCCTACGGAGGGTGTCCACAAGAGTCAATATCAAGGTTGACTTCCTAACGAATAGGTTTTCAGAATATATTTTGGGACTAACCTAGCCTACTTAGGCATTCTTAAGTTAAGTTCATGAATTCTGAAACGATGGGTCACACTCATAAAGGACTTAATTAAGTTGTTAATTTATTGTCCTAACTAAATAAAAGCGATGGTTAGGTACTATAAGAATAAAGTGTTATTCTGGTGTATTATCCGATTGAGAATGTCTCGATCTAACATGCAAGGATTTGATCTAGCCTACCTAGGCACTTACTTGTGGTATGTTGGATTATCGCAGCATAGTAACTAATTTTAGGAATTTTTTAGTTTATTAAAATATGCTCATGCATCATGTTTAATTTTATGCCGAACTATAGCATTTGATATGAATGTATGAATGAATGATATTAATTTAGATTTAGTCTTCAAATATCAGCAATGTCTTCTGCTTTATTTTCCTCGCAAACAAAACATTAACCGGGATAACTATATTAAGTGGAACCAACACGAACGCAATCATGGTCTGCAAAGACCTTAAATTTGTGCTTACGGAGGAATGTCCTCCAGAGCCTGTAACCAACGCAGGATGAGTTACCAAAAGTAAGACTAGCGAAGCAAATATTGCTGAGCCATCCTCTTCTGGTTTCAAGAAGAGGAAGAGGTCTACTGGTAAAGTAAAGGCTAAGCCCAAGATATAAAGCACCACGACTTACTAAGCAAAAGGGAATTGTTTCCATTGCAAAGAGGTTGGTCATTGGAAGAGGAATTGTCTTCAATACCTCGCTGAGCTCTCCAATAAGAAGAAAGTGAAAAGTAAATTAGATTTACTTATCATTAAATTTTGTTTAGTGAAAGATGATTATTTGAATAGTAGATTCAGGGGCCACTAACTATTTTTTTTCTTCTTTACATTGGAATGATTATTGGCAAAAGCTGCAGGAGGGGTCCTTCATTATGAGCATTAGAATAGGGGATGTCATTTCAGCACGAGCATTGGAAGTAGTTAGACTACAAATAAATATTCATTTTCTTTTATTGAACAATGTATGTTTCATTCCTGGATTTACAAGGAACTTGATTTCAGTATCCAGATTACATGGAAAAGTTTCATAAGGTTTCTTTTAATGATAAATCAGTTATCATTTCAAGAAATGGAATGAATTATTGTTCTGGACTAAATGAAAATAACTTGTATGTTTTAAGATCGTTAATTCATACAACACTGCTTAATACTGAATTGTTTAAAGTTGAAAAACCAAAACAAAGCGACAAAAGATTTCTCCAGATGATGACACGTATCTGTGGCATCTAAGACATGGACATATAAATCTTGATAGGATAAACAGTCTAGTAAAAAATGGATTTTTAAGTTAGTTAGAGATCGGTACCTTACATGTCTGTGAATCTTGTCTGGAGGGTATGATGACCAAGAGACCTTTTACAGGAAAAAGGGATTAGAGCCACGCAACCACTTGAGCTTATACATTCAGACGTCTGCGGACCTATGAGTGTTAGAGCTAGAGGTGGTTATGAGTATTATGTCACATTTATTGACGACTACTCTAGATACCCTTATGTTTACCTAATGCAACGTAAGTCGGAAACCTTTAAAAGGTTTAAAGAATTCCGAGCTGAATTGAAAATCAATTAGGCAAAACAATCAAATCACTACGATCGGATCGTGGGGGGATAAGTGTCTCAACTAAGAGTTTGAAGACTACATGCTTGAGCATGAGATTGTATCCCAACTCACAGCTCTAGGAACACCACAGCAGAATGGTGTTGCGGAGAGGAGAAATAGGACCCTGATGGAAATGGTGAGACGTATGATTAGTTTCTCATCATTATCATATTCTTTTTGGGGATATGCACTACAAACAGCAACTAACATACTGAATGTAGTTTCATCCAAGTCTGATCTTAAGACTCCTCTAGAGTTGTGGAATTGTCGAAAAGCTAGTTTACGACATTTTCGCATATGGGGATATCCAGTACATGTACTGAAGAATAGGAGTGGAAAGTTGGAACCTCATTCACAAGTATGTTTATTTGTAGGGTACCCAAAGGAAACACGAGGTTGATTCTTTTATAATCCACAAGAAAACAAAGTGTTTGTATCGACAAATGCAACGTTTCTTGAGGAGGATTATATGAGTAATCATAAACCTCGTAGTAAGATTGTGTTAAAGGAGCTAGAACCTGGTACGACCAATGCTCAATCAACAGGAGTTGTTGACGATGTTATTATTCCACAAACATCTGATAGTCAGATGATTCCTAAACAGGATACATTACCGCCTAGGCGTAGTAAGAGGGTTGTTCGATAACCTAATCTCTACTTAGGCATTGGAGAGGCATAGGGCGTTATTTCTGATGATAATGTGGATGATCCATTGACATTTAGACATGCATTGGAAGATTCTGACAAAGAGGAATGACTTAAAACCATGAATCTCGAGATGGAGTCCATGTACTCCAACTCATTCTGGGAACTTCTAGACTTATCAGATAGGATAAAACCCATAGGATGTAACTGGATCTACAAGCGTAAGAGAATAGTAGACGGGAAGGTGGAGGCGTTCAAGGCAATGCTAGTGGCTAAGGGTTACTGTTACGCCTTTTTGTACTCGCAAGTATACGGGGTTGGTACAAGTAATACAATGATGAGTAAATTATCGTCTCCACAAGGATATTTAGCTGCTGAATACTAAAATTAATCAAGCTTACCTTTATTTGGATAATCGGAAGGTTTGGAAGAGGCAAATAAAAATATAAAAATATAAAAGCATAAAAATAAAGCAAACAACCAATATGAGAGATGAGCTAGGGTATTTGAATTCACCTAATCCATCCAATTGAGTTTCATGAAAGCACATCATTGTGGTTTAATTATTCATATTGATGACCGTGTTTATTTAAATTATCCAAAGTCCCCTCTCGAGGTAAATCGGACCTATTACCACATACACTAATATCTTATCTTTCGATGGTATATCCAAGTGCATGAAAATGCATTAGTCACAATAAACACCCTATATGATCATACAAGGAAATTAGCATATCTCTATCTAATTCTACCTATGGTGGACATTACATCGAGCACATTGTGGGCGTCTCCTCTCAGTACATAACACACAACCATAATATTAACTAAATGCAGGCCTTCAAATTTAGAAGCATTAAGAACAATAATACCACTCAACAACATAATAATCAACCACAATAAAATAGACAATCAATTCATCTAAGTTTCATAGAATAAGATCCAATAAAACCCTAACTTATAAGTTTAGTTCATAATCAAAGATTTACAGCTAAACATGTTTTTTAGTTAATAAAGAGAGTTGCAAGCAAGAAAATAAAGAAGGAAAGGGATAGAAAAACTCTAGGTGTGATGAACTCTCGTCCTCCTCCTGTTGCGAATTCGTCTAGCTTCCACTTTCTCCAAATCCAAGCTTGATGGTGAGAATATGGTTTAAGGATTGAATCCGAATCCTCTTGTTTCCAAAGTGATCTTCTTCTCCCCCTTTGCCTCTTCTTCTCTCTCTTTTTCTCCTCTTGGTGGTCTGTTTTATAAAAATCCTGGATATCTCTTTTTATTCACAAATGGGGCTATTTATAGGAGTATACGGTACTGTTTACGCCGCCATTTCACTGTTCACTAGCGGTGCCTACCGTGTACGATTGGGTTGCTGTTAAGCATATTCTCAAGTATCTTCGGAGAACGAGAAACTATATGCTTGTATATTCCCATCCGAATTTGATTCCATTGGGATATGCAGATTCTGACTTTCAGTCAGACAAGGATTTAAAGAAATCTACGTCTGGGTCAGTATTCACCCTTGGTGGTGGAGCCATAATTTGGAGGAGTATCAAGCAATCTTGCATTACTGATTCTACCATGGAAGCCGAGTATGTAGCAGCTTGTGAAGCAGCTAAGGAGGCTGTTTGGCTCCGAAATTCTTGAATGATCTGGAAGTTGTTCCAGATATGGATAGGCCCATGACACTTTATTGTGATAATAGTGGAGCTGTGGCCAATTTCAAAGAACCAAGAAGCCACAAAAGAGGGAAGCATATAGAGAGGAAATATCATCTCATCAAAGAGATAGTGCATCGAGGAGACGTGGTCGTGACGAAAATTGCGTTGCAAGATAACCTGGCTGATCCGTTTACAAAGACCTTGATGGCTAAAGTGTTTGAAGGTCACCTAGAGGGTCTAGGATTACGAGACATGTCTCATCTGCTTTAGTGCAAGTGGGAGATTGTTGGGATTTATGCCCTAAAGCTTGTAATTGTAAATGGTTAAAGACAATAATAAGAATTATCCAAATTATCATTCAAGTTTATAAATGTTTTATATTCAGCAATACATTCGTATTATACAAGAATATCATAGATTGCAAGATGTAATCTCATAATGAGTATATAATGGTCATATACAGAGAGGATTCATTTTGAGACGTACAATCTAAAGAGTCCGTAGAGAGCGAACAAAGCTGGGTACTTTGTTTGTGATTGATCTACTGCTGCGGTCCATTCTGTAAAGTACGGTGGTCTTATCCTAGATCGCTCATGTAGTTGACACGAGAATGGAGGCACCTTATATGATGAGATCATATAGGACTAGGCCACGATTTATATGAATCTCTCACCAAGATCCGTTAGTAGATGAGATTCATATATAATCGATAAACGATGGCTATTTATAGGTGATCTTAATCCTGAGTGCCTTATCGACTTCTTCAGGTTGGATCGTGGCTTTTGATTTACCATTAGTGAGGTTGATGAGAATCTCGACCAATACCTCCGTATCTTGGAGTTGCGATTTGGCTTTTGGCTGGGAAGGTTTGAACACAATAGTGGAATCCACTCCTTCTTGATTGAAGTAGATAAGTAGTTCCCTTAAGGGTTAATTCGGGGCTTGAACGATTATGAGCGCTTTCCTTCTTCCGTGAGGAAGACAGGATTTAATTGGTTATTAGAGAATCAATGGTACTTAAAGAAAAAGATATTTGTAGAGGGGTATAACGGACTTTATGACCCAGCTCTAGTTATGAACTATTTGTGGAGGATCACACTAGATGCAATTAGCTATATAAATGGACACTGACACTTCAGATTGTATAAACATGTCTACAGTTCTGAGAGTACAGTCTCGAGTTTTTAGTGGAATAACTCCGAAGTTAATAATCGTGAAATATTAATTAAAGAGTTTTAATTAATATTACCAAGTATTATTGGAGCTCAAAACTGTGGGTCCATTAGGTCCCCTTACTAGCCTTTATGGTTGTTGGTAACGAGGGTCACGGTAGATTAATTGGAGGGTCCAATTAATAGTATTACGAAAGTAATGCGATTTAATAAAATAGAATAATTAAATAACGTGATTATTTAATTAATTTAATATTTAATAAAATAATAGAAATTAATAATTATTAATTATTAATTCTATTTATTAAATATGAGATCATGTGATTAAATAATGACTAGGACAAAAGAATTAAAATAATTAGATTATTTTAATAATCCAAAAGGTCACAAGTTCAAGTTTTTAAGAAGACTAAAAATAAATAGGATTTAGAATCCTATTTTGACTTAGTCAAAACTAAAACCCTAAAGGACTACTATATAAATATTATATAGCAAGGAAAAATCATCCTAACACATAAGTGAAAAAGAAAGAGAGTTCGGCTACCAAAGAGAGAAGAAAAGAGAAAAAAAAATTTTTTTTCTGACTTTCCCCTCTTTTACAGGATTCGGCCGGCGTTTTTTTCACGTGACCTCCATCTCTTGGCGTGACGTGCCTACACACACGTTGTCAGACCGCAAGTCATAGCTCGTAAGATCTTGTGGTAGATCGAGGAATCAGAAAAAAGAAAATCAAGAAAAATGTATGTAGTTTCTATTTCTGCGTATATACAGGAACTCGTTCCTGATTGAAAAAAGGTTTTCAATATAAGAAAAATTTTGAAACCAAATTTCGCATGTTATACGATAATCAAAATCTTTTCTGCAACTCCCTTCATCTCCACCATCCTTTTTTTACCTTTTTTTTTTCTTTTTTTAACACATTTATTTAAATACCATCCTTTTTTAAAATAGTTTTTAACATATTTTTTCTTTTCTTAAAATTTATAATTAAATTAAAATTTTAAAACATTTTATATAATTTTTAAGTTTTATAGTTTAGATTAGATTATTTTATGTTATTTTATTATTTAATGTATTCTTTTTTAGGGTAAATTCATAATATTATTGGTTCAATTAAGGGTAAAAATGATTTTTTTACTGATTTTGTTATCTTGACCATTAAAAATTTGATTAGAGAGACCAAATTGAGCAATTTTTTTATAATGGAAAGATTAGTAAAAAATTTACTTTTCCAAAAACTTAAGTGAACCACATAAAATTCTCTTTTTTTTGAATTATAACTTTTTGATATATCTTTACAACTTTAGCTTGCGTGATCCATAAATTATAAAAAATACATTAATTTGGTTCATTTATTAGTCAACCATTAGTCAAATTTAACGATTTTAAATATATTTTTGTCTTTAAACACTAAAAATACATGTCTACATAAGAAAAAACGTAAAGCATAAATAAAATTAGATATTTAAAAATATTTTTAGAAAATCAAAATTCTAAAAAATGAAAGGAGGTTTGTTGCCCCCTCCATCTTAGAAGACAACAACTTCAACTTAAAATTTAGGGAGTAGGCTGGTCATCTCCCTAAAATTGTGAGGAAGAGATCACTTCCTAAAATTTGTAGAGAGAAACTGTGGTTTCCTTTTGAAAATAAAGAGAGGAAGCGCGCTGAAATCGAAGGGCGGAAGTGTCCAAATTTGTGTGTAAGGGCAGCGCCTTAGGGAGGAGGTTACAACCTTGTCTCAATGGTTTTCCAATGGAGGTTATTGGTGGAGTTATATGTGTGTATGTGTCTATATATATATATATACCAAATTTGTGTGGAGGGGCAGCGCCTTAGGGAGGAGGCTACAACCTTGTCTCAATGGTTTTCCAATGGAGGTTATTGGTGGAGTTATATGTGTGTGTGTATATATATATATAGTGATGACATAGGTTCTATATTGGCTTACTCCTACGTCAAAACTCCCACTTGTAATTAGTTTTATAGTTAGTCCGTTTGTGAATTTGCGCTTCAAGTGAAGTAACTTTACAAACATCGTTATCAACTTTAAGGGATCGCACTATATGATAAAGTTACTATCTTGACTTGTTATTCTTGAAGATTTAGGCGCAAGCATATACATCGCATATACATGTGTCCCTGCATTGTAGGTCAAACTCGTCGCACTTAGATTTAGTTCATATATTGTTATTGCATGTCGACTTGCGTAAATTATTTCTTAATTGGAAACGTCTGTTTTCAGGCTTCTAGTTCTTTGTATCTGTTAACACATGTAATTAGTCACTGAGAAACAAGTTGTTTCTCACTCATGACCCTATGCACGACCCTATACTCAGAAGTGGCTAGTTACAGGTTCAGCCAGTTTGTACTGGTTAGAACTTTGACTCTGTGATGCAGTCCCCTTATAGCCGGTTGCCTCGCGGGTTCAGACTAAAGAGTTTGGCTCTGGTTCGCAATGGTGTGACATGACCTTCTAGTTGCGAGTTCCATTCCAAAGAGTTCTTGATTTTTTCGTGACCCAGTATCCCGTGCATACACTTGATGTTGTCGCTTGCGAGTCAAGTCAGTCAGTTTCTGGTTTGGATTGCAATATATGGGTGCAATCTTATGCATGCATGGGTGAATCACAGGTTCTAGATAGAGCATCTCACAACTATGTGTCGCCGACCCTGTGATCGTGATAGAGAATTGCTGTTGGTTCTCAGCAATTGCTGGTTCCAGTTCACAACCACAAGCCACAACCTCTTAATTGCGAGTCGTGGTCACAGTTTCCTCGTCAATAGATTTTTTAATTGAAAAATCTTGGTTGCCTATAAATAGGATCACTTTCTCTTGCAAACCCTAAGTGTGTTTTTTCTGAATTTTCTAAAGAGATAAAGATAATTTTCTCTCTCAAAAGGCTCTATACCTTTTCACATCCACTCTCTTACAAACCCTAACCCTACTATGTGCTAAGCCTCTCTTGAGTTTTGTCTTCATTTGTCTTTCAAGTCAAACTGAGTACTTGTCTTCTATTTAGGCTTGTATTTATTACATTTAAGATTTATTTATGTTTAGTTTTAGTTGTTGAAGACTTATTTATGAAGGGTAGTCTTTTAACTAGGTTTCTATTGTATGTCTTCGTATACCTAGAGTGTGTAGTTAGTTTAGTCTAGTTTCCTACATATTATGCATGATGTACTCATGAAATTCACTTAGACTTTATTGAATTTCTTCTTGAGTTCAAGTCTTGGCATCAGAATTTGTAGGATAGTCAAGCACCGATCAAGACCCCTATAAAAGGCCTGTGGAGTAGATCAGTAAATAGATCTAGGTTATTACCCATTAAGAGTGGACTAAATGAGTAAACTTAAAGGTGTAACTAGATTATATATAATGGATTTTTATGACTCAAGTGGCTAACGATGGTAGTCGGGTGGTTTTTCCTTGTCGAGGTTTCCACAAAAAATTATTCAATCTCACTACACACAATGTCTTATATATATATATATATATATATATATAGAGAGAGAGAGAGAGAGAGAGAGAGAGAGAGAGAGAGAGAGAGAGAGAGAGAGAGAGAGAGAGAGAGAGAGACACACACACACACATATACACACACATATATAAGATTAAAAAAAGAGCAAATAATATCAAGACTCCCGAGATTTTCTCTTCTACAAATGGTTGCAACCTTTGGGTTTGTTGGTAAAAACCTCGTCTGTCATTAGGCAAACTCCATCCAATTAAATGACAATGTTTGTCTGTTAAAAAGATCAAAATACCCCCAAGTTAATATATAAAATTACCAAAGTCCATTATATAAAAAAACTAAAAAAAGAAAAAAACAGTTAAAATCTCTACCGCCCTTTCATCTAAGATGGACAGTAGAGATTTATTTTTAAAAAGCTAAAAAATAAAAACAAGATTTATTTTTAAAAAAAAAAAAAAAAAACTTTACATCTCCACCTTTCATTCAGAGATATATGATGGAGATTAATTTTTAAAAAAAGGGAGGTAGAAGGGTGGAGGTCCTTGATGGATCTACCATGGTTCACCAATACGGAGGCTCACCTTCCCTGATTCGAACTAGGGGAGGCTCGAACCTCTCTTGTCCTTTGTTCGAGAACTTGGGTTTAGGAATCTAGGTTCTTCACAAACCACGTTTGTCCTGCGCGAATGGGTTTGTGAAGAACGGGCTCTTCACAAACCTAGTTTGATCTTTGCGAATCGGGTTTGCAAGTCTCATGACCTAGCATTCATGAGCCATTGCATGTTTCACAAACCCAACTATCGGAAAGGGATGGAGATCCTAGATCTCCATGCCCATAGAGATGGAGATCCAGATTTCTTAAAATATTATTATTTAAAAAAAAATATTTTTTAAATGAATCTCAGTCGTCCGTCATCTCAAAGATGGATAGATGGATGGAATTCATTTTTATTTTTCTTTTAATTTTTATTTAATAAAAAACTAGAAAATACGAAACTACCCTTATACTTATTAAGTTTGACAAAATTTGACTAAATGTAGTTTTAGACCACGAAAAATGTCGGGGTGATAATCAGGGCACTAAAACCTGCAAAAGTATAACAGAAGTGACCTGTAGGACGCTTGGGACACCGGGGTAGTGCCGGTCAAGTACACTTTGACGATCAAGTCAGCAAACCATAGCGAAAATAACGGAAGGTGTTGAACAAAAAGAATAGAGATACTTCCTGAGTGTTAATGAGAACCGACGTAGGTCGCTTAGTACTAATGGTGAACCGTGGTTGAGTTAGAGAGGCGATGATAGATGATCGGAGCTTGGCCGTAATTGATATGGGAACAAATTATCAGGAATCGTTTGGTAACTCAGAGTTCTCAAATGTCTGATTTCGTGTTCAAGTTCGCATGAACCTTCACCGTGAGTGAAGGTTTTCTCTTTATAAGGCCTGATTCACCCGTTGGAGGGGTTGATCATGCTTCCTGGTTCGTCGGCCCAAATTAAGTAGGGTTAATTGTCTCATTGACTTGGTCCATCAGACTTCAGATGGTTTTATGGCTCGGGTCGTTGGATCAACCAGTTGGACATGGGTCAAGTTGCCAGGAAGGTTATGAGGCTACGTAGTTTAGGGTAGCTCGACACTTTGTTCGACATGGGGGTGCATCGGACGACGTCATGGCTGCCCGTGGTGGGTTCCAAGCCAAGTGGTCTGGGAGGTTCGTTCGACCTGAATCATGGTGTCGAGCGATGAATAGTTCATGCTTCCATGTTGCCAAGCTGTGAACCTATGGATGGTTCGACACAAGTTTGTCGTGCGACATGTGTTGTTGGGCTTTGGTTGTATGTTGGACTATGTGGAGAGCCCTACATGGCTTTGGGCCTCATCCTTGTTTTGATCAGGCTTTTAGACTTACTGATTTTGGACACTACAGGTTGCACCCAAGCTCTTTGTGTTTGAACAAAAATCAATGAGGTTGTCATGTTCGCTCGACGTTATCATTACGTGACAGGCCCCAAACCTACTATCTCACGTTAGGCAACCTGCCGGCACTCCACGGTAGTTTCCCAGTTGAGGCTTGCTTTGTTGAAAGACTTCCATGAAGCTAAATTGTTTCTTTATTTTGAAAATCTGAGTAGAAATTTTTTTTTTTTATACAAAACTACTTTATAAAAATTTTGGCAGAGTCTCTTCTGTTTTTCTGAGATTACCAAATCTTGGAGACCTGCATCAAAACTTGAACACCTCTAATTTTCATATTCTCAACTACCATTAGGACCTCAGGTCCATCTCAATCAACCACAATCACAACTCAAACAGTTTAAATATCAAAATAAATAATTATCAAAGATAAATAAATCAAATCTTTAAATAAAATACTTATATACTAAAAACAATATCAAATTATAAATTTTACATAATTATTTCAATTGAAACATTAAACTTAATTCTGAACTGTCACAGCAATGTTCTGACTGGTCCTGTCGATCCTGGGCGTCCCTGCAATATCTACACCTGTACCTGTACTTGGGAGGTTGGTTTAAATACATAAAACTATAATGAACTAAAGGAGCTCAGTGAGTGTTATTAGTTTTTAAACAATTTAATGTTTCTAAATAGACCTCCCTGAAAACTGTTCGATAAAGAATATTAATCTATTTTCTGAAATCTGAATTGATAAACTATTTCTGAAATCTATTTTCTGAAAACTATTCTGAAATCCATACTAAACTATACTGATATCTAACTTTTGAAAAATGTTCATAAAACTATACTGAAAACCTTTCAAAGTTTCTATTATTGCTGAAATAATATATACACTTTACTTTTCTAATTACTTTTCTAGAAACTGAAAGGCTACTTTTCTAAAAACTGAAAAACTGATATAATATACTTTTCTGAAATCTGATAAACTGAAATAATATATTTTTCTAAAAACTGAAAACTGATATAATATACTTATCTGATAATACTTTTCTGATAAATCTTTTCTGATAAAATACTTTTCTGATAAAACTTTTATGATAAATCTTTTCTGATAAAATACTTTTCCGATAAAGCTTTTCTGATAAATCTTTTCTGATAAAACCCATGGAACCCTTCTGATACTCCATAGGACGACCCAACTGGCGCCGTACCATATGGAGGGTGTCACCAGGCGACTAATCTGGCGCCGCACTGGTGACTTCTGATATTTTGATAAAAGACATCTCACTGTCTATGAGGCTGAATTCTGCATCGCCTGCATATAGCGAGATAACTCCCCACTGTGTGGGTGACTAACAGACTATGACAGACTCAACCCCCCTGGAGTTAGCGGACTATCCCCCTTAACTTGCCATACACAATTGGGATGTACCGGCCGGGTCTACTTCTGATAAATTCTGATAATTCTGATAACAAATGGGTATCTATGGTTTGAAAACTATTTTCTTTACTTTTGAAAACTAGCTTTTAATCTAAAAACTTGAAATATATACATAAAACATATTTCTTTAAATGAATATAATTTCTGAGATATAAAATACTTTAATTAAAACATACTTAAACATAAATTCTATTTAACTTACAAAACTCATATAAGTAAATAAACGTATATAATATCACAAAATACTAAATCAAACTTAAAGAAAATAAATTAAACATAATTCAACTGAAAACCTGATTTTGCACTAATTTAAATAAAATTATTATCTTGCTAAATTTTAGATAAAACATATTGCTAAAATAAAATATATTTTGCTTTAAAATAAATTTACACTCACTGATTTCTGGTTTTCCTCTAGGTTTGGCGCTCTGGTTCCTTCGTCTGAATGCATTTCTTATTTTTCCGCATAATTTCATTTCCTCCCATACTATGAAGATTTCTTCCTAAAGTAATATATTTCCAAATAATTCATTAATATAAATACAACAACTAATACAAAGACTCAATTAACACGTTCTACTCCTTATTCCTCCATTTCTTCTATTCTAATAACATCAATTACATTTAATCTAATAAAAATCATGTCAACTTAATTAAACACATATCAATCATTCGATTCCTCTTCTTGACCGAATTTCAAATACAATTCAAAACTCAATTAATCTCTAAAATTAATTCATTACCCATAAATCATATGCTGTCCCAATTTATCTCAACCATAAAATTTCTTCATATAACTCCATAAGTATGAAGACCCATAACAATTTATATAAATTATAATGCTACTATAGCCCCCCCACCAATCGACAGAAAAGGACATACCATCTCCATATACACACCTGCACTTTCACATGCTCTAGCATGGCTCCGTTGAAAGTTACAAGAAATCCCACTCAAAATTATTTCTCCAGCTTTAGCAAGTTGGATTTTATAATAATTACATTAATTCCCAGGCAGCCTTCCTTATTTTTATTCACCAGTTAATTTCTTCTGCATTTTAGCTAATAAAATTCTGCTGCAATTTTTTTTTGGATCAAATTATCAATTTAAAATCCATCCAGGTGCAATTTATATACTAACAACATTTTTGGAGCACAATTATAATCTCAATTTCTTCCAATACCATTTACTAGTTCTAAAATCCAAGGAATATCATCAATACTAACCTAATTTTAAATTTCATCAATTGAAAATCGAATAATTTTTCTTCCTTCTCCTCTTCTCCCTCTTGCTTGGCCGGCTCTTCTCCTTCTTCTTCTTTCTCTTCTTCTTCTTCTCTTCTTTCTTTTTCTTTTCTTCCTCCTTCGGCTTCTCTTCTTTTTTCTTTCCTTTTCTTTCTTGGCCGGGTGGCCTCTGTTTTATGTTTTCTGGTTTGCTTTTTATTTTTCTGGTTTGACTTGGTCTATGAATGAAATTTCACCATGTGTCACCCAGATAAATTCCTAGTAATTACAACATGTCCCTTAATATTTACAATTCATAAAATGGCAAAAATTTGAAAACTAATCACATAATTTTGGGTCAACAATCTTTTTATTTACAATTTAATCCATAACAATCCATTAACTCGTTTCCACAAAAATCCATTTCAATTTACTTTTCCATCAATTAATTAAATCACAATATCATATCGTAAAAATATATTTTGACTTTCAATAAATATTCTTAATACTCCAATTTATAGAAATCTTTACTATGTTCTCCAAAACTTATAATTGGATTTCGTATATGCTTTACGAAATCTTACTAATCGTCCAATAAATTCCATTACCGTATTCTTCTTCTTCTTCTTCTCCTCTTCTTCTTATTCTTCTTCTTTTTCTCTATTTTTCTTTCTTTCTTTTCTCTCTTTTTCTCTCTTCTCCCGTTTTCTTCTTATTCTTTTCTTCTGTTTTTGGCTTCCACGAGAAGCTTTCTCTTTTGATACAAATTCGGTCATCGCGACCTGTGGTCGCGCCACCTGGTCGCGGTACTCACTGGAAACTTCCACCGCTTTCATCGCGATCACCCATCGCGGTACCATGGTCGCGCTGGTGGTCGCGTTGCTCACTGCCCGAATTTGATATTTTTCACTGCGAGCTAGCCAGCGCGATCTGTGGTCGCGGTGACTGGTCGCGGTGCTCACTGCCAGAAATTTCATTTTTCACCACGAGCAGCTCATCGCGATCTGTGGTCGCGGTACACACTGCCACTTTTTCTTCACTTCATGCAATATTTCTAGACCGCTTCATCTGGTCCATCTGGAAACCATAAAAATAAACATACATTTAATTACGTTTTACACCCCTCGAATCACAAAATTTATATATCCACATAATCAAAATTAATTATTCGAAATTAGGGATGTTACATATAGAATGCCTATGGATAATCTTGACTTAGCTGATGTCGTTCAACAATGTTGGGCAAAGGTCATAACTAGTGTCGAGTTGATCCCAACGAAGATTATTGTGAATAGAGGGTCAAACCACCAATGGTTTGAAGTGAGTCATACGACCATGTAGGTCAAAGCATTTGAGCGATAGACTCTTCATTTGCCCCATGACAGTTGTCATTTGCAATCATTGTTTTGCCTTGGGAAGGTTCAAGGCATTTAATGTTTGACAGTTATGGGGGAGTGTAACCAATAAGAAGGTGACATTTCATCATCTCCATCCCATATATTCCCACTTCTCTTTCTCTCTCTTCGTTTCTAGATTTTTCAGTCTCTATTTTCAACCGCTTGTTTTTGCTTCTTCGGCGTTCATTCAAGTCATTTTCGGCGTGTTTCGTGCATTTTTCGGCGAGCCTTGCGTAGTTCTAGCGTTTGGTAAGTTTATGATCTTATGCTTTAGATTTGTGATTTTGTTTTATTTTTGGAATTCACTATTCTTCGTTGTTCTTCGAGTGTGTTCTTATAAAAAGATGTAAGATGCTAGTTTTGATCTTTAGAATTTGTTAGCAAATAGCTGAAACCTGTTTGTGATAATGGTGTCGTACGACACTCACTGATGTTTGTATGTCGTAGGTCGAGCGACAGTGGTATGTCGAGCCGAGGTTGAGTCAGTGTGCGTTTTACTAACCAATTGTCCCCCTGTTTTGTCGGTCGACCTTGTAGGTGAGACGTCGAGTAGAGGAGATGATAGTACCCCTAGCACATTAGGCCATGAGGAGAGTGATCCCATTGACTTGTCGTCTGACTCATGGGGAGAGTCAAGGACTAGGAGCGGGGAGGTTACTTTAGCAACTGATAAGGTAGAGCCAATCCCCTTGTCCATGTACGAGGGTACACCTGCTGCAGTGGTCGGGCCCCTACTTAGGATACCTCTTGTCGATCAACTGGGAGGGTCAATGGCAGAGGTGTTGGGGCCCTGCCCAATGGGTCCAAGTAGACCGTTGGGTCTGCTTCTTTTTAACTCGGCTAGCAAGCTCAAGGAGGAGGATTTGAGTCGCATCAAGTACTGCTAGGGTATGCCTGATGGTGTCAGGCTCAAGGTTCCCTCTAAGGAGAGATGCCTGATTGGGACATACCTGGGTGGACATGCTTTTATGAGCTTCCATTCCAGAAGGTAGGGCTTAGGTTGCCTATACCACGTTTGGCTGGGAAGGTGCTCGACCATTTCGAAATTATGTCGGGCCAGCTGATGCCTAACTGCTGGAGGATCCTCCTTGGACTGGAGCTCTTCTGTGAGAAGAAGTCGAACAACTTTGAGCTTTTGGACCTGTTCTACACTTACTCCATGAGGGAGCACGATACAGAGAAGGGTTGATACACCTTCATGCTTCGAAGCAACTGAAAGCACCTTATCACTGAGTTGACAACTAATGATCGACAGTGGAAGGACAGATACTTCTTCTCTCGTGGCCTTTTAGTCGAATGGCCCCTCGGTGACACGACTGTTCGTTCGACATGGGCCAAGGCTGGTGGGTGATGTACTAATTTTATACCTTTCAAGTGCACGAATCAATATATTATTATAGCTTCGGCAAGTACAACGATCGATTCCACAGAGATTGACGATTTAACTATTACTTTAATTCTAATTTATTTTAAACAGAAAAAATAAAAAGGTCTTTGAGTTTGTCTTGAAGTCAGAAAATCAATAAAAACTAAAGTAAAATACTGAAAGAATAGCAAGTGAAATTAGGTCATCAATGTTCCAGGTATATCCACTCAAGTATCCAACTATGTTAAGAAATTATCTATTCAGATTCAGGATTCGTTCTTAATTGACAAATATGATTATCACCTTTCAGATTATTTAACTAAGTGCTCCTACATTATTAATTATTGCTACCATTAGGTCATGAATTCAGCAATTAACACATGGAACCCATTAAGATCTAAGAACTTTAGGAATCATCACACAATTTTATGATAAATATAGAAATAATGAACGTAACAATGATTATCCTACTTAATAGTTATATGACCTTAAATTGGCACGTAACAACGATTATCCCAATCTCGGAATCTAAATAATTATTATTTATAATCTAATGACACTCAGAATTAGCACGTAACAATGATTGTCCTAGTTCATCAACAATAGAATTATAAATAATAAATAATTTAATCATGAATAATACTTGAATCTCTGAATAGAAAAGAATTTATAGTTGTTTACATTAGTGAATTAATACCCTTCACATCGACTCCCTAATTATGGATTAGTTACACATCATGGAAAAAGAGAATTAAGAAAGTGTTAGATCGAGTATTTTCTAGGTTGGCTAATTCCGTGCAAAACACTCTTTGGTTGTAATTGTGTTTGGGAGCTTTCGTTGAAGGCATCAAGATCATCGATTCATTTGGTAAGTTGCTCTCAATCTCACAAAGGTTTTTAGAATCTCACACACTCACAACATATCAGTCATTGTGTTTATTGGCATCTCATTCATCATTGATATGGTCTATGGTGCATAGTTCATTGTATTGCATTCATATGGTATGTTCTGCAGATACATCCTATAGATGGTCCCAGATCTCCACCTTCCTATCCGAATTGCAACATGTGTTCTTCATGAACGTTTTTGGCCTATGTGAGTACTTACCTCTGTAAGTTTTTCATAATTTTCTGGGTGGCACTTCGTTAGATATTAGATAGTAACCGGAAATAGGTCAGTGCTGGAAAAACAGGGGAGACAGTTTTTGTATGTCATTTATGTGGTCCAATATGTCACCATTCCTGTCCGAATTTTAAATTGTGTTCTTCATGAAAGTTGTTTATATATGTGTTTAATTTCTTCTGTAATTTTTGTAGAATTGTTTGGGTGGCGCTTCGCTAGATAATATCTGAAAACTGGACATAGGTCAGTGCTGAAAAAACAGGGGAGACAGTTTTTGTGTGTCATGTATGTGGTCCAATATGTCCCCTTTCCTGTCCGAATTTTAACTGGTATTCTTCATGAACGTTGTTCATATATGTGTCTACTTTCTTCAGTTATTTTTTCAGAATTTTCTGGATGGCCTTTCTCTAGATATTAGCTTGAACCCGGACATAGGTCTGTATAGAAAACTGCACCCGACCCGTTTTGTGTGGCAACCCGACCCGTGACTCTTCCTATATAAAGGCCACTTCATTTTTTTTCAGAAATATATCAGAAAGAAGAACCCTAGCAGCTCCTTCTCTTCATACTCTCTCAACTCCAATCTCTCAAAACTCACCCAATCTCTCTTGTATGTCCATGGAATCAAATTAGAGACTTGTGGTAAGTTTGTTTCTTGTTTGTTCAAGTTGTTTTATGATTCATTTCATTTAAATCTCTTTGTTGTTCTTGAATGAGAGTTAATGGAGTTTTATAGATATTAATTGAATGAAAGCTTGTGGGTTTTGTGTTTAATGCATGATAAGGCATTTAGGAAGTTAAATTAGTACCTAGATAACTTGATGTTGTGATTTAGAGTGCATTTATCTTGCTTGAATGAATTAAACATCTATCTCACATGTGTTTAGTCGATTGGTACTAACCTAGGTTGGATCAAGAGTGGATTCTATCTCCCAAGTGCGGTGGCTGCTCAAAAGGTGGAGGCGGTTTGGGCTTTCTTTCTCCGAGGTCTACAGAAAAGTATGTATCTTGGTGGCTTTCTTCTTTTGTAGTGGTACTCTGGACTAGACAAATCTCAAGCGGCTCTGGAAAGGTAGATGTATCATCTTCATGTAACTGGCTCTTGCTCTCTTCCATCTCTACTTGATCAACCCAAATTTGCTGCTCAATTTGCTCTTCGATTTCCACGGCCGTTTTATTGCATTGCACCATAGGATATGGTTCGTGCTCTTGCCATTCGATCTTTGTAGCTAATTGGTTGCTTTAAATCGTCAAGCTTTGAGCATCTGCTTGAGTCCGTTGAGCGACTTGGTCACTATGCTGAGCAATTCGGGCATGGCTCCCGGCAAATGGATTGCCCACCTGATAATCAGTACTAACATGCAGCCCTCCACATAAGAAACATCTCAGTGGTGCTCCATAGTCTATAGTCGGGTAGGGGTTGTTCTGTTGAAAGTATAGATAGTTCTCATACTGTTGTTCCTCATAACGGCTCTCAGCAAATGGATTGCCCACTTGACAATCAGTACTCACATGCGGCCCCCCGCATAAGAAACAACCCAAAGGTGCTTCATAGTCTCTAGTCGCCACTTTCTCGGTAAGCTCAGGAGCCTCATACCAAGAATACATTTCATGTACAGAAAAATAAAAACAAAATTAATAAAAAATAAAATATATACAAATCCAAAGTAGCTATAGACCTCATCGGTATTAATATCAACACAACTAAAATATCCCCGGCAACGGTGCCAAAACTTATTACGCCTTTTTGTACCCGCAAGTATACGGGGTCGGCACAAGTAATACAGAATGAGTAAATTATCGTCTCCACAGGGATATTTAGGTATTGAGTACTAAAGTTAACTAAGCCTATATCTATTTGGAAAATCGGAAGGTGTAAAAGAGGCAAATTAAAAGATAAAAATATAAAAACATAAAAATAAATCAAACACCAATATGAGAGATTAGTTAGGGTATTTGAATTCACCTAATCTATCCAATTGAGTTTCATGATAGCACATTATTGTAGTTTAATTATTTATGTTGATGACCGTGTTTATCTAAATTATCCAAAGTCCCTTCTCGAGGTAAATCGGACCTATTACCACATACACTAATATCCTATCTCTCGATGGTATATCCAAGTGCATGAAAATGCATTAGTCACAATAAACACTCTATATGATCACACAAGCAAATTAGTATATCTCTATCTAATTCTACTTATGGTGGATATTACATCGAGCACGTTGTGGGCGTCTCCTCTCAGTACATAACACACAACCAAACTATCAACTAACTGCAGGCCTTCACATTCAGAAGCATTAAGCATAATAATACCACTCAACAACATAATAATCAACCACAATAAATTAAACAATCAATTCATCCAAGTTTCATAGAATAAGATCCAACAAAACCCTAACTTACAAGTTTAAGTCATAATCAAAGATTTATAACCAAACATGTTTTCTAATTAATAAAGAGAGTTACAAGCAAGAAAATAAAGAAGGAAAGGGATAGAAAAAACTCTAGGTACGATGAACTCTCGTCATTCTCCTGTTGCGAATTCGTCTAGCTTTCACTTTCTCCAAATCCAAGCTTGATGGTGAGAATATACCTCAAGGATTGAATCCGAATTCTCTTGTTTCCAAGGTGATCTTCTTCTCCCCCTTTGCCTATTCTTCTCTCTCTTTTTCTCCTCTTGGTGGTTTGTTTTATGAAAATCCTCTGAACTCTCTCTGTTTTTTTTTTTTTTTAATATCACAAATGAGGAGCTATTTATAGGAGATATCTGGTTACTATTCATGGTCACTGTACTGTTCACGTCACTGTTCACACATGTACGGTACTGCTGACGTCACTGTTCACGTGTGAAACCCACTGACGGCACCCGCTGTTGACTGTTCACGTGCACATCACTGCTGACGCATACGGTACTGTTTACGTTCCTACTTACGCATACAGCACTGTTGACGTCACTGCTTACGCATACGGCACTGTTTACGTCACTGCTTACGCATACGGTACTGTTGACGTCACTACGAACGCATACGGTACTATTGATGTCACTATTCACTAGCGGACCCACCAGGTACTATTCACGATGTCATTGTGTTGTTCATGTGTAAGGTACTATTTATTATGTACTATTCACGTGTACGGTATTGTTCACAGGCGGCGCTCACATCTTCAATTTAATTCACCAAGACTCTTCAATTATGCACAAACTCTTATTACCTGCACACTTAAATAAAAATATTAAAAACAACCTATAATTACCCGAGAATAGAATGCAAATAGGTGAAGAAAGGTACTAGTGAAGGTTCATTTTTTATTAAGAAATGGAGCCAACAGCAAGTTGTAAATATCAAAGTATATAATATATATATATATACATATATATATATACACACATATATACTAATACAATCATAAAATGAAGGAAAAGAAAACAGAAATGAAAACAGAGAAGAGGAGAGGCGGTGGAGGAGAGAAGAAAGAAAAGAAAAAAAAAAGAGAAGAGAAAAAGAGAGAGAAGGAAGAGGGAGCTTCGGTGGAGAAGGAAGACAAGAAGAAGAAGATGAGCAGTGACCGGAGATGGAAGGAAGAAGAAGAAGAGAGAAAGGAGAAGAAGAGTAGAATCAGCTGAAGAAGAAAATGAAGAAGAAGAAAGAAACAGAGCAGAGCAGCGGTAGAAAAAGAAGAAGGGAAGAAGGAAAAGGGAGAGAGTTGCAGTCGAAGAAAGGAAGAAGAAAGGAAGAGAAAGAGAAAGGAAAGAGGGCTGTCAGCAGCGGTAGAAAAAGAAGAGAGCATAAATTTTGCAGAAAAAGAAAGAAGAAAACAGAGCAGAAGAAGAAGAAAAGAAAAAGAAGAAAAAGAAAAGAAAAGAGAAAGAAAAGGAAGAAGAATTTCGGTCCAGCAAGAAGAAGGGGAGGAAGAATAAGAAGAGGAAAATCAAGAGGAATTTGGGTGAGTAATTTATGAAATTGAATTGTGTTGGTTTATTGATGATATTATAATTTTAGTATTTGATTGAGTTTTAATTGTGTTTGAAATTAATTGTTGAATTAGTAGTTGAAATTTGATGAAATTAAATTGTTTTGGAGTTGGGTGATGATTTTGATGATGGGTTTTGTTGATTTTAGAAATTTATTGAGTTGATGATGTTTTTATTTGAATTTAGTTTAATTGGAGTTGGTAAAAATAAAAATTAAGAAAATTAGAAAGTTAAAGATTTGGGGATTTGATGATTTTGAGTTTAAATTAATTAATTGAGATATGAATTGTGTAATTGGAGTGTTATTGAGTTAATTGGTGGTATGAATTTAGAATAAATAAGTAAGAAATCAAAATGATTATCAAATTAGTGACTTGTATTATGAGTTTTGTTGTGATGTTGTGTTTGGTGGTTGATAAGAGTTGTAGAACTTCTTTAGAATAAAATTGAATCACTAATTTTGGAATTTTTGAAATTAAAATTTAAAGTTGAAAGTGTAGAGATTTCAGCTTATGTGTTAGAAATTATAGTTGTACGATTGCGATGCGAATTGATACTTAGAAATTCAAGAAATCATGTTGATTTTGAATGTTTGAAATTCGGTTAAGAAGAGGAATCGTATGATTGATATGTGTTAAATTAAGTTGACATGGTTTTTATTAGATTAAATGTAATTGATGTTATTAGAATAGAAGAAATGGAGGAATAAAGCGTAGAACATGTTAATTGAGTCTTTGTATTAGTTATTGTATTTATATTAATGAATTATTTGGAAATATATTACTTTAGGGAGAAACCTCCATAGTGTGGGAGAAAAAGAAATGTTATGGAAAGACAAGGAATGTAATGAGACGAAGGAATTAGAACTCCAAGCTTAGAGAAAACCAGAAACCAGTGAGTGTAAAATTATTTTAAAGCAAAGTATATTTTATTTTAGTTGTAACACCCCCTGACCCAAATCCGCTCGGACCGAATCAAGGCGCGCTACTATATACTAAAAGCTAACTTTTACTGTAGATAAACATTATATTAAAAACCTTTGAAAATAGTCCAAAGAATTTTCGAAAATCTTGCCAGAGTTTCCTCTGTTTTTCTGACTTTCCAAAACCTGTTTACAGTTAACATTTATAAAATCAACTTCCAAATTCTCAAATCAATTTTGCGCACCCTTCCAAATATAGTGCGACTTACCAACCAATTTATCACAATATAATTTATAAAGATTCACATAACATAAACATATCATAAAATATTTACATAGCGGAAGCACGTTAAATATTTATAAACAGTTTCTGTATATGCATACGGTATCAAAATATATAAACTTAATACAAACAAACTACCAAAATGTATGCAGGAAAGATGTGATCCTGACTCTGGTTCTGCAAACTCTACTCTTCTTTATCTTTTTCGCCCTTGGAACCTTTGTTACCTGCGTGCGAGAAAACTCAACACGCTAATCATATTGCTTAGTGGATGTACACAAAATCGTATATACAAATATTTTATATCAATTAAAACTATAAATAACAAATATATAAACAATCTATATGGGGTTCATATCAAATCAAATATCCAAAATCAATCAACAGACAAATTGTTCATAATTTCTCAAACGTTTCCATATGGCAAATCAATTTTCAGATTGGGCTCCTGACATACAAAACATAAGTTATCGGACTGGATTACGGGTTGTTCAGTATTGGACGCAAACGGGGCCACTCACCGAACATCATATCAGAATGGAACACCAACGGAATCACCCGCTGTAAATGTCCCATGACAAATTTCAGAACCCTAGGACCGGCACTTGGGGCCTGTACTATCCAAAGGGTGGTATAATCGGTACAGTACTGTTCAGACAGAAACCCAATTGACATGTCAACCTCCTATATCCATATCTATGTTCATACACATCAGAGCCAAAATATTTTCTCCAATCCAATGTCAACATATTTTATTTCTTTCCGAATAATCGAATTCAATTGCAATACATAGCAATATATTTATATGTTTGCAAATAAATTTCATCAAATATAATATAACGGAAATATACGAATATATTTATAAATCAATAATCATATAAATCAATCCAACATATACTCAAACGTATTTCATAATTCCGTTTCGAATCAAATTGCCCCAAAATCATTTTCCGATACATTTCACAATATACGATAATTGAACAATATATGTCCTTAATAATATATTTCCATAACACTGGAACTCAACTTAAGACAGAGAAGATGGATGGAGTTAATTAAAGATTATGATTGTGTTATTGATTATCATCCAGGAAAAGCTAATGTTGTTGCTGATGCTTTGAGCAGGAAGTCTATAGTTGCATTGAAAGCTATGAATGCTCATTTGAAATTAACCTCAGATGATGCTATTTTAGCTGAACTGACACTCAAGCCGAATCTGATCCAGCAGATACAGGAAAAGCAGCAACAAGATGAGAAACTTTTAGCCATCCATGGTCAAGTCCAAGAGGGGAAGCAGACTGACGTTGTAATCAAGGATAAATTCTCGCTCATATTCGGTGACTGTCATCTGTCTCTGTTTTAAGTTCATAAATTCTCTTTTCATATTCTCTATATAAATACGGCCAACATACTTCCTCCGGAACTCTTTCTGGAAAAATCCCTAAGTCCGTTCCTCCGGCCGTACTGTCTGTACAATGGAGGTCCACCACTGATAAGCATCCTCCTGCAATAAAGAAACTGCACACTCCAGACTCTCCTCTGGTGTACAATGTAACTGCTCTAAGATTCGCTCAGTCCGCTTAAACCAATGTTCGGCAGCGGATGCATCTTCCTCTCTTCTGCCACAGAAATCCGTCGGTCTGTATTTGGCCAACCTTTCTATTGCTGACCTTCGTGGCACTGCTCTGGCCACACACTGGAAAACGTCTGTCATATCCTGCAAATTAATTGGCTGGTCCTGCCTCTCTGGTCCAGCCACCTCTGGGCTTACTGAATCTCCTCCATCTCCCCCAGCTACACTGGCAGGACTATTAATGCTAAATGGTTCCATTTCCTACACAAGACAGAAGAGGAATTCTGCAGATTATAGTCACATCTTCCTGTTTTTCTTTTCTACAATGAATGCATACATATACAATAATATTATATACAAAATATTTTGCTCTGGTCTAGGAACGCCTAAACCATTGCTTTGATACCAAAAACTGTAACACCCCCTGACCTAAATCCGCTCGGACCGAATCAGGGAGCGCTACTATATACTAAAAGCTAACTTTTACTGTAGATAAACATTATATTAAAAACCTTTGAAAATAGTCCAAAGAATTTTCGAAAATCTTGCCAGAGTTTCCTCTGTTTTTTTGACTTTCCAAAACCTGTTTACAGTTAACATTTATAAAATCAACTTCCAAATTCTCAAATCAATTTTGCGCACCCTTCCAAATATAGTGCGACTTACCAACCAATTTATCACAATATAATTTATAAAGATTCACATAACATAAACATATCATAAAATATTTACATAGCGGAAGCTCGTTAAATATTTATAAACAGTTTCTGTATATGCATACGGTATCAAAATATATAAACTTAATACAAACAAACTACCAAAATGTATGCAGGAAAGATGTGATCCTGACTCTGGTTCTGCAAACTCTACTCTTCTTTATCTTTTTCGCCCTTGGAACCTTTGTTACCTGCGTGCGAGAAAACTCAACACGCTAAGCATATTGCTTAGTGGATGTACACAAAATCGTATATACAAATATTTTATATCAATTAAAACTATAAATAACAAATATATAAACAATCTTTATGGGGCTCATATCAAATCAAATATCCAAAATCAATCAACAGACAAAGTGTTCATAATTTCTCAAACGTTTCCATATGACAAATCAATTTTCAGATTAGGCTCCTGACATACAAAACATAAGTTATCGGACTGGATTACGGGTTGTTCGGTATTGGACGCAAACGGGGCCACTCACCGAACATCAGATCAGAATGGAACACCAACGGAATCACCTGCTGTAAATGTCCCATGACAAATTTCAGAACCCTAGGACCGGCACTTGGGGCCTGTACTATCCAAAGGGTGGTATAATCGGTACAGTACTGTTCAGACAGAAACCCAATTGACATGTCAACCTCCTATATCCATATCTATGTTCATACACATCAGAGCCAAAATATTTTCTCCAATCCAATGTCAACATATTTTATTTCTTTCCGAATAATCGAATTCAATTGCAATACATATCAATATATTTATATGTTTGCAAATAAATTTCATCAAATATAATATAACGGAAATATATGAATATATTTATAAATCAATAATCATATAAATCAATCCAAAATATACTCAAACGTATTTCATAATTCCGTTTCGAATCAAATTGCCCCAAAATCATTTTCCGATACATTTCACAATATACGATAATTGAACAATATATGTCCTTAATAATATATTTCCATAACACTATTAGAACCAAATCATATTCAAATCATTCCGAAATCAGTTTCAAACTATCCATTCTACTCAATAGAATTCAAATAATTCAAAACCTATAAACTTCGATAATTCCGAAAATTTCTGGAAAACTGGAAAGATTCAAAAACTCGTATATATCGAACCTGAACTATATTCGATAAGCAATATAATTCAAATAACACAAACTTAATGAATTTCAATCAATCTGAAATATTCTGGAAACTGGAAAATTTCCAAAACATGTATATATTAAATCTAAACTATAATCTATAATTCATATAATTCAAATAACTCAGAAACTCTAAAATTTGACAATTCTGAAAATTTCTGGAAAACTGGAAATTCGAAAAAATACGTGTACACCAAACCTGAAAGCTTTCTCCTTCTCCTTTCCTTCTTCTCTTTCTCTTTTCTTCTTCTTCTTCTTCTTTTCTCCTTCTTCTTCTTCTTCTTTTTCTTCTTTCTCTCTCTGACACGTCCAGAAAATGGATTCCTACTCCCAAGTGCAGGAGTGTCGAAGTAATAAATTAACCCGGTAAGACCGGGGTCGATCCACGAGGAAGAAGATTTAGATCCTGCAAAAACCAACAAAAATCTACAAGAAAAATATAATAGGAAAGAAAATATTATGAAATGAAGGTAGGTATAATGGTGAAACAAATTAAATTAAAATATGCTAAGGTTAGAGGTTCCACTCTTGGTATATGGTTTAAGTTATATTTAACTCTTTTTTTATCACTCAATTGGAATCCACACACAAAGGAGGTTCCAATCGGAAGTTAGACCATTTAAGTTCTTTACACATATATCAAGTTATATTTCTTTTCTTTTAGTTATATTATAATGGGTACTCTACACTCCATATGTTAAATGGGTTCAAGTACTTATTGTGCCAATCAACTACCATAAATCAAGATTCCTTTGCCAGATGCAGGTATAACCATGCGGTTCTAGACGGATTCAAGTATTTATGGTGTTGTTTGTCTACAATGAATCAAGAATCCTTGGTCAGAGGTGCAGGTATAACCATGCGGTTCTAGACGGATTCAAGTATTCATTGTGCCAAGAATTGTCTACAATAAGTCAAGATCCCTACTTCACATAAGAGTAAGAGATGAAAATTCAATTCAATAAGAAAAGTAATATAAAACATGTAGATAAATTTACACAAATGAATATAAACTTTAAGACCATGTTAAGAGTTAAATAAATCTTTATTCACGTACCAAGAGCTTCACCCTTTACCTTAGCAAAAAGAGAATTTAGCTACTCATGATAGAAGAAAGAAAACAAGTAAAAGAAATAAAATGAGCAAGAGAGAAATTAGATTATTATAAAAGTTCAACAATACAACAATGTAAGGTGAACTTGGCAAGAAACCCAAACTGCCCTAAAGCTTATACAAGGCTTCGATTTATAGACACAATGAGAGGCAAACAAGTCAAAAATGGTAGGAATAAATTAATGCAAGTTGATTGAGTTTGGTAAGGTAAAGTTGTCAACTTTGTTATTTTCCACACATGCACCGACTTGTCCACCGAATTAGGCACCGTGCCTTTGACAATTTGATCTCGTGATAAACATCAAAGTTGTAGATAATTCTCTTATCTTTCTAGAATGATAAGACTCATAATATTTGGAATTTTCTGGAGAAAGTTATGGCCCAATTAGTGAAGACTGCCCAATTGATGCGACCATGCAAACCAGCCCAAGATAATCCAATATTTGTTTTCAAAGGAGTCCAAATCTGATAAGAGTTTACAAACCAAACTTATAGGGCTATGCGTTATCTTTCCAACACTATCAAGAACGTAGTGATTGGATATTTGAGTGCAACGTTATGCCCATTACACTGAACCTGCATCAAAATAGAAAGTTTAACAATTAAGTGTAATTATAAATAAGTTAGGTAATTTGATGACACTAATAGTATAAAACAATGGTTTTAACCTTTATTATTATACAAATTTAAGTGTTCATCACACCTCCCAACCAGCTTATTGCTAGTCCCTAGCAATTAAAGCGTTATCATTTCATAATGATTTTTCAAATTTATATCTAAGTCTTCATTTACCCATTCTCTGTTTGTTCTATCCAAATAGATGAATTCTCGACAAAAATATTTAATTTGTCTTCTTCATTTTTGTGTGCAACATGTACCCTTAGACAAGATATTGACAAACCTTCTTTGTGCTCATTATAAGTTGACATAGGTTCATGGGGCTTCACCAAAAATATCAAAGTTCTATTCTAATGTTTCTTCCAAAATAACTTCCTTAGGCAGAGCAATGTATTTCTTCCTCTCTCTCTCTCTCCGTTTTTTTTTTCTCTTTTTATATATTTTTTTTGAAATAAGATATATAGTACATTCTTAACCCATGTAGCAAGCTTTAGGCCAATGACTCCCAGATCAGTTGACCTTAGGGCATTAGGTGTTGAGACACCCCTACGGACTTAATCACTCGAGTTGAAATGTAACCAGATTTATATAGTAATAGTAGATAGTGCAATGTCTAGTTCCCTTAAGCTTTCTTCTTAACCCATTTAGCGAGCTTTAGGTCAATGGCTCCCAGATCAGTTGACCTTAGGCCATTAGGTGTTGAGACACCCCTACGGACTTAATTACTCGAGTTAAGAAGGCTTCGAAACCAAACGTATCCATAATTTATTATTACCTTTTTTTTTTTTTTTGAGCAAGAGAGGAAGAAGAGGATTCACTACCTTTGGTTGTTGATTTTGTTAACCCACAAGAATAGACTCTTAATAATCTTCAATTTGCAACCTATGATCAAATGTCAAAGTGTGTGTGTGAGAAGAGTAGTTTATGAACACTTGCTTTGGGTATATGAGCATGAAAGTCAATTTATATTTGAGAGTTCATAGATTTGAATAGTCAAACTAAGATGAATAGTAAAGTCTCTTAATAAATTTTAAAAAAGATCGAGATGAAATGATGACACCTATTATTTATTATCTTTTTTTTTTTAGCAAAAAAATAAATAATCATAAAAGTTATCACAAATATTATCAACTATCCCTCCCCCCCCAACCAAATAAAGACATTGTCCTCAATATCTAAGGATAAAGAGAGAGTGTAGAAGAAATTACCTGAACCAAAGATTAATGAAAAGAAAAACCTGCAACATACTAGAACAAGGTAAAAAGAACATATTTATTGAAAACAAAAATGGGAAAGAAAGAAAGGAAAAACAAAATACATAGGTCAAACCAATCTACGCTTTTTGCTACCCTCAGCAACTGACCAATCTAACTGAGATGTGGCAATGTCATATTCGGGAACAAAAGCTTCTAATTGTTCAATCAATTGATGAACATTAGAAGCAGTGACAATGATACGTCGAGCTAGAGGTGAGATAAATTGGTTTTCCACAGCATGATCTAGGAAAGACAACAGACCATCATAAAAACCACAAATATTCAACAAGCCTATTGGTTTTTGATGGATTTTGAGTTGGGCCCATGAGGCGACTGATCGATCAATATTTGTTACATATTTACGACCCCTAAACCGTATCTTTTAATTGTATTCTTAAGTATTTTTGGTGCTTTTGATGTGTTTTCCTTGAGTTTGCAGGTTTAGGGACCTAAGTGATGATTTTGTATATTTATGGGGAAAAAGTGTAAATGCAGTAACTTTGTGGAAGGGCATCTATGAAAGAATAGCAAAGGTCTGGGGCAAAAATGCAATTTTAGAAAGTTCCCCCAACCATTAGTAAAACGGTGCGTTTTGCACTATGGCAGCTGTGTCTTAAGTGGAACGGCGCCGTTTTGGACCATTGCTTTGGTCCAAAACGACGCCGTTTTGGCCAAAGAAGAAACAAAAAAAATAAAAAGCTAGTTCGCCATGCACAGCGCGACCAGCTTCCTCGTGCCATCGCTCGCGATGAAGACGACCGCGCCCAACCAGCGAGCAGCGTGAGCCTCGCGCGACCATTCCCAGCTCGCGACCTCCACCTCGCGACGATGGTGACCAGTCCACCAGTGAGCAGTGCGAGGGAGACCGCGACCACAGCAGCAGCTCGCGAGAAGCTCGCGATGAAAGAAGAACATGGCAGCAGTGGGCATGGCGAGATGCAGCGCGATCAAACCTCCTCGCGATGCAGGTCGCGTCCATCCATTCCCAGCAGGCCAGTGAAGGCCGCGACCAAACCACCGCGACCACAGGTCGCGATGGTGGTCGCGGCGAGTGAAAAAACGCAGCCCTAAGGGCTGCTATAAAAAGAAAGTTGCAGAAAAAAAGAAAGGTCTCTCGCCCAGGACAGCAAGGAGGCGAGCTCGGGCAGTGCCTCCAAGGGTGATTCTTCACCCATTTTGCTCCTCCCAAACACATCCCAAACATCACACAACACCAACACATCTCTAGTTGCGATTACATCGAAGATTCGTCGGAGAGAAGACGAAGAATGAGGGAGGACGAATCTATGCGGGAAACAAGCGGGTTTCGATTCTCGACTTCATCGAATGGGTTGTATCACTTCCCTTTTCCTATCTTTATGTTTAATCGATTATATGAGTGATTAGATTTATTGTTAGGTAGTTTTCGGAACTATGAATGGATTCGGATTTATTGACTACGAATATATTTTGTATATTATTTCATGATATTGTGAATGAGATTATTTGAGCATTATCTTATTGCGTTTGATTTATGGTGTTTTGCGATTACGAACGTAGATTGCATGCCCCGTGATGAGGATCGATTTGATATTTACTGTCAGAGATTATATTGATTTTGAGTGTATTATATTATTACTTTGTGTTTGATTTATGGTGTTTTGCGATTGCGAAAGTAGATTGCATGCCCCGTGATGAGAATCGATTTAATATTTATTGTAATATTATATGAGAAATCATTGAGATTGCAATCGAGCTTAATTGACTCTAAAATCAATACTGGGTTAGTTTTGACAAGAAATTACTTAATTAACCTAGGCATTAGATTAACTATGGTTTCCGATTAATTGCACTCTAGGACCAATAGGTGTGGTTGACCGAATTCACATACCATACCATTGCGGGAGCAATATAATGTGGTGTGGCCTTAGTTGAATTATTCTTATCATGTTAATAACGTGCTTCATAATAGTCAATATATTTCCTTATTCGGAATTAGAACCGTGAGACTACCTAGCATCATCTTCCATTTAATCCGTCTCGCTTTAATTTATTGCATTAGTAGTTAATTATATTTTAATTAAAAACCCAAAAACCAACAACTTGATTTATTTTACCGCTGTAGTATAATCTTTAATTTATAGAATTAGCTCCACCACTTCCTTGTGGATTCGAGTCCGTACTCACGGAAATATTATTACTTCGACACATCCTGCACTTGGGATTTATTCCCACGCGTTTGAGCGTGTCAGCGACTTCAAAGAGTTCCTCTAAGGTTCCAAATCCCCCTGGTAAGGCTATGAATGCATCAGCATGACTAAACATTTCAGCCTTGTGTTCATGCATGTCTGAAACAATCTGCACTTCCCCAATTGTGTTTCCTGTAACACCACTCACACTTAAAGCTTTTGGGATGACTCCCAAAACTTGACTGCCGCCATCATAAGCAGCTTTTGAGACACGACCCATCAACCCAAGGTTACCTCCGCCATAAACTAAATGAATATTTTTCTCTGCTAATACCTTACCAAGCTGGTCAGCAGCTTCCTCAAATTCTCTATTCTTACCAGAACTAGACCCACAAAAGACACAAATATTAGTAAAGCGGTGTGAGATGGTGTTTGCCATTGTTATGCACGCTTTTTTTTTTTGTGAAAATTTGTTAGGTTATGAGAACTGGAGAAGATAGAGAAGTGTCATTTATAGTGCTCATTAAGAAGATGAAATCATAGAAGCTATATGACTAAGTCTGCATTGGCAGATGGGTGTCAGTCTAGAGTATAAAATGTCAAAAAAGAGTGGCTGACCTGTATCTGTACAAGTAGTTGTGATTGTGGCTCACATCTTCCTCTGGTTTTACGTCCAGAAACGGCTTGAACGCCCTCTATGGGTCGAGGATAGGCTTCCCATCCAATTTTCTTATAAATTGGCAAACAGGGTCTTTTAAAGTCAGATTCCCAAGACTGTATCGTTCTTGTTCTTTTTGAAATTGGTTCCATAAAGCGAGAATAGCAATATGCACATATCCACTAGGATGCGTCTCAAGAGTCAACAAAATATTGTCTAATGACTCCTTACTCAGGCCATCCTTAATGAATTGTATTTTATCTTCTCGATTTACAGACACCATTCCAAGAAAACGACAGCGCATGTTACAAGTCGTGCGAGCACACTTATAACATACACCCAATTTCTTTGCTCTTCTTTTCTTTACATAACTGCTTTTACCCAGACCAGGCATGTAAGTAATAAATGAATCAGAGAACTCACCTGCCAATCTTACCTTGGCTTCAATCAGCCAACGTACCTCAACAGGGATGCCCTTGCACATTAGCATTCTTAATCTTTCGGACCGTGCTTTGTAAATTTTCATCAATGCTTTTTGAGGAAGTAAGGGAAAACGATTTTTCAATTTCTCGAGAAGTTCTTCCATTTTTGTGAAAAAGAAAAGGGAGAGAAAAGAGAATGTACAAAGCAAGAAAATTTTTTTTTTTTTTTATCAGCTATTATGGGAGACTGAAAACACCGACTTGAAAAGTCACGGAGTACCGTTATCCGCCATTTAACCGGGAAAATAGAAGAAGGAAAAAGAAAAACAAAAATACAAAATTAGCCTGCAATCATAAAAAATTAGAGTTAGAAAGAAATATACAAACTCAATTCAAATCATATCAATGGTTTTCATAACATGGGTTTGAAAGAGGAAGAGTCCCTTCTTCGAAAACTTGATTTTCTAGAAATGGTTTAAGTCTTTGACCGTTCACTTTAAACACGTTATCATTCTTAGGGTTTTCAATGTCAATGGCCCCATAAGGATAAACATGTTTCATAACAAATGGACCGCTCCACCTAGATCTCAATTTTCCAGGGAATATGTGAAGTCGAGAATTATAAAGTAAAACTTTTTGCCCAACATCAAATGTTTTTCTTAAAATTGATCTGTCATGAAAGGCTTTGGTTCTATCTTTATAAATTCTCGCATTCTCATATGCATCATTTCTTAATTCATCAAGTTCATTCAGCTGTAGCTTACGTAATTTGCAAGCATCATCAATGTTTGAATTAAAAGTTTTGATAGCCCAGTAAGCTTTATGCTCTAGTTCCACAGGCAAGTGACAAGGTTTCCCATAAACTAACCGATAGGGTGACATACCCAAAGATGTTTTGAAAGCAGTACGGTAAGCCCAAAGTGCATCGTTTAGTCTAAGTGACCAATCTTTGCGATTTGGATTAACCGTTTTATCTAAAATTTGTTTTATCTCTCGATTAGCTAATTCAACTTGTCCACTTGTCTGAGGGTGATAAGGGGTAGCAACTTTGTGTGTAATCCCATATTTCTTCATTAGAGACTCAAAGACTTTGTTGCAAAAATGTGTTCCCCCATCACTTATAATGACTCGAGGAATTCCAAAACGACTCAAAATATTTTCTTTCAAAAATCTGACAACTGTTTTGTGGTCATTATTTCGACATGGAATTGCCTCGATCCATTTGGAAACATAGTCAACTGCGACTAAAATGTAAACAAAACCGAATGATGATGGAAATGGGCCCATGAAATCTATCCCCCAACAATCAAATATTTCAATGACAAGTATAGGGTTTAGAGGCATCATGTGCCATTTAGAAATGACCCCCAGTTTTTGACAATTTTCACAAGTTTTACAGAATGTGTAGGTGTCTTTGAACAGAGTTGGCCAATAAAATCCACATTGTAAGATTTTTGCAGCCGTTTTCCTTGACGAAAAATGACCCCCACATGCTTCTGTATGACAAAATTTAATGACACTGCTTACCTCATTGTCGGGTATGCATCTACGAAAAATTTGATCAGGGCAATACTTGAACAGGTATGGGTCATTCCAATAAAAATTTCTAACCTCTGTCAGAAACTTTTTCTTATCTTGTGCTGTCCATTGAGATGGAATCTCTCCTGTTACAAGAAAATTGACAATGTTAGCATACCATGGCATTTTACTAATAGAAAACAAAAACTCATCTGGAAAAGAGTCATTGATAGGTGTTATGTCCAAGGATGAGTTCGTTGTAAGTCTTGACAAATGATCTGCAACAACATTTTCGGCTCTTTTTTTATCTTTGATTGTGATGTTGAATTCTTGGAGCAACAAAATCCACCGTATCAATCTAGGCTTGGCATCCTGTTTAGACATTAAGTACCTCACAGCAGCATGATCAATGAAAACAATAGTTGAAGAGCCAATTAAATAAGATCGGAATTTGTCTAATGCAAATATTACAGCAAGTAGTTCTTTTTTTTGTAGTAGTATAATTCATTTGTGCACTATTCAAAGTTCTACTTACGTAATAGATGACATAAGGCTTACCTTCCTTCCTTTGCCCTAGCACGGCACCGACAGCAAAATCGCTAGCATCACACATCAACTCAAAAGGCAGAGACCAATCAGGGGATTGCATGATAGGGGCAGTTATCAAAAGGCTAATCAACTTATCAAAAGATTTTTGACAATCTTGAGTCCATTCAAATGGTGCATCTTTTATTAGGAGATTACAAAGAGGTCTAGATATTGCACTAAAGTCTTTAATGAATTTCCTATAAAATCCTGCATGGCCTAAGGAAGATCGAACATCCCTAACCGTTTTTGGTGGAGGCAAATGGGCAATTAATTCAACTTTTGCTTTGTCAACTTCAATTCCCTTAGAAGAAACCACATGTCCTAGGACAATTCCAGAGGTGACCATGTAATGACATTTTTCCCAATTTAACACCAAACCTTTTTCTTCACATCTTTTAAAGACATTTTCTAAATTTTCAAGGCAATTATCAAATGAATTTCCAAAAACTGTTAGATCATCCATAAAGACCTCTAAAAAATGTTCAACCATGTCACTAAAAATGCTCAACATACATCTTTGAAATGTTGCAGGAGCATTACAAAGGCCAAAAGGCATCCTTCTAAATGCAAAGGTGCCAAAGGGACATGTGAATGTTGTCATTTCTTGGTCCTCTAGTGCTATGGGGATTTGATAATAACCTGAGTACCCATCAAGAAAACAGTAGTAGGGATGTCCTGCCACTCTTTCTAGAATTTGGTCAAGAAATGGTAAGGGAAAATGATCTTTTCTAGTGGCAGCATTTAATTTTCTATAGTCAATACACATTCGCCAACTAAATGAGACTCGTGTTGGTATTAACTCTCCTTTTTCATTTTTTACCACTGTGACTCCAGATTTCTTAGGGACTACTTGTGTTGGACTTACCCACTTACTATCATAAATAGGGTAGATAATTCCTACATCAAGTAACTTGAGAACTTCACCTCTTACTACCTCTTTCATGTGTGGATTTAATCTTTTTTGGGGCTGTTGACATGTTCTAGCATTATCTTCTAGATGTATTTTATGTGTACATATCAAAGGATTAATGCCTTTTATGTCTTTTAAAGTCCACCCAATTGCATTTTTATGCCTTTTAAGTACCTCTATCAATTTACCTTCCTGTTCGTTGGTAAGAGTTGAAGAAATTACCACCGGATAAGTTTGTTCTTCACCAAGGAATGCATATTTCAGTCCTTCAGGTAATGGCTTCAATTCTAGTTTGGGTACTTCTTCTTGTTTACTTTCATTGACAGGTCCCAATTCTTCAAATTTCGGCTTCCAACCTTTGTTCTCCATCACTGCTTGAAGATGATCTTCAACAATAGCTTAAATCATGTTTGCTTCTTCATTTTCATCACCTTCATCTTGTGGTTGTTTGCACATGTTGAAAACATTAAGCTCTAGTGATATATTTCCAAATGTCATCTTCATTACGCCATTCCTGCAATTAATCAAAGCATTAGAAGTTGCTAAAAATGGGCGGCCTAAAATAACAGGAATTGGTTTACACCCATTAGCAACAGGCTGTGTATCCAAGACAATAAAATCCACAGGATATATGAATTTATCGACTTGTACTAAAACATCTTCCACTATCCCTCTTGGCACTTTAATTGATCTATCAGCAAGTAAAAGAGTTATAGAAGTTGGTTTTAACTCACCCAGATCAAGTTCTTGATAAACTGAATATGGAAGTAAATTAACACTAGCACCAAGATCAAGTAAAGCCTGTTCAATTTTATGCTCTCCAATAATGCATGAAATTGTGGGACAACCAGGGTCTTTATATTTCATGGAATTATTGTTTTGAAGAATGAAACTTACTTGTTCTGCTAAAAAGGCTCTCTTTTTCACATTCAGTTTTCTTTTCACAGTGCACAGGTCTTTCAAAAATTTTGCATAAGAAGGAACCTGTTTAATAGCTTCCAACAAAGGAATATTGACCTTCACTTGTTTGAAAATTTCATAAATTTTAGGATTGTGGTTCAATTTCCTTGGATTGTTCAATGCTTGAGGAAATGGGGCTACAGGTGGGAGTTTGGTCTTTTCTTGGCTAGATACAGGCTTATCAACCCCTTCCTTACTCTTGGAGATAGACTTATCATCTTTCTCACAAGGATCAAGAATAGGTTTTTCGACAACCTTACCATTGCGAAGAGTTATGACTGATTTAACTTGGTCCATGTGTTGACTTCCTGAACTACCCTTTTCCAGGTTGTATTGACCCTTAGGATTTGGTTGAGGTTGAGAAGGAAATTTTCCTTTTTCATGGATGGTGAGTGTTGAGGCAATCTTAGCAAGAGTGTCTTTTAAATCGGACAAGGTTTGTCAAGTTTGATTGTTAATGGTCTCTTGCTTTTCAATGAATGAATGCAATGTTTCCTCAAGGTTTTTCCTAAATTGTGGGACATAGGGTGTATAACCTTGAGTGCCTTGAAAGTTTTGGTGACCTTGAGGAGGTGGTGGTTGTGAAGATTGTGCATGATTATCATTACTCCAACTGAAGTTTGGGTGATTTCTCCAACCTGGATTGTAGGTCTGTGAGTATGGGTTAGGATTTGGCCTTTTGAAAGTGTTTAGGACATTTGCTTGTTCATGGAGACATTCTTTGAATCCAGGCAGAGTTGGGCACTTCTTAGTTGAATGGTCATTGGTATCACATATGTGACACACAATTTCTTGAGCGGATTTTAGGTGACCGCTCTTTTTCAATTCTAAGGCTTCGACCTTTCTAGCTAGAGATGCAAAATTGGCTTGAATGTCATGTTCTTCCCTAAGGTTGTAAATACCTCCACTAGATGTAGAGGCTTGAGCTTTGCTCGGTGCCTCTTGGGTACCTGCAGTGTCCCAATTTTGAGCATTCACTGCTAATAGGTCTAGATAATCTAATGCCTCTTCAGGGTCTTTATCTCCAAACTCTCCATTACACATCATTTCGACCATTTGTCTACCTTGGGGTGTTAAACCCTCGTAAAAGTGTGTGACTAGTCTCCATGTTTCAAAGCCATGGTGAGGACAAGAATTAAGCAATTCTTTGTACCTCTCCCAAGATTGGTAAAGGGTCTCTCCTGGTTTCTGGCTGAAAGTGGTAATTTGTCTTTTGAAGGAATTTGTTCTATGATGAGGAAATAACTTTTTCAAGAACTGTTCCTGCATTTCATCCCAATTACCAATAGATCTAGACCTAAGATTTTGCAACCATATTTTAGCTTTATCTTTCAAAGAGAAAGGGAAAAGCTTTAGTCTGATGGTGTTCATGCTACAATTTGTGTCATTGTAAGTGTTGCACACTTCCTCAAACTCTCTCAAATGCAGGTATGGGTTTTCGGCATCTAATCCATGAAATTTGGGTAGAAGTTGAATAATACCCGGCTTAAAGTTAAAATGAGATGCATCTGGAGGAAAAACTAGACATGATGGAGCACTGGTTCTTGTGGGGTTCATGTAGTCTCTAAGTGTTCTAGGTTGTGCATGATCATTGTGTTGGGAACGATTGTCCCCAAGATCAGCGACTCTTTCAACTTCATTTTCTGCCGTATTTTCAAATGAAGATGGGGAGCCCCTAACAAGTCTACCAGTCGGTGTACGTGACCAAGCTCTCATGCAAGTCTTAGATGCAACAGAATAAAAGAAAACAAAAACACCACAAATAATATTATTTACAAGAAAAAGAAAATGAAAAAGATGAAAAGAATTTTGATGGTTTTGGACACCAAATGATACTTCCCCGGCAATGGCGCCAAAAACTTGACACGTCTAGAAAATGAATTTCTACTCCCAAGTGCAGGAGTGTCGAAGTAATAAATTAACCCGGTGAGACCGGGGTCGATCCACGAGGAAGAAGATTTAGATCCTGCAAAAACCAACAAAAATCTACAAGGAAAATATAATAGGAAAGAAAATATTATGAAATGAAGGTAGGTATAATGGTGAAACAAATTAAATTAAAATATGCTAAGGTTAGAGGTTCCACTCTTGGTATATGGTTTAAGTTATATTTAACTCTTTTTTTATCACTCAATTGGAATCCACACACAAAGGAGGTTCCAATCGGAAGTTAGACCATTTAAGTTCTTTACACATCTATCAAGTTATATTTCTTTTCTTTTAGTTATATTACAATGGGTACTCTACACTCCTTATGTTAAATGGGTTCAAGTACTTATTGTGCCAATCAACTACCATAAATCAAGATTCCTTTGCCAGATGCAGGTATAACCATGCGGTTCTAGACGGATTCAAGTATTTATGGTGTTGTTTGTCTACAATGAATCAAGAATCCTTGGTCAGAGGTGCAGGTATAACCATGCGGTTCTAGACGGATTCAAGTATTCATTGTGCCAAGAATTGTCTACAATAAGTCAAGATCCCCACTTCACATAAGAGTAAGAGATGAAAATTCAATTCAATACGAAAAGTAATATAAAACATGTAGATAAATTTACACAAATGAATATAAACTTTAAGACCATGTTAAGAGTTAAATAAATCTTTATTCACATACCAAGAGCTTCACCCTTCACCTTAGCAAAAAGAGAATTTAGCTACTCGTGATAGAAGAAAGAAAACAAGTAAAAGAAATAAAATGAGCAAGAGAGAAATTAGATTATTATAAAAGTTCAACAATACAACAATGTAAGGTGAACTTGGCAAGGAACCCAAACTGCCCTCAAGCTTATACAAGGCCTCTATTTATAGACACAATGAGAGGCAAACAAGTCAAAAATGGTAGGAATAAATTAATGCAAGTTGATTGAGTTTGATAAGGTAAAGTTGTCAACTTTGTTGTTTTCCACACATGCACCGACTTGTCCACCGAATTAGGCACCGTTCCTTTGCCAATTTGATCTCGTGATAAACATCAAAGTTGTAGATAATTCTCTTATCTTTCTAGAATGATAAGACTCATAATATTTGGAATTTTCTGGAGAAAGTTATGGCCCAATTAGTGAAAACTGCCCAATTGACGCGACCATGCAAACCAGCCCAAGATAATCCAATATTTGTCTTCAAAGGAGTCCAAATCTGATAAGAGTTTACAAACCAAAGTTATAGGGCTATGCGTTATCTTTCCAACACTATCAAGAAAGTAGTGATTGGATATTTGAGTGCAACGTTATGCCCATTACACTGAACCTGCATCAAAATAGAAAGTTTAACAATTAAGTATAATTATAAATAAGTTAGGTAATTTGATGACACTAATAGTATAAAACAATGGTTTTAACCTTTATTATTATACAAATTTAAGTGTTCATCACTCTCCTCTCCTCTCTTCTCTCTCTCTCTCTCTCTCTCTCTCTCTCTCTCTCTCTCTCTCGTTCTAGTTCTGTTTCTGTAAGGTTTGCTGAATGGTTGTGAGAGTTTTTGCTCTCTTTGATCCCTGTAAACGCACCGCACCACCGCTTTATTTTTTTACACTTTTTGAGTCATCGCGACCTGTACCGCGAGCGGTGGTCGCGTTGCTCACTGGTGGAAATTTGCCACTTTCACCGCGAGCTGATCATCGCGATCTGTGGTCGCGATGACTGGTCGCGATACTCACTGCCCCAAATCATCCTTTTCATCGCGAGCTGCTCATCGCGATCTCAGGTCGCGATGCCTACTGTCCAGATTTAATTACAATTTTCACCCCTCAAATCATAAAAATCATATTCACATATTCAATATGAATTCAATCATACTTTTCATAGGTATTCGAAATTAAGGATGTTTCATTAGTAACATGTTTTATCTAAAGTATAGCAAGCTAATATCTTTGTTTAAGTTAGTGCAAAATCATATTTTCAGTTGAATTTCATTTAGTATATTTTCTTTAAGTTTTATTAGTATTTTATGACTTGGTATATAATTGTTTATTTTTATAAGTCTTGTAAGTTAAACAGAATCTATGTTCAAGTGTGTTTTAATTAAAGTATTTTTATATCTCAGAGATTTAGAATTTATATTCATTTAATAAATAAGTTTTATGTATGAATTTAGTAAAGAAATATATTTATGTATATTTCAAGTTTTAGAACTAAAAGCTAGCTTTCAAAGTAAAAAAAATAGTTTTCAAACTATGGATACCCATTTATTATCAGATTATCAGCAGCTTATCAGATTATCAGTAGTAGACACGGCTGGTACACCCCATTTGTGTGTGGCAAGTTAAGGGGGGGACAGTCCGCTAACTCCAGGAGGGTCGAGTCTGTCGAGTCTGTCAGTCGGCCACACATTGGGGTGTTGTCTCACTCTATATATACGATGCAGCATTCCGCACATAGATAGTGATATGTCTTTTATCAGATTATCAGAGTCACCAGTGCAGCGCCAGATTAGTCGCCTGGTGACATCCTCCATATGATGCGGCGCCAGCTGAGTCGCTCTATGGATTATCAGTTATCAGATATGGGTTTTCCATTAGTATTTTCAGAAAAGTTTTATCAGAAAAAGTATTATTAGAAAAGTATTTTAACAGAAAAGTGTTATCAGAAAAAGTTTTATCAGAAAAGGTTTATCAGAAAGGTCTTATCAGAAAGATTTTATCAGAAAAACATTATCAGAAAAGTATATTAGTTTAGCATTTCAGTTTTTAGAAAAATATATTATTTCAGTTTATCAGTTTTCAGAAAAATATATTATATTAGTTTATTAGTTTTCAGAAAAATATATGATATCAGTTTTCAGTAATAGCAGAGAGTTTTCAGTAATAGTAGTAAGTTTGAAGAGTTTCAGATAAATTCAAAGTTAATCTTATTATATTTAAGGTTTCTCAATAAATTAGAAACACTCACTGAGCTCGTTTAGCTCATATTAGTTTTATGTTTTTTTTAAACCAACCTCCCAGGTGCAGGTGCAGGTGCAGATAGTGCAGGGACGCCCAGGATCGGCAGGACTAGTCAGAACATTGCTGTGACAATTCAGAATTACGTTTAATGTTTCAGTTGTAATAATTATGTAAAGTTTATATTTTGATATTGTTTTTAGCGCATGAATATTTTATTTAAAAATTAGATTTGTCTATTTCAGTTAATTTGACTTTTATGGTTGAGTTGTGATTTTGGTGATGAAGTTTTTAGCACAGTAGTTGAGATTTGAGATTTTATAGAAGTGTTAAAGTTTTTATACAAGTCTCCAAGATTTGATAATTTCAGAAAAACAGAGGAGACTCTGCCAAAATTTTTATAAAATAGTTTTGTATAAAAAAATAATAATAATTTGTACTTGGATTTTCAGAATAAAGAAACCGCTTAACTTCATGGAAGCCTTTCAGTGGGGCAAGCCTCGACTGGAAAGCTATCGTAGAGTGCCAGCAGGCTACCTAATGGGAGATAGTAGGCTAAGGGCCTGTCAGTGATGTTAGGATTATGCTCAATAGTAAGAGTGTAATAGTGTATTTGACAATCTTTCTCATATGAATAAACTGATTTCAGATTTAACAAATCTTATAGCAATTATATCATTTGTTAAAAGTAAATAATTATAAGGTCAAGAGACTATGAGAAACAAAAGAATAGTTCGTACATTTGAATATGTATGAGGTAGACATAATTCTTTAGTTAGTCTCGAATAAACATTCACAACGTAAGATACAAGGTTGGGCACCTTTATCTTGTTAAAGTTGTAGATTCTTTTGTTAGCATTTGAGCGGGATCAAATGTGATATGATGAGTCAAAAATCATCAAAGTGTCTTTGGACAAAAGAATCTAGTGCACTGGGTTCATTGAATAGGATCATTGTAGAAATTTTATCTGCAACCGTCAGTGGATAAAAGTATTCAACTGGGACAATCGGAGAGTCTATCTCAATCCTAAGATAAATGATGGACTTATGGTTGTACACATTATCATTTGAGCTGTCAATGAGTACGATTATATCGCATAGTCTATCCTCGATAGTTTAGTGGTATTCACGTGTATATCGATAGAGGACATCATTTATAGAAATAGACATCGTGACTGCATCTAGCAAATGTCAATAGAATACCATCATATAGATGTTTTGAGGTATTAGATATGAAATCTTAACGTTGAGTTTTTAATAGTGACTATTGAAACATGGCTCTGGACAAGTCAAAATATCCAAGTTCGAAAACATGGTCATATAAGTAAATATGGTAACTTAGAGAGCTATAGACGGTCTATGAGCTCTTGGCAATTACTGGTATTTTTCATGAGGATACACTTTCTCCATTTAGGTTGTCTAGGGTAGAATTAGTACGCTCACTCATTCTATCTTTACTTAAGAGTTCAATTTTATTTCTTTAGTAGAATGAACTAAAATTAATGGATCGAACCTAAGTGAATTATTTGTTGATTGTGATTAGGTTATGTCTATTGGAGTTTAAATTTAGATAGCCCGCCAAGATCCCCAATACACACGAACTTGAATGGATCACTAGTTATATACTATGGAATCATTTATTTGATCCATCTTATAGAATTGATTTTGAAATTCTTTCCAAAAGTTTGAGAGATGCGTTCTTGTGTTCAATCAAGACACGCGGTAACTCGTCAAAATACTTGGGATGGGCGGCCAAGGGCGTGTGACCCCTTGGGCGGCCCTAAGGGATGTTTTTAACATCCCGTAAATATATTAAGAATATAATTAGCACATTTAATATAAATGAGCTGTTGAATTATATTAAATATATTTATTCATGGCATGTGGACTTGTTTCTTTTTGTAAGAGTGGGTCTAGTTCACATGTGGACTTTTTGTGGAAGTCCAATGGGATTAATAAAATGGAAAAATGAAGTTTGGCCCATGTGTTTTTGTCCGGGCGGCATTAGCTAATAGACTTAGCTAATTACTTTGTTTTATTTTATTATTTAATTACATAGTAATTAATTAATTGTTTAATTAAAAATCAAAAATATTTTTTTACTAGGAATTGGATATCTAGTTTCATGTTATTGATGATAGTATGATAAGTATCAAAGATCTTATTTGATAAGGTGGTAAATAATAGGAGTTATTTATCAAATCAAATTAGGAAGGTTTTTTATATTTATCAAAACTCTAAAGTTGACTTTTATGTCACTTTTAGGAAGTTTTGATAAATCACTCAAATTATAATTATCCATTAATTATAATTGGATAATACTTTTTAGAGTTGAGATTGGGTTGAACTATAACTTGATAGGTTTATGATGAAACACAAATCCTCCCACATTAGGGAGAATTCGGCCCCCATAAATAGAGGGCTAGGGGAGTTCGGCCAAATCGAATGCTTGTGTGCAAGTTTTGTGAGTTGTTGATAGTCAAGAAAAACCGCCCCCTACTCTAAGAAAAAGTGTGATATTTGCCCGAGAGAAAAAGAGAAAGAACAATTGAGTTCAAAGTGTTCTAAGTTTTCTCAGGAGGGTTTTGAGTGACTAACAAAAAAAAATTTTGTTTCTCATCCTTCGGTACACAATTCAAAGAAAGGGAGCCCACACTCCAAGGTGATCCACATTCATGAAGGATTGGAAGATCTTGTGGTTCATAATCGACGTAATATCAAGCCTCACGTTACACAAAAGGTATGTTACCTTTTTATGTATATTTAATTAACTAAGGGTTAAGGTCCGCTCTTCTTTTAGGAAATTTTTTTAAAACATACCATGCAAATTTTTGCGCTTTCGCCGCGTGTTTTTCCTACAGGTGAAATATCAGTGTTATGGAGTGAACCTTGGCCTTAGAACTGTGTTTTTCCGCAGCTGGACAGTCCTTTTTTTTAATACACCCTCCTGATAGTTTGTACTGTACACGTACATGTATTGTAATATATTTTTTCAGAATTGATTTTACGGTGCTATACTGGAATTTATTTGACGATTAGTAAGATTTCGTAAAGTATATACAAAATCTAATTATAAGTTTTGGAGAATATAGTAAGGATTTCCATAAATTGGAGTATTAAGAATATTTATTGGAAGTGAAAATATATTTTTATGAAATGAGATTTTAATTTAATTAATTGATGGAAAAGTAAATTGAAATGGATTTTGTGGAAAAGAGGTAATGGATTGTTATGGATTAAATTATAAATCAAAAGATTGTTGACCAAGATCATGTAATTAAATTTTATGTTGGTGATCTTTTTAGGATTATAAAAGATCAAGGGGGCATATAACAATTAAATAGATAAATAATATATATATATATATATAAGTGGACATTCCACTAACACACAATTGCAAATACAAATTTGCAACACAGCAAACCAGAAAAACAAAACAGAAACAGAGGCCACTAGACCAAGAAAGAAAAAGAAAAAAAAAAGAGAAGAAAAGAAAGGAAGAAGAGAGTTGACCAGGCAAATGAAATGAAATACAAATGAGAGTAGAAATGAAGTGAAATGAAAGTGAGATGCAAATGAAAGTTAAATACAAGTAAAATGGAAATGAAATGAAGATTAAATGAAAATATTATAATATATATATATATATATATATATATATTAGAAATTAGAAAACTAAAACACACACACACACAAAACACGAAGGAACCAGAAAATTCGAGAGAGGCCGAGAGAAAGAGAGAAAAGAAAAGAAAAAGAAGAAGAAGAAGAGAAGGCTTGGCCGAAGAGAAGAAGAAGAGAAGAGAGAAGAGAAGAGAGAGAGAGCCGGCCAAGAGAGGAGAGGAAGAGAACTCGGTTGAGAGAAAGAAGAGAGGAAGAGAGTAGAAATACTGTAGAAAAAAAAAAGGAGAAAGAAAACCAGAAAAACAGAGCAGTCCAAAGGGAACCAGAAACAGAGCAGACCGGAAGGAAGAAGAGAGGAAGAAGAAAGAGAAAAAAGAGAAAGGAAAGAAGAAAGGGATCAGTTCAGCAAGAGGAAGAAGAGGAAAACCAAGAGGAGTCTAGGAATTTTAGGTCAGTTTCATGAAATTGAATTGATTTTAGAAATTGATTGAGTTGTGATTTGTTATTGAAATTGATTGTTGAATATAAAGTGAAATTTAATTGATAGAAGTAAAGAAGATGATGGGTTTTGTTAATTGTAGTATTTGATTGAGTTTTTGTGGTGTTTTGTTTGAAATTAGTTGAATTGGAGTTGATTAAAATGAAAATCAAGAAAATTAGTAAGTTAAAGATTTGGGGATTTGATGATTTTGAGTTTAGATTATTAAATTGAGATATTAATTTTGTAATTGGAATGTTTATAAGTTAATTAATAGTATAAATTTGGAATCGTTAAGTATGAAATCAAAATGATTCTCAAATTAGTGAACTTGTAGTATGGAATTTTTGTGATGTTGTGTTTGGAATGAAATTGAATAACTAGTTTGGAGAATTTTTGAAACTAAAATTGAAATTGAAGTTATAATCAGTTTAATCAAGTTTAATGGGATTGAATTTGATGTTGTTAAGTGAAGGAAATTCACTTATGTTAAATTGATGAAGATTAGAATGAGAATTTGTGTAGAAATTGAAGTTGATAGTGTAGAGATTTCAATTTATGTGTAATTAATTATTAAAAATTGTATTTGTATGAATTGATACAAATTGGTGCTTAGAAATCCAAGAAAGTATATCGTGTTGAATGAGATTCAATTTAAGAGAAATTGTTTATTTATAGGAATATATAATTGTAGAGACATGATTTTTAGCAAATTAAATGTAATTGATTTTGTTATAATAGAATAAATTGAAGAATAAAGTGTTAAATATGTTAATTGAGTTTTATATTAGTTGTTGTATATATATTAATGATTTAATTGGGAAATATATTACTTTAGGGAGAAATCTCCATAAAATGGGAGGAAATAAAATTATGCGGAAAGACAAGAAATGTATTAAGACGAAGGAACCAGAGCACCAAGCTTAGAGAAAACCAGAAATCTGTGAGTGTTAAACTCTTTTAAGCAAAGTTATAGAAAATTTATTATATACATTTATTTATTTATATGTGTTTTATAAGTTAAATAGAAATTTATACCTTAATCATATGTTAATAGGGATATTTTTATATTTCAGAAAGTTTGAAATTATATTCACAGCAAAAATATGTTTTGTCTATACATTTATTTACTTATATGAGTTTTGTGTTTTAATTAAAGTATTTTTATATCTCAGAAATTTAGAATTTATATTCATTTAAAGAAATATATTTTAGTTATATTTCAAGTTTTTAGAAAAAAAATAAATAAATATTTTTCAGGCCAATAGGATACCCATTTATTATCAGAATTATCAGAATTTATCAGAATTATGAGAATTTATCAGCAGTAGACCCGGCCAGTACACCCCATTTGTGTATGGCAAGTTAAGAGGGGACAGTCCACTAACTCCAGGGGGGTTGAGTCTGTCGAGTCTATCAGTCGCCCACACATTGGGGTGTTGTCTCGCTATATGTAGCGATGCAGCATTCCGCACATAGACAGTGAAATGACTTTTATCAAATTATCAGAGTCACCAGTGCAGCGCCAGATTAGTCGTCTGGTGACACCCTCCATATGGTGCGGCGCCAGCTGAGTCGCCCTATGGAGTATCAGTTATCAGATATTGGTTTTCCAATTAGCATTATCAGAAAAGTATTATCAGAAAAGTGTATTATCATAAAAGTTTTATCAGAAAAGCTTAATCAGAAAAGTATTATCAGATGAGTATACTATTATTTTCGTTTATCAGTTATGAGAAAAATATATTATTTCAGTTTACCAGATTTCAGAAATATATATATATATATATATATATATATATATATATATCAGTTTTTCAGTTTTCAGAAAAGTAGCCTTTTAGTTTATCAGCTTTCAGGTTTTAGAAAAGTAAAGTATATATATTATTTCAGCTTTTTAGTTTTTAAAAAAAAAGTATGCAGCATTTCAATTTATTAGTTTTCAATAATAGAAGAATGTTTGAAAAGAGATTGAGTTTATTAGTTTTCAGTAATAGAAGAAAGTTTAAAAGGTTTTTAGTATGGATTTCAGAATAGTTTTCAGAAAATAGATTTTAGAAATAGTTTATCAGTTCAGATTTTAGAAAACAGATTAATATTCTTTATAAAACAGTTTTCAGGGAGGTTTAATTAGAAACATTAAATTGTTTAGAAACTAATAACACTTACTGAGCTCCTTTAGCTCATATTAGTGTTATGTTTTTTTTAAACCAACCTCCCAGGTACAGGTGCAGACAATGCAGGGACATCCAGGACCGACAGGACCAGTCAGAACATTGCTGTGACAGTTTCAGAAGTTTAATGTTTCAATTGTAATAATTATGTAAAGTTTATATTTTGATATTGTTTTTAGCGCATGAGTATTTTATTTTAAAAAAATTAGATTTGTCTATTTCACTTAATTCAATTTTTGTGATTGAGTGGTGAATTATTGAGATGGACTAGAGGTCTATAGTAGTTGAGATTTGAAATTTAATAGAAATGTCCAAGTTTTTATGCAGGTCTCCAAGATTTGGTAATCTCAGAAAAACAGAGGAGACTCTGCCAAAATTTTTATAAAGTAGTTTTGTATAAAAAAAAAATAAAAATTTCTACTCGGATTTTCAGAATAAAGAAACGGCTTAGTTTCACGGAAGCCTTTTAGCGAGGCAAGCCTTGACTGAGAAGCTCTCGTGGAGTGCCAGCAGGCTACCTAATGGGAGATAGTAGGTTAGGGGTCTATCACTTTTCTTTTCTTTTCTTTTTTCTTTTATAGCTTGCAACCCTTAGATCGTCAGGATTCATGTCGCGACCTTGGTCGCAAAGGCTTGGTCGCGGCACTCACTAGTGAAAATTGGATTCTTCATCGCGATTCTCTGTCGCGGGACCTAGGTCGTGACACTCCCTAGCCAAAACTCAACTTTCCTTCGCGATGCTCCTGTCCTGACCGGTGGTCGCTATGACTAGGTTGCGACACTTTCTACCAAAAAGTCACATTTTCTTCGCGACAACGTATGGCGACCCTATGTCACGAAACCTGGGTAGCAATGCCTACTGGTCTAGAAATTGTCTTTTAAGACTCCAATCTTCCATTCTTGGCAAATCTTCCCTAATCATCGCATAAAGCCTGCATAAGCTCAAACCACACATCAAATCCGCCAAATTTACTTGAAAACAATATCAAAAGATGAGGTAAAAGGGGTTAAAATAATAATATAATTGATCTGATCATGCTTCTGGCTCTCTCAGTCAGCATCATGTTCATCCCTTTTAAAATTATGTTTTGTTGTGGTGTTCCCAGCATGGTATTCACCATCTTGATACCATTGTAAGAACGTAGCTTGGTGATCTTCAATACTATTTCATTCTTTACCATGGCTCTCCATTTTTTAGAAGGCTTAACTGTTGGGCATTGCTGCGAATAAGGGTTATGTTTCTATGTTAGAGGCTGAACTTTGGGGTGTTTTTAAGGCGCTGAAGATTGCTTGGGATGCAAGTTTTAGAAAAGTAGTGCTTGTGAAAAGAAGAAAGAGAGATAGAATATGCTCGTATATTATTATTGATATTGAATCGTGTATTTGTACCGAAAGAATTCTAATCACTCCTACAAGTCAAGAAACTGTAACTACTTTACAGGGTGTCAAGCTACAAGTTAGGCTTTACAATAGGAAAGATAATATATACTGATTATCTATTACTAAATATAAAAGATATGAAAGTTTGACTTCCTAACACTCCTCCTCAAGTTGGAGAGTGGATATCCTGCACTCCCAACTTGTGAATCATAGGAACAAAAATATCCTTCCCCAAAGGCTTGGTTAAAACATCTGCTAGCTGGTGTGCAGAATTCACATACCTTGTGATTACAGAACCATCTTGAATCTTGTCTCTAATGTAATGGCAATCCATCTCAATGTGCTTAGTTCGCTCATGAAAAACTGGGTTGGCTGCAATGTGTAATGCAGTTTAGTTGTCATAATATAATAAAGCATATTCATGATGCAAAAGTCCCAAGTCCTTCAATAGACATCGTAGCCATGTCAACTCACAGCAAGCTCCTGTCATTGCACGGTATTCTGCCTCGGCAGAAGAGAGAGAGACTGTTTTTTGTCGCTTTGATCTCCAAGATATCAATGAGGGTCCAAGAAAGACATAATAACCCGTAATAGATCTTCTAATGAGTGGGCAACCTGCCTAATCCGAGTCACAGTAAGCCCTCAACTTGAAATCACTGTTTGAAGAGAAGAATAGGCCTTGGCCAGGTGCACTTTTCAGATATCGGACAACCCAAAGAGCTGTCTCCATATGAAGTCTTCGGGGTTGATGCATAAATCTACTCAGGACATGCACTGCATATGTAATATCTGGCCTTGAAACAGTCAAGTAAATAAATCTGTCGACTAGTCTTCTATATTGACCCAGTTTTTTAAGTAAGTCACCTTTGTCTGATAATTTTAAGCCACGTTCCATAGGTGTATCAATAGGAGCCGCACTCAATAGTCCTGCATCCTTAATGATTTCTAGAACGTACTTACGTTGAGAAATAAATATCCCATTCTTAGAAGCAGAAACCTCAATACCAAGAAAGTATTTCAAATCACCAAGATCTTTGAGATGAAAATGACTATGTAGAAATTTTTTAGTTACAGTAATGCTAACAGGGTCATTTCCAGTAAGCAAAATATCGTCAACATATATTAAGAGAGCAGTAAAGGACTTGCCTTGTGTTCTAGTGAATAGAGAGTAATCAGCTCGGGACTGTACATAACCGGCAGAACGAATAGCTTCTGAGAAGCTGGCGAACCACTAGCGAGATGCTTATTTCAAACCGTACAATGATTTATAAAGACGGCAGACCATGTTTTCCTCCCCCTGTCGCCAAAGCCCTGGCGGCGGAGCCATATATATTTCTTCAGCCAAATCACCGTGAAGAAAGGCGTTGTTGACATCCATTTGATGAAGAGACCAGCCACGAGCTGCGGCCAATGCGAGCAAGCAGCGAACGGAGATGATCTTAGCAGTGGGAGAAAAGGTATCCTGATAATCGACACCTTCAAGCTGAGTGAAACCCTTTGCGACCAATCTGGCTTTATACCTCTCGATGGATCCATCTGAATGGTGTTTGATTTTATACACCTATCTGCAGCCAATAGAAGTCTTGCCAGCAGGGAGCGGAGTGAGGGACCAAGTGCTGTTAGCTTGGAGGGCCTGCAACTTAGAACGCACAGCTTCCTACCACTCAGGATAAGCGACGGCATCTAAATAAGTCTGAGGTTCTGAGACATTACTGATTTGAGCAACAAAAGAACGATGTGCAGGCCTATATCTGTGATAGGAAACAAAATTGGCCAAAGGATAGCGTGTACCTTTGATCGGGCCCAGCATCAAGGAGGACAATTGGTCGGAGCAAACATGAGAGCAGACATAATCGGAAAGCTTGACCGGCGGACCGGTGTGGCTGCTGGAGCGACGAAGTGGAGCGGGTTGGGGGCCCGGTTCAGAAGAGGAGATAGGTGATTGTGGAGGTAGATTGGGAATCGGGACTGATGAGGATTTCAACGCCGGAGATGGTGAACTGTCAGAGATGATGAGGGATGATGGGTCGCATCGATCAAGTAGGGCAGAATGATCAGGCGGGTCTGAATGGGAGTGTATGGTGGTCGGTCAATGGAGATATGGTGGTTCCGGTAGAGGAGGAAAGGCAGACGTGGGTCGGAAATTTGGAGAAGAAGGAGGCGATGGGATTGGGATCGTAGAGACTGAATGGTCGTGTGGTGATGTGTTTGGATGAGAAGTGGGTGGGTTGGAAAGAGAAGGATAAGATATGTCATGGGCCACAAAAGGAATTGGGCCAGAATTGTTTTGTGAAGAAAAATCAGACTTGGGTTAGACAGATGCATAAGGAAAAATATGTTCATGAAACCTCACATCACGACTAGTGAAAATTTTTTTTGTTGATAAATTAAATAATTTGTATGTCTTTTGACCAATGGGATAACCGATAAAAATTGAGGGCACGGAACGATGGTCAAATTTTTGTGAAGTATAGACATTAGTAGCATAGGCTAAACAACCAAAGACACGAAGATGAGAAAAAGAAGGTGGTTTTGAGTAAAGAGGTTCAAAAGCTGTTTTGAAAGAGAGAACCGGAGAAGGGAGTCGATTTATGATGTGTACAGCAGTAAGCACACACTCCCCCAAAAATTGGGTAGGAAGTTAAGCCTAAAACTTCAAAGCTCGAGCAACCTGTAAGATGTGGCGATGCTTGAGTTCCACAACCCCATTTTGTTGAGGTGTGTAAACACAAGAATGCTGAAAAATAATACCATTATCTTGAAAAAAAGAACGAAGTGATATAAATTCCCCACCATTGTCACTGCGAACAGTTTGAATGTGAGATTCAAATTGAGTGAAAACAAAACTAAAGAATCGTTTTAAAAGTGATTGTGTTTCATCTTTGTGTCGCATCAAAAAAATCCATATAAAACAAGTATAATCATCAACAATAGTAAGAAAGTAATAAGCAACAGAAAGAGAAGGGTGTTGATAACGACCCCAAATGTCACAATAAATTATTTCAAAAGGTTTAATAGAAGATATTACACTAGGACTGAAAGGTAAACGACTCTGCTTAGCCAAAGGACATATATGGCAAGCATTATTTGACTCAGCGGAAAAATTTTAAAAAATTTTGGCAATGCAACGTAAACGAGAGGATGATGCATGGCCTAAACGGTTATGCCAGAGATCGGTGGATGAGATGCTAAAATTGCATGTTGGTCGGTTTGTGAGTGTGGAAGAGTTGGTCACGGATTGCTTCGTTGCAAGTGCCACCAAATAGTATAGTCCGTTACGTTGTTTACCCAAACCAATCATCCTCCTCGTAGCCAGATCCTGCAAAATACACCAATAAGGAAAAAACGTTACTGAACAATTCAGGCCTCTCGTTAGACGACTAACTAACATTAAATTAACTTTGAATGTAGGTACATATAACACATCATGCAAATAATAGACAGAATTCAAAGGTAATGATCTTTTGCAGTAATGTTAGCCTTTTCTCCACTAGGCAATAGTACAGAAGGCAATGAGCATTTTTTATCTCTACGGAAATAATTTGGATGACAAAGAAATATGATTCGTCACCCCAGTATCAATGATCCAACTACGTGAAGCAACTTTAGACAAACCTGGCTGGTTACGGCATTAGCTTGAGAGCTAGATCCTTCATTTTTGTTGTCAAGACGCGATAAAAGTTGTTGTAATTGGGCTTTCGAAATCCCAACTACTTGATTTCCGTCTACTTTGGAAAGGGTTTCAGACACATGATTAGCTGCAGGCTTATTACTATTGTTGGAACGTTTTGGGCCTGAATTATGTTTTGCCTTTGGATGGCCCGCTAGATACCCATGGAGTTCATAACAAGTTTGGACCCAATGACCCATTTCTCCACAGTGTGAGCATTGAGGACGTCCTCTGCCTGACCCTGAATGAAGCTTGTCTTGGCGACCTCCACCGAAATTCTTTGTCTGCTTCTCTTGCGATCGGAAATCATGTGACCTATATGGGCGGTCGAATCGCTAAGATCGTATTGGAATAGATTTGTTGCCTCTATTGTTGCTTCGGACTGCCATGGCGACGCTGCTGCCAGAATCACTTGCAGCGGATGTTGTGCTCAGAAGTCGCTGCTTCTCTTCTTGTGAAATGAAGGAATACGCTTGGCGAACGGAAGGAAGAGGATTCATAAGGAGGATCTATCCACGAATAGCACTGTAAGAATCGTTTAATCCCATCAGAAATTGCATCAATTTTTGTTGATCTTGTTGTACCCCATGTGTTGCATCGTTATAGGAAGCAAGTTCATCCCATAGGCTTTTCAATTTTGTGTAATATGTAGAAACAGAGAGTCGTTCTTGTCGAAGATAGGCAATGTCTCATTGAATTTCAAAGATATGAGGTGCATTGCTTTGAGAGAATTGCTCATGAAGATCTTCCCAAACCTCATGAGCGGTTGAATAATATATTACACTGTCTGAAATATTCGGATTGAGAGTGTTGACGATCCAAGAATGGACCATATCATTGCACCGAGACCAAGTTGCATAGCCTTCAGGATCAGTTTCTTCTGAAGGGGCTTTGATTGAGCCATTAACAAAACCTAACTTGTTTTTGGAATTTAAAGCCAGAGTCATTGCCTTTTTCCAAGTAGAATAATTTTCTCCATTCAAAGGTTTGGAAATCAAAACTAAACCCGGATGATCTGAATGATGAGTGAAACAGGGATTTGAGACATTCACCTTTGAAGGATCTGTAGAAGTGCTAGGAACGGTAATTTCCTTGCCAGTGACAGTGAGCGTTGGTGGTGGTGGTATTTCGTCATTGGCCATGATGACTGAAAGTAAGAGTTGCTACACGAGAGATTAAGATGCAGCGATGGGTCAGGATCTTAGTCCTTCTCTGATACCATGAAAAGATGAAAGAGAGATAGAATATGCTCGTATATTATTATTGATAATGAATCGTGTATTTGTACCGAAAGAATTCTAATCACTCCTACAAGTCAAGAAACTGTAACTACATTACAGGGTGTCAAGCTACAAGTTAGGCTTTACAATAGGAAATATAATATATACTGATTATCTATTACTAAATATAAAAGATATGAAAGTTTGACTTCCTAACAGCTAGAGAGTGACATCATTTCTGTTGTGGATTTGATCTCCAAGACGATAAGTGATGATCATTCTTGCTTTAGTATTGTTAGGAGCTTTGTCTTGCTAATTGAAGGTGATTAAAGTTGTGTTGTGGCTCATGTTTATAGGGAAGGTAACAAGGTGGCTGATGGGCTTGCTTCTCTAGGCCATTCGTTGGGTTTGGAGATTGTTTTCTTTGATGATGCTCCACCTTGTGTGGCTTCTCTCTTTCTTGATGATCTTATTGGCTTAACAACCTCTAGGATTGTTTGCTTCTCTGTGTAATTTCTTTTGCTTTGGGTTGTTTGCCCTCCTCTTTACCCAAAAAAAAAAATAGTGTTATAACCTTAAATATTAGTCTATTAGTGGCCTCTCATCTAGGTTATATGTGAGTGATTTCTAACACAAACTTGTGTTTTTTTTAGATGTCATAATTGACATATATACAATAGAATTGGCACTTGTAAATACTCTATTATCTCTTTCATAAAAACACTTTGAATATAATAGGAATTACCTAACTCAAAGCCAAAGGAAAAGTTAATTTACATGGAAAAAAATATGGTAAAGGAACTGGATGCTTTGAATTTTTAAGATACTAGAATCAATAAAAATTTCATTATTTACCTTTGAAAGAAAATGAAAAGTATTCAATAAGTCAAATCTTGAAATGGGACCTACAGCTATTGAATTTGTAATATTTCATATGCAATGATGCAAGCAAAAAAAAAATCAAATTCTTGGTTTCATAAATGAAACTGCAAAACTTCATGGGCAAGAAAAGTTGACATAATTCACAATCTAAAGAGGTAAGTATAGAAAAATCACAAATGTATCCTTTTTTTTTTCTTTATTTGTGTACGAGCAATTACCAAATATGTTCCAAACTTTTTTCTTAATTTCAAATAATTTATCACTTTTCTATTTTAACCAAACTGGTCCCTATATTTTTTATAAGCACCGTAAATTGGTTCTTCTTATTAACTTTTGTTAGCCAGATTTAACTATAGTAGAGGTAAATTTTATATTTTGATTATCTATTACAAAACTAACATGTGTACAATATTTGAATTGTAAAAGTCGAAAATAATTGGTGGAGGTGATCCAACTTCTTTTATTTTTTACGTTTTCAATTAATTTAAGGGTAAATTGTAATAGAGTACACTGATATTTGGTCATATTATAATAAAATCACAAGTTTAGCCTTAATTATACGTTAATACCCTATTATTAATTAACTCAGTTAAACGTAAGGGTTTAACCAAGAATTTTACTTAAAATAACACAACTACCCCGAGTTAAAAAAAAATAAAAATAAATAAAAATAGATCTCTGCCGTCCATCAATCTTGATTGATAGATGGTAAAGATCATATTGAAAAAAAAAATCAAAAGAAATTTAAAGAAAGAAGAAAAAAAAATGGAGTCAAGAACTCATTTAATATTTGTAAACAATACGGGGACGATTAAATTAAAAAAAGTCACGAATTATCTAAAATTAAGAAAAACGTTCGTGACTTATTTGGTAATTACCCTTTATATACGTGAATTCATTTTAAGAGCATTAGCATAATAAACAAACTCGTGTCAATAAAGTTAAGGGCAAATTGCATAATTCATGTGTAATTCTACTAAAATTGGAGAAAATATCATAATAGATAGACTAACGGGTGACCATCGTTTGATCATCATGGATAAGAGGGAATGTTTTTTTTTTTGCCCGTCAATCAAGTCATTGTATTAAAAAAATATTTAATTAAAAATGAAGAAAAAAAAGGCGATGGAGCAAATCGCTCCATCTCCATCTCTAGGCGAAGGATCTGCTCCTCGAGGAAAAGTGATATGCTCCTCCATGAGCAGTAGATCCTCCACTGGCAGTGGTCTGATTATTTCAAATTTAAAAAAAATAAATGAAAATGAAGTTGGATTTTTTTATTTTTAATTGATGAAGGTGTTGAGTGTTTGGTGGATGATGAATGTGAAGATTGAAGTATGTATGTTTTGTGTGAAGAAGATGAAGGTTTTTTATTTATTAAAGTTATGAATATTTTAGTTGTTTAGTGGGTGATGAAAATCACGATTTTTTTATTTAGTTATTTAACATGAAGATGTTTGGTGGGTGATGAAGAATAAAATGTATATTCTTTTGTTTAGGTGATGATAGGATTTTTATTTTTTAAATTTCACTGATGAAGGTGGAGATGATTTTATATAGCACTCTTTTGGGCGCTTTTTGTGATACTATCACCATCTTAATAAAATTATAAGAAATAATACATATTTGAGTGGAAATATCATTATATCCTTCATTAAATTAATTTGTGCTTTTATTTCCAGTAGTTTATGTTGGGATTTATACCCTAAAAATTGTAATTGTAAATGTAATTAGAAATAAATAAGAATTAAACATTTATCATTCAAATAAAAGTATTTTTATTTGTTCATACACTTATATATATATTGTGCGTGCAATATTGTAAGATGTAATCCCAAAATGAGTATATGAAAGTCATATACAGTATGATTCATTTTGAAACATGCAATCTAAAGAGTCCGTAGAGAGCAAATAAAGCTGTGCACTTTGTTTGTGGTTGACCTACTGATGCAGTCCATTCTATAAGGTACGATAGTTAGTCTTATCCTAAACTGCTCATGTAGTTGATATGAGAATGGAGGCACTTTATATGATGAGATCGTATAAGACTGGGCCACGATTTATATAAATCTCTTACCAATATCCATCAGTAGATGAGATTTGTATATATCGATAAATGATGGTTGTATATCCTGAGTGTCTTATCGACTTCCTTCATATTGGATCATGGTTTTTGACATACCATAAGTGAGGTCGATGTTATATTCTCGATCAATACCTCTGTATCTTAGAGTTACGGTTCGGCTTATGACTGGGAAGGTTTGAACACAATAGTAGAATCCACTCCTTCCTGATTGAAGTGGATGAGTAGTTCCCTTAAGGGTTAATTCGGGGCTTGAACAATTATAAACGCTCTCCTTCTCCCATAAAGGAAGAAAGAATTTAATTGTTCATTAGAGAATCAACGGTACTTAAAGGAAAAGATATAACTAGAGGGGTATAACGGATATTATGACCTAGCTTCAGCTATGAACTACTTGTGGAGGATCATACTATAGGTAATAGCTATGTCAATTGACACTGAGACTTCAGATTATATAAAACGTCTACAGTTCTAAGAATTCAGCCTTGGGTTTTTAGTGGAATAAATCCGAGGTTAATAATCGTAGAATATCAATTAAAGAGTTTAATTAATATTACTAAGTATTATTAAAGCTCAAAATTGTAGGTCTATTTGGTCCCCTTGCTAACCCTTATGGTTAATGGAAACGAGGGTCACGATAAAATAATTGGATAGTCCAATTAATAGTGTTACGAAAGTGACACAAATTAATTAAATAATATGATTATTTAATTAATAATTAAATAATTAAATAAAAATTATTAATTTAGAATTATTAATTATTTTAATTATTAAATAGGAGGTTGCAACTTCGAACCATGACTAGGACAAAAGGAATTAAATGATATAATTATTTAATAGTCCTACAGGTCAAATGTTCAAACTCTAAGGAAGACCAAAATAAAATAGGATTTAGAATCCTAGTTTGACTTGGTCAAATAAAACTCTCGAGTTATATATATATATATATATATATATATATATATATATATATAATAAAACAAAACTAATGCAATTAACCTAAAAGAAAAGGAGAGTGTGGCTACACCAAAAGAGAGAATAAAACTTTTTATCTGACTCCTTTTGTCTTGCATGGTACGGCCGGCCTAGGGAGAAAGAAAGGAGTTGTCTTCTCCACTTTTTTACAATCTCCATCTCTTCATCCGTGACGTACCCACACATGTATTGTTAGATCGTGGGTCATAGCTCGGAAGGCTTGGTGGTGAATCAAGAAGTCAAAGATTCAAGAAATGCGTCAAAGCTAATTGTAGTCTAAAGTTTCAATTCGTGTATGTACAATAACAAGATCTTTGTGAAAAACGTTTTCAATAAAAGAAAATTTTTTAAAACCTAATTCCGCGCGTTTATTCAATAAATCAAATTTTTCTTCCTTCAATTGGTATTAGAACCTTTGATTCTGAAGTTTTTGTATATACGCGAAAAAGAAAACTATAGTTTTTTTTTTGTACTCTTGATTTTCTTGATTCTTGATGTATGACATGTGTAGGCACAATCTAGGGTTTGTATGATTTGTTTATATATGATTTTGATTGCATATATTAAAAGCATGAATGGTCGTTAATTATATGGTGTCGTGGGTTCTAGGATTCGTTTTTATTTTTGGGTAAGCCAATTGTATTTTATGGTTGTTTTGTATATTGTTTTTGTTTTTGTTTTTTATTATATATTATTTATGTAATGTGAAGAAGATCGTGACTGCGGAAGATAAAAAAAAACAACAAAACAAAACAAACCAGCAAAGAGGCGACAGCCCCTTGTGCACAGCAGCTGCTGCGCGCTGGCTGCTGCCGCAACGTTTAGGGGTTGCTCGTGTGGTTTTTTCGCTAACGATTTTTGCTGAAAATTTTTGGGAAATATTTTTGAATATCGTTGTAAAACATTGGCAAAAAATCGGAGTGAAAAACTATTGCCAAAACTCCCATAACGCGCGCGAAGCGCGGCTCACGCGAGGGCTACATGCACCAAGTGTTCACGCGACGATTGCTGCTAGCAACCATGCATTCGTGTGTACTAGGGCTGTTTTGGGCTTTGTTTGGACCTCATATACGTGTTAGGATAACATGTGGGCATTGATGCAAGAGATGGCAGCCCATAGAAGTCATTCGAACAGTCCTAAAGCATCCAAGACCGCTATATGCAATTCTTGCGCGTGTGTGGACTTGAAGTTTTCAGAAGGATAGTCCAATGGACTTCTTAGATAGCCATAACTTGCTAAAATTTAAGTGACGGGCTTAAGGCTCAACCCATGAGATGGTTCACTTAAATTAAATCAAATTGGACTTAATAGTAATCCCAGTACAAGAAGAAGATGGACTTGAAGACAAATTACTTGAAGACGAAGGAATTCCTTGGATTAAAACTTGTAATTAGATTTGTTTAAGTTAAATAACCCATGTCACTCGGTCATTCATGTATCCTTTAAATTTATGTTATGTGGTGATTTATGGTATTTTAAAGCATGATCATACATTTATATGTCATCTAGATTAGGTGTACCTACACTTGTATTATAACATGTCATACATAATTACCGAGATTTATTTGTATAATTTTTAATATGATTAAAATAGTAAACATCTTCATAAATGGCAATCAAATAATGAGATTAGATTTTGGAAGTAAAAGCTTGGTGATTCTCATTAATGAACTAATCCTTTAATTAAAGTGTTTAATTAATTAGATTAGTTAGGCCCAATAATTTATTAAGATTAATTTGATTAAAGCCCTAATAATAATTGGACCAAATAATGTGATTTACTTTTAATAGTTAAAACTTGGTAAATTCACATTTAATTTCTAGTTTCTTTAAATGGTTTATATAAATTAGAAATCAAATAATAAATTAGAATTTTAAGAGTTAAAAATCAAATAATTTATTATATCTAGTAAACTTAGATTTTAATTAGTCGTAAAATCTAAGTAAAGACTAGGAACATAGAGTTTTAGAACTCGAAATTATTAGAAAACCCTAAACTACAAATAATGAGTGAGAGAGGGATATATGACATTATATCCCACAGTCTCCATCGTTAGTTCAACACCGTAAGGTTCAAGTGGCGCCCTGAGACGGCTTTACTTTCGTCCTCCCTAAAAAGCCACTCCTTCCTCGACGTCCTTAGAGTCTGCTCAGATATCTTCATATTGTTTCGAATGGCGGAGTCAAGCTAATCCAAAATCTCTTTGGTAGCCATATCTAAAAGAAACGATTAGCACTCCTTCATGTCGTTCCTGAAATCTTGATGCATAAATGCATAAAAAGCAGGAGACTTCTTATAGTGATCCACCACCCTGATCTTCAGTTCCACTTTAGGCCTCTCCATGAGGACCTTAAAAGAGTCCACCTTGTTGGAAAATTCTTGCTTCTCCACCTCCGACTTAGCTAACCACTCCTCAACTTCAACCCAAGCAACAACAAAGGCATCAAGCAGTTTGTTCAAGGAAGCGACCGCCTCAACCTTCTTGGCCCCCAACGTAACCTTTTTAGCCCCCAACGTAACCTTTTCGGCCTCACGAGCTGTGACCTTTTCTTGCATAATGTCCCTCTCCCTCGTAGCATCATTAAACCCGGTCAAAAATTACATGAAGAAATGACAATTAAGACACATAACAAATACAAAAATAGTCAAAGACGAGAAATGAAACTTACCAAAGCAGAAAGACCAAAGAAGTATTGAAGTTGCTCATCTCGAGTGCTCCTAAGAAAACCCTCAGCTCTGGACTGGTCCTTCGAATGAATCTCTCTCGTCAGGAGTCACTTGAGGACATCCTCAGAAAAGAGGGGAACTACTAGGAAAGCTTCATCTCTTTAAGAACACCAAGCTCCATCATCTCCAGGAACAAACGAGTCAACAACGACCATGTTATTTAGGCCGAGCAAAGGTTCGGGCCCAGCAACCACAGATTTTTTAGTCGTCCTCCCCAAAAAGCGCAGGAGCCTCTCCTCAGCCTCATCGTCACAATCATCGCCCACGACAAGCGACGCCCGTGGCTCAAGAATGGTTACTGGTCGTGGCTCAAAAACATCTTCGGGATGAAGAGGAATAAAATTTAATAGAGGAACGACCTCAGGAATTCTCTCCATATGACGAGCCATTTTAGTTCACATAACCTCGCAGACCTCACCCAAAGCTTTACATTTTTCCTTCAAGATCATCCCAGGATCGTTAGGCCCGCAGACCAACCTCTTCTTTAGTTAAGGCTACTCGATAACGAAATCATGAGGCGACCTAGGAACAGACGCGGAAGGCTTCTAGGAAGTAGCATCCTTGTCTGGAGATGCAGTCCCCCTCTCGACGCCTTTGTTGTTCTCTTTGCGAGAAGTAGCCGAAAGGTTCTTCACATCTCTCACCCGCTGACTATATATATAAGGAAAATGAAAACTTAGAAATTAAAAGAAGACTTACTACGGACTTGATCGGCATGGAATTGTTTGCTGAAATATCAAAAACCTCTCGAAGGCCCGATCCATTAGCGATTTATTGCAATAAAGAAGGGAGGCAGCACGATCATCCGAACAGGATGCAACCGCTCGGTGTACCCGTTTGATTTCCTTTTCTAGTCAATACTAGTACTTCACTCTATGAATCTGCTAGAAAATCAAAAACCAAGAACATGTCATTCTCGGCAACATTATGTTTAGAAATACGCAAAAAACTAAACTTTTGCTGAGAGGGAAAAACCACCAAGTACCTTATTTCATGAAATGGCAAGGGACGCAAGCTTCGCGGAGGGATTTGGCTTTATCGGCTGGAAGGTTCTGACCCTAGTCCTTTTGCACGAAAAATCAAGCCCCCTTTCAGAACTTATTAGAAGAGGGCAATCCCCAGATGACTCCTTTGTTCCTCTCATCCGAGGTATCTAACTTGCCAGATAACCTCTCACCGTCTTCACTAATGGGAAGCCACTTGTGCGACGTGACAGATGCTAAATAATAGGAAAAGAGCTTCTAAGACGATGGTCGCAGACTGCTACAATGTCGAATCTCACTCTGCAAAGGATCCGATAAGCCCAGCGAGTGCCATAAGGCGCACAGTCCCATCAGCACTCGATAACCATTAGGCATGCCAAGTTGACATCGCTAAGAAAATGCGCGTTGAAGGGTTGAAGCGATAAGATCACCCTACTGTTGAGCATCATCCCATAGATGGTGACCACTCCACTCTATGGATTCCACGCAGTCCTCTTTTCTGGAAGTACGCGTTTCACCATATTTAGGATCTCGTAGTATCTCCTGTACTAAACTAGGCAGACCTAGTGATCACATTCTCCTCGTAGTCTAAGAAGTTGGGACTCGTCGACCAAAACAACACTTCTCGCTGCTTATATGACTTATTATCGGAGTAGTCGGTTGATTTCTCGTCATAAACGAAGGATCTTTCCCCATTTTCGCATTCGAGAAAGGTGAAGTTCTCGCCAGTAAAGAATCGGGGGTAGGCTCGGCGTCAACGTCTATAACTTGTACGTACGAATAGTCAATGCTTAGAGGCACCTGTAGGGGTCCCTTCGAACTATGAAAAGCATAAAACCATCCCTATCGATTTCATTTAACATGCTTATAACGAGTAGCAACGAAGGGACATCCATTTTCGAAAGAAAAGATAAACAATATAACATAGAAGGACGAAGAAACTCAACAAGGAAGCTAAGGAATTGTGTGCTCGAAATAAAGACCACACTACCGAGCTTTACAGATTCACCACTCTGAAACCCTAAAAGATTTTCCTTTGCCAAAAAAGAAGAAAGAAGGTTTGCCAAAAGTATAAGCTCAAGCAGTTCCCTGGGAGTATGTAACATCCCGAATTTCGGGTAATTAATTTTATATATGTGAAAATAAATTTTACTATTTGAGGGGGTGAAAATGTAATTAAATGTAATTTTGGGCCCCTTCATCTTTCCCATCATCGACAACTTTCTCTTGCTGAGGAAATCATTTGCTGAACTTGAATCTTTCATCAAATCTCTCCACACCAAACTTGGCCCCATCATCACCCTCAGAATCGGCTCCAACCCCGCCATATTCATCGCTGACCACTCCCTCGCTCACCAGGCCTTGATCCAAAATGGCGCTGCTTTTGCTGACCGGCCCTCACCTACTATCATCACAAATATTACTAGTTGTAACCAGCACAACATCAACTCCGCCGCTTATGGCCCTACTTGGCGCCTCTTTCGCCGTAACCTGACCGCAGAAATCCTCCATCCCTCGCGGGTGAAGTCTTACTCGCATGCCCGCAACTAGGTTTTGCAAATCCTTCAAGATCGACTCAACTCTCAGTCCAAGTCTGGTGGTCCAGTTCGTCTCGTTGACCATATGCAATTCGTGATTTTTGGTTTATTGGTTTTAATGTGCTATGGTGACAAGCTTGACGAGAAGAAGATTAAAGAAGTGGAGGATGTCCAGAGAAATATGCTACTCAACTTAAGACGGTTTAATATACTCAACTTCTGGCCAAAGATCACAAAGTTAGTGTTTCGTAGAAAATGGGCAGAGTTCTGGCAACTACGAAAACAAGAAGAAAGTGTGCATTGTCGCTGATAAGAGAGCGAAAGAAGATTAGAGAAGAGAGATTAAGAAATTGTAAAGAGGATGATCAAGAGTATGTCTTGTCATACCTCGATACGTTGTTTGATATGCAACTTCCAGTGGAGAAGAGGAAGCTTGACGAAGGCGAAATCATTAGTTTGTGCTCGGAGTTTCTAACTGCTGGCACTGATACAACATCCACAGCCTTGGAATGGGTAATGGCAAATTTGGTAAAGTATCCGAAGATTCAAGAAAAAGTGTTTGAAGAGACTAAAGGGGTTGTTGGAAATGAGCAGAGAGAAGTGAAAGAAGATGATTTGCAGAAGATGACATATCTGAAAGCAGTTATTTTGGAGAGTTTAAGGCGACACCCACCAGCACACTTCGTGGTGCCACATGCAGTGACAGAAGATATGGTTCTAAATGGATATTTGATACCAAAAAATGCATCAATAAATTTCATGGTGGCAGGTATGGGGTGCGACTCAAAGGTGTGGGAAGATCCGATGGAGTTTAAACCTGAGAGGTTTCTGAAGAGTGAAGAAAATGGAAAGCAAGTAGTGTTTGATATAACAGGGAGCAGAGAGATAAAGATGATGCCGTTTGGGGTTGGGAGGAGGATTTGTCCTGGTCTTGGTTTGGCTATGCTTCATTTGGAGTATTTTGTGGCAAATCTTATTTGGTGTTATCAATGGAAAGCTGTGGATGGAGATGAGATTTGTTTGGAAGAAGCGCAACGGTTCACTAGGGTCATGAAAATTATATTGCAGGCTCACATCATTCCTCGCTCCCAATAAGCTATCTATCTAGCCTTGGACTTACTTTCAGAATCACTAGTGATTTTCACTTTCTTTTAAATTTGTAATGCTTTTTTTTGGTCTTAATCTCAATAAACTATACTGTTTGTTACAATGTGTTGAAATCCGACTAGATCTACACTAAGGGTTTGTTTGGCTAAGCTTATAAAAGCAGCTTTTGGGCTTTTTGAGAGCTTTTAAGCTTTAAAAGCTCTTCCAGTCAAAGCCAAAATATATGGCTTTTGTAGGAAGCGTTTCCAAGAAGCTAAAAGTCCAAAGTAAAAACCCTGCCAAACAGGGCCTAAAACTACTCCCGACAATTTTCCAACAATGTTTTCTCTGTCACATGATTTCTAATCTTATACTTTTTTTTCTCCATTACATCCGCTGCATACATCCAACAATTATTAATTTAATGCTAACTTTTAAAAAATAATAAAAAATAATTAAAGGAAAGAGAAAAAAGAAATGTATGAAAATCCAGACGTGTAACTGATACTCTCCTGATGTGTTAATTTTTCAATGAACAAATGCACTTCCCAATAAGAACATCTGATACACCGAAGAATTTATCATTTTATACAATGGCACGGGAGGAGGGGCGACATACACGTACCCCTCGTGACATTTTGATTTTGATTTTTTTCTACACTTTCATGCTAATTACGAAACTGCCGCTACATATAAATATTACTTTCTACTTTTTCATTTCATTTTTCAACCATCTAAATTCATTGCCTTTGAAATTCTTTTTCTTCATTTTTTTCTTTTTTTTTTTAACAAGGCTGTTAACAAGGATTTTTCTTTCCGATTTATATAAATATTACTTTCTATGTTTTTTTTTCCTTTTATTCTAAATATCCCCATAATAAGGCTATTAACGAAGAGAGAATCTTTCCTCGTAGGGTTCTCTCTTGTGCTCTCTGAGTGAAAGTAGACGGCGGCCTTCCGGCTAAGTTTTGTCATCCTTTGTGGGTGTAGAAGGGATTGGTGTGGTTACTTTATAATGAATGCGGAAAAGATAGCAACACTTTGTGAGCAGTTATCTATGTCTCAAGAGGATACTCCAAAGACGAAGCTTAATGAGAGGCTGAAAGAGATAGGTGAAAAAAAGCTGAGTTTATGTCTTGTTGGTAGAATTATGGCTACTAAACAAGTGAACAGGGATGCATTCTGAGCGGTTATTCCGAAGATTTGGAGAACAATACAGAAGGTTGAGATCAAAGCACTACATAAAAATACTTTTGGTTCTATTTCCAAAATCAGATAGACCGACGTAGGGTTCTAGCAGGTGGCCCGTGGAACTTTGATAATTCGTTACTTGTTTTGGAGCAACCTTCTAATATAGGAAATACATTGCAATGAAGTTTAATAAAACCGAATTCTGGGTACAGATTCATAACGTCCCATTGTTATGTATAACGAAATAAATATATTGGTTCTTAGGTAATCAAATAGGAACGGTGAAAGATATATATCAACGTGGGTGCCTCCAGCAATTGTTTAGGGAAATACTTGAGGGTTAGGGTTGAAGTTGTTATAGATGCCCCTCTTAAATGGTATCTGCGGGTGGAGTTGAGTGATCAAGGATAGGATACCCTCATGTTGCTCCGGTATGAACGTTTACCAGAATATTGTTTCTCTTGTGGATATGTAGGCCATTCTTTCAGATAATGTCCAGAAAATAGGCAGGAGACTAATGGAGGGGTGCCGAAATCACATAAATTTGTAGTATGGCTCCGTGCCTCTAGTCCTACAAAATCTAGAGGTTCTGTGAGCAATATACGAGACTATGGAGGACGCACACCGTCGACAGAGGCCGACAGCCAGGGAAGGCGGCGGAATGCTAATATGGAAAGAATGAAAAAGGGATCAGAGGGAGGTATTATTGAAGATTTTGGTATCCAAAAAATTGGGGAACGTAGTCTTGAAGATTCGGATACTATGGCAGCCCAAGTTGGAAAGAATTTGAATGTTGCAATTCTAGAAAATAGGTAAGGCAAAAAAGTTGGAACTGCTGATATTCCTTCTCAATCTTCTGAGTATCAGAATCTGAGTGGGGATGATCATAATAAGGACTTATTATTGTATGATATGGTATCAAGGCAAAGGATTGGGATGCAAGTCCATATGACAATTGGTAGGCAAGGGGCTTCGACGTCTAAAATCTAGGAGGAAATTAGAGAGGCCAAATTTTGCATTCTTATTGATGAATCAATTGATGAATTCAATAAGAAACAAAATGACTATTATCTCGAGATATGTCGATATCGATGGGTTTGTTTGGGAATGGTTTTTTAAAATTGTGGGTTTTGATAACACAAATGCCTCAACTTTGAAAAGCGAGATATGTATTGTACTTGATCGATACAATATTTTCACTAAAAATTTGTGAGGTTAAGGTTATGATGGTGCTAGCAACATGCGAGGTCAATGGAATGGATTACAAGCTTTGTTCCTTAGAGATTATCCATATGCCTACTATGTTCATTGTTTTGCTCACCGACTACACTTAGCTTTAGTTGCAGTATCTAAAGAAGTGCGTGGGGTATCACTTTTTTTTCTCTAAGTTAAGTTTCATTGTTAACTTTGTTGGTGTTTCTGTTAAGCGTCATTCTGAATTAAAATTAATTCGAAAAGATGAAATTATAGATATGATAGCTTCAGGCGAACTTGAGAGTAGTACAGGGGCTAATTAAATTCGTACTTTACAATGAGCTGGACCTACTCGTTGGAGTTCACATTTTACTTTTGTTAGTAGGTTGATTGACATGTTTGGCTCAACTTGTACCCTTCTTGAAAAACTTTCAGATGTGGGATTGAATGGTAATATACATGGGAAGGCCCAATGTGCATATAAAGATATGAAAAATTTTAACTTTACATTTATCTTGTTGCTATTGCATAGAGGTTTATGAATCTCTGATATACTTTGTCATGCACTGCAAATGAAATCTTAATATATCTTAAATGCATTGAATTTGGTCTCAACTATAAAACTACTTCTTCAATAGCTCCGAGAAGATGAATGATATGATTTTTTTTGGAAGTGTGGTATTATTTTGTGAAAGACATGACACTGATATGCATAATATGGATGAACGTTACATAGAAGATACAAGGCGTTCTTGTCAACAGAGGAATAATATTACAGTGGAGCATTATTATCATTTTAATATATTTAATGTTGTAGTTGATTTTCATTTGATGGAGTTGAACAACAGATTTACAGAGGAAACAATGGAACTCCTTACTCTAAGCAAGGCTTTGAATCCTATTGATGGTTTCAAATCATTCAGTATAGATGTTATTTGTACTCTTGCTGAGAAATTCTATCCTTAGGATTTCACTGGAGATGACATAAACGCTTTGAAGAGACAATTGGGATATTATAAGTTAGATGTACTTTGTCAGCCATTATTTCAAAATATTGCTTCTCTTTCTGAATTATGTCATTTGTTAGTTCAAAGTAAAATGTCACAACATTATTTATTGATTGATAGACTGCTTCGTTTGGTGCTGATTCTTCCTGTCTCCACAGCAACAACAGAGCAGATATTTTCAGGAATAAAACTTATTAAGATATTGATTCGCAATAAAATGGAGCAAGAGTTTCTAGCAAACTTCACGGTTATTTATATTGAAATAGAGATTGCTGATGCTTTTAATTTAGATTTTGTAATTGATAAGTTTGATATTTTAAAGAATCGTAAGATATGACTTAAGTAGTTTTTTGTTGTATTTGCATTGTATGTTTCTTTGATACTTTATTTTTATCTTTTCTTTTAATTAAAATATTGTGTTTATATAATATATTTTTAGGAATATGACTCTATATATTGCATTGTTATAGTTATATGGCTAACTTAATATGAAACTCGTATGTATTTATCTCAATTGTTTCCAATTAAATTTATAGGGCAAATTGCAATGGAATACCCTGACGTTTGGTCATATTGCAATGAAATCGCATTTTTTCTTAAACTACAACCAAGTACCTCGGATAAATATCAATTTGGTCCCTAATGTATTTAGAAATATCACTTTTTGATCTATGTTTACTTTTTTAACTCACATGGTTCCTATCTTTTTCAAAATATATCAATTTAGTCCCTATGACAAAAAATTTTGACTATCAAACATGATATAAAGTATAAATTGACAATCTTATCCTTTTTTTTATTAAATTAGTAAGACAATTTTACCCTCAAACTTTTTACATTTTAACTATTTTACCTATTTGAATAGTCCAATAAAAAATTGATATTTATTATAAAAACTCAAATTATTTTTTAAAACACAATTAAAAATAAATAAATAAAAAATAAATATTATAAATTCATTAAAAATTTAAAAATAATTGTAAAAATTTAAAATTAACATTATTTATTAAAAATAAAAATAAAATTTAAAATTAAATACTTATAAAACTTAAAATTTGGTTGAAAAACTAAAATATTAAGATTTTATATATATATATATTAAAGTTTATTATATACATTTATATATATATATATATATATTATAAAAATATAATAATAAAATTACAATATATATATATACATTTATTATTATTATTATATTATAAAAATAAAAATATACTAACAAAACTGCAATATATATAAAGTTATTATATATATGTATTAAATTACTAAATTTTAAGCTTTATAAGTATCCAATCTTGAATTTATTTTGTTTTTAATAAATGATATTACTTTTAATATTTTTGTAATTTTTATAATAATTTTATCATATTTATTTTATTATTTAATCATTTTTAAGTATTTTTAAAACAAAATTAAATTTTTATAACATATATCAATTTCTTATTGAACTATCCAAATAGGTAAAATTATTTAAAATTAATGGGTAAAAGCGTCATTCTTATTTAATAATTTAATAAAAAAAGTTAAGATGGTTAATTTATACTTTATGTCAGGTTTGATCGTTAAAAGTTTGGTCATAGGGACTAAACTGATATATTTTGAAAAAGATATGGATCATGTGAGTTAAAAAAGTAAAAATAGATCAAAAAATAATATTTTTAAATACATAAGGGGCTTAAATGATAATTATTTAAGGTATTTGGTTATAGTTTAAGGAAAAGTACGATTTTATTGCAATATGACCAAACATCAGGGTATTCCATTACAATTTATCTAAATTTATATTAGCCTACCTGACCGTAAATCCTGACTACATTCTTGCCTCCGTATGGGTGTCACAAAAACAAATCAGCATAAACGAATCCCCAAAACAGGAAAAAAAAAAAAAAAAACTCGAAAAAACAGGGAATATCCAGCGTAGGGAAGAAAACAACTAGCTAAAAAAGCAAGAGAAGAGAAACCCATGAAGAAAAAACTCAAAAATCTACTACCATAGGGGTAGGCAACTACTGGAAGAACAGACGCCTCTACTATTGTTACAAGGAGAGGAAAAAAAAGTTTCCAGTAACACTTTTAAAATTCTGTTTTTCATTTCCTTAAAAAAAAAAAATCTGTTTTTTATTTACTTACCTTTATTTTCTATTATTAAATGACTATTATTCTCTTAAATCAGATATTTGAGTTGTTATCTTCATGAATAAAAAAACATTTAAAGTGCCCTCTTTAACATCAATTTTGTGGCCGCCGCTTTAATAGAATATATGGTTACGATAACCTATAATCTTGGAGGAAATAGTTAAGAAGAGCCAAATTTTTTTTTTTATTATTTTGATTAGGGCAAAAATTATTTTTATCACTAACTTTTTGTAAAATATTACTTTGTGACTGATGTTTCACTTTTTAGCTTTTATGATCCCTAATTTTTTCAAAATTAATTAAAATAGTCCATCTGACTAAATTTTTAACAGTTAACCCTAACAGAAGTGACAGATTATTCATTTTATCCCTGACTACTTATTAAGACATAAAATTACAATATTATCCCGTTTAAGTTGAAAAAAATTACAAGTTTAACGAAAATATGTAATGACTAAAGTACTCACATTTAATAAATTAACAAGTCGAGCCAATTTTTTATGCATAAGTTGAATTACAAATTTACCCTTATTAATAAAAAACAATTAATAGTGTTGCTGGGCATCTAAAAGTGTCACATTTATTTTGCATATACTTGTATAAATTTTTTATATTTTTTTTGAGAGGGTATTTGTTACATTACTTTGAAATAACCACCTATGAAATTTTTTTTTTTTTCTTTTTGCTGAACCTACTCTTATTGATGAAAAATGAAGCTTTGTTGGTTTGTTTGTGTTATTTTGAAATAAAAATTTGTACAAATGGGTTGTTTTCTTAACAACACCTAAAAAATATAATTCAAGAAAACTAAATAAATGTGCAAATAAAAATGTTTCCTTAAAAACATTAAAAAAAAAATAGATACCACAAGAATCATCAACTGAAATGCAAATACCTGTTCAAAAAATATTTAATTATATACTTCAATCATCCAACTAAAGTACATGCCGCAAACAAAGTGTCAGTATGTATAGCAATAGACTGACATTGTCTTTTTCCAAAAAAAAAAAAAAAACTTTTCATCCAAATATTAACATGTCATACCACTAGCATGTATACCACTCACTAGACATATACTTGTCTGTTTTCAAACAAAATAAAGTTTTTCAACAAAATATTAAGGTGTCATCATTCTAATTAAAGTTGTCAAAAACTATCCAAAAAACCAAACTACTATTAATAAAAGTAATATACTTCATGATTGGGGCTGTGAGTCAGAACATATCTGGAAACAATTATCAACAATATTTCTTGATAAACCCACATGATACTGAGAACTATTATGATCAACTGATGGAGTCCCAATATAAGTATGTGTGCTGCATTGAAAAATATGGCATGCAAGTCAATTAATGCAATCCAAAAATAATGTAATGAACCCAAATAATCAAAATATTTATACTACTTGTTCTCTATTGCAGCAGCAGTTGATTTGTTTTTAGATGCAACTGATTTGCCTTTGGAAGTACATCCTTGTGTCTGACATAATAATCACAATTTTAATTAAGCATTAATATAAATAAAAAAAATAAAGAATGATAATATATTAGTTTTAAATTACCTTTTTGCTAGAACAAGTACTGTTGTTATGTCCAAGGGCTTTGCATGACCAGTAGCGGTTAGCAAAATTATTTTTTGGTGTTGTTGGCTCATCCGACCCTCTTCTTCTTGATTTCTTTGGTTTGCCAGTTTTAGTACACTTCTCTAGAGGCTCCATCGATGTATTTTTGTACTCAAGCTACCTTGATTCATCAGGAATTGGATTAATGGATCCACTATAGGTAATCATCATAGCTTTCTTTGAGTAACACAAGTGCACATGATCATGTGCAAACTCCCTTTTGTAGTTGAAAATAGCGAATGCATGGCGACAGGGCAGCCCATTAATCTGCCGGTCCCTACAATCACAATACACATCACTTGTATTGACTAGAAATTTATTTCCCTTTCGATTAACCATTTCATACGAGGCTCCCCTCCCATGAATCACCTGCAGGTTTCTTGCATATTTTTTATTATCGACCAATTTATTCCTTGCATATGGTGTTATAGAGTCAACCATCTTTTCCACTGAATCAACCTTCTCACATAATCTTACCATTATCTTCATTCTCAAGTACTCCAATAAGGTCAAATCGGTTTGTCTCTTTCATCCTTAATCCGATTGTTGAAACGTTCTGACATGTTGTTGGTGACGTGATCTGACTTGATGCGAGGGTCAAAACAATGCCTTGCCATTTGTCGACGGGCTCTGCCTTTAGCCAAACATAAGCGTCAATCGAGTCTTCCTTTTTGGACTCCATTGCTTCTTGAATCCCAGCAGCATTACCAACTCTTGCTGCCTTCCATAACTTGCCATTCATGTTCAAATTTTTGAAAGTTGACTTGAAATTTGAAAGCATATGTCGAAAGCAGTACCTAATATACAAATGAAAGCATATGTCAAGAAAACATCAAATTTATAATTAAAGAAGAAAAAAAAAATAGAGCTTATGAAAATGCAAAATCAATGACAGTGAAAAATCAATGATAGTGAAAAATAAATGGAGCTTATGACAGTAAAAACTTAGAAGAGTAGTTGGCAACACAATAGGACTGAAATCAACGATCTAAATGCAACTTTTCAACAATAAAACTGAAGAGCTAAATACTAGATCATTATAAATGATTTTGAGCAAAACTTGAATAGTCAATAAACACCACTAATCAGAAATACCGCATCATTATATTTCATCTCTAGTGTAAGAACTAAGATAAGTAAATGTACATTGGATTAATATGTAATAATTTAACTGGACTGAAAATATTAAGGGAGTTTACTAAAATTGCCCAAAAACAAATCCAAAATTGTAAATATACCCACCCTCCACTAACCTTTGCAAACTATACCCAAACATTTTTGTTGGACAAAATTGCCCTTACTTTAACCCTACCCACTCATCACTGCTTTCACGTTTTTTACTTTATCAAAACAGCAATTTTTTTTTACTGTTCTTCATTTCGTTCATCTTTTGCTCCTCCGCCGAATTTTTTTTTTTTTTTTGCAGGTTACTTCTTCCTCCGCCGCGTCTTTATTCGCATCAGCGCAGCATCTTCTTCCTCCACCATAGTCGCGTTCTTCTTTCAACGTAACATCTTCTTCTTCCGCCGCAATCGAGTTCTTCTTCCGCCGCAGCATCTTCTTCTTCCACCGCAGTCACGTTATTCTTCTGCTACAGTCGCGTTCTTCTTCCGCCGTAGCATCTTCTTCTTCCGTCATCTTCTTCTTCTTCCGAAATCGTCTTCTTCTTCCACTGTAACATTCCAAAGACAACCAAAGTAAGGAAAAAATAAATTTCTTCACTGATTTTTAGCTTTGAAATTAGTGTTGTGGATTTTTCAATTTTGACGTTTAAAATGTTAAATTCGTTGAGATTTGGTGGAATTTATCATCGGATTGAATTTGGGAGGAAATTCGTAAATCATCGGGCCACTACGACCCGATGGGAGGACATTTGAGAGTGGCCCAATGAAACTAAACCATTGAGTCGCAGTGGCCCGATGATTTATAAATTTCCTCCCAAATTCAATCCGATGATAATTCTACCAAATCTCAACGAATTCAACATTCTAAACGTCAAAATTGAAAAATTCACAACACTAATTTCAAAGCTAAAAATCAGAAGAAAAATCAATGAAGAAAATTATTTTTTTCTTACTTTAGTTGTCTCTGGAATGTTGCGGTGGAAGAAGAAGACGATTTCATTGCTGCAGTGAGAGAAGAAGATGCTGCGGTAGAAGAAGAACGCGACTGAGGCAGAAGAAGAACGCGACTGCAGCGGAAGAAGAAGATGCTGCGGCAGAAGAAGAACGCGACTGAGGCAGAAGAAGAACGCGACTGCAGTGGAAGAAGAAGATGCTGTGGCGGAAGAAGAACTCGACTGCGGCGGAAGAAGAACGCGATTGCGGCGGAGGAAGAAGATGTTGCGCCGATGTAAACAAAGACGCGGCGGAGGAAGAAGTAACCTGCAAAAAAAAAATAAAAAATTCGGCGGAGGAACAGAAGAAGATGAACGAAATGAAGAACAGTAAAAAAAAATTGTTGTTTTGGTAAAGTAAAAAACGTGAAAACAGTGATGAGTGGGTAGGGTTAATGTAAGGGCAATTTTGTCCAATAAAAATGTTTGGGTATAGTTTGCAAAGTTTAGTGGAGGATGGGTATATTTACAATTTTGAATTTATTTTTGGACAACAATTTTGAATTTATTTTTGGACAATTTTGCTAAATTCCCTTAATATTTTGAGTCCAGTTGATAATAAATTATAATTATGTATCCAAGCATATAAAGTCAAAATAAGATACTAAACTAATATATTTGAACCACACCCAATATTAATAATTTACCATACCATGCAAAACCACAAAAAAAAAAACAAAAAACAAAGTCAGGTTCATCCACCATACCTGGTCGGGTTCGAAGTCCGGTTCGTCGTTCTCCTTCGTCGTCATGCTTCATCGCCGTCGAAGATACAGTCGTTCGTCGTCCTCCTAGTTCGTCGGTCGGGTTTTGCTTTGCTTGTTGTCGACGTTCGTCGCCGAAGACGAAAGAGGAATTGTATGGCTGGAGTTGGTAGTGCTCAGAGGAACAACAATGGTGGTATAGAGGCCTGTGTGGGTCTGAAAGTGAAAGGGTGTGGGTGTGGGGGGGGTTGTTAACTTTGTTTGAAAGTAATTTTGTAATGAATGGATAGGGTTAACTTAGGGATTTGGTGAGTATATTTTAATTTTTTAAATTATTTAATATTATTAAATTATTATATTAATTATTTATTTATATACATGTGTTATCATCTGGTACCAAAAATATTAACTCCCTAAAATAACCCTTGACTAGTTAACGTTTACTAACGGAAGGTTAACAGAAAAACTATTTTGATTGATTTTGAAAAAATTAGGGATCACTAAAGCTAAAAAGTGAAACATCAGTCAACAAATAATATTTTATAAAAAATTAGGGACCAAAATAATTTTCGCCCTTTTTATTATCATCTAATTCTAAAATATTTTCTATTGGTGTCAATTTTATAAATGAATTTATCAAACTACCACTTGTCATTTCGTTTTAAAGTATTTAATTTTTTTATTTAAATAATTTATAAATAAAAAATTGAAAAAACTTACAGACCTTCATATTGTTCTTTTAGAGGCCTCCGATTAAATGTGTTGGAGGTCTGTCAGCAGACTTCCAAAATAATGGAGATCTGTATGTAGACCTCTATTAAGGTATTTTTTTTTAAATTAAAAATTTATTAAGGGTTTTTTATAAAAAAAAAATGAAAAAAATTAACAAGAATAATAAATATTTTAGAAATTAATAAATTTAATACATTAATTTTTTGATTATTTTTTTAAAAAAAAAGCCTTGATATAATAGTTAAACGTTTTGAAGTTTTTAGTAATTATAAACTCTCTAACGATACAAATTATATATATGGTAGCAAAACCCTTTTTATTATTATTATTATTATTACATGAAACCTACTAGAGGTATCCCTATTTAAAGCTGAAAACAAATGACATTGACCTTCATCGTTTTTAATGTTTAATTGTTAACTTAACAATTGACCTTATCCAAAGGATAGCAAAATTTAAATATTCCAATTAAAGATGATTCTTTATCTTCCATATTTATTATAAAAAAAAAAGGTCTATGGAGTACAACTCATACTGAATTTGAGTTATGAGCGTTTGCCAACCAAAAAAAAAAAAAAAAAAGAAAAGTCATCTTAATTTTCTATGGAGTACAACTCATACTGATGACGATATCTTTTTTTGTTGTTGTTAATTATTATTATTTACAAGGTCAAACCTAATGTTCATGGAGCTCCATGAGATTAAACTTGATAAAATAAGGGTTTAAATTCCTTTTTAAATTTTAAAAGGATTTAAATTTAGTCCTAAACTCTTTATATGAATTTTCGATACCAGTTTAAACCTAAATCTACAAAATACACATATTTTACCCAACTTTTATTTTAATTTTATTATTTATCTATATTTTAACATAAATTTTTATGGGCCAATTTTTTTTTTTTTAAAAAAAAACTGTTGAATTTTTGTTAATTTTTATTTTCTGGGCCAAAATAAAACACAATTTTAATTTTAATTTTTTTAACAAATTAAACTACCTTAATTTAAATAAACCAACCAATTTAAATTATGGTGAGATTATAAATTAATCATACTATTAAAAATAAATTAATCAATTCAATCCAAATAAATTAATATTTTACGTACCATTAAAAATTAACAATAATAATAGAGTTTTTCTCAAGTACTTTTTTTCCCCTAAATTATAATTTTTAACAAAATGATATGTTATTTACTGTTCACTTCTAGAACCGTGGAATTTTATAATCACCCTTCAAAAGCTTAGACAAAAAACAGAGAAAAGGAAGGGCTCTAAAAAGCTGCAATTTCTTACTATACTATCGTACATTGATTCTCTCTTGTGTTTTATTGTTGACACTCCTGGAATTTTCTCTTTGGTTCTTCGAAAATGGAAAAAATTTCTAACAGTTTCTTTGTGGGGTGTCTGCTACGGCAATTGAAGTCTGTTCATAGAGATAGCCATTGGAATCGGACCGACAGTTCCGGTTCCAATTTTTCCTCAACCAGAATCGGGATCGGGGAGGTCCCAATTGAAATCGGGGGGAGCTGTCCGATTCGGTTCCTCCTCGGTTTTTTTGGAACCGGCGGTTGAACTGCCGGTTGAACCGCCAATTCCAAACCGGCAGGAACCGGCAAAAATAAAAAAAAATTAATAAAAATATTAAATATATAAATAACGATAATAATATATATAAATAAACTGGGTACTCGATTGCAAAAAAATAATGATAAAATTGAAATAAAATTTTAATAATATCATAAAACTATAAAATTAAATAAATAAATAAAAAATTAGGGCTTGCACTTAATTTTACCTCAATTAAGCTGCCTACGTATTCTCTAGGAGGAATCAAAGCCCACGTAGTTCTTTTACCTGTTATGTTTCGGATGTGATCAATCGTCGCTTATTCCTTCGGTTGCCGTTGTATCTTCATTGGTGTCGAAGAAGTCATTGTCGTCGGACACCATATCCAATTCCTGCTGCCGGTATGTGGCCTTGGTCCAGTCGTCAACACAGACTTGGATCTGTATTGAGTCAGGACTGAGCAATGCGCGTCTCTCGTCCAGAACACTGCCACCTGCACTAAATTCCTGTTCGACGACGACGGTCGAGATAGGGGTTCTAAAAATTTGTTTAGCAATGATGGCCAAAATTGGAAAGTTAGTTTCGTGCTCCCTCCACCACTGTAGGACGTTAAAGTCTGGGGTGTCCAAAAACTCAAAGGAGGTGTTTATGTAAACATCAACCTCTGAAACATAGGTTGATGAAGACGAACTCCCCGACGTCCTTGTTTTTTTGGTAAACACGCTTGCCCCTAACTTCCTTAATGTGGAGGGAAAGCGCAAATGACTAGTACTACCGCTTCCGCTTGGTTCCGGTTATTGAACAATAATGTTCAGCGAGAGACCGTAAACATAACGATATTCGTCATACATTGAATAAAATAAATTCCTAACATTATTATATAAACCACTAACATTTATGTCCATTATTCCTAGAGATTGGTAATAAAGTGTAAAAAATTCATATAAACTATTAAATTTATTCCTAAGGTCAAAAACTGATGCAACAGTATAAATTACAGGAATGTCCCTATAATAGTTTATCTATCTTTCTCGCGTTGCATAAACACACGGAACTAATTCATTTATTTGTGCACATTCATTAAGTGCACCTACAATATTAAGGGCTTCAAATAAAAATAAATGTGCAGTTGGATAATATATACCGGATAAAGAATGTATTGCATCATGAAAAACTTTTAAAAGCATGCAAATTTTTGTACAAACATCCCAATGATGTTCATATAAATTAATGGTATTAACATTATGCTGCATAAATCTAACTAATAATTTTCTATAGTCGTAGCTTTCACAAAGCAACTTATATGTGGAGTTCCAACGAGTTGGAACATCACGGAAAAACTTAATTGGATGTTTCCCGTTAGCTTTACAATACCTAGCCCATTGTTTCATAGTGTTAGGATGTTTCCACAAATAATATAGAGCATCCCTAATTGGTGTAATCCACTCATGTAGTGTTTGCAAGCCATGTTGTACACATATATTTAAAACATGGCAAACACATCTTTGTTGAAAACATCTGCCGCCAAAATAGGGTTGACACAATTGAATTAATTATGGAACGGCGGCAGTATTATTTGCAGCATTATCAAAACCAATTGCAAAAATTTTACTCTCAATACAATATTCTTCAAAAATAATTTTCATTAATTTATAAATATTGTCAGCACTATGGGTGTCGTCAAAAACTCTAAATGCCAATATTCGTTTTTGCAAATCCCATGATTGGTCAACGAAATAGCAAGTGAGTCCTAAGTATGAATGTTTTTGCCAATGATCACTCTAGATATCGGCACAAACAAACACACGACCCGGATAATTTTGAAAATATTTTACTAAAGTTTTTTTTTTTTTTTTTATAAATATCACACATAGTACGTTTTAATGTGGTCCTAGGTACTCTACATGCAGCGGGATTTAAAGCATTATGACAATATTTTAAAAAACCAGTTTTTTCCCCAAAACTAAAGGGGAGATGTTTGGTCGCTACCATTCTTGCTAATTGGTCCATATTATTTTGATCAGTATATTTAAATAAAGGATGGTTAGAGGATGTGTACCTTGCAATTTGTTGTTGTCCTCGCTGATGGTGAGCTTCGGCTAGATACTTGCTGGTGATATGCTTCCAATATGTCCCATACCCTCCAGATTTGTTCCATTTAAAATCTTTGGAACAATAGTTGCAAACCACTATAACTAACCCATTCTTCTCCACCCTCTTCATATGAACTTTAAAAAGTTCAGATTTGTACTTTGACAAATCTGGCTGTGCCTGCGGCATTTGTACGGTTTCACTTGGGATTGGGAGGGTTGGAGCAGAGGAGGGACTACCGCCAGAAGAGGGATGAGAACAATCAAGATTAAAATTAAAAGGAGTTTCATTACCAAAAATTACCTCCTCAAATTCTCTTTCTTGCAGGTATTCAGCAAAATTTTGATCGTTGTTGTATTATGGGAAAGGGCGACTTTGCACTTCTTGAACATTTAAATCCGGTACCTCCTCATTTTACTCAGCGTTTCTGTTGGAAACAGACGTTCGGCATCCGGAAATAGATTTTCGACCTCCGAAAATAGATGGTCTTGAGGGTGATGTCATTATAAATTTATAAAATAAAGTGTTTAAACAAATAATGAAAACAATTGCAGTAGTGAAAAATAATAGCAAGATTGAGAGAATAAGAGAATTAGAAAAATATTGAGAGAACTAGAGATGAGAGAAATATTGAGAGAATGAGAGAATTTGTGTGAATGAATTGGAGAATTGATGGGGTTTATATAATTTTTTGGATTGGAAAAAATTAATATTTTTAAAAATTTAGGGGGTTAAATTGTAATTTTTCAGGGGACCTTTTGGTAATTTTCTAGGGAGGAGCCGTTGAACAACGGCTCCGTCAACGTTCACATTGCTGCCAGCTGCCAGCTGGAAGTTGTGGCCAACGGCCCAAAAATTTTAAAAAAATTTTAATTTTTTTTTAAAAAAAAAAAGAAAAAAAGAAACACTGGAACCGAATCAGAACTGCCCGAACTTAGTGGTTCGGTGAACCGCCGGTCGATTTTTTTTTAAGGCTAACCAAAACAGGGACCGGCTGTCCCGGTTCCGGTGCTCGGTTCGGGAACCGATTTTGAACCGGAACCTAAGGTTCCGGTTAAAAACCGCCGGTTCGGTTCGAACCGCCCGGTTCGAACTAAACCAGGGCCATCCCTATCTGTTTAGAGATTTCAAGTCCTCGAATCTCGTTTTCACGTGATCTAATCCAGACAGATTATGTTTCCATTGAAGAATAAGTTCGTCGTCATCAACAGCAACAACACGGACCCTTTTAATTTTTTTTTTCTTTTCGGGTTTAGAGTGACCCCACATTTAGACCCTAATCGACCCACTTGTAATTAAAGTTTAAAAATAAAATAATACTAAGATTTTTTTAAAAATATGGTTCGGTAGCTGTGTTGCCAAACCTTACGTGAGAGTGATGGAGTAAATTGCTCCATCAGATCCAGCAAACTGATGAAGGAAAGGCTAACGTCTCTTCCACATTGGGAGGAGATCTCCTACTATTGTAGGGAAGATCAACTATTCATGGACGATGGACTCCATTTTTGATGGAGTTCTTTTTTTAGTAAATAACAATTAGAACCTCTGAGATTTATTTTTTTACAAGCAAAAACAATTTTATCTTTTATGAAGAATGACTTCTAACGATGTTAGTCAAATTTTCTTATTTTAGCAAATAACGGTCAGACCTAATAATGCTTACTATTTTACAAGCAAAAACAACTTTATCTTTTATTAACAATGACCTTTCATACTGTTAGTTAAACTCCATCAAACTTAATCATTGACCGTGTTTTACAGTTAAAAATACCAAAATATCCCTGAAATAATATATGAAAATTTTAAAATACCATTAAATAAAAAAATTAAAAAAATATAAAAAAGGGAAATGAAAAAAATGAAAAAAAAAAAATCTTTTAATAGATTTCCACCACCATTTGACAGAGATGGTGGAGATTAGATTGAGTTTAATTTTAAAAAAATCTTTCGAAATTCGGTTGTAGAACAAGCCGTAGGGGGTAAAAGGCAGAGCATTTTGATCTTTCCAAGTCAATTACTTAATTTAGGCAAACTGCATAAACTTAGCCTGATGCGGGCCTCCCCTTTACTGGGTAAAGTCTCTGTCACCATGTATTTCCAGATCAAGAAAATGGTATGAAATAACACCTATTTTGGTGTTTTTTTGTGACACTAGCACCACTTCATTAATTTTAGTAGAAATAGCATCTAAAAGGTGTTTAAGATAAAAATACCCCTTACATTATCAGACAACACAAAAAAAGAAAGAGAAGAGAAAAGAAGGTCTACCGTAAAAGAGAGAGAGAATGTCAATTGTGAAAGAGAGAGAAGAGAGAAGCTGACAGAACCTACATAACTCTACCATGGAGTTCAAGGTCGTCCTATCATGGTGTCAGTCTGATCTGCTGATTTTTTTTTAAAAACTTTGCAAAGTTTATTCTTTCAAAATTGTTGATAGTAAAAAATAGATTATGGGGTCAAGAAGTCATCAACTATGCCATGTAGATTGCTGACTTAGTGATTAGTTGAGTTAATTATTTACTATCTTAGTTGATAAGGCTTGCGAGAGGGTTCTCGGCAGTAATGAGAACCTGATCGTTGTAAACACCTACGAAAAATAGTTGAAAACAAAGAAAGATGGGTGAGGAGTGCCAGACTTGTGCCGGCGATTAAGTTCCAACGATCAAGTCAGTTAAGACATTATGAAGAAATAAATGACTAAAATCAGAGAGTTAATCATACATTTGTTCTTCTTTATTGCTGTTATTTATAGGTATCGAACATTCCTCTTGTGCTCCCTTAATTCGGGTATGGTCAGGCTATCACAACTGTTGCTGGACACCCTACCATTACCTTAATCATGAATAACTGTCTTCTCGGAGCACGTTCTCAAGGATGTGATAACATGAGTGATTGGTAAGTGGCCTGCAACACCAGATAATTAATGTGTTTGGCCATACATGTTCACCAACGTTGTCAGGTACATTAAATGTGTGCAGATTTTCTCCAAAAAAGGTCGTACAATCCATCATTAATGCTGGTTTGATGGGCAATAAATGTTCTGCGAGAGCATTTATTGTACTCGAAGGTCTTTTTCTCTAACTGATCGGTCTCTCGTCCAGACATAATGAAGGTGGTGTCAAGGGGCCTCTCGTTGCTAGAGGGAAAATTAAGCAAAGCAAGTTCTCGTCATTTGAGATTGAAGTGACCACGTTTCGACCATATGATTAATCCTAACCACATCACATGGTGACGTAGTTTTTTTTATCAGAAATTACCCTCAAGAATGTCCCCTAGTTTCATGCAATATGAAATATGAAGAAATTTATCCCCAAAGGATCAAAGTAGCTGATGAATTTATTTTTTAAAGTGGTTCGTTTTTGAATCAAAATGGTTCGTTTAGGATTAAAACAGTTCGTTTTGAGTTTTTTGGATTAAAATGGTTCGTTTTAGATTAAAACATTTCATTTCGGATTAAAACGATTTGTTTCGAATGAAAGGTCGGCTCACTTAAAGTCTAAGTGTGTCATTTCCTTCTTCCGAGCATCCTGTCACCTATAATCATTTAATGTTGAATCTCAGGTGATTCATCTTAAATGAATAGTCGACTTGCTCATTATAACCTACACGTGGTACTTCCCTGCTGGTTACTGGCCATGCGTTCTCGAGACACAATGCATCTCATCATTAGCTCGACCAACGAGGAGCTTTCAAGGCCATGTGATCTTCTTACGATCAACAGTTGGGGATTTCTTAGGAGGGTCTATATATACCCACTCCTAGGGAACTGCTTAAGCTTATACTTCTGGCAAACCTTCTTTCTTCTTTTTTGGCAAAGGAAAATCTTATAGGGTTTCAGAGTGGTGAATCTGTAAAGCTCGGTAGTGTGGTCTTTGTTTCGAGCACACATTTCCTTAGCTTCCTTGGTGAGTTTCTTCGTCCTTTTATGTTATATTGTTTATCTTTTCTTTCAAAAATGGATGTCCCTTCGTTGCTACGCGTTATAAGCATGTTAAATGAAATTGATAGGGATGGTTTTATGCTTTTCACAGTTCGGAGGGACCCCTATAGGTGCCTCTAAGCATTGACTATTCATACGTACAAGTTATAGACGTTGACGCCGAGCCTACCCCCAATTCTTTACTGGCGAGAACTTCACCTTTCTCGAACGCAAAAATGGGGAAAGGTCCTTCGTTTACGACGAGAAATCAACCGACTACTCCGATAATATGTTTTGGTCGATGAGTCCCAGCTTCCTAGACTGCGAGGCGAATGTGATCACTAGGTCTGCCTAGTTTAGTATAAGAGATACTATGAGATCCCAAACATGGTGAAACTCGTACTCCCAGAAAAGAGGACTGCGTGGAATCCATAAAGTGGAGTGCTCACCGTCTATGGGATGATGCTCAACAGTAGGGTGATCTTATCGCTTCAACCCTTCAATGCGCATTTTCTTAGCGATGTCAACTTCGCATGCCTAATGGTTATCGAGTGCTGATGGGACTGGGCACCTTATGGCACTCGTTGGGCTTATCGGATCCTTTACAGAATGAGATTCGACATTATAGCAGTCTGCGACCATCGTCTCAGAAGCTCTTTTCCTATTATTTAGCATATGTCCTATCGCACAAGTGGCTTCCCATTAGTGAAGACGGTGAGAGGTTATCTGGCAAGTTAGATACCTCGGATGAGAGGAATAAGGGAGTCATCTGGGGATTGCCGTCTTCTAATAAGTTCTGAAAGGGAGCTTGAATTTTCATGCAAAAGGACTAGGGTCAGAACCTTCCAGCTGATAAAGCCAAATCCCTCTGCGAAGCTCGCGTCCCTTGCCATTTCATGAAATAAGGTACTTGGTGGTTTTTCCTTCTCGGCAAAAGTTTAGTTTTTTGCGTATTTCTAAACATAATGTTGCAGAAAATGACATGTTCTTGGTTTTTGATTTTCTAGCAGATTCATAGAATGAAGGACTTGTATTGACTAGAAAAGGAAATCAAACGGGTACACCGAGCGGTTACATCCCGTTCGGATGATCGTGCTGCCTCTCTCCTTTATTGCAATAAATCGCTGATGGATCGGGCCTTCGAGAGGTTTTTGATATTTCAGCAAACAATTCCATGCCGATCAAGTCCGCAGTAAGTCTTCTTTTAATTTCTAATTTTTCATTTTCCTTATATATGTGGTCAGCGGGTGAGAGATGTGAAGAACCTCTCGGCTACTTCTCTCAAAGAGAGCAACAAAGGCACCGAGAGAGGGACTACATCTCCAGACAAGGTTGCTACTTCCTAGAAGCCTTCCGCGTCTGTTCCTAGGTCGCTTCATGATTTCGTTCTCGAGTCGCCTTAACTAAGGAAGAGGTTGGTCTGCGGGCCTAACGATCCTGGGCCGATCTTGAAGGAAAAATGTAAAGCTTTGGGTGAGGTCTGCGAGGTTAGGTGAACTAAAATGGCTCGTCATATGGAGAGAATTCCAGAGGTCGTTCCTCTCTTAAATTTTATTCCTCTTCATCCCGAAAATGTTTTTGAGCCACAGCCGGCAACCATTCTTGAGCCACGGGCGTCGCTTGTCGTGGACGATGATTGTGACGTTAAGGCTGAGGAGAGACTCCTACACTTTTCGGGGAGGACGATTAAAAAATCAGTGGTTGCTGGGCCCGAACCTTTGCTCGGCCTAGATAACATGGTCGTTGTTGACTCGTTTGTTCCTAGAGATGATGGAGCTTAGTGTTCTTAAAGAGATGAAGCTTTCCTAGTAGTTCCCCTCTTTTCTGAGGATGTCCTCAAGCGACTCGTGACGAGAGAGATTCATTCAAAGGACCAGTCCAGAGCTGAGGGTTTTCTTGGGAGCACTCGAGATGAGCAACTTCAATCCTTCTTTGGTCTTTCTGCTTTGGTAAGTTTCATTTCTCCTCTTTGACTATTTTTGTATTTGTTATGTGTCTTAATTGTCATTTCTTCATATAGTTTTTGACCGGGATTAATGATGCTACGAGGGAGAGGGACATCATACAAGAAAAGGTCACAGCTCGTAAGGCCGAAAAGGTTACGTTGGGGGCCAAGAAGGTTGAGGCGGTCGCTTCATTGAACAAACTGCTTGATGCCTTTGTTGTTGCTTGGGTTGAAGTTGAGGAGTGGTTAGCTAAGTCGGAGGTGGAGAAGCAAGAATTTTCCAAAAAGGTGGACTCTTTTAAGGTCCTAATGGAGAGGCCTAAAGTGGAAATGAAGATCAGGGTGATGGATCACTATAAGAAGTCTCCTGCTTTTCATGCATTTATGCATCAAGATTTCAGGAACAACATGAAGGAGTGCTAATCGTTTCTTTTAGATATGGCTACCAAAGAGATTTTGGATAAGCTTGACTTCGCCATTCGAAACAATATGAAGATATTTGAGCAGACTCTAAGGACATCGAGGAAGGAGTGGCTTCTTAGGGAGGACGAAAGTAAAGCCGTCTCAGAGCACCACTTGAACCTCACGGTGTTGAACTAACGATGGAGACTGCGGAATATAATGTCATATATCCCTCTCTCACTCACTATTTGTAGTTTAGGGTTTTCTAATAATTTCGAGTTCTAAAACTCTATGTTTCTAGTCTTTACTTAGATTTTACGACTAATTAAAACCTAAATTTACTAGATATAATAAATTATTTGATTTTTAACTCTTAAAATTCTAATTTATTATTTGATTTCTAATTTATATAAACCATTTAAATAAACTAGAAATTAAATGTGAATTTACCAAGTTTTAACTATTAAAACTAAATCACATTATTTGGTCCAATTATTATTAGGGCTTTAATCAAATTAATCATACTAAATTATTGGGCCTAACTAATCTAATTAATTAAACACTTTAATTAAAGGATTAGTTCATTAATGAGAATCACCAAGCTTTTACTTCCAAAATCTAATCTTATTATTTGATTGCCATTTATGAAGATGTTTACTATTTTAATCATATTAAAAATTATACAAATAAATCTCGGCAATCATGTATGACATGTTATAATGCAAGTGTAGGCACACCCAATCTAGATGACATATAAATGTATGATCATACTTTAAAATACCATAAATTATCACATAATATAAATTTAAAGGATACATGAATGACCGAGTGACATGGGTTATTTAACTTAAACAAATCTAATTACAAGTTTTAAACTAAGGAATTCCTTGGTCTTCAAGTAATTTGTCTTCAAGTCCATCTTCTTCTTGTATTGGGATTACTATTAAGTCCAATTTAATTTAATTTAAGTGAACCATCTCATGGGTTGAGCCTTAAGCCCATCACTTAAATTTTAGCAAGTTATGGCTATCTAAGAAGTCCATTGGACTATCCTTATGAAAACTTCAAGTCCACACACGCGCAAAAATTGCATATGGCGGTCTCGGATGCTTTAGCACTGTCCGAATGACTTCTATGGGCTGCCATCTCTTGTGTCAAGGCCCACATGTTACTCTAACACGTATATGAGGTCCAAATGAAGCCCAAAACAGCTCTAGCACACACGAATGCGCGGTTGCTAGCAGCGACTGCCGCGTGAACACTTGGTGCATGTAGCCCTCGCGCGAGCCGCGCTTCGCGCGCGTTATGGGAGTTTTGGCAGTAGTTTTTCACTCCGATTTTCTGCCAATTTTTTACAACAATATTCAAAAATATTTCCCAAAAATTTTCAGCAAAAATCGTTAGCAAAAAAACCACACGAGCAACCCCTAAACGTTGCGGTAGCAGCCAGTACGCAGCAGCTGCTGTGCACAAGGGGCTGTCACCTCTTTGCTGGTTTGTTTTGTTTTGTTGTTTTTTTAGTATCTTCTGCAGTCACGATCTTCTTCACATTACATAAATAATATATAATAAAAAAAAAACAAAAACAATATACAAAACAACCATAAAATACAATTGGCTTTCCCAAAAATAAAAAAGAATCCTAGAACTCATGACACCATATAATTAACGACCATTCATGCTTTTAATATGTGCAATCAAAATCACATATAAACAAATCATACAAACCCTAGATTGTGCCTACACATGTCATACATCAAGAATCAAGAAAATCAAGAGTACAAAAAAATAACACTATAGTTTTCTTTTCGCGTATATACAAAAACTTCAGAATCAAAGGCTCTAATACCAATTGAAGGGAGAAAAATTTGATTTATTGAATAAATGTGGCGGAATTAGGTTTTAAAAAATTTTCTTTTCTTGAAAACGTTTTTCACAAAGATCATGTTATTGTACATACACGAATTGAAACTTTAGACTACAATTAGCTTTGACGTTTCTTGAATCTTTGACTTCTTGATTCACCACCAAGTCTTCCGAGCTATGATCTACGATCTAACAATACATGTGTGGGCACGTCACGGATGAAGAGATGGAGATTGTAAAAAAGTGGAGAAGACAACTCGTTTCTTTCTCCCTAGGCTGGCCGCACCCTGCAAGACAAAAGGAGTCAGATAAAAAAGTTTTATTCTCTCTTTTGGTGTAGCCACACTCTCCTTTTCTTTTAGGTTAATTGCATTAGTTTTGTTTTATGATATAATATATATATATATATATATATATATATATATATATATATATAGATAACTTGAGGGTTTTATTTGACCAAGTCAAACTAGGATTCTAAATCCTATTTTATTTTGGTCTTCCTTAGAGTTTGAACATTTGACCTCTAGAACTATTAAATAATTATATCATTTAATTCCTTTTGTCCTAGTCATGGTTCGAACTTACAACCTCCTATTTAATAATTAAAATAATTAATAATTCTAAATTAATTATTAAATTATTAATTAAATAATCATATTATTTAATTAATTTGTGTCACTTTCGTAACACTATTAATTGGACTATCCAATTATTTTACCGTGACCCTCGTTACCATTAACCATAAGGGCTAGCAAGGGGACCAAATATACCTATAATTTTGAGCTTTAATAATACTTAGTAATATTAATTAAACTCTTTAATTGATATTTTACGATTATTAACCTCGAATTTATTCCACTAAAAACCCAAGGCTGAATTCTTAGAACTGTAGACGTTTTATACAATCTGAAGTCTCAGTGTCAATTGACATAGCTATTACCTATAGTATGATCCTTCACAAGTAGTTCATAGCTGAAGCTAGGTCATAATATCCGTTATACCCTTCTAGTTATATATTTTCCTTTAAGTACCGTTGATTCTTTAATGACCAATTAAATTCTTTCTTCCTTTATGGGAGAAGGAGCGTTCATAATTATTCAAGCCCCGAATCAACCCTTAAGGGAACTACTCATCTACTTCAATCAGGAAGGAGTGGATTCCACTAATGTGTTCAAACCTTCTCAGCCATATGTAATACACCCTCCCGATAATTGTATTGTACACGTACAGGTATTGAAATATATTTTTCCAAAATTGATTGTACGGTACTATAATGGAGTTTATTGGACGATTAATACGACTTCGTAAAGTATATACGAAATCCAATTATACGTTTTAAAATTTCAAGTAAGGATTTTTCATAAATTAGATGTTAAAAGTATTAAGGGTATCAGAGACTCGGAAAATATCTGGAATGATTTCAGATGATTAATAAGGTTCCATAAAGTATATAAGAAATTTAAATTATAAGTTTTGGAGAACAAAGTGAAGATTTTCATAAATTGGAGTATTGAGAATATTTAGTGGAAGTTAAAATATATTTTTACGATATGAGGTTATGATTTAATTAATTGATGGAAAAGTAAATTGAAATGGATTTTTGTGGAAAAGAGTTAATGAATTATTATGGATTAAATAATAAATTAAAAGATAGTTGACCTAGATTATGTGATTAATTTTCAAATTGTGGGCACAATATGAAATTGAGAGATTAAAGAGTAAGTTGTAATTATTAAACAAATATATAATAATATAATTATATATATATATATATATATATATATATATATATATATATATATATATATATATATACACATATGAAATCAGAAACTTTGAAGAGAAGGAACCAGAAAAATGAAAACAAAAACAGAGGAAAAGTGAGGCGGTGGAGGAGAGCTCGGTCAAGGAGAAGAAAAAGAGAAGAAAAGAGATAGAGAGAGAGAAAGAAGAAGTGAGCAGCGAACGGGAGAAGGAAAGAAGAGAAAGATAGCAGCTGCCAGCAAGAGGAAGAAGAGGAAGTGACAGCAGCTGAAGGAGAAGGAAGAAGAAGGACAGCGGTCAAGAAGAGAGAAGAAGCAAGTGGATCGGAGAAGAAAGAAAGAAAGAAGAGAAGAGGAAGAAGAAGGTGGTGCCAGCAGAAGAGAAGGAAGAAGAAGAAGAGAGCAAAAAGTTTGAAAATATGCAGGGAGAAAAGAAGAAAAAGAGAAAAAGAAAAGAGAAAGGGAGAAGAAGAAGTTTTCGGTTCAGCTAGAAGAAGAAGAAGAAGAAGAGGATTTAGGTAAGTGTGATGAAGTTAAATTGTTGAATTTGATGAAATTAAATTGTGTTGGAGTTTTGATTGTTGAGTATAAAATGAAATTGAATAAATTTTAGAGATCGATTGAGTTTAAATTGTGTTTGAAATTTTATTGTTGAGTTTAAGTGAAATTGATTTATGGGTTTTGTGATTTTAGTGTTTGATTTGAGTATTTGGTAGTGTTTTAATTGAAATTAGTTTGATTGAAGTTGAATTGAATAAAAATCAAGAAATTAGTAAGTTAAAGATTTGGGGATTTAATGATTTTGAGTTTGAATTGTTAAATTGAGATATTAATTGAGTAATTGGAGTGTTTTTGAGTTAATTGGTGGTTTGAATTTAGAATCGTTAAGTAAGAAATCAAAATGATTCTTAAATTAGTGAACTTGTAGTATGGAATTTATATAATGTTGTGTTTGGAATGAAATTAAATCATTAGTTTTGGGAATTTTTGAAATTAAATTCAAAATTGAAGTTATAATTAGTTTCATTAAGTTTAATGAAGTCGAGTTTGATGTTGTTAAGTGAAGGAAATTCACTTATATTAGATTGATGAAGATTAGTATGAGAAATTGAGTAGAAATCGAATGTTGATAGTGTAGAGATTTCAATTATTGGGTAATTAAGTATTAGAATTTGTACTTGTATGATTGTGATACAAATTGGTGTTTAGAAAATAAAGTAAATATGTTGAGTTGTGATGTATGAGATTCGATTTAAGAGAAATTGATTTATTGAAGGAATATACAATCGTAGAGACATGATTTTCAGTAAATTAAATATAATTGATTTTATGAGAATAGAAGAAATTGTAAAATAAAGTGTTAAACAAGTTAATAGAGTTTTATATTAGTGGTTGTATTTATATTAATAATTTATTTGAAAATATATTACTTTAGGGAGAAATCTCCATAGTATGGGAGAAAAAGAAACATTATGGAAAGTCAAGAACTGTTTTGAGACAAAGGAACCGAAGCTCAAAGCTTAGAGAGAACCAGAAATCAGTGAGTGTAAATTTATTTTAAAGCAAAATATATTTTATTTTAGCAATATATTTTATTTAAAGTTTAATAAGATAATAACTTTATTTAAGTTAGTGCTTTTCAGTTGAATTATACTTAGTTTATTTTCTTTAAGTTTGATTTAGTATTTTGTGATATTATATACGTTTATTTACTTATATGAGTTTTGTAAGTTAAATATAATTTATGTTCAAGTATGTTTTAATTAAAATATTTTATATCTCAGAAATTTAGAAATTATATTCATTTAAAGAAATAAGTTTTATGTTTTATGTATAAATTTAATAAATAAATATATTTATGCATATTTCAAATTTTAGAATTAAAAGTTAATTTTCAAAGTAAAGAAAACAGTTTTCAAACCCATGGATTTCCTATGGATTATCAGATTATCAGTTATTAGCAGTTAGACCCGGCCGGTATGCCCCATTTGTGTATGGCAAGTTAAGGGGGGACAGTCCGCTAACTCCAGGGGGGTTGAGTCTGTCGAGTCTGTCAGTCGCCCACACATTGGGGTGTTGTCTCGCTATATGTTGCGACGCAGCATTCCGCTCATAGACAGCGAGATGTCTTTTATCAGATGTCACGTTGAGTGCATCAGTTAGTCGCCCTGTGACCCCACTCATATGATACGGCTCCAATTAGTAGACCTATAAGTTCAGCTCAGCTTAGGGGTCCATTGGGAGTTTTCAGATACAAAAGCCAAGCCAGAAATATTTTCAGATTATCAGTACAAAATATTTAATTAAAAGCTTTAGTATGTTAGGCTTGACTAGATTTTCAGAAAAACAGATTTCAGTACAGTATTCAGAAAACAGATTATTATTGATTTCAGTACATTATTTTCAGGAGATAGATCTTGACAGAATAAGTTTTCAGAAAGTTTATTATTAGAAAAGCATTTTATCATAAAAATATTTTATCAGAAGAGTATTATCAGAAAACTATATTATTATTAGCAAAGTTTTATCAGAGAAGTTATCAGAAAAGTATTTTCAGTAAAGTATATTCTTTTAGTTTTTCAGTTTCAGAAATTCGATTTCAGAACAGTTTCTAGAAAATAGATTTCAGTATAGTTTTTAGAGAAATATATTATATCAGTATTTCAGTTTTCAGAAAAGAATAACATATTAGCTTTTCAGTTTCAGAAATATAAAGGAATATTATTTCAGTTTATCAGATTTCAGAAAAGTATATTATATTAGTTTATTAGTTTTCAGAAAAGTATATTATATTAGTTTATTAGTTTTCAGAAAAGTATATGATATCAGTTTTCAGAAAAATATATATGTTATCAGCTTTTCAGCTTTTCAGAAAAATAAAAGTTATTATATATTCTCAGCTTTTCAATTTTTAGTAAAGTAAAAGTATATGTATATATTTTTAGCTTTCAGTTTTCAGAGATTAAATTTCAGAATAGTTTTTATAAAAGAGATTTCAGTACATTTTTTATTGGAAACAGATTTTTAGTACAGATTTTAGCATAACTTTTAAGTAACAGATTTCAGTATAGTTTTCAAGAAAATAGATTTCAATACATTGATTTGAAGATACAGATTTCAGTATGTGTTATTATTATAATTTATTTCAGTACAGTGTTTATGATATCAGGAAAGGTTTTGTTATTATGCATTTCAGTATAGATTTCAGAAAACAGATTACTATTATTTTCACTAAAGTTTTCAAGGAGGTTTAGTTAGTAAGATTAAATTGTTTAGAAAACTATAACACTCACTGAGCTCCTTTAGCTCACTCTAGTTTCTCTTTATGTTTTTAAACCAACCTCCCAGGTACAGATACAGACATCGCAGGGACTCCGAAGACCAGCAGGACCAGTCAGAGGATGCTGTGATTGTTTTACAAGCATATATAATATTTTAAATTGTTAAGTTTGTATTTTCATATTGTTTTAAGTGTATAAGTATTTTATTTAAAGATTTGATTTATTTATTTTTTATAATTATTTATTTTGATATTCAAACTGTTTGAGTTGTGGTTTGTGGAGATGGACCAGAGGTCCACAGTAGTTGAGATTGGAAATTTTATAGAAGTGTTAAAATTTTTATGCAGGTCTCCAAGATTTGGTAATTTCGGAAAAACAAAGGAGACTCTGCCAAAATTTTTATAAAATAGTTTTGTTAAAAAAAAAAAAAATTTCCTACTCAAATTTCCAGTTAAAATAAACGGCTTAGCTTCATGGGAGCCTTTCAGCAAGGCAAGCCTCGACTGGGAAGATACCGTGGAGTACCGGCAGGCTACCTAATGAGAGATAGCAGGTTAGGGGCCTGTCACCATAAGCCAAACCGTAACTCCAAGATACAGAGGTATTGATCGAGAATATAATATCGACCTCACTCATGGTATGTCAAAAACCATAATCCAATCTGAAGGAGTCGATAAGACACTCAGGATTAAGGTCACCTATATACAACCATCATTTATCGATATATACAAATCTCATCTACTAACGGATATTGGTGAGAGATTTATATAAATCGTGGCCCAGTCCTATATGATCTCATCATATAAAGTGACTTCTTGATTCACCACCAAGCCTTCCGAGCTATGACCCACGATCTAACAATACATATGTGGGTACGTCACGGATGAAGAGATGGAGATTGTAAAAAAGTGGAGAAGACAACTCCTTTCTTTCTCCCTAGGCCGGCCGTACCATGCAAGACAAAAGGAGTCAGATAAAAAGTTTTATTCTCTCTTTTGGTGTAGCCACACTCTCCTTTTCTTTTAGGTTAATTGCATTAGTTTTGTTTTATTATATATATAACTCGAGGGTTTTATTTGACCAAGTCAAACTAGGATTCTAAATCCTATTTTATTTTGGTCTTCCTTAGAGTTTGAACATTTGACCTGTAGGACTATTAAATAATTATATCATTTAATTCCTTTTGTCCTAGTCATGGTTCGAACTTACAACCTCCTATTTAATAATTAATAATTCTAAATTAATAATTTTTATTTAATTATTTAATTATTAATTAAATAATCATATTATTTAATTAATTTGTGTCACTTTCGTAACACTATTAATTGGACTATCCAATTATTTTACCGTGACCCTCATTTCCATTAACCATAAGGGTTAGTAAGGGGACCAAATAGACCTACAATTTTGAGCTTTAATAATACTTAGTAATATTAATTAAACTCTTTAATTGATATTCTACGATTATTAACCTCGGATTTATTCCACTAAAAACCCAAGGCTGAATTCTTAGAACTGTAGACGTTTTATATAATCTGAAGTCTCAGTGTCAATTGACATAGTTATTACCTATAGTATGATCCTCCACAAATAGTTCATAGCTGAAGCTAGGTCATAATATCCGTTATACCCCTCTAGTTATATCTTTTCCTTTAAGTACCATTGATTCTCTAATGAACAATTAAATTCTTTCTTCCTTTATGGGAGAAGGAGAGCGTTTGTAATTGTTCAAGCCCCGAATTAACCCTTAAGGGAACTACTCATCCACTTTAATTAGGAAGGAGTGGATTCTACTATTGTGTTCAAACCTTCCCAGTCATAAGCCGAACCGTAACTCTAAGATACAGAGGTATTGATCGAGAATATAACATCGACCTCACTTATGGTATGTCAAAAGCCATGATCCAATATGAAGGAAGTCGATAAGACACTCAGGATATACAACCATCATTTATCGATATATACAAATCTCATCTACTGATGGATATTGGTAAGAGATTTATATAAATCGTGGCCCAGTCTTATACGATCTCATCATATAAAGTGCCTCCATTCTCATATCAACTACATGAGCAGTCTAGGATAAGACTAACTATCGTACCTTAAATTTGATTTTTTTTTTGCTTGCATCATTGCATATGAAATATTACAAATTCAATAGCTGTAGGTCCCATTTCAAGATTTGACTTATTGAATACTTTTCTTTTTCTTTGAAAGGTAAATAATGAAATTTTTATTGATTCTAGTATCTTAAAAATTCAAAGCATCCAGTTCCTTTACCATATTTTTTTCCATGTAAATTAACTTTTCCTTTGGCTTTGAGTTAGGTAATTCCTATTATATTCAAAGTGTTTTTATGGAAGAGATAATAGAGTATTTACAAGTGCCAATTCTATTGTATATATGTCAATTATGACAACTCTAAAAAAAACACAAGTTTGTGTTAGAAATCACTCACATATAACCTAGGTGAGAGGCCACTAATAGACTAATATTTAAGGTTATAATACTGTTTTTTTTTTGGGTAAAGAGGAGGGCAAACAGCCCAAAGCAAAAGAAATTACACAGAGAAGCAAACAATCCTAGAGGTTGTTAAGCCAATAAGATCATCAAGAAAAGAGAAGCCACACAAGGTGGAGCATCATCAAAGAAAACAATCTCCAAACCCAACGAATGGCCTAGAGAAGCAAGCCCATCAGCCACCTTGTTACCTTCCCTATAAACATGAGCCACAACACAACTTTAATCACCTACAATCAGTAAGACAAAACTCCTAACAATACTAAAGCAAGAATGATCATCACTTATTGTCTTGGAGATCAAATCCACAACAGAAATGAAGTCACTCTCAAGCACTACTTTTCTAAAACCTGTATCCCAAGCAATCTTCAGCGCCTTAAAAACATCCCAAAGTTCAGCCTCTAACACATAAACATAACCCTTATTCACAGCAATGCCCAACAGTCAAGCCTTCTCAAAAATGGAGAGCCATGGTAGAGAATGAAATAGTATTGAAGATCACCAAGCTACGTTCTTATAATGGAGGGGAGTATGAAAACTCTAGTTTTAAGCAGTTCTGCCACGATAATGGTATCAAGATGGTGAATACCATGCCGGGAACACCACAGCAGAACATAATTTTAAAACGGATGAACATGATGCTGACTGAGAGAGCCAGAAGCATGATCAGATCAATTATATTATTATTTTAACCCCTTTTACCTCATCTTTTAATCTTGTTTTCAAGTGAATTTGGCGAATTTAATGGGTGGTTTGAGCTTGTGCAGGTTTTATACGATGATTAGGGAAGATTTGCCAAGAATGGAAGATTGGAGTCTTAAAAGACAATTTCTAGACCAGTAGGCATCGCTACCTAGGTTTCGCGACATAGGGTCGCCATATGTCGTCGCGAAAAAAATGTGACTTTTTGGTAGAAAGTGTCACGACCCAGTCATAGCGACCGCCGGTCACGACAGGAGCATTGCAAAGGAAAGTTGAGTTTTGGCTAGGGAGTGTCACGACCTAGGTCCCGCGACCGAGGGCCACGACAGAGAATCGTGATGAAGAATCCAATTTTCACTAGTGAGTGCTGCGACCAAGCCTTTGCGACCAAGGTCGTTACATGAATCTTGACAACCTAAGGGTTGCGAGCTATAAAAGAAAAAAGAAAAGAAAAGAAAAGGGACCATCCAGCTGCGGAAAAACACAGTTCTAAGGCCAAGGTTCACTCTATAACACTGATATTTCACTTGTAGCAAAAATTTGCATGATATGTTTTTAAAAAATTTCCTAAAAGAAGAGCGGATCTTAACCCTTAGTTAATTAAATATACATAAAAAGGTAACATACATTTTGTGTAATGTGAGGCTTGATATTGCATCGACTATTAACTGCAAGATCTTCCAATCCTTTATGAATATGGATCACCTTGGAGTGTGGACTCCCTTTCTTTGAATTGTATACCTGAGGATGAGAAACAAAAAACGTTTTTTTTTTGTTAGTCACTCAAAACCCTCCTGAGAAAACTTAGAACACTTTGAATTCAATTGTTCTTTCTCTTTTTCTCTTAGGCGAATATCACACTTTTTCTTAAAGTAAGGGGTGGTTTTTCTTGGCTATCAAAAGCTCACAAAACTTGCACATAAGCATTCGATTTGGCCGAACTCCCCTAACTCTCTATTTATGGGGGCCGAATTCTCTCTAATGTGGAAGGATTTGTGTTTCACCATAAACCTATCAAGCTAGAGTTCAACCCAATGCCAACTCTAAAAAGTATTATCCAATTATAATTAATAGATAATTATAATTTGAGTGATTTATTAAAACTTCCTAAAAGTGACATAAAAGTCAACTTTAGAGTTTTGATAAATATCAAAAACCTTCCTAATTTGATTTGATAAATAACTCATATTATTTACCACCTTATCAAATAAGGTCTTTGATACTTATCATACTATTATCAATAACATGAAACTAGAAATCCAATTCCTAGTAAAAGTATTTTTGATTTTTAATTAAACAATTAATTAATTAAATAATTACTATTTAATTAAATAATAAAATAAAATAAAGTAATTAGCTAAGTTCATTAGCTAATGCCGCCTAGACCAAAACACATGGGCCAAACTTCTTTTTTCCATTTTATTAATTCCATTGGACCTCCATAAAAAGTTTACATGTGAACTAGACCCATTCATACAAAAAGAAACAAGTCCACATGCCTTGAATAAATATATTTAATATAATTCAATAGCCCATTTATATTAAATGTGCTAATTATATTTTTAATATATTTACGGGATGTTAAAAACATCCCTTAGGGCCGCCAAAGGGGTCACACGCCCTTGGCCGCCCATCCCAGGTATTTTGATGAGTTACCGCATGTCTTGATTGAACACAAGAACGCACCTCTCAAACTTTTAGAAAGAATTCCAAAATCAATTCTATAAGATGAATCAAATAAATGATCCGTAGTATATAACTAGTGATCCATTAAAGTTTGTTTGCTAGATGCAGTCACAATGTCCATTTCTATAAATGATGTCCTCTATCGATATACACGTTAATACCACCAAACCATCGAGGATAGACTATGCGATATAATCGTACTCATTGATAGCTCAAATGATAACGCGTACAACCATAAGTCCATAATTTATCTTAGGATTGAGATAGACTCTCCGATTGTCTCAGTTGAATACTTTTATCCACCAACGGTTGCGGATAAAATTTCTACAGTTATCCTATTCAATGAACCCAGTGCACTAGAATCTTTTGTCCAAAAACACTTTGATGATTTTAGACTCATCATATCACATTTGATGATAGACCCCTAACCTACTATCTCACGCTAGGCGGCCTGCCGGCACTCTACGGTAGCTTCCCAGTCGAGGCTTGCCTTGTTGAAAGGCTTCCGTGAAGTTAAGTCGTTTCTTAACTTGGAAATCTGAGTGAAATTTTGACAGAGTCTCCTCTGTTTTTCTGAGATTACCAAATCTTGGAGACCTGCATAAAAACTTGAACACTTCTATAAAATCTCAAATCTCAACTACTGTGGACCTCTGGCTCATTACCAAAATCACAACTCAATCACAAAAGTCGAATTAACTGAAATAGACAAATCTAATTTTTAAATAAAATATTCATGTGCTAAAAACAATATTAAAATATAAACTTTACATAATTATTACAACTGAAACATTAAATGTAATTCTGAATTGTCACAGCAATGTTATGACTGATCTTGTCGGTCCTAGGGCGTCCCTGCAACGTCTGCACCTGTACCTGTACCTGGGGAGGTTGGTTTATAAAACATAAAAACGTAGTGAGCTAAACGAGCTCAGTGAGTGTTATCTTTTTCTCATAAATCTAATATTTCTGATTTAACCTCCCTCAAATTTTACTAAAAAGAACAATAATTGGTTTTCTAAAAATACTGAAAGCCACACTGAAATCTTTTCCTGATAATTATTCTAAAATTTACTTTCTGAAAACTTTACTGAAATCTGAACGGATAAACTATCTCTGATATCTATTTTCTGAAAATTATTCTGAAATCCACACTGAAAACTATACTGATATCTAACTTCTGAAAACTGTTCTGAAAACTATACTGAAAACCTTTCAAACTTTCTGTCATTGCTGAAAACTGATAAACTGAAATAATACATACTTTTTGAAACTAGAAAGCTGAGATAGTATATATATAAACTTTACTTTTCTGAAAAATGAAAAGTTGAGAAAATATACTTTTACTTTATGATAATACTTTTCAGATAAAACTTTTCTGATAAAACTTTTCTGATAATGTCAATGGAACCCATATCTGATAACTGATAATCCATAGGGCGACTCAGCTGGCGCCGCACCATATGGAGGGTGTCACGAGGCGACTAATCTGGCGCTGCACTGGTTACTCTGATAATCTGATAAAAGACATCTCACTGTCTATATGCGGAATGCTGCGTCGCTACATATAGCGAGACAACACCCCAATGTGTGGGCTACTGACAGACTCGACAAACTCAACCCCCCTGGAGTTAGCAGACTGTCCCCCCTTAACTTACCACACACAAATGGAGTGTACCGGCCGAGTCTACTGCTGATAATCTGATAATAAATGGGTATCCATGGTTTAAAAACTATTTTCTTTACTTTGAAAACTAGCTTTTAGTTCTAAAACTTGAAATATGCATAATTATATTTCTTTACTAAATTCATACATAAAACTTATTTATTAAATGAATATAAATTCTAAATCTTTGAGATATAAAAATACTTTAGTTAAAATACACTTGAATATAAATTCTGTTTAACTTATAAGACTCATAAAAATAAACAATTATATACAAAGTCATAAAATACTAAATCAAACTTAAACTAAAATATACTAAATGAAATTCAATCGAAAATCTGATTTTGTACTAACTTAAATAAAAACATTAGCTTGCTAAACTTTAGATAAAACATATTATTAAAATAAAATATACTTTACTTTAAAATAAATTTACACTCACTGGTTTCTGGTTTTTTCTAGACTTGGTGTTCTGGTTCCTTTGTCTCAATACATTTCTTGTATTTCCATAATATTTTTTTCTCCCATACTACGGAGATTTCTCCCTAAAGTAATATATTTCCAAATAAATCATTAATATAAATACAACAACTAATTAACACATTTAACACTTTATTCTTCAATTTCTTCTATTCTAATAAAATCAATTACATTTAATTTGCTAAAAAGTATGTCTCTACAATTATATATTCCTTAAATCAATCAATTCCTCTTGAATTGAATCTCATGCAAATAAAATTTCTAATATCTTAAGTATACACATAAACTGAAATCTCTACACTTTCAACTTCAATTTCTACACAATTTCTCATTCTAATCTTTATCAATTTAACATAATTGAATTTACTTCACTTAATAACATCAAATTCAATTTTATTAAACTCGATTAAACTGATTATAACTTCAATTTCAAATTAAATTTCAAAAATTCCCAAAACTAGTGATTCAATTTCATTCCAAACACAATATCACAAAGATTCCATAATAGAAATTCACTAATTTGAGAATCATTTTGATTTCTTACTTAACGATTCCAAATTCATACCATCAATTAACTCATAAACATGTCAATTACACAATTAATATCTCAATTTAATAATCTAAACTCAAAATCATCAAATCCCCAAATCTTTAACTTACTAATTTTCTTGATTTTCATTTCATTCAATTCCAATCCAACTAATTTCAAATAAAATACTACAAAAACTCAAATCAAATACTAACATCACAAAACCAATAATCTTCTTCATTTCTAGAAATCCAATTTCACTTTATACTCAACAATCAATTTCAAACACAAATCAAAACTCAATCAATCTCTTAAATTAATTCAATTTCATTAAACTCTTACCCAAACTCCACTTTGATTCTTCCTACTCTTCTTCCTTTTCCTCTGGCTGGACCGATCTTCCTCTTCTTTCCTTTTCTTTTTCTTTTTCTTCTTTTTTCTTTTCTTCTTCTTCTGCCTCACGGCTTCTACTTCTTTTTCTTCTTTTCTTTCTTCTGGCCGCTATCACCTCTTCTTCTTTCTCTCTTCTTTCTTCCTTCAGCTGCTGCTTCTTCTTTCTTTCCTCTCTTTCCTTTTTCTGCCGAGTTGTCTCCTTCTTTCTTCTTTCTCTTTCTCTTTCTCTTCTTCTGCTAGCCAGTTTCCTCTCTCTCTCTCTCCTGGCCGGCTGCTTCTCTCTTCCTCTCTCTCTCTTCTGCCGCCATTTCACTGTTCACTAACGGTGCCTATAGTTCACGTATACGATATTGTTCACTTGTACGGTACTATTCACATGTACGCCCACATCTTCAATTTAATTCACCAAGTCTCTTCAATTATGCACAACTTCTTATGACCAGCACACTTGAATAAAAATAGGTAAAGAAAGGTACTAGTGAAGGTCTATTTTTGATCAAGAAATGGAGCCAACACTGTCACCTCTTCTTCTTTCTCTCTTTTTTCTTCCTTCAGCTACTGCCTCTTCTTTCTTTCCTTTTTTTCCTTCTTCTGCCGAGCTGTCTCCTTCCTTCTTCTTTATCTTTTTCTTCTTCTGCTGGCTGGCTTCCCCTCTCTCTCCTGGCCGGCTGCTTCTCTATTCCTCTCATCTTCTTTCTCTCCTTCGGCCAAAGCCTCTTCTTTTCTTTCTTCTATTCTTTTTCTTCTCCTCCCATCTCGACTTTTCTAGGTTCTTCTCGTCTCTCCTCTGTTTTCTGTTTTTCATTTTGCTTCCTCTTCTCATTTTCTGATTTCTAATTGTATATTATATACTTTTATATATTGCAATTTGTCACTCTTTGTCTCACGGTTTGACTGGTCCACTCTCATTATTTTTGTTTTAATTTCATTTCATCTTCATTCATTTGCATTTCATTTGGTTCACATTTCACTTGCATTTTGTTTTGTTTTCTCTCCTTCTTCTTTTGTTTCTTTTGTTTCTTATTTTTTGATTTCATCACACACACACACACACACACACACACACACACACACATATATATATATATATATATATATATATATATATATATATATACTTTTATAATTACAACTTATCTCATTACATTTTAAAATCAAAATGTGACCACAATCATAACATTTAATCACATGAAATTGACCAAAACCTTTTGATTTACAATTTAATCCATAACAATCTATTAACTCTTTTCCACAAAAATCTATTTCAATTTACTTTTCCATCTATTAATTAAATTACAATCTCATATCATAAAGATATATTTTAATATCCAATAAATATTCTTAATACTCCAATTTATGGAAATCCTTACTATATTCTCCAAAACTTATAATTAAATTTCTTATATATTTTACGAAATCTTACTAATCGTCCAATAAATTTCATTATTGTACCGTACAATCAATTCTAAAAAAAATATATTACAATACTGGTATACAATACCAGTATACGTGTACAGTACATAATATCGGGAAGGTGTATTACAATTTGATTCCGCTCAAATGCTAATAAAAGAATCTACAACTTTGACAAGATGAAGGCGTCCAACCTTGTATCTTTAGTTGTAAATATTTATTTGAGACTAACTAAAGAATTGTGTCTACCTCATACATATCCAAATGTACGAACTATTCTTTTGTTTCTCATAGTCTCTTGACCTAATGATTATTTACTTTTGACAATTAATATAATTGCTATAAGATTTGTTAAATCTGAAATCAATTTATTCATATGAGAAAAATTGTCAAATACACTATTACACTCTTGCTATTGAGTATAATCCTAACATTACCATCTTGTGTGTTCTTCGGAACAAGGACACAAGCTATACCACTAGTTTACTATTGTCATCGATCGGTCATCAGAGAAGACGGAGTATTGAAGGAGACGAAGTTCCAACCGAACCAAAATGAAATATCTTATCCTTAGTACTAGCATAATGGGTTGTATCTCATCCTATTCTTATTCTTTTAATTTGATTGTTGCAATGTGTAGCTAATTTACTAGTTAAGGGGTCAGCGGACCATGATTGAATGTTAGGATTTGTAATTGACTTTTTAATTATTTTTATATAAGAACTTTGTTACCTAGATATTTTATTCTATTAATGTATGATTCTTGTTGATTGCACTACAAAAGTTTGATGCATCAATGTTGAGTTATCATTAATAAGAAAATTGTAACTTATTTTGAGAAATCATTAGGTTATAATTATTTATATCTTAATTCTAGGGAATAATAACTAGATTAATTAAGGCATAAAAGTGCTTAATTAACCTAGGGATTAGATTTAATATTAGGCTTCTAATTATTTTCACTCTAGGATCAATAGGTGAATTTAATTAGAATTACAATATCAATGCATGACCAATATAATTTGATGTACCTTTATTAGGGATAATCTACTTCTTTGAAATATTGTGCTTCAATTAGTCAATTGCAATACCCATATTCATGATTGGTATCATTTGACCGCCTAATGCTTTCTTACCCCTTGGCCTAGTTTTAGTTTAATAAGTTTTTATTTTACATTTACTTTTGGGATTCAAAAACCAACAATCTTGATTTTAATTTTTGTTAAGTTAGCAACTTTAGTTTTAGTATTAGTCAACCATCACTTCATTGTGGATTCGACCTCGTACTAACAGGAAATTATTACTTGACATATATACCTCGAGATATGAGACTATGCTCAACTAGTCATCAGGACTTCTCCATCATCCTTCTGGACAACTTGTCCAGGAATTATGAGTTGAAGACTATCCACTTCAACATGTTGCCATCCTTCTATGGAGTTGCTAATGAAGATCCCTTAACTTTCATGTAAGAAATCTATGGCACTATTTAGACCTTCCCATTGCATAAGTTGTTTGAAGATCAGCTCAAGATGAGATGTTTCTCGTCCACCATGATGGATAAAGCCAAACAGTGGCTAATGGCTCTTCCACCAAGGTCTCTTCGCAAAGGTTCAGATGTCTATAACAAATTCATAGGGAAGTTCTACTCCCATCAGAAGACTTCGAGATGCGAAGCAAGTATGCTACATTTACTCAAAGGGATGATGAGCCATTTCATAAAGCTTGGGATCATTGCAAGCTACTATTGATTCAATGTCCACACCATGGGTATCCTTTAGAGCAGCAGAATCAGTTTTTCTATGACGGATTGACATTGAATTGTCAAGCCACGGTTGACAACACTGCAGGAGAAGCCATGGCTGAAAAAACCATTGAAGAAACATATGAATTATTTGAGATGCTGGGAGTTAACTCACAGCAAAAGAGTGACCGGGGGAAGAAGCTAGGAGTGTATGAGGTGAATACAAATCCAGGACTGGTTAAGCAAGTGGCAGAGCTAAGCAGACAGATGCAGAATCTAGTATCCTCCATGAAACAGAGACTCGGTGTTGTATGCTCCATCTGTGGAGTTAATGGTCATGAATTTGATGTGTGTCCATCCAGGGAGTCGTTTCCAGAGTTTGAGCAAGAACAAGTTCAGGCACTCAATGCCTTTCCACAGCGACAGAGGAACGATCTCTACTCCAACAAATATAATCCAGGATAGAGAAACCATCCAAACTTCTCCTGGAGAGATAATCAGCAACAACCTGGGCAATATCAAGCTAATCCTCTTCAACACAGATTTAAACCTCTGCATAAGAATCAATATCAAACAACGGCGTAGAACTCCTACAATTAACAAGCTGGTCCACCTTCTCAATAAGTGAAGCCATCGCTTGGGGATAAGTTTGATAAATTCATGCAAGTGTTTCAATAGAGTCAGCGGGCATTTCAGCAGAGTCAACAAGTAGTTGAGCAGAGATTCCTACAACAAGAAGCAGTTACGAGAAAAATTAAAATGCAAATTGGCCAACTTACTGAAGCTCTGCAACAACAAGTGCCCGAGAAGTTCCTTAGTCAACCAAAACAAGCAAATGCCATAACCGTTGTACGGAGTGGTAAGGTAATCAACAATAAGGTTGGGGGTGAGCTTTCTAATGATTCTATTCATAATGCAGGTACATGTATAGTTTCTGATTCTCCAGTAACTAAAGAGTTAGAAATAGACAAACCTCCAAAAGCTCTGGTTCTTCACAAGGCTGCAGAATCTTATGTGCCACCAGTTCCATTTCCAAGTCATCTACAGAAAAGCAAGAATGACAAGGCATTCGCAAAAATTTATGATGTACTATCACCAGTCAATGTCAACTTGCCACTTTTGGAGATAATTTAGAAGATGCCTGTGTATGCCAAGTTCTTTAAGGAATTCAACATACGGAAGAGGACAATATGATCCTAATGAAAAGGTCATAATCTTAGAGATGGTAAGCGCAGTTCTGCAGAAAAAGCTTCCACCAAAGCTGAATGATCTGGGGAGCTTCAATATTAACATAATTATAGGGAATACGAAGAAGGAGAGAGCCATATTAGACCTTGGGGCTAGTATCAACTTGGTGCTCTATTTAGTCTATATGCAGTTGGGCTTACTTGATCTAAAGCCCAATTTTATGTTCCTGCTGTTAACTGATTGGTCTACACGATATTCGAGGGAAATCGTTGAAGACATCCTTATTCATGTGGACAAGCTAATCATACCAGCTGACTTTGTGGTCCTTGACATGGACGATAAAAGGGCGATCGAGAAATATCTACCAATTCTTTTGGGGAGACCATTCATGGCGACTGCAAATACAATCATCGATGTACAGAATGGAAAGCTATCTGTGAGTCCTGGGTGAAATCGTCAAATTTCAGGTATTTGACGCTATGAAACAGTCTTTAAATTCACTTGATTATTTCCATGTTGATGTTGTAGATGCTATGGTTGAAGGTAAGTTCACCAAGGATGAGTTTCAGGATCTGCTAGAGCTAGACCGAGAGCTTAAAGATGAAGAAAAGAGGGGAAATCTTAACTTGGCAGTGCAAAAGGAGAAGATGCTCCAGAAACAGGTTTGGGGGTGAAAGTCAAGAAAACAGAGTTGAAAAATAAACCCGAACCTGGCAGAAATAAGCCATGTAGACAGAAGCCATACTTGGAGGAAAAATCTCGTGAAGAAGAGCAGAAATTGCTAAATTTGGGTGACATAAACCCGATGGTTGACAGCCAGTGGATAAGGGAGCATTTGGCAGCATATGCAGATGACAATGTCCTAGATGTGCATTGACCCTTGAAGGGACACACCGTCTTGCCTAGACGTTAAATAATGCACTTGGTGGGAGGTAACCACCCACGTTTAATTTTTGGGAATTATTTTTGTTTATCGTGTCTAGTTGACGTATATCAGCTGGAAATATAGACTTTCCTTACACGCATTAAGCGTTTGGAAGACTTAGGTATAACGACGCCACATACGTCTATTCTGTGTTTAATGTTTTTGTTACTTTTTATTTGAAATTTGTTTAGGAATAGGTATGTTTAATGTGTTTGCCTTTTGTTACGGTTGAACCTAGTAGAAAAATGTTGGAAACGTTTTTTCCACAGAGTATCACGACCTTATGTTGCTACCCCAGGTCGCAAGGAGGCATCACGGTACTTATTGCCAAAAAGAGGAAAAAATTCTAATGAGTATTGTGACCTTCTGTCGCGACCCCAGGTCGCAAGAAGCGTCGCGATACTCAATTATAGGAAAAGGAAAAAATATTTCTAGGACGCATCGCAATGGGTGTGAAGACCATGAAGACCCATTGCGATGGGTGTGGCGAGACCTTAGGTAGCAATACGAGGTCGCGATGGAGATTTGGGGATAAAATCCCTAATCGTGACTGGAGCCTTTTATTTTGGAGTCTCACCACACACAGCTCTCTCACATCTCTTTTAATCTTTCTCTTCACAACAAAGTGGTTTGTGGGTTCATTTGCAAGGTAATCATCTTCCATTCCCCCTTTAGAGATTAAAAAATACTTTGAAAGCATGTTTGGGTTGAATAAATTGTGATTTTAGTGCCTAAGGTTGTGAAGAACATTTGTGGAGGATTGCCTATGATATTTGATTGATTGTTGAGAAGTGTATGAGTATGGTGGTATTTGGAAGTGCTTGAGTGTGTCATTGTGATTTTTCGGTGGTTGAACTTGTATTGTGATAAATTGTTGTATATTGTGTGGATTTGGTTGCATTTTTGGGCACTCTAGGTGGTTGTGGATATTTGTTTTCAACATGAGGCTCAAGCAATTTGACCCCACTTACCCGGATAGAAGTTTAACTAGTAGAACAAAAGGGAAAGGGAAACAAAAAGGTAAGGCTGGCTCTTCGAAAGGCAAGGAGAAGAAGCCGACCTGACCACGAAGGAAGGGTAACCCAAGAGAAGCGGTTAGTCCTCCTGAAGAGGGGGATTATTGTGGATGAACTTGCCACTACATTCGTGCCATTGCATGTAAACTAACAAGGGTTGGGGCAATTTTGTTCAGATGCCTAACAGAGCGAATGAAAATGTGGTGCGTGATTTATATTTTGTTATGTATCCGCCACATTTCTATACAGATGAAGTGGTGACTGTCCACAAGTTTCAGGTGCAGATAACTCTGCAGCTGATTAATGAGTATTATGGCACCATTCCACAGCCATAGCTACGGTTCGGGTACCTCTAGATTTAATTGCTCACTCCCTACAACCGTGAGCTAGCAGCCAGCCTGCGCTTGTCTAATGAGAGTTATTGGACTGAATCAAATGTGCATGCCATCAAACACGCTAAGCTTCACTTTATAAAAATTGTGTACCTCCCATTTAGAGGGAGGGTTCTCTTTTTATAGGTGTATGATTCACCCGTTGGGGGGTGAATCACCAACTTTTACTTTTCGACCAAGATTATGAGCGCTTGATTATCTTCTTGACTTGGTCCATCAGACTTCAAATGGCTTTGTGGGTCCAAGTCTTAGGCTTGGACTTTATAAATGTCATGAACTAGGCCCTCGTGTAGTCATTGGGTCTTTATAAACCTATTCTTCAAAGGGTTTAGGCCTTGGATCTGCTTGATATATGATAGAACATAGCCTTTTTAGGCCTTTGTCTATACTGGGCTCAAGTTCTTAGGCTTAAGTTCTCGGGTTTGAATTCTGGGCTTTGTTATTTGGGTCTAACTAATTTCGGTCACTATAACCCTAATCATCACCGCCTCTCATCTCGACTCTCACTCTCATATATCAATGTTTTGCTCCCTGTGATTTTTCCAGGTTAGAGGATTTGTTGAACAATAAACTTGTCCGTTGGAAAAGGTTCGTAGGCGACATAGGAACGCCAATGCTGTTACAATCGAAGAAATGGTTACGCCAAGACTCCAACATTACTCTGGACGCGTTATGAGGCCGAATGATATTGTTGCAGATATGAAAGAGATGTATGGAATTCAACTCATGTACGGTAAAGCGCATGTCGCATTGAAGCATGCTTTGAATTTGACATAAAGGTCCACTGCTGAATCATACCAATTGTTGCCATCATATTGTTATGTTCTTGAGCAACAAAACCCAGGTATTGTGATAGCTATAATAATAGACCCATATGGTAAATTTTTGTATTTCTTCATGGCTCTTAGTGCTTCATTGAGGGGTTTCCAAAACTTTATGCGCCTGATCTGTAACACTCTCTGACCCGACCCGGCTGGATCGACCCAGGGAGCGTTACCGGGTTTTCAAAACTTTTCTTAAGTCTGTTTATCATTTGAAAACCAGATAATTTATAATTTAAAAACTTTTCTAGTGAGCCCATTAAAACAATTTTTCAAAAACATTACGGCAGAGTTCCCTCTGTTTTTCTGATTTCCCAATACCTGTTTTCAACAAAACAAATCTAGCATATATATAACAACTTCAACACTTCTAAATCAATTTCTCAACCCAATGCGTACTCTGCCGTTTAGTGCGACTTTCCAAACAGTTTCAAATAAAACATATATAATTAATATTTACAAACATTTGAAAATAAATATAAATCATAAAGCAATTATTTACAAAACATATATTTAAATGTCGAATTACAGATTTCTATATATGCATGCTTAACTAAATACAATATACAATTCAAATTCAATTGTAACTACTCAAAAGAATAGTGACTCTGGACCTTCAATCTGCAGTTACCTCCTCTCTATTCTTTGTCTCCCTCTGAGTCTCTGATACCTACGCGTGATAAAATCAACGCGCTAAGCATATAGCTTAGTAGGTGTACACTAAACTTATTTATCGAAATCACAAAAATAAATTTCACAATAAAATATCATAATACTTTTGTATAAAAAAACATGCCATTAATCAATTCAATCACTGAAATCCATCATATGAGATCAATTTAATAAAAGCAACTAAATTAAATTAAATCATTAATTCATACAAAATCACATTCTCAATTCTTTTATAATCATTTCATTCAATTCATTCTCAATTCTAGCCTTATAGTATACTCATCATACTTTTCTGGACTAATATCAGTAACATCGGTGTAACGTTCACCTCCGGGATTCGCCTAAACTGGACTATGTCAGGTTTGCCCCGCGAGATACAACAGTCATGAATACGGTGCAATGTCTATCTCCGGGATTCGCCTAAACTGGACTATGCCAGGTTTGCCCCGCGAGATGCAACAGTCACGAATACAGTGCAATGTCTATCTCCGGGATTCGCCTAAACTGGACTATGCCAGGTTTGCCCCGCGAGATGCAACAGTCACGAATACAGTGCAATGTCTATCTCCGGGATTCGCCTAAACTGGACTATGCCAGGTTTGCCCCGCGAGATGCAACAGTCACGAATACAGTGCAATGTCTATCTCCGGGATTCGCCTAAACTGGACTATGCCAGGTTTGCCCTGCGAGATGCAACAGTCACGAATACAGTACAAGGTCTATCTCCGGGATTCGCCTAAACTGGACTATGCCAGGTTTGCCCCGCGAGATGCAACAGTCATGAATACAGTGCAATGTCTATCTCCGGGATTCGCTTAAACTGGATTATGCCAGGTTTGCCCCGTGAGATACAACAGTCACGAATACAGTGCAAGGTCTATCTCTAGGATTCGCCTAAACTGGACTATGCCAGGTTTGCCCCGCGAGATGCCAACAGTCATGAATACAGTGCAATGTCTATCTCCGAGATTCGCCTAAACTGGACTATGCCAGGTTTGCCCCGTGAGATCCAACAGTCATAATCAACGATGCAATGTTTACCTCCGGGATTCGCCTAAACTGGATTATGCCAGGTTTGCTCCGCAAGGGTTCAATGGTCACTAATATCCTAGGGTCATCTCAATACAAAATTTTTCTAATTCTCATACCAATTCATAATTTTCATATCAAATTATTCCCTTCTTTTCAAATCAATAACTTTAATATTCATAAAACAATATTCGAAAACATATGATAGCATAAATCCATAATAAATTTTCATATAACCAAAATTCTCTCAATTAATTTTAAAATCAATATTTATCAACATTTGTAAAACATGATCTTCAAGAATATATCAATTAACAGAAATCGGAACATAATAATATATATATCATAAATTAAAATTATTAAACTTACAAAATCACAATTCTATTATTCAAAATTATTTTCAAATGTTATTAGTCACAATTTAATTCAATCAAATCAATTTGAATCTGAAAACTAATACTCAAAATATAGTGTACACCAACCTGGATACCCTTTTTACGCCTTTTTCCTTCTGAATTTTTCCTTTTTCCTTTCTCTTTCTCTTTTTCTCTTTTCTTTTCCTTTCTCCTTTTCTTCTTCTTCCTCTTCTCTTCTTCTCTTCATCTTCTTCTTCTTTTTCTTCTTCTTCTTCTTCTTTTCTTTCTTTTCTTTCTCTCTCGGTCTCTCTTTCTCTTTTGGTCTCTCTTTTTGTTTTCTGGAGAATTCTCACGCCTCTAATTTTTTTTTATAAAATTTCGGTCGTCGCGACCATCATCGCGACCTGTGGTTGCGCTACTAGGTCGCGTTGCTCACTGGAGCAATTCCACCGCCTTCATTTCGATCACCCATCGCGGTACCATGGTCGCGCTAGTGGTCGCGTTGCTCACTGCCCGAATTTGACATTTTTACCGCGAGCTAGTCAGCGCGATCTGTAGTCGCGGTGCTCACTGCCAAAAATTACCATTTTTCATCGCGAGCGACTCATCGCGATCTCTGGTCAGCAGTGAGTAGTCGCAATACTCACTGCCAAGTTTTCACCCTTTTCTTCGTGCGTTGTTTTTCGACCGTTCAAATTAGTCTATTTGAAAACCTAAAAATATACATACATTTAATTACATTTTCCACCACTCAAATTATAAATATTATATTCACATATATTCAAAATTAATTATGTGAAATTAGGGATGTTAGATGATCATTTCAGTTGATGGAACCCATCTAAAAGGCGGATACAAGGGTACCATGTTTGTGGCAGCATCCAATGACGGTAATGAACAGGTGTATCCGTTGACATTTAGATATGGTGATTTTAAAAATAATCTAGCTTGGGAGTGATTCCTGGAGTCTTTAAAAAAGGTCATCGGCAATGTCGAAGACTTGATCATAATTTCATATTGTCATGCGAGCATTAAAAGTGGAGTTATAGCCGTGTGGCCCGAAGCTGTTCATTGTATCTGTACTTGGCACATGTCACAGAACTTTCGAAAAACGTTTCATCGACAGGACATCACAAAAATATTTGACCTTACAGCACGGGCTTACACTGTCCTTGATTACGATAAAGAGATGGCAGAATTGTGCAAGATGTACAAGAAAGCTTTCAACTATGTCAGTCGGGAAAACCCAGTAAAGTGGTCAAGTGTCCATTGTCCTCGGAAGAGGTACAAATTTATGAAAGCCAACAACGTCGAGTGCCTCAGCTCTTGCTTGAAGTTTGCTCATCAGTTACCTATAACTACATTGGTCGAGTTCATTAGAAATATGCTGCAAAAAATGGTTTTACAATCGTCACAGAGTTGCAGAGTCAATGCGATCACAACTTACTGATGCTCCCCAAGAAGAAATTTCTAAACGGATAACATCGTTCGTAATGACAGCACTCGACGTTGATTGGAATATATTCCTTGTAAAGTGCAGAGGTCGTGAATGGATCGTTAACTTACTCTACAAAACCTGCACATGCCAGGTGTTTGATATAGAGTTGTTACCTTGCAGTCATACATTAGTAGCCACTGAAGGGAGTTTTAGAAAACGTTTGATTATCGTATAACATGCGGAATTAAGTTTCAAAAATTTTCTTTTAATTGAAAAACTATTTTTCAATCAGGAACGAGTTCCCATATATACGCAGAAAAATATTCCATGAAAGTACATACATTTTTCTTGGTTTCTTTTTCCTGATTCCTCGATCTACTACCAGATCTTCTGAGCTATGACCAGTGGTCTGATAACATGTGTGTGGGCACGTCACGGTAAGAGATGGAGGTCACGTGAAAAGAACGGACGGAGAGTCTCTTCTCCTTAAGGACCGGCCGAATCCTGCAAAAGAGGGGAGAGTTAGAAAACAAAATTCTCTTTTCTTCTCTCTTTGGTGGCTGAACTCTCTTTCTTTTTCAGTTATGTGTTAGGTTAATTTTTCCTAACTATATAAGTCTTATATAGTAGCTCTTTAGGGTTTTAATTTAACCAAGTCAAAATAGGATTTCCAATCCTTTTTATTTTTGGTCTCCTAAAGACTTTAACTTTTGACTTTTAGGACTATTAAAATAATCTAATTATTTTAATTCTTTTGTCCTAGTCATTATTTAATCACATGACCTTATATTTAATAAATAGAATTAATAATTCATAATTAATAATTTATATTATTTTATTAAATATTAAATTAATTAAATAATCACATTATTTAATTATTCTCTTTTAATTGGACCCTCCAATTAATTTACCTGACCCTCATTACCAACAACCATAAGGGCTAGCAAGGGGACCTAATGGAGCCACAGTTTTGAGCTCCAACAATATTTAGTAATATTAATTAAAACTCTTTAATTAAAATTTCACGATTATTAATCTTGGAGTTATTCTACTAAAAACCCTAGGCTGCACTCTCAGAACTGTAGACGTGTTTATACAATCTGAAGTCTCAGTGTCCATTGATATAGCTAATTGCATATAGTATGATCCTCCACAATTAGGTCATAACTAGAGCTGGGTCATAAATTCCATTATACCTCTCTAGAAATATTTTTTCCTTTAAGTACCATTGATTCTCTAATGAACAATTAAATCATGTCTTCCTCACGAAAAAAGGAGAGCACTCATAATCGTTCAAGCCCCGAATCAACCCTTAAGGGAACTATTCATCTACTTCAATCAAGAAGGAGTGGATTCCACTATTGTGTTCAAACCTTCCCAACCATAAGTCAAACCGCAATTCCAAGATACGGAGGTATTGGTCGAGATTCACATTAACCTCACTCATGGTAAATTAAAAGCTACGATCCAACCTGAAGGAGTCGATAAGACACTCAGGATTAAGATCACCTATAAATAGCCATCGTTTATCGATTATATATAAATCTCATCTACTAACGGATCTTGGTGAGAGATTCATATAAATCGTGGTCCAGTCCTATATGATCTCATCATATAAGGTGCCTCCATTCTCATGTCAACTACATAAGCGATCTAGGATAAGACCACTGTACTTTACAAAATGGACCGTGCAGTAGATCAATCACAAACAAAGTACCCAGCTTTGTTCGCTTTTTACGGACTCTTTAAATTGCATGTATCATAATGAATCCTCTTTGTATATGACCATCATATACTCATTGTGAGATTACATCTTACAAGTTAGGATGTTCTTGCACAATACGAATGTATTACTAAATATAAAACATTTATGAACTATAATGATAATATAAATAATTCTTATTAAGTCTTTAACCATTTACAATTACAAGCTTTAAGACATAAATCCCAACAGCCACAAGGTACGAAATTAAATTTAATATTTTTTTATTTTTTTTCTATTTATATTTAACTGACAATACCATTGTGTCCCATCTCTCAACCTCACCGCCCGACATTTCTACGGGCAATTATCGATCTTACAGATTGTATGGAACACAGACTTATTCGACCTCTTTACACAACATTCAAAATTTTACTTCAATGAATACAATCCTAACAACCTTTTCAAATCTTTCTTCTATAGAAATATTTTACCACTGTAAATTAGGCTGATGGGTATGGATGGTTCCCTAATGTTACCCTCGCCAATCGAGAATGACTTGGCTCCTGGAATTACCAACTGTGTAGGTGCAGAACTAAAAAAATTGACATTACCATTATGAGAGTTGTACCCAAGTACATCACCTACACCACCTCTGTCTCCTCCGTCATACTGACATTCTACACGCATGTCATTAGGATGTACATAGGGTTCCATGGGGTCTACAGTATGGTGTGCATGTGAATCGAGATTGGTTTCTCCCTGTGGCTCAATATGGTCTTCTTCATGAGAATATGAAATGTTTCCTCCATCACTTGCTGAAATTGGATGATCAAATACCACCCTCTGAACAACATATTTTGATGCAACGGTTGTTGTGTAACATGTTGGATTTGAGGGTCTAATTGGAACAGTTGGCTACTACCACTAAATGAAGCAAAATACTTATTCCCCATTACAACATTAGCTTCATCAATTCTTTGTTCAATAAGAGTAACACATATTTGCACTATGTAATAAAGGTCTTCCTCTAGCATAAGCTGACCCTTTTATAGGTAGTTAGTGTTTTAATATCCAAATCATACTTATTTCGGTCGACTTTCATAGCCGAATACACGATCTCTACCAATTGCTCGTATCAAAACCGATGTATTGAAATCCACCGCCTAATTTTTCCTTCCACCATCCATTATATGATATCAAAGTCTAACCCGATCCATGTGACTGAAAAAACAAACAATCTTCAATTAGTTAGTAAAATCCTTGAAAATGCACAATAGTTCGCAACATAGAAACAATAGCTCGTGAGATGTCAAAAATAGTTTGTGGGATAGCAAAATCGTTCGTGAGAGATATATGTGGATTAGTTCGTGGGAGGCATAAAATTAGTTTATGACAACTCAAAAATAGCTCGTGGAAGAGCAAACAGTTCATGGACGAACTGATCAGTTCGAACACGAAATGATTAGCTCGTGGGCACTTGTTGATCAATTTGTGCCCACGAGCTAATGTTTAGTTCATAGATTGCAAACTAATGCCCACCTCAAACAAACATAACATAAGACAAATTATAACATTACATAACATAATTAAATGCCCACCTCAAACAAGCAAAAAGTTATCCTCATTCCCCAGCCGAACTGATTCTTGAGTGAGTGAGTAAGCGATTCATGAGTGAGAATGGGTTAGAGAGAGAGAATTCGTGAGAGAAAGATAAAATAAGAGAAAAAGAAAGAAGAGAAGAAAAAAAAGAAAAGAGAAGACATAAGTCAATTTTAAGGGCATTTGGGGTCTATCCAAAAAAAGTTTTATTTTAAGAAGAAACAATAATTATTTGTTATTTCTAAAAGTAAATGGTGACATGTTGAACGTTTTCTCATTTAATTAAATGTTTGAAACTTATGAAAAAGTTTCTGGAAAATATAAAAAATATGGTAATGAATTCACATTTCCAAATGAAAAAGACAAAGATGCATGATAAGATCAAAGGAAGTCATCATATAAGTATATATACAAATACAAGCCAATTAAGAATGTGAAAGAGAAAACGAAGGAGAAAAGTATGGGTGAGGAATCATAGGTGAAGCTGTTAGGAGGATTGATGAGCCCTTTCTCTATGAGAGTTGAATGGGCACTGAAGCTAAAAGGAATCAAATATCAATTTATTGAACTAGACTTGATCAATAAGAGTCCTTTTCTTCTCGACTCCAATCCAGTCTACAAAAAAATCCCAGTTCTATTTCACAATCAAAAACCCATCTCCGAATCACTTGTATTGTTGAGTACATTGATCAAATTTGGAATCATAAACCCATTGCTGTATATATGGCTCCCTAGAGCCTTTGTGAGAATCCCATATGGATTAAGAAACCATGGTGGGTTGGCTTTGTAAGGCTATAAATAAGTCTTCCCCATACACTTTGTAAACATTCCAAATATTTCTATTTCTTCCTCTCTCTTGTAAGGGTGATTGATAAACTCAATCTTGCCAAAGTTGTAATTTGGAGTTCATCCAATTTTGAAGATAGTGGAAATGGTCAGCGGTGCCCGAAGACGTAGGTGACATTTGTACCGAACCTTATAAATTTCTGGTGTTCTTTATTTTTCTACTTTTGTATATTTTGTTTAGTATCTGTTTTGGTTTCTTTCAATATTATTTTGTCGCGTTTGTTTGGAGTTCTATTCGCTGGTATTTGTGAATAGTAACTACTTCGGATGGGGAAAATATACCCGATTTTCCCAACAATTGGTATCAGAGCCACGGTTGTGTTTTAAACTGCTAAAGGTGTCAGATTCTCTAGAAAATTCTTAGTATGCTCTGTGGTTGCAGTATTGTCTGATCTTTCACATCAGAAAAGAATTGTTCTTGAGTTTGCTGACTTGGTGCTTGCTGGAAGTCAGTGTGGTAGTGTGGAAAGTGTATGTCTAGGCAAGGTCTGGCTAAGGAAAGACTTGGTACTTAAGAGTGTCCGTTGTGACCCACCTCTCTTTCCTGGGACATTACCTGGTGCACTGTTCACGACTACATACACTATTTCAATGTATGGATACTGTTCACAAATACAGTACTATTGCAGTTTTTGAGTTTAACAGCTGAAATGGCAGAAGAAAAGTCTATCTCATTCAAAGGCCAGTCATCCTCCCAGCCATCCACGTCATCTTTACTGGGCAGGACATCTGTAATGAAAATGAAGTTTGAGGTAGAAAAGTTTGATGGAACCGGCCATTTCGGTATGTGGTAAGGCGAAGTTCTAGATGCTCTTTTTCAGCAAGGTCTAGACATCGCCATTGAAGAAAAGAAACTAGAAGGAGCAAATGAAACTGAGTGGAAAAATATCAACTACTTAGCATATGGTATAATTCGTTCGTGTCTCTCAAGACAACAGAAGTATGCGTTTATAAAGGAGACATCTGCAAGTAAGCTGTGGAAGGTGTTAGAGAACAAGTCCATGAAGACGAGCAGTCAGAATCGCCTCTATTTAAAGAAGAAGTTGTTTCAATTTGATTACCTTCCTGGTACCACGAAAAAAGCACATAATTGCTTTCAATCAGTTAGTTACAGATTTGTTAAATTTGGATGAAACTTTCAAGGATGAAGTTTTGGCTTTAATGTTGTTAGCCTCCCTTCCTGATGAGTTCGATCACCTTATTACAAGCTTACTCATTGGGAAGGATAAATTGTCCTTTAATGAAGTCTACACTACCTTGTATAGCCATGAAATTAGAAAGAAAGATAAAAAAAAAAAAGCAGGAATGAAGCAGAAGAGGCATTGATGTTGGCTCCATTTCTTGATCAAAAATGGGCCTCTATTTATATCTATCTTTACATACTTTTGTTCCGTTCCCGAGTAATTATCGGTTGTTTTTAATATTTTTCTTTAGTGTGCAGGTTTAGGGACCCAAGTGAAGATTTTATATATTTTTAATTATAAAGTGTAATTTCAGTAACTTGGTAATAAGGGTCTTTGTGTAAGCATCTCCGAATTCGGGGCCAAAACTATAATTTTAGAAAGTTCCACCAACTTTCGTGAAACGATGCGTTTTGCACCAAAGGAACCAGAGGCTTTAGTGGAACGGTGCCATTTTGGCACTAAATAGCTGGTGTAAAACTTTGTCGTTTTGATGTTTAGAAAAGAATATATATATAAGCAAACCAGGCAGTGTGCAACGCAAGGAATCGAGCGCGACCATGGCTCACGTGACCAGCTCGTGGTGAAGAGAAGACAGCAGCTCCAGCAGCCCTCGCGACCTGCATGGTAACCGTTGCTCGCGTCCTCCAGCTCACGGTGAAGAAGAACCAGCAGACTAGGGAGTATGGTGAGGAAGACCACAACCCAGCCCAGCTCGTGTTGCAGCTTGCCATGTAGAAGGTTCAAATGGACCAGTAGGCACCGCGACCAAGCGGCGCAACCACTGGTCCCAATGGCTAGTCGCGGTGGCCAAATTCCAGCAGCCCTAGTGCGCTGCTATAAGAAGAAAACGCAGCAGCAGAGATGGGGCATCTAGGTGCAGTTCCAGCAGCTCCCAAACTACTCCAAGGGTGATTCTTCACCCTATTTTGCTCCTCCAAAACACAACCCAACACCACAAAACACCAAGACATCTCTAGTTTCGTGAGTGTTCATTGAAGAAAACGAAGATCAAAAGCGAAGAAGTTCCAGCCAAACCAAATCAGGATTTCGATTCTTGAGAGCTTCGATGGGTTGTATTTCATCTCATTATTCTTCATTTGATTGTTCATTGATGATTATGAGTTGTTAGAACTCTTGTTAGGTGATTTTCGGATTATAAACGGATTTTGTGAGTTATTGATTATGAATATATTGTTATATTATTTCATGATATTATTTGTGGATTTATTGAGTAATATTAATTGTTATCGTATGTTGATTATTCATGTGCTTTCGCATTTACAAAAGTAGTTTACGAGTATCTAGTTTAATTAATATTTCGATATATGTTGTGATTTTACATGAAAATGTTAGGTTGCAATAAGGCTTATAATTCTAGAATTGATACTAGGTTAACTGTATTAAGAAATTAATCAAATGATTTAGATATTAGATTCGCTTAGGGTTCCTTTCGATTGTGCGCTATGAGAGTAGGTGCATCAATTGAATTTCCACGACCATTGCGTGATTCATGCGGCTTGGTGTGCCCTTAGCTATATATGTCATGATATAATGTGCTTAATAATTATCAATATGTTTTCCATATCCGTGATTGGGACCGTGTGACCACCTAGCATTATCTTCCATTTAATCCGTCTCGCTTTATATCATTGTTTTAGTTGTAATTATTTAATTATGAACTAAATTTGTAAGTTAGGGTTTTGATGGATCCTTTTCTATGAAACTTGAATGAATTGATTGTTTAATTTGTTGTGGTTGATTATTATGTTGTTAAGTGGTATTATTGTGCTTAATGCTTTTGAATGTGAAGGCCTACATTTAGATGATAAATTGGTTGTGTGTTATGTACCGAGAGGAGACGCCCACAACGTGCTCCATGTAATGTCCACCACAAGTAGAATTAGATAGAGATATACTAATTTGTTTGTGTGATCATATAAGGTGTTTATTGTGACTAATGCATTTTTATGCACTTGGATATACCATCGAGAGATAGGATATTAGTGTATGTGGAATAAGTCCGATTTACCTCGAGAGGGAACTTTGGATAATTTAGATAAACACGATCATCAAAATGAATAATTATACTACAACAATGTACTTTCATGAAATTCAATTGGATGGATTAGGTGAATTCAAATACCCTAACTAATCTCTCATATTGGTTGTTTGCTTTATTTTTATGTTTATGTATTTTCATCTTTAATTTTCCTCTTACGAACCATTTTGATTTATCCAAATAGAAATAGACTTGGTTAATTTTAGTACTCAACGTCTAAATATCCCTGTAGAGACGATAATTTACTCATCACTTTATTACTTGTGCCGACCCCGTATACTTATGGGTACAAAACAGGCGTAACAACTGACAGTAAGAGGGCGTCCACAAAAACAAGAAAAAGGAAGGAGAGAAAGATCTCGTTCAAAAGGAAGACTTGGTAAAGATGAATGTGCCTTTTGTCACGAAAAAGGCCATTGGAAGAAAGACTGTCCAAAGCTGCAGAAGAAAGGAAAAGCTTGTATCGTCTGGTGCATGTGTAGCCGAAAGCAGTGACGATTCAGATTTTGCACTGGTTGGATCATTAACGGCATCCCATCCTAATGATTGGATTCTGGATTCAGCATGTACCTTCCATATGACTCCTAACAGGGAGTGGTTTTCTACCCTTAAAGAACTAAATGGTGAAGATGTTTTCATAGGCAACAATAGTCCATGCAAAATTTTGAGGATTGGTACAATTCGACTGAGGAATTAAGATGGCTCAACCAGAGCTCTGACGGACGTTCGTCATGTTCCAGATATGAAGAATAATCTTATCTCTTTGGGAGTTTTAGAATCTAAAGGCTTCACCGTGACCATGTAAAATGGGATATTGAAAGTTACTTCTGGAGCACTTTTGGCAATGAAAGGCGTTCGGAAGAATAGCTTATACTACTACCTTGGTACTACAATTATTGGGACAGCAGCAGCAGCAGTCTCTGAAGACGAGAAAGATTTAGAAATTACCAAGCTGTGGCATATGCGTTTGGGACATGTTGGTGAAAAGGCTTTGCAGATACTGGTGAAGCAAGGCTTATTGAAAGGTGGAAAAACTGGCAAGTTGGATTTCTGTGAGCATTTTGTTCTGGGGAAGCAGAAAAGAGTGAGCTTTGGCACCGCACTCCATAATACGAAAGGTATCTTGGATTATGTTCATACTGATGTATGGGGACCAACAAGGACTCCGTCTATGAGTGGAAACATTATTATGTCACATTTGTCGACGATTTCTCAAGAAGAGTTTGGGTGTATCTCATGAAGAAGAAGGAAGAAGTTCTGGGAATTTTTCTCAAGTGGAAGAAGATGATTGAGACCTAGACCAGTAGAAAGATCAAGTGACTGAGGTCTGATAATGGGACTGAGTACACAAATAACCCTTTTATGAGAGTTTGTGAAAATAAAGGCATCGTACGACACTTTACGGTTCGAAAAACACCACAACAGAACGGAGTTGCAGAACGTATGAACTGGACTTTAATGGAGAAGGTTCGATGTATGTTATCCAATGCTGGATTGGGCAAGCAATTTTGGGGTGAGGCTGTGACGTATGTGTGTCATCTCATCAACCGTCTACCGTCGTCTGCCCTTGAAGGCAAAATGACTATGGAGGTATGGTCCGGAAAACCTACAACAGATTATGATTCCTTACATGTATTTGGTTCCGCTGCATACTACCATATTACGGAATCGAAGTTGGATCCAAGAGCCAAGAAAACTACTTTTATGGGGATCGCATCTGGTTCTAAGGGATATCGTTTGTGTTGTCCTGAAACAAGAAAGTTAGTCATCAGCAGCGATGTTACCTTTAATAAATCTACCATGTTGAGAAAGGTAAATGAGAAGACCGATGGAACTTCGCAGCAGATGGAGCAAACTCTGAAGCAGATAGAGTTTGAAAGTAGAATCATTGACCTAGTTGATGGAAGTAAAACAGAAGCTGATTCTCCGTTGGTAGAAGAAGAAGAGGTTTTAACCCAAGAACCTCCACAGCAACAAGAAAGTATTGCAGTTGATAGGCCATGACGACAGAATGTCAAGATACCTGCTCGATACCAGGATATAGAAAATTTACCTACTCAGTTTAAAAATACGGTGGCCTATGCACTTTCGATTGTAGATGATGATGTTCCTTCCACATATAAAGAAGTGATCAGAAGTTCCGAAGTTGAAAAATGGAGGAAAGCCATGGATGAAGAGATGAAATCTCTTCAGAAGAATAATACGTGGCAATTGGCAAAACTACCTAAAGGCAAGAAGGCAATTGGATGCAAATGGGTCTATGCAAAAAAAGAAGGATTTCCTGACAAAGATGGTGTTTGCTACAAGGCAAGGTTGGTAGCTAAGGGCTACGCTCAAAAGGAGGGAATTGACTATAATGAAGTATTTTCTCCAGTTGTGAAACATTCCTCCATTAGAATTTTATTGGCCTTGGTAGCACAATTGAATTTGGAACTAATTCAACTGAATGTAAAGACCGCGTTTCTACACGGTAACTTAGAGGAGGAAATCTATGTGTCTCAGCCAGAAGGTTTCAAGGTAGCTGGTAAAGAGAATTGGGTTTGCAAGTTGAACAAATCGTTGTATGGATTGAACCAATCTCCGAGGCAGTGGTACAAACGATTTGACCAGTTTATGCTGCAGCAAAAGTACACCAAAAGCACACATGATCATTGTGTGCATTTTCGTAAGCTACAAGATGACTCTTTCATCTATCTCCTATTGTATGTTGATGATATGTTGATCGCATCAAAGAACCAAGTAGAGATTGAGAGGTTAAAGGCTCAATTGCATCAGAAGTTCGAGATGAAAGATCTGGGAGAAGCCAAGAAGATTCTCGGCATGGAGATAAGCAGAGCCAGGAAGAAAGGCAAGCTTTGTTTGACACAGAGTCAATATTTGAAGAAGGTGCTACAATGTTTTGGTATGAACGAACAGACAAAACCTGTAAGCACTCCACTTGCTCCTCAGTTCAAGCTTAGTGCTCAATTATCTCCTAAGAATGATGAAGAACGAGAATACATGGCAAAAGTTTCATATACTAATGCGGTTGGTAGCTTGATGTATGCAATGGTGTGTACGAGGCCTGACATTTCACATGCAATTGGAGCTGTGAGCAGATACATGCATGATCCTGATAAAGGACATTGGCTAGCTGTGAAATGGATTCTATGGTACATTCAAAATACTGTAGATATTGGTTTAGTATTTGAGTGGGATGATATAGTTGGTCAAGGTGCTGTTGGATATTGTGATTCTGACTACGTGGGAGATTTAGACAAGCGTCGGTCAACTACTGATTATGTATTCACTCTTGCTAGAGCACCAGTCAGTTGGAAGTCTACCTTGCAGTCTACAGTTGCTTTGTCTACCACTAAGGCAGAGTATATGGCAGTTACAGAGGCTGTAAAAGAAGCTATTTAGCTACAAGGTTTGCCTGAAGACTTGGGAGTTGGTCAGAAAAACCTCAAGGTGTATTGTGACAATCAGAGTGCTATTCACTTAGCAAAGAGCCAAGTCTATCATGCACGTACAAAACACATCGACGTTCATTATCATTTCGTGCGAGAGATTATCGAAGAAGGTGGAGTGCAAATTCAGAAAATCCACACTGCAGAGAATCCCGCAGATATGATGACTAAGGTAGTGACAGCGATCAAGTTCAAATATTGTTTGAGTTTGATTAACATCCTGCAAATTTGAGTTGGCACCGGCGTCGCTGATCTGGAGATCGAAGAAATGGTTTGAAAATCACTAAGTCGCCAAGGTGGAGATTTGTTGTATATGTGGCTCCTTAGAGCCTTTGTGAGAATCCCACATGGATTAAGAAACCATAGTGGGTTGACTTTGTAAAGCTATAAATAAGCCTTCCCCCTCCACTTTGTAAACATTCCAAATATTTCTATTTCTTCCTCTCTCTTGTAAGGGTGATTAATAAGCTCAATCTTGCCAAAGTTGTAATTTGGAGTTCATCCAATTTTGAAGATAGTGAAAGTGGTCAACGGCACTCGAGGACGTAGGTAACATTTGTACCGAACCTCATAAATTTCTAGTGTTCTTTATTTTTCTGCTTTTGTATATTTTGTTTAGTATCTGTTTTGGTTTCTTTCAATATTATTTTGTCGGGTTTGTTTGGAGTTCTATTCGCTGGCATTTGTGAATAGTAACTACTTCGGATAGGGAAAATATGTGCGATTTCCCAACACCCATTTTGCCTCCTCATCCTTATCACAAATCTGTTGCAAGATTTTGGGCAAAGTTCGTCGACGAAAAGGTATAAAACTTGTCTACTTACCTGTCTTCCTCTTTAAGTTCGTCGATAAAAGTTGGTTTTTGTGACAATGAATAAATTGTATAAAAGGCAAGCTCATTACTTGTGATGTTATTGTAGTTTAGTGAAGCTGTGAGGCAAGTTGTATTTACAAAAGGAGAGCAACAAGAGAAAGAAGTGAACAAAGCAAAAGAAGCCATGGAAGTGCTTGAAGAAGAACTCAAAGGCAAGATATTTTTTGGAGGTGAAACAATTGGATTTATTGACATTGTCTGCGGTTGGATCTCAATTTGGTTGGAAGCTATTGAAGAGGCTTGTGGTGTTGAAATATTTGATTCCCAAAAATGCCCTTGTATTCACAAATGGATGGAGAATTTTACAGAGTTGCCAGTCATCAAAGAAAAAGTACCACCAAGACAAATTTTGGTGCAGTATTTTCAAAAACTTCACCAGAATTATACCAACTAATGTGATGATACATTGTTAGTGATTGATATTATATATATATATATATATATATATGTAGACATTGAACATATTGTGTGGAGCTTTTATATCAGTCTCTCAAAATATTTGGATCTGTAAATTGTTTTTCCTCTCAGCACTAATCCACAAATGAAAATAAGCTCATGGACCATAAGTTTTAAGGTTTTAACAATGAGCAAATGTAAATAGGGATACAAAGTAACTCGTGTCGTATATGTATCAAATCAAATATTTAATATTAAGTCGATTGAACGCAAGATATATCAGTTGGATTCCATATATCAACACTTTTAACAAATAGAATCAGTTATATATTAAAACAAGAACAAGAAACTAATACGCTTGCACGGAAAGAATGAACACTTGTAACTTTTATCAACATCAAACAACAAAGTGAACAGAGAGAATAGGACTCTTACAAATACAAAAATTCAAATAATGAAGAAATCACCTAACTCATCTGAAACCTACACAATGGACATAAATTGCTTTTACTAAGCCATTGTTCAATGCAGCCGCCATGAAAGAGATGTGAACAAGGCATGCGTGTCGCTTCGAAACGATGCAAAAACACTTCCAAACATATGGCACACAATTCACCTGATTCTTGAATCCCAACTCTCTCCAACTTGTCAATTGATGATTTACTTGTGGGCATCATTGATGTATCCAAATCAACATCGTCTTCTTCGTCGTCTGTTGTATCAGACATAACAATAGAAACTCCAAGCGGTAGTTCATCAACGTACAGTGAAATGGACACCTCCATTTGTAAAACCTTGCGGTTGGCATAGATGGTATCGGTCACCATGCGACTAGCGCATGTCAAGATTTCCTCGACCATGAATGGCTTGAAAGAGATGTGCATGGAAGTAAGCATGTCTTCTACAGCACTTCTTGATGTTGTTTGATCTTTCAATATATGACTTTCAATTTCGAATTTGGTGTCTTCCATTTGGGATTCCACCAAGTGAAGAAAGTCAGGTTCGTCTTCTTCCATTGAATCATTGTAATCAAGAGGTAGATGAAGAAAGGTAACGTGAGTGAGAATGGAGAACACAGCAGGGCCTATGCTTGATTCATTATCTTCTTCTTCTTCTTCTGGGTGTGATGATGGGCATGGCCATGCTTGGCAAAAATCATATTCATCAAACTCCATATTAATGTTGTTGAATGAATCTGTGTCAATTGTTGTATTTATATATTTACATCTCCTATTAGGATTAGGAAATAATAATCTTGACGGTTTTTATGAGTTTCCAATTTGGATTTATACTAATTTTGTTTACTTGGTTTCCAAGTCTGATCGATCCTTCTTGATATCCAGCGGATGCCTACTCCCACCTTCCTAATCGGTATCAAATTAGTAAAATTAATCTCTTTCTTTTAATTTTGCTCACTTTAAATTAGTGTTCTATCACTTGGTTTGGTGATTTACAAACCAATCACAATGCCAAACCCAAATCAGTATAATATATAGTCTATTTTCTTCTAGATTTACATTAATTTTTTATATTTTTTTTAAAGTTGTAATTCTATCACTATAAACTATCAACAATACTATACATCCAAACCTTTACATCTCAATCTGTAAGGTGTCATTTAATTTCATCTGATATAATGTGCACATTAATTACCACTCAATATTTAGTGTAAAATGATGCTCATTCACCCTAATAATATCTCAAATACGAATCGTCACACCATAGGTGGTATATAAGAAAAATAAAATATTAACTATCATATGTCAGTTGAATTGAAAAGACAACTTACAAAGTTACGAAACAAGTTGATATATCTAATATTATTATTAAACTATTAAGGTTTAAATTTTGAAACATAATAATATTAATTTTCCATTTAAAAGCATATAATATTATATATGTTTAAGCAGCTAAACTCAAATTATTATTATCATAAATCACCCTTTTTAACGATATAAAATTAGACAATATTATTTTTAGCCAAATACAATAACTTTTTTGTTTTTAATCACATGAAATATACAAAGACTAAATTGCCCTTGTATGAAAACCAAACCCGATACTGTGCAACCAAAAAATTCCTCGACTTTAAAAATCCCCGTCAATATCCTTGAAAATTCCTTTTAAAAATTCCTCATGAAATATGTTGATAAACAGTGATATGTTTGTGATAGAAATATTGTAGATTATTTGATTGTAGAGAGAGAAAAGAGGGATATGATAAAGGCTGAAGAATAAGATGAAAGGGAATAATTGTGTAATTATTTGGTTATAGGGTGAAATGAAATTTTCTTATTTCGTTAAAGACATGAAAACTATTGTATATGTGGTTATTTCATTACTTTATAACGTTAATTTTGATAATCTTCTCAATTTAGTTTTGTCTTGGCACATAGGAAGATTTTCAATTAAGTCCCTAAATTATGTAAAATATCATTTTTTTTAATTACTTTTCAATTTTCATATATTAGCTTGTTTCATAAGATTTTAGAAATATATTCATTGATCCATCCAACCTTTAAGAACTATTTAAAGGTTTAGGAAGTATGAAAATTGTCTTGTGCATCAAATAATATCTTTTAGAAAGTTTTTGTTTTTTATTTTTATTTTTTTTAAAAAAAAATTAACTCTCTTTCCCTAAAACTTTTTTGGAAAACTTACTGGTAAAAGTCCTATTTTTTTTATTAGGTTTAGGTTTAGGCTAAAACTTATAAATAGTGAACTTATAATGCATTATTTATCAAGCATTCAAGCTCTCTGATTTTATAATTTTCTATCTGGTTTTTGTGCTTTGTTATTTTATTCTCCGTGAAAGATTTGTGAGAGTTCTAGACTAGATTATTCTTTGATACTGTGTTTCACTGTTTTATCTTATATAATATATATTGATCTTGCATATTATTTGTTTGTTTGTTTATTTTTGAGCACCTAGATCGTAATATCAATTGTAGAGGTTTTAATTTTTGATCTGACCAAATAATTGTGATGTCTTACAACGTGTAGAGTCTGTGACCAGTATTTAAAAAGTACGCTAGTAAAAAACCTGTGGATATGTAGTATTGAGTTATAATAAGAGTTGTGTGATAGAGTAATCAATCAATATGAGTTGTAAATGACATACCAACTAGTGAAATCATTGTGTGATGTGTTAACTGACTTGGTCCCATAGTTTTTAGATATTGGGGTTTTTCACGTAAAAATCATGGTGTTATTTTGTTAATGTAGGTTTATATTTTTATTCCACAAATTTGTTTATTAAACCTATTCACCTCCTCTATGTTTGCCATAGTTGTTAAATCCACCTTTCAAATTCATAATTCAAGGAGATACTGAGATAGAAGTAAACTTGAGCATTTGTTTTTAAATGCAGTTATTGAGATTATTCTGAGAATAAACTTGCTAATAAATCAGACAAACTATTCTGGAACTATGACAAAAAGGGTTGCTATAAAGTTAAAGATGGGTATAAACTTGCCATGATGATGAAAAGACTATATGCTTGGGCTAGTTCTAGTCGGAGCATAAATGGTGAATGTATTTCTGGAATGTGAATGTCACACCAAAAGTTAAAATTTTAGTCAGACGTGCGTGTAATGATAGTATGCCCTTTATGTTCAACTTGATAGAATTGAAGGTAGAAGCTATTTCCAATTGTGTCAGACGTGGCTTTGAGTGTGAAACTTCTGCTCATGTTTAACAATCTGATGCATAATCGGAAAAGGTTTGGGTTTTGAGATTTGTTGAACAAGACTGTTGCTTTCCTTATGGAGTTCCAGTACACACAACAAGAAATTCAGACCAAAGGAGAATCAACTCTGTTTATTTAAATTGAATATGGATACTTTAGTTAAAACTGGGGTTATGTGTTTTGGTGCAAGGGCTGTAATATTTCGAGATTGGTCTGGGGGGGACATGTGGTTGTTGCTAGTTCGAAGCAGATTCGGGGGTCTGTTTACGCAGAACTTGGGGGGAATACTTAGCAGTAAGAGAGGGACTCTTGTTAGCTAAAAATCTGAATACTTATGAAAGATACTTTGGCCTCTTTGAAGAACAAATATGGCTTGTATTCATTTCCTTCTTTTAATTTTATTTCTTTTCAACAAATAAAATTAACATAAGATCGAACATCAGATCAAGACAAATGTGTCTTTTGAGAAAAAGGAAAAATACGTTAGGAGATTAAAAAAACAAAAATAATAATTCTAGACATTTTATATCAAATCTCAACCTTTCAATTTTAATACATATGGAAGCTGAAATATCAATTAGTGAATGGATTCATATTACAAGTGACGTAAATCAACATTAATTGTCAATCTATTTTCTAATTAACACCTCAGATGTTATGTGTGTTGGAATTGAAAAATTGAGATTTAAAGTGAGATAACTAAAAAAAATTTTTTTTTTTATAATTTTAATGCGAGTTTTTGAATTATAACCAACCAAAATGTTTGTAAGATTCAAACAATTTAACCAAACACCATTATTATTTTTTTTCTTAATTACTAGGGACTTATTAGGTAACATTTTTTTATATTCTTTTTTTTAAATATAATTTTTATACTTTTAGGATCCGAAAATGTTTCTGGTGAGAGATATTGGACATGTTTGGTGCTGCTTTTAAAGTGTAAAAGTATTAGTCAGCATTTGTTAAAAGTGGTTTGCATGTAAATATATTTAGTATTGTTTTTTAAAATGAGTAAAATAGTTATTTGGAGCGAAAAGTTATAGTTTATTTTAAAAATCTATATCGGAAACGATAAAAATTGTCTTTAAGTTTTTAGTTTTAAATTTAAAAATAACGTTTTTTATTTTTGAAAATATAACTTTTTTAGAACACATAATAAAGAACTTTACATTCATTTTTTATTTTTAAAAACAAAAAATATTTTTTAATAAATAAACAATGAACACATAAACAAACACTATTTTTCAACGTTTTCATATTATTTTCATATTTAGTGCATCATAAAAAGAAGGGAGTTTAGCAAAATTGCCCAAAAAAAACCAAAAATTGCAAACTTACCCACCCTCCACTAATTGTTGCATCATATACCCAAACCATTTTTTTTTTGGACAAAAATGTCCTCATTTGTTTAATGACCCACACAATTTCTTTTATCACTATCTTCTTCTTTTTCTTCGTCTTCACCCGGTTCTTCTTCACTTCTTCTTTTACTGTTTTTCTTCTTCACATTTTTTTTGCTCTCTTCTCTTCTCCATAGATCGTTCTCATTTTTTATTGTTTCTCATCTCCCTAAACTCCCATCATTGTAAAATTATTCAACCCATCTCACAAACTCCACCATTAAAAAATTTCTTAAACTTTCATTTTTACTATGATGGTTATAATTAGTTAATGCATATCTTTCTGGGTTTTCAATCAATTTTAAACATTTCACATTTGTAAATCCTCCATCAAAAAATGGAGAACAGATTTATCAATTGATTTTTTTTTCATCGGGCCGCCCCGTCTTGTATTTTCATCGGGCCGGCATAATGAAATTTTCATAAGGCCGGCATGATGAAATTTTCATAAGGCCGGCATGATGAAATTTTCATCGGGCCGGCCCTACCCGATACTTTTTTCATCGACCCGGCCATACGCGATACTTTTTTCATCGGCCCAGCCTTACCCAACATTTTGATAGTATCGGGCCGGCCCTACCCGATAGTTCGATACTATCGGGTCATGTCTCCCCGAGATTGTTACTACCGGATCGGCATAATGCAAAGTTTAATTTAATGTAGTTCTTCAATTCACTTTTCTGAGGATAATGTTTTAATCATTTTCCGTTTTGTTTTAATCACTTTTCAGAGGATAATGTTTTAATCATTCACTTCAGTCTTTTTTAATCATTTCTCATTTTGTTGTATCTAATGACAGTTTTATATTATATTCACTAACTGGGGGAACCGACAGGAAATGGTGCTAACAACCCGATGTTACAGAAAATATTTATTCATATATCTTATTGAAAATTGGTATAATTGAGCATAAGGCTGACATTGCAAGTTTACAAGGGTAGGGAACGAAACACTAATCAGTGAGCAAAACAGTTATTTGGAGCGAAAAGTTATAGTTTATTTTAGGGGTAATTGCAATAACTCCCATGTAAATAGACATAATTGCACAAAAATCTAAGAATAATTGATAATAACAATAACTCCCCTTTAACCGATTGACTAATCGTTGACCACAGTTAGTTACTAACGGTAAAAAGGGTAAAATCTTTTTTTAAAAAAAAATTTAAAAAAAAATTAAAAAAATGGATCAGATGAGCTCTGGTCTATTGCTAAAAAAAATCAATTTTTTTTCAAATTTTTTTATTCATTAGATCTGCTTCTTCTTTTTCCAATTTTTTTTTTCTTTTTTCGATTTCTTTCTTCATCATTTTTTTTTTCCATTTTCCTCCATCTTCTTCTTCTTCTTCTTCTTTTTATTCTTCTTCTTCCAAAATTTTTTTTTTTCGGATTCTTCTTCTTCTCTTATTTTTTTTGTTGTTGTTTCTCTTCTTTCTTCTTCTTTGCTTTTTTTTTTTAGATTTATTTATTCTTCTTCCTTTTCTTCTTCTTCTTCTTCTTTTCTTTTTTTTTTTTCAGATTTTTTTTATTTTTGTTCTTCCTCTTCTTTCTTCTTCCTCCTCCTCCTCTTCTTCTTGTCCTTTTTCCAAATTTTTTTTTTTTTGTTTCCTCTTCTTTCTTCTTCTTCTTCTTCTTCATCTTCTTTTCTTTTCTTTTTTTTTCCAAAATTTTTATTTTTGGGTTCTTCCTCTTCTTTCTTCTTCTCATTTTTTCAGATTTTTTTAATAAATTTTTAAAAGAACAATTTTACCCATTTAACCGTTAGTAACTAGCTGTAGTCAACAATTAGTCAACCGGTCAAAGGAGAGTTATTGTTATTATCAATTATTCTCAGATTTTTGTGCAATTATATCTATATATACGGAAGTAATTGCAATTACCCCTTTATTTTAAAAATCTGCATCGAAAACGATAAAAATTGTTTTTAATTTTTTAGTTTTAAATTTAAAAATAACGTTTTTCATTTTCCAAAATAACATTTTTAGAACACATAATAAAGAACTTTACATTCATTTTTTATTTTTACAAACAAAAAATATTTTTTAATAAATAAACAATGAACACATAAACAAACACTATTTTTTTAACGTTTTCATATTATTTTCATATTTAGTGCATCATAAAAAGAAGGGAATTTAGCAAAATTGCTAAAAAAACCAAAAATTGTAAAAGTACCCACTCTCCACTAATTGTTGCATCATATACCCAAATTATTTTTTTTTTTTTACAAAAATGCCCCCATTTGTTTAACGACCCACACAATTTCATTTTTCACTATCTTCTTCTTTTTCTTCTTCTTCACCAGGTTCTTCTTCACTTCTTCTTTTATTGTTTTTCTTCTTCACATTTTTTTTTTGCTCTCTTCTCTTCTCCATAGATCTCTCTCATTTTTTATTGTTTCTCATCTCCCTAAACTTCCACTATTGTAAAATTATTCAACCTATCTCACAAACTCCACCATTGAAAAATTTCTTAAACTTTCATTTTTACTATGATAGTTATAATTAGTTAATGCACGTCTTTCTGGATTTTCAATTAATTTTAGGCATTTTACATTTGTAAATCCTCCATCAAAGAAATGAAGAATGGATTTGTCAATTGATTTTTTTTACATTGGGCCAGCCCCATGAAATTTCATCATGTCGGCCCGATGAAAATTTCATCGGGCCGCCCCTTTGAAAATTTTATCGGGCCGCCCCGTCTTGTATTTTCATCAAGCCTGCATAATGAAATTTTCATCGGGCAGCCCCTACGCGATACTTTTTTCATCGGGCCGGCCCTACCTGACATTTTGATAGTGTCAGGCCGGCCCTACCTGACATTTCGATACTATCGGGCCATATCTCCCTGAGATTGTTACTACCGAATCAACATGATGCAAAGTTTAATTTAATGCAATTCTTTGATTCGCTTTTCTGAAAATAATGTTTTAATCATTTTCCGTTTTGTTTTAATCACTTTTCAGAGGATAATGTTTTAATCATTCACTTCAGTCTTTTTTAATCATATCCCGTTTTGTTGTATCTAATGGCAACTTAATATTATATTCACTAACTGGGGGAACCGGCAAGAAATGGTGCTAACAACCCGATATTACAGAAAATATTTATTCACATATCTTATTAAAAATTGGCATAATTGAGCATAAGGCTGACATTGCAGGTTTGCAGGGGTAGGGAACGAAACACTAATCAATGAGCAGGCATATTAGTGTGAAAGCTAAGGCTCAGCATAGCAGATGCATATTACAACACTTGTAAAATAAGTTAAGTTGTGAAGCCTTGGAATATGCATGTAGAATTGAAGTAGCCTTCTGTTTGATTGAATATCCCTGAACACTTGGCTACATGTATATCAACAATGTAGTATATTAGTGGAAAAGAACACCCACTACCAATTAAGGGTGACTGGATCCTTTCCATCACAACCAAATGGACCATGATGCAAATAAATAATTGTAATTACGTCAAGCAAATCTGTATATTTGGGAAAAGATAATACTCTTGGTAGCTTTACAAATTCACAACCATTAAAACATTTTATCAAACCGTTTGCTTGACAAAGCATATAGCTTACACTACAGAAGAATTTTTTTTTTTAATAATAAAAAAAAATGTAATATCAAATTTATCACAAGTTCTTCATTCAAAATGACTTACTTATCTTTGATGCAAAATATTTGCCTCACAAATTGCTTAATACAGTAAACCTTGGAAATCTGGCATCACAGATTATAAATGAAACAATAATAGCACATATCAAGATTGCTTAATCAAGCCACCAATGGCTTGAACTGCATCAGTTCTAGTAACACGCTCATCTTCAATGAAAGGAATGGTTTTCCATGCAGTCAATCTCATTGGAATAGTTGCTTCACCTGTAAAATAAAGGAACAAAAGTTTTTAGCAACTATGCATTTTTTGCATTCTCTCAATTAAATTAGATTTTGAGTTACACCTCCAGTGGATTTATCCTTTTCCACACAAATGGCAGCATAATGAGAGCCAGCCAAATCCAACAATGCAAACTCCCAATTGCTTGTGAGGTTCTCAGGGTCATCAGATTCAACAACTATTTTAGACGCCTGACAGCATGATTATAGATATAAGTTAGTAATGAACAACTATATAATCTGAAATAATTGATTCCACAGGCAACACTTGTAAAACATATATTGATAAGTATGTCTGCTGCTGTCCTTAACCTGGAAAATCCATCCCAAGTATTAACTACATAAAAATCAATTCTAGAAATTATAGTTGTGGCACGACGATCACGCCACCGTATGAAATTAAATCACCGAGTCACTATATGACCCAATGAAATTAAATCATCGGATTATTTTAATAAATCACTTGGTCATAGTGACTCGATGAAATACAACTTACCACCCAAATTCAATCCGATGATAATCCGACAAATCTCAACGAATTCAACATTCAAATTGAAAAACCCACGACACTAATTTCAAATCTAAATGTTTGTTCATAAACACTAACTAAAATCAGTTGATTTTGTAGCAAATCTTACTTGGTTTTGTAGCAATCTACAATTTGGTGAAGACAATCAGATGAGGATATTATGCGACGGTGCACCAGTCGTTGCTCGGAAGACGAAGATGCTACCGAAGAAGAAGATTCCGCAGCGGAAGAATATATATATATATATATAATATTACTGTTTTTTTAGAATATTATTTCACTTGATGCAACTAACCGCTTTTTAAAAATATAAAAATATGAAATCGATTTATCATTTTTAAATAAACATTAATAAAACATCACCAAACCTACCCTAAAATTTCCTTGTTTATAAAACAAGAGAATTAAAACTTATCTTGCAGTTGTGCCTCTTCAAGTAGGGATCGTCAAAGCTGACTAACATGGTAATACTCGTTTCACACCAAAACTAACCTATATGTAATTTTTCAGCAAAAATTCATACAATAAATGAACTAAAATGAGAGAGACCATGAAGAAATACACAACATATCCTGTCTGCTGAAATGAAAAAAAAAAAAAAAATCCTTACATGATCTACCATTTTAAACACAAAGCTCAGGCTATCCGATAATGTTAATAACTGATGCAGCTCGTAAGTAAGGATCCTTCCTCTACACTTCATGGTTCACCTAGAGTTCAAGTCAAATTCCCCAACTTCACGCCAGTCATCCTGCATGCCAGTGTCACCATTTTCAGTTTCCTCATCGTTCAAGAAATCTTCAGATGGCTCCTTCTCATCTCTCTGTGTACTGTTTCCCCATCCATTCATCATTTCATCTGGGTTAACATGTTCCTGCTGCTCTCCCACATCATGACCTATTGGAACACTATTGCCTTGAGAACCAAGTGCACTTCCTCTTAACGGGTTTCGAGTTATCAATTCATCGCGCGCATGTGACTCGGCCCGAGCTTGCTCTGCCTGAACCATGGCCATTCGTAACCTAGCCTCATGAGCCTCCCGACCAGCCTTCTCCCTTGACTCTATTTCTGCCCTCAATTCCAGCATGGCTCGTTTCTCCTCTTGGAGGAGAGCTTGCTCAATCATCAACCTCTCCTCAGATCTGAATTCACCTGCAGCACGCTTGCTGGATATCATGTTAAAAGCAAGGGCCTGTTTCTCAAAGGTTCCAGTGAACTCTGCGACCTTGGCAGCAATGTTGTTATCCCATTGTTGGGAACGAGATGGCATCTGCCCTGTTGTGTCAGAATCAAGTATTCTATCATCTTCCTCTGCTTCATAGTCTGCTACTACATGGTAAGGTAGTAACCTGAAAAGATAGAAATGAGAAACCAGGAATATCCAATCTATTCCCCAACAAAAATATTGCAACATTTGAGTTGGAACCTAAGCTTCAATTAACCACTTTCCAAAATCATTTCAAGTATTTCATATGATAAGCAGTCCAAAGAAAAATTCATATGATAAGCATGTATCAAGCACCACATCCAAGTATAGTAGAGCACTAGGCACTATCTCATTTCCCCCCCAACATATTTCTTTCCAATATAAAAATAGAAAATTTAAATCTGAACTTGGAAGGCCTTATTTCGTTATATCTGAAAAAATCAAAATCACCTAAACGTTGTTCATGACCTATTTTATATGTAATACCAAAATTTCTTAATACTTTTATTTGTATTTGAAACATCTTAATAGTATCCGAATTTTGACAATAAGTGCCTATATTTTGGTAACATATAATAATTAAAGTATATTCCACGAAAGCATCGGCTGGATACCCCTAATAATCAGGATTACCATGAAAATTAAGAAGAGCGAGTTTACATAGTTATACAATTACGAGGAAAAAAGCAAGAAGGTTTTATAACGTGTTTTTAACATACAAAAATGAACAACGGCTTCTTTACAATATAAAGAGTTGTGATGCTCATGTCATACAGTGATAATTATAAATTCGTCATAGATGTCAAACTCGAATCTCATACAAGAATACATGCTTCGCATTTGGAGTGTAGTGGTTCTGGTCAGCGAAAACGTTCTCTCATGCACCCCACTTCCAAATCCAATTAAGAAAAAGTTTATAGATCCGCAGCAGAGTAAAGGGGTACAGGTATATGACACTCCATACCAACCCACCGCTTTAAGTATTCCATCCCCTATCACTATCATATCCCTATTACTATATTAAATCACATGGTGATGTACTCCAATCATATATCCACCACTCCAACACTTGCACATGTAAAAATTATATATCTTTCATTTGTTTCAGGAAAATATGCAGTGAACACTCTCTGTGTGTGTATGTGCGTGTGTGTGGGGGTGTTGGAGGAGCTTATGGATGTGCAGCACCTACCCTTCTTGAAATGAAATAGACATGTTGCAATAGCAATCATAAATGGACCATAACCATTTAAATGCTACTAGAATGTGCAGCACCAAGTATGCTGAATTTCCCAAGCAATTAAGAATGAGAATGTTTGTAAACAAGAAATCACAAGAAACTACAAACTTTAAAGTGAATAAAACTCTAAAAACTGTTTTTTTTTTTTTGTTCAATACAAGGCCTGCATAGCACCTTCATTTTAAGAAGATATGTTATTCTTGAATATATTGTATACTTTCTTTTCAAGTTTTTAAGTTTTATCAGGCATGATAGCTCTTATAAGTTATAATTGATTGTACTCTGCTAAAGTTAAGTTGCTCAGTCAGCAATCTCCTTCGGTTAGCCCCCAAAGTACCCCAACCAATATCCTCCTTGGTGAGGCGAGGTTAAATTGAAGGCATTAGGTTAAAATTTGAAGAACCAATTTAAATATTGCAGACATTCGGATTAAGTGAAGCGAGATCCAAACCAGCATAGATCCAAAAGGATGAACTTTTGTCATTATATAAAGCTGAAATGTCACAAGAATAGTATCTCTTTAAGTATTTGTCTTCATCCTATTCCTTCATTATCTGAAGTCAACTTGTGCTCTTTTATCTTCACTCATAAACTCACAATACCAATTACTTTTTCTTTTATATTAAAGTAAGAAAGAAAAATCAAGGTCATTGTCCACCGGGAAAGTGAATAGACCAACTACAAAAGATTAGGCAGCCACAGGGCATATCCTAAAGTCCTAAAAAGAACAGTCCTCACAACACCTATAGACACAACTTGACCCCCCCTCTATGTACAAAAGAACCCCGAAAATCACAATACCAATCACTTATACCATGTTCCCCAGCTTTTTTCACCTCAATATCCATGGTCCTACCATAACTCCTAAACTCCCAATACCCATGTCAGCTAATCATTGTTTCAAAACAGTAAATGAAATCTATCTCACAGAGCACATTTATAATTAATTCAAACAAAAATGTTACTCAGTAATTTCCCTAGGCCTTGTGGAAAATTCAGGAAACGAATGCTGTAGTAAATTTACAGGAATTATAGGCACGTCATTTTTTCCCCCATTCTTTTTATATTTAAGCACATAAGACCAAGGACTGTCAATATGCATGTCACAGAGTTTACACAGTAGTTGTGGAAACACAAATTAAATAAACTATCATTCTACATTTCTAGTGAAGCACTGATAACACTTCTTCAAACTGTAGAAACTTTAATAATCACAATCACAAACATACAAACTAGTAAAAGCAGATAGATGAGAAGACTGCACAAAATAACATTATAATAAAACTAATTTTTTGCTAGCTGGCCTTAAAAACCGAAATCTCTATCAGTTCATATCTGATAAAATCTCCTATTTGTTGGGAAAATCATCTAACAATTAATTACTCCAAGTTTTGAGCTGCATGTATGATGTAAAACTAAATATAAAAATAAAAAATCATACTTTTCTTATTGGTTTTCATCAAAAGTCCTAATTATCTTCACCAAAATTCAACATGTTCATGTATGATGTAAAACTAAATATAAAAATAAAAAATCATACTTTTCTTATTGGTTTTCATCAAAAGTCCTAATTACTTCACCAAAATTCAACATGTGTCACAACAACAAGTCATCAACCTATTCTGTCTTTATGCACATCAATTCGAATGTGAGCACCATAATGTTAGATATAATATTCTTTTAAAGATGTTGTTTGTAAAAATTAAATAATTTAAACAAATTAGTAACATAGTCCTGTATCCGAAGAATGTCAAACAAAATCATAGTGCAATAAATGATTGGATCTTTAGCCAAATGGATCGTGGCATGTCAAATGCAACACAGAATCTAACTCAATTCTCCAATCTTCAAAGTACAGTGCACAGATATACATCAAAATTCAGTATTAGACAATAAAGAACAATCAGTCAATCAGATATAATCTCACTAATGTAACAATCACGAACAAAACCCGTTATCCCAATTGCCAATAAAATTATCATGTTCCCACAATTTCTTCACCACCAAACAGTTGATAAAGCAAAACATAAATAAAAAACAAACAAACCTCTCACATGCGTCTTCCAGAGACGTGAAAGGCCGCTTAAAGTCAGGATGGCAAACCCGCCACGCGTCCTGATAAGCCATCTGAAGCTCCACCTGGTTCAACGGCCTCATCACCTTCTGCTGCTGAGACTGCTGTTGTGGCTGCTGCTGCTGCTGCTGCGCTTGCGCCTGTTGCGGGTTTTGTTGATTTTGTTGTTGCTGCTGCAAATTGGGATTAGGGTTAAGGTTAGGGCTAGGGTTAGGGCTAGAGGTAGGGTTAGGGTTAGGGTTAGGGTTAGGGTTAGGGGTTGGGTTAGGGGTTGGGTTAGGGTTAGGGTTAGGGTTAGGGTTAGAGTTTTGTTGTTGCAGAGAGATGGGACGGTGATGGAGGCCGGGTGGGCGGAGATGGGCGTCGATGTTGGAAGGGAAGCGAGAGATTGCTGCAGCCTGTTGTTGTTGGAATTGTTGTAAGAGAAGGAATTGCTGCTGCTGCTGCTGCTGCTGTTGTTGCTGATGTTGTTGTTGTTGTTGTTGCTGCTGTTGCTGTTGATTTTGTTGTGCTTGTTGTTGTTGATGTTGTAAAAGAAATTGTTGCTGTTGCTGGTGCTGGTGCTGGTGCTGATGCTGATGCTGTTGCTGTTGCTGGTGCTGATGCTGGTGCTGTGCTAGGGCCTTTGCTTCTTCCATTCTCTCTCTCTGTCTTTCCGTGTTTTTGAATTTTTTTTAAATTTCTTATTTTCTCTGCGGAGTGATGGTGTTTAGATGGGTGATCAAAGAGAATCTGTGACCCAATTAAGGGCACCATAACAATGGCTTTATCTTTGTTGTTTAACCTTTATTTCTAATTTTAATTCTTCTTTTTTTTAAGGGTTATTCTTATTTTTTCCCCTAACGATTCGATTAACGATATTTTACCCCTCATATTTTAGAAATAGTCATTTTTTTTCCTAAAGTTAATTTTTCATCCAAAAAGTAATAAAATGACAAAAAAATTAAGTAAAAAGATTTAATTACCCGTGAAGCATTAAAGGGTAAGTAAATATACTTTAAGGGTAATTAAGTCTTTTTACTTACTTTTTTTATAACCATATTAGTTTTTAGGTGGAAAGTTAACTTCAGAAGAAAAAATGACTATTTCTAAAACATAAAAGGGTAAAGTATTATTAACTCAATCGTCAGAGGGGAAAATAGGAATATTCCTTTTTTTAATTGAATGTAATTATTAATTAAATAATTGTATTAATCCATAAAATAATAAAAATAGAGAAAATTATTAGATTTATCCCTATTAAAGTACTTTTTTTATTTTTAACAACGTGCAATTTTTTTAATACTTTTTAACCACACTTGAAAATTTCCTGTTACTCCCAACCAAAACAATTACATTAATGTCCCTCTCACCATCCTCTTTAACCTTTTTTCCATTCAACTTCTATCTCTTTGCCACCTAACATTAACACACCATTTTTAAGTGTTTATAAGGATTTTTTTCATAAGGATTCATTTTGAATCTTGCTCTAACAATTTCTCCATGAAGAATTAGGGATAAAATAGTTGTTAAGATAGAGTAAAGAGATTTTTTTGTCTTACATTTCATCCAAAACACAAAATCTTCCATTTTTATTTAAAATATGTAAAAATCACGTTTTGGTTGTATTATTTCCATTTTACATTATTTAGTTTATGGTTTTTGGCTGTATATATGAAAAAGTTGTGATTTTGGTGTAAAATTAGTTGAATTCATCATTTTTAGGTTTTCTTTTTACCGTATTTGAGTTTCACCATATATTTTAATTTTGACTACGAAAGACAAATCTGAAATACACTTATGAAAAACAAAACTAAAATACACCACTGATGTGCTAAAGTTTTACCTTGTATTTCAGTTTTGCTTTATATTTTGATTTTGCCTATGATGTATTTCAATTTTACCTGTATTTTAGTTTTGCTTTTAAATTCAAAATTGAGGGTATTTGGCACTTTATCCCTCCTTTGTGGTTAAAAGTATAAGAAATAATACACATGGTCAGACATAAAAGTCATTACTTTAAAAAGACCAAAAATGCAAATCACTCTAAAAAAAATTAGAGTAAATAATACCTACCTCCCTTTAGGTTTGTTTAATTACAGGCGGAGTCAACTTTTGAGTTTATTTATAAAAATCTCCCCTCCTGTTAGTCAACTTTTGGATTTTTAAAAAAAAAACTCCTCTGGTCAACTGTTACATTTGACCAAATTTTACTAAAGGTAAGGAAGGTGTTTATCAATAAACAATATAGTTGACTCCGTTTGTAATTGATAAAATCTCAGGGGAGGTCAATACAATTAGCTCAAAAAAAATTTTAGACAAAAGAAGCTCTTACAGCCAACAAATAACGTCACGTGACTCTGGAAACACTTAATTTTAAGGAGCAACCTGTTATAATCTCATTCTGAATTCAATTTTAAAAAAGTTGTGATTTTGATTATAATTTGAAGTTGACCTAAAGCCATTCAAGCCTATCGATTTGATATTAAAGGAATAGCTTATAAAGAGCAAATAGTGCCTATGTGATCATCAAACACTTAATTCAAGTAGAGAGCAATTAGTTATAACTAGTAGCTAGTATGAACTCAATTTAAAGAATGGATATTATTATAATCGCCCCTATATTTTTAGTGTATTCATTAAAATCTCCCTCTAATTTTATTTATAATCAAATTCTCCCCCATAATTTTATTTTATAGCCAAAATCCCCCCTCCCGTTAGTTTTAATTATCAAAATACTATTGCTTATTAACTTTTATATTAGAAATATTATTAAAATCCTCTTCTAATTTGGTATATTAATCAAAATCTTCATTTAGTTTCATTTATGGTCAAAATCCCCCATAGTTTTATTTTATAGTCAATTTCTTAACTACCGTCAGTTTTAATTACCAAAATACATTTAACCATTAACTTTCTGTTAAAAACTTTAGGGTACCGAGGGTACAAAGGTATCTATATAGGGCGAATTGCAATGAAATACCCCTAACGTTTGATTATATTATAACGAAATTGTGAGTTTAACCTTAATTACACGTTAGTAACCCACAGTTAGTTGACTTAGTCAAAACTAACGGTTTGACTTTGACTTAGTATAAAATGATAAAAATATCCCTAATTAAAAAATAAAAATATATTAATTATTAAAAATTTTAAATTTTAAATTTTTTTTAGATTAATCACCACCGTCCATCAAGATTGATGAAAAATATAGATCATACTAAAAAAAACTTTAAAAAAGAAATTTTAAAAAAAAAGATAAAAAAAAAAAAAAGAATAGAAAAAAAAAATTGTAGATCATCAAGAACACTAATAGCCCCAAAAAAAGCAAAAAAAATTCTAGAGACAAATCTGCTCCATTAATGGGAGCAGATCTGCTCCATTGATGGAGCAGCTCCATCTACGATGGAGTTCCATCGCAACCTTTGCATATTGCTCCAGATGGTCAAAAGCGAAAGCTCGTCGTCATCTGGAAGCTTTTCTATTTTCAGAAAATAAAAAACAAAGCGCACTCATCCCTCTCTCTTTATGTTCTTTTACTATTTTTTCCACCAACTCATATTCTTCTTCAACACCATCTCCACCAACTCTCTCTTTTTCTAAACTTTTTTTGGCTTTTGGTTGGCACGCCACAAAAATCTTCTCGCTTTTGCTGTCGGAAAAGCAAAATCCCTTAATGAAATCTTAAAGGACAAATTATAACAAACCTACCTGAGGTTTGCTATTTTATAGCCGGAAACAACTTTATGAAAAATTGACAGCGAACCCCCTTGCCGTTGCCATTGACCGTTAAAAATAACTGTTGACCATTTTAAAAATTTAAAAATACCAAAATGCCCCTAATTAAAAAAGGACGTATTACAGCAAACCTACTTGAAGTTTGTCATTTTACAGTCGAAAAAATTGACAGCAAACCCCCTTGCCGTTACCGTTGATCATTTTAAAAGTTTAGAATTACCAAAATACCACTAATTATAAAATAAATAAAAATTTAAAAAACAAAGAGTGAATTGCACTAAAGTTTCTTTTAATTTTTTTAAAAAAATTAAAAACAATAAAAAACATTAATGGATCTTCACACGTTCATTAATCTTGATGGATGATGGAGATCAAATTATTAAAAAAATTATAAAAATAAAAAATAAATTTGGTTGGATGGAGATAGAGATCCAATCTCCAGATTGGATCTGGACCATCCATCAGAATTGATGGACGGTGGAGATCCAATCTGGAGACTGGATCTCCATCAAGATCTGAAAAAAAAAAAAATTGAATTCTCAATAGATCCAATCTTCAGCGATAAAGATTTTACTTTTTCAAAAAAAAAAAATTTCTTGTCTTGATAGAGATCCAATTTTCAGATTAGATCGCCACCGTCCATCAATCTTGAAGGACGGTTGAGATCCAATCTAGAGATTGGATCTCTATTTCCATCCAACCAAAATTTATTTTTTATTTTTATAATTGTTATTTTTTTAATATAATCTTTATCGTCCATCAAGATTGATGAACAATGGAGATCCATTAAATTTTTATTTTAATTTTTAAATTTTTTTAAAAAAATTAAGAGGAACTCAGGATACCTTAGTGCTATTTACCTTTCATTTTTTAAATTTTTAATTTTTTAATTAGGAGTACTTTGGTCTTTATAAACTTTTAAAATGGTCAACTATTATCTTTAACGGTCAACGGTAATGGTAAGGGGGTTCACTGTTAATTTTCCACAAAATTGTTTTCGGCTGTAAAATGGCAAACCTCAGGTAGATTCACTATAATTTGTCCTTTTTTTAATTAGGGGTATTTTGGTCTTTTTAAAATTTTAAAATGGACAACTGTTATCTGTAACAGTCAATGGTAACAGTTGGAAGTTCGCTGTTAATTTTTTATAAAGTTATTTCCGACTGTAAAATAGCAAACTTCAGATAGGTTCACTGTAATTTGTCCAATCTTAAAAGTAACAATGTGCATTGGACACTAAAACTTGAAATGTGCACTCTGAACTTTCTCGAAATTTGGTATCACATTGTGCATTTTTCTTGTATGGTATTGTATTTTTTTTTTATAGCTTTTTATGCTTCTCTTTGGCGTAGATCGAAGATAATGCTTTTGAGTTTCAGTTAAAACAACCAGTTTTTTTTTGTGTTTCTTTGTGAAAAAACTTGATGGAGCAAATTAACTTCCAATTTTTTTTTTGGTGTTCTTGTTTGGTGGAGATCCAATCTCCAATTGGATCTCCACTGTCCATCAAAATTGATACAATTAATTGTTCATGGATAAATGCTTTAAATATCAAAACAGAACTTACTTTATATCTCAACTACACTTTTCATTCTAAGCATCCACTTTGTAATACACACCTCCTTTTGCTTCTCATATACATTACTCTGCAGTTCAAAGCTTTCAAGTACACCAATTTACTCATTCCAAGACATATCTTGTAACATCCTTAATTTCGCATACATATGAAAAGTATTGTTTAACTATTATTGAGTATGTGAATGTGATATTTATGATTTCAGGGGGTGAAAATGTAATTAAATGTATGTATATTTTTAAGGTTTGCAAGTTGACCAATTGAAACGGTCGAAAACAATGCACGAAGAAAAGGGTGAAAAACTGGACAGTGTGCATCGCGACCAGGCTCACAACTAGCGCTCGCGATAACTGCTCACGTTAAAGGTGGCAAATTCCACCAGTGAGTAACGCGATTAGAGACCGCGACCAGTGCTCGCGGTAGATGCTCGCGATGAAAGGGCAAAATTTCCACCAGTGAGTATCGTGACCGAGCGACGCGACCACTGCTCGCGATGACCCAAAAATTTTTAAAAAAATAAGCATCGAGTGGTATGAAGCGGTGCCACTTAAACTAGAAAATGAAGATTGAAAGTGAACAGAAGCTCACAAACAGAACAGAGCAGCAAACGGGAGAGAAAGAAGAAAGAAAAGATGAGAGAGAAAGAAGAGAGAGAAAGAAGAGAGAGAAAGGAAATAAGAAGAAGAAGAAGAAGGAAAGAGGAGGACAAGAAGGAAAAGAGTAGGAGAAAGTGTTCTGGTTCGGTATACACTCGTTTTTGAATTTTTCATTTTCCAGAATATTTCGGATTGATTGAATTTGATTAATTTTGAGTTATTTGAATTATATTGATTATAGTTTATCGTTTGAAATTGATTTTGGAATAATTTGCATAGCGAATTCTCGAAGTATAGTTTATATTCGAAATTATGATTGTAAATAATATTATGAATATATTTTAATATGTTTTGATACTAAGATTGTTATGGAAATATATTGTTGAAAGTGATTTTAATTATATAATATTTGTGAAATATATCGGAAAATGATTTTGGGGTATTTTGATTCGATATGAAATTATGAAATACGTTTGAATATATTTTTGGATTGATTTGATGTGATTATTGATTTAAAAATATATTCGTATATTTCCGTTATATGATATTTAATGAAATTTGAATTTAAAAAATATAGATATATCGATATGAATTGAAATTAAATAAGTTGAATTCGATGATTCTGAAAGAAATGAAATATGTTGACATTGGATTTGAGAAAATGTTTTAAATGACTCTGATGTATATGTACATAGATATGGATATAGGAGGTTGACATGCCAATTGGGTTTCTGTCTGAACAGTACTATGCCGATATACTCTGATGCACCACCCTATGGATAGTATAGGCTCCAAGTGTCAGTCCTAGGATAGGGAGCTTTGATCTGAATCTGTTTGTGCCACCCTTTGGATGTACAGGCCCAAGTGCCGGTCCTAAGGTTCTGAATTCTGTTATGGGACATTTACAGCGGGTGATTTCGTTGATGTTCCATTCTGATTTGATGTTCGGCGGGTAGCCCCGTTTGTGTGTCTGATGCCGAACAACCCGTAATCCAGTCTGATAACTTATGTTATGTATGTCAGGAGCCCAGTATAAAAACTAATTTGTTATATGAAAGTATTTGATAAATTATGAAGATTTTATCTGTTGATGGATTTTGAATATTGTATTTGTTGAGTTTATGATTTGATTTGATATGAGCCCAATATATTGTTTATATATATGTTCTTGATATTTTTGATAAATAGATAACCTTATTTGGTATATTTGGATATACAATTTTATGTACATCCACTAAGCAATATGCTTAGCGTGTCGAGTTTTCTCACACGTAGGTAACAAAGGTTCCAAAGGAGATAAAGACAAAGAAGAGTAGAGACTGCAGAAAGAGAGTCTGGAGTCACATCGTTCCTACATATATTTTAGTAATCCTTTTATAATAAGTATATATGTTTTGATACCGCATACATATACAGAAAATGTTTGTACATATTTAAAAGAACTTCCGCTCTGTAAATATTTTATTATATGTTTTAGTTATGTGAATATTTATGAATTATATTGTGATAAATTGATTTGGCAAGTTGCACTATATTTGCAAGGATGCGCAAAATTGATTTGAGAATTTAGAAGTTAATTTTTATGAATTTTAATTGTAAACAGGTTTTGAAAAGTCAGAAAAACAGAGGAAACTCTGACAAAATTTTCGGAAATTTATCTGGATCATTTTCAAATGTTTTTAATATAGTTTTAAATTATGGTTATATAAAAATAAAAGTTAGATTTTAGTATATAGTAGCGCTCCCTGATTCGGTCTGAATGAATTGGGTCAGGGGGTGTTACACATCTACAGGCTATAACGATGTTAACTGTGCATGTAGTGTCTACAAACAACAACTGGAGTGAAGGTGGCACCTCTGACTACCATAAAAGCAGGTTTGATCACGAATGTGCCATGTATTATGCTTCGGAATTCATGTTTTATACCATCGACGTTGACAACCATGTTTCAGTTGGTGTAGAAGGATGAAGTCATCCACTCGCTGTATTCTTCGGAGCTCCTCGCCCATACCTCGGCTGGTGGTACAACTGATTTCGCATTGGATGATCCACTACAAATGTTGCATGTACAAAGCCGTGATGTATTGAGTAAGGAGTTCTTATGCATACAAGAAGTTGAGGAATATTACCATTATTATTCATATTTTAACATGTATTATGCTTCGGAATTCATGTTTTATACCATCGACGTTGACAACCATGTTTCAGTTGGTGTAGAGGATGAAGTCATCCACTCGCTGTATTCTTCGGAGCTCCTTGCCCATACCTCGGCTGGTGGTGCAACTGATTTCGCATTGGATGATCCACTACAAATGTTGCATGTACAAAGCCGTGATATATTGAGTAAGGAGTTCTTATGCATACAAGAAGTTGAGGAATATTACCATTATTATTCATATTTTAAAGGGTTTAGTGTGCGGAAGGATGATTTACATCGTGATAAAAATGGGTTGATCACTATTCATAGGTGGGTTTGCTCCAAAGAAGTGTTTCAAGAGAATAAATATGTTGAGCGAACCAATAGGGTGCGTCAACCAAGAGGGCAGACACGTGAAGGTTGTCGAGCAGTAATGAGAGTTAATTTTGACCGTCAAAAAATGGTATGAGTGGTGAAAAATAATTAATTGTCCAACGTGGATTCAAAGACACCCTGTCGAAGTCACGTAACAAAACAAACATGTTTTCCACAAATGATGATTTCGCACAAACCCTAAATTGAAAAATAACTACTTAACATAAAAAATAACCCTATTAAATCTGTAACACCCCCTGACCCGACCCAACTGGATCGACCCAGGGAGCATTACCGGGTTTTCAAAAACTTTCTCAATTCACTTCATAAATTTTCAAACCATTGTGAGCCCATCAAATAAATTTTCAAACCATTGGAAAACCACATATTTTATAATTAAAAACATTTTCGAGTGAGCCCATTAAATAATTATTTCAAAAATTTCGACAGAGTTTCCTTTGTTTTTCGGATTTCCCAAAACCTGTTTTTCCACAACTCAATTCAAATACAAATCACAACAACACTTCAAATATCGTTTTCAATCAATTGCGCACTCTGCCGTTTAGTGCGACTTTTCCCCAGTTTTAAAAGAAAAGAATTCAGAATTCAATATTTACAAACATTCCAAAAATGAAAAACAGAAATCATAAAATTATTTACAAAACATATAAATAAAAACTCTTCGAAATTACAGACTTCTGTATATGCACGCTACAGAATATATATACAAAAATATATAACTACCCCAAGTCAATGTAATGACTCTGAACTTCAAGCTGCAGGAACCTCCTCTCTATTCCTTGTCTGCCTCGGTATCCCTGTCACCTACGCGTTATGAAAACAACTAACGCGCTAAGCATATAGCTTAGTGGGTGTACTGTGACATCCCAGGGGATTGCTTACGTCCTAGGGGATTGCTTACATCCTAGGGGTAGGTCCCTAGCGACAGCCCTAGCAACAGCCCTAGCAATATCACTCACAGGTACTGTCCTCTTTGGCCGAAGCCTCAAGGTTTTCTTTCGCCTCCCTCACGATTCGAACTTGGGACTTATCCTTAAGTACCCAAACCTTATCAAATGGTACTGTCCGCTTTGGGTCGTCCGGGGTTGCCCCGCCACAACGCCCTCACGGTTTTCTTTCGCCTCTCCCCAATCAGGATTTGAACTCGTAACTTATCCATAAGTACTAATTCTTATCAAGTTGAGTACCAATTGAGCTACTACCCAACTGTACAATCCTGTGACTCGGTCTGCAACATGCTCTTCCTTCAGTCTCTAGCCTCGTCCGGATTCCTGGTACCTACGCGTTAGAAACAAGCTAACGCGCTAAGCATAAAACTTAGTGGGTGTACTAAAATCTCAATATGGAAACATATATAACTTTTAATAATAACAAATCACATTATATATATATATATATCAATTCAAATCATGTTCAAAACAATTAAATTGCAGAATCAATAATGAAGTCAATATATAATTTTCGATCAATAAAAGCATTCAATACACTTTTCAATTCCAATCAATTCTGGCCCGCTAGAATACTAAACATATACGGACTGGAATATGGGTCAAGCTCCCAACCCCCAGAACGAATTCTGAGGAGGTACGTGTCTCCCAACTCTAGGACCGTGGGTACGGAACCTAGAGAGGTACATAGCTCTCTATCCCAGGAACGAATCCTTGGGAAGGTACATTAACTCCCAACCCCCAGGACGAATCCTGAGGAGGTACGTATCTCCCAGCCTCTGGACGAATCCAAGAGGAGGTACATCAATATCATCAATATCAATCAATCAATATTGGCGCAGTACTGCTCAATAAAACCCAGCTGGTATACCAACCTCCTATATCCACTTCTATGTCTACGTATCCTAGGGCCGTTTCGATAAACGATTTTCACAAACAAATACGATATAATATAAAATCTTTCCGAATCTTTCCGAAATCAACAACATGTAACTAAATCAACAATAATCATATAAATATTCAAACGCATCAACAATAATCATATAAATATCGAAATCAACAATAATCAACCGTAGATCCACAAATCATCGATTTTACATATATATAAACATTTTTCATACGAATAATCGGAATCGAAAACTTTTAACGAAATCGAAAACGAAAACAAAAACGAGAAACGAAATCGAAAACTAAAACGAAAAAGTAAACGAACTATTTCTCGAAACGATTTCGAAAACGAGAGTACACCTACTTGGAAATCCGAGTTTTTCGTTCGAGAATCGCGGTTCCACGATTTCGTTTTCCTTTCCCTTTCCTTTCTCCTTCTTCCTCTTCTTCCTCTTTTTCTTTTCTTTTCTTTCTTCTTCTTCTCTCTTCTTCTTCTTCTTTTTCTTCTTCTTCTTCTTCTTTTTCTCCTCTTTTCTTTCTTTTCTCGGTCGTTTCTCTCTCCTCTTGCTGTTTTTGTTTTCTCTGGCTTCTGCGAGAAGCTTCTCTTTTTTTTTATATTTTTTTCGCCATCGCGACCGCCGTCGCGACCTGTGGTCGCGGCACCAGGTCGCGACACTCACTGGAGTGCGCGCACCGCCTTCGTCGCGAGCGCGCCCTGGTCGCGCGAATGGTCGCGTTGCTCTCTGCCTGTTTTTGACAATTTCATCGCGAGCAGTCCATCGCGACCTGTGGTCGCGGTGGCTGGTCGCGTTGCTCACTGCCAGGTTTTGCCATTTTCATCGCGAGCAAGCCATCGCGACCTGTGGTCGCGGTGACTGGTCGCGGTACTCACTGCCAGATTTTGCGTTTTTCACCGCGAGCGAGCTGTCACGACCTGTGGTCGCGGTGACCAGGTCGCGATGCTCTCTGGTCCAGTTTTCCAATTTTTCATTTTTTATTCATTTTTCACTATTCAATCCGGTCCACTGGAAATCATAAAATAAACATACATTTAATTACTTTTACATCCCCTCAAATAGTAAAAATTTATTTTTCACATATTTCATATATATCAAAAATTCATTACCCGCAATCCGGGATGTTACATGTACACTAAACTCATTTATAAAAACTCATAAATAACTTTTCATAATAAACAAAAGATCACAATATAATCAGATATAAACATATTACGATGCAAATCACTTTCAGAAACAAAACTGATGAAATCAATTCTATATAAATAACTCATTACAATTCATAATCTAGGACGTATGAAATCATTTATATTATAATCATAAACGTATAAAAGTCACTTCCGAATTTCACTTAGAAATATATTATTCAAGTCACTTTCATTCTGGCTCTCTAGAACACCCAATATAAACCAGGACTGGAATATGGGTCGTTCGACCACAGTGACTGTCTGTCGAATATAGCTCCCACCCTAGGACGAATCCTAAGAGTGGTACGTATCTCCCTACTCTAGGATCGAGGGTTCGGACCCTAGAGAGGTACATATCTCCCCATCCCAGGAACGAATCCTTAGGAGGGTACGTGTCTCCCTACCCCAGGACGAATCCGTGAGGAGGTACGTATCTCCCTACCCCTGGACGAATCCATGAGGAGGTACATGATATATCATCAACATCAATCTCAACATCGGTGCAGTACTGCTAACAGAACCCAGCTAGTATACCAATCTCCTATATCCATTTCTATGTCTAAGTATCCTAGGACCGTTTCGATAAAACATTTTCATATGTTCACTATAAGTTACAAATCAACAGTTACGCAATAAATATACAATTTCATACAATATTCATCAAAGATACATTAGGTTTTCATGGAAGTATTTTTAACGAAATCGTAATACTCGAAATACGATCAAAATGCGATCTCTAATAAAATCATTCCAAGAAAAACAATAGAGACATATAATCAATAGGTTATTTAAATAAAGTGCAAATTCAGACTGAAAATATATACTACGTTTTGTAAAGAGTTCGAAAACGGATGTACACCAACCTGGATACCGTTTCCTTTCGACAATCACGTTTCTAGGGTTTTCTTTTTCCTCTCCTTTCTCTTTCTCTTTTCCTTTTCTCTTTCTCTTCCTCTTCTCTTCTTCTCCTCCTCTTTTTCTTCTTCTTCTTCTTCTTCTTCTTTCTTCTTCTTCTTTCTCTTCTTTTTCTCGGTCTCTTTCTCTCTCTTTTTCCCTTTCTGTTTTTCTACACAGTTCTGCGATGACTTATTTTTTTTTAAAATTTTTCGGTCGTCGCGACCTGTGGTCGCGATGACCAGGTCGCGGTACTCACTGGACCAACTTCACCGCCTTCATCGCAATCACCCGTCGCGGTATCTGGGTCGCGATGGTGGTCGCCACGCTCACTGCCCGAATTTCATCTTTTCATCGCGATCTGTGGTCGCGGTGACTGATCGCGGTGCTCACTGCCAAGAATCACCATTTTTCATCGCGAGCAACTCATCGCGATCTGTGGTCGCGATGACCAGGTCGCGATACTCACTGTCTCAGTTTTTCATTCTTCTTTTTGTGCATCGTTTTCAACTGTTCAATTTGGTCCACCTGGAAACCATAAAAATAAACATACTTTTAATTACGTTTACACCCCTTAAATCACACAATTTATATTCACATATTCAAAATGAATTATCCGAAATCCGGAATGTTACAAAATCATCCCAAAACACATAAAATAAACATTGCAATTAAGCATATCACAAAATCAAACTACTAAATCTGTCCTAAACAAACTTAATTTCCACCACATTCATTATTTATGTGTATAAAAATTGTTTAAACATAAAATGCCCAAATGTGTTTTCCAAAAACCCTAATTTAGTCAACTTTAGAAACGTCAATAGCCAGCACAATTTCATATTATAGAATAGGGAGAATTGCACTCAAGTACCCTGACTTATAACGTAATTGCACGTTTAATGCCAGTTTTGCCATAATTGCACTCGAGTACCCTGTAATCCGTTGACCGCCGTTAGAGTAACGGTTGACCAAACGGATTCAGGGGCAAATTGGTCTTTTACGTTTAAATTTATTTTTAAAAAATTTAAAAAATCATCCAACCAATAAGAACATGCCACGTCATATTAAAAATATATTTAAAAAAAATTAAAAAAATAGGTGGAAGAGATAGATCTCTTCCACCACATGAACAAAAAAAAAAAATTAAAAAAAAATTATGACCGCGAACCCAGATCTGGGTTCGTGATCGAACTCAAAAATCTGGGTTCACGATCGAACCCAGCTTGGTTCGCGATCGAACCTAGATCTGGGTTCGTGATCGAACCTAGATATGGGTTCGCGATCGAACCTAGATATGGGTTCGATAGCAAACCCAGCTGGGTTCGCGTTCGAACCTAGTGATTTGGGTTCGATCGCGAACCTAGTTCATCTAGGTTCGAAGATCATCTGACTTTTCATTTTTTTTTTGTTTTTTCCTTTGAGGGGCAGTCTCGTCATTTTGCCTAAATCCGTTTGGTCAACCGTTACTTTAACGGTGGTCAACGGATTACAAGGTATTAGAGTGCAATTATGACAAAACTGGCATTAAACGTGCAATTATGATAAACGTCAGGGTACTTAAGTGCAATTCACCCAAAAAATAATATGTGCATATATATTTATTTCAATTACAAACACTTTTTTACTTTATTTGAAATACCAAAAACTGTGGTGTTTTTTTAAGGGTTATTTGTATTAACATATAATTTAATTTAAGGAAGACAGGTTTTTTTTTTTTTTTTGGTCAAGCAAAATGAATATTTTGCATTGATCCTAAATTATTTTAAACTTACATATTTACTTAAAGAAAAATTGTATATTTTTTTTAAAGGGGTACAATTACAATATTAATAACTCCCACAATAAGGGGAGAAAACTATCCACACGTGCTGGTAAATATGTATGGTGGAAATTGAACCCTCACCACTGAGGTGGGAGGGAGGTGTACTAACCATTTTACTATAAGTGGTTGTACAGAAAACTTGTATATTGACCTCATATGTTCTCATACAATTGTATGACCTCACAAGTGGTAGAGTTTTTAGCCTTTTATTTGATTTAGAGGTAATTTCAATTCAATGATTACTTTTTCTTTTTAAAAAAAATATTATTTGTGGTGCTGATGAATTAAATTTGGACCATTATCAGACTGGATAAGCGTCTTTGTCAGAATGTGAATGTGGCTGTGGTAATTCAATGATTACTTTTAATTGTGTTAACTAATGATAATGATTGATGGTATTTATGTGGATTTTATACATTTATTTGAAGTCTTTCTGTATTCCATAAACTAAGAGTATTTTAGTGCAATTAACATAAAAGATGGACTGATGGAGAGACGTGAAAAGTGTTGGACCAGCTTTCACTGAGAATCTGCTTGAAGCTTCTCAGTTACGAGTCACGTCCTTTCATTTCTTCACCTAACTTTCTCTCCTCTTATTAACTTAACTTTGATTACTTCGTTCACAGATCTTGATATCACAGACAGAGAAGATGAAAATGGGGTCTGCTGACAGTGATTTGTTTGGTGAAGGCTCACTTGTAGAAGTAAGCAGCGAAGCAGACGGGTTTCCTGGTATGTGGTACGTGGCCAAAGTCTTGGAGCGGCCTCCGTCTACTCTTTCTCCTCCAAGTAGTACTAAAAAGGAAATGATTTTGGTGGAGTATCAGCAGTTACATTCAAATGGTGGCACCAAGTTAATAAAGCCTGTTAATTTTAAGTTTGTGAGGCCTTTACCTCCTGATGTGAGTGACAATGAACATCAGACTTTAGAAGTAAATGATGTGGTTGATGGGTATCTGGTGGATGCGTGGTGGGTTGGAGTGGTGTACGAAGTGTTGAAGGAGGAGCCAAGAGGCTATTCGGTGTTACTCAGCAACCCACCTGATTTGATCAACTTTAAGCACTCAGACGTGAGGCTTCATTTGGATTGGGTGGATCACAAATGGGTTCGACTTCAAAAGCAGGTATTTGGAGTTCAAAAACTTGTTTATTTTCAAACATATCCTGTAAAAAAGTTCTTGCATTTCTTTAGATGTTGGATGATTTTGTACCCACTTAACCACCCAAATGCAAGCTGGTAGGCTAAATTTTTCGTTTTTATTTCTGTTGTCTGTGGTTTCGTAGTAGTTTTGAGTCACATTTAGCTCGAGCTTCAAATTTACTGCAAAGAAAGAAAAGACAATCTTCTGTTCTTTTAATTATAAGAAATTATGGGAGTTAGTAATCTGATATGTGCATTACTGGTATTGCTCTGTTGTGTTGTAGATCAAGTTTCAGTGAACACTCATCATCCAATGTGGGGTTGTTTATGAAAATTAGTTCAAAAGCATGTGGCACTTGTAATTAATTCCAAAGTTTCCACGGAAGATATGATAGCAAATCTACTTTAAATTTGTAATATCCGCAATTAGGAACTAGAGTCAATGTTTCTTTACATCTAATTTTAAGACAACAAAATTTGAAGCATTTACTTCAGTTTTGCTGCTTTTGAAATGGGATAAAAATAGGGATAAGAGCTTCACTTATGAATGATGATATAATATTTTTAATTGTTTTTCTCCCTGAAATATATTCCTTGGAGGGAAATAGTTTTCATCCCATTAAAACCTCCTTTGGTAGGAGTAATTATCGGTCCTAGATCGTTTGTGCTTAGGTTGGAGCTAAGCACAATCCAGCTCTCTTTACATGTATGAATTTTCTTTTTTACATCAAGCGGCCAGCCTCCATTACATTTGACATTAAACTATCCCATTATAAAACCGTGATTATGTCATCATCATTAGTAATAACTTTTGCTTTCTAAGCCGGCTCAAAGTTCAAACTCACTATTCAACATCTTGATAGCAAAGTTGGCTAGAGTAGAGGTACTGATTAAGTATTTTGGAAGTAAATGGTTGATAGCAGGCTCATTAGGTGTAGCCTGCGCCAGCAAATTAGAAATAAAATTCATGCAATAGAGATTGAGATTGAATTTGGATAGCACATTACTATTCAGAATGGTCAAATATTAAAGTGAAATGTAATCTATATCTACTTGTTTCCAGTTGAAGTTAGGTATTTAGGGTTTGGGAAATTTCATTACATTCACCAATACTTCTTGATGATTTAAAGCTTTTATACTACTTGGATTTAACTTGAGACTTTTACAGTAGAAAAGGTATAATTTTTGTACTCGAAAAGCAACAAAGTGTAATATTTTAAGGATCTGGACAGATTATACTTCAATACTTTCTCAACATGTTCTTCTCAAAGGCTCATATTTGAAGTATTGAAGGATCCTAACATTCTTATCCAAAATGGGGTTAAATTAGGTTCATGGTGTTAAAAGATTATTTATTGAATGTCACGAATCTGAACTTTGTACCACCAGTTGAAATGATCTTGTCAGGGCTCTAGTGACTAATGAGATGTACTTTAATGTCACATGGCAGAGACATATTATCGTTGCCCTAATGGCATCTGGTTTAATTAGCTTACTTTTATTCGATGTAATAGGTTCTTGATTCTTCTATACATTCCCTGTGCTCTGAGTTATTTTAGGCTTTTTAATTATCATCATGCTCATAGTTCAGTTTACTCTACCATTTTTGTTTTGGTTGTAATAATGAAGCTGTCTAGATGATTTCAAGATTATTTTCCTTCTTAGATGCTAAAATATCAACAAACGTAATCGATTTAATTATCACACGGTGCTCTATATGCACAAGTGACACCTATAATATTATACAGGTACTTGCAATCTGTCTCTTTCTCTCTATATAATACCCACACCTACAATGTACAGATCTACATGCAAAAGCACCCACCCACTCGATGATAGTTTGTGGTGGATGTAGCTAATTATAGCCTTGCTAGCATTTTCCTTTAACATGGACAAGTTTTTGTGTAAGTGAAATTGTTTAACATATCTTGATCATCTTTGAATTATTGCATCTCTGCTTATATAATCAATACGTTTCATTCTACTTTTGTTATATTTCCATTGTGTGGTTCAACATACATTGATTACATTCATTTTGTTAAATGTGTTTTGTGCTTTTACCATTCTTTCATCCCCTGTAGACACTAATCTATTATCTGCTTTGGGTATATTAATTTTATAAGAAAAATAGTTGTCCATTTTATGATGGTGTGGGTTGTCACTTGTCAACCATATCTATTTCCGCTACTTTGGAAGCAAGGCCTTGTTTTTCTGATGATATGGGTATAAGTGGCACAAGAGATCTTGAAATGCAACCCATGGGGATCTCATTAAGTATTTCTCTGATACAGTGAGTTAATTAGGTGGCTTGCATAATTTTTCTGTTGCTCTCGACAGGCAACTAAGAGTGCATGTTAACATGGTAGGAAATGAATGACTATATCCCATGTGGTCTGCATTGTGTCAAATTCAATAGTACGGTTCGTTTGATGATGTTTCATTGTATTGTGAATAAATTGAGTTCAAAACAACTAGTCTTTCTGATGTCTATTGAATTATGGTATAAGATTTATAATAGTTGACCCACATCTACCATTTATCCGGATGAAAGAATGAGCAATCCCTCATTTTTGAGGAACAGAGTATTTTGCGGTATTTAGTTAAATTGATGTGTAGTTGAGTTGGACATGAATTTCAATGAAATTTTATATTTATCATTACACAAACACCGGCATAAATATAGATTCATGTAGTTTTTGTGTTAGTGTATAATTTGTCATTGAATTAACCATAAGAATGATAAAGGTCTTTTCGTCTTACTAAGACGTGCACATCTGATGGTATAAGCCCTTTTGTAGAAAACTTAGATAGTATTTATGAGTTCAAATAAAACTGAAAATGCATGAAAAAGTAAGGCACTTCTAGTTTGTGTACGGGTTTCTTGATGTAGAACCAGAAGAGTAGCAAGGGAGGAGGAAAGAGGAGAACGAGTGTAGAAGGAAAGGAAAGAAAGAAGAGAAAGACAAAGTAGATAGATGAAAAAAAAAAAAAAAAGTTTTCTGTTATCCTTAAACTAATCAAACATACTTCTAAATTAAAATGCATCAAGGATTATTTGTAAAAGTTGCAATGATATTTAGTCATATTTTTATAAAGCAGATAATGCAGCAGAAGGAAGTTGTAACTAGCAACCAGAAGAGAGAGGAAGGTAATCCTTCGAAATTCTATACATAAGCTCTGGCAAATAGCATTGGATAGCTTGAATTATACAATTGTTTTTCTTAAGGATTTAGTTTTCTTTTTCACAAATATGTATTTTGTTTTACAGATAAGAAGTGTGACGGAGCTGAAGGAACTGTTGTTGGTGAGGAATGTGCAACTATTGGTGTTGAGTTAGCTATTATAGAAGAGCCTACAGGTATGAGGGCCTCCCAAACCAATATTCTTTACTGACTTTTGAATTTCATTTTACGTCAAAATCATTTTCTGTATGAACCATGAGGCACATGAACATAATCATATAATCATAATGCCCCTACTGCTGGGAAAAGAAAAACTGCTGAAACAAAAGTTACAGGATTTGGCCAGCAGCATGAAAAGCATTTACTGTGAAAGAAAATTTACGAAACACATACATAAATACTCGATCTATGAATAAACATAGAATTGTTTTTTTCATTTCTTTAAATATTAGAACAAGGTATTATTGGAATACTAGTTCAAACATGCTTTTAACAATCCCTTTTATGTTTTTGTATGGCTATAAGACATCAGTGGAGAGTATTTATATTATATCAGCCTTTCGTTTTATCCTTTAAATTTAAGCCTTAGATTGTGTTTTTCTGGCTTTTGATGTGCATCGACAGAAACAGCCACCGAACTTTCTGATTCAGGTTCCAAGGCTAAAGATATTGAAATGGCTATACCCTGTAACACGGTTGATGTTGATGAACCTATGTGCCTTCCAACAATTTTAGTTGACTCAAGTAAGCTGGAGTGAATTTTATTAAACACGTATGGGCAAAAACTAAATAAGTCTCGGACTGCTTTCTTAATTTCAAGTAGTATATGGCTTTTCTGTTTTTGACCAAACTAGTCTCATGTTTTTCACAAGTACCAACTTAATTCCTCTTGCTAACTTCCTTGGTAAACTTTAATTATTGTAATGGTAAAATTGTTTGCTAATTTGAATCCATTATTACAAGACTGACACGTGTACGGTGTTTAATATGTAGACAAAAATAACTTTTAAAATCAAATTATTTATGTAAAATAATAAATAAAATAAAAACAACATAAAGAAATAAAAAATAAAAACATAAAAGGATGCCACCTTGACGGCTGTCGATGACTCCTCTTTCATGGAGGAGATCAATGGGAGGAGATAATTTGGTATTCGTCAAAAACATGAGGACTAGTTTGGTCAAAAAACAGAAAAGCTGCAAGCTACTTGGAAATAGTAAAAATTCTGGGGTTATTTGGTAATAGCCCCACATATACTTGTAGAAATTTGCTTGATTATGTTGGTGTTCACTGTCCAGGTGATTATGTAAATGTTGGTTCTTCTTGTCCAGATAAATGTGGTAGGACTATCAACCAATCAAGTGAGCTTAAACAAAGATCAAATGAAGTTGTTGTGCATCATGATGAAGGGGCAGCCATAATTGACAATATGGAGAGTTCACCAGTACTGAGATTCATTCAATCTATGGAAGTATTTCAATCAATGCCACAGGAACCACATTTTCGTCCTTTAGCTGAATGTGAAGAGGTGTGTCGGGAAGGATTAGCGTTGGGGCATATGATGACCTTTGTTAATGTGGTAAAGAGAGCATCAAAATTACAAGTAAATGCTCCGAGAAGCAACTTTGACAGCCTTTTCAAATGTCTTGCTGAATTAGAGTTACAAGGCTTTGATGTTAAAGCTGTGCGAAACCGTCTTCTTGAGTTGCAATCAATGAAAGAAAGTCAAGAACAGCTTAAAACAAAATCGAAAAAAATTAAAAGTGAGATCTTAGAGCAGATTCATGAGAGAACCAAGGTCGAGGCTAAGTTAGATGATGTGGTGAAGGACTTAAAGGTATTAGAAGAAAAGAAAAAGGCGGTGGAAGAAAAGAAGACAAGGCTTATATCGATGAACAATGAAAATGATTCAGAGATTGCTAAGGCAAAATCGAGTGTGAATTTACTTAATGAAGAGATTCAGAAAGTTAAGCATAAATTCAGAAGTCTAGCTGCTTCCCCATGGAAATGACTGACTTGTATTCACTGCTCCTCTTTTAGATTTTATTGCTTATGCTTCCTCATGGAGGTGACTGACTTGTATTCTCTGCTCTTTTAGCTTTTGCATGTCCATGTTCATGTTCTAATTACTGACTTACCTTGGAGATGCAAGTATAGAAACTTAATTGCCTTATGTGAGCCATCTTTTTGGCAGCCACTGTATCAATGCAGCTATATGCCTGTGCAGTACTGAAAGTTATTTTTGATGATCTGATTTAGTCGTTAGAACATTTTCACCTGTCCAGTAACCAGTTTGAGTTTGATACTGTTAAGTTCATTGGATCTCATCTCCTCTAAAATGAATAGGATGTCCCTATAGGAGATCTGTACCAGATCTTTCCTTCTTTTTTTCTCTCTCTCTCTCTTAAAGAAAATTCATTTTACATCTCTTCTTTTTTTTTAATTATATTTTTTATTGTTTTCATTTAAAACAAATAAAATTGTGATAATGAATGAGAAAAAAACTAACTGCAGGGCAATTAAATTGTTTAACCATATTTGATCGGTTAATTTTAACAACTTAACATAATAGTTAACGTTAGGTTAAATGTCAACAAATTATTTGGATGGAGGATGCTCCTTCATGTGTTGGGAGTCTTCTTTTTTTTTTGTAATTGGTCTCTTTTGGCTTATGAATTATTCAATTTAAAAAAAAACGGTGGAAATGTGTGATATTGATACTATGTACCTTTTGGAATTCTGACTTCAGGCATAAAATGAAAGTTTCAGTAAAAAGTCTGAAAACCAAGAGAAAAAAAGAAATTGATATGTTATATAATAAAATGAGAAGAGAGAAAATAAGACAAAATGTTATATATGATTGCAGATATAGCTGGGTAGTAACACACCTTAAAACAGAGTTAAGGTTTCGAGTTTAAATCCTTTCTCACCCAAATTAAAAAAAGAAAAGAAAAGAACATGTTATATTATAAAATAAAATGAGGAAATAAGCCAATGTACCAAGTTGTTTCGATTTCAATAAAAAACAATATTTGAGAGAGTTGTTTTCATTTCTACGACAGTCTAGTAATATAGAGGTCACAATTTCTAGAGAGAGTTCTTATTTTCATTTTTCTACTGCAAAGTCCGATAATATAAAGGTAACAACCAACCTCGTTAATCAATCAAAATGAGTAAATTTTCAATGTACTGGATGCATTGATGAGTGGCGCACCCATTTACTTAAAATTTGACATATGACAAAAAATACACGTGGCATAAGGAAATACACATGCGACTACCACATGTCAAGTCTTCAGTGACTGGATATGCCACTCATCAATATAACTGGTTTACTGAAGATTTACTCCAATCAGAAGTGCCTAAAATATAATATATATATATATATATATAAAATTACTTAACATGGTCAGAATCCACTATTTACAACACTTCCCTTTGAACGTACACCATTTTAAGGTAATTATTTTAATATGTTAGGAAATAATTTAATAAGATAAAACTTGGACAAAATACATACAATAATCTGCTGAATCTTAAAATAGTGCCGATTGTGAATAAAAGGTTGTATCGTTGAAAACCTTGCCAGTAAAACCCAGTCGAACAAAATCTAATCGAATGGAAAAAAAAAAAAACCAGAGTGCAATGCACATGTTTTCGTAATAGATAATGTGTGTAGCCATTTCCGGAAAAAAGGCTTCATAATCCATACCATTTTACGTATTCAAAATAAGGTTTCATGTTTTTTTTAAAGGGTTTTATTTTTTCTTCCATTTTTTTTTAAGTTTTTAGCAGGTTTTATGTTACATTTTAACATATTTTGCCTTCACTTTTAGCATGTTTCACCTTCACTTTTAGCAAGTTTAACATTACATTTTAGCATATTTCACCTTCGCTTTTATCATATTTCATATTATATTTTATTATGTTTCACGTTAACTTTTATCATTCACATTAACTTTTAGTGTGAAATCGTCTAGGAATTAAAAAAATAAAGTTTGGTTTTCACATCTAAACACATCCAATCAAACAATATATCAATGTAACAACAACCTATAATATATGATATATTACAAAACAAATGCATGCATTTTTAAACTCAAAAACCAACCTATAAATTTGTTGTTGATTTTCGAAGGTAAAACACAACCGACAAAACTTTCAAATGCTCCTTTAAAGCCAAACTTCAACAGTAGATTCAATTTTCCTATACTAACATATGAAACAAATATTCAGGTTCAGTAGATTATGCTGAAGATAAGAAAAAGAGGTTCAGTTAAAGAGTTAAAAAAAAAATAATTTAAAGCGTGTGAGGGTAATTTTGTAATTTGATGCTTAAGTGGTACATAGGTTTTTTTTTTTGTAATTATTTGATATTTATAGGATATTTATATAATTGTACATTATCTTTTGTAATTGTATAGGGGTTCTGTATGTAATTTTTTGATTAGGGATTGAAATCAAATTTTTGTAGTGGTCATTAATAATTATTTTAACAGATGTGGACAAAAATAAATTTTAGTAAATTTAGGTGGTTGGTTTTGAAAGTTTCCACATAAAACAATTTGCTAGCCGTCTTCATCTTGTAATTCAGTTGCTTTTCTTCGATCTCGTACCCTGTCACTGTAAGATTTTGCCTTGCGCTTTCTTTGTTTTCAGTTCTCTACAATTTCTCTCTCTTCTTTTACTTTACTTGATATCAGTCTCTCGATTATGTGTAGTCATTTGCACTTCCATTTTTTCGATATGAGTAGTATCTGAGCAGTTCATTTCAGTTATTTCATCTCCGTTTTGGAGATGATTCGATTAATTTTCAGTTTTATTTAACTTCTTCATGATATTCTCGATGATGTGTATTGAATTTCGTCTTCGCTTCAACTGTCTGATGGTGCTTACTATATTGGCTATCAAGTATTTGAGTTTGCACTGATTACGCGAGTGTTTGTGTGTTAATGTGTTTCATGTATTTATTTGTATTGGATTCAGAAAATTTTGATATTTTTTTTTCGGGTTTTATCGGTGGAGATTTTATTTGGAGACGTTGATTTTGCGGAAGATAGTTGTTGCCAAATATTGACAATTTAACAGGGAAATATAGAATTGCATGATGAAGTGCATACAGGTTCAGTGATTTCGTAGATGTTCTTATCTAAGAATGTTATATCTACTCGTTTTATCAATGGTGCATTGGTCACTGCCACACATGTGCACAGCTGTATACATAATTGGTGATTGTGTCTTTTATTTTAATATGTGATAAGTGACTGGCCTGGGTTGACATCTCTGTAATTTTTTTTAAAATTGTAAATTTCGTCATATTATTAGTTGTCAAGAGAATTGGAATATAAGAGCTAAGTCTGAATCAGCCCAAATAGCTTTTCATCCCTCACCTGGTGTATATATGTTGAATATGAATTCCAGATTGTTTTTCAAGTGCGGTTGTCAAAAATGATTGATGTTTCCTTTCTTTTTGTTTTCTATTTGTTAATTTGAAATTCAGGTTTCCATAGTAATATGCTTTTTGAGGTTTAAGCACAAAATGGGGAGTGTGGGTGATGAAAAACTGAGGTTTTGCATTGACAGAGGGGGCACGTTCACTGATGTGTATGCTGAAATTCCTGGTCAGCCTGATGGTCGAGTTTTAAAACTTTTGTCTGTTGATCCAGCAAACTATGATGATGCTCCAGTTGAGGGAATTCGAAGGATTCTTGAAGAATATACCAGGAAGAAAATCTCACGAACTTCTAAAATCCCCACTGACAAGATAGAGTGGATAAGAATGGGTACTACTGTGGCAACAAATGCACTTTTAGAGAGAAAAGGGGAAAGGATTGCTCTGTGTGTAACTCAAGGCTTTAAAGATTTGCTGCAGATTGGTAACCAGGCTCGCCCCAATATATTTGATCTTACTGTATCGAAGCCCTCAAATCTTTATGAGGTGGTTATAGAGGTTGATGAGAGAGTTGAGCTTGTTCTTGAAAAGGAGAAAGAGAATCAAGATCCTTCTGCATCATTAGTTGAAGGTGTATCGGGCGAACTGGTCAGGGTTGTGAAGCCAATCAATGAAAAAGCTCTGAAGCCTTTATTGAAGGGTTTGTTAGAGAAAGGAATTAGCTGTTTGGCAGTTGTGTTAATGCATTCCTACACCTATCCACAACATGAAATGGCTGTAGAGAGGTTAGCTGTGAGCTTGGGCTTCAGACACGTGTCCTTATCGTCAGCTTTGACTCCAATGGTCCGTGCTGTTCCTCGTGGTCTAACTGCCAGTGTGGATGCGTACCTGACCCCAGTGATTAAAGAGTACTTATCAGGTTTCATTTCCAAATTTGATGAAGGGCTAGGAAAAGTGAATGTGTTGTTTATGCAATCAGATGGAGGACTTGCACCAGAAAGTAGATTTTCAGGGCACAAAGCAGTATTATCTGGCCCTGCTGGAGGAGTTGTTGGTTACTCACAGACCCTATTTGGGCTTGAAACTGAGAAGCCTCTAATTGGGTTTGACATGGGTGGCACATCTACAGATGTTAGTCGATATGCTGGAAGTTATGAGCAAGTCTTAGAAACTCAGATTGCTGGTGCAATAATACAAGCACCTCAACTTGACATCAACACTGTTGCTGCTGGTGGGGGGTCAAAACTGAAGTTTCAATTTGGGGCTTTCCGTGTGGGACCAGAATCAGTGGGTGCGCATCCTGGTCCCGTATGTTACCGGAAAGGAGGGGAACTGGCAGTTACAGATGCAAACTTGATTCTAGGATTTGTTATTCCTGATTTTTTTCCATCTATCTTTGGCCCCAGTGAAGATCAGCCTTTAGATATCCAGGCAACCAGACAAGAATTTCAGAAGCTTGCAAGGGAAATAAATTCCTACAGGAAGAGCCAGGATCCATCTATAAAAGATATGACGGTGGAGGAGATTGCATTGGGATTTGTCAATGTTGCTAACGAGACTATGTGCCGTCCGATACGCCAGTTAACTGAAATGAAGGGCCATGAAACGAAGAACCATGCTCTTGCTTGCTTTGGCGGTGCTGGGCCACAACATGCTTGTGCTATCGCTAGGTCATTGGGTATGAGAGAAGTACTCATTCACAGGTTCTGTGGTATCTTAAGTGCATATGGGATGGGATTGGCAGATGTCGTTGAAGATGCACAGGAACCATATTCTGCTGTTTATGGTCCTGAATCTGTTTTGGAGGCCTCTCGCAGAGAAACTGTATTACTGAAGCTGGTAAAGCATAACCTACAAGAGCAAGGTTTCAGAAATGAAAACATTACAACAGAGACATATTTAAATTTGAGGTATGAAGGTACAGATACTGCTATCATGGTAAAGAGGCAAATGACTGAAGATGGATTTGGATGTGACTATGCAGTGGAATTTGTGAAGTTGTTCCAGCAGGAATATGGTTTTAAACTACAGAATAGGAATATTCTTATCTGTGATGTTAGAGTTCGTGGTATAGGAGTTACAAATATATTGAAGCCACGGGCCCTAAAACATGCTTCCACTACTCCTAAAGTGGAAGGCAACTACAAGGTTTATTTTGGAAATGGGTGGCATGATACTCCTCTGTACAAGCTTGAGAATCTGGGGTATGGGCATGTCATGCCAGGTCCTGCAATCATCATGAATGGGAATAGTACTGTGATAGTAGAACCCAACTGCAAAGCTATTATAACTAAATATGGCAACATCAAAATTGAAATTGAGTCCACTTCAAGCACTATAGAAGTAGCGGAAAAGGTTGCCGATGTTGTGCAGCTTTCAATCTTCAATCACAGATTTATGGGCATAGCTGAGCAGATGGGACGGACTCTGCAGAGAACTTCAATATCAACAAATATCAAGGAACGGCTGGATTTCTCTTGTGCTCTCTTTGGTCCGGATGGAGGACTAGTTGCAAATGCCCCCCATGTTCCTGTGCATCTGGGAGCTATGTCCAGCACGGTTTGTTGGCAGCTTAATTACTGGGGTGAGAATTTGAATGAAGGTGACGTTTTGGTTGCCAATCATCCAAGTGCTGGAGGTAGTCACCTTCCCGATATAACTGTTATTACTCCTGTTTTTGACAACGGTAAACTGGTGTTTTTTGTGGCAAGTAGAGGACATCATGCAGAGATAGGGGGCATCACTCCTGGAAGTATGCCCCCCTTTTCAAAGTCCATATGGGAAGAAGGAGCTGCCATAAAAGCATTTAAGCTTGTGGAGAAAGGGAGTTTTCAAGAAGAAGGAATTACCAAGCTTCTCCGGTTCCCTTGTTCTGATGAATCAGCTCATAAAATTCCAGGAACACGCCGGCTTCAAGATAATTTATCAGATCTTCGAGCACAAGTAGCTGCTAACCAGAGAGGAATTTCCCTTATCAAAGAGCTTATTGAGCAGTATGGTTTGAAGACAGTTCAGGCTTACATGACTTACGTGCAGCTTAATGCAGAAGAAGCTGTGAGAGAGATGCTTAAGTCTGTTGCTGCTACAATATCATCCGAGTCTGCTAAGCTTGGAGAGAGAAATTCTGTAACTATAGAAGAAGAGGACTACATGGATGATGGATCAATTATTCATTTGAAACTTACCATTGATTCTGATAAAGGGGAAGCATTTTTTGATTTTAGTGGGACCAGCTCAGAAGTTTATGCCAATTGGAATGCACCACAAGCAGTGACAACTGCGGCAGTCATATACTGCCTTCGCTGTCTCGTGGCTGTTGATATTCCTCTCAATCAGGGTTGTTTGGCTCCAGTTAAAATCCATATCCCTCAAGGCTCATTTCTTTCTCCAAGCGATAAGGCTGCTGTGGTGGGAGGTAATGTTCTTACGTCTCAGAGAGTAACTGATGTAGTACTTACTGCATTTCAGGCTTGTGCTTGTTCTCAGGGTTGTATGAACAATCTCACTTTTGGAGATGATACTTTTGGTTATTATGAGACAATTGGAGGCGGAAGTGGAGCTGGTCCTACATGGGATGGAACCAGTGGAGTTCAATGCCATATGACCAACACTCGTATGACTGATCCGGAGATATTTGAGCAGAGATATCCTGTTCTTTTGCATAAATTTGGACTTAGAGAAAATAGTGGAGGTGCTGGACTTCATAGAGGAGGAGATGGGCTGGTGAGGGAGATAGAGTTCAGGCGCCCAGTTGTTGTAAGCATTCTTTCAGAGAGGCGTGTTCATGCACCAAGAGGATTGAATGGAGGAAAAGATGGAGTTCGTGGTGCTAACTACTTGATTACAAAAGATAAGCGTAGAGTCTACCTTGGAGGTAAGAACACAGTTGAGGTACAGGCAGGAGAAATTCTTCAGATTCTAACACCTGGAGGTGGCGGATGGGGTTCTCCTCTTTGATTATATTTCTGAGGAAACTGCTGCATGGTGAGTTTGCTTTTCATTTTCATGCCTATTTAATTCCATTATTTGGTTAGAGAAGCAACCCAAGTATCTCCATGTTTTGAAATAAATGTAAACATTGAACGTATCTGTGTGCTGAAATTTATGGAAAAAAATAAAAGGAGAGAGAAGGAATTTAAATAGTATTAGCACTCGTTTGGAAAAACTTTTACTTTTGACTTTTAATAATAGAAGAAGAAAAGTAAAAGTCTAGAATTTTTTATTGTATTTTGCTACAGTAGCCTATGAAAAACTGCATCAAGACATGCATATTATGCATTTGTATTCTATTTAGTGTAACCGAGGAAATTGATAAGATTCTAAAGCGTTTTGGGAAAAATACTCTCAACTACGCCTTTACTGCAAGTAGATAGCAAAAATATATGTTATTATAAGCTAACAGATTCACTTTTTTTTTTTTTTTAAAAAAAAAAAATTGAGTATCATAACATTCATTTTTACTAAAATAAATAAGAAGTTATATTAATATTTATATATCCATATATCTGATTATTTTATAAAATAATGTAATGTTTTCTTAATTATATAAAATAATGTAACTTCAAAAAAAAACAATCATCCTTTGCATTGGAGAGTTGATTAATGTGAATTTCTTTTTTCTTTTTTTCTTTTTTGGTTTTTGAAATATGATTTGATATTGTTCTCAATGATAAACAATATTATTTATAAATATTATGGGTTTAATGTTAAGATTGGAAAATACAAATGATTGTTAACTAGATAGGTGCCAACCTTTGGTGGGATGTACTTTACCTACCGTGATCAAACTTATTATTATAATTAATTTTTGTTTAAATATATTTTGTTGTTGTAAAGTGGTTTCCAACTATTAACCACTATATATGAATTGGTGGATTTACACCTATTAAGCACTATAATGTCTATTATATTAAGAGAATAGTATTAGATAAACACTATAAATATGTGCATATTCTCCTTGTAAATTAGACTTAGTTTTTGAACGGTAAGAAGAACCTTATTGCTCTCATTGATTTCCAGTCTCTCTCTCTCTCTTAATATCATTTCATTTGTTTTCTTCATTACTTCTTATTTTACTTTAATTTATTTACTTTTCTATTATTATTTCATTTCATTTTATAACACGTTATCAGCACGACTAGCTTATTAGTATGATCTGTGATTGCCACTCTGTTGGATCTTTCACATCAGAAAATAAGTTTAGTTTTTACTTATATTTATTATATTGAAACATGAAGATTACAAAATAAATAAAAGAGCTAGAAACTATAAATATCATAAACTTTAATCCAATAAGAAGTTCTGGACATAATATTATTATTATTTTTTTTTTAATTTAATGTTTATATATATATATATATTTATATTTATATTTATGTAATTTATATAAATATAATGCATCTCAAGTCGGCTATGCCGACCACGTTTATATTTATGCAATTTATTTATTGCTATGCATCTCAAGTCGGCTATGCCGACCACGTTTATATTTATGCAATTTATTTATTATTATGCATATCAAGTTGGCTATGCCGACCATATTTATATTTATGTAATTTATTTATTGTTATGCATCTCAAGTCGGCTATGCCGACCACGTTTATATTTATGCAATTTATTTATTGTTATGCATTTCAAGTTGGCTATGCCGACCATATTTATTATTCATGCAATTTATTTATTACGCATCTTAAAGTTGGTTATGCCAACAATATATACTATTTATGCATTTTATTTATTGTTAATACATTTTACTTCAGTACTCTTTATTTTAATTAAATTTGCATATGTACGATCCAGTCAACATTTACTTATCTATAGCTATTTCTATATATGTTACGTTTATATGCCTATTTAATTATTAGATATGATTTATACTTATTATGCACTATTCTTGATATATTTACTAAAAACTAATTATTATTATTGTTTTGTATGAATAGAAATCTGCTGAAAAATGTCAAATCTTAAGAACCTGCAGTTCTTTGCCCTAGATATTTCTGGGAACAATTACCTTTCCTGGATTCTGGATGCTGAAATGCATTTACAAGTCATGAATTTGCAAGACACGATTAAGGAAGAAAATGAGACATCCCTGCAGGATAAGGCTAAGGCTATAATCTTTCTTAGACATCATCTACATGAGAATCTAAAAGTCCAATATCTCATAGTGAAAGATCCATTAATATTGTGGAAAAATTTAAAAGATCGATATGATCATCAAAGGGATGTCTATGCCAACTAAAATATGTCAATCATCGATTTGTTTTGTGTATGCGTTTTTTGTTCTGTGTTTTTGTTTTGTTTTTATCCTTTCTTTATCTCTGCAATCAAGTATGATGTATCTTTTGTGCCTCCGTTTTCATTAATAACTAATATATATTTTTGTTTAATGAAATAAAGGATATGGATAGGCCATCTGTTTCCAGTGGAGAAGATAAAAGTATATGTTTAATTGATAGTGCAACAACACATACTATTCTTCGTGATAAGAAGTATTTCTCAAATTTGATATCACTTAAAGCTGAGGTGAATACTATATCAGGTCCTGCAGACCTAATTGAGGGCTCTGGAAGAGCCACAATTCTATTGGAAAATGGAACAAAAATATGTATCCATGATGCTTTATATTCAAGCAGTTCCCAAAGAAATTTACTTAGCTTTAAAGATATTCGTTGTAATGGATATCATATTGAAACAATAAGTGAAAATAATATAGAATATCTCTATATTACTTCTGTTGTTTCAGGACAAAAATTGATTTTGGAAAAGATTCGTACTTTCTCATCTGGATTATATTATACGATAATCAAATCAATTGAGGCTTATGCAGTTATGAACCAGAAGTTCTCCAATCCAAAAATATTCATGCTTTGGCATGACCGCTTAGGTCACCCGGGATCTACGATGATGCGTAGAATCACTAAAAATTCTCATGGACATCCATTAACGAACCAGAAGATTCAGTTGTTACATGAGAGTATATGTACTGCATGTTCACAAGGAAAATTAGTAACTAGACCATCTTATCCTAAAGTTGGTTTTGAATCCCCATCATTTCTACAAAGAATTCAGGGGGATATATGTGGACCTATTCACCCACCTAGTGGACCATTTCGCTATTTTATGGTTCTAATTGATGCATCTGCAAGATGGTCACATGTTTGTTTATTGTCTACTCGTAATGTTGCTTTTGCCAGATTACTTGCACAGGTTATTAGGCTCCGAGCACATTTTCCAGATTATCCAATAAAATCAATACGCCTTGATAATGCTGGTGAGTTTACATCCAAAACTTTTTATGAGTATTGCAAAGCAGTGGGGATTGATGTTGAACATCCAGTCCCACATGTGCACACCCAGAACGGATTAGCAGAATCATTTATCAAACGCCTACAGGTAATTGCGAGAACTTTATTATTAAGAACACAATTACCAAGTTCTGTATGGGGACATGCTATTTTACATGCTGCTGCATTAATCCGTCTTCGACCTACTGCTTATCACCAGTATTCACCATTACAACTTGTGTTTGGCCATCAACCTAATATATCCCATTTACGTACTTTTGGTTGCGCTGTATATGTCCCAATTGCCCCAACTCAAAGAACTAAAATGGGACCCCAAAGACGTTTGGGGATATATATTGGTTTTGATTCACCGTCAATTATTAGATATTTGGAACCTTTGACGAGTGATCTTTTTACTGCACGATTTGCAGATTGTCATTTTGATGAGAAAAATTTTCCATCTTTCGGGGAAAGAAAAACTTCTCCTGAAGAGAAGCAGAAATTTTCTTGGAAGGTTCCAAGTTTGATCCATTTAGATCCATACACATCTCAGTGTGAGAATGAAGTGCGAAAGATAGTGCATCTTCAAACAATTGCTAATCAGTTACCAGATGCATTTACAGATGCTAATAGGGTAACAAAGTCATATATACCAGCTGCTAATGTACCAGCCCGGGTGATTGTTCCTGAAGAACGATATAAACAATTAGCAGCAACTGAATCATCTGTTGCACGACAGAAGCGTGGTAGACCACTTGGATCAAAAGATACAGTTCCCCGGAAGAGGAAATTAAATTATCAGGATTTTGATAAAACTCGAGTTACAAATAAATCCACTTTCTCTGAATCAACTCCAGTAGAGTTAGATGTCCCTGAAGCGACAGGAGCCCCTGTAGTGGCAGAAGCCCCTGAAGTGGCAGAAATCCCAGAAGAGAGACAAGAAAATGGAAATGAAGAAATATCCATAAATTATGCAAGAGAAATATGGAATCGTGAAGAAACAATCATCGATGATATATTTTCTTACACAGTAGCTACTGAAATTATTAATGATGATTATGAACCTCATGGTATTGATGATTGTAGACAAAGGCATGATTGGCCTAAATGGAAAGAAGCAATTCAAGCAGAATTAAATTCTTTAGCCAAACGTGAAGTATTTGGACCTGTAGTCCAGACACCTGAAGATATCAAACCCGTCGGATATAAATGGGTTTTTGTACGAAAACGAAATGAGAAAAATGAAGTCATGAGATATAAGGCACGACTCGTAGCACAAGGTTTCTCGCAGAGACCTGGTATTGATTTTGATGAAACGTATTCACCAGTGATGGATACAATCACATTTCGATTTTTATTAAGTATGGCTGTTTCAGAAAAGCTTGAAATGCGTCTAATGGATGTAGTGACTGCTTATTTATATGGGTCGCTCGATTCAGATATCTATATGAAAATTCCTGAAGGATTTAAAATGCCAGAAGCATATAAATCGAGATCTCGTAATTTATATTCGATAAAGTTGCAAAGATCCCTGTATGGATTAAAACAATCTGGACGGATGTGGTATAACCGTCTTAGTCAATATCTGATCAAGGAAGGGTATATTAATGATCTAGTATGTCCATGTGTTTTTATAAAGAAATCTGAATCTGGATTTGCTATTGTAGCAGTATATGTTGATGATATGAATTTAATTGGAACTCCTGAAGAGCTCCTAAAAACTGCTGAATATTTAAAAAGGGAATTTGAAATGAAAGACTTGGGCAAAACAAAGTATTGTCTCGGCCTGGAGATCGAGCATACACCAAATGGAATACTTGTTCATCAATCGGCATATGTTGAAAAGATTCTGAAAAGATTTAATATGGACAATGCTCATCCATTAAGTACTCCTATGGTTGTTAGATCTCTTGATCCTAAAAAGGATCCATTCCGGCCTAAAGAAGATGATGAAAAGATACTTGGTCCCGAAGTACCATATCTAAATGCAATTGGTGCTCTATTATATCTTGCACAATGTACTAGACCTGATATTGCATTTGCAGTAAATTTATTAGCAAGATTCAGTTCAGCACCAACTCGAAGACATTGGAATGGAATCAAACATATTTTTCGTTACCTTCGTGGTACAATAGACTTGGGATTATTTTATGTGTCTAACAATTTTTCAGGTTTAATTGGTTATGCTGATGCTGGATATTTATCTGATCCCCATAAAGCTCGTTCACAAACGGGATATGTTTTTACCTATAATGGCACAGCAATCTCCTGGCGATCTATAAAGCAGAGTCTTGTTGCTACATCCTCTAATCATTCGGAGATCCTTGCACTTCATGAAACAAGTCGAGAATGTGTTTGGCTAAATTCTATTATTCATCATATTCGAAGTACATGCGGATTTTCATCATCCAAAGAAATGCAGACACCAATATTTGAAGATAATACAGCTTGTATTGCTCAGATAAGAGGAGGATATATCAAAGGGGATAGAACTAAGCATATTTCTCCAAAATTCTTCTATACTCATGAACTTCAACAAAGTCGACAGATTGATGTAAAACAGATACGGTCTACAGATAATCTTGCAGATCTGTTTACTAAATCATTACCGACGTCAACATTTGAGAAATTAGTATATGGCATTGGCATGCGTCGATTTTGTAAACTACAGAATTAATTTTTATCAGGGGGAGCATACAATCAGGGGGAGTAGATTTTTGAAGATAACAATACATGTGTACTGCACTTTTTTTCCCTTCGACCGGATTTTGTCCCACTGGATTTTACCGGCAAGGTTTTTAATGAGGCAGTTGGAACACATAAAACACTACTTGTGATCCAGAAGATCATTGTATATATTGTTAAGGTTTTTATCCTAATAGAATTTTCCTAGCAAAATCAAATACAATAAAGTGGTGAAAATCCAAGAGGGAGTGTTGTAAAGTGGTTTCCAACTATTAACCACTATATATGAATTGGTGGATTTACACCTATTAAGCACTATAATGTCTATTATATTAAGAGAATAGTATTAGATAAACACTATAAATATGTGCATATTCTCCTTGTAAATTAGACTTAGTTTTTGAACGGTAAGAAGAACCTTATTGCTCTCATTGATTTCCAGTCTCTCTCTCTCTCTTAATATCATTTCATTTGTTTTCTTCATTACTTCTTATTTTATGTTATATTCTTAAAATACCAAGTATTGAAGTATTAATTTATAAGGAAGATAAAAAAATATCTTTATAAGTTAATTTATGTAGCTGGACTATTTATATTTTTGGCAATGCACCTCAATATAATAAGAAGAAATTAAAAATAAATTAAAGAAATTATTTTAAAAAAAATGCAAAAAAGAGTTTTGAAAACGGTCTGAATCCGAATTCAGTCTGAAAGTTGATTTCAATTACGGTGGTGGTGGCGATTTGATTGGTGGTTGTTGTCTCTACTCCATTGGGTTTAATTTGGGTATATATATTGAATTGGTTGGTGGCGGTGGTGGAGGTAAACGCTCAAGCTAGCCTCTTTTTTTTTTTTTTTTTATTACCCACGAGGTAGTAGTCCCTACACAAATTAGTTGTGGAACTAATCCCCGCCCGGAGAGGAATGCACATCTCTTAAACCACAAGGTGCTCCAGAACTAGTTCATTTTCATCACAAGGTAACCTCATTCGTTTATTGTGGAGAACTAAGGAAGAGATCTCCACATGCCTCCACTTATTCTATTTTATTAAAAAATATATATATATTTATTTTCTATTTTAATTATTTGGAATTACCGTAATATCCTCATATTATGCTCCTCCAAAGAATTCCATTTAGCGACCGTAAGTGTCAAAAGTATGATAACTCTAATCACTATCCTCCTACCTCTACAATATGGGCATAGTTCAAGGGATATGATAGTATTTTTCTTCCCTCTATTTTATAAATAATACAACTCCCAACTTCTCATTTAAATACAAAAGTTAACATGTATAACATCACTCTTATGTCAGTAATAATACACACGTACTGAAGTAATCAGTAAATCAAATAAAATGACACAACAACTTTAACTTTATACGATTATTAGAAGACAATTCTAGCGAATTAAATGGCAATTTTAATTGGAATAATCCATGAGAATGCCTCAATCTGGGCTACTGGTGCATCGTGCTCACACGTGTATGATCTGCATGGAACCCTAGTCTCAGAGAGAAAAGCCTCTATGCAACTCTTACTTTGACAACTATACAAGAGTCAACCATATATAAACTTGAATATCATAGATATTCTTCCCCTGTAGGATAAATAAGCTTATTTTCTCACATTTTTCCAACTCTTTGGATACATTTTGAACATCAATTTTTTATTCACTCAGAAAATTATTTGGATTATATGAATATACTAATTCGATCTCCTCACGGAGGAAAACTTGACCGATCATTTTCATGATGTCGGTCATACTATAATTTAAGCTTCAAATGCCTATACAAAATGCCATTTTCCAACATCTTATTTTATCTGCAAATAGTTTCTTTAATGCATATTTTTCTATAGAGCAATACTAGACATCTCATATTATATTTTAACTTGCATTTTAACTTATCTGTCACGATTGATAAAAGAATACTTATTAATGATAATTTAATTCACTTATCATATGTCATGTCAGTCCAATTATCCTATCCAATCTTACCCTATATACAGGGCTATAAACACAGCCATACATGGGCAAAAGATCAAGGTAGAAATTGACAATTACAACCATAAAAACACTAAAAATTAAAACACACAAAACTTAGTAGACTTGCTTCTAAATTTGATGCAACTAAAACAGGCAATTACCAAGCGAGGTTGTCAATTACAAACAAGATATAACGGCCCTACTGCTAAGCTTTATACCTCTTTTTTCTCTCTCTAAATTCTCTCAATCCACGCATGCACACAGTCACAAACACAGAAAACAGCATCAAACATTCAACCTAAACCAAATATAGTGTGGAAGGAAGGAGAAGAAGCTTCTCCCAAATTTTTTTTTTTTCCTCTTTTTTGCTTTTGAAAAGAACCTTGAATCAAGGAAAAAAAGACATGGGAAACAAAGAATACACAGAACCTAACATTACCTACAAAATATTAGGGAGCTGAGAATCCAATCTCTGCTGCATTTCCTTGAGCTTCAAGGACAACTCCGTCTTCTGCTCCTTGTAGCTCTGTAACAAGTACTCTTTCCCTTCTATCACTTCTTTCAACTCTCCAACTTCCCTCTTCAGCATCTCAATCCTCTCACCATCTCCCTTTCCCTTTTCCACAAACTCAAAATTGCTCTCACCATCAATATAACCATTTGTGTGGCCATTTCTTTCTTCAGCTGGCCAACTTCCAACTGTCGAAGACTTCTCATTGATGCCTACATGTCCCACACAATGATCCGCAATCGCCTTCCTCAGCTTCTGGATTTCTCTCTCAGAATCGAATAAGTCTCTATTTGCAGCATCCAACTGTGACTGCAAATGTGTAGAATGCGCAAGCTGAGCATTTAGTGAATTCTGCAACTCCATGATCTGATCTTGCATCTCTAGTATCATATCATCTCTTCTCTTTAATTGTTGCCTTAGCTTGTGTATTACTTCTCGCTTGCTGAAGATGTCAGAGCCAGATTCGGAGACACAAGGTGAATCCGAGCAATTTGAATGGTGGAATGGCTTTGGAGGCAACTCAAGACGATCAGGAGATGATGCCCACATAACCCCATTCTCCTTGCTGAATTCCGGGGCAGGAACTGTCACCAGAGGGAGAGGAACATCAGTTTCAGACAGCATCTGGCCATTCGGCGGGTTCTGAATCTCTACCATGCTCCCAGTTCCTGTTTCAAACCCATTCTTAATGAGAAGCAAAGAGATATTACAAGGATACCACTATAATATATCTTAGGCAATGAACCATCTCAAGTAACATAAGGAAAAGAGGAATTGGAAGAAAGGTTACATCCAGAGCTAACTCGTCATAAGCAAAACAGAAAAATATATTACCACTTCTCATGGATTCAAAATTCCAAGCAACAACAATTAATAACATTATTTTTTTTTGTGTAGAGAGAGAGAGAGAGAGAGTCTATTGATTGGAACTGTTCAAACATAAAAGCTCAAGGTACAAAAATAAGTGAACCAGAAATCCACTAAAGCAAAAACATAGCAAATCAAAATTTGCATACCTTAGGCCAGAAATTGATCCTAACAACTACAATGCTATTAAAAGAAGTGGATTCCAGCAGACAATGGCTAGAATCCACAAGATGAAAACCAAGACATTCATCTAACACAATCAAGCCTTGGCTTCTTATTCTGTAAACTGACAAGTTAATTCTATGACATTCAAATTGTGGTAACACCCTCTATCAGAACACCTAATGTTCGTCTTCCTTTCAAAAGTGATGAACTAAGACCTTAGGCCAAAGAGATCTCGCTGAACCACACTGACAATCATACAGGATAGTATGGATGGATAATACATCCACTTAAATAATGCAAAACTATCACGTTTCTCTTTTTTTAATAGGAAACAGAAAATTTTATTCAAGGATGAATAAAATAAGTACAAAAGTGAAAAAGCAGTCCACCAAAACAAAAAACTAAACAAAAATAAAAAATACAAGAAATTTAATCAAAAACAACAGCCTTCCAATCCAACATAATGAAAAGTAGAGAATTGTCACTAAATTCTTCAGAGGTAGATGCCCCTAGAGAAGCAAAATAATAAGCTTTATCCCATAAATAGCTATCATCCTCTTTAGCTTCCTCAAAGATTCCCCTATTCCTGTCTAACCAAATAACCCATAAAATTGCAAAAATTCCACAATACCAAATGACCATAGCTTTCTTTCCTCCCCCAAAAAGCTTTATAATCTTCCAAAAAGAAAGAGACCAAGAAGCACCGCACTTCAAACCCACCATTGGAAACTACTTACTCCATAACTTTACAACCACCGGACAATGGAGAAAAAGTTTCTTCAAAATTTTTGCACATAACACACCAAGAAAAAAGAAGACAAGAATTAGTATGGCTCTTCTAAATAATATCACAAATATTTATAAGCTTGTAGTAGTATAGTACAGTCTTATAAACATTAAATAAAGTGAGGACTGGATATGAGTAGATATAGTAAAGTCTAAAATAAGCTTGTAGGGCCCCATTTGGTACGCGGGATTAGCTCAAGATTGGACTATTTTAGTATTAATCCCACGTTTGGCAAGCACAAGGGATTGGGATTTAATATCCCAATAGTGCCCACTAATCCCATCAACATGGGACTAAATAAACCCATATATACTCATGGGTTTGTTAGTGATGGGACAATGATTTGCTTCTTTTTTTTTTCTTTATTTACTATATTCTTTATTTTAAATTTATAATCATTCTATATATCAATTATAATTTATTTTTATTTGATTTAATTTAATCTTTTTAACATATCTTTATTTAAAAATAATTTAAATATATTTATAGAACACTAAAATTTTTGTTAAGCATTTTATATTATTTTATTAAATAAAATAAAATAATTTCACTTTTATTTAAAAATAATAATATAATATATATAACTATTTTCTATTTAATCCTACACTACACCAAACAAGAAACAATACTATTTTTAGTCCAATCCATACTGCACCAAATATATCACAGTACTAATTTAATCCAATCCAATCCCATCCTATCTCATAAAAATAGTCAAATTCAATCTCGCGCACCAAACGCACCCTAGTAGTACAGTGTTATATAAAATCGTCAGCCTTTCTTTTGAATATTAACATAATACAAAAATTTCAGAATCCTACACTACCTATGTGTAATGTCTTATCTTTATACTTGCCATTGCTAGAATTGTACTAATATGATGTTAGTAAACTTTTACCCTCATTAATTCCCCTCCCTACATAACACCGTTGAAAATGTTTAGGAGACAAGTAGAAACTGATAATACGCCCAAGCGTACATCATCCACAACAAGTGTTTAAGAGGTGAAATAAAAAATAGATTTAAGCATTAATTTGGAATCCACAAGAAGATTCTGGGTTGATATGTGATGAATAACTAAGTTTAACTTGCACAAGTCTAAATTACATTTTTTTTTTTTTCATAAAGGTTAATCTGAATTTTCTTTCAAGAGTTTAAACAATTCTATAAATTCTAGTTTGCTAAGCGATGACTCTCACTATAGATCCTTGAACTTTATGAGATGTTTTGGTAGTAAAAATTTATGTTTAATAAATTCACAGAGGAAGGGGTCTATATAGACATGGTTACGTAATATTCATTTTGTGAGCAAATAATAACGGGTTCAAAAGCTTTGAAGCTATTTCTGGGGGTGTGGGTAACTTCTGTCTAGGCATGATTGTCTAGGCCTCGATTATTCTTCCTCCTCTTTGTTCTTTGATTTTGAACACATATCAGATTGTGGTTTATTTACTGCAGTTAGCTACCAACTCAAACCATAATACGCAGCCCTTAATTACTCTTAAGAAACCCTAAAATGTCATACTATAAACCCTGATTTAGTCTAATCTCAATTACAATCCGCGATCTCTAAAAATATCCTTCTGGTCATTGTTTTCTAGTTTTGAGAGCTTACCAACAGTCATCAAAAGTTTTTTTCTTCCAGGCCTAATCAAACCATAAACCCTAATTACACCTCATAAACCCCAAATTTTAATTCGACTACATGCATGAAATACTAGAGATCCTGAATCAACAAACAAAAGCATAACATACTAACTAGAATTCATTTTTATACAGATATCTATTACCTTACAACTAAACAGAAAGTAACTTCACAGCTATCATGAATGACAAACATTCAGTGCAGGTAAGAACTTTGTTATTTTATTTTTCCACCCCTTCTATTGAGCAAAACCCCACTTGCACATCTAGGTAGGCCTTTCACACATATACCTGTGAATCCAATCAAGTGTCGAGATCAAAAGTAAACATTTAAAGTTTTTCACTTGCCTTTACATTTTTTATACCCACTGTCCTTATCATTTGAACATAGCTTTTCCTAATAAACTTATCCTAAGCAGCAGAGTTGAAATGAATATCAATACAAAACAACATTCTTAAAAAGTGAGTAACCAACTTGTTAGAAAATAATTGAAACTGGATCCCAACACCCCAACTGCTTCACCCCTCTAGAACAGGAAAAAGTTAACTATGAAAGTGAAAGAGAACTAGAGAAGCATTAATCAGGCACTCCCAAAAGTCGTCAAAGATTAAAACTGGCTCCTCTCTAAGCCATGTAAAGTTCAATGACAAATAACACAGGACTTCCATACCCTCAACGCAGTTGAAACAACCATCATGATCTTGTGCAAAGGGATACATGTTTGTATGCAAATGGTGACCCGGGGACCTCCTTCTCTCGAAGCATGTTTTATTCCCTAAATTGAGTAGAAGTTTTAAAAGTTAGAAGAACTTGCATATCAAAGACAATAATGAAGCAAAAAATTACAAGAACTTGCAGAATATTTTCAGATAGGAACCTTTCAGAGCATTATTAGCATTTGCCTGTTGCTTTGAGTCTAGTGTCTGCTTCAGCTTGAAACCAAGGCGAATTGACAATGTACTTAATAAGGCGCCACCTGCAATAAGGATCCAATTTGGCCCCTGACCCTGAATATTCTTAGCTTTCTGACCTCTAGATAGCCCATCAGTTCTTGGTTTCATTTTAAGAGCAAGCAAAATGTTGGAGGGGAGAATTCTGAATAATCCAAATATGACCTACATCGACAATGCACCAAAATTCCATTGCTATCTATATGGCAGAAAAAAAGAAGAAGATGAAAATGCATCAGAAAAGCAATAATTTTTTTATGACTTCATGTCTTTGACAAAAAAAGGGTTTTAAAATTTGAAAGGCAATGACCCCAAAGACATTATCAAAGATGTGCTCCTAACACTGGCTGTCTTCATTTTTAAATCTATACATTATGATTCTTGATATCATGACCCATGCTTTAGACACTTCATAACACGTCCATTATTCTATTCAAATTTAGACACAGAACTCAACAAAATTATATAAACATAAACACAACTAGTAGTGGATACATTAATACGTTTTTCACCTTTTATTTTACAAATAAAGCAGTGAATAAACTTCAAACACCTAACCTAGACTTTGGCTAAAATACATATTGGTCCATATAGTATTAAATTTGTCAAAACAATATCTCCCAACAGTATGGAAGCCAAAAGAAAAACAAAAAGACAATTAAAAAGAAGAAGATAATAGCCTGGAATATGTTAAAAGCCTCCCTTAACATTCTTTAGATACTCCCACATGGGAGATCATCAACGAACAAAATAAACCCCTTATCTGAACATATTTCTATTGATTTTGAAATAAGATCACATTTGACTCAATACAAAGATGATTGCTTCCATACTAAAATATCTTGAAAACTAAAGCTACAAGGGAAACTCGCTAGCATCCCGAAAGCAACTCACCTTTCCCACTCCAATTTTCTAAAATTTGACTGCCCAAGAAAGATATGAAACAATGAATAGCACCAATCAGTGGTGAATAGAATCAATCAAAACACAACTGAAGATGGTGATATGTATTTTAGTTTTTTTTTTATTATAACAATAAACTCCAGAACCGCCTGTGGAGTTTCCAGGTAAACCTTGAATGCGTACAAGATCCTCTCATTTATATGGATGGCGGTCAGCCCAAGGTCCATGAAAACCATAAAATCTTATTTCTCAAGTTAAGTCTATAGCCAACTCAATTATGGATTTTTCACTATTTAACATACAAATTCATTTTGCAAATATTACATCGACACTTGTACTAAACCTTATTTTTCCCAATTATATTACAGAAATAAAACCAATCACTCCTGAAAAATCTATGTCGTACTCTCAAAAGAACAAAACAGAATCAACAAACACTATTGCAAACACCGATTACACAAAAACCGGTAAATAAGCGAAAATCGATGAAAACGAAGAAGCATTTTTACAGGAGAAATTAAAAGGGAAAAGACGAACCTCATTCAAAGTTAGGAAATCGATTACGTCAATCTCACTCTCAAAATATCCAACACGACGTCGTTATGCTTGTACTTTCTCTCTCTAAAACTGCCCTCATACTCTCTCTCTAGAACTCAGTCGCTTTCTCACTCTAGAAATTGAGCAAGGTAAAAAAAGACCTTGATTGATGAGAGAGGGTTTTTGAAATGGCGGCTTTTAGCTGAAACCTTCGGGTTTTTTCTGTTTGGAAAAACTTCAATTTAGTCCTTAATTTTTAATAAAACATCACGTTTTTATTAACATTTTCTTTTTTATTTACGTGGTCCTTAATATTATCTAAATAGAACAAGTTGGCTCTTATGACCAATTTTTTGACTCTCAACCATAACAAAAATTATTTAAAAAATAGTTTTACTTTAAAGAATTCAATAAATAGAATTAAAATTTTACTTTCTATTTAAAATATAATAAAAATAAGTAAATAAAATAATTAATAAAATAATATGAAACTAAATTATTTAAATATATAAAACCTGTTAAAAAAATATCAAGTTAAGTTATTTTTAAAAAATTAGAGAATTAAATAAATAAATGGAGAATTAAAAAAATAAAGAAAATACTTTTGTTTTTGTATTTTTTTTCAAAATATTTTCTTTAGTTTTTTCATTCTATATTTATTTTATTTTTTAACAGTTTTTAATCTTTTTTTATTCTGTACATTTTTTAAATGTTAATTTTTTTAATAAAATAACTTAATTTGAATATATTTTTTAATAGGTTTTATATTTTTAAGTTTTTATAATTTATTATTTTTATTATATTTTAATTATAAGATAAAATTAGAATTCTATTAATTGAATTCTTCAAGGATAAAACTGTTTTTTTGATAATTTTTAATGATTTACCGTTAAAAAATTGATCAGAATAATTAATTTAATCTATTTAAAAATATTAAGGACCATACGAAACAAAAAATAATATAAGTAAAACTAATGATATTATATTAAATATTAGGGACTAAATTAATGTTTTCCTCTTTCCTATTATAAATATAATCACGGGGACTTTTTTTTTAATTGACACGACAGAAGACACGTGTGAAGTTGTTGCCCCAGCCATGGAGAATAATTGGGAAGGATATTATCGTTTTCACTCCTATAATTTGGAGTACTCTTCATTTTCACCCCTACTTTTATTTGTTATCGTTTTTGTCCCTATAATTTAAGAAAATACATAAAAATCTCCTCTTCTGTTAATGAATCGTTAAATAAATTGATTGCACTGTTAGGATTGCAACCGTAGAATAGTGAACGAACTATAAATAAATAAAATAATATAAAAAATGAAAAGCTAATTTTTGTAAAAGAAAATTAAATGTTTTTTCTTTCTTTCTTTCTTTCTTTTTTTCTCACTCTCTCTCCCTGGCTTCTCTTTCTTACTATGTTCTCTCTCTTTCTCAATATGTTCTCTATCATAACACACAAAAACTTCTCTCTTCTTTTTGTTTATGTAGGCTTGGGTGTGGGTGCAAAAATACGGAGGGTGGAGCCTCCCTATTGGTGGTGAAAGAAGCTTCCGCGATAGCCTCCCCGTTGGAGATCCTTGGCGCCCTCTCATGAAGGTGGTGGAGATCCAGTGGATCTCCAGATCTCTACCAGATCCATATTTTTTTAATTTTTTTTAATATTGTTTTGTGGATCTGGCGACTATCCAGATCTCCACCATATTTTTGCTTTAAATGTTTTCTAAAATTTTCATTTGTCAACTATCTGGATCTCTATAGGATTTTTTTTTTTTTTTTGAAATGTTTTGGACTTGTGGAGATCCAGATTGGAAGATAGACGGTGGAGATCTTATATTCTTTTTAAAGTTTCTGAATGTAGTGGAGATTCATATCAGACACATAATTTTTTTTTAAAAAAAAAAAATTATTTTTAGTTTTATCCCTCTATCCATCTTTTTATTAAAAAAAATTATTTGTTTTTTATTTTTTATATTTAAAAATATTTCATTATTATTTTATAAAAATTTAAAGGCAAAATAGTCTTTCTAATTAAAATCCTAACACAAGTTAATAGAATAGACATTTTGTGGAAAAAATGAAATTAGGGGGAAATCAAGAATATCCCAAACTACAAATAATAATATCCCTATTTAGGAATAGAGAAAATGGTATAAAATAGTACCTAATTTGACGCTTTTTGTGATGCTAGTGTCACTTTATTAATTTTAGTAAAAATAACACATAAATGGAGTTTGAAACAAAAATGCATGTTCCATCATCAACAAAACAGCAGAGAAAGAGAAAGAGAAAAGAAGATAGAAAAAGATGAGAAATAGAAAAAGATGAGAAAAAGAAGGTTGACTGTGAAAGAGAGAGAAGAGAAGAAAGAAGTTCGACCATGAAAGAGAGAGAAGTTTGATGCCATCATCAGACGTGAAAGAGAGAAAAGAAGCTCGACCACCACCGTTGAATATGATTTCATGGATTGATTTTGTATGTATTTGAGTTTGAATGTTTGATTTTTGGCGTGGAGTATTGTGTGAAATTGGTTGGATTTTGTGTTAGGGTCTAAGGATTAGGTAAAATTCTTCGCAAACTATTGTTGTACTTTCTCCATTAATTATTGTACTTCCTCAGTAAACTATTTCTTCCTTCTTCATGAACTATTTCTTCCTTCTTGAACTACTGGAAATAAAAGTGCGAATTAGTTTAATGAATGACATGATGAGATTTCCGTCCAAATAGGTGTTATTTCTCCAAACTTTATAAAAGAGGTCCTAATCTCGCAAAAAGCACCCAAAAAATACTATATAAAAAATGAACTCTTTGTGAATAACATTCTGAGTATACGGACGTGATGCATCCAACTAGGGGTGACCAACACACTGATCAACCCGTCGAAACTAAACTGAGTTGGTTTTGTTTTTTATTAGATAAAATAAACCCAGTGGGAATCATTTTGGGTTGATTTTTGTAGGTTGTGTTATTATATGTGTTTTTTTCCATGTTATCATATTTTAAGTTTCAACCTCTCTTGTAATTTATTCTCAATGTCGATATCTTTTATTACTGCATCTGATCTTTTTAAGGTCAAGTAACTATTCTTTGATAATTATTTTCAAAGTACTAGTTTTTGTACTTGTTACCGCATCACCACGTTAGCGCTTGAACGAATGACTTTTAATTTATAAATTTTAAATATAGTATTATTTTTTATCATATTAATAATGGATTTATCTACTCATATACATATTATAATATTTGTTATAAAAATTTTTAATAATGGAACAACTTGAAATATTCAAAGTAAATAAAAAAAATCAAAATTAAACTATTTTAAATTTAATCCTAAACCGTTAAACCAAACCGAACCAAATTGATTTTACTTTATGATTTAATTAAACTATTATCATACATGTGTATTATGTATTTAATTTATTCATGTAGCGAGTGAGTAATTGTGACTAGTTAATCAATTACTTGATAATTTGAGTTTTGAAATTTGAATCCGAGATATATGGATGTTAGCAGAAAGTAACAATTATGTTAATTTATTTGTTTTTTGCTTTTTAACTATTGAGTTTCGGATTAGAGAATGAATATTAATTTAAATTCATAATTTTAATTTTTTTAATACTGAGTGTGAGATACATATACCCGCATTTATTTTTTCTCACTTTGATTGTTCACATGAATTTCTTTTTCTTTTGAGTATTTTTTTTTCTCTTTACAATATGCGAGGGATTGCACACAGGGTCCCAAGGGAAAAGGAAAAGCGTCATTTGAGTATACTTTACTCCAGAAATAAATCTTCTAAAGTGAGAAGCAGCATTTAGAAGATGTCTTTGTTTTCAATCTCTATGAAGTATGCTCTTTTATACTTAAATTCCACTTATTTAAAAATTTATAAGGACCTTTCTGCTATTATATTTAACCGTTAATTATAGTTGTTGACCGTTTTAAAATAGTAAAACCATGAAAATACTTCAAATTAAAAAAAAAATCATAAATTAAAAAAAATTAATAGATATTAGAAACTAAAAAATTTTAAAAATATTTTTGGATCTCCACTATTTTTAGACCTCCAACTATAAGAAAGTTATTATTTTTCATTATTTTCAAAACACACTATAACTTTTTCCTTCAAACCACTAAGTTTACCTATTTTAAAAAAATAATATCGAACACATTTACGTTGTTAATAAACGTTACAAAACGCATTTATAAATTTATAACATAATTTTAATTTTTTAAAAATACACCAATCAAACGCAGCCTAAACTGCTGGCGATACGGAGTGCGAGATCCAGTAAAAAAGTCTTGACATTGAGATAATGAGAAATCAATTTTTAACATTGTAAAATCATTTATAAATAAGAATGCCAACCGGCAAAGAAAGGTATGTATCTTTGTGTCCACTTATTGCAAATATATTTTCTCCTAATATCCAAATAAGAAATTTAACTTTAATATTAGAGAGCCCCCGCGGATAACATTACTGATGCCTTTCATTTCATGGTAGCTTTCTCTTTACGATTACAGCAACTCTTCTTTCTCTTTGTCAATTAGAATGAATTCTAAATTCAAAACTCAACAAATATATTTACGACCTGTTTGTCAGGATTTTTGGAAACATGCTTTTAACTTTTTGAGTCCAAAAATACTTTTGGGAGTATTTGAATGTTTCTATAAAAAAACTTTTAAACTGTAAAAGCTCTTATAGACAAAACAAAAATATATAACATTTATAGGAAAAACTTCTAATAACATAAAAGTTCAAAATAAAAATTCTACCAGAACTTTACTAACATCTATTAATATATATATATATATATTCTTACTTTTTATATTTTTACGTGAGATTCCTTCGTATATTCTCTAGCTTCGCATGTAATTCAAGATTGTATACATCAACTGCCTATAATATTGGGGTTTCCGTCAAACTTAAGCACTTTTGATATTGATCGACAGATACATACAAAGACCAGCTTCTGTTATGATTTAAATTATTATCAAACGCTGCCACCAGGATGAGGTTCGTTTATCAAAAGTGAGAAATATTTTAACTTTTAAGGCCTCTCTCAGTCATCCATTATTGTTTTAACTAACATCTTATTCTTGGCTATATTATGAACCATTGATTTCAAAATTAAACGAAATAATATTTCAGGCAAGTTTGATCTAGATACTAGAGCAAATAAACAATTGAAAATATCCTTTAGATTTATTAATAAAGATATTTCCTGATGTTAGTGGCACTCCTTCTGTATTCACGTTTCAATCGGTAATTTCATCATTTCTCGTATATACCTAAGACTGACGGACTTATAGAGCAATATGTATGTTTCTCATTAAATGAATGCCAAATTTTTATTGAATTAAAAATTAAATTAAAAAAGCAAAAGAGAAAATGGAAATATCAAAACCAAAGATTGGGGAGAAATAGCACAAAAGCCAACTCATTTTGTAAAAGTAACACCAAGTTACTAAATATTTAAGAAATAGTACCATTTTAGATTGAAACCTCATTTTATCCTTGTAAAGTGATTTTTGTCTTATTTAAACTCATTTAACTCATTTACTGTGACCTTAGTTCATTTCTTTTTAGTTGAGTACTCTGTGTTATTTTTTTTATTATCTCTCATTTAAGAGTTCTTTATTTTAAACGAATACCTCTCTCTCTGTCTCTCTCTCTAAGTTTCTCATCAATCTCTCTTTATATCTCTTTAAAAAAAATTAAAAAGGAAGTGGGCATACACAAATAAGAAAGGCAGGCTCCTCTGGAAGTTATTGAGAGATAATTTTTTTTAAGGGTAATAGTCTCTAATTTTTGACGAATTATCAGTTTCTTAACGTATTTTATTTTATTTGTACCCATGGACTCTAAGTTTTCATAAATGTAACAATTTGGTCATTATGTGAGTCAACCGTTAGTTAAATTTAACGGTTCCAGGAGTATTTTTATCTTTAAACCTACCCCTAATTAAAAATTTAAATAAATTAAATTTAAAATTTTTAAAAGTTAAAAAAATTTAAATGGATCCCCACCATCCATTAAGATTGATGGCCTGTGGAGATCCATTTAATTTTTTTTCAAATTTTTTTAATTTTATTTTTAAAAAATCAATATAAAATGACCATATTACCCTTCTGTTTATTAAATAATTAACATAATCTTTTTAAAAATTTAATAGTAAAATTATAATTTTAACTCATTTAAATAGAGTGAAGGGTAAAATTGTCTTTTTAACATTTTATGTTAGTTTGACTGTTAAAAAAATTAGTCAGAGAGACCAAATTGATACATTTACGAAAACTTAGAGTCCTCAGGTACCAATAAAGCAAACTGCGTTAAAAAATCGATAATTTGTCAAAAGTTAGGGACCCAATTGATAATTTCCCTTTTTTAAATTTTTTTTTTTTTAAATAGATCTACTTTGATTTGAAATGTCTAATTAACTGGATATTGTATTGTAGAAGTTCTTGACTGGGTTAGTTAAGTATATCCCACTATTTTGGAGTTGTAAACATGCATTGCTTTTAAGTGTGTAACTTTTTTTTGTTGTTGCTAATTTTGCTTTGGTCATGAGCTAATTTTGCTTTGGCCATGATCTATTTTCTTTGATCGTGATCTAATTTTGCTTTGGTTGTGATCTAATTTTTCTTTGACCGTGATCTATTTACTTTTGCCCTGATGTATTTCCTTTGGTAGTGATATATTTCCTTTGGTAGTGATCTATTCTCTTTGCCTGTAATATAATTTTGCTTTGTTCTGTGATCTAATTTTGCTTTGGCCGTGATCTATTTTCTTTGGTTATGATCTATTTCCTTTGGTTGTGATCTATTTAATTTGGTCGTGATCCATTCCCTTTGGCCATGATCTATTTTCTTTAGTCATGATCTATTTCATTTTGATTGTGATTTAATTAGATCACGACCAAGGCCGCTCCCTTGGCCTTGACCTATTTATATCATGGCCAAAGGGCCCATACAGCCAAGGGAGTCGTCCTCATTTATGCTTATTCGTGGTTGCCTGATTGTTGTGGTCGCCGATTGTTGCTTGAATCTTCACTTCGAACACCGGCCTCACTTGTTTCCCTTCTTATTTTTTTACTTTTTGTTTTCTTTCTCAAAGTCTATCATATGATAAGTTTACAAATTGTTTCTTTTTCTTATTTGTCTTTTGTTTTCTTTGTTAGTGACTTTTTGACTTTTCATTTGCATTTTGCTTTTATTTCATTTGGTTTCAAATTTTATTAAGGGCTATTTTAGTCAAAAATCCTCATTTAAATGCTATTTCCTACCAAACTTAATAAGTTGGTGCTATTTCCATAAAATGGACACTACTTAGTGCCATAAAAAAAAAAAAAAGAATTCGTACCAAAATCAAGCGTGAAGAGGAACAAACTAAAACCCTCTTATCTATGGCCATGGCATCCCCTTTCCGCGAATCAGGAGAGGCTCGGCTCCCCTGATTGGTTCGCGAACCAAGGGAACAAGGGAGGCTCGAGCCTTCCCTATTAGCAATCCATTAGTTGATCCACCATGGATCTCCACCCTTCTTTCCTTTTTTTTTTTTTTCTTATTTTTAAAATAAATCTCCACCGTCCATATCTGAATGGACGATGGAGATATTAAGTTTCTTTCTTTTTTATTTTATAATTTTCTAAATAAATCTGCACCATCTATCTCATATCTCATATGAGATGGACAATGAAGATCTTAACTATTTTTTCTATTTTAATTTTTTATTTAATAAATTTTGATAATTATATATTATTTTAAGGTATTTTGTCTTTTTAATAAATTTGACTAATGACAAGGTAGTGCATTGTCAATGAATAATAAAGTCGTATTTCAAGAAATTTAACTGTTACTTACTACGGATTCTAGTTGCATTAATAGGTGCGTTTGATATCATTTTTAAAAATATTTTTAAGAATAAAAATCATGTTTTAAAAATAATATTTTTAAAAAATGCAAACATGTTTAGTAGAGTTTATTAATAGTAGTTTTCAAAAACTAAAAAAATATAACTATATTTACGGTATTTTGTCTTTTTAATAAATTTGACTAATGACAAGGTAGATCATTATCAATAAATAATAAAGTCATTTCTACTTGTAAAAGAATAAATCTCAAAAAATTTGAATGTTATTTACTACGGATTCTAGTTGCATTAATAGGTACGTTTGATATAGTTTTTAAAAATATTTTTAAGAATAAAAATCATGTTTTAAAAATGATATTTTTTAAAAATACAAACATGTTTATTAAAGTTTATTAATAGTAGTTTTCAAAAACTAAAACGATATAACTATAATTGATACTGATTTTGAAAGTGGATAAAAACTAATTGTTTGGAGGAAAAAAAAAACAATAAGCTGTTATTTTCAATCTTTTAGTTATAAATTCACTATTTTTATTTTCGAAAAACACATAAACAAACAACCTTAAATCTGCTTTTTTTTTTTAATAAGGTGGTGCTTGGATCCGTTTAAAACACATAAACAAACAACTTTTTATTTATAAACTTCATTTTTTAAGTTTAAAAATAGTTTTAATGCAATATCAAATCTTGTTTTGCTTCCTGAAACTACTCAAAATAAAAAACTTAAAATGGGTTTTCCAAGTTCACATGAACAAAGGCTATAGTCATATCACAGGAATTCAAGAAAGAAGTTCTTCAACAGAAATGTAGAAGAAATGTTGAAGATGATTAGCTGATAGAATGGAGAAGTGCAAAGAAAAGCAATAATAAAAATTGCAGCAATTAACTATGATAATGAAACAGAAACATTATTTGTGTAAGGCTTATGGCTATGAAAATTCAACATAAGCTAAATGTCATATGCCACTGCATCTCTGTAAACCATTTAAAGAGGAAAACTTATTGGGAACACCAATTTATAATTCGCTCACTTACTGAGGCTTTCGACATGTAATGATAGCAAACTTGATTAGGTCCTTCTTGTATCCTTCAATCATCAATGGCATCGCCAATGCTCCTTTTATGGTTTTCAATCCTGATTATCACAACATTCAACTCCAATCAAGAAATTAAATTATAGGCCAAGGTTCTATTAGGGTAGGAGCAGCAAGAATTATTTTCTTAAGGGAACAAGTGTACTTCATTAGACAACAGCTTCAAAAGAAACAACTTATCAAATGGACCTGTGACAAATATAAAACTACTTCTACCAAAACTTCCTTTATACTAATAACATTCAGCTTGTTTTAACCAAACCGTGAGATTTTGGGGAGGAAATGATTTCCATTGAAAAATGGAAGTTATGAGAAGACGAAAGAAGTTAGTTATAATAATTAATGAATTCCACAAAGGAAGGCTAAGCTTACCACTGCGCAGAAGAGATGTAAGGCCCTTCCATGTCAACGCTGAGCGTATTACTGCTGGCCAGAATGGGGCGACATACCGAGACCAATCTTCTGCCTTTATATCCTGCCACAGCATTTTGCAAATTCCATTGAGTTACAGAGTACAAGTACAAAGTTTTTAATACACCAAAGTGGCACTCAAACCCTGAGGCTACACTGCCTCTTGTTGATTCCAGATATTGATCAGTTAGACATGAAACTGAAATGACCAAGTTCCAGATAAAGCTTTCTCCCGCATTGAAAATATTTATTTTAATCTATTATTCTTAATAGGGTTACAGATGTTTGACATGGTTTTAAGAAAGTTGAAGCTAATTATTGGAAGTATTACCTGGAGAGAAAGGGATTGGAGTAATTCGACATAATCAGCAGTAGAACACCAAGCTGGAAGATAATAAGCATTACATATCTTGTTCAAGAGCTCTTTTTCCCAAGGCTGCAAGGACTCTTCAGAAGGGGCAAGATCTCTATGGCACCATGTTACTATTATTATCGTACCTCCTGGGGCTGCAACTCGAGCCAACTCATTAACAAACTGCCAATTTGCAAGAGTTAATTGAAATAATCATGCCATAAGAATATGGTGACAAATTTCAGGAATACATGATACTGCAAAACCAAACTAAAAGAAATAGGGCTTAATTAAACCTTCTTTTTGTCAGGCATGTGTTCTCCACTCTCCATGGACCAAACTAGATCGAATTGATCATCAGGAAATGGTTGATCCAAAGCATCTGCAACTTGAAAGGACACCTACTAATTGTTCACATCGTTATATCCAAAAATCAATTTCTCATATTTTGCAGTTAAGACTACGTAAAAGTGATGCAATCATCAGGTAGAAATTCTCTTGCAGGAGACCAAAACCTATTTTGCCAACAGGTTACAGTAAGGAAACCAAACGAACATAAATATGCACAAAACAAACAGATCTCTTGATAGAAGAGGATAACTGAAAGAATCAAATGCAAAAGCCTTTGCCGCGGACAGCCTAATATAAATTTTGAAAGAAAGGGGGGCAGGAAGTACAAATTTCACATTAGAGGTGAATTCCACAAAGAGTATTTTTTCTACCAACAATGAGTAAATCTTTTAAGTAATAACTCTAAAACATATATCAGATATCTCCCATTTCTTAAATATCACCAACAACACATGAAAAGTAAAACGCAAAGTTTAAACATACCTTGTCAGCTAAGCCTTGAGCAGCAGCAAGAGCATTGGCCCTCTGTGCTTGGACAGGACTGAGGGTGATGCCTTGGCATTTGGCCTCATATTTCTTAGCTATATATCTAGAGCTGCCTCCTATTCCACACCCAACATCAACTACACTCTCAGGCCTCTCTGTTGGTTCTTCTGAAAAATACAATTCACAGATAAAGTCACTTGTCAGATTTTCATCTTCCTTCACATAGACAAAAACAAACTAAAATATATGCATTCTTTCCAGATCAAATTTGGAATAATCAGCATCTTTTAAGTTCTTTGTGTTAGCATTCAGCATAATATGCCTATGATGGCAGCCTGATTTGCTGCTCAATCAGCTGATCAAGAAGCAGCTGCAACCTCAAGTGCAGCTGTCATAAAGTCAACAGAATCAACACTTAAAGAATCTACTGATCACCCTTCATATGCTTCAGCTGGAGTATCAACACAGAAGCTTCTCTATAGATTTAGGAAGGAAAATCAGTTAGGAGTTGGTTAGAATTCTGTTATTCTGTTAGGAGCTGATGACTGGATATTTTCCAGATCATCAATCACACATTTCGTGTAATCTCTTATATATATATATATATATATATTCAGCTGTTCATTATTTGTAAGGTATCAGATTATATTCATCTAATTCAAAGAGAATTCTCTCAATAATATTTCTTCATTTTCAGTTTTATGTTTTCTTTTGTTTGTGATTCAATATATTATTGAATCCTATTACTCTGCACATGAAAAAAATTCACATATTTACACTTCTACTTGAAATAAACTACACATATCTACCCCAACAAAATTAATAATTAAAACAAGTTCGCAGTAATTGAATGATAAAACGATCTTCTTAGCATTTTGACATGGTTACATATCAATAATTGGAGATTTGAAATTTTCACCAAATTATTATATATCATTTGACACCACATACAACAGTTTCTGCTACTTCCTTATCTTCTTTAACATTATCAAGAGAGAAATTAGAGATGGTGAAAAAACCGACCAGAGACGCCGGCGAAACTTAGCGCTTCCTCGATCATGCGGACCTGGGCAGCCCGGTGATCGGAGACGGAAACGGAGGAGTCCGGGTTGTAGAAGCCGTGGTGCATGTGGTCTCCCCATATGTTCTCCCACAGAGTGGAGGACTCGTCGTAGAAGTCGGCGATTCCGTCCCGCAACAGACGCGCGTCGTTGGTGGTCGCAGCAACTGCACGTGTCGGCATTCTCCTGGGGCAAACAGAAGCTCGCCAATGGGGAGGACTGAGAAAAGGAGAACGAGGAGGATTGGTATGATGACAGATGCGGGAGTGAAGGAGGAGAGGGGGCTGGTACGCGCGGAGCCAAGTGGTCATTGGGATATTATTGGGTCTGTGGTTGTAAGAGCTGCGTTAGCAGAGCAGTAGTCAGTCGCTCCATAACATCGGTGAATTGGGATATTAATTTTTTAAAAATTTTATATACAATTTTAATTTGGTCCCGTATTTATATTTTAAATTTTTATAATTATAAATTATTAATAATTTATTAATTTTATTCATAAAACTCAATTTTTAATAATTAAACGTTTGGTCCTCACATTTATATTTTTAATTTTTATAATTCTAAATTATTATAAATTTATTAATTTAATCCATATAACTCAAATTTTAATGATCACACATATATAATATTCAAAATTAATTATCATGACCACAATAATAGGATATTGATAGAGAGATTTTTATTTGGGTCCCTAACTTTTGGAGAATTATTAAATTTTTAAAGCTGTTATGTTTAATGGTATCTTTAGACCTTAACTTTTAGGAGATATATCAATTTGGTCATTCTGTAAGTCAACCGTTAGTAAAACTTAACAGTTCCAGGGACATTTTTGTCTTTAAACCTATCAATGAGTAAACAGTAAATTTTTTTTAGAAATGCCATATCTACTTAGTTAAAAATTTAAAATAACTTAAATTAAAAATTTTTAAAAACATTTCAATAGATCTCCACCATCCATCCATCTTGATGGACGGTAAAGATTATATTGAAATTTTTTTTAAAAAAAATAAAAGTAAAAATTATAGATTTTTAAAAAAAATTAAAATTCAAAATGGTGGGACCCAGATTTGGAAAACGGGGTTCGTTGCACCTCAACAAACCCAGATCTGGGTTCGTTGAGGTTAAAGATCAATGAAACCAGTTTCTAGGTTCATTGATCTTAAAACGTTTTTTTTTTTTTTTTTTTTTTTTTTGTGGTAGAGATCTAATCTGAATCTCTACCGTCCATCCGTGGAGATCCAGACCATTTTGAATTTGAATTTTTTTTAAAAAAAATTCAAAAAAATATTTACTTTTCACTTTTATTTTTTAAAAAAATTTCAATATAATCTTCACCGTCCATCAAGATTGATGGACGGTGAAAATCCATGAAAAATATATTTTAAATATTAAAATAAAATGACCATATTACCCTTCAATTATTAATAATCTTTTTAAAATTTTGAGATTAAAATTGTAATTTAACTAATTTAAATAGAGTTAAGGGTAAAATAGTCTTTTTACCAATTCTGTTAAGTTTGACTGACAGAAATTTAGTCAGAGGGACCAAATTGATACATTTCCTAAAAGTTAGGGTCCAACTATGCCGTTAACCATAACTGCTTTAAAAAATTGATAATTTTCCAAAAACTAGGGACCAAAATGAAAATCCTCCATATTGATATTATAAGACGTATTTGTCCATACTACTTGTAACACATGTTATTTTATAAAGCTCAAAATTAATTGTTGTCAAAATTTAAAAACTAAAAGTAAGAAAAACATTGATAATAATTAAAATTGAAAAATTAAACAAAATAATTTAAAAAAATTATCAAAATTATTTTCATATTTATTATTATATAATTAAAAATACAAAATTTTTGAAAAAAACTTAAAAAAATAGGTGGCCTTCATAAAGGAAGCCAGGAAGAAGTCACTACCTCTAATGGCGATATTTTTTAATAAAAATATATTTTATTTTATATTATTTAATTAGACCCATATTTTTTAAAAACAATATATGTGTCAAAGTATAATATAATAGCATGTGTTATAAATAGTATGGTGAGTACGTCTTTTAACATCAATATCCTATTACAGTGGTCATAACAATCAATTTTGAGTTAGCCGAATTTTTCTTAAGCAAAATTCAAGCTCAAAAACTTGTTGTGGTCCGAACTCCTCTTGCTAGGGATATATGGCTTGGCCGAATTCTCCTTTTAGGAGGATTTGTGTTTAGCCAAAATTCCTATCATAAAAGAGTTTCAATTTTCTCCAACTTATAAGTGTGTAGTCAATTCTAGGTAATTGACTTATATTAAAATTTCATGTCTTATTGTATTTACATTAATTTTCATAATCTAAATACTAATAGGAATCTTAATTTGTGATTTATCATGACTTCCTATTTAATTAAATCATATATTTATCTACCAACTAAATATAGTAATTTAATTCTTATCATATTTCCAACAAACGTATGATACTAAGAGTCCTCTTTTAGTAGAAAAAGATTTAAACTAATTAAATAATTAATTAATTAATTACCATTTAATTAATTAATAAAATAAAATAAAAATTAGTACAATGCCGTCCAAATCAAATGCATGGGCTTTTATTTTATTTTTCTATTTATTAATCCATTGGATTTTAATTAAAAGTCCACATGTGAACTAGACTCATTCTCTTACTAAAAAAAATAAGTCCACATGCCGAATTAATATATTAATATAATTATGTAGCCCATTTATTTAAAATATGCAATTATATTCTTAATGTATTAATGGAATGGTAATTGCACCCCATTAGGGCCGCCCAAGACTTTTCACAGTCTTGGCTGCCCATTCCAGGTATATGAAAAGTTACTGCGTGTCTTATTCATATATGACCGCACATTTTCAAATATTTTGGATTCCAAAACCCAAAAATAATTCTAAATGGACCTAACAATTGGTCCGATAGAATACATTAAGTGACTTATGCAAGTTCGTGTAGATTGAGGATATTGACAGGCTATCTAAATTTAAACTTCAATAGACACAACCTTATCACAATCAATAAATTATTCATTTAGGTTCAATCTATTAATTTTACTTCATTCTACTAAGGAACCAAAATCGAACTCTTAAATAAAGATAAAACAAGATAGTGTTTCTCATTCATACCCGTAGACAATCGTTTAGGAGATGGTGTATTCCTCATGAAGAATATCAGTAATCGCCAAGAGCTCATAGACCGCCTATAGCTCTCCTAGTTACCGGTTTTAATCATATGAATATATTTTTGAACTTGGATATTTTGACTTTTTCATAAGCCATATTTCAATAGATACTATTGAAAACTTAACTATAAGATTTAATATCCAATACCTCAAAAGACCCATATGATAGTATTCTACTCTCATTTGTTAAATGGAGTCATGATGTTCATATCTATAAATGAAGTCATTTGTGATTAACAAGTGAATACTACCAAACTATCGAGGATATACTATTTCATATAATCGTACTTATTGATAGCTTAAATGATAACACTTGCAACCATAAGTCCATTATTTATCTCAGGATTGAGATGGACTCTCCGATTGCCCTCAAGTGAAAACTTTTATCCATTGACGGTTTTGGATAAAGTGTTTCACTGTGATCCTATTCAATGCACCTAGTGCATTAGATCCTTTTGCCCAAAGACACTACACTTTGATGATTTTAGACTCATTATAACACATTTGATCTCACTCAAATGCTAGCAGAAGAATCTACAATAAGGATTGATTGAAAGTTTGTTTCGCACAAAAATTTGAAGTATGCAATTTATGATGATTTTACAAAGTTGACTCTTCTGATTGATAAGGTTCACTCCTCTGACTTTCGGGTTGGAGGGTGTGACAGAATGGTATCAGAGCTTAATTTAAGGTCTTGAATACTGTTAGTTAGAATAAGTAATTAGAACTAAGTGAAATGTCAAATCCTTAGGACTAATTGTGTATACATATTATACGTATTAATTATTGTGAGCTTTAGCAATTAGTTAAGATCAAGGGCGGAGGAGCCCATGAGCTGAAGCCCGACTAAGTTTTTTGAAAAAAATAAATTATTTTTAATTTTTTTTAAATAAGACTATGTTAGTCCAAATAAGTAAGTCCAGTCCAATAATCTAAAATTATATGATGGACTTTTTTAATTTTTAATTTTTGAATGTGTTTATTTTTTAAATAAAAAAATAAATGTAATTATTTTTTTTGCGGGAGAATAAAAAAATTAGCCTGTTATATATTATTTTATTTTAGTTTTTAATTTTTTTTTTGTAATGTGTATATTTTTTAAATTGAAAAAAAAATAAATTTAATTGTTTATAAAAAATAAAAAATAATTTAATTATACACATAATTTTAATTTGGGGTAAACTTAAATTTATAGTAACTTATATAGTTAGCTTGTAGTATGCTTTTAGGTGGATATATAATTATACAATACTTTAGGGTTAATATAGAATTAATATTTTGTTTGATAACCAAAAAGACCAAACTATCTTTTAGTTAATAAGTTGACTTTAAAGGACATATGGGGTACTTTGTGCTAATTTTAGTTGTTTGTTTGAAATTTTGTCCATATCACTAAATTCACTGGAAAGTTAGTGCAATTAACCCAAAAATAATAAACATGAGAGTGACACATAGTAAATTAAACCTAAGTAACTCAAATCATAACATCAATAGGTTTAAACTTACTTCATCGACGAATCCAGTAGGTTTCTTCCTGCATTACCAACTACACCTATCAAGCATGGTATAGCCTCCAACGCCCAGAACTTAACATAGTGAAAATGAAATTATTAGACTACGAAATTTAATGATCATAAATGAACAATGCAAGTGCACCAAAAACTAACCCGTAACTCCCAAAAAAAAAGGTCACAGAAAAAAGGTTTCACAAAAATGTAATTATGGAAAAAAAAATTCACGATGAAGATTTCACAAAGCAAATTTCACAAATTAGATTTTATAAAAAAGATTTCACAAAATATATTTTACAAAAAAAAATATCACAAAATGTATTTCACAAAGCCATAAAATGATTTCACAAATTCATACAACGTAACGATGCCACAACAAAGCCACATTATAATTTCAAACAAAACATAGCAACAAGCCATTATCATTTCACAAACAAGCTATTATCATTTCACAATAAACGAACGTAATATCACCCAAAGTTCACAAACAATCCAAACACAAAGACAATATATGATTTCACGAAAAACGATTTCACAAATTCAAATTCACATACAGAAAGTATGTCACAAAATTATTTCACAAATGATTTCATAAATAATAATTTGAAAAAATTGCATAAACTACCCTCGAGTTTAGTTAACGATACATATGATAAATAATGATATAAAAAATATTTTTAGTTTGTAAAAATGAATTTTTCTTTTTCTTAAAAAAGAAAAAGTTGAAAGTTTAATAATGGTGTTGAATGTGATGACATTAACTCTACATAATATGAACAATATTTTAAAAGTTGTAATTAAAAAGTATAAAAAACGCGTTGGATATAATATCCAAAAACTGTTTCAAAGTTTAAAATAATTTCGGGGAAAAAAAACATTTAATTGTTTTCCAAATTTTAATTAAATTGTTGGACTTATATCAAAATACATGTAAAATATATTTTAAAATTAGTACTTCTTTCTACATTAAGACATATCTTATTAAATTATTATCTTATTCGATATCATTTTATGTTATTTAAACTATATTTTCTATGGTTTTAAAATAGTTCAGACGAATGTAATATAACCATTTAGTGAAAATCTCATATGTGCTCATGTGTATTCATAAGAGTAAAAAGAACTCATAACAACAAATGAGAAGCTAAACTATTAAGCTAAGAACTGAGGTATTTGTGAAAATCCTCAAAGAAAACACCATTGATTGATTTCGAGCTTTGCTGGAAAACAATGCACACATTCTTCTGTTTTCATTTTACTCAACACAATAATGATTACAGTTTGCAATTATACATATATAGAGTGATAGATGAGTCAGCAATCACAACAGAATTGATCCACAAATCATGGATCACCAGTTCATCTATAACAGACTTTGCCAAGTCAATAAAAGTCTTAACTAACTCTAATCCTAACTAACTCCAGCTGACTTCTATCCCACCTGTGAACTAATTATCAAGAGTTCTACCATCTTTCTTTCTTCGATCAACACTAGAACAATGCTTCACAGGGCACACAAGCATTGTAGCACAACCTGACAGTTCTGGAATGTTGTTGCTTGTAGCTAAAGCAACACTTGCATGAATATTGTGAGAACTGGAACAGCTGGAGTTGCTCTTCGATTGAGTATTTCTAACATCCCCCCTCAAGCTGAGTGGCAGGGCATTACATAAGCTCAGCTTCGAACACAAAAACTCAAAAAGAGGTTGAGGAAGAGCTTTGGTTAAAATATCAGCATTTTGTAGAGAAGTGAGCACATATTGAACTGAAAGTTGCTTGTATAGGAAAAATACGTGGCGGAAGCGAAAAGTTTATTGGTATATTTTAAAAATTTTCCTTTAAAAGAGAGAACCTTAACCCTTAATTAACTAACATATAAATAAAAGGTATCGTACCTTTTTAAACACGTCGATTGATGTTGCGTCGAATTGAAACCGTAAGATCTTCCAATCCAATCACGAACGTGAATCACCTAAGAGTGTGAGCTCCATTTCTTTGAATTGTGTACCTGAGGATGGAAAACAAAAACCTTTTTCTTTTGTTAGTCACAATAACCCTTCTAGAGAAAACAAAGAATGTTTGGTCACTTATGAATTCTCAATCTTTCGATCGAAACTCGTGTGAACCAAATTCGATGTTGTGTACAAAACTTTTTGATGTAAAAGTTACTAGTGCACTATCGAAAGTAAACGCTCTTTTTCTCTTCTCTCTTGACCGAATTCTCACACACATTTTCTATGAGTTGGATTAATTTTCTTGAGCAAAATAAAGCTCAAAATTCTCCCAAAATCATTAACCTTGGCCGAACTCCCTTGATGAGAATTTATTGGTGGTTGAATTCTCCCTTAGGGAGGATTTGTTTTCCATCAATATTCCTATCAACTTTAGAGTTTAACTATATCACAACTCATAAGTGTATTATCCAATAATAAGTTATTGAATATCAATTGTATTGTGACTTTATCAAAAACTTCCTAATTTGACCAATAGTCAATTAGAGTTTTGATAATTATCAAAAACTTTCTTAATTTCACTAGATAAATAAATCCTTTTATTTATCTACTTATCAAATAAAGTTTTTGATACTTATCATACTACCAACAATAGTATGACACTAAGAGAACTTCTCCTAGTTAGAAAAAGATTTTGACTTTTAATTAAATAATTAATTAATTTCTATTTAATTAAATAATAAAATAAAATAAAATAATAAGCTAATTAAATTAGCTACTTGCCGCCGAAGCCAATGACCATGGGCTATATTTTGTTTTTCCATTTTATTAAATCTATTGGACTATAATAAAAAGTCCACATGTGAACTAGACCTATTCTTACTAAAAAAGAAACAAGTCCACATGCCTAAATTAATACATTAATATAATTTAACAGCCAATTTAATTAAAATGTGCAAATTATATTCTTAATATATTAATGGAATGTTAATTGCACCCCATTAGGGCCGCCCAAGGATTCCCACTTCCTTGGCCACCCATTTCAGGCATTTGAAAAGCTACCGCGTGTCTTGATCACACATGACCGCACATCTCTAAAACTTTTGGATTTCATAATCCAAAAACAATTCTTAGATGGACTTAGAAATTGGTCCGGTAAAATATATCAAGTGATCCATACAAGTTTGTGTGGATTGGGGATCTTGGCGGGCTATCTAAATTTAAGCTTAACTTAATCACAATCAACAAATGATTCACTTAGGTTACGATCTATTAATTTTAGTTCATTCCACTAAAGAACTAAAATTAAACTCTTAAATAAAGATAGAATAAGATTAGTGTTTCTCATTCGTACCCTAGACATCCTTATTGGAGATAGTGCATCCTCGTGAAAAATACCAATAATCGCCAAGAGCTCATAGACCGCTTATAGCTCTTCTAGTTACCATATTTACTTATATGACCACATTTTGAACTTGGATATTTTGACTTTGTTCAGAAGCCATATTTCAATAGACACTATTGAAAACTTAACGTTAAGATTTAATATCTAATACCTCAAAATATCTATATGATGGTATTCTACTCACATTTAATAAATGGAGCCACGGTGTCCATATCTATAAATAAAGTCCTCTATCGATTAACAAATGAATACCACCAAACCATCAAGGATAGACTATGCTTTATAATCGCACTCATTGACAACTCAAATAATAACACTTGCAACCATAAGTCCATAATTTATCTCAGGATTGAGATAGACTCTCCGATTGTCTTCAAGTGAAAACTTTATCCACTGATGGTTGTGGATAAAGTATTTCACTATGATTCTATTCAATGCATCCAGTGTACTAGATCCTTTTGCTCAAAGACACTACACTTTGATGATTTTAGACTCATTATAACACATTTGATTCCACTCAAATGCTAGCAAAAGAATCTACAACTTTAACAAGGTAAAGGCGCCTTAACCTTTATCTTCAGTTGTGAATATTGTTCAAGACTAACTAAAGAATTATGTCTACCTCATACATATCCAGATGTACGAACAATTCTTTATTTCTTATAGTCTTTTGACCTTATGATTATTTACTTTTGACAATTATAATAATTAAACTATAAATGCTATAAGATTTGTTAAACCAGAAATCACTTTATTAATATAAAAAGATTTTCAAATACACTATTACACTCTTACTATTGAGCATAATTCTAACAACTTGGCTGCCACCTTCTTACGAATGAAATGAATGTCAATCTCAATGTGTTTAGTCCTAGCATGAAAAACAGGATTTTAGGAGAGAGCAGCAGTACTTGTATTATCACATCAAAGCATTGAACAATACGGAATTCGAAGACCAAGTTCTGCAAACAAGGACTGCAACCATAACACTTCAGAAGTAGCATTTGCCAATGCCCTATACTCGCCCTCAATGCTCGATCGAGCTACAACATTTTACTTCTTTGAACTCTAGTTGATGAGGTTAGATCCCAAGAAGACACAGCAACCACTCGTGGAGCACCTAACATCAAGATTGGATGCCTAATCAGCATCACTAAACACTTTAATATGGAACTCTGAAACTGGTTGAAAAGAAGACCCATTGAGATGTCTGAGTACCCTCTAACGTGGAGGCTTTGACACAACTGAAAACATGCTGATAAAGGCCATTCTTAAGGGTTCCTGTAAGCAGCACCCTTTTTTTAAGTCTTGTCCTTCAACACATAACAACCCTCAACAAATTCAGCAATAGCATTATTATCAGAAGTAAACTTAGATATGCTTAATAAATTCTTTGCAATAGATGGCACAAACAACACATTCTTAAGCACCAAAGTTGAGCAATGAGAAGTGATAATTAAGTTACCAGTATAAGTGATGTTGAGCTGTTGACCATTGCCAACATCAAGCCTTTCATTACCTCTGTATTCTAATTACAGTGACAAGTTGCTGAGGTATGAAGTTATATGGTTCGTTGCACCAGAATCTGCATACCATGACTGATCACACACTGATTCTGGAGTGGCATAATAGGCAAGATTGCATCACATTAGCTTGATTATGTTGATTGACTAGGAGCTGGAAATTGTCTCATGGGATTTTGTTAAAAATTGTTTTACTGAAAATGTTTTGTGCACCTGATCCTCTAGCTCTATTATTTTGGTTGTTTCTAGTTTGGTAGTTTCTATCAAATCTGTTGTAACAATAGGAAAGCTGAATAACCATTACGAACATAGATTTGATAGGTAGGTTTGCTATTGTTCCACCTTCGTCCATTTCTTCCTCTTCCCCTACCTCTACCATTTCCATTTATGCCATTCCTAAAACTACCTTTATGTGGCTAATGCTTAGGTTGTCTATTAGCATTAGCTTGGTTTCCAGCAAAACATGTGCACTTGCACCAGACACATCTGAAGGGAGTTTTAGAAAAAATTTGATTATCGTATAACATGCAGAATTGGGTTTCAAAATTTTTTCTTATATTGAAAACCTTTTTTCAATCAGGAACGAGTTCCTATATATATGCAGAAAAAGACTTTAGAAACTACATTCCTTTTTCTTGATTTTGTTTTCTCTGATTCCTCGATCTACCACCAGATCTTCCAAGCTATGACCAGTGGTCTGACAACGCGTGTGTAGGCACGTTACGGCAAGAGATGGAGGTCACGTGAAAAGAACGCCGGCCGAATCCTGCAAAAGAGGGGAGAGTTAGAAAAAACTTTTTTCTCTTTTCTTCTCTTTTTGGTGGCTGAATTCTCTTTCTTTTTCACTTGTGTGTTAGGTTAATTTTTCCTAGTATAATAACTCTTATATACTAGGTCTTTAGGGTTTTAATTTTGACCAAGTCAAAATAGGATTCCTTATCCTCTTTTATTTTAGTCTCTCTAAAGACTTTAATAATTGACTATTAGGACTTTTAAAATAATCAAATTATTTTAATTTTTTTGTCCCAGTCATTATTTAATCACATGACCTCATATTTAATAAATAGAATTAATAATTAATAATTATTAATTTCTATTATTTTATTAAATATTTAATTAATTAAATAATCACATTATTTAATTATTCTCTTTATTTAAATCGCATTACTTTCGTAACACTATTAATTGGACCATCCAATTAATCTACCGTGACCCTCGTTACCAACAATCATAAGGGCTAGCCGGGGGACCTAATGGACTCACAATTTTGAGCTCCAATAATACTTAGTAATATTAATTAAAACTCTTTAATTAATATTTTACGATTATTAACCTCGGAGTTATTCCACTAAAAACCCGAGGCCGCACTCTCAGAATTGTAGACGTGTTTATACAATCTAAAGTCTCAGTGTTCATTGATATAGCTAATTGCATATAGTGTGATCCTCCACAAATAGTTCATAACTAGAGCTGGGTCATAAAGTCCGTTATACCCCTCTAGAAATATCTTTTCCTTTAAGTACCATTAATTCTCTAATGAACAATTAAATCCTGTCTTCCTCACGTAAGAAGGAGAGCGCTCATAATCGTTCAATCCCCAAATCAATCCTTAAGGGAACTATTCATCTACTTCAATCAAGAAGGAGTGGATTCCACTATTGTATTCAAACCTTCCCAGCCACAAGCAAAACCGTAACTCCAAGCTACGGAGGTATTGGTCGAGATTCTCATCAACCTCACTCATGGTAAATCAAAAGCCACGATCCAACCTGAAGGAGTCGATAAGACACTCAGGATTAAGATCACCTATAAATAGCTATTGTTTATCGATTATATATGAATATCATCTACTAACGGATCTTGGTGAGATTAATATAAATCGTGGCCTAGTACTATATGATCTCATCATATAAGGTGCCTCCATTCTCATGTCAACTACATGAGCGGTCTATGATAAGACCACCGTACTTTACATAATAGACCGCAGCAGTAGATCAATTACAAACAAAGTACCCAGCTTTGTTCGCTCTCTACAGACTCTTTAGATTGCATGTCTCAAAATGAATCCTCTCTGTATATGGCCATCATATACTCATTCTGAGATTACATCTTGCAATCTAGGATGTTCTTGCACAATACGAATGTATTACTGAATATAAAACATTTATAAACTTGAATGATAATCTAAATAATTCTTATTAAGTCTTTAACCATTTACAATTACATGCTTTAGGGCATAAATCCCAACAACATCATTTTGAAAAGTTGAGTTAAGATGTTCTATCCTCTACTCATGAACCATAAGCATGTATTGTGCTTCTTGGATAGTCATAGTATGTTTTTGATTTGCAATCAAAACTGTAACAGGATCATATTGATGCCCTATACCATTAAGTATGCTCAATAATAAATCATGATCTTTAACCTCCTCTCCTGCACCTCTAAATGCATCACCAATTCTCTTTACCTTAAAAACAAATTCACTAACTGAGGAGGAACCTTTTTTTAACATTTAGCATTTGCTGTTTTAATTGCAGGACTTTAGCAAAAGATTGTTGTGAATAAAGGCATTTCAAGACACTCCAAACTTCAAACGATGTCACACAATTAGTCACTTCACCTATCAAACTAGGACTTATTGTTTAGAACAACCAACACAACAGAAACTTATCAGCTTTTCTCCAAACAGTGTACTCTTTATTGATAATAGTTTCTTTAGAGCCATCATACAACACAATCTCTACAAACTTAGAAGGTACAAGTTTCAAACCTGAAATGAAGTCGTCCAGCTCAAAGGCTTCAATAGTAGGAAGCACCTGTGCCTTTCAGTACACATAATTTTCTCGGTCTAGCTTGATTGGAATATTGAAGTTAATTGACTTGGTAAGAGCTGTAAAGTCTGAAGAGGAAGGTGTAACCATTAGATCAGCATCTCGAAGCGAGGAAGATCCACTTGAATCGTTTTCCATAGATGATTAGTCTGTATTTAGCTCTGATACCAAGTAAAAATAGTTTATCTATACTAAAAAGAACTCAGAACAACAAAGAGAAGCTAAACTATTAAGCTCATAACAGAGGTGCTTGTGAAAATCCTCAAAGAAAACACCATTGATTGATTTCGACCTTTGCTGGAAAACAATGCACACATTCTTCTGTTTTCATTTTACTCAACACAATAATGATTACATTTGTAATTACACATATATTGAGTGATAGCTGAGCCAGCAATCACAACAGAATTGATCCACAAATCATGGATCACCGTCCATCTTTAACAGGATTTGCCAAGTCAGCAAAAGGCTTAACTAACTCTAATCCTAACTAACTCCATCTGACTTCTAACCACCTGTGAACTTATTATCAAGAGTTCTACCACCTTTCTTTCTTTGATCAACACTAGAACAATGCTTCATAGAGCACATAAGCATTGTAGCACACCATGACAGTTCTGGAATGTTGTTGCTTACAATTAAAGCAACACTTGCATGAATATTGTGAGAACTGGAATAGCTGGAGTTGTTTTTGGATTGTGAGTATCTCTAACAATAAGATATCAATATCCGGATTTGTAATTATAACAGTACATGTTGGTGACATGAACGTCATTGAAACACTTAGAGAGCTTCTAAAAACTTTTGATACTTGGAAAGAGAAATTGATATGGAAGATTTGGGAAAAATAAAATATTATTTCGGCCTGGAGATCGAACATAAATCAAATGAGATACTCATTCATTAGTTAGCTTACAAATAAATGATTATAAAAAGATTCAATATGGATAAGACTCAATTTTTTTTAAAGTACCCCTATGGTTTCCGATCTTTAAACCCCAAGAAAGATTCATTATGATCTAAAGATAATGATGAAAATATAATAGGTGCTTTATTATATTTAGAACAATGCATGAGACTAGATATTGTGTTTTTAGTAAAATATCACACAAAGATCTTTGTCCTTCATGAAGCAAGTCGATAGTATATATGATTGAGGTAGAAGAGGATACACCAAGGGAGACAGAACCAAGCACATATTACCGAAGATCTTCTACACTCATAAATAGGGGCGGAGGAGCCCAGCCAAGTTTTTTTTTTTTTTAAAAAAAATTATAATTTTTTTTCTAATTGCTTTTTTTTTTTCAAACACTAATTGTTTTTTCTTGTTCGCCAACACACAATTTTTTTTTTCTTCAGCCGACACACAGTGACCACCAAATATTTTATAAAGTTTTTTTTTTTCTCATTGCGTTTTCTTGTTCAAGCCAACACACAATTTTGTTTTCTTCTCATTGCTTTTTCTTATTTTAGCCGACACACACAATGACTTTTTTATTTATTTATTTATTTTTATTTTCACTTTCTTAAATTTCAAATCTTAACTTTTTACTTATCTCATCTCTTGAGACTTTAAATATTACTTATCTCTCTCTATTTTTTTTTTTTAAATCTGACATCTTTCGGGTCATAAGACTACCGGGACCAACCGAGATTAAATCATACAAGCAAGACCTGGAGAACTATTCCCAGTAATGGGAGATGAGAACTACTGGGACCAATGACCCGTACTACTACTCCCAGCAACGGGAGAGGTCTACCTACACAATTGTGTTTTTATAGGCATGGTGGGAAAATATATTTATATAAAGTAGGTGTTGAACCTGTAGGAACCGATTTTCCATTCTACTGGTCACGCAGCAGAATTAGGATTTAAAAATTTCAGCCTTGTTGAAGTAGGACATCATGGTCAGGATATGTTCCTGAACATATGTACCTTCCTTCATGCGAGCGACAATAGCGGCACGAACAACATCATGGTGCTTTTGCTCTAAGGGTTGCCCGAACATAGCTTGCAATGACTCCATGATTTCAAATGCTGTAGTCATTGCTTCGTGCTTTGTGACAAGCACTTCTGTCATAGAAGCTAACAGATATGTACGAGCTTTCTCATCAGATGAGACCCATCGCTGGTATGCCTTACGAACTCTTTGTGGGGTATTGGCAGCAGGCTGTGGAGAACATTCCTCCGTAAGCACAAACTTAAGGTCTTTGGTGACCAAAATTGCATTTATATTAAGTTTCAACTTTGTATAGTTATCACCAGTTAGTTTGTCGTGTGCAAGTATTTGTAATAACGCAGAAGACATTATTGCTGAAAAATAAATAAACATCCATTCAGTCATTTATTAAAAAACAAGTGCTAATGCTTTGGCATAAATTTAAACATGATGCATATACATGTTTAACAAACTAGAACTACCCTAATAAAAACAGTTACTACGCCACGATAATCCAACATACCACAAAGAAGTGCCGCCTTAGGGTCAGTCAAGTCCTTGCATGTTGGACCGAGACATTCTCAATCAAATAATATTCTAGAATAACTCTTATTCCATATTATTCAACCATCGTTTATTTAGTCAGGTTTTTGATTAACCACATTTAATCTAAATCTTGTGAGTGTAATCCATCATTTCAGATCTCATGGGCTTAACTCGAGAGTGCCGCCTTAGGGTTGGTCAAACCCGAAATACCCCAAGAAATCCTATCCGTTAGGAAGTCAATCTTGATATTGACCTTCGTGGAAACCCTCCTTAGGAAGGACGAACGCAAAGCCGTCACGAAACCCCACTCGGATCTCACGGTGTTGAACTAATGATGAAGACTGCGGGATATATATGTCATATATCCCTCTTCCACTCACTATTTTAAAACTTAGGGTTTTCTATTCGTTAATGCACTTAGACTTTACAGGATCAAACGGCTAATTTTAATCAAGTTATATAGGGCATTAACTAATTTAGTATTAGAATCATATTCTAAATAATTATGATTTTTAACACTTAAAAATCTATAAGTGAATAATCTAAACTTAGGTAAACGTTTTACTAAAGTTAGATTATTAATATGGTGTTTACTAAGTTTTAGCTATTTAAAACTCTAACACATTATTTGGTTCATTTATTTATTAGGTGATTAATCATATTAAACCTAATTTTAATAAATAACCATATTAATATAAATTTATTAAACACTTTAATAACAAGATTAATATTAAGAGAATTACCAAGTTTTTAACTATTAAAAACTAATCCTTTTTTATAGCAAATTATAAATATATTATTTACAATTTTAATCTCATTAAAACAAATAATATATAAATACTATGATGCATGTATGACAATATCAACATATATTTGTGTAGGCACATTTAAATCTAAATGACATGTATATGCATGACAATGCTAAATTATCACATAATAAAGAATACATGAGTTGACAGAGTGTTGTGGATTATTTAACTTAAAAAAATAAAATTGAAAACCAAATTACAAATATAACCCCAAGACATTCCTTGGTTTTCTTGTAACTTCACGGTCTTCCAATCTCTTCAGTACTCTCTTATTCATCTTATGAATCCAGAACAATAGCTTATTTGCCAAACTCTAGGATTTGTGCACATGATGTCACCGCACATAGCTTGGAATAAAAATATACTGTAAATTTCAAATATACACATGGTCACGCAGATTTACAAATAAAAATATACTGGAAATTGCAAATATACACATGGTCACGCAGATTTGCAAATGCAAATCATTTGCGCACTAAAGGTTTTAACCTTACATCAGCGCACCAACACATGACATCACGTGCTAAAACACATGTCATCGCACCAAAATTTGCACAAAGGCAGTACATAGTAGAGCAACAATTGCGGCTTGCGTCCGCAGCCAGTTGATTCAGTTTTCGATCACAATCCGTTCTTCGATTTCCAATATCTTTGTCTTCGAAATTATGGAGTCATTGCAAGTTATGTTCATGCAACCCTCAGAGCAAATGCACCATGAAGTTGTTCGTGCCGCTATGCTCACTCGCATGAAGGAAGGTACATCTGTTCGGGAACATGTCCTGACCATGATGTCCTACTTCAACTCGGCAGAAATCATTGGCGGGGCCATTGATGAACCTAACCAAGTGAACATCATACTGACAACTCTTCCGAAGAGTTTTAATCATTTTAAGAGAAACTACGGGATGAACAAGTTGTAGTTCGGTCTCACTCAGTTGCTCAATGAGCTCGCCACCTTTGAGGCCTTGACTAAGGACAGCAATGTGAAAACTGGAGAGGCAAATGTTGCCGAACCATTTTCCTCCTCTAGAAATAAGAAAAGGAAGAGGTCTGCTGAGATGGCTAAAGGTAAGCCCAAGCCCAAGAAAGCCCAAGAAAAAAAGAAGGGCACCTCTGATCGGTCATTTATTTGCATATATTTACGACCCTTAAACCGTATCTTTTAATTGTATTCTTAAGTATTTTTGGTGTTTTTGACGTGTTTTCCTTGAGTGTGCAGGTTTAGGGACCTAAGTGATGATTTTATGTATTTTTAGGGAAAAAGCATAATTTCAGTAACTTTGGGGAAGGGTATAGATGAAATAATGCTAAAGGTCTGGGGTCAAACTGTAAATTCAGAAAGTTGACCCCAGCAATTAATGAAACGGTGCGTTTTGATGGCAGCTGGGACTTAAGTTGAACGACGCCGTTTTGGACCAAAGCTTTGGTCCAAAACGACGTCGTTTTGGATAAAGAATAAAACAAAAAAAAAAAAAAAACCAGTCTCGCCATGCACAGCCCTCTCCTCGCGCGACCAGGTCCCTCGCGATGAAGACGATCCAGCAGCAGCGCCCAGCGCGAGCTCGACCGCAACCAGCCCCAGCTCGCGGTGCAGCTCGCGATGAAGAAGAGAGCAGCGTCCAGTGAGCAGCGCGAGGAATCGAGCGCGACCCGTGCTCGCGAGAGAGAGCTCGCGGTGCAGAAGCAAAACGAACCAGTGAGCGTGGCGAGGGGCAGCGCGGTGTGTCTTCCTCGCGAGACTGCTCGCACTCCATCCATTTCCAGCAGACCAGTGAAGGCCGCGACCATGCCACCGCGACCACAGGTAGCGGTGGTGGTCGCGGCGAGTGAAAAAACGCAGCCCTAACGGGCTGCTATAAAATGAAAGCTGCAGAAACTTGCAGGAGGAGAGAGCTCGTGGCAGACAGGTCCAAGCAGCTCCCAAGCTGCTCCAAGGGTGATTCTCATCCTCCTTGCTCCTCCCAAACACATCCCAAGCATCACAAATCATCACAACATCTCTAGATCGTGGGTGTTCATCGAAGAAGACGAAGATCGAAAGCGGAGAAGTTCAAGCCGGACCAAAGCGGAACTTCGAGTCTTGAGAGCTTCAATGGGTTGTATTTCATCTCATTTATCTTCCTTGATTGTTCATTTATGATTTTGAGTTGTTAGAACTATTGTTAGGTGATTTTCGGAACCGTGAACGGATTTGGATATTTATTGTTTATGAATATATTTTATGTGATTTATCTCATGATATTATGTGCTTAATAATAATCAATATGTTTTCCATTTCCGTGATTGGAACCGTGTGACCACCTCGCATTATCCTCCATTGAATCCGTCTCATTTTATATTAATTGTTTTAGTTAATTTAATTTAGTTTAATTATCGAAAACCATGATTATGGGCTAAACTTATGAGTTGGGGTTTTGATGGATCCTATTCTATGATGATTGAATGAATTGATTGTTTAATTTGTTGCGGTTGATTATTGTGTTGTTGAGTGATTTTATTGTGCTTAATGCTTTGAATGTGAAGGCCTACATTTAGATGATAAATTGGTGGTGTGTTATGTACCGAGAGGAGACGCCCACCACGTGCTCGATATAATGTCCACCACAAGTAGAATTGGATAGAGATATACTAATTTGCTTGTGTGATCACATAGGGTGTTTATAGTGACTAATGCATTTCCATACACTTGGATATACCATCGAGAGATAGGATATTAGTGTGTGCGGAATAGGTCTGATTTACCTCGAGAGAGGACTTTGGATAAATTAGATGAACACGGTCATCATCATGCATAATTAAACCTCAACAATGTGCTTTCATGAAATTCAATCGGATGGATTAGGTGAATTCAAATACCCTAACTAATCTCTCATATTGGTTGTTTGCTTTACTTTTACGTTTTTATATTTTTATCTTTCAATTCGATCTATTAAAATCTTTCGATTATCCAAATAGAAATAGGCTTGGTTAATTTTAGTACTCAACGCCTAAATATCCCTGTGGAGACGATAATTTACTCATCATTTTATTACTTGTGCCGACCCCGTATACTTGCGGGTACAAAAAGTCGCATCAAGTTTTTGGTGCCGTTGCCGGGGACCTTTTGAAGTGTTGTGCATTGAGTTAAAAATTTTGAAGTTCGGGGGAAGTTTGGTTGGATGTACATATTATTGAAGTGTTTGATTTCTTTGATTTTGTTTTTGTTTGTTTTTGTGTGTCTATTTAGATTTGTTAGTTGTGGATATATAGGGTTGTTAGTTGTGGATATTAGGACTGTTGTTTTGTGTTCATTTGTTTTGTGCGTTTTTGTTTTTGTGTTTAGTTTGATTGTTTTTAGTTTTTAATTCTAGTTTTTTTGTTTTTATTTCTTTATAACCCCTTTTCTTCGTACGTAAGGTGTAAAACATTGAGGACAATGTTTATTTTAAGTTTGCGGGTATTGTTTAGTGTTTGTGTGTTTGTGCGTCTGATTGGTGTATATAGGCTGGAAACCTAGACATTCCTCATACGCAATGCGTTTGGAAGACTTAGGTATAACAATGCCACGTACACCAGTTTTCGAGTCTTTTATTGTATTTTCGTGTTTTGTTGTGTTTGTATTAGGATAGCGAAACCATATACATGCTTTACAGATAATTGAGTAATAATATATAAATACTTAGGTCATTTGAGCGTACAAAGTTGTTATTTGGAATAATGCCGGTAGTGTCTTTGCATCTAAACATATAGGTCTGACCTCTTTGCATTGTAATATGTGACAACTTTCAATTAATAGCTCTGATTAATAGTGGAGACTACCCTTAGTGAGATTTTGAGATTATTGCGTATTTATGCTGAGGGAATTTTTCGTTTATACTCTTATACACTTTCTTGAGCTTTATTGTCATTAGATTGATCTCTATAGGTTTGCATTGGATGTTAATGAACTGCATTATGAAAATCTTGTATATATGTTTCGAATGTTCGATTGAGTAGATTTTGGAGATATGATCCTGGCATTGTGTGTGAATTCCTAAATAGCTTGATTTCCTATTCGTAATTGTGTGCTCCCTATCCCATTCGCGGCCAAACACTCGCAGATTAGCCTTTTATTGTATGACCTACATATCCAAAAATCCTAGCCAAAATTGTAAGACGTTACCTTTGACGCTTGGAAACTAGAGACAATTAAAAGAAAAATGTGTACGTGTTGAGTGAGAAAGAGGAGTGGAGTTAAAAATATGAAAAGGATGTGGAAATGTGCAGAAAAAGAGAATAGCCAATAAACAAAAATATATATATAAAAAGAGTTGGCTAAAATGAGAAAAAAGGAGTGAAATGCACAAAGTAAAAATTGAAAAAGGGTTGAAAAAAAGGTTGAAGGAGAAAGGTGTAGAAGAGGAAGGGAAGAAAGTTGAGCAAATTTGGTAGTCGTGAGAGAAGTTGCACGAATTGAAAATTTTATGAAGTCTCTCAATAGGTTTCCAAGTGAGTTGAGCCCGATTTTCGTTCTTTTTGAGCCAATCACCCAAAGCCCCATTACAACCATTTAAAGACCTGTTGATCTCCTTAGGAAACTTAATTGTAATATTTGACATGTATGTATATTGATTTTTTCCGTTCTTAACATTTGATACCTTTCATGAGATCCTTTGCTTAATCTGTGCGTTCTTTCTAATTATTGATGCATACGACACATTTTGAAATTCTTTACTCATAAATTCCAGTCGTATGCAGTTGAAAGTGTGATAGCCTAGGTTCTAAGTGCTATTGAGTGAAAACTTGCGAGCTTAGAGTCAAGGCGAATTATATCAGCGGTTTATTGATATGGAAGGTGTCACGATTATAAATGCATTGTATGTCAGTGTCCCGTATGATATAGGATGTATTAGACTTATTGACAGCATTTTGAATTTCTAATTTTGTGCTATTCTTATACCTTTGCATTTGTGTATATATTTAATTTGATGTTGAGGTATGTATGTAGTTAGCTTAGGACGTTTGTGGGTATCGTAGCTGGTAAACCCTCACGAGACTATAACTCGTCCACTAGGGCCACCTAGGGGTTTAAAGGCTTGTGGCACGTGCTAAGTGCCATCGTTGCATCCTACGAAAATGGATATAGCTTAGTTCGTTTTTGATTTTAGTTTTAGTTATTTTTGTCTTTGTTTTTAATCGTGGTGTGTTTCGATTTGCTTGAGGACAAGCAAAAGATAAGTTTGGGGGTATTTGATCGGTCATTTATTTGCATATATTTACGACCCTTAAACCGTATCTTTTAATTGTATTCTTAAGTATTTTTGGTGTTTTTGACGTGTTTTCCTTGAGTGTGCAGGTTTAGGGACCTAAGTGATGATTTTACGTATTTTTAGGGAAAAAGCATAATTTCAGTAACTTTGGGGAAGGGTATAGATGAAAGAATGCTAAAGTTCTGGGGTCAAACTGTAAATTTAGAAAGTTGACCCCAGCAATTAATGAAACGGTGCGTTTTGATGGCAGCTGGGACTTAAGTTGAACGACGCCGTTTTGGACCAAAGCTTTGGTCCAAAACGACGTCGTTTTGGATAAAGAATAAAACAAAAAAAAAAATAAAAACCAGTCTCGCCATGCACAGCCCTCTCCTCGCGCGACCAGGTCCCTCGCGATGAAGACGATCCAGCAGCAGTGCCCAGCGCGAGCTTGACCGCAACCAGCCCCAGCTCGCGGTGCAGCTCGCGATGAAGAAGAGAGCAGCGTCCAGTGAGCAGCGCGAGGAACCGAGCGCGACCCGTGCTCGCGAGAGAGAGCTCGCGGTGCAGAAGCAAAACGAACCAGTGAGCGTGGCGAGGGGCAGCGCGGTGTGTCTTCCTCGCGAGACTGCTCGCACTCCAGCCATTTCCAGCAGACCAGTGAAGGCCGTGACCATGCCACCGCGACCACAGGTCGCGGTGGTGGTCGCGGCGAGTGAAAAAACGTAGCCCTAACGGGCTGCTATAAAATGAAAGCTGCAGAAACTTGCAGGAGGAGAGAGCTCGTGGCAGATAGGTCCAAGCAGCTCCCGTGCTGCTCCAAGGGTGATTCTCATCCTCCTTGCTCCTCCCAAACACATCCTAAGCATCACAAATCATCATAACATCTCTAGATCGTGGGTGTTCATCGAAGAAGACGAAGATCGAAAGCGGAGAAGTTCAAGCCGGACCAAAGCGGAACTTCGAGTCTTGAGAGCTTCAATGGGTTGTATTTCATTTCATTTATCTTCCTTGATTGTTCATTTATGATTTTGAGTTGTTAGAACTATTGTTAGGTGATTTTCGGAACCGTGAACGGATTTGGATATTTATTGTTTATGAATATATTTTATGTGATTTATCTCATGATATTATGTGCTTAATAATAATCAATATGTTTTCCATTTCCGTGATTGGAACCGTGTGACCACCTCGCATTATCCTCCATTGAATCCGTCTCATTTTATATTAATTGTTTTAGTTAATTTAATTTAGTTTAATTATCGAAAACCATGATTATGGGCTAAACTTGTGAGTTGGGGTTTTGATGGATCCTATTCTATGATGATTGAATGAATTGATTGTTTAATTTGTTGCGGTTGATTATTGTGTTGTTGAGTGGTTTTATTGTGCTTAATGCTTTGAATGTGAAGGCCTACATTTAGATGATAAATTGGTGGTGTGTTATGTACCGAGAGGAGACGCCCACCACGTGCTCGATATAATGTCCACCACAAGTAGAATTGGATAGAGATATACTAATTTGCTTGTGTGATCACATAGGGTGTTTATAGTGACTAATGCATTTCCATACACTTGGATATACCATCGAGAGATAGGATATTAGTGTGTGCGGAATAGGTCCGATTTAACTCAAGAGAGGACTTTGGATAAATTAGATGAACACGGTCATCATCATGCATAATTAAACCTCAACAATGTGCTTTCATGAAATTCAATCGGATGGATTAGGTGAATTCAAATACCCTAACTAATCTCTCATATTGGTTGTTTGCTTTACTTTTACGTTTTTATATTTTTATCTTTCAATTCGATCTATTAAAATCTTTCGATTATCCAAATAGAAATAGGCTTGGTTAATTTTAGTACTCAACGCCTAAATATCCCTGTGGAGACGATAATTTACTCATCATTTTATTACTTGTGCCGACCCCGTACACTTGCGGGTACAAAAAGTCGCATCAACTTCCACCGACAAAGACAAGGGAAAATATTTCCATTGTAACAAAGTCGGGCACTGGAAGAGGAACTGTCCTCAGTACCTAAAGGAGGTAGCCAAGAAGAAGAAGCAGAAATGTAAATATGATTTACTAGTTCTTGAATCTTGCTTAGTGGAGGATGATTTTTCACCATGGATAGTTGATTCAGGGGCCACTAACCATATTTGTTCTTCTTTGCAGTGGACTAATTCTTAGACATAGCTAGAGAAGGGAGCCTTCTCGATGCGTGTGGGGTCGGGGGATGTCGTTTCGGCTCGAGCAGTGAGTTCAATAAAATTGAATTTTTGTAATAATGCTAGATTTTTACTTTTGAACAATATTTATTATATTCCTGGATTTACACGGAATTTAATTTCCGTTTCTAAATTGTTAGAACAATTATATTCTGTTTCTTTTGATAATAAATCCATTATTATTTCAAAGAATGGTCTGAATATTTGTTCAGGAATTAATGAAAATAATTTGTATGTGTTAAGACCGTTAATACACATAACACTGCTTAATACCAAATTGTTTAAGGTTGAAAAACCTAAAACCAAACGACATAAGATTTCTCCAGATGATGACACGTATCTCTGGCATCTAAGGCTTGGTCATATTAACCTTAATCGGATAGATAGACTAGTAAAAAGCGAACCTTTAAGCGAGTTAAAGGTTGGCAGCTTACCTGTCTGTGAATCCTGTTTAGAAGGTAAGATGACTAAGAGACCTTTTACTGGAAAAGGCCTTAGAGCTAAAGAGCCACTGGAGCTTATACATACTGATGTCTGTGGACCGATGAATGTTAAAGCCATGGGTGATTATAAGTATTATGTCACCTTTATAGATGACTACTCTAGATACAGATATGTCTATCTTGTAACACCCCCTGACCCGACCCGACTGGATCGACCTAGGGAGCGCTACCGGGTTTTCAAAACTTTCTAAATTCACTTTATATATTACAAACCATTGAAAATCGTATCAATTACTAATTTAAAATATGTTTCTAGTGAGCCCATCAAATCATTATTTTTAAAAATTTCGGCAGAGTTTCTTCTATTTTTCGGATTTCCCAAAAACCTGTTTTCAATAAAACAAATATAATATAATATACTTTCAACACTTCTATATCCACATTTTCAAATCACTGCGCACTCTGCTGATTAGTGCGACTTCCAATCATTTTCAAACAAGACATATATAATTAGAATGTAAAAACATTTGCAAAGAATATAAATCATAAAACACATAATACAAAACATATAAATACATGGCAAATTACAGATTTCTGTATATGCATGCTTCACTAAATACAATATACAAATAATATTCACTTATAACTACTCAAAAGAAACTGTGACTCTGGACCTTCAATCTGCTGTTACTTCTTCTCTATCCTTTATTTCTCCCGGTGTCTCTGATACCTGCATGTGATTAAATCCAACGCGCTAAGCAATAATGCCTAGTGGGTGTACACTTAACTCAAGTATCAAAATAAATAATCATTTCATAATAAAAACATTTCAATTTTCATCATTTCATAATATTCCACTACGATCGTATAAAAACATTTCAATCTTTAACTTCCTTACTGAAAGAAATCATATATAAACAATTTAATAAAAGCATCTAAATTCACTCAATAAAACATACAATCATTTTATTTATTCTGTAACATTTTGTGTATACAAACAATTTATTCACTTTCATTCTTTATTTTTGCCCGTACACTCAGCATACATTTCAATATCTCTGTACCATCAGTGCAACGTTCACCTCCGGGATTCGCCTAAACTGGACTAAGTCAGGTTTGCCCCGCGAGATGTAACTGTCACGAATACCAGTACAATATCGATCTCCGGGATTCGCCTAAACTGGATTATACCAGGTTTGCCCCGCGAGACATAATAGTCAGGGATACAGTGCACTAGCTGTCTCCGGGATTCGCCTAAACTGGACTCAGCCAGGTTTGCCCCGCGAGATGCAGCAATCATCACTATCAGTACAATGGCTATCTCCGGGATTCGCCTAAACTGGACTTGCCAGGTTTGCCCCGCGAGATGCAACAATCATAGATACAGTGAAATGACTATCTCTGGGATTCGCCTAAACTGGACTTGCCAGGTTTGCCCCGCGAGATGCAACAGTCATCAATATCATCAGTGCAATATTTATCTCCGGGATTCGCCTAAACTGGATTATACCAGGTTTGTCCCGCGAGATATAACAGTCATCCATTCGTTATATTCTTTTTCCAATTAAACAACCGTTTCACAATTCAAATTAAAAATCAAGAATCCACCGTTTCAAACAATATTAGTAATATATAATTCATACATTTCATAGCAAAACTTTCCGTTTCTTTCGAAATCAACAATTATATTCTCAAACAATTTAGTTTTAAAATAATCGTTGTAAATCAAACATCGATGTAATCAGAATATTCAGAATATTCAAATAAAAAATACATATAAACAAATATTCATCAAAATATTCAAATAAACTTAGATTCAACTCAAAAACACAAAAGGGTTTTCGAAACGAAGTGTACACCAACCTAGTTTCCGTTTTTCGCACAGTTTTTCTTCTGGATTTCCCTTTCCCTTTTTCTTTCCTTTTCTCTTTTCTTTTCCTTTTCTTTCTCTTTCCTTTCTTCTTCCTTTCTTCTTCTTCTTTTTCTTCTCTCTCTTCTTCTTCTTCTCTTCTTCTTCTTCTTCTTCTTCTTCTTCTTCTCTCTCTTTTCTTTTTCTTTCTCGGTCTCTTTTCTCTCTGCTTTCTCTGTTTTCTGTTTTCTGGAGATTTCTGCGATGCCTTATTTTTTTTATAAAATTTCGGTCATTGCGACCTGTGGTCGCGGTGACCAGGTCGCGTTGCTCTCTAGAGCAACTCCACCGCCTTCATCGCGAGTACACCTCGCGGTACCCTGGTCGCGCTGGTGGTCGCGATGCTCACTGCCAAGATTTTCACTTTTTCATCGCGAGCCAGTCATCGCGATCTGTGGTCGCGGTGCTCACTGCCAAGAATCAACATTCTTCATCGCGAGCAGCTCATCGCGATCTATGGTCGCGATGGCCAGGTCGCGATGCTCACCGTCTCAGTTTTTCACTCTCTCTTCGTGCATCGTTTTCGACCGTTCAATTTGGTCCACTTGAAAACCATAAAATAAACATACTTTTAATTACATTTACACCCCTCAATTCACAAAATTTATTTTCACATATTTAAAATTAATAACTCGAAATTTGGGATGTTACATATCTGATGCAACATATGTCAGAAACTTTTGAAAAGTTCAAAGAATTCCAAGCTGAAGTTGAGAATCAGTTAGGTAAGACTATCAAGTCTCTATGATCGGATCGTGGGGATGAGTACTTTGACCAAGAGTTTAAAGACTTTTTGGTCGAGTATGGGATAGTATTCCAACTCACAGCTCCGGGTACACCTCAGCAAAATGGTGTAGTGGAGAGGAGAAATAGAACCCTAATGGAAATGGTGAGATCTATGATTAGTTTCTCATCATTACCAAATTACTTATGGGGATATGCGTTACAAACAGCGGCATACATTTTGAATGTAGTGCCATCCAAATCTTTCTCTAAGACTCCCCTAGAGTTGTAGAATGGTCGTAAAGTTAGTTTGCGACATTTCCGCATATGGGGGTGTCCAGCACCCGTGCTGAAGAACAGAAGTGGAAAGCTAGACTCCAAATCTGTAGTCTGCCTGTTTGTAGGATACTCCAAAAAGACCAAAGGCGAATACTTCTATAGTCCTAAAGATAACAAAGTGTTTATATCGACAAATGCAACGTTTCTTGAGGATAACTATATTAGTGACCATTAGCCTCGATCCAAGATTGTGTTAAATGAACTGGAGCCTGGTGAGACCAGTACTCCATCAACAAGAGTTGTTGATCCACAAACATCTGAGAGTCAGATGATTCATAATCGGGATACACTACCACTTAGACGTAGTAGGAGGGTTGTGATACAACCTGAACGCTATTTAGGTATAGGTGAAAGACAAGGTGTTGTCTCTACTGATAGTATGGATGACCCATTGTCATTTAAGAATGCAATGGAAGATCCTGATAAAGAGGAATGGCTCAAAGCCATGAATCTCGAGATGGAGTCTATGTACTCCAACTCAGTCTGGGATCTTGTAGATTTACCAAATGGGGTAAAACCCATTGGGTGTAAGTGGATTTATAAGAGAAAGAGAGGAGTAGATGGGAAGGTAGAGACCTTCAAGGCAAGGCTAGTGGCTAAGGGTTATACCAAAAAAAAAGAGGTCGATTATGAAGAAACCTTCTCGCTAGTTGCCATGTTGAAGTCTATTCGGATTCTCTTATCCATTGCAGCCTATTTCGATTATGAAATTTGGCAAATAAACGTCAAGACTGTATTTTTTAAATAGAAATCTTGACGAAAACATCTATATGATGCAACCAGAGGGATTCGTGTCCCCAGATTAAGAGCAAAAAGTTTGCAAGCTGCAAAGGTCTATTTATAGACTTAAGCAAGCATCTAGATCTTGGAATATAAGGTTTGATGATGTAATCAAAACCTATGGCTTCGAGCAAAATGTTAATGAGCCTTGTGTATACAAGCGCATCATTGACAAAAAGATAGTTTTCTTAGTCCTATACGTAGACGACATCCTACTAATTGGGAATGATGTGAGAGTGTTGTCTGACGTCAAAGGCTGGTTGGCTAGCCTATAAGGGATCGTAAGAACAAACTCATAGCACTGTCTCAGGCATCATATATCGATAAGATTCTTGTTCGATTTTTGATGCAGAATTCCAAGAAAGGTAATTTACCTTCTAGGCATGGAGTTTACTTGTCCAAGGAACAGTATTCTAAGACATCTCAAGATATTGAGGATATGAGATTTGTGCCCTATGCATCTGCAATAGGAAGTCTCATGTATGCTATGTTATGCACGAGACCGGACATCTTCTATGCAGTGGGAGTAGTCAGCAGATACCAGTCCAACCCGGGATTAGATCATTAGGTTGCTGTTAAGACCATTCTCAAGTATCTTCGGAGAACGAGAAACTATATGCTCGTGTATTCCAGATAGGATTTGATCCCGTTAAGATACACAGATTATGATTTTCAGTCAAACCTGGATTCTAAGAAATCCATGTCTGGATCAGTTTTCACCCTAGGTGGTGGAGCCATTGTGTGGAGAAGTAGTAAGCAATCTTGTATTGTTGACTCCACCATGGAAGCCGAATATATAGCCGCTTGCGAAGCTGCTAAAGAGGTTGTTTGGCTCTGTAAGTTCTTGAGTGATCTAGAAATTCTTCCAGATATGGATAGGCCCATCACACTTTATTGTGATAATAGTGGCGCTGTGGCTAATTCCAAAGAACCAAGAAGCCACAAAAGAGGGAAGCATATAGAGATGAAGTATCATCTAATTAGAGACATAGTGCAGAGAGAATATATGATCGTCACCAAGATAGCCTCACAAGACAATCATGCTGATCCATTTACGAAGATCTTACTGGCTAATGTATTCATGGGTCACCTAGAAGGTCTAGGGTTACATCTTATGCCTTACATGCTTTAGTGCAAGTGGGAGATTGTTGGGGTTTTTTCTCTAAAGATGTAATTTGTAAATGGTTTTTTATAAATAAATAAAAGAAGAGTTCAATTCTGTGGCACCCCCCGACCCGACCCGGCCGGACCGACCCGGGGAGCGCTACTCGGTCTTTCAAAACTTTTCATTATTCAATTTTACGTTTTAAAATCATTGTGAGCCCATAAAACAATAAATAAACTTTTTTTACGAAAATCCGGCAGAGTGCCATTTGTTTTTCGGACTTTCCAAAAACCTGTTTTCACACAATTCAATTCAACATTCACATTTTTCACAAACACTTCTATAACAATTTCAATCAGTTGCGCACTCTGCCGTTTAGTGCGACTTTCACAAATAGTTTATAAAATAAAATAAATCGAACTTAAACATTTATAATCATTTTGATAATAAAAATACAGAAATCATAAACTAGTTAATTACAAAACATTTTACAAATTCCCTGTATATGCATGCTTTCAGAATATATATACACATAACAAAATATAGCTACCCAACTGTACAAATCCTGTGACTCGGTCTGCAACTCGTTCCTCCTTCAGTCTTTATCTTCGTCCGGATTCCTGGTACCTACGCGTTAGACACAAAACTAACGCGCTAAGCATAAAGCTTAGTGGGTGTACTAAAATCTCAATATGGAAACATATATAACTTTTAATAATAACAAATCACAATATATATATATCAATTCAAATCATGTTCAAAACAATTAAATTGCAGAATCAAAGTATATAATAATTTCAAGCACTTGAACTTCAATAATGAGGTCAATATAGAATTTTCGATCAATAAAAGCATTCAATACACTTTTCAATTCCAATCAATTCTGGCCCGCTAGAATACTAAACATATACGGACTGGAATATGGGTCAAGCTCCCAACCCCCAGAACGAATTCTGAGGAGGTACGTGTCTCCCAACTCTAGGACCGTGGGTACGGAACCTAGAGAGGTACATAGCTCCCTATCCCAGGAACGAATCCTTGGGAAGGTACATTAACTCCCAACCCCCAGGACGAATCCTGAGGAGGTACGTATCTCCCAGCCTCTGGACGAATCCAAGAGGAGGTACATCAATATCATCAATATCAATCAATCAATATCGGCGCAGTACTGCTCAATAAAACCCAGCTGGTATACCAACCTCCTATATCCATTTCTATGTCTACGTATCCTAGGGCTGTTTCGATAAACGATTTTCACAAGAAATGTCGCAATAGTTACTCAATATCAATAATCACTCAATAATCATATAAATCACGTAATAAACTTCAAGAAATATGAACAATATTCACATACAAGTCTAAATCAACTGTTTAAAACGAAATCGGAAATATTCGAAACACAAACAAATGCGATCTCGTATAAAATCTTTCCATAATCAACCATAAGTATATCAATCATCAATTTTTACACATCGAAAATCGAAATCGAAAACATTTAACAAAATCAAAATCGAAAACAATTAACGAAATCGAAATCGGAAACAATTAACGAAATCGAAATCTAAACGAAAACGAGAAACGTAACGAAAACAAAAACATAAACGATAACGAAATGCTTTTCGTAACGATTTCGAAAAACAACGTACACCAACCTCGGTACCGTCTTTTCGTTTGAGAATCGCGGTTCTACGATTTCGTCTTTCCTTTTCCTTTCTCCTACACTTACTTTCTCTCTTTTCTCTTTCTTTCCTCTTCTTCTTCTTCTTCTTCTTCTTCTTCTTCTTCTTCTTCTTCTTCTTCTTCTTCTTCTTCTTCTTCTTCTTTTTCTCGCTCTTTTCTCTCTCTCTCTCTGTTCTGTGATGATTTCTGGCTTCCTCGAGAAGCCACTTCTTTTTTTTATATTTTTTTCGCTACCGCGACCGCCGTCGCGACCTGTGGTCGCGGCACCAGGTCGCGACACTCACTGGAGTGCGCACACCGCCTTCGTCGCGAGCGCGCCCTGGTCGCGTTGCTCTCTGCCTGTTTTTGACAATTTCATCGCGAGCAGTCCATCGCGACCTGTGGTCGCGGTGGCTGGTCGCGTTGCTCACTGCCAGGTTTTGCCATTTTCATCGCGAGCAAGCCATCGCGACCTGTGGTCGCGGTACTCACTGCCAGATTTTGCATTTTTCACCGCGAGCGAGCCATCGCGACCTGTGGTCGCGGTGACCAGGTCGCGATGCTCTCTGGTCCAGTTTTCCAATTTTTCATTTTTCACTATTCAATCCGGTCCACTGGAAATCATAAAATAAACAGTAAAATAGTAAAATACATTTAATTACCTTTACACCCCCTCAAATAGTAAAATTTTATTTTCACATATTTCATATATATCAAAAATTCATTACCCGCAATCCGGGATGTTACAATTCTCCCCCACTTGTGTCATATATATTATATAAACTTGTGTATTATAACATCCTAGATTGCCGGATGTAATCTCGTACTGTGTATATGATTATCATATACAGATAGATACAGTAAGAGATGTGCAATCTAAAGAGTCCATAGATAGCAAATAAAGTTGGGTACTTTATTTATAGTTAATCTATAGCTGCGGTCCATTTTGTATTGTACGATGATTCTATCCTGAATTATTCATATGGAGATATAGGAACAGATGTACCTTGTATGATGTGATTATATAGGACTAGGCCATTATCTATATGAATCTCTCACCAAGATCCGTTTACCGATGAGATTCATATATATCAACTTATGATGACTATATGTGGGTGATTTAAATCCTGAGTGTCTTATCGACTCCTTCAGGCTAGATCGTGATTTTTGATATACCATGGGTGAGGTCGGATGATTATTCCCGATCAATATTCTCTGTATGTTGGGATTGCGGTTTGGCTTGCGGCTGGGAAGGTTTGTATACAATAGTGGAATCCACTCATTCTTGTGAGAAGTAGAGAGTAGTTCTCTTAAGGGTTGATTCGGGGCTCGAACAATATGAGCGCTCTCCTGATTCCGTGAGGAAACAAGATTTATTGTTCATTACAGAATCAATGGTGCTTAAAGGATATATGTAATTAGAGGGGTATAACGGACATTATGACCCAGCACTAATTATGAACTACTGTGGAGGGTCACACCATATGTAATAGCTATATCGATGGACATCTAGTGATATCGGTCTGTGTAAAAACGTCCGCAATTGAGAGAATGCAGCTTCGAGTTTTTAGTGAAATAACACCGGAGTTGATAATCAAAGAATATTAATTAAAGAGTTTAATTAATAATTCCGAGGATTATCAGAGCTCAAAATACCGTGGGTCCATTAGGTCCCCTTGCTAGCCCGATCTATTTAAGTAACAAGGGTCATGTATAGTTAATTGGATGGTCCAATTAATAGTGTTGCGAAAGTGACACGTGTCAAGAGTTAATTGAGTAATGTGATTATTCAATTAATTAAATAATGGCAATTATAATAATTAAATAATAAGATTATTTAATTATGTAATTAGTCATAAGAGGAGGGTGATAGTTGATATTTTATTTTGAATAATGAGATAATGGGATTATCTCATTTATTAAATAAAATAAAATAAATTTGAATTTAAAAAAAATTAAATTCAAAAGTTAATGATAATAGTTTATTTTTAATTTAAATAAAGAGATAATAGGATTACTCATTTATTAAATAAAATAAATAAATAAATATTATTTGAATTTAAAAGAGTTTAAATTCAAAAGTTACTAATAAATTAATAAAAAGAATTTTTATTAATTTGGCAACTTAAATATATATATTAAAAAGAGTTTTTAATATGACAGACAACTAAACCAAAATAAGTTTTGACGTTTAAAGTGTTTGCACGTAAAAAGAAAAAAAAGAAAAAGTGACCGGAGAGATATAAAATCTCTCAAACTCATTTTTTTTTATTCAACCTCTTCATTGTTCCTGACAACGTGACGTGCGCACACGCAAGTTACCGGTGCCGGGATATAGCAAGGAAGACATAGTGGTACAGACAAGGAGCTAAAAAAAAAAAATACGAAGGAGCCTCCAACGATGGTATGTTCCTTAATTGTGTTTTCTTTTTTAATTAATTACAATTTTCTGTATGTAAAATAAATATATATGTGATATATATTATTTTTATTATTCCGAAAATATAGTTCCAAAGTTTTACTGGTCATGGATTGCTTTTGCGATCTGTATAAAAATTTTTAAATCCTAATTCCGCTGTGTGACTAGTAGAAAGGAAAAACGGTTCCTACAATTGGTATCAAAGCCAGTTTATTTTTGGAACAGAAGATTGTTTTCGATGCTCCTAATGTATGATTGTGTAGGCACATTTTTTATTTATTTATTTGACTATATATTGTTTAATTTTAAACATGGTTGATCGTAAATTTTTATGGTGTTGTGGATTTAGGTGTTACTGGCTTGTAAATTAATTAATTTTATTTTTCTATTTTTTTTTGTATTATATTTTTTTTATAGAATGTAATCGAAGACGAAGATACTAGAAATCGAAGAACGGATTGTGATCGGAAATTGAATCAGCTGGCTGCGGACGCAAGGTGCAATTGTTGCTCTACTGTATACTGTCTTTGTGCAAATTTTGGTGCGATGACATGTGTGTAAATGTTTAGCACGTGATGTCATGTATTGGTGCGCTAATGTAAGGTTAAAACCTTTAGTGAGCAAATGATTTGCATTTGCAAATCTGCGTGACCATGTGTATATTTGCAACACCATAAAAATTTAAAATTAAACAATTTAATTTAAACAATATATAGTCAAATTAAAAAAAAAAATGTGCCTACACAATCATACATTAGGAGCATCGAAAATAATTTTCTATTTCGAAAATAAACTGGCTCTGATACCAATTGTAGGAACCGATTTTACGTTCTACTAGTCACGCAGCGGAATTAGGATTTAAAATTTTTTATACAGATCGCAAAAGTAATCTGTGACCAGTAAAACTTTGGAACTATATTTTTGGAATAATAAAAATAATATATATAACATATATATTTATTTTACATATAGAAAATTGTAATCAATTAAAAAAAAAACACAATTAAGGAACATACCACCATTGGAGGCTCCTTCGTATTTTTTTTTTCCAGCTCCTTGTCTGTATCACTGCGTCTTCCTTGCTATATCCCGGCACCGGTAACTTGCGTGTGGACGCGTCATGTTGTTAGGAACAATAAAGTGGTTGAATAAAAAAAAATGAGTTGGAGAGATTCTGTATCTCTCTGTTACTTTTTCGTTTTTTTTCTTTTTACGTACAAACACTTTGAACGTCAAAACTTATTTTGGTTTAGTTGTCTGTCATATTAAAAACTCTTTTTAACATATATATTTAAGTTACCAAATTAATAAAAACTCTTTTTATTAATTTATCAGTAACTTTTGAATTTAAACTCTTTTAAATTCAAATAATATTTGTTTATTTATTTTATTTAATAAATGAGGTAATCATATTATCTCTTTATTCAAATTAAAAATAAACTATTATCATTAACTTTTGAATTTAAACTTTTTTAAATTCAAATTTATTTTATTTTATTTAATAAATGAGATAATCCCATTATCTCATTATTCAAAATAAAATATCAACTATTACCCTCCTCTTATGACTAATTACATAATTAAATAATCTTATTATTTAATTGTTATAATTGCCATTATTTAATTAATTGAATGATCACATTACTCAATTAACTCGTGACATGTGTCACTTTCAAAATACTATTAATTGGACCATCCAATTAACTATACATGACCCTTGTTACTTAAATGGATCGGGCTAGCAAGGGGACCTAATGGACCCACAGTATTTTGAGCTTCGATAATCCTCGGAATCATTAATTAAACTCTTTAATTAATATTCCTTGATTATCAACTCCGGTGTTATTTCACTAAAAGCTCGAAGCTGCATTCTCTCAATTGCAGACGTTTTTACACAGACCGATATCACTCGGTGTCCATCGATATAGCTATTACATATGGTGTGACCCTCCACAGTAGTTCATAATTAGAGCTGGGTCATAATGTCCGTTATACCTCTACAATTACATATATCCTTTAAGCACCGTTAATTCTATAATGAACAATAAATCTTGTTTCCTCACGGAATCAGGAGAGCGTTCATATTGTTCAAGTCCTGAATCAACCCTTAAGGGAATTACTCTCTACTTCTCACAAGAATGAGTGGATTCCACTATTGTATACAAACCTTCCCAGTCACAAGCCAAACCGTAATCCCAACATATGGAGAATATTGATCAGGAATAATCATCCAACCTCACCCATGGTATATCAAAAATCATGATCTAGCCTGAAGGAGTCGATAAGACACTCAGGATTTAGATCACCCATATACAACCATCATAAGTTGATGAATATGAATTTCATCGATAAACGGATCTTGGTGAGAGATTCATATAGATCATGGCCCAATCCTATATAATCACATCATACAAGGTGCATCCGTTCCCATATCTCCATATGAATGACTCATGATAGAATCATCGTACAATACAAAATGGACCGCTGCTATAGATTAACTACAAATAAAGTACTCAGCTTTATTTGCTATCTATGGACTCTTTAGATTGCACATCTCTTACTGTATCCATCTGTATATGATAATCATATATACAGTACGAGATTACATCCGGCAATCTAGGATGTTATAATTCACAAGTTTATATAGTATAAATGATACAATAAGAATGACTTGAACTCTTCTTTTATTTATTTATAAAAAACCATTTACAAATTACATATTTAGGACAAAAACCCCAACAGAACCTTGGTGGCTTGGAGGGGTTTGGGCCTCCAACCACCAAAGCAAGGGGCATTGTGTTACTTCTCTCTCTATTTGAAGCTTAAAAGGTAATTACTTTTAATTTTATTTTTATTTATTTAATTATCTATAATATATTTAGTTTTAGATTTTGTATTTTGTGATTGAAACTTAAATTTCTATTTTATATGTATTGAAAAATCTTATTGTGTGGTCCTCTAGTGGTTCACTCTACTATCTAAAAATTTAGTTTTTTTTTGTTTTATTGATTAAAATATTAGATGCATTGTAAATTATAATATGTTGAGAATTATGTATTTTTAAATTATAGAAGTTAAAATTGAAATAATTAATTTTCCTAAGATTTACACTTATATCTACTATATAATCCAATATAATAATAATAATTTATGTTTAAGTTAAATTTTAATCATAAAAATATTATTACATTATATAAAACAAGTATTTAATATTATGAACTTTTGTGAACAGATTATTTGGTTTAACAACTTGTGGTAGTTTGCAGTAGAAGAAAGTTGTAAGTTTTTATTTTAATTATTGAATTTATAAATTGTGAAATGAACATATGGATTTTATTTATTTTATTTATTTTGATGATAGTTAGTTGAAGTTTATTCAATTTGGTGACTTATAGGTTTTGCTTTTTAATGTCAATTTGTGAAAGCTTTTATTGGACTTGAAATCAAATTTTTATAACAAGATTTGAAACTTATTCTTTCTTTTTAATTTTTTTATTTATATCATATATTTTGTATCGTATGTTATAATGTCTAAATTAAGTAAACAACAAAATATATGTTCATTTTTTAATAAAAGTAGAGACCAAATCACTAAGTGACACACCTATTAGTAGAAGAAGTTTTGATGAGCAACATTCTTCTAAATTTCAAAGCGTTGAATATGATAGATACTTAAGGGTAAGGCTCATTATGTTCCTGTAACTATGTGTATTCTTTATTATTGAAAATTCTCTCGTAGTGTCGCAATTTGACTATTATAAAAAAAACATTTTGTTTAGTACAAAATTATAAGACTTTTAAATGGAAAAATAAAATTTAGATTAGTCCATCCAATGAAAAGTTTCTAGTTATGCTCCGCACATAAACTCCAAGAAAGTGGACAAATTGATGTTAAGTAAATGCGGTGTGTAGATAATCCTGTAGATTTATTTACTAAGAACTTACCTTACAACAACATTTAATAAATTGGTATATGGCATCGGTACTCTTTATACTCTTTTTCCTTTAATCGGATTTTGTCCCACTAGATAATTATCAACTATTATCTCTTAATCATATTCAACAATTATCTCTAGATAATTGTTATCTTATTATTTTTTATTTTAAGTGATAAATATCAAATGTTGAGATAATCCTCTCTACTCCTATATATAGGCCTATTCATTGGATGATCAATTTAAATAAATTGAATTGCTTTCTCCCTTATTTTACTTTATTTTTCTGCTTAGTATTCTATTTAATATTCTAGCTTTTAGGATTGAATTTATAACAAATATATAATAATAATAATAATAATAATAATAATAAGGGTAAAAAACATAATTAAACATTTTAGACAACCAAATAATGCTAAAAAAGAATACCAAAAAAAAAATAATAATAATAATTAGCTCAAAACAAAAACGTTTGAGAACAACCAAACACTTGTCGGGTGCGTAGAAGATATTACATTTTAGTTAAGATTTGTGTAGAATATGTCATCCTATTAAGGTGCTTGACCGGGAAATCTAACAATTTAAACAGATTTTATGTAAAGAATTTTCTATAAATATTCAAAGTAATTACACAATTCTCTTCAACATTAATGTTCTCTATTTTTTTTCTTTTAATTCCATTATTCGCTTTTATCTAAAGCGAAAAATACAAGAAGAGAAGATGGTTTCAAGTCATACCACTTCTCTTCTTGGCTTTTTCGTTTTGTTTAATTTATTTTTAGGGAATTTGCAAGATGTTGCATCTAGTAAAATTCCATCGGGAGATCCGACTGTGGTACCACCTTTTCATGTGAGCGAGAAGGATTTGCTGAAATTTATGCAATTGGGAGATAATATTAGTTTTCATGTCCCAGCTCTTTATGTGTTCGGGGACTCCACCGTTGACAATGGAAACAACAATTTTTTGGTATCACAAGCCAAAGCTAATTATCCACCATATGGTGTAGATTTTGATACTGGCATACCTACCGGAAGATACACCAATGGTCGAAATGAAGCTGATTTCATAGGTAAAATCTATATTAAAGTTGATGAATCTGGTGGCATTGAACACCATATTCTAAGACTCTTCATTTTTCAATTCAGAATTATATTATATACGGGAGTTCTCACAAGCAAATCTCTAGGCATAAGAATTTTAGGACCTTTAATTTTCTTCTTAGAGTCGTGGAATCAGTTCTGTAATCTTACTAAATAGAAAGTGTGTGTGTATATATATATATAAAATTATTTTGTTCTAATGTTTGACATATATATATTTCAGCCCAAATGGTTGGTTTGCCATTTCCTCCTCCATACTTGGGATTGTCCGACTCAAAGAATAAGACAATTCGTACCGGGGTGAATTATGGATCTGGTGGCTGTGGCGTTCTTTCGACTGGCAAAAGTTTTCTTGTATGTCTTCTTTACAACATATTATATTTAGAATACTACTTTTAACACTAATAAAATAATAATTCATGCTTATATATATTATATTTGTGTTGATTTCTTTTATTCCAGGGAACTTGTTTACCCTTCTACAAACAAATTCATTATTTTGAAACTACATTGAATAACTTGAAGAGTGAGTTCAATGACGACAAAGCCTTTGCCTATTATTTATCAAAATCGTTGATTTTTATTGATATTGGAAATGTTGACGTGAGCAATGACTACAATGATCCCGCCACCAACATTAGTAGTAAATACACTGTTCGGCAATATGCACGATTAGTCTCCAAAGAGTTCTCCAAAAGCTTAAAGGTAACATATTCTTTGAATGCATTTGAAAGATGAGATTTGCATTATTTTTTTTATTCCTTTGTAAAACAATGTTGTCCTATGTACAACAATAACTAAACAGCAGCAAAATAAATCTCATCACTTAGGTATAGCTAACAGCTAAAATCTAGACATCCGTATTAAATTAAGCAAGCTTGTTACATATGAATTTGCTGATTGCACACTTTATTTTCATTAAATGCAAAATCTTTGTTTTCTTTGTAACAGAAATTATATAGGCTTGGGGCACGCAAGTTTTTAGTGAACAACCTTGGTGCAATGGGGTGTATACCAGCACAAGTAAATGGACAAAAGCAAAATACATTATGTGTAGAAGAAACGAATGATCGTGCCGTCATATATAACGACCTCCTTTCTAGGATGTTGCCAAAACTACAGTCCAGACTTGCAGGATCTAAATTCGTTCTTGGAGATGCTTACAAGGTTTTAATGGATATCGTTGCATTTCCGACTCAATATGGTTAGTATTTAAAAGCAGATTAAAGTTTAGATTGTGATATGATTACGTTGTTTACATAGTGTATTATCTTAATGGATGTCATTTTATGTTATTTAAACTAAATTGCAATTTCTTTTTTTTTGGTTATGTAGGCATTAGCAACACAAGAAATTCTTGCTGCATTGGTATCAATGGAAACTCAACTCTACCCTGCGCTCCCAATATGAAATCCTGCAACAACAGCAATCAACATGCTTTCTTTGATTCATTCCACCAGAGCGAAGCAGTTCATTTCTTAATCACGAAACGTTGCTCGAAAGAATCATCAATTTGCAGTCCCATTAATTTGGTTGATTTATTGAAGGCTTAATTGAATCCTTCTTGCTCATTATCATTATATATGAATAATATGATTGATTTTCAATTACCATTTTACTTCTCTCTCCTTTCTACACAATTGTTGTTACTGTATATTTATTGTCTCTTGTAGATGTGAAGAAGTAAGGTGCTCGATAGAAATGAAAATATGCTCGATCAAATGCCTCAATGAACAACCTTCATTGATAAGAAACTTCAAGCTTTACAAGTATGCTAATCAACTTTACAAAATCAGAAAACTCTCACTAATTAATTAATCAAAAGGACTGATCATATATATAGGCACCCAAGCATGCATTGTGCACGGGATAACTAATTCTCCTTAAAATGCGGGCAACCAGTCAATCCTAACTGATAGGTGCCATGTCAGCAAAGCTGATTCCATCTCAGCATTGCCAACTGCCATTCTTAACAAACTTCATCCCGCTGTAAATCTCAGATCACTGGCATAACCATTCATCATGCATTGGCATCTTGCTTGGACTGTAAGCATTGTCACAGCTGATGCTTCTGCTCGTGCGTGCAACACTGCACTTCCAGTTGCTGCTTTTTTGTCTAACAAATTGGTGCTGCTCTAACTGCTGCACTATCATCAACCAGAGCATGCAACATTACACTCCCAAGAGCTGCTGTAGAACTATTATAAGAAGCTGCACCATGATTATCCTTTACATTCCCACTCAAACTAAACTTAGATAAAGTATGCAAGTTAAGTTTGGACCTTAAAAACTCAAACCTGGACTGAGATAAGGCCTTAGTTAAAATGTCAGCTGTTTGAAAAGAAGTTGGAACATATTGCACAGTTAAAGACTTAGCTGCAATTTGCTCTCTTATAAAATGGATATCTATCTCAATATGCTTGGTTCTAGCATGAAAGGATTGTGAGCCAATGATCCCACACTAGTATTGTCACACCAAATGACAAGGCAATGAGCAAAAGCTAGACCATGTTCTTTGAACAAGGATTCAAGCCACATAATGTCAGTGTAAGATTGAGTAAGAGCACGATATTCTGCCTTGGTACTTGACTTGGCAACAACCTACTGCTTCTTAGACCCCCAGCTGATGCGATTGCCTCCAAAGAAAACACAACAACCACTGGTAGATCTTTTATCATCAATACATGATGCCAAATCAACATCACTAAACACTTCTACATGAAGAACAACAACAGAGGTAAACCAAATGCCAAGAGAAGAAGCACCCTTGAGATATCTTAGCAACAGTTTACAGGCCTTCCAATGATCTTCAAAGGGTGCACCATAAACAGACTAAGCCTGTTGACAATAAAGGATATATTGGGCCTGGTATTTGTTAAATATTGAAGCTTTAATGGTACTCCTATATAGAAAAGGATCTGAAAAGAGTACCCCTCCCGACTTGGTCAATTTGGTGCCTGTGCAAAGAGGTGTAGGACATGGCTTATTGGTGGACATATTGGTCTTAGCTAGCAAGCAAGTCAGACATATACTTGGATTGATAGAGAAACAGCCTTGCACTGGCCCTTGTAGCTTCAAAACCAAGGAAGAAGTTGACAGAGTCTAAGGTTTTTGAGAGCAAACCTAGACTGCAACACACCAATTATGGAGTGAATGCGCTGTGGGCTGCTACCAATGAGAATGATGTAATCTACATAAACCAAAAGATACAAAACATTGGCCTGATGGTGTTTTACAAACAAAGAAACATCAGCCTTTGAATTAGTCCCCAGCTCTATCAGTAAGGTTTTTAGCTTGTAAAGCCAGGCACATGGGGCCTGCTTCAAACCATACAAAACTTTATGCAATTCACACATATTAAGGGAAAAACTAAGCTGACAAAACCTGATAGTTGTTCCATATAAACCAATTCAGAGAGGTCTCTATTGAGAAAGACATTGTTGATGTCAATTTGTTGGACATTCTAAGAGTTTGTAACAGCTAGAGTAAAGATCACTCTTATGTTAGATGTCCAAGTGTTATTCTTAAGCAATACTTGATACTTCTCTGTCATGGCCTGAAGCTAGTGCGGCTGCTGTAAGGCTTCCTTAACAGACTTAGGTTCTATTTCAATAGTTAAAGCACATGAGGAGTAAGCTTTTGGTTTGGTGATACCTGCCTTTGACCTGATGATAATAGGATGACAAGGAACAACAGAAGGAACTATTGGAGAAGATTTAGGAATGGTTTGAGAATGAGACGAATCAATATGAAAGTGAACTACAGGAGGTGAGGCAGCAGGCAGATTCAAAGAAGAAGATCGAGAATTTGACACAAAATTATGACCTGCTGATTCAAGAAATGACACAGGCAAACTATATGAAGGAGATCAAACAATGCTAGGTGAGGATAAAGTTGGAAACAAAGTGGCAAAAGGAAATTCCAATTCATTAAAAACTACATTTCTAGACACATATATTCTGCCTGAAGGGTGTAAACATTTGTATCCCCTTTGATGTAAACTATAACCAATAAAGATGCACTTACTAAAATGAAAAAAAAAACTTTTGTTTGGTGTGAGGTCTAAGGTATGGAAAGCAATCACGACTAAAGACTTTAAAGTAATTATAGTTTGGTAATTTGTGATACAAAATCTCAAAGGGAGATTTCATCAAAAGAATGGGAATGTAAAGGTTATTTATGAGAATAGTTGCAGTTTGGAAAGCCTTAGCCCAGTATGTAAGTGGCATATGATAATGAGCAAGGAGTGTTAGACATGTTTTAACAACATGTTCGTGCTTCCTCTCAGCAACACCATTATGCTATTGAGTATATGCACAAGAGGTCTGAAAATGGATACCAAAAAGGACATGTAGGGTAGCAATGGTTTGTATTCAATTCCTAAGTCTGTTTGAAGGCATTTTATCTTGTGATTAAGTTATAATTCTATAGCTTTCTTACACTGCAAAAAGATGTTTAAGGCTTCTGATTTGAGTTGCATAGGAAATAACCATGTATAACTATATAAGGAATCAATGAAAATAACATAGTACCTATGACCAGTTATTGAAACCATGGGTGCAGGACCCCATACATCAGTAAAGACTTGTTCAATAGGTGATTTAGCTTTATGAGTAGAGAATTAGATTTATGAAACATATCTCTAAGAATTAAGGGAGTTGGATGACCAAGTTTAATGTGTCATAGGTTTTCATTAATATGAGCTAACAATAACACTTTTGCACTAGGTTTACAATGGACATTCTCAGCTAGGGAATTTACAAGAGCTGAACAATTATTAAAATTGAAAGTTTGCACAACAGAACATGATGAGAAACAACTATCTGAGTAACCTGATTGAGTAACTTGACAGTTAGAAGATAAGAGTCCTGATTGATGATCAGCAAGCTTGAAGATGGAACAAAGAGAAGACTGAGTTTGTAAAGACCATCTCTAAGTGAACTTGTGAGAAAAACCTTCTTGGTACTTTTATCCTTCAACACATAATAATTATTAGTGAACTCAGTATATGTATCATTGTCAGCGTAAACTTTGGACACTCAAGAGATTTTTAAAGATGGAAGGCACTCAAAGAATATATTTGAGAATCAAAGAACAGGAAGGAAAAACAAGAGACTTAACTAATGAATTACTAGAATGGGAAATTTGAAGTTGTTGGCCATTCCATACAGCAAGTCTATCACTGCCTTTGTACTCAGACTGAATATAGAGGTTGTTGAGATCATATGTTATATGATTTATGGCTCCACTATCAGCATACCAAGCTAGATCACACACTACTTCAGGCTTGCCTAGTATGTTGTGGACTGATGAACATTTGCTTGCTACAGGAGCATGTTTGCTGATTGCTAGAAGTTGTTATTGTTGTTGATTTGAATAGGTGGCATCTATCCTTATGAAGAGTTTGAAGCAGGACCAGAATAATTATGACAAGGCCTCTGATATGCTTTGTCAAATCGATTATAGCAGTAGATGGCTGAGTGCCTTGCCTTTTCACAGATTTGACAAGGAGGTTTATTGTTCTACCTACCTCATCCATGTCTACCTTTTCCTCAATCTCAATTGGGACAACCTCTACCACCTTGAAAACCTTCTCTTTGAGGTTGTAGTCTAACTTCGAGCAACAAAGTTAGCACCTGCATGGTTAACTTCAACAGGAGATAATGAATTAAGGTGAACAATTCGCTGCTCATGGATCATCAGCTGACATTGCACTTCCTGTAAGGTCATTGCATGTTTTTGAGATGAGATCATGACAACTACTGTAACACCCCCTGACCCAAATCGCTCGAACCGAATCAGGGAGCGCTACTATATACTAAAATCAAACTTTTACTTTTATATAACCATAATTTATATCTATATTAAAAACATTTTGAAAGTGGTCCGAATAAATTTCCGAAAATCTTGCCAGAGTTTTATCTGTTTTTCTGACTTTTCAAATCCCATTTACAGTTAAAATTCATAAAAATCAACTTCTAAATTCTCAAATCAATTTTGCGCACCCTTCCCAATATAGTGCAACTTACCAACCAATTTATCACAATATAATTGTAAAGATTCAAATAAGATAAACATATAATAAAATATTTACACAGCGGAAGTTCTTCAAATACATACAAACATTTTCTATATATGCATGCTATATCAAAACATATATACGTATTACAAAAAGACTACCAAAATATATGTAGGACCGATATGACTCTGGCTTCTCTTTCTGCAGTCTCTATTATTCTTTTTCTTTGTCTTCCTTGGAACCTCTGTTACCTACGTGTGAGAAAACTCAACACGCTAAGCATATTGCTTAATGGATGTACACATAATTGCATTTACAAATATACTATATCAAATAATTCTATCTGTTTATTGAAAATATAAATAACAAATATATAAACAATATATATGGGGCTCATATCAAATCAAATCATAAATTCAACAAGTATAATATTCAAAATCAATCAACATGCAAATTCTTCTTAATTTCTCAAATGTTTTCATATAACAAATCAGTTTTCAGACTGGGCTCCTGACATACATAACATAAGTTATCGGACTGGATTACGGGTTGTTCGGCATCGGACACACAAACGGGGCTACCCGCCAAACATCAGATCAGAATGGAACACCAACGGAATTACCCGCTGTAAATATCCCATAACAAATTTCAGAACCCTAGGACCGGCACTTTGGGCCTGTACTATCCAAATGGTGGTATATCTGCACAGTACTATTCAGATAGAAACCCAATTGACATGTCAACCTCCTATATCCATATGTATGTTTATACACATCAGAGTCATTTCACAAAACGTTTTCTCAAATCCAATATCAACTCTGTTTTCAAATCATTGAAATTCGATATTAAAATTTCGATTCCGAAATATAATTTTACAAATCACTTTCTTATATTCAAATTTAACTTTCGAATATTTCAAATCAATAAACATATTTTTGAAATCCAAATTTCATTAATAATCATATAAAATAAATATACAAAATCATATACGAATATATTTCTCAAATCAATAATCACATCAAATCAATCCGAAAATATATTTAAATATATTTCTGAAACCAATATTCACATCGAATCAATTCAAAATCATATTCGAATATATTTCACAAATCAATATTAAATCAAAATGCCCTAAAATTATTTTTCGATATTTTTCACAAACTATATATATATTCAAAATCAATTTGTTGTAATAAATTGATTATGAAAATATACACACACACACACACACATTTCAAAATTAATTCATCACAAACAATATATATATTCAAAATCAATTTCAAATAAGAATCATAAGTAAATCAGACGTAAATCATATTCTAAACTGTGAATTATAATCAAAATAATTCAAACAATTCGAAATCAATAAAATTCGATAAATTCGAAATATTCTGGAAAAATTAAAATTCGAAAACTAGTGTAAACTGAATTTGGACAATTTCTGAAAAATTTCTATTTCTTACTCTTCTTCTCCTTCTTCTTCTCTTTTCTTTCTCTCTCTTCTTTCTCTCTCTTCTCTCTTCTCTCCCGCTGCTCCTCTTTCTTTTTCTCTATTTTTTTTCTTCTTCTTTTCTCTCTTCTCTAGACCGCCTCACCTCCTCACTTTTATTAAAAAAAAATGTTTTGTTTAACTTCCCCAACTCCAACACTTGTCACCATATAAATTTTTAATAATTACCATTTTACCCTAATTTTTTAATAATTGCCATTCTGCCCCTTGATTTATCAAAATTATAAAGTGACCACCAATATAAATTTAATCACATTCCATCTCAATAATTACTCCAAAAATATTCCACACTTATCCAATTACCAAATTAACTTCACCAATATTCAATTAGACCCATTATTATCCAAATGCACCATAAAAATAATATACTTTCCACCCCTCAAATCATAATTATTACATTCACATACTCCATATGAATTAAAATTTACTTTTCATATTTATGTGAAATTAGGGATGTTACAATTCTTCCCCTCTTAAGAAATTTCGTCCTCGAAATTTACCTTATTCGAACAACTGTGGATATTGCTGTCTCATAATCTTTTCACTTTCCCATATAGCTTCTTCCACATTATGGTTCCTCCAGAGAATCTTTACTAATGGTATTGTCTTATTCCGAAGTTCCTTAATCTCTCTGTCCAGAATCTCCACTGGTTCTTTCTCATATGTCAAGTCAGGTTGTATCTCAATAGTTTCAGTCTGAACTCTATGAGATGGATCCGATCTGTATCTCCTCAGCATAGATACATGAAATACATTATGTATCTTTTCTAATTCCAATGGTAAAGCTAGTCTATAGGCTACCGGTCCCACACGTTCAAGAATTTCATACGGACCAATAAACCTAGGACTTAACTTTCCTTTATGTTCGAATCTCATTACTTTGTTCCATGGAGATACTTTCAGAAATACTTTATCACCGACCTCATATGCAATGTCTCTTCTTTTCAAATCGGCATATGATTTCTGACGATCGGAAGCGACTTTCAGTCTTTTTTTTATGATCTTCACCTTTTCTTCAGTCTGTGTAATCAAGTCGGGTCCTACCAACTTGTCTTCACCCAACTTTGTCCAGCACATGGTGTCATATCTATGCTCGTCTAATAACTGTTGTTATAGACAAATTCAATCAATGGGAGATGATTAACCCAACTCCCCTCAAAATCAATTATATAACTCCGGAGCATATCTTTTAGCACCTGAATTACTCGTTCTGACTATCCATCTATCTGTGGATGGAAAACTGTACTGAAGCTTAATTGAGTACCTAAGGCTTCCTAAACTTTCTTTCAGAATATGGATGTAAACTTCGGATCTCTATATGAAATAATAGAAGCTGGCACTCCATGTAATCGAACTATTTCTCTAATATAAAGCTCTGCTAATCTGTCAAATGAATAATCTATTCTGACAGGTAGGAAATGTGCTGACTTGGTCAGTCTATCTACTATTACCCAAATCGCATCAAGTTGACTCCGTGTAAGGGGTAATCCTGTGACAAAATCCATGGTAATGCGGTCTTATTTCCATTCAGGTATGGGTATTGACTGTAGCAAACCTGATGAAACTTGGTGTTCTGCTTTTACCTGTTGTCATGTCATACATTTATTTACAAAGTCCACTACATTCCTCTTCATACCTGACCACCAATATTGAGTCTCATATCTCTGTACATTTTTGTACTACCTGGATGCATTGAATATGCACTACTATGTGCCTCTGTCAAAGTTGCCATTTTCAACTCCTCATCATCTGGAATAAATTCTGTTTTTGAAGCACAAAGTACCATCATTTCTAATTGCAAACTCAATGTCTTTTCCCTCCTGGACTTGTCCACTAATGGCTAAAAGTTTCTCATCATGTTTTTGCTTTTCCTGTATCTGCTTGATCAAATTCGACTTGAGTGTCAATTCAGTTAAAATAGCATCATCTGATGTCAATCTCAAATGAGCATTCATAGCTTTCAATGCGAATAAAGATTTTCTGCTCAAGGCATCAGCAACAACATTCGCCTTCCCTGTATGGTAATCAATAACACAGTCATAATCCTTAATTAACTCTATCCATCTTCTCTGCCTTAAGTTAAGTTCCTTCTGGGTAGGTAAATACTTAAGACTCTTGTGATCAATGTAAATATAGCATTTCTCTCCATAAAGATAATGCCTCCATATTCTCAAAGCAAACACTATGGCTGCAAGTTCCAGATCATGTGTCGGATAATTCTATTCATGAATCTTCAAATGTCTGGAAGCATAAGCAACCACTTTTCCTTTTTGCATCAGTACACAACCTAAGCCATTGTGTGAAGCATCACTATAGATCACATAGTCTTTATCGGATACTGGTTGTACCAGAATTGGTGCTTCAACTAACATCGCTTTCAATTTCTCAAAAGTCATATAGCATTTCTCATTCCACTCAAATTTGACATTCTTGTGCAGTAATTTAGTCAAAGGAGTAGCAATGGATGAAAATCCTTTTACAAATTGTCTATAATATCCGGCTAAACCTAGAAAACTTCTGATCTCAGTAACATTCTTAGGAGGCTTCCACTTCATAATTGCTTCAATCTTCTTGGGATCTGCTGTAATACCATTAGCTGATACTACATGTCCTAGAAAAGCAATTTCATTCAGCTAAAATTCACATTTACTGAACTTGGCATACAACTTCTTTTCGCTCAAAGTCTGTAGCACTATTTGGAGATGTCGATCATGTTCTTCCGGACTTTGAGAATATATCAGAATATCATCTATAAATACCACTACAAATTGATCCAAATATGGACGAAAAATACGATTCATCAAATCCATAAAGGCTGCTGGTGCATTAGTCAACTCAAATGGCATCACGACGAATTCATAGTGTCCGTATCGTGTTCGGAAAGTTGTTTTCTGAACATCAGAATCTTTCACCCTCAACTGATGATATCCCAATCTGAGATTAATTTTCGAGAAGACACTGGCTCCTCTCAACTGGTTAAATAAATCATCAATTCTAGGCAACCGGTATTTATTCTTAATGGTAAGCTTATTCAGTTGCTTGTAATCAATACATAATCTCATCGACCCATCTTTCTTCTTCATAAACAATACTGGTGCTCCCTACGGGGATACACTAGGTCGAATGAATCCCTTATCTAACAATTCTTGTAATTGTATCTTCAATTCTTTCAATTCTACAGGTGCCATCCTATACGGAGTAATCGATACTGGAATAGTACCTGGTATCACATCAATCACAAATTTCACCTCTCTCTCCGGTGGTAATTCAGGAAGTTCTTCTAGAAACACATCCAGAAAATCACATGCATTGGGTATATTCTGCAAACTAGAATTAACCCTCCGTAAATCAACCACATGTGCTAAATAGGCTTCACACCCTTTTCTGATCAATGTTTGAGCAGTAGTGGCTAAAATAATATTGGAGATATAATCCCTCCTATCACCCACCATTATCACCTCTGTACCATCTGCTAATCTAAGCATTACTCTCTTCAAATTACAATCAATTTTAACCTGGTGTCTGGTTAACCAATCCATGCCTAATATCACATTGAAATCATGGAATAGTAATTCCATCAAATCACCTAGAAATTCATACCCCTGAATTCCGATAGGACAATTTCTAAATACCCGGTTTACAATCACACTGTGCCCTAAAGGATTACTCACCACTATATCATACTCAGTAGATTCAGTTTTCAAATTTCTATTTCTCAGCATGGCATCACATATGTATGAATGTGTAGATTCGGGATCTATCAATACAATGACAGTAATATCAAAAATAGAAATCATACCAGTAATCACATCTGGTGCATCTCGATTTTCCTGAGCCCTAACAACATAGGCTCGAGCTGGGGCACGACTATCCTGTCTCCCCGTAGACTCTGCTGCCCCTCTATGCCTGCTAACCTCAGTCTCTATCTTACTAGGTTTCCTCTCTCTGGAAACAGTAGGAACTGATCTCTCCGATGGCCTACCAGAAGTAGTCTGATTCTGTGGACAATCCCTCAGGAAATAATCTCGGGATCCACATCTGTAACAGGCTCCGGTCACTCTTCAGCACTCTCCCGGATGCCATCTCCCGCAGTGCTCACAAGCTACTAAAGCTGGTCCTCTTGCTGTACTTCCAAGAGTACTAGCCACTGAGGTAACCGACTGTCCTGGTTTAACAGTAACTGGAGGTCTCTGTGTCTGCCTCTGTCCACTAGTCTGCGGTCCTCTAAATCTCTTACTAGGTTGTTGGGACGAACTCGACTGTCCTGGACCTCTTTTCTGCTGATTCCAATTCTTCCTAGCCTGCTCATCTTTTTAAACCCTTTCAATACTAAGGGCTGCTGATACTAATATAGGAAAATCAATCATCTCAAAAGTTGCAACCTGAAGACGTATATAGTCATTCAGTCTATCCGCAAATCTCCTGCACCTATTCTCCTTCGTAGTCACCATCTCATTCACATACTTGCTTAACCTGATAAATTCTCGTTCATACTCGGTGACTGTCATCTGCCTCTATTTTAAGTTCACATACTCTCTTTTCATATTCTCAATATAGATACGGCCAACATACTTTCTTTGGAACTCTCTCTGGAAAAAGTCCCAAGTCCGTTCCTCAGGTCATACTATTTGTATAATGGAGATCCACCACTAATAAGCTTCCTCCTGTAATAAAGAAACTGCACACTCCAGACTCTCCTCTTGTGTGCAATGTAACTGCTCTAATATCCGCTCAGTCCACTCAAACCAATGCTCTGCAGCGGATGCATCTTCCTCTATTCTACCATAGAAATCTGTAAGTCTGTATTTGGCTAACCTTTCAATTGCTGACCTTTGTGGCGCTGCTCTGGCTACGTTCTAGAAAAATTCTTCCATCTGTTGCAGATTAATTGGCTGACCCTACATCTCTGGTCCAGCCACCCCAAGGCTCACTGAATCTCCCCCAGCTACACTGGCATGACTATTAATACTAAATGGTTCCATTTCTTTCTTTATCTTACACAAGACAGAAGAGGAATTTTGCAGATTAGAGTTACATCTTCCTGTTTTTCTTTTCTACAATGCATGCATATACAAAATATTTTGCTTTGGTCTAGGAACGCCTAAACCATTGCTCTGATACCAAAAACTGTAACAACCCTTGACCCAAATCGCTTGGACCGAATTAGGGAGCGCTATTATATACTAAAATCTAACTTTTACTTTTATATAACCATAATTTATATCTATATTAAAAACATTTTGAAAGTGGTCCGAATAAATTTCAGAAAATCTTGCCAGAATTTCCTCTATTTTTCTGACTTTCCAAATCCCGTTTACAGTTAAAATTCATAAAAATCAACTTCTAAATTCTTAAATCAATTTTGCGCACTCTTCCCAATGTAGTGCGACTTACCAATCAATTTATCATAATATAATTATAAAGATTCAAATAAGATAAACATATAATAAAATATTTACACAGCGGAAGTTCTTTAAATACATACAAACATTTTCTGTATATACATGAGGTATCAAAACATATATACGTATTGCAAAACGACTACCAAAATATATGTAGGACTGATGTGACTCTAGCTTCTCTTTTTGCAGTCTCTACTCTTCTTTGTCTTTGTCTCCCTTGGAACCTCTGTTACCTACGTGTGAGAAAACTCAACACGCTAAGCATATTGCTTAGTGGATGTACACATAATTGCATTTACAAATATCCTATATCAAATAATTCTATCTGTTTATTGAAAATATAAACAATAAATATATAAACAATATATATGGGGCTCATATCAAATCAAATCATAAATTCAACAAGTATAATATCCAAAATCAATCAACAGGCAAATTCTTTTTAATTTCTCAAATGTTTTCATATAACAAATCAGTTTTCAGACTGGGCTCCTGGCATACATAACATAACTTATCGGACTGGATTACGGGTTGTTCAGCATCGGACACACAAATGGGGCTATCCGCCGAACATTAGATCAGAATGGAATACCAACGGAATTACCCACTGTAAATGTCCCATAACAAATTTCAGAACCCTAGGACCGGCACTTTGGGCCTGTACTATGCAAAGGGTGGTATATCGGCACAGTACTATTCAGATAGAAACCCAATTGACATGTCAACCTCCTATATCCATATGTATGTTTATACACATCAGAGCCATTTCACAAAACGTTTTCTCAAATCCAATATCAACTCTGTTTTCAAATTATTGAAATTCGATATTGAAATTTCGATTCCGAAATATAATTTTACAAATCACTTTCTTATATTCAAATTTAACTTTCGAATATTTCAAATCAATAAACATATTTTTGAAATCCAAATTTTATTAATAATCATATAAAATAAATATACAAAATCATATACGAATATATTTCTCAAATCAATAATCACATCAAATCAATCCGAAAATATATTTAAATATATTTCTGAAACCAATATTCACATCGAATCAATTCAAAATCATATTCGAATATATTTCACAAACCAATATTAAATCAAAATGCCCTAAAATCATTTTTCGATATTTTTCACAAACTATATATATATATATATATATATATATTCAAAATCAATTTATTACAAACAATATATATATATATATATATGTATATTCAAAATCAATTTATCACTAACAATATGTATATACATATATATGTATATATTTTCATAATCAATTTATTACAACAAAATACATATATATATATATATTTATTACAACAATATATATATATATATATATATATATATATTCAAAATCAATTTCAAATGCAAATCATACGTAAATCATATTCTAAACTGTGAATTATAATCAAAATAATTCAAACAATTCGAAATCAATAAAATTCGATAAATTTGAAATATTCTGTAAAAATTAAAATTAGAAAACTAGTATACATCGAACCTGGACGATTTCTCTTTCCTACTCTTCTTTCTCTCTCCTCTTCTCTTTTCTTTCTCTCTCTTCTTTCTCTCTCCTCTTCTCTCTTCTCTCCCGCTGCTCCTCTTTCTTTTTCTCTTTTTTTTTCCTTCTTTTCTCTCTTCTCTAACCGCCTCACCTTCTCACTTTTATTCAAAAAAAATGTTTTGTTTGACTTCCCCATTCATTCTAACTCCAACACTTGTCGCCATATAAATTTTTAATAATTACCATTTTGCTCTAATTTTTTAATAATTGCTATTTTACCCCTTGATTTATCAAAATTATAAAGTACCACCAATATAAATTTAATCACATTCCATCTCAATAATTATTCCAAAAATATTCCACATTTATCAAATTACCAAATTAACTTCACCAATATTCAATTAGACCCATTATTCTCCAAATGTACCATGAAAATATATACTTTCCACCCCTCAAATCATAATTATCACATTCACATACTCCATATGAATTAGAATATACTTTTCATATTTATGCGAAATTAGGGATGTTACAACTACCGGATCATATTCATGACCAATTCCATTCAGTATGATGAGTACAAGATCATTGTCTTTGGTGATCTCTCCTGCTGCCTTATGAGAATCACCTATAGAATTCACCTTCAACACAAAGTCACTCACTATGCTTGATCCTCTCTTGGCTGCTTCCAGCTGCTGTTTCAATTGGAGAACCTTTGCTATGTGCTGAGAGTACAAACTCTCTAAAGTACTCCACACCTATTGAAAGGTTACACAAATTGTTACTTCTCTTAGAATGCTAGGATGCACTGTTGAAAGCAGCAAACATAGGAGCAGTAGTTATATATTTGTAATTTTGTATACACTTCAATTTTAAGGGGTCTCTCCCTGCAGTTTAACTTTATTTTCTTTCTATATTCTATTTTTTCAACGAATAAATTTAGTTGGTAACTACAGAAAGGATACACTCAAAATTCAAGTAGATAGTGCATTTTCTAAAGGGGATGACATATAAAGGTGTGTGGAGAGTCGGATCCATTGGATTTGTATATTTGATCCATCCAATTGGATTAAAGAAATTACAATTCGGTCCGATCCAATCCAATAACTCTTAAATCCAATTGAATCTAATCTAATAGATCTGATTACTTAAAACTATTTTTATTGTATTAGAACATCCATAAAATTAACAAAAACAAATAATTATAGTAAAGTTAACAGAAAACAATTATTAATATATAACAATTACATACCGAAACTGCATTCTATAGTAAAAATAAATTAATTTCAAAGTTCAAAATTCAAATAGTCTGATAAGTGAAGCATAACTTAATTTACCATAAGAGCTATTAAAACTTATTTATAAGAGCTATTAAAACTTATTTATAAGAGCAAGCATAGTCAATGGACGTGAACGGTGATCTTGAACGTTTGAATCGAAAGCGAGTGCGATGTGAGATGGTGGAAGTGGAAGACATGATTTGGTTGGCTTAAAATTTAGAAGAAAGAAACGAAATGAAATAAAGAAAAATCCCTAATTTATTAACATTAGATTTAGGTCATTTATTGAACCTAGTCCGTAAATTAGAATTATATATATATATATATATATATATATATATATATATATGCGCTTTTTATTATGGCGGATCTGCAGATTCAAGGGATTTTTATACGAGAATCCTGCATCCAATCCCACCAATGGATTTTTAAAATATGGATCCAATTTAATTCAATTATACCCTAAATCCGATCCAATCTAATGGATTATAAATTGGATACTGCGCACCCTTAGATGACAATATCCTATTTAATAAGTTAGTACTTAAAGGCTGCATATGCGCCATGTGACTTGTTACCACTTACCACCAATCGGCACAATAACCTCATAACCCACGTCTATGGGTTATGACTTTTTTATATTATTATTATTTTAATTAATTTTCAAAAATTAAAATTAATTTTAAAAAATATAATAATGTATAAAACTTAATTAAAAATGTTAATTATTTTATTTCATTAAAAATAATTAGAATGTTTTTATTAGGAATATAATTTTTAATAATTTATTTTATTAAAAGTAATTTTTAATATTTTTATTTGATTCAAAAGTTAATTTAATATAATATTATTAAATTCATTTTCAGTCTAATCACATAGTATTATATCTAATTCGATACAATCCAATTCAATACGACATATGTTAGGTCAATAAATGTTGTTGTTAGGACCCCAAACAATCTCTATCACTAATTGTTGGAGAAAAAATTAACGCGGAAGTGCTGCTTAATATCTACCACAAGAACAAATAATATCTAAACAAAAAAAAAGATGAAAGAAGCACAATAATTCAATCACACAACACAAGATTTACGTGAAAACCCAAACGGGAAAAAAAACCAAGGACGTTAGGCGACAAGAGAAAAATATAAATATATAGAAAATTATTACAACTACACACTCAATATTCTTTCTCTAACCTTAAACCCCAATTACAACCAATGCTCTCATCTCACAGCACTCTCGGTGTCTCCCAGATATCCCCTGGCCTCCACAGATACCCCGGTATCCCCTGGCTCTCCCCCGAATATCCCTTGAGTCACATAACTGAGCTCTTTCTCTGGTGTTTTTCATGGTGCCTCTATTTCTCAATATTACATTAACCTAATAATAAGTCTCATAGTTATAGGTTAACTAAGCATAGTCTCAAAAGGAATCAGAACCCTATCAGGAATAGGAAGTCCTAAAACAAAACACTTCCTAAACCAATCAGATTCTCAAAGACCTACCAGGAATAGGAAATTTTAAAACAAGACACTTTCTAAACCAACCAAATCTCATATATCTAAGAATCCTGAACAAGACTGCTCCTAAAATAGCTCAAATTCGTCATCGCGCATCTAAAACATCAGCGCGCAACCTACAGGTCGCGCTACTCACTGAAGCATTTCAAGCCTGCAGAGTCATCCTCTTTCGACAATGCATGAGGCTGCATCTGGCAGTATTCATTGGTTCTGTTTGCGCCGTTGTCTTCGTCTTGATATCTGCTTTCCATTAGTTTTTGAATTACCTCAATTGGACACCATTTGTCATACTTTCGTATCAGTTAATTACAGGTGCGTATTTCAGGAGTACAAGCCAAAACCCAACAAAATATTCATATTTGAGACCTTTAATTACTATGGTATAGTTATGTTTTCTTGAAAAATTGGACTTTTTAATGGGCTTGTTGAGTTTTTGCATAAATTAGCTCTCGAGAAGAAATTGGGTTTAAAATGGTGGTTTTCAATATATTTGTCAAAATTCTTAGCAACTCGCGAGTTGGAGTCGCGACCATAGATCGTGATGGAGATCGTTATGGCTGAAAAACCCGAGAGTTTCGCAAGTCGCATCGCAACCATAGGTCACATTGAAGGTCGCAACAGAGAAGCAGGAGGGACTCTTGAGATGCTGGTGAGTTATGAGCGTGATTCTCAGCTAGCGATGCAACTCACGACCTCCGAATCTAAGCTTCCTTATTGAGCACGAATTAAAATCTTTATTGGGAACAAATCAAAGAGGGTTTAAGACTTTCCTAAAGCAATTATAAGTCAATTGTTATTGTCCTTAGGAAAAAAGGAAGACAATTTATGAAATAATTCACTCTCCTAGACTCATACGAATTCCTATTCGGTTGGTCCTAATTTGATAAAGTGAAGAAGGAAACGAAATCACCTATAAAAATGATGAGTTTTTCTCCAGAAAGAGTATTCAAAAATTGAGCATCAAGAGCATTAAAGTTCAACATTTCGTTATTCACTTCTTCTCCCTTTCTTTAGTTTAGATGTTTTTATTTATAATTATTGTTATGTCTAACTAATTTTCTTGTTATTTAGGACTTTTTTGAAGCCCTGAACATGATTTCAATTTCATAAAATGAAGTTTAATGAAGTATTATTTTTCTCACATGATGATTTTAATTTCTCCACGTAAATTGCTATTGTATTATTTTGTTTTCTTCTATTGGCCATCTTAGGAGCATGTTTAGGATTATATGTTGTAGAATAGAGTTAAATTGCCTTATGAACATGTTCTTGCATACAACAAGTAATTGGTTAAGATCTAATTAACGGGAAATTAATTCATGAATACCTAGAATAAATACCATATTTTAGGATTTGTATGATATTTATATTGTTTTGGTTCTTAATGGGTTCATTTATTAAATCTAGTAAATGCCATATGCTAGGTTATAATTAGAGATATTAGTTTTGATGTAGATACCATACATTTTACATGCAATCTAGAAGAGAATTAATACAACTTGAGTGAAATACCATCACCTTGTTGTGAATATCTTCATCATGTTTAGTAGAATTTAATATTCATTATTGTTTACGGATTGAATGATTGTTTAGTGATGGATAGGAGGTCCTAACTAGTTCTCTATTGATTTATTCCTAAGTTTTCATAACTGCAGATTTTGATTTTTCACCTTACGTTTTTATTATTTGTTTGTTAAATTTTCTGTTTTAAAATCAATCTCAAAACCCCATTGGTGTTGGTGTGTGTGTGGAAGCTTTTTGGATACAGAAGGTCTTTGTTTTCTAGTTTAATTAGGATTAGAGTTTAGTATGTCTTACATTTAGGTATTTTATTTTTCTTAAATTCAAAGCTTTTGTAGGTAATTAATTCTCCATAGAATCGACCCTTGCTAGTCTACTACACTATCGATAGGATTTGTGCACTTGTAATGTGAATTAATTGTGTTTGTGAAAACTGACCAATAATATACCAAATACACAGTACAGTTTATAGAAAGTAACCATGTCTAGGATTTGGTTGACTTACCACCTAATTGTTGAACTATTAAAATAAATGGGTTCTACACGTTAGATGTAAGGCGGGTAGTACTATTGAGAGATCAAGGCATAATTGGTTGTTGAGAATTATATATATATATATATATATATATATATATATATATATTTTTGAGATCAGATATATAAGCGAAGTTGCTTATTTAATAGGAGTGAAAGTTAGTAAAGATCACTTAAGCAAATTTCTACCTCTGTCACAAGAGTTAATGTACATTAGAAGATTCTTGACATATGAGTAAAAAAACTCTTAACCTTGATATATGCTCTAAAACTTCATAAGAGATCAACAAATGATGACAAGTTCCTTAGTGTCAGTGCCATTTGGAGTGTCATGCACATCATAATGTATACAAGGCCTAATATTTGTTATGATCCAACATAACATAATTCTAAATTGAACATCAAAATGTTTTCAGGAGGATTTTGGGATATGGCAAAGGTCCTGCAAACTATTCGTAGTGCTTTTAAGGAGGAGATTTACGCTTGATTAGATATACATATACCTATTAGAGTGGCGACCTGGATAAGAGAAAATCAAGATTTGGGTATGCGTATTTCACTTAGTAAAGGTGTTATCTCTTGGAGTAATAAGTAGCAAACATGCATAGTTTGGTGTTAAACTAAATGTGTTGCATGTTTGGCAGCAGTACGATAAGCTATATATTTGACTCAAAATGTTTTGAGGATCTTGGGATAATACTGATGTTTTGATATTAATAGCCATATATTATGCTAGTCAACCAATGATTGATTGTTTCAATGATGCTAGGTATCACAGTGAATATCCCACCACACAGAGACAAATTTCAATTTTGAAAATGATATCCTTTCTAAATGATGTGATAGTACAATGTATATATACGCATCATATGGTTGCATACCTTGTTGCTAAAAACTAATGTCTGAGATGTTTATTTGTAACATACTCCATCTTTTGGAGTTGCGTAGATTGTAATAATAATAATATGTTTGTTGAAATGTCAACATGCAGTGCTGTATTATGGTTTATGATAAATATCATTATTTATTTTCTATTGATATATACTGCTAGCATAATTACACACCTTTGTTGATGAACATATGTCGTTGGCTTGAGATCCACATTCTTACACGTGCGGTTGCATCAAGTGCTAAGATAGTAAGCTAAGATGAGACATATATAAAAGAGAATAAAGTGTATGATTTATTGTCCTAGAGCTTATATATTTTAACACCCTAAATTAGATATGCAACGAATTAGGATGATAATTAGTCTAAATCCTCCAACTTATATATTATAATAATTAAAAGTTTGCACATATGATTACTAAACAAAAATCAAGATAAACTTTGAATAAGTTTCCCAGCTCTAGGGTCAAAATAAAATGATCTAATGAAAACTCAATCCTTACAAATGAGACTTTACTAATAAAAACTAAAACGTAATTCGATAAACCAAACACAGAAAAAAAGCTCTGACGAACAACTTCCCCACTGAAGTAACCCCAAGATACAAATTGCTCATCATCCACAACACTGGTTATACTCTACAAAAATCACTACAAAAAAATATTATATTTGCCGCGACTTTTTTGTCGCGGATGCTAATTCGTGGCAAATATTAAAATTTTTGAATCTTTTGCCACATATTTTAAGTCATTTGTCACTCATGTTCTACAGCAAAAAAGATATTTACAATAGTTATTACTCGCGGCAAAATTTTTTGCCACGGCAGTATTTACAGCATCTTTTGCCACGAATTATAGTATATTTTCTTCGCAGCAAAAGATCATTTTTTTGTAGTGACTGGTGGTAATGAGGGGTGAGCCATTAACTTGGTAAGTATATTCATGTAAAGTATTTGATTTCAAAATAGTTATAATCATAATATTTGACATAGCATTTCAAAACATGTAACAATAATATATAGTGCTAAGTTAAAAAACTATGTATATATACTGTAATAATAGATAAGTCAATTAATAAACATTTCAAAAGATATAAATACATTAAATACGGTATCAAAATAATTAACTTGCTTATATCCCATAGTATCATAACATAGTATCACAATTACCTTTATGACGCGGCAGAACAAAGTGTCACAATTACCCGTGTGACACGGCATAACAAAAATAGAAACTACGGACAATAAGCCAAAACCATTTTTACAAATTCAGATACAATCAAATCAGTAACGTTTTCGTATCATAATAATATAATATAGAATAGCGGCATCAATTTGGAAAAATATGTTTTATAAAAATAAACTAGTAAATACCTGAATAGTTTTAACAAACCTTTATATTTTGCATAAATCTCGAGCTTTTACAAAATAAACTTTAATTGATATAATGCTAAAACTAACTAGTTTCAAAACACTTTAAAACTTCTCACTAAAATAATTTTATTAAATGTTTAATAAATATAATAAGATAGAAAATAATAATTTTGCAAAACACTATAATTTCATAAAATAAAAGCATACCATAAATGAATTTACTTACCTAGACCAGCAATATCAACACTAACTTTATATGCTCAATAATAATCACTTGAACATATACAAATTACAAATAACAATACCGTTATAACCTCATCACAATATCAATTTCAACTGCATTAAAAGACTTCTCTTGTTTTAACTTAGATTCTACTACTTCGGCTTAATTTCCAGAACTGACCATTCTCTACTCAAAGATTTTTAATTAATTTTATACATCTTCAAACTTTGTATAATGTTACAGGAACAAACTAGACATATTTAATACGGTAGAGTAAAAGTTTCAAAGCATTTTGTGATCATTAACATACGAAAACATTCATTCTTTTTTTTATTTTTCGAAACTGTCCAATAGAGTTTATAACTGACTCCTGTCTACTCCAAAAATTAAATCTATTTTTGTACATGGTAACAGTAGACATGTAGATCATGTCCCTGTAAATATTTCAAAAAATTTTATTATCCAAACCTATTCCAAAAATGTATCATTTTAGGGATATTCAAATCTGTCAGACAGATTTCAGTTGAGACCTCTTGTACTCCAAAAATACAAAACAATTACAATATAACTCCTAAAATTATGTAAATTTCCAAAATTAACCTAGACACATGAATCTGTCTCCATAAAAAAATTTGTAATTTTTCAATAAAATTAACATTGTCAAATCAATTTCGATTTTACCTTAATTCATTCGCTTAAACAATGAATTTCTAGCAACTCGGAGTCAACTTTGAAAAATCTTCATAAATTGCTTACATAATATTTTTATGCGAAATATAATTTAAATCAATCCTAAAGGTCTCTATTTTCATCAATAAATCTTTTGCCTTCAAAATATAACTTAATAAACTATCAAACTAAAACTTATAAGAATCAAGCAATAAAAAAAAAAAAAAAAACTATAGACACTTGGAACTCCTCAAACTAAACTTGACTTTTTGATGCTCTATAAATACAATTCAAATTGACAAATGGAATGGGAAGAGAAACAATCGGTTATTAATATAATTATTTTCTTTACTTTTCCTCGGAGGCATAACTACTATAAAGTACTCTTATATATAAATTCTCTAAACCCTAGTTCCCAATAGGAATCCTATCACAAAGGAAATTCTTATAATGATATTGTCCTTTTTATTTATTCTCTATAAATGTTTCTTTCTTTTATTTTATACATATATTTAATACCACATATAATTATGATATTACTTACAATTCTTTTTATTATTTCCTATTGTACACAATTTTCCTTAAACCATCATTATTCCAATTTAATTATTTCTTCTTCAAAAATCGGGATGTTACATATATATATATATATATATTGTTAGAGTACAAGCTTAGCATGAAGCTCACTTAACAAGATTAGACGCATAACAAACTCAGGAACTACATGTAGAAGCATGCAGGCCATGCAGTCTTGGCTGTGCTACTCTGCTTGCGTTCCAAGCTAGCAGTAGTGGAGACTCAAGCTAAAGGAGTGAATCAAAGCTTGATTGAGCAAATAAAGAAAGATCAACTAATGCAAGATTCTCACGTGGTTGGAGAATTAGTTGAGCAAAATGAAGGCTGTCAGCAAGTGTTAGATTCTCAAGTTGTTAAGACTGCAAACTGGCATGGCCAAGAGTTGTTAGAGTTGATTGGTTCTCTGTGACTCATTGAAAGTTAGTTATTTGCTGACCTGGATCCAGGTTGCTAAATAAGGTATCATGTTAGACTATTGATTCATTGAATTTAGTCATTGTATTATGTAAAAAATAATCGTTGAAAAGGCTGGTTGGTCACCAATGAAGGCTCATTGAGGATTTTCATAAACACATTTGTTTCCTTTCATGTTCTCTGTTTTTATCTATCATTTCAAGCTTCATTAGCTTGATCATAAGCTTCATTAGCTGGGTTTACATGGTATCAGCACTAGTGTTGTCACACCAGAGGATTGGAATGCTGGACAATTGAACTCCCAGCTCTGCATCAAAGACCACCAGACTATACCTTCTTCAAAGTCTTTGGCTGCTTCAGCTTTCCATACCTCAAATCCTATAACATACAAAAGCTAGACTTTCATTCTTCCAAATGTGTGTTTCTTGGCTATAGTATTAATCAAAAAGGGTATAGATGCCTACATCCCACAAGTAAAATTTATGTTTCCAGAAATTTTTTATTTAATGAGCATGAGTTTCCTTTTCAATCACTGTTTCCCTCTCCTTCCTTCAACAGTCTAAAACCATCCTCAACTGACAGGCTCTTAACCTACTATCTCACGCTAGGCGGCCTGCCGGCACTTCACGGTAGCTTCCCAGTCAAGACTTGCCTCGCTGACAGGCTTCCGTGACGCTAAGACGATTCTTTTAACTTGGAAATCTGAGTAGAAATTTTTTTTTTTTTCAAAACTATTTTATAAAAATTTTGGCAGAATCTCCTCTGTTTTTCTGATATTACCAAATGTTGGAGACCTGCATAAAACTTGAACACTTCTATAATTTTTCAAATCTCAACTACTGTGGACCTTCGGTCTCTCTCCACAAAGCACAACGCAAATAGTTTAAACATCAAAATTAACAATTATCAAAGATAAATAAATCAAATCTTTAAATAAAATACTTATACACTTAAAAAAATATTAAAATACAAACTTAACAATTTAAAACATTATATATGCTTGTAAAACAGTCACAACATCCTTTGACTGGTCCCGCTAATCCTGGGACTCCCTGCAACGTCTACACCTGTACCTATACCTGGGGAGGTTGGTTTATAAAACATAAAAACGTAATGAGCTAAACGAGCTCAGTGAGTGTTATTTTTTTCTAATAAATCTAATATTTCTGATTTAACTTCCCTCAAATTTTACTGAGAAGAATAATAATCTGTTTTCTGAAATCTGAACTGATAAACTATTTCTGAAATCTATTTTCTGAAAACTATTCTGAAATCCATGCTAAAAACCTTTCAAACTTTCTGTTATTGCTGAAAACTGATAAACTGAAATGCTGCATACTTTTTGAAAACTAAAAAGCTGAAATAATATATATACTTTACTTTTCTAAAAAACTGAAAGCTGAGAAAATATACTTTTACTTTTCTGGAAACTGAAATGCTACTTTTCTGAAAACTGAAAAACTGATATATATACATTTCTGAAAACTGAAAAGCTAGAAAATATACATTTCTGATAATACTTTTCTGATAAAACTATTCTGATAAAACATTTCTGATAAAATACTTTTTCTGATAAAACGTTTCTGATAAAACTTTTCTGATAAAATACTTTTCTAATAATACTTTTTCTGATAAAACTTTTCTGATAAAACTTTATGATAAAACTTTTCTGAAAATGCCAATGGAAAACCCATATCTGATAACTGATAATCCATAGGGCGACTCAGCTGGCGCCGCACCATATGGAGGGTGTCACCAGGCGACTAATCTAGCGCCGCACTGGTGACTCTAATAATCTGATAAAAGACATCTCACTGTCTATGTGCGGAATGTTGCGTTGCATACATAGAGTGAGACAACACCCCAATGTGTGGGCGACTGACAGACTCGATAGACTCAACCCCCCTCGAGTTAGCGGACTGTCCCCCTTTAACTTGCCACACACAAATGGGGTGTACCGGCCGGGTCTACTGCTGATAATCTGATAACTGATAGCTGCTGATAATATGATAAGCTACTGATAATCTGATAATAAATGGGTATCCATGGTTTGAAAACTATTTTCTTTACTTTGAAAACTAACTTTTAGTTTTAAAACTTGAAATATGCATAAATATATTTTTTTACTAAATTCATAAATAAAACTTATTTATTAAATGAATATAAATTCTAAATCTCTGAGATATAAAAAATACTTTAATTAAAATACACTTGAACATAAATTCTGTTTAACTTATAAGATTCAAAAAAATAAACAATTATATACAAAGTCATAAAATACTAAATCAAACTTAAAGAAAATATACTAAATGTAATTCAACTGAAAATCTGATTTTGCACTAACTTAAACAAAGATATTAGCTTGCTAAACTTTAGATAAAACATATTACTAAAATAAAATATACTTTGCTTTAAAAATAAATTTTACACGCACTGGTTTCTGGTTTTCTCTAGGCTTGGTGCTATGGTTCCTTCGTCTCAATACATTTCTTGTCTTTCCGCATAAATTTCATTTCCTCCCATATTAAGAAAATTTCTTCCTAAAGTAATATATTTCCAAATGAATCATTAATATAAAAACAACATCTAATATAAAACTCAATTTACACATTTAACACTCTATTATTCAATTTCTTCTATTATAATAAAATCATTTACATTTAATTTGCTAAAAATCATATCAATTCACTCATCTAATAAACATTCTCACTTAAAACTCCATTCTAAGTATTAAAAGTTCCAAAAGTCTCCATTATAAAGTAAATACTTCAATTCTATTCTATAATTAACGTAACATTTTCATCAATATTAAACATTTTAAAACAACTTTAGTCCAGAATATAAGACTGATCCACTTATAGTTCCCATCAATTATACCAAAACACACTCCGTTTCTCACCAAAGCAAAACATACAAATCCAAAATTCTCCTAATCCAAAATGAACATATAAAGAAACAAAACCAACCATTTCTTAATTATTGATTATGTCGAAAATTAAACTTAAATTCCTTGCTTAGACAATTCCACACCAATGTGAAGACAGCCACCAAGCAACAAAAATCAGAATTTGCATGAAACAAAACAAACTACACAAAAACTCAAATCAATCTCTAAAATCAATTCAATTTCATCAATTACCATCTACTAGTTCTTCATCAAACTTACCCAAATCCTCTTGCTCTTTTTCTTCTAGCTTGACCGAACACTCAAATCCTCTTTTTTTCTTTCTTTTCTTTTTCTTCTTTTTTCCTTCTTCTTCTCACGGTTTCTGCTCTGTTTTTCTTCTCCATTTTTCTGCACAATTTCTGCTCTCTTCCTCTTTTTCTTCTTCCTCTCTTTTTCCTTCCGCCGAGCCTTCTTCTCTTCTTCTCTCTTTTCTTTCTTGTCCTTCTTCGGTCACTGTTTCTTTCCTTCTTCTTTCTCTTTTTCTTCTTCTGCTGGCCGTCTTTTTCCTTCTCCTCTCTCTTCCATTTGGCTTTCTCTCTTTCTTCTTTTTGGCCGAACTTGCTCTCTCTCTCTCTCTCTCTCTCTCTCTCTTCTTCTTTTTCTTTCTTTTCTTCTCTTTGGCCGATTTGCTCTGTTTTGCTCTCTGTTTGCTTTTTGGTTTTCTTTGTTTCCTGGTTTTTTTTTTTTTCACTCGTTGACTTGCAATTTTTTTTGTTTAGAATTCTCCACTAGCTTGTGTGTGTATATATATATATATATATATATATATATATATATATATATATATTATATCTCTTTAATTGTAACTTACCCCTTGAGCTTTTAAATTCATAAAATGATCACCAATCTAAATTTAATCACATGATCTTGATCAACAATATTTTGATTTACAATTTAGTCCATAACAATCCATTAACTCTTTTCCATAAAAATCTATTTCAGTTTACTTTTCCATCAATTAATTAAATTACAATCTCATATCGTAAAAATATATTTTAATATCTAATAAATATTCTTAATACTCCAATTTATGAAAATCCTTACTATATTCTCCAAAACTTATAATTGGATTTCGTATCTACTTTATGGAACCTTAATAACTATCTGGAACTATTCCAGACATTTTTCGAGTCTCTAATACCCTTTTTCGAAAACTTTTGGATCCATCCAATAAATTCCATTATAGCATCGTTAGTGCTTTTGACATTCAATTTACCCATATTAAGGGTATATTTATTCACAAGTGTACCGTATAATAAATTCTAGAAAATATATTATAATACCTACATGTACAGTACATCTATCGAGGGGGTGTATTACAATTTCTTCCCCCCTTATAAAATTTCGTCCTCGAAATTTACACAAGCTACCTAATACGAATAAGGGCACCTGGAACACATTATAAATCTTTACTAACTCTGATTGTAATTCAACTTATACACTACTGGTCTAATAATGTTTATAATTGCATATAGCACCTTACATCAAGCTCAACTTACTACACCTTTCTAACTTTCAATACGTTTAAATCTTTAGTAATACCTTATCACCAATTTCCAACTTTAGATCTCTACTGCAATTATCCACATAACTCTTTTGTCTATCTCTCGCTGGTTTAAATTTATTTTAAATAAGACCTGAATTTCCTTTCATTTGTCTCATTCTAACATATAGGGGTTCTGCACTTTCTACTGTATAATTATTCATATGGAGTTATATCTATGTTGATCTGATAGCTATTACTATAGGTAAACTCTATTAATAGTTGATGATATCCTAGCTTTCCCTAAATTCCATAATACATGCTAAGTATGCCTTCAAATTTCTCAATAGTCCTCAATTGGAGAGGACTTACATGCACTGACTTTTCACTATCATATCTATCTTACTAAATATGAAAATATGTATTCTATTTCATTCTCAGTTTCTTTTCTTAACTTTTCTATCTGATAATCATGCCTCTATTCTTTCTCATCAATTTAATCAATAAAACTATTATTCTAGATGGACTTCATCTCTTCTCTCTGTATTTTCTATATACATATTATTCGACTAGAATTGATCAAATTCTCTAACATAGCCTGATAATCTGTATATTCAATAAAATCATCAAATACCTGGAAAATTTTTGATTTCTGCTACATTAGTCTGCTTCTAATAACCTCTACTTGCATTATTCAACTTTCCTATTCTCATTAATATTAACATAAATTATTTTAACTAAAGATTCTCAACTATTAGAGAGACCTTAAACAAATCTACTATCACTACTACTCACTCTTTCAACTTGTAAACTGATAATACTCTGCAACATTTTACATTGATCTCCAAATGGAATTTGTCAATCAATAACTGGTTCAAAATCTTCCTATGCCTAATACTCAAATTACCTATCTGTTTTGATAAACTAATAATCTCATAATTAATCAAATAAACATATATTCTCTTATTAGTAAGTCCTCATAAGAACTCTTTATATTATCTCAAGCTTGTTTCAAACTTACCTAGACAACTTAATGGATTGGATCTCATAAATAGGGAGAACAATAGCATTAACCTTTACTAAAATAAATCTCCCAAGATAACATCAATATTCTGAATATCTAACACAGTTATTCACTCAAAACTCTTTATCATTAATTCTTATTATCTTGTTCCTGATTACTCCTTCAGCTAGTGATAAATCTCTTGTTCTTCTCAACTAATAAACTGAAAATAATGGAGTCTATTAAAACTCTTATTCAACAATTTTCTAATTGTATCTTAATCTATTCGACTCAATTGGAGTTATCTCCTGGAGAAAATAAGGATTTGCTTAGTTCTCGAAATTAAATCTATTACAACTTCTACTTCTCTATTTGAGGAAAAACTGAAATATTACTTGAAATTACATTCAAGAATTCCTTAGCTAAATCAAATCTGATTTTCTACTTATGGCTGTCTATTGCAACTTAATAACTGAAAAATCAATCCATCTCCGGTGCATCATATACGGAAGCTTCTTGATTGGCTTTCTTGGGACAACCTCTGAAACCTCGTCAGGACATTGTGCTGTGACTTTGACAAAAACTAATTTATATAATACTCATAAAATGTCTTAAATCATAAACAATTGAAAATGCATGGAAAACAATTAAAAATTTTCTGGGTTGCCTTAACCTCAAATAATGCAAAAACACTTCATAAAATCACATTTAAAATAGACAACTTTACTTTTCAAAACTTTGGCTCTGATACCAACCTGACAGGCCCTTAATCTACTATCTCACGCTAGGCGGCCTGCCGACATTCCACGGTAGCTTACCAGTCTAGGCTTACCTCGCTGAAAGGCTTCCGTGAAGTTAAGCCGTTTCTTTTAACTTGGAAATCTAAGTAGGAAATTTTTTTTTTTTTTCAAAACTATTTTATAAAAATTTTGGCAGAGTCTCCTCTGTTTTTCTGAGATTACCAAATCTTGGAAACCTGCATAAAACTTGAACACTTCTATAATTTTTCAAATCTCAACTACTGTGGACCTCCGGTCCCTCTTCACAAAGCACAACTCAAACAGTTTAAACATCGAAATTAACAATTATCAAAGATAAATAAATCAAATCTTTAAATAAAACACTTATACACTTAAAACAATATTAAAATACAAACTTAGCAATTTAAAACATTATATATGCTTGTAAAACAGTCACAACATCCTTTGACTTGTCCCGCTAATCCTGGAAGTCCCTGCAACGTCTGCACCTGTACATGTACCTGTACCTGGGGAGGTTGGTTTATAAAACATAAAAACATAATGAGCTAAACGAGCTCAGTGAGTATTATTTTTTTCTAATAAATCTAATATTTCTGATTTAACCTCTCTTAAATTTTACTGAGAAGAATAATAATCTATTTTCTGAAATCTGAACTGATAAACTATTTCTGAAATCTATTCTAAAATCCATGCTAAAAACCTTTTAAACTTTCTGTTATTGCTGAAAACTGATAAACTGAAATGCTGCATACTTTTTGAAAACTAAAAAGTTGAAATAATATATATACTTTACTTTTCTAAAAAACTGAAAGCTGAGAAAATATACTTTTACTTTTTTGGAAACTGAAAGGCTACTTTTCTGAAAAACTGAGAAAATATATATACATTTCTAAAAACTGAAAAGCTAAGAAAATATACATTTTCTGATAATACTTTTATGATAAAACTATTCTGATAAAACTTTTCTGATAAAATACTTTTCTGATAATACTTTTTCTGTTAAAACTTTTCTGATAAAACTTTCTGATAAAACTTTTCTGATAAAATACTTTTCTGATAATACCTTTTCTGATAAAACTTTTCTGATAAAACTTTATGATAAAACTTTTCTGAAAATGCCAATGGAAAACCCATATCTGATAACTGATAATCCATAGGGCGACTCAGCTGGCGCCGCACCATATGGAGGGTGTCACCAGGCGACTAATCTGGCGCCGCACTGGTGACTCTGATAATCTGATAAAAGACATCTCACTGTCTATGTGCGGAATGCTGTGTCGCATGCATAGAGTGAAACAACACCTCAATGTGTGGGCGACTGACAGACTCGATAGACTCCACCCCCCTAGAGTTAGCGGACTGTCCCCCCTTAACTTGCCACACACAAATGGGGTATACTGGCCGGGTCTACTGCTGATAATCTGATAACTGATAGCTGCTGATAATCTGATAAGCTATTGATAATCTGATAATAAATGGGTATCCATGGTTTGAAAACTATTTTCTTTACTTTGAAAACCAATTTTTAGTTCTAAAACTTGAAATATGCATAAATATATTTCTTTACTAAATTCATAAATAAAACTTAGTTAAATGAATATAAATTTTAAATCTCTGAGATATAAAAAATACTTTAATTAAAACACACTTGAACATAAATTCTGTTTAATTTATAAGACTCATAAAATTAAACAATTATATACAAAGTCATAAAATACTAAATCAAACTTAAAGAAAATATACTAAATGTAATTCAACTAAAAATCTGATTTTGCATAACTTAAACAAAGATATTAGCTTGCTAAACTTTAGATAAAACATATTAAAAATAAATTTTACACTCACTGGTCTCTGGTTTTCTCTAGGTTTGGTGCTCTGGTTCCTTCGTCTCAATACATTTACAGTACAACTATTGGGAAGGTGTATTACATCTACATTACCTATGTCTGTACTAAAGTTTGTTAAGTCTCAGCTATCTGTTTCACCTTCAAATTCTCCTCCAGCTGTACCTTTTCATATTTAGTTGGATCCATCAATCTCTCCTACATATGGTTAGTCTATTTGTGTTCCATCTCAACCTGTGCACCAGCAACCCTCACATCCCATGAAAACTAGACTAAAATCAGGTGCACTCAAATCTAGAGTGTATTCTGGTCTATGCCAGGCTCCAATAGCTGCTTTAGTAGTTGAGGTTGAACCAAAATCAGTAAAACAAGCTCTGTCACAGCCCTATTGTTTCAAGGTTATGGAAAAGGACTACACTGCCTTGCTTGGGAACAATACATGGTCCTTAGTGCCTTTGAATGCTTCCATGAATCTGGTTGGGTGCAAATGAATTTTTTTAGGACAAAGTATATGCAAGATGGTTATGTGTTTAAGCATAAGGCAAGGTTAGTTGCCAAAGTTTTCATTAAACGGCTAGGATAGACGTTTTTAACACCTTTAGTCCAGCTGTCAAAGCTTTAACTATTTGAACTTCAATTTGGCTGTTACTTATGGTTGGGACATCCAGCAGATTGATATTAACAATGCTTTCTTGCATAGAGATCTCAAAGAGCTAGTGTATATGTAACAACCAGCAGGCTTTGTCATGTTAAGTTTTCTTCTTATGTTCGGAAGCTTAACAAGGCTCTTTCTGGGCTCAAGCAAGCACCAAAGGCTTGATTCTATAAGCTACAAACTACCCTTTTTGGTATTGGTTTCAGCAATTCCAAGTCTGATGTCTCACTCTTCATCAAGCATTCTGCTTCTCATGTTCTCTATCTTCTTGTGTATGTGGATGTCTCACTCATTATAGGTAGCATCTCCTCTCTAATTCATAGTACCATCAGTACTTTGCAGTCCAAGTTTGCTCATAAGACATTGGGTTCAATTGCCTATTTTTTTCACTTTGAAGACACCAGAACTGTTGCAGGTATATACCTTTTTCAATCCAAGTATTTTGTAGATCTTCTTTACAAAACCAATATGGAAAATTGCAAACCATGCTCTACTCCCTTGTGCCCAAGTATAAAATTAACCAAGCATGCATGGAAGCCTTTCTTTGATCCTTTCTGTATCGAAGCACCATTGTTGCTCTACAATATCTAACTAATACTCTGTCTGACATAGCTTTCATAGTGAACAAGCTAATCAATTTCTAGCTGCCCCTACTAAGAAGCACTAGACAGCCTGCAAAAGAGTACTGCGATATCTCAAGGGCACAATCTATCTTGGTTTGCAAGTCAGTCCAACATCAGACTTGCATCTAGCAATGTTCAGTGATGCTCATTGGGCATTTTGTGTTGATGATCGTCGATCCACTAGTGGTTGATGTGTTTTTCTATATCACCTTATTACTTAGAGGTCGAAGAAACAAGCAGTTACCGTTCAATCCAGTACATAAGCTGAATACCGAACCTTGGCCAATGCTGCTTTAGATATTCTTTGGCTGAAGTCTTTGTTTGTAGAGATTGGAGATCAATTGTCCAACATTCTAATCCTCTAGTGTGCCAACACTAGTGCTGCATCTCTTGCATAAAATTCTATTTACCATGCTCGCACCAAGCATATTGAGATTGATATATATACTTCATTCGAGAGAAAATCGCCGTTAAGATGTTTTCAGTTCAATATGTTCCTTCCAATCTTTAAAATGCTGATATTTTTACCAAGGCTCTTCCTTGACCTCATTTTGACTTTCCAATCTCCAAAATCAGCATTAATTCTCTTCATTTGCTTCATTTAAGTGGGGAATGCTAAAGTACAAGCTTAGTAGCAAGCTCACTTAATAGGATTACATGCACAACAAACTTAGAAACTACAGGCAGAAGAATGCAGGCCATGCAGTCTTAGCTGTGCTACTATGCTTATGTTCCAAGCTAGTAGCAGTAGAGACTAAAGCTTAAAGGGTGAATTAAAGCTTGATCGAGCAATTAAAAATGAATTGCAGCCTTTTGCATTTTATTATGATGAATCAGCCTATTTGAATACTGTTTATTACAGTGAAAACGTACTAACTTTTGCTTTTTATAAACGGTAGCGTTTTACCTCACTTACCTTTACTTTACTGATATTTTTTCTCTCACTCACTCACTCAACAGGAAATCAAGAAGGATCGAGAGCTCGTGCAAAGTAGAGAGAGAAAGCTAAAGTGAAAAAGATGATTGAAGGTGAATCTGAGAATATTTTCTCAGCAAACAATTAGGTAGAGAAAATATTCTCATTTCTAATTCTATTATCTTCTTTCATTTTCCTATTTTTCCAAAATAATTACAAACGGATTTCATTTACATATTTATAGTAACCCTAATCAGTTGCTAACATAATAATGAAAAGGGCGGGAAAGATTGTTACATTCTAACAACCTTTCTCTCCAAAACTAACTACTCTCTAACTAATTTTGCTGACTCAGCTCATCCATGATCATTTTGATGATAACTTTCTACTCTCTCTTTGCTTTGTGTGTCACCAGACTTTAGCTTTGTTGTGTTAATGATAGGAGTAGATTGTTGGTCACTAGATGCTTGATAAAATGTCGAAGTAGTGTTGATTGACTTCAATAAACCCTCAGTTGGTCTATGCTCTGTCACAGGTAGATTAACTACATCACTAAGAAATAAACCCTCAAACTCAGTGGAGAGGGAAGGACAGTGAGTTTGTTCTTCAAATACTGAAACCAATGAGTGGATAAGGCTTTAGTAAAAATATCAGCTAGCTGATCCATAGAGGGAACATGATTAACTTGAATCTCCTTTTGGGCAACCTTATCACGCACAAAATAGAGATCAAGTTTGATGTGCTTCGTCCGAGCATGAAGCACATGATTACTGGACATAGCAATAGTAGACAAATTATCACACCACACCGTAGGTACAATAGGTTGAGGAATACGTAACTCTTGAAGAAGAGATTTAAGCCAAGTGAGTTCAGCTACCACAGCTGCAAGACTACGATACTCAGCGTCGGTTGAGGACCTAGAAATAATGTGTTGTTTTTTAGCACTCCAAGTGATAAGATTAGGCCCTAGAAAAACACAAAAATCACTTGTAGATTTTCAATCATTAGGATTAGAAGCCCAGTCAGCATCAGAGTAAGCCACCAAATGAAGATGCTGTATAGAAGATGGGGGACGAGTGAACTACAACCCAGTAGAAGCAGTACCTTTAAGATAGCGCAAAATTCTCTTAACAGCCTTCCAGTGCACATCTAAGGGATTTTGCATGAATTGACACACCCTGTTGATAGAATAGGAAATGTTAGGTCTTGTGATAGTAGCATATTGCAAAGCCCCAACAATAGACCGATACTTTGTCGAATTTGGGACTGAAGAGCCCCAGTAAACAGATAGAGAATGGTCAGTAGCTGTCACCATTGGAGAGGGAAAGGGCTTAGCAGTAAGCATGCTGGTTTTGTGCAGCAAATCAGCAATATATTTTTGCTATGAGAAATGTAAGCGGTAGCAGTATGTTGCACCTCAATACCCAGAAAATAATGTAACGGTCCCAAATCCTTGAATGCAAAAGCTTTGTGAAGTTGTAGAAGAAGTTGATCAATAGCCATAGGAGAATTGCCACATAAACCAAAACATAAGTAGAGTGATGAGATAAAAATCTGCAAAATAAAGAATGATCAGTCCGAGAGGAGTGAAAACCCAAACCACCAAAGCTTGCTTTAATTTGTCAAATCATACCCTATGAGCCTGTTTCAAGCCATACAAGGCCTTGTACAACTTATAAATAAGAGTAGAATCCGAGGCAATGAAACTAGGGGGCTGTTGCATAAACATATCTTCGGCCACCTCACCATTTAGGAATGCATTATTAACATCCAGCTGCCTCAAAGGCCAACCCTTAGCCAAGGCAAGAGTCAAAATAATCTATACAGTGGCTGGTTTGACAACGGGACTAAATGTCTTATGAAAATCAAAACCCTCTATTTGGTGAAAACCCTTAGCAACAAGACGTGCCTTGTACTTCAAGATAGACCCATTAGGATTTTGCTTAATACGAAAAACTCATTTGTAACCTATAACTCTTCTGCCTATATGAGGGGGTACAAGAGTCCAGGTTTTATTTCGTTGGAGAGCTTGAAACTCCTCATTCATAGCTGCAACCCACTTGGGGTCTTGAAGGGCTTGAGAAGCAGTGTGAGACTCAGTTTACAGGCCCTCAGCAAGTAGAATTTTAGGTTTAAAAATCCTCATTTTAGATCTTGTAATCATAGGATGACCATTAGGATTGGAAGGAGCATGAACAGGGGCAGCCACAGTAGGTACAACAGTAATAGAAACTGGCAGTGTAGGCATAGTGGCAGTGCTGGAACTTGCTGAATTACCAGCAACTGTAGGAGAAATTAAATCATTAAAAGCACTAGCAGCTGATACAATAACTGGGAAGCCTGAAACTGCTGCAGCAAATGTAGTTAAAAGAGGAATTGCAGGAGCTGAATGCTGTGACCGAGAGTGAGGCTTGACTAAAGGAGGAAACAAACTAACTGCAGTAGATATAGGAGGACTAGGAGGCTGCACTGAACTAGACTTAGCAAAAGGAAAAATATGCTCATCAAAAATAGCATGCCTTGTGATGTATAATTTGCCTTCAGAACTTAAGCATTCGTATCCCTTGTACTGTGAGCAATATCCAAGAAATGTGCAAGGCAAACTCCTAAACTACAACTTATGTTTGTTGTAAAGCCTCAAATAGGGAAACACCAAGCACCCAAACACCCTTAGTGAACTGTATATAGGTTCCAGACCAAACAGCTTGCTATAAGGTGATTTATCATGCAAAACCTTTGTAGGCATCCTGTTAATAAGATAGGTGGCAGTAATGAATGCTTCATCCCAAAACCGTAGGGGCATAGAAGTATAAGCAAGAAGACTTAAACCCGTTTCCACTATATGCCTATGCTTGCGTTCAACTATGCCTTAGAGTAATACTACAACTAGTCAAGTAAGGTTTTAATATAAGAAATTCCTTACCACAATCAGTTTGTAATATCTTAATTTTATGAGAGAAAAAGAGTTCTACTTGAGTCTTGAACTCTATGAAAACTCGATGAACATCACTTTTAGCTTTTAGGAAAAATAGCCAAGTGTATCTAGTGAAGATATCTAGAAAACTCACATAGTATTTAAAACCTTTAGAGGATAAAATGGGGGCAGGTCCCAAAACATCAGCAACAACAAGCTCAAGAGGCTGTTTGTATGTTGTGTTAGATGCTGAAAATGACAATTTGTGAGATTTGCCTAATTGGCAAGCATGGCAAAGCAAAGTAGCAGAATTAGAAAATGAAACTTTGCATTGATGTAATATTTTCTGTACAATTGGAGAGGAGGGGTGACCCAACCTCTTATGCCATAGTGACAAAGTAAGATCACTAGCACTTTTAACATTATTGGCAGAAGACAATGAAGTATTTACATCAGAAAAACAACATTTATTATGCAAGGCAGAACATAGCTAAGATTTAGGACTATGAGACCGAGAGGTGAGTGGTAAGTCAAACACATATAGTCCATGCTTAAGAAGCCCTTAAAGAAGAACCTTCTTCGTAGTTTGATCCTTCACAAGGTAAACGTTAGGATAACACTCAATGAAAACATGATTTTCTCTCACAAATTTCGACACACTTAATAAATTCTTTTTGATTTGTGGGATATGTAGGATATTTATCAACTGAAAAACAAGACTATTGTGTGTAAAAGTGTTGTGCCCAATAGAGGATTTAGGTAGTCCCTTACAATTACCTATGTAGATTCTCTAGGATCCTTGATATTCAGCTTTGTTTTGAAGGTTGCTATAGTGAGGGGTGCAGTGATTAGTGGCACCACTGTCAGGGTACCAAGAGGGATCCATGACAGTGTTAGGTGAAGCTACCATTGCAGCCATTTGTTCTTGATTTTCTTGACCATTTCCTGCATTATTAGGCCCATTAAACTGAGGAGTATAGGGTTGATCATACCTATAATAGCAATGAAAAGCTCCATGTCCAGAACGGTGACAAACGTGACATGGTGGCTTGTTATTTGAATTAAAATTCCTGCATCTTCCTCTGCCTTTCCTTCCTCCATTAGTGTTGTTATTCTGTCATTGATTAACAGACCTGTTTCCTTGATTATTCTGCTGATTTCCTCTCCCATAACCTCCTTGGATTTGACCAGTTCCATTAGTTTTCTTATTTGTAGCCATGTTAACAGTAAGATTTTCTGTTTGAGAGTGTCCTTCTATTCTTGCCTCATGTGTCAATAGGAGAGAAGATATTTCTGATATAGAATAGGAGTATGGTACGGAGGTAATTGGTATAACAAATGAATCATACTCAGCAGTTAAACCTCCGAGAATAGCCATCATTTTGTCATCATTGCTCTAAGGATGTCCAGCAAAAGCAAGACCATCCATGACAGTCTTTTTCTTCAAGAGATATTCTGCCATTGACAGACCATTTTTCTTTAAGGTTTGCAATTGTAGCTTTAGTTGCATCACATTACCTATAGATTGTGAGGCAAAGAGCTCTTCAACTGACTTTCATGCCTCACTAGCTGTTAGACAGCCAACAAACTAAGGAAGAATATTCTGACTAACAGAAGATAGGATCCAGCACAGCAAGTTTTGATCTTGCTGCTCCTAATCTAGGTATGCCTCATTCATAGAACCATCTGCATTGAGCTGATTTGGTGATTTGAAAGCTGGATCAATGTAGGGAGAAAGTCGACTTCCCTTGATTGCAGCCAAAACTTGTTGTCTCTATAAAAGAAAATTGTTATTATCCAGTTTAACTGTCAATGCAACTTCCATTGGAGTAAAGTTCTTTCAACTCTTGCTCATAGTGAGCTATGAAGTATCACTGCCTCTAACATTCGAAGCAGAAGCTGTGGTCTCGTGCTACTCTGATACCATATTTGAATACTGTTTGCTACAGTGAAAATGCACTAACTTTTGCTTTTTGTAAATGGTAGCGTTTTACCTCACTTACCTTTACTTTACTGATATTTTTTCTCTCACTCACTCAATAGGAAATCAAGAAGGATCGAGAGCTCGTGCAAGCTAGAAAGAGAAAGCTAAAGTGAAGAAGATGATCGAAGGTGAATCTGAGAATATTTTCTCAGCAAACAAATGGGTAGAGAAAATATTCTCCTCTTCTGGTTCTATTCTCTTCTTTCATATTCCTATTTTTCCAGAATAATTACAAACAGATTTAATTTACATATTTATAGTAACCCTAATTAGTTGCTAACAGAATAATGAAAAGGGCGGGAAAGATTGTTACATCCTAACAACCTTTCCCTCCAAAACTAACTACTCTCTAACTAATTTTGCCGACTCAGCTCATCCAAGATAATTTTAATGATAACTTTTTGCTCTCTCTTTGCTTTGTGTGTCACCAGACTTTAGCTTTGCTGTGTTAGTGATAGGAGTAGATTGTTGCTCACTAGATGCTTGATAAAATGTCGAAGTAGTGTTGACTGACTTCAATAAACCCTCAGTTGGTCTGTGCTCTATCACAGGTAGATTAACTACATCACTAATACAGCCGACCTACATGAGGCTTACAAAAACCATCCCCTAGCTTATAGCACATCTTTTTCATTCCAAAATATTTTAGCTTTTGTTTTGCCCGTGATTTTTAGATGTTCAAAAACAGATTCTTCAGGTACAAATACCAGCTTCGAAAAGAACTTTGTGAACTAAAATGAAAACAATTAATCTTATACTCACAATTGCAATGTTGGTTCCATTAAACAAAATCTGATCAAGCTTTGTGAAGTGTCTACCTTCAGCAGTGATCTCACTGTTATACAATTATTAAGGCAAAGAGACAACAATCCGATATATATAAGTCCAGGAAATGTTTCAAAAGACACAAGTATAGGTATACAATACCAGATCATAAGAAATAACCATACAAGAATCACAAATGAAGATGTAGGAGGGGTGGCTAAGCCAATACAAAAATAAGATGAATACAATTCAAAATATGTAAAGTGTGAAAGGGTCAAACATAGCTTTTAATCAAAGAGGAATTAAGTATGCTTAGATCGATGTAATAAAATTAAATCTTGAACACTAATTAATGAACAAAGTTCGATTTTTTTGTAAAGATTTACAATTGATATCTGCAATTGCCAGCTCTAGAATATATCAATTGATATATTATTTGTTTATGGGTCACACGATGCATTTATCAGTATGAATACTATTTTTAATGGCCCGTTTGTTGTATGAGATTGGATTGGATTGGATTGGATTTGACTATTTTTATGGGATTGGATTAGATTGGATTGGATAGGATTGGACTAATTAGTACTGTCATGTGTTTGGTACAGTACATATTGGATTAAAAATAGTACTATATTTTGTTTGGTGTAATATGAGATTGGATAAAATTTTTTATTATGTTTTATATAGTTTGAGATTGGTTAATTATTAGATTAAATTAATTTTAAAGTAAAAAGTTGTTTTAAATCAATAATATAAATTAAATATGGTTAATTTTTTTAAATAAAATATTTATACTACTTTTAAAAAAATAAATACAACTATTTATAATTAATTTTAAAAAAAACTAACTTTTATATATATATATATATATATTAAGTTATTATAATTCATTTACAATTTAGGGGAGAGGGACACTACTCGAATGGATTAGACATGATTAAATTAATTGTGTTTGGTGCAATATATATTGGATTAAATTATTACTGTGATGTGTTTGATATAGTATGAGACTGGATAAAATCAGACTGAATTAAATTAATTCTCACATATAATAAAATTATTTTAAATTAAATAAAATATAAAATTACTTAAATTAAATTAAGTTAAAATTTATTTATTAATAAAATAAATTTAATAAAAAATAATAAAACTATTTAAAAGTAATTATTTATTATTTAAATTAAAAAATGTTTTAAATAAAATAAATTATTTAAATTATTTTTTAAAAATATATAGAACTATTAAAAATTAATTTTTATTAATATTAAAAATATATAATATTTTAATAAAATATTTTATTTTATATTATAAAAAAAATAAATAAATAAAAAAAGAGATGGGACAAGTTGTAACCCACCATTTTGAAAGGCTTACTTTAACCTGGTCTAATGGGTTAAAAAAGTCAATAAAAAATTTTTATTCATTGTATTGCATAAGCCAAACATGGGATTGGATAAAAAATTGTCCAATCCCAAGCCAAACCCATGCAACAAAATGTCCCTAATAAGATTTGTGCTTTGGATGTAAAAATACCTCTGTTTCTATGTGCTTTGTAAAAGATCTTTTAGTTAATGCAATTCCATATTGTGCGAGTGGGATATGTTGGCTTTAGCGCCCAAACATGGTCTGCATTAAAAAGATATCAGAGTATAACTGTATGAACGGTATGAAATCTGAAATCCGAAATTCATAACTTTACACTAATATAGGATTTGACATTCATGTTATTTCATTCAAACTTCCAACACAAAAAAAAAAACTATTTATTAATTTGATCTTACTTGAACTTTTTCAAGTTCGTGATAACTATCTATTGATGTGCAATTGGAAGAACTTATATAAACAACAGCAGGATGCCTTGTAATACCAAACTGGAACATAAAAAGATGACAAATGGCTTAAAGAACTTGTCCAACCTAAAAATAAACTATTACACTTCACTAATATTACAAATATACGAAATAATTTGTTAAATTATAGTATATACATATTCTAACACATCTCTTCATGTGCAAGACTAATATAATTGTTATGTGACTTGAATCTAAACAGAAATGTACACATAATAAATCTAGATGTAGTCACGTGATCAGAGATTCCCATCCACATACACGTATAAAAATCAGGCTTTGACATTTTATTAGAAGCCAATAGAATTGTTAGGAAAATCTCAACAATAATATTTTTAAGCATTGTAACAATTAATTATACTAGCATGCTTGACGCAGTGGGGATGGCGAAACTAAGAATGATCACTCCGTCGAATATTGACGAAATAAATGTCAGATACACGTGAGGGCCATATCATTCCCTAATCATCATTACGAGAATGGCAAATTTTCTCAACGGACATCGCTTCAGCTTCCAATGGTGCCTCAACCACATCCAAATTGCAATCAGTTTCAATGTTTAGATCACAAGCCTTTTATGCCTCTTCTACATATAAGACACTTTTCCTTAGTCAAAAGATCACAAACCGCTTCATCTTTGGGTAGATCGTAGGCTGCATCTCCTTCAAAGAACCAATAAGGTTCATCGTCTTCAATTCCCTCAACAATATTTTCGTTAGACTCTTTGAAAATCTCTTTTCACTTGTGTGATTGCAGCCTTCGTGTCATCACAAGTCGTAAATGTTTTCATATTGTGACGAAACTCTTCAAACATATCTTGAAGTTTTGCTTGCTTTTCTTCCTTGATTATTCGAATATCATTCTTATTTAACTGGACATTTAGGAACAGACTGAACAATTTTATGATAATTTTGATTTTTCTGAGATGAGATCTGAGCATCATGATTATTTGCAAGAAATGTGATGCCATGTTCGAATCTTGTCCTTGCCATGACTAACTCGTAATCTTTGCAGGTTTTACCACCCATTTAACACACCTTGGTTAGCTGATGTTTTATCAACTCATAATTTTTGTTTTCTTCAGTCCTCCAACAATCAAAATAATATTCTTTAGTGTTGTGGATATCAAAAGATCGAATTTATTTATACTAATTGCCAATACGTTAACTCGGGTAATTGTTCTTAAAGAACAATTTATGCAATTGGTAGCAAATAAAATTATATGCACTAGAAGTGTGAAATATAACTTTTATTCAAAAGTTATTATTATTCCTTGAAGTGAATCATGGAAGACGTGATCATGTTAGAAATAATGCTTTAGATATATGTAAACCTCATCAGTTAACAATAGCTCCTGAAGACAAGATGAGGTTGGCTCAGGGGTATGTCCCTCACGGTTACACCTCGAGATTGTGAGTTCGAGTCATATCCCTTTTCCCTAAATCCCGAATTAATTGTAATAGCTAAAAAAAAAAACAATAGCTCCTGAAGACTTGAAATATCTTTGCAGAGATAATAACCTTTTGAATAGGTATAAAGTAATGAACTGTAACCTCCCCTTATAAGAATCATAAATTAAAGGGATCTTAATTGCCCAGGCAAATGCACATATACTAAAAGTATCAATATTATAGACTCATAGTTCTCCTGAAAATATATGAAAAGATACAAAAGTTTACAGTAGCCCCTGAAGAGGCATGTGTACTGAAAACTAAATTGAGATCTTAAATTTTGTCGCTCTGCATAGTATGAAAAATGATGAGAGATCAACTAAAAATTGTGGAAATGTTAACATAGAAATCATTGACAAAAACAAAAGCAAAGTTATATTCACCTACAAACTTAGAAGTTTTTTTTTTTTTGTATATTTTTGTGTAGACGCTTGATGACGTCAAACGTTTTGGTTGAAACAATTATTTAGGGGTGGGCAAAATTCGGTTTGGTTCGATTTTACCCATAACCGAATTAAACCACATTTTTTTCAGTTATTAATTGGATTAACCCAACTTTGTGAATTTTATGTGAATAACTGAAAATAAACAAACTATAAAAGTTCGGTCCAGTTCTATTTGGTTATCTCAGTTTGGGTCTAAGTTGTGTGTACCTTTTGGGCCAAAAATCAATTTTTTTTATTTTTTATCCAATTGTTTGTATATTTATATACACACACACACATACATACATAAACACACACACACACACATATATATATATATATATATATATATATATATATTTCAAATATATACGCAAATTTAAATAAAAAAGGGTAAAAATTATTTTGGTCCCTAACTTTTTTTATATTATTACTTTTTTACCAATGTTTGCATTTTTAACTCGTATGGTCCCTAACTTTTAAAAAATCCATCAATTTAGTCTTTTGACCAAATTTTTGACACTCAAACATGGCAGAATATACACATTAACCATTTTACCCTTAACTTTAAATGATTAAGTAAAAATTATGATTTTACCCTCTATTTTTTAAAATTTAATAAATTAACCTTAACTTGTACATCCAATAAGAATCTAACATGTGTAAAAAAAAATTAAAATTATAAAATACATAAAATTTATAAGAAAAATCTTTAAATATAAAAAATACATAAATAAATCAATTAACACTAAAATTAAAAATCTTTAAAAAATAAAAAGAAAATTAGTACAATAATTACTAATTTATGATAATTTAATAATTTAAAATAACTCTTCAAATTAATATTACAATATTAAAATAAATTTTATATATAAAAATAAATTATAATAAATTAAAAGTTAAAAATAAAATAAATTATTAAAATAATACAAAAAGTTATTTTTTTTAAATGTTAGGAGAGGAGATATTATTGTTTTTAAAAAATTATAAATTTTTAATTATTATTTTAAAAAATAAAGAAATTATTAAAAGTCATTTTTAATTATTTTTTAAATTTTTTTTCTATTTTCAGTTTTTATTATTTTATTTTTATTTAATAATTTTTTATTTTTTTAACTTTAATTTTTATTTTTATATATAAAGACTGAAATACCTCTAATATTATTAAGTTTGACTAACTGTTGACTAATAGAAAGACTAAATTGATGGATTTTTAAAAAGTTAGGGACCATGCGAGCTAAAAGTGGAAACTGAAGTGGAAACATCAGTCAAAAAGTAATATTTTAAAAAAGGTTAGGGACCAGAATGATTTTTGCCCTAAAAAAATAGTATTGAAATAAAATATATGACAATAAATAAAATACATAAATAGTAAAATAATGTCAGCATAGTCAACTTGAGATGTATAACAATAAATAAATTGTATAAACAATAAATATGGTCGACATAGTCAACCTGAGATTAATTAGAGTAAATAAAACATGCATATACAGGAAATTAAATAAATTTTATTAGATTCAGAATTTCAGATTCTTACTGGATTGAAATTGTCAATATATCCAGAACTTTGGGTTCTTATTGGATTAAAATTCTTAATATTTAGTGTTTCCGACTTTTCTATTTATTTTTACAATCTTCAGGTTGCAATTAAATATTGATAAGTAAATCACTTTTTTAAAGATCTTTTTATTTATATACGATCGTGCTGATAATGTGTTATAAAATATAAAGTAAATCATATATTATGAGTATAATGTAAATACTTTAACAATAAGTAAATACTATAAAAACAAAGAGAATATATGGGAGAATATTTTATTAAATCCTGTGATTAATTTTAGCTTACAATTACATAGGAGGTGAGGGTTCTATATATAAGAATTAAACCTAATCACATTTTGACATCCAAATTGCCACATGTCAAATGCATGAGGCAAATGAAAGCCACCATTTGATATGTATACTGCTAGCTACCACATATTCTCTTTGAAAGAAAAATGGTGGTCAGCCACCAATTTACAACAGAAAATATATTGTATGATATAATATAATTTAAAGATGAAAGATAAAAATTTCTCAAAAAGAATTCACAGAGATTATGAAAAATTATACTAAAAGAGAGACTTGAGAGTTGAAAGGATATGCTTTCTGGAATGAAATGGCCAAATGGGGAGGTTAGGGTTTTTTTTTATTATTTTTGTTTATATGGTTCGGTTATGGATCGGTTACGGTTTGGGCCACCCATAACCGATTTTTATTCGGTTATCAAAAGGAACAACCAAACCCTTACAACCCATGACTCATAACCGAAAATAACCTCCTTTAGTCGGTTCGGTTTGGTTAATGTGCTTCTACAATTATCCATACTAGAATTATATCTATATCTCAAAACAAAGGGTTTACAGCAAAACCCATTATTGATTCTATGAAAATATATTGTTGAATAATTATACTCATATAATGAGAATAATCCCATAGGATTCAAAATGCTTGAGGAATATAATTCAAATTCTTGTAACTTGTACTCAATAAAGGTACAACGATATTTTATATGGTTTTAGAACAATTTAGATTAATGTGATATAATCGTATTAGTGAATATCTCATAAAAGAAGGTATATATGTGCTCATGTGTATTTATAAATTTTTTTGATTCAAAAGTTAATTTAATATAATATTATTAAATTCATTTTCAATCTAATCCCATAGTGCACCAAACACACAGTATTATATCTAATCCAATTCAATAAGACATATGTTAGGTGGATAAATGTTCATATTTGAGACTCTTAATTCCTATATTCATAGTTATGTTTTCTTGTAAAATTAAACTTTTTAATGGATCTGATGAGTTCTTGTAGAAATTAGCTCTTAATAAGAGACTTGAATTTAAAATGGTGGTTTTCAAGATATTTGTCAAAATCCCAAGCAACTCACGAGTTGGAGTCGCAACCATAGATCGTGATGGAGATCGCTATGGCTGAAAAACCCGAGAGTTTCGCAAGTTGCACCGTGGCCATAGGTCGCGACAGAGAAGCATGAGGGATTCTCGAGATGCTAGGGAGTTATGAGTACGATCCCCTGATTGCGACTAGCCGAATCTAAACTGCTTATTGAGCAAGAATTAAAATCTTTATTGGGAACAAATCAAAGAGGGTTCAAGACTTTCCTAAAACAATTATAAGTCAATTGTTATTGTCCTTAGGAAAAAAGGAATTCTTATTTGGCTGGAATCCTACTTTGATGAAGTGAAGAAGGAAACGAAATCACGTATAAAAATGATGAGTTTTTTCTGCAGAAAGATGATTCGAAAATTGAACATCAAGAGCAAAGTTCAGCATTCCATTGTTCTCTTCTTCTCCCTTTCTTTAGTTTAGATGTTTTTGTTTCTAATTGTGGTTATGTCTAGCTAATTTTCTTGTTATTTAGGGCTCTCTTGAAGCCATGAACATGATTCATTCCATAAAACAAAGTTTAATGAGGCATTACTTTTTTTCACATGATGATTTTAATTTCTCTACGTTAATTGCTATTATATTATTTTGTTTCTTTGATTGGCCACCTTAGGAGCATGTTTTAGGATTATATGTTGTAGAATAGAGTTCGAATTGCCTTACGAGCATGTTCTTGCATACAACAAGTAATCAGTCAAGACCTAATTAAGGGAATTAATCCATTAATACCTAAATAAATACCATATTTTAGGATTTGTGTTATTTGTTTTAATCACGTTGACAATATTAGTGCATCTCCCTCCTATAGCTCAAGTGATTGTTTATAAATCTAATTATAATTGAAAGTTGAGGGCAGGGGAGGTTTTTCCATTTAACCCTATAAAATAATGCTACTATTTATTCACATTTTGAAATTTCAATTCTTAGTATAATTTTATTTATTTTTTATATGATATTAATTTCAAGAAATAGCTAATACAGTATGAGTTAATGATGTGAAAAGAAACTCCAATGTATAGTAACACGTGGCTCAGTATCATTGGCGAGTAAACAAGATTACTTGGCAGCATACATGTCATAACTAGTGTTTCTCTATTGACTTATTCCAAAGTTTTCTTAACTGCAGATTTTGATTTATTTGTTTATTAAATTTTCAGTTTTAAAATCAATCTCAAAACCCTCATTGCTGTTGGTGTATGTTTGGAATTTTCTACTTTAAATTCGGATTAAATTTGTTTTCTAATTTTTAATTGCTAGTCTACTATACTATCAATATCAATAGGATTTGTGCACTTGTAAGGTGTATTAATCGTGGTGGTGAAAACACAGAGTTTTGACTTACCACCTAATTGTTGAACCGTTAAAATAAATAGGTTATAGAAAGCACAGAGTTTGTAATTGCCATAAATGAAAGGTTATTCTAACTTTTTTTTTAAAATTATTATTATTTTTTTTTTTTTTGAGATTAGACCAAGTTAGTTATATATTAGGAGTAAAAGTTATTAGCAGCAGAAACAAACATTTTTCTTGACAAAATAAAAGCTTAAAAAACAACTAATCTGACGTTGTCTTGATCTAACAAACATATCATTTTGAGGTTAGGATAAACTAATCCATCATTCATCATTTTGGTATATGGTGTAATGACAAGAGCTTGAGCCTCTGTCTGCCATGGTCCTCCTAAAACCTGAGGATATACTCTCGAGTCTCCAGGATCCAACCACAGTAAACAAAACACCTCATAAACCGCACGCCCTCATTCCGGATCAGGAGAGCCACCTGGAACCAGCTGCATTGCAAACAAATTGTTAGTAAGAATTCAATACTTCAATCAAATGTTTGTCTTCCCTTTGGCTTTCTTTACTTTTGCATTTTATTATGATGAATCAGCCGACCCACATGAGGCTTACAAAAACACATCTATTTCATTACAAAATATTTTAGCTTTTGCTTTGCCCGTGATTTTTAACAGAATGCCAGAGGGATTGTATGTTATGATGTTCAGAAACAGATTCATCAGGTACAAATAACAGCTTCAAAAAGAACTAGGTGAATTAAAATGAAAACAATTAATCTTATACTCACAATTGCAATGTTGTTTCCATTAAGCAAAATCTGATCAAGCTTTGTGATGCGTCTACCTTCAGCAGTGATCTCACTGTTATACAAATATTAAGGCAAAGAGACAACAATCAGTTACAAGTCCAGGAAATCTTTCAAAAAACATAAGTATAGGTATACAATACCCAGATCATAAGAAATAACTGTACATGAATCACAAATGGAGATGTAGGAGGGGTGGTTAAGCCGATACAAAAATAAGATGGTTTTGGTGTTGTGGTGCTCTTTCCAGAACTTCTGAGTGATTAACAAAAATATTCACCTTTACTCACCAAAAGATACAAATTTTCCTGAACCTCAAAAGTGGCTGATAAAATCCACTGCTATATAGAATTGTTACAGCTGTCCATAAGGGAAGAGGAAATCAAACATGTAAAAATTTATTTGCAAAGCCAACAAGATATCAAAAAGTATAGTGACTTATGACATGGGATGTCACACCATACCTTCTTCTCCTGAAAAGCTAGCATGAACTTGTCACCTCTTGCCAGGCAACAGTTCTGTCAATCTTGCTATCACTTTCTCTATCACAATTCTAATGAGTAATTATATTCATAAAACAGTTTTTATTAAAAAGAATAGAAGTTCCCCAAGCTAAACAAAGAAAAACAACAACACTCCATAACGATACAGTATTCTCAATAATGTCATCCAAATATTGAGCTCCATTCTAGGCCAGGAATCTAATTTGGGGCTAGATTTCGCTAGCAAACACACAAGGTTTATGGTTCTTTTTTATAGGAACAGTATATTGTTTTCAGTACATAGCAGTTGATATCAATAACCTTTAATAAATTCTAAGGTCCAACAACACCTTCAAACCATTTGATGGTACCAGTCACTGTTGGTAATGATTTCTAAAGTTTTGACTCTAAAATGTCCAGCATCTACCATTATAACCTGTCCGCTGTTCAATCGAGATGGCTTGGACATAAAATAAAATATTACAATCATAAAAATTCCCTTTGAAAGTTGACCAACTACCAAATATCATGCTACCCAATGAGCGTCATTCAAGTTAACTTGACAAATCATTAAAAAAAAAAAAAACCATAATGATTTGGAAAAGGACACTTTAAGCAATAAGAAAGCTATTGCCTTACCATCTCAGAGAATTTAAGGGCGTAGGAGCCCCTTGCTAATTGCAGATATCTAATGCCAAAGATACACCAATATATGCATTTTGTCTTCCATAGAAATCACTAATCCAAATTTTTCCTTCAAAATTTCAGTTCTTCCACAATTTCCTTCTGAACCATAACATAGTCAACATAACACATTGACAAAACCATCTGTCATGAAATCTTAAACCCAAAAAAAGAGAACTAAAGACCAGAATATCATCTTTGGAAGAGGCCCACTTACATATGCCATTTCAAAGTGGAAGTCTGAGATTATTTAGGCAACATCACCATACATATAAAATTAAATGGTAAGCTGGTGTCTTAAATATGAAATGTGCATGAAAAGAAACTGAAACCATTATTGAAGTATGCCCTCATAATTTTCATTCACATGGAAAACTATGTAACTGAGAGACTTGAGTTTGGAGGAGCATTGAACCAGAACTTCACCACCTTGTCGTGGAAACAATCTCAATTTGACACATTGGTAATCCTGCTTACCAAATAATCACTTGCAAAATCCCCAATCATCTGCAGAACAAGCAAACCTAAACCCCTCTCACAAGCTAAGACGTGTGCGTGCGCACACCAACACACTTGTTGGAGTGTGAGTGTGAGCGGGTGTGAGAAAGAGAGATGGAGCTTGACCCCTGCTGACACAAATAGTCCACCACCTAAGTCTGCTAGCCTATTATGAGGGAGACCAGACGACGTTTTGCCAAAACAAACCAGAAGACTCAACAATATCACAAATCTTAGTTCATAAAAGAGACCAAACGGCATCCTCCACAACATAACAAACAACACCATTCTGAAATCAGATCACCACACAAGATTACTTGAGGCCTCTATCTGTCCATGTTAACACACCCTGCTCTCTCTGTTTGGATGGACAATCACACATTTACCCTTTTGTCCAACAAGTCAAATTTAACTTAACAAACGCCAAATTATACAAAGAATTTCTACAACAAGCATAATTATATCCATTATCAACTTAAACCCTAAAAACTAAGAAAAAGACAAAAAGAAAAGGCTTAAATCAAAAGCAGAAGTATGTTCATAAAGCGAGCGAAGGACTAGGAGGAACATGAAAACAGAAGACGGAGTGGGAGAGACGTACTATTCAGTGACGTCTTCGAGGACCATGTTGACATAGACATCGAAACCCCTGAGAGTACCTACAAGCTCCTTGTCTCCTTTCATTATGACCCATATTTTGGACCCTATGCACCTGTCTATCAGCTCTGCACCATAAACAAAATACAATTGACTTTTCCCATCTCGAGACACAGAGAGAGAGAGAGAGAGAGAAATGGAAGAAAATATATGTGGGTACCTGATGGTAGCAGCTGCGAAGGATTGTTGGCCATGGCGCTGAGGGCCGAGAGTTAGAGAGCTATTGAAGGAAAGTCTTTCTTTGCTTCCGGCCACGCTGGTTGCAACTTGCAAGTTCAAGTGCACTTCTTAATTTGCAAGGACGATGCGATTTTTAGAATCAATTCTTGTACTGCGCCGAAGGAAGAAAACATTGGTATCCGTATTTATAGTGGGGTTTCTAAATGTATGAATATATCGAGATAGGATATTAATATGATATTCACACCTAAAGTTAAGAATATTTTGTTAAATTTTTGGGAATATTATAAGTAATTATATATCATAAACAATTTTTAAATTACAAATTGTATCTTAAATACTGCATGTCTGGAATTTAATAGCAGAATGAACTTTTTGGTGGTTAAAGGTATAAATTACATTTTCATATTAATTCGAACAATAATTTTTAAAGGAAAATATGTTTGTATAATTTTTGACGTAGTTATTAATAGGGCTAATTACATTCATATCTCTTCCATTTTATATTTTTTATATATATTGTCAATTTTTTTTTATTGCACAAATATTCCTTAAAAATTGTTAACCAAACCATTAATTGATAGAAAAGTTAACGTTATTGGCGAGAATATCATTTTACCCCTAACGTGACTGTTAGTGTGGGTTCCACTAACTTTTAAAAGATATTAACGTGATTAGAAATTGACTTTGAGATTTTATGGGTCCCACAAACTATAATAAAAATGTTTATTTATAAAAAATATCCTTAAATAATTTGTAATTACCTTGACAAAATTTTTAAACATGACTGTTGGATTGAAATGTTGAAAATATAGCCGTTGGATTTTTTTGACCATTTTTTTCCTCCTAACGGTCACTTTTGAAATTGATATATATATATATATATGAATGACTTGATTTTGTGTTGTTATCCCATAAAATTCTCTATCTTTTCAACATTTATGATTCTTTCTCTACACCACTAAATCTGATTTTTTAGGGGTAATTAAACATCATTTTTTTCCGCCACTAATCTGATTTTTCATTTCTTGATTTTGTGTTGTTATCCCATAATCTGATTTTTTTTTTTCATTTTTTTCAGCAAACATCATTTTTTTTATAGTTGCAGATATGAAATCTTCATTCTACAATGCTAGCAGTGAAATCAATGGCAGCTTGATCAAATTCAAGAATAAGCAGTGTAAATGTAGAAAAAAAAGCCGATCTAAGAATTTTAAAATCAAGATCAAATCTATCGAAGTTATACTTCTTCTGTGAGAAAGGAAGATGCAGTTATTACTCATTCTGGTGTCCTAATGAAGATGAATTTACAACATATGAAAATGAAGTTCATAAGTGCACAAGTGTGGCGAAAAATCTGGAAAAAACCACACACTGACAACACTCATTGAAGACATGAAAAATGTTGTTAACAAATTGGAAAAAAATAAAGAAGCAAGATCAAAGGATTGAGGAAGGCAACAATAATGTCAAACAGTTACAATTTATGAATTTGGTTTTAACTCTATCTTTTGTATTTACTGTAACAATCTGTATTATAATATCAATTATATCAAGAAAATAAATTGTCATGCATTCTTAAAAACTCATCAAATGAAGTAATAATAACTTTATATTGATATATATGAAAAGATACAACATGATATGCTGCACATGTACAAAACCTTACATAAACGTTTCTTACTAACCTTGTACATTGACAGCAAACATGTTGCTTAGAAACACCCTACGTCTGCACAAAAACTGCCAACATCCTGCACATAAACTGCTTACAACCTATTCCATTCCTGATTCCACTATAACCAAAATACCACTTCCAGTGCACATGTATAAACTGCCTACAACCTATCCAGTTCTACTACAACCAAAATACTACTGCCACTGCCACATCCAACATCATGCTCATCAAACAAAGCAACAGTAGCATCACATCAAACACATTCCACTACCACAATCCACCAAAATACCAAAAGTAGACATAAACAAAATATGCAAAATGCATTGTTCAAACATAAAACTTAAAACATAAAATTTAATCCACTGCAAACATAGTTTAGTCATTATGTTAGAATGGTCCAGTCCAGTCAGCATTCAATCCAGCCACAGTCCCTTATGCAATATTAATCAATTATAAACAATACAATATTAATCAACAAAAATTTATTTAAAAAAATAGGTTCCTAGTTGTATCTTATACCTGGATTAGTTGTATTTGACGTATATTGCATTAACTGTGATTCAGGCTGACTAGAATACAAAGGGGCAGATACAGTAACTGGTTGGGAGCTTGGAGCTGCAGCAGCCTCAACATCAACAGTCCTCTGTGTTGGAGCAGATTCTGCCACTGGATTAGTTGCAGCATTTTTTCCCTTCAAAGAAAACAGAAAAACAAATTAATACATGCAAGTTAATAGTTTAATGGAAAATGTCATAAACTAAAATACATGTTATACCTTTTTCGGTCTTCTTGATGAACTATCTGCTCTACGTGGTTGTGGCCAAATTCATCACATCCCTTACACTTTACACCACCACTTCTCCTGAGCTTGGGTGGTTCTTCCTTTCCTCTCTTTCTATTCTTCTTTAGCCTTCCAAGCATTTTCTTTTTCTCAGGTGGCAGCACCTCAGCATTGTTATTTTAAGGCCATATTGATATGTCTCGTATAGGGTTAATGGTGTGACTGTATGTCTTAAAGTAGTACTCTTTGGTATGGTACTTGTGGACGTAATCGTGTGAGTTCAATCTTTTGGTTGTTATTACTGCCATTACATGTTTACAAGATATTCCACTTACATCCCATAAACGACAATCACAAGTTTGCTTCTCCAAGTCAACAATGTAGTATGTCATACCATCCGTCCCTTCGAAGAGTGTCTCGGTCAAGCACAAAACTGTTACATATCTCCCCTACTCTTGCTTTTCTGCAAGGTTTTTACAAATTTTTGGAGGTATGGATCCACTCCACTTGCTTGCTTTCACCAACCTCATATGACATCTCTTTATCAACTTATGCTGTAAACACTCCATCAACTTCAATGCCGGTAGAGCCCTCAAATTGTCAATCCAACCATTAAAGCTTTCTGTAATGTTGTTGGTAATGTGTTATGATTTCACATGCGTGTCTAATGCATGTATACACCAAGACTTTAGTGGGATTCCCATCACATAGTTGTACGCATCTACTGACACAACCTTCAACTTCTCCATTTCTTCTAAAAATTTTAATTTGTTGCTCTTGCTCGCTACCTACCACACGTATTATCCATTAAGTTGTCCCTTCCATTTGGTTTGTATGTGGGCAATAATGTGTCTGACACAGAAGCCTTTGGCCAATATAGCTCAACTGCATCCAGAACTCCTTTTTGCCTGTCTAAAATGAATGTGATCCTCCTATTCTCATCCAGTCCCAAGTGCCTATGCAACAGTTCTAAAAACCATCCCCAACTTTGTTTTGATTCCTCTTCAGCAATGCAAAATGCCATCAGATAGACACCATAATTAGCATCCAACCCGATAGCAGACATCAGAACACCTAGATATTTACCCTTCAAATAACATGCATCCAGCCTTAGTAGTGGGCTACAACCATTCAAAAAAGCCTTTTTCTGTGTCTTGAAGCTTACGAAAAGTCTCTAAAACTTCGTAGGACCGTTAGGAACTTGTGTGATGTCTTAATCTTCACCATGGAACCAGGATTCCTTTCTAGAACTATGTTGCCATATGTGTGCAGCATACTGTAGGACTTGCAATTTACAACTTCTATATTCTCCAGCATTCTGTGTTTGGCCCTATATAGTGTCCACACAGGTAGAGAAACTCCATAAATACGATGAATTTCATTCCTTAAGAATGAAACTTTTATGTCTGGGTTTGCATCTATCAGCTCTCTGAATCACCTTGCTACCCAAACTGCATCCGCTTCCTGATTTTTGTGTACTTTTTGGCAGCTGTGCTGAGGTTCCATAGTCTTAATCATAAAGGTTCTTCTGTCATCAATTGAACTAGCATGAATCCTCCACCTGCATCCCTCGTATGTACATTCAGCAGTATACATATCTCTCTTATTCTTAATTCTCCTTAGTGGGAATCCTTCTTGTACGACAAATTCACGGATAACTTGCCTAAAGTGGTGCAAGTTCTGAAAATGTTGACCAACCTCTAACCGTACGCATCCACTTGAATCTGGCACAAAAGGCACTCCTCTTCTTGTCCTCCCTACTCTACCATTGTCTCCATTAAAATCGCTGTCAACAGCACCATCAAGTATGAAATCGTTATCATAATCATAAAAGGCTGCATCTGACATTATGTCCTTTTCTGACTGGGTGTCCTCAGGATCCTCATGGACTTCATCTTCAACTGCATTCTGACCATTATTTAAACTCATGCCTTTTTCTTCTACAGCCTCAACATGAACTTCATCTGAGTTGACATACGTCTCGTTGTCGTCTGATTCTTCACTAATCCATCTACCATGAACTGGGTTGCAAGCTTCATCTTCCTTATCTTCCGTGTCTTCACTAACATCATCATCATCATCACTTGATAGGTCTACCACGTTGTCAGTGGAAGTATTCTGACATGGAGTTGTTCTATACGAAGACGAAGCAGATTCGGCTTCTGCTGCATGGTATTCGCTGCCCACCCTAGGCATTCTTGCTAGTGGAAGCAAGTCCATGTCCACTAACATTCTGTCTAATTTTCTTGCACTAAACTGCTGTAATAGTTTCTGGAGGTGGACATCATCTTTGACAAGCTCATAACGCACAGTCCACGACATATGAATCTCGGTTCTAAATTTCTCTCAAGGACCAGAAAGGCTAATGCACTGCAGCAGATATACATCGCAGATTAAGGTTTGCAGTGTATATTTTTCTGGATTCATTATCGAAAAATGATATTGTGAACCCAAAAACCTCACTGAGAAGTGTATACGGCCCATTTTTGTATACCTGAAAGTGAATGAAAGACTGTTAAATGTTATAAGCAAATAGAACAATCTAAAATCTATATTATACAAACACTTAAACACTGTCAGTGAAAATCATACACAAACACAATTAACCTAACTATAACAGAACCCTAACACTTTCACACAAACAAGTAAACACTTCTATAAAGATATACAAACACAACAAAAGTGAACTGCGGGCTGTTTATCTAGTGGTCGGTTAGCTTAGCGGGATGTTGTACTTCGACTTCTTTGTTGTTCCTCTCTTTGTGGTTTATTGGGTTTGGGGCCTATTTGGTCCTGTAGTGATTCTTTGGCCCTTTGCATGTGTTGGGCCTTCTTTGGAGGTTTCAGCATTTTGGACCTATTTGGGCTCGTGTAATTTTACACACAACAAGGTTCAAACGGTCCGACTATGAAACTCTCGACTACTCTAAAGGAGTAGCTACATAAACCATGGGTAAACGCCTTGATTTTGAATATTATGGGAAGGCCTCATACACTAAATTTCATGCTCATGAAGCTCAACTGGGTAGCCTCATCAATAGTCCTACCATTGGCTTCGGCAGTGTTGAAATAGGATATCATCTCCAGGACATGTTCTCTTACAGATGCACCCTCCTTCATAAAGTCAAACATTGCGGAGCGAACAGCTTCGTACCGCTTTTGCTCTGAGGGTTGTCCAAACATTGCCTGCAATGACTCCATTATCTCAAATGTGGTAAGCATTGACTCGTGCTTTATAGTAAACACTTCGGTCATGCCGGCCAGCAGAAAAGTGCGGGCCTTTTCATCAGCCGAAACCCATTTCCATCCTAAGCTTCTTTAACGGCTCTTGGCGCGTTAGCAGCGGGCTGTGGAGGAAATTCCTCCGTAAGCACAAACTTAACGTCTTTACAGACCATGATCGCATTCATATTATGTTTTCACTTTGTGTAGTTATCACCAGTTAAATTCAAATTAACGAGGATTGAAATTAATGCTGAAGTCATTGTTGAAATAAACATAAATAAAATTAATAAACATTCATACTATGTGCTTGAATTTGAGATAAAATTAAACATGATGCATGTTTAATGAACTAGAAATATCCCTAAAAAAGTTACTATGCCATGACAATCCAGCGTCCTACAAGCAAGTGCCTAAGTAAGTTAGGTTAAATACTTGTATGTTGGATCGAGACTTTCTCAATCGAATGATACACCAGAGTAAACTCTTTATTCTTATATCATTCAATTCTCGTTATGTTTAGTCGGGATTTTAATTAACTTGTTTAATTTAAATTCATGTGAGTGTAATCTATCGTTTCAAATTTCACGCACTTAACTTGAGAGTTTCCTAAGTAGGTTAGGTCAATCCCAAAATACATTCAGAAATCCTATCTGTTAGGAAGTCAACCTTGGTATTGACTTTTGTGGACACCTTCTGTTAGGAGGACGAAAGCAAAGCCATCTGAGACCCTACTCGAATCTCATGGTGTTGAACTAACGATGAAAACTGCGAGATATATTGTCATATAATTCTCTTCCACTCAATATTTGATATTAAGGGTTTTCTTATGGACGTTGAGTTCCTAAACTCTATGTCTCTAGTTTCAACTTAGATCCAACGGCTAATGTAAAATCTAAGTCACTAGATATGTTATAAGAATCTAATCACATTCATAAAATTACCAATCATTAACTATTAAAGACTAATTTATTATTTGATTTCTAATCCATATAAACTATTTAAGAGATTAGAAATTAATGTGAATTTACCAAGTTTTAACTTATTAAAACTAAATCACATTATTGGGTCCAATTATTATTAAGGCTTTAATCTAATTAAACCTAATAAGTTATTGGGCCCTAATTAATCCAATTAATTAAACAAATTAGTTTATTAATGAGTAGTACCAAGTTTTTACTCTTAGAAACTAAACTCATTATTGATTGCCAATTATTTGAGTGTTTATTGTTTTAATTATTATTAAAACTAAACATATAATATATGACAATGATGCATGATATGTTATAATGTATGTGTAGGCACACCTAATCTAAAAGGCATATTAATGTATAAACATGCTTAATCATTCATCATATAAATATAAAGCATATATGGATGACCGAGTGAATTGAGCTATCTAACTTAAACAAATCTAATTACAAAATTCATCAAAGGCATTCCTTGGTCTTCTTTGCAAATCTTCGTCTTCAAGTCCTCCACCTTCCGTACAGGGCTCCAATCAAGTCCAACTTGATTTATTTTTAGTGACCCATCTCATGGTATGGACCCTAAGGCCCATCACTTAAAAAGTTAGCAAGGCATGGCTATCCATGAAGCCCATCAGGTTACCCTATAGCAAGCCTCAAGTCCACATACACAAAAAAAATAAGTGTAGTAGTCTCGGATGCTTAAGGGCCATATACATTTCTTTTATGGGCTGTCAACTTTTGTACCAAGGCCTACGCAATACTCTAATACATATTCGAGGTCTAAACAAGGCTAAAAAGAACCCTAACGCACTCAATAACGTGGCTGCCAGCAACGGCTGCTGCGTGCAACCGTGCAAGGCGCGATTTGAACAGTTTTTCAAGCAGTTTTTCTCTTTGATTTTCTGTCATTTTTCTAGGTTAATATTCACCAATATTTTCTAAAAAATAAGCACCAAAACAGCTCGTGAAAAATCACCCGAACAGCCCCCAAAATGCTGCGGCAGCAGCTTATGTGCAGTAGCCTGTGCGCTTGCTACTGCGCGCATAAGGGTTGTTGCCCATTGCTGTTTTTTTTGTACACGAACTCCTTTGTGTCATACAATCGATAAAATAATATATATATATATATATATATATATATATATATATATATATAAACAGTAGCCATATACATTTGGCTAGGTAAAAAAAATTGATCGAAAACCAATCCAATTCACCATAACAATTAACGATCACCCATGATTATATAATTACAATTTATATATATATATATATATATATATATATATATATATATATATATATCATACAACATTTAGATTGTGCTTACACATGTTAAACACATCATAAAATCAAATAAAAAAAATTATATATCAAGAATCAAGAAATAAAAAATTACTTTTCTTTTTCCCATATATACAAAAACAAGAACCATTGTCCTGGATACCCATTGTAGGGAAAAAGAAAAACACGCCTTGGATCGATGGTGGGGTTTTAAAATTTTTCTTTATATTTTGAAAACACTTTTGAATAAAATCGATTTGTACATATGTAAGTCAGAACAAGTAATTACCTTTGTAGTCTTTCTTGGATTCTTTGATTCCTTTGACACCACCAAATCATCCGAGCTATAACCCGCGGTTTGATAACATGTGTATGGGCACGTCACAGATATAGAAATGGAGGAGATGGACAAGCAAAGAAGAAGACAACGCCTTGCTTCTTCCCTATGGCCGGTCACACCACCCTCAAGAAACAAAAAAAAAAAAAAACTTTTTTTCCTTTTTTTTTTGTGTGTGGTCGAACTCCTCTAGGTATTGTGCCTAAGGTTTGATTTGTGTTACTCGCTTGTTTTTTTGACCTAAAGACCCTTTTCTATCAGTTTTTAGGGTTTAGGTTTTTACTAGGTCAAAATAGGATTCTAAATCCTATTAAATTTGGTCACCTCTAGAGTTTGAACTCTTGACTTTTAGGAACTATTAAATAATCTCACTACTTAATCCCTTCCTTTTACTTATCAATGTTCGATATTACAACCTCCTATTTAATAATATAAATCAATTAATAATTCAAAATTATTAATCTTTATTTAATTATTAAATCATTAATTAAATAATCATTTTATTTAATTAATTCTCTTTAATTAAACCGTATCACTTTCGTAACACAATTAATTGGACTATCCAATTAATTTACTGTGAAACTCTTTACCAGTAACCATAAGGGCTAACAAGGGGACCTAATGGATCTACAGTTTTAAGCTTCAATAATACTTAGAAATACTAATTAAAACTATTTAATTAATATTCCATGATTATTAGCCTCAGAGTTACTCCACTAAAAACCTGAGACTGAACTCTCAAAACTGCATATGTTTTATACAATTTGAAATCTCAATGTTCATTGATATAGTAATGGTATGAATGTAGTGAGTTGCAAATGGATCTTCAAAACTAAGTACAATCCTAATGGTACTATCCTCAAGCACAAAGCTAGACTTGTTGCCAAAGGATTCAACCAAGCAGTAGGCTTATATTATTTTGACACTTTCAACCCAGTGGTCAAAGTCTCAACAATTAGAGGTATCTTGAGTTTGGTTGTTCACTTCAATTGGGATATTCAAAAAGTTGACATCAGCAACGCCTTTCTCAATGGGACCTCTAAGAGCAAGTTTTTATGCAATAACCTGAAGACTTTGAAAACAGTTCATAGCATACTCATGTTTACAAACTCATCAAAGCTTTGTATGGATTGAAGCAAGCTCTTAGAGCTTGGTTTCACAAGCTGAAGACAACCCTTCTTGCTTGGGGTTTTCATAACTTAGCATTCGATGTGTCATTGTTTATTAAAAACCAAGGTGCAGCCATGGTTTTTCTCCTTGTTTATGTGGACGATATCCTCATCACAGGAGGTGATACTTCAGCCGTAAAGAAGGTTATCTCACAACTTCATCAAACCTTTGCATTGAAAGTTTAGGGTTCCATTAACTACTTTCTTGGTTTTGAAACATATAGAGACTCCACAGGGCTATACCTTACTTAATCAAAGTACATCGTTCACTTGCTTAAAAGGACCAATATGTTTGGTTCAAAACCTTATGAGATTCCCAGCAGTTCTAGCACGAAACTTAGCCTGCATGACAATGAAGTTTTCAATGACCCAACAATTTATAGAAGCATAATAGGGGCCTTGCAATACTTAACATATACTCAGCTTGACATATCCTATATTGTTAACAAACTAAGCCAGTATCTTGTGGAACCATTAATAAAGGCTTATGGTTCAGACCAGACTCACATTTGCATCTTGAAGGATATTCGGATGTTGACTTAGCGAGTAGTGTTGATGATAGGAGATCCACAAATGGGAATTGTGTATTTTTAGGTGGGAATCTCACCTCATGGAGTTCAAAGAAGCAAAAGGTTATTGCTCGCTCAAGTGCTGAGGCCGAGTATAGATCAATGGCTCAACTAACCATTGATGTCTTATAGTTGCAATCTCTTTTTTAAGAACTGCATATTGTCAAACCTGCCTCCATTGTTATATATTGTGACATGTGACAATCAAAGTGCCAATGCACTTGCTGTCAATCCTGTTTTTCACTCTCGTACAAAACACATTGACATAGACACTTACTTCATTCGTGAGATAGTGGCTGCAGGTCTTGTAGAGCCACGTAAGGTTCCAATTGAGTTCCAAGTTGTTGACTTGCTCACCAAGGGACTGTCTCGAGACAAATTTTAGTTTCTCTCTTCCAAGCTGCATCTTGTTCAATCACCTCAATCCAGCTTGCAGGGGAATGTGAGAAATGTTCATGGTTGCAACTTAGATCAGATCAAGAGGAAAAGTGATAAGTCAGCGCTTGATTAAGGTACCAGTAACCCTAGCAACTCAAGCTCCAGCAGTTCTAGTAACAGAATTCATAACAAAATTTAGGGAAATGCAACTCTATGTGAAGGATCACCATATTACTATGGGATAGCCTTGATCAGCTCAATAACTAGTCCTGATCAAGCAGATCACAACCATTATCGAATTGACAAGGTGGCAGCTTGATCTTTTAGGTTTCTAGAAGTTGGTTAAGTTAGTTACTAGTTATTAGAAGAGGTGATCTGATAGTCAAGTTGCAAAAATTTGTTACAATTCTATAACCGATTTCTCTTATGCAACTTGTAGTATATATATTGTATTCTCAGGAAATGTAATTAACATTGAAAATATAATAAAGAATTGGTTGCATTTCAGATCACAAAACTCTCCATTAATGGCTGCTTTGCAGCTTCCATTGTTGGTTCATTGAGAACCTCATCAAACACTTTCTGAGAAATAGTTTTAGCTTAAGTTTTAAGACTTTTTACAATTAGCATGTCTAGATACTCATAATAAACCACGTACTGAAGAACCAGGAAAACTAGCAAGCAGAGACCAAATGTCCCTCACAACCACTCCAAGCTCAGAAAGGAGAGGAGTTTGAGAGTTAATAGCATGCATTCACAACAGTAAGAGTATCAAACTCGATTAATGCATGAAGGAAACCAGAACTATCAGGCGCAAACAATAAAGTAGTATGCAGTTACTGCGAATAAGAACCCAATACCTGCCCATGCCAAGATGATCAAGAACGACAAAACATACCAGTTTGAGCTTTGTTTTCTTCGTTGGGTATGTACTGATTTTCTCATTTGTATTTTACTATATGCATTCGCCTGTGGGGGTGTTTTTTGAGAAAATATATGTTATCCAAGCTCATGTAGCAGTACTGTTCTTTCATCAGAAAATAGAATTATGTTATAATTACAATATATTATTTATGTGGGCCTTTTTTTTTTATAAAAAGAAATTTGGTCGGTAACAACTATATGTGTGATTTATGGTTTTCTTAATTAATAATTTTTAAACTCTAGTATAATTTATGATTAATTGCTATTAAAATCAATGGAGTATAATATAATTTTCTCTTTGAAGAAGTAATGGAGAGTGAAGCACGGACGGCAAAATCCCGAGCCAGAACTAGGTATACTTGTACCTGGCTAAAGTATTCAAATTTTTTTTAGATAGTATCTATACTGAATTATTTGATTTTCTTCTTCTTTTTTTTACGGTATCTTTATAATTGTTTTGGTAGGTACCAAAAAATACTAGGTAATGGACAATATGAGGTTAGTAAAAAAATACTAGGTATAATTGTTGTTTTAGAATTTCATTTGGGTTCTTAAATTTTCACCTTTGCTTTACTTTTTAATGTTCGTTTCCTTTTTATTTCTTATGATCCCTAAATTATTAAAAATCAATCATTTTGGTCCATCCGACTAAACGTGATAAAAAATAGAAATTGATGTTTTTGCCGTTAACATTAATTAACCGACTTAAAAGGATACTTGTGCCCTCTACATGTTAAAATATTTACATATTTACAATTTTACTCGCATTGGAGAAGGTTAAAACACCCCACAAATTATACTTAGATTATTTTACTCAAAAGTAAAAAATACATATATATATATATATATCCTTTATTCTGTATAAAATTTGGATGCCAAATGTTATATATATATATATATATCGGATGCCAAATGTGATATATATATCATTCGGCATCCAAATTTTATACAGAATAAATGATAGATATACATATATATATATATATATATATATATATATATATATATATATATTATCGCTTTATCTCTTCTTGATTTGTGTAGAAGGTTTGTCTAGCATGCTTAGGGAGGAGGAAAGGGCATGACTCAATTTGTTTATGTGTGTGTGTGTGTGTGTGTGTGTTGGGGGGTTGAGTTTCCTAAGTTCACGCACTTATTCTTTGCGGACGACTGTTTGTTCTTTTCCAAAGCTTTGAATGGGGACTGTCAAACTATTCGAAGGATTCTGGATAGCTATTCGAGGGGGGGGGGGGGGGGGGGGGGGGGGGGGGGGGGGGGGGGGGGGGGGGGGGGGGGGGGGGGGGGGGGGGGGGGGGGGGGGGGGGGGGGGGGGGGTTTGGGTTGAGTTTCCTAAGTTCACGCACTTATTCTTTGCGGACGACTGTTTGTTATTTTCCAAAGCTTCGAATGGGGACTGTCAAACTATTCGAAGGATTCTGGATAGCTATTTGAATGCTTCAGGTCAAGTTGTTAACTATGAGAAGTCTGCTATGTGCGTCAATAAAATGATTTCTCATCAGGATGGAGAGTTGTTGGCGGGGATCATTAGGGGGTGGCGGGTGGGGGTGCGGTCCTAAGATCATGCACTTATTCTTTGCGGACGACAGTTTGTTCTTTTCCAAAGCTTCGAGTGGGGACTGTCAAACTATTCAAAGGATTCTGGATAGCTATTCGAATGCTTCAGGTCAAGTTGTTAACTATGAGAAGTCTGCTATGTGCGTTAGTAAAGTGATTTCTCATCAGGATAGAGAGTTGTTGGCGGGGATCATTAGTGTGAAACTGGTGAAGTGCCATGAACATTATCTGGGGCTACCTAACTTTGATAGTTGCAATAAGATGCAGTTATTTTCCTCAATCAAGACTTAGATTTGCAATAAAATTAAGGGATGGAAGCACAAACGTTTCTCTATTGGTGGCAAGGAAATTCTTTTGAAAGCAGTGGTTCAATTGATTCCAAATTATGCCATGTCTTTGTTTAAACTACCGGTCTAGTTAATTTCTGAGATTCATCGGATGTGCGTGCGGTTTTGGTGGGGATCGGAGGGTTGTAATTGAAAGATTCATTGGAAGGCTTGGGAGGGTCTTTGCTTGGGTAAATCTCCCGGCCGGGGGGGGGGGGGGGGGGGGGGGCCACGGCGGCTGGGGTTTTGAAATCTCAAAGTTTTTAACTGAGTTTTGTTAGCTAGGCAATGTTAGCATCTTGTTACGTGCTCGACTTCGCTAACGACTAGAATCCATAAATGCTATTATTTTCCTAATGGGAGCTTCTTACAAGTTAAGTGTAAAAATGATGACTCTTTTCTTTGGAGGAGTGCGATTTGGGATGGAGGTATTCTGGAGGTGGGTTCTTGTTGGCGGATTGGTAACGGCTACTCAGTTTCTATCTATTATGATTGGTGGATTCCTCATCTCACCACTTTTAAGCTATTTTGTCCACCTCGTCTTGGTGCGTTTGCCATGGTAAACTAATTGATGACACCTTTGGGGGGTTGGAATGTAGAGTTTCTTCACTCAATTTTTCTTGCATGAAGATGCCGAAGCTATACTTTCTTTTCCTTTTTGTGCTGCTCAAGTTGACAATTCGTTAGCTTGGCATTTCGATAAGGTGGGGCTGTATTCGGTTAAGAGTGGATATAGGGTGGGTCGATCCCTTCTACAGTGAGCTAGTTCTATAGGGTCGTGTTCCTCAAGTCTTCCTTCATTGGAATCTTGGTGAAAAGTTTTGTGGAGGATCTGTGTTCCTCTTAAAATTAAGCTTTTCATTTGAAGGGCTTGCCAGAATTGGATCTCCTCGATGGCAATCTTAGCGGACAGAGGCATCTCAGTGAAGGTCACCTACCCCTTGTGTCATCGTGGTGTGGAAACCACACTTCATGCTTTATAGAGCTGCTCAAAACTCCAAATTGTTCGACGGTCCTTACCTTTCATGCATGGTACCCCGCTGCCCTTTATAATTCTCATTTTTTAGACTTTATAATTGCTTGTCAATCTAGTTTTACCCAGGAACAATTTGAGGTTTTGTGTACTGTGCTCTGGAGGGTTTGGTTCGGTCGCAATAAAAGCATGCATGAGAGTGAGTCTCTTCATGTGGATGATATCGTGCTTTGTCCTTCCAGTATCACCATGATTTTATCACTGCCAACTTGAAGGTTGATCCTGCCTCTAAGGCCACAGCTCTAGTGACTAGGTGGCAAGCCTCGACTATCAACACTGTGAAGATTAACTCTGATGTGTCTATCAATGCTCAGGCTGGCTTCATTAGGTTAGGTATTATCTGATGGTTATTTTTGTATAGTATTGATAGTGTAAATGGTGATGGGTTATGTTAGGATATGTTGTTGATGGGACAAGAGAGAAAGAGGAGTTTGATTAGTTATATTGTATATAGAAGTGGAGGTGAAAAGGTATAGAGAAGTTTGTAGGCCTTTTATTGTTTTTGTTTTTCTCACATTTATTTGCAATACAAAGAGTGGTATTTATAGGTGAGGCAAGTCGGTGAATGAGAGACTTCACCTCTCTAGAATACTTTAGGACATTTTATATTTTGTGGCTATTATTACATTTCTAGAATACTCATATTTTTAAATTATTTTTAGCCACATATTTTTACTTGTTTCCCAAGTACATCTTGAATAATCTAGAGATAGAAATGTCTAGAAATTTGTAGCACATTCTAATACTCCTCCTTGGTGCAAATTTTGATAACTCCGATTATATCTCGTAGTAGTTCGAACTTCCCTCGTGGTAGTGCCTTCATGAATATGTTTGCTAATTATTTCTCTGTCTTGCAATATTTGAGTTGTATCTCCTTGTTGGCTTCAACTTCTCTAATGAAGTGATACTTGATGGCTATGTGTTTGGTTATGCTGTGGAATACTGGATTTTTCGCCATTGCTATAACTGACTTGCTATCACAGTAGATCTTTATGGCCTCTTCTTGTGGCTCGCCCATGTCTTTAAGTATGCGTTTTAGCCATATAGCTTGGCTTGTAGTCGTAGTAGCTGCAATATACTCTGCTTCAGCTGATGATTGAGCAACTGTTGCTTGTTTCTTTGATGCCCAAGAGAATATTCTTGAGCCAAGTGTGAATGCATAACCTGATGTACTTTTCTTGTCGTCCACTGATCCTATTCAATCACTATCAGTATATCCGAGTAATCTTGAGTCAGATGTGAATTCATACCAAATGCCGTAGTTGTTTGTGCCTTGCAAATATCTGAGCACTATTTTGGCTGCTCCATAATGAAATTGGCTTAGACTTTGTATGAACCTTGATAGCAAACTGGTTGCGTACATTATGTCAGGTCGTGTGGTTGTCAAGTAGAGTAGGCTTCCAATGAGACTTATGTAGACTGAGTTATCTGTCTTTGGTATACCGTCTTTAAGCTTGAGTGCTTTGTTGTTGTCAAGTGGAGTTGCCACTATCTTGCAGCCTTTCATCTTAAACTTCTTGATGAGACTTTCTATATATTTCTTTTGTGAGATAAAGATCCCTTCATCTTTTTAACTTACTTCGATCCCAAGGAAGTAGTTCATTAGACCCAAGTCGGTCATCTCGAACATCTTCATCATGTCTTCCTTGAAGTCCCCGATCATCCTTTCATCATTTCCGGTGTAAATGAGGTCATCAACATATAAGGAGACAATGAGAATGTCACTCGTACCTTGGATCTTGATGTATAGTGTTGGCTCACTTTTGCTCTTCCTAAAACCTTGCTCTATGAAGTGGTTGTCAATTCGGCTGTATCAGGCTCTTGGAGCTTGCTTTAACCCATACAAAGCCTTCTTTAGCTTGAGAACTTTGTCTTCTTGTCCTTGTACCATGAACCCTTGAGGTTGCTCCACGTAGATCTCTTCTTCTAAGTGGCCATTCAAGAATGCTGACTTAACATCTAACTAGTAGATCTTCCACTTCTTTTGAGTAGTAAGTGCTATTAGTGCCCTTATTGTGTCCAGGCGTGCAACAGGAGTGAATGTCTCGTTGTAATCGACTCCGAATTGTTGCGAGTAACCTTTTGCTACCAACCTTGCTTTGTGTTTTTGGATTGAGCCATCGAGATTAAGTTTTGTCTTGTAGACCCATTTAACCCCAATAATTTCTTTACCTTGAGGAGAACTTACTAGCTCCCATGTCTCGTTCTTCTCAATCATTTTTATATCTTCTTCCAAAGCTTTTTTCCACACTTCTTGCTTTGAGGCTACTTCAAAACTTTATGGTTCCATGATTGTCAAGTTGCATGTCTCGTAGATTTCTGATAGGGATTTTGTTCTTCTTGGTGGTAATTATAGGGATAAATCATGTAACATCCTCAGTTTTAAATAAATATGAAAAGTATTGTGTAATAATATTGAGTATGTGAATGTGATATTTATGATTTGAAGGGGTGGAAAATGTAATTAAATGTGCTTGGAAGACAAGGACAGCAGGCATCGCGACTAAGAGCCACGACTTTCAAGTCGCGAGGCAAGTCGCGATGACCAAAAGAGGAAAATTCGACCCAAGAGTAGTGAACTTTGTGAATAGATGTATGACATGCCAGCAGGTAAAAGCAGAACATCAGGTTCCATCAGGTTTGCTACAGTCGATACCCATACCTGAATGGAAATGAGACCGCATTACTATGAACTTTGTTACGGGATTACCCCTTACACGAAGTAAACAGGATGCGATTTGGGTAATAGTGGATAGACTGACAAAGTCAGCACATTTCTTACATGTCAGAATAGATTATTCATTGGACAGATTAGCATAGCTGTACATGAAAGAAATAGTTCGATTGTATGGAGTGCCAGCTTCTATTATTTCAGACAGAGATTCGAAGTTTACATTCAGATTCTGGAAGAAATTTCAGGAAGCCTTGGGTACTCAATTAAGCTTCAGTATAGTTTTCCATCCACAGACAGATGGACAGTCAGAACGAGTAATTTAGGTGCTAGAAGATATGCTCCGGAGTTGTATAATTGATTTTGAAGGGAGTTGGATTGATCATCTCCCATTGATTGAGTTTGTTTACAATAACAGTTATCAGACGAGCATAAATATGGCACCGTATGAAGCACTATATGGCAGGAAATGCAGGACACTTTTGTGCTGGACAGAATTGGGTGAAGACAGGTTGGTTGGACCTGATTTAATCAGACAGACTGAAGAAAAGGTGAAGATCATAAAGGAAAGACTGAAAGCCGCTTCCAATCGTCAGAAGTCATATGCAGATTTGAAAAGAAGAGACATTGCATATGAAGTCGGTGATAAAGTATTTTTGAAAGTATCTTCATGGAAGAAAGTGTTGAGGTTTAGAAAGAAAGGGAAGTTAAGTCCTAGGTTTATTGGTCTGTATGACATCATTGAACGTGTGAGACCGGTAGCCTATAGCCTAACTTTACCATTGGAATTAGAAAAGATACATAATGTATTTCATGTATCTATGCTGAGGAGATACAGATTTGATCCATCTCATAAGTCCAGACTGAAGCTATTGAGATACAGCCTGACTTGACATATGAGGAAAAACCAGTGAAGATTCTGGACAGAGAAATTAAGAAACTCTGGAATAAGACAGTACATTAGTGAAGATTCTCTGGAGGAACCATAATGTGGAAGAAGCTACTTGGGAAAATGAAGAGATTATGAGACAACAATATCCACAGTTATTTAAATAAGGTAAATTTCGAGGACGAAATTTCTTAAGAGGGGGAGAATTGTAACATCCTCAGTTTTAAATAAATATGAAAAGTATTGTGTAATAATATTGAGTATGTGAATGTGATATTTATGATTTGAAGGGGTGAAAAATAAGGACAAGGACAGTAGGCATCGTTACTTAGAGCCGCGACTTTTAAGTCGCGATGATTAAAAGAGGAAAATCCGACCCGAGAGTGACGCGACTTGAGCCGTGACTAACAAGTCGCGAGCCAAGTCACGACAGCCAAAAATTATGAAAAAAAAAATGAGCACCGAGTGAATTGAAGTGGTGCTCTTCAATAAGAGAAAGAGAGCTGAAGCTCTCAAACCAAACAGAAACAAAACAGAACGGGAGAGAAGAGAAAGAAGAGAGAAAAGAGGAGAGAGAAAGAAGAGAGAGAAAGGAAAGAATAAGAAGAAGAAGAAGCAGAAGAAGAAAAGAGAAAGAGAAGAAGGAGAAAAGGAAGAAAATGGTATCCAGGTTCAGTGTACACTTGTTTTCGAATTTTCAGTTTTTCAGAATATTTCGGATTGATTGAATTTTCTTAATGTTGAGTTATTTGAATTATATTGATTATAGTTTATAGTTTGAAATTGATTTTGGAATGATTTGAATTACAATATAGTTTATATCTGAAATATTGATTGTAAATAATATTCTGAATTGATTTTAATACGTTTTGATTCTAATATTGTTATGAGAAATATAGTTGAAGGTGATTTTGATTATAAATTGTATCGAATAATGATTTTGGGGCATTTTGATTTAATATTGGTTTGTGAAATATATTCGAATATGATTTTGAATTGATTTGATGTGAATATTGGTTTCAGAAATATATTTGAATATATTTTTGGATTGATTTGATGTAATTATTAATTTGAGAAATATATTCGTATATAAATTTTGTATATTTATTTTATATGATTAGTAATGAAATTTGGATTTCAAAAATATATTTATTGATTTGAAATATTTGAACGTTAAATTTGAATATAAGAAAAAGATTTGCGAAATTGTATTTCAGAATTGAAATTGCAATATCAAGTTTGAATGATTTGAAATGAATTTGAGAAAATGTTTTGTGAAATGGCTATGATGTGTATGAACATAGATATGGATATAGGAGGTTGACATGTCAATTGGGTTTTTCTGAACAGTACTGTGCTGATATATTCTGATGCAGCGCCCTATGGATAGTGCAGACCCTAAGTGCCGGTCCTAGGGTAGGGAGCTTTGATCTGTTTGTACCACCCTTTGGATAGTACAAGCCCCAAGTGCCGGTCCTAGGGTTGGAAATCTGATATGGGACATTTACAGCGGGTAACACCGTTGGTGTCCAACTCTGATCTGATGTTCGGCGGGTGGCCCGTTTGTGTCCGATGCCGAACAACCCGTAATCCAGTCCGATAACTTATGTTATGTATGTCAGAAGCCTAGTATGAAAACTGATTTGTTATATAAAAGTATTTGAGAAATTATGAAGATTTTGTCTGTTGATTGATTTTGAATACTGTATTTGTTGAGTATATGATTTGATTTGACATGAACTCCATATATGCTGTATTGATATATGTTATTTATATTTTCGATAAATTGATAAAATGATTGGATATAGTATATTTGGATATACAATTTTGTGTACACCCACTAAATAATCTGCTTAGCGTGTTGAGTTTTCTCACACGTAGGTAACAGAGGTTGTAAGAGAGACAAAGACAAAGAAGAGTAGATACTGTAGGAGCAGAGTCTAGAGTCACCTCGTTCCTATATATATTTTGGTAGTCCTTTTGTAATAAGTATATATGTTTTGATACAGCATGCATATACAGAAAATGTTTGTACATATTTGAAGAACTTCCGCTGTGTAAATATTTTATTATATGTTTATGTTATTTGAATATTTATAAATCATATTGTGATAAATGGATTTGGCAAGTCGCACTAAATTTGGAAGGGTGCGCAAAAGTGATTTGAGAATTTAGACGTGTTGAGTTTTATGAATTGAATTGTAAACAGGTTTTGGAAAGTCAGAAAAACAGAGGAAACCTGACAAGATTTTCGGAAATTTATTTTAACCATTTTCAAATGTTTTTAATATCGTTTTAAAATATAGATTTAGGTATATAGTAGTGCTCCCTGATTCGGTCCGAGTGATTTGGGTCAGGGGGTGTTACAAATCTGCAACTTGTTCTGGCTCTTGTGTTAATGCTTGAGTTGGAGATCCTAGTTGAACATCTTCTTCTCTAATTGGTTGTTGTGGTAGTGCTGGCATGTTGATATTTTTCCTTTCAACTTATTCTGTCTCCCAGTTGTAAGCAGCGTCTTCGTCAAATCTCACATCTCGGCTGATGATGAGCTTCTTTGTTCTTAAGCTGTAGACTCGATAGCCTTTTGATTGAGTACTATAAGCCAAGAAGATTCCTTTATCTATCTTTCCAAATAGCTTGCCTCGTTTCTCCTGCGGAATGTGAATGTAGCAAATTCAACCAAAAACTCTGAGATGTTTCGTCGATGGTTGTCGTTGTTGTTTACCAAGCAGACATCCTTCGCAGACATCGTCGATTTCATTTATTGTTGGAAGATCTCTCATCATGCTTTTCTAGTGAAGGATCTTCAATTCATGGAAGTGGAAGTGCCCCAGCCTTTTGTGCCATAGCCATGACTCGTCCACTTGTGCTTTCATTGTTACGTCACTTACTATCTCCATTGTATTGGAAAACATTTATTTTCTCTCATTTTAACTCTTGCAATTTCGAGGGATATATCTTGCTTATCATAAATGGTGCAAGAATCTCCCTCAAAATGCAAGGAGTATCCTTTCTCCATCATTTGACCCACACTGAGTAGGTTCTGATCGATGTTAGGGACTAAGAGTACATTATTGATGTATTTCTTCCCTTTACTTGTATCAACAGCAATAATGCCTTTGCCAGTTGCCTCCATGAAGTCGTTATTTCCAATTTTGACTTTTGTCTTGATTTTCTCAAGACTACAAAAAATACTTTCATTTTTTGTCATGTGGTTACTACATCCACTTTCTAGATACCAAGTATCTTTCTTTTCTTTTGATGCAGCTTGGCAGACATATAAGAGATTATTTTTATCTTTTCTTTCTTCTGAAAAATTAGCTTGATGATTTTTCTTGAAGCGGCAAGTATTTTCTACATGCCCAAATGTTTTACATTTTGGCACTGTGGTTTTCCTTTAAACCAACATTCTTTTTCCAAGTGGCCTTTTCTTTTGCAAATGCCACATGGAGGATACTTGCCATTGTTTTCTGTTTGTTTGCCTTGATTGTTCTTGCTTTCAAAATTTTCTTGTAACTTTTTGCCACCTTCTTTTGGTTTATGAGATCGCTGATTTATTTTAGACTGAAAAACATTTTCTGTGGAGTTTTCATTTCGCCTATTCAGTCTTTTTTCATGTGCTTCAAGAGAGCCCATTAATTCTGTTGGTGACATAGTTTTTATATCTTTTGATTCTTCGATTACAGAAACTATGGCAACATATTTTTTTGTACAAGAAATTAGTATTTTTTCAACTATTTTATTGTCAGAAATATTTTTTCCATAGGCTCTCATTTGATTAACTATCTCTTTTATTCTAGAAAAATAGTCTTTTGCGGTCTCATTATCCTTCATTTTAATATTTTCGAAATCTCTTCTAAGTGTTTGCAATTTGATAGCGCGTACCTTTTTTGTTCCTTGAAACTCCTTCTGTAGTATGTCCCATGCTTCTTTTGCCATTGACGCACCCATGATCCGTGGAAACATTTCGTCTGACATAGCTTGCTGCAAATAAAATAATGCTTGCGAATCTTTTTGCTGATACTCTTCTAGCGCCTTCTTTTGATTTGTTGAGAGAGTAGGAGTGTCTTTAGGAATATTGAATCCTTCTTCAACAATTTTCCATAGATTTTGTGATTGAAAATAGGTCCTCATTTTGATGGACCAGAAATCATAGTTTTCTCCATGGAAAATTGGAAGAGGATTGGAAGTTTTCTCCAGAAATCATAGTCTTTAGGAGTATGCCATTGTTGATTGGTTTAGGACTTGATAAGTTGTTTTTACTACCACTGTTGATTGTCCGAACACAGCTCTGATACCACTGATGGTTATTTTTGTATAGTATTGATAGTGTAAATGGTGATGGGTTATGTTAGGATATGCTGTTGATGGGACAAGACAGAAAGAGGAGTTTGATTAGTTATATTGTGTATAGAAGTGGAGGTGAAAAGGTATAGAGAAGTTTGTAGGCTTTTTATTGTTTTTGTTTTTGTCACACTCATTTGCAATACAAAGAGTGGTATTTATAGGTGAGGAAAGTCGGTGAATGAGAGACTTCACCTCTCTAGAATACTCTAAGATATTTTATATTTTGTGGCTATTATTACATTTCTAGAATACTCATATTTTTAAATTATTTTTAGCCACATAATTTTACTTGTTTCCCAAATACATCTTGAATAATCTAAAGATAGAAATGTCTAGAAATTTGCAGCACATTCTAATATTATCATCAGAAACCATCATGGGGAAGTCCTTACTTATACTGCACAGTGGACCGAAGAGCCCTTTTCTGCCTCATTTGCCGAAGCTATGGGTGTTCTTTGAGGGCTGCTGTTTACTAAAGATTTGGGTTGCTTCCAGCTTGCTTGGAAACGAACGCACTTGTTGTAGGGAATGCGGTCCATAATACCCCTTCGTTGGCTGATTTGGGTCTCATTATCCTAGATATCCAACCTATTTTATCTTTGTTTCCTGGTTCGAGCGTTGTGTTTGTACCTGGCTTAGCTAATCAAGCTGCCCATTGTTTGCTAAGTTTGCTTTGTTTGGGGATGGTGATTGTTTTTAGATAGAAGACTATCCTCCTTGCCTTTGTAAACCTTTGCTTGAGGACTGCCGGCTTGCTAGTTAGTTGCCTCAGTTTCTATTGAAGTTTCTTTTCTCAAAATAAAAAAAATAAAAAAAATCTATCATTTTAAAAATTGATACTGCAATAAAACTTTTCAAAAATAAAATTAAAAATATTAAACCACAATATTATAAAGAAATCATGAGATTTAGAAAAAGCATAAGGGGAAAAAATGGAAAAAATAGGGGTGGAAATCCAAATTGAATTTTTACCGTCCATATTCAAAAGATGACGGGGGCAACGAAGATGGTTTTCGGCGAGATCCATAAGATGGATGAATCTTGTTGAGATCCATCTCCATTTTCGGCGCAAGCAGGCCTCACAGATAGAGGCAGGCCTCACAGATCTCTATCAGCCTATCCTAACAAGTTCTCGTATCCAAGTCACAGGTAAAAGAGATCATCCATCCGCTGGAACATTGAAGATTCATGACGGTCCACCGTATATAAAGCTGAAGAACCAATTCTCACATCAGCAGTTAATTTTGATTTATTTAGGATTATGCAAGAACTGATTTTTCTTCTCATGACACTACTTAAAAAATAAATGGAGAGCTTTATCACGAAATCAACCTTCAAGTTCAATATAGGGAAGAATAATTAACAATGATTAAGGAAGAATAAGTATAGAAATCTTCTTTCTATATATAACACATCGAAAAAAGATCAAGAGAGGCCATATGAAATCTAAAATTGAAGAGAAAAAACTACCTCCACATATTAGTTTTTTTTTTTTTTTCATATAAAATTCAAAGCCCAGTTATTAAATACATCCAACGTCTGAGATGTAATTACGTTTTACATTAATAAGAAAAATAAAAGTTCTAGATTACATGAACAAGACAAAAATAAAGATAAATGAAAACATATTATAGTTTTTTTTATTTCTTTGCTTGGGTAGCAATTGAAAATACCTTCACTCTCCATTTCTTTTTCGAAGAGAAAATTATTATTATTATTATTATTATTATTTTGGAAGTATTGCGAAGAAGAGAAAATTATATATTTAAATTATGCTCCCTTGTTTTCTTTTTATAGTGATCACCAACATTAATTCCAAACCATGAATTAAACAAATCTATACCATAAAGATGATAATATATTAATTGTATCCACCACCTCTATTTATTTCTTTTAAAAAGCGATATATAAATATGAAAAATTCGAGATTCAGCACACGAGAATGGTTACAGGAGCATCAATGGTGAGAACAGAAGTCTCCAAAATAGACTACTACTGAGAGTTGTTGTATTAGATGGATGTTTTTGGATGAGAGACGAACCGCTTGACGAAGCTTTGGAGAGTACCATTATCAGCTCTGTAGTGCTTTTGGGTAAATTCCAATAAATCTGACCATGTGAAATCCGTGTACTTCCTCGACCCATCTCTGCTAACAAGATCTTCTGGAGGTCTCACCACTTTGTCTTCTTTTGGACACATAAAGAAAGCAAATGACTTCCTCTCTGTTTCACTGTTCACTACTGCCCTATGCAGGCAGCTTTTGAAGTTCCCATTAGATAATGCCTACACATGCACCAAACCAAACAAACAAACAAAACAATACAAATTACATATCACCGTATATTAACTCATTAATTTCACCTCATACAATTACGTGCTCTTTGGATCCGTTTTTAGAAATACGAATACAGATGTAAAGTTGTTTGTTTATGTATTTTAGAAAAGTATTTTTCAAAAAGTTAAAAAGGATACCAAAGGCACTTGAACCTACATCCTCATATACATTTACCTAACTCTTACATTACTTCTCTGTATTGTTGGATTCTAAAATCAGTTGTCGAGATTATGGACATAAAAGGGAGTTAATTAAAATTACGTACCATAAAGGTGTCACCAATGTTGATGACTAGGGCATCGGTTCGAGGCCGGACTGCTTGCCACTTTTCATCGACGAAAACTTCAAGGCCTCCTACTTGGTCTTGGTGCAGAATTGTTAAAGAAGTTGGGTCAAAATGAGGACCTGTGCCTAGTGCCTGCCCTGGATTATTGCATGGAGGATAATAGTTGCATCTCAGTATTGAGCTTCCATCTTCAAAATATTTCTGGTAGTGCAAACCATCTTCAACCCCCAAGCTTAGTGCCAATAGCTCAAAAATCACCCTAGATACTTTCTTTAGTGCTTCACAGTACTTCTGATAAACCCACCTACAAAAACCGTTTTTCATATTAGCAAACATTCAATCTTATGGTGTGCAACGTGATCAATTAATTAAGAAACCAAGACACTGAGAGAAAAGAAACAGATGGGCGACTTGAACCTGAATTCTCACGGCTCCAATACCATACACTTAGTAAATCAGTAGAGGAGCTAAGGGGGTTTACAGCGGCCATGACCCCTTTTAAATCAATAAAAATTTAAGTTCTTTTTTTCATTTTGACCCCTCTCAAATATTTGTATTAGTATTAGGGCCCTTCAAAGAAAAAAATCCTAACACTGGCTGTAATTAAAACTCCAAAACAAAAGTAAGATGAGTTTTGAAATAATATTTAACTTACCCTATGCGCTCAAAATCTTGTCCTAGAACAGATTTGAAGTAGTCAACCACAATGGCCTCCGAGCTATTCTCATGGTAAATGAAAGAAAATGTCTCCTTCCATGGAAGCTTAGATGCAAAGCGATGGGCATGGCCGCCTGAGTAACCTGCAACCGAACCGGGCTTCCGGGGAATGCTAAGCTTCTTGTCAAAAGGAAGCTTGAAAATAGCATCCAGTTCTTCATGTGCTGCTTGGATGAGACTTGCATCCACACCATGGTTGATCACCTGGAAGAAACCATGGCTCATACAAGCCGTTCGAACGAGCTTGGCAGCTTTTGCCCTATCATCACCTCTGGCGAACCTTTCCAGGTCTATCAATGGCGCGTCGAGCTCTTCCTGATTAGCGTTAACCAAGTCCTCCTGTGGCCACGTGAACTCGGTTGGCAAGTTTGGTTGCTTTTGCAGCTTTGATAAATCAAAAACTTTGACCCCATCTTTGTGCTCCATCTTTGTATATTACAAACAAAAAGCACAAACACAAAACACAGAGAACTGTTATTAGAATAAGTGAAGATATATATATATATATATATATATATATATATATATATATATATATACATATATATATATATACACACACACATAAATAGAAAGAGAGAGAGAGAGAGAGAGAGAGATGAACCTTAAAGAGATTATTTGGTCACTTTCTCTTGAAATGGAACAAAGTTAAAATGACTACTGGATTATCTATTATTTTTATAGTCTCATCTACTGGGACCCCAATTTTTATTTATTTAATTAATTACTTACTTTTTATTATCTTATTTTTTTTCCTATTCTTTTTTAAAAGGAAAAGATATTATTAAACTGAAAAAAATTTGGACTCATCCAGAATTATACAAGTAAGGGAAGAAGGAAAATCCTCCATCTAAACAGAAAAATCAAAATTAGAACAACATAACTGAGCTAAAGCATGAGCCCCTCGGTTAGTAGAACGAGGAGTGAAACTAAACGAAACAACCTGGCAAGAATTAGACCGCTTGACAATGTCTTCAATGATGGTACCAATCTCAGTCAAAGGGAAGATTCGATTAGAGATAAGCTTAATAATAGACAAGCAATCAGCCTCAACAAAGATCGGCCGAACACCGATGTCAAGCGCAAGCTCCAACCCAAACTAAATAGCTAAAGCTTCAGCCATGTCAATAGGGGTAAAAAAAGGCAGATTTTTGCACCCTGAGAGCACCACCTCACCATCAGAATCATGGAGCAGCGCACCTAAGCCAACCACCCCCAAAGAAGCCGAAACCGAAGCATCGATATTCAGCTTGTAGTAGCTTGCTAGAGGGCTAGACCATACCACAGGCGGAAGCCACAGTTCACGCGATGAACTGGAAGAAGGCAGCTGGGCAGCAACGAATTCAGAAAGAAAATGACACGACCATGGCACAATATCAGTAGGCGGAAGCAACACGTTTTTGTTGACAGCTTTGTTCTTACGGAACCAGCACCGCCAGAGAGCAACAACTAGCAACTCGAATTCGTCTCCTGCAGCTGAGAGAAACATGAATGAAGAAAATCAGCAGAGGATACCATCTGCACCTGGTGAGCTGGAAGCAGCTTAGCAGCTCCACAACCCTCCCACATAGATTTGAGGAGGTGATAGCCCCAGACCGCATGCAGCAAAGACTCAGGGCACCTGTGACAAAAAGGGCACGAAGAGGCAGAAAGCACCCTCCTTTGGACCAGCATGTCCATGGCCGGAAGCCACCCATGATACAACCGCCAAGTGAACAGCTTCACCTTAGAGGGGATGCAAAATTTCCAGAAAGATTTTCACCATTCCTTTACCCCGGAGAAGCTCGAAGAACTCGGCACAACCTACTGAAGAAGGGCCACACAATAGCCACTACGAACAGAATAAAATCCATTCTTATCAAAGCACCAACAAAGCGAATCAAGCCGGCCAGCAGAAGAAAGGGGAAGGCTAAGGATGGCGGCTGCATCCTCCGGAACGAAGGAGGCCTGAATCACTTCCATATCCCACCCACCGGACGGAGACATCAAGGAACTCATATAAGCACCACGATCCAACTGCGGAGGGGAGAAGATATGTAAAATGGACTACCGAGGGATCCACCGGTCATGATAAATGGATATGTCATCGCCACTACCAATCCTCCACCGAGACCCCCATTCGATGACCTTGCGACTATTATCACATTGAAGCATTGTCAATTATCATATAAAATAAGCCAATATATCTCTATTTGACTCCTAAACTATGGTGGAGATTTATCGAACACGTAGTGGGCGTTTCCTCTCAACACTTAACCCACAATAACAAGATTATGCTAATTGGTGATCAATCAAATAACAATCTATGAAGTACTAAAAAGCCACTCAACCAACATATTCAAATCATCCAAATATGCATAAATATCAATCAAAAGTCATATTAGGATCCATTAAAACCTTAGTTCATAACTAGGAAATTAAAATTTCATCATGTTAAACAATGGAGTCATGAAATAAAAATACAACAAATGAAAGAATTGCAGAAAAGAATTTTCGACGGAAAGACTCTCATCTGATTCCGTCTCTAGTGAACTCCTCCGTTAGCAATCCGGGTTCCTCAGTTAATGAAGAAGAACGAAGCTTTGATCCGGCGTTTAGTCTTCTAGCACTCATTCTCTCTGCTTTTTTATTCTTCTCTCTTTTCTTTTCTGTTTTCTGATGCTCCAGCCGAACCCCCTTCTGAAAATCACATTTTTCCTTTTATAGCAGCTTGGATTAGGTCACTTAAAAGCTACTCGCGACTTGCCCAAGTCGCGGGTCAAGTCGCAAGCTGAGTCGTAATAGCCTCGATCCTGATTCGTTATAACACTGCCGCAACTTGGCCAAGTCGTGGCTCAAGTTGCAACAGCTTCAGTCCTTTTCTGGCATTATAACCCCGCGACTTGGCCAAGTCACTGCCCAAGAAAAAGTGGCTTTTCTGACGAATAATTTTCAACAGAGTCCAAATATGGTCGGTAAAAATAGTATTTTCAACAGTAAAAATGTAACCATCGGAAAAGTGTAAAAGAAATATCTATTTTTTACGACGGAACAAATGCCCTTAAAAAAGGTGTTGAAAATCATCGGAAATACTAGGGAAATGGTGCCAAGCTTTGGCGCCAACACTTTTTCTAACCATATTTATATAGCCATCGGAAAAATTGAATCTTTTTTGACCAAGACACTTGGTTCTTGGAAATGTAATAAAATTTCTGACAAGATGTAACTTGTCCTTAGAAAAAAAGAAAATATTTCCGACCATGGTTTTGATCCTTGGAAATATTATAAATTTCCGACAATAAGTAACTTGTCCTCGGAAAAGGTTAAAGTTTTCCGATCACAATTTTTGATCAATTTATTATTCTTTCCTAAACCACTTCCCGTTCAATTGCTGAAAAATAGAGATTGGTTTCCACAAATATGCATAGAGATGTTATTTCTTGCTATTCCATCAATTTGAAAAAATTTATTTTTCTTTTGAATACTTTAAAATTAAAATTTGATTTATTTTCCTTTTTATAGTTTAAATTTAAATATAATTTAATTTATTTTTCTTTTTAGTAATTTAAGTTTGATTATAATTTAATTTATTTTTCTTTTTATAGTAATTTAAGTTTAATTCATTATTATTTGTTGGCTTCTACCGTTAACGGATACTAAATTATTTAATTAAATATTAAGAGAAGTTAAATATGGTGGAAATCATCATTAAGTTCTTCATATGTGAGATAGGAATCGACTTAGAGTATAATATCATAATTCTAAATAGCAACTACAACATAATGTATAAAAAAAAAGATACAATAATTTTTATGCTAATATGTTTTATAAGTTGTATTTCATGATTCGAATTTTTTGATCAATGTTATATATTTTAATTAAATCGAAGTAATCCAATTTAGTTTAATACATCAATTCATTCGGTCTTAAGATATGTAGTAACATGTTTTTAAAGAATTTTATTTATCTCGACTTAATTAATTGGCTGACATATCTATATTATATTTTTTTATTATAATTTATTTATTTTCCTTTTTAGTAGTTTAAGTTTGATTAGGATTTAATTTATTTTCCCTTTTTTGTTGTTTAAGTTTGATTATAATTAATTTATTTTCCTTTTTAGTAGTTTAATTTTGATTATAATTAATTTGTTTCCCTTTTTAGTAGTTTAAGTTCGATTATGATTTAATTTATTTTCCTTTTTAGTAATTTAAGTTTGATTATAATAAATTTATTCCTCTATTTAGTAGTTTAAGTTTGATTATAATTTTTTTTCCCTTTTTGGTAGTTTAAATTTGATTGAGATTTAATTTAATTTATTTTTTACTTAAGTTTTTTTTTTCTCACTTGTTTTCTTTTAAGGAAACTTCATCATTATTATTTATTAACTTCTAACAATTAACAGATACTAAATTATTGAATTCAATATTAGAAAAAGTGGTGAAAATGATCATTAAGTTTTTCATATATGAGATAAAAATCGACTTAGAACATAATATCATAATTCTAAATAGCAATTACAACATAATGTATAAAAAATGATACAATGATTTTTTATGTTAATAAGAATAGGACTGGAGTATAATATATATATTATATATATATCTATTAATTCAGTAATCAAAACATTAAATTCAAAATAATCTTTGTTATTTATTTTGTATTTATCATTTGTATAACAATTTACTACCACTGCACAATTGGAACAAACCAATTATATGTTTTCTATTCTTAAATTTATTTTATTTTTCCTAATTTGCTATATTAAAGGTTGCTGTGATCATATAAGGTTCAATGTATTAAAATAATTTCGCTTCTACATAATTTCTATTATTTATTTATATTTTCACAATTTATTAACAAACCATTAAAATAGTTTCAATTGTTAAATATTAAACTATAAAATTTTTGCAGTAATACATAATTTGTATAGAAATTCGATAACTATATACATATGCAAACAATGTGACCCTATATAAGTGCACGATGAATATAAGATAAGTTTAGTTTTATATATTTATGGTTGCAATGTTTCAATAATTAATCATCTTGATTCTTTTTATTCCATACATTTCAATTTCGTGTTAATTGATGTGATAATCGAAATTATATGATTAACAATTACAAGAAAATATTTAATTTTCAAAATGTTTCCTTTTTTACTTTAAATACAGTACATAAATCATACATCACACATACATGGACCCTAGAAATATTAATAAACTAATTAGAATGAGAGATATATAATGAGGTTATTGGAAAGTCTAGTCATGGTGGAATTCTTGGGTTAGGTACCGGGGCCTAAAACCTAGTGATATATTTGATTCCTCTACTAGTATAAATTGCCATAAACATACTTACTTAAAGCGTCATAATAAAGTAAAAACCATGCATAATTAAATTCACAATTTATCAAATTACATAAGTCACATTATTATAAGATATGATTAAACTATTACATTTAAAAATGAGACTCACTTGCCGATCCAACCCAGTAAACCGGCCTAAACCATCATGGGCTTTTTACCATCATCAGGCCCTTTGAAGTGAAAAACAGGGAAAAAAAAAGGGTGATGTAAGTATAAAAAAGGAGAAGCAGAAACCCAAAATCACTCCTTCAACATCAATAAACCTTACTTGTCTCATGTCTCAGCAGCGACATCGAATCAAAACAGCAGCGGGAGAGGATCCAGTATGGACAAGAGCATGTTAGGAGGACTTGAGGGGCTTCCCCAGCAAGACCACGCTCGAATGGCCTCCATGATCGAGCACCTTCAATTATGCGAGAGGTTTTTTTTTTTTTTTTCCTGTTTTCTCGCTTCATATTCACTTGCCCATTACTTGATTTGTTGGCTAAAACTGTATTTTTGGTGAAATTTTGGATTATACATATACTTAATTGAATCAGATGTGTACTAATGTGTATCAAGTTGTAACTTTTATTATTATTATTTTATGTTTTGAAGATTGAAAAGGAGGTGATCTTGCTTTTTTTCATTTGAAGTTATATATTTTTAAATGAGCTCAATGTGGGTTTTGTTTTGATATGATTTTTTATTTAAGTTTTATGGCTTCGCATAGTGAATTGATAGAATCCAAGTTGCAACTGATCATGTGGTTTGGTTGATTATTTGTGAAGCTAAAGTAAAAAAAGAAACGTGTCTCCTTAAAAACCAATGCAGCATCAAGTGCATTTTTTAAAAACCAATAAAATCCATGATTGGTTTTTTTACCTCAATTGTCCAAAATTTAACTCCATATTATGGCGAATATAAACCAAATTCTTAAATTCAGACTCTTAAACAGTTTGTGTATGGCAGAAAAAAGAGCTTATGAAAATTTATGCTTTAATGATTGTATTGACAAACATGGATATCACATAAAATATATGATATTTGATTGCATAATTTAAAATGTAAGAAAATCTGCCTGTGTTGAAAATTTTATTATAATGATTGGTGTTGCATATGTTGCTTTGATGATTTTGAGAACTATCTGAAGTTCTGATGATCAATTTTTTATTATTTTCATTTTAAAGGTAACTGGAGAGCCTTTGATTCAATGTAAAAGATGATACTACTGCTGTTCTCAAGTCAAGACTGGAGGCTTTTCACAGGCAAACTGAACAGGTATGCTTTCTATTTCTTTTTCATTTGCTTTTGGTAGTCTTTTCCACATTTTCTTCTAGTGTAAATTTTTACGTTGTAGTTGGCATTGAATTTTAAATCAAACTTATTGATCAGAATACCGATCAGACTGGGACTTGCTAAACTGTAACTATCAAATTCATTTCATTTCTATACTAGTTTAGTGCAGTTACAGTCTTACGGATATCAAATTTAGTTCACTAAAAATCATGAGTTGATGCAGTTGTCCAATTATTTGCATTAAAATGAATTTTATTGGTTTTTAAAAATCATGAATAATAATAACCTTCTTATTATTAAAAAATGCAGTTGATGCTACATTGGTTTTTAAGGAGAACACGTGTTCTCCAATGCAATTGTCTAATATATTTTTTACCTTATTTGTATCCATATTTCTTTCAAGTGTTTGAGCTGACTTAAAATGCTATATAGAACATCTTAATCAGTTCTATTTTGCTGCAAATGATGTTTTTGAAGTATCCTAATTGTTCGTTTTCTTGAATGGACATGAAGTCTGAGGATGTATAATTCACTTGTGGAGAGATGCTTCACCGACTGTGTCAACAACTTTACACACCAAACCTTACAGAAGCAAGAGGAGACCTGTGTCATTACGTTGTGTTGAGAAGCTTCTGAAGCATTCTATGCGTGTTGGGGGATGAGGTTTGCAGAGCTCAATTCACAAGCAGCTACACCAGAGTAGAATTCGTAGACAACTATAGCTGATGGAAAGAAATGATTTTGTTTATTCTTGTAGAATTTCCTTTTTGATTACGATAGAGATTCTTGTAACTGTTATTTTTCTGCCTTTATATCTAATGGGAATCTGAAGTTTGTGGGAGGATTCTTGATCACTATTGTCCTCGATAATACATTATTTCCAACTGTAATGCATCTTGGTAATAGCATAGTGTTTCTCAGAAATATATTTTTTCCAACAACGAAGCTCGCCACTGCCAATCTCCTCGATAATACAATATTTCCCACTACAATTTTTGTCGGTGATATATTATTTCCAACTATAAAGCTCTTCTGTAAAATAATATTTCCGACTATAAATCTCATCAACGATAAATTATATTCGGCTTTAATGCTTCTTAGTGATACATTATTTCCAACGGTCATTTTTTAAAATTTTACTTTATTTTTTACTGTAAAGCTCCTTGGTAATATAATATTTCCAATTGAGAATTTCGTCGATAATATATTATTTCTGACTTTGATCCTCCTTGGTAATATTTTATTTCCAATTGCAATATCTCTCGGTAATATATTATTTTTGACAGTGAAGCTCCTTGGAAATATAAGTTTTTGTAACCATAATAGTTGTCGATGATATATATTATTTCTGACCAAAAATTTCCTTAGTAATGACTGAACTATTTCTAACGATAAATACGGTCAAAAATATTCTTTTAACAATTGGTTGCCATAACATCATTGTCATAATTTCTAACCACTCTTTGTCCTTGGAAAAGTTATATTTTTGACGGTCTGTCAAAAAAATATTATTTTCGACCATACCATTTCTAATGAAGACTGACGAACTTTTTCCATCGGAAATGTGTATTTTCAATGGTCCGTAGTCATTACCGACAACTTTCAATTATCAGAAAAACCATATTTCTTATAGTGCGTGACAGCCTTGGCCAGGGTTGCTCAATTGCACAGCCGCGACTTACTCAAGTGGCGAGCCAAGTCGTGGCTCAAGTAGCGAGCCTCTCTGCACATTTTCGCCTAGAAACGTTCGAAATCTCCAAATAGACCTAAAAGCCTGCACGCTCAAGGAAAACATCAAAAACATCCAATAATCACCCAAAAACGAACAAAAGCAAGGAGATATAAGGCCCCATTTCCGATAAGAAATGGTGCCAACAACACCCCCAAACCTATCTTTTGCTCGTCCTCGAGCAAAGATTGGAACAAAAACCAAAACGAAACAACGCACGAAAAACACAAACAAACACAAAACATGACAAACTCAACAAAAACTAAAACAAAAGACAAACTAGCATAAACCACTTTCGTAAGTAACACAATGACACTTAGCACATGCCACAAGCCTTTAAAACCCTAGGTATCCCTAGTGGACGAGTTTTAGTCTCATGAGGGTTTACCAGCTGCAATACCCACAAACGCAAATCTGAACATCAAAGAATAAGTATTTTGCCATGCACAACACTACTGCTACACAAACAATAAGCACGAAACGAAAGCATCCACTCACGAATTTTTGCATCGATTGCCTCGCACAAGCAACACTCTAAGAACCTTTGAAAGAAAGCACGACATTGGTCAACTACCAGGATATAATTCACCTCAACTCTAAACCTCTCAAGTAATTTCACTTGAAAGTCGCTCAGAACCTAGGTATCACACTCATCAAACACATGCGGAAATAGTTTAAGCTAAAAAAAATACGAATATACTTCACATGCGAATATCAATTTGAAGAACACTACTGTATCACAAGAATATCTCATGGAAGGAATTGAACATTAAGAACATGATATCACGGCACAAACCTAAATGCTAAAACTGGACTCCCCATAAGATCAGTAGGTCTTTAAAAAGGGTTGTAATGGGGCTGTTAGGCAATTGGCTAAGAAAAAACAGAAAGCAGGAAACAAGAGCTTGATCATATTTAAGAGACACTAAAGATTTTCAATGTAGTCACCATTCTCTTCTACTGACACTTTAGTGCAAAACAACTTGCACAATTCCATTTATTTCTTTCTCTTTTTCATTTTTTTATTTTATTTATTTATTTTTTTTACTCATTAAAAACTTAAATCAAAATACATTTTAAACACCAACTCCAGTCACTACAGCAACAACACACAACCCTTGCAACTTCTTGCTATTCAACCCATTTAACAGTTTTCTTATTTTTTTTCCCTCTTAATACAATCCAAGCTAACAAGTAAGGCTAATGTAAACACAAAGCTCGTTTTTTTTTTTTTTTTTTTGATTTTATGTTGGTTAAGAAAGAAAAAGCTTAAGTGTTTGACTTCAAAATGGCTCATGGAGCACACACAAGGGTAGGGTGAATTTTTGGCTTTTTAGTGGCTTAACATGCATAGCCTACATCACATCCAATAAGGAGAATCAGCTAAAACACAAGGCTTAATGTAATGAAATCATTCATGAGTTCAAAAATACTTAATGCAAACCTATATGAGATCCATCTAAACAAACAAAATGGAGATAAGTGTATAAGAAAGAGAAACAAAAAAATCCTCTGAATAAAATGCTAAGGCTCAACAACTCACTGGGTAGTCTTCACTATTAATCCTAGTTGGTCGATCAAATTATGCTTTCAAAGAAAGAAACACAGAGTACAACAAGCTGCGGTGCAAAACAATGCAAAAAGACAAAAGTGGTCCCTAACAATTCCAAACTTATTGCACATGCTTAGCAACTGGTTTCTAACAGAAAGTACGCACACAATAGTAACACAAGTTCAAAGATGCTCAAACGATTGACACATAAACACAAAAACACAAAACACGAGACCACAAAATATAGTTAACAACAAAAATAACAAAAATACCCCCAAACCTAAGATCAACATTATCCCCAATGTTGAAACTAAGCTCAGAGAAAACAAAAACACAAACACACGACACAGAAACAACACCATAGAAAACATCACAAGCAAAATGAAAAACAACCAAAAAGATAGAAATCATACTCAGGTGTCATGGTCTCGGGGCTGCTGCTGCAGAGTCTGGGACGTCCAACTCAACCTAGCCTGACGATTGGCGTATGTCTGAAATAATAATGTCCTGTTAATATTGTCCGACCGGGTCTCCAAGCCATCAATACGCCCGTTTAGCTGAGTGCTGACACCCTCAATTCGTCCCTCTATGGATGCTCTCATGTCAGTCATTGTGGCTCTCATATCTGCTATTATCGCAAGGAACCGGTCTTCACCTGGGGCTGGCCCTGAGGGGCATGCTCAAGATCCTCCTCTCCCTGATATTTATCGTCAATTTGGTAGGCTCTCTGCCCCCCTTCTCCAGGTTGAAGCATCTGTGCATTTCTTTAGCGCGCCAGCTTGTTGTATGTTGGGCGGCCAAGAAGCGCCTTTGGCTTCTGGATTGTACCTCCAATGGCATTTTATTCCTACCATCTATCAGAACTGCATGATCAAGCAAGGAAAGGGCAAGAGTCTAGTATTTTGGGTGGCAGCTCTATGAATCTCACTAATGATCAACTGGCTTATATCAAGCTATAGACCCTCCTGAAGGCTGAAGAGGACTTTAACCACTGGTAGTGTGAGGGTAGTCCGGTGAGCTTTCAGAAGAATGGAGTAATTGCAGAAAACATGCCAGAAGACCGCCTCAAGACGCAACTCCAAGTGGAAAAGGTTCTTTTGCTGATACTGCCACTATCCTGATCCATCCATTCTGAGAGCTGCTACAAGGTCATAATTATAAGCGCTGAAGAACTTATGCTCTTTGCAACCTCCCACTGCCTCTGGTATGTCTAGCAGCCCAAAAAACGCATTGACTATCTCTACTGTGAGGGTGACTTGCTGCCTTTGGACCACCACCGTCTCTCACGCAAAGAAGTCGTCTGGAATCATGAAGGCATAAAATTCCCTAACCAGCCTCTCGCTGGCATTATTGGGGTGCTGCACAAACCGGCTCTATTGTCGAGCCCTAATGACCTCTGAAATCGTAGTTCCCTTCATTGCATCGACATCAATGCAACGTTCCAACTAAAAACTCCTCTTCGCAAATGTCTTTAGGCGATCACGGAACTCTGGATTTACTCTGAGTGGCCTACTTCTCTTTCTTTGGTGAGTTGTCCGGGACGATTCAGCGTGATGCCACATTGCACACTTGAAAACAAGACACACATAAAAACACAAAAACAATTAACTCCGAAACACACGCAGCGTTGTTATACCTAAGTCTTCCAAACGCAAAGCGTATGAGGAATGTCTAGGTTTCTAGCCAATATACATTTTGACACACAATAAACGAAAACAGGAAATCACAACGAAAACAACGACAACAACGAAAACAACAAAACAGAATCTAAAACTTGGAAAGTAACACTTAAACAGCAAGTTAAAATCACACAACGCAAATAAAAACTAAAAACGAACAATAAATCACTAACGAAATAAACAATCAACACGTACAACAAGAATTCTAAAACAACCAAACAAACCCAATCCAAAACAGTGAAATAAAGATCAAACAAAGCAACTCAAACACTTCAATATGGATCAAATCTAACCGAACTTCCCCAAACTACAAGATTTCACAACACAACTCACAACACTTCAATATATCTCCACAAACTACCCATAGATATTCTAAAACGAAAATTAAAGAGAGTAAAAGGAAATAGAATAAAAATACAGTTTCCAAAGATTACTCAAATGAGGAAGATGATGAAGAACATGCTGCTGCACTTAGAGAGATGTTGAGAGAGTTTTTGGGAGAAAAGTTTTTTGAAAACATACATGTGCGGCGGATTGTGTGAATGTGAGAAGATATAGTGTGGTCACGACTTGAGCCGCAACTTGCTTAGTCGAGGGCCAAGTCGCGTGTCAAGAAGACTGCACTGAAAAGGGTCAAAACACATCGTATCACTTAAGAGCTAGGGTTTCCTCGCGACTTACACCGCGACTTGATAAGTCACGAATCAAGTTGCGGCCTTTACTGAGCAATATTTTCTTGAGGCTATTGCGACTTGACTCGCGACTTGCCCAAGTCGCGGCTCACTGCTTCACCTATTTCCCAGCCTTTTTCTTACTTAATTCCTCTCTTCCTCAATCTCACTGCTTTAGACCTGTATCAACACCAAAAATAATACACAAACAAATCCAAAACAAGTGCAAGGCAAATAGAACTCTAAAACACAAATAACTAAAAATTCTAAACCCAAAAAAAAACACAAAAAAAAAACAAATAAAAACGAAAACAAAATTCAAAGTTCTCATAAACTTGGGCTGCGTCCCAAGGAACGCTTATTTATAGTTTTAGCTCGACTTTGTGAGGACATATGATAGATTCAATTTGCGGTAGTCCCTGCGTACTGCCAAACTCTAATTGCTTCCCCAACAATGCACCCTATTTTGGCTTCTTTGACCACTGTATCCTCCATTTTAGCTCATTGAACCTCCTCAGATTGATATTTATTTTTCTTCCGGTGAAATGATCTTGATCTTGATGGACTATTTGCATCTTCTTTTGCACATGTCGCTTCTGTTGTCAAAAGCATGACATTTTTGCTTGGAGGTTCCTTTGGACTTGTAGCACCCCCTGACCCGACTCGGCTGGATCGACCCAGGGAGCGCTACTCGGGTTTTCAAAACTTTCTCAATTCATTTTAGTTCACATGTGGACTTTTTGTAGAGGTCCAACGAGATTAATAAAATGGAAAAATAAAATTTGGCCCATGCCAAAAGGGGTGGGCAGAAATGGCTAGATAAATTAGCCAATTATTTTGTTTTATTTTATTATTTAATTAAATGGTAATTAGTTATTTATTTATTTAATTAATTAATTGTTTAATTAAAAGTCAAATTACTTTTCTACTTAGGAATTGGATTCCTAGTTTCATGCTATTTGGTAATAGTATGATAAATATCAAAAACCTTATAAATAAAAGGAATTATTTATCAAATCAAATTAGGAAGTTTTTGATATTTATCAAAACTCTAAAGTTGACTATTAGTCATTTTTAGGAAGTTTTGATAAGTCACTAATTCTCAGTTATCCTTTAAGAAAGTTATTGGATAATAGATTCAAGAGATGGGATAGGATTGAACTCTTAAATTGATGGTTTTTGGGTGAAAGACAAATCCTCCTTAAGGGAGGATTCAGCCACCCTACATATATACCACTATGAGGGTTCGGCCAACACTAGTTCTTTGGATGCAAGTTTTGAGTTTTTTGTGAGCTTTGAGAAGTCAAGAAAAAAAACTCACAATCTCTAGAAAAGTGTGAGAATTCGCCCGAGAGAAAAGAGAGAAAGAACAACGTGTTCTTCATTTTCTCAGGAGGGTTTTGAGTGACTAACGAAAAGAAAAGTTTTTTGTTTCTCATCTTCAGGTACACAATTCGAAGAAAGGGAGCCCACACTCCAAGGTGATCCACATTCGTGAAGGATTGGAAGATCTTGCGGTTCATAATCGACGTAACATCAAGCTTCACATAATTCAAAAGGTATGTTTCCTTTTGTTATATATATTTAATTAACTATGGGTTAAGATCTCTTTTGGAAAAAAATTTAAAACGTACCAATGCAAAAATATTTGTTTTTACGCCTTCCGCTGCGCCGTACTTGTCGTTTTTCCTACACACATCTGGTAGTAGATTCTCTAATTATACCTAGTGAACTTACCTCATCTAGATTCATTTCTTCCTCTAGAACCTCATCTATTGGTGTTTCTTCAATTTTCACTATTCCTTTGACCTCTTCCGTCATTGTTCCCAAATTGATTGGAGGCAAAATGCGTAGCTGCACCAGTAACATTCATCTGAGAAGAGGTTTAGGTTGTTCTATTCTCTACTCATGCATCAAGAATAACAATTAAACATCTTCTCAAGTCATGGTTCTATGTTGTGAGGAAATCAACACTACAACGGAGTCATACTCATATAATTTTTTTTAAAAAAAAATTCAATATGATCTCCATCGTCCATCAATCTTGATGGACGGTAGAGATCCATTTAAAAATATTTTTAAGTTTTTTTAAATTTTATTTTTAAAAAATTAATATAAAATAACCATATTACCCTTCTAATTATTAATTAACTTTTTAAAATTTAAGGGTAAAATTTAATTTTAACTCATTTAAATAGAATCAAGGGTAAAACTGCCTTTTTAATATTTTCTGTTAGTTTTACTGTTAAAAAATTGCTTAGATGGACCAAATTGATACATTTACGAAACTTAGAGTCCACGGGTACATTTACGAAACTTAGAGTCCACGGGTACCAATAAAGCAATCTTCATTAAAAAAACTCATAATTCATTAAAATTTAGGGATTAAATTGATAATTACCCTAACTAAAATGATTAACTTTAAACAAGAAATTAAATGTAAGTTATAGCATATCTATCAAATCGAATATGTATATTATATTTATTAAAAAATTATTAAACTATACAAAAATTAATGTTTTACCTTTTATCTTTAATAAATTTAAAGATTTATTAATAGTAGTCAGTGTAAAAACCTGAAGAATAGGTGATTGATGAAAGTAATAAGTTGTTAGACAAATGGCTTGTGAGAACAAGCTCTACAATAGTAAAGAAAAGCTTGAGAGAGCAGCCATGGAAATGATTCCAGAGAGTAGCCATGGAAATGATTCCAGAGTGTATTTCATTGCATACACGGTTACAACAACTTTACACCATATATGTACAAAGATTCCTTCTCTAACTAATGTTCCTAGTATCAAGACCAGCCAATCAACCTTCCACATCACCTAAATATGTTAACAAATAACAGATAAATAACTAAATAAAAGCAGTTAGAACTAAGGCTATGTTAACAGTTGATGTTAGTAGGATAGATGAAGAGCTAGAACAAAAGCTGGAGCTACAAAGGTTGCCTGTGATCTAGCTAATGTTGCTGTGACTGCAAGCAATGTTGTGATTGTAGGCTGCAGCTTCGATTGCTTGCTTGACAGGCTTTGTCATCTGATGATGATACTTCAGCAATAAGATTTGCTAGATGATCAGTATACTTAACATGCTCTGTCAAACTAAACTGGGGTGAAATAGCCAAGTTTAGTTTATTTCTTAAAAATTCAAATATAGCAACAGGAAGGGCCTCAGTAAATACATTAACAGTTTGACCTTCAGTGGAAACAAATTGAATTGCAAGCTGACCAACTGCAATCGTTTCTTGAATGAAATGAATATCCACTTCAGTGTACTTTGTACATTGATGGGACATAAGATTGTGAGCCAAAGAACTTGCCTAGTGTTATCACACCACAAGACAAAAGTACCAACCAGTTTGACATCAAGCTCTTGAAATGGACTGCACAACCAGAGCACATCTGTTGAGGCTTGAGATAGAGCCTGATACTCAGCCTCTGTGCTTGAACGAGCAGCTACCCTTTGCTTTCTAGAGTATCAAGTGATAAAATTACTGTCAAGGAAGACACAAGATCCACATGTGGATCTTCTGTCATTTGTGTTAGATGCCAATCTGCTTCAATGTAAAGCTAAGATGCTGGTTGAAACAACAATCCAAAACCAACAGTACCCTTCAAATACCTAAGAACCCTCTTGTAAGCTTGTCAATGGACATCGACAGGAGCAGCCAAGAATTGACTATGCTTGTTTACAGAAAAAGCAATATCTGGCCTTATGTAAGTGAAGTATTAGAGAGCACCAATGGAACTCCTACACAAGGTTGGATTTGAGAAGACTTGACCACTATCACTTGACAGCTTGATGTTGGAGCATTACAAGGCTTGGAATTCAATAAGTTTGTCCTGGCCAGTAAATCAAGAACATACTTACTTTGAGTGAGGTAGTTACCCTATCAATTTCTGTATGCTTCAAAGCCTAAGAAATGGTTCACTTGTCCTAAAGTTTTCAATGCAAATTTGGATTGAAGCACAACAATTATTTTATGGTTAAGAACGCGATTAGTCCCAGTGATAAGAGTATCATCTACATATACCAGTACATACAGACCTTCCTTGCTTCTTGATGAAAAGAGAAACATCTGAATCATAGTTAGAGAATCCCCAAGACAATTATGCATCTTTAAGTTTGTGAAACCAAGCTCTTGGAGCTTGCTTGAGCCCATAGAGAGCCTTGTTCAACTTGCAGACATGGTAAGCATACTTAAAGTTCACAAACCCAGCTGGCTGCTCCATATATGAAAGTTCTTGGAGATCACTATTTAGGGAAGCATTGTTCACATCTACTTATTGTATCTCCCATCCAAAACTAGCAGCCAAGTAAAAATAACTCTGATTGTAGAAGGTTTAATGACGGGGCTATAGGTCTCAGAAAATCAACCCTTGGTATTTGATGGAATCCCTTAGTAACCAACCTTTCCTTGTACTTAGCCACAGCCATCATACTTATATTTGGTCCTAACGATTCATTTGTGACCAACAATGTTACAACTGGAACTAGGAGCAACTAAGATCCAGGTGTTATTGTTCAACAAGGGATTATATTCTTCTTGCATAGCAAGTATCCATTTGGGATTAACAAGAGCATATTTGACATTGGTTGGTTCACTTTCAAAAGCAGAAGTGACGGGTAATTTGCATAAAGCAGAGAAGACTCTTGGCTTGGAATGACCTATTTAAGACCTGGTAATCATAGGATGTTTGGAATGTGCATTTGGAAGCAGGGAAGAGGACTTAGGTACATTGAGTTCAACAAAAATATTAAGTGGAGAAGGGTTATGAGAATGAATAGGATGAAATGACTCATGTGTGGGCAACAAAGAAGATGGACAGGACTCATATGTATGCACATACTGCTGTTTAAAAAGACTTGAAGTGTGCTTGTGATGACTGTTGGAAGACATATTTTGAAGAATTGATAAAGGAAGACTTGAAGAAGTAGAGCAGGACATATTTTAGGAGAAAACAAGGATTGATATGGAAAATAAAACTCATGAAACAATACATTTTGAGACAAGTAGACTCTACCAGATGAATGCAAGCACCTATAGCCTTTACATTGCAAACTATACCCTATGAACACACATTTAGAATGAAAATCAAACTTGAGTTGAGAAAAGGATCTAAGATAGGGAAAGCATGCACACCCAAAGGTTTTGAAGTAATAATAATTTGGTTTTCTATGGAAAAGTTTCTCAAATGGTGAGATGTTTTGGAGCAATGGTGTGGGTAAATTATTGATTAACAAAACAGCAGTTTGGAAAGCTTCTACCCAAAAACAAAAAAGGATATATATTGGAGCATTGGCATGAGCTAACAAAGTGAGGCATGTGACACATAATACATTATCACAATGCAATACTAGAACTAAGCAATCAATGCTGATCAAACCTGATGGCAGCAAACAGAACATTATCAGGAAATCATTTGATAGCTGTGCAGCAGAAATAGAAGCTTCAACTGTGCATTATTCTGCTGCAACTGATTCTAGTTTTGATCATCTACCTGCAAGCACACAACTGCATGATTGACATTGCTACAATCATCATTCAACACAGAAATCAGCTTACAATAAGGCTTTGGATTTCAGTTGAGATGGTGATCAGTCACAGCTGTGCAATGCTTAGGATATTGAGCTGACTTGGCAGTTATTCCTTAAATCAAGGAGATTCTTGTACACTTGTCATGATCTTCTTAAATCTAGGAAAGTCTGTTAGGGTTAATTATTTGTATAAACTCAACACTATATATTTGTACCTCATGCACATTGCATGATCGATGAATTATCTAATAAAGAATGATTTTTCTTCAACACCATTGAAGCTCTTCTCTTAAGCTCATAGATCTCTCTTTGTGAGATCATTCATCAATTGATTGTGTCTCTACAATCTCACATGGTATCAGAGCTCATTGATTAATATCATGGACGCTGATTCTTTACATTCTTTACTTCCATCGATCTCAGGCACTCACAACAAAGGTAGCAAAATGCAATCCACCTCTTTTCTGGATTTTCCTTCTCTTGTAAAGACTTTGAACTTCAATCTCATCAATAAGCTGGACAGTAGCAATTATATCTACTAGAAAGCTCAAATCCTCTTTGCAATCCGAGCAGTTGGGCTTGGAGATCTTATCTCAAACTTAAAGCTGCTTCCTAGTACGTTTCTTCTCACTGAATCTACTAGTGACCTTGCTATTGAGCCTTCAATTAATGAGGCATTTTTAGCCTGGAATCAATCAAATCGGCTCTTGTTGTGCTGGTTATTGTCAACAGTGAGCAAGAGTATCATAGGACAAGTATATAGATCTAAGAGTTCTCTTGAGTTTTTGCCAAAACTTGAGAGGTTGTTTTCACAGTAGTTTATGGCTCGCATTTTTCAGCTTCGACAACAACTTCAAAATCTTAAAAAAGGATCCATGACTATAACATAATTTATTCTTAAAGTTCAAACTATTGGAGATGAACTAGCTGCTGCAGGAAAAGATGTGAGTAACAGTGATCTTGTTTTGACTGTTTTAAGTGGTGTAGGCCACAAATATGACCCTGTGGTTATGTTGATTATACACCAACAACCTTGCATGAGCTTGTAGGATGTTCAATACATATTGATGCTTCATGAGCAAATGATTGAACAACTAAACACAGTCTCAACACTAGATGTTATTCCGCCATCAGCAAACTATGTATCAGGTCTTAGTGACAGAAAATCTCAGCGGAGAGGCCACAATAATAGTGAAAATGGAAGAGGAATGGAGGATCTCGTGGTAGGAGCAGAGGAGGCAGAGGCAAACCTCCTTAGTAGCGATAGCATTGTCAAGTGTGTAATAAAGCTGGACATGTGGCACTTCAATGTTATCATCGATTTGATTAAAGTTTTCAGACTCAAACTCAAAATACACAACCTAGAGAAGATAATCAGAAATCTACTCAGACTTTTCCATCACCCTAGGAAAATCTTCATCGATCTGCTAGCTACTATGCCACTCCCGAAACTGTCTCAGACACTGCATGGTATGTTGATTCAGGTGCTACAAGTCATATCACTTCAGACTTGAACAACCTCTCTGTCAGGTCTGATTATCATGGTAAGGAAAAGGTAGCTGTTAAAAATGGTCAGCATCTTAACATTTCTCATGTACGACACATAACAATTCTCTCACACACCTCACCTTCTAGGCCTTTGTTACTGAAACAAATTCTACATGTTCCTTCTATAACAAAAAACTTGCTTAGTATTTCAAAATTTACAAAGATAATAATACCATAACTGAGTTTCATGACAACTGTTTTGTAATCAAGGACAAAATTACAAAGACATCTTTGTTCCACGGTCTACTTAAAGATGGGCTCTATCAGCTCAATTGTAGAGGCATAGGCTCATAGAAGTCATTTGATTGTGTTTCTACAAACAGTGCTGGTTCTTCATCTTTGTTGCGTTTGTCTTCTAATAATTCTAATGATCATGCTACTTGTAATGCTACTATATCTAGTTCTTCCTTAAATGCTTTTACTACAACTCAAATTCATTCTCAAATATGGCATGCTAAACTTAGTGATCGGTCATTTATTATTATATATTTACGACCCTTGGATCGTTTCTTTTGATTGTATTTTTTAGTATTTTTAGTACGTATGATGTGTTTTATGAGTATGTGCAGTTACTAGTTGAGCCCCGTGAATTAATGCGAATACACGATGAGTCGAGGCAAAACCAGGCAATTCGGGACATGTATTCTTGGTATGAGGCGCAGGAGCTTACCGCGGAAGCCTTGGTGGATTAAATTGAAGATGTGGGCGTACACGTGAATAGAACAGTACCGTACACATGAACAGTGGGCGCCACCTATATTTCCTTTCGGGTACACCATTTTGTTAGTGTGTGTAGGGACAAAAGTATCTAAGAAGAATGCCTTGATGCTTAAGATAATGTGCGAAGGCTTGAAATTCTTTATCCATGTCAGTTTGAAGAATCTTAATGGAATGAGCAATTGCTTTTCTACTTGTCTTCTAAAGATATGAAAACAGATAATGCTTCAGACTTGATTTTCAAAGAAAATAGCCATGAAAATCTAGTAAAGCAATCCACAAAGACTATATAAAATTTGGCACCATCAATAGATGAAAGGGGTGAGCATCACCTGATTGAAGACCATGAAGCTTGACATTGGTTCCTTGTAAATGCAGCTGCTATAGGCCATCTTTAGTGTTCCTTGAAGCAACACTCTCTTGAAAATCTTGTCCTTGATAACACAATAAGTACCTAAGAACTCAGCCACAACATTATTATCTTTTGTTAATTGAGAAATGCTAAAAAGATTTTTGGTTATCTTAAGAACATGTAGAACATTTTTCACATATAAAGATTGAATAGAATTGGTGTGTGAACTAACCAAGGTATTACCAACATTGCAAATTGTTAACTGCTGTCTACTGCCAACTAGCAATTTATTGGAACCTTTATAATAAGAAGAGTTTGAGAGATTACCAAGATTAGAAGTTACATGGCTGGTAGCACCACTATTAGCATACCAGGCAAGATCGTCAACAGATTCTAGAGTGGCATGATGTGTGGTTTGATTGAAATGAATTTGATAATTCCCTAAAACCATATTCATTACCCTAATAATTGCCTTTGAATTGTTGAGTGTCCAGGCCTGTTGCAACATTCACATGGAAGCCTATTATTATTCCATATTCCTCTGCCTCTCTTTCCACGATTATTGTAGTTATTATTACCTCTGCCTCTAGATTGATTGTTATTGGAACCTCCTTTGTTGAAGTTGCCTCTACCACCATTGTTAGTTACAAAATGTGCAAATGGTGTAGGAACATCAATTTGAGAAACCGTATTGAGATGATCAATCCTTTATTCATAAGTCATGATCATATATTGAGCCTCATGTATGATGGTGGATTGTTTTTTAGATAACAGCACTACAACTGGATCATACTCATGGCCTAGGCCATTCAACACACTCAGCATCCTTGTCTATGACAGTTTGTCCAACTGACTTTAGACCATTTCTATATGACTTAACCTTTAGAACAAACTCACTGATGGTACTATGCGTCAGCGATTTAGAACACCTAAGATATTAAAAGATTATGTGTGATACATGTCCGGTTAGTTGGATAAGGTTTCTAGCTCAAAGCGTGCCTACCATGCCACCTTGACTAACTTTGATATGTTTCGCTAAGTGAAAGGTTCAATCGAAAGACACCTTTGTTTATGCATAATATTTCCAAGCCTATGCAAGACATTTTCTTCAAATTGCATTGATTTTGAAAATGGTGAAGGATTGTTGGAATAATTTTCAAAATAATATAACATATGTTAGAAGTGGTATGAAATGAGAATTATTGATTTTATAGAATGAATTATCAAATGGTCTAACTTTTACGTAATGTTTTGACTTTGGTATAAGGTTGTGACTTTTATTTAATGGTGTGACTTTTATTTAATGGTATGACTTTTTTGAAAAGGAATAATTTGTACCGTTGGATCAAAAGTAGAAGTTGTAAGATAAAATCAATGGCTATGATTAAATTAATTCAAATTGAAAAGCCATGATGGAAGGATGCAAATTTTGTAGAAAGTTGCAAATCATACTATAAAATGCCCACATTTCATTCATTTCATATTCATTCGGAAAAGCAATTACACATTAGTCATTTGTTCTTTCCTCCCCCATTTTCACATTTTCTACTCAATCAATCCTAGTTGCTTCATTTCTTTCTTGCATAAAAATACCAATATTTTGTTAAACTACAGTAATTGAATATTGTCTCTTGACGAGTTTGCTATCAACAGTATTTGTGGTTTGAGTCGTTAGTGCACAATGATTGTAACACTCCCTGACCCGACCCGACTGGATCGACCCAGGGAGCGCTACCGGGTTTTCAAAATTTTTCTTGACTCACTTTATAATTTGAAAATCATTGAAAACCAAATGAATTATATTTTAAAATTTCCTTTATAGTGAGCCCATTCAAAATTGTTTTGAAAAACTTTTGCCAGAGTTTCCTCTGTTTTTTTTATTTTCCTAAAAATCTTGTTTCCAACAAAAACTTAAACATTATAATTTCAACACTTCAAAATCAAATTCTCAAACATGTGCTCGCTCTTCCGTATAGTGCGACTTTCCCAAACATTTTCAATAAAACCATACATAAATTATATATATTTACAAACATTATAAAACATAAACTATTATACAAATATTTACACAACTCATATATTCTCATTTTACAAACTTCTGTATATGCATGCTTAAATAACTAATTTACAAACAAAGTTTAAATAAAACTACCCAACTAATGTGACTCTGAATCTTCTTCTGCAGCTCTCAACTCTTCAGACCTTTATTCACTGGAACCTCTTCTACCTACGCGTGATAAAAATCAACACGCTAAGCATATCGCTTAGTGGGTGTACACTAATCGAATTTACAAATTTCACATAATCTCATTTATAACGTATATAAAACAAATACAAATCATAGTACATCAAATACACCTTTCAAATCAAATCAAATAATCATATTAACAAACCGTATAATTAAACAAAACCTTTCTCATATAAAGTCAGTAATACTCTATTCAAATTATTTTATATATATATCAACTAGTAGAAAGACAAATAAACAAAATATCACAATGATAACTTATCGATCAAGTAATAAATTATAAATATCAAATAATAAGAACAATAAATAAACTGTTCAAATTTAAATATCAACAGGAATCAATATATATTTTTTCATAAGTAAGATTTCAGATCAACTATATATCAAAATCCAATGATATTTAACTAATTTTAGTAAATCTTATATAAGTATTCAAAATTCTTTTCTATAAACTTCATTCATTTATTTTCAATCCTGACCCTTTTGGTATACTTTACATAAATCACGGGACTGGAATATGGACCTAATATCTGTAACATTGATGTGACGTCCGGGGCTGCTTTAGAGACACCCACCAACAGTCACTGGTATCGGTGTGATGTCCGGAGCTGTTTTAGAGACACCCACCAACAATCACTAGTATCGGTGCAGTACTGCTGAAATAACCCAGCTGGTATACCAACCTCCTATATCCGTTTTCTATGTTTAAGTATCCTAGGGTCGTTTCCCAATACACAATTTTTCAAATTTCATTTCAAATCATTTTATTCATTTCGAAATCAACAACTTGAATTAGCAAACCTCAATCAGGTTCAACCTTTATTTCAAACAATATTCGTAAAAACAGTTGTATTTGAAAACTGATACTAAAATAATCTTATGTTATATTCAAAATTATTCACAAATCCAAAACCTTTCTTCAATACTTCTATCCATATATTCTAAAATTATTTTCAAATATCATTACAAATCAATAATTATATTAAATTATTCCAAAATCGTTTCCAAACATTACATGCAAAACGATTTATTCGAAATCATACAATATAATATAAATTCAATTATACTATAATATTCTCTAATTATTTTCAAACAATTTCTAACAATATTCGTAAACGAAATATAATTATACAAAATCCATAATTAAATTTTTAAACTCATTTTGACAAAATATGGAAATTCAAACGAAAGCATATAACGAAAATCATAACGATTTCAGAAATCAGTGTACACCAACCTGGATACCGTTTTTCCGACAATTTCTTTTCTAGATTTTCTTTTCTCCTTCTTTTTCTCTTCTTCTTTCTTCCTTCTCTTTTCCTTCTTCTTCTTCTTCTTCGTCTTCTTCTTCCTTTCTTCTTCTTCCTCTTCTTCTTCTTCTTCTTCTTCTTCTTCCTTTCTTCTTCTTCCTCTTCTTCTATCCTTTCTCTTTCCCTCTTTCTCTCTCTTCTTTTTCTCTCTTCTTTCTCCTCTCTCTTTCCTTTCTCCTGGTCTTTCTTTCTCTCTCTCTATTTCTCTTTCTTCCTTTCTAAAACTTCCCACCGCCTCTTATTTTTTTAATAAAATTTTGGTCATCGCGACCGTTCCTCGTGACCTGTGGTCGCGCCACCTGGTCTCGTTGCTCATTGGAGTGATTTCACCGCCTTCATCACGATCAGCCATAGCGGTGTCTGCTAGCGATGTTGGACAGTTAAGATTTATTTAAAAAATAAATAAGAAAACTTTAAAAATTTATTTTTTTAATGAATCTCAACCGTACATTATGAAGACGGTTAAGATTTAAATTAAAAAATAAATGAAAAAATAAAGAAAAAAAATAAAGAGGCCCGACCTCCTCCGCCTCCCCTGTTCAGCGGTAGGGGAGGTCTAATCTCTCCATGGATGGAGGATGGTCCATATCCAATCTGGACCATCCATCAGATCCAATGGACGGTCCATATTAAATATGGACATTTTTCTTTTTCTTTTTTTTTCCTTTTGTTGGAGATTGGTTCAAATCGACTCTGAACCTTCCATTTTTTCTTTAAAAAAAATTTCAATGTAAACCTCCACCGTCCATCTCATAAATAGATGGTAAAAATCCATTTATTATTTTATAATTTTTTAAATTATTTTATATTTACCATTCATTATTGAACAGTAGAGATTTATTTTTAACTTTTTTTTAAATTTATATTTAATTTTAAAATATTAAAAAGAAAGTAAAAATAACTAAATTACCCTATTCTAACAGTCGACTACTTAAAAGGCAGAAAAGGTATGCGTAAATTTTTTAAAAAGTTATTTTCACTTATAATAAGGCAAACCTTAAATAGATTATGTATTATTTGCTTAATTATATTATAGCAACTTTTCTAAAATATACTTCTGTATTCAATTAGTTACATATATAATATTATCTTCCACAGAGGCTTTCAGTACACTCCTCGAGTTAAACCCAATTACAACACGACACGATGACGTATAATTTAGAATAAATAAATTATGTAAGAATTAAATAGGATATAAAACTTTCAGCTCACCAACTAGAATAATTATGCTCATATATTCATGATCATGCATCGCGTAATTAGTCAAGAGGATGGTTATACCTCAATTAATAACACTCATGGAATTTCTTTTGAGCATGCGCATTCTTAACATTAAGTATAACTAGTTGAGCTACGTTACCCCCCGAGATTTATGCTTTTTTGGTTACTAATAAAAATTATCATTACATAATTACAAAAAAAGATATATCAGTCTGCATGGGCATTGGGCATACATGCGGAATAAATTACAGAACTTAAATAAAGCAGCCTAGATCTTTACATGCTACAATCCAAAGGCGACTCTCTGCACAAAATCTGGCCGTCTTTTGGTAGGCATCCGAATGAGCCCGGTAATCTGGAGCTCCGTGACTGCCCTGCAAAATCGTGCTCTATAGGAGGAAAGTTTTAAGGATATTCAAGCAAAATCATCAACTACACATAATATGATAACGAGATTGAAAGAAGGAAAAAGAAACATAAAGTTTAATAGGCCAACCGGAACACAAGTAGTTTAGTCTATGTAAATCTGACACATGATGTATATTTATGCATTCATGATATACTGCATCTAACATGTAGGATACTGAATTGCAGCTTCACTCAGGCTCTCAGGTTCATTCTTTCTCTTCTTCGATAATGGAGACTGCTTTGATTTGAGCTTCCGTTTACTTCTTGGGCCAAGAACTGTTGATTTAAATGATCGGTACCAGTCATGGAGGTTGATAAGATCACCATGCTCCTGAGCTAGGTTGTACCTAAAAAATTAGAGGAACATAAATTACAAATTCCTACATTGAAGAAATTATATAGGTGAATATCAAGAAAAAAAGTGAATTCTTGAAATTGATTTGAAAGGTTGTAGGCAGTGGCTACAGAGTGAATACACACTTATGATAGACAGGACCAAATCCAGCCAGCAGTTGAAAAAAATATGAACAAAAATACACAACAATAAAAAAATTTGTAGCAACAGGAGGGAGATATTTACTAGGGCAATTACAACTCATTACATACTTCATAATAACGAACAGGGTGCAAAGAGATCATATTTCTACCCACATTATTAGCTTTCAATGAAAAATACATATATGAACAAATGAAGAGATGCATTATTTCACCTTAAAAAAAAAGAAAAAATAATACAAGTTCAACTTTCTATGGGAAGGTTAAAGGATAAAGATGCGAGAGCCATAATGGCCATAGCACAAGATTCAGGGTTTATCGTAGCATATTTTGCATATTTTCCATTGTAGGCAGCAAATTTTGCAACAAAACAATGGTTCTGCGGATGGTACTGTTAAATCTAAATTTTACAATCACTTAACGTTACTGCATAAAACTACAATAAGTCATTTGATTGGCAAGAAATGTTTTTTGCTAAAATGCTTGAGAGGACTTAAAACATAACAAAACATTTAGTTCAATAACCCTGCTTATTATTAAAACAATGAACTGCATGAATAAAAGGGTCCAACAAGAGGAGGGGAAAAGGGGGTGGTGGCGGGGAAGTGCAAAAAGGGAACAAATAAAAAATTTGTACGGTTTATAAGTTCTTGAATTAGAAATCTGGTCAAGTCCCTGCTATCATTAACCCTTTACAAGTTCAAAAATGTTTCAGACCACCGCTAAAATCATCCTAGATGAATCATCATTCACTATTTGAGACAATCCTCCACAATTCTTTTATGTCGAGAAAAGTCGGGAAATGCTTACATAATTGATGTATCATGCATTGTTGGCAATAGAATATTGCCACTCCCGCTGCAGCACCTACAACGGAGGATTATGTGGGATTCCAGAAGATCAACTTGAATCCTTCTTCTTGGGTCTCCAATTAAAGCCTAAAAATATTGAGAATTCATAAATTACATAAACATTTTGCAAGACTCAGAGAATTCAAATCTCAATAACATCAAAAGTGACAGGCAAGCTACACTTCACTGCAAAGGAACCACAAAAAAATAAGGAAATTTGGCATAAGGAATTACCTATTCTTCGTTTATTCATATAGAATGCAGAGACATTTTATGCATTTACATAGATCAAGGAGGGCAGTTCTACTTCAATTTTATCTAAATTTTCAAGACAAACATAAAAATGAAAAAAAAAAAAATTAACTTCCATGTCAAAATAAAATTCGCTTGAATATTGGTTTATCCTTGTCAAATATAAAGGTCACTGTTGTATTCTCTAGTAAACATTAGCGATCTTAAAATTATATAATAAAATTAAAACGTTTACAAAAGTCATTAGCTAAAAAATAATTTTTGGAAAAGTGACGTTATCTCTCATCACCACCTCTAAAGATGGGAGGAAGTTGGACTACAGCCTACAGGGCCATTAAAAATATCCAGATCCCTTATGTCCATAAAATTGTTCAGTCATCACCTGGTTTATCACACTAACTTTTTCTGTTCAACTCATCCTCACAAGGGACAAACTGGCTAAATTTTGCAAAGTTTTTACACCAGGTTGTCTGGAGTCTTAATAAAACAAGCAGGCATTAAATACTTTAATGATCTGGGGTCCAGTAAATTCTCACCATCAATTTGAATTGAAAATTCTGATTAGAGGGTTTGTTTGGCCAGCCAACCTTATAATTATGAAATAATCAACCATCATATTATCAAATGTTATAGGCTTCTGTTCTTTGGGCTTCACTGACCCATGAACAAGCAAAAAAATAAAGCCTAGCTTGGACTGCTGATCTAAAATGAAACAAACTGAGCCTCAGACCAAGTCAAATCCAAAGCCTCTCCATGCAATATTCTTAAAATCCTTCTTTGACCAGCTATTTTTAAGATAGCATTCAGACTATATAATCATTCAAGTGGCTTTTCATTAAAAAAAAATATTTACAGGGTTGTTAATTTTGTATATCATAATAGTAAGGGCACATTTACAATTAAAATTAAAAGAAATTGAGTCCTACAATAAAAAGTAGATTACAAGATTCTATTATAGTGTTTAACAATTTTTTTAGGAATTACAAATGGAAAAAAGTTGATTACAAAAATACCCTTATGTCCATAAAATTATTTAATTCTTATTGCTATAATGTGACTAATAAGCTTGTCTCATGACCATAGCCCAAACACTTAATTATATTTAAATGTAAAACGAATACTATCATGTGAGGAGATTCAAACCTATACACTTCGGGTAATACTTACTAAGATACATATTAACTGCCAGTCCTGAGAACTTAAGCTTATCAATCAAAGTCCAAACATAAAAATTTTAGTTATCTAGCAAACTTAATCTTCATAATATAGCAATCAGTTAGATAACTATCAACTGCATGACCTAATATGATAATAAGTTAATATTGACCTAACCAATGATAAAAATGCCTGACCAATTTCATAGCTATTTCATTAATTAATGCACCCCAATATTATTTGTTAAATTATATTAAGCAGTAATAGATTGCAATTTCTCTTGACAGAAAACAAGAGTGCTTGTGTAAGTGCATTTATGATGGTAGTTATCTTGGGGATGCTTACCAATTGAAGTTTTTCAACATTCTTAAAGCAGAAAACCTCATGCAGAGGTAAGCATTCAATCGGCAGCATATAATCCCTGTTTAACAAATGGAGGACACGACAAATCAGAATAACTACTAATAACAGAAGAGTATTCTACAAAGATAATGGTGGGTCACAGTACTTCAAATTTTTTCACACTGTTCAACATACCAAGGATTTAATGGTGTGAAAACATATCTATCATAAAATTTCTACTTCATTCGGACTGCATATGGAGTACAATCACATATAGGAAATAAGAAATAGATTTGTCTTTTTCAGCTATCAACTACATCTGCTCCTTGTAGGCAGAACTCTCCCTTGAGAATTGGGATTGTTAAGAGTACTTAAATACATTGTTGAACCCTTTCCTATTAGCTTAAGCTTTTAGGTCTGTTGTTTACTAACATGGGATCAAAGCTTTATTATACCAAGGAGTCCTAGGTTCAAGTTCCCCCATGTGATTATATTTAAATTCTTATTCGTTATTTAAATTTGTTATGTGTTTGTGTTTAAGCTCGAGCCACGTGGCAAGCCTACTAATCTTGCACAGGAAGGGTATTAGAGTGATTAAATATTATTGTTGAGTACTTTCCTATTAACTTAAACTTTTAGGTCTTGTTACTATCGGGGATGTCCATTGAGTTGAGGGCAGAAAAGGAAAATTAGGGAACTAATAGTGACATCAAATTTATAACGGGCAAAAAAAGCAAACTAACAGAGTCTGCCTGAAACACCGAAATTATTTACATGTAGGATGATTGTTGGCATGAAAAATATGGGACTATGGCCATGTTCACTAGACTTGAAATTAGATGAGCTTTCCAAAGAATATAAACATAAGCATGCTTCACACAGGTAATGAAATAAAGCAAGGACATCAACTAGCTACCCATTATAGGTGTTAGAAAACCCACAAATGAGGCTAGAGAAGAAGAAGAGGGTATATATATACCAATGGATGCAACAATCCAATAGGCTAGCTTTTTTAGTTGTAAAGCTATCCATCACTATATATATATCACTTCTCATAAACACAAAAAATCCAACAAGTACAAAATTTAGCATAGTATCAGAGCCTTTAACAAATATCATCATAGACTAAAGCCAAGCAACAACAAAAAAAAAAAAAAAAAAAAAAAAAAAAAGGTGGCCAGTCGAAGCCAACTCGAGCTCACATGTGAGAGGAAGTGTTAGAGAATGAAGCTAGAGAAGAAGAGAAGGGTACATATATTATACTAACGATGTCACAACCCAATAGGCTAGTCTGTTGGGATAACTCCAATACATATACCACTTCTCAGAAACACAAAATTCAACAAGATTGCAAAGTTTAACAATTGGAAAAATAGATCTTTATTGGGTGACTAGTAAGTGGTAAAGGACAAGATCTAGTAACAAAATCAATATGAACAACATGGGAGATTATATATATACCAATGGATGCAACAATCCAATAGGCTAGCCTTTTTCGTTGTAAAGCTATACATCAATATATATCACTTCTCATAAACACAAAAAATCCAACAAGGACAAAATTTAACATGGTATCAGAGCCTTTAACAAATATCATCATAGGCTTAAGCCGAGCAACACCAAATGGCAACTCAAAAACAAAAAAAGGTGGCCAATCGAAGCCAACTCGAGCTCACATGTGAGAGGAAGTGTTAGAGAAGTGAAGCTAGAGAAGAAGAAAAGGGTATATATATTATACTAACGATGCCACAACCCAATAGGCTAGCTTGTTAGGATAATGCCAATATATATACCACTTCTCAGAAACACAAAATTCAACAAGATTGCAAAGTTTTAACAATTGGAAAAATAGATCTCTATTGGGTGACTAGTAAGTGGTAAAGGACAAGATCTAGTAACAAAATCAATATGAACAACATGGGAGATTATACTGTTGCAGAGCTTATAACAGACAAATCTCAATCACAATTAACATTTAGAATTAAATGACTTGATGGAAATTATGAAACAATTATTTTGACACAGAATCTTTAGTTGTATAAAGAGACATTATCGCAAAATATGCTTTGAAGATAAAAGCTCATTGTAGGTTGCATATTCTAGTCAAATATGAGACAATGAAGGAGCTTAAAAGATCTTACAAGTCGATATGGATGGCTCTCATTTAACTGGACCATGAACTTATTTTTATTTGTGCATATGTACACACCAGAACTACTGCCACTATGTATAAATAAATAGAAACATGAAAAATGTAAAGCCCAAAAATCTTTAATTAAGGTACACACAGGTGAATGCCCCTACCTAATCATGCACTCCATCAATACAGTAGCTTTCTCATATACTGCTTCGGTGTCATCAATATATAAACGATTCCGAGACGCATGTCTCCTGTCACATGAAGTAATGAAAATTAAGCCAAAGTCCAAATGTTCCCACCATATTACAGTGAAAATTAAAACTAAAAATTGGTTTAGAAGTCTCACTTAATAATAACTGAACATGGCAAGGTTCTAACAACATGAGCTATGCAATAAGTTTAAGATTTTAGTCATAAGTATTTGCTCCCCAGAAAGAAATGCTACAAAACTATTGTTAAATTTAGGGAAAGCTGCAAGAATAGAAAGCAATAAAAAAAATAGAGCATAAGAAACACATAAAACAAATTCATAGGGGAAACTTAGCCTTACCATCCAAAGGGGTTGCTTCTGTAAAAGTTATACACATGACGTGGGCTTTGGAATACTTATAATAGGGAGATGGCAAAATCCTTGATCCTTGTTTGGGGCGAGGCTAAGTGGATCTCATTTTACAATAATAATGATAACACTCATCCAAAGGGATGCATTGCAAGTCGTCGACGAGGAAAAAAAGTCACTGGAGGAAAAAAAAAAAGGGGGACTGCCTGAATTTTTGACCCTTTATAGGTGTGCCGCCATTTGCCTACTGTTTACCACTGCAAACGACGGCGCACATGAGATCTTTCCAAGATTGCAGAAAGCGTTAGGCGCTAGTCGGGCGGCGACCCATCACCTAGCGCCTAGAACGCTTAAGCGGGGATTAAGCGGTCTACCGGAAGTCGGCCAGAGGCAGATCGGAGGCAAACTGGTGGACGGAAACAAAGAAGAAGTGAAGAAGCTGAAGAATAGCTGCTGTGCTGCTGTGATACGAAGAAGAAAAGAAATACGCTGCCAGACCCAAAAGAAGAAGAAAGAAAAAAGATATATATATATATATATATATATATATATTAAAACATAACCCCCAAAACGACACCATTTTGGGGGTTAGTTTTTTTTAAAAAAAAAATGTTTAGGTTTAAAAAAAAAAAAAAAAAAAAAAAAAACCTAAACCCCAAACGACGTCGTTAGGGGTTTAGGTTTTAATTTTTTTTTTTTCTCTTCTTTTTCTTTCTTTTTTCTTCTTCCTCCGCCGCCTCTGTCTTCTTCTTTCTTTTTCTTTCTTCTTCTTCTTCGTCCTCCGCCGACATCGCCCTCGCCGCTTAATGGACGCTTTGGTCCAAATAGCGGCAGCAAGGCACCGACGCTTAATTGGCGATTAATGCTGATTTCTTCAACCATGGATATTTCTAAAGATTGTGTCACATAAGGTATTTCTAAAGATTGTGTTTATGATTAGGATTTTTGCTTTGATATCATAATAATAGAGATCATAAAGAATATAGAAGATAAAGAGATGAGAGGGAGAGAGAATTACGTTGTCTTATTACTCAGCCAAAGTGTGTTGCTCGGATACTCAAAATTTTGGAGGTAACAAGTATCTAATATGGATACTTGTTCGATACGTATGGAATACAGCCGAATACGCCATTTGGTGTATCTGTTGACTTCTGGCAAGTTTGACTTGCGGAACGGTAGGATATGGCTGGGATACGCCAAGGGTACGGCTGGGATATGGATGAGGAAACATTTGGCTTTGCAATTATTTTAATAAAAACGGGGTCAATTTACAATTTTAAAAAAATGTTGAAGTCAAAATAAAATTTTAGAAAATTATTTTTGACCTCTTCCATGTGGAATTTCTGTCTCATCTTTATCTTCATCTCTTCTAATCTCTGTTGATTGGATTATCTTCTCGTATATTATTTTTTTAAAATATAAATATATATTATTTGAATTGATGTATCCTCCCATATCCATATCCTAGTTTTTGGAGATTTATCGTAACCTCGTATCGTATTGTGTCGTATCCCAGTATCCGTGTCCGTTTTCGTGCAACATAGGGTAGGCCTAGAAAAATAAAAGGAAATAGAATAATTACTCAATCAATCACCTATCTAATTATATCAATTTATGACTGATTGACAGGTAGATTTAACAAGAACTATTTGGAAGGGAAAACAGTATCAATAAATGAAGTTGTAAAAAGTACTAAGAAAGCTACTGAAAGAGAATCTTCAAGTCTTTCTTTGCCTTTTACCAAGTTGTTTGAGCAAGACTTGTCAATATGTCAGTAAAACTAACTCCTTATCAGCAAGGAAAAGTCTTCACCAACAAGAAAATATTTCATAAAAGCCATTTATCATTTATTGAAAACCAAATAAACTTGAATTGATTAAACTCACAACTACTATCTTTAAAAACCAAAATAAGATAAATTAGAAAATTAAATTTACATTGAACATAAGTGTTTTTAGTTTCCAGTTTCGTGTTAGTTTCCTAAACTTAGTTTCTTATTTCATGTTAGTTTGTACCCTATAAATTGTATCTCTTTAAGTGAATAAATTATCGAAGCCTATTTTTCACAAGGTATTAGAGCTAGAGCTCTCTTCCTACATTGTTTCTTTTCTCTTTTGGCCTTAATTGTCATGAAAATACTGCATTTGACAGCCTCCGTTGCTGCCAGCAGAATTATTTTATTCTTTTTTGTTCCTCTCCCCACTCTTGGCCTTTATAGCTAAAGAATTTCCTTCAGCCTTATCACCCTATTTTTGCTGTTAGATCCCATCAGTCACTCAAAAATCTGCACTTCCATGTCTGTAACCTCAGAAGTAACTCCTAGTATACCACCCAACAATCCAACCCAACAGCCTTTGGGAGACTGTAACAAAATGGTACAGCTTCTTTAGACACTATTTAAACAACCAATTCTGAACCTAACCATAAGGATGAGAAAAATGGTGCTACTATTGCATTTACCACTGCAGGTTTATTCAAGAAGAAGGCCGCTGAATCCTGAACCTATGCACACCCATGCATCTGATCCCGTAACAGGTACTGAAATAACTTCTACTTATTCCTCTCCATCATCCTCATCAAAAATACCAAATGATATTGTACTAGATAGTGACCAACCATGTTTTGAAGATCTAGATATACCAATTGCAGTTAGGAAAAGCCACCAGACAATGTATCCATCATCCCGTTTCCCACTTTATTTCAATACACAAATTATCTCCATCACATAAAGCCTTCCTTACCAAATTGCCCCATTGAAATTCCTCAAACAATCCAAGAGGCACTTAGAAATAAGAATTGGAGGAAAAACATGAGAAAAGTGCATTTGGGAAATAAAACATAGGATATTGTTGAGCTTCAAAGGAAAAAGACCGGTTGGGTGTAAGTGGGCATCACCGTAACATACAAAGCAGATGGGGTTTGGAGAGGTATAAAACTAGGCTTATAGCCAAAGGCTACACTCAGACATATGACATAGACTATGAGGAGACTTTTGCTCCAGTAGCAAAAATGAATATCATATGTGCATTGTTATCTTTGGCAGCTAATCTTGGTGGTTTTACCAGCAATCTGATGTGAAAAATACATGTTTGCATGGTGATCTAGAACAAGAAATCTGCATGATGGCACCTCCAGGATTTAATGAAGGATTAAAAAACAACAGTGTTTGTAAGTAAAGAAAAGCATGGGCTAAAACAATCTCCAAGAGCATGGTTTGGGAAATTTTCCAAAGCTATGGTAGACACAAAGTTTCGGCAAAGCCAAGGAGATCATACTCTCTTCATTAAACGGTCATCAATAGGTAAAATTTCAACCTTAATCATTTATGTACATGATATGAATGTGACAGGTGATGACCTTGAAGAAATACTGAAATAGAATGTCTTGAGTTGATTGGCTAGAGAATTTGAGATCTATGACTTGGGAAAGCTCGAGTATATTTTTTTTAGGATTGAGGTAGCTCACTCAAGAAAAGGCATTTTTATCTCCTAGCAAAATTACATTCTTGACCTTCTAAAGGGAATAAAGATACTAGTATGCAAGTCAGCTGAAACGCCAATTGAGCAAAATCACAAGCTACGAGAAGCTATAGAGGATACAATAGTAGACAAGAAGAGATATATCAGAGAGAGAGGATACAATAGTAGACGAGATATATCAAAGAGAGAGGACACAATAGTAGACAAGAAGAGATATATCAGAGGTCGGTTGGAAATTTTATCTATTTATACCATATAAGCCAGACATAGCATATGCAGCGTGTAGTAAGCCAGGTTATGCATTCTCCTAAAGTTCATCTGGAGTCAGTGCACATAATTCTGCGCTATCTGAAATCCACTCCAAGGAAAGGAATCCTCTTCAAGAAAAATGAGGAATTGAATTTAGAAGTTTATACTGATGCAGATTGGGCTAGATCAATAATTGACCGCTAACCAACTTCAAGCCATTGCACTATCTTATGAGGAAATTTAGTGACATGGAGGAGTAAAAAGCAATCAGTGGTTACTAGATCTAGTGCAGAAGCAAAATTCAAAACCATGGCACGTGGAATTTATGAGTTATTATGGTTGAAAATAATTCTTGATAATTTAGGAGTAAAGTGGGAAGGAACTATGAAGTAACAAGTCAACAATCAACATCGCTCATAGTTATAACCCAGTCCAAGGACCGACATTTTATTAAAGAGAAGCTTGACAATTGATTAAAATGTACTTATATTTCAACAAATGGGCAACTTGTTCATATTCTACTTTTCAAGACATTACTAGCAAGCTGGGTATAGATAATAGCTACTCACCAGCTTGAGGAGGAGCGTTGACAAATTCCTAAAACATCTAATGACAAATTAGGAAATTAAATTTAGCTTAAAACATAATTTAATTTCCTATTTGATGTTAGTTTCCTATTTCATTTTGTCTTTTCTCGATGAATAAATTATCAGAGCCTATTTTTTCACAATATATATATATAATTACTAATTGACCCTTGATGTGAAATCATAAAATAAAACATCAATAATTATGACCAAAATGAATTTGTAATTGTCTTCAGCATCAAATTCAACCCCAAACGCCTTGAAGGACATACAAAACTTTCTTTTAACATTTGGCACCACGACACCACCTCAAAAAACGAAGTGTATCTTGAACTCCTAAACAAACTAAACCCCCACCTTCCACCCACCCCTTCAAAGAAAATAATTAATAATAACAACCTAATGTTTTCTAATACCAAACTTTGCCCAAGTCCTGTGTTGACTGTCACATAGCCAAAACAAGAAAATATAAGGAAAAGGATGACCTCATTTCATCCATCAAATAAAAAGCTCCAATTATCACTGAAAATGAAATAGTAGTGATCATCTTAGTTTTATAAGACTAAGAAACCTATAATAAGAATAAGAATCTCATATAATGTTAGACAACATCACAAGTTCCTTGAAGCAATTCACATTTCAAAGAAACGATATTTGCAAAATACACATGACACAAAGAATGAGAGATAACTAAGAAGAATTAAAAGATAACTAAAAAATACATACTTGGATATGACAGCCATATCTTCTTTTGAACTCTTGCTACTTACAAGTTCTAAGACAGACCTCAGCTCCTTCAGTTTTTCATGGATCTATGGCAAGAACAAAATCAATTATCATTGGTTTGAACACAATAAAAGTTTAATCATATACTTGTAACCATAGAACTGACCTAGTTTACAAGCTAGAGGCCTACAAAAAAAAACACTATTTAAGCCTATTACATGTGACAAGGATGTAGAAGAAAAATATATGATTCATCATATCACATAAAGACAAAAACCTACAATTGCCTACAAAAACAGACAACTAAAGCATATTACAAGTGACACAGGATGTCAGAGAAAATTGATGACCAGATAACAGAAAGATGAAAACCTAACTTCTGTTTTAGCATTTATGGTACTAATCCTGGTCACACAATAGTGAGGAAGATGTTTGGTTTATATTAATTGTAATAAAATTTAAAATAAATAAGATATCATCTGTTTTTCTTTTCCTTTTAACACTTAATGGGTCTGAATTTGACCCATTAAGTTGTTTACGTTTGTCTTTTTAAGTGGTCAAACAACTTAAAAAATAAAACTAAAAATAAAAAATAAAAAATCTTGACTATTCACTTAATTCAAATCACTGGATTATATTTAAATTTTTTTCTTCCAAAAGTATCCTCGCAAAATAACATGTTTCCAATTTTATTCTAATTTTATATAGTACAAATTTATTTCTTTTAACCTATAACTTATGATAAATGGTTTTAAAAAAAATTGTTCATCTTATGTACGGTTGATGTCGTCACTTTTAATGCCATTATTGAACCTTTAAAAAAATTTTGTAAAAAAAAATATAAATAATTTTTTACATCATTATGTGTCATATATTAATCATGAATAAAATCTCCTCAATATTTACATAAAAATAGTTTTGGATTGGTTAAATTGTTTATTTATAATTGTTTGTATCATATCAAATAAAATTACATAACTAATAGTAACAAGAGTACAAATGTCAAATTATTTGTTTGTGGACATTTCTCTTTTTAAAAAACAAGCACATTTACACTATATTCAGATGCGAGGAAGAAAAAAAAAAAAACAAGTCATTCAAGTTTCAGATTTCAGTCCGTATTCACTTTACAGTAAAATTCAGCACTGTTCAATCATTAGATAAAAAAACAAACGACCTCTAAGTTATGGTATTATTTGTTAAACAAAAAAAATTGATCCTTAAATATGGAAGTTGTGCAAACCTTCTAATATAGTTTGATCCTCAAGACGACCATTTAAGCACAACAAATTTTAATTCTTATTGCTGACATTATTAACTGTAAAGTTAAGATCCTTACTAGTGTTTAAGAGTCTTGAGAAACAAAATAATTGTAAATTCTAGGTCTAGAGAAACTTTTGATGACATTAGCAAAATTGTCCAATTAAATCACTAAATGGTGGGAACATATCCTACTCAAAAAATCTGATTGTGTTACTCATGATCCCTTTCATAAAGTATCATTCATCATATAACCGATCTAACCAACTGCAATTTGATTGAGATGTGTCTTCAACATTGTTACAGCTGTATTATTAGGTGTATTATGTTACAGCTGTATTATTAGGTGTATTACAGCTGCAATACACCCATCTTATTAGGTGTATTACAGCTGTACCTTAGCTTAATTCTAGGGACTTAATTTGCATAGTTTTGTATATATATATGTGTATCATTCTTGCTAATTAGAAATATGAAATACAATTCTTTCCATCACAAATAACATGGTATCAGAGCCATTAGGAGTGCAAAATTAGGGCTTTTTGTTTTGGGTCTCTTGCATAAACACAAATTAGGGTTTAGTGTATTTTAGGGTTTCATTTTCGTAACCCTATTTGGAGTGGTTTTCTGTTCTCACCTACTGCCCAGAAAGGCAGCCCAGCTGCCGACCGGCGTTCTCCCATTTTCCGGTGCCCAGAAGCAGCGCGTGAGCCCACGCACCACCGCCTCTGTGCTGCGACTCCTCTGGCAGTTTTCCACTGCTGTTCCGGTGGTTTTTAGCTGCTTTTTCAGTGATTTCCCTCTGCTTTTCCGGTGGTGCTGCGTTCTGCCAGTGTCAATACGGCTTCAGTGCTTCGTCGATTTGTGTTCGTCAAGGTTTTCTTGATTTTGTCTCTGTATTTGCTGCCTTGTCTCTGTATTTGCTGCCTTGCCTTTGTGTTTGTTGCGTTGCTTTGTGTTCGCCGCCGTATATCTCTATTTAGGAGTTATGGCTGAGAAGAAATCTGTTGTTGTGTGGGATATGGTGCCTGTGATGTCTAAAATCACGGACCATAAGCTAAATGGCTTGAATTATTTGGATTGGAGCAAGACCGTTCGACTTTATCTAAGGAGTATTGACAAAGATACTGATGAGAACGTCACTAGGACTAGGAGATTAGAGAGATTGAGATTGAGAGAAGTACATTAGTTTGAGTTGTAATTCAAGTAAAATACCTTAGTTGAGTTTTAATTCTTTTAACTAGTTCTTTTGCTATTAGGTTTTTAGTATTAGAATTGTATTAGGTTTGTTATTATTTATTTGCTATTAGAATTGTTTTAGATTTTTTATATTTGTTTCCTATTAGGTCTAGGTTAGGTTAAGGAGTCATTATAAATAGACTAAGTTTGTAATCAATTATTATAAATGGAGTATCAATAAAATTGCGAGGTTTTTCTCTACTTCGGCTTTTCTAAAGCTTGGGCTAGTTCTAAGGCTAATATCCTTGATCTAGATTTATCGGCTTTTTCCGAGACCAAAACCTTGGGAATTGCTTGGGCTAGGGTTAGTTCTCCAACAAGGGCTAATTCTAGAGGTTTGATTGGTTAAATTCTTGACTAATCAAACCAAAACTCTCTAATCTTAGAATTATATTTCTAGGGTTAGAGTTTCAAATTGGGGATTTGGGGAATTCTGACCTAGGTCCTCAACAATTGGTGCTTTCGTTGAGAGATTTTGAGATGTCGAATGGCGACAACAATCTGACCCCGACAATTGTTCTGAACAACGCAGCACGCCTAGATGCCTTGGAAGCAGGACACAGAGAATTACAAGCAGGGCAACAAAGGGTCAAAACGGAACTGGCAAGACTTTCCGCAGTAGTGGAACTACTATTAGCCAGAGGTAAGCGGCACCCGACAGAGGGGGAGGTTGTTCCAGAAACAGGGGTTGAAGAGGAAGTCATTCAAGAGACCGGACGAACTCATGGAGTAAGACCACCACCTGTTGAGCCAGGGTATAAGTTGGAAGTTGCGGTTGCAATTGAGGTTACAGTTGCGGTTGCCAACATTGCGGTTGCCAATGTTGCGGCTCCCAATGCTGAGTTGCAAGCGAAACTGATGGTTGGTGCAGTTTTGATTTCAAGTAGGGTAAGTTCCGTGCAAGGTGAATTTGGTAAGGATTTTAAAAGAAAAAAAAAACATGTTTTCGGGGATGAGTGGGATTTGAAGGCTGAACAAATTATGGTGCTACATGATGAGATGCTAGAAGTACTAGATTGGAAATTCATGCATGAAGAAAATAACAAATTATTGGGGCTGTATGAGAAGCCAATGCAAGAAAGAGATAAATCTACTTGGGAAGGTTATAATAGCAGGGCAAAGAGGCTTTCAGATATTGCCCTTGAGGGCAAGGGCATTCTTGAAGGAAGGGGGAATGATGAGAACGTCACTAGGACTAGGAGATTAGAGAGATTGAGATTGAGAGAAGTACATTAGTTTGAGTTGTAATTCAAGTAAAATACCTTAGTGGAGTTTTAATTCTTTTAACTAGTTCTTTTGCTATTAGGTTTTTAGTATTAGAATTGTATTAGGTTTGTTATTATTTATTTGCTATTAGAATTGTTTTAGATTTTTTATATTTGTTTCCTATTAGGTCTAGGTTAGGTTAAGGAGTCATTATAAATAGACTAAGTTTGTAATCAATTATTATAAATGGAGTATCAATAAAATTGCGAGGTTTTTCTCTACTTCGGCTTTTCTAAAGCTTGGGCTAGTTCTAAGGCTAATATCCTTGATCTAGATTTATCGGCTTTTTCCGAGACCAAAACCTTGGGAATTGCTTGGGCTAGGGTTAGTTCTCCAACAAGGGCTAATTCTAGAGGTTTGATTGGTTAAATTCTTGACTAATCAAACCAAAACTCTCTAATCTTAGAATTATATTTCTAGGGTTAGAGTTTCAAATTGGGGATTTGGGGAATTCTGACCTAGGTCCTCAACAGATACTCATTTGACCGACGATCCTCCTAAAGATGAGTCAAGGCAGACGTGGCTTAGAGAGGATGCTCGCTTATTCCTGCAGATTCGGAATTCTATTGATAGCGAGGTAATTGGCTTGATCAATCACTGTGAATTTGTTAAAGAATTGATGGATTATTTGGATTTCTTGTATTCTGGTAAAGGGAATCTTTCTCGCATGTATGAGGTGTGCAAAGCATTTTACCGTGCAGAAAAACAAGATCAGTCCCTTACGAATTATTTTATGGCATTTAAGAAGACTTATGAGGAGCTTAATATGTTACTGCCTTTTAGCCCTGATGTGAAGATTCAGGAACGTCAACGAGAGCAAATGGCTATCATGAGTTTCCTTACTGGTCTGTCCTCTGATTTTGAGACCGCCAAATCACAGGTTCTTTCTGGTTCTGAGATCTCCTCATTAAATGAAGTATTTAGCCGAGTACTCCGTACAGAAGGTACTCCACCTGTTTTACTCAGTGGTGCTTTGGTAAGTCGAAGTCATAATTATGAGCCTGGGAGATCAACCAGTCAGAGTGGAAACAAAGGAGGAGGCTCACAAGGGTTTGAAACTCGGCAACAGGATTCTGGAGGAATTGTGTGCCATTACTGTCATAAGCCAGGACATATGAAGTGTGATTGTAGAAAGCTTCAGTACAAGAATCAGAAAGCTCACTCGGCCCACGTTGCATCCACTAATGATCATTCTGAAAAATCAGTTCTTATCTCTGCAGATGAATTTGCCAAGTTCTCACAGTATCAAGAATCACTAAAGTATTCATCTCCTTCTGTCACTGCTATTGCTGATTCAGGTAAACCAAATGCGTGCTTTCTTTCCTCGTCCTCCAAATGGGTCATTGATTCTGGTGCCACAGATCATATGACAGGTAATTCTGGTCTCTTTTCTACTTTTCAGTCACACACTTCCACTTCTACCGTTACTTTAGCCGATGGGTCACCATCTTGTGTTCGTGGGTCTGGCACAATTACTCCTACCCCTTCACTTCCTCTATCGTCTGTCTTACATCTACCTAATTTATCCTTTAATTTGGTCTCTGTAAGCCAGCTTACTCGCAATCTTAACTGTTGCATCTTATTTTTTCCTGATCATTGCTTATTTCAGGATCTTATGACGAAGCAGATTATTGGTAGAGGTCATGAATCTGGAGGTCTCTACATTCTCGACACATCAATACCGAAATCTGTTGCTTGCTTTGGTGTAACATCTCCCTTCGAGGCACATTGTAGGTTGGGTCATCCATCTCTTCCTTGGCTCAAGAAACTTTGTCCACAGTTTAGTAAGGTGTCTTCATTAGATTGTGAGTCGTGTCAGTTTGCAAAACATCATCGTCTAAGTTCGAGGCCAAGAGTCAATAAACGTGCTAGTGTTCCTTTCGCATTAGTTCATTCCGATGTTTGGGGTCCTTGTCCTATTTTGTCTAAACCTGGATTTAAAATTTTGTTACTTTTGTGGATGATTACTCTCGTGTAACTTGGTTATATTTAATGAAGAATCGTTCTGAGTTATTTTCTCTTTTTTGTGCTTTTTGTGTTGAGATTAAAACTCAATTTAATGTTTCAATCCGTACTTTGCGAAGTGATAATGCCAAAGAATATACGTCAACTTTATTTCAATCTTATATGGTTCAGAATGGCATACTTCATGAAACTTCTTGTGTTGACACTCCATCTCAAAATGGAGTGGCAGAACGTAAGAACAGACATCTTCTTGAAACTGCACGAGCCCTATTATTTCAAATGAATGTTCCTAAACCTTTTTGGGCTGATGCAGTTTCTACAGCATGTTTTCTAATTAATCGCATGCCATCATCTGTTCTCCATGGTGAGATTCCTTACAAAATCCTTTTTCCTAATAAGTCACTATTTCCTGTTGACCCTAGGATATTTGGTAGCACTTGTTTTGTTCGGGATGTTCGTCCGCATGTCACTAAGTTAGATCCCAAGTCTTTGAAGTGTATTTTCCTTGGTTATTCTCGTCTTCAGAAAGGTTATAGATGCTATTGTCCTAGTCTTAATAAATATCTCGTCTCAGTTGATGTTACCTTCATGGAAGCCACACCCTATTTTTCGTCTTCTCCTCCCGCCCGTCAGGGGGAGGATGATGATTTGTTAGTCTATTCTATCACATCCTCCGAACCTGTCTCTGAAGCAGCACCTGTCAAGCCTCCTATTATTCAAGTCTACTCCAGGCGTACACCTCCTGATTCATGTCCTGCACCTACTCCTTTGTCATCAGATCCAGTTCCGAGTGCTGATCTTCCAATTGCGTTACGCAAAGGTAAACGCCAATGTACTTATCCTATTTCTTCTCTTGTTTCTTATCACTGCTTGTCATCTTCCTCCTGTTCTTTTATTGCATCTCTTGATTCTATCTCTATTCCTAAAACTGTTCATGAGGCCATATCTCATCCTGGTTGGCATCATGCTATGATCGAGGAAATGAATGCTTTAGATGACAATGGTACTTGGAACCTGGTCGATTTACCTTCAGGAAAACGGGCTATAGGATGTAAATGGGTGTTCACAGTTAAGGTAAATCCGGATGGGTCAGTTGCTCGATTGAAAGCCCATCTTGTCGCTAAGGGATATGCTCAAACCTATGGAGTGGACTATTCTGACACTTTTTCTCCTGTTGCTAAATTGACATCTGTTCGGTTATTTATTTCTATGGCAGCTACTTATCATTGGCCTTTGTATCAACTTGATATCAAGAATGCTTTTCTTCATGGTGATCTTCAGGAGGAGGTGTATATGGAGCAACCTCCTGGTTTTGTTGCTCAGGGGGAGTCTGGGCGAGTTTGTCATCTTCAAAAATCTCTGTATGGTTTGAAACAGAGTCCTCGTGCTTGGTTTGAAAAATTTAGTCAGACAGTTGAAAAGTTTGGTATGATGAAAAGCAAGTCTGACCATTCTGTGTTCTACAAACAATCGAAAGCTGGTATCATTCTTTTAGTTGTGTATGTGGATGACATTGTCATTACTGGAAGTGATGCTACGGGAATCTCATCTCTTAAGTCTTTCCTTCATACTCAGTTTCACACAAAAGACTTAGGGATGCTAAAATATTTCTTGGGTGTTGAAGTCACAAGGAGTAAAAACGGTATCTTTTTATCTCAGAGAAAATATGTTCTTCACTTATTAACTGAGACAGGAAAATTGGGGGCAAGGCCTTGTAGTGCTCCAATGACTCCAAACATGCACCTTACAGGAGATGGAGAAATAATTAAAGATCCTGAGAAATATAGAAGATTGGTTGGAAAGCTGAATTATCTTACAGTGACTCGTCCAGATATTGCATATTCTGTCAGTGTTGTTAGTCAGTTCATGTCATCTCCAACAGTTCATCATTGGGCAGCGTTAGAACAAATTTTGTGTTACTTGAAAGGAGTACCCGGACTTGGTATCTTGTATGCAAATCATGGACACACTCATATTGAATGTTTCTCAGATGCAGATTGGGCAGGTTCTAAAGTGGATAGAAGATCCACATCAGGTTATTGTGTTTTCGTTGGAGGAAATTTGGTCTCATGGAAGAGTAAGAAGCAGAACGTTGTGTCACGATCAAGTGCAGAGTCAGAATATAGGGCTATGGCATAGTCTGTGTGTGAAATAATGTGGATATATCAGCTCTTGACTGAAATAGGTCTTAAAACCTCGGTACCAGCAAAATTGTGGTGTGATAATCAAGCTGCCCTTCATATTGCATCTAATCCTGTCTTTCATGAGCGAACTAAGCACATTGAAATTGATTGTCATTTTGTTCGTGAGAAAATTCAGCAAGGTCTGATTTCTACAGGGTATGTGAAGACTGGAGAACAATTAGGGGATATCTTCACAAAAGCTCTAAATGGGGTTCGGGTTGATTATCTTTGTAACAAGCTGGGCATGATTAATATCTATGCTCCAACTTGAGGGGGAGTGTTACAGCTGTATTATTAGGTGTATTATGTTACAGCTGTATTATTAGGTGTATTACAGCTGTAATACACCTATCTTATTAGGTGTATTACAGCTGTACCTTAGCTTAATTCTAGGCTTAATTCTAGGGACTTAATTTGCATAGTTTTGTATATATATATGTGTATCATTCTTGCTAATTAGAAATATGAAATACAATTCTTTCCATCACAAATAACAAACATTAAAGCAAAAATTGCTAGTAGTTAGGGTGGAATGTTTAAATTTAATATACAAATAACAATTTTATGTTTCAAACCAGTTTCATCTCAAAAAGTAAAATGCTAAATTGGCTTCAATGGAGCTTAAATTAGTTTGAAACACTACACAAGGCAACTGGCTATGCCGAAGCTCAAAAGGCAAGCCAAGCTCATCAACATTTCTATAGACAATTGCAGTAATATAAAGACATAACACAATAAGGTATGGTAAGAAAGTGTGGTGGACAAAAGCCTCCAAATAATATCTATTGCACAGAATAGTTTTTACTATATTAGGAAGCACAATCTAAAGCATAAATCAAATCACAGTTACCACAAGCTCAACAAATGAAGTGTTAAAAGAAAAAACAGATATTGGCAATATAGTTGTTATATACAAGGATCAATATTATAGGCAGATCTCCAAACCATCAACAACTTCCCCAAACTGTAATTATACCTTAATGACATCTACAGTAAGCTCTTCCCATCTCTGGAGCAACTCACACAGTTGTGCTATTGGAAGATCCCTGATTAAATTAAAACTTCAGCACACCAGTGACATAGAGCAAAAATAATAACCACGTAATCAATTACAAAAAAAATAAATAAACAAACAAATAAAAAAGTCTTTATCAGTAAGATAACAATTTGCAAGGATATAACAACTAGTTTGAACATGTACAATCACATGGGAAAAAGGGCAATCATGAATCTTAAAATTCCTGCATAGATGTTACAGTATCAATAAACCACAAAGCTGACTTTGGGAAAGTTATCAAATAATTTTGAGCATGTATATCTACACATAAAAAGTATGCTTACTATCCCATTAAGACAGAATTATTGTTAAGCATATATTTAAATCCTCTCTGATCTTGCCAAATCTTATTTTGCATGCTTAGAAGGGCCTAAATAAACTAGACAGTAAATTATATGCTTCCTCCTTGTGATTGAACTGGCTGTCAATTTGCTACCATATGGTGTTCCAAAGTTACCTACTTACCTTGAGGTATGCTATTTTATCTTTCCATCAAAATTGATGGATTTTTCTCAAAATTTACCTAAATTTATCATAAAATAAGTTAATTCAATAAACTTGATGTTTAAAATCCAAGAACTGAGCATACAGGAAGCTGCTTTTGGCACTCATACTTAACACATTCAACGAAATAGAACCTACAGGTGAAATTGTTACTTCGTAAAGTTAAATGGTAACAAAATGAAATGGGCCAAAATACAAGGGACGAGGTTGCCCAGGGAGCAAATTATGGTACTCTGGAAAACAATGGGCATGGGTATAATTTGAACAAAGTAGAATGAAAAAAAAATCAAGATCATAGAGTGACGTAATTCAGTTGTAGACAAATAATTAAAAGAACATATCATCAGGGTGAAGAAAGAATCATTTTACTCCTTGAGATATCTGAGCCATTCTGGATTGTGAAAAAGTATTACTTACCTCACCTTCCATACTGCCTGACTGATAAAACCACCCTTTCTAAATAAAGGATATTGTTTACGGCAGTGATTAGAAGAAATTAGACTAGGATCTCCCTCTAATTTCGTGCGAGTATCAGAAGTCCTAAAGTTGTACAATTCCGGATCAAGTGCCTCACATAATAAGTCTAACAGTCCAATTTTGCCATACTTTCCAGCTTCATAAAGGCACTGCAAAGCATTGTGTCAAGAAAAGAAAGATTAGTTCAATAATATGCGATCAGCATCAGTCACAATCAGTAGCATTCCACCGTGAAGGGAACCATATTTGTTAAAAGAAAAGTAAAAAATTCCATTCAATATTAAAATTATGAATTTAGTATAAAGGGAAAAAAAAAATTCTGGTAAGAGGAAAAACAATTAAAGTAAACAACAAGATAATAGGCGGACTAAATGTAACCACCAAGACAGGTAGATTATATGAACCAAAAACTAAATTAAATTTGCCAGATGTTAGTATGAAACCAAGCTAAAACTAACAAATTTCCTAAACTTTGAAGGTTTCAGTTATATCCACTAGTAGGGATTTGATGAAACCCACGGAATTTAATCATAATACATCACTCGAGAGAACCCTGATCAATTTACTAGAGAATAAAGTCTCCGGTCAGGCTTTCAAAATAACGAATTTATTACTAGATAAATAATACCAATTGTATTCTCTTTAAACAAAATGGCACCACATGTTATGATGAATGCTTTGATATAAGGTTTCCATGAAACACAGAGAATTTGAAGGACAGCAATATGGGAAATAAGAACAAGAAAAGCTAAATAATGGAACAAGTTTTATACGAGTTTATAGCGAACTGAATAAACACAGCTGAAATGCAGAAAATCCGTCATGTGAAGCTAATAGAAGATACAATGAATCTCACATTAGAAAAATATACAATAATAGAAGGGTATACATATTAAGGGATGCCACAACCCAATAGGCTAAGCTTTTGCATTGTAAGGCTATCCACAATATATAAATCAGTTATCCTAAACACATAAAACGTGACAATTGTATGAAAGTTTAACAATGTTGAGCAAGAAGAAAGGAACTTGTTTAAAAACGGAAGAAATTGAAGACCAAAACGAAGCCTAGAAGTGAATCCTATCTCACAAAAAGCAAATATCTTCTCTTGTTTATTAGCAAGCTCCCTCATATCTTCTTCTTTCAACTTTCTATGCAACATGAGATTCCATCCCAATTGATTTTGGGACTGCACTACCTACCTTACTATAGGTAGATTTTTTTCTGTTGAAAGTCTGAAAAGATTAGTTAAAAGTGTGCAAAAAGCAAAGTCTCTCCTTTCCATTTATCTTCCCAAAATCTGATGGAATTGTCATTCCCAACAACAAATCTGGTATTCAAAGAGAAAGGATTGCTAATTTGGGTGATAAGAGATCCATGGGCAGTGGCTGTTGCTTCTAGAAACAACCTTAGAGCCCCACCCAGTTTCTTGAAGGCCATATTTGCTTTTAATAACTGCTCGTCATAATGAGTTGGTTTCCGATTGAAATCTCCACAACCATTCCCCAAGGACAGCCACATTTCTTTTAACCAAATTTCCCACACCTACGCCCCCTTGATGGATAAAGAAGAGATTGCTTTCCATTTAACCAAGTGACCTTTCCTCTCTTCCCCAACTCCATTCCAAAAAAAAATTGAAGACTTCTCCAATCTCTTTGCCATACTGATCGGAATACGGTGAAGAGAGAGATAATAGGAGGGTAAGCAAGTAACAATAGCTTGGATGAGGGGGAGTCTCCCTCCTCTAGATAAGCAGGCTTTTTTCCACCCTCCAACCTTATTTCCACCTTCTTAATACTGGATTCCAAAAATCCTAGGACCTTGGCTTTCCTGCAAGAGGAATCCCAAATATTTTGAAGGTCATTTGTCTAATTCACAGCCTATTGTCACGGCCTTAGTATTTTCTAAGCCAACCGTGCGGCACTTAACACACTTCCTCCCGTCGAAGAGGTTAAGTCAGCCTTAATCCCCACGAGCTAGGCAAGTAACTTGCTAGCAAACTCAAGAAAGCTTGTAGGAAGAGAGAAGAAAAGAGAGCACAAGTGTTTAGAATGCTTGAATGCTAGAACTCTTGAATTCTTTGATTTCTTGGATGGTTTTTACAAATGAGGGGTGCCATCTATTTATAGGCACCAAAGAATATTCTAGACACCTATCCATCTACCATGTTCTAGATTATTCCACTATGTACAAGGCTTTCTTACAATGTACATGTTTCTAGAGAATTCCAAGTCTTGAACATCCTACAAGTCTCTACAACATTCTAGAATGTCCCAAGAGCTAGACTTCTCTAGGAGTTTCTCCATCCTTCTAGGTTATTCCACAAGGTTCACCATTCTTCCGGGTTGTTCCGGAAGGTTCTAGAAAGATCGTGACACTATGTTGGCTTCCAAGGCTGCCAACTTGCTCTTCTGCATGTTAATGCCCACAATAGTGCTTTTAGCTAAATTCACCTTGAGTGCAGACACATTACAAAACAGTTGAACCATCTTAACTAAATTAAGGAATTTAGCTTCATCACTCGAATGGAAAAAGTGGCATCATCTACAAATTGAATGCAGGAAACTGCCACTTTATTTTTTTCGATGATAAAGCCTTTTACCACCCTATCTATTAAATGTTTTACCCACTAAACAGCTGATGAGAGCATCCACCACCAATGTGAAAAAGAAGGGAAACAATGGATCTCCTTGTCTCGGGTCTCTTGAGGCTTTAAGCCTAAAGGCTTACCATTTCTTAAAAAACAGATAAGTTTTAACTGAACTTAAGAACCTTTTAATCCACTTTCTCCACCGTTGACCAAATCCCTTGACTTGAAGGATAAAATCAAGGAAGTCCCGATCAATGTAATCATAAGCTTTCTCTAAATCAACTTTAAAAACGATCCCTTCTTTCTTAGCTTTTCTACACACCTCTACCGCTTCATTAGCTATTAGGATAACATCCAATATTTGTCTGCCTTTGACAAAGGTTTCCTTGATTGGCTGAAATCGTATCCTTCAGAACATCCCTTAGTCTCAAAGAATGCACTTTAGCCAGGTACAAGATGGTGACTAGGCTAACAGGTCTGAAATTTTAACCAATGTTTTAAAGAGCACAATGCAGTGTGAGGAGATCAGGACTTTGCGAGGTGAGGCGGTCGCCTCAATTTGAAACTTATAAGGTCAACCCCTCTAAATCAGGTCTGTCAACACTCTTTAGAGTACTATTCATAGTTTGCCTTAATTTAGTACCACTCTCGCAGCCAACACTGAGACAGGGCTTTACCCATTCCCTAATTTCCATTCCTGACTTTCATTTTGCTTTATTTTCTTTCCTCTTTCTAAGAAAACAACAAGATGTTTACTTTAAGCAAGTGTGATATTCAAATTCCTCTTTAACACAAGACTTTAACAGTAACAACAGTTTGAATAGTTCTGATAGTCTTAAGAAAACTATCCATATTAATGGGATTTACCATCTTTGACACAAAAACAATACAGGGATATGATAAATAACAGGTCAAGTACCAATTTAGCAACCAATCAACAAGTATAGCAAAGGACTATTGTTTAATATTATGATATTCAAAAGGATCACTCAAATTTATGAATCTGAACATGTATTGTGATTCGATGACAATTCAGGAGAAATAATTATCCAGGAGGAAAAAACAACGAAGCATAGTCAAGTTCCACCAAAAAATTGTATCAGTCTAAATTAAAAATAAAGAGCAAAGAAAAGAAGTGAATGCTAATAATTACTTTAACAACCCATTATGTATGCAGTTTTGATCAAATAAATCCAACACCCACATAAATGAATTTTAGCCAACATATTTAGTACTTAGTGAACGATGCACCCAACCTAACACACTTCAAGCATTTGACGTATAAACACAAGGGCAATGGACAAAAGTTTTATCCCTTGGAATTAATGTAGCAATGATACTTCTTTCTTGATGTACGATTGAAAGATGCTGGCACGGTTCAATTTCCATACATTGCAAGATTTAAATTCAAAAAAATAATAATAAATTCAAAAAGATAAAGATGTAACCCTGTTGTATATATCAGAAAGAAATGATCAATCTGCCAAGATCCTGATCTGATTAATCTCAAAAGAAACAGTTCCGGGTGGAAAAAAAATAATTCGGGACACAGCTGAAGCAAATGAAAAAGCCAGTGAGATCTCATGCTTTCATAAAAGGTGACTCTCACGATACTCAAATTCTCGATAATTATCTACAGGTAGGAGTAACAGATTCCCTAAAACTTGATGCACTAAATCTACTTCAGATGTATCAGATCAGTTTGAATGTAAATTGTCAATAAAAACAAGTCTTCTATCCAGTTTGCCAATAGAAAAATATCAGTATCAGCTAACAATAATTTATGGCTTGTTCCTTGTTCAAAATTCATCCTAGAACTGCGAAGAGACTTAAAACCACTCAACAAAGAAAGAGTTTAATGTATAGTTATAATAATAAATGAAAAACCGGACTATAAACACCCCAAAGATCAGTAAAATGGGTACAGATAGAATAACAGAGCTTGGAAGAAGCTTGGCAATAAAAAAATCATAATGAAAATATTTGAACTTTCAAGTGACAGGGAAATCTATGCCCTTTAACATCAGTGAACTCATATTTCTAATGGACTTTACACAAAAGAAAAGATTCAGGCCTCACCAAAACCATAATGCCCCAATGTTTCTGTGATTTCTTCATTTCTGACAAACCACAAGCAAAACTTTCACCATTTTGTTCCCCTTTTTTATTCCTAGCCAACAAATTTCACCACCCAAGTCAGCATATTAACTTTCAGTATGATTTGGTAAACTAGAGTAACTGAAATATAATGAAATTATTATATATTTGAAGTACCTTGCATAAGATGGTAAGTCAAAAACATGCTTGGACACCATTTGCAGCAACAATCCATCTTGTAAGACCTTCAACAGTAGAACATATATTGGAGAAAAAAATAAAATAAAAGAGAAGTGAAGCTTACAGTATTATAGCAGATATGTGTGCAAATAATGAAAACAGTAAAGATGGAATCAGTTAAAAACTAGTTTAGAGTTATTCACCTTAAACTTTATGTCTCTAGTGTCTAATATTGTAAATGGTAAGTACAAGGAGATTAACTGATTAGCAAAGTCAGCGTGAGTTAATCACAAAACTTTGCTTAAAAAAGGGGGAATTACACAAACACCCTGACATTTGGCATAATTACACGAATATACAAGGTATGGTCATATCAAAACAAACCTCACCTGACATTTCAACATTGTTACACGGGCACCCCCTGCCATTAGATTTCAACCGTTAGTGTCTAACGGTCAACGGTGAAAGGTATAAAATGTCTAAAATACTCTTCTTTTTATTTTTTATAATTAATGTATAATATATTAAATGATTAAAAATTAATTAAAAAAATTAAAAAAAAAAAAATTTGAAGGACTGAATCTCATTTAACAAATTAATTAAAGGACCAGATCATAGAGATGGAGTTTTGGCTCCATATTAGATGTGTGAGATGGCTCCATATCCGATCAAGGCCGCTGGAGCGCGCTAGCGGCCCATGTTGATGGAGCACAGCACTCCATCACAGATCGCTTCATCTCGATGGAGCAGCTGTGCTCCATCTCCATAGAGCAGTTGTGCTCTCGACGGAGCGATTAGCTCCACCTCCCTTTTTTTCATTTTGATTTTTCTTTTCTAGTTTAAATGATGTAGTTGAGTTTTTTTTAATACGAAAATGGGTTATTTTGCGGATTGATATTGTTGACTTTTTTTTTTTTTTTTTTTTTTTTGAGGATTGATGAAGATGGTTAGGTAACATTTGATGATTTGTAAATGCTAATGTTTGGTGATTTGGAGATGATGTTATTGTGATGGAAAATATTGAATTTGAAGATGGTGATGAGAGTTTGTTGAAGAAGATGAAGTATTAATTAATTAATTACTAATTAAATTTATTATTTAATTATAAAAAATGAAAAGAAGTGTATTTTAGATATTTTATACCTTTGATCGTTGACCGTTAGACACTAACGATTGAAATCTAACAGCAGGGGATGCCCGTGTAACAATTTTAAATGTCAAGTGAGGTTTGAGTCAATATGGTCAAACCTCATCTATCTGTGTAATTATGCCAAATGACAGGTGATGTTTGTGTAATTCCCCCTAAAAAATCATGGGAACTAAATGATTCACAATGCACAAATAATGAAGCAATTTCATGAAGATCTAAGTCTCTATAATAATAAAATTACAATGTATATGGTGTAAGCATGTCTATATTGTGCAAGGACTTAGCATAAATCAGAAGAGAACAACACCAATGCATTGCTGACCTCGAACGAAGGAAATTTGATATGACTCACAGTTGACCAAGAAATCTTACCTCTCCATCCTCTTCAGAAGAAAGTCCTCCAAGTATGAAGCTTAGGGGTTCAATGGAGAAATGTTGAACACATGCGATCTGAAACATCAGCACAAATTTAATCATCTCAACTGGACACATCAGCGAAGTTGAAAGATCATAACTAGAACACAATAATGATAGTTAAAATATAATGTGTATGTGAAATTGAATTACCAACCTTCAGAGCTCGAATAAAAGAGGTCAAAGTTCCATCCTGTCTTACAAAGTAGTTTCTCATAAAAAGTGCCACGTTGTGGCTAATACTGAACCCAGCACATGGCTTCACAAGAACTGCTTCAATAACTGCATCGATTCTTTCAGTTGGAGTCCCCAGAGTGAACTTACAAGGGCACAAGTGCTGTAGCACATCAGAAGGCAGTATGTTTCTGGGGGCATCAAGAGTTGTTGCTACTCCCATTATTAAAATGACAGGAACCTTGAATACCCATTCACTTACAGAAACAATGGAGTCAGTTACATGCTAAAACTTCATAAAGTGAGTAAATTAACCAAATATGACATAATATAACATAAATAAAATACATGACATAAGGCATAAAATAACTAGAAATCATCAGAGCATGCCAATAATTCATTTGCTCAGACTGCAAAATTGTTATGGGAGTATTTGGCAAATGGTCAGGTTGACCATATGACTTGGGAAAATAGTTGTCTATTGTTGTTAGTTAAGTTTGTTTTAGCAGTAGTTGAATTATTACTGCTGTATTTTTTCTGATTTATTAGCCATATTTATCTTGTTAGTTATTTAGTAGATAATAAAGAGATAATAGTAGTGTTTATCTCCTTGTTAGATTAGGACTCCTAGTTGTTTAATTAAACAATGTAACTAGAGTTATATATATCTCTAATTCTTCATTCAGAAGGTTAGAGTGATCATAATAATAACTCTTTCCTATCAAGGTTTCAATTATCTTCATGGTATCAGAGCATTCTTTCTCTGAAACCTAGAAACTTGATATGACAAAATACGGTGTGGCTTATCCAAGTACCACAACCGAGGAGACCTCCTCCTCAAGTCAACCTGCTGCAAACAGCGGCAATGGGGGTGGAGGGTCAGATCACATACAATTCCCTAACCTTTTTATCACTAGTCATAAACTAAATGGGCACAACTACTTACAATGGTCACAATCCGTGATGATGTTTGTGAGTGGTAAAGGAAGAGATGATTACCTTACTGGAAAAGCAACAGTTCCTGGAGAGACCGATCTAAACTACAGAAAGTGGAAGACCGAGAACAACATGGTGATGTCGTGGCTCATCAACTCGATGAACAACGACATAGGGGAGATTTTTCTTCTCTATGAAACCGCAGAACAGATTTGGGAAGCTGCAAAAGTAACCTATTCCAGCCATGACAACACGGTGGAATTGTTTGGGGTAGAAAGCACTCTTCACGAGTTGAAACAAGGGGAGATGTCTGCTACCCAGTACTACAATACCTTGACAAAATATTGGCAGCAACTGGACTTGTTTGAGAAGCATCACTGGAAGTGCGCAGAAGATGGAATCAGATACAAGAAGATAATAGAGAAAAAAAGGGTATTCAAATTTTTAATCGGTCTCAATCAGAACCTAGATGGAGTTAGGGGTCGAATTCTAGGCACAAAACCACTCCCTCTACTCAGAGAAGCCTTCTCTGAAGTACGCAGGGAAGAAAGCCAAAAGAAAGTGGTTTTAGAAGCCACTGTCAAATCAGAAACCACTGCCACAGATGGATCAGCCCTTGCTGCCCAGATTACACCCAGTGACCAAACTGGTCTGCCTACACCCCAACCTGACCTGCCTACCCTTGAAACTGAAACTGCTCCTTCTCAAAACAGTCACAGTCCTGGTCAAAACAATCCTGGTGGTCATAGCCCTAATTTGAGTCATCACAGTCCCGTTTTGAGTCTTACTCCTCTTGATCACGAGTCTGATTCCCAAAAACAGTCTGAGTTGATTATATATTCTAGGAAAAAATGTTCTCAAGAAGATGTACAGCCCCACACACAACTTCAGCAGGTCCAAGAAGAAGAACCGAGACTCCAAGTTCTGAATCAAGAGGAAGAAGAGGCTGATACAGGACCGGATCATGAGGAAGTAATTGAAAATACAGAAGGTGAGTTTCCTATTGCTATTAGAAAAGGCTACCGAGAGTGTAGAAATCGACCCAGGTATCCTATGAACAATTTTATTTCCTATGATAAACTGTCTCCTGGGTACCGCGCCTTTGCTATGAATTTGTCCAAGATACAGGTTCCAAACAATATACAAGAAGCACTTGGCAGTCCAAGATGGAAGGAAGCTGTTATGGCAGAAGTACATGCACTAGAGAAAAACAAAACTTGGCAGATTGTGGATCTTCCACAAGGAAAAAAACCAGTTGGTTGCAGATGGGTGTTCACAGTAAAACACAAATCAGATGGCAGTGTTGAGAGGTTCAAGGCTAGGTTAGTGGCTAAGGGATACTCTCAATCATATGGGGTAGACTATCAAGAGACTTTCGCCCCTGTAGCAAAATTGAATACCATCAGAGTGTTGCTCTCTTTGGCAGCAAACTTGGATTGGAATCTACATCAACTCGACATCAAGAATGCGTTCTTGAATGGAGACCTAGAAGAGGAGGTATATAAGGCCATACCTCCTGGGTTAGAAACAAAGAACAATGCAAACAAAGTCTGCAAGCTCCAAAAATCACTCTATGGACTGAAACAGTCCCCACGAGCTTGGTTTGGCAGGTTCACCAGGGCTGTGAAGCAAAATGGGTATAGACAATGTCAATCAGACCATACTCTGTTTGTTAAGCACTCAAATGGAGGAAGAATGACTGCTCTAATTGTGTACGTCGACGACATCATTCTCACAGGGAATTGTGAGGAAGAAATCAGAACACTGAAGAAGTACTTGGCAACAGAATTCGAAACTAAAGACTTAGGAGACCTTAGATACTTTCTTGGCATGGAAGTAGCAAGGTCAAGAAAAGGTATTTCGGTCTCTCAAAGAAAGTATACTTTGGATTTACTTAAAGAAACAAAGATGCTTGACTCTAGACCTGCAGAAACGCCTATGGAGTATACAATGAAACTGGGAATGGCTGAGAAAAGCACACCTGTGGACAAGGGAAGATATCAGCGACTGGTAGGGAAATTAATTTATCTATCACATACAAGGCCGGACATAAGCTATTCGGTGAGTGTTGTTAGTAGATTCATGAATGATCCAAGGGAAGAGCATATGCAAGCTGTATATAGAATCCTCAGATACCTTAAAATGACTCCAGGAAAGGGCTTATTATTTGAAAAGCACAGTGACAGGGACCTAAAAATCTATACAGATGCTGACTGGGCTAGTTCCATGGTTGATAGAAGATCAACGTCTGGTTATTGTTCTTATGTATGGGGCAATCTAGTTACATGGCGCAGCAAGAAGCAAGCTGTTGTTTCGAAAAGCAGTGCAGAATCCGAGTTTAGATCCATGGCTACAGGTATTTGTGAGGGTATTTCGTTGAAGAGAGTAATGGCAGAACTTGGAATGGATGATCAAGGCTCGGTTAAGATCATGTGTGATAATCAAGCAGCCATAAGTATGGCGAAGGATCCTGTATTTCATGACAAAACCAAACATGTTGAGATCGACCGTCACTTTATTAAAGAGAAATTGGAAGGCGGGATCATCAAGCTAATCTACACTCCAACATCATCTCAAACAGCAGACATTTTGACTAAACCACTCCCTAGGAGCAGCTTCGAAAACTTAACTCTCAAGCTGGGCATGGTTAACATATATGACCCAGCTTGAGGGGGGGTGTTGTTAGTTAAGTTTGTTTCAGCAGTAGTTGAATTATTACTGCTATATTTTTTCTGATTTATTAGCCATATTTATCTTGTTAGTTATTTAGTAGATAATAAAGAGATAATAGTAGTGTTTATCTCCTTGTTAGATTAGGACTCCTAGTTGTTTAATTAAACAATGTAACTAGAGTTATATATATCTCTAATTCTTCATTCAGAAGGTTAGAGTGATCATAATAATAACTCTTTCCTATCAAGGTTTCAATTATCTTCATCTATCTACACTCATTGGACTAATATTTTATTTTATTTTTACTAGTTGCAAAGCCAGTAGAGATTAGGATTGCTACAGGAGAAACACAAGAGTAAAGATAAAACTTTTTACTAAATCTTTGATAAATTTTAAAGGTATTTGGCAATGAAACAGAATACAGCTTAGATCTGGTTTTCAAGTGCTAACAATGAAAAAAGTATGATCTATAGAATACTTTAAAATGGATCATTTAACTATTAATTCATGGTGTAAAATGCTACTGTCCTTTCGCTTAGGTAGCACACTGCATAAGAGCACAAAGCACCATTATTGGCAGTGTGCTTACTTACTGATATGTATAGGTCAACCAATTATGTCATTGTTCGAGGGACAAAACAATTTATCCGTAAACAGATATGCTAGTTCAATATGGCCATACTAAGAAATGAGTTCAACTATAATTACTTACTACTAATAACTAAAAAGTTATTATTAAATCTCATGAACTGTATCTTTTAGGAAGACATAAATTTTACTGATATTAACTGTATTAAATTGTTTGAAGCCTCAATGTAGGTATACAAATTAGTTCGTATATCAGTGGCTAACATTAAAAAGCACCAACATCTGTAATTCAAGTGCTAGGGAGAACCAAAAATTAGCATGAGAATAAATTGAGTTTATAAAGGATTAAGAAATCAAGAGTTGTGGTACATAAGAACTGAAAAAAGATAGTAACCAAATATAGCCCAACACTCTGCCAAATAATCAATAAAATAAACAAAACATATACAGGGGGTAGTGTAAGGCAACATGCTCAAAGTACCTCAACATAAGGATGAAATCAGACAACACTGAACCACAACATCGCTCGATATCCTTGACAATTACAATAACTGGATTACCATAGTTTCCTTGTTCTCTATACCAAGATGCTAAGACGGATATATCCGTTGCCTGCCCAAAATTAGAATAATAAACAAGTATAAATAACAAAGTTCTTCAGGTAGAAACCGATGTTCAATATTATAAGGAATATTTCAGTAGCCACACTTACATCCAAAGAAACCATTAAAAATTGTCTCAATAAACTTCTTAAGCAGCCATTAATTCCACTCTTTCCCGTAAAATCTAGTGATGAAAGGTTAGCCACATGGCATCCTTGAGATTTTAAATGCAAACCAAGCTCTTCAAATGTCAGCAGATCATCAACAAACTCCATATTTTCTGCATTCATTACTCAATCAAAAATCCATTTTGGGGGAAAAGGTGTTTGCTAAGCTTATGAAAGTATGCTCATCAAATGTATGCAACAACATAGATCAAGCAAACATAGGATGCACCTAACAGATAACTGATGCAACAGAAAATGAGTGTCGCACAATGCCCATAATTGTTGTCCCAAGTTGAATAGCACATTAGACAAAGTCAAGCAGGTATGCAATCCAAAAAAAGTGCACATACTATGCATGCTCTCCTACAATCACCATATAATTCCTTATTTCTGGTATGGAGGGTGCAATTGGATCACTTAACATCACATAAAGTTTACATGTTTAGTTATAAACAGGTATCTTAGGTTCCCTACAAGAATAAATGTTACAACTAAAAAGGGATCAGCAAATGTAGCAGTAATTAGAAACTACTACATAAATATCAGTCAAAATCAAAGGATAGTATCGTAAGGTTAAATAAGTTGCTTCTAACCATCAGAAAGATTGAACATTCAGATGGTTAATGTGCACAAACTTTTCATTCAATAACAAGGCAGAATATCAAAAGAGGCTCTCATCGCCTGTATCCAATTGATTACCATGAAATTCTTTCAAAACCTGAATGCAACTTTTAATCGGAGAACTTACTAGTGAGAACAAGCCCAGTAAATAGTTGTTTAGAAGAGACATCTGTTATTATGGGATAAGCGCTAGTTGCTTCATGAAAAGCAACTGTTCTGAACGACATGATAGTATTGAAGGACTGACGAACCCATTGATGAATTTCATTGAAGACATTGGTATTGACATCCCTCAAAACATTCTGCAATAAGATCACAAAATATTCCTTATTTAGTGCATGTAGAACAAAGCACCAGTTGGTTACTGAGAACATGAAGAACATCCAACTAAATTTGGCTAAAGAGACAAACTTTGATGGTTGACTCAATCTTTGACCAAACAATCTCAAAGGCTTCAACACGCAAGTTCACATAGCAACCATCAACACACTCTTCAACTCTCTGAACCTCTAATTTCTTGGAATTCGCTTGCAATGATGGAGATAAATCAACCCTCCTCCTGGTTTGTGCAGATCCTGTGGAATTCCTCTCAGATTTCCCAGAAGATGCTTTGTGAAGAACAAAAAATGGCTGCAAAAAGGAAAACAAATATCACTATATTAGTGCTCTGCTTGGTTGCAAAAAAAAAGGGACCTGATTCGATGACTAACAGAAAATATATAAAACTAGAGATGCTAAGAATTTGAAATTTGAACTTTCAACAAAAAAAAGAACAAAATTCACATGAAATCCTAAAATATAGTGAAACCAGAAGAACAATAACATAATAACATCCACAAGAACAGAACCTTGACTGAAAATCAAGGTATGAATCATGATTGTCATATATTTCCTAATTTTCCCAGCAGCCGAACAGAACCAATAAACCCAGAAATAACAATAAACATGCAAAAACTTAGTAACAATCATAAATAATTGTTATTGTACAAACAATCTAACATATACAATAACCTTCCCAAAACAAAATTCAAGAAATCAAAAATAGAGAACTGTTGAATAAAGGTTGGCAATCAAGACAGAGTTGCATCAAAAGAAAATTTTTCTGACTCTAATTTTCAATGGCGGAAAATGAAAAGAAAAGAAAAATCTTTGAATAAGAAAGCAAAGAGAACAAACCTGGAGATTGTTGTCAACAGTGGCAGAAGTTGAGGGAGGTGAAGAATTGGTAGGTGTGGAAGATGGCGCCATTAGAGAGAGCAATCATGGAATGTGATGGAGCTGAAGTTGCAGTAGATAAAATGATTGCAGAGGAATGTGCAAATATTGGTGTTGAATTAGCTACTATAGAAGAACCTGCAGGTATGAGGGCTTCCACAAACAAATATTCCTTACTGACTTCTGCATTTCATTTTACATCAAAATCAGTGTCTGAAAGAATCACGAGGCACATGAACATAATTATATTAACATAATGCCCCTACTACTGGGAAAAGAAAAATTGCAGGATTTGGCAACCAGCATGAAAAGCATTTACTGTGAAAGAAAATTTACGCGAGAGTATTTGAGGAGCTAGTTGAGGAGCTGCTGCTGCGGACCGAGATCATGCTGAGTACTAGGGATGGCAAAGTAAAAAACCTGCAAAATTTAAAAGGTTTCAAACCTAGCCTAAACCCTTTATATGAACTTCCGGTGCGGGTTTGAACCCGTCAGCAAAATATACGGATTTTACCCAACTTTTATATTAACCCGTTGCTAAAGCAAAACGCAAAATAAGGAGATGTTATTAGGGGTGGGCGTTTTCGGATTGGGTTGGGTTGAAGGTCAACCCAACCCAATCCAAAAAAAATTCGGTTTGGGAAAATTCAACCCAATCCAACCCAATATAAATTTCAACCCAACCCAACCCAATATTTGTCGGTTTGGCTTGATCGGGTTGGTCGGGTTGACTTTAAAATATTTAAATAAAGTCATACAACTTATGTTAAAATATAAATATTACATCAAATCTCAAATGCTACATCAAATATAAATTATAGTTTTACATAATATCATAATTTAAACTCTCATAACATAATATAATGGTTGAAAACTTGAAATACGAATATTATATCAAATATTAATCCTAGCATTACATAATCAAATATAACTTGATGTCCTATATTCATAAATTATAAGCAAGAAAACATAACACAAATAAGTACATATAACTTGAAGTCCAATGTTCATAAGATAAATAAAAAGCATGCCGAGAGTTTAAGGAGCATTCTACATTGTTGGAATTCTTTCAACCAACCATACAAATACCATACAACCCAAAATACAGTAATAAATTCTCTCACCATATAACTTAAAATAGATTCAATTTTGCAGTGAACAACAATATACAGATAGCCTCAATCAACAATATACAGATTTAATTTTGCAGATTTAATTTAAAACAGATTTAAATTCACTGAACATTCATTCTACATTTCAACTGGACATGGTCAATGTAAAGAAAAAAATAGTACACTATAGTAAAACCCATGTTACCTTTATGGTAGCTGCACCTAATACTTTCAACAAATTAGAAACAACAACCCTTATATTGTCATTTGTCAAAGCAGCAGGTACACAAATGAAATAACCAAGTTCGGTGTTGAGATTTTATGCAGAAAAAGCGCATAGAGAAATAACGAATTTAAGCAGCAAGACATAATGATCATATGAAGAAATTTAATTTAAAACAGATCTTGATTTAACTAAAAAAATCACCAATTTCAGGATACAAATCTTCAACTTTGATTTAACTAAAAAAATATACAAATCTTCAATCACCAATTGGCACCTCAAATCTTCAACTGAGGATATTCGAAAACAAAGCCCAGCTTTGAATTAACTAAAAAAAAATAAAGAAATCAAAGAGAAAATCTTGAGAATAATACCCAAGTGAGCCGTGAGGTGCGAGGTGCGGCGGCCGGCGGCGAAATCTACTGCAACAGAGTTGGCGAGGTGAGGCGGCCGGCGAGGAAGACTGGAAGACGATTAATCTGCGGACTGCGGCGACAGGAAATCTGCTGCAACAGAGATGGCGAGGTGCGGCGGCTGGCGAGGAAGACTGGAAGACGATGAAACGAGGTGCGGCGGCGGTTGACGATGAAGCGAGGGACCGGCGGGGATGACTGGTGGCAAGGCAAGGTAAGGTAAGAGTAAAAAATCGAGAGTGACCGTCTGGGAGAGTCGAGACTCGAGAGTGGGATTAGGGGACTCTGGCCGTGGAACGGTGGGAGTAGATTTTTAGTTTTAGGGCGCGTTTGGCGCTGGGTTACCGGACTGGACTTTGTGTCACTTAGTTAAGTTGTTGTGGCAGGACTTGTCCTGCCACATATTTTGTTTTTTTATTTTTAACAGCTTTTTTTTAAAAAAAATATAATTTATTTTTTAAAATAAATTTTTTTTAATACAGTTTTTTTTAATACTATTATTATAATTATTTATAAATAAAATATATTACTTTAAAAAAATTTATTCTAATATTAAAAGTAATATATTTTAATATTAATTTAAAAATTAATTAATTAATTTTAAATATTTTATTTTATTTTAAAAAATTAACTAAATTTATTTTAATTTAAATACATTTATTTTAATTAAAATTAAATTTAAATAAGTATATTTTATTAAATTAAATTAAATTATTTTATTTTATTTAAAGGTAGATCAATTTTGTATTGTTTTAAATATTAAATATAATTATTTTACGTTCAAATTAATATAATAGTGAATAATGAATAATATTTATCTCTTTTAAATTTTTTTAATATTAATTAATTAAAATAATATATTTTATTAATAATTAATTTTAAAATATTTAATATAAATATATTTAAATTTTATTTAGATTTCTTTTAAATAATTTTATTTTAATTATATGAAATTTAAAAATAATTTCATTTTACATGAAATTAATTTAACCAAATTTAATTTTATTTAATCTCATTCTACACCAAATAAGGACAGTACTATTTTTAATCATATCCATACTACACCAAACACATCACAGTATTAATTAATCCAGTCCAATCCAATCCCATAAAAATAGTTCAATCCAATCCAATCACATCCCATGAAATAAATGGACCCTTAGGGTTAGCTTAGGGAATTTTTTTTTTTTTTTTTATATTATAACAAAATCGGGTTGGGTCGTTGGGTTGATCAAATAATCCGACCCCAACCCGATTATGTTTTAGGTTGTAAAAAATAATCTGATGGAATTATTTTTTACAAAGTAATCCGACCCACTCTGACTATTTCTGATTGGATCGAATTGGGTTTGCGGGTTGGGTTGAAAATGCCCACCCTAGATGTTATTGCTGTTAAATCTAAACGCAGGCGCACGTGATCTAAGTGAGTCTTCCTCTGTTAAAAGTTCAAATCTTTGAATGTCACCCATGAAAACCCATTCAATTGAGAACCCACACACATCTCTTTGCTGAACCCCAATAAACCACAAACAATCAATTTCAGTAATAAACCACAAACATCTTCTCTCGTGTTAACACATTGAGAAATAATATCAAAACCTATTCGATTGAGAACCCAAAAAACGCAAATCAACAGACAAAGGATCTGGGTTCTCTTTATTTCCCAATAAAATTGCTGAAAAATCGAAGCTGAAGAAGGAAAAACAATCCACGATGAGAAGCTGGAGTAACCGTGAGAAAATTTGGCGATAGCAGAGATGGTAGCGACCAGCAGAAACTGACGGCGAAAGAGGGGCTGCGTCGACAATGGCAAGAGGTTAGAGACGATGAAACTCAAAAGTAAGAGAAGAGTAGCAGAGGAGTAAAGTCGGGTAAGAGACAGAGAACAGGTACGTTAAATTAAAAAAAAAAACCTTAAAATTTTTTTTTTCGGGAGAATTTGTCAGTTTAGAGTGAACCCGCATTTAATGTAGGTATAAAAAAAAATGACACACTGGTTTTTTTAAAAATATGTGGGTTCTGCAAACCCTTAAATTTTTATTCATGCAGCGACCGGCGGCGAGATGAGGCGACGGGTACAAAGACGAGTTGCGGCGGTGGGAGTTTTGTTTGAGCGGCTGATGGGTATGGTGAAGCCATGAAGTGAGAAAACAAAGAGATTTACCCTACTAATATTACACAAATACCCTTAGTAATATTACATTTTTACTCTACTAATTGTGTCAAGCTGCGACGTGATTAATTAAACATGAATCCGACCCATTTATTAAACGGGTTGATAAAATTAGTGACCCAATCCAATTAACCTCAATTCCAACCTGCAATAATTGTGCTTGCATCTTATGTCAATTATTGTATGTGAGAGAAATCCCACACAATGACACAATGAGCAACTGCATAATGTTCAATTTTTTACACTTTTATTTATATTTTAAGCATATTATATTATATAATTTAATATTATAATATATGATACAATTTTAATATTATAATATTATAATAATTGTGCTTGCATCGAGTATCAATGGGAGATTATCAATTTGGTTCCTACTTTTAGGAAATTATCAATTTTTTAAATCAGTTTCGTTTATTGGTATCCTTGGACATTAACTTTATGAAAATATATCAATTTGGTATCTTTGACTAATTTTTTAACGGTCAAACCTTATAGAATTGGTAAAAAGACTAATTTGCTCTCGACTCCATTTAAATAAGTCAAAATTATAATTTTAAGGGATATTTCTATTTTCTCCCCTCATAATTCGGTTAATAATATTCTACCCTCTCATGTTATAAAAATAGACATTTTTCTCCTTGGAGTTAACTTTCTATCTAGAAAATACTATTCTGTTAAAATTGAAGGGTAAAAAGGTAATTAACTAAAAGCAATTAAAATTTAATAAGTTAATGGAGGGTATAAAGGTAATTGAATAAATCAATTAAATTTTAAAAAATTAATTAATAATAATAAAAGTGAATTGGGTGGATGAATGGATACCACCTAGCCACTAAACAATTCACCAGACTTTTCACTTTTGGTGTAAAACTTATGGATGCCACATACTCACTCTTCACATTGATGTAAATGAATGTGTACTCTGTCTCTCGTTTCTTCTCCCTGGCCTACTCTTTCTCGTTTCTTCTCCCTAGTCCCTTTCCTGTGGTTTGTTCTCCTTGATGTTGATTTTTTGAACGAAAGATTTGAGGTAAATTTTTATTTAATCCTAGTCTCTAACACCAAGAAACCCCTTTCTTCTACGTTAATCTTGCCAAGGTTGTGCTTTTTTATCTTATTTTACAAACACGTCTTTTATTTTTGTTAGTTAGTGTGCTTTGATCTTAGAAATACATTGTGTTTGTTACACTGTATTTATTTTTGTTAGTTAGTGTGGTTAAAGTGTCAAGTGGGTGTCTTTAAAATTTAATTGCAAGTCAAGTAGTCTTAGTTTGATTTTATGTGTGTGTGTATATATTGCTGTTAACTTAAATGCATATATTGCTGTGTGTATGTTTATATATATATATATATATAAACATACACACATATATATATATATATATGTTAACTTAAATGCATATATATATATATATATTTATGTGTATGTTTATGTACATATATTTACGCATGTATATATATTAATTAGACATGCATTTAAGTTAACAGCAATATATGCTTTTTAGTTTCTTTTTGAATTTGTTTAGATTTGTGATCTTTTATTTACTGTCAAATATTATAGGAAACATGAATATGCTCGAGGTTATAGTTCACTTTGGCACAAACGTGTTAGAGTTAAGTAGGTGTAATGCTGATCACATTGGCATCATAACTCTCTTGCATGCTATGAATGAGTCTCACACGGATAATAGTGATTATCCCAAAGAAGATTACGATGTTCGTGTACAATTACCATGGTGTAATGAAATGTTGGAAGTTAGGAATGATAGTGACAGAGCCTTGTTAGATTCAGGAGAAATAAAACTGATAATGCAGGAATTTGTAAAAAACATAAAACAAACATATTATAATATGAACATATTACACAATATGTTGAAAGATTTCAAGTATATAGGCTGGAAACCTAGACTTTCCTCATAAGCTTATGCTTCTGGAAGACATAGGTATAACAATGCCACGTACTTGTATGTTTGAAACAAATATTATGATTTTATCAGTAATAGTTCTGGCTAAGGAAAGCCTTGATCTCTAATTTGTCTTTATGACTCACCTCGCTTTCCTGGGAACTAAAATTGATAAAAATCATGATACGTTCTTGTGCCTGAGGGCTTGATCTGACAGCTCCAGTGTTGAGAAGCTTGAATGAGTCTCACACAGATAATAGTGATTATCCCAAAGAAGATTACGATGTTCGTGTACAATTACCATGGTGTAATGAAATGTTGGAAGTTAGGAATGATAGTGACATATTAAATGTATTTGACTTGTTTAATAGACACAGATGTGATAAATTAGTGTTTGAGATTGAGTACAAGCCATATATACCATTACCACCCAAGGGATCCTCTTCCACAAATGTTGGGCCTATTGTAGAAGAAGAGCTCGATACTTCATCATGGTCTCAGTTAGATGAATTTGAATATAAACCATTAGAACCAATAGAATATTATGAGAATGACGTATCTGTTTCTAACCTAGCTGTTATTGAAGATGTTGAGCAGTTAGAGCTGCTTAATATATATCAATCCCATGACAATGATGACTATTTCACCGATTCAAAGGATGAAAATTTTAACGCCAGGATCTCTAGGTTGGTAAGAGGTAAGCCATGGCAAGAGATGGTTGGAGGGGTAATTACAATTGAGGTTGACCAAACTCATGACTCTATGTATAGTTTGAGAGAGCGGTTAAGGGCGCATGCAATTCAAGAAGGGAAAGTTTGGATAGGGTTAAGAATGATAAGAATAGGCTTACCTTTAAGTGTAAAGGGGTTAGGTGTCCTTGGAGGATCCATGCATCATGCATGCAAGATGGGGTTACCATGATGGTGAAGACATATAATGACAACCATGAGTGCTTTAGAGTGTACAAGAATGAAGAAGCAAAAGTAACTTGGATAGCAAGTAAGTTTGAGGCCTTAGTGAAAAGTAACCTTGATGTGAATGTAGGTGTAATTGTAGATATATTGAGGGAGGGATACAATGTTAATGTAGATTTACATCGGTTGTACAAGGCAAAAAAAAGGCACTAGACTCTTTGGGAAAGGATTATATGCAGAATGCTTCAAGGATTTAAAGAGGTATGCATTTATGGTGATGCAAACTAACCCAGGATCAATTGCATACATCCGTATGCAAAATTCAGAACCTATATTTCAAAGGTTCATGGTTAGTTTTGATGCTCAGAGGGACTGGTTCATGGCTGGGTGTAGACCTTTTGTTGGTTTAGATGGCTATCACCTTAAGGGACCTTATAAAGGTGTCTTGTTATCTGCTGTTGCATTGGATGCAAACAGTGAACTTTACCTTCTAGCTGTTTGCATTTGTGAGGCTAAAAACTACAGCAGCTGGAGGTGGTTTTTATGACACCTAGCGAAATATTTGAATTATCCTAATGACAAGCCAATAACATTCATGAGTGATAGATAGAAGGGAGTGCTGAAGGCTATTACTGTCTGCTGGCCGAATGCTTCAACTAGGTGATTTTTTATTTATTTTTTTATTCCATATTATTTTACATTGTTTTTAGTAGAATATATACTAATGAATTTTTTTTTCTTTTTACGACTATGCTGCAGGTACTGTGCAATGCATATTTATGCCAACTTCAGGTTGAAATATTCATCACAGAAATTGAAGAACCTCTTTTGGAAAACAAGTAGGAGTTGCACCATTTATGATTTCAACAGCGCAATGGATGAAATCAAGGCTGTTGACAACAATGTATGGGTATAGTTAGAGAAGATAGATGTAGAACACTGGTCACGCCATGCTTTTAACAGTTCAATCAAATGTGATCATGTCATAAACAACATGACTGAATCTTTCAACAGTATGCTTGGGGAGCATAGGGCAAAAACTTACTTAAGTTTGTTGGAACACATAAGAAGGATTGTGATGAAGAGGTTTCAAGATCGAAATGAACAATGTGCTGCATGGAACAGTGAGATACTACCCATTGTCAATGCGAAGATCATCAAGGCTAGTAGAAAAAGTAGGTTGCTGAACATTTAAGTGCTGGGAATGGAGAATATGAGCTGCTAGGTGAGACCAGAGCATTTGTAACAAAGTTGAACCTTCGTAATTGTGAGTGTGGGGTATGGCAGATTAGTGGAGTGCCATGTAGTCATGCATTGGCTGGGATAGGTCACTTCCTTCAATATAGGGATGGTATTGTTTGTTGGTATTTATGCCCTAAAACTTGTAATTGTAAATGGTTAAAAACAATAATAAGAATTATTCAGATTATCATTCAAGTTTATAAATGTATTATATTCAGTAATACATTCGTATTGTGCAAGAACATCCTAGATTGCAAGATGTAATCTCATAATGAGTATATGATGGTCATATACAGAGAGGATTCATTTTGAGACGTGCAATCTAAAGAGTCCGTAGAGAGCGAACAAAGCTGGGTACTTTGTTTGTAATTGATCTACTGCTGCGGTCCATTCTGTAAAGTACGGTGGTTTTATCCTAGACCGCTCATGTAGTTGACATGAGAATGGAGGCACCTTATATGATGAGATCATATAGGACTGGGCTACGATTTATATGAATCTCTCACCAAGATCCGTTAGTAGATAAGATTCATATATAATCGATAAACGATGGCTATTTATAGGTAATCTTAATCCTGAGTGTCTTATCGACTCCTTCAGGTTAGATCGTGACTTTTGATTTACCATGAGTGAGGTTGATGAAAATCTCGACCAATACCTCCGTATCTTGGAGCTGCAGTGTAACACCCCCTGACCCGACTCGACTGGATCGACCCAGGGAGCGCTACCGGGTTTTTAAAACTTTACTTAATTCACTTTATAAATTTCAAACCATTGAAAATCATATAACTTATATTTTAAAAATATGTTTCTAGTGAGCCCATCAAATTTTATTTTTAAAAATTTCAGCAGAGTTTCCTCTATTTTTCTGATTTCCTAAAACCTGTTTTCAATAAAACAAATATAATACAATATAATTCCAACACTTCTATATCCAAATTTGCAAATCAATGCACACTCTGCCGTTTAGTGCGACTTCCAAACAGTTTCAAATAAAACATATATAATTAATATTTACAAACATTTAAAAAGAATATAAATCATAAAGCACTTATTACAAAATATATATACATGTCGAATTACAGATTTCTGTATATGCATGCTTCACGAAATACAATATACAATTAAAATTCAATTGTAACTACTCAAAAGAATTGTGACTCTGGACCTTCAATCTGCTACTACTTCCTCTCTATTCTTTGTTTCCCCCTGTGTCTCTGATACCTGCACGTGATAAAATTAACGGGCTAAGCAATAATGCCTAGTGGGTGTACACTAAACTCAAGTATCAAAACAATAATCATTTCAAAATAAAAATATTCCAATATGATCGTATAAAACATTTCAATCTTCAACTTTCTCACTGAAAGAAATCATATAAAAACAGTTTAATAAAAGCATATAAATTAACTCAGTAAAGCATATAACATTTAGTTTTTAATTATTTTATAATCATTTTATTCATTCTGTAACATTTTATTCATATAAACATTTTGTTCACTTTCATTCTCCATCCTGGCCGTACACTCATCATACATCTCTATATCTGTAACATCGGTGTAACGTTCACCTCCGGGATTCGCTTAAACTGGACTATACCAGGTTTGCCCCGCGAGATGTAACTGTCAGGAATATCAATACAATATCTATCTCCGGGATTCGCCTAAACTGGACTATGCCAAGTTTGCCTCGCGAGATGCAATAGTCATCAATATTAGTGCAATAGTTATCTTCGGGATTCGCCTAAACTGGACCATACCAGGTTTGCTCCGCGAGATGCAATAGTCATCAATATCAGTGCAATAGTTATCTCTGGGATTCGCCTAAACTGGACCATACCAGGTTTGCCCCGCGAGATGCAGTAATCATCACTTTATATTCGTTTTCCAATTAATCAACAGTTATTCACGAATCAAACATTCAAAAATCAATAATTCTCATATCAATATATTCTCAAATTATTTTCAAATAGTAAGTACGAAACAATAATTATATACGATTTTTTTTCCAAAATCGTTTTCAAACATTACTCGCAAAACAATTTATTTGAAAACATAGAAATTCCATTATACTATCATATTCCCTAATTATTTTCAAACAATTTCTAACAATATTCGTAAACGAAACACAATGATACAAAATTCATAAATACAGTTTCATACTAGATTGGACAAAATATAGAAATTCAATTGAAAATATATAACGAAAATTATAATAAATTCAGAAATCAGTGTACACCTACCTGGATTCCGTTTTTACACATTTTTCCTTCTGGATTTCCTTTTTTCTTTTTCTTCTTCTCTTTTTTTTTCTTCTTCTTTCTCTTTTCTTTTTCTCTTCCTCTTCTTCTTCTTCTTCTTTTTCTTCTTCTTCTTCTCTCTCTTCTTCTTCTTCTCTTCTTCTTCTTTTTCTTTTCTTTCTTTTTCTCTCTTGCTCCCTCGGTCTTTCTTGTTTTTTTTTCCCCTTTCTATTTTCTGGAGATTTCTGCGATGACTTATTTTTTTTATAATCTTTCTGTCATCGCGACCGTCGTCGCGACCTGTGGTCGCGCCACCAGGTCGCGTTGCTCACTGGAACAACTCCACCGCCTTCATCGCGATCACCCCTCTAATCACAACTTTTTACATCCTCATTTTGAAAAGTAATTATTCAAAATTTGGGATGTTACATGCAGTTTGGCTTGTAGCTGAGAATGTTTGAACACAATAGTGGAATCCACTCCTTCTTAATTGAAGTAGATGAGTAGATCCCTTAAGGATTGATTCGGGGCTTGAATGATTATGAGCGCTCTCCTTCTTCCGTGAGGAAGACAAGATTTAATTGTTCATTAGAGAATCAATGGTACTTAAAGGAAAAGATATTTCTAGAGGGGTATAACGGACTTTATGACCCAGCTCTAGTTATGAACTATTTGTGGAGGATCACACTATATGCAATTAGTTATATCAATGGACACTGAGACTTCAAATTGTATAAACACATCTACAGTTCTGAGAGTGCAGCCCCGGGTTTTTAGTGGAATAACTCCGAGGTTAATAATCGTGAAATATTAATTAAAGAGTTTTAATTAATATTACTAAGTATTATTGGAGCTCAAAACTGAGGGTCCATTAGGTCCCCTTGCTAGCTCTTATGGTTGTTGGTAACGAGGGTTACGGTAGATTAATTGGATGGTCCAATTAATAGTGTTACAAAAGTAATACGTTTTAAATAAAACAGAATAATTAAATAATGTGATTATTTAATTAATTAAATATTTAATAAAATAATAGAAATTAATAATTATGAATTATTAATTCTATTTATTAAATATGAGGTCATGTGATTAAATAATGACTAGGACAAAAGAATTAAAATAATTAGATTATTTTAATAGTCTAAAAGGTCACAGGTTCAAATTTTTAGGGAGACTAAAAATAAATAGGATTTAGAATTCTATTTTGACTTGGTCAAACTAAAACCCTAAAGGACTACTATATAAGTGTTATATAGTTAGGAAAAACCTAATCTAGCACACAAGTGAAAAGAAAGAGAATTCGGCCACCGAAGAAAGAGAGAAAAGAAAAAAAAAAATTTCTGACTTTCCCCTCTTTTGCAGGATTCGGCCGGCGTTCTTTTCACGTGACCTCCATCTCTTGCCGTGACGTGCCCACACACACATTATCAGACCGCGGGTCATAACTCGAAAGATCTGGTGGTAGATCGAAGAATCAGAAAAAGAAAATCAATAAAAAAGTATGTAGTTTCTAAAATCTTTTTCTGCGTATATACAGGAACTCGTTTCTGATTGAAAAAGGTTTTTAATATAAGAAAAAATTTTGAAACCCAGTTCCGCATGTTATACGGTAATTGAAATTTTTCTAAAATTCCCTTCATTGTTGAGTTTGTGCACCCCAGTATAATTAAGACTGCATTCCAATAAACATATGCTAGCATGATTCACCCAATTCCTGATAGGTGTGTATGGCCACAGATCACTGCCACACCATTAATTCCACCACCGCTAAAGACCTTATCAGGCAGGCCAAAAATTACAAGAATAAGGGAACCAGATGAGAGACCAAAAGGAACAAGGGATAGTAGTGTCGTATGCAGAAAATGTGGACTTTCTGAACACAACAAAAGGACATGTATGGGGCCAAAATTACCAAAGGTAATTGTCCTAGATATTTTAGTCTTTTTATTATAATTTAATGCAAATATTAATACTGTTATTTTATTTTTTACGTACATAATACTAATATATCTTCTCAAGTTGGTTCATCTTCTCAAATCAAGACTACTAAGAAGAAAATGGTACATGTTAAACATGTTTTCAATAATTGCCCATTTTACATTTTATTTATTTTGATTACCTTTTTATTTTTTGGTTTGACAGACAACTGAAGATGCATCATCTACAAAGCCACAGTCACAACTATCGACTCAATATCAGTCACAACTCACAGAGCATTAATGTGGATTGGATTCTTGGATATGCATTGAGAGTGTTATGTATTGATGAGGATTGATGTGGATTTTTTGAGTGGATTGATGTGGATTTTTTGAGTTAATGAGAGGGTTATGTATTGATTGGATGAATATGCATTGATGTGGAATGTTTAAGATGTATTGATATTTTATTGTTTTTTTGTGTGTTGGTTATATATGGTTTAAACAAGTATTTTTTTTTGTTCAATATTTGTTTTGGTTATATATATATATAGATATTTGGTTTTAGTTACTGTCAAACATGAGGGTGGTTTTAATGAGGGCTGTTTGGTTTTAATTCGTATATGAGGGCAAATAGAACATGCAATTAATCTGTTTTAGAGTTTGTTTTGTTTTGTTTTTCTTTTTTTCTTTTCTGTTTTGGTTAATTCTTATGGAGGACAAATATCAATTAATATGTTTTGGGAAAATAAATGGAACAAGCAAAAGGAAACAGCACTTATACAACTAAAAGGTTACTTTTCGAGGGTAAATTTGTAATTTTACTATTTTTTTAACTTTTGGAGGGTGAATTCATATTTTTAATTATTTTATTTAATTTTATAAGGGTTTTTAGGTCTTTTAACATACTGTTTTTGTCTTTTAAAATATTGTTTTAGTTAATTACATTTTTACCCTTCATTGTTAATATAACAGTATTTTCTGGATGGAAAAGTTAATTACAGGGGGGAAAATGTCTATTTTTATAACGTGAGGGGATAGACTAATGTTGACTGAATTGTGAGGCGGGAAAATAGAAATATCCCAAATTTTAATTTCAAATTTTAAAAAAAGAATATTAGTAATTAGAAGGGTAGTATGGTCATTTTAGATTAATTTTTAATTAAAAATTTTAAAACATTTTAAAATGCTCTTAAAAAATATTTTTAAATGGATCTCCACCATCCATCAAAATTAATGGACGATGGAGATTATATTGAAATTTGTTTTAAAAAAAAAAAATTGTAAAATTAATTTTTTTTTCAATTTAAATTTTTTTAACTTTTTTTTTAAAAAAGTTGATGTTCTTAGTGGAGATCCAGATTGGATCTCCACCGCCATTATTGTTCATGGACGGTGGAAATCTAGTTTATGGGGTTCGTATCATAATTGATAAAAAGACTGATTTACCCTTGACTCCATTTAAATAAGTCAAAATTACAATTTTAATTTCAAATTTTAAAAAAGAATATTAGTAATTAGAAGGGTAGTTTGGTCATTTTGGATTAATTTTTAATTAAAAATTTTAAAACATTTTTAAATGCCCTTAAAAAAAATATTTTCAAATGGATCTCCACCGTCCATTAATTTTGATGGACGGTGGAGATCCATTTGAAAATATTTTTTTTAAAAAATAAAAATTGTAAAATTAATTTTTTTTTTCAATTTAATTTTTTTTTACCGTCCATCAAAAGTAAAGTTGATGTTCTTGGTGGAGATCCAGATTGGATCTTCACTGTCCATTATTGATGATGAACGGTGGAGATCCAGTTTACTGGTGTTGACGTGCGAATCTGGTCAATGTGGTAAATCGATAAATATGTGAGAAAGGATTAGCATAATAAAAAGACAAAAAAAATAATATTTTTAAAGTGGTTCGGCTTCAAGGAATGCGTACATCCACTGTTCTTTGTATTTAAGTCGAGATCGTTGTGTGTGGATGCAGAGCTCGCTTATGCTTGTATTTTTTGAAAAAATTGGTAACCTTTGTAATAGGTGTATCTCGCTCCTTTTATAGTGTCATGGGGCGAGAGTCTTTCTTTTTTACATGGAATCTAATTACATGTTTTAAGGAAGAAAATCCATCCCTTAATGGACGTGGTTTAATGTAAATGTAATAGCTGATTGTGAGGAATTTGAGGTTGATTGGGAATCTGTCTAGTTGACCGAGTGCAATCCCGGTATTCTTTGGATTCTTTCTTTAATTGAGGTTTCAGGCTGCATCGCTTGCAAGCTACGGGCTTCACGTTTAGTGAGCTGTGGAGTACCTTCCTATTGGTTGATTGTTTCCGCGAGGTGTTGTACTTAGAATCTTTTGCTGCTTCCTCTTTCAGGGTTTACCGGGTTTATGGCCCATTGGGTCCTGTAGCAATCCTTTGGCCCTGCGCGCGAGTTGGGATTTCTTTGGTGGTTTTAGTGTTTTTTGGGCCTGTTTGGGCCCGTGTAAATTTATATATAACATTAGCCCCCCTCAGCTTCTAGTGCGATAATTTCAGGACGAAAGCTAAGAAGTCTTCTCTTCGCGTGTAACATCCCTAATTTCAAATAAATATGAAAAATATAGTTGAATTAATTTTGAGTATGTGAATATAATATTTATGATTTGAAGGGTGGAAAATGTAATTAAATGTATGTATATTTTTAAGGTTTCCAGGTGGACCAGATGGAGCGGTCCAGAAAGACTGCATGAAAGAGAAGGAAAAGTTGGCAGTAAGTACCGCGACCAATCACCGCGACCAGGGATCGCAATGAGTAGCTCGCGGTGAAAAATGGTGATTTTAGACAGAGAATACCGCGATCAGTCACCGCGACCAGAGATCGCGCTGAGCAGCTCGCGGTAAAAATGTTGATTTTGGACAGTGAGCAATGCGACCAACACCGTGACCAGGCACCGCGATGGTTGATCGCGATGAAAACGATGAAATCACTTCAGTGAGCAACGCGACCACAGGTCGCGATGACCGAATTTTTATAAAAAAAATAAGTGGCGGTCAGAAGTTTCAAGAAGAAGCAATCTAGAAAATAGAAAGAGAAAGAAGAAGAGAGAGAAAGGAAGAGAGAGGAAGAAGAAGAAGAAGAAGAAGAAGAAGAGAAGAGGGAGAAGAGGAAGAAGAGGAAAAGAAGAAGAAGAAAGGAGGGAAAAGAGAAAAGGAGAAAATAAAAAGGGAAAATTCAGAAGAGAAAAGTAGTAAAGACGGTATCCAAGTTGGTGTACATGTATTTCTAAAAATTTTACGAATTTCCTTATATTATTTGATTTGAATTTTTTATATTTTAATTAAATGATTTGAAATGAATTGAAACACTTGTTATTGATTTTGAAAATTAATATGAATTTTTGATATTATATGTTTTTTAATATTGTTTACGAATATTGTTTTGTGAAAATAATTGTTGTTAAATAGATGACTGTTAATAGAAATGAAAATTGAATATATGGTATTGTGAAACGGCCCTAGGATACTTGGACATATACACGAATATATGAGGTTGGTATACCAGCTGGGTTCTTTTAGCAGTACTGCACTGTTATTACTAGTGATTGTTGTAGCGGGGCAATCTCAGACAATTACACCGATACTAGTGACTGTTGTAGCGGGGCAACCCTGGATGTCACACTGATATTACAGAGATTAGACCCATATTCTAGTGCTGAAATTATGTTGAGTATACCAAAGGGTCAGGATTGAGAATGAATTGAATAAAATAATTATAAAAGAATTGAGAACTTGATTTCGTATGATTTATTAATTCAATTTAGTTGCTTTTATTAAATTGATTTCATATGATGTATTTCAGTAATTGAGTTGAATAATGACATGTTTTTATACGATAGTATTGTGATATTTTTATTATGAAAGTTATTTTATGATTATGATAAATGAGTTTAGTGTACACCCACTAAACTATATACTTAGTGCGTTGATTTTTATCACGCCTAGGTAATAGGGATACAGAGGGGGAAAAAGACTGAAGAGGTGGTAGCTGCAGACTGAGGATCAGAGTCACCAAACTTTGGGTAGTTATATATTTTTGTATATTATAGTCGGCTATGCATGCATATATACAGAAATTTGTAAATGTGTTATATATATGAGTGTGTTTTGTACATAATTATTTTATGGTTTATGTTTTTATTTCCAAAGGTTTGTAAATATTAATTATGAATTGATTTCATTTGAAAATGTTTGGAAAGTCGCACTAAACGGCAGAGTGCGCATTTGATTGAGAAAAAAATTTGAAGTGTTGATTTTTATATTATTTGAGTTTTATTTGAAACAGGATTTTTGGAAAATCAGAAAAATAGAGGGAACTCTGCCGAAATTTTTGAAAATGGATTTGATGGGCTCACTATAGAAAGGATTTTAAATTATAAATTATTTGATTTTTAAATTATAAACAGAATTAAGAAAAGTTTTGAAAACCCGGTAGCGCTCCCTAGGTCGATCCAGATGGGTCGGGTCAGGGGATGTTACATCGCGAGCTGTAGTTTAGCGGGCTGACATTAGCTGGCTTCTTGGGGAAGCTCACCAGTCGCCCTTTGGGGTCGCAAGTCCCAAGCGTTAGTGGTGGTTGCTTTTTCGGTGAGAGGGATGAGTCATGTCAAGCGCCACGTCTGTTCTGCGCATTTAATGCAAGCGTTAAATCAGCACCCTTTCGAGTATCCCGCCATATCTCAAGGTTAAATGGCATCCGTTGATCTCTTTCTAGGTTATAATTGCTTTGATCCGACGGTTCAGGTCTCTCGTTTATATATAAGGTTGCTTTTGTGTTTTCCCTTCATTTTTTCCGTAGACTTTTGGGAAGTTCTTTTCCTTTATCTGCTGATCATCTTTGAGGAACTTGACTGTGCTTCATCTTCTGTTTAGTCTCGGTCTTCAAGGAGTGTCTACAAGGTCTTGCATCCTTTTGTGTGGTTGGGTCTGCCACTCTTCTCGCTTGCTGCGTCTACCGCCTTTTGCTTTGAATCCTTGTGTCTGGGTTTTTGGTTGACATTTTGAGAGGGAAAAACCATGTCTTTATGCATATATGTTTGTTTATGTGTACCCTTGCTTGGTCAGTTTACATGTCTATGACCTTCCAGTGCCTCTGATTCGAGCCGTTAGGTTGCAGTAGACGCTTAGGCTTCCTCTTTTCTGCTGTCTAATAATAATTTTTTTTTGTAGATATTTGGTTTGAACACTCAGAGGTCCCACAAGGGCAGAAGGACGGAGGTTTCTGCTTTTGGTTGCCCAGGGGTCACGTCATCCCAAGGAGGTGCCTTAGGGTAATGTTGTTCCGCCAAGTCAATAATCTCGACCATCCTGGCAAGGCGGAAGTGGTAAACGGTATGGAGATATTGGACAGTCTTCCTCGAGCTGCTTACAGGGGGTTAAGACGGAAGAAAGATGTTTTCGCGTCTATCACTTCCAGGATCTATCGGGGGCATTTGAGGGTTATGGTGGGTACTTTTTGGTTCCCCAGTGGCCACCAGGTTTTGGCGCCAGCGGTGGCTGATAAGGCCGCTCACCGGCCCCCTGGCTTTGTTGCTATCAGCCGCTTTTATCTGGAAGAGGGCTTGAGGTTCCCCATTCTAGGGTTCCTTATAGATGTTCTGAAATTTTTAAAGCTTGCCCTCATGCAGCTCATTCCCAGTTTGTACAACCTGCTTATCATCATCTTCCTCTTGTTCAGGAGGAACGGACTCCCCCCGCCCAGTGATAACGTTATTAGGCACTGCTTCACCTTAAAACAGTGTCCCTTGCCGATGGGCTCATCAGAGGACTCCCTTCACGATGGGATGCATCATCTGGTGGTGTGGGCTGACGAGCTCAAAGGGTTGCTGCAGGGAATTCTAGCCTGAACTCTGGGGACTACAAATCGAGCTATTTCTTTGTTAAGGGCCTCGAGATCGAGCTTCTACATAATAGGAGTTTTGCGCTAAAGCCTGGTGAGTTGGCTCCGTGCCTCATTCTTCTTTACCTTTGCCATGCATTTTTACCCTTTCTTTTTGTTTGCAGATGGGACGGGGTCAAATCCTTTCTTGTTTGAGGAGGAGAAAACGACGCTTGACGCCCTTACAGCCTTAGTTCCATCGGGTTCGAGAGAGCTCGCTGTATATAGGTGGGTTACTGAGGCTGGTGGAATTCAAGCTCGCCCCCAATAATAGGGAGGTGTTGCAGCGTCCTACAGAGCGAGGTACTGAGGCAGTCGATTTGCGTGCTCCGAGCAGGGAAGTGGTTCTGGCAGGTCAGGTTCAAGGGATGGCTGTTGCTAATCCTCGGGGCTAGTCTCAGATGAGCGCTGAACATCAATAACAACAGCGCCGGTCGCGAGTTTCGAAGGGGAGCCTAGATATAAAGAAGTCCCATTTGGGAAAGAGGACAGCCGGAACCCCGCTTTTTGCCCTTCCTAAAAAGACTAAGTCGGTGGCCTTTAATAAGAGCGACCAGGTCTTGCTCTTGGAGGGTTCTACTCGTAAGCCCACACCTCCTGTTGCCATTGTTGACGGTGCTCACATGAAGGGGAATGAGGTTGACTTTGATGCCTCCGCGGAGCAGCTTGTTCAGAGAATGACGTTTGGCCCTTCAGTTGTGGCGGGCCCTCCTTCTTATCCGTCCTCGAGTCGGGATCTTAGTCCAGTTGCGTAGGAATACCTTAAGCGAGCTCCGATACTTTATGAGGAGTTCCTTACTAGGGGCCTGAGCCAGCACATCGAGGAGAACGAGAGCCCAGACCTTCGTAATATGTTAGTTCGTCACGCTCTCCTGGTAAATTTATAAGCTCCCATCCGTGTTCCTTTCCTTGTGTATGTGTACCTTGTTTCATGGCTTATTGACTCTGTTTCTTTTTTTCAAATCGCCAGTCTCTCATAAAATCATGCTCGAATTCGATGATAATGACACGGAGAGGAGGGTTCTTCATGATGAGCTTCTGAAGACAAAGTAGGGGGTTACCGTTGCGAAGGGCCGTAAAAAGGAGCTGGTGGCAGAACTTAAGAAATTACGAGCTCGCGAGAAGGCCCTGGAGATGGAGCTAAAAAATCGACCGCTACATTAATGGGGGAAGCAGGCCGAGGCTGAACAGGCTTATAGAGAGGTGGCTCAAGCCTAGGGACAAATGGATGAGTTAAAACAGGGCTTTGACCAGAGCTAATGAGGAGCTCTCCCAGTTAAAGAGGTGTTGTGAGAAGGAGAAGGTGGCCGTGATTGATTAAAGCCCAGTGTGATCTTCTTTACAGTATCTGCCTTCATCATCCAAACTTGACATTAGGCTTCCTAAGTCAGTTTGTTGAGGAGCTGATTATGGAGTTTGAGGAACTTTAGGCTGCGGGCACTACCGAAGCCCCCAAAGAGGATTAGAGCGCCGAGGATGGAAATGATGGTTAAGGTTAAGATCTCCTGCCTGACTGGATCTGAAGAATCTCTCTCGGAAGTGATGGTTAAACTTAAGGTCTCACGTTTGGTCGGATCCGGTGAACCTCTTCTTCATTCTCCAAGACTTGCTGCCTTTCTGCATTTGTGGGCATCTTTTTCAGCAGGTTCTTAGTGTATTACTACCTCCCCACCTTGTTGATGCGGCTATAGTGAGGTTGTCGCCCTTCAGTAACTTTCTCACCTTCACGGTTCTTCCTTCTTGACCGAGCTTGTTTCTCTCAATCAGTACGAGCTTCACACATATCAATCTCCTTATTCAGACTGACATATACCACTGTGAATTCAAACTTGTTATGAGGCAGAGGGCCAATAGCAGATCAACTATCTCCAAAACGTGAGTGAGCTTTTCTACGCGAGTCCCCAAACACAATATCGAACTTGGGATATACATGTCTTCTTTACGTAGTTCCTGAAGCATATGGCGAATTCCGAGTTTTATTCCTAGAGCTTCTGTTCGACTCCTCGAGCACTATAGTGAACTCGGGCTATAAGTTTCTTAGCACGACATCTTGGTTAGGGCAGTAATTCTAAGCTTGTTCTGCGGTGGAATTTCAACAATAAGATAATTCTCTTCCCCATTGTAGTGAACTCGGGCTATAAGTTTCTGTTCGACTCCTCGAGCACTATAGTGAACTCGGGCTATAAGTTTCTTAGCACTATATCTTGGTTAGGGCAGTAAATCTAAGCTTGTTCTGCGGTGGAATTTCAACAATAAGAAAATTCTCTTCCCCATTATAGTGAACTCGGGCTATAAGTTTCTGTTCGACTCCTCGAGCACTATAGTGAACTCGGGCTATAAGTTTCTTAGCACGATATCTTGGTTAGGGCAGTAAATCTAAGCTTGTTCTGCGGTGGAATTTCAACAATAAGAAAATTCTCTTCCCCATTGTAGACGAGCTTCTTATTGTGTTCAGACGGGTTTATTCAACATGGTTCCGTCGAGCAATCTTTCCTTGCTTTCAGCGGTTCAGTTATCACCTTCAGTAATGGGAAGCGTAGCGACCTGGATTTCAAGATACTTCAAAGCAACTTAGCAAGCTGTGACATTGGCCTCAGTTGCTTTTTCAGCAGTTTTTGACTTCTTTTTAAGGGAATTACACTCGTACTTGAGCTGATTTACTTTCTTTGTAACTTTCTGGTTATGATGACTCTTTGTATCTGACTATTGTAATTTTCACCCTTTCTGTAGCTCTAATAATACATCCTACTTTTGCTAGATGTTGCATTTATATTTGTCCTATCTTTACTAGCTCTATGTAAATGTATGTGTAAAGCTTTAATACTTAAAAACACAAATGTATATAGAAAGATAAAACCTGATGGGCGACCTTCTTGTGGAAGGCAGTGGATTTCTAACTCGGGGAGGTCCTCCACTTGGTGAGTTTTAGCAGCCTTAGTCATCTTAAAGGCTTATGAGCCGTGACACGACTATTTTGTTACCCACAAGTATACGGGGTCGGCACAAGTAATAAAATGATGAGTAAATTATCGTCTCCACAGGGATATTTAGGCGTTGAGTACTAAAATTAACCAAGCCTATTTCTATTTGGATAATCAAAAGGTTTTAAAGATAAAAATATAAAGACATAAAAATAAAGCAAATAACCAATATGAGAGATTAGATAGGGTATTTGAATTCACCTAATCCATCCAATTGAGTTCCATGAAAGCACATTGTTGAGGTTTAATTATTCATGAAGATGACCGTGTTCATCTAAATTATCCAAAGTCCCTTCTCGAGGTAAATCGGACCTATTCCGCACACCCTAATATCCTATCTCTCGATGGTATATCCAAGTGCATGGAAATGCATTAGTCACAATAAACACCCTATGTGATCACACAAGTAAATTATTATATTCTATCTAATTCTACTTATAGTGGACATTATATCGAGCACGTTGTGGGCGTCTCCTCTCGGTACATAACACACAACCAATTTATCATCTAAACGTAGGCCTTCACATTCAAAAGCATTAAGCACAATAATACCACTCAACAACACAATAATCAACCGCAACAAATTATACAATCAATTTATTCAATCATTATAGAATAAGATCCATCAAAACCCCAACTTACAAGTTTAGCTCATAATCAACATTTACAATTAATTAAACTAAATTAAATTAACTAAAACAATTAAAATAAAGCGAGACAGATTCAATGGAGGATAATGTGAGGTGGTCACACGGTTCCAATCACGGAAATGGAAAACATATTGATTATTATTAAGCACATAATATCATGAAATAAATCACATAATATATTCATAAACAATAAAATCCAAATCCGTTCATAGTTCCGAAAATCACCTAACAATAGTTCTAACAACTCATAATCATAAATGAACAATCAAAGGAAGATTAATGAGATGAAATACAACCCATCGAAGCTCTCAAGACTCGAAGTCCCGCTTTGGTCCGGCTTGAACTTCTCCGCTTTCGATCTTCGTCTTCTTCGATGAGCACTCACGATCTAAAGATGTCTTGGTGATTTGTGATGTTGGAATGTGTTTGGGAGGAGCAAGGAGGGTGGAAAATCACCCTTGGAGCAGCTTGGGAGCTGCTGGAACTGGTCTGCCACGAGCCTTCTCCTTCTCAAGACTGCTGCGCCATTTTCTTCTTATAGCAGCATCTTAGGGCTGCGTTATTCACTCACCACGACCACCGGTCGCGGTGGCTTGGTCGCGGCCTTCACTGGTTTGCTTGGAGATGCTGCACCGCGAGGAGGGAAGGTCACGCTGGAGCTCGCTATGCTCACTGGATTGCATGAGGTTTCTGCACCGCGAGCTCCCCACACGAGCACAGGTCGCGCTCGGTTCCTCGCACTGCACACTGGACGCTTCTTCTTCTGTACCGCGAGCTGGGGCTGCTCGCAGTCGTGCTCGCGCTGGACATTGATGCTGGATCGTCTTTATAGAGAGGGAGCTGGTCGCGCGAAGGAAGGCTGGTCGCGGTCTGCATGGCGCTGCTGGGTTTTAATTTTTTTTTTTTGTTTTCTTCTTTAACCAAAACGGCGTCATTTTGAACCAATTCTTTGGTGCCAAAACGGCGCCGTTCCACTTAACCCCAAAGCCTTAGGTGCGTTTTGCACCAAAGGTTTCCGACTTTAGTGGAACGGCGCCGTTTTGTAGTTTAAAGAAATAAAAAATAAACCCAGCTGCCATGCACAGTGCGACCTTATCTCCCTTTCGTCCACCAGCTCGCGATGAAGATGATCCAACCCAGCAATGAGCACGGCGAGCACGACCGCGACCAGCCCTAGCTCGCGGTGCAGCTCGCGGTAAAGAAGAGAATAGCGTCCAGTGAGCAGCGCGAGGAACCGAGCGCGACCTGTGCTCGCGTGAGGAGCTCGCGGTGCAGAAACCTCATGCAATCCAGTGAGCGTGGCGAGCTCCAGCGCGACCTTCCCTCCTCGCGGTGCAGCATCTCCAAGTAAACCAGTGAAGACCGCGACCAAGCCACCGCGACCACAGGTAGCGGTGGTGGTCGCGGTGAGTGAAAAATGCAGCCCTAAGATACTGCTATAAGAAGAAAATGGCGCAGCAATCTTGAGGAGGAGAGGGCTCGTGGCAGACCAGTTCCAGCAGCTCCCAAGCTGCTCCGAGGGTGATTTTCCACCCTCCTTGCTCCTCCCAAACACATTCCAACATCACAAATCACCAAGACATCTCCAGATCGTGAGTGCTCATCGAAGAAGACGAAGATCGAAAGCGGAGAAGTTCAAGCCGGACCAAAGCGGGACTTCGAGTCTTGAGAGCTTCGATGGGTTGTATTTCATCTCATTAATCTTCCTTAATTGTTCGTTTATGATAATAAGTTGTTAGAACTATTGTTAGGTGATTTTCGGAACCGTGAACGGCTGGGGTCAACTTTCTGAATTTACATTTTGACCCCATCACTTTGATATTCTTTCATAGATGCCCTTCCACAATGTTACTGAAATTACACATTTTCCCTAAAAATATATAAAATTATCACTTGAGTCCCTAAACCTGCACACTCAAGGAAAACACGTCAAAAGCACCAAAAATACTCAAGAATACAATTAAAAGATACGGTTTAAGGGTCGTAATTATATGAAAATAAATGACCGATCAAGCTGGTTTCTTCTTTGGTATTTCCTGAGCTTTGTTGCCTTTTTGGGGGTTGACTTTTCGAGTTGGAGAGCTGAAGAGCTTCCTGTGTTAGCGAGTCTTGTCAACCTTTGGCGTGGCTCCCGGGAGAGGCCAGCCATTGCGGATGCTAGTTGTGTTAGTTTAGGGTTTGCAGCCTTTTGGCGAAATTTCGCTAGTGTATACAGCTTCTCAGGGAGGCTGTTTTATCGTAAGTAGTGACTTCTCTGTGTCTGGGGCTTTATGGCGGCCCAGATTGGCAAGTCTCTGTCAGTACTTGGGCGGGGAAGGTTCCACCTCGAGTGTTTATATTGATCTTACTAGTTAATAGAGCTCGTCAGCTCATAGGTTAGTAGGTTTTTGTGTCAATGTCTACAGTTCTAGGTATGATCCTTTGAGCATTTCTATTGACACCACTACTTAGAGAGCCCATATATACCCAAGTTTTCAGCGGGTTAGTAGGTTTGAAAGTAGGAGAATTTCTTGTTAACGAACTCGTGACGAGCTTATAGGTTTGAAAGTAAGGGACTTTCTCGTTAACAAGCCCGTGGCAAACCCGTAGGTTTGAAAGTAGGAGACTTTCTCGTTAACGAGCTCGCGAGAAGCACTTCTTTGTTGTCGGAGGCAGTGTTTTTTTTTTTTTTTTTTCATCTGCTGATCTTCCTAGCCCCCTAAGGTCGAGCGGACAAATTTGGCATGAGAGCTTTATGATAGTAAAAAATTCCTCTTTATTGATCGAGATAAACTTTACAGAAGGATTTTTAGTTTCCTGTTATCTCGAGATGCCTCGATTTCGCTAGCTTTTTGATGGGGTGATGATGAGCCCTTGCTTCGCGGTTATTACTAGAGGCGACTAGTAGGTGCGGCGTTGTCATTGTAGGGGAGCTGCAATTGCAGCTGTGGCAGATTTGGCTTTTGCTACTTTCTCTCTTGTGTCGAATCCAATTGTTTTCTCATAACACGCCCTGGCCACATTCTGTTCCCCATATACATGTCTTACCCCTGTTGGGGTTGGAAATTTCAGGGTCAGGTATTTTATGGAGGAGATTACCTCTAAGTCGTTGAGCACTGGCCTTCCCATGAAGGCACTATAGGCCGTGGGGTAGTCGATGATTAGAAAGTTAACCATCGTGGTCGCTTGGCGACCTTGCTCTCCCAGGGTGAAGGGTAGGGTGATTAACCCTAGGGGGATGATTGAATCGCCCGTGAAACCATATAAGGGTTCGATCGAAGGGCGTAGATAGCTTAGCTTTAGCCCCATCACCTCGAAGGTCGCTTTGAACAAGACGCCATTGTTGACCATCGGCCTATAGATGGCCACCCCTTCTATGGTTGCTATGATGATAAGCATCGTTCTGCGACCAGTGCACTCCCCGCATATCCGCGTCCGTGAATGTTATCCCTTTAGCCATGATTCTGCATTGTTTTATGGGCTGCTCATCCATGCTCATCATCCTCATTGTGGGCAGGTTAGCCTCTTTCATATGTCACGCCAGCGACTTGTTATTTGTTCTCACAAGGTAAGGCCCCCCGTGGATGGTATGGATAGCTCTCACCATGGGCTCGTTTGGCACTAGCTCTGGGTGGACAAGTTCTATCATCTGCTACTGCTGCTAATGTTACAGTGGTTGAGGTTGTAGTCCTCGAAAATCGTTCGAGAGACACAGGGCACTACAACCTGCAAAGAAAGAACGCATGTGACCCGTAGGACGTCTGGGACACCAGGGTGGGTGCCGACCAAAGTCACTCCGACGGTCAAGTTAGCAAGTACTAGTAAACGATAAAATGTAAGAAACGGTAAAAAGCAAGAAATACTTCCTTTACTCGTAGGGTGAAGACCCTCGTGATGGATGTTAAGACAATGTGAGAGTCGTAACAGCTGGATAATCCGATATGGCTGATATTTACCGGTGATTCTCAGGCTGAAGTTTGGCGGCTTGATGTGTCTTTGAGTTCAATGTGATTTTTCTCAGTATGCGTGACCCCATTTTATGAGTTTAGCTTCTATTTATAGAAGTTGATGCACCCGTTTTGGGGGGGAGGGGTGTGTGGATTGTATCCCAGATTTGAAGGCCCCGGATATGAATGTAACGGCCTTCATCTTGGTGGGAAGGTAACGGTTGCATCCTTGGTGGCCCAAATCGCGGAAGTAATGTTTACCTGATGGACTTGGTCAGTGAATGTTGAAGTTTACTACTAGATTGGATTAGTCTATGAGCCTGGGCCGTAGGCCTGGTCTGTAACATCCTTAATTTCAAATAAATATGAAAAGTATGGTTGAAAAAATTTTGAGTATGTGACTATGATATTTATGATTTAAGGGGTGGAAAATGTGCATGAAGGAAAATAAAAATATTGGCAGTGAGTACCACGACCAGTGATCGTAACCAGGGATTACGATGAGCAGCTCGCGGTGAAAATGATGATTTGAGGCAGTGAGCACCGCGACTAGGGATTGCGCTAAGCATCTTGCGGTGAAAATGTTAATTTTGGGTAGTGAGCATCGCGACCAGACACCGCGATGGTTGATTGCGATGAAAGCGGTGAAAACATTCCAGTGGTCACAGGTCGCGATGACCAAAATTTTATAAAACAAGTAAGATGGTGGTAGAAACTTCACGAGGAAGCAACACAGAAAAATAGAGAGAGAATAAGAGAAGAGAAAGAAAAAGAAAAAGAAAAAGAAAGAAAAAGAAGAGAAAGAAAAAGAGAGAGAAAGGAAGAGAAAGAAAGAAGAAGAAGAAGAAGAGGAAGAAGAGAAGAAGAAGAAGAAGAAGAAGAGGAAAGGAAGAAGAAGAAAGAGAAGGAAAAGAGGAGGGAAAAAGAGGAAAGGGAAAAGGAAAAAGGAAATCTAAGAAAGAAAAGTTCGTAAAACTGGTATCCAAATTGGTGTACACATGTTATTCGTACGTTTTGATTGAATTTAATTGTGATTAATCTTTGAGAATGATTTTGAATTTCATAAATGTGATTTATGTTAAGTTTAATGATTTTAATTTTCGAACTTTACTGTTATGTACTGTTTTATGTTACTTTATATGGTTGAATCTTTTGAATTGTTAACCATTGAATATTTTGAATAATTTGTAATATTTGGAATTCCTGAATAATGGCTCTGATATATGTATAGGGAAATATGGATATAGAAGATTGACATGTCAATTGGGTACATTTAGCAGTACTGCACTGATATTCCTAATGATTATGATGATTATATACGGATACCATTTCATTTTGAAATGGGAAATCGACTGTGAATATACGGATACCATTTCATTTTGAAATGGGAAACCGACTGTGAATATACGGATACCATTTCATTTTGAAATGGGAAACCGACTGTGTATATAGGGATACCATTTCATTTTGAGATGGAAAACCCGACTATAAACCAATAATCCAGTCCACTTTGTTATGTGTATCAGAGGCCCAATTAAGAACTGAAAGTTAGAAAATGATGTGAAAATAAAGAAATGTTATTGAGATTGAAACTCAGAAACATTTGAACATAAGTTAATGAGCATAGTTTTAGTATTGGATATATATATATATATATATATATATATATTGTTGTTTTATATTATTTTTGAAAATTAGTTCTATTGTTTTATATTACATTGAAATTATTTTAGTGTACACCCACTAAGCATTATTGCTTAACGCGTTGATTTTATCACGCGTAGGTAATAGAGATACCAGCGGAGGAAAAGATTGAAGAGGTAGCTGTAGACTGAGGATCAGAGTCACCATACCTTTGGGTAGTTATATAGTTTTGTATATTATATTTAGTTACGCATGCATATACAGAAATTTTTAAATGTGTCATATATATGTTTTGTAAATATTTATTTTATGGTTTATGTTTTCTTTATAAAGTTTGTAAATACTGATAATACATTGTTTTATTGGAAAATATTTGGAAAGTTGCACTATATGGCAGATTGCGCATATGCCTGAGAAATGAATTTTGAAGTGTTGAAATTATATTGTTTGAGTTTTTGTTGAAAACAGGAATTTTTGGAAAGTCAGAAAAATAGAAGAAACTCTGTCAAAATTTTTAAAAGATTTGATGGGCTCACTAGAAAAGATGTTGAAAGCTAAATTATGTTTGTGTTTACAAAGATTTCAACTTATAAACTAAGTTTAGAAGAGTTTTGAAAATCGAGTAGCGCTCCTTGGGTCGATCCAGGCGGGTCGGGTCAGGGGGTGTTACATGGTCTTATTCAGATATACGTGGAAATTGAGCCTACGTAGGCCCAAGTGGGTCTTGTATCGCACAACACGAATGTCGTACGACATAGGAGTCCTCGAGGTGTGATCGTTATGCAGCCATGCAGTGGTTCTTATGCAAACCTTTGTGTGAACGTCGTAGGTGTCATGCGACACAAAATGTCGTGCGACAATAGGCTTGCTAGTGCCTGGGCCGTTGGTTGCCCAAGCCTTGGGCTAGGTGGTTTGATCACTTTTTGCTTTGAGCCGGGTCACACGATGTGTTTGGGCTTTTAGGCCGGACTTTACTTGTATTTGGGCTTGACATATTTTGGCTATAACAGTTTGCCCCCAAACTCCTTGGATATATGCAACATGCCAAGGGGTTTGCAGTATCCTATTGTGTCGTACGACATGTAGTATAGAATGATAGTTGGTGTTACCTAAACTCATTGTAGGGCTGGTGTGCTGGTTGACAGATGAAGATATGTAGTCGTGCGACGATGATGTTGAAATGTCGAGTCAAGCCATGTGTCTAGCTTTCAAAGGAAGGTTGAGCCCCTTTGTGTCAACATGGTCGTACGACTATGTCGTAATAGATGAGGTAGAGTGATTGGCCCTTCAGTTGCCTTGGATAGTTGTGTAACTACAATCATTGTGTTCCTTGGGAACACGCATGTTCATTAAATGATGGCGGTTATAGGGTCTTGTGCCTTGTCGTTGATTGACATGTCAGCAGGTGTGCTTTATTTATTCCCGCCTCTCTATCTTCTTCTTCTTCACTTTTGCAAATTTCTTAAAAAAGATTTCTTTCTCTATTTGCTTTCGTTTTCAGGAACTAGTCGCCGCCTTTCTACATTCCGGTGTTGTTTCTAGTCATTTCCGTCTCGTTTTGCGTCTATTCCGGCGAGGCAGTGTACACTTTTGTATTTCTGGTAAGTTCACTGGTGATTTTTGCCCCCGACTTTAAATTCTTTGATGTCTTGTTTTCGGGTTCTTTGTGTTTTTGTTGTGTTCTTGAACATCCTTTTGAACTATTTGAAAAATAGCATGTTTTGATATGAATGAGTCAATTAGGAAATATAGGTTTCTGTTTGCAAAACCAATGTGGTGCGACATTTCTTGTATTTAGTTGTCGCACTACAAGTTGTAGGATCTAACTGACTGTACTGAGGTTTACTATTAGGTTGAGTCGAGCACCTGGCTAGGGTTTGTCTTTACTAACTGGGTACCTATGTTGTCGCTCGACCTGTAGGTAGGATGTCGAGTAGAGGTAACGAGAGTACCTCCAGTACCTCTGGGCAAAGATACGATGACACCGTAAAGCTGTCGTCCGACTCGTGGGGCGAGTCGAGGACGAAGAGCGGTAGCGTTATGTTGGCATCTCCTGCGTACGACCTTGTGACCATGTCTAGTCATGAGGGTACATCGCGCGCTATGGAAGAGATTCCCGTGGGTATTCCTCTTGTAGAGTTGCTAGGGGAAGCTGTTGGTCCGTGCCTTATGGGTCCAAGTAGACAGCTGGGCTTGCTACTGATCAATCCAGCCAGCGTGCTGAAAGAGGAGGACCTTATGCGTATTAGGTATAGTTATGGCATACCCGACGGTGTCGACCTGAGTGTGCCATATAAGGAGGAAAGGCCTAATTGGGATCTCCCAGGGTGGACGTGCTTCTATGAGCTTCCCTTTCAGCGAGTCGGATTTAGGTTACCAGCGGTCGGATTGCTGAGGAAGGTCCCTGGACCACTTCGAGCTTGCCCCAGGACAACTGATGCCCAATAGTTGGAGGATCCTGCTGGGGTTGGAATTGCGGTGTGCGATGGAATCTATCGTCTTCGAGCTGTCGGACCTATTTTACCTATTCCATGAGGGAGCACGACACTGAGAACGTTCGCTATAACTTGACAATCAGAGTGAATAAGAAGCACCTCATCACCGAATTGACCATGAATGATAGGTCGTGGAAGGATAGGTGCTTCTTCACACGGGGTCTACTTGTCGAGTGGCCCATAAGGGATACAACTATCCGTACGACATGGTCCAAGGCTGGTGGGTTACTAACTCTGTTGTGTCATGTCGTTCGACATATCGTATTTAGTCGTGCCGTTCTGACTATCATTTTGTTTTGTTCTCTTGTGGTGCAGTGAACTTAGGTACTTCTCAGGCCGTGGTGGGTGTTGGCTTCATTTCTTAATAAAAAATGGACCTTCACTAGTACCTTTCTTCACTTACTTGTGTTCCATTCTCAGGTAATTATCGGTTGTTTTGAATGTTTTTATTCAAGTGTGCAGGTAATAAGAAGTTGTGCATAATTGAAGAGCCTTGGTGAATTAAATTGAAGATATGGGTGTCGCCTGTGAACAGTACCGTACACGTGATAGTGCATAATGAATAGTACCATACAATATGAACAGCACAATACATATGAATAGTCGTACACATGAACAGTGAAATAGCGCGTGACATTCCATGGTGGGCGCCACCTAGTGGGTCTCGCTTGTGAACAGTGACGTCACAGTACCGTATGTATCAACAGTGACGTCAACAATACCGTATGCGTCAGCAGTGGCGTCAACAGTACCGTATGCGTCAGCAGTGACGTATGTGTGAACAGTACCCCCCGATGAATATCCCTGTGTAGACAATAATTTACTCATTCTGTATTACTTGTGCCGACCCCGTAATACAATGATGAATAAATTATCGTCTCCACAGGGATATTTAGGCGTTGAGTACTAAAAATAACTAAGCTTACTTCTATTTGGATAATTGAAAGGTTTAAAAGAATGAATTAAAAGATAAAAATATAAAAACATAAAAATAATTCAAACGACCAATATGAGAGATTAGTTAGGGTATTTGAATTCACCTAATCTATCCAATTGAGTTTCATGAAAGCACATCATTGCGGTTTAATTATTCATATTGATGACCGTGTTTATCTAAATTATCCAAAGTCCCATCTCGAGGGAAATCGGACCTATTACCACATACACTAATATCCCATCTCTCGATGGTATATCCAAATGCATGAAAATGCATTAGTCACAATAAACACCCTATATGATCGCCTAAGCAAATTAGCATATCTCTATCTAATTCTACCTATGGTGGACATTACATCGAGCACGTTGTGGGCGTCTCCTCTCAGTACATAACACACAACCAAAGTATCAACTAAATGCAGGCCTTCACATTCAGAAGCATTAAGCATAATAATACCACTCAACAACATAATAATTAACCACAATAAATTAAACAATCAATTCATCCAAGTTTCATAGAATAAAATCCAACAAAACCCTAACTTACAAGTTTAGTTCATAATCAAAGATATAGAACTAAACATGTTTTCTAATTAATAAAGAGAGTTACAAACAAGGAAATAAAGAAGGAAAGAGATAGAAAAACTCTAGGTGCATTGAACTCTCGTCCTCCTTCTGTTTTGAATTTGTCTAGCTTCCACTTTCTCCAAATCCAAGCTTGATGGTGAGATTTTAGCTCAAGGATTGAATCCGAATCCTCTTGTTTCCAAGGTGATCTTTTTCTCCCCCTTTGCTTCTTCTTCTCTCTCTTTTTCTCCTCTTGGTGGTTTGTTTTATGAAAATCCTGGATTCTATTTAAATGAAGGAAAGGTAGGTATTTATAAGAAAATCTCGGGGAACTGTTCATCGGGGTTACTGTTCACACATACGTCACTGCTAACGCATACGGTACTGTTGACGTATTGCTGACGCATATGGTACTGTTGACGTCACTGCTGACGTTAATGTTCATGTGTACGTCATTATTCATGTGTACTGTACTGTTCATGTTGTACGGTACTATTTATTATGCACTATCACGTGTACGGTACTGTTCACAGGCGGCACCTATATCTTCAATTTAATTCACTAAGGCTCTTCAATTATGCACAACTTCTTATTACCTGCACACTTGAATAAAAACATTAAAAACAACCGATAATTACCCGAGAATAGAACACAAGCAGGTGAAGAAATGTACTAGTGAAGGTCCATTTTTGATCAAGAAATTGAGCCAACAGTGGGCTTCACTTGTGCGAAGCATACGGAGAAGATACTGTAGTACGGAGCGAAGGAGAGGAGCTGAAGGAGGATCTTGATTGAGGAGAACTTGAGGCCTAGCCATCTGTGGAAGTTTTCAGTGATTAACGAGCCAGGTACACCCCACCCAGCCTTCAAAAATTTAGTGGAGTTTGTCATAGTCAGGTATTGTGTCCAGCGACTATACGGCACAAGGTTTCTGACTCCTATCTCATACGTCGAGCGACGATTTGCAGTTGACCTGATAGCTAAAGGCTTTGCTGCCACTGATGCTGATGAAGCCTTGAGAAGGCTTTAAGAGAAGAAGAAAGGAAAAAAAAAGGTCCGGTCGAGCGGCCATTCCGAGCCAATGGCGACTGTACCCCCACCTCCCCTATCTAGCAGGGGTAAGGAAGCTTTGGATTTAAGCTCTGTTGGGAAGAAATGTAGGAGGGATGATTCAGCTACAGGCAGTGAGGCGTCGGTCTACCTTGCTTTCCCTCAGGACGCCTCTGCTTATTTCGACTTTGGGTCCATCATGCCTTAAGTCGAACGACTGCTGCTGCGCGATGATGAGAGTCATCTGAAGGGGATGGGTCTTTCTCAGGCGGCTGATTGGGGTCTCAGCCACTAATTCCAGGTAAGGTCGTGCGACCTATTATATTTCCAAGTTGCTACTCAAAATTTTACTAATTGTAGAGTTTTGATTGTTGCAGGCTCTCCAGTCTCAAATTTACTTGAAGAGGGAACTTGGTGCAGCCCTAAAGAAGGTGCAGAAGCTTAAATTGAGCAACCAGAACCTTAGGGTTGATAATGATAGGCTGAAGGCGTCCAACTTGGAGCCAAAAGGACTGCCCTTAAGGAGTCCAGTCTTGCGGTTGAGGTGACTCTGCAACTGGGGAAGCTTCAGTCCGAGGTCGAGCTGCTGGGTGCTAAGCTTAAAGCGAAGGAGTCGGCGTACGACACCTTGTATGACCAGCAGGAGCACAGTGTGCTCAATGCCATTGTCAAGACCAGAGCGGACCTGATGAGGCAATACAAAGAAGGTCGCGCGGCTGAATGTAAGGTGGACAGATGAATTGTCGACCATGAGAAGCTGTTACGCTCGGATGATGAGGATGATGAGGACGACGACAGAGGAGCAAAGAAGAAGACTCAGTCTGTTGAGGCAAAGGCCGTGAAGGATAAAGCTGAAAATGATGACCTCGTCGATTCAGCCCCAGAGGGCACAGCTGTCGTATCTCTACCTGCACAGTCGAGCGGCAATGAACCTACGGTTGTAGTCGAAGATGCCACGGTTGAAGGAGAACAGGTTGATGACCATTGAGGGTTGTTTGAATTTGTACTTATGAGTAATTGAATTTTTTTTTTTACTTGTGGAATATTTGGATTTTTGCCCATGGGGGTTGTTTTCATTTTGCTTAAGTCGAACGACATTTGAATATACAATGCTTTTTCGAATTAATACTTGGCTATGAACTTGGAAATTTAATCAACTTGTTTATGGTCGTACAACCATACAGACCAAAATTTTGTATGTAGACAATTGGAGTCTTTGTTCTTCGCAATGTCTGTGTTTCGGATGTCGTCGTGCGACATAAGAAAAACTTTGAATAACTAGTGTTCCTTTGAATAGCTAGTGCGTATTTGTTGTGCGACATCGTCCTTCGATATATCGAAACGAAGGGCTTAAATGTCGTACGACTTTGCCTTTTAATAATTGTGGGTTTATGTCTCCTCAGTGGAAGTGTGAGGCCTGTATGGCATCACGCTTTAGCTAAGAATCCGTATGGTCGTCCAACATGAGACCTTGAATGCGGGTCGTGTGTCGATCCTTATTGGGGAGATGTGGTTGGTTGACGTGAGTCGAAGTCCTTGATAGCGGGATTGTCTAGCGACGTCAACCTGCACCAAAGAGTGTTAGGGTTGGCTGTTGGGTTTACCAATAGCCCTCCGATGCTTAAGTCAGTTCCACATTGTAGGAGAAAAAAAAAAAAATAGTCATATAATAATATTGAAAGACTAGGAGTTTTAGAAGTGATACTGTTTTAAGTGGAGAGCATTCCAACTGTTACTGATCTCCATGCTGTCTATACATCGAAGTTTGTAGGCCACCTGTCCAACTACTTTGATGATCTGGTAGGGTCCTTCCCATGTAGTGCCGAGTTTACCTATGCCTTGCTCTTTCGTGTTTTGAAAAACGCGGCGTAGGACCCAATCCCGAATCTTGAATGTTCTAAGTCGGATGTTCCTGTTATAGTGTCGAGCGACTCTTTGTTGGTACACAGCTAACCGCATTGTAGCCTTGTCGCGACGCTTGTCAGCGGTGTCCAGTTCATTCTGTAATCTTTGTTGTTTGTTTCCTTAGTTGCATGTTCGACTCTATAGGATGGGTAGTCGACTTCCGTGGCTATCACGGCCTCTGAGCCGTAAGTTAAGGGGAAAGGTGTTTCCCTTGTTGATGTTTTTACTGTCATACGGTAGGACCACAACACTCCTTGCAGTTCCGCGGTCCATTTTCCCTTGTATTGGTCGTGTCGCTTCTTGAGGGTGGAAATGATTGTTTTATTTGTGGACTCCACTTGACTGTTTTCTTGAGGATACTTGGGGCTTCAGTAACTGAGCTTGATCTTTCATCTGTCGCAGAATTCTTAAAAGTCGTACGATATGAACTGCGAGCCGTTGTTCGTGACTATCTCTCTAGGGACTCCGAAGTGACATATGACATTTTTCCAAATAAAACTCTTAACTTCGGAATCCTTGATTCTAACGTAGGATTTAGCCTCGACCCATTTGGTAAAATAATCTGTTACCGCGAGCATATAGACCTTCTCTTCCGTGGCGACTGGCATTTTTCCTACTATATCCATCCCCCACTTCATGAATGGCCATGGAGCTGAGATGGGATGAAATCGCTCCGGGTGTTGATGTAAAACTGGTGCGAAATGCTGGCATGGGTCACACCGTTTGACGAAGTCGTGCGACTCAGATTGCATTGTCGGCCAATAATATCCCGCTATGAGGGCTGGGTTGGCCAGGCTTCTCCCTACCAAGTGGTTTCCGCATTGCCCTTCGTGCAAGTCTTTGAGTATTTGTTGAGCCTCAATCGGGTCAACACATTTAAGGTAGGGGCCGGACTAGGATATCTTGTAGAGTCGCCCTTCTATTAAGGACAATCGAGCCGCCTTAATTTTGATTCTTCGTGCTTCGATTTTGTCAGGTGGTAGGGTGTCGTTGGCCAGGTAGTCGTAGATCGAAGTGATCCAAGTCGGTTCATCTGAAACTGGTTCGACTTAGAGTTCTGCAGGCTTCCATACAGCTGGCCACTGGGAGAAGACCATTGGAATGGTCCGTTCGACGGTCGTATCAAGTCCAGGACTAAGGTTGGCGAGTGCGTCGGCATGTGTATTTTCGGATCTTGGTATTTGTTCGACGTCGAACGACTCGAATGAGGCTTGTAGTTGTTTTACTAAGGTCAAGTAGGCTGACATCTTTAAATCCCGAGCTTGGTAGAACCCTTGCAACTGTCTTACAATTAATTGGGAGTCACTACGTACCTTTATCTGTTTGACGAGTAAGTCTCTTACCAAGGTGAATCTGGCTATGAGGGCCTTGTACTCGGCTTCGTTGTTGGTGGTCTTGAACTCGTAAAGGATGGATCGCTCGATGACATGACCTTCGGGTGAAGTGAGTACTACGCCTAGTCCGCTGCCTTTGATGTTGCTTGATCCATCAACGGCCAGAGTCCACTCCTCATGTGATGCATTGCACAACATGGCACAAAGCTCTTCTTTCGCTCGTTGTAGAGTTCCAAGCGTGAAGTCTTCGATGAAATCTGCTAAGGCTTGTGACTTAATCGTTGTGCGAAGTTGATAGTTGATGTCGTGCTCGCTTAGCTCCACGACTTACTTCACCAACCTTCCGGAAAGTTCGGGCTTGTGTAGGACGTTGTTCAAAGGAAACTTGGTGAGCACGCTGATGGTGTGGCATTAGAAGTACGGCCTTAACTTCCTTGCGGCTGTGATTAATGCAAGGGCCAGCTTCTCCAGTTGTGCGTATCGAGTCTCTACGTCAAGTAAGGTTTTACTGATGTAGTAAACGGGTAGTTGCTTGCCTCCTTCCTCCCTCATTAGCACTGCGCTAACAGCTGTTTCGGATACGGCGAGGTAGAGTAGAAGTGTCTCCCCTTCTTTGGGTTTGGACAGGAATAGAGGGTCTGCCAGGTATTGCTTGATGTTATTGAAGGCTTTTTCACATGTTTGGTTCCAGTTGAATGACTTGTTCTTCCTTAGGGTGTCGAAGAATGGTTTGCATCTATCAGACGACTTTGAGATGAAACGGTTGAGGGCCACGAGTTGTCCGGTTAATTTCTGCACGTCTTTAATGCTTCTGGGAGATTGTAGATCCATGATTGATTGGATCTGATCCGAGTTGGCCTCGATGCCACTCTTGGTGACCAGGTAACCAAGGAACTTCCCCGATGACACTCCGAATGAGCACTTGGTAGGGTTGAGCTTCATCCCATACTTGTCAATGATGTCGAATGACTGTCGTATATGATCTAGGTGTTGGTCCGCTACCAAGGATTTCACCAGCATGTTGTCAATGTAGACTTCCATGGTCTGTCCAAGCATACTTGCGAACATCTTATTGACCAGTCTCTGATAGGTCGCCCCGGCATTTTTGAGGCCAAAAGGCATTACTTTGTAGCAGAAAATGCCGCACTCCGTGATAAATAAGGTCTTCTCCTGGTCGTCTGGATGCATGAGAATTTGGTTGTAGTCGGAGAACGCATCCGTGAAGCTCAATAGTTTGTGGCCCGCGGTAGCATCCACCATCATGTCGATGTGTGGTAAGAGGAAGGAATCCTTTAGGCAGGCTTTGTTGAGGTCTGTGAAGTCGATGCAGACACGCCACTTTCCATTCTTTTTCTTCACGACTACTACATTTGCAAGCCAGTCTGGGTAGTTCACTTCTCTCACCGAGCCAATGTCAATTAGTTTCTGGATTTCTTCGTTGATAACCTTGTTGCGTTCGGGTGCAAACTTCCTTCATTTTTGTTTCACAGGTGGGTAATCCGGATCGACCTGCAACCTGTGCATCAAGATCTCTGGTCAATGCTGGTCATGTCCGCGTGGTACCATGCAAAATTGTCGTGTCGAGCCGTCAGGAAACTGATTAGTTTGGCTCTAATGTCAAGCGGGAGTTGAGAACCGATACTAACTTTGTAGTTTGGGAAGTCTGGATGTGGGGACTTCGTCGAGCTCCTCCATTTCTGGTTCGTATTTGTTGGTAGTGGAGCTCGGGCACTGTAGTTGCTATAAGTCGGACGGTCTGGTCTTCAAGGTCTTTAGATAACAATCTCGTGAGGTCTTCTGCTGCCCTCGGATTTCGTGGACCCCCTATTTGGTGGGAAAACAAATAACTTGATGATATATGGAGGGGAGGGCCCTCATCTTATGTATCCATGGGTGACCCATGATTACGTTGTAGGACGACGGGTAGTCAAGGATGAGGAAACGAGTGTTCAGGTTGACTCCCTCAGTGTAGACGGGCAGGACTATTTCTCCGATCGTGTTCTTATGCTCCTCGCTGAATCCTACCAGTACGGTCGAGCGGCGTACGATGTTACTTTCATCGATGCCCATCTCCCTTAGCACATCGAGAAAAAGCACATTCGTTTAGCTTCCGTTGTCAATTAGGATCCTTTTAATCAACCAATTCGCCACTGTTAATGAAATAACCAACGCGTTGTGGTGAGGGTTGAGCAGGTCCGTGTACTTGTCACTGCTAAAAGTGACTGGGTAGTTGTAGGCTGGATCTGTTGGATGGGTTTGTCGGACCTCCAGGCGTCCAGCTTGTTGTGTATAGTGTTTAGCTTCTGAATAGGTGACTCTGCTTACTTCGGATCCGCCTGAGATGACGTTTACAGTGCTCTCGTGTCGGGGGGGAGGGTTCTGGTGGTGGAGTAGAACCATTGTCACGTGACCTATTGTCGTGCACATTTAAAGTCTTCTTACCTTTGTCAGTCAGGAATTCTTTAAGATGACCCATTTTGAGTAGTTCTGCCACTTCCAGTCGTAAGGCAATACAATCTTCTGTTTGATGTCCGTGGTGGCCAAGGAACTCGCACCACTTGGAGCTGTCCTGTTGATCCAGTGGGCTCCTCATCTTGGCTGGCCACCTAACCGATCCTCTCATTCCTTTGAGGACGGCGATCACTTCTTGTGGCTTAACGTTTAAGGTATACTCAGGCAGCCAGTCCCTTAGTCGGTTGACTGGTTTAGGAGGTCTCTCATCACGTCGGCGATTGTCCCTCATCTGGTTGTCCCTTCGAGAAGACGTCGAATAAGAATCAGCTTGTCTGCCACCTGTTCGTCATTCGACTCTACTATTCAATCTGTCATCCCTCCCGCTTGACCTGTTGGGTTGGTAGTTTGCTTCATCCTCCTCCTATTTGATATGTGCCCATGCTTTGGCTAGGACATCCTTCATTATCTTGCATAGGTATTTAGTGAGCTCTTTATATAGGTCGGAATCATGAAGCAGGCCTTTGCGGAAAGCCGATATGGCTGTTGCCTGGTTGTAGTGGGGAATGAAAACTTTTTCTTTGTTGAAGTGGCCCATAAAGTCGCGCAGGTGTTCGCCCCTCCTCTGGCTAACTATGTAAAGATCATCGGATTGCTTTTCTAATTTCTAGCTACTGGCGAACTGCTCTACGAATGTATCAGTGAGTTGAGCGAAGGAGCCTATGGAAACGTTGGGAAGGTTGGTGTACTACTGCAAGGCTGGCCATACGAGGCTTGAGCCGAAGCCCTTATATATGCACGCTTCCCTCAAATCTCGTGGGATCGCGGCAGTGAACATTCTTTATCGATACTGCGCGATGTGGTAGTCCGGATCGGTCGTGCCATCATACTGCTTCATACTTGGGAAGTTGTACTTCCTCGGCATCTCATCGACTGTTATTGCGTCCACGAAGAGGGATTTGGCAAAGCTATTAGCCACGCTCTTCTTTATAGGGGTCGACATTCCAGGAATGCGTTGGATGAGCGCCTCAATCTTTGCTAACCTACGTGCCAAGTCAGGTTCGTTAAGGCTGGTTCAGAGTTTACCAAGTTTAAGCTCGACGGGGCTAAATGCGAAGGAGCCGAAGGCGTTCCCTGTGGCGGGATGACTTGCTGGGTTGAGCCGATATTGCCATTAAGGGTGGAGAAAGGTAGTGCCTCCTGCGCTATCCTTGTGATGTCCTCCGATTGGCTTACGCCTGCCCGGTTCGACGGGTTACTTGTAGAATGTCGCACGACATTTAGCGCTACATCTGCGGCTTGGTTTCCCTGCTTCATACTTGCGGGAGCTGGGTTGAGGTCACTCGCCGTCATACCTTGTTCATCCTGGCATATTGGTGCGAAGAAAGCAACATTGGCAACTTTTTCGAACGGCACAGGTTGGGACATCGAGGCATCTCCAAATGGGTGGACGATGGTGAGGGAATTGACCAGGTTCTGTAGTTCTTGGTTTTCCGCCAATACTCGCTGGTTCTCTAGTTTGAGCGCTTGGAGTCTTTAGGTGTTCTCCTACATCTGGGATATGAGGAGCTGGAACCTAGCCTCCATTTCGTTGTGATGAGAGTTGTCGGACGACATTGCAGAATGTGTCGCGTTCTACCTTTGCTCGTTTAAAGATATTCGTGCTCCACAGTGGGCGCCAAATTGTAGTCCTCGAAAATAACTCGGGAGATACGGGGCACTACAACCTACAAAAAAAGAACGCACGCGACCCGTAGGATGTCTGGGATACCGAGGTGGTGCCGGATAAAGTCACTCCGACGGTCAAGTTAGCAAGTGCTAGTAAACGATAAAATGTAAGAAATGGTAAAAAGTAAGAAATACTTCCTTTACTTATAGGGTGAAGACCCTCGTGATGGATGTTAAGACAATATGAGTGACCAGAGTCGTAATAGCTGGATAATCGGATATGGCTGATATTTGCCGGTGATTCCCAGGCTGAAGTTTGGCAGCTTGATGTCTCTTTGAGTTCAATGTGATTTTTCTCAGTATGCGTGACCCTTTTTTTTTTGAGTGTTTATCTTTTTATTTATAGTGGTTAATCCACCCATTGAGGGGGAAGGGAGAGGGGGTGGGGGTGTGGATCGTATCCTGGATTTGAAGGCCCCGGATATGGATGTAACAGCCTTTATCTTGGTGGGAAGGTAACGGTTGCTTCCTTGGTGGCCCGAATCGCGGAAGTAATGTTTACCTGATGGAGTTGGTCAGTGAACGTTGAAGTCTACTGCTGGATTGGATTAGTCTATGGGTCTGGGCCGTAGGCCTGGTCTTATTCAGATAGACGTGGAAATTGAGCCTATGTAGGCCTAAGTGGGTCTTGTGTCGCACTACACGAATGTCGTATGATATAGGAGTCCCCGAGGTGTGACCGTTATGCAGCCACGCAGTAGTCTTTATGCAAACCATTGTGCGAACCTCGTAGGTGTCGTGCAATACAAAATGTTGTGCAACGATAGGGTTGCTAGTGCCTGGGCCGTTGGTTGACCAAGCCTTAGGCCAGATGGTTTGATCACTTTTTGCTCTTGGCCGGGTCACACGATGTGTTTAGGCTTTTGGGCCGGACTTTTACTTGTATTTGAGCTTGACATATTTTGGCTATAACAGTGATTGCTAGGGCTGTTGCTGGCTCCTCGGACGTACCACGTAGTCCCATAGGCGGCCTCGCCTAATCAAGCTCTCTATCGCATCCCTCAGTTCGTAGCACTCGGATGTGTTGTGTCCCGCTTCATTGTGGTAGTGGCAAAATTTGTTCATGTTGCGGGTTCTTATTGGCGTCCTCATTGGAGGTGGCCTCCTAAATTCCTTCCTCTTCCTCTTTGTGCTTAAAATCCTGTCCCGGTAGTCGGACAATTGCGCGTAAGTTTGGTAGTGGCCTCCACCTCGTCGGGTATCCTCGTCGTTCCAGGCTTTCTTCGCTACTTGGTCCGTTGTAGCGTCATCCCTACGCATATCTCTATTGCGGCTGCGGTTATTTCTTCGGCCTCCTTCCCTCCTCTTGCTCTTGTTCCACGGGCTCCTGCTCCTGTCCTTCTTAGGGTGGTTCTTGGGTCCGAAAGCCTCTTCCATGCATATGTGGGTGTTGGACCCCTTGTAGAAGGCCCTAACAGTCTTCACCGGTTTGCTATATATGCTCGGGCAGAGTTTGCCGTCTTTTCGCTGGTCAACAGTGATCGCTGTAAGTACACTGTCGTCTGAGGGTCTTTCCACGCAGCTGACCTCATTTTGGAAGTGAGTTATGTAGACTTTCAAAGGCTCATCCACCTTTTGGAATACCGTCGGCAGGTGACAGAAGGGAACGAGCTGCTTCTTCAATGCCTGGTAAGAAAGAAATCCTGACATTAGTTCCAGCTGGTTATACTGCCGATGGGGAGTCCCCTCAGCCATTTTCTCGAGACCTCTCCTAAGGTGGTCTGAGGGTCTTTCCACCGGCATTTGACCTTGTTGTTAGTCGTCAGTAGCCTCATCTGTACATTGTAGACATCCAGGTGGTCGAAAGGGTCGCTGGATGCTTAGTAAACAGGGATGCTGGGCATCTTGAAGCGCTTGGGGAGCGGTTCGTAGTCTATCTCCCAGCTAAAGGAGCTTCTCTTTACGTACCTGTCGGCGGGCTCGGCACTTTCTCGTTGTTGTTCCAGCAGGTCAGTCGTCGTAGGAGAGCCTGGTACCCTAGGGCCGAAGAGGTCATCATTGATGTGCTGGAGGTGGCGCTACTCTCTTTACGGTGATGGCTTAGCCGATTGGGCGACCTTCGTATCTGCTCGTTTGGCGACCTTCTTTCACCGAGCTGTGGCTCGTTGGTCCGCCTTCGGTGGGCATCAGTGGCCGGTACCGTATGTGGGTCATCTCCACCGTCATTCCTCTCGAGCTGCTGGCTATGTGCCTGCTAGTGCTGTCTGGGTTGCAGGGAGGTACTATGTGTAGGAGCATCGCACCGGCCCCTGTTCAGCTCTAGGTACCTTTCCCCATTTGCGTACATGTGCACCACGGGGCCGTGGTAAGGAGGTCCTTCCCGCGGCTCATTGCGTTCAGTCCTAATCTGCCTGGTCGCGTTGGCAGAGTGGAAGGAGATTTCAGCTCGTTGGGTGTTATCTCGCGGGAGATTCTGTCAGCGGGGCTGAAGAACGGGACGGTTTGCTCCATCTCTCGCAGTGCGTGGTAGAGAGGTACTTTCCACGTTCTGCTCGTGGGGAGGTTAGTTCGGCAGCAGGAGGTGGTATCCACCATTTTAGTGAGATCAGGGGGACCGAAAGGACCTGCCTACTCGTGGCTACGAGGCTCCATTCATGGAGGGGGTTGATCCGTCAGCGGGTGCGGGGCCGGCGGTTATGCTATCGGTGCTGTAGGTGTCGTGTTTACTGCGACTAGCGCGTTTGGCACCATTAGTGAGTTTGGTGTGGCCGATGCGTTAGGTTCGGTCGGCGGGACTGGAGGTTTATGGGACGCCTCCGAACGTCCTCTCACATAGGGTACGTCTTTGCTTCATAGTGTCCTGGATCGGGTGCCTACGCCTCTCGCCATCAGCTATTGTCTGTAATATTCTACCTGAAAAATAGATGTTAGAAAACTAGAAATGGTTGTTTCTTATTGGGGGTGGAGGTTTGAATCCTCTAGCGGGCCACTCCCTCTAACGCCAAACTGTTGACGTGCGAATCCGGTTAATATGGTAAATCAATGAATATGTGAGATTTAAAGGATTAGCGTAATAAAAAGACAAAAATGAGAAGATTTTTAAAGTGGTTCGTCTTCAAGGAATGCATATATCCACTGTTCTTTATATTTAAGTCGAGCTCGCTGTGTATGGATGCAGAGTTCGCTTATGCTTGTGTTTTTAGAAAAAATTGGTAACCTTTGTAACAGGGGTATCCCTATCCTTTTATAATGTAAAGGGGCGAGAGTCTTTCTGTTGTATATGGAATCTAATTACGTGTTTTAAGGAAGAAAATCTATCTCTTAATGGACGTGGTTTAATGTAAATATAATAGCTGATTGCGAGGAATTTGAGGTTCATTGGGAATCTGTCTAGTTGATCGAGTGTAATCCCAGTATTCTTGGGATTCTTTCTTTAATTGAGGTTTTGGGCTGCATCGCCTGCGGGCTATGGGCTTTGCGTCTAGGAGCTGCAGGTTACCTTCCTATTGGTTGATCATTTCCGCGAGGTGTTGTACTTAGACTCTTTTGCTGCTTCCGTTTATCGGGTTTGTGGCCCGTTGGGTCCTGTAGCAGTCCTTTGGCCCTGCGTGTGAGTTGGGCTTTCTTTGGTGGTTTTAGCATTTTTTGAGCCTATTTGGGCCCGTGTAATTTTATACACAACAACTTGGTTCGTATCATAATTGGTAATTATAATTTCAAATTTTAAATAAGTCAAAATTATAATTTTAATTTCAAATTTTAAAAAAGAATATTAGTAATTAGAAGGGTAGGTATGGTCATTTTAGATTAATTTTTAATTAAAAATTTAAAAACATTTTTAAATGCCCTTAAAAAAATATTTTTAAATGGATCTCCACCGTCTATTAAAATTAATGGACGATGGAGATTATTTTGAATTTTTTTTTTAAAAAAATAAAAATTGTAAAATTAATTTTTTTAATTTTGTTTTTCAAAAAAAGAAAAGTTGATGTTCTTGGTGGAGATCCAGATTGGATCTCCATCATCCATTATTATTGATGGACGGTGGAGATCTAGTTTACTGGGTTCGTATCGAATCCAATTTACTAGATTCGAAGACGAATCCAAGTTCTGGGTTTGAATCGAATCCAGAGCATCTTCAACTTTAATTTAATCAACTTTTTTTTTTAAACAATAAAAAAAAAATTGAAAAAAAAATTAATTTTACATTTTTTATTTTTTTAAAGAAATTCAATATAATCTCCACTGTCCATCAATTTTGATGGACGGTGGAGATTTTCATTTAATTTTTTTAAAATTTTTTAAATAATTTATTTTTTTAATTACGGGTAGATTGAAAGACAAAAATACCCCTATAATAGTTAAGTTTGACTAACGGTTGACTCACATAATGACCAAATTGATACGTTTCTAGAACTTTAGGGTCCAAGGATACCAATAAACGAAATTGGTTTAAAAAATTAATAATTTATTAAAAGTTAGGGACCAAATTGATAATCGCTCTATATAAATTATTGTATGTTACAGAATTCCCTCACAATGACACAATGAGCAGCTGCATAATGTTCAATTTTTTCACATTTTTATTTATATTTTAAATATATTATAATTTAATACAATATTATAGTAAATATCAATAATGAAACTAAATTTAAATTTCAAAAAAAAAATTATTATAGAGAAATTGAATTTATTATTAGAATAATATTATTAAATCATATAATTTTATTTAATTTTTTTGGACTACCGATCCTACCCCATACATATATATATATATATATATATGAGTATAAGAAAGATGAATAAATTTTTTATACATTTAACCATAGTTCAAGTGGATAGTGCACTTCTCTAATTCCTATATGATAGGTATTCAAATTTCACCATTGTCAATACATAAACAATTTGTGGGGGACCTTTCTTCCGTTATGGAAGTTGTTTTTCGGACCGTGCTTGTAGTGGTTAATCTCGTTAAGTCCCGGCAGACCTCTGACCTAATTGATGTCAGTCCTTAAAAAAAAGAAAAGAAGATGAATACATTTAGATTAAAGTTGAATAGATTATTGTACAAATTTGAAATAAAATTAAATATGTAAAAGTGAAATTAACATATTGAAATTGACTATGATGAACAAGTTCAACACTCCTTTAACAAGTTTAAAAGTCGCCACACCATTAGACTTGTTCATTAAATGAGTTCAATGGTAACATTAAAGAACAAGTTCAACGCCTCTTGAACAAGTTTAATGGCTGCTACACTGTTAAACTTGTTCAATGAATGAGTTTAATGATAACCTTTCAAAAACGAGTTGGTCGAAAATCATTTGATCCTCAGCTTTTTTTGAATTATCACTTTTTTACTGATGTTTGATGTTTTAATTCCCGTGGTTCCTAGCGTTTTCCAAAATCAATCAAGTTAGTCCTTATGTTAGTCAACAGTTAGTCAATTTTGATAGTGTTAGGGGTATTTCAGTCTTTACAAAAAAAACTATATAGGTTAAAAAAAAAATTTTAAATAAAAATTTAATTTTGAAATAAAAAAAATATTAGTGATTAAAAAACATAAAAACATATACTTTTTATTCTTTTTTTAAGGGTAAAATGGTCAATATGCAATTTTGTTAGGTTTGACTGTTAAAAATATGGTCAGAATGACTAATTTAATTGATTTCAGAAACGTTGGGGACTACAAGGCTAAAATATTAAATATCGATAAAAAAATGATAATTTGAAACAGGCTGAGGAAAGTGATTTTTGCCCAAATGTGTTCAATGATTTTTGAACAAGTTTGAAGGTCACTATATCGTTACCTTGTTAATTGAACGAGTTCAATGGTAACCTTTAAGAACGAGTTCAACGTTCCTTGAACAAATTTGACCGTTTTTATACTATTAAGCTTATTCATTGAAAGAGTTCAGCAGTAACCTTCAAGATCGAGTTTAATGTCTCTTGAACAAGTTTACCGGCTGCCACATTCACTGAACAAGTTTAACGTCAACCTTCAAGAAAGAGTCAACGCCTCTTAAACAAGTTTAACGACCGCCACACCGTTAGACTTGTTCACTGAAAGAGTTCAACAGTAACCTTGAAGAATAAGCTCAGCACCTCTTGAACAAGTTTGACGGCCGCCACCGTTAAACTTATTCAATGAACAAGTTCAACAGCAACCTTCAAGAATGAGTTCAAATAAGTTTGACGACCATCATACCGTTAAACTTGTTCAATGAATGAGTTCAATGATGACCTTCAAGAATGAGTTCAACGCCTATTGAACGAGTTTAACGGCTGCCACACTGATAGACTTGTTGATTGAACAAGTTCAATTGTAATCTTTAAGACAAGTTCAATGCCTCTTGAACAATTTTGACGGCCGCTATACCGTTACACTTGTTCAATGAACGAGTTCGACAGTAACCTTTAAGAAGGAGTTCAACACCCCTAAAATAAGTTTAATGACTGCCATACCATTAAATGTGTTCAATGAATGAGTTCAACTGTAACCTTCAACAACAAGTTCAACAAGCCTTCAACAAGTTTAACAATTGTCACACCGTTAAATTTGTTCCCTAGACAAGCTCAATGCCGCCATTATTATTACTATTGTTATTATTATTACAAAAGTTATTGATATTATTATTAGTTTTTTTTTCGAAAAGGTTAAAATATATAAACCAAACAAAAGCAGGAAAAACAACAATAAGGCAAGAAACAAAAACAAGACAAGGGCCAAAACTTCTGAAACTTAACATGAAGCCCTTGAAGGTAAAAACATTATCCGGACTAACTCATCAACCACAGAAGAGGCATACTTACCCATATCAAAGGCTAAAACATTTGCCTCCGGACACACAAAGCTAAGATAAATGATCCCATGCAACTGTTGATAATCCACTATCTCAACAATAACATTGCGAAGTTCAAAGTAAGTCTCTTCTTTGGATAAAACCATATTAATCATCGATAGCGCACCCTTTTCAAGGATTGTTGTAAGTAACCCCATTTCTATGGCTAATCTGGCCCCTCTAAAAACCGAAGGGCTTTAACCTCTGCAACAGAACCAGGACAAGACACCTTGGATGAGCAAAAAGCCATAACCAAACCCTGATGATTCCTAATAACCACCCCAACCCAGCAAAGCTATATTTAGAGACAAAAAAAGCATCGATGCTTGATCACATCATTTCTATACATGTTTAGGCTCATATTTCCTATTATTTATGCGGTACTTTCTAGTGAAATTGGTTATTTATTGTGTTTTATGGGCATTGTGTAGGTTATCATCTCTAAATAAGGTATTAAACTTAATTGAAGAGTTTTGGTACTAAAAGGATCAAAATTGGAGAATTGAAAGATTTGTTGTGCAGAGTTGTTATGTTTTGAAGGCCATCAAATATTTAACAAGATGAGCCGAGTTGAGTGCCATAAATTTCTAGAAATATATAGAAGTCTAATTCCTGGCAATTTTACAATTCGTGATTCCGAGTTTTCTAGAGGAAGTTATGTTCATTTTTGTAACAATATGTGGACTGCCAGTGTGTGGCACGACCCACCTTACGTGACCATTAGGTCGCGCAACAGGTCGTGGCGGCATGTTTTTGAAGAGTCTGAGATTCATCACGAGAGGAAAACCCTAATTTGGAAATCTATATATAAGGAATCTTTTAGCATTAAGGAGGCTCCCAAGCCACCAAGAGGACCATTCCCCCATCAAATCTCCTTCTCTACCATATACGAATTATTTCTATACACCATTGAAGTCCGTTCATCCATCATAGATCAAGAAACCTTAAAAGATAAGACAATCAAGAAAATTCCTACTTTGCCAAGAGGGATTTAGTCGAATACAAAGAAGATTGAGAAGCTTTTGGATGATAATCACCATGAGTTTTTTCTATCTTATTTATCTTTTTATTGTTTATTTTTTTATGATGTCTAACTAATCCATAACTAGGGAATCAATGTGAAGAATATCAATTGCTAATGTAATCAACATTATTATTTTACTGTTATTCAAAGTTTAGTTTTGTTCACTGCATGCATATTTTAATTCTTATTTATACTTGATGTAGAATAGTAATTGACATAAATATAGGGTTGTAATTATTTGAGAAGTCAAGAGATAGTTCATTGTTGTTGCATGCTAAATCTTGGCTAGATAGTTCTTGTAAATTATTGGCATTCAATTTACGTATTGTAAGCTAAATTGGTATTGATTATGAAGTTCTTAGTATTTAATGAATTCCTAGTATTATATGCTCAGTCCATGCCTAAACGGGCAATAGCAATAATAATTAGAAATACTTGGTTAAGTTCCTTAATTAGAAGGTAACCACTATAATAAATATAAGAATGAGTCTTAAATTTGAATACATATCCTTTCATGAATTAGTTGTTTGCATTGAATAATTGTGTTCAGATCATTGATTACCTAGTTATTTTCATATATTCTCTCATTTCAAGAACTTTGTGTTTAATCCAGTTTAGTCAATAGCTTTTTTAATTCTTTTTCCTTAATCAAATTCAATTCTCTTTTACTTTTATGTTCTTATTAAATTAGAATTAGAGTAGTAGTTAAATTATCAATCTTTATGGGATCGACCCTTGTAGTTGCCGGAACTATACTAATATATAGATTCGTGCATTTGTAAGGTATAATTTTGTACATCAATGTTTGTTAGGTCGAGTATTTTTTTAGGTTGGCTAATTCCGTGCAAAACACTCTTTGGTTGTAATTGTGTTTAGGAGCTTTCGTTGAAGGCATCAAGATCATCGATTCATTTGGTAAGTTGCTCTCAATCTCACAAAGGTTTTTAGGATCTCACACACTCACAACATATCATTCATTATGTTTCTAGGCATCTCATTCATCATTGACATGGTCTATGATGCATAGTTCATTGTATTGCATTCATATGTTATGTTCTGCAGATGCATCCTATAGATGGTCCCATATCTCCACCTTACTATCCGAATTTCAAAGTGTATTCTTCATCAAAGTTGTTGGTCTATGTGTGTACTTACTTCTGTCAGTTTTTCAGAATTTTCTGGTGGCACGTCGCTAGATATTAGATAGAAACTGGACATAGGTCAGTGCTGGAAAAACAGGGGAGACAGTTTTTGTTTGACATGTATGTGGTCCAATATGTCACCTTTTCTGTCCGAATTGTAAATGGTGTTATTCATCAAAGTTGTTCATATATGTCTCTACCTTCTTCTCTAATTTTTTCAGAATTTTCTGGGTGGCGCATCTTTATATAATAGCTAAACACCAGACATAGGTCAGTGCTGAAAAAACAGGGGAGACAGTTTTTGTGTGTCATGTATGTGGTCCAATATGGCACCCTTACTGTCCGAATTTTAAATGGTGTTCTTCATGAAAGTTGTTCATATATGTGTCTAATTTCTTCAGTTATTTTTTCAGAATTTTCTGGGTGGCGTTTCTCTAGATATTAGCTTGAAACCGAACATAGGTCAGTATAGAAAACTGCACCCGACCCAACATGTGCGTCCGACCCGTTTTGTGTGGCAACCCGACCCGTGGCTCTTACTATATAAATGCCACTTCGTCTTTTTCATCCAAAATCCAGAAAGAAGAACCCTAGCAGCTCCCTCTCTTCAGACTCTCTCAACTCCAATCTCTCAAAACTCACTCAATCTCTCTTGTATGTCCATGGAATCAAACTAGAGACTTGTGGTAAGTGTTTTTCTTGTATGTTGAAATTGTTTTATGCTTCATATCATTTAAATCTCTTTGTTGTTCTTGAATGAGAGTTAATGGAGTTTTATAGATATTAATTGAATGAAAGCTTGTGTGTTTTGTGTTTAATGCATGATAAGGCATTTAGGAAGTTAAATTAGTACCTAGATAACTTGATGTTGTGATTTAGAATGCATTTATCTTGCTTGAATGAATTAAGCATCTATCTCACATGTGGTTAATGGATTGGTACTAATCTAGGTTGGATCAAGAGTGTTAGTTGTTGTTATAATAATTTACTTGTTGTTAGAATCACATTCATATAAACATGTTGGCTGCCTTGTAGAGTTCATGCATTGAATATGTTTGTTTCATGACTTGAAAGTGTTGAATTTGTTGCAAAAATTGTTAGGTCTTGAAATGTGTTTATGCTAAGTGTTATTTAAGTAGATTGTGTGCACTAGTTCACTTAGCATCATAGGTTGTATTAGTCATGCATCCTAATTGTATGTTCATGCATCATTGAACACTTAGACAATAATCCTTTGTGTTATTGGAAGAGCTTGTGTGACTTTGGTGAAGTCTTGTGAACAAGCTCAAGGTTTGCTTCTTGTGCAAAAGTTGCATTTGTGTGGAATTTCACTAGTTGGCTCTTGCGAGACGATAGGTGTAGGCTCACGCCAATAGGAGTGTGAATTCTAGGATAGCTTGAGGATATACGTTTAGTCACCTAGTGGATCTTGGGAGATCATTAGGGAAAAGGCCTGCGGGTAGACTAGAACGGGATAGTCCAAGAGGAGTGAGTCCTTGTAATTTTAACTTGAGGGTGTACTGCATTTATTACTAGTGGATTGTCCGTTAAGTGGCCAAGAGTGGTCCCGTGGTTTTTGATCCCTTGTTGGAAGGGGTTTTCCACGCTAAAATCCTTGTGTTGATTTTGTTTATCTCTTCCGCATTTGTTATGTGTTTATAATTGTTGAATTGATCTAATTAAATTGTTGGTAATCAAAAAATTGGGTAAGAACCTATTCACCCCCCCTCTAGGTTCATATAGACCGTTGCACTTAAACTTTCAATTGGTATCAGAGAGGGTAGCTAGACATACATAGCTAGATCTTTGGGTGTTTATTTGCTTGTTTGCTATTTGTGTGCAATCTTTGTCTATTCTTGATCCCATGGACTCCGTAGTAAGAGAGGGTGCATCCCATACCAAACCTCCACTTCTAAATGACACAAACTACTCATTTTGGAAAGTCCGCATGAGAGCATACTTGAAGTCCATAGATGAACATGTATGGACAAGCATCGAAGAGGGGTACACACCTCCCACAACCACAAGTGAAGATGGAAGAAGAACATTGAAACCCAAGTCAACTTGGACACCTACAGATTATAGTTTGGCAACTTGGAATTCAAAGGGGTTGAATGCTATTTTCTGTGGCATTGATGACAGTCAATATAGGCATATTCAAAAATGTGAAAGTGCCAAGGAAGCATGGGAGATCCTCCAAATCACACATGAAGGAACTACAGCTGTCAAGAGGTCCAAGCTTCAAATGTTAACATCTCAATTTGAGAGTCTTCGAATGGAAGAGAATGAGACCTTTGCAGAATTTGAAGCCAAGCTCACAGACATCACCAACAAGAGTTATATGTTGGGAGAAGTCTATTCGAGCTCGAAGATTGTTAGAAAGATTCTAAGATCCTTGCCCGAAAGATTTCAAGCTAAAGTCACAGCTATTGAAGAAAGCAAGGATGTTGATTCCATGAGAGTAGAAGAACTTGTTGGTTCCTTGAAGACTTTTGAAATGGGATTGAAACCAGTCAAGAAACACAAAAGTATAGCCCTCAAAGCAATCAAGGAAGCTGAAAATTCAGAAGATGATAATGATCTCAATGAAGCCGAGATTGCCATGTTTGCTAAGAGGTTCAAAAAATTCCTCAAGACAAACAAAAAGAAGGGTGAGAACTCCACAAGAACCAAAGATGCAAAGAAAAGCTTTTCAAAGAAAGTTGACACCTCAAAAGAAAAGATCAATAAGAGAGGCGTTCAATGTTATGAATGTGGAGGCTATGGGCATATCTCAACCGAATGTGCCAACAATTTGAAGAAAAATAAGAAAGGTAAGGCAATGAAGGTATCATGGAGTGATAGTGATGAAGAAAATGATACAAGCTCCACAAGTTCAGAGGAGCTAGTGAGTAACTTCACTGCCTTTGTTGCAAGTCATCATAGCAATGAGGAAGAAGCTAGTGAAGGTGAAATGAGCATGAGTGAGAGAGAGGAATCAGATGAAGAAAGCCTTGAGGAAGCTTTTAATGAGTTATATGCAGAAAGCCTCAAGATAAAGAAGGAAAATGTTTCTTACAAGGTTAAACTCAAGATTCTTGAGAAAGAGAAGCAAGAGGCATTATCAAGGGCTCAGATTGTTGAAGAAGCCATCCAAAAACTCAAGAAAGAAAAAGAAGATGATGATCAAAGAATTATTCTAATGAAGAAGGAACTGAGTGAGAAAGAGAAGACCTTGCAAATTGTAAGACATAGGGAACAAGAATGTCTCAAGGAATTAGAGGATGCAAGGAAATCAATCGAGGGGCTGACTTTGGGTGCACTAAAGGTTGATCAAGTAATTAATCTTGGCAAGGCTTATGGAGACAAGAGAGGCATAGGCTATGCAATTGAAGAAATCACTCCTTCGTCAAGCAAGACAACATGTTTCAAGGGAGAAAATTTGAAGCAAACACTTGAACAACCAAGGATAACAAGCAACCCCAAGAAGGCACCTCTTAGACAACCACAAGCACAAGGTAAAGTTCCTAACACCACATCATTCCGATGCCAAAGAAATGAATGGCAACCAAATCATCAAGGTACATTTTCTAACTTCATTCCTATTTGTCATTTTTGTGGTAGGAAAGGGCATATTAGACCTAGATGTTTTGATTACATTCAATTGTGCCATAATGAAATGGAATCTAGGGATTGTCACTTTGAAAGATTTTCTAGACAAATGCCTAACAATGTTGTTAATTCAAAACCACAAGAAAAGAACTTGAAAAAGAAAATGAGAAAAGCATGGGTTAGAAAAGATGATTTCATATGTTATGCTGCTCATTATGCCTTGAAAGCCATTAATGCAAATTCTTGGTACCTTGATAGTGGCTGTTCTAGGCACATGTCCGGAGATAAAAATGTTTTTGAAAATCTTGTGATGAAGGATGGAGGATGGGTCACTTTTGGTAATGGTTCTAAGAAGAAGGTGATAGGTAAAGGGTCAATTAAAATTTCTGGTTTACCTAGTCTTAATGATGCTCTTCTTGTTGATGGATTGCAGGCAAACTTGATTAGCATTACACACTTGTGTGAAAGTGTACATGCTGTCAACTTTTTTAAAGATACTTGTGCAATCTTGGACTCTAAAGGAAATGTTATTTTGCAGGGAAAGAGAACTAATGATAATTGTTATTGTATTGATGTTAAAACTCTTAAATGCAATTTGACTAACCATGAACAGGTTGAACTTTGGCATCAAAGACTTGGTCATTTGAATTTCAAGGACCTAAAGAAACTTGGAAAGATGAAAGCTGTGAGAGGTCTTCCTGAGCTAGGAAAGAAACAGGAAGGTGTATGTGGACCATGTCAACTTGGGAAGCAAACAAAGGGAATACACAAGAAAAATAAAGGTACAATGTCCAAACGTCCCTTGGAGCTTCTTCACATGGATCTCATGGGTCCTATGCAAACCGAAAGCCTTGGAGGTAAGCGGTATATCTTTGTGTGTGTTGATGACTTTTCTAGATTCACTTGGATTGATTTTCTTAGAGAAAAGTCAGACGCTTTTGAAAAATTTAAATCACTTTGCATTAAACTTCAGAATGAAAAAGATCTTAAAATCAAGAACATTCAAAGAATTAGGAGTGATCATGGAAAGGAATTTGAAAATGCTAGCTTCGGTAATTTTTGTGATAACCTTGGTATTTTTCATGAGTTTTCTGCTCCTAGAACTCCTCAACAAAATGGTGTTGTTGAGAGAAAGAACAGGGTACTGCAAGAGATGGCTAGAGTTATGCTCAATAGCAAGAAACTTCCAAGGAATTTCTGGGCTGAAGCTGTCAATACTGCATGCTACATTTCAAACCGTGTTTTCTTGAGACCCGGCACTAGACAAACTCCATATGAGTTATGGAAAGGAAAGAAGCCGAATATAAGCTACTTTCACACATTTGGGAGTAAGTGCTACATTTTAAATGATCGTGACCAACTTGGTTTGGACTCAAATGTGAAAGAAGAGGAGACTGAAGAAATGCCAAATCAAACAGATCCTGCTCCTTGGGTTAGGAGGTCTCATAAAAAGGATGACATCATAGGAGATGTGAGTGAAGGAGTACGAACAAGAAGACAACTAGCTAATCAAGTTAGCTATGTTTGCTACACGTCTCAGTTCGAACCTAAGAAAGTTGAAGAAGCACTTCAAGATGAGTTCTGGATTGGTGCCATGCAAGAAGAACTCAATCAATTCCAAAGGAATGATGTGTGGTTTCTCGTCCCTAGACCTAAGAGTACCAATGTCATTGGTACAAAGTGGATTTTCAAGAATAAATCGGATGAAAATGGAAATGTAGTGAGGAACAAAGCAAGACTAGTTGCTCAAGGCTACACACAACTTGAGGGAGTAGACTTTGATGAAACTTTTGCTCCAGTAGCTAGATTGGAATCTATTAGACTTTTATTGTGTGTTTCTTGTGTGTGCAGGTTCAAACTACATCAAATGGATGTGAAGAGTGCATTTCTAAATGGAGTTCTTCAAGAAGAAGTATACGTTGAGCAACCAAAGGGATTTGTAGATCCACATCATCCAGAGCACGTATACAAATTAAAGAAAGCACTCTATGGATTGAAACAAGCTCCACGAGCATGGTATGAACGTCTCACCCACTACTTGCTTGAAAACAAATACATAAGAGGTAGTGTTGATAAAACCTTGTTCATCAAATGTGAAAATGGTGAGTTATTCATAGCTCAAATTTATGTTGATGATATTGTGTTTGGTTCCACTAATGAAAAGCGAGTGAGTGACTTTGTTAATGTGATGACTCGTGAGTTTGAGATGAGCATGGTAGGTGAGCTAACTTATTTCTTAGGTTTACAAATCAAGCAAATGAGTGATGGGATTTTCATTTCCCAAGCTAAATATGCTAAAAACCTAGTGAAAAGGTTTGGGTTAGAATCGGCAAAACACTATAACACACCTATGAGCACTTCATTGAAATTGAGTAAAGATTCAAATGGAAAAAGTGTTGATCAGAGTCTGTATAGAAGCATGATAGGAAGTTTGTTGTACTTAACTGCTAGTAGACCTGATATTTCTTTGAGTGTTGGTTTGTGTGCCAGGTATCAATCAAATCCGAAAGAGTCACATCTCACAGCTGTGAAAAGAATAATTCGATATGTCAATGGAACTTCGGACTTTGGAATTTGGTACTCTTTTGACACTAACTCTAACCTGGTTGGCTTTAGTGATGCAGATTGGGCAGGATGCAGTGATGATCGAAAAAGCACAACTGGAGGATGCTTTTATCTTGGAAACAATCTTGTGTCCTGGTATAGCAAAAAGCAAAACTCTATCTCCTTATCAACTGCAGAGGCAGAATACATTGCAGTAGGTAGTGGTTGTACACAACTTCTATGGATGAAACAAATGTTGGAGGATTATGGTTTGAAACAAGGTACTCTGACAATTTATTGTGACAATACCAGTGCTATAAATATTTCCAAAAATCTTGTTCAACACTCTAGGACTAAGCATATTGACATTCGACATCATTTCATTAGAGAATTAGTCGAAAGCAAAGTAGTGTCCTTAGAGCATGTGTCCACAGAAAATCAACTTGCTGATTTGTTTACCAAACCTTTGGATCATGCTAGGTTTCAGTCACTTAGTAAATCCATTGGTGTATGCTCTCTTCATTGATTGTGCCATGTCATTTGTAACATGTGTTGTTCATGTCTAAGAGTGGACTAGTGTCATATTTGTGTAAAATGATCTGTATCATTTATCTACTCTTAAATTCCTGACATTAGCCCTTCAGATCTTTGTTGCAATTGACAAAATGCCCATATTTGGACTTGTATAAGCAATTGTGTGAATGTTGTGTGTCTATTAAGCTCATCCAGTTTCTGAATGTCAAAAAAATTTCTCATTGCTCTCAAATGTTTTTTAAAATAGTTTTCTTGTTGAGAAATGTATAATTGGATTAATAATGGCTTGGTAAACAAAAGCTTGGAAATGGCTATGCCCTCTGGAAGAGTGAAAGCTACCTCTACAATATGCTTGAAACAATATCTTTATCTCCAAGTTAGAGGAGAAGGCTACCTCCTTAGGTGCAATGAAAGCCGCCAATGCCTTTGGAAATTAAAATTAAAGTTGAAATACGAGAAAAAAAAAAAAAAAAACAAATAGAGAGAGAGAGACGAGCCTGTGTTGAATGATAATGTAAAGCTGTTTTGTAGTTGATATCAAAATATTTCCTTCAAAAGCTTATTTTTGAAATTTTGCGACTTTCTTGAGACAGGATGATATATATTTATATATATATGTGCTTGCATGTATATTGGTCACTTATTGTGGGCAAATGTTAATCTGTTAATGAAGTGATGATTGTGTTTGTGTTTTTGAAGTTGAGATGGGACTTGATATTTGTTGTGGTGCATATTTGTGACTATTGGTTCCTTAAGGATATGACTCCCATGTTACTTGTGTATGGCATTCAAGAGGAGTTGGTACGTGTATTTTCTTGTCTCTTGTGTGATTTTCCCATATCTTTGTCTACTGTGTTCTTCCTTTGCCTCTCCCGTGACAAAAAGGGGGAGAAGTTTGTATTGTTGTGTAGTACTCAGGGGGAGAATTTGAGGGGGAGACACTTGTGTTCATCGTTGTGTGTCTGTTGTTAATGATTATGTTTATCTACAGGCGTTTATATGAACCGCACAGTGTCTACTAACGTCTTTTGTTTTGTGTTAGTGTGCTTTCTTTTGTTTCAGGTTCACCTTGTCCGGAAATGATCTCAAGCTTCAAGTTTTTAGTTTTAAGATCATTCATTGTAATTTTGTGAGGTTGTATTTGTGAGTTCAAACTTTGTATCATTTTGTATATTTGTGAGGTTTGAGGTTTTGTCACGGAATAGCCAAAGGGGGAGATTGTTAGGTCGAGTATTTTTTTAGGTTGGCTAATTCCGTGCAAAACACTCTTTGGTTGTAATTGTGTTTAGGAGCTTTCGTTGAAGGCATCAAGATCATCGATTCATTTGGTAAGTTGCTCTCAATCTCACAAAGATTTTTAGGATCTCACACACTCACAACATATCATTCATTATGTTTCTAGGCATCTCATTCATCATTGACATGGTCTATGATGCATAGTTCATTGTATTGCATTCATATGTTATGTTCTGCAGATGCATCCTATAGATGGTCCCATATCTCCACCTTACTATCCGAATTTCAAAGTGTATTCTTCATCAAAGTTGTTGGTCTATGTGTGTACTTACTTCTGTCAGTTTTTCAGAATTTTCTGGGTGGCACGTCGCTAGATATTAGATAGAAACTGGACATAGGTCAGTGCTGGAAAAACAGGGGAGACAGTTTTTGTTTGACATGTATGTGGTCCAATATGTCACCTTTTCTGTCCGAATTGTAAATGGTGTTATTCATCAAAGTTGTTCATATATGTCTCTACCTTCTTCTCTAATTTTTTCAGAATTTTCTGGGTGGCGCATCTTTATATAATAGCTAAACACCAGACATAGGTCAGTGCTGAAAAAACAGGGGAGACAGTTTTTGTGTGTCATGTATGTGGTCCAATATGGCACCCTTACTGTCCGAATTTTAAATGGTGTTCTTCATGAAAGTTGTTCATATATGTGTCTAATTTCTTCAGTTATTTTTTCAGAATTTTCTGGGTGGCGTTTCTCTAGATATTAGCTTGAAACCGAACATAGGTCAGTATAGAAAACTGCACCCGACCCAACATGTGCGTCCGACCCGTTTTGTGTGGCAACCCGACCCGTGGCTCTTACTATATAAATGCCACTTCGTCTTTTTCATCCAAAATCCAGAAAGAAGAACCCTAGCAGCTCCCTCTCTTCAGACTCTCTCAACTCCAATCTCTCAAAACTCACTCAATCTCTCTTGTATGTCCATGGAATCAAACTAGAGACTTGTGGTAAGTGTTTTTCTTGTATGTTGAAATTGTTTTATGCTTCATATCATTTAAATCTCTTTGTTGTTCTTGAATGAGAGTTAATGGAGTTTTATAGATATTAATTGAATGAAAGCTTGTGTGTTTTGTGTTTAATGCATGATAAGGCATTTAGGAAGTTAAATTAGTACCTAGATAACTTGATGTTGTGATTTAGAATGCATTTATCTTGCTTGAATGAATTAAGCATCTATCTCACATGTGGTTAATGGATTGGTACTAATCTAGGTTGGATCAAGAGTGTTAGTTGTTGTTATAATAATTTACTTGTTGTTAGAATCACATTCATATAAACATGTTGGCTGCCTTGTAGAGTTCATGCATTGAATATGTTTGTTTCATGACTTGAAAGTGTTGAATTTGTTGCAAAAATTGTTAGGTCTTGAAATGTGTTTATGCTAAGTGTTATTTAAGTAGATTGTGTGCACTAGTTCACTTAGCATCATAGGTTGTATTAGTCATGCATCCTAATTGTATGTTCATGCATCATTGAACACTTAGACAATAATCCTTTGTGTTATTGGAAGAGCTTGTGTGACTTTGGTGAAGTCTTGTGAACAAGCTCAAGGTTTGCTTCTTGTGCAAAAGTTGCATTTGTGTGGAATTTCACTAGTTGGCTCTTGCGAGACGATAGGTGTAGGCTCACGCCAATAGGAGTGTGAATTCTAGGATAGCTTGAGGATATACGTTTAGTCACCTAGTGGATCTTGGGAGATCATTAGGGAAAAGGCCTGCGGGTAGACTAGAACGGGATAGTCCAAGAGGAGTGAGTCCTTGTAATTTTAACTTGAGGGTGTACTGCATTTATTACTAGTGGATTGTCCGTTAAGTGGCCAAGAGTGGTCCCGTGGTTTTTGATCCCTTGTTGGAAGGGGTTTTCCACGCTAAAATCCTTGTGTTGATTTTGTTTATCTCTTCCGCATTTGTTATGTGTTTATAATTGTTGAATTGATCTAATTAAATTGTTGGTAATCAAAAAATTGGGTAAGAACCTATTCACCCCCCCTCTAGGTTCATATAGACCGTTGCACTTAAACTTTCAATGTTCACTTTATAAACACCCACAGGGGGTGCCTACCAGACAGAGGTAGCCCGAGACATACCAATTGGATGTTACGCCTCATTAGCTCGTTGGTAATCCCAAAGAAATGATCGAGACCAAACAACCATCCCTTCCACAAAAAGTCCATGCCCTAAGTGAATAGCTGTGTTTCTTGCAAACCAAACTCACTATAAGATAGCACTCAACTAGTTCTGTAATACCAAGCTGGGCACAATAAGGCAAAATAAATTCCAAGATCGAATGTTACCTCAGAGATAAGCCAAAAAAGAACAATCCATGTGCACCGATTTAAGTAACCTGCAACCCCACAGAGCATGAAGAGAGGTTTCATCCTCCTTTCCATTAAGAGGGCACCATTTTATCAACAGGGACTTTTTGACGAGCTAAGTTAAACATAGTCTGAAGCCAATCATGACAAGCACGCAAAAGAAAAAAACATGATCATAGGAGGAATTGATAATTTCAAGTAGTTTTCCACCAAGATTCTATTATACTAGGAATCGACAAAGATGAAATGGAGCATGGATTTTTTATGATCTAATAACCACTTTGAACCGAATAACGACTAAGATGATCAAAGTGCCAATACAGAGTATCTAAGCTATTACATGACATGGTGGAAATGTTAAGAATGGCGTCCGCTTCTTCAGAAGAAAAGGAATTCTAAATGAGAGTACAGTCCCATTATCTAGAGGCTGTTTGAAGTTCATGTACAGTAATGTCGTTGGTAGTCGACCAGCAGTATAAAAATCTTGAAAGATGATGGAATAGGAATCCAACAATCCTTGTACATAAACAACCTTGAAGAAGCTCCAACATGCTACCGTAACCCTTTGGCCAATAGCTCCCGAACCCACAAAATGCTTTGCCAAAGAGGAATTGGAAGAACTATTGGAATTTATGCCCTAAAGATTGTAAATGTAAATATAATAAGACATAAATAAAGTAATAGACTTTTATTCAAGTAAATATTTGTGTATTTATATTCATACGCTTGTATCTTATGCGCGAAATATCTAAGATTGCAGGACATAATCTCAAACTGAGTATATGAATGTCATATAAAAAAGGATTCAGTTTGAGACGTGCAATCTAAAGAGTTCATAGAGAGTAAACAAAGCTGGGTACTTTATCTGTTGTTGATCTACGGTTGCGATATATTCTGTAGTGTACAGTGATCTTATCCTAAGACTAATATTGTAGTGATATGAGAATGGAGGCACCTTATATGATGATATCATATAGAACAGGACTACGATTTATATGAATTTCTCACCAAGATCCGTTAGTTAAAGAGATTCATATATATATATATATATATATATATATATATATTTATCGATAAATAATGGCAATATATGGGTGATCTGAATCTTAAGTGTCTTATTAACTCCTTCATGTTAGATCATGGCTTTTAACATACCATGAGTAAGATCGATGTAGCATTCTTGATCAATATCTCCATATCTTGGAGTTGCGGTTTAGCTTATGGCTAGGGAGGATTGAACACAATAGTGGAATCCACTCCTTCCTATGAGAAGTAGATGAGTAGTTCCCTTAATGGTTGATTCGAGGCTTGAACAATTATGAGCGCTCTCCTTTTTCCATAAAGAAAGATAAGATTTAACTGTTCATTAGAGAATTAACGGTGCTTTAAGGAAAAGATATAATTAGAGAGGTATAAGGGACATTATGACCCAACTCTAATTATGAACTACTCGTGGAGGACCATACAGTATGTAATAGCTATATCGATGGACACTGAGATCTCAGTTTGTGTAAAACATCTGCAGTTTCAAGAGTACAACCTTGAGTTTTTAGTGGAATAATTTCGAGGTTAATAATCATGGAATATTAATTAAAAAGTTTAATTAATATTTCTAAGTATTATTGAAGCTCAAAACTGTAGGTCTATTAGGTCCCCTTATTAGTCCTTTGGTTAATGGTAAAGAGGGTCATGGTTAATTAATTGGATAGTCCAATTAATTGTGTTACCAAATTAATATGATTTAAATTAAGAAAAATAATTAAATAATATGATTATTTAATTAATAATTTAATAATTAAATAAATATTAATGATTTAGAATTATTAATTATTTTAATTATTAAAAGAAGGTTGCAAGTTCGAATCATGACTAATACAAAAAGGAATTAAATAATTAAGATTATTTAAAAGTCATAGAGGTCAAAGGTTCACACTCTAGAGATGACCAAAACCATAGAGTTCTGATATATATATGATAATATATCAGGAACTAAAAGCGAAGCAAACCTAAAAAAAAATAGAAGAAGTGATCGGCCACTTGAGAGAAAAGGAAAAAAAAATAGTTTGTTTTCCCTGTTCAGGTGCTGCCGACTATAGTCAGGAGGCAAGGAGTTATCTTCTCTGCTTTTCTGCAACCTCCATTTCAGTATCCGTGATGTGCCTACATGCGCGTTGTCAGACCTTGGGTCATAACTCATAAGACTTAGTGGTAAATCGAAGTTTCAAGAATCAAGAAAAAAAAAAGGTGGAGTTTCAAATTATATACGCGTATATACATTAACATGATCAGTTTCTTGAAAAAGATTTTCAATTAGAAAAAGTTTAAAACCCTGTGATTTCTTCCACTGCGAGTTTTGCCAAAAAACCCAAGCCTGATTTTTTTACAATTGGTTTCAGAGCCTAAGATTTTTTGTTTTCGTATTTATGCGAAAGAAAAATATTGTTCTTTCTTTTCTGTAGAGATTCTTGATTTGTATAATATGTGTAGACACAATCTAGGGCTTGTATGGTTTTGCATATATGTTTTTTTTTATATACGAACATAAATGGTCGTTAATTATATGGTGATATGGGTTTAGAATTTTTATTATTCTTATTCTTGTAAAGCCGATTCGTTCATGGCTGTTATATATATATATATATATTTTGTTTGTATTGTATATTTTTTTGTATTATGGTGTGAAGAATAACGTGTACACAAAGGATACAAAAAAAAAAAAAAAAAGCAAGGGGCGACAGCCCCAACACGTGCAACAGCGGCTGCGCGCTGCTGCTGCCATAGCGTGTTTGGGGTTGTCCAAGCAGTTTTTCATGGACGTATTTTGCTGTGTATTTTTTAAAAAAATATCGTTCTAGAAAAATGGAAGAAAATCGGAGTGAAAACAACAGCTAAAATGCTGTATACATTCGCAATACGTGGCTGCACGCGAAGGCTGAGTGTAGTAGGTGTGTGCATGGCTGTCATTGTTGGCAGCCGCATCCTCGCGTGCGCTAAGGTTTTTTTGGGCCTCGTTTGGACCTCGGATACGTGTTAGGGTAACGTGTGGGCCTTGATACAAACGATGGCAGCCATAGAAGCCATTCAGACAGCCCTAAAGCGTCCAAGACTGCTGCACGCAATTTTTGCGCGTGTGCGGACTTGAGGCTTGCAAAAAGGTTGTCTAGTGGGCTTCGTGGACAGCCACACCTTGCTGGATTTAAGCAATGGGCCTTAGGGTTCAACCCATGAGATGAATCACTTAATGTAAATTAAGTTGGACTTGATAGAGAGCCCAATACTAAAAGTGGTGGACTTGAAGATGAAGAATTACAAGAAGACCAATGAATGCCTTGGATTAAATTTTGTAATTAGATTTGTTTAAGTTAAATAACCCATGTCACTTGGTCATTCACATCTAGTAATGTCCTACTAGAAAATAGAAGTTTTCAAATTAAGTGTACACCAACTTCCTAATGCTTGATTTCACCTCTTCAAGCCTCCAATTGCACTTTCAAACCCTCTCCGTTGTTTTTCCTCGGATTTCCTTGTCTAGGGTTTCTTTTGGCTTTGAATTTCCTAGCAGCACACTCACTTGAAATTCTTCAATTTCTTCTTGATCTAAGGCTTGGAAACTTGATGGATATTACTCTAATTGAAGTTTGGAATTCTTATATGGCATACAGAGGGAAGATTAAGGTGTTTTCTAGTGAAAGAAGTGAAGAAAATTGAGAGAGAAATGGAAGAGAGTGCAGAATTTTTTTTTATCTCACTTCTCACTTTATATAGTCATGTTTTCATTGCTAAATTTGCCCCTCAACAATTTCCTAAATGCCCAATATGTCCTTAGTCCACTTAAATGGTTTTTAATTGGTTAATTATTCAACTAGAAATCAATTTAGTTCAAACTAATCCCACCTAGTTACAAATCAATCAAATTCATGTCACCTTTTTACTTTCATATTGACTTACTCTCATTGGATGATTTCTAATAACATGGGTCACGAAATTCTTTATCATCCTTTGTCTCTCAAATATATTTTTCCACCAATCAAATCCTCCCATTCATTTCTAAATTTAATTCCTCTCTGGAAAATGCTTACAAAATTATTATTCCCTTAAAACTTCATAAAAATAAATCTCACAATATAATAAATATTTCTAACTTTATTCTTCTCCATTATACTATATGCATTACATACCTCACTTTTGCATGTTTGATAATAAGTAAAGAATACTTGTTATATTTAAGATAAACTAGGGGCGTTACAACTCTTCCCTTCTTAAGAAATTTCGTCCGCAAAATTTACGTTATTCAAACAGCTGAGGGTATTGTTGACGTAATCACTTCCTCGCTCTCCCAGGTAGCTTCTTCGACATTGTGATTCCTTCAGAGAACTTTAACCAGTGGAATTTTCTTATTTCGTAGTTCCTTGATTTCTCTGTCTAACACCCTCACTGGTTCCTCTTCGTATGTCAATAGTTTCAGTCGAGACTATGTGGGAAGAGTCCGATCTGTATCTCCTCAGCATTGATACATGAAACATATTATGTATCTTATCCAATTCATGTGGTAAAGCTAGTCTATAGGCTACCGGTCCTACACGCTCGATGATTTCGTATGAACCGATAAACCTTGGACTCAACTTTTCTTTCTTTCCAAATCTTAATACTTTCTTCCAAGGAGATACCTTTAGGAAGACTTTATCTCTTACTTCATATTCTATCTCTCTCCTTTTTAGGCCTGCATAGGATTTTTATCGATCGGATGCAGCTTTCAATCTTTCCTTGATAATCTTTACCTTATCTTCAGTCTGCCTCACCAAATCAGGTCCTATCAACTTGTCTTCGCTAAGTTCAGTCTAACACAAGGGTGTCCCACATTTCCTTTCATATGAAGCTTCATATGGGGCCATATTTATGCTTGTCTGATAGCTGTTATTGTATGCAAATTCTATCAGTGGGAGGTTTTCAACCCAGCTCCATTAAAAGTCAATGACATAACTCCTGAGCATATCCTCTAGTACCTGAATTACTCTCGCTGATTGCCCATCAGTACGTGGATGAGAGGCTGTTCTAAAACTCAATCGAGTACCCAAGGCTTCTTGTAACTTCTTCCAAAACCTTGACGTGAACTTCGGGTCCCTATCTGATATGATGAACATAAGTATTCCATGTAACCGAACTATTTATTTCATGTACAGTTCCGCTAATTTCTCTAGTGAGTAATCAGTTCTAACTAGTAGAAAGTGTGTTGTCAGTTTATCTATAATCACCCAAAAGGCGTTATGTTTACTTCGGGTGAGAGGTAACCCTATAACAAAATCCATGGTAATGAGATCCTACTTCTATTCAGGTATGGGTATTGGTTGTAACAAATCTGATGGAACCTGGTGTTATGCTTTTACTTGTTGGCATGTCATGCACTTATTCACAAAGTCTATTACATCTTTCTTCATACCAGACCACCAGTAATGGTTCTTCAGATCTCGATACATTTTAGTGCAACCCTGGGTACATCGCATATGGGCTACTATAGGCTTCCTTCAGGATGGCCTCTTTCAATTCATCATATTTTGGAACACATATTCTGCCTCTGAAGCACAAAGTACTATCATCCCTGATTGCAAAATCAATCTCCTTCCCCTCTTGGACTCGTCTACTGATGGCTATCAATTTCTTAACTTGTTTCTATTTTTCTTGTATCTACTGAAACAAGTTCGGCTTGAGTTTTAGTTCGGCTACTATCGTACCCTCTTTTGTCAATCTCAAGTGGGTATTCATGGCTCTTAATGCAACCAAATACTTTATTCTTAAAGCATTGGCTACCACATTCACTTTCCCCGGGTGACAGTCGATAATACAGTCATAGTCTTTAATTAGCTCCATCCACCTCCTTTGTCTCAAGTTAAGTTCTTTCTAAGTTGACAAGTATTTTAAGCTCTTGTGATCAGTATAAATGTAGCATCTTTCTCCATACAAGTAATGTCTCTATATTTTTGTGCAAAGACTATGGCTGCTAACTCCAGATCATGTGTTGGGTAATTCTGCTTATGAGGTTTTAGCTCTCTGGAGGCATAAGCAACCACCTTTCCTTCCTGCATTAATACACAACCAAGACCATAATGTTAGGCATCACTATAAATCACAAAATCTTTACCGGATATTGGCTGTACAAGAATTGGAGCCTTGACCAACATCACCTGAAGTTTCTCAAAAGCTGCTAGACATTTCTCATTCCACTCAAATCTAACATTCTTATGGTGTATCAAGGGGGCTGCTATTACTGAAAATCTCTTTACAAATCGTCTATAGTAACAGGCCAAACCCAAAAAGCTTCTGACTTCCGTGACATTCTTTGGTGGCTTCCATTCCGTAATGGCTTCTATCTCCTTTGGATCAGCCCTAATGCCCTATGCGGATACCATGTGTCCCAGAAAAGAAATTTCGTTTAACCAAAATTCACATTTACTCAATTTAGCAAATAACTTCTTCTCTCTCAAGGTTTGCAATACAATCCGGAGATGTTTATCATGTTCTTCTGGAGTCTTAGAATAGATCAGAATATCATCGATGAAGACCACTACAAATTGATCCAGATACGGATGGAAAATACGATTCGTCAAATCCATAAAGGCTGTAGGTGCATTTGTCAGTCCAAATGGCATCACAACGAACTCATAGTGTTCGTATTGGGTTCTGAAGGTTGTTTTGGGAATATCAGATTATTTGATCCTCAACTAATGGTACCCCGATATGAGGTCGATCTTGGAAAAGACACTGGTTCCTCTTAAGTCACCATACTTTTGGGTAGTTACAATTGAATTTTATTTGTATATTGTATTTAGTTAAGCATGCATATACAGAAGTTTATAAAGTGAGTAAAATTGGGGTTTTGTAAGTGTTGTAATTAATTGCTTTATGGTTTAAATCTTCGTTTTCAAAGATCTGTAACTATTAATTTATGAATTGTTTTATTTTAGATTGTTGGAAAGTCGCATCATACGGCAGGATGCGCAATTGAATGAGAAATGAATAATTTGAAGTGTTGAAAATATATTGTTTGAATTTTGATGTAAACAGGATTTTTGGAAAGTGATAAAAACAGAGGGAACTCTGACAAAATTTTTCAAACAGTTTTTACTGAGCTCACTAGAAAGGATTTTAAATTATTTGATTTTCAATGGTTTTTCAATTATAAAGTGAGAAAAGAAAAGTTTTGAAAATATGGTAGCGATCTTTGGGTCGATCCAGTTGGGTCGGGTCAAGGGGTGTTACACCTCTCAACTAATCAAATAGATCATCGATCCTAGGCAAGGGATATTTGTTCTTGATCGTGAGCTTGTTCAGTTGCCTATAATCTACACACAATCTTAACGACCCATCCTTCTTTTGTAACATCCCTAATTTTAAATAAATATGAAAAGTATGGTTGAATTAATTTTGAGTATTTGAATATAATATTTATGATTTAAGGGGTGAAAAATGTAATTAAATGTATGTATGTTTTGAAGGTTTCCAGGTGGACTAGATGGAGCGGTCCAGAAAGACTGCATGAAAGAGAAGGAAAAAGTAGGCAGTGAGCACCGCGACCAGTCACCTCGACCAGGGATCGCACTGAGCAGCTCGCGGTGAAAATATTAATTTTGGGCAGTGAGCAACGCGACCAACATCGTGACCAGACATCGCGATGGTTGATCGCAATGAAAGCGGTGAAATCACTCCAGTGAGCAACGCGACTAGGTGGTGCGACCACAAGTCGCGATGACCGAAATTTTATAAAACAAATAAGAAGGTAATGGAAGCTTCACGAGGAAGCAAGAGAGAAAAGAGAAAGAGAGAGTACGGGAGAAGAGAAAGAAAGAAAGAAAAAGAGAAAGAAAAGAAGAGAAAGGAAGAGAGAGAAAGAAGAAGAAGAAGAAAGAGAAGAAGAAGAGGAAGAAGAGAAGAAGAAAAAGAGGAAAGGAATAAGGAGAAAGTGAAGGAAAAATGAAGGAAAAAAGAAAAGGGGAAATGAAAGGAAAAAGAAAATTCAGAAAAGAAACAGTCGGAAAAACTGGTATCCAGGTTGGTGTACACACAATTGTCGTATGATTTAATAGATTTGATTTATGAATATTCATTGAAAATGATTTTGACTTACATAAAAGTGATTTACATTAAATTTATTGATTTTAATTTTCGAAATTTACGGTTACGTATTGATTTCTATCACCTTATATGTTTTTGAATATCTTATTCTACACATATTGCTTGATATTGATTTTGGACTTATTGAGCACGTTTGATGATTTAGAAAATCTGTAATACCTGAAGAAAGGCCGTGATATATATAGGGAAATATAGATATAGGAGATTGACATGTCAATTGGGTATATTTAGTAGTACTGTACCGATATTCCTGATGATTTATGATGATGGTTCTACAGATACTATTTCATTCTGAAATGGAAAACCGACTGTGATATACGGATACCATTTCATTTTGAAATGGGAAACCGACTGTGAAAAATACGGATACCATTTCATTTTGAAATGGGAAACCGACTGTAACACCCCCTGATCCGACCCGACTGGATCGACCCAGGGAGCGCTACCGAGTTTTCAAAACTTTCTAAATTCACTTTATATATATCAAACCATGGAAAAATCGTATCAATTAATAATTTAAAATATGTTTCTAGTGAGCCCATCAAATCATTATTTTTAAAAATTTCGACAGAGTTTCCTCTATTTTTCGGATTTCCCAAAAACCTGTTTTCAATAAGACAAATATAACACAATATACTTTCAACACTTCTATATCCACATTTCAAATAACTGCGCACTCTGCCGATTAGTGCGACTTCCAATCATTTTTCAAACAAAACATATGTAATTAACATTTACAAACATTTGCAAATAATATAAATCATAAAATACATATTACAAAACATATAAATACATGTCAAATTACAGGTTTCTATATATGCATGCTTCACTAAATACAATATACAAATAATATTCACTTATAACTACTCAAAAGAAATTGTGACTCTGGACCTTCAATCTGCTGTTACTTCTTCTCTATCCTTTATTTCTCCCGGTGTCTCTGATACCTACGCGTGATTAAATCCAACGCGCTAAGCAATAATGCCTAGTGGGTGTACACTTAACTCAAGTATCAAAATAATTAATCATATAAAAACAGTTTAATAAAAGCATAAAAATTCAATCGGTAAAGCATACAAAATTCAGTTTTCACTTATTTTATTCTCATTTTATTCAATTTATTCCATTTCATACTCATACATTTCTATATCTATACCATCAGTGCAACGTTCACCTCCGGGATTCGCCTAAACTGGACTAAGTCAGGTTTGCCCCGCGAGATGTAACTGTCAGGAATATCAGTACAATATCTATCTCCGGGATTCGCCTAAACTGGACTATACCAGGTTTGCCCCGCGAGATATAACAGTCAGGGATACAGTACAATATCTATCTCCGGGATTCGCCTAAACTAGACTATACCAGGTTTGCCCCGCGAGATATAACAGTCAGGGATACAGTGCACTGGCTATCTCCGGGATTCGCCTAAACTGGACTCACCCAGGTTTGCCCCGCGAGATGCAGCAGTCATAGGTACAGTGAAATGGCTATCTCCGGGATTCGCCTAAACTGGACTTGCCAGGTTTGCCCCGCGAGACGCAACAGTCATCAACATCATCAGTACAATATCTATCTCCGGGATTCGCCTAAACTGGACTCAGCCAGGTTTGCCCCGCGAGATGCAGCAGTCATAGGTACAGTGAAATGGCTATCTCCAAGATTCGCCTAAACTGGACTTGCCAGGTTTGCCCCGCGAGACGCAACAGTCATCAATATCATCAGTACAATATCTATATCCGGGATTCACCTAAACTGGACTCAGCCAGGTTTGCCCCGCGAGATATAACAGTAATCCATTCGTTATTTTCTTTTTCCCTTTAAACAACAGTTTCAAACAATATTAGTAATATAATCCATATATTTCATAGCCAAACTTTCCGTTCTTTTCAAACTCATCAATTAAATTTTCAAATCATATTTACAACATATAGGTTTTTCAAAAATCGTTTCCAAACATTACGTGCAAATCGATTTATTCGAATCCATAGAAATTTCATTATACTATTATATTTCCTAATTATTTTTCAGACAGTTTCTAACAAATTTTCGGAAACAAAGCATAATTATATAAAATCCATAAATAACAAAAATATGAAAATTCAACTAAAATATATAACTAAAATATATAACAAAAATTATAATGAATTCAGAAGTCAGTGTACACCAACCTGGATTTCGTTTTTCGTACAGTTTTTCTTCTGAATTTCCTTTTTCCTTTCTCTTTCCCTTTTTCCTTTTCTTTTCCTTTCTTCTTTTCTTTTTCTTTCTCTTCTCTTCTTCTCTTTCTCTTCTTCTTCTTCTTCCTTTTCTCTTTCTTTTTCTTCTTCTTCTTCTCTCTCTTTTCTTTTTCTTTCTCGGTCTCTCTCTCGGTCTCTTTTCTCTCTGTTTTCTGCCCCTCTCTCTTTTTCTAGAGACTTCACGTCTCTTCTTTTTTTTTTATAAAATTTTGGGCGTCGCGACCGTCGTCGCGACCTGTGGTCGCGGTGACCTGGTCGCGTTGCTCTCTGGAGCAACTCCACCGCCTTCATCGCGGTACCCTGGTCGCGCTAATGGTCGCGATGCTCACTGCCAAGATTTTCACTTTTTCATCGCGAGCCAGTCATCACGATCTGTGGTCGCGGTGCTCACTGCCAAGAATCAACATTCTTCATCGCGAGCAGCTCATCGCGATCTGTGGTCACGATGGCCAGGTCGCGATGCTCACTGTCTCAGTTTTTCACTCTCTCTTCGTGCATTGTTTTCGGCCGTTCAATTTGGTCCACTTGGAAACCATAAAATAAACATACTTTTAATTACATTTACACCCCTCAATTCACAAAATTTATTTGCACATATTCAAAATTACTTACTCGAAATTCGGGATGTTACACCGACTGTGAAAAATACGGATACCATTTCATTCTGAAATGGGAAACCGACTGTGAATATACGGATACCATTTCATTTTGAAATGAGAAACCGATTGTAAAACTCGTAATCCAGTCCTGTAAACCCTGTAATATGTATCAGAGGCCCAATTAAGAATTGAAAACTAAGAATTTGAATGTTGAAAAAGACATGTTATTGAGATTTAAACCCAGAAACTTTTGGAATATTTTACTATATATTGTATCAGTATTCAAAATATAATGTTTGTTTCATATGTATTTCTGAATTTCCGAATTTTAGATCTATTGTTTTATATTCCATTGAAATTTATTTTAGTGTACACCCATTAAGTATTACTGCTTAGCGCATTGATTTCATCACGCGTAGATAACAGGGATACCGAGGGAGAGAAAGAGTAGAGAGGAGATAGCTGCAGATTGAAGATTCAGAGTCACTATATCTTTGGGTAGTTAATACTTTTGTATATTATATTCAGTTAAGCATGCATATACAGAAGCTTGTAAATGTTATATATTTATGTTTTGTAAATAATTGCTTTATGGTTTTTATTTCCTTTTTCAAAGGTTTGTAAATATTAATTATATATGTTTTCTTTGAAAATGTTTGGAAAGTCGCACTATACGGCAAAATGCGCAATTGATTTAGAAAAGAAATTTGAAGTGTTGAAAATATATATATTGTTTGAGTTTTTGATGTAAACAGGATTTTTGAAAAATCAGAAAAACAGAGGAAACTCTGTCGAAAATTTTAAAATGGATTTTGATGGGCTCAATAGAAAGGGATTTTAAAATATAATTTATTTGATTTTCAATGGTTTTCAAATTATAAAGTGAGTCAAGTCATGTTTTGAAAACCCGGTAACGCTCCCTGGGTCGATCCAGACGGGTCGGGTCAGGGGGTGTTACATCTTTTTCACAAATAATACAGATGCTCCCCACGGAGATACACTAGGTCGTATGAATCCTTTGTTTAGCAATTCCTGCAGTTGTATCTTTAATTCTTTCAATTCAGTAGGTGCCATCATATAAGAAGTAACCGATATTGGAGTAGTACCTAGCATAACATCAATAACGAATTCAACCTCTCTCTTTAGTGGTAAGCCAGGAAGTTTTTCTGGAAACACATCCGGAAAATCACACACGGTGTGTATGTCCTGAAGACTAGAGTCAACCCTCTGTGAATCAACCACATGTGCTAGATATGCTTCACAACCTTTTCTTATCAATTTCCTCGCAGTAACGGTTGATATGACATTAGAGAGGTAATTTGTCCTTTCGCCTACCATAGTCACTTCTTTACCATCTGCTGTTTTAAGTGTTACTCTCTTCAGGCAACAATCAATTACGACTAGGTGTCTAGATAACCAATCCATGCCCAAAATTACATCAAACTCACGGAAAGGTAATTCCATCAAGTCATCTGGAAATTCATATTCTTGAATCTCGATAGGACAATCTCTGTAAACCCTATTCATGATCACACTGTGACCTAAGGGGTTACTAACTAACACTTCATTCTCTTATTTTATCCTATATAAGATAGAAGAGGAATCTGCATATTAGAGTCACATCCTCCTATTTTATTTATATACAATGCATGCACACACAAAATATCACCTTTAGGTTTAGGAACGCCTAAACCGAGCTCTGATACCATAAAACCTGTAACACCCTTTTCCACTAGGATCGAATTAAGGAGTGCTATTTTTCTTCAATTCATTCTATTTATTTATATATAAAAACGATTTTAGGTTTGTAAAAACCAAACTTTAAACCATTAAAAGAAATAAAATCTTTAATGTATTTATATTTTGAAAATGGTCAAGTCTATTTTTCTATAAAAAAACTTTTGCCAGAGTTTCCCCTGAATTTCAGACTTTTCCATCTTATTACAAGAAAATCACAATCTTTCACAAATTCCACACTTCAAAATTTGTCCAACCATTATGCATGCCCCTCTTGGCACGACTTTATCTTATCATTTCATCATGAGAATAAATAACAATACAATAGTAACAAAGTTATATATTTTTATACAATAGAAACCATTAGTCGATATTTACATGACTTACCTATTACAAATATTTACAACACTTTTATTACATGCATTCTTTAATAAATACATAAGTATGAGGTACATAATGACTACCCAAAAACAAGAATGGATGTGACTCAGTCTTTTCCCTGCAGATGTCTGCTCTTCAGTCTTTATCTACCCCGTAAGCTCTATCACCTACGCGTGATAAATTCAACGCGCTATGCACATTTGCTTAGTGGGCGTACACTAATTTGAATCCACAATTTGGATTATAAATATCATATAATAAAATTTATAAATGGCAGAGTTTCTAATGAATCAAATATAGCTATATAAGTTACTAACATGCATTACTCAATTATAATCAAATAAAGTGGTAAGCATGCATTATACCTTTCCATGCATTCTCCATATGAAATCACACAAATGTTTTTACCCATAATTTCATTATATATATATTTCTTTTAATCACTGCCTGTAGTCCTCAAAAATCGCTCGGGGACAAGGGAAACTACAACTTGCAAAGACAGAACGCACGTGACCCGCAGGACGTCTGGGACACCGGGGTGGTGCCGGGCAAAGTCACTCCGACGGTCAAGTTAGAGAGCGCCAATAAATGTGTAATGCTCGTAAATGGAGATGAGTGAGTGATACTTCCTGTTACTTTGGCGAATTGGGGTCTCCTTGATCGAAGGAGATGTGAGATCGAAGGGTGATCGGAGAAAATCAATAATGGCCGGAGGATGTGGTTTTTGTATTAGTGATCTCTGGGTCTTCGTTTTTTCCGTTTTCTTCTTATGAGGGATTATCCTTCCTTTTATAGGGAAATGATGCTTCTACCTTTTGAGGGATTTCATCATTCCCTCTTCGCTGTCTTCCACCAAGAAAGCATGTGGATGCTCCTTTTGATTAGGCTGCCATCAAGTATCATTATGGCTTTGTAGGACTCGTTTCAAAGTAGGTCATAATCTGGTCTCCCTCGGAGCGACGGAGATTCTATGTCGTACGATATGTAGGTTTTTGTCAATCTGGACCATGATTGCGTGTCGCATGATATGCTGATTGGATGTCACCATAAGAAGGGCATGTCGTGCTACATAGGAGCTCTTCCAAGTGTGGATACTGAGTTATATTCTTTGATGCTACTCGGATGTGTGGGATATGTAGCACCGTCGTACTACATGAGAGAGTTTCATGTCGTGCGACATGGTCTTCGTACTGGTCCATCGTCGTACTACATGAGAGTGCTTCATGTTGAATGTATGTCGTACGACAACATGGTCTTCGTACTGGTCCATCGTCGTACTACATGAGAGTGCTTCATGTTGAATGTATGTCGTACGACAACATGGTCTTCGTACTGGTCCACCGTCGTACTTTATGAGAATGCAGTCCCACTTTTAGCTTTGGGCTTTGTCTTTGGGACATACTTGGTACATATTTTGGCTACTACACTGCCCTTAGTAAACATTAACATGATATCATGGATTGAAATACGAGTTTTTCGGCATTGGACACTCGGTGCCTCCCCGCTGTATTGTTCGCATATATTTTTCAATTCTAGGACCGGACACTCGGTGCCTCTCATGGTTTATAAAGTAATAATCATCGCAATGGTATTTTCGGTGCAGTACTACAATAATAACCTTATTGGCATGCCAATCTCCAATCCTCACCTATTAATGTTCAAGTTTACTAGGTCCATTATAATTTCAATACAACATAACATATATATATATATCTTCACATTTCCATTTATTAACTGAAGTCCCACCAAGTATAACCACATCTATACACTTGCCATGCTTATAGTTTTCATATTAAATCAATGCATTACATCTCTAATGTCGAAGAGAGTCATTTATCAATTCTTAGCTCAATTTAACATTAAAAATAAAACAACATCATTCCACTCTACACATATTCGGCCAAAACGATTCCAATTCCTATCTTTCCCTTCAAATTGTGAAACTACTTTATAACTTATTCAACATGCAATCCAATAACATCAAATATGGATTAAAGCATTAAAAATTATCCATATTTACACTAAATACCACATTAGGGCTGTTATGTATGTTTTCATAAATCAACAAACTTTCATCATTTAAACACATCAAAACAATCCACAAATATTATTCAAGCATAGTTTTCAAAACAATTTACCCAAAAACATAAGATTTCAAAAATTCACATCTATTAATGTCCTATTAGAAAATAGAAGTTTTCAAATTAAGTGTACACCAACCTTCCTAATGCTTGATTTCACCTCTTTAAGCCTCTAATTGCACTTTCAAACCCTCTCCTTCTTTTTTCCTTGGATTTCCTTGTCTAGGGTCTCTCTTGGCTTTGAATTTCCTAGCAGCCCACTCACTTGAAATTCTTCAATTTCCTCTTGATCTAAGGTTTGGAAACTTGATGAATATCACTCTAATTGAAGTTTGGAATTCTTATATGGCATACAGAGGGAAGATTAAGGTGTTTTCTAGTGAAAGAAGTGAAGAAAATTGAGAGAGAAATGGAAGAGAGTGCAGAATTTTTTTTTTTTATCTCACTTCTCACTTTATATAGTCATGTTTCATTGCTAAATTTGCCCCTCAACAATTTCCTAAATGCCCAACATGTCCTTAGTCCACTTAAATGGTTAATTATTCAACTAGAAATCAATTTAGTTCAAACTAATCCCACCTAGTTACAAATCAATCAAATTCATGTCACCTTTTTACTTTCATATTGACTTACTCTCATTGGAGGATTTCTAATAACATGGTTTACCAAATTCTTTATCATCCTTTATCTCTCAAATATATTTTTTCACCAATCAAATCCTCCCATTCATTTCTAAATTTAATTCCTCTCTAGAAAATGCTTCCAAAAATAATATTCCCTTAAAACTTCACAAAAATAAATCTCACAATATAATAAAGATTTCTAACTTTATTCTTCTTCATTATACTACATGCATTACATACCTCACTTTTGCATGCTTAATAATAAATGAAGAATACTTGTAATATTTAAGAAAAACTAGGGGCGTTACATTTTTTTCCACAACTGGAGGTCATTTTAGCTCGACGGGTCGTTCAGAAAGGGAAATATCGTCCCACGACAGAAGTTCTGGTTCAGTGGGTGGGAGCGCCGCGTGAGGATGCTACTTGGGAGAACTTATGGCGTTTCTCCTGGTCATATCCCAATTTCATCCTTCCAGACAAGGATGAGGGGGAAGGAATGATATGAATATGCTCAAGTTGCAAACTGTCAGCCGAGTATTGCTTGGTCAATTCTGTTAGTATTGCTAGGAGTGCTACTTAACTTTAGCACACCAATATATTAGTTGTTGCTATTTTCTTACCAATATGATAGTTGTTCCTATTTTCTAGTTACCAATATGTTAGTTGCAAGTAGGCCTATAAATAGGTCAAGTCTCTTGAATAAAGGCACCAGATATACAAGTGTTAATCTCCAATCTTCCTCTCTACTCTCTCTTTTCTTACAAATTTACCTTGTCAAAACCATACAAAAAAAATCTTTGTGAAGATGTATGTGTGCATGTGTGCATATATGTGTGAGCGTGTGCGCGTGTGTAAGAGTCTCATTTTCAAAACTGAATCCTTTTTATCTTCACTTAAACATTTTGTAATTCCATCCAAACTATAAATAATTTAAAATCTCAAATTGTGTAAACTGTTCTCTTTGAATATCCTAAGAAAAGTATATAGTAACTGAAAAATCATTCTTATTTCATAATGCAAAAACTTGATATTTGTTTGTTATATAATATATTAGAGCAAGAGAGCACTTTAACTGAAATAACTGTATAATACAAATTTGGATTGATGTACAATCCTTACACTTAAATACACTTATTTAATCACTTATCTACCACTCACACACACTAACTCAGATTTTGTGTACACTGACTTGCACCTAAGGCCACTCACACTCAAGTATATTTCACTTGATTTCTTAGCTTTTTTTTTTTTTTTTATAATTATTTTTGGTAAAGTGGAGGGCTAAATGCTCACAACAAATAAAGGAAAACTAGCCAAGAGTAATAACAAGTTTGCTAGAAACAAGGCCCCTAAAATAATCTAAGTAAGAAGAGAAAATCAGTGACGGGGGCTCCTCATAAAACACAATGCCCACATCCAAAATCTGTACTATAGAAGCGAGACCATCCGCTCCCTTGTTTGCTTCCCTGTAAACATGCTTAGCAACACAAACCCAATCCTTCTTGATCATTAAATTGCAGCTACTAATGATGTTAAAGAGAGGATGATTGGAACAATCCTCCCTACAAAGAACTCTAAAGCCCCTTTAGAATCACACTCGAATAACTTTGCGAAAATCCGAACTCCAAGCAAGCTGCAAACCTTCCAAGATGCCCCGCATTTCAGCTTCCATAACACTTTCGTACCCTTTCTTAACAGAGAAACCTGACACCCAACCCTTAGCAGCATTTCTAATTACTCCTCCAGCAGTAATGGTGCCCTTCAACAATATTCCAACTTCCTTCTACATTCACCTTAACCCACCCTTCCATTAGAGGCTGCCAGATTTCTTGGCTCTTTCGACTCTTCACTCTACACTCAAGTCAGCCAAGCACCTCTATTTATACTTCTCCCAAGTTGGCTGGATCCTTCTTGTCAGTGATGAAAAGATTACTAGAATGTTCACGTTTGAAGCTTCTTGAATGTTGGCTATTGAAATTTCGTGCATGTGCTACATCAAACACCCAAGAGCTTGATGAAATTTATAGAACATTCCAGAAGCAAGTTGCGAACTATGGAAAGTTCTAGAGAGATAGGTGTTGACTTTTAACACTCCCCATCAACACTTACTCTCTCTAGTGATTTTGTTCCAATGAATTTTACCAGCAAGGTTCTAATAATGTTGTTTTGAACATATCTAACACCACTTATAATACAAAATATCATTTTATATATTGTTATGCTTTTTGACCTACTGATTTTTTTTGTTAACAAATTCAAATAGAATGAAAATGGTTTAGATCTAAAGGGGAGTGTTATAAAAAAAAATAAATTATTTTTCTTTCTTTACTTTTTTTTACATAACTTATGGTGCGGTTGGAATTCTTGTACCTTATAAAATAATTATTTATTTTATAATTTAGGATCCAAAAACTATTTTGTAAATCAATTAAAAATTGATTGTAAGAAATTGTAAAAATTGATGTGGTGATGCTCCTAAGAGCTCAGCCCATGCCCTTTTTTGGTGTAGCTCCGTGCGTGCCAGTTGGGAGTCCTCTGTTTTCAGGGACATTCTTAATTTGCAGCACCATATTTTTTATTTTGATTTGATCCTGTGGGTTTTTTTTAGGGCTAAGAGAGCAGAATTCGAGGAGTTCTGCATGATCCTGTGGGGGGTTTGGTCTGAAAGGTATGCTATCTCTCATTCTAAATCCCCCAGGTTTAGTGCTGATTTGGTCTCTTGGTCGCTTTCTTTGCTTCGTGAATTTCAGGGCACCCAGAAGGTCTTTGGCTCTCCCTCCCAGCCTCCCAGGCAGCCTTCTTCTGCCCAGTGGTCGCCTCCTCCTTCAGGCTCCCTGAAGTTGAATACCGACGCAGCAGTGAAGTCTGATTTTTCTGTGATGGGTTCTGGTGCAGTGGTGCGTGATGACAGGGCAAGGTTGTTGCAGCTTCAGCTAAGCCTCTATTGGGGTTTTTCCCTGCTGAGCTTGGCGAGTTGCTGGCGTTGTGAGAGGGGTTGCTGCTGGCTAAGGAGTTGAGCCTGGTTATTGAATGGGTTGAGTTAGATGCTGTTAATATTGTGGCTAGGGTGTTTAGCTCTTTTCCTAGTTCTTTTGTGGACCCTATTGTTAATGATGTCAAGGCTCTTTTTAGGGATGTGGGATTTTTCAAGTGTCATGCCATTCCTCGTTCAAGGAATGGAATGTCACATTCTCTTGCCTTCCTAGCCTTTTCCTCTAAGGAGGAATTTTGTTGGTTCAATCCTGAACCAAGCTTTCTTGTTGGTCTTCTATAATAGAAGTTTTGTTGCAATTAAAAAAAAAAAAAAGAAATAATCAACTTTTACTTAATTCACCAAACAGTTTTTGGATAATAGATCATGAAATAAGCTACATCAATCCCCAAAAAAGCATTATTTAGTTAGTTGGAATCAGAATGGAGCCCAAATTGGGGATAAGTGTTAACACTAATTCTTGACGTAATTTCGATCCCTTTTCCTATCATTTTGACTCGGTTCTTGGGCACGATTGGGCATTTTTATTGTCTTTATTTAGTGTACAGGAAAGTATAATGAGAATCGATGTTCTGGAGTTTCCGAGTTGATACGTTGAAAGAATTTTGGAGGAATCTAATTGAAAATCAAAGGTTGACATCAGATGTAAACTGAGAAGAAATCAATGCTCAAAATTAGAGGTCTGCACGAGTTGCCATGCCAGTAATGGTCGCATGTCAAACACGCAGGAATATCTTCCGAAGAAACCCGAGGCTAATGCGAGTTAGGCCATGCAATCAATACTCGCATCCAAACTCGCATAAACCCATATTGCTGGAAAATGGAGACTGATGCGAGTCAGGTGCATGCGACCAATGCTCGCGCCTAAACTTGCATAGTAGTCTTTTTGAGGAACCCGAGAGTGTTACAAGATAGGTCATGCGATCATTGATCGCACCCAAACTCACAACAAGTGTTTTCCAAGTATTTCAAGGACTCTTAAAAAGACTGAAACTCTTGTCTCATATAAATAGAGTAATGAGATTTAACAAGGGGGACGACCAGAGACGAGTTATTAGAAATTCAATCAACTTCATACATCGCAACATCAATTCCAATTAATCGAGCAAGCAGACTCATCACGAAAAAGAGATGCAAGAGTGAAATTTCTTCAGATTTTTCTTTTTACTATTTTATCTATTACTTTCATGTTAATTAGTCATGTTTAGGGTTTATTTACCATGAGTTGTATTGCCTATTCGAACATGAACTAATTTTCTTTATTAGGATGATGATGGATCTAGAACGTTGAATGGATTGATTGTGTTATTATTGATATTGATTGTTGACTGTTGAGTAGATATTATTGTACTTTGTAAGGTTATTATTTTGTTGGCTGTGATTCCATGAGCAAAACGCATTTTTATGTAATTCTTAGATAGCTTAGTTAGAGCATGAGTTGAGCATACTGAAGATTTGAAGAAATCATACGAAGACGAAAAGCTTCTGAGAAGTCTCAATGAAGTGCGTTAAGGTAAGTTTCAAATAAACGAATATTCTTAATTCTTAAGATCAGATAAGATTCACACACACACACACTTATAACATGTTTATGTATTTGCATTTGAGTGCTAACATGTTGGTTTAAATGTTTTATGAGTGTTGAGTCATAATTTTTTTGTTTTATCTAGTTTTGGAATTTAATTTCAAACATTTTATGCTTTCAAAAAACTGACATTTGGATGCTTGAACTACAATAACTTTTTATCTATTCATCCAAATGGTGTTTTATTTTTTTAGGAATGAAACTAGACATCTGTATCTTTCTAAGGTATAAAGAACGAAAAAATTCAAGGCCTTTTGTTAGGTTTCGTTTGACTCAAAGTGAAGTCAAGTGTAGTTGAAAAAGCTGAAACAGAGGAGACGTGGCAGCAACCTCATGCCTGGAGCATGGGTGCACACCTCAGGTGTGCGTGGTCTGTCAAGACCGAACCCAAAAAGGGTTATGTTGTGGTTTAAGTGTTTTATGGTCTTCTAAAGTCTTTCAAACATGTGTTTATTGATTCCTTATGTGTTAAAGATGTTTTTATGGTATTTGAAAGCAAGAGAATAACCTATTAAATAAATAATTTATTTTCGGTTCTTATTCTCTTTTTAATAGGAAAGTAAATCTTACTTTCCTAGTGGAATAAAAAACCTAAATAGCTTTTAAAGTCCTACTACAATTGAGTTTAGGGTTTCTAATGTTTGCCTATAAATAGTGAGCTGAAAATTCATTATTCTTTAGCCGTTTATAGTATCTTATAAAGGCTTATTATACTCTCTAAAGTTCTTTAAGTTCTTTATTATTTTCCTCTCACATGTTTTTATTGTCTTGATGCTTTGATGTTTTTATTTACGTGAGAGAAGAGAGAGTTTGTTTTATATAGACTAATTATGCTTTGCCCGCGCTTAATTGTTTAGTCTATTCATATTATGTTTTGATCATGCATATTATTCGATTGTTCATATTTTATTAAGCACATAGATCTGATCTCATAAATTGGGGGATACTGTTTCTTTGACCACATGAAAGAAACATTAAGACTTGGAGCGCGTGAAGTCTCTGAGCACACATCACAAGGTTTGCTAGTAAAATGCTTGCAGATAGGTAGTATTAGGTTATAGTAAGAGTCGTGTGATTGAGTAATCAATCAATGTGAGTTGTAAACGATATACCAACTAGTTTAAATTTGTGTGGATATATTAAGTGGCCTACGAGTTGGTCCTGTAATGTTCTGACCTGTTGAGGTTTTCCACGCTAAAAATCGCCATATTGTTTTTTAAATGGGTTTATATATTTTAATTCCACAATATTTTTTATAAACCTATTAACCCCCACCGCCCCCCCCACCCTCAGGTTTTCCATAGATATGAATCCACGTTTTTCAATTGGTATTAGAGTAAGAGTTTAGATATACTTAGGATAGGATCTGGACTTATTATTTTGTTGGATTTGTTTTGTTGATTTTTATTTTTTCATCTATGGTAGAAATGATCAGAGAAGGAGCATTAAGCACTCGACGTCCATTATTGGATGGGTCGAACTACGCATTCTGGAAGGCACGCATGAGAGCCAATTTGAAGGCTAATGATGAGCATGTCTGGATGTATGTTGAGAACAATAATTCCCTTCCTACCATTACCAACGCCGAAGGAGTTATATCCATGAAGTCGAGAGTAGAGTGGAATACAATCGAGCTATCTAATGCGACATGGAACTCCAAAGGTTTGAATTGTATTTTTAATTATGTTAATGAACATCAACGTTTGTATATCCAAAATTGCGAGACAAGTAAGGAGGCATGGGATATTCTCCAAACCATGTATGAAGGAACTTCAACGGTTAAGAAATTGAAGATTCAGATGTTGACGACAAGATTCGAATCTTTGCATATGGAGGAAGAAGAGACCTTCCCCGATTTCCAAACAAAACTCATAGACATCACAAACTCGAGCTTCGTACTTGGTAAGCGTTATTCTGACTCTAATATTATCAGAAAAATTTTACGTTCTTTGCCTAATAGGTTTGAAGCCAAGGTCACTGCGATTAAAGAAAGCAAAGACACAGAAAACATGGGAGTAGACCAGTTGATAGGATCCCTACAAACGATTAAGTTAAATCTTAAACAAACCAAAAAGTAAAAAGGGATTGCTTTGAAGTCTACATCTCGCGAGTTAGAAGATGCTGAACAGAGTGATAATGGAGAAGAGATGGCATTTATTGTAAGAAAACTCAATAAGTTTTTCAGAGGCAAAAGAACCGATGGTAGTTTCAAAGGTGCCAACGCCAAGAGAGATTTTGTGCCCAAAAAGTTTAATAATGACAAGGACAAAAACAAGGGTGTTCAATGCTATGAATGTCAAAGTTATGGACACATAACATCCGAGTGCGCAAACATTTAAAACAACCCAATGAAGGGGAAGGCGCTGAACATTACTTGGAGTGATAGCAATGAAGAAGACGACGATGAGTCTTCCGATGCTGGTAAGAACACGTGCAATATAGTTGCCTTCATATCTTCTTTATCTGCATGTGATGGAACTCAAATAGAAGATGATGCTGATGATGATGTGCTTAGTAAGACAATCCTTAGAGAGGCTTATGACCAACTCTTCGAAGAAAATTACAAGGTAATGAACCTGAACTTCTCTTTACTATCTAAAAATAAATTTTTCAATCTTAAAAGATAGAAACGATCCCTTAATTTGCAAAAAGAGGTGGATGACTGCAATGAGAGGATTAAAGCTTTAAAAGAAGCAGTGGATTGCAAAGACAAAGCTTTGTTGATTGTACGATCATATGAGGAAGAAGTTGCTAAAAAGTTGGCTTCGACAGAAGAGTCTATCAAGGGGCTGACTCTAGGTGCAACGATGATTGATGATATGATCAAGTTTGGGAAGATGTACAATGACAAGCAAGGTATTGGATTCACTGATGAATTTAAGACCTCCACAAGCAAGACAATCTTTATCAAGGCCAAATCTTCTAAACAAGAGAATCAAATGCACAAGCCGTCCAAAAAACCACAAGGAGCTTAAGTAAGTCTCCTAAATTTATTCTTCGTTGTCACTACTCTGGTGTTGTTAGACATACTAGACCTAAATGTGATAAATACATTTGTAGCACCCCCTGACCCGACCCGTCTGGATCGACCCAGGGAGCGTTATCGGGTTTTCAAAACTTTCTAAATTCACTTTATTTCTTTCAAACCATTGAAACTCGTATCAAGTTAGAATGTAAAAACATTTTTCTAGTGAGCCCATTGAAAACACAGTTTTAAAAATTTCGGCAGAGTTTCCTTTTGTTTTTCTGATTTCTCAAAACCTGTTTTCAAACAACTCAATTCAAATACATTCCACAACAACACTTCAAATCTCATTTCATTCAAATGTGCACTCTGCCGTTTAGTGCGACTTTCAAACAGTTTATAAAACAATTCATTAATTACAATCCTTCGAAAAATCCAAAACAGAAAGCATAAATAATTAATTACAGTACATAATTACAAAACATAATTACAAATTCTCTGTATATGCATGCATATATAATTACATTATACAGAAATATCTATATAATTAACTACCCCAAAAGATGGTGAGTATGACTCTGAATTCTCCTCTGCAGCTGGTGCCTCTTCAGTCTTTTCCGTCCTTGGTATCTTTATTACCTACGCGTTAGAAACAAAACTAACGCACTAAGCACTACTTCTTAGTGGGTGTACACTTAAAATAAATGGTACTATAATATAAAACAATATATCTAAAACAATATATCGTAAATTCAGAAATTCAAAATATAAATAAACAATAAAGCTTAAAAACAGAATTTCAGAAATATATAACAAACGTTTTTCAATTACTAAAGCTAGGTAAACATACAGTATTTCAAAGTTTCTGAATTCAGTTCAATATCAGTCCTTTCTTTTCCATAACATTTTCTAATCATAAATTCTCAATCTGGCCCGTGATACACATAACAGGGTGTACAGAATTGGATTACGGGTTTTTCAGTTGGGTTTCCCATCTCATATGAAATGGTATCCCTCTATATAAACAGTCGGTTTCCCATTTCACGAGGAAATGGTATCCGGATATTCTCACAGTCGGTTTCCTATTTCACTAGGAAATGGTATCCGTAGTAAACAGTCGGTTTCCCATTTCACTAGGAAATGGTATCCGTATAATCCACAATCAGAGACATCATACATAACGGTGCAGTACTGCCATAAATTCACCCAATTGACATGTCAATCTCCTATATCTCTATACATATATCAGGGCCGTTAAAACTCATAATAAATTACTTCTTTGGTTTCAGAATTTATCATTTTAAATCAAAATCCATAAATAGGAAAATCAACTAATAAGTGTAAAGCAGGTTTTGAAAACATACGTTTTTATTCAAATTTCCATAATAACAGAATATCGCACAAAAAGTCCAACAACAGGCAAATATGCAATACGAATATATATAAAATCCAGAACTATATTTCCAAACGTACTAAATCAAAATATTTATCAAAAATAAGTTCAGAAACGTGTGTACACCAACCTGGATACCGTTTTACCGATTCTCCGCCTTTTTCCTTCTGAATTTTCCTTTTTCTTTTCTTTCCTTTCTTCCTCCTCTTTCCTTTTTCTTCCTCTTTTCTTTCTTTTCTTTTCTTCTTCTTTCCCTTCTCTTCTTCTTCTCTTCTTCCTTTTCTTCTTCTTCCTCTTCTTCTTCTCTTCTTCCCTTCTTCTTCTTCTTCTTCTTCTTTTCTTTTCTTTTTCTTCTTCTTTCGGTCTCTCCCTCTCTGTTCTTTTTTCTGTTCTGTTTCGTGGCTTCTCACAGAAGCCAATTTTTTTTATATCATTTTGGTCATCGCGACTGTCGTCGCGACCTGTGGTCGCGCCACCAGGTCGCGTTGCTCACTGGAGCAACTCTACCGCCTTCATCGCGAGCACACCTCGCGGTGCTCTGGTCGCGCTGGTGGTCGCCATGCTCACTGCCCGAATTTCATTTTTTTCATCGCGAGCAGCTTATCGCGACCTGTGGTCGCGGTGACCAGGTTGCGGTACTCACTGTCCCAGTTTTTCACTTTTCATGCATCATTTCTGAACCGTTCCATCTGGTCCACCTGAAAACATTTAATTATATTTATACTCCTCAACTCACAAATATTTTATATCCACATATTCAAAATTAATTATCCGAAATTCGGGATGTTACAACATTAGCTTAATTAAAAGAAGCAATAGGTCTTTTGGTAGTGTAAATAGGAGAGGCAGTCATAGAACTTTTGACAGTTCTTCGAAACCAAAGTCTTCAAAACAATCTTGTGAGAAGTCTTGGGTTAAGAAGAACAATGATAGCCATAATATGATGCGCTTCACGACTTGGTCGTTTAGTCCCCCTGCATGGTGTCTAGATAGTGCATGTTCTAGAACCATAACTAGTAATAAAGATTTTTTTATTGAGATTACACTAAAGGATGAAGGTTATACCGTTACTACCAGTGGAGAGAAATTGAAAATTATTGGCAATGGTAATTAACGTACCTGACTTAGGTGTACTTAATGATGCTGTCCTTGTTGAAGGATTGAGAGGAAATATTTTGAGTGTGACCCACCTTTATGAACAAGTAGGTTCTGTCGTGTTTAGAGGTAATAAATGTCAAAATTTTTATAAACATGATGAACTGCTTGTTGAAGGGTCAAAGCGTCAAGTAATTGCTTTTATCTTGACCTTGATGTGCCTGATATGTATTTGAATGCTCTCGAGAAATATTTCTTGAAAATCCGTATAGCAGATGCTGAAAAGGCTGAGCAAGAAGCTTGCTTAAAGGTTAAGAAGATAACCAAGACTAGGTTATATGATGCCGATGGAAGGAAATTGAAAAGGGCCAAGGTAAGTGTTCCTATGAAACTTGATTTGGTCGATAATGCTCAAAAAGAAAATCTACATGATAGTGATGCATCGTTTGATCCATCTATGTACGATTCCGAGAAATTGAAGGAGTTCATAGATGAGACCAAACTTGAATAATTTACTTTCATAAATGAGAACTCAAATCAAGAGTTGAAATTGTTTACCACGTTTGTTGAGATGTATTGTTAGAGAGTAACGAGTAAATATGTTATGTTTCAATTGCATGTAATTTACGAATGATTTGCGAAATATATATGTGTTATATTACCTGTTTGATATATGTATGCCCAATGGTTGGATTGATTTCTTGAATAATATAAATGTGTGATAATGCCTGAAGCTAATATACAATAAATGACCAATGGTCAGTATTCATGTTGTTTATGTACCCATAAATCTCTTGCGCATCTCTCGTGAAAAATGGCTACAATTACAAGTTGTGAAGCCACTCAATATAGGAAAGGGCTATGCTTGTAAGTTTGAGTAAAAGCCGTCATGAGAGTTACATAATGAAAAAGAGCATGAAGAAGTAGAAAACATGCACAATGACAATGAGAATAAGGTGTTGAGAAAAAGAGCAACAAAAGAAAACATTCATACGCATGATGCTAAAAAACACATGGAAAAGTGGTGAAAAGTGAAAATCAAAAATTACACTTTTAAGAAGTACACTTGTAGACACCATTGCTTATATAAATCTATTTTTATTTAAACGACATTTAGGATGATGGTCGGTTTGAACTCTTATAGAAAGCTTCTAGCAAAATTGCATTGTAATGTTACATATATCACTTATGCAATGTGAAACACACACATTTTGGCAAACGTTTAATGAATTTTGTGCAATCTTAAGACAATGTATGTGCTCGTGAAAATTTGATGGTATATCTGGATTTGAATGTGGTATAAATATTTAAGAAAGGATTTGAGTTACTCATAAATTGTTTTGCTTGAAAATCATTTTATGAAACTTTAGAGAAACTCATTTTTGTGCGAATATTTAAATTATTCAATGCATATGCTTTTGAGAACATACATTTTGATTCAAACATGCTTACATCTATTTTAAAAGTTTTGAAGAAACTATTTTTAAGAGCATTATTGAACAAGTCAAATTTCGAAGGAATGAGATTGAAATTTTCGAAAGAATTTTTTGATTGTGGTATTTTGATGATTGATTTTCATCGTGACTCATTTAATCTTGTTTAGAGATGTTTTTTGGTTGTATTTGATGAATCTTTAGGTGGAAAAACTCATTGGTGAAGCATCAAGGGCGAACAAGGAGTTGAAGACGTGAAAAAATGTGAAAAACGGAGAAAATGGAGGAGCTGGGTAGCAAGCACATGCTAGAGGCATGGCTGTGTGCCTCAGGCGTGCATGCCTGGGTAACAAGCTCACACCAGAGGTGTGGTTGGGTGCCCAAGGCGTGCACACCTGGTGCCATGCTTGGGTTTTGCCTCTCATTAAGGGCAATTTTGGTATTTCTCTCATACTTTTTGTTTTATTCTCATATGTACACTTCTTTTTCTATTAAAAAGGAACCCAACCCTAATTGGCTCATTCTTCCCATACTTTTCTAAAAGCCACACTTTCAAGAGCCACCATTCTCTCTTGAAATCACTTTCTCTGTACATACTTAATCTTTTAATCTTTTTGATTTCTTGATTGTTTGTGTGAGATTGGCATGGGGTCTTGCTACTACATCAACAAAAGGCAACCACGAGTGTTTGATTTAGCTTTGAAGATGTCTAGCAAGAAGAAACAAGTAGCTTCCAAGGGAAAGAAAGCTATAAGAGGTGAGTCTTCTCAACTACCTAAGTTCATTAACCAAGAATGTGAGGATATGTATGAACATAACCTCTCTGGAACTTTGATTTTTGAGAAAGAAGTTAATTTTATGTCTATTAGAATCAATGATGTCTATAATCTCATGCTAGAGAGAGGTTGGGAGAAGTTTGTTGAGAAACCCTATGATGTATGTGAAAACTTGGTGAGAGAAGTTTATGCAAATTTGGATAGTGATGAATTCAGAGATGATCTAGGTGTGCTAGTTAGAGGAACTAAAGTTCTAATGAGTGGTGAATTGATAAACTCATTCTATGGATTATCTCATGGAGATTGTTTTCTAGATACTATCCAAGTTGCAAGGCAAAATGCTGCACTCACTTTGACTAGGGGTAAATATAAATGGAGTGAAGGCACTAGCTTTATTCCTCATGCCAAATGTGCTTCATTTTACCGCTTTTGAACAAATTTGTATGTTCAAATATTCACCCGGTGTCTAACATTTTCGAAGTAAATTTTGTCACTGGAAAATTGCTTTATATTATTGGGACAAGGAAGCCCTTTAATATTGGAAACTATGTCCTTGGACTTATTGATAAATATGCTAATGAGAGCAAGTCCAAATTAAAATTCCCGAGTTTGATTACTAAACATTGTTTAGAAGTGGGTGTTAAGTTGAGGAGATCCGATAAAGTTGCGGAGTCAAGTCAAATGTTAAACAAGGATTTTTATAATTTCCATTATCTCTTCAAAGAAGAGATGAATAGGGATACTCCACTATCCTCTGAAACCCGATTGAGAGTGAGATACCACCCTAGGTGACACAACTAATGAGTATGTTCAAGGATGAGAATGATGTCGTCTTGAAGAGACTCGATGCATAAGAAGAAAATTGCGTGGCATAAGGGAGTATATGAGAGGGTCGGCCTCACATGCACGTGTGGGTGGCGTGTATACCTCCTTTGATGGATGTGATGATAACGTTGATGGTGATAAGGTTGGAGGAGATGAAGAATGATCCGGATTCTTGAAGTTGGAGAATTCCTTCACATGCTTGTGTTTTTTATTTGATTTCATGAACATTGTTTCAATTTTCGTGAACTTCTCTATTTAGGCATGTAATATTGATCTTCATATCTTGTTAATTTTCTCTTGTTTGTTGCAAATAGGAGTAATTTGATTCTCATTCAAGGTTATGTGGATCAATTTTATTTTTTGTTGTTATATTGCTTTTTTCCCTTCTCATGTCTATATAAACAAGAATCTTTAAATTCGTGTTGACGATTAAAATACTTGTTCGTGGTCTTTGTCTATTCCATGACAGAAAGAGGGAGTAAAGTAGGTATTGATTATTTCAAGTCATTTATTCTAATCCCCATCTTAAGTAGCTATTTTTGTGTTCAATAGCATAATTAGGGGTAGACCATATTGAGGGGGAGATATTTATAATCATATTTAATTCGATGAGCTTTATTGATGCTTTTGCATATTATATTTTGAATCGACAAATTTAATTATTGCAGTAATTAGTATTCAAAATTGATTTACTAAAATTGATATTATTATTGTTTCGCTCACCAATGTTCTTGGGAAGAACATATTTTTTATTGATTTGACTCAGGTACAAGTGAAGACTTCTGTAGACATTGACGAATGTTAGATTAGGTCTTTCTATGTAATTTTTGAGTCTTACAAGTGTTTGTAAAAGCAATCACTTGATTGTTCGGTGAGTATAGTGTTTTGTCACGGAATAGCCAAAGGGGGAGATTGTAAGGTCATTATTTTGTTGGCTGCGATTCCGTGAGCAAAATGCATTTTTATGTAATTATTAGTTAGCTTAGTTAGAGCATGAGTTGAGCAATTGAAGATTCAAAGAAATCATGCAAAGACGGAAAGCTTCTGAGAAGTGCGTTAAGGTAAGTATCAAAGAAATAAGTACTATTAATTCTTGAGATCATATAAGATTCACTCACACATTTATAACATATTCATGCATTTGCATTTCAGTGCTAACATGTTTTGTTTAAATGTTTTATGAGTGTTGAGTCTTAATTATTTTATTTTGTCTAGTTTTGAGATTTAATTTTAAACATTTATGCTTTTGAAAAACTGACCTTCAGATGCTTGGAATAACTTTTTATCTATTCATCCAATTGGTGTTTTATTTTTTAGGAATGAAACTAGACATCCGTATCTTTCCAAGGTATAAAGAACGAAAAAATTCAAGGCCTTTTGTTAGGTTTCGTTTGACTGAAAGTGAAGTCAAGTGTAGTTGAAAAAGCTGAAACAGAGGAGACGTGGCAGCAACCTCATGCCTGGAGCATGGGTGCACACTTCAGGTGTGCGTGGTCTATCAAGACCGAACCCAAAAAGGGTTATGTTGTGGTTTAAGTGTTTTATGGTCTTCTAAAGTCTTTCAAACATGTGTTTATTGATTCCTTATGTGTTAAAGATGTTTTTATGGTATTTGAAAGCAAGAGAATAACCTATTAAATAAATAATTTATTTTCGGGTTCTTATTCTCTTTTTAATAGGAAAGTAAATCTTACTTTCCTAGTGGAATAAAAAACCTAAATAGCTTTTAAAGTCCTACTACAATTGAGTTTAGGGTTTCTAATATTTGCCTATAAATAGTGAGCTTAAAATTCATTATTCTTTAGCCGTTTATAGTATCTTATAAAGGCTCATTATACTCTCTAAAGTTCTTCAAGTTCTTTATTATTTTCCTCTCACATGTTTTTATTGTCTTGATGCTTTGATGTTTTTGTTTATGTGAGAGAAGAAAGAGTTTGTTTTATATAGACTAATTATGCTTTGCTTCTGCGCTTCATTGTTTAGTCTCTTCATAATATGTTTTGATCATGCATATTATTTAATTGTTCATATTTTATTGAGCACATAGATCTGATCTCATAAATTGAGAGTTACTGTTTCTTTGACCATACGAAAGAAATGTTAAGACTTGGAGTGCGTTGAGTCTCTGAGCACACATCACAAGGTTTGCTCGTAAAAGGCTTACGGGTAGGTAGTATTGGGTTTTAACAAAAGTCGTGTGATTGAGTGGTCAATCAACGTGAGTTGTAAACGATATACCAACTAGTTGAAATTTTGTAGATGTGTTAAGTGACCTATGAGTTGGTTCCGTGGTTTTTTGACCTGTTGAGATTTTCCACTCTAAAAATCTCCGTATTGTTTTTTAAATAGGTTTATTTGTTTTAATTCTGCAATAGTTTTTATAAATCTATTCACCTGCCCTCTAAGTTTGCCATTGATACAAATCTACAATTTTCATTCTTTATGCTTCTAAGTGTTAGGCCATAATTTAGTTGATTTTATGGTTGTATGGACTGAGAGGTAACGTCAACAATATGCTCGATATAATGTATGCCATAAGTATAATTAGATAGACTTATGCTAATTTAATTGTGTGGTCTTTATAGTGTGTTTTATTGTGTTTAATGAATTGTCATGCATATAATAATCATCGAGAGATAAAATACTGATGTGTGCTAATAACTCCAGTATAATATGCGAGGGTATATTGGTTAATTTAGTTAAATACGATCATCAAAAATAATAATTGATTTTTTTCAATAGTTTGCTTTTAAGAATTCATCTCTTTAGGTCTTGATTAATTGTATAATTTAGTTTAACTTTGATAATTTAGTTAATAAAAACCATCATATACTCGACTTTCCAAATAGAATTAGGTTTCGTTAATTTTGATATTTAGCATTCTAATAAAGTTCTCATGGGAATGACACTTGATTCACTTATTACTTGTGTCGACTCACACTTGAAGAATATTTTCATTTGTGAAAATGAATATATGTGTGTGTCGACTTCATACACTTGCGGAATATTTTCATTTGTAAAAATTAATATATGCGTGCGTGCATGCGTGTGTGAATGCAGGGGTGCGTGGGTGGGTGTGTGTGTGTAACTTTTCAAGTTAACACACTCTTAGTATATCATAATGAGCACCTTTTAATCCAAGCTCTTGGATCAATGCAAAGTTTTTGGATCAATTAGATTAAGAAAAATGCATTTTAACAACAACATTTGGATTGAAATGTGCTCATTATAATATATTAAAGCTGAATTGAAATTTTCTTTTATATATATATATATATATATATTCATATATTCCAGCAGATCTGATTGAAGGCTCCTGGATAGCCACGATCCTTTTACCAAATGGTACTAAATTATGTATAACTGATGCTCTGTATTCAAGTAGATTTAGAAGAAATCTACTTAGTTTTAAACATACACGGCGCAATGAATATCATATTGAGACAACAAATGATAAAAATGTTGAATATATGTGCATTACTTCCAAATGATTTGGGCCAAAATCTCATCATACCGAATTATATTATACTATTATAAAACATGTGGAGATTTATGCAACTATGAACTAGAAGTTCTCAGATCCAAAAGTATTCATGTTTTGGCATGACCGTCTTGGTCACCGATGATCTACAATGATGCATAGAGTCATTGAAAATTCTCATGGACATCCATTAAAGAACTAAAAGATTCTTTTATTTCATGAGAATATTTGTACTACATATTCACTGGTGTGGATTTTTTTGCAACTTGTAAGTGTACGAGATCAACACAAGTAATGAAGAGTTAATAGAGTATCATTCCCACGAGAACAATGAATATTAATTACCAAAAATTAATTCAACCTAATTCTATTTGGACTAAAAATGATTTTACAATTGCAAATTAACTCAAAACAAATAAAAATTAAGATTCTAATTCAAGAGAATTGAGGAGTTAGGATATCCGATTTCACTTGATTATTATTATCAAATACTCATGGGTGACTATCTAGATTTTATTACCGATGGTTGAATATGTATTTAAACTAGATTAACCAACAATCTCTCTCAAGTATTACCGGAATTATTCCCACACACCAATAATCTATCACTCGATGATTATTGCGTGTGTGACAACACATTAAGATTAGATAAACACAAAATAGCAACATTAACCAAATTACTATATCTCTATGTAATCTAGTATGTGATAGACGTCACTATGAGCACGTGATGGGGGTCTCCTCTCGGTTCATAACCCAACCACCTATGATAATTCTAAGTGATGGCCAAATACATTATAAAGCAATAAACATAATAATATCTATTCAACCATCAATAACAAATCTAATTAGCAAAACTCAATTGTATTAAATTAATAACAAACCAAGATCCATCATCAATCCTAACTATGGAAAATTAGTTCACGGCTGAGTAAAACAACAAAGCAATAATATTCTTCAGTCATAGCATGACTAATTACAATAGAAAAGTAAAGAAGAAGAAATCTCATAAAAAATTTGTTGATTCCCAATCGGTTGCTTTCCAAGATGATGCGAAATCGATGACGAATGCGATGCGGACGATGATACTTGCTTCCAAACCCTAGAATTTCCGAACTCCTTTTCTTGTTGGATGAGTCTCTATTTATATTTTCCCGAGAAGAAAGAAATACTTAAAAACGAGCCCAGGTGTGACAAAGAACCGCTACCAAAGGTATCACCATTTGATAACAAAAAATCAACATTTAAATAGTGCTACCTAAAGTAGCATTTTTTGGTTGCACTTTTTGATGAGTCTAGACCTAAGGCTGGTGCGACCTTATAGTGCTAGGTAGCACCTCTTTGCTAGCAGTATTTGGCAAGTTTGGATTGAGGCTAATGCGACCTAATAGTGTTAGGTAGCAGCTCTTGCTAGCACTATTTGGCAAGTTTGTACCAAGGGCTGATGCGACCTAATAATGCAAGGTAGCACCTCTTGCTAGCACTATTTTCTTAGCCCATTCTTCAACTTGATTTCACTGTCTATTGATCTGAAACCATCCAAAACATCATCGATCATCAAACAACACCTGCACATTAAAAAAAACACATCAAAACGTTCAATTTTCCTCAAGAATCGAGCAAAAATGATAAGTACTGGGGCCATAAAATCATGCAAAATACGATATTATCAATACCCCCAAACCTATCTTTTGCTCATCCTCGAGCAAAACAGAACGAAACAAAAACACAAGGAAAAAAAAACTAAACAAATAAACTAGAATATCCTAATCCACTTTCATAGGTAAACACGAGGCACTTAGTATGTGCTACAAGCCTTTAAACTTCTAGGTGTCCTAATAGGAGGAGTAGTGTCTCCTGAGGGTTTACAGCTATGATACCCACAAATGTAATACCTACGGGTTGGACTCAAGGAAACACTTACTCAATTCATACCATCGGAGACTCATTCATGCACGACATGTCAATAATCAATAACTAAAGCTCGGTCTACGGAATTAAACATCAAAACAGTACCTAACTAACCAATGCTCGATTTATTATAGTCTCAAAATAAAACATATTCAAATGCCAATGATATAATTCGTCTTGACTCCACCTCTTGCATGAAATCTCTCATTAAAATTCTCAGAACCTAGGCTCATACACTCTTTCAAACATATACAAATTGGAGTTTATGCATAATAAAAATCAAAGTTTACTTCGCATATGAGTATATAAACAGAAGGATGCTTAAATTATGCAAAAGATCTCATGAACAGATTTATAAACTAAGAACGAAATAAATCACAATGCATGCACATCCTCTTAAATTGGAATAATCAAAAGATCAGCAGGTCTTTTTCTCAGTTGTAATGGGGCCAAGGGTGAAGGTTAAGAAAAAGAAAGGAGAACGAATTTCAAAATGATTTGGATCACAAACATAGAGATTTATTCGAAATATGACAAACCACTATATTTCTTTTCAAGCACAAAATTTTTTTAATGAGTCCAATCCTTTCTTTTCTCTTTTTTTTTTTTTTTACTTTATGTCATTCAAGCTCAACACTTTCTATTTTTAATTTTTTTTATTAACACAACTTGAATGGACTTAAACAATTTTGATTCCTTAATTTTCTTTTCCCACCTTCACAACTTTTCATGAAAATTTCCTTTTCTTTTTATGGTTCATCTCCAGATGATTCCAAGCTCAAAGGATAAGACTAAAATTACAAAGGCTTCGACACGGATTTTGTGGGAGATGCAAGAAAATATTTAATGTGTTTGGCTTCAAAGGGGTAAATGGAGCGCACATAAAGCTTGGGAATTAAGGCATTTAACTCGGTTTAAAACACACATAGCCTACACCACTTTTCAAGATTCAACCAACTCAAAAGTATAGCATGAATTATTTAAAATAGAGTTCATTAGCATCCAAAGCAAAACCTATAGAGATCAATCTATTTTCAAATAAACACAGAGAGTGTAAAGGAGTAGAAATAATAAAATCCTCTCAAAATAAAACGGTAACAGCTCAAAAACTAACAAGGGTAGTCTCCACTATTAATCATGGCAATTCAAACATGTTGTTTCTCCACTATAATATCAAGAACATGGTTAGTTAAATACCAAACAACGCAAAATTCTTTAAGACACCACTTTAATAAAAAAAATATTGACACGGTCTGCAAAACGGTTTCACAATAACATGTCTAAGCATCATATCCTAGCAAATTCAACTTACAACGCACCAAAATTTGAATTCCTACCCTCAAACCTTAAATCTAATATTGTCCTCAATGTTAGTCAATAAAAAAAATAAAAAATGAAAAAAATGAAACATAAATAAAATTTTACCATGTTGTCTCTTGCTTTCACCCACATGCCCCATAATTGATATATTCTCATCAACCTACCATACCATCCTAACAAGTGACAGGAAGAGAATATGATTCTCCTAGCCATGCATACCTTAAATGAGAATGTAGCTTTTTAGGGTCCAAGTGTGGTGGTTGCTCAAAGGGTAGAGGCGATTTGGGCTTTCCTTCTCCAAGCTCTTCAAAATAAAATGTACTCTTGTACAAGGGTGGAAGCGAAGAATCTAACCAAAGTGCATCATCAGCTACCATGTGGCTATCATCCTCGTTACTAGCATGGACAAAAAAATGAATCAAGTGGCTCTTGAGAGGTGGCTGCATAATCTCCATGTGACAAGCTCTTGCTCACTTCAATATCTACTTAATCAATCCTCATCAAATGTTCAACTAGCTTTTTGATTTCCAAGGCAGTCTCTTTGCATTGCTCCATCGAATATATTTCTATGTTGCTTGGCAATGCTTCTTGTGCTTGCCCTTGGATCCCTTTTGCTAATTGGCCGATTTGAACCTCCAAGTTTGGATGGCAACTAGAGATTGTTGTACCGCTTGACCCAGTTGCTTCAAAGAACTTTCTTGCACATCCATACGTGTGTCCATTTTCGATATTATTGCATCTTGCTTCAATGTGAATGTAGAGAGCAAGTCTTCAATAGAGAACTTCTTTTCTTATTAGTTGCTTTATGAAAAGTCAGTATGGTTGCTCCATCGGGGATTGTACGTGTTTAGGTAGGGGTTGTTCTATTGATAGTTGTAATTTTACACATATTGCATTTGTTCAGAACCGCCCTTAGCAAACGGATTGTCCACCTGACAACAGGTGCTCACATGCGGCCCCCCGCATTAGAAACAACCCAATGGTACTCCAGCTGAACTTCTAGGTTCTGACATCTCACATGACCATTGACAGTCATTAATTGCTAATTCTTCAATAGGATCATACGTCTCAAACCACTAATACATTACCAATACAAAAAAAAATATAATAAGTATAAAATTCTAAATTAGCAATAGGCTAAGTCGGTATTGACATTGACACTCAACTATCCCCGGAAATGGTGCCAAAAACATGGTGCAAATTTCTATGCAACTCGCAAGTGTACAAGATCAACACAAGTAATAAAGAGTGAATAGAGTATTGTTCCTACGAGGACAATACATATCAATTACCAAAAATAACTTAACCTAATTCTATTTGGACTAACAATGATTTTAAAGTTACAAATTAACTAAAAACAAATAAAAACTAAGATTTGAATTTAAGGGAATTGAGAAGTTAGGATATCTGATTTTACTTGGTTATTATTATCAAATACTACTGAGTGACTATTTAGATTTTATTACCGATGGTTGAATGCGTGCTTAAACTAGATTAACCGATAATTTCTCTCGAGTATTACCGGAATTATTCCCACACACCAATAATCTATCTCTCGATGATTATTGCATGTGTGACAACACATTAAGATTAGATAAATACAAAATAAGCAACAATAACCAAATTACTACATCTCTATGTAATCTAGTATGTGATAGAGATTACTACGAGCATGTGGTGAGCGTCTCCTCTCGGTTCATAACCCAACCACCTATGATAATTCTAAGTGATGGTCAAATACATTAGAAATCAATAAACACAATAATATTTATTCAACACATCAATAACAAATCTAATTAGCAAAACCCAATTGTATTAAATTTATAACAAACCAAGATCCATCATCAACCTAACTATAGAAAATTAGTTCATGCTTGAGTAAAAGAACAAAGCAATAATATTCATCAATCCTAGCATGACTAATTACAATAGAAAAGTAAAGGAGAAGAAATCTTAGAAAAAAATCGTTGATTCCCAATCGGTTGCTTTCCAAGGTGATGCGAAATTGATGACGAATGCGATGCGATGCAGAGGATGATACTTACTTCCATACCCTAGAATTGTTTAACTTCTTTTCTTGTTGGATGAGTCCCTATTTATATCTTTCCCCCAAAAAGCGTTTGAGAAGGAACTAAATACTTAAAAATGAGCCCAGGTACCAAGAACCGCTACCCAAGGTCGTACCGTTGATAAAAAAAGTTAACATTTAAATAATGCTATCAAAATCCGCTACCTGAGGTGGCGCTTTTTTGGTTGCACTTTTTAACAAATCTGGACTTGAGGTTGGTGCGGCCTAATAGTGCTAGGTAGCACCTCTTGCAAGCAGTATTTAGCAAGTTTGGACCGAGGATGATGCGACCTAATAGTAGTAGGTAGCACCTCTTGCTAGCAGTATTTGGCAAGTTTGGACCAAGGTTGATGCGACCTAATAGTGCTAGGTAGCACTATTTCCTTAGCCTGTTCTTCAACTCGATTTCACGGTCTATTGATCCGAACCTATCTAAAACATCATCGATCAACGAACAACCCTGCATACTAACGAAACTTATCAAAATGTCCAACTTATTGGGGCCGCAAAATCATGCAAAATACAATATTATCATTCACAAGGGAAGTTAGTGATCAGACCATCTTATGCTAAAGTTGGTTTTGAATTGCCATCATTCTTACAAAGAATTCAAGGGGATATATACGGACCTATTCATTCCCCAAGTGGACCATTACGCTACTTTATGGTTCTAATTAATGCTTTTACAATATGGTCTCATGTTGGTTTATTATCGTCATGTTGCTTTTGATAGATTACTTGCATAGGTTATTAGGCTTCGAGCACATTTTCCAAATTATCCAATAAAATCAATACGCCTTGATAATGCTGGTAGTTTACATCTAAAACTTTTGATGAGTATTGTAAAGTAGTTGGGATTAATGTTGAATATCCAGTCCCACATATGCACACCGATAATAGATTAGCAGAATCATTAATTAAACGTATCCAGGTAATTGCAAGAACTTTAATATTATAAATACAATTACCAATTTCTACATGAGGACATGCTATTTTACATGCTGCTATATTAATTCATCTTCAACCCACTGCTTATCACCAGTATTCACTATTACAACTTGTGCTTGGTTATCTCATTTATGTACTTTTGGTTGTGCTGTATATGTCTCAATTGCCTCTTCTCAAAGAACAAAAATGGGACACCAAAGACGTTTAGAGATATATATTGGTTTTGATTCACCATCAATTATTAGATATGTGAAACCTTTAAGTAGTAATCTTTTTACCACACGATTTGCATATTGTCATTTTGATGAGTTAATTTTCCAATCATTAAGGGAAAGAAAAACTTCTCCTAAAGAGAACCAAGAATTTTCTTGGAAATTACAAAAATTTGATTCATTTAGATTTATATACATCTCAATGTGAGAATGAAGTGTACAAGGTAGTGCATCTTCAAAGAATTGCTAATTAGTTACTAGATGCATTCACTAATGTTACTAGGGTAACAAAAGCATATACCACAACTATTAATGTACCAGCCCGGCTGATTTTATCATAAGAACGATCTAAACAAGCAGCAGCAAATGAATCATCTGTTGCATGCCAAAAGCGTGGCAGATCACTTGGATCAAAAGATACTGTCCCCTAAAAGAGGGAAGTAAGTTATTAGGATTCTGATGTAAACAAAACTCGAGTTGTAAATAAATCCACTTTCTCTGAATTAACTCTAATAGAGTTAGATGTCCCTGAAGAAACACAAGTCCCTGAAGTGACAAAAGCTCCTGAAGTGGTAGAAATTGCTAAAGAGATACAAGAAACTATTAATAATGAAATATCCATAAATTAAACTAAAGAAATGTGGAATCGTAAAGAAACAATCATCGATGATATATTTTCAATACACAGTAGCTACTGAAATTATTACTGATGATTACAAACCTCATGGTATTGATAAGTAAAGAAAGCATGATTGGCCTAAATGGAAAGAAGCAATTCAAGAAAAATTGAATTCTTTAGCCAAACGTGAAGTATTTTGACTTGTAGTCCAGACATCTGAAAATGTCAAACCCGTTAGATATAAATGAGTTTTTGTACGAAAACATAATGAGAAAAATGAAGTCGTGAGATAGAAGGCACGAGTCATCGCACAAGGCTTCTCGTAGAGACCTGGCATTGATTTTGATGAAACATATTCACCAATGATGGATATGATTATATTTCGATTTTTATTAAGTTTGGCTGTTTCAGAAAAGCTGGAAAATGTGTTTAATGGACGTGGTGACTGCTTATCTATATGGTGTTGGGATTTATGCCATAAAACTTATAATTGTGAATGTTATTAGACATAAATAAAAGTTAAATGTTTATCATTCAAATAAAAGTGTTTTATATTTCTTCATACATTTATATATTATACAATTAACATTCGAGATTGCAAGATGTAATCTCAAAATGAGTATATGAAAATCATATACAGTAGGATTCATTTCGAAACATGCAATCTAAAAAGTCCGTAGAGAGCAAACAAAGCTGGATAATTTGTTTGTGGTTGATTTGCTGCTGAAGTCCATCCTATAATGTATGGTGGTCTTATCCTAAACGCTCATGTAGTTGACATGAGAATTGAGGCACCTTATATGATGAGATCATTTAGGACTGGGCCTCGATTTATACGAATCTCTCACGGTGGCTATATATATCTGTTAATAGATGAGATTTATATATATATCGACAAACGGTGGCTATTTATAGGTGATCATAATCATAAGTATCTTATCGGCTCATTTAGGCTGGATCGTGGCTTTTGACTTAGCATGAGTGGGACTAGCCAGCAGATATCTGTCCAACCCAGAATTGGATCAGTGTGTTGTTGTTAAGCATATTCTCAAGTATCTTCGGAGAACGAGAAACTATATGCTAGTTTATTCCTAACTGGATTTGTTCCCGTTAGGATATATAGATTCTGACTTTCAGTCAGATAAGGATTCTAGGAAATCTATGTCTGGGTTAGTATTCACCCTTGTGGTGGAGCCATAGTATGGAGGAGCATGAAGCAATCTTGTATTGCTAATTCCACCATGGAAGCCGAGTATGTAGCGGCTTATGAAGCTGTTAAGGAAGCGGTATGGCTCTGAAAGTTCTTGAGTGATCTGGAAGTTGTTCTAAATGTGGATAAGCCCATGACACTTTATTGCGATAATAGTGGAGTTATGGCTAATTCCAAAGAACCAAGAAGCCACAAGAGAGTGAAGCATATAGAAAGGAAATATCATCTCATTAGAGAGATAGTGCAGAAAGGAGATGTGACCATGACGAAGATAGCATCGCAAGACAATTTAGCTGATCCATTTACAATAACCTTAACAGCTAAAGTGTTTGAAGGTCACCTAGGTGGTTTAGAATTACGAGACATGTCTCATCTGCTTTAGTGCAAGTGAGAGATTGTTGGGATTTATGCCCTAAATCTTGTAATTGTGAATGTTATTAGACATAAATAAAAGTTAAACGTTTATCATTCAAATAAAAGTAAATGAGTAGTTCCCTTAAGAGTTGATTCAAGGCTTGGACAATTATGAGATCTCTCCTTCTTCCGTGAGGAAGACAGGATTTAATTGTTCATTATAGAATCAAGGGTACTTAAAGGAAAGGATATAATTGGAGGGGTATAATGGACATTATGACCCAGCTCTAGCTATGAACTACTAGTGGAGGATCACACTATATGCAAATAGCTATATCAATGGACACTGAGATTTCAGATTGTATAAACACGTCTAAAGTACTGAGAGTGCAGCCTCAGGCTTTTAGTAGAAAAACTCCAAGGTTAATAATAATAGAATAATAATTAAAGAGTTTAACTAATATTACTAAGTATTATTGGAGCTCAAAACTGTGGGTCATTTAGGTCCATTTGCTAGCCCTTATGGTTGTTGGTAACGAGGTCTTGGTAAATTAATGGATGGTCCAATTAATAGTGTTATGAAAGTGACACGATTTAATTAAAGAGAATTAATTAATTAATATGATTATTTAATTAATGATTTAATAATTAAATAAAAATTAATAATTGTTTTAATTATTATATAGGAGGTTGCAGGTTCGAATCATGACAAGAACAAAAAGAATTAAATAATATGATTATTTAATAAACCTAGAGGTCAAAGGTTCAAACTTTAAAGAGACCAAAAGTAAATAGGATTTAGAATCATATTTTGACTTGATCAAATAAAAAACCCTAGAGCCCTAGTGTGTGTGTGTGTGTGTGTGTGTGTGTGTGTGTGTGTGTGTGTGTGTGTGTGTGTGTGTGTGTGTGTGTGTGTGTGTGTGTGTGTGTGTGTGTGTGTGTGTGTGTGTGTGTGTGTGTGTGTGTGTGTGTGTGTGTGTGTGTGTGTGTGTGTGTGTGTGTGTGTGTGTGTACGGCTCATAGTTCGGGAGGCTTGACAGTGAATCGAGAAGTCAGAAAGTCAAAACGCAACAAAACGTAATTGTAGTTTCAAATCTGTATTCGCGTATATATAGGAACTCGTTCCTTATTGATAAGAGTTTTCAAAATAAAAGAAAAATTTTTTGAAACCCATTACACTGCCTTTTATATGATAAAACAATTTTTATTCCCTTCAATTGGTATCAGAGCCTTAGGTTCTGAAGTTTTTATATATACGCGGAAAAAAAAAACTACAATTGTATTTTTTTGTGTTCTTGATTTTCTTGATTCTTAATGTATGACATGTGTAGGCACAATCTAGAGTTTGTATGATTTGATTATATATAATTTTGATTGTATTTATTAAAAGTATGAATGGTCATTAATTGTATGGTGTCATGGGTTCTAGATTCGTTATTATTTTTGTTAAAGCCGAATTTGATATTGACTGTTTAGTACATCCTATAATTAACTGATACGAAATCATAGCAAATGGTGTCCGATTGAGGTGATTCAAAAACTGGTGGAAAGAAGAGATCTAGACAAACACAACGGCACAAATAGAACCGAACATAAACCATGGACGAGCTCTCACAGGCAGCCTCAATCGGGCGGTGCTGCAGACCCGAAACAGGGTAGCGCACTTGTGCGCAAGGGTCTGTCATGGCATGTTTTGGGGTTGTTCTTGTGGATTTTTTACGGGTGATTTTGCTGTGTATTTTTTGGAGAATATTGATGAATATTAACCCAAAAAAGTGGCAGAAAATCGGAGCAAAAAACTGCGGGCAAAACATCTAAAACACGCTCGGAAGTGCGGCTCGCATGAGGGCAATATGCACCTTGCGTGCACGAGGCTGTCGCTGCTGGCAGCTGCAACTTTACATTTGTTAGGGTTGTTTTAGGATTTTTTTTTTTAGACCTCGGATACGTGTTGGAGTAACACATGGGCCTTGGTATAAGAGATGGCAGCCTATAGAAGTTATTCGGATAGTCCTAAAGCATCCGATCCCACTACGTGCAATTCTTGCACGTGAGTGGACTTGAAGTTTGTATAAGGATAGTCTAATGAGCTTCTTGGTTAGCCATAAGCTGCTGGAATTTAATTGATGGGCCTCATAGCTCAACCCATGAGATGATTCGCTTAAATTAAATTAAGTTTGACTTGATAGGAAACCCAATACAAGAAGGAGTTGGACTTGAAGAAGAAGATCACTTGAAGACCAAATAATGTCTTGGATTAAACATGTAATTAGATTTGTTTAAGTTAAATAACTCATGTCACTCGGTCATTCATGTATGCTTTAAGTTTATTTCATGTGATGATTTATAGTAGTTTAAAGCATGATCATACATATCCATATCATCTAGATTAGGTGTGCCTACACTTGCATTCTAACATGTCATACATGATTGTCATGATTTATTTGTTTAGTTTTTAATGTGATTAAAATAGTAAACATCTTCATAAATATGAGATTAGTTTTTAATGAGATTAGTTTTAGGAGTAAAAAGTTGGCAATTCTCATTAATTAACTAATCATTTAATTAAAGTGTTTAATTTATTAGATTAGTTAGATCCTATAATTAATTAGGATTAATATGATTAACACCTAAATTATATTTGGACCAAAATAATGAGATTAGTTTTTAGGAGTAAAAACTTAGTAATTCTCATTAATTAACTAATCTTTTAATTAAAGTGTTTAATTAGTTAGATTAGTTTGGTCCATTAATTAATTAGGATTAATATGATTAAAACCTAAATTATAATTGGACCAAAATAATGAGATTAGTTTGTAGGGGTAAAATCTTGGTAATTCTTATTAATTAAATAATTCATTAATTAAAGTGTTTAATTAAATAGATTAGTTAGGTTCACTATTAATTAAGATTAATATTATTAAAAACTTAATTAAAATTGAACCAAATAATGAGATTAGGTTTTAAGAGTAAAAACTTGGTAATTCTCATTATTAGACTAATCTAATAATTAAATTATTTAATTAGATTAGTTAAGTCTATCAATTAATTAGGATTAATATGATTAAGGCCAAAATAATAATTGGACCAAATAATGTGATTTAGTTTTAGTAGTTAAAACTTGGTAATTTCACATTTAATTTCTAGTTTATTTAAATAGTTTATGTAATTAGAAATTAAATAATAAATTAGAATTTTAATTGTTGAAGATCAAATAATTTATTACATCTAGTAAACTTAGATTTTAATAGTAAACTTAGATCAAGTAAAGACTAGAAACATAGAGTTTTAGAAACTCTAAATTGTTAGAAAACCCTAAACTACAAATAGTGAGTGAGAGAGGGATATATGACAATATTATATCCCGCAGTCTCCATCGTTAGTTCAACACTATGAGATTCAAGTGGCGCTTCGAGATGGCTTTATTTTCGTCTTCCCTACGGAAGGTGTCCATAAGAGTCAATACCAATGTTGACTTCCTAACATATAGGTTTTCAGAATGTATTTTGAGATTGACCTAGTCTACCTAGGCAACTCTCAAGTTAAGTTCATGGATTCTGAAACGGTGGGTCACACTCACAAATAACTTAATTAAGTTGTTAATTAAATGTCTTGACTGAATTAAAGTGATGGTTGAATGATATAAGAATAAAGAGTTATTCTGGTGTATCATTCGATTGAGAATGTCTTGATCTAACATGCAAGGATTTGATCTAGCCTACCTAAGCACTTACTTATGGTATGTTGGATTATTGCGGCATAGTAACTATTTTTTAGGGATTTTTAGTTCATTAAAACATGTTCATGCATCCTCTAGAGTCTGCTGCCAACGCGGCACGAGTTACCAAAGATAAGACCAGCGAAGCAAATGTTGCTGAGCCATCCTTTTCTGGTTTCAAGAAGAGGAAGAGGTCTACTGGTAAAATAAAGGTTAAACTCAAGATAAAGAGCACTATGACTGACAAAGTAAAGGGAAAATGTTTCCATTGCAAAGAAGTTGGTCATTGGAAGAGGAACTGTCTACAGTACCTCGAGGAGCTCTCCAATAAGAAGAAAGTGGAAAGTAAATTAGATTTACTTATCATTGAATCTTATTGAGTGGAAGATGATTTTTCACCCTGGATAATAGATTCAGGGGCCACTAATCATGTTTGTTCTTCTTTATATTAGACTAAAAATTGGTAAGAGATGGAGGCAGGGTCCTTCACTATGCGCGTTAGAATAAGGGATGTCGTTTCAGCACGAACAGTGGGAGTAGTTAGACTACATTTTTATAATTGTTTTCTTTCATTAGACAATGTTTATTATATTCCTGGATTTACAAAAAATTTGATTTCTGAATCCAGATTGCTTGAACAGTTTTATTCAATTTCTTGTAATGATAAGTCAGTTATTGTTTCGAGAAATGGTTTGAATATTTGTTCTGGTACAATTGAAAACAATTTGTATATTTTAAGACCGTTATTTCATACATCATTGCTTAATACTAAACTGTTTAAAGTTGAAAAACCTAAAACAAAATGACAGAAAGTTTCTCCAGATAATGAAACGTATATATGGCATCTAAGACTTGGACATATTAACCTTAACATGATAGATAGACTTGTAAACAATATTCTTAAATAAATTATTCGAATATAATCGTTATTAATCGAAAAACGAACTAACTCAAATCAAGAAATTCAGTTTCGAATCAAAACACGAAAATAAAAGCACAGAGTTTTTCGAAATGGTGTGTACACCAACTTGGATACCAATTTTTCAAAACATTTCTTTTCTGGATTTCTTTTTCCCTTTTTCTTTTCTCTCTTTCCTCCTCTTTTCCTTTTTCCTTCTCTTTCTTCTTCTTTCTCTTTCTCTCTCTTCCTTTCTCTCTCTCTTTTCTTTCTTTTCTCTTTCTTTTTCTTTCTCTTTTTCTTTCTTTTTCTTTCTTTCTTTTTCTCCTCTCCCGTTTTCTCTTTCTATTTTCTGGTTGCTTCTTTGTGAAGCTTCACCGTCTCTTATTTTTTTTTATAAAAATTTGGTCATCGCGACCGTTCATCGTGACTTGTAGTCACGCCACCTGGTCGCGTTGCTCACTGGAGTGATTTCACCGCTTTCGTCGTGATCAACCATCGCGGTGCCTGGTCGCGACGCTGGTCGCGTTGCTCACTGCCCAAATTTGATATTTTCACCGCGAGCTTCTCAGCGCGATCTGTGGTCGCGGTGACTAGCCTCAGTGCTCACTGCCTAAAATCACCATTTTCGCCGCGAGCAGCTCATCACGATCTCTGGTCGCGGTGACTGATCGCGGTACTCACTGCCTAGTTTTTCACCCTTCTCTTTGCACGTTGTTTTTCAACCGTTCAACACCCCTTAAATCATAAATATTATATATATATATATATTCAAAATTAATTATTTGAAATTAGGGATGTTACACAGCTGCTCTATCATTGGCCCACTGATAACTGTTTATGGACATCTCCTCAATAAGGTCATAAGCAACATCAATTGACTTGCTCATCAAGGTACCATCAGATGCTGCATCTAGCATGCTACGGTTTTGCTGTATGAGACTGTTGTAGAATGTCTGCACTACAAGCCACTTTGGTAGGCCATGGTGTGGGCATTTTCTCATCAGATCCTTGTATCTCTCCTAGGCATCATACAAAAACTCTGTCTCAAATTGCATAAACTGAGTGATGTCGTTCCTGAGCTTTGATGTCTTCCCTGGAGGAAAATATTTGGTGAGGAAAGCTTGAGCAAGGCCTTTCCAAGTTGTGAAGGTATTCGGTAGTAGAGAATTCAACCACAATTTAGCTCTATCCCTTAAGGAGAAAGGGAAAATCCACAGCTGAATAGCGTTATCTCACACCCCATTCTGCTTGGAGATGTCGCAAATCGCCAGGAAACTCTCCAGATGGATATTGGGATCATCGTTCGGCAAACCCCCAAACTGAGCATGGTTTTGAATCATCTGGATTATAGCCGGCTTGATCTCACAATTGTTTGCTGCGACTGTAGGTCGTCGAATGCTCGACTGATTTCCCTCTATGGTGGGAATAGCAAAGTCGCACAAAGCCTTGGCATTCTCTGGATCTTATAGTGGTAGTTGTGGTGGATCTATGGCAGATTGTTGTCTTTCTTGGCTTCTTCTCTGTCTAAAAGTTCGTTCGATCTCTAGATCAAATTCTTCAAGAGGCTCTGAATTAGCGTGTCTTGTCCGTCTTATACAAAGACGAAATTACCTGCAAAAACAAGAGAATAAACAAGTAAAATAACAATCGAAATAAAAGAAATCAAAAACAAAAATAAAAATAATAAAAGAAAAAAAATTCGAATTAGCTATAAACCTAGCTGGTATTAATATTAGCGCTAACTAAAACAGTCCTCGGCAACAGCGCCAAAAACTTATTACGCCTTTTGGTTACCCGTATACGGGGTCGGCACAAGTAATATATAATGAAACTAGATATCGTTCCAACGAGGAAGTTTAAGGTGCTAAGTACTAAAATTAACTAAGTCTAAGTGTATTCAAACAATTCTAAAAATATGGTGATGAGTCTCTAAAATTAAGTCTAAACAACCTATGAAACTTAAAAACAAAAGGATTTTAATCAATATAAAAGGGAACTAGGGAATCTGATTTCACTCAATATTACCTAATGATATGAAATTACTATGTAAGGATGTCTAAGTAATCAGTTGATGATCATGTTATTTAACTATCCAAAATCCACTCTCGTCTGATTTCATCTCTGACTAAATCCTCCGTTGACAATCCGTGTTCCTCTCTTGATTGAAGGCGAAAGAAGTTTCGATCCGGTGTCTAGTCTCCTAGCACTCCTCTCTATTTTTCTATTTTTTTATGCTCCCCAGCCGAACCCCTTTCTCAAAATCACGTTTTTCCTTTTATACGGCTCGAATTAGGTCACTTAAATGCCACCCGCGACTTGGCCAAGTCGCGGCTCAAGTCACAACAGTCTCGGCCTCAAGTCTGGATTACACTGCCACGACTTGCCCAAGTCGCGACAGCCTCGGTCTATTTTTGAAATTTTGCCTCAGCGACTTGGCAAGTCGCGACACAGGTCGCGGGCCAAGTCGCAACAGCCTCAGTTTGGATTGCTCAATTGTGCCGCCGCGACTTGCTCAAGTGGCGAGCCAAGTCGCAGCTCAAGTAGCAGGCCTCTTTGCACATTTTCGCCTAAAAATTCCCGGAAAATCCGAAAGGACCTGGAATCCTACACACTCAAGGAAAACATCAAAAATATCCAAAATTCAACTGAAAACGAACAAAAGCAAGGAGATATAAGGCCCCAGTTCCGGTAAGAAATGGTGCCAACAGGGGTGTCCAGTACATGTACTGAAGAACAGAAGTAGAAAGCTAGAACATCGTTCGCAGGTGTGCCTATTTGTATAATATCCAAAGGAAACTTGATGAGGATTCTTTTATAGTCTTCAAGACAACAAAGTGTTTGTATCGACAAACGTAACGTTTCTTCGAAAAGACTGTATGAGCAATCATAAACCTCGAAGTAAGATTGTGTTAAAAGAGTTAGAACCCGGTATGACTAGTGCTCAGTCAACAAAAGTTGTTGACAAAGTTGTTATTCCACAGACATCTGACAGTCAGATGATTCCTAGTCAGGATACACTACCACCTAGACGTAGTGAGAGGGTTGTATGACAACCTGATTGCTATTTAGGTATTGAAGAGTCACAGGATGTTGTTTCCGATTATAGTGTGGATGATCCATTGATATTTCAAAATGCAATGAAAGATTCAGACAAAGAAGAATGACTTAAAGCCATGAATCTCGAGATGAAGTCCATGTACTCCTACTCATTCTGGGAACTTATAGACTTACCGAATGGGATAAAATCCATAGAATGTAAGTAGATCTACAAGAGAAATAGAGGAGTATGCGGGAAGGTAGAGACCTTCAAAACAAGGCTAATGGCGAAAGGTTATACCCAGAAAGAAGGCATCGATTACGGTGTGACCTTCTCGCCAGTAGCTATGTTTAAGTCTATTAGGATACTCTTATCCATAGCTGTCTATTTCGATTACGAAATTTGGCAAGTGTACGTCAAGACTACATTCTTGATTGGAAATCTTGACGAAAGCATTTATATGATGCAACCAAAAGGATTCATATCCCAAGATCAAGAGCAAAAGGTTTGGAAGTTGCAATGGTTCATTTATGGAATTAAACAAGCATCTAGATCTTGGAACATTAAGAATGATACTGCTATCAAAACCTATGGCTTTAAGTAAAACGTTGATGAACCTTATGTGTACAAGTGCATCATTAATAAAAAAGAAGTATTCCTGGTCCTTTACGTAGATGATATCCTACTCATTGGAATAACATAGGGAAGTTATCAAAAGTAAAGGGTTAGCTTACTAACCAATTCTAAATGAAAGATTTGGGAGATGCAAGTTATGTTCTAGATATCCAATTAAGAAGGGATAGCAAGAACAAACTATTAGCGTTATCTCAAGCATTGTATATCGATAAGATACTTGTGCGATTCTCGATACAAAACTCCAAGAAAAGTAGTTTACCTTTATCTGTCTAAGGAACAGTGTCCTAAGACACCTCAAGAAATTGAGGATATGAGACGAATTCCCTATGCATCGGCAGTAGGTAGTCTTATGTATGCTATGTTATCCACGAGACCCGACATCTGCTTCGCTTTGGGAGTTGCCAGCAAATATCAGTCCAAACCAGGATTGGATCATTGGGTTGCTATTAAGCATATTCTCAAGTATATTCGGAGAATAAGAAACGATATGTTAGTATATTTCTAACCGGATATGATCTTGTTAGGATATATAGATTCTCACTTTTAGTCAGACAAGGATTCTAGAAAATCCACGTCTGGGTCAATATTCACCCTTGGTGGTGGAGCCATAGTATGGAGGAGCATCAAGCAATCTTGTATTGTTAATTCCACTATGAAAGCCGAGTATGTAACGGCTTGTGAAGCTGCTAAGGAGGCGGTATGGCTTCGGAAGTTCTTGAGTGATCTGAAAGTTGTTTCAGATATGGATAAGCCCATGACACTTTATTGTGATAATAGTGGAGCTGTGGCTAATTCCAAATAACCAAGAAGTCACAAGAGAGGGAAGCATATAGAGAGCAAATATCATCTCATCAGAGAGATAGTGCAGAGAGGAGACGTGACCTTGACGAAGACCGCATTGCGGGACAATTTAGCTAATCAATTTACAAAACCCTTAACGGCAAAAGTGTTTAAAGATCACCTAGAGGGTCTAGAATTACGAGACATGTCCCATCAGCTTTAGCACAAGTGGGAGATTGTTGGGATTTATGCCCTAAATCTTGTAATTGTGAATGTTATTAGATATAAATAAAAGTTAAACATTTATCATTCAAATAAAAGTTTTTTATATTTGTTCATACATTTATATCTTGTGCAAGTAACATCCAAGATTGCAAGATGTAATTTCAAAATGAGTATATAAAATTCATATATAGTAGGATTCATTTCGAGACATGCAATCTAAAGAGTTCGTAATGAGCAAACAAAGCTGGGTAATTTGTTTGTGGTTGATCTACTACTGCAGTCCATTCTATAATGTACGGTGGTCTTATCCTAGACTGCTCATATAGTTAACATGATAATGGAGGCACCTTATATGATGAGATCAATTAAGACTGGGCCACGATTTATATGAATCTCTCACCAAGATCCGTCAGTAGATGAGATTCATATATATCGACAAACGATGGTTGTTTATAGATGATCTTAATCAGGAGTGTCTTATCAACTCCTTCAGGTTGGATCGTGGCTTTTGACTTACCATGAGCGAGGTCGATATAGTATTCTCTACCAATACCTCCGTATCTTGGAGTTACAATTTGACTTGTGGCTGGGAAGGTATGAACACAATAGTGGAATCCACTCCTTCTTGATTGAAGTAGATGAGTAGTTCCCTTAAGGGTTGATTCAAGGCTTGGACAATTATGATATCTATCCTTCTTCTGTAAGGAAGACAGGATTTAATTGTTCATTATAGAATCAACGGTGCTTAAAGGAAAAGATATAACTATAGGGGTATAACGAACATTATAACCCAGCTCTAGCTATGAACTACTTGTGGAGGATCACACTATATGCAAATAGCTATATCAATGGACACTGAGACTTCAGATTGTATAAACACGTCTACAGTTCTAAGAGTGCAGACTCGGGTTTTTAGTGGAATAACTCTGAGGCTAATAATCATTAAATATTAATTAAAAAGTTTAATTAATATTACTAAGTATTATTGAAACTCAAAAATATAGGTCCATTAGGTTCCCTTGCTAGCCCTTATTGTTGTTGGTAACAAAGGTCATGATAAATTAATTGGATGGTCCAATTAATAGTGTTACGAAAGTGACATGATTTAATTAAAAAGAATTAATTAAATAATATGATTATTTAATTAATAATTTAATAATTAAATAAAAATTATTAATTGTTTTAATTATTACATAGGAGGTTGCAGGTTCGAATCATGACAATAACAAAAAGAATTAAATAATATGATTATTTAATAGTCCTAGAGGTCAAAGGTTCAAACTTTAGGAAGACCAAAAGTAAATAAGATTTAGAATCCTATTTTGATTTGGTCAAATTAAAAACCCTAAAGCCCTAGTATATATATGATATATTACTAGGAAAATTGACCTAATGCAATTAGCCTAAGAAAAAGAAAGGAGCGGCCACACAAAAGGAGAGAAGAAAAAAGAGAGTTTTTTCTAACCCCTTTTCTTTGCAGGGTGCAGCCGGCCAAGGAAGAAGACAATGAGTTGTCTTCTTCGCTTTTTTTCTACTTCCATCTCTTCATCCTTGACATGCCCACACACGCGTTATTAGACTACAAGTCGTAGCTCAGAAGGCTTGGTGGTAAATCGAAAAGTCAGAAAGTTAAAACGCAACAAAAGGTAATTGTAATTACAAATCTGTATTCGCGTATACATAGGAACTCGTTCCTTATTGAAAAGAGTTTTCAAAATAAAAGAAAAAATTTTGAAACCCATTCCACTGCCTTTTATATGATAAAACGATTTTTATTTTCTTCATATGGTTTACTCGATTCAGATATTTATATAAAAATCCCTGAAGGATTTAAAATGCTAAAAGCATCTAATTTGAGATCTCGTAATTTGTATTTGACAAAGTTACAAAGATCCATGTATGGATTAAAACAATCTGGACGAATGTGGTATAACCATCTCAGTGAATATCTTATCAAAGAATGGTAGATCAATGATCCTATATGCCCATATATCTTTATAAAGAAATTTGAATCTGGATCTGCTATTGTAATAGTATATGTTGAAGATATGAATTTAATTGGAACTCTTAAAGAGCTTCTGAAAACTGTTGAATATTTGAAAAGGGAATTTAAAATTAAAGACTTGGGAAAAATAAAATATTGTCTCGGGCTGGAGATCGAGCATAAGCCAAATGGAATACTTGTCCACCAATCAGTATATGTTGAAAAGATTCTGAAAAGATTCAATATGGACAATGCCCATCAATTAAGTACTCATATGGTTGTTAGATATCTTGATCTTTAAAGGATCTATTCCGGCCTAAAGAAAATGATTAAAATATACTTGGTCCTGAAGTACTATATGTTTCTATTATATCTTGCACAATATACTAAACCTGATATTGCATTTTCAGTCAATTTGTTGGCAAGATTCAGTTCAACACCAACTTGAAGGCATTGGAACGAGATCAAACATATTTTTCGTTACCTTCATGGTACAATGGATTTGGGCTTATTTTATGCATCTAACAATTTTTCAGATTTAATTAGTTTTGCTGATGCCGGATATTTATATGATCCCCATAAAGATCATTTGCAAATGAGATATATTTTGCCTATAATGGCATATCAATCTCATGGCATTCCACAAAGCAGACTTTTATTTCTACATCCTTCAATCATTCTGAAATCCTTGCACTTCATGAAACAAGTCGAGAATGTGTCTGGCTAAATTCCTTTATTCATCATATTCGAAATACATGTGAATTTCTATCATCCACAGAAATGCAGAAAACAATAATTGAAGATAATGCGGCTTGTATCGCTCAGATTAAAGGAGGATATATTAAAGAAGATAAAACCAAACTTTTTTCTCCAAAAATTCTTCTACACTCATGAACTTCAACAACGTCGGCAGATTGATGTCAAACAGATACAGTCTACAGATAATCTTGCAGATCTGTTTACTAAAATATTGCCAACATCAATTTTTGAGAAATTAGTATATAGTATTGGCATGCATCGGCTTTGCAAACTACAGAATTAATATAGACGAGTTTTTTTCAAGGGAGCGTCTAATCAGGGGGAGCAAATTTTTTAAAGAAGCAATATATGTGCACCTTTTTTTTTCCTTCAACCAGATTTTGTCCTACTGCCGACATGGTTTTTAATGAGGTGTTTTGAGCACATGAAATACCATTTATGATCAAGAAGATCATGATATATATTTTAAAGAATGATTTAGAAGATCATTGTATATATTTTTAAGGATGATTCATAAGATCATTGTATATAATTTAAAGGTTTTTATCCCACTGGGTTTTTCTTAATAAATTTTATATACATTAAACGGTGGGAAAATTCAAGTGGGAGTGTTGTGATACATATGACTTTCCACATTTTCCATATACAGGCATGTCTCTAGGAATCCAAGTAGTGGCATACTAATACCACTTGTTGGCACTTAATGGTGTGTATGAATAATAGTTGTTGACAATGTAAGAATGCAATTCAAAATGTTATTGGTTGAAGAAGAACAGTTATAGCAAGAAATCACTATGAGAGGTAAGGTGTTTGATCAAAACACTAGGTGTTTGATTAAATGCCTATGAAGAAGATCTTCAACTTATCGAGCTCTATTAATGGAGATTTACTAGAGAGTGTTTTCTATTATTTTTTAAGGGAAAAAGTAACATCTTTCTTTATTGAATTTAGCTGAGAGCATCAGCTAATATATACAATATTGATATGAAATCATGATTGATGATTTGTAACAAACATACATCAACACCATTGATTCGTAACAGAAAATGTAGACATCTAACTAACTCTTCTATACAAGCAATAATCAAGAGTGTTAATGTCTGTCATAAAAATATAGACTAGCTTAATCTAGGTGATTGATCAGCTGACTAATCAGCTTGATCAACTCAGTTTACTTGCCATTATAAAGGCCACCGCACTAGATTAAGTTGTGCTCTAGTCTTTGCTGGAGAATGCTGAACTTGAGCAATGCTGCATTGATATACTGTGGCTTGTTCTCCAGTTGTTGAAGCTGTTGTAGCAGACTGATCAACACTAGTTGAAGCTGCTCCAACTGGATTATTAATCACACCTTGATGATTTACTCTATCACCCATCAAACTAAATTGTGGGGAAGAAACCACAATCAGTTTGCCACACAAATTCTAGAACCTGTCTATAGTTAGTGGCTTGGTGAGAACATCGGCTATTTGATTCGTGGTGGAAATGTACATAACCTCCATCTTCCCAGCAGCTATCTTATCTCTAAAAAAGTGCACACCAACTTTTATATGCTTTGTTTGAGAATGAAAAACTGGATTCAAAGCTAAAGCCTTAGCACCAGTGTTGTCACACCAAAGCACTGGGCAATAAGGCAAGGAAAAGCCAATTTCATCTAGCAAAGAGTGCAACTAGATAGCTTCAGCAGAGGCTTGAGATAAGGACTAGTATCCTGCCTCAGTAGAAAACTTGGCCACCACAGTTTGTTTCTTAAAGCTCCAAGAGATGAGATTTCCTCTAAGAAAAACACAACACCCACTCGTGGACTTTCTATCATTAATTGAGCTAGCCCAATTTGCATCACAAATGACTTCAAGAGATAAAGATGTTGAAGGCTTGAATACAAGACCATAGGATGTTGTCCCTTTTAGATACCTCAGCACCCTTTTGCAAGCCAACCAATGAGTAGTAGTATGAGCAACTAAGAACTGACTAAGCTTGTTTACAATAAAGCTAATGTCTGGCCTGGTGTGAGTTAAGTATTGGAGAACCCCAATCACACTCCTATAAAGAGTAGGGTGTGAAAAACTATCACCAAAATGAAGAGATAATTACAGCAATAGGAGTAGGATAAGGTTTGTTTGTTTGCATCCTAGTCTTATCACGCAAATCACAAATATATTTCCTTTGAGTAAGGAACAAACTAGTTTGATTTCGAAAGGCCTCAAACCCAAGAAAGTAGTTAACAGACCCAAGAGTTTTAAAAGCAAAAGTGGAGTGCAAATCTTTAATAAACTGTTGAACCAGCCTTGGATCACTCCCCGTGATCAATATATCATCAACATATACTAAAAGGAGTACTAACTTTGAACCAGATTTTCTGAAAAAGTGACAAACATCTGCTCTAGAATTTATAAACCCCCACTGTTGCAATGCCAACTTAAGCTTAGAAAACCAAGCCCTTGGAGCTTGCTTTAAACCAAAAAGAGCCTTTGCAAGTTTGCAAACATGAGAGGAATTCTTGGTACTCTCAAAACCAATAGGTTGATGCATAAAAACTTGTTCTTCAAGCTCCCCATTTAGGAAAGTATTGTTGATATCCACTTGTTGGATATCCCAATGATTAGTGATTGCAATGCTAAAAATTACCGTTATAGTGGATGTCTTAACCATTGGACTATAGGTATCAAAGTAATCCAATCCACGGGTTTGATGAAATTCATTGGCAACCAATCGAGCCTTATGCTTGAGTATGGTTCCATCATCTTTAAATTTTGTCCTAAACACCTATTTAAAGCCTAGGATATTCATGGAATCAGTTATGGGAATAAGAACCCAAGTTTTATTGTTGATTAAAGCTGTATATTCATCACGCATTGCTTGAGCCCACCTAGGATTTGTTAAAGCTTGTTGAACAGTTTTAGGCTCAGCTAAGGCAATAGCTATATAAGCAGAGGTGAAAACCTTTGGTTTGAATATTCTAGACTTGGACCTGGTTTGCAGAGAATGTGTAGACTAATTCTAATGCTGAAGACACATATTTGAGGGATGATGATGCGCTGATCAGATAGATCAACAACAATGCTGGGATAAAACTGATCAACCACATTAATAGCATAAGCATGAGATACTATAGGAGAGTGCTAAGCAAAAGTGTTGGTGACTTGAGGAGCATTCATAATTGGAAGCTGTACTAAGCAAAAGTGTCGGTGACTTGAGGAGCATTCATAACTGGAAGCTCATTAGCATTAATATGAGCAGAACCAAATGATATAGGTGACATGTTAGGTGCAGGAGTAGGAACAACTATTGCTTGAGGAACACTCATAGAAGAACTGACAGTATCTTGAGCAGGAAGAAGTATGGAAAGTGGCAAACTAGGACAGTCTAAATTAGACAGTAGAGGTAGGAAAAAGAATTTGGTAAGGGAATTCAAATTCATTAAATTATGCATGTCTAGAAGTGAACACTCTACTAGATGGTGCTAAGCACTTATAGCCTCCATGCAATTCACTATATCCAATAAACATACATTGAGATGTATGGAAATCTAACTTGTGTTTTGATTAATACCTCAAATAGGGAAAACAAGAGCAACCAAAAGTCTTGAGAAAAGCATAGTTAGATTTCTTATGGAATAGCTTTTCAAAAGGAGATATATGCAACAAAACTGGGGTGAGAAAGATTGTTAATTAGAATGACAGCTGTGGAGAAAGCTTCACTCCAAAAAGACAAGGGCATTTTAGCATGGGCAAGTAGGGTAAGGCCAGTTTCAACCATATGTCTATGCTTTCTCTTTGAAACCCCATTTTGTTGGTGAGTGTGTGGGCAAGAAAATCGAACTTGAATATCATTGTTGGTAAGGAAAGGGATAAAGGCTTTGTACTCACCACCCATGTCTGTGTGAAAGGCTTTAATCTTCCTATCTAGTTACAGCTCTACAGCCTTTTTAAAGTTAATAAAAGTATGCAAGGCTTCAGACTTCAAATTGAGAGTATAAAACCAAGTATACCTAGAAAATGCATCAATGAACACTATACAATACTTAAAGCCATATGTAGAAGCATAGGGAGAAGATCCCCAAATATCTGAATATTTCAATTCAAGAGGTTCTTTGGCTAATATAGGATGATTTGAAAAAGGAAGTTTATGTAACTTTCCATACTTACAAGAGTCATAAAAAGTTACAGCATTTGTATTTGTATTTAAATGCGTAGACTTGAGCACATTTTATAGAACAACAAGAGATGGGTGACCAAGTTTTGCATGCCAAAGGTTTACACAATTCTTATCCGCTATCAAAACAATACATTTATTTGCATTTACAGACTAAAAATCATAATTAGAAGCAATATAATTATTAGCAATGAAATATGGATCAACAAAGGTTGCATAAGCATGAAAACTCGAATGTGAAATATGAGATGGACTTGTGATGAGGTTAAGATTGTATAAACCAACATTGAGTGTTCCTTACAGCAAAACTATCCCCAAACTCTTGTCCTTAAACACACAACAATCACCATAGAATTCAGCAACTAAGTTATTATCTTTAGTGAGTCTAGAGACAGTTAAGAGATTATTGGTTGTCTTAGGTACATGTAGCATATGATTTAGAGCAATATGATGCACAGGTTTTGTATGAGACAAGCACAAAGATTTACAACATGAGATATAGGAATTTAATTACTATTCCTAACTGCTAGCTTGTCTTTTCGTTTATATTCTGAATTCAAAGTGAGGTTGTTAAGGTCAGAGGTAACATGATTTGTTGCCCCACTATCTGCATACCAAGAAGAGTCATTAACCACTTTAGGAGAGGCATAATAAGCTGTTTTATCTGGAGCTGTTTAATTGCTAATAGCCTGAGTCAGCTGTGCTGGTTGCTGTAAGGGATTCTAATTAGTGTTACCATGTCAATTTTGGTCAAATCTTTTGTAGCATTGAAGAGCTGTATGACTAGGTTTTTAACATAGTTGGTAATAGAGTTTTTAATTATTCCACCTACCTCTTCCTCTACCCCTACCCCTACTTGGACCTCTAGACTGTCCACCACCTCTTTGGTTTCACATGACTAGCTGTGTTTAATTGCTCTATTCTTTGCTCATGTAACATGAGCAAATATTGTGCATCTTGCAAACTATTGTCTTTTTTCTCGTCCCACACCATTCAATACACTAAGAATAAGATCATGATCAGTCATTTAATGTCCAACAGTTTCTAAAGAGTCTCCTATACCTTTGATTTTTAGCACAAAATCTGATATAGACACGGATTCCTTTTTAATAGTTTGTAATTGTTGCTTCAATTGAAGAACTCTCACGATAGAGTGTTGAGTATACAATCTTTCAAGAATTGACCATGCTTCAAGAGAGGTTTTGGATTTGTTTACTTGACCAGGAATAATTGATGAAACAGTTGACAAGAGCTAACAAAGTAGCAGCTAATATGCTCTTTTCCAGAACTTCACGGCGGGATTGACTTTGATAGCTTTGACAACTCCATTTTCTACAACTTCTGTATATTGCTGAGGTGGAGATTGAGAGCTGGTGATGTAATCTTCAAGCTCTAAAGCTCGAATAGCCGAGATAACTTGACCTTTCTAGTTGACATAATTTGTTTTTTCAAGTTTGAATGGCAAGTTGAAGTTGAGTATTCGTGCTAAGGACTGAAAATGCTGAGATGGTTCTTCAGGAAGCAAAAGCGATGGATCGAATGCTTGAGGAGAAGAAGTACTCAAAGACATGTTGACGTGAGTCAACAAGATTTGATATCATGTAAGAATGCAGTTCAAACTGCTATTAGTTGAAGAAGAACAGTGATAGTAAAAGATCATTGTGAGAGGCAAGGTGATTGATCAAAACACTAAGGTGTTTGATCAAATGCCTATGAAGAAGATCTTCAGCTTCTTGAGGTCCATTAATAAAGATTTACTAGAAAGTGTTTTCTATTATTTTTGGAGGGAAAAAGTAACCTCTTTCTTCATTGAATTTTGCTGAGAGCATCAGCTAATATATACAATGTTGACATGAATCACACCTTGATGATTTACTTTATCAGACACATGGTGACTTTCCACACTGCCACTAAAGAGCAAGTGTCTTACTGGGTGGCAGTATGCAAGCCGCGAAAGACACGAGTCTTCCTAGGTGACATCTAGTAGCCACGAAGAAAGTTATAAGTTTATTTATTTTAATCTCTACTCTTATGAATTTGAGCATTAGTGTTTTATTAGAATCAAATCCGAAATTATAAAAGAATCCAATAACAATATTCTCCTTTTTTTTTTTTTAAGGAAAAAATCACTATATAAAACCAAAGCCAAACTTACAAACTATCCCGAATATCATCCGAGACCAAACTAGCAATACAGCTAGGAAAATCCTCTAACCAAATCGAATAAGAAACTAAACCCAAAGCAAATCTAGCCAGCTTATGAGCGACCTTATTAACACTACGACGAATAGCAAAAATAAAAAAATCAGGAAGGCGATCTAAAAAAAGGATAATATCATCCACCACCAAGCCAATATCGGCAAAAGAATTGGTTCTGGACGAAATAAGATGCACCACAGACGCAGCATCAGACTCAATACAAAAAGGATTAAAACTCGAATCCAAAGCCCACTGAACTCCACGCAATATCGCCAAAGCTTCAGCAACCTTAGGAGAAAACAAACCATCAAGAACCAAAGAACCTGACAACAAAACCAAGCCATACGATTCACGGACAACAACCCCTAAACCCACCTTGCAACGACTGGAGTCTAAGGCGACATTCGTATTAATTTTGAACCAACCAGGACTAGGGACCTTCCAGCGATCCAAGAAAGGCACACACTGCAGCTTAGGAGTGCAAACAGCTGCACGAAACTCAGCCAGGTAGTCCTTAGCCCATTGCACAGAGTCAACCACCGACAAACCCAGAAAAGAGTGCACCAACTGGTTTCATCTGTACCAGAAACGCCAGACAACAACAAGCAACAGCTCCAATTCATCCATACGCAAACAGTCTTTACAAAACAACAGAAAATCGAGAAAGGAACCAACACCAGGAGGTTTGATACTTCTCAGCAGCTCATCAGACAATTTAGCAGAATTCAAAGAAGCACAAGACCACAGAGCATGCATGGTTGTTTTTGGAGAAGTCGAGCAAAGAGGACACACGGGAACCGTCGAGACTCTATGAGCAATAAGATTAACTCTTGCAGGGAGGACATCCAAACAAGCTAGCCAAATGAAGAGCTTAATTTTCGGCAAAATCTGCAACCCCATAATAATTTCCACCAACTTGAAACAATCCCAGAATTGGACGTACTCAAGTGGGAGACTGAATCATAAGCCACCTAATAACCGCTCTGAACCGAATATCGACCATCTTTAGAGAAATGCCAAATGAGCTTATCTGGAGCATTGTTAGAGAGGGCCGGTAACCTCAAAATGGACTCAGCATCATCAGCATCAAAAGAAGCCCGAATTAACTCAGTATTCCAAGCTCCCGACTCAGTTTTAAGAGAAGCTACAGTTCCACTACTAGGGATAGAATTCGCACCCGAACGAACCTTAAAAGTCACGGGACGAGGGAGCCAGCGATCCTCAAAGATGGACACCGAATTACCTGCCCCAATGTGCCACCTAGAACCTCTCTCCAATAGTAACCGACCCTAAAGTAAACTACGCCAAATTAAGGAAGCCGAGGATGAAGCTTTCGCTGCCAAAAAGAAGAATTCGGATAGTAAAGGTGCCTCACAACCCGGGCTACCAAAGAATCTGGAACGTGAATCAATCTCCAAGCTTGCTTCGCTAATAGGGCTTGATTAAAAAGAGAGAGATCTCGAAAGCCAAGTCCACCCTTAGTCTTATTTTGACAAAGCTTGCTTATTATCCGAACTCCCCCACCAGAACCGAGCCGATAAACGATGAAGCTCAGAAATAAGAGACTTAGGCAGACGAAACAGGTTCATCGAATAAGTCGAAATCGACTGAATAACCGCTTTAATCAAAACCTCCTTGCCCCCTAAAGAAAAGAAATTACTACTCCACAAACAAAGCTTGTTCCAGACACGATTCTTAATATTATCGAAAAGATTTTGCTTGTTACGAGTAGCAACACAAGGCAAACCTAAATACTTGGCATGACAAGCAACTAAATTCACACCTAAACCATGAGCCAAGGATAATCCAACAGAAGAAGCCACTTGTTTACTAACACACAAAGCCGATTTCTCAAAATTAATTTTCTGACCCGAAGCCTCAGCATAGATGTCAAGGAGAGCTCGCACATTAGAATAATCATCCTGCGAGGCGCGAAAAAAGAGAAGATTATCATCCGCAAAACATAAATGCAAAATCCGTGGCCCATACCGCCCATACCTTAAACCCAAAACTCTACTATGAATTTCCGCCTCTTCAATTAAACTCGACAACCCTTCACTACAAATAATGAAAAAATAAGGTGACAGAGGATCACCTTGGCACAAACCGCTAGATAGAACAACATTACCAACTACCTCGCCATTAACAATAAAAGAATAAGAAAAGTAGTGACACAGCGAAAAATAATATCAATCCAATTACGAGAAAACCCAAGGCGTGCCATAATAAGCTCCAGAAAAGACCACTCAACCTGGTCATAGGCCTTAGACATATCAAGCTTGAGAGCAGCAAAACCCACAAACCCTAACTTCTTTATCCTCATATGATGTAAGCACTCAAAACCGATCAAGGCATTATCTGTAATTAAACGATCCGGAATGAAAGCACTCTGCGACTCCGAAACAACTTGGCCAAGAATCTGACGAAATCTGTTAGCAACAGCTTTCGTAATAATTTTATACAAAGTATTACATAAGCTAATTGGCCGGAAGTCCTAAAACCCTCTGGGGCCTGTCAACGTTAGGAATGAGAGCCACTAAAGTGGAATTTAAATTATGAAGCGGATCACCATCATTCAAAAAACCCAGGCAAGCTGCGACCACCCCATCACCAACAATATGCCAATATTTTTGAAAAAATAGAACTGACATACCATTCGGACCTGGAGCTTTGGTAGGATGCATCTGAAACAAGGCTTTTCGAATCTCCTCACCTATAAACTTAGTATCAAAGAAACAATTAATAGGAGTAGTAACACGTTGTCGCACAGTACCAAGAACCAAGTTCATGGCCGCCGCCGACGGGCACGAAGAAGCAAACAATTCTCCAAAATAATCACCAATAATTTCATGAACCACATAAGCCTTAGATTTCCAAGTACCTGACCTATCAAACAAGCCAACTATTTCATTACGTTTCCGCCGGACTAAAGCCTTAGCATGAAAGAATTTAGAATTGCGAGCTCCAAACTTAAGCCAACTAACACGGGACCGTTGGCGCCAATAAATCTCTTCCTGAAGGAGCAAAGAATCCAACTCCTTTTCCGCCTTACGAATCTCCTTCCAAGAACCACCTAAAACCAACTGATTTAGATTGCGCAATAACAATCTTTTTTCACGAATACCTTTACGCATAGCCACCCTATTCCTTCTATTCCAATCATCCAACACTACTACACAAGATTTAATATTATGAACCACACTTTGGATAGTAACCGGAGAAGACAACAGACGCCAACTGTCCTTTATAATCCCACCACACTCATTAGACTCAACCCAAGCTTCCTCAAAATAGAAGCGTCTTCGAATCCTACTCCCCCTATCACCGATGACACAAGGCGCAGCAGCAACATGTAACAGAATGGGCCTATGATCAGATTTCCAAAAGTCCAAATGATGAACCTTCGAAGCCGGAAAGGCTGCACACCAATCACCATTACCAACACAACGGTCTAACCGTTATTGAACAAAACTATCACCACTTCGTCTGTTACACCAAGTATAGCCTGGACCCTTGAAGCCCAAATCCTGTAAATTACAATCTTCAAGTGTCTTACGGAAGTTTTCTAAAAAAGAACGAGGCTTAGGATAACCACCCTCCTTTTCACAATCTGAAAGAATTTCATTAAAGTCCCCCCCGCCCTACATACCCAAGGCAACGACGACATATCTCAAATTCGTTTCAAAAGCATCCAAGCATGATGTCGCTGTGAGGAATCCGGATGACTGTAGAAACCTGTAAATCTCCAGTGCCCAACTCCACTACCCAAAACTTCAACATCAATATGAAAAAAAGAAAAAGACAAAAGATTAACAACAGCCTTACTAGTCCAGAGAAGACAGAGACCACTACTCCGACCTACACTTTCAACTACCAGTTTACCACTAAAACCCAAAAAAACTCGAAGTTGTTCCATACGTTCCTTCTTCGACAACGTCTCCAAAAGAAACACAACATCGGGACTATGTTCCTGCACATGCATGTGCAAAACTTAGAACGTTCGATGAGTCCGCATCCCTCGAACGTTCCAAAGTAATATTTTCATGGCTCTCGGCAGGCCTAGAACTCTAGTCCAGCACCCGTCGATAATTGAGAAGAAGTTGCCACAATAGCAGAGGATTCACGAGCTCTCTTTGAAACACCTCTCAGTTGAACATTAAGCAAATCACTATCCATGGATCGTTTACCTAGAGTACATTGAGGATCCGCTTCGACCCTAATCGTCGGCCCAGCCTAGCAAGTCTCTTCCATCTGGACCGCTTTCGATCGAGATTCATGTGGGAAGAGGCCAAAATAAAGGCGTCCCCACCCACACCAGATACTGCAGAAAAAACAAAAGGCTCCATGCAAATATCGCGTTGCATGGTATTATTAAATTCACCCCACTAGCCCCACCACCTCCCAATCCATGTAGATGATCACATTGTTTCACCAAAACATTCATATTAGAATTCCCAACCAATTTTCCACTCAGCCCAGTCACACTCAAATCCTCCACAGTCACCACAAGAAATCCTTCAGGAGAATCCAGCTCAGCCATGCTGGTCTTCACCTCCACATCGTTAGCAACAATACTCCTCTCTTTCGTAGCCTGAACAGACGCCACTATCTGAGATTCTAATCCAATTTCCTTGTCGAGAACAGGGACCTGTTGTCCAACAGCACTCACCGTACCCTTAATCAATTCATCTCTACCCGCATGTACATTATCGATCACCACCACCCCACATTCAGAAGCAGTAGGCCTAGGCGCCTCCCTATGAACTACGCCAGTACTGGAAGATTTAGCATTATCAGTTGAGACTGGAGCCTCGCGCCTATCATTACGGTTAAGTGTTCGACTTGGACTTGAAGCTCTCAGCCATCCTCCAAACTCCTGTTTAATTTGTCCAGAACTGAGGCCCGTCAGACTCGGCACAGGGCACTCACCAACCAAGTGACCAAGGAGACCACAGTAACTGCAAAAATATGGTAACCTCTCATATTGTAATAGCATCACCGTCGCTACACCCGAACCATCTAAATCTACCCTAAGCAAACGTTTCAGAGGCTTAGTAGGATCAATCAACACTCTGACTCTCAGAAACATTCCCAAGCAGTCCCCAGAAGCACCCAAATCCACATCCACTACTTCGCCAATGAGACTACCCAGGAAACGACCAATTTCTTTTGTCATACACAAAAGCGGGATATTCTAGATTTGAACCCAAAAGGCTAAACTGTCAAACTTCATCTTTGAAATATCTCCAGGACCTGTTGGCAATTCCAGAATAATAAGCGATTTATCAAACGACCATAGCCCCCCAGCAAGAACCCGTCGCATATCCCCTTGACTACAAAAGTGAAAAGCAAAAATATTTCCTCTAAGAACTTCAGTTTCCAGTGCATTCATCGTCCTCCAAATCCTCGATATAACAGCCCTAAACGCATCCCTGTTGATAAGTTTATTTGCAAACACCTTTCCAACAAGGCAAGACGACAACTTACGATCACCGATAGCTTTTAGACCCCCATCCAGCGTAGCAACCGGACCCTCATGGTCCTTGATTGCCAAACTAGAACACAACTCAGCAATATCATTAGGATCCATCCTGGAAACAACAACACAAAACAATCCAAATTACACTCAATATGAGTGAAAACTAGGTCCGGAGACCCAACGGCTACTTTAACCCTAGACTTTTACAGAGAGAAACCCTAGAGCTACCGAAAGCCTTTATTTTAATAGGTTTAAATGTTAATAGTAACAATATTCTCCTTATTCTCTCTTCGTTGCATGGCATTTTATTTATTATTTTAATTTATTTACTTTATATTTATAACACATTTTATATATATATATATATATATATATAAACAAAATTGCCACTATTATAATAAAACTTTGTAGGAAACTCAGAGAATAGGCCTAATTCCCCGGCCATGAGTAATGATAGATTGCCACTATTGTAATAAAATGTTGTAGGAAACTCTGAGAATAGGCCTAATTCCCGGGCCATGACTAATCTATCATTTTTTAATAGGGTAATAATCAAACCCCTTCTTTTATGGTATTCGACAAAATTCATCCCCCAGTTTTATTTGTAGATAAAATACCTTATATAATTTCATTTTATAGTCAGTTTTCCCCCTACAATTAACTTATCTTAACTTTATAAATAAAATTACTCATTTACCCTTTAAAAATTAAAAAATAAAAATAAAAAGATGGATCTCCATTGTCCATCTATAAAAATTAAAAATTAAAAGATGGATCTCCACCGTCCATCCATAGATGAACGGTGGAGATCAAAACAAAAAAAAATAAAAATTTAATAAAAAATAAAAAGGATAGATGGATCTCCACCGTCCATCTCCATAGATGGATAGTGAAGATCATAAAAAAAATAAAATTAATTTATTAATTAATTAAGAAATTAAAAAGATGGATGGTGGAGTTCATAAACAGAAAAATTTAAAAAAAAATAATAAGAAAAGTTTAAGAAAATATTGTAGAGATCTCATCTAGGATCTCCACCATCTCCAGCGATGGAGATAAAGATCATCTCCAGAAAATGACTGGAGACAATGGCCCGATGGATCTATACCAGATCCATCGATGATGGCCATCACCATCGATGGAGATAACAATGGCCATTGTCTCCATTGTAGAAGATGATCTCCATCGCTGGAGATTCATATTCAAGAGATGATCTCCAACTATGAAGAATCATCTCCATCGATGGAGACGGTGAAGATATTTTCTTAAAAAATTTTAAAAAAAAAATTGTTTATGATCTCCACCGTCCATCTATGAGATGGACGTTGGAAATCTACCTTTTATTTTTATTGTTTTAGATAACTTCAATTTAGTCCATAAAGTTTGACGAAACATTAATTTTTTACTTACCTTTCATTTTTTTCATTCGCGTGGTCCTTAACGTTTTCTAAATATATCAAATTGGTCCTTTGACCAACTATTTGACGGTCAACTATCACTATCTAACAGTTTTGCCCATGAAAAATTAATATAATTACAATTTTACCTTCCAATTAAAATATAACAAAAATAAATAAATAGAAAAAATTAATAAAATAATATTAAACTAAATTATAAAAACTTAAAAATGTAAAACCTATGTAAAAATATTTAAATTAAATTATTTTATTAGAAAAATTAACATTTACAAAAGAAAAGAATAAAAAAAAAGGTTAAAAAATGCTAAAAAAATAAAATAAAATTGACAATTAAAAAATCTAAAAAAATATTTTAAAAACACAAAAACAAAAATATTTCCTTTAGTTTTTTAATTCTCCATTTATTTTATTTTATTTTTTAACAGCTTTTAACATTTTTTATTATTTACTTTTTAAAATATTAATTTTTCTAATAAAATAATTTAATTTAAATTTTTTAATAGGTTTTACATTTTTAAGTTTTTATTATTTAATTTAATATTATTTTATTCATTTTTTTATTTATTTATTTTGTTATATTTTAATTGTAAGGTAAAATCATAATTCTATTAATTAACTTCTTCAAGGGCAAAACTGTTTTTTAAAAAAACATTTGTGATGGTTGACTGTCAAATAATTGGTTAAAAGACCAATTTGATCTATTTATGAAACGTTAAAGACCACACGAACCAAAAAAGGAAAGGTAAGTAAAAAGTAATGTTTCGTCAAACTTTAGGGATTAAATTGAAGTTACCCCTTTTTTTAATTTTTTTATAATTTGTTTTGTTTATAATCTCCACTGTCCATATCCATAGATGGATGGTGGAGGTCTTTTTTAATTTTTTTTAATTTCTTATTTATTTCTTAATTTGTGTAATGTTTTATTTTTTAAAAAAAAAAAATTTATGATCTCCACTATCCATCTATGAAGATGGACGATGGAGATCTATCTTTTTATTTTTAATTTATTTTTATTTTTAAAAGTTTTATTATTTTATATTTGATCTCTACCGTCCATCATATGATGGACGGTAGAGATTCATTGATGTTATAAATTAAATTTTTTTAATTTAATATTTGTAGACGTACATTATACCCTTGGTGTCAAAAATTTTTTAACAAAAACATTACTAGTCAATAATATTTTGAAAATTAAAATTGACAGTAGAAAAAAATTGACTGTAAAATAAAATTATATGGGATGTTCTGGCCATAAATAAACTAGAGGTAGATTTTATCTAGTACCCCAAACTAGAAGGGAGATATTGATTATTTCCCAATTTAATGAGTCCAATAGGCCAGTTTCAATGTTAGTACAATATGTGCAATTTTAAACAGCAAATGGCCAAACTATCATTTCAATGCCAATGGTCACCATCATTTGTATTAGATAATTACGTTATTACTATATTTTTTTTTCACTTTTATGCTTATTTGCTCTCAATTTCTCTAAACATTTATATGTCAACTGAATTTTACGGTATTTGGCTATTTTTAATTTTTAATTTTAAGTTTTATTTTAGTTAATAGTTTTTTTTTCCTTACTTAGTTGTTTCTTTTTTTCATTATGTTTGTATATGAAATAATTTAAGATCATGTTTGATAATTTTCTCAAAAGTAAATTTATTATGTTTTTTAAATTGGTACAACCGGATATCTACTCCTACAAACGTGGAATGGAATATGTACACCATTTGATATAAGATGAGATGTATGATATTTCTTCTCATCCTTGTTTTGCAAAATCAATAATTTTTTGCATATAAAATTTTTGAAATTAGAAATTAGGAATTTCATAATTTTGACATGTGAGTACTTGCTTATATGATTTTTATCTTATAAATTTTACGAAATTAAGAATTTTTGTTTATGATTGATTATTTATTTGTATGAACATTTTTTAAAAATTTGTTTTAATATTAATATAAATGCAAATTAATATCTAGTTAATTTTTAAGTTGTGAAGACGACATTATAAGCTAGATAATCCCAATTTTTAAGATTCGTTTTTTTATTTGTTTATGTCTTGAGTTTTTTATTTAGTATTTTTATAGGCCATAATGCAAAGAATAAATGGAATAGCTTTTATTATTTGATTTATTTCAATATAAAAAATGAAGGCCAATCTAAATAGGTAAAATGCTTGGAGTTATATCCATACTTCGACTCATTCTAAGACTTAAAAACTAAATTTGAATGATGATTCATCTCCATTTCACATCAATATTCCTTATTACAAATATGATGTCGAAAATGTATTTAAATATATCAATATCTCTTTGATAGAAAAAAAAAAAATATATGCTTATTTCAGTGTTCTTAATTCATAAGATTTCAGTAGCTTGAGTACTACATAGAAAACAAAGATGCTCATTGTTTTTCATATTATATTAATCTTTTTATAATAGCGTATTGCTCATTATTGAATGTGTTGTATCGCTAGCCCCAGTGACGCCCCTGGTTGATATTGGAATTTAAATCTGAAGTATAATATCATGAAATTTTATAGATCAAATGAATTCATATCTAACCAATAAAATTTTAGAAAATAATTATAAGCTTATTAAAATTTTTTAGCTCTAAAAACAATTAATTGTTTTCTTTTTACAAAATTATAAGATTTTTTTTAAGTTTTTGTAACTGCCTTATCAGTTATTATATTATTTTATTATCTATATTATTTTTTTCAAATCATTTTGCTTTGGATTGAATTTTGGTTAAAACAAAATTGTACAACTATAAAAAGGTTCCATAGGTACTTTTAAATTTTCATAAAATGTTTACAGGATCAGTAGGTAAAATTGTATCAAGAACAATCCTTACAAGAAATGTTTAATGTTTTGACAAATTTCAAATAAATGGGTCTATTCGTTTTAACCCATAAGTTAGGAGACATCATAGATATTCCCGTAAAGTATACATAAACTAAACTCCCTACCTTAGTATAAGAGGGATTTTAATCAGCCACGTAAGATAGCCAATATTTATCGTCATACAACCAGTGATATGTTAAAAAAGAAAAAAGGAAAGCTAATACTTATGAAATAATATTAATATTAGTACAAGTTTGCATGTTAATGTAATCAATCAAGAAAAATTTCAAATACATTGTTAAAAATAAATTGGTTTAGAGTTTTCATATTTTTGTTTTTCTCTCCTCCTTTTTTTCTTTCTAATAACTTTAAAACAACTACATTGATACAATTGGTTGTACATTTCTTCTTCTCACAATTCATATACAACTGCACACTAGAAATATTTTACTCATTTATTGGGGTAGCTATCTCCTTAGTTATGAGAGTCAATTATTAGGTCTAAACCCATGGTTGTATTGTTTGATTCTGATAAATCTAATACAACTTTAAACTTGATATCAATCATCAAAACAAGAAGATAAAACTTGAAAGGGATAAATTTATAAATAATCTCTTTAATTTATATAAAATTAATTTTAACCATAAATAAAATTATAATTGTTTTTTGGAACAAATTTATAAACAGCCCATTCAAATTATAAAAAATTATTTTTAATCACAAATGAAATTATAATTGTTTTTAACCATGTCAGAATTGACATTAATAAAAGACACCACAAAATTTACCATTTTTCATTTCACCCTCCCATTTCAAAATCAAAAACCTGGTTTGTGCTTTTCCTAGATAGAGAGCGTTGCCCGACAGAGAGAGAATTTGCTAGGAGAGAAACCCGTAGTGAACACCGTTCCTCTTGGAGAGACCCGCCCTCCATAGAGAGAGAAACCCGCAATACTAGTTGACAATGAGGCACCGGGCTTGGATGAGATTGAACGAGATTGAAGTCGACTTGGACCAAGTGTGGATCGAGATCGAAGTCGGCTTGGACCAGATGTGGATTGAGTGTTAATGAAAAATATTTCACTTAAATGATTTCATTAACATAATTACATTAACAATATTTCACTAACATGATTTCATTGACATGATTTTACTGACAATATTTCACTAATAAAATTTCACAATAAAGATTTCACTGCAAAGAGTTAATAAAAAAGGACAAATTCTTTGTTTAAAAAAAAAAAGAAAGACAAAAAAGATTTTACAAAATTAAAAAAAAATGATTTCACTGAAAAGATTTCAATAAAAGGATTTCCCTGAAAAAAATTTACTAAAAACATTTCACTCAAACTATGTCACTAACATGATTTCACTAATAATATTTCACTAACATGATTTCACTAATATTATTTCACTAACATGATCACTAACAAGATTTCACTAAAATGATTTCACTATTATGATATAACTAACAAGATTTTATTGACAATATTTCACTAACACTATTTCATTAACAATATTTCATTAACAAGATTTCACAACAGTTCATAAAGAGAGAAACCCGCAGTACCAGTTGACAATGAGGCGCCGGTCTTGGATGAGATCGAATGAGATTGAAGTCGGCTTGGACCAAGTGTGGATCGAGATCGAAGTCAGCTTGGACCAGATGTGGATCGAGAGTTAACAAAACAGATTTCACTTAAATGATTTCACTAATATAATTACACTAACAATATTTTACTAACATGATTTCACTGATATGATTTTACTAAAACGATTTTACTGACAATATTTCACTCACAAAATTTCACTAATAAGATTTCACAACAAAGATTTCACTACAAAGATTTAATAAAAATGGACGAATTCTTTGTTAAAAAAAGAAAGACAAAAAAGATTTTACAAAATCAAAATAATAATAATAATAATAATAATAATAATATCACTGAAAAGATTTCATTAAAATGATTTCCCTGAAAAAATTTATTAAAAAGATTTCATTGAAAATATTTCACTCAAACGATGTCACTAACATGATTTCACTAATAATATTTCACTCACATGATTTCACTAATATTATTTCACTAACAAGATTTCACTAAAATGATTTCACTAATATAATACAACTAATAAGATTTTTCTGACAATATTTCACTAATACTATTTCATTAACAAGATTTCACAAGAAGTTAATAGAGAGAGAAACTCGCAGTACCAATTGATGACGAGGCGCCAAGCTTGGATGAGATCGAACGAGATTGAAGTCGGCTTGGACCAAGTGTGGATCGAGAATGAAGTCAGCTTGGACCAGATGTGGATCGAGAGTTAACAAAAAAGATTTCACTTAAATGATTTCACTAACAATATTTCACTAACATGATTTCACTGACATGATTTTACTAAAATGATTTTACTCATAATATTTCACTTACAATATTTCACTAATAAGATTTCACAACAAAGATTTCATTACAAAGAGTTAACAAAAAAGGACAAATTCTTTGTTAAAAAAAGAAACACAAAAAAGATTTTACAAAATAAAAAAAAAAATGATTTCACTAAAAATATTTCCCTGAAAAAATTTATTAAAAAGATTTCACTGAAAATATTTCACTTACTCAAATGATGTCACTAACATGATTTCACTAATATTATTTCACTAACATGATCACTAACAAGATTTCACTAATATGATACAACTAACAAGATTTTACTGACAATATTTTACTAACACTGTTTCATTAATAATATTTCATTAACAAGATTTCACAAGTATTTCAATACAAAGAGTTAACAAAAACGGACAAGATCTTTGTTCATAAAAGAAAGACAACAAAGATTTCACAAAATTAAACAAAAAGGATTTCATTGAAAAGATTTCACTAGAAGGATTTCACTGAAAATATTTCATAGAAACTATTTCAAAATGATTTCACTAACATGATATTACTAACGTGATTCACTAAAAATATTTTATTAACATTATTTCACTAATAAGATTTCAAAACCATGAACATTTAAAAAAAAAAAAAACCAATATCATTCAAATCCTTACAACCACAAATCCAAACCAAATATCACTTAAATCAAAAGCATTGTACAAATATAACATCATAACATGCAATTTAAATAAAAAAAACTAAGAAATCCATAAAAATAATAAAATTTTCCCTACCTTATACGGCTACGGAACGGAATCGAGAATGAAAAAAACTTCTCAAGCCACTCTAGTCTCTTTCTAGCACCATCCAACAAATAATAATAAATTACGATTATTTTGTTGAGTACAATAGAGAAGAAAGGGAAAAAAAAACATAGGATTGATATGTGAAGAAAGAGGAAAAATATGATTTTAAGTGTAAACTCGGATTAAGTGTTAACAAGGTTTTATGTAATTTATAAGAAATTTTTTTATAATTTTACATTTTTAGGGGTTGTTATGTAATTATACAGTCGGGAGTTGTTGAGTGGTTTTTATATTATGTTTTGATTAGGGCTTGAAATTAAATTATGAAAGCGGTTAATAACAATCATTTTAATGATGTGGTTAAAAAATAATTTTTTATATATTTATGTGGTCATTTTTAATAATTTTTACCCATTAACAATTATTTTAAAATATGTGCACAAAAGTACATTTCCATAATTATAGTCATTTTTTAAAATTTCTACAATGTTGTAAATATGGGTGAATTATCACCACATACGTGTCACTATTTTGGAAAACATTACTTTACATGTATGTTTTCTTGTGGAAAGGTTAGGCGGTTGGGTGCCAATATATACTAATGGTTTGCTTTGTAAAAGTGTGATTAGAGACTTGGTAATGAAACTCTCACTCTTCCTCATATAATATTATCCTCTAATTCCACTTTTATTTCATTCTTTATAGTCCGTACTTGGATCTTATTTGATTTTATTGTTTACTTTTTATCTTATTTTCTCTCTCATTTATAACACGTTATCAGCACAATTAGTTTATTATTATACTCTGTATTTACCACTTTGTTGGATCTTTTACATCAGAAAATAAGTTTAATTTTATTTATATTTATAACATTACACTTGAAGATTACAGAATAAAGAGAAGAGCCAGAAGCCCCAAATATCAAGAATTTCAATCCAGTAAGAACTTAAGGTTTTGAATCTAATAATATCCATTTAATTTATTGCTTATTTAATCCAGTAAGAACCTGAAGTTCTGAATCTAGTAATATTGATTTTAATTTACTGTTCTTATATTTTATTTACTATTTATACACATTTACTGATATACATCTAAGTTGGCTATGCCGACATCATTTACTGTTTATGCATATTTATTTACTATTATACATCTAAGTTGTCTATGCCGACGATATTTAGTATTTATACATATTTATTTATTGTTATGCAGATCAAGTTGACTATGCCGATATAATTTACTATTTATTTAATTTATTTACTGTTGTGCATCTTAAGTTAGCTATACCGACATTATTCAATATAAGCATTTTTATTTATTATTATGAATTTTATTGCTTTTAATTTTAATTAAATTTTGCATATATATTTGAAATATATATGTTGAAAATTTAAATTGTATTGCATCAAACCAGAAGTTCTGATTTTACATATAATTTTCAGACTAAAAGTTCTGGTTCCATTTGTGATTTTCAGACCAGAAGTTTTTATTCACTTTTGATTATATATGTGAATTTAAGTACAGCAGTTCTGGTTCACTTCTAATTATATATGTGATTTTTAGATCCAGAAGATCTAAACATGATAAAACTTGCGGATTAAAATTTGATATACTTTAAATTTTTGTAGACAATTTCATGTTGTGGGTCATTAATGTTGAATTGCATATAAAATCTGAAGACTCATTATATTACTATTACAGAACCAGAAGTTCTGTGGTAAGAATTAAAGACAGATATTACCACGAGAAAAAAGTAGTTATTCCTACTGCCCGACCAATTCTGTAACATTTTTAGAATTGAATGCTACTACATACAAAAACTTTGGACATGGCCATAGTCGTGGTAGTGGGTATGGACATGGTGGTTATTAATTCTCAAATCACTATAATACCAAAGACATTCCCTTGAAGTGGAATGTCTATAAAGTCAACAAGACAAGGGCAAACATTTACAGAATAAATCCATAAAATAATAAAGATGTTTGTTTGAAATGTGTAGCGAAAGGACATTGGGATCATACATGTCGTACACCCGAACACTTGATAGATATTTATTAAATTTTTACTTACTAAATATTTTTTCTATCTTCATATACTTTTGTTATATATTGATCTAATATATTTCATTTTTTATTAATTTGTTATCTAACACGATTTTTCTTTGATCAGAAAAATATGAATCTAAAAAATGAATGTCTGCTATTGATCAACAAAACGGAGATATATATCTTATTGATAGTGCAATGACACAAACAATCCTACGGAATCAAAAATATTTTTGGAGTGTGACTTTGCTCAAAACAAAGATTAATACCATATCAGGTCCAGCAGATCTGATTGAAGGCTCCAGAAGAACTAAAATATTTTTACCAAATGGTAATAAATTATATATCAATGATGTTTTATATTCAAGCAGATCCATAAGAAATTTACTTAGTTTCAAATATATACGGCGTAATGGGTATCATATTGAGACTATAAATGAAAAGAATGTTGAATATCTATGCATTACTTCCAATGATTTAGGCCAGAAGCTCATTGTAGAGAAGCTGCGTACTTTCTCATCCGAATTATATTATACGGTTATAAAAAAAGTAGAGATTTATGCAGTTATGAACCAGAAGTTCTCAGATCCAAAAATATTTATGCTTTGGCATGACCATCTAGGTCACTTAGGATCTACGATGATACGTAGAATCATTGAAAATTCTCATGGACATCCATTAAAAAATCAAAAGATTCAGTTGTAACGTGAGAATATATGTACTGCATGTTTACAAGGAAAGTTAGTGACCAGACCATCATATTCTAAAGTTGGTTTTGAATCCCCATCATTCTTACAAAGAATTCAAGGGGATATATGCGGACATATTCATCTACCAAGTGGACCATTCCGCAATTTTATGGTTCTATTTGATGTATCTGCAAGATGGTCACGTGTTTGTTTATTATCTACTTGTAATATTACTTTTGTCAGATTATTTGCACAGGTTATTAGGCTTCGGCACATTTTCCAGATTATCCAATAAAATAAATACGCCTTGATAATGCTGGTGAGTTTACATCCAAAACTTTTTATAAGTATTGCAAAGCGATTGGGATTGATGTTGAATATCCAGTTCTACATGTGCACACCCAGAACGGATTAGCAGAATCATTTATCAAATGTCTCTAGGTAATTGCAAGAACTTTATTATTAAAAACACAATTACCAAGTTTTGTATGGGGACATGCTATTTTACATGCTGTTGCATTAATCCGTCTCCGACCTACTGCTTATCACCAGTATTTACTATTACAACTTGTGTTTGGTCATCAACCTAATATATCTTATTTACGTACTTTTGATTGTGTTGTATATGTCTCAATTGCTCATACTCAAAGAACAAAACTGGGTCCCCAAAGACATTTAGGGATACATGTTGGTTTTGATTCATCGTCAATTATTAGATATTTGGAACCTTTGACGGGTGATCTTTTTACCGCACGATTTGCGGATTGTCATTTTGATGAGACAAATTTTCCATATCCAGGGGAAAGAAAACTTCTCCTAAAGAGAAGCGGGAATTCTCTTGGAAGGTTCCAAGTTTGATTCATTTAGATCCATACACATCTCAGTGTAAGAATGAAGTGCGCAAGATAGTGCAACTTTAAACAATTGCTGATCAGTTACCAAATGTATTTACATATGCTAATAGAATAACAAAGTAGTATATACCAGTTGTTAATGTACCAGTCCGGGTGATTGTTCCAGAAGAACGATCTAAACAATTGGTAGCAACTGAATCATCTGTTGCACGACAGAAGTATGGCAAACCACTTGGATCAAAAGATACAGTTCCCCGGAAGAAGAAAGTAAATTATCAAGATTATGATGTAAATAAAAACTCGAGTTACAAATAAATCCACTTTCTCTATATCAACTCCAATAGAGTTAAATGTCCCTGAAGAGACACAAGTCCCTGAAGCGACAAAAGCCCCAGAAATGGCAGAAGCCCCTGAAGTGGCAGAAATCCCTGAAGAGAAACAAGAAATTAGAAATGAAGAAATATCCATAAACTATACAAGAGAAATGTGGAATCGTGAAGAAACAATCATCGATAATATATTTTCATACATAGTAGCTACTGAAATTATTAATGATGATTATGAACCTCATGGTATTGATGATTGTAGACAAATGCATGATTGGCCTAAATGGAAATATCCATTTAGGAATCGTGAAGAAATAATCATCGATAATATATTTTCATACATAGTAGCTACTGAAATTATTAATGATGATTATGAACCTCATGGTATTGATGATTGTAGACAAATGCATGATTGGCCTAAATGGAAAGAAGCAATTCAAGCAGAATTAAATTCTTTAGCCAAACGTGAAGTATTTCGACCTGTAGTTCAGATATCTGAAGATGTCAAACCCATCGGATAAAAATTGGTTTTTGTACGGAAACGTAATGAGAAAATGAAGTCATAAGATATAAAGCACGACTCGTAGCACAAGGTTTCTCGTAGAGATCTAGTATTAATTTCGATGAAACATATTCACCAGTAATGGATATGATTATATTCCAATTTTTGTTAAGTTTGGTTGTTTCAGAAAAACTTGAAATACGTCTAATGGACGTAGCGACTGCTTATTTTTATAGTTCACTCGATTAAGATATTTATATGAAAATCCTTAAAGGATTTAAAATGTCAAAAGAATATAAATCGAAATCTCGTAATTTATATTCGATAAAGTTGCAAAGATCTCTGTATGGATTAAAATAATCTGGACGGATGTGATATAACCGTCTCAGTGAATATCAGATCAAAGAAGGGTATATTAATGATCTGTATGCCCATGTGTTTTTATAAAGGAATCTGAATCTGGATATGCTATTGTAGCAGTATATGTTGATGATATGAATTTAATTGGAACTCATGAGAAGCTCCTGAAAACTGTTGAATATTTAAAAGGGAATTTGAAATGAAAAACTTGGGAAAAATAAAATATTGTCTCGGTCTGAACATCGAGCATAAACCAATCAGAATAATTGTCCATCAATCAACATATATTGAAAAGATTCTGAAAAGATTTAATATAGACAATGTCCATCTGTTAAGTACTTCTATGGTTGTTAGATCTCTTAATCCTAAAAAGGATCCATTCTGGCCTAAAGAAGATAATGAAAAGTTACTTGGTCCTGAAGTACCATATCTTAATGCGATTGGTGCTCTATTATATCTTGCACAATATACTAGACCTGTATTGCATTTTCAGTAAATTTATTGGTAAGATTAAGTTCAGCACCAACTCGAAGGCATTGGAATGAGATCAAACATATTTTTCGTTACCTTCGTGGTACAATAGATTTGATATTATTTTATGTATCTAATGTCAGTCAAACCGAATATGAATCAAAACAGATGCTAATAGAAAATAATTGAATATAAAACTATAAACAATTATTATAACAGTAATATAAAATTGAGGCCCATGTTTCACACGGTATCCTTAAAACATATTCGTCCCCTACCATGGGTACGCATGTTTCCCAGGATACAACAGCTTCGAGTGATTGTCATTAGACAACTCCAGCGAACTGAATACTGTATGAACTCTACTCGAAAATGGAACGAAAAATATTTCGGAATTGCTTGTGTATGATCGTATTTGCATATTCTTTTCCAAAATAATTTGATGTTAATATATAAACAATCAATAGAATGACTGTTACAAAATATTGATGACATTATTTGACCATTACACAACATTCATGACAATTAATTGTCCGTTACAAAATCAATTGTCAACATTCATAACAATCAATTGTCCGTTACAAAATCAATTGTCATAATTTCCATTCATTTTCTAACAATCCCCCACATGGATGAAATTGACGGATGAGATAAGAGAAAACAAAATAATGCTTTGACTTGGTGATAGAGTTCAATGGTCGAAACCTGTATAGGATAGGTAGGTGTTACCCTTTGAACCTTCCCTTGTGAGAATACATAGACTTTACTGACTGACCAGTAGACATGATGTCTTTGAACTGTTCTGCCGTTTTTGTAAACGATAACATATCTCACACAGGAATCTTTCCTGACATAATTCAGTTCTCATTATTATGTTCGTTTTGGCCATGAACATAAGCTTGGTTCTATAAGAGTTTCTAAAGAATTGAGCCCTACACAATTCACTTTCGAAGTGGCCCCACTTCTCTCTCACATAAGTGATTTCTTAATTAAAAGTAACCCGTATTACTCTGCTCAGATTTTCGACGCATAAGAATTATTAAAAGCATAGATTATCTTTTTCCAACGGATATCACTGTTTCATCATAGGAATGCACTTGAGGTTACCCCCCCACAATGATTCAACTAAGTCCTACATTTAGATTGTCCCTTTTGAACCTAGATCTTGGGATCTCCAGTCAACTAGGTTGGGTTTCCAATGTATCAACTTATTCTTTCATAGGCTTTAGTCTCATTTCCCTCGATGATTTATCAACTAACTCTCGATTTAACCTTTTGGTTAGTGGATCCGCTTTGTTATCCTTTGACTTCACATAGTCGACAGAGATAACTCCAGTTGATAGTAGTTGTCTAATGGTGTTATGTCTACGACGTATATGTCTAGACTTACCATTATGCTCTGTGCCCTTCCAATTGCATACTGACTATCACAATGGATGCAAATTGTTGGCACAGGCTTTGGCCACATCGGAATATCCTCTAAAAATTGTCTTAACCATTCAACCTCTTCCCCACTCTTATCTAGAGCAATAAATTCAGATTCCATTGTGGATTTGGCAATACATGTATGCTTAAAGGATTTCCATGATACTGCTGCACCTCCTAGTGTAAATACATATCCACTAGTCTTTCATATCAAATATTCAGTTTGCATCACTGTATCCTTCCAGAACAGCTGGATATCTGGTATAGTGCAGCCAATAACTACGAGTATAACGTAAGTACCTAAGTACTCTTACTATTGCTTTCCAGTGGTCAGCTCCTGGATTACTCGTATATCTACTCAGTTTACTAACTACGTATGCTATGTCTGGTCTTGTACAGGTCATTAAGTACATCAGACTTCCTATCACTCTAGAATATTCTAGTTGAGATATACTCTTACCTTTATTTTTGGATAGGTGTAGACTCATATCTACAGGTGTTCTGGACACTCCAGAATCATCCTTGTTGAATTTCTATAGAATTTTATCCACATAATGTGATTGTAACACTCCCTGACCCAAATTCACTCGGACCGAATCAGATAGCGCTACTATATACTAAAATTTAACTTTTACTTATATATATAACCATAATTTAAAAATATATTTAAAACATTTGAAAGTGGTCCAAATACATTTCCAAAAATCTTACCAGAGTTTCCTCTGTTTTTTTGACTTTCCAAAACTTGTTTACAGTTAAAATTCATAAAATCAACTTCCAAATTCTCAAATCAATTTTGCGCACCCTTCCAAATATAGTGCGACTTACTAACCAATTTATCACAATATAATTTATAAAAATTCAAATAACATAAACATATAATAAAATATTTACATAGCGGAAGCTCCTTAAATATATACAAACAGTTTCTGTATATGCATGCGGTATCAAAATATATATACTTATTACAAACGAACTGTAACGCCCCAAATTTTCCGTAATTATGAAAAGTATATTATTTTTATGGTGCATTTGGATGATAATGAGTCCAATTGAATATTGGTGAAGTCAATTTGGTAATTGGATAAGTATGGAATATTTTTGGAATAATTATTGAGATGGAATGTAATTATGAATAAATTTGTGCCATTGGAGAATTTTAAGAAGTTCAAGGGAGCATCTGGTAATTAGGAAGATATTTATATATATATATATATATATATATATATATATATATATATATGAGTATGTGTGTGAGTGTTTACACACAAGGAAAGTTAAAAAAAAAAAACAAAAAAAGAATACTTGAGTGGCACAGCACAAAAGCATTCTCTAAATCAAAAATAAAACAAATGAAGACCAGAGAGTGAAATTGGCGAGAGAGAAGAAAGAAAGAGGAGAGATGGCGTGAGAGAGGAGAGAGAAAGAAAAGAGAAGAAGAAGGAGAAGGAAATTGGCGTTGGTCCAGAAGAGTTTTGTATTCATAATAGTATTTCAGGTTTGGTGGTATTTTTTTCATATTTTTCAGATTTTTCAGAAATTTTCGGAATTGTTATATTATATTGATTTTAATTTATTTGGGATATATGGCTTATGATCTGTTGTTTGAAATTGATTTTGGAATAATTTGATATATATATATATATATATATATATATATATATATATATTGTTTATAATAAATTAATTTCGAATATATATATATATATATATATATATCTTAGTTGTTTTATCATACGGTTGCTTATATATATATATATATATATATATATATATATATATATATATATATTGTTATATATATCTATTCTTGATAACACTGTTGATTAGCTATATATCTATATATATTGTTATATATATTATTTGTAATGATTTTGATTAAATATATATTATGGTAATAAATTAATTGTGAATATATATATATATATATATATATATATATATATATATATATTGTTACTGATTTGGATTATATGTATTTAAAATATTCTGGATTCGTAATATGGTTTACGAAAAAAAATATTCCGAATTGATTTTCGATATTACGGATAATATTATTAAAATATATATGATTTTGCGATTTGTTTCGAAAAGTGATTCGGGGCATTTGGATTTACTATGGATTTATGAGATATAATTGCACGTGAATTTAAATGTGATTTGAAGTGATTTCTGGATTCATAAATCTTTTTGGAAATGAGTTTGTAATTTGTTTGTATATGTATTTTGATGCGATTCGAATTCCGAAAATTTGTATACTGATTTGGATATAATTTCAGAATGTAAATTGATGATTTTGTTCTGAACAATTATATGATTTTCGAAAAATGATTTAGCTCTGATATAAATAGACATAGATATAGATATAGGAGATTGACATGTCAATTGGGTTCTCTGAGTAGTACTACGCCTATTTGTTGATAGAGGTACCACCCCTTGCGGGTTGGGAAATTTGATCTGGGATACGCAGCGGGTCCTCCGTTAGTGTCCAACTCTGATATTTATATGGGATACGCAGCGGGTCCTCCGTTGGTATCCAACTCTGTTCTGTATAGCCCGTAATCCAATCCAAAAAGTATGTTCAGTATCAGGAGCCTGAAATGAAATTAGAAATGTGATATGATCTGTATATGCTTTGACTTGTATTTGATTTGAATTGAGCCCCAAATTGATTATTTATTTGTCAGTATATTTTTGATGATGATTTAAATGATATTACAATGTAAGTGGAAATATAGTTTTCTGTACACCCACTAAGCTATATGCTTAGCGTGTTGAGTTTTCTCACACGCAGGTAAAAGAATTGTTGAAGGGGACAAGGATCAGAAAGAGTAGAATCTGCTGAGATAGTGATCAGAGTCACATCACTCCTGCATTTTTGGTAGCCTACGACGTATTTGATGTTTTATATGTATTATATCGGCATGCATGGACAAGAATGTTTTTGTAAATATTTGAAATGGTATTTAGTTTTTATGTATGTTTTGTAATATTTGGGCCCATGGATTTTAAGGTTTTTAAAGTTGAATATATAATAGTATTTTGATATAATTTGTTTTGGTAAGTCGCACTGGATATGGAAGGGTGCGCAATTTGATTTAAGATTATAGAAGTGTGGATTTTATGAGTTGTGAAAACAGGTTTTGGAAAGTCAGAAACACAGAGGAAACTCTGGTGAAATTTTCAGAAAATCTTTTTGGACCATAATTTACATATTTATTCGGATAATTACTTAAAGTTTATGTTCTGAAATGTGTTTTCCATATCCGGTAGCGCTCCCCGATTCGATCCGAGTGGATTCGGGTCGGGGGGTGTTACAGTTTTTGGTATCAGAGAAATGGTTTAGGCGTTCCTAGACCAGAGCGAAATGTTTTGTAAATGTAAAATGTTTTGTACATGCATGCATTTTAGAAAAGAAAATAGGAGAATGTGACTCTAATATGCAGAATTCCTCTTCTGTCTTGTATAGGAAAATGGATAGTGGAGGAGATAGAGATAGACCTGGGAGTCCCGCCAGTGTGGCTGGGGAAGCAGCGGAAGAATCAGTAAGTCCGAGAATGGCTAGAACGGAGATCCAGGATCAGCCAGTTAATGTGCGACAGATGACTGAGATTTTACGGACAGTAACTCGAGCCCCACCTCAGAGATCAGCAGTTGAGAGGTTGGCTAAACACCGATCTACAGATTTCCGGGGTAAGAGTGATGATGATGCTACAGCCGCTGAATACTGGTTTGAGCGGACAGAGAGAATTTTACACCATATGCACTGTACCCCAGAGGAGAGTCTGGAGTGTGCTGTATCCTTATTGCAGGAGGATGCATACCATTGGTGGACAGCCATTACCCGAACAATGCGGCCAGCGGAACGAACTTGGGAGTTCTTTCAGAGGGAGTTCCGAAAAAAATATGTGGGTCGCATTTACATAGAGAATATGAAGAGAGATTTTGTGAATCTGAAACAGAGACAGATGTCTGTTACTGAGTACGAACGGGAGTTTAACAGATTGAGTAAGTACGCCAGTGACATGGTGTTGACAGAGGAGAGCAGGTGCAGGAGATTTGAGGACGGTCTGAATAATTATATCCGTCTTCAGGTTGCTGTGTTGGAGATAGTGGATTTTACTAGGCTTGTATCTGCAGCCCTTATTGTTGAAAGGGTACAAACAGATGAACAGGGCAGGAAGAACTGGAGTCAGCAGCGGAGAGGTAAGGGACAGTCCAGTTTATCTCAGCCGCCCAGCAAAAGGTATAGGGGACCTCAGAATAGTGGTCCGAGGCAATCCCAGAGACCTCCAGCGTCAGCTAGACCAGGTCAGTCCACAGCATCTGTGGCTAGTGCTCCTGGTAGTACAGCTAGGGGACCAGCCTTAGCACCTTGTAACCATTGTGGGAAGAGTCATCCGGGTGAATGTCGAAAATTGACCGGAGCTTGCTTTAGATATGGGTCCCGCTATCATTTTCTGAGAGATTGTCCGAGGGTTTAGGCCACTTCTGAGCTGCCATCAGTGAGGTCAGCTCCCACCGTTCCCAGAGGGAGGAGACCTAGTCAGACAGGGACGGAGGTTAGTAGGCCCGGAGGGGCAACAGAGTCTTCAGGGCATCAGGAAAGTCGGGCACCAGCTCGAGCCTATGTTATTAGGACTCAGGAGGACAGAGATGCACCAGATGTGATTACTAGTATGGTTTCTATTTTTGACCTTACTGTAACTGCATTGATAAACCCCGGATCTACACATTCGTATATTTGTGATGCCATGATTAGAGATAGATATCTTAAAACTGAGTATACTGAGTTTGATGTGATAGTGAGTAGTCCCTTAGGTCACAGTGTGATCGTGAATAGGGTTTCTAGAGATTGTCCTATCAGAATACAGGAGTATGAATTTCCAGGTGATTTGATGGAGTTACCATTCCATGACTTCGATTTAATTTTGGGCATGGATTGGTTATCCAGACACCGGGTTATAATTGACTGTAGTCTAAAACGAGTGACGCTTAGGACATCAAATGGTGCAGAGGTACTAATGGTGGGCGATAGAAGAGATTATCTCTCTAATGTTATTTCGACCATTACTGCTTTGAAATCAATTAGAAAGGGGTGTGAAGCCTATTTAGCACATGTGGTCGATTCACGGAAGGTTGATTTCAGTCTATAGAATATACCTACCGTATGTGATTTTTCAGATGTATTTTCAGAAGAACTTTCTGATCTACCACCGGTGAGAGAAGTGAAATTTTTAATTGATGTGATACTGGGAACTGCACCAGTATCAGTTGCTTCGTACAGAATGGCACCTGTAGAATTAAAAGAGCTGAAGTTGCAGTTGCAAGAGTTGGTAGATAAGGGATTCATTCGACCTAGTGTTTCCCCGTAGGGAGCACCGGTACTGTTTGTGAAGAAGAAAGATGGGTCGATGAGATTGTGTATCGATTACAGGCAACTAAATAAGCTCACAATCAAGAATAAATATCCGTTGCCTAGGATCGATGACTTGTTTGATCAGTTGAGAGGAGCCACTGTCTTCTCGAAGATTGATCTCAGATCAGGATATCACCAGTTGAGGGTGAAAGATTCTGATATTCAGAAAACAGCATTCCGGACATGGTACGGACACTATGAATTTGTGGTTATGCCATTTGGGTTGACTAATGCACCAGCAGCCTTTATGGATCTGATGAACCGTATCTTCCGTCCGTATCTAGCTCTGTGTGTTGTAGTATTCATTGATGATATTCTGATATACTCTCAGACTGTAACAGAACATGATCGGCATCTCCGAATAGTGTTACAGATTCTGAGAGAAAAGAAGTTGTATGCCAAGCTCAACAAATGTGAATTCTGGCTGAATGAAATTGCTTTTCTAGGACATGTAATATCGGCAGATGGTATTAAAGCAGATCCCAAGAAAATTGAAGCAGTTATGGAGTGGAAGCCTCCTAGAAATGTTTCTGAGATTCGGAGTTTTCTAGGTTTGGCCGGATACTACAGACGGTTTGTAAAGGGGTTTTCATCCATAGCTACTCCTCTGACTAAATTGCTGCATAAGAATGTCAGGTTCGAATGGAATGAGAAATGCCAGACGGCTTTTGAGAAATTGAAAGCAATGTTGGTTGAAGCACCAATTCTTGTACAGCCAATATCAGGAAAAGACTTTGTGGTTTACAGCGATGCTTCACACAATGGCTTGGGATGTGTATTGATGCAGGATGGGAAGGTAGTTGCATATGCTTCCAGACAGCTAAAAACGCATGAACAGAACTATCCGACGCATGATCTGGAACTTGCAGCTATTGTGTTTGCCCTGAAAATATGGAGACATTATCTGTATGGAGAGAAATGCTACGTATACACTGACCATAAGAGTCTCAAGTATTTGCCTACTCAGAGAGAACTTAATTTGAGGCAGAGGCGATGGATGGAGTTGATTAAAGATTATGATTGTGTGATTGACTACCATCCAGGGAAAGCGAATGTTGTCGCTGATGCTCTGAGCAGGAAATCTCTGTATGTACTGAGAGCTATGAATGCTCAATTGAGACTGACATCAGATGATGCTATCCTTACTGAGTTGAAACTCAAGCCAAATTTGATTCAGCAGATACAGGATCGGCAACAACAGGATGAGAAAATTTTAGCCATCCGTGGTCAAGTCCAAGAGGGGAAGCAGACTGACTTTGTAATCAAGGATGATGGTATTCTGTACTTAAAAAACAGAGTTTGTGTTCCGAATGATGATGAGTTGAGAAAGACTATTTTGACAGAGGCACACAGTAGTCCGTATTCGATGCATCCTGGTAGTACAAAAATGTATCGAGATCTGAGGACTCAGTAATGGTGGTCAGGTTTGAAAAGAGATGTGATTGAATTTGTGAACAGATGTATGACATGTCAGCGGGTAAAAGCGGAACACCAGGTTCCATCAGGTTTGTTACAGCCAATATCCATACCTGAATGGAAATGGGACCGCATTACCATGGATTTTGTCACAGGATTACCCCTCACACGAAGTAAACAGGATTCGATTTGGGTAATTGTGGATCGACTGACAAAATCAGCACACTTCCTACCTGTCAGAACGGATTATTCTCTGGACAGGTTAGCAGAGCTGTATATCAGAGAAATAGTCCGATTACATGGTATACCAGCTTCGATAATTTCTGACAGAGATCCGAGGTTTACATCCAGATTCTGGAAGAAATTTCAGGAAGCTTTAGGTACACGATTGAACTTCAGTACAGCTTTCCAACCACAGACAGATAGACAATCAGAGCGAGTCATTCAAGTGCTTGAAGATATGCTCAGGAGCTGTATAATCAATTTTGAAGGGAGTTGGGTTGATCATCTTCCATTGATTGAATTTGCATATAACAACAGTTTTCAGACGAGCATAGTTATGGCACCATACGAGGCATTGTATGGCAGGAAATGCAGGACACCCTTATGCTGGACAGAGTTGGGTGAAGACAAGTTGGTTGGACCTGATGTGATTAGACAGACGGAAGAGAAAGTTAAGATTATAAAAGACAGATTGAAAGCTGCTTCCGATCGTCAGAAATCGTATGCGGATCTGAAACGAAGAGACATTGAGTATGTAGTCGGAGACAGGGTATTTTTGAAAGTATCTCCATGGAAGAAGATACTGAGATTCGGAAAGAAAGGAAAGTTAAGTCCAAGGTTTATTGGTCCATACGAGATCATTGAACGTGTGGGACCAGTAGCTTATCGACTGGCTTTACCTTTGGAACTGGAAAAGATCCATGATGTCTTTCATGTATCCATGTTGAGACGATACAGATCTGACCCGTCGCACAAAGTTCAGACTGAAACCATTGAGATTCAACCTGATCTGACATATGAGGAAGAACCAGTGGAGATTCTGGACAGAGAGATAAAAGAACTTCGGAATAAGAAAATACCGCTAGTGAAGATACTCTGGAGGAATCATAATGTGGAAGAAGCTACATGGGAAAGCGAAAAAGTGATGCGACAGCAATATCCACAACTATTTGAATGAGGTAAATTTTGCGGACGAAATTTCTTAAGGGGGGAAGAATTGTAACGCCCCAAATTTTCCATAATTATGAAAAGTATATTATTTTTATGGTGCATTTGGATGATAATGAGTCCAATTGAATATTGGTGAAGTCAATTTGGTAATTGGATAAGTATGGAATATTTTTGGAATAATTATTGAGATGGAATGTAATTATGAATAAATTTGTGCCATTGGAGAATTTTAAGAAGTTCAAGGGAGCATCTGGTAATTAGGAAGATATTTATATATATATATATATATATATATATATATATATATATATATGAGTATGTGTGTGAGTGTTTACACACAAGGAAAATTAAAAAAAAAAAACAAAAAAAGAATACTTGAGTGGCACAGCACAAAAGCATTCTCTAAATCAAAAATAAAACAAATGAAGACCAGAGAGTGAAATTGGTGAGAGAGAAGAAAGAAATAGGAGAGATGGCGTGAGAGAGGAGAGAGAAAGAAGAGAGAGAAAGAAAAGAGAAGAAGAAGGAGAAGGAAATTGGCGTTGGTCCAGAAGAGTTTTGTATTCAGAATAGTATTTCAGGTTTGGTGGTATTTTTTTCGTATTTTTCAGATTTTCCAAAAATTTTCGGAATTGTTATATTATATTGATTTTAATTTATTTGGGATATATGGCTTATGATCTGTTGTTTGAAATTGATTTTGGGATAATTTAATATATATATTGTTTATAATAAATTAATTTCGAATATATATATATATATATATATATATATATCTTAGTTGTTTTATCATACGGTTGCTTATATATATATATATATATATATATATATATATATATATATATATATATATATATATTTTTTGTTATATATATCTATTCTTAATAACACTGTTGATTAGCTATATATCTATATATATTGTTATATATATTATTTGTAATGATTTTGATTATATATATATATTATGGTAATAAATTAATTGTGAATATATATATATATATATATATATATATATATATATATTGTTACTGATTTGGATTATATGTATTTAAAATATTCTGGATTCGTAATATGGTTTACGAAAAAAAATATTCCGAATTGATTTTCGATATTACGGATAATATTATTAAAATATATATGATTTTGCGATTTGTTTCGAAAAGTGATTCGGGGCATTTGGATTTACTATGGATTTATGAGATATAATTGCACGTGAATTTAAATGTGATTTGAAGTGATTTCTGGATTCATAAATCTTTTTGGAAATGAGTTTGTAATTTGTTTGTATATGTATTTTGATGCGATTCGAATTCCGAAAATCTGTATACTGATTTGGATATAATTTCAGAATGTAAATTGATGATTCTGTTCTGAACAATTATATGATTTTCGAAAAATGATTTGGCTCTGATATAAATAGACATAGATATGGATATAGGAGATTGACATGTCAATTGGGTTCTCTGAGTAGTACTACGCCTATTTGTTGATAGAGGTACCACCCCTTGCGGGTTGGGAAATTTGATCTGGGATACGCAGCGGGTCCTCCGTTGGTGTCCAACTCTGATATGTATATGAGATACGCAGCGGGTCCTCCGTTGGTATCCAACTCTGTTCTGTATAGCCCGTAATCCAGTCCAAAAAGTATGTTTAGTATATCAGGAGCCTGAAATGAAATTAGAAATGTGATATGATCTGTATATGCTTTGACTTGTATTTGATTTGAATTGAGCCCCAAATTGATTATTTATTTGTCAGTATATTTTTGATGATGATTTAAATGATATTACAATGTAAGTGGAAATATAGTTTTCTGTACACCCACTAAGCTATATGCTTAGCGTGTTGAGTTTTCTCACACGCAGGTAAAAGAATTGTTGAAGGGGACAAGGATCAGAAAGAATAGAATCTGCTGAGATAGTGATCAGAGTCACATCACTCCTGCATTTTTGGTAGCCTACGACGTATTTGATGTTTTATATGTATTATATCGGCATGCATGGACAAGAATGTTTTTGTAAATATTTGAAATGGTATTTAGTTTTTATGTATGTTTTGTAATATTTGGGCCCATGGATTTTAAGGTTTTTAAAGTTGAATATATAATAGTATTTTGATATAATTTGTTTTGGTAAGTTGCACTGGATATGGAAGGGTGCGCAATTTGATTTAAGATTATAGAAGTGTGGATTTTATGAGTTGTGAAAACAGGTTTTGGAAAGTCAGAAACACAGAGGAAACTCTGGCGAAATTTTCAGAAAATCTTTTTGAACCATAATTTACATATTTATTCGGATCATTACTTAAAGTTTATGTTCTGAAATGTGTTTTCCATATCCGATAGCGCTCCCCGATTCGGTCCGAGCGGATTCGGGTCGGGAGGTGTTACACGAACTACCAAAATATATGCAGGAAAGATGTGATTCCGGACTCTGGTTCTGCAGTCTCTACTCTTCTTTATCTTTATCGCCTTTAAAACCTCTGTTACCTGCGTGCGAGAAAACTTAACACGCTAAGCATGTTGCTTAGTGGATGTACACAAAATTGTATATATAAATATACTATATCAAATAATTCAATATGTTTATTGAATTTATAAATAACAAATATATAAATAATGTATGGGGCTCGTATCAAATCAAATCATAAATTCAACAAATATCATATTCAAAATCAATCAACAGACAAATTCTTCATAATTTCTCAAATGCTTTCATATAACAAATCAGTTTTCAGTCTGGGCTCCTGACATACAAAACATAAGTTATCGGACTGGATTACGAGTTGTTCGGCATCGGACACACACCCGCCGAACATCAGATCAGAATGGAACACCAACGGAATAACCCGCTGTAAATGTCCCATGATAAATTCAGAACCCTAAGTCCGGCACTTGAGGCCTGCACTATCCAAAGGGTGGTACATATCAGCACAGTACTGTTCAGACAGAAACCCAATTGACATGTTAATCTCTTATATCCATATCTATATTTATACACATCAGAGCCATTTCACAAAACATTTTCTCACATCCAATGTCAATATTTTTCATTTCTTTCAGAATCATCAAAATCAACTTTCCACGTATTCAATTTCAATTTATATCGATATATATATATATATATATATATATATATATATATATATATATATATATATATATATATTCGAAATTCAAATCTTATCAAATATCATATAACGGAAATATACGAATATATTTCTAAATCAATAATCACATTAAATCAATCCGAAAATATGTTTAACCGTATTTCATAATTCCCTATCGAATCAAAATGCCCTAAAATCATTTTCCAATATATTTCACAAATATAATATAATTAAAATCACTTTCAATAATATATTTCCATAACAATATATTTTCATAACACTATTCGAACCAAAACGTATTCAAATCAATTCAGAATAGGATTCACAATCAATATTTCAAATATAAACTATATTGTAAATCAAATCAGTCCAAAATCGATTTCAAATAATAAACCATAATCCAAATAACTCAAAATAAATCAAATGAAATCAATCCGAAATATTCTGAAAAACGAAAAAATTTGAAAAACACGTGTACACCGAACCTGAACACTTTCTCCTACTCTTTTTCTTCTTCTCTTCCTCTTTCCTTCTTCTTCTTCTTCTTTCCTTTCTCTCTCCTCTTTTCTCTCTTCTTTCTTTCTCGTTCTTTGTTTTCTGTTCTGTTTTGCTTTGGTTCTTCTATGCTGGTGGATTTTATGAAGCTCCACCGATTCAATCCACTCGGTGCTATTTTTTTTTAAAAATTTTTGAGTCATCGCAACCGCGTACCGCGAAAGGTGGTCACGTCGCTCGGTCGCGTTGCTCACTGGTGAAAATTTGCCACTTTCACCGCAAGTGCTGGTCGCGATCCTGGTTGCGGTGCTCACTGGACCAATTTTGCCACTTTCACCGCGAGCACTGGTCTCGATCCTGGTCGCGATGCACACTGTCCAGTTTTTCATCCTTTTCTTCATGCATTGTTTTCGACCGTTCAAATTGGTCCATTTGGAAACCTAAAAATATACATTTAATTACATTTTTCACCCCTCAAATCATACATATCATATTCACATACTCAAGATTAATTCAATCATACTTTTTATATTTATTCGAAATTAGGGATGTTACAGTGATTGACTTAGAATGAGACCACTTAATGTTCTTGAGATTTTTATACCCAATATTACATCTGGTAGTCTCATATCTTTCATGTCAAATCTTGAATTCAACATATTTTTAGTAGATTTGATCATCTTATCATCACTACCAACAATAAGCATATCATCAACGTAAAGACACAAAATGATATATCCATTTTCTGTGTTTTTGACATAAACACATTTGTCACACTCGTTGATTTTAAATCCGTTTGCCATCACAGCATTATCGAATTTCCCATGCCACTGTTTTGGTACTTGCTTTAAACCATATAACGACTTCACCAATTTACAGACTTTCTTTTCCTTTCCTGGAGTAGAAAAACCCTCGGGTTGTTCCATGTAGATTTCTTCATCCAGATCTCCATTTAGGAAGGCTGTTTTCAAATCCATTTGGTGTATTTCAAGGTTTTGCAAAGCTGCAATTGCAATTATCATCCTTATGGAAGTTATTCTCGTCACAGGAGAATATGTATCAAAGTAATCTAAGCCTTCTCGTTGTTTGTAACCTTTGATTACAAGCCTGGCCTTATACTTATCTATTGATCCATCTAGATTCATTTTCCTTTTGAAAATCCATTTGTATCCTAGAGGTTTACAATCTGCAGGAAGATCCATTAGTTTCCAAGTGTGATTTTGAAGGATAGAATCAATTTCGCTTTTAATTGCCTCTTTCCATAAAGGTCCTTCTAAAGAGCTTACAGCTTTTTTAAAAGTTTGAGATTCACCTTCTAGCAAATAGGTCAGAAAATCTGGACCGAAATTTTTTTCTGTCCTAGCACTTTTGTTACGTCTAGGTTCATCCTCAACCTCTTGCTCTTGTTCTTGTTCTTGGTCCTCACTCTCCTCAATTGGAGTCTCTCGTGTTCATTTGGACGAACTCAATTCTACATTGGATCTATACGAAAATGCATGTTCAAAGAAGAATGCATTTCTAGATTCCATTATTGTATTTTTGTGTATGTCTGAGATTTCAGATTTATACACAAGGAACCGATACGCACTACTATTATGTACATAGCCAATGAAAACGCAATCAACTGTTTTTGGACTAATCTTCACCTTCTTTGGTGTAGTTACGGCCACTTTAGCAAAACACCCCCACATTCGTAGGTATTTATAGGAAGACTTTCTTCCTTTCCATAATTCATATGGAGTTTTGTCTTGTTTCTTTCGTGGTACCTTATTTAAAAGGTAATTGCTAGACAAAATAGCATCTCCCCACATGTTCTGAGGTACCCCAGAACTTATCAGCATTGCATTAATCATTTCTTTCAAGGTACGATTTTTCCGTCAGCAACACCATTTTGCTGAGGCGAATAAGGAGCCGTGGTTTGATGTATGATTCCATGTTGTGCACAGAATTCACCAAATGGTGCTTCATACTCACCACCTCGATCACTCCTTAATGCTTTAATCTTTTTGTTGAGTTGATTCTCAACTTCATTCTTATAGTGAATGAATTTTTCTATCGCTTCATCCTTGCTTTTTAGCAAATACACATAGCAATATTTTGTGCTATCATCAACAAAAGTAATAAAATACTTGTTGCCACCCCTTTTTTGTACAAATTTTAAATCACAAACATCACTGTAAATTAAATCAAGAGGTTTCGTGTTCCTTTCAATTGTTTAAAATGATGACCTTGTCATTTTTGTCTCTACACAAATTTCACATTTGTGTTTGGAATCAATATTAAATGTGGGTATATGATTTAAGTTAATTAATCTCCGTAGAGTATCATAATTAACATGTCCTAGTCTACCATACCATAAATTGGAAGACTCAAGCAAATAAGCGGAAGAATTATTCTTATTAATATTCAAACGCTTGATAGCGGTTACATTAAGCTTAAAAAGCCACTCAGTTATATAACCCCTACCCACATACATTCCAAATTTAGACAAAATAACCTTGTCTGATTCAAACACCATTTTGAAGCCATGTTGATTCAGCAGTGAACCAGACACCAAGTTCTTGCAAATTTCAGGCACGTACAGTACGTTGTTCAGAGTCAACTCCTTCCCATAAGTCATCTTCAAAACCACTTTTCCTTGGCCCTTGATCTCAGAAGTCGCCGAGTTCCCCATGAATAGCTTCTCCCCATTCTATACTGGTTCTAAGGATGAGAACAATGCCTTATCTGAGCATATGTGCCTAGTGGCACCGGTGTCAATCCACCACTCCTTCAGGTTGGACCCTACTAGGTTCACTTCAGAGACCACCGTAGAAAGGATGATCTCAGAAACATCCTTGGAGATTTCCTCCACCATACTGGCTTCATTGTTCTTCTTTTTCTTTGGCAATCTGCACTCAGAAGATTTGTAACCCATCTTGTCACAGTTGAAGCACTTCCCTTGAAACTTCTGTTTCTTGAAGCTTCCTCATTTTGATCTCAGCTTGGACCCTTTTTCTGACTTGTTTGATTTAAACTTGGAATTATTTCCAAGCTCCACAACATTGGTCTTCGCTTCATATTGACTTGACCCATTCTTCTCAGATTTCTTGTTGTCTTCTTCAATTCGAAGTCTGACAATCAATTCTTCAAGATTCATCTCCTTTCGCTTGTGCTTAAGGTAGTTCTTGAAGTCCTTTCATGCAGGAGGTAGCTTCTCAATCACAGCTGTTACTTGGAAGGTTTCACTTAAGATCATTCCCTCTGAGTGAATCTCATGCAAAATTACCTAGAGCTCTTGCACTTGACTAATCACAGTTTTTGAATCCACCATCTTATAATCCAGGAAGCGGCCCACAATAAATTTCTTGGTCCCAGCATCCTCGGTCTTATATTTTCGGTCTAAGGATTCCCATAACTCCTTGGCTGTTTTCTTCGCAGCATACACATTGTAAAGCGAATCCGACAGTCCATTCATAATATGGTTGTGGCATAGGAAGTCAGAATGCTTCCAAGCATCAATGGCAGTCAAGACTTGCACATCTAGCTCATCACTGTTTGGCTTTGGAGCCTCCTCAGTCAAGAATCTCGCAAGATTCAGAGTGGTCAAATAGAAGAGCATCTTTTGTTGCCACATCTTGAAATTCAGCCCACTGAATTTCTCCGGTTTCTCCATATAGTTTATTGGAACCGAAACTGGTACTCCTGGGTTCATCACCGGAACTGAAACCGATGTAGCAGGGGTAGTCACTTGAGGCATATTTGGGTTCTCCCCAGTCTTGGCAGCGGATGTTGATTCAAAGGCTATTTCTAAAAACAAAACAATAGTTTAAATAAACTATTCCAAGACACCAATTAAATTCTTAATCAATTTAAACACTCGATATATATATATATATAAATGTATATCCAGTATAAGTTTAAATTGATTTTACTGTTTTTAGTAGTTTTTTAAATAAAAAAAAACTGTCCAGAAATCCATTACTACCAGACTCATAAAAGCAATTTTTTTTTCCACTATTAGTTTAATCAATGGAATCCCTTTTTTTTTTTTTTTATCTCCTTTTCTTTTATCTCTGCAGAGCTGTTTGAATCTACCCATAAAATATATGAAGATAAAACAATTATAGATTGATTCAAACTGCCAACAGCCAAAAAATAAAGTAATCAGTTTCACTGGTTGAACCAAAAACCAATAAAAGTAGAAACCAAAAATTTTATATATATATATTGAATCAGTTTCTTTGTTTAAACCCAAACCAGCAAAAGCATATATATATATATATTTAATCAGTTTCTTTGCTTCAACTGATATTAGTAACCCCAGAATCAAATAGAATCTGTTATGTTCTCAAAACCCAGAAGGATCAAATCTAGGCAGACCCGAAAACCAAATAAATTATATTGGAACTGATTTCTTGTGTTTAAACTGGAAATACAATAAGAATCAGATTTTTAGAACCAATCCTCACAACCTGCAAAAACCATTAGAACCCAATATAGCAGTCGGTGTGAATCTTATTTTTGAAGAAACTAGAATTTCCAGAAGTTGAAGGAAACGAATCAGATTGTGAGCAAAAACCCAAATAAACTGATGTTTAACAATTGTGTATATATATCAATCCGAATCCAGCACCTGTCCAACTAATAAAAAGTTTTTTTCTTAAACTGACTTGTAAAGCCCAAAGCAAATTTTTTTTTTTTATTTAACCAATGTCTTTGTTGAAAACGAAAACCCAGTGGAAAAAAAAAAAATTTCTCCTTTTTCCCTTTGTTCAATGGTAGTTTGCCCAGCAAAACAATTGAATATATTTCAATCTGAAAGTCAAGTAACAGCAGAGACTAAGAATTAACCCAGTATCAGAAAATTCAGAACCGTGGGTATCAGAATTTTCTATACCAGACACTTTTCCAGAAAACTGGAAAACACCTAGAAAACAGAAAGCAGAGATAATCTGGTCACGCGGAGGTGTTCAATAGTTTTATACTCGATGAAGAATTCAATTTTACTTTGAAACTGAATTCCTCCAGCACCTGCTAAACTAAGAGAACGAGTATGTTTTAAGATTGTTAGTCAAACCGAATACGAATCAAAACAGATGCTAATAGAAAATAATTGAATATAAAACTACAAATAATTATTATAACAGTAATATAAAATTGAAACTGAGGTCCGTGTTTCACACGGTGTCCTTAAAACATATTCGTCCCCTACTGATGAAGACTTATCTAGCACAAGGGCATGGAATGCGGATCCAATCCAAGTTCCCGTTGGGCCGGTTACAAGAGCACGTGCTAAGAAATTCAAAAATGCATTGAGTGGGCTAATTCAAGGGATTTGGGTTCAGGCATATTCATGGAGGCCCATGGAAGGAATGGACTTGCAAAAGGAGGGCCCAACCTTAGTGAATGTAATTCAAGTTAAGGAAGATGCAACTTGCTAATTCGAAGGGATAACTTTGGAAATTCATAACGTGTGAACGGTTAGGTTTCTAGAGATGAATTTCAATATAGAAATGTGAGTTTAAGTCTCTCTTGGGTTCTTTGAAGAACCTACGAACTTATCAGATTACTCTGTGGCGTTCGTACCTTGACTTATCAATCAAGTTTTCCATCCTTGATTGTGGCGTCCTCCTAATACCAAGGTTCGCACCTTCTCTATAGGTGTTGGGTCGCGGTTCTCCATCCTAAACCTGAAAGTAGAACGGTCCTAGGCACTAACATTGTTCCGGGTTTTATCACAAGTTGGCGGGGTTCGCATCATTTGGTATCAGAGCTGGTTCCGAGTTTCGTCACAAGTTGATGGGGTTCGTATCATTTGGTATCATTTCGTATCATTTGGTTATTTCTTCTTTGTTAAGTTCAATTAGTTCTTATAGGACTTGAGGGTGAAAATAAAGAGTGGAAAAAGGCAAGAGAGTGTGAGCACAGCATCGAGAAAAGCCTATTAGAGTGAAACACGAGTGGAGTGGTATCTTGAGTGCAAACACGTGAGGATTGTGAGGATTTTTTTCTAACTCTTTCATTGCAGCTTTCTATAATGTCGAACCAAAGTGATTCAACACCTAGAGAGGAGAACATGTCCATTGTTTTGAAGGCCATGCAGCAGCAATTCGAGCGAATGAACGTGATTTTTGGGGATATTAGAGATAGGATGGATCAACAAGATGAGGTTATAGCTCGTATACAAAGGGAACAACCTTTGAACTTAGGTAGACAAAATAGGCGTGGTGTTTTCGGAGATGTATCTGAGAGAGAACGTGAGCTTAGAAGTGGGGATGATGATGATTTCGAATCTGAAGTTGAAATGGGTAGAAATAGGCCTAGAGGAGGTAGGCATGAAGGAGTACCGAGAAGAGGATTTCAGGGTCAAAATGGAGTAGTTAGGAATCGTGAAGATAATAACTTGGGTAGTATCAAAATGAAGATTCCATCGTTTCAAGGGAAAAATGATCCGGAGGTTTATCTCGAATGGGAAAAGAAGGTGGAGCTAGTGTTCGATTGCCACAATTATTCCGAGAATAAGAAGGTAAAACTTGCTGCCATTGAATTTTCTGAATATGCTATTGTTTGGTAGGATCAATTGGTGATGAACAGGAGGAGAAATAGGGAGCGTCCAATAGAGACGTGGGAGGAGATGAAAGCAGTGATGAGGAAGCGATTCGTCCCAAGCTACTACTACCGGGAGCTATACAACAAGTTGCAAAGTCTTCGACAAGGCAACCGAAGTGTGGAGGAATATTATAAGGAGATGGAGGTCGCTATGATTCGAGCAAATGTAGAGGAGGATCGGGAAGCAACAATGTCTAGGTTCTTGGCAGGTTTGAATCGTGAAATTACCAATGTGGTGGAATTGCAACATTATGTGGAGTTGGAGGACATGGTTCACATGGCAATAAAAATAGAGAACCAGCTCAAAAGAAGGGGTAATACACGTCCAAGCCAAAATTCTAGTTCATCAGCTTGGAGACCAAATCATTGGAAGAAAGATGAGAAGCAGCCGATGATGAAGCCTAAGGCCGAGCAAAAGCCAGAAGCAACAAACAATGGAAATCAAGGTAAATCCGATTCTTCCACTTCTAGGAATCGTGATATTAAGTGTTTTAAGTGTCAAGGCAGGGGTCACATAACTAGCCAATGTCCAAACAAAAGAGTTATGGTGATACGAGATAATGGAGAGGTCGAATCAGAAGATGACGAAGAAAACACCGACTCTATGCCACCATTGGAGGATGCTGATAATGAAGAATACGCTGTCCAAGGAGGGATGTTGGTGGCAAGGCGAGCGCTAAGTGTCCAAGTCAAAAAAGAAGAAGTACAACGAGAAAACATTTTCCATACTAGGTGTCATGTTAATAACAAGGTATGTAGTATGATAATAGATGGTGGTAGTTGTACTAATGTTGCTAGCACTCTTATGGTGGAAAGGTTAGGCTTGCCAATAATTAAACACCCCCGACCTTACAAGTTGCAATGGCTAAACGATAGTGGTGAGGTAAAGGTGAACAAACAAGTTATGATTTCTTTTCAAATCGGAAAATATGAAGACAAAGTGTTATGCAACGTAGTTCCAATGCAAGCAGGGCACTTGTTACTAGGATGACCATGGCAGTTTGACCGACGTGTTAGTCATGATGGCTTCACCAACAAGTACTCTTTCGTGCATAACCAAAGGACAATCACTCTAGTTCCTTTGACACCACAACAAGTTTATGAGGATCAATTGAGGTTGCAACAAGAGAGTGAGAAAAAGAAAATGAGAGCAAAAGAAAAAGAGGCCGAGACAAAAAAGAAAGAGAAAAATGAGAGAGAAACGGCCATTGAAAGAAAAGAAGAGAGAAAAACAAATTTTTATGCTAGAGCGAGTGATGTTAAAAGAGCGATGTTGTCCAACAAACCCATACTTATACTTATGTATAAGGAAGAATGTTTAAATGTTAACCAACTTGAGGCTTCTTTGCCTAGCTCTGTTTTATCTCTCTTGCAGGAATTTGATGATGTTTTTCCCGAGGAAATTCCAGATGGTTTGCCACCTATTCGAGGGATTGAGCATCAAATTGATTTTGTACCCGGCGCAACCATTCCAAACCGACCAGCCTATCGCAGTAATCCTGAGGAGACAAAAGAGCTTCAAAGGCAGATTGATGAATTAATGAAAAAAGGGTATGTTCAGGAAAGCATGAGTCCTTGTGCTGTTCCAGTTATTTTGGTTCCTAAGAAGGACGGCTCATGGAGAATGTGTGTTGATTGCCGAGCTGTTAACAATATAACGGTAAAGTATCGACATCCTATTCCTCGCTTAGATGATATGCTAGATGAATTGCATGGTTCTTGTGTATTTTCTAAAGTTGATTTGAAAAGTGGATACCATCAGATTAGAATGAAAGAAAGTGATGAGTGGAAAACTGCGTTTAAAACAAAATATGGTTTATATGAATGGTTAGTTATGCCTTTTGGGTTAAATAATGCTCCTAGTACTTTCATGAGATTAATGAACCATGTTTTGCGAGCTTTCATTGGACAATTCGTAGTTGTTTATTTTGATGATATTCTCATATATAGCAAAAACTTGAATGAACATGTAGTGCATTTAAAATCTGTCTTAGATGTACTCAGGAAAGAAAAGTTGTTTGCTAATCTGAAAAAGTGTACCTTTTGCACCAATAAACTTGTGTTTCTAGGATTTGTTGTTAGTGCACAAGGTATACAGGTTGATGAGGAGAAGGTAAGTGCAATTCAAGAGTGGCCGAGTCCTACAACTGTAGGTAATGTAAGAAGTTTTCATGGACTTGCTAGTTTCTACCGACGGTTTGTGAAAGATTTTAGCTCATTGGCCGCACTGCTTACCGAAGTAATAAAAAAGAACGTTGGATTCAAGTGGGGAGAAGAACAAGAGAAGGCGTTTCAATTGATTAAGCAAAAGCTGACCAACGCCCCTTTATTGTCTTTACCTAACTTTAATAAAATGTTTGAAATTGAATGTGATGCTTCAGGTATTGGTATAGGTGCAGTATTAATGCAGGAGGGACGACCAATTGCTTACTTCAGTGAGAAACTAAGTGGGGCAGCCTTAAACTACCCGACTTATGATAAAGAGCTGTATGCATTGGTTCGGGCTTTACAGACATGGCAACATTACTTGTGGCCTAAAGAATTCGTGATTCACATCGATCATGAGTCCTTAAAACACCTTAAAGGCCAACACAAGTTGAATAAGAGGCATACACGATGGGTCGAATTCATTGAGACTTTTCCGTACGTTATTCGATATAAACAAGGTAAGGAGAACATCGTTGCTGATGCACTTTCTCGAAGGTACACTCTTCTATCTACTCTTGATGCTAAGATTCTTGGTTTTGAGCATATTAAAGATTTATATCCTTTAGATTGTGATTTTTGTGAAGATTATGTATCTTGTGAAAAGAGTGCCAGTGGTAAGTATTTTAGACATGAGGGTTTCTTGTTTCGAGACAATAAATTGTGTATACCAAATTGTTCCTTGCGAGATTTGCTGGTGAGAGAATCACATGGGGGAGGGCTAATGGGACACTTTGGGGTAGCTAAAACCTTAGCCGTTCTGCAAGAACACTTCTATTGGCCACACATGAAACGAGATGTTGAGAGACTTTGTGGTAGATGTGTCACATGTAGGCAAGCGAAATCCCGAGTACAACCCCATGGCTTATATACACCACTCCCAATTCCTAGTGAACCTTGGATTGATATTTCAATGGATTTTGTATTAGGTTTGCCTAGGTCAAAAAGGGGAAGAGATTCCGTGTTTGTTGTCGTGGATAGATTTTCTAAAATGGCACATTTTATTCCATGTCACAAGACTGATGATGCTTCACATGTTGCAGATTTGTTCTTTAAAGAAATTGTTCGCTTACATGGCGTGCCTAGAACAATTGTTTCTGATAGGGATGCTAAGTTCTTAAGTTATTTCTGGAAGACCTTATGGGCTAAGTTAGGAACTAAGTTGTTGTTTTCAACTACTTGTCATCCTCAAACTGATGGTCAAACAGAAGTAGTAAATAAGACCTTATCTACCTTGTTGCGTGCAATTATAAAAAAGAACATTAAAACATGGGAAGAATGCTTACCGCATGTTGAGTTTGCTTATAATCGTTCTGTTCATTCTGCTACTAAATTTTCACCATTTGAGATTGTTTATGGTTTTAATCCTTTAACTCCTTTGGATTTATCACCATTACCAATGTCTGAGCATGTGAATTTAGATGGGAAAAGAAAAGCTGAACTTGTAAAGCAGATTCATGAGAAAGCAAAGGTCAACATTGAACGGCGAACGGAGCAATATGAAAAACAAGCCAATAAGGGCAGACGACAGATGGTCTTCGAACCTGGAGAATGGGTTTGGGTGCATATGCGCAAGGAGCGCTTTCCGACCCAGAGGAAATCCAAGCTACTACCTAGAGGGGATGGTCCTTTTCAAGTCCTAGAACGCATCAATGATAATGCGTATAAGCTAGACTTGCCCGGTGAGTATAATGTAAGTGCTACATTCAATGTTTCTGATTTAAGTCCTTTTGATGCAGGTGATGACCTTGATTTGAGGACAAATCCTTTTCAAGAGGAGGGGAATGATTAAGACTTATCTAGCATAAGGGCATGGAATGCGGATCCAATCCAAGTTCCCGTTGGGCCGGTTACAAGAGCACGTGCTAAGAAATTCAAAAATGCATTGAGTGGGCTAATTCAAGGGATTTGGGTTCAGGCATATTCATGGAGGCCCATGGAAGGAATGGACTTGCAAAAGGAGGGCCCAACCTTAGTGAATGTAATTCAAGTTAAGGAAGATGCAACTTGCTAATTCGAAGGGATAACTTTGGAAATTCATAACGTGTGAACGGTTAGGTTTCTAGAGATGAATTTCAATATAGAAATGTGAGTTTAAGTCTCTCTTGGGTTCTTTGAAGAACCTACGAACTTATCACATTACTCTGTGGCGTTCGTACCTTGACTTATCAATCAAGTTTGCCATCCTTAATTGTGGCGTCCTCCTAATACCAAGGTTCGCACCTTCTCTATAGGTGTTGGGTCGCGGTTCTCCATCCTAAACCTGAAAGTAGAACGGTCCTAGGCACTAACATTGTTCCGGGTTTCATCACAAGTTGGCGGGGTTCGCATCACCTACCGTGGGTACGTATATTTCCTAGGATACAACAGCTTTGAGTGATTGTCGTTAGACAATTCTGGCGAACTGAATACTGTCTGAACTCTACTCGGAAATGGAACGAAAAATATTTCGGAATTGCTTGTGTATGATCGTATTTGCATATTCTTTTTCAAAATAATTTGATGTTAATATATAAACAATCAATAGAATGACCGTTATAAAATATTGATGACATTATTTAACCGTTACACAACATTCATGACAATCAATTGTTCATTACAAAATCAGTTGTCATAATTTTCATTCATTTTCTAACATTTAACAATTTTTTAAGTTTAATTGGTTATGCTGATGCTGGATATTTATCTGATCCCCATAAATCTCGTTTGCAAACGAGATATGTTTTTACTTATAATGGCACAACAATCTCATGGCGATCCACAAAGCAGAGTTTTGTTGCTACATCCGCCAATCATTTTGAGATCCTTACACTTCATGATATAGATCGAGAATGTGTTTGGTTAAATTCTATTATTCATCATATTTGAAGTACATACAAATTTCCATCATCCACATAAATGCAGACACCAATATTTGAAGATAATGCGGCTTGTATTGCTCAGATTAGAGGGAGATATATCAAAGGAGATAGAACCAAATATATTTCTCCAAAATTCATCTATACTCATGAACTTCAACAAAGCCGACAGATTGATGTCAAACAAATACAGTCTACAGATAATCTTACAGATCTATTTACTAAAACATTGCTAATGTCAACGTTTGAGAAATTAGTATATGGTATTGGCATGTGTCGACTTTGCAAACTACAAAATTAATATAAAAGAATTTTTTTTTAGGGGTAGTGTACCATCAGGAGGAGTAAATTTTGAAGGAAACAATATATATGCACTATACTCTTTTTTTTCTTTGACCAGATTTTGTCCCACTGGGTTTTACCAGTAAGATTTTTATTGAGACAGTTTAAGCACATGAAATACCATTTATAATCCAGAAGATCATTGTATATATTCTAAGGAATTATCTAGAAAATCATTATATATATTTTAAGGATAATACAAAAATTATGGTATATAATTTGCTAAGGTTTTATCCCTTTTTCCTAACAAATATAATAAAGTGGTCAAAATTTAAGGGAGAATATTGTAAATATGCACTGTACTCTTTTTTTTCTTTGACCAAATTTTGTTCCACTAGGTTTTACCAATAAGATTTTTATTGAGACAGTTTAAGCACATAAAATACCATTTATAATCCAGAAAATTATTGTATATATTCTAAGGAATGATCTAGAAAATTATTGTATATATTTTAAGGATAATACAAAAATTATGCTATATAATTTGCTAAGGTTTTATCCCTGTTTTCTAATAAATATAATAAAGTGGTCAAAATTTAAGGGAGAATATTGTAAATATGGATGAATTATTACCCTACACATGTTACTATTTTAGAAAACGTTACTTTTACATGTATTTTCTTGTAGAAAGGTTTGGCGGTGAGGTGCTTATATATACTAGTGGTTTGCTTTGTAAAAGTGTGATAGAGACTTGGTAACGAAACTCTCACTCTTTCTCATGTAATAATATCCTTTAATTCCTCTCTTATTTTATTATTTATAGTGTGTACTTGGGTCTTATTTAATTTTATTATTTAATTTTTATCTTATTTTTTCTCTCATTTATAACACGACTAAAAAAATTAGAATATTATTATTACATCTACTTTTACTGTTTCACTTCACGTGATGAAATTCTTGCCCTCACAAAAATAAAAATATACTACAGAAATTGCACAAGCAGTCGTGTAAAGTTGAAATTGACCACATTTGACTGGTTGAAGGAAGGCAGACCAACACTTGACTATGACAACAACAAAACTTTTTGGTAACAACAACTAAACACATCCCATCCCATCCCACCTGGATTTCCTTGGAGATACTATTGTCCTTGTTGATATTATAAGTGCAAAAGGCTTTAGTTACTGTTGCACTTAAATTGAAACACTTGATAATTAATGGAGAGCAAAAGCCAATAAAAATGAGCTTGTTCCTTCTCAGACAATGCCCCCCTTTCCCAACACACAACGCCACCAGAGTGAGAGTAAAAGGCATATTCTTAATATGAGTGAGACAGAGGCTGATCTATGTCCCAAACCCTGCTTATGCTTTTTGGCCTAGAAAGACAAACTGTGTTTCATTTTTTGTTTTTTTGTTTTGTTTTTGGAGATGAATAGTGGCAGCGGTGGAGGAGGAGGAGGTGGGATGGGAATGAGGTCTCCATTTACAGTTTCACAATGGCAAGAACTGGAACACCAAGCCTTGATATTTAAGTATATGGTGGCTGGTTTGCCTGTTCCACCTGATCTTGTACTTCCTATACAAAAAAGCTTTGACTCCATTTCTCATAGGTTCTTTCATCACCCCAACAGTAAGCTTTCACTCTACTACTCCATCTATCTACCTCTCTATCTATCTATCTATCCATCTATGTCTTCTTCTTCTTCTTCTTCTTCTTCTTTCTCTTTTCTTGCTGTGGTTGATTGATTTCAAGATTTTTTCTCTTCTCCTTGTTTTTTTGGGTGTGTTTTAACATTTTTTGGTTATTCTTAAAAATGGATGTAAGAGGTCTGCAGTATTTCAGTTAGTTGATATGCATACAGAAGCATTTGAGATGAGCTTTTTTTCTTTTATTTTATTTTTTTTAATTTTATATACTACTTCTAGAGTTGGTGAAAAGAGATTTTATTCATTTGCAAGAAATGTTTTTTAATCACTTTTGAAACCTTTTTCTCTCTCTTTTTGGAGGTTAAAGTGTTTAAATAGAGATTTGATTTTGTTTCAATTGGATTTTAATTCCAAAAATTAGATAGCCAAACACCCTTTTGCCCCTGGAATTTTTAGACTTTGAATAACAGTTGGGGTTGGTGGTTTATGCCTTACTTGATGAACTAAATAATATCTATGGGGCAACGGCTGAAAATATTTAGCATTCTCTTGCAATCTGTTAAAGGACAAAAAATAAAAATAAAAAATCCATGTGTAATCTGACTCTCTTTTTGTTGTATCAGAAACTTTCTTTGCTGTGTTCAATGTCTTCTTATGTATTTTATACTTGAAATCAGACTATTTCTCAAGATTTTATAATTACTTCTTTTTCATTTTTTTAATTTGTGATTTCACTTCCTTTATTCTTCCTCTATACATCCATGTGATGCTGTTAATGTCTTGGTGATGAAGTCGTGTATATCCTTTAGAATGGATTATCAGATTCTGATACAATAGGTTATATATAGAGTATCATAAATTCATACTATGATGTTCCTTGTCTCCTTGTTGCTGATTATGCATTGCTTTAGTTGAAGTACAGAGTTTGTAGTAGGAGTGTGTTACAGATGACATTTTGAGTATATTGTTGCAGTGGGATATTGTTCCTTTTATGGGAAAAAGTTTGATCCGGAGCCCGGACGATGCCGGAGGACTGATGGCAAGAAATGGCGGTGCTCCAAAGACGCGTACCCAGACTCCAAGTACTGTGAGCGCCACATGCACCGCGGCCGCAACCGTTCAAGAAAGCCTGTGGAATCACAAACCATGACACAGTCATCTTCTACTGTGACATCACTGACAGTCTCTGGAAGCAGCACCAGGACTGGAAGCTTCCAGAGCCTTCCATTACACGCCTTTGGTAATTCCCAAGGGGCTGGTTCTCAAACAAACCAATCCCACTATGACGTGGAATCCATTCCCTATGGAATTCCGGGCAAAGATTACAGGTATAACATTTTTGTTTGCACTATATGGTTGTTTGGACAGTTGATTGTACCAAAAGAATGAAAATCGAAGATACGATTATAGGGAGACGAAATTCCATTTACTAAGCTCATACAATACTCTGGTGCATAGTTATCTTAATAATTTTCTGGAAAGATGTGGTTTCAGAGTTATTTATATTCTGATTTCTTTAGGTCTTGCTTCAGATGTACAAGATGGTATGTTGCTAGATTTTTCAATGTTTTGGATGTACTGGCTGCTTTTGGCTGTCATATGTATGGTGAGATCTATACTTTCTTGGGCCCATATCAATGAAATTATGTGGTAGGAGCCAAACTCTGTCATCTGTGTAATGTGTTCCATTCAGAAACTATTCAAGTTTCTGCCCAGCTCAGGGTTTCTGGGCCCTGGTGTCTCAAGGATGAATGATAAATCTTGGGTGTCTCGACATAATTTTTTTTTTTTTTTTGGCCGACAGACTTTCTCTTTTGGTCTGCTTCTATGCCTTCAGTTGTCTCTGTGAAATTTGTCTGACAACCATTAAAAAGTGTCCTGAGCTTCAGCTTCTGTCTGATGGTTGCCTGAAGTCAGTAAAGGAAAGGGAAATGTCAATTTCTTCCCATGTTTGAGCCTCTCATAAGATACTTGCATGAATTTGAATTCTTTATTTTTATTGTGTTAGCATCCTGCAATAACTATAAGGTCAGATTACTTACCTTGATGATCATGTTAAATTGCTAATATTCTGTTTATTCTTCTTGTGTTTAAAAACTTTAGCTGTTAAAATTTTCTCTGGTCCTATTGTTTGATGGGCCCATTTATGAGAGTGATAGAAGTCATGTTGGAAGACTCTTAGCATCTAGATAATGGATAAGTTGCATGGTTTTTTTCATTTCTTCTCAGTGTGCATGGTATGTTCTTTTTAAATAAAAAAAAATTATTGTCTTCTTTTTTCTTATGCTGACTTCTGTTAAATTCATGGCTGAAATCTGTACTAGTGGTGCTTTAATGACCCTCACCCTTTCTGTCAAAAGAGAAAGATGATAAGGGTATATTTACTGGTTTTGCAGAAATGTTATGTTAAAAGGATTTATGACTTTCGACAATTAAGTTCATCGTGAAATATGTATGTGGAATACTTTGGGAATGCTCCTACCACTTTTCTTTTAATAGGAGACACTCTACTCCTTAGTGTCTTATTTAATCAATCTTATAGATAATCTATATATGAAGTCATTTTTGGCTGCTATATTATGACGTAGTTACATATTTTGTGTATAATTGACTTTGTCCTATAATCTATAGATTATCTATATTAGCTTTTCATTTTTTTCTTAATGTTCTTCACATTTTTGTGTGTAATTCTATATTTTTCTCATAAAGTGACCTAGATGGTGCTTCGCTATTTTACATCTATCTATTGTTTTCATATTTGTCATACTGACTAGAATGGCTCTTCAACTACTCTTTTAGCTATTACGGTAATGTAGGTTCTACTTGTTTTTTGTTGGACCGGATCACCTTATTCTGTTAAGCAAATTCATATTGCATCCATTTCTTGACCATGGTGTTTTTGCGTTCAAGTTTTGCAAGATTTTATTCTTGTACAATTTTTTTCATTTGGAATCTACACAAAATTTGTTTTAACTCCTACTTTCTGCCTTTGTTTTTTATTATAATTTTGGTGCTGTCATTGATTGGTACATCTTCAAACCTTATAAATTTCCTGTAATAATTGACGGCAAACTCTTGACTTCGTTAACACTTAGCAATACTAACTGATCATCTGATAGTATTGTTCACCTTATTTTTAGTTTAAACTATAGATTTGATTATCTGAAGAAGACTAGTCAAGACCATAACATGTTTTGCTTTAATCATGCTAACATATAGGTACCTTCAAGGACTAAAACCGGAGGTTGGCGAGCATAGTTTCTTCTCTGAAGCTTCAGGAAGCAATAGGGGTCTACAGATGGACTCGCCGCTAGACACCACTTGGCCTCTGATGCAATCTCGAGTCTCCTCACTACCCCAGTCAAAATCGAGCAATACCTCCATTTTGCAGAATGATTATCCTCAACGTTCATTTTTCAGTAGTGAATTCATACCAGGAAAGCATGTAAAACAGGAGGGTCAGTCTCTTAGACCTTTCTTTGACGAGTGGCCTAAAACGAGGGACTCCTGGTCCGGACTTGAAGATGAAAGATCCAACCAGACTTCATTCTCAACAACCCAGCTCTCGATATCTATCCCACTGGCTTCATCTGACTTCTCGGCAACAAGTTCTCGATCTCCCCACGGTCAGTTTAATGTCAGTATACTTTTGATTGAAAACATTAATCTCCATCTGAATCTTGCTTGCATTTTTTGCTTCAGATAATTGAGAAAGACAACGAAACGGGAAACTCTGAAGTATACCGTGATCAGCGAAAGTTGAAGCATGTTGACTTTATCTGCTCAAACGGATATGGAAACAAATCTCTTCTCATAGCTCTATGATTGCAGGATTGCTGCAGAAATGTGTAATAGTACTGCATTTTCAGGTTAAAAATAAACAAACTCTGCAAATTATTTAGAAATTCAAAAATGTTAAATTGTATTTAATTTGAAGAGCAACGGCTTTCCTGCTTGGTTTTTGATTAATTGCTTTTGATTTTTATTAGAAATTTTGATGGATATGTTCTTGAAATATAGAATCTAAATATAATTATTATTTTTTTTTTGGTAATTATTAATTTAGTCTTTAAGTTTTAGTTGATTTTTATTAGAAATTTTGATGGATATGTTCTTGAAATATAGAATCTAAATATAATTATTTTTTTTTTGGTAATTATTAATTTAGTCTCTAAGTTTTAGTTGATTTTTATTAGAAATTTTCATGGATATGTTCTTGAAATATAGAATCTAAATATAATAATTATTTTTTTTTGGTAATTATTAATTTAGTCTTTAAGTTTTAGTTGATTTTTATTAGAAATTTTCATGGATATGTTCTTGAAATATAGAATCTAAATATAATTTTTTTTTTTTTTTTGTAATTATCAATTTAGTCTTTAAGTTTTAGCGAATTATCAATTATTTAACGCAGTTTTTTTTATTGATATATTTGGGAACTATGTTTTTTATAAATGCATCAAATATATCCTTCCGTTAGTCAAATTTAATGGTTCAGGGGTATTTAAATATTTAAATTAAGCACATCTACGTTTCAACACCTAAAAAAAATAAAATAATTAAATAATTAAAATTAATAGAATAAAAATAATATAAAATGATAAAATTTATGCAATAAAATACCAGCAATATGAAAAGCAAGTTTGTTATTTGATTTTAATTAATTGATATCAAAATTAAGTGAAAAGAAAAGAAAAATAATTAATTACTGTTGTTTCAGAACTCAAAAATAAAAAAATATATATAATTAAAAACAATTAGAAATCTGTCAGACAACCGAACGACCACCCCAGCCAGAGAACTGACTGAGAACGATCCTCTGCAGCCGCAGTAATCCGAAGATCAGTGCAACCATTAATCACGCTCTGATCGTACGGTCATGATTCATCCACCAGATTTGATATCCTGTCTCCTTTGAACTCAAGGACACAGAGGTACGAGCCTATAGAACAGATCCTGTTCAAGTAAGGTCGTGGCAATGTACCTCCTCATCAGCTTTTATTAAGTATTACTCTACTTTGTAGTTTTGCGATGTGGGATTATCTGAGAACCCAAAAAACCTCCGTTATTCTTATGCGATATGAACCAGCGATGTGAGATTCAGTTTCTAAACTTAATATATACATGAATTTACAATTTTCTATTTTACATTTTGATATCACAAGACATGCACTTGGACATAGAACAAATATTTGAAGGGTGCTATTGCAACGATGAAAAGTCCTGCAAAATTTGCTCCCCCACTATACAGCAAGCAAATAGTCCAACCGCAAAAACAACAGCCATTGCTCCTATTAATGCAAATCTCTCACTATCAGTATCCTCCGATGATTCTCTATTGTACACTGCCCACGCCATTGCTGGCGGCAGAACTCCATACAGCATCGTCATACAGTAGCCGCCCTGGGTTTTTGAAGCGTGACAAATTGTCACAAAGCTGTGTATTTAAGTTGTTGAATTCATTTAGCTTGAAATGAATCTCTTATGGTTCACTCCCTTGCATAATTATTAATACTTACAGCGATATCTGTGGCAGCGGAGAATGCATCAGGGACAGTAGTTGAGACGAAGAGAGTTGGAGCGACAACCATTGCCGTTGCAGTGAAGCTGATTTTGTTTCTTCCCCACCAATTTTTAAGCCCAAAGAGCTCCTTCCCTGGTTGATGCTGAAGTTGTGCATATTATGCAAATGATATTTAGGGCTATGGTAATAAAATTTGAGAGGGAGGGAATATTGGTGTAAACAGTAACCAACCTCTGATGGTGATTCTATAGAGGAAGCTTTCCATGAGAAGTTGTTTAGTTGCTCTTTGAAGAACTCTGAGAAGCCCAGGAGAGTTCCAATCAGTGATGTTCCAATTGCCAGTAGAGAAAATGTCTCCACCATGAATGAAACACCTCCATCTCACACTGAAACCAAGTCTTTATGAAGGGGAAGTCCAGGAGAGTTCCAATCAGTGATGTTCCAATTGCCAGTAGAGAAAATGTCTCCACCATGAATGAAACACCTCCATCTCACACTGAAACCAAGTCTTTATGAAGGGGAAAAAAAAAATCACAAAACGAATTAGTACATTCTGTCAGACAACCATGTGACCACCCCAGCCAGAGAACTAGCTGAGAACGATCCTGTTGATATGTCTTGAAATTGTCCAAGCCCATTTGCTAAGCCCAAGTCCATTTGCAAATTATTGGGCTGACCAATAGAAATATTATGTGCTACAGTAAAACGTGAACAGTGTGCACCGAATACGCGTGAACAGTGACGTAAGCAGTGACGTCAACAGTATGTATGCGTAAGCAGTAAAGTCAACAGTACCGAGTGAACAGTACCGTATACGCGTGAACAGTAACTGTGAACAGTGACTAAAATTTTCCTATAAATACCCCCCTTCTCTTCATTTCTAAACCATTCAAGCTATTTGAGAGAATTCTCAAGAGAGAGAATTATTTGAGAGAAAGTGAGCTTGAGATCTTGTGAGAGTATTTATTGGGTGTATTGGGGTTTTGGGTTTTGAGAGAAATTCTCTTGTCTTGTAATATCTCCATTTTAGTAAAATTCCTTTGATCGTCTTCGCCCGTGAATGTAGGCTTTAAGCCGAACCACGTAAATTTTGTGTCTCCACTATTCTATTTATTTCTCTATTTTGTCGTCATAATTATTCTTCCGCTGCGAAATTCCTAACAAACTGGTATCAGAGCCAGGTTGTGTTCGAAGCTGCTAAGGCGTGAGATTCTCAAGGAAATTCTTAGTATGCTCTGTGGTTGCAGCTGTAGCACCCCCCGACCCGATCCGACCGGACCGTCCCGGGGAGCGCTACACGGACTTTCTAAACTTTTCAAAACTTCATTTTACATTTTAAAATCATTGTGAGCCCATTCAATACAAACTTTTTACGAAAATTCGGCAGAGTACCGTTTGTTTTTCGGACTTCCCAAAACCTGTTTCCACAAATCAAATCAAATTCATATTTTCACAAACACTTCTATAACACTTTCAAACAGTTGCGCACTCTGCCGTTTAGTGCGACTTATCAATTCAGTTTATAAAATAAAACAAAACAGACTTAAACATTTACAATCATGTTGATAATAAAATACAGAAATCGTAAACTAGTTAATTACAAAACATTTTACAAAACATATTTACAAATTCCCTGTATATGCATGCTTCCAGATTATATATACACATAACAAAAATATAGCTACCCAACTGTACAATCTCTGTGACTCGGTCTGCAACTTGCTCTTCCTTCAGTCTCTAGCCTCCTCTGGATTCCTAGTACCTACGCGTTAGAAACAAACTAACGCGCTAAGCATAAAGCTTAGTGGGTGTACTAAAAACTCAATTAAATAAATCACAATATAAATATTTCAAAACAATTCCATTTCTATTGCATTTCAAAACAATTAAATTTCGAAAATCAAAGCATTAAACAATTCCAATTACTTTAATTTCAATAATGAAGTCGATAATGAATGCTATCAATAAAATCATTCGGTTCACTTTTCAATTTCAATCAATTCTGGCCCACTAGAATACTAAACATTCTAGGACTGGAATATGGGTCAATGTGACGTCCGGGGTTGCCCCGCAACAACAGTCACTGATATCACGTGATTGTCCGAAATTGCCCCGCAACAACAATCACTAATATCATCGCGATTGTCCGAGATTGCCCCGCAACAACAATCGCTAGTATCATTGTGATCGTCCGAGATTGCCCCGCAACAACGATCACTAAAATCGGTGTGATTGTCCGAGATTGCCCCGCAACAACAATCACCCAATAATAACGGCGCAGTACTGCTCAGTAAAACCCAGCTGGTATACCAACCTCCTATATCCATTTCTATGTCTAAGTATCCTAGGGCCGTTACAATAAACGATTTTCAAGTATTCGCAATAAATTACAAATCATAAACAATAGTCATGCAAGCAACTAAATCAAGTATTCCTCACAAATCGTAACAATCAAAATATTCCAAAACACGATCCTAATGCTGTCTATCGTAAACGTATTACAAATCAACAATAGCTATGCAAATCATCAATTTTCCTTCATATAACATAAACCATTTTCATACGAAAATCGAAAACGAAGAATCGAAAACGTAAACGAAAACAAAACGAAACGAAATCGAAAACGAAAACGGAAACGAAAACGAAAACAATAACGAGATACTTTTCGTAAAGATTTCGAAATCGAAAGTACACCAACCTCGGTACCGTTTTTCGTTCTATCAACCGCGGTTCCACGATTTCTTTCCCTTCTCTTTTTCCTTTCTCCTTCTTCCTCTTCTTCCTCTTTTTCTTTTCTTTTCTTTCTTCTTCTTCTTTTTCTTCTCTCTTTTCTCTCCTTTTCTCTCTTTTTCTCGGCTCTTTCTCTCTCTTTCTCTTCTGTTCTGTTTTCTCGCTTATGCGAGAAACTTCTTCTTTTTTTTTATATTTCTTTCGCTACCGCGACCGCCGTCGCGACCTGTGGTCGCGGCACCAGGTCGCGATGCTCACTGGAATGCGCGCACCGCCTTCCTCGCGAGCGCGCCTTGGTCGCGCGAGTGGTCGCGCTACTCTCTGCCCGTTTTTGACACTTTCATCGCGAGCAGTCCATCGCGACCTGTGGTCGCGGTGGCTGGTCGCGTTGCTCACTGCCAGGTTTTGCCATTTTCATCGCGAGCAAGCCATCGCGACCTGTGGTCGCGGTGACTGGTCGCGGTACTCACTGCCAGATTTTGCGTTTTTCACCGCGAGCGAGCCATCGCGACCTGTGGTCGCGGTGACCAGGTCGCGATGCTCTCTGGTTCAGTTTTCCAATTTTTCATTTTTTTCCATTTTTCACTACATTTAATTACATTTACACCCCCTCAAATAGTAAAAATGTATTTTCACACATTTCATATATATCAAAAATTCATTACCCGAAATCCGGGATGTTACAGCAGCATTGTCTGATCTTCCACATCAGAAAAGAATTGTTCTTGAGTGTACTGGTTTTGTGGTTGCTGGATGTAAGTGTGGTGGTGTGGAAAGTACATGTCTAGGCAAGGTTCTGGCTAAGGAAAGACTTGGTATTTAAGTGTGTCCGTTGTGACCCACCTCTCTTTCCTGGGAACTTACCTGGTGTGCTGTTCACTACTACGTACACTATTCCAGATTATTAACCAGAGGTGTTGACTGGCGTTGACCAAAGGTGTTGACATCATGACGACGACAAAATTTGATATTGAGAAATTTGATCGCAACATGAGTTTCACCATGTGACAAGTCAAGATGCGTGCAATCCTGATTCATAATGGTTTGCATCAAGCACTACTAGGTAAAGATAAATTACCTAGTACTATGGATGAGGCGAAGAAGCAGGAGATGGATGATAAGGCCCTTGCTTCCATTCAGTTATGCTTGTCAAATGAAGTTTTGCGAGAAGTCATGCAAGAGAAGACCGCCAAAGATTTATGGGACAAGCTTGAATCTTTGTACGTTACAAAGAATCTCACCACCAAGTTGGTAGCAAAGCACCGTCTATACACACTCAGCATGGCTGAAGGTGCATCTATCAAATCTCATATTGATGAATTCTCCACTATCCTTATGGATTTAGAAAACATGGAGATTTCTTATGATGATGAAGATCAAGCTCTTATGTTGCTTCGCTCAGTACCTCCATCCTACAAGCACTTTAGAGATACTTTAATTTACAGTCGGCAAACTCTAAAGTTAGAGGATGTTAAGGCAGCTTTATTTTCAAAGGAGCTTATTGATAAGGAGCTTGGAACAAGTAGAAATGACAGCCCAGCAGAAGGTCTACTCGTTAGAGGAAGGACTCCAGATAAAAGTTCTTCTAGCAATCAAAGATCAAGATCTAGATCAAAGTCTAGACACAGAAATTTAACTTGTAATTACTGCAAGAAGAAGGGGCATATCAAGTCAGAATGCTTCAAGCTAAAGAACAAGCAACAAAACAAAGATCAGAAGAGAGATGAACCCGCTGAAGCCAGTATTGTTCAAAATCAAGAGCAATGTGATCTGCTCTTAGTATGTGCTGATGAAGCCAAAACCAGAAATGAATGGATTCTGGATACGGCTTGCTCATTCCATATGTGCCCCAATAGAGATTATTTCTCCACATATAAATCGGTGCAAGGTGGAGTTGTATTAATGGGCAACAACCATGCTTGTAAAATTGCTGGAATGGGCACAGTCAAAATCAAGATGCATGATGGAGTAGTCAGAACTTTGACAGATGTCCGCAATATTCCAGACTTGAAGAGAAATCTTATCTCTTTAAGTACTCTGGATTCGAATGGCTACAAATTCACTGGCGGAGATGGAGTTTTAAAGGTTGCTAAAGGTTCTTTAATTGTGATGAAGGCTGAGAAGATAGGCAAACTGTACATTCTGAAAGGCTCTACAGTTACAGGTGCAGCAGCCGTGTCCACATCTTCCTTGTCTGACTTAAATGTCACCAGATTATGGCATATGAGGCTGGGACATATGAGTGAAAGAGGTCTATCAGAGTTAAGCAGAAGAGGTCTTCTCTGCGGTCAGAGTACATCAAAGCTAGACTTCTGTGAGCATTGCATTTTTGGCAAACAGAAAAGAGTCAGTTTCAGTACTGCAATTCACATAACTAAAGGTACTTTGGATTACATTCATTCAGATCTTTGGGGGCCTACACGTGTCCCATCAAAAGGTGGTGCTCGATATATGCTTACCTTCATTGATGATTATTCTAGAAAGGTATGGGTATATTTTCTGAAGCATAAAAATGATGTGTTTGCCACCTTCAAGCAATGGAAGGCCTTAGTAGAGAAACAGACTGGAAGAAAAATAAAGCGACTCAGGACAGACAACGGTCTAGAGTTTTGTCAAGGTGATTTTAATGAATTCTGCAAAAATGAAGGCATTGTGCGTCACCTTACAGTCAGAGGCATACCACAGCAGAATGGTGTAGCAGAGCGTATGAACAGAACGCTCTTGGAGAAAGTTCGTTGCATGTTATCAAATTCTGGCCTATCTAAAGACTTCTGGGCAGAAGCCGCTTCCACAGCCTGTCATTTGGTGAATCGTTCTCCATCCACAGCAATTGACATAAAGACTCCGGAGGAGTTATGGTCTGGTAAACCGGCTGAATATTCTGACCTAAAGGTATTTGGATGTCCTGCTTATGCACACGTTAATGATGGCAAATTAGAGCCACGATCTAAAATGTGCATATTTATTGGTTATCCTTCTGGTGTGAAAGGATATAAATTATGGTGTCCTGATCCAAAGTCTCTAAAAGTGATAATTAGCAGAGATGTTGTATTTGATGAATCTACTATGTTGCATCCCGTAAAGGAGACTTCTACCAGAAAGGAGACTTCTGTTTCCTCTAAAACAGATGCTGCAAGTTCTTCTAAGCAGATGGAGCTTGAGGTGGAGAATGAACCTTCTTTACAAAATCGAGTTCAGATGGAGATGCCTACTCCTATTGAAGAAGAGAAAACACTACAAAGTGAAGAAGAAGACTCTATTGCTAGACATAAGCCACCAAGAAAGAAAAGGAGGCCTCAGAGACTAGCAGACTATGTCTCATTTGCACTAGCTGTGGCAGAAGACACAAATGCAGTTGGTGAACCTTCAACATATTCAGAGGCTATCTCTTGTGATGATTCTGCTAAGTGGTTAGTGGCTATGCAGGAAGAGGTGGAGTCTCTTCACAAGAATAGAACTTGGGATTTAGTTAAACCGCCTAAAGACAAGAAAATTGTTGGATGCAAGTGGGTCTTTAAAAGGAAAGAAGGCATTCCAGGTGTTGAAGATGCGAAGTACAAGGCACGGTTGGTTGCAAAGGGCTATAGTCAGGTACATGGAGTTGACTTTAATGATGTATTCTCACCTGTTGTTAAACATAGCTCTATTCGTGTCTTACTTGCTTTGGTTGCTATGCATAATTTGGAGTTGGAACAACTGGATATTAAGACTGCCTTCTTACATGGAGAGCTTGATGAGACAATTTATATGCAACAGTCTGAGGGTTTTGAGATTGAAGGGAAGAAAGACCATGTTTGTTTGTTGAAGAAATCATTGTATGGTCTGAAACAATCTCCTCGACAGTGGTACAAGCGGTTTGATTCTTTTATGATTGGCCACGGCTATTCTAGAAGCCAGTATGATAGCTGTGTGTATTTCAGAAAACTTAAAGATGGCTCATTTGTGTATCTGCTACTCTATGTTGATGATATGCTGATTGCAGTTAAGGATATGTTTGAGCTAAACAAATTAAAATCAGAATTGAGTGGTGAATTTGAAATGAAAGATTTGGGAGCAGCCAAGAAAATTCTTGGTATGGAGATTCGAAGAGACAAAGCTGCAGGAAAACTTTACCTTACTCAGAAGAGTTTTGTTGAAAAGGTTTTGGAGCGTTTTGGTATGAAAAATGCTAAACCTGTAAGTACTCCATTTGCTGTTCATTTTAGACTTTCTGCTGCTATGTCACCACAGTCAGATAATGATATTGAGTACATGTCACATGTTCCCTACTCTAGTGCTGTTGGTAGTCTCATGTATGCTATGGTATGTACTCGTCCTGATATTGCACATGCAGTCAGTGTTGTTAGTAGATATATGTCTAATCCCGGTAAAGAACACTGGCAAGCAATGAAATGGATTATGAGGTATCTACGGGGTACTACTGATTATTGTTTGGAATTTGGAAGGAGTAAGGGACATTTGGTTGGTTATGTTGATTCAGACTATGCAGGTGATCTCGACAGACGGAGATCCATAACTGGCTATGTATTTACTCTTGGTGATACTACTATCAGTTGGAAAGCTACGTTACAGTCTACAGTAGCATTATCCACTACAGAGGCAGAGTACATGGCAGTTGTCGAGGCTATAAAAGAAGCCATTTGGATGAGAGGCTTGTTTGGTGAGCTCAGTTTGGATCATAAAGTGATTGTCGTCCATTGTGATAGCCAAAGTGCTATTCATTTAACTAAAGATCAAATGTTTCATGAAAGGACGAAAAACATTGATGTGAAGTACCACTTTGTTCGTGATATTATTTCTCAAGGTGATATTTCTGTTAAGAAAATTGGTACTGCAGACAATCCAGCTGTCATGTTGACAAAGTCTCTTTCAGTAAGCAAGTTCAGGCATTGCTTGGACTTAGTTGGTATTTATCAAAAGTGATTGCCTTAGGGGCATTTTTGGAGAAGATGATTGAAGAAATTCTTCAGCTAGCAATTTTCAAGCCAAGGTGGAGATTTGTTGATATGTCTTGAAATTGTCCAAGCCCATTTGCTAAGCCCAAGTCCATTTGCAAATTATTGGGCTGACCCAATAGAAATATTATGTGCTACAGTAAAACGTGAACAGTGTGCACCGAATACGCGTGAACAGTGACGTAAGCAGTGACGTCAACAGTATGTATGCGTAAGCAGTGACGTCAACAGTACCGCGTGAACAGTACCATATACGCGTGAACAGTAACTGTGAACAGTGACTAAAATTTTCCTATAAATACCCCCCTTCTCTTCATTTCTAAACCATCCAAGCTATTTGAGAGAATTTTCAAGAGAGAGAATTATTTGAGAGAAAGTGAGCTTGAGATCTTGTGAGAGTATTTATTGGGTGTATTGGGGTTTTGGGTTTTGAGAGAAATTCTCTTGTCTTGTAATATCTCCATTTTAGTAAAATTCCTTTGATCGTCTTCGCCCGTGGATGTAGGCTTTAAGCCGAACCACGTAAATTTTGTGTCTCCACTATTCTATTTATTTCTCTATTTTGTCGTCATAATTATTCTTCCGCTGCGAAATTCCTAACAGATCCTCTGCGGCTCCAGTGAACCGAAGATCAGTGAAGCCATTAAATCACGCTCTGATCACACGGTCAAAATATTCATCCACCAGACTTGATATCCTGTCTCCTTTGAAACTCAAGGATACAGGGGTACGAGCTTATAGAACAGATCCTGTTCAAGTAAGGTCGTACTTTGTTGACAGCATATGGGGCTTTAAATAGCGTAAAAAACTTCCCTTTTTCTCAATGTGGGACGATGGTTAAACTATGTCTATCTTCATTTTATACACGAAAGATGATACCAAGCCAGTACTGTAGGAGAGACCAAGGCCTAATTTAAATATATTTTAATCCATTGCCCACCCAAATAAACAAACTGATATAAACTTACCAAGACATTGACAATCCATTTATTTGGGGCAATAAAAAGTGTGAATTCGTGGCACACCTGGGGCGCTACTCAGAGACTGCACGAGCAGGTCGTGTACAGGTCGCATGAATTCGGGTTTTCTATTTCGTTTAGGTTCCTATTTTGAGTTTGAAACCTGACCAATTTATAAAATCTTTCCTAGGTCGGTTTTGTCCTAATTTTTCCATATAAGTATTCATGTAATGTTAGAATTTTGTATGGTGGCAAAATTGGATGAGAGAAAAGGAGAAACACTAGTGAGAGAAATTAGCGAAGAGCATACACAGAGAGAAAAACAGTGTGAGAGTTTTTTCAGTATCTTTGTAATCAATTCTTTTATAGTGGATTGAGTGAAGGTGTACTCCGTAAATGTAGGAAAGTTTTTCGAACCACGTAAAATTAACTTCTTGATTATTCTTGCTTTCTTTTATGTGTGCTTTGTATTTGGTATGTGTTTGCGTATTTAGTTTTATTTCTTCTGCTACAAGAGAAATTAAGTGTAAATTTTCAACAACTGGTATCAGAGCCTAGGTTGAGACTCTGTCAAGGCTCAGGTTGAGCCTAGGTTTTGCAAGCACAAGAGACAGTTTAGTGTTTTCGATTTCAGCAGGAGTAATGAGATCAGAAGGAAAGCCATTGAGGAGTGAGAAGCCAAAGGACATGAAAGAAGAAGAATGGATAATTCAAGAGACAACATCAACTCTCATCAACCACCAGAGGTCCAGGTATCTAAGGAGTAGGGGACTGCGAGATCAACACGTGCCAGAGGTCGCAAGTTAGTCACTAGAATTAGCAGGATATGTCAGAAAGCTATCTCAGAAGCAGGGGACTACAAGATCAGGACGAGCCAGAAGTCATGGATCAACAACCAGAGATCGGCATAAGTAGAGAGCTACGAGATCAGGTAGTGCTAAAGGTAACATATCAGCAACCAGAGATCAGCTAGAACAAATAGCCGCAAGATTAGGAAAAAAACCTGGATGTTATGATGAAGTAGGTTAGGGAAGTGATGCGAGCCAGTGGGAGTTTGCAGTGAAGGAAAATCATGATCAAGAACCACTGGCAGAAGGCTCGCGGTTGTTACTCGCAAACGCTCATTAACCATGCCAATTGAGGTAGAGAAACTGGAGTTGTTACTAGCATGTTTTGTCCTAGTGACTTGTTTATAATGCTCATAAGTTTTGCATATGCTAATATACTTAAAGCATTTAGGTCTAATGTGTCACTAATAATGGCAAGTGGGAATATATTGAGAAGACTTACCTTGCACTTATGACTGCTTTGATGTTGTGTCCTTAAAGGATGTCGTTGAGTTTGAAGATGATGTAGCTTTCCCATTGACATAGGGATGCATATGTGGTTGCCTTGATTTTTCTCTCTTCAATCAAGTACTTGTGGATTTGACTTGAGCTTGTAATTGTCTTGATGAAACTCTTCTCAAAAAGATGCTTGAAGATTGGTCTTATGTGGATTATTCCTTTGAAGACTCACCCCTTCACAAATGTTGTGGTGAGCGGTGATGGAGTGGCTTTCTTATCAATGTAACTTAGACCTCTTTTGTCTCCCAAAGAGCTTTCCCAACTTGAGCATCCCATCCATCTCTATGGCTCCAATTGTCAAGCCCATAATGGACTCTTTGGCTTTCTCCAACTCTTCAAAAAACTTCAACTCCTTTTCTTTTATAATCTTCAAGGCACTCATTCTTTTAAAGCAATCTTCAATCTCATTTTCACACTTGGATGCTACACTTTTGTCAACCGCCAATAAGTATCTTTCCGGATATCATTCTTTCTAGTTATTTAAATTTGTTGCTAAGTGTGAGGCCTCTCTAATGTAACACTAAATTAGTTTTTTTACACAAATTTAGTGTGATTTGGAGTACTAAATTCCAAATTTCAACACCCAACAATTTGGTGTTTATACAGTGTCAATTTGGTGTGACACTAGAGCAAAATACCAAATTTTTTTATTTTTATAAATTCCCCATTTTACACTGTAGCAAAATACCAAATTTTTTTATTTTTATAATTTCTCATTTTACCCTCCTTTACGTAGTTCAAACAAATTGTATTTCTTTACATCCTTTAATCGGTTTATATATTTATAAAATTTGATAAATAATAAAATTTATAAATTAAAATATTATAAAAAATATACTGTTGAAAAGATCTCGTCGAGATCTTCAAAATGAACTCAATATTTTATATATATATATATATTTACATATTATTTATTTATTTTTATTTATTAATTATATATAATTTATATATATGTAATACATGATTATATATACAGGGTTGCTCTTCATGGAGCAAGCTTAATCAGTAATTGTTGTTCTTTTTTTTTTTTTATTCTCTAATTGTCCCAAAAGTTGAGATGGTAGTAAATGAAACAACTCGGTTTCGGCAATTTCTTGCTCAACGTTGGCAAATCAAAGACAACGAGGCTCACATTACACTTCATAATGCATTAATTGAACATATGTGGGAGCAATATATATAGTAATTCACAAAATTAGATATGAAAATATTTATGAATTTTAGTGAAAAATTGAATAAAGTGTGTTTATTAAATTAAAAGCTTATGTGTTAAAGTATGTTTAAGGTAAAGTATGATTTGATCAACCATTGAAAAAAAATATGTGATTAATTATGTTAATAATTATTTTTTAATATTATATAATTAATTATTTAAGAATAATATTTTTATGTTAAAAAAATTAATTAATTTTGTGTAAGTTAGTAAATAAAAATTAATTAATATTATATAAAGAATATAATTTAATATTCTTTAAAGATTATATTTATATCAATTTGGTGTTAATTGTAAAAAAATTTAGTGTAAACATATTTTATAAAGATATTTTTTTAATACCAAAATGGTATAAAATTTAGTATCATAAATTGGAGATACCCTTACAATCTCTTCATCTTGATCGGTAATTATGTTTCGAAATCTTTGAGAGTGATTTACAACACCCTGCTTGTTTTCTTCAAGACATCTTATTAACCCTTCCAAGGAAATCTTGCATTTCTCAACTTTTGATTTTCCTCGGTTAGTTTTTTGTCTTGGCTCAAAGGTCAAAGCTAGTAGAAGATTCTTTTGGACCAGATCTTCTTGATCTTCTTCTTCTTTTTCTGACATCGAAACTTTCTCTCGGAGTTATAACTATCTGAAATTATCTCTTCAAAACACATTTGCTTTGAGGAAGGAATTTTAGCAACCCAAGTACTGACATCTTATCCACTCATGATTTCAGACATGGTCGACAATAGACAAAAGTCTGTAAAACCTTCCTACGTGTGACTAGTAGAGGGCTCTGATACCAATTAAAAGTTGCATAGAAGGTACGTCGACACTATGGACGAATGAGTTAATGGAATGATGCTAGATGAAGATTGGAAGAAAACTCAACTCAAAACTCTCTCCAATAACTCAAGACATACAAAATAGTGTTCTTGTTTGTCAAAATGATAAAATGAGTGTTTTTATAGCTCATAAGGTGCCTAGGGCGATGTCATCATCACGCTCAATGTTGCGCACTTGTGCTGTTGGCATGAGTTACTTTAAAAAAAAAAAAAAACAAGCTACAGTACGACCTCATTCGTCGCGCCAGCTTAGTTTAACGCAATAACTCTATCATAAGCGCACCAAAACCTAAACAAACGACATCGAAACCTATCAAATAATATATTATTGAAAAGATATGACTGTCTATTTTCTACATCATTTTACAAAATATAATTTGATTGCGTGTAGATATTCATAGCTTCCCAATGATGTATTACTAAAAAGGTTTCAACACGAAAACCGAAACTTTGAGAAATTTAAAACCCAAAAATCCGTGGGATCAAAACCTTTTGATTAATACATAAATGGGAAGCTAAGAATGTCTAGATTACCCAACATTTTTCAATACTCAATTTGAATCTATGTATAAGTTATGTTCACAAAACCATACAAATGTCAGTTTTGAAAAATCTTAAAACATTGAAAATCAATTTCTAAACTAGACACAAACACAAATGACCATCACACATCTAAACATATTTCCTAACATGCAAACACTCAAAATATAACATGTAAAATCTAAAAGGATAATTAGTGAAATTCATGATCATGCCGCAACGACTAGCGCTATATAGCAGCCAAGTCGCGCTGGCTTGGCAGTGAACACTGCCTTGCCTGCGTGACTCTCGAAGCAAAATATAACTCCAAAATGATGCTTTCGAAGGTTTTTCAAATTTGAGAAAACAAATTTCGCTATAAAAGGCCAGAGTCTAGAATCATAACATTCTGCTCATCCACTCATAACTCAAGTGCTTAGTGCACCTCCCTTCCACCCTAGTAGTGAAGGTTCATATCCCACCATACGTATTTACCGATATGTGTGGGCAGTTTTTTTCCCCTTATTGTGGGAGTAGATATCTTCTATTATGAGAGTAGATATCCGAACCGCACATTTAATAATTGATCTTAATAGATCCTGATAGATTTTCTATTAATCTTGTGATTGTAAAAAAAAAAAAAAAAAAACAATCACAACACAGTTTACTAACGAAATTATTGACAGCAAATAGTTAATCCTAACACAATAAGAAAATATGATTCAACTAAATGATTATGCAAGGTACGTGTGTGTGAATCTAATGTCTTTCAAAAAGTTAAAGTTATGTTAACAATTACCGAATTTTTGAAGACATTGCCATGCTCGTAAATGCTTTAATCTTGAAGCGCAAGTCCAAGTCAAAACACCTAATGAACCAATGTATTACAAACAAATGGACTTTTATTACAAAATAAAGTCAACACCGGACCTAACAGTAGGGCAAAAGCTTATAGGAACGCAAAGAAGAAAAGGGAGCATAACAAGAAGAATTCAAGACAAAATTATTGCGAGCATTGCAAGATTAGCGTACATGTAAAACGAAATTCCACCTTGAATTGCAACCCAAATTAAAAAAAAAAAAAGAACAAAAGAGAGAGAAGGAAAAGACTTATAGCTGCATAGCAAGGCTTGAAGAAATAGAAAAAAAAATTCTTCAAATAGAATCAGCTGATTACAAAATCAAACTCATGGATAAACCTAAAGAATGTTCAACTGACTTAGAAGATTGGAAAGAACTATTTCACTTGAAGATTCAAGTGTGATAGAGGCAATAATTGATCCTAGATGCCAAAACAATCTAATTTCAGAATGCTTGGTACCAAAGATGGGTCTGAAAACGAAACCTCAGTCAGGTCCATATCCTTTAGGTTAGATTCAAAAGGATGTTGAAATGAAGATCACCAAGCAATCTATGTTCAAGTTTGTCATTTCCGAAATGAACATGGACGAGGTAACTTGGGAAGTTGTGTCCTTAGATGTTAAACAAGTAATTCTTGGGATTCCATATTATAGTGTTACCATATCAGTATGATCAACATCACTAAATATTATGTTGTTAATATATTATATGATATTATTGTGACATCTCCTTATTTTTTATGTATATATTATATTATTCTAGTTTACACATATTGGAGATTTTATGTCTTGTATTAATTCTTTTATGTTATATTATTCTAGTTTACACGCATTGGAGATTTTATGTCTTGTATTAATTCTTTAATGTAGCCTATAAATAGGCTTCCTATTGTACATTCAAATTCATACTGTGAAATATAATTATTCTCACAGTTTACACAAGCCTCATCTAGAACCTTCCCAATTCAAACAATGCGTATTCTGCATGCGCCGCTCGTTGTTACTAGGTATTGCACCGCACTGCCGCCACTAGCATAATCAGACTCTTCTGTCAGCCGTCACAACACCATGAGTCACGCTCCCATCGGAGGTTGACTGAGGTCCTACGCGCCCCAACAACTCTCAGCGGCCCGGATATCTACTCTCATAGTGGGAGAATACTACTCCCACAATAAGGGAATAAAACTACCCACACATGCACATGGTGGGAATCGAACCCCACACCACTGAGGTGGGAGGGAGGTGCACTAACCACTTTACTACAAGTGGATGTACGGAAATTTTATACCATGTTTTGATTCCCTTATGTATCTATAAGGTTCTCCATTGTACATTCATATTTATGCTAGGGAATATAATTATGCTCACATTCACTATCATATAGGATCAAGACCCTATTTATTATTAAATATTACGCAAGTATCGTTTGGTGAAAGATGGATAATAGTATTTGATTCATGTCAGAAAAACAAGAAACATCACTAATCAGATCACAAAAGTTTGGTATAAAATTAATTTGAGTATTTCATTTTTGTTTTTTCATATAATGTGTGTAATATTTAATAATAATATATTTATACTAAAAAAATAAATAATTATTGTTTAAAAAATTATGTATAGAATATTATTTAAAAGTACTGTTTACACCAATTTGGTGTTAAATGGATTGGAGTGAAAAAAAATTTGGTATAAGAATATTTTAAAAAAAATACTGTTTTTACATAATTTTGGTACAAAATTTAATGTATTGGGTTGGAGATGCCTTAGTGCCGAAACAACAAGCCGAAATAGAGGAAATGCAGGCCTCTCACAGAGAACTATTTCAAGAAGATCAGTCTGCCAAAAAAAGAAAAGTTGTAGATAGAACACGGGATCCAAGTGATGGGAGACGCTACCCTGCCAAATTTAGCCATTTATCACACGGAGAATGACAGTTCAATTTAGAATTTCAACGTTTTCTTAAGATTTTTATAGAATTAAAAGTTTTGATGTATTTAATAAAGATTAAAATAGTCTATTTAAAAGTCATGAATTATTTAATTTTAATATTTTAAGAGTTTACAAAAGTTATAAGGTATTCAAAATATCAATGACTTTTATAGACTTTTGTAGATTTTTATAAATAATTTCTCATAAAAATATTTACAATTTTTTTCTCACTCGTTTCAAAGACTTTTGAAGACTTTCTGACAAATAATTTTAAAAAATTATTAATGATAACTTTTATTGTCACTTGTTATTGAGCATATTATTCAAAAAGAATAATTCAAAAAAAATTAGTAACCACCTTACAACCTATCATGTGAACAAAAAAAATTATAAAAACCAACAAATATTACTGATAAAATACAAAAAGAAAAAGAAAAATAAGAATATTATAAGCAAGAAAAGAGAATACATAAAGTAAAAAAAAAAAAAACAAAAAGTGTAGAAAGATTGTATCGGAATATAGGCAATCTTTTTTCTAGGGCTAATTGCAATAAAGTACCCTGATATTTGGTTATATTGCAATAAAATCGTAAATTTAGCCTTAATTGCATGTTAGTACCCTTGACTAACTGGTTGACCGTTAGAGTTGACGGTTAACCGATAGTCAAAGGGTATTTTGGTCATTTTAACCTTAATTTATTTTTAAAAAGTAAAAAAAAGTGTTATAAATTATAAAAAAAAGTTAAATAAATCTCCACCATCTATCAAAATTGATGGATGGTGGAGATTATATTGACAAAAAAATTAAAAAAACTTAAAATTAAAATAAAAAATAAAAAAAATTATATTTTTAGCGTTCTTGGTGTGGAGATCCAGATCCAAGAACACAACAAAAAAAAAAATTCAACAAGATCTGCTCAGTTGCTCCGTCGCCGATGGAGCAGCGACGAAGTGCTGCTCCATCGAGGATGGAGCAGCTCCATCTGCGATGGAGTCCATCGCAGAAAAAAAAATTTTGGTTTCTTTGCAAGAGCAGATCTACTCCATCAATAGGAGTAGATCTGCTCCATCAACGAGAGCAGATCTGATTCCGTTGATGTAGAAGATCTACTCTTGCAAAGAAACCAAAATTTTTTTTTTTTTTGGATTGAGTTCTTGGTTGGATCTCCACCGTCCATCAATGTTGATGGACGGTGGAAATCCAATCAGAATCTCCACCAAGAACCCCAAAAACACTAAATAGAAAATTCAATATAAAATAAATTTTTTAACTTTTTTTAATTGTTTGATCTTTAAATTTTTTTTTTTTTGGAATGTTATCTCCACCATCCATCAACATTGATGGATTGGGGAGATCTATTTTTTAAAAAAATAGTTTTTTTCATTTTTTTTTTAAATTTTTGTTTAATTTAATTTTTTAACTAGGGGTAGTTTTGTCATTTCATCCATAAGTTAAAGTTAAACCGTTAAGTTTGACTGGGTCAACTGACGGTAGGGTACTAACGTGCAATTATAGCTAAACTCACGATTTTATTGCAATATGACTAAACGTCAGGGTACTTTATTACAATTAGCCATTTTTTCTATTCATGACTTTACGTACACTTCAGGTATTTTATTAGCAGCTAACAAAGCTACCTTGATGTAATTTTTAGGGTGATATTTTTTATAAATAAATTTGTGAAACTATAATAAAGAAATTTAATTTTGATATTTTCAAGGAATATGTCGAAAATGTTTAAAAAAAAAAATTAAATGCATTATTTATAAATATCTAGAAAATTAGGTCAAATATAATATATAACAATTTGTTCTATAGACAACTTATATAATTCAATAATATTATCAATAAAACCACTTAGACATATAGAAATTCCAATGGGCTGTATAGTTAACCTAGTGTGTTTATATTTTTAAGAGTTAATGAAAATCTATCAATCATTTGAAATGAAAGTCATTTATATTTATACAAAATCTATAAACATAGATAGAAGTCAATAAATTCTATAAAAATTGATCATTTAAAAAAAAAAGTATATAAAAGTTTTTGAAAATCTAGATTAAATAACCCCCTACTTTATAAGCTTTTGGAACAAGGAGTCATGAAGCATAATTGCTCACCTTGTGAACACCAGTCATGTTGGTAGCAATAAGGATGGCAGATGGCAAATGTATATATTTAAATAACTAAAAATTTAGTTTTGCATGAAACTGGTTACTAATGACTAAAAAAGAGAAGAAAAAGATTTGAAGGGAGAGAAAAGAGATAAGAGAGAGAGAAGAAGGAGGAAGAGAGATAGAAGGAATAAAATTTAAATTATGTTGGGGGGATATTTCGGTAATATTTTGGCTATGGTGAAAAGAAATTTTCATACTAATTACTACCAATCAAACTTACATATGTAATTAAAAATAAATTTATTATAATTTATGTAGTAAAAATTGATAATTTCCACAATTTTTAATTTCTCAAAATATAAAAATAAAAATAATTTTATTTTTAAACAAATTACTGGATAACTATTTGAGGTTTAACAATCTACATTCGGAAACAACTTTACTAATTTTTGACAATGACCTCTGATGCTGTTAATGGTCGACCAGGTCTTGACTGTTAATTTGAACTGACATACATGCAAAATTGTCATTTCATTGCCATATTAAATATTTTAAAAAATTAGAAAAAAAAAATTAGATCCCCACCATCCATACCATTAAAAACCTAAATTAAAAAATTAGATATAAAAAATTAAAAAAAAAGGAAAATATGTTTTTGATCTCCAGCGTCCATATTTGAGATGAACGGTGAAGATCCAATCAAGATCTTCACATCATCTTGGATCTCCAACTATGGAGATCCATCTATTAAGATCCAAGATCTCTATTGATGGTGATCTTAGTGGGGATTGATCTTTATATTGCCAACGATGGAGATCCCTCTCTATCTCGAAGAGCGATAGAGAGATCTCCATGATTTGTTTATTCTTTTTTCTATTTTCTCTCTCGATCTCCATTAACGGAGTGGATATTTAGATCTCCATTTGATTTTTTTTTTTAAAAAAAATTTGTTTTCTTTTTTTGATCTCCACCGTCCATCTTAAAAATGGACGGTGAAGATCCATCTATCTTTTTTAAAAAATTCACTTTTTTACTCCATTGTTACGGACGATCGAGATCCATTTATTAATTATTTAATTTTATGTAATTTAAATTTATTTTAAGTTTTTTTATATTTTAAAATACTTTATTTTAACTTTTTGAGTTAAGGTTGTTTTGGTAATTTTAATTTTTATGTTGAGGGTATTTTTATCTTTTAACTGTCAAAGTTGGTTGCATCAATTTTAATAGATTTTAACTAACAGCTGGGGAGATTATTATCAAATATTTGTAAAATTATTTTTATGTGTGAATTATCAACCCTTAGGTAGCTATCAGGTTTATTGTGTATTTTTGGCCTAATTACACAAACATCTCTGAGGTTAAGTGAAATTACACAAAAAAAATAAAGTTTAGACATATCAACACAAACCTCCCCTGAAGTTTCAGAAATGTTGCACGGATATTCTCTGCCATCAACTTTACTCCGTTAATGTTAGTATGACATTAGATTAGTAAGGGTAAAATGGTACTTTGACCACCATACTCAGTATCTGTCAAATACATTTAATATATTAATACATTAAATAATATATTTAATAAAAGAAATTATTATTTTTATTAAAAACCGGGTTTTGGGAGTAGTGAATAGTGGGTGTAATCATGAAAATGCAACATTTTATTCATACACAACACATCAATAGTTTTGGGCATGTTCGGTATATGTGACTGGTTTGGACTGGACATAACTAAATTTTAGTCTCATATTTGGTGTGTCACTGAACTATTTTAAGTGGACTAAACAGTTTTGGGCCCACAACAAAAATCTACTTTACTTCACTATCTAATCTCATTCAAAAGTTGGGGCTTATTTTGTCCCCTCTCTAATTTATCCTCCACAGTCCTCTCCTTAGGCCATCTCCAATGGGTCCATATTTTTTTCAACAAAATGGAGATCCAAAATGAAATATTCCATCTTTATAAATTCACAACTCCAAGCATTTTCCATTTTACAATATCCAAATAATGAAATATTATTATCTCTTTACTTCATTAATTATTTTTTTAACTTTCTCTTAATTATTTTAGATAATAATTTATTCACATAATATATTTACACCTAACTATTTTACATGTAACAATTTTAATCTAAATTTTTTAATAATTAATTCTTTCATCTACCTAATTTTCTCCACCTAACTTTACACATAATGTGTTCATTTGTAAATAATGTAATTGTTTTTATTTTACTAAATTATTTTCAGTTAATTATTATATTAAATCGTAATATTTTTTTTATATATATTGAAGCTTTAAAATAATTATTTTTAAATAAAATAATTATTGGGTTATTGATTAATAAATGATATGATAAATGAAAATTTTAAAATAATTAAAATATAATCAATATTATATTCACTTGAAAGATCTCAACAAAATATTTCTAATAATATAATTTTTATTCTAATTACATTTATAGTCAATATTGTTGTTTTTATATTTAGAGGCTTTAGAATTATCTGCATATGTTAGATTATTACTTGTTTAATTTATATACTATTTGTATTTATATGAGTTTGCACTTTGTATTTCATATTCGAATATTAAATAATATGAAGAAAAAAAAATAATATTTGAAAGTTAAGGAGAAAGTTATATAATCAATTGAAACGATTTAATTGGTTGTTATTTCATTTTGAACTAATATCATAAAAAAAAAATCTATCAATAATGTTTTATATTTATAATTTTATAAAATAAAAAAAAAGTCTAAAACAGCATTAAATACGGGTCTGGACTACTTTAATAGTCCAGTTCTTAGTCCGATGCAATACCAAATATAGGTTAGGATTTAGTTTCAGTCCAGACCAAGCCAATCATTTTAATCTGAGGACTTAGTTCAGTCCAAGCCAGTCCTGTTTGCCAAATGAGCCCATACTGTCAAGCTAGACACATCAACAGTAGCTGAGAGTTTTTTTTTTCTTTTCTCTGTTTTGGTGGGTGACTGATTGGTTGGTTGGTTATTTGTTGTGTAAATGCAGAGCATCCAAAAGTGGTTTCATTTTTCTTAAACTCTTCTATTAATTTTTTTTTTTTGGGTTAAATATGACAAGATTATTAATATTTTAAACCTAAATATTGAGATGATGATCTAACTAATGTTTAATGGCCGTGAGTATTGGGATCAAGAGAGTTGGAGGGGCTTGGATTGTTTAGTTTTTACTTCTTCGTTTTTTGGGTGGTTTGGAGTAAAATGTTGAGAAAAAGAAGAAGAAAAGAGTTGTTTACTGAGGGAGAGCAATAAAAATAAATTTTCATTCCAAATTTATTTATTATCTCCGCATTAAACATACTCATCTTCTTCAACTTCAAAAAAAAAAAAATTTGAAATCAACATAAATAAAAAAATTACCATCTCCTAGTAAAACATTACATCTTCATTAACCTCCATAATAAAAAAAATACAAAATAAAAAATTCACCATCTCCAATCCCACATCATTATCCTCATCAACCATCTCCAAAAAAAAAAAAAAATCAACATACAAAATCACCATATTCCTCAATCATCTCCAATATATATATAAATCACCCTTGTAGTCCTCAAAAATCGCTCGGGGACACAGGGCACTACAACCTGCAAAGACAGAACGCATGTGACCCGCAGGACGTCTGGGACACCGGGGTGGTGCCAGCCAAAGTCACTCCGACGGTCAAGTTAGCGAGTGCTAATAAATATGTATGCTTGTAAATAGAGATGAGTGAAAAATGCTTCCTGTATTGTTCGTGATCAAGGCCTCCTTTATCAGAGGAGGTGCAAGGTCGGAGGGTAATTAGAGAAGATGAACAATGGCCGGAGGGTGTGGTTTTAGTATTGGTAGCCTTTTGGATCTCAGTTTCTTGGTCTTAACAATGAAAGATTATCCTTCCTTTTATAGGGGAATGATGCTTCTGCCTTTAGAGGGATTTCATCATTACCCCTCCTTGTTGTCCTTCACCAAGAAAGTATGTGGATGCTTCTTTTGATCTGGCTGTTATCAAGTGTCATTATGGTTTTGCAGGACCTGTTTTAAAGTAGATCATGATTTGGTCCCCCAAGGAACAAAAGAGATTTTATGTCGTGCGACATATAGGTTTGTCAATTTGGACAATCATGATTACGTGTCGTATGATGTGTTGATTGGATGTCGATGTGAGGTGACTATGTCGTGCTACATAGGAGTTTTTCCAAGCGTAAATACTGAGTTATCTTCGCTTGATGCTACTTGGATGTGTGGGATATGGAGTGCATGTCGTACTACATGGAGATCTTACACAAATGTCTTATGTCGTACTACATGGATGCTTCATGTCGAGCGAATGTCGTACTACATAGATTGCTTTATGTGGAGCGTATGTCGTACTACTTGGACGTCTCGTGTCTAGTGTATGTCGTACTACTTGGACGTCTCATGTCGTACTACATGGATGTCTCATGTCGTTTTACATAGGTGTATCATGTCGTACTACATGGATGTCTCATGTCGTACTACATGGATGCCTTCCCACTTTTGGCTCTGGGCCTGGTCTTTGAGATATACTTTGGGCCTAACATATTTTGGCTACTACAGTTTGCCCCCAAACGCCTTGGATTTAAAAGTCAAGGGGTTTGCGTCGTACGACATGTAGACAAAGATTTGCTTTGTAGATTCTACTGATGGTCTCATAATGTCGCACGACTGTATCCTTTTGAAAGAAGGCTCTAGGTTTCAAGAGAAGATCATAATCCATGAGTTTTACCACTGTCGTGCGACAATGTCGTGTATAGGCGGTGTGATTGATCTCCAACGGCTCCTCGATAGTTGTGTCAGAGTAAATGTGATTTTATGGGGAATGCGCACGCCTGATTAATGATGACGGTTATGGGGGTGCGTGTCCAATAAGAAGCTGCCACTTCAACTTATGTTTTCTTCTTGTTGCCGCCCTTTCTCTTTCCAATTTCATTTTCAAGTTTCGTTTTCTCTTTCATTTTCTCTCTCTCTCTCTAGAAACCAGTCGCCTCTGCAAGCTTCTCCGGCGTCGTTTGTTGATCGTCTTTTACCATTCTCTCGCATATTCCGGCAAAGCAGTGGTTACTTTGCTTCATTTTGGTAAGTCTTCCCTGTTCTCGCAAATATTTTGGTTTTTATTTTTGCATTTTGGTTTCTGGGTTTTTCGTGTTCTTCGAATGGTTTTTGGGAAGAATTTGAAAAAAATCTTGTTTTAGATCTAAAAATACAACTTAGGTTTATATACAACCTGTTTGTAGTGTCTAGGTCGCACGACAGTAGCCAAGACATATAGGTCGCACGACCTTCTTAACAGTCTTGGGAACTGATATTAGGTCGTGCAAGGCCTTTGGTTTAGGTTCTAACTACTAACCATCGCTACTGTTGTTCGACTTGTAGGTTTCGATGTCGAGTCGAGGTGATGAGAGTCCCCCAAGTACCTCTGGGTGAGGATACGACGATACTATAGATCTGTCGTACTACTCATGGATAGAGTCGGAGGCATCAAGTGCTGGCGTGACAGTGGCGTCCTCGTCGTACGACACTGTGACTGTCTCCAGTCTCGCGGGTACGTCGAGCGTAATGTAAGACATTCCTATGGGGATTCCCCTAGTTGAGCTACCAGGCGACGCGGCTGGCCCTTGTTCCATGGGACCTAGTAGGCCACTAGGTTTGCTTTTGAGTAATCCAGCCAGTGTGCTAACGGAGGATGACATCATGCGCATAAGATTCAGTTATGGCATACCCGATGGTGTCGTATTGAAGGCGCCGCACAAGGAAGAGAGGCCAGACTGGGATATCCCAGGATGGACCTGCTTCTATGAATTCCCGTTTCAGTAGGGTTGGATTCAGGTTACCAGTAGTCGGACTACTGAGAAAGGTGCTCGATCATTTCGAGCTTGCCCCAGGGCAGCTGATGCCTAACAGTTGGAGGATCTTACTAGGGCTAGAGCTATTGTGTACAAGGGAGGGCATAGTCTTCGAGTTGCCTGACCTATTCTACACATACTCAGTGCGGGAGCACGACACAGAGAAGGGTCGCTACAATTTGAACCTCCGGCCCAATAGAACACACTTTATCATGGAGCTGACAACAAACGATAGGTTGTGGAAGGATAGGTACTTTTTTGCGAGGGGTCTACTTGTCGATTGGCCTCTTGGGGATACGGTTGTTCATATGACCTGGTCTAAGGCTGGTGGGTCTTTAATTCCGTCGTGTCGTTCGACGTTCTATATTTTTATTTTACTTTACTAATTTTATCTTTCTTTATATTGCAGTGAACACAGGAGCTTCTCAAGCTGTTGTTGGCTTAATGTGTGTGACTCGTACAGCGAAGGTACTGTCGTACAACGTTAAGGAGAGGAGTTGGAGAAGTATCTTGACTGAAGAAAACCTGCGGCCCAGTCATCTCTGGAAGTTCAGTGTTATCAACGAGCCAGGTACTCTTTACCCTGCATTCAAAAACTTAGTGGAGTTTGTCAGGGTCAGGCATTGTGTCAAGCGACTGTACGGCACAAGGTTTCTAACTTCAATCTCATACGTCAAGCGACGCTTTGCAGTTGACATCATGGCTGGAGAGATTGCCACCCCTGGTGCTGATGATGCTATGAGGAGGCTCAAGCAGAAAAGAAAGGGGAAGAAGAAGGCTCAGTCAAGCGACCAAGTAGAGTCCACTCCTCCACCTCCTCCATCAAGTCTAGCCAAGGCCACCATTGACATTGCTTCAACTGGAAAAAAGCGAAGGAGGGAGGATTCAGCTTCGGGGGCAGAGGCGTCGATCGACCTTGTCTTCCTTCAGGATGCCTCCGCGTATTCTGACGTCGGGTCGATCCTTCCCCAGGTCGAGCGACTGCTTCTGTCCGAAGATAAGAATCGCTTGAAGGAGATGGGCCTCTCTCAAGCTGCTGATTGGGGTCTTGGCCACCTTTTTTAGGTATAGTCGTACGACCGATATGTTCTTTTTTGTGTACTTTGAATTTTTCTAAGTGTTTAATTTCTTGCAGGCTCTTCAGTCCGACGTCCATTTGAAGGAAGAGCTTGGCTTTGCTCTTAAGAAGGTGAGGGAGCTGAAGTCGAGCAATCAGAGTCTGAAGCTTGACAACGACAAGTTGAAAGCTTCAAACCTGGAGGCCAAGAAGACAGCTCTTGAAGCGTTGAGTCGTGCGGTTGAAGCGACTCTTGAATTGAACAAACTGAAGTCAAGCATCGACTTACTCGAAGCCAAGCTGAAGGCCAAGGAGGCGGACTACGACTCTTTGTACGACAAAGCAGAGGATAATGTCTTTAACGCGGTTATCAAGACCCGTGCGGACCTGATGAGGGAGTACAGGGACGGTCGTGCGACCGAGTGGAAAGTCGACAGTTGGATCGCCGACCACGAGGAGTTGTCTCGTTCTGATGATGAAGATGAAGCCAATACCGACGCGAAAGATGTGCAGGATAAAGCTAGTGGTGAAGAGTCTATCCTTCCTCCTCTAGAAGGCTCGGCTGTCGTGGCTCTGGCTGCTCAGCCGACTGGAGAGCTTGATGACCTTGCCCCATAAGGGGTTGTAATTTTGTAATTGTTGGATTTTTATTTTATGTATTTTGTCGAACAATGTTCCTTTGCTTAATATATGATGCATTTCGATTTTCCTTTTTTGTCGTATGCCTTATATGACCATTCTTATTCATGTATGGGAATGCATTTTGATATTATGCTTGTGACTTTGAGCACAGGTTGTGGTCTATGGCCTTGAATGCGGGTCATGTGACCATTTGGAGATGTAGACCTTAAATGCAGGTTGTGCTCCATGACCTTGAATGCGGGTCATGTGACCATTTGGAGATGGAGACCTTGAATGCAGGTTGTGCTCCATGACCTTGAATGCGGGTCATGTGACTATTTGGAGATGGAGACCTTGAATACAGGTCGTGGTCTATGACCTTGAATGCGGGTCATGCGAGCGTCGATTTGTGTTTGCGACCCTGAGTGCAGGCCGTGGTCCATGACCTTGAATGCAGGTCATGCGAGCGTCGATTTATGTTTGCGACCCTGAGTGCAGGCCGTGGTCCATGACATTGAATGCGAGTCATGTGACCATTTGGAGATGGAGACCTTGAATGCGAGTCTCGTCATAGACTTCGCTTTTTATGATATTGAATTGCCCCAGTTGGAGTGTGTAACTTCATAGTTTCATGCTACAACTTTTATTAAGTGCGTAACTTCTGGTTGTGTGGTATGAAAAAGATACTTTCAACTCGGGTGCTTCCAGCAATGCTGACCTGCATAAAATAGTTAGGGTTGGCCGTTAGGTGTACCATCGACCCTCCGATGACTAAGTGAGTTCCAGGTTGTAGAGTGATAAAGTTCAAAATTTTTAGAAATGATATTGTTTTAGATGGCATGCGTTCCAGCTGTTGCCGATCTCCATGCCATCTGTACATCGTAGTTTGTAGGCTTCATGTCCAACTACTTTGGTGATTTGGTATGGTCCCTCCCACGTAGGACCGAGTTTACCTGCTCATTTTTCCTTTGTATTTTGGATGACGCGGCGAAGGACCCAATCTCTAATATGGAATGATTTGAGACGAATGTTAATGTTATAATGGCGGGCGACTCTTTGTTGGTATACGGCCAATCTGATTGCGGCCTTGTCGCGACGCTCGTCGATTGTGTCGAGTTCGTTCAGCAACTCTCTGTTGTTTGTTTCTTCTGTCGCGTGTCGTATCCTATAAGAAGGGTAGTCAGCCTCTGTTGCTATGACGGCCTCCAAGCTGTAAGATAGCGAGAATGGTGTCTCCCCTGTTGACGTTCTGACCGTCATATGGTAAGACTACAGCACACCTTGTAGCTCATCGGCCCATTTTCCTTTGTATTGGTCGAGTCGCTTCTTGAGGGTGGACATGATTGTTTTGTTGGTGGATTCTGCTTGTCTGTTAGCTTGAGGATATCTTGGGCTCGAATAACTTAGTTTGATGTTCCACTTGTCGCAAAAGTCTTGGAAGTCGTATGATATGAATTGTGAGCCATTGTCAGTGACTATCTCTTTTAGAACTCCGTAGCGGCATATGACATTTTTCCAAATAAATCTTTTTACTTCGGAGTCTTTAATTCTCACATATGACTCGGCTTCGACCCATTTTGTAAAGACCCGTGCGGACCTGATGAGGGAGTACAGGGACGGTCGTGCGACCGAGTGGAAAGTCGACAGTTGGATCGCCGACCACGAGGAGTTGTCTCGTTCTGATGATGAAGATGAAGCCAATGCCGACGCGAAAGATGTGCAGGACAAAGCTAGTAGTAAAGAGTCTGTCCTTCCTCCTCCAGAAGGCTCGGCTGTCGTGGCTCTGGCTGCTCAGCCGACTGGAGAGCTTGATGACCTTGCCCCATAAGGGGTTGTAATTTTGTAACTGTTGGATTTTTATTTTATGTATTTTGTCGAACAATGTTCCTTTGCTTAATATATGATACATTTCGATTTTCCTTTTTTGTCGTATGCCTTATATGACCATTCTTTTTCATGTATGGGAATGCATTTTGATATTGTGCGTTCTGTCTTTGCAGGTTGTAGTGTCCCGTGTCCCCAAGCGATTTTTGAGGACTACAACCCTATTCCTCAATCATCTCCAATATATATATATATATATATATATATATATATATATATATATATATATATATATATATATCATCTTTTCTCTATCATCTTTAGCAACATCTCAAGGAAAAAAAAAAGGAAAAGAGAGGAATGGATGAAATTTGCTTCTTTTTTTTTTCTTTTTTCGGTCATATGAATTAAAAAAAAAAAACCCAAAGAAAAGAAATCCAAGATTGAAAAAAAAAAAAAAAAAGCTTGGTGAGAGAAGAATGGAGAGGAGAATGTAGGGATATGTAAATCAAGAAAAAGAACAGAGAAAAATAGTGTGGTGACTAGAGAGAGATGGAGAAAGAAATAGAGAGAGAAGATGAAGATGATAGAGAAATCACTTAATTTTAGTAAAGAAAGAGAGAGAAGGTTGAGAAAGAAAATGTTTTTACCATTGACAACTTAATTATTAATTTTTTATGGGCATTTGAGTCTTTTAGAACTTTTGTCTAATGTTAACGCAGTAAAGTTGATGGCAGGGGATGTTCGTACAATATTTTTAAAACTTTAGGGGAGGTTTGTGTTGATATGTCCAAACTTTAATTATTTTTTTTTATATAATTTCACTTAAACTCAGGAATAATTTGTGCAATTATTCCTTTATTTTTTATTTTTGGATTAAACCATCCGATGTTCATAGACCACATTGGACCCTGACTAATCTGGATTCGAGCCAGGTAGGACCACAAGGGTGACAAAGCTCTCCCAACAAGTTATTTAACGTAGGTGCATTCCTAAGCCTCGAACTGAGGACATTGGTTAAGCTAGAACAGCCCCTGCTAACTGATCTACACACTTGGTTTATTCCTTTAGAGCTCGTTTGACAGACATGACTGGCTTGGATTGGACTAAGTCCTGAGATTAGACTGGACTGGGACTAAATCTTGATCTATGTTTGGTACTGCATCGGACTAAGAGCTGAACTATTAAAATAGTCCAGACCCGTATTTGATACTGTTTCGGACTATTTTCGGACTATTTTTTTTTATTTTATAAAATTGTAAATATAAAACATTATTGATAAATTTTTTTATGACATTAATTCAAAATGAAATAACAACCAATTATGTCGCTTCAATTGATTATGCAATTTTTTCCATAACTTTCAAATATCATTTTGTTCATATTATTCAATATTCGAAGATGAAATACAAGGTGCAAACTCATATAAATACAAATAGTATATAAATTAAACAAGTAATAATATAACATATGCAGATAATTCTAAAGCCTCCAAGCATATAAATAACAATATTGACTATAAATGTAATTAGAATAAAAATTATATCATTAGAAATATTTTGTTGAGATCTTTCAAGTGAGTATAATATTAACTATATTTTAATTATTTTAAAAAATTTCATTGATCATATCTATTTATTAATCAATAACATAATAATTATTTTATTTAAAAATATATTATTTCAAAGTTTCAATATATATATATATAATTACCATTTAATATAATAATTAACTGAAAATAATTTAGTAAAATAAAAATAATTATATTAACATCTACAAATGAACATATTAGGTATAAAGTTAGGTGGAGAAAATTAGGTAGATGAAAGATTTAATTATTAAAAAATTTAGATTAAAATTATTACATGTAAAATAGTGAAGTGTGAATATATTACGTGAGTAAATTATTATAAAAAATAATTAAGAAAAAGTTAAAAAAATAATTTATGAAGTAAAAAGATAATAATATTTTATTATTTAGAGATTTTAAATTGAAAAATGCTTGGAGTATTCCATTTTGAATATCTATTTGATAAAAAAAGTATAGACCCATAGGAGATGGTCTAAGGAAAGGACTACAAAGGATAAATCAGAGAAGGGACAAAATATGCCTAAACTTTTAAATGAGATTAAATAATAAAGTAAAGTGGATATTTATTTGTGAGTTCAGGACTATTTAATTCCACTTAAAATAGGCCAATAACATACTAAACACGGAAACTAAAATTTAGTTCTATCTAGTTCAAGCCAATCCTATATATCATGCACTTATTTTTATTTGAACGTGTATTGATGATACCATCGCTTGTCGTTAGCCTTTTCCGGGGTTGAAAAAGGAAAGTTACGTAATCTGCAGTCTGCACTAAAATAATTCAATGTCGGAGAGCATGCGCATAGGGAAACGTGAGAAGATGACGTCAATCTCGTGGTGGGACCAATAGGCAGCTGGTGAGAGGTTGGGCATCATCAATTTGATGGTCAGGCGTGTAGCGTTATTTATCGTACAACAGCATCATTGCGTCATTACTTTCTTGGGCCTGTCCACCTCTTTCATTGTCTTCTATGACTTCGACCAAGCCAACCGCTGCCGTCATCGTCAACTCCAGGTCAACCTTTTTCCCTTTAGGCTAAAACAATCTTAATTAGGGATGGTAAAAAAATTTTATGCCTCCCAAATAGTGTTGGCCACGGTTAAAACTGAACTGCTAGTTTTAAACTGGTCCCGGTTCAAAATCGATTAGGAGTCAATCAACAGGAACCGGAACTAAAACCTAAAAAAAAAATCGAAAACGGCAATTCATGAAACCGGCGGTTCCACTAGTTCCAATACGATTCCTTTTTTTCTTTTTTCTTTCTTTGAAAAAAAAAAAAAAAAATTGGAGGTGCCGGTTCCTAAAACCGGAACTGCGGTTTCTCCCCCGATTCTGGAATCGAAACAGAGAACTGGAACCGGCGATTTCGGAACAGGAACCACAGCCATGACTACTTCCAAATCGACAGGATTTCGATTGGTTTGGAACGGGTTTGGAGCACTTAATATGGGGCTTCGATCAAGATCGGGTTAAATTTTTTTAACTTGGTTTGTAATTGGGTCGGGTATATATCAAACCATTATTTCCCAACTCGTCCCATTTAATATAATATTTATATAATTATTTTTTAAAAATATTTAAAATATATAAGAAAAAATAAAACTCTACTTTCTTATATCTTTACCTAATTCTTTATACTTAAAAACTTAAATTTTCTTTGGTGCTACAGGTTTGTATTTAAAACAAAACATGTGTGCTTGAGTTGTGGATATCATAAATGTTTAATGGATTTTTAAATTGAATTTTTAATTTTTTTTTAATATAATGCTACTGTTATAAGAATTTTTTTTCGAACAATAATGTTGTAAGAAGTTATTTTGGTGTATGTACATTGTGCTTGAATTTAATATTTATTAAATTTAAGTATTGTATAGTTTATTAAATTGAGTATTATATACTTTATTGAACTTAAATATTGTGTAACTTGTGTTTAAAAATAGTAAAAATTTCTTATCCGTCCCAAATCGGTGGGGCTCCAATTCGTTTGGAATGGATTTTGAGCACTTAAAAGGGGCTCGGTCGGGCTCCATTCAAACATTTTGTACCCGGTTTGTAATCGGATGAAGGTCAAACCATTATAACCTGACTTGCCCCCATTTGATCCGATATTTATATAATTATTTTTTAAATTATTAAAAATATCAAAGGAAAAATAAAACTCTAATCTCTTTTATCTCTTTGTCTAATTTTTATACTTCAATTTTATATATTAATTAATCAATTTAGGAATTTAAATTTTCTTTGTTGCTACATGTTTGTATTTAAAATAAATCATGCTTGAGTTGTGGATATTGAAGATTGTGGATGAACTTTTAAATTGATCTTCAATTATTTCTTTTAATATATTGCTAATATCTTAAGAAATTAATGAATTTTATGTCCTTTAGATTATTTTGGTGTTTGTATTTTATATTTTAAGTTTATTGAACTTAAGTGTTGTATAGTTTATTAAACTAAGTGTTGTATGATTTAATACACTTAAACAATATATAACTTGTGTTCTATTAAAATTAGTTGTATGTGTATTAATATTTAATTCTATTTTATTTTTAATTGTATATAAAATTTTTTTAATTAGTGGATTGAACATTTTATTTAAAAAAAAATACAAAATGAAACAAGTCAGTTCAGATTTGGCACGTATCACTTTGCCTCAAATGGTTCGGATTGGGAGCGAAAATTAAAAACTTATTTAGGGCACAGATTGGGTATGGATCATCGTGTCCAAAATGAATTTTTGATATGGAGCAAACCGACCCGACACTTAGGGACGGATGCTTGGGGGGCCCATAGGGGCTATAGTCCCCAAGCCAATAATTTTTTTTGGGTAAATTACACTAACATCCCCTTTATATATCGTTTTTTGCATTCACTAGCAACCTTTGCTTTTATTGCACAAACATCCCCTTAATTTCGTTGACCAAACCGTTGACTAACGGAAAAGTTAACGGCTTGGTACTGTAGTAAGGGCAAATTCATCTTTTTCCCCTTTAATTAATTAAAACAATTAAAAAATCATTAAAAAATTATTTTAATTAAAATCAATTTAACTATTCATCATCTTCTTCAATTAAATTCCTAATAACAACCAAATTTAATTTTTTTTTCCTTTCCAAATTACAAACCTAGATCATTATTATTATCATCATCATCATCTTTTAAAATTTTCTTCAACCAAACAAATTCATTCTTCAACCAAAAAATCTAAACAAACCCAAATCCAATTTTTAGAGAAGAATATGAAGTTGATTTGTTTAGAGAAGAAAATAAAATTCGAATTTTTAGAGGAGAAGGAGAAGAAGAAGTAGAAGAAAAAGAAGAAAAAAGAAGAAGAAATTTTTTTTTTTTGTTCTTCAATTTTTTTAGTTGTTCTTCAATTTTTTATTGAAAAAGATGATGAATAATTGAAAAAAATCTAAATTTGGTTGTTATTAGGAATTTAATTGAAGAAGATGATGAATAGTTAAATTGATTTTAATTAAAATAATTCTTTAATGATTTTTTAATTGTTTTAATTAATTTAAGGGGAAAAAGACGAATTTGCCCTTGCTACAGTACCAAGCCGTTAACTTCTCCGTTAGTCAACGGTTTGGTCAACGAAATTTAGGGGATGTTTGTGCAATAAAGGCAAAGGTTGCCAGTGAGTGCAAAAAATAATATATAAAGGGTTATTAGTGTAATATGCCCTTTTTTTAAAAAAAAATAATTTATGTGTGCAGCATGTACTGCACATTCCAACAAGAAAGGCTAGAGAAGTTTTGTCGAAGCATGGAAACTTTGCCTCGTATTGTATTATGCTTTCAAATGCTGCAACTTGAATTAGACTTGTTTAGGTTGCATGAAGAGCTTGGTTATATATATATAACCAATGTTATACTTAAGCACTCTCTTATCTGTTAAACAATTTGAGTATCTTTAGTTTGCACCTTCCAACATGAGACCTAATTTATAGTTTCACTCTATTTGTTAATTCTACCATAATTCTAACTACTTTGTTATTTGAAATAAGATTTGATGTAATTCGCGGAAACAGTCCATTGCAGCTTAGTCAATGTCATTTCCCATCAGCATCTCACTTTGATTAAATGTGTGTCACGATTATGCTATGTTTGAAGTAAAGTCCATTATATATCTTTTTGATCGAAGGAGAATCTATTTTATGTATTGTGCGGACTACCATCAGACAGCAGTCTGTGGTGTTGATGAAGAGTTATATTTAGATTCTGCAAGCACCAACAGACTAGGAAAGTAAGCTTAAGCCCCAACTACTAAAATTCTTTTGCACAGTCTTATACATACAAATTGGCTAGGAAATGTTACATCGTTGGTAATATATCATTAAGAACAGTTTGCAGGAAAGAAACAACAGTACTGCGAGCATGCGATTTGCATAGTTTAGAACATGTTGCCTGACGAGCTAGGCCTAATCACTGTTACACTGAATATGTTAAATCTACCATTATTTTAAGTAGTATTTTTATCTGTGATCTAAACTGAACAGATTTCATTAGATTAGACATTCTTATTAGAACAATAATTTGCTATATGCTCCAATTCGTAACCAAAAATCTTGTTGAAACAGTCCAAGTGCATTAAAGAACTTAGTCAATTTCATTTCCCCAACGGCATCTCACTTTTGATTAACCATGTGTCATGTTACGCCATTTTTTTTTAAGTAAAGCCAATTAAACAGCAAGTTCTTCACTGTTCAGCCTACCAGAACATTTTAGTGTTGAAATTAAACATTAATGCCATGGGAATTTTCATTTAGTGGGTAGAGAATAAAGTTCTAGTTCCCTTTCTAATATGCTTATTGAAAAAGAATATATAGAACTGGAAATTACTAAGAACCAACAATATAATTACAAAACCAGTGAAACAGATTAGCCAATAGAGTGGAACATCCTTCTGGTCTCTAATGGCGGGAAATTATAGTGGCAAAGCCAGAACAAGAAGAACTGAAGAAACAGGTGACAAGAACCAGCCTATGATTTTTATTTTGTTCTTCTTTTATTATTATTATTATTGTTTTGTATAAGTTTAGCACACACCCCACCCACCCTACCTATTTCTTTCTTATTTCAATTGGTGCAGTTTGAACTGTATTTTGAATATGTATCAAATTAAAATATCCAACAGAGATGAAGGTGCATAAGGAAAACAAAGGGGAGGGGAGCTTTCTCAAAGGATGGTAAGTCTTCGTTTCTAGTAAATAGACATCGGCAATTCCTGTTTTCTTCTAGCAAAGCTAATTCAGGTTTTGCAATTCATTCTAGTGTAGATAGTGATAACTTGAATATCTTGCATATTATTGTGGTGGTGATATTTATGCAGTCTCGCTACTCTCTTCTGCTGTTGGCTATGCGATGCTTCTTGTTGATTAAAGTCCGCGGATAAGAAGCCAGCCAGCTGGTAGTGCAGTCTACTTCAGAAAGTCTTCCTGCCAAATTTTACACTTCAGTAAATCATCATTTTCTTTCTTTGTTTTATGATCCCTGAAAACAAAACATGCATGCTTGAGCTGTGGATATCATAAATGTTTAATGAATTTTTAAATTGAATTTTTAATTTTTTTTAATTTAATGCTAATGTTGTAAGATTTTTTTTTTTGGAGCAATAATTTTGCAAGAAGTTAACAAATTTTATATTATTGAAGTTATTTTGATTACGTACATTATGCTTGAATTTAATATTTATTAAATTTAAGGGGATATTATTAAAATCCCCTTGTAGTTTGGTATATTTGTCAAACTCCCCTCTAGTTTTATTTTTGACTAAAATCACTTCTGTAGTTTGGTGTATTCATCAAAATTTCTCTTACCGTCACTTTTAATTACCAAAATACCATTGATCGTTAAATTTTCAGTTAGAAATATTATTAAAATCCCTCTCTAATTTGATGTATTAATCAAAATATCCTTATAGTTTCATTTATGGTCAAAATTCCTCCGTAGTTTCATTTTATAGTCAATTTCTCCCCTACCGTAAGTTTTAATTTCCAAAATACTTTTAACCATTAACTTTCTGTTAAAAACTTTAGGGTACCAAGAGTATAAAGGTAAATATCTATATATATATATTAAATTAAGATATTTTAATTATAATATTAATGAATCTCTACCGTCCATAATATGATGATATTAGAGATCAAATATAAAATATTAAAAAATTAAAAAAATTTAAAATCTATGGAGATGGACGGTGGAGGCCCATTTTTTAATTTTTAATTTTTAATATTTTTTATGGTTTTTTTTTTAAAATATTTTGTGTTTATGATTTCTACTATCCATTTATGGAGATGGACGGTGAAGATCTATCTTTTTTTAAAAAAAATTGGTAATTTTTTTTAAAAAGTTTTGTGTTTATGATCTCCGTTGTCCATAGCCCATCTATGGACGGTGGAGATCCAATTTTGTTTAATTTTAGATTTTTTTTAATATTTTAAATTTGATCTATAATGTCCATTATATATGGAGATGGACGGTGCAGATTCATTTTTTTATTTTTTATTTTTTATTTTTTTTAAAATAGTGTTTATGATCTCCACCTGATTCATTTTTTTTTAATTTTTTTTAATATTTTAGATTTGATCTCTAATATCCATCATAATACAGAGATAGATGTTGGAGATTACTCTTTTTATTTTTAATTTTTTAATTTTTTTTAAATTTTTGGTAATTTTTTTTAAATATTTTGTATATGATCTCTAACTTTTTTTTTTTTTTAAATTTTTAATATTTTAAATTTAATCTTTAATGTCCATCATAATATGGAGATGGACGGTAGAGATCTATATTTTTATTTTTTATTTTTTATTTTATTTTTTAAAAAATTGTAATTTATTTTAAAAAAATCTGTGTTTATGGTCTTCACCGTCCATCTATGGATGGCGGAGATCCAACGTTTTTTTTAATTTTTTAATTTTTAATATTTTATAGTTGATTTCTAATATCATCATATTATTGACGGTAAAGATTCATTAATATTATAAATTAAAATATTTTAATTTAATATATATAAATATTTACCTTTATACTCTTGATGCCCTAAAGTTTTAAATAGAAAGTTAATGGTTAAAAGTATTTTGGTAATTAAAATAATGGTAGGGGGGAAATTGACTATAAAATGAAACTACAGGGGGAATTTTGACCATAAATGAAACTATTGAGAGATTTTGACTAATACATCAAATTAGAGGGGGATTTTAATAATATTCATAACTGAAAAGTTAACTGTAAATGGTATTTTAGTAATTAAAACTGACGGTAGGGGGAATTTTGACGAATACACCAAACTACAAGGGGGATTTTAGCCAAAAATAAAACTAGAAGGGGGATTTTGACGAATACACCAAACTACTGGGGGAATTTTAATAATATCTCTAAATTTAAGTGTTGTATAGTTTATTGCACTAAGTATTGTATGTTTTATTAAATTTAAATATTGTGTAACTTATGTTTAGGGATAGTAAAAAATCTCTAATCCGCCCCAAATCAGTGGGGCTCCAATTCGTTTGGTATGAGTTTCGAGCACTTAAAAGGGGCTCAGTCGGGCTCTATTCAAACTCTTTTTACCCGGTTTGCAACCGGATGAAGGTCAAACCGTTATAACCTGACCCGCCCCCATTTGATCCGATATTTATATAATTATTTTTTAAATTATTAAAAATATCAAAGGAAAAATAAAACTCTGTTGACGTGCTAATTCGGTCAACGTGGTAAATTGGTGAACATGGAAAAACTAAAGGATAAAACTTATAAAAAGATTGACACAAGAGATTTTAAAGTGGTTCGGCTTAAGGGAATGCCTACATCCATTGTTCTTGATATTCAAGTCGAGCCCGCTAGGTGTATTGCAGAGCTTGTTTATGTAAGTGCTTTCTGGAAAAATTGGTAACCTTTGTAACAGTGGTATCCCGCTTCTTTTATAGTGTGAAGGAGTGAGAGTCATCCTGTTTTACATGGAATCTGGTTACACGATGTAAGGGCGAAATTCTATCCCTTAATGGATGTGGTTTAATCTAAATGCAATAGCTGATTTTGAGGAAGTTGAGATTGATTGGGAGTCTGTTTAGTTGACTGAATGTATCCCTGTATTCTCGGGATTCTTCCTTTAATTGAGGCTCCGGGCTGGGTCATCTGCGAGCTGTGGGCTCAGTGGCTGGCGATCTGTGGGTTGTCTCATCTGCGAGTGGTTAGCTTAGCGAGGTACAACACTAAGACTCCTTTGCTGTTTGTTTAGAGATTCTTCCTTCGTTGTACGTCGGGTTAGGGCCCATTTTGATTTTTAGCAATTCTTTGGCCCTTTACGTGTATTGGGCTTTTGTTGGTGGTTTTAGAATTTTGGGCATGTTTGGGCTTGGTGTAATTTAACACAGAACATTAGCCCCCCATCTTCTAGCTTGATATCTTCGAGGTGGAAGCTGAAAAGCTTTCGGTGGGTCGTATTTTCAACGGGCTACCATTAGCTCGCTTCATGGAGAAGCCCATGAATCATCTTTTGAAGTTGCAGGTTCCGAGGTCCAAGGGCGATTACTCTTTTAGTAAGTGGCTTGAGTCATGTCAACCGCCACGCCTGCTCAGTGCATTAAAAGCACAGGTTAAATCAATGATATCTGAGTATCCCGCCATATCCCAAGGTTGAATAGCAGCCATAGATCTTCTTCCAAGTTATTATTGCTTTGATCCGACGGTTCGAGTTCTTCGTTTATATATATGGTTGTCCGTGTTCTTTCCTTCATTCTTCGCAAACTTCTTAAAAATTCTTCACTTCTCTTGTTGATCATTCTTGGAAAAACAACAGGATTGTGCTTCATCTTCTGTTGTTAGTCTTGGCCTCGAAAGGACGTCTTCAAGGCTTCACGCTCGTCTGTGTGATCGGGTCTGCCGCTTTTTCTTTATTTGTTGCGCTTGTCATCTTCTGCTTTCTTTCGTGGTGAGTCTTCTATTATTCTCTAATGTTTTTCGTTGTAAGCTTTCGCTGTTGTTGTCTTCTTTTTTGAATCTTCTGTCTTGAACTTACGAGCCTGGGTTTTATGTAGATGCCTGAAACTGTAAAGCTCTTTTTTTTTGGGCAATTGTGACCCTCTAGTGCCTTTGGCTTAGGCCTTTAGATTGCAATGGACACCTAGGTTTCCTTATTTGTTGTTTGATTTTAATCCTTTTTCTATTGTAGATGTCTGGCGCAAGTGCTCAGAGGTCTCGTGAGAATAGAGGTGCAAAGGTTTCTGCCTCTGGTCGCCAGGGGGTCATATTGCCTCAAAGAGGAACCCTGGGGGCAATCGTACTCAACCAGGTCGATAATCTTAACCATCTTGGAGAGGTGGAGGTGGTAAAAGGCGCGGAGATACTAGACAATCTCCCTCGGGCAGCTTACAAGGGGTTGCGTCGAAAGAAAGATGTTTTCGTGTTGTCCTTCTCCAGGATCTATTGAGGGAGTCTGAAAGCTATGGCAGATTCCTTTCAATTCCCCAGTGGTCACCGGTTGTTGGTGTCTATTGTGACTGATAAGGCTGCTTACCCTCATCTTGGTTTTGTTGCTATCAGCCGTCACCACATGCTCGCGGGTTTGAGGTTCCCTATCCCAAGGTTCCTCATCGATGTGCTGAACTTCCTAAAGCTCGCTCTCATGCAGCTTACCCCTAGCTTGTATGGCCAGCTTCTCACCCTCTATCTCTTATTTAGGAGGAATAGGCTTCCCCCTTCTAGTGACAATGTTATCAAGTACTGTTTCACCATGAGACAATGCCCCTTGCCAAAGGGTTTGCTTGAAGAGGCCTTCCATGATGGGATGCACCATCTGGTGGTGTGGGCTAGTGAGTACAGGGAGCTGCTATAGGTGAACCCCAGTTCAAACACCAGAGACTACAAAGTGAACTATTTCTTTGTTAAGGGCCCCGAAATCGAGCTTCTGAAAAATAGGAGCTTCGTGCTGATGCCCAGTGAGTTAGTTTTGTTTCTTGTTTTCCTTGTCCGTGCCACATACTTATCTTTTCCCTTTTCATTTGCAGACGGAACAGACTCTAACCCTTTTATTTTTGATGAGGAGAGATAGACGCTTGGTGCTCTCATGGCCTTGATCCCGAGGGAGCTCGCTGGATATAAGCAGGTCACTGAGGAGCTCATGGTGAACTTCAAGCATGCTCATGGTGAACAAGCTTGCTCCTTATTGTAGGGGGGCATTGCAGCAACTTGAAAAGCAGGGTGCTGAGGCGGCTGGGTCGCGTACCCCGAGCAGAGAGGTATCCTATGCTAAGCAAGTTCGGGAGATAATCCTTGCTCGCCCTTAAAGCTAACTCAGGTGGGTGCCGATGAGCAACAACAACAGCATCCGCAGCGGGGTCTGATAGGGAGCCTGAATATAAAGAAGTCTCCCTTGACCAAGAGGGTGGCTGGAACCCCTCTCCTTGCTACTCCTAAAAGGACCAAATTGGGGAGGTCCAATAAGAGCGACCAGCCCCTGCTTCTGGAGAGTTCTACTCGTAAGCTTTCACCTCCTTCCGCAACTATTGAGGGTGTTCTTAACATGGGGAAGGGGATTGATTTTGATGCCTCCACGGAGCAGTCTGTTTAGAGGGGGATGTCTGGCCATTCTGCCGTGGTGGGCCCGGCTGTTTTCCTATCCTCGAGCCAGGGGCCTTGGTGCGGTCATGTAGGAGTACCTCAAGCGAGCTCCGATGTTCTATGAGGGGTTCCTTACTGGGGGCCTAAGCCAGCGCATTGAGGAGGATGAGGGTTCAGACTTTCGTCATTTACTAGTTCGTCATGCTCTCCTGGTAAGCTGCGTTTTTATATGTTTTTCTCATATTTGTTACTTACTGCGACCTGCTCACCTTTGCTTCTTTATTCCCTCTTTTTTTTAGACCGCCTGCTTGTCATATAAAAACATGCTTGAATCTGAGGATAATGATGCGGAGAGGAGAGTTCTTCGTGATGAGCTCCTAAAGACAAAGCAAGGGATTGCTATTGTGGAAGGTCATAAGAAGGAAATGGCGGCGAAACTTGAGAAATCACGAGCCCGTGAGAGGGCCCTGGAGATGGAGCTAAACGAATCGGTTGCTGCGTTGGACGAAAAGCAGGCCGAAGTTGAACGGGTCCGTGGTGAGGTGGCCCAAGTCTAGGGACAATTGGAGAAATTAAAATAGGCTTGGCCAGAAGTAATGAGGAGCTCTCCCAGAGGGAGAGATGTTGAGAGGAGGAGAAAGTGGTCGTGATTGATGAAGCTTAGCGCAATCTTCTTTATAATATTTAGTTTCATCATCTGCACTTGCCGTTAGACTTCCTTAGTCTACCTGTTGAGGAACTGATTAGGGGGTTTGAGGAACTGCAAGCTGCCGGTGTTATTGAAGCACCTGGAGAGGGTCAAGGTGCCCAGGATGGAGGCGATGGTCAAGCTTAAGGGTATTTCCCCTCCTCTTAGTATATTTTCCTCCCCACATTCTTTTTGATGCGGCTATAGTGAGGTTGCCACCCTATTGTGACTTTCTGAACCTAGAGGGTTCGATTCGAACCCAGAGGGTTCGATTCGAACCCATCTGGGTTCGATGAATATAGAACTCAAAAGGGTTCGTTCTTCTAACCTTCTGGGTTCGTGGAACCCAGACTAACCCAGAGGGTTCAATTCGAACCCTTCTGGGTTGGAGATCGAACCCAGAAGGGTTCTATCTTCGAACCCATATGGGTTCGATGAATATCGAACCCAGAAGGGTTCGTTCGTCGAACCCTCTGGGTTCGTGGAACCCATATCTGGGTTCCAAGAACCCAGAGGGTTCGATTCGAACCCAGAAGGGTTCGTTCTTGGAACCCTCTGGGTTCGAGATCGAACCCAGAAGGGTTCGAGATTGAACCCTTCTGGGTTCGATAAATGCATTCAATTTTTTTTTCTTGATTCGATCTCCACCGTCCATCATTGTTGATGAACGGTTGAGATCCAATCTGGATCTCACCATTAATGTTTTAATGAATAGTAAAAAATTGATAATATTAATAACAGGGGTATTTTGGTCATTTAATAAATTTGAAAAAAGTCAATGTTTATTTTGACGGTCAAAGTTAACGTGAGGGGAGGTTAGTGTTAATTAATTCAAACTTTGATTTCGAGTGTAATTACCCAAACCTCAGGGAGGTTGAGTGTAATTAACTCATTAGTATTATAATAATACTTTGTCTGTTTTTTTGAAAACTGAACTGAAATAAATCTCATGAAAAATTATGCTAAAATCTCTTTCACAGAAACTATACTGAAATATATATACTGAAATCTACACTGAAAGCTGTACTGAAAACTTTTCCAAACTTTCTATCAAAACCGAAAACTGATAAACTGATATAACGTACTTTCCAAATATAAGCTGAAAATTTATATATATACTTCACTTTACTAAAGACTGAAAAACTGAGAATATATAAACTTTTACTTTTCTGAAAACTGAAAAGCTCATAATATATACATATATGTTTCTTCCGCTGAAAACTGAAAAGCTGTACTAATGGAATATACTTTTATTTTTTTTTTTTCTGAAAACTGAAAAGCTGATATGATAATATACATTTTCTGATAAAGCTTTTCTGATAAAACTTTTCTGATAATACTTTTCTGATAAAACTAAAAAACTAATATATTATACTTTTTCGAAAACTGAAAAACTGCGAAAATATATTTTTCAGATAATGCCAATGGAAAATCCATATTTGATAACTGATAATTCATAGGAGGACTCAGCTGGCGCCGTACCATATGGAGGGTGTCACCAGATGACTAATCTAGCGCCGTATTGGTGACTCTGATAATATGATAAAAGACATCTCATTGGCTATGTGACATAATTCTGCATTGCCTACATATAGCTAGACAACACCCCAGTGTGTGGGCGACTAACAGACTTGACAGACACAACCCCTCAGGAGTTAATGGACTGTCCCCCCCTTAACTTGCCCTACACAAATGGGGTGTACCGGTCGGGTCTAACTGTTGATAATCTGATAACTGATAGCTGATCTGATAATTCTGATAAACTGCTGATAATCTGATAATAAATGGGTATCTATTGGCCTGAAAACGTTTTCTTTGCTTTTAAAAAAATAACTTTTAAATCAAAAGCATGAAAACATAAAACATATCTCTTTAATTAAATCTCATGTATAACATTTGCTCAATTGATAATTGACTTAATGTAACACCCCCTGACCCGACCCGGTTGGATCAACCCAGAGAGTGTTACCGGGTTTTCAAAACTTTTCTTTATTCTGTTTATACTCTGAAAACCATATAATTTATAATTTAAAATCCTTTTCGAGTGAGCCCATCAAATCATTTTTAAAAAAAAAAAAAAAAATTTCGGTAAGTTTCCTCTGTTTTTCTGATCTCCCCAAAACCTGTTTTCAACAAAACGATTTTAATACAATATAATTTCAACACTTCTATATCAAATTCTCAAATCATTGCGCATTCTGCCAATTAGTGCGACTTCCAAACATATTCAAATAAAACATTTTACAATTTAATATTTACAAATCTTTGAAAATGAAACAGAAACTATAAAACAATTATTTACAAAACATAAATATATACCACAATTACAAATCTCTGTATATGCATGCAATCTAAACATATTGTACAACAATATATATATATATATATATATATATATATATATATTTACCCAAGAAATGTGACTCTGCTTCTTTGTCTGCAGCTAACTCCTCTTCACTCGTTTCCTTCCTCGGTATCTCTGTTACCTACGAGCGATAAAAACTGACGCGCTAAACTTATAACTTAGTGTGTGTACACTAAACTTAATTATCAAAATCATAAATAACTTTCCATAATAAAAATCTCACAATATAATCGTATATAAACATGTTATTATTCAAATCAAACACGGAAATAAATCATATAAAATCAATTCAATAGAAACAACTAAATTCAATTAATAATCCATACAAAACTGAATCATAAATTCTTTTATAATCATTTCTTTTCAAATCATTCTCAATTCTGGCCCTCTGGTATACTCAACATAATTCAGGACTGGAATATGGGTCGTTCTACCTCAGTAGCTGTCTGTCGAACATAACTCCCAACCCTAGGACGAATCCTGAGGGTGGTACGTATCTCTCTACTCTAGGACCGAGTGTTCGGAACCTAGAGAGGTACATATCTTCCTATCCCAGGACGAATCCTTAGGAAGGTATGTGTCTCCCTACCCCAGGACAAATTCATGAGGAGGTACATAATATCACATCAATATCAATATCAGTGCAGTACTACTAAATGAACTCAGCTGGTATACCAACCTCTTATATACATTTCTATGTTCAAGTATCTTAGGACCGTTTCCAATACACAATATTCAGAATTTTCATATCAATTCATTTCTTTCATATTCGAAATAAACAACTGTAATTTAAAAATTGAAAGTTAATTCCACAAATAAAATTTTCAGACAATATTCGTAAAATGATTTCTTAAAAATTATACGATTTGTTTCACACAATGTTCTGCAATAGTTCATTTCAATATAATTAAAATACGATTAAATCAAACATTCAAATCAAGAAACATATGAACAATTATTTACCAAACTATTCAAAATCTCATATTCGAATAAAAAACACAAAATAAAATCACAAAGGTTTCGAAAAAGAATGTACACCAACCTGGATACTGTTTCTACACTTTTTTCCTTCTGGGTTTTTTCCTTTTTCCCTATCTTCTTCTCTTTCCCTTTTCCCTTCTCCTTTTCTTTTCTTTTTCCTTTTTTCCTTTTCTTCTTCTTCCTTTTCTCTTCTTCTCTTCTTCTCTTCTTCTTCTTCTCTCTCTTCCTTTCTCTCTCTTCTTCATTTTTTTTCTTTTTCTTTCTTTCTTTCTTTTTCTCTCGATCTCCCTTTCTCTTTGCTGTCTGGCTTTTTCGTGAAGCTTCCACGACCTCTTATTTTTTTTTTTATAAACTTTCGGTCATCACGACCGTCATCGCGACCTGTGGTCGCTCTACCTGGTCGTGTTGCTTACTGGAGCAATTCCACCGCTTTCATTGCGATCACCCATCGCGGTACCATGGTCGCGCTGGTGGTCACGTTGCTCACTGCCCGAATTTGACATTTTCACCGCGAGTTAGTTAGCGCGATCCCTGGTCGCGGTGAGTGGTCACGGTACTCACTGCCCAGTTTTCACCCTTCTCTTCATGCGTTATTTCTGGACCGTTCCATCTGGTCCACCTAGAAACCATAAAAATATTTTACACCCTTCAAATTATAAATTTTATATCCATATATTCTAAATTAATTATTCGAAATTAGGGATGTTACACTTAAATTTCTGAAACATAGAAATATCATAACTGAAACATCAATTCTGTTAAATTTATAAACTCGTATAAATAAACATATATATATATATATATATAATCATAAAATACTAAATCAAACTTGGAAGAAAATATGCTAAATGCAATTCAACTGAAAATCTGATTTTTTTCACTAACTTGAATAAAAATATTAACTTGCTAAACTTTAGATAAAATAGATTACTAAAGTAAAATTGCATTGTATAAAATAGCTTAGGAAATCCCTTAAATAAAATAGTTTAAACACTCACATAAATGAAATAATAAATTTTCTATAAGTTTGCTTAAAATAGTTTAACACTCACTTGAATAAATATAGAAACTTACTACACTTCACATAAAACATATTGCTAAACGAAACTCATTTTTCGGAAACTAATTTGAATATTCACGTACATAATGCTAATAAAATAAAACTTGCTTTGCTTAAAACTAATTCAACACTTACTCAAATAAACTCAAGACTTCATAAAACACACTTATATAAAAATATTGTAAATTAAACACTTACCTATTTCTCTGGGCTATAGACGTTATGATTCTTTCATTTCATCACATTTCTTACTTTTCCGCATAATTTCATTTTCTCCCATACTATGGAGATTTCTCCTTTTGATTCTAGCTTAATCATTTCTTCTTCTTCTTCTTCTTCTTCTAGCTTGGCCGAAATTCTTCTTCTTTCTTTCCTTTATTTTTCTTTTTCTTCTTCTACTTTCTTCTCTCAGTTGGACAGCTCTCTCTCCCTTCTCTTTCTTCTTTCTTTCTTCTTCCTCTCGGCTGTTGCTCTCTCTCTTCTCCTTCTTCTTTCTTTCTTCTTCCTCTCGGCTGCTGCTCTCTCTTCTCTTTTCTCTTTTTTTTTTCCTTTTCTTTCTTCTTTTCTCTCTTTTTTTCTTTTCTTTCTTCTTTTCTTCTTCGCCGATTTGCTCTTCTCTGTTTTTTTTTTCTGGTTTCTTCTTCTTTTTTTTGTTTGACTTTTTCTATAACTAAGAATTTGCCACTTGTCACCATATAAATTTTTAGTAATTACAACATGCCCCTTGATCTTTACAATTCATAAAATGGCAACAAATTGATAATTAATCACATGAATTTGGTCAAAAATAATTTACAAACTAATATACCAATCACATTTTATCTTATTAATTATGCCATTCACTAATTTTTGACTTGACATTTCATGGTTGGTTCATTTTTATTTCACATAGATTGTGTTTCTTTAGGGAAAATTTTTCCATATAATAACTCATATCATTCCATAAAATTCCACTCACTTTTAACTTAATTTCTTTCCATATGGTTTACCTTAATTGATCTACTTGCACATTTCAAAATTAATTCACTTAAATTACTTTTCTATCACATATATAAACACCAATTAAATTGCATTATCTCATTTAAAACACCAATCAAATTTCGCCATCTCATGTATCATATATTAATAAAAGTTTATTATTTAACTTCCAAGAATATATTCTTAATATTCCGAACTTATGGAGATTCTTATTATGTTCTCCAAAACTTATAATTAAATTTCTTATCTACTTTATGGAACCTTAATAACTATCTGGAACTATTCCAGACATTTTCCGAGTCTCTGATACCCTTTTTTCGAAACTTTCGGATCCATCCAATAAATTCCACTATAGCACCATTAATACATCTAACATCTAATTTACTCATAATAAGAGCTTATTTATTTACATTGGTACTGTATAATAAATTCTGGAAGAATATATTACACTATCTATACATACAATACATACTACCGGGAGGGTGTATTACAATCACCATCACCATTCCATCTTCATCTCCCCCAATTAACCCTTAACCATCTATAATCCAAAAAAATAAAAAAAAACAGAAGAAGAAAAAGAAATATGTATGTATATCAACTTTCTTCTTCTACTTTAAGAGCAAAAACTAAAGAAAGAAAAAAGTTAGATGATTAAACATGAAATAACCTACTACATAGAAATGAAAGCAAAAGATCATAGAAAGAAAACCTTGAAAATGCTTGTAGCCAGAACTCAGAATCAAGAAGAACCACATCTTGAAATTTGCTCAAAAAACTAACTTCCAAAAACATCAATTTCTTTATTTCAAACTGTTAAGGGCCAAACTTATGAACCTTCACAAATATGTGCTTCAGAAGTGTCAATCCGCTTGCAAATCGTCTGAGGTTGATATTATTTGGAAATCAAAGACTTATCATTGAACATTTCCTGTATGCGAAAGAACTAGTTAAGAGGTACCAAAAGAGGTGTTGGCTACCATTTTTCTATACTTAAGTGAGTTTTTTAATCTTTTATGGCCCGTTTGTTAAATGAGTTTACACAGGATTGGACGGGATTGAACATGTCCAATTCCAACAATTCCCATAATCTCATTGAGGCGAGACTTAATAGTCCCGCCTTAAGAGATGGGACAAATTTGTCCCATCACTTTTTACTCTTTTTTTTTTTTTACTTTTTTATTTATTTATTTATTTAATTTTTATATAAAATAGGGTTAATTACTCTAGTATCTCTCTATTTTGGCTTTTTTGTACATGCTGACAATTTTACCTTTTATTGTACAAACCTCATCTGAAAAGCATTGACCAAACCGTTGACTAACCATAAAGTTAACGATTTGGATAAAAAGACCATTTTACCCTTAATAAAAAAACAAAAACTAAAAAAAAAAAGAAACTTTCCACCTTACAAGTGGACGATGGAGATCTCTTCTCCACCTTCAAATAAAATAAAAAAAAATTGCACCTTAAAACTAAAAAAAAAAAATCAAGGTATGGAATCTCCACCTTCAAGTTAAAAAAAAAAGTTTGAAGGTGGAGATCTTAGTTGGGATCTCCACCGTAAAAAAAAAAAAAAATTTAAAGGTTGAACCTTCAAACCTTAATAAAAATATATATATTTGAAGGTAGAGATCCTCTTCAGGTTGAACCTTCAAACATTAATAAAAATATATATATTTGAAAGTGGAGATTCTCTTCTTCTTCTTCCTCTTCCTCTTCTTCTTCTTCCTCTTCTTCCTCCCCTTCTTCTTATTCTTTTTCTTCTTCTTCCCTTTCCTCTTTCCCTTCCCCTTCCTCTTCCTCTTTCTCTTATTCTTCCTATTCCTCATCTTTCGCTTCTTTTTCTTCTTCCTCTTTTTTTCTTTCTCTGCTTTTTCTTCTTCTTCTTCTTCTTCTTATTCTTCTTCTTTTTCCTTTTCTTCTTCCTCTTGCTCTTTCCTTTCCTCTTCCCCTTCCACTTCCTCTTCCTCTTTCTCTTCTTCTTCCTCTTCCTCATCTTCCTCCTCTTCTTCTTCTTCCTCTGCTTCTTCTTCTTCTTCCTCTTCCTCATCTTCTTCTTCTTTCTCTTCTTCTTCTTCCTTTGCTTCTTCTTCCTCTTCTTCTTCCTCTGCCTATTTCTCTTCTTCCTCTTCTTCTTCTTCTTCTTCTTCTTCCTCTTCCTCTTCCTCTTCCTCTTCTTCCTCTTCCTCCTGCTTCTTCTTCTGCTTCTTCTTCCTTTTGCTTCTTCTTCTTCCTCCTCATGTTCTTCTTCCTCTTCTTTCTCTTCTTCTTCCTCTTCTTCCTCTTCTTCTTCTTCTTCTTCTCTTCTGCGTCTTCCTCTTCCTCCTCTTATTCTTCTTCTTCTTTCTTCTTCTTCTTTTTCTTCGTCTTCTTCTTCTTTGTCTTCTTCTTCTTCTTCAACACAAACACGCAAAACTCTTTATTCTTTAACACAAAAACGCAAAACGAAAACTAATAAAGATACAAAAAAAGTGCTGCTTCTTCTTCAACACAAACACGCAAAACAAATACTAATAAAGATACAAAAAAAAAAAGTGCTTCTTCTTTTTCTTTAACAAACTACATAGAAGAATGGGAAAACACAAACATGCAAAACGAAAACTAATAAAGATAAAAAAAAAAGTGCTTTTTCTTCTTCTTTAACAAACTACATAGAAGAATGAGAGAACACGAACACGTAAAACAAAAACTAATAAAGATACAAAAAAAAAAGTGCTTCTTCTTCTTTGACAGACTACATAGAAGAATAGGAAAAAGTGTAGTAATATACTAATAAAAATACTAATGAAAAAATGAAAACTAATAAAGATACAAAAAAAAAGTGCTTCTCCTTCTTCAAAGAAGAATGGGAAAAAGTGTTCTTCTTCTTCTTCAACACAAACACGCAAACCTAACAAACTACAAAGAAGAATGGGAAAAAGTGTTGTAATATACTAATAAAAATACAAATAAAAAAACGAAAACTAATAAATATACAAAAAAAAAAGTGTTTCTTCTTCTTCTTTTCAACACAAACACGCCAACCTAACAAACTACAAAGAAGAATGGGAAACAAATGAAAAAACAAAAACTAATAAAAATACAAAAAAAAAAAAAGTGCAGTAAGATTAGAACAAAAAAAGAAAACTAATATACTAATTTTACAGGTAAAATGGTGTCCTTTATGCTAGATTCTTCTTCTTCTTCTTCTTGAGAAATTTGGAGACTTCTAATGGACCAGATCAGATCTGATCCATTTTTTTAAATTTGTTTTTTAATTGTTTTAATTGATTTAATGGGAAAAAGACGAGTTTGCCCTTACTACAGTACCAAACCGTTAACTTTATGGTTAGTCAACGGTTTGGTCAACGTTTTTCAGGGGAGGTTTGTACAATAAAAGGAAGAATAAAGTTGTCAGCATGTGTAAAAAAGTCAAAATAGAGGGTATTAGTGTAATTAACCATATAAAATATTATAATTTGTTAAATATTTTTAATATCAATAAAAATAAATGTTATTTTATTTATTGTTAAAAAATAATTTATTTTATTTTATTCAAAAAATATTTTTTAATTAAGTTAAATTTAAATATTTTTACTCCAATCCATACTGCATCAAACACATCACAATATTAATTTAGTCTAGTCCAGTTCAATCCAATCTTATCCAATCATATTCTATCCTATAAAAATAGTTCAATCCAATCCCGCACCAAACGTATCCTTAAATATTTCTTTTAAATTGTTAATTTTGTATGAAGTGTTGATTAACGGATAAATCTCCTCTCTCTAACACCCGATTTGTATCTTGTATACCTTACAAGTTCACTTGAATATGGTGTCATCATAATTTTGAGTGGTTATAGATACTTGTCTCATGGTGCTTGACAAGTGTTTCCTTACAAGGAGTTGGGTTAATGTTTTCCTATTAAGTTCGGTGTCTCCTTGATTGGTCCGATGTCTCGACACTTGCCAGTCCGAACTTTAGTTCGAAATCCACCACGAGAAGCCTAAGTTTGCTTGTGTGTCACGTGGCACGATCTGGTTCATTGAACATGACAAGTATGTTTATGTTATTGTTAATTACTTATTTTGTGTGAATGATTATAAAAATCTAAGTCCTTGGTATTCTATCCGATCGTAATACATAATATTATTAGAATAAATTTATGTATTCTCTTTATTGAAATTTTGGCCCAAATTATTTTATGCAAAACATTATTGATTTATTTTGTTTAGGAGACTTGGGGAATCTCTTTTTGTCTCAAATCAAACACACTCAAACATTGGTTTCAACATTGCTTACAATGGATGATTGAACCAAGCTTTGATACAAGTTTGAATTTTAAAATTGGATGGTGTTAATACCATGTTGAATTTTTGAATAATGGTAAGCTCTTATACTATTTTAATAGATGGTGGACATCACATCCACTTATAGCTCAAGTGGTTAATGCACATTCCTTCCACATCAGTGGTGATGGTTCAAATCCCACCATGCACATTTACCAACACATGTTGATAGTTTAGTGATTGATCTCGGTAAGTCCCGCTAACAGTTGGTAAAAGACCAAGAAATAACAATTCAATGGTAAATATGTTTGTGATGTAGCTATGGAGATACACATCCTGGTAGTGCAGTTCGGCTTCTTTAAAACTCACTAATGATGAAACTTGCTAGACAAACTTATTTTAAATTTCTTATATTGTTCTTTTCTTACTTCTTAAAACTCCTCTCAATATATCATAAATGATATTTATAGTTGTAAAAGTATATGAATTTAGTCATATAATATTTAATAATGTTTCATCACAATCTTCAAGTGTTCACGTTCAATTGATATTCATAAATACACAAGGTCCCTCGCCTTGGTGGTTGGAGGCCTCAAACTCCTCCAAGCCACTAAAGTTCAATACCTTGTGTAGCCATGTAAATAAATATTCTCACCATTGTCCATAAAAATGCAATTGTGTGGGTAGACCTCTCCCCCGTGTTGGGAGTAGTTGTCCGGGTCATTGGTCCCGGTAGTTCTCGTCTCCCGTTACTGGGAGTAGTTATTCGGACCGTGCTTGTATGATTTAATCTCAATTAGTCCCGGTAATCTTCTGACCCGTAAGGTGTCATCTTTAAAATAAATGAATAAATTGATATTCATAAATATTCTTCATATTTCATTAGCGTTTTCTAATGTGTTCATATAACATGAACTTTCAAATTCATGTATCATAAATGCATTAATTTCCAATATGTTTACACGTATAGACCAATAAAAAAGTCTCATACAATTATATTTACAAATTAGTTAATAGGATCCTTTGAAAGAAGAATTAAACAAGGGTCTTAGGTATGTTGTTGAAAACAATGTGGGAGTCTAAAAAAGAGAATTGTTTGTGTTTTTGTTACGAGGAATAGGAAAACAAGGTTGATATGACCCATAAGATAGAACAAATAATACTGAACCTATTTGAGGTTTATTGAATTACACTCAGAATTAAAGTTTGTAGAAACTCACACTGAATCTTTTAACATTAAGTTTGACCGTTACAAAATGGGGTTGACTGGTAAAAAAAAAAAAATAGAAGAAGAAGTGAGAGATCCATGGTGGATCCATCATGGATCGCGAACTAGGATAGGCTCGAGCCTACTTTTTAATTGTCAAACTTAACACTACGGGAGTTTAGTGTGAGTTTCTTTTACAAACTTTGATTCTAAGTATAATTAAATAAATCTTAAGTAAGTTTAGTATTATATGTTCCATAAGATAATGATAGTTGAAAAAGAAAAAAGAGAAAACATAAATGGGAAATTCAAGTTGATAAAGGGCAGTGATCTAAAATGCGGCCGCTGCGCCAAATATGGCCAAATCGGCCATATTCCGCAGCCGGCCGTCTAGACGGACCTAGGCGGCCGATGCGGTCTCCGCGGTCGCCCAGCCACAGAGACCGTTTTTATTTATTTATTTATTTTTTACCCACACCCAAAACGACGTCGTTTTGGGTTAGTGGGACAAAAAATATAAAAACCAGTAGATGGCTTTCTCTGTTGGCACAGCTGCGGTAGAAGCAAAAAATCCTATAAACATTTTTTTTTTCTCTTCTTTGCAAAAACCACGAGGCAAAAACACAAAACCTAGCCCCCTTAAGTAATCAATCAACCCATTTTCATCATCATCATCATCTCCAAAGGTAATCTTCTTCTCTATTTTTGTATTTTTAAGATTTATAGTTGTTTGAAGTATAATTTTATATATGCAATCCAAGTGTTTGATTAAATGCCTAGATGAATATTTTTTATAAAATTGTGAATATTTTTGGTTTAATCTTCATTATTTATTAACATAATGTTATATTGAACTTGAAATGATAATTTAAAAATTAAAATACATTGTCAATATAATTTTTAAGCTTAATCATGATTCATAAATAATATATTTTTTGTGAAATTGTGAATATTTATTTATTTTTCGTTGTTATATGAATAAGCTTAATCATTTATAATTTTAAATTTTATTATTACAAAGATTTTACTATTTTAGTATTTTAATTAATATTTATGTAGGAAGTCTATGAAATTTATAGATTTTAGTTGTATACTTGTATTATTTATGATTAGATAAATGTTTGTTAACTTTTCTAACTTGTTATTTTTCTAATGGTGTCCTCGGCATCCTAAGTGGACCAAACGGTCCAATTCTCATCTAAATCAGTGCTTAAAAGGAAGTTGAATGATGTTGGATGGGAGTTTGGGGTGTTAGTTGATGGAAAGAATTTTGAAAATGTCAAATGTATCCTATGTGGAAAAGTGATGTTTGGAGGAGCTTATAGAATGAAAGAACACATGTATTATTTATGATTTGATAAATGTTTGTTAACTTTTCTAAGTTGTTATTTTTCTAATGGCGTTCTCGGCATCCTAAGTGGACCAAACGGTCCAATTCTCATCTAAATCAGTGCTTAAAAGGAAGTTGAATGATGTTGGATGGGAGTTTGGGGTGTTAGTTGATGGAAAGAATTTTGAAAATGTCAAATGTATCCTATGTGGAAAAGTGATGTTTGGAGGAGCTTATAGAATGAAAGAACACATGTATTATTTATGATTTGATAAATGTTTGTTAACTTTTCTAAGTTGTTATTTTTCTAATGGCGTTCTCGGCATCCTAAGTGGACCAAACGGTCCAATTGTCATCTAAATCAGTGCTTAAAAGGAAGTTGAATGATGTTGGATGGGAGTTTGGGGTGTTAATTGATGGAAAGAATTTTGAAAATGTCAAATGTATCCTATGTGGAAAAGTGATGTCTGGAGGAGCTTATAGAATGAAAGAACACATAGGCCACATATCAAGAAATATTACAGCTTGTCCAAAAGCAACACCAGAAGCGCAAGCCAAGTGTAGAAATGTCATTATGGAGGCTAAAAGTAAGAAGATGGGTAAGAGGAAGGAAGAGTTGTTGTTGAGATCACAAGTAAACGTAGTTGATACAACTGAGGAAGAAGATGCAATGGAAGAATTAGGGGTGAGGAGAGGGCCCCATGGATCGATTTGTATCAGCAATCAATCTTGATTCTTCATTGAGTGGTGAAACTAAGAGACAACAAAATATCAATGAAGTGATGTTTAAAGAAATGACTCATAAAGTGAACCAGTATGTAGCTACATAGGTGTACAAAGCAGAAGTTCCTTTCAATGCAATTAACAATGATAGTTTCAAGTTAGTGATGGAGGCGGTTGGTCAATTTGGACCGGGATACAAACTGCCAAGTTAATACCAATTGAGGGAACCGTTGTTGAAGGAGGAGGTTCAGAGAACAAAAGATTTACTGAAGAAGCAAGAAGAAGAGTAGGCTTTGAATGGGTGCTCCATTATGAAGGACGCTTGATCCGATAAAAAAAGGAGTATAATAAACTTGTGTGTAAATTGCAGGGAAGGAACCTGAAAGATGTGGATTTGTATACTATGGCAACCTGATAAGGGGGGGGGGGGGGGGGGGGGGGGGGAGGGGGGTGGTGAATAGATTTATCAATAAATACCGCGGAATTAAAACAATAAACCATTCAACTTATTACGCAAAGATTTCTAGCGTGGAAAACCTCAACAGGTCAAAAACCACGGGACCAACTCGTAAGTCACTTAAGACATTAACACAAATTTCACTAGTTGGTATATCGTTTACAACTCACATTGATTGATTGCTCAATCACACGACTCTTACTATAACCCAATACAACCTACCCGTAGGCCTTTTACTAGCAAACCCTGTCGATGCTGCTCAGAGACTCCACACGCTCCAAGTCTTAATGTTTCTTTCGTATGGTCAAAGAAACAATAGCCCCCAATTTATGAGATCAGATCTAAGTGCACAATAAAATATGAACAATCAAATAACATGCATGATCACAGACATGTTACGAATAGAATATGCAATTACACTCAATGTAAAAATGATAGTCTATATAAAAATAACTCTCTCTTCTCTCACAATAACATGGAAACAATGAAGCATCAAAACAAAAATACATGTGAGAGGAATAATATAATTCAATGAAGAATAATAGAGAGCATATAGTAAGGCTTAGTAAAAGAGACTTACTTGGCCTAAGCAAAAAACAAAACTTAAGCTCACAATTTATAAGAAACATTAGAAAACCTAATTCCAATAGTAGTAGGAAATAAACACCAATTAGAATTTCTAATTCAACAAGTAAAGCCATTAATACTTTCCTATAAAAAAGAGATATCTTTTCTAAAAATAAAAGACTTATTAAATAGGAGATCTCTTACTTCCAAACTCAATAAACTAATCCTTAATGGACAAGGAATCATTAAAAACATGTAGGAAGACTTTAGGGAACTTAACAAATCATAAAGCACTCAAAAACCCTTTTTGGGTTTGGGCTGGACAGACCCTGTAGACGTGAGGGTGCTGCCCTGCAGCCATGCCAAAGTCGTGCACCCACGCATGAGGCGTGGAGCTGCTGCCCCTATTCCCCTGTTCATCTGTTTCTAGCTGCACTTGACTCCATTTTGAGCCAATTGAACTCTAACCAAATGGCATTGGATTTTTTCGTTCTTTATACCTTGGAAAGATATGGATGTCTAGTTTCATTCCCAAAAAACCAAAGACCAATTGGATGTCTAGATTCGGGAATACAAAATATATGGAATTAAATTCTGAACTAGACAAAACAAAAACAATAAGACTCAAACACTTATCAAACATTAAAACCGATATCTTAGCAACTAAATGCAAATGCATGAACATGTTATAAGTGTGTGTGTGTGTGAATTTTATCTGATCTCAAGAATAAAAGAGTATCGTTTCTTCGAAACTTACCTTTAAGCACATTCTTGAGTCTTCTCAGAAGCTTTCTGTCTTCGCATGATTTCTTCGAATCTTCATTACGCTCAAATCATACTCTAATAAAATTAACTAAGAATTACATAAAAGTGTGTTTGATCACGGAATCACAGCCAATAAAATAATGACCTTACAATCTCCCCCTTTAGCTATTCCTTGACAAAACACTATATACTCACCAAACAATTAAATGATTGTTTTTACATTCGCTCATAAGACTCAAACTTACATAGAGAGACCTAATCTAATATTTGTCAATGTCTTCAAAAGTCTTTACTTTGTACCTGAATCAAATAAGCAAAACTATGTTCTTCCCAGGAACATTGGTGAGCGAAACGATAATGATATCAATTTGAAATAACTCAATTATCAATATCAATTACCGTAATAATCAATTTGTTGATTCTAAAGATAATATGCATAAGCAACAATCAAGCACATCAAGTCAAATATGATTATATAGCTCCCCCTCAAGAAGATCTCCCCCTAAATATGCTAACGGTCACAATAGTAACTTAATCATGGGGATTAGAAGAAATAATTCGAATAAATTAATATCCAAATTACTCCCCCTTTTTGTCATGGGATAGACAAAGACCAATAAACACTCAAGTATTTTAATGTGTCAACACAAATTTAAATATACTTGCACAAACAAACATGAGAGGGACCAAATAAAATGAAACAATAAAAATAAAATAGATCCATACAACCTTGAATGAGAATCAATTTACGCCTATTTGCAACAAACAAGAGATAATTTATAAAATAAAGACCAAATACAAGGTTATTTATTACATGCCAAAATAGATAAGTTCACGAAAATTGAAACAAAGTTCATGAAAAATAACTAAAAGTACAGAAGCATGTAATGACATTCTCAAATATTAAGAATCCGGATTATTACTCATCTTCTCCAACGTTATCACCATCAACATGGCCATCACGTCCATCAGATGAGGAAAACACGACACCAGTACGTGCATGGGAGGTAGATCCACTCATATACATCTCTATGCTTCGCAACCTTTCATTATGTGCATCAAGCCTTATCAAGATGGCTTCATTCCCATCCTTGAACATACCCATTAATTGCGTCGCCCAGGGAGGTATATCACTCTTAACTTGAGTGGCTTCAGAAGTTTGTGGAGCGTTCCTATTCATCTCTTCATTGGAAAGATAATGGAACTTAAAGAAATCCTTGTCAAACATTTGACAATTCTACATAACTATATCGGATCTCCTCAACCTAACACCCGCTTCTAAACATAGTTTAGTAATCAAACCCAGAAATTTCAATTTGGACTTGTTCTTATTAGCACATTTACCAATGAGTCCAAAGATATAGGTTCCAACATTAAAGGGCTTCCTTGTCTCAATAACATAAAGCAATTTTTCAGTGGCAAAATTGACTTCGGAAATGTTGGACACCGAGTGAATATTTAAACATAGAAATTTGTTCAAAAAGCGGTAGAATGGGGTACACTTGGCATGAGGAATAAAATTAGTGTCTACACCCCATTTATACAAACCTCTAGTCAAAGTGAGTGCAACATCTTGCTTAGTAACTTGGATAGATTCTAGATAACAATCTCCATGAGATAAACCATAGAATGAGTTGATTAATTCACCACTCATTATAACTCTAGTCCCTCTAACTAGCACTCCTAGGTTTTCTCCAAATTCATCACTATCTACGTTAGCATAAAACTCTCTCACTATGTTTTCACAAACATCATGAGGTTTCTCAACAAACTTCTTCCAACTTCTCTCTAGCATGAAATTGTAAACATCATCATTGATTCTAACACTCCTAAAATCAACTCCTTTTTCAAAAATCAAAGTTCTAGAGAGGTTATGTTCATACTTTTCCTCACATTCTTGGTTGATGAACTTTGGTTGTTAGGTAGATTCACCTCTAGTAGCTTTCTTTCCCTTGGAAGCTACTTGTTTTCCCTTGCTAGACATCTTCAAAGCTAAATCAAAAACTAATGGTAGCCTTTTATAGATGTTGAAGCAAGACCCAATATCAATCTCACACAAACAATAAAAAAATCAAAGAGATTAAAAGATTAAGAATGTAGAGGGATAGTGATTTTCAAGAGAAAATGGTGGCCTTTGAAAGTGTGGCTCTTCAGAAAAGTATGGGAAGTAAGAGCAAACTACAGTTGGGCTCCCTTGAAATAAAGAAAAGTGCACATGGGAGAATAAAAACAAAAGGTATGAGAGAAATACCAATTTTGCCCTTAATGAGAAGCCAAAATCCCGAGCAGCACCATGTGCGCACGCCTTGGGCGCCTAGCCATGCCGCAGGCGTGAGCTTGCTGCCCAGGCATATGCGCCTAAGGCACCCAGCCACGCCTCTGGCGTGTGCTTGCTGCTAGGAGCTTCCCTTTTCTCCATTTTTCGCACTTCTTCATGTCTTCGACTCCTCATTCATCCTTGATGCTTCATCAATGAGTTTTTCCACCTAAAACTTCAACAAATACAAGCAAGAAGCATCTCTAAACAAGATAATATAAGTCACAATGAAATTCAATCATCAAAAGGTCACAATCGAAAGATTCTTTCGAAAATTCCAATCGCATTCCTTTGAAATTTGATTTGTTCAATAATGCTCTTCAAAATAGTTTCTTCAAAACTTTAAAATAGATGTGAGCATGTTAAGAACTAAATGTGTGCTTCTTAAAAGCATATGAATTGAAAAACTTCAATTATTCGCACAAAAACGAGCTTCTCTAAAGCTTCAAAAAATGATTTTTCATTAAAACTGATTTTATGAGTAACTCAAGTCTTTTCTAATCATTCATACCATATTCAAATCAAGATACATCATCCATTTTTCACGAGAGCATATGTTATCTTAGGATTGCACTAAATTCACTAACCCTTTGCCAAAAGTATGTGTGTGTGTGTGTGTCACATTGTATAAATGATATATATATATATATATATATATATATATATATATAATGTTTTGCTTATCAATCAAGAACAACACTACAATGTGATTTTGCTAGAAGCTTTCTACAAGAATTCAAACCAACTATCATCCAGGATATCACGCTTCAGGCATTATCACGCTTTCATGTTATTTAAGATATCAATCCAAACATTTGACATACATATATCAAAAATACAATATAGCACACAGTTATCTCAGCAAATCGTTTGTGAATCACATGCAATCGAAAAACAACATATTTACTCGCTACTCTTTGACGACGTATCTCAATAAGTATGATAGACAATTCAGCACTAGATTCGAGTTCTCAATTTATGAAAGGAAATTATTCAAGTTCAGCCTCATCTACAAACTCATCCAATTTATCGAAATCGTACATAGATGGATCAAACGATGCATCACAATCATGCAGATTTTCTGTTTGAGCATTATCGACCAAATCAAGTTTTATAAGATTACTTACCTTGGCCCTTTTTAATTTCCTTCCATTGGCATCATATTATCGTGTCTTGGTTATCTTCTTAACCTTTGAGCATGCAAGTTGCTCAGCCTCTTCAGCATCTACTCTATAGATTTTCAAGAAATATTTCTCGAGAGCATTTAAATACATATTAGGCACATCAACGTCAAGATAAAAGCAGTTATTTGACGTCTTTGATCCTTCAACAAGTAAATTATCATGTTTATCAAAGATTTGACATTTATTACCTCTAAACACGACAGAACCTACTTGTTCACAAGATGAGTCACATTTAAAAGATTTTCTCTTAATCCTTCTACAAGGACTGCATCATGAATCACACCTAAGTTAGGTACATTAATTTTACCTTTACCGATTATTTTCATTTTCTCTCCACTGGCAGTAACGGTATAACCTTTCTCCTTAAGTGTAATCTCAACAAAGAAATCTTTGTTACCAATCATGGTCTTAGAACATCCACAATCTAGACACCATGCAAAGGGCTTATAGACCAAGACGTGAAGTACATCATATTACAACTAATGTTATTTTTCTCAACCCAAGACTTCTCACTAGATAGCTTTGAAGACTTTAGTTTTGAAAAACTACTAATTGCTTTATGACCGCCTCTTCTATTTGCACTACTAATAGACCTATTGCTTCTCTTAATCAAGCGAATGTATTTATCACATTTAGGTCTAATATGTCCAGGAACATTACAGTAATGGCAAATAGGAATAAAATTAGGAGACTTACCTTGAGCTCCTTGTGGCTTTTCGGACGGCTTGTGCTTTTGATCGTCTTGTTTGGAGGTTTTAGCCTTGATAAAAATTGTCTTGCTTGTGGTGGCCTTAGATTCACCAGTGAACCAAATACCATGCTTGTTATTGAACACCTTTCCAAACTTGATCATGTCGTCAATCATCTTTACACCTAAAGTCAGCCCCTTGATAGACTATTTCGCCGAAGCCAACCATTCTGTAACTTCTTCCTCACGTGATTACACAATCAACAAGGCTTTTTCTTTGCAATCCACTTCCTGTTTTAAAGCTCTGATCCTCTCAATGCAATTATCCACCTCCTTTTGCAATTTGAGGGATCGATCCAAAGCTTCCTGTCTCTCAAGATCTACAATTTTAATTTTTAGACAGAAGTATAATTTAAATACCTTGTGATTTTCGTCGAGGAGTTGCTCATAAGCCTCTTTAAAGCTTGTCTCGATAATCATATCATTAACAACATCGTCTTCTAATGGAATTCCATCACCTGCAAACAAAGAAGATGTGAAAGCAACTATGTTGCATGTATGCTTACTCGCATCCGAAGACTCATGATTGTCTTTATCATCGCTATCACTCCAAGTGGTGTTCAGCATTTTCCCTTTCTTTAGGTTGTTTTGAATGTTTGCGCACTCTGCTGCTATTTGTCCAAAGCCTTGACATTCATAGCATTGAACACCCTTGCTTTTGCCCTTGTCATTATCAAACGTTTTGGGCGAGTATTCTCTCTTGGCGTTGGCACCTTTGAAACCACCATCGATTCGTCTACCTTTGAAATACTTCTTAAGTTTTCTTGCAATGTAATCTAGTTCTTCTCCATTAGCATCTTCTGACTCATAAGATGTAGACTTTAGTGCGATCCCTTTTTGCTTTTTACTTTGTTTGAGATTTAACTCAAAAGTTTGTAGGGATCCCACCAATTCGTTACTCTCATGCTATCTACGTCTTTGATTTTTTTCAATTATGGTGACCTTGGCTTGAAACCTGTCGAGCAAAGAACACAAGATTTTTATGATAATATCATAGTCAGAATAACGCTTACCAAGTACAAAACTCGAATTTGTGATGTCCATGAGTTTTATTTGGAAATTGAGGAAGGTCTCTTCTTCCTCCGTATGCAAGGCTTTGAATCTCGTCATTGGCATTTGAATCTTTGATTTCTTTACTGCCGAAGTTTCTTTATGCGTGGATTGGAGAATTTCCAACGCATCCTTGCTAGTTTCGCAATTCTAGATATACATATATTGATGTTCATCAACACCATTAAAAATACAGTTCAAACCTTTAGAGTTCCAGGTCACATTGGATAGCTTAATTGGTGTCCATTGGACTCTCGGCTTCGTGGAAACAACTCCTTCGGTGTCGATCACGGTTGGAGGGGAATAACAAGTTTCGACATACATCCAGACACCCTCGTCATTGGCTTTAAGGTAAGCCCTCATGCATGCCTTCCAGAATGCATAATTCGATCCTTCCAAAAGTGGTGGTCAAGTACTTGATGCTCCATCTCTGATCATTCCTGCCATAGAATATCAAATAAAAACAAACAAACAAATCCAACAAAATATTTAGCCTTAGATCCTAGGCTATGTATATCTAGACTCCTGCTCTGATACCAATAGAAATACGTGGATTTATATACTATGGCAACCTAGAGAATGGGGGGGGGTGAATAGGTTTATCAATAAATATGCCACTTAACACATCAACACAAATTTCAGTAGTTGGTATATCGTTTACAACTCACGTTGATTGACCACTCAATCACATGACTCTTGCTATAACCCAATACTACCTACCCGCAGGCCTTTTACTAACAAATCCTGTCGATGCTACTCAAAGACTCCACGCGCTCCAAGTCTTAATGTTTTTTTCCTATGGTCAAAGAAACAATAGTCCTCAATTTATGAGATCAGATCTAAGTGCTCAATAAAACATGAACAATCAAATAACACGCATGATCACGGGCATGTTATGAATAGAATATGCAATTACGCTCAATATAAAGATGATAGTCTATATAAAAATAACTTTCTCTTCTCTTACAATAACATGGAAACAATGAAGCATCAAAACAACAAAGACATGTGAGAGGAATAATATAATTCAATGAAAAATAATAGAAAGCAAATAGTGAGGCTTAGTAAAAGAGACTTACTTGGCCTAAGCAAGAAATAAAACTTAAGCTCACTATTTATAAGAAACATTAGAAAACCTAATTCCAATAGTAGTAGGAAATAAACACAATTAGGCTTTCTCATTCAATAAGGAAAGCAATTAATACTTTCCTATAAAAAAGAGATATTTTTACTAAAAATAAAATACTTATTAAATAGAAGCTAGAATAGGAGATCTCTAGCTTCCAAACTCAATAAACTAATCCTTGATGGACAAGGAATCATTAAAAATATGTATGAAGACTTTAGGGAACTTAACAAATCATAAAACACTCAAAAACCCTTTTAAGTTCGGGCTACACTGACCCCGCACGCCTGAGGCATGCATCCATGCCTGAGCCATGTGGCTGCCAAAGGCATGCACCCACGCCTGAGGCATGAAGCTGCTGCCTCTGTTCCCTTGTTCAGCTGTTTCCAACTGCACTTGACTCCATTTTGAGCCAAGCGAACTCTAACCAAAAAGCATTGGAGTTTTTCGTTCTTTATACCGTTGGAAAGATATGGATGTCTAGTTTTATTCCCAAAAAATGAAAGACCAATTGGATGTCTAGATACAAAGTTATGTCCATCGAAGCATCCAAAGGTCAGGTTTTCGGGAATACAAAATATATGGAATTAAATTCTGAAACTAGACAAAACAAAACACTTATCAAACATTAAAACCAACATGTTAGCAACCAAATGCAAATGCATGAACATGTTATAAGTGTGTGTGTGAATCATATCTAATCTCAAGAATAAAAGAGTGTCGTTTCTTCGAAACTTACCTTTAAGCACGTTCTTGAGTCTTCTCAAAAGTTTTCTATCTTCTCATGATTTCTTCGAATCTTCATTACGCTCAAATCATACTCTAACAAAGCTAACTAAGAACTACATAAAAATGTGTTTGCTCATGGACAGCCAACAAAATAATGACCTTACAAAACCACTTTAAGAGTCTTCAGATGAGGCATATGGGGGAGCATATTTTTCAGTATGTGGATGGATGCATTGAACAAGTTGGACCACAGAATGTCATTCAAGTGGTTACGAATAATGTCACCAACAACATGGCAGCAGCAAAATTACTCAAGGTGAAGAGACCTCATATATTTTGGACCTCGTGTGCAACTCAACATTAATCTCATGTTTGAAAGTATTGGTAAGGTCTAGAAGTTTAAAAAAACCATTGACCAAGCCAAGAGTTTTACTATCTTCATCTATGCATACCACAAGACCTTATCCTTAATGAGGTCTTTTATAAAAAAAAAAAAGAAACATAGTGAGGTCGGGAGTCACTAGATTTGCCTTTTCATTTTTAACATTGTAAAGTTTGATGGAGAAGAAAGCTCAATTGAGAGCAATGTTTTCTAGTGACCTATGGGAGCAATGCAAATGGTCTAACACTAGCAAAGGGAAAGCGGCATTTGCTATTGTTATGAGTATGAGCTTTTGGAATGGTGTGACCGCTTGCTTGAAGGTATTTGCACCTTTGGTGAAGGTGCTTAGACTTGTTGATAGGGATAGAAAGCCATCCATGGGATTTGTATATAGAGAACTACTACAAGCAAAAGAAGACATTAAAGTGGCAATGAACAATGTCGAAAAGAACTATCGACCGATCTTTGACATTATTGATGTAAGAATTAAAGGTCAGCTTGATAAATCATTGCACGGCCTATTTCCTCAACCCCTATTACGACTTCAAAGATTTAACAATTCAATTTAACGATGATGTGAATAATACAATATTGATTGTGTGGAGGCATTTTGTGGTGACAATTGTGAGTTGCAAAATCAAGTTGTCAATGTTGAAACTTTAAAGTATTGGGCCAATGAAGGATCATTTAGAAGACCATTGACGGAAAAAGAGTGTGAAAGAAATGATGAGTATTATAATCCGGGTACTATTTTAAACTTGTAAACTTGTAGCTCTTTACTTTTTTTTTTATATTATGTTCTATATGTTGAAAAACTTGAAATATCTATCTTTATGATTGTAGCTTTATGGTGGGCTACCTTCGGAGGTCAAACACCTAATTTGCAAAGAATGACAGTAAGAATCCTATCGTTAATCACGAGTTCCTCCTGATGTGAACGAAATTGGAGCACTTTTGAAGAGATGAGTGCACCACTAGTTCACTATAAAATTTACAAAGTAACTATTAACTAACAATTTATTATTTTATTAATTTATTATCATCCTTATTGTGTAGATATATACAAAGAAAATGAATAGACTAGATGTGATCGGTTGAATAATCTAGTCTATGTCCAATTCAATGCCAATTTGAGTAACAAGCAAAAAAGAGCTAAAGAAAAGGATGTGGATGTCATTCTTGCTAGGGATGCCGAAGCCACCAATTGATTGTTGAAGGTGGCGGTGGTGATAATGATGAAGTAGAGTCTGGAATGGGGTTAACTTGGCAAATGATAGATGAAGCAACCGGTGTAGATGAGATGACATTCTACAACCTAGGAAGAGTTCAAGGGTGACAGAGAGAGATCTTCATGAAGATGATTTCGTATCGAAGAATGAGGAGGAAGAGGAAAATCATGTTGATGTTGACTTTGAGTCCGATGAAGAGCGTGTAATGGAAGAATATGGAGAAGAAGAGTTTAATCATGATGCTTAGTTTAGGATTTTAATTTATTATTTTATTGTTTCACTTTCATATTTAATTATTTATATTATGTTTTGAATCTTTTAATGCTTTGGATATGTTTACAATATGTTTAGATTATTTGGGACATGTTTATTCATGGGGTAATTGTTTGGAATGGCTTATTTATTTTTGTTTTAGGTACATTTATATATAAATTGTTAAATATAGGTCATACAAGATATTTTTCTAGGTGGTTAACGGTGCGGTCAACACGTTGACTGTTGACCCACCGAGGAACCGCCTAGGTGCTAGGCGCTAGGCCGCCGAACGCCTAGCGTCTAGCACATTCTTGAACACTGATAAGAGGTAAAGGGAGGTGGATTGAAATGACAATTCTCGAGGGATGGAGAACGTTAGTGAAGACAACATATTCCCACTCATAAACAGTTAAAGGAAGGGATATTATTAAAATTTTTCCTATAATTTAGTGTATTTATCAAAATCCCTCTTTAATTTCATTTATAACTAAAATTCCCCCATAATTTTATTTTATAGTCAATTTCCCCCTTACCGTTAGTTTTAATTATTAAAATACTATTGACCGTTAATTTTTCTATTGAAAATATTAGGGTGAATTGCACTCAAGTACCCTGACTTTTATCATAATTGCACGCTTAATGCCAGTTTTGCCATAATTGCACTCTAGTACCCGGTAATCCGTTGACCACCGTTAGGGTAACGGTTGACCAAACGGATTCAGGTAAAATGACCAAACTGCCCCTGCAAAGGAAAAAAAAAATTTAATTTTTTTTTTGAAGAACACGAACCCAGTTGGGGTTCGTGCTCTTCGAACACGAACCCAGGTGCTGGGTTCGTGTTCGAACCCATTTCTGGGTTCGAGCACGAACCCAGGTTGCTGGGTTCGAGCACGAACCCAGGTTGCTGGGTTCGTGTTCGAACCCATTTCTGGGTTCGTGTTCGAACCCATTTCTGGGTTCGAACACGAACCCAGCACCTGGGTTCGTGTTCTTCAAAAAAAAAATTAATTTTTTTTTTTTTTTGATTTCAAATTTAATTTTTTTTAAAAAAATATTTTTAAAATTAATTAAAATATGACGTGGCATGTTCTTATTGGTTGGATGATTTTTAAATTTTTTTAAAAATAAATTTAAATGTAAAAGACCAATTTGCCCCTGAACCCAGTTAGTCAACCGTTACCCTAACGGTGGTCAACGGATTACCGGGTACTAGAGTGTAATTATGGCAAAACTGGCATTAAGCGTGCAATTATGATAAAAGTTAGGGTACTTGAGTGCAATTCACCCAAAATATTATTAAAATCCCCTCTAATTTGGTGTATTAGTCAAAATCTCCCCCTAATTTTATTTATGGCGAAACACCCTCCCAAAGTTTTATTTTATAGTCAATTTTCCCCCGTCCGTCAATTTTAATAACCAAAATACATTTAACCGTTAATTTTCTATTAAGCACTTTAAGGCACCAAGGGTATAAGAGTAAATATTTATATATATTAAATTAAAATATTTTAATTTATAATATTAGTGAATCTCTACCGTCCATAATATGATGGACGGTAGAAATCATATATAAAATATTAAAAAAAAGTTGGATCTCTGAACGGTGGAGAGCATAAACACAAATTTATTTATTTTTTAAAAAATACATAAAAAAATTTAACTAAATTAAAAAATAAAAAATAAAAAGACGAATCTCCCCGTCTATCTCTGTAGATGGATGGTAAAAATTATAAACACAAAATAGTTTTTTTAAAAAATATATAAAAAATTAAACAAAATTTTAAAAAAAATAAAAATAAAAATAAACTATAAACAGTAGTTATGACGTGGAAAGACAAGCATTATTCGATTATTAGAAAGAAAAAAAAAATGCCTGCAAAACCCACCCAACCCACAGCTGGATTTATTGGACGGTCCCCTCTCTGTGTAATTATCCACTCTACAATTTTAATTTTGTATATCAACAATGCTAGAGATATCATATCAAAAAACAAATGCTAGGTTTATGTATCCAACTCCAACCAATCAATCGGATTAATATACATTACTAATGGTTAATCTCATTTGTCACATGTCACTGATTTCAATTATCATATATTATTGCTTATGATATGAATGAAATACAAATATGAGATGTTTAATATTACCGATTTTCTATTTTTTTTTTTTAAGAAAACATTAACACGTGACTTTAGAACATATGTTAGTAATTAAAAAATGAAAGGAAAAAAAATTATATACTTTCTTTTATTATTATTATTTTTTAAATATGACATTAAATGGGTTAGAAATTTATCGAGACCTGCCAAGATCAGGCACTATATATGCAGTATAAATATCTACTCTCACAATTAAAAGATATATATTCCTACAAGAGTAGGGAGAAACTCACATAATTGTGAAATATATATGATAGAATTAAAATCTCATCACAAATGTGATAGAGCAATGCACACCACTTGAGTTAAAAAATGATAAATATAAAAAAAAAAATTGAGTGAAACTGATAAATAATATTTTTTTTTTCAATATATAGAAAGTAGTGCATTGATTTATATAAAAAAAACATAACAGAAAGGAATAATTTTTTATTGTTATAGCCTATTTATAGGCATATGATACAACATAAAATGAGAAAATATAAAACAATATGTAAACAATTCAAATTTAAATTCAAATTCAAATATAAAAGGTAACCATATAAATATTTTATATATGAAAGAATTACACAAAACTACATGACATTTGTCTTTTCACTTTCATATATAATTTTAGGATCAATTGACACAAAACCGTCTCGCCGTTAGTAAACTCTAGTTAGTTTTAAATGTTAAAAGGGTATTTTTGGTATTTTTACTTTATTTTTTAAAAAAATTTTAAAATAAAAAATATAATTTCAACAAATCTTATTTTTTTTTAAAAAAAAAAAAAACTCAAGGTGGAGATCCCATCTGGGATCTGGGATCTCCACCTTAAGAGACTTGGTCTCCATGGCTAGTCTTCATAGGAGACGAGATCGATTGAGATCTCATCTCCGTCGATGGTCGATGGAGATCTCGTCTCTGTCGATGGTCGATAAAGATCTGGTTTACATCGATGGAGACGAGATCTCCATCGATCTCTTCTCCGTATGGAGACCTCGTCTCCATCGATAGAGACCAGACTTGGTCTCCATGTCTAGTCTCGATGGAGACGACATCTTCATCGTCTCCATCGAGACCAAGGATGGAGATCAGATCTCCACCTATCATCGTCGTCTCCATCCTCCACCAGGTTGGTGGAGATCCCATTTGAGATCTCCACCAACTTTTTTTTAATTGTTTTGATGGATGGTGGAGATCCATTTTATCATTTATTTTTTTATTTTATAAAAAAAATATTATTATTATTATTATTACTATTATTTTATTTTATTTTTTTCTTGGACAAAATTGTAATTATATGTATTTGACACTATTGAGGGGTATTTGGACTTTACATGTAATTTTGGAAGTCAACCGTTAAAATTAACTGGAGTTGACCAATGGCGAGCAGGTTTTGTATCAATTCACTATAAAGTTGTATATGAAAGTGAAAAGGCAAACCTAAGGTAGATTGTGTGTAATTCCTTTTTTTATATATAGTAGATAATAAATGAAAGAATCAAATATTCAATAATTTATTAAATAAATAAATATGAATTTTGTATTTAATTTTTGGAAGTTACCTTACGAGAGTTACGACACATATTAACATGATCCTCCCATTTCTTTTTCTTTTATATGAATTGTATTAAAATTATTCTTAAGACAAATATATTTAGAATAAAAAATAATAATTATAATTGGTATTTATTTTTTAAAGATAAATTTTTTAATAAAATTTATATTTATTTTTTATGAGGATGCATGTTGAAGATTGAGAAAGTTAATAAAATTTAATACTAATTCTTTTAAGATAAAAAAGTGTTGGGATTTATGCCCTAAAACTTGTAAACGTAAATGGTTAAAGACTTAATAAAAATTATTCAGTTTATTATTCCAGTTTATAAGCGTTTTATATTCAATAATATATTCATATTATACAATAACATCCTAAATTGCAAGATGTAATCGCAGAATGAGTATATGAAGGTCATATACGGAGAGGATTCATTTTGAGATATGTAATCTAAAGAGTCCATAGAGAGCGAACAAAGCTTGATACTTTATTTGTGATTGATCTACTGCTGCGGTCCATTATGTATAGTACAGTGGTCTTATCTTAGACCGATCGTGTAGTTGACATGAGAATAAAGACATCTTATATGATGAGATCATTTAGGATTGGGCCACGATTTATATGAATCTTTTACCAAAATCCGTTAGTTGATGAGATTCATATATATCGATAAACGATAGCTATTTATAGGTGATCTTAATCCTGAGTGTCTTATCGACTCCTTCAGGTTGGATTGTGACTTTTGATTTATCATGAGTGAGGTCGATTGGAATCTCGACCATGTTAGGATTATGCTCAATAGCAAGAGTGTAATAGTGCATTTGACAGTCGATCTCATATAAATAAAAGTGATTTTTGTTTTAACAAATCTTATAGCAATTATATTAATTGTCAAAAGTAAATAATCATAAGGTCAACAGATTATGAGAAACAAAAGAATTGTTCGTACATCTGGATATGTATGAGGTAGACACAATTCTTTAGTTAGTCTCAAATACACATTCACAACTTAAGAAATAAGGTTGGGCGCCTTTATCTTGTCAAAATTATAGATTCTTTTGTTAGCATTTGACGGGATCAAATGTGATATGATGAGTCTAAAATCATCAAAGTGTCTTTGGACAAAAGAATCTAGTACACTGGGTGCATTGAATAGGATTACTGTAGAAAACTTTATCAACCTTCAGTGGATAAAACTATTCAACTGAGATAATCGGAGAGTTTATCTAAATCCTGAGATAAATGATGGACTTATGGTTGCACGCGTTATCATTTGAGCTGTCAATGAGTACAATTATATCGCATAGTATATCCTCGATGGCTTGGTGGTATTCATTTGTATATCGATAGAGGACATCATTTATAGAAATGGACATCGTGACTGCATTTAGCAAATGTTAGTAGAATATCATCATATGGTATTTTGAGGTATTAGATATTTAAATCTTTACGTAAAGTTTTCAATAGTGGTTATTGAAACATGACTTTTGGACAAGTCAAAATATCCAAGTTCGAAAATATGGTCATATGAGTAAATATGGTAACTTAGAGAGCTATAGACGGTCTATGAGCTCTTAGCGATTACTGGTATTTTTCACGATGATACATTTTTCTCCATGTAGGTTGTCTAGGATACGAATTAGTATGCTTACTTATTATATCTTTATTTAAGAGTTTAATTTTAGTTCTTTAATGGAATGAACTAAAATTAATGGATCAGACCTAAGTGAATCATTTGTTGATTGTGATTAGGTTGTGTCTGTTGGAGCTTAAATATAGATAGCCCACCAAGATCTCCAATCCACACGAACTTGAATGGGTCACTAGTTATATACTACTGGATCATTTATTTGATCCATTTTATAGAATTGATTTTGGAATTCTTTCCAAAAGTTTTGAGAGGTGCGTTCTTGTGTTTAATCAAGATACACGGTAACTCGTCAAAATACTTCGGATGGGCGGCCCTAAGGGATGTTTTTAACATCCCGTAAATATATTGATAATATAATTAGCACATTTAATAAAAATGATACTGTTAAATTATATTAAATATATTTATTTAAAGGCATGTGGACTTATTTCTTTTTGTAAGAATGGGTCTAGTTCACATGTGAACTTTTTATGGAGGTCCAATGAGATTAATAAAATGTAAAAACAAAATTTGGCCCATGCAAATAGGGATGGGCGGCATTAGCTAATTGGATTAGCTATTTATTTTGTTTTATTTTGTTAATTAATTAAATGGTAATTAATTAATTATTTAATTAAAAGTCAAAATATTTTTCTACTAGGAATTAGATTTCTAGTTTCATGCTATTGGTAATAGTATGATTAGTATCAAAAACCTTATTTGATAAGGATATAAATAAAAGGAGTTATTTATCAAATCAAATTAGAAAGTTTTTGATATTTTTCAAAACTCTAAAAGTTGACTATTAGTCACTTTTAAGAAGTTTTGATAAGTCAGCAATTCTCAATTATCCTTTAAGAAGGTTATTGGATAATAGATTTAAGAGATGGGATAGGATTGAACTCTTGGATTGATGGTTTTTGGGTGAAATACAAATCCTCCTTGAAGGAGAATTCAGCCACCCTATATAAACCACCATGGAGGGTTCGACCAACACAAGAAGTTGCTTTGATGCAAGTTTTGAGTTTTTGTGAGCTTTGATAAGGTAAGAAAAAAACTCCTCATCTCTAGAAAAAAGCGTGAGAATTCACCCGAGAGAAAAGAGAGAAAGAACAAAGTGTTCTTCGTTTTCTCAGAAGGATTTTGAGTGACTAACGAAAAAGAAAAGTTTTTTGTTTCTCATCCTCAGGTACACAATTCAAAGAAAGGGAGCCTATACTCCAAAGTGATCCACATTCGTGAAGGATTGTGGTTCATAGTCAACGCAACATCAAGTCTCACGTTAATCAAAATGTATGTTACCTTTTGTAATATATTTAATTAACTATGGGTTAAGATCGCTCTTTTTGGAAAAAAATTTTAAAACGTACCAATGCAAAAATATTTATTTTTTGCCCCTTCCGCTGCTCCGTACTCACCGTTTTTCCTACAGACCAATACCTCCGTATCTTGGAGTTACGGTTTGGCTTGTGGCTGAGAAGGTTTAAACACAACAGTGGAATCAACTCATTCTTGATTGAAGTAGATGAGTAGTTCCCTTAAGGGTTGATTCGGGACTTGAACAATTATGAGATCTCTCCTGTAGTCCTCAAAAATCGTTCGGGGACACGGGGCACTACAACCTGCAAAGACAGAACGCACATGACCCGCAGGACGTCTGGGACACCGGGGTGGTGCCGGCCAAAGTCACTCCGACGGTCAAGTTAGCAAGTGCTAATAAATATGTATGTTGGTAAATAATGATGAGTGAAAGATGCTTCCTGTATTGTTTGTGATCGAGGCCTCCCGATCAGAGGAGGTGTGAGGTCGAAGGGTAATCGGAGAAGATGAACAATGGCCGGAGGGTGTGGTTTTAGTATTGATAGCCTTTTGGATCTCCGTTTCCCCCCGGTCCCCTTCCATGAGGGATTATCCTTCTCTTTATAGGGGACTCATGCTTCTACCTTTTGAGGGATTTCATCATTCTCTCTTTGCTGTCTTCCACCAAGAATGCCATTATGGATCCTTCTTTTGATCTGGCCATTATCAAATGTCATTATGGTTTTGTAGGACCTATTTTAAAGTAGATCATGATTTGATCCCCTAAGTAATAAAAAGAGATTTTATGTCGTGCGACATGTAGGCTTGTCAATTCGGATAATCATGATTACGTATCGTATGATGTGTTGGTTGGATGTCGACATGAGATCACTATGTCGTGCTACATTGGAGTTCTTCCAGGTGTGGACACTGAGTTATCTCCCTTGATGCTACTTGGATGCATGGGACATGTGGCGCATGTCGTACTACATGAGAATGCTTCATGTCGTGTGTATGTCGTGCGACACTAAGGTCTTCGTACTGGTCCAGTGTCGTACTACATGAGAATGCTTCATGTCGAGTGCATGTCGTGCGACACTAAGGTCTTCGTACTGGTCCAGCGTCGTACTACATGAGAATGCTTCATGTCGTGTGTATGTCGTACGACACTAAGGTCTTCGTACTGGTCCAGCGTTGTACTACATGAGAATGCTTCATGTCGTGTGTATGTCGTGCGACACTAAGGTCTTCGTACTGATCCAGCATCGTGCTACATGAGGATGTAGTCCCACTTTTGGCTCTGGGCTTTGTCTTTGGGACACACTTTGGGCCAGACATATTTTGGCTACTACATCTCCTGTTTCTGTGAAGAAGACAGGATTTAATTGTTCATTAGAGAATCAATGGTACTTAAAGGAAAAGATATTTTTAGAGGGGTATAACGGACTTTATGATGTAACTCTAGTTGTGAACTACTTATGGAAGATCGCACTATATGTAAATAGTTATATCAATGGACGCTGAGACTTCAGATTGTATAAACACGTCTACAATTCTAAGAGTGCAGCCTCGGATTTTTAGTGGAATAACTCCGAGGTTAATAATTGTGAAATATTAATTAAAGAGTTTTAATTAATATTACTAAGTATTATTTAAGCTCAAAACTGTGGGTCCATTAGGTCCTCTTACTAGCCCTTATAGTTGTTGGTAACGAAGGTCACAGTAGATTAATTGAATGGTCCAATTAATAGTGTTACGAAAGTAATACGATTTTAATTAAAAGAGGATAATTAAATAATATGATTATTTAATTAATTAAATATTTAATAAAATTATAGAAATTAATAATTAAGAATTATTAATTCTATTTATTAAATATGAGGTCATGTAATTAAAAGATGACTATGACAAAAAGAATTAAAATAATTAGATTATTTTGAAAGTCCTAATAGTCAATTATTAATGTCTTTAAGGAGACTAAAATAAAAAAGGGATTGGGAATTTTATTTTGACTTGGTCAAACTTAAAACCCTAAAGACCTAGTATATAAAGGTTATGATACTAGAAAAACTTATAGCACACAAGTGAAAAAACCTAGAGGGTTCGGCCACCACAAAAGGAAAGAAGAAAAAGAAAAGTTTTTTTTTTTTTTTTTTACTGACCCTTTTCCTTTCAGGGTGCGGCCAGCCATAGGGAGAAGAAGTTCTCCGTGCATTTTTCACGTGACCTCCATCTCTTACCGTGACATACCCACACACATGTTGTCAGACCGCAAGTTATAGTTCGGAAGATCTGGTGATAGATCGAGGAATCTGAAAAAAGAAAATCAAGAAAAATGTATGTAGCTAAACAAATTCTTTTTTTGCGTATATACATGAACTCGTTCCTGGTTGAAAAACTGTTTTTCAAAAGAAATTTTTTTAAATCTAATTCCGCACGTTATATGATAATCAAATCTTTTCTAAAACTCCCTTCAAAAAGGTTGTACAATAAAATAAATATAATTTTTTTTTATTAATTAATTTCTTTTTTTATACTTCATACGTTAAGAAGACCATTTTATAGTCAAGTTTTTGGGATCTTATAGCACACGTTAGATATTGTTGACATATGAATTTGGTCAACGTAAATAACAGTAAATCGAATAGCGAAAATAATAAAATAAGGTTGACACAAGATTTTTAAAGTGGTTTGGCTGAGAGGAATGCCTACATCCACTGTTCTTTTTATTTAAGTCGAGCTCGTTGATTGAGTATGCGAAGCTCGCTATATGTGTTTGTTTTTTGAGGAAATTCGTAGCATTTGTAACGGTGATAATCCGCCCATTTTATAATGTAAATGGGTGGAGTCAACTTGTTTTACATGGGATGTCATTACAAGAAATTAGGGATTAAACTATATCCCTAATAATCATCTTCTAATTGAAACATGATTGCTGAAATCATCTGCACAAAATTATTGTCACGGGTATGAAGAGTATCATAGCAATTATAGGGACAATGTATCTCAATAATTTACAAATTTGATCTAAAACTTTATTAAAGTGAATATCTCGATAAATTGATAAGCTTGACTATTTCACTATTTCCTTCCTGATTACGACTGTCTGTGTAAATGATATAATGCTACACGGTTATATAATAGGTTGAGGACGTCAAGTATATTGTTTAATTGATTCAATAAAATATTTATTTTTGGAGTTCAGTAATAAATCTATAGTAGTATGAATTATAAACTAAACTAATATAAATTACGATAAATTTAGAAAAGGAATTTATGAGATGTAATTTTTTTTTTTTGAAAGGGTATAATTACAATATAGTAAACGCGTGGTCCGAATATAATTACAATATTATTTTAAGGTACCTTTCGAAACTTGATATTAAATATTTTAATAGTTAATTATTATTATTTTTTTTAGGGTTTCCCTAAACCTAATTATAAATATGTGCTTATGTGTGATCGAAAGTGAGAAAATCTAATCCAACACTAGAAGAATTCGACAAGCATAGAGAGAGCGAAGGCACTACCTTCGAGGGATTCCTCTATGCTCTATCTTTTCATCTCCTTCCGGGAGAAGAAAGAAAAACGAGACCTTTATCTTTTAGAATTTTTACTTTTCAAAATAGTCTCGTTATAAAAAAAAAAGGTTCTGGATAATCCTTTACTCTTTACTTAAATAAAAATATTCATGTTTATTATTCACTTTATAATAAAAAATCAGAAGGAATACTTTCAAGAGATCGAATAATTACAGAATTGAATTCACATTGTAACCAAAAATATAATAATAATTAATTTTTTAATAAATAAAGAATAATTAAAAGTCAAAAGAATATATATATATATATATATATATATATATATATAAGGAGGATGATGGTCTTTCTGCAGCCGAATAAACCTGAAAAAAAGAAGAGGTTAAGTAACGGATAAAAGAAAACGGCAGCAGAGTAAAGGATAAAAATATAAGGGAGAAAAAAAAAATAGTGAAATAAAATATTAATATATTAAATTTGAAAAAGATAATATTTTGAACTAGGAGAGGAGAAATAAAATAAATTAATAAGGAAAATAAAAGAGAGAAAGAAAATAAGAAATAAATTTATTAAAGGGTAAATTATAATAAAATATCCTGATGTTTGACCATATCACAATGAAACATTAAATTTAGCCTTAATTACACAGTGGTACCATTGACTAACTGGTTGATCGTTAGTGTTGATGGTCAATCAATAGTCAAAGAGTATATAATCATTTTCACCTTAATTTTGTAAAAAAAATTAAATAAACCTCCACAATCCATTCATCTTGATAAACGGTGAAAATTCATTTTTAAAAAAAGATGATTTTTTTATTTTTTATTTAATTTAATTTTTTAACTAGGGATAGTTATATCATTTCAAACATAAGTCATGATCAAACCGTTATATTTGACTGAATCAATTGATGATAGGGTATTAACATATAATTAAAGCTAAACTTACGATATCATTAAAATATGACCAACCATCATAATCCTTCATTGCAATTTGTGATTAATTAAATCTACTACATTTCTCAAAATCGAATGTGACTTTTTTTCCATGAAAAAAAAAAATCAACATCAAACGTGACTTGTACGTTGAAAAGAAATTTTGAATACGAAAGGACAATCGAAAAACCAAATTGAATCTTCATGGCATTTAGTAGGAACAAGCATACTCAGATAAAAATCTATGCACAATAAAAAAGAAGTCGTCCTGGTCGTGTTATTCTTGAAAAGTAGTACTCTGCAGCATTTGTCATCCATCGATCAAAATAGACATTTTCTTTACACAGTAATGAACCCGTAATTAGCAGAAACTATTTATTCTCTTCGAAGAAAAAATAAATGAAAAACTATATATGTGTATATCTATTTGTCTGTTTATGTGGGTGAAGCAAATGTCATGCAAATCATCCCATTAGATCAAAATCGTAATTTCAACAAGATGTTAATGTCACAACAATTTTCCGATTGTAATTCAGGCACATCTTGTAGCTACATTAAAAAGCAGACTACTATTTTCATTGGTATGCAAAATGAAATAAAATTTACTCGATATATACTTACAAAAGAATACATCAATCGATTGGGTGTTTATCAGTCTGGCGAGATGTATAATGTGCAGAGAGCAAGAGAAGAGAAAGGAAAGCACTGGCTACAAAGATTGCGTCAAACCACCGGTGGTAGAAGTCAAACTGAATTTCTCCACCCAATACCTCTGTTATGATAATCCTGCAAAGAGACGCACCAGCTCATGAAACCATCCTCAAGATAGTGTCTAAACCATCTTACCAGGTCTCTCACACCGTAGATAACAAAAATTTTAATTATGTTAAGGAACATAATTAAAAGGCAGCTCTACTGCATCATGTCCATGCAAATTATGTAAAATGTTTGCCAATCCAAGCATCAAAATGGGTTCAAGCTGTGTCTGCAGAACAGGTTACAACTTCCTAACTGTATATTATTCTGAGTACTCATAGTAACTGTCTAATTTTGCAATCTTACCTTTCAAGCAAACTTCTTAATTAGTAATTGGGAGGATAGATATAACTAACAGACTGCATGATGTTCCTATGAAGTTACTCCATGGGTAAAGCTACTGCTGTATTCAGTTTCAATTAGGAGATACATACTCAGGTAAATCTATCATTGATCAACTCTTTCCTACAACTGACTGTGACATCTGTATCATGATTTCTGAGCTCAATGAGAAACCTAGACAGCTTTATTAAACCGCAACGCAGACAGTGAACTTTTTTGTTTGAGGAAATAAAACTGCAGTAAGTTGAATCTGTGATTTTATTTTTCTTTCAAAAAAAAAAAAAAACAAAGCTAGGGAGAGAATACTTTTTGTTATTATCACTTATAAGTGCTATCTGATTCAAAAGATTAGATTTTGACGACCAATGCATATACTGTGTCCATATCTCCATGTTGGTCGTGCCATTGCTAGTTGCAAGATTTTCATTGCTATCTTGAGCAAGAACTGTCCAGGCCACATGATCTTTCTATTTTCTCTCGCTTGGGTATTGGTTCAAATTTTGGTCATGCTCCCAAGATAATGGAAGTAACTTAAGAAACAATATTATGCAGACACCAAAAATAATTAAAAATGATTGGAAGTATATTCACTTATGTAGATCTTCAACATAAAAAAAGAAATTTAAATCTATTAAAAAGATACTAGGCAGCATCTTCCAAGCATATTGGCAAGGAAAAAGTCTTTCCAATTGAAAACTATGCAACAAGAAAATATTGCTGTGAAACAAATGTACTGCATAAAATTTTCCCAGACTCAAAATATTGTCATGTTCATAAGTAAACACCATTTTAATAAGCTTTTTCTTACAAATAATTAATGGAATTTAATATATTATTATCGAAGCTAACAGACAACATATAGAGTCAATGATGAGCATACCTGTAGTCAGTCGCTAAGCTTTTTCTTATCAAAAGAATTGAAGAGACAAAATACATTCCCATAATTTCAGACAGAAAAAGTACAACGTTGCTTGAAGATCCACTCCCTACTCTGGAAACTGCAAAGAAAAACTGCACATAGCCAAAAACTTCTAAGTCAAACTATAGGATACTTGAAGCTATTAAGACAAGTTCTTCTCCCAAGCTTCTGTCACTTCCTTAAAAATGTACTTCAAGACAATATGGAATATACATACATATACATACATACACATACATACATACATATACATATATATAGATAAGATTATTGTTACTCCTGCCCTAGGCATTTCTTAATACTTGAAATATCAGAATACTACGCCTGAAGTACAGTTTCCTAAAAAGAATGACAGACCCACACACCAGCATGTTTCATGAAAGTGGGTTTTAAATAAAATGACATGAATGCTTTATATAGACTTGAAGTTGAGATAGGAATATAGAACTATAATAAATCACTAAACAAAGTCTAATTATCCATAAGCTTAAGTGTTGAAATTTGGCATTTGGAATCACACATTGAGCTTAATAGTTCCTACCTCAATGACTAAATGTTTCACAAACCTAAAATGGCAACATTCGTACAATTATTTTCAAGGAAAACAAATAGGTGATAAATAATCTTCTCTAACCTACATAAACGTAATAACAAGCAGTTATGAACAGAGCAGCATTACCTTCATCACATTCATTAAGAATCCCCGTACAGATATAACAATCAACATCCCGATGAATAACAGAGAGATATACTGCACAGCCATCAGAAATTATATTAGATAACCAGAGTCAGCCAATGCAACAGACTTTTATGTAAAAATGTAATATTTGTGCAACTACAACAGTTTTGGTATATTTGATTTTTTCCAGTCAACTACAACAATTGAAGGGCTGCATAGTTGAAATCAGTGCTTCAGAGCTTTTAATTTGGTGAGTTTTCAGCAAAATTATTTATGTTAGAAAATATAATATAATACAATTTTCAACCAAAAAAAAATACAACAAATGATTAAAAGATAACTCTAAAACATATCAGAGATCACTAAACATTATCAAACACTGAAGAAATAGTGCTCAACTTCTAGAATCACTGAAAATTCAGTTCAAGCCCCACGTGTTATGAATGTCTCGTCTCACAAGAATAAGTTCTGGTACAATAGGAGAAGCATTGGCAACTGACCTGTGATAATAATGTAGCATCGATTCCTATATCAAAGAATTGCAAGAATATGCTAATTGTCATTGTCACAGGATCAACTGAACCAGCCTGCCAAGGAACAGAGTTTAACATATAGGTTAACATATATATTAAGAAGACGGCCACAAGATACTTCAGGATGTAAACCAATACAGCAAAATAGATCAAATGAGCAAACAAATGGAAGGGATCATTGGGTGGGAGAAAAGGTACCTCCTTGAAGACAACACTTTGCAAAGACTGCAAAGAACAATTAGACTAATCAGAAACCTTACCTTCAATTCATCAAAATCTAAATACGAAATATCATTAAAATAACAACGAAATATGTTTCTGTTGAGAAAATTTTCAAATGCAGAGTTTTAGGTTCTATATTGGTCAGCAGTCATAAAGTCATCCCAATTTTGGGAAAAAAAATAAAAATTGACCTAGATCAGAGAGAATCAAACACTTTGAGGAAAATTCAGTGTAATAAGTTATGAGTAACTCAAAATCCTAATCAATTGATCCGATGCCAGAGTTGAGATAAATTTTACAGTTATCAATATGAAAGCAAACACCATGCATGGTTTTAAAAGTTGACACCTACAGTGACTTGGATCCAGAAAGTATCCATAATTAAATTAAAAATATTTACAAGTTTCCTTCAGAGACAAACAGCTAGAGACAGAGAGGCTATAATTATGCCAGGCCCAGGAGTGATGAACTTCAAGAATTAACCAGTCTTCAAATCCCTCAAAACAAGCATTTGAGCATCTACAGCACACTGTCATTATCAATTTGGCAATTTAGGTCATATTCGGTTTCAGAAATCAAATTGGTTTATTGGTTTAAACCCAAACCCTACCTCTGAATCCCCAAACACAGGCAACCTGATCTCAGTTCAATTTTTAATGACATTAATAGAATGATATTATCATCCACTACTAATGACTTATGCTACAAAGTAAACTAAAATACAATTATGAATCTTCACATCCCGCGTGACAGAAAGCATGACCATACCTTAATCATTTTATAAACACAATAAATGGACATTGCATAGCCAAGTAGATTCTGCATGTGACCTCTCCAGGTCCGAGAATAAGCAGCAGCCTCCTGTAAAATAAGAAGAATGTGAATTACCATCCCACTAAAACTATCTGTTAAAAGAGAAAAAAAAAACACAGATTATACAATACAAATTTCAATTTCATAATGAAGCAACCATAAACTACATAAATTTATAACAGTTGTCAACATGTATAAAAAATTACATGAAGAAGTAAATATAAACAATGCTGAAAAAGGAGGACCACTATGGTAGCATAACGACACATCTAATAAGGTCATAACAATTAATGCAACCAAAATAGTATAATCACAGATATTATATGGGTGTGAACTGTGGATGTAGCCACAATGGAATTAAGTTTACACAAATAAACAATAGTATACAAATAACTAACTAGGAAAGTGAATTTTGAATTGATAAGGAACTGCAATTGGGCTACAATAATTGCAAAGGTTCTACTTATTAGGTTGGAGTTCCGTTTAAAAAATAGGGAAATCCATCACTTGATTTCAGGCTTCTTCTAAGGCAGGAATCCTCAAGCTAAGAAGAAATAACTACCATGTTGGGTAGTGAGAGAACCCTGCACAACTGATGAAAGCAAGGCACTATAGATAAGACTAGACTTCATGCATCGAGTTTAAATACCTGATTTTGAGAACCTCTCATTCCTAAACATTGGAAAAACTTCCCTGTTATGAGAGCATTTCACAACAGCAGACCTATTGTCTCACCTGAATCTCTCAAACCAGGGACAAAAACAGCCAAACCAAATAGAAAGGTAAACATGGGAATCCCACTCATCCCTACACTATACAGACCTCCCTCTCAAAGAATACACATCAAATTGAATTGCACTGACCTAAAGCCGATGGGATACACATAGGAAGAAGTGAAGAAATACTCTACAGGGACACTAATTTCTTGTTACTCTTGAGACAAGATTGGTTTCCTTTAATGGCAGAATGTTTTCACTTGCTTGGGAGACCTAAATCTAGGTAACCGAGTGAATTGATAATGATTTATCTGTAAGAGTGTCCAAATAACCAAGCATGACAAACAATGATCAACCTCTTTCATAGATCCAAGCTCTTTTCAATTCAAGAATCAAAATACAAGGAGGATATTGTAGAGAGACTATCAAACCCCTTAAAGTAATAGCCTATGTATATGGGTATTTCAACCAGTCAAGCATAAGGGTAGAAATCCGGCTCTCTTTCATGGACATACCCCAATAATATTAATTTATACAAAAGGTAATATTAAAGAAATTTCTTAACTAAGCCTAGATATCTAAAGGTCAATTTGGTACTGTTGTAGCATTTAAAATAATCACACTATTAGGCTATTACCCGTGCTGGAAGGATATTCAACTATAAAGTCAATCAAGTGAGCATTGGGCTAATTGTACTTTTAAAATGGTTGAGACTCAAAAGTAGTATGAATACGTTTAGTAATTTATTATAAAAGTGTTGTAACTATGTGTAATGCCTATAATGGACATGATTTAGAGTACATTGTACTATTTTTGGTACCCAAAATTTCTTAAATTAATGGTTAATCAAAATGCTTTATTAAAACTAACTATTTAACTAATTAATTTATAATATTTATTTCTTTCCAATAAAATGAATAGATAATTACTTGATTTAAAAATAAGTATTAGTAAACATATTAATAAATAATAACTATTCAGCTAAAAATTGAAATTTAATATTATATAACATATTTCCAAAAATAAAACATAATTATTTTTTAAAGAAACGAAGGAGGCACAATCTCCCCAACGGAGAGGGGCTGATGGTATCCACCAAGGTAAAGGAGGCTGCTGGGAACCTCCAAGGAGGAGATCTGTTTTATTTGAACTTGTAAAAATCAAGTTTAAATACAAATATAGACATTAAACTTGGGTTGTGATTAATTCCTTCAATACATTTTGATCATGTTGCAAGCACCTTGCCTACTCAGTTTCTGGTGAAATCTCAGTCTTCCTGCTACCAAGAGTAAACTTCACCTAGTCATGAATAGGTCTTCCCATTGTCATTTGATCATTGAGGAGGCCTCCCAATCTTGTTTATATATATATATTTTTTCCAGTTTTTTATTTATAAATTCAAATGTTTCTTTTAGATGAAAAAAAAATTGTTTTCCAAATTATTTGTTTTTATTTTTTATGAAAAATAATGGTAACACCTTTACTGTCAAAGATTACTTTGGACAAGTAATCTTTGATTACCTCTCCAAATATGATGTAGAGAAGCTAGAATCATTTAAGAATTACTTTTAAAGTATTTTACCAAACACCTTTACTGTCAAAATTATTAAATAAGCTAAAATCTGCTGTCCGAAAGCAATGCCAAACTATCCCTAACACTCTTGAGTCCTATCTGCCTCCTCATAGCTCTCTTTCCATCAAAAAACCTAAATTATCTCTGTCAAACAAACCTCATTCCTAACCAGATCTTACATTTCTGCCTCGTCCAATCTTTCTTTCCCTCGGTGTCTGCCTCTCGCCTTCCCTCTCTGGCCATATGGCTCTCTGTCACCACCAACAAAGCTCTTTCTTTCTTTTTTTTTTTTTTCCTATTCTTTATTTCGCTCTCCAGCTATCATTCTTATATATCCAACACTAATTGCTTCTCCCTTTCTAGCCAAATCCTAAGTCTGTTTCTTATCTGTATTTTCCTCCAGTTGGTTCATATTCAGATTTTTTTTCATCGAATACATGTGTGTGTATTTTGGGATAAAAACATTGGAGAAAATTTTTTTGCACCTTGAATCAGAGAATTAGTGGTTACTCCACCTATAAAGCATGCTTCAGAATTATAAATAATATTCGGTTCATGCTTCTGGATTTAAATTTTGAGGGTGGTCGATGGAATTTCCCAGTTTTATAGATATTCTAAATTTTCATTCATCTCATAGGAGTTTCTTTGATATGAGTCTCAAAGGAGTGGAGCCCTCCTGGTGAGGATTCCAGTCCCCTTCTTGCCTCCTTTGAGACAGGTATGAGGCAAGGATGGGGGCTTAAATCAGGAATAGAGTCAGAGACGAGGGTGGCATCTCTAGGTGTACTTGCCTTATTTACATCTCCACATGCAACCAAGTATTTTTATTTGATGAGAACATAATTACTTTGAACAACAAATCAACAAGAAATAGAATAGGAATTTGTTGTTCAAAAAAATCAAGTTGACCAGAAGATTATGGTTTATTCTCTAGAAAGCTCTAAATTTGCAGAAGTTAAAACAACTTCTGTTGACATCTTACTATCAGTGCACAAACCCTCAGCCTGCAGCATATCAATTAACAGTAGCCAAGTTAAATATCAAACCCTTCTGCAAAACTATATGTCTATACCAGCCGATAACAATTCTACAGCATAAGAAAATGATTTCCACTTATGAAAAAAAAGTTTGTACTACAAAAGATATATGTATGGACAATATTTATGAAGAACAAAGGATATTCAGTGAAATCAAATTTTCAAAGGCTAAAAAATAATAAGAAGAATGAACCTTAGCTTGACGCAGCTCATATATTTCCAGGAATAGCTGCTTTGAGAGCTCCTCTAAAGCTAGTACCTCTGCTTCCATGTTCTTAATATCTTAAGACATAATACAATACAGAAGCACATCACTTAAGGAAAGTGAAGGGTAAAAAATGATACGATCAGCCTCTTGATAAATCATACGAAATATATCTACTCCCTAAATATTAGAATTAGAATTAGGAGGATAACGGATCAACTTTTAAACCTTAACAAATTGTTCTTTGAGATGCTCACCATTTTTTCTTTTTTCCGAAAGCATTTAAAAAATAAAGATTTTTTTATTAAAAAAATACAGATTTCTTATCGAATGTTGGTTGTTAAGCCAAAAAATTGGAAGTTTTATTACTTCTTTTCATCATAAACAGGAGGCACATCCCAATTAGTATTCAAAATTGTAAAATATTGGCTGAAATCGTAGAAAGCACGGAAAACAACAACCCACTGAAAAAGAAATAAAACAAAAGCTCAAAAAGACTAAATAAAAAATTATTGAGCCTAAGATCTTTAATAAAATAAAATAAATACTTAAAAAATTAAATCTTTAATAAGAAAAAGAACAAGACATATCTGCAAACCAGTAAGGAAAACAAAAGTTACCTTGCTCCTTCTGGTCATCATGAACAGATCGTACAACTGTGCCAACAATTCGCTTAAAAAGAGATCTAGACTTTAAATTCTGAAAATACAGCTTTCAGTGAGCATAATGGTAAATAAGAAATAAAGTGATCATAAAGAACTATAAGATATATCACATGTTAGGTTTCACAGCATAAAACAAGTTAAAGAAGGAAAATGTTCCAGATTTATTAGCTGCCAATATGTTAATGTATGGAGAAGAGAGAACATTGAGTGGCAGAATAAAGAAAGAGAGATGTTGTACATTCATGCCCACATATATAAAATTATCCATGGACTTATCCATTGTAAAAAAAGGTCCTGCAAGATTTACAATTTGAGATTAGTTCTCCTTACAGTTAGTTTCCAATTCATATAACGATATATCAGATAATCAATTTAAATCCTTTTCTGTTTTCATTAATCTAATCAAATGGACATCCATGACAAAGGGACTGACAAGATACCATCAGATGTCAATTTTTTACACTTTTCTCAACCACTAAAAACCAGTAAGCCAAATGTTGGAAAATAAATCTCTTGATTCTAGGAATCAGAGATTTGTGTTTGTAAACTAGGAGGATTCTTAGGAGCAATCCTAGGGGTCAACTCTGTTACTTATTATGTTAATATCTTCTAGCTGTAAAATGGGGATTTAGAGATGTGTTTGTATCCTAGTATGTCTCTGTTAGTGTTGTATAAATAGTATCTATTGTAAAGAAGAAATAATACAATTATTTTCCACAATCTTCATGGTATCAGAGACCGGGTTTCAAATCTAAAACCTAGGCAGCCATTCTTTTCCGGTCTTAGATTTTTTCCTTGACGTTTTTTCCGTTCTACCGCTTTAGCCGCCATGTCCGATAGTTTTTCCACCTCTAATCCACCTAATTCTGCTGGCAATCACTAATCAACCACCCATAAACCCTCCTACAGAAAACAGCAACCATCCAGTTAAAATAAACACTATCAAACTCAATGGAGACAATTTTCTCTATTAGTCTCTCTCTGTCCAAATGTACATCAGAGGCCGAGGTAAACTAGGGTACCTAACTAGAGACAAAGCTGAACCACCAGCCTCAGACGCATAGTATGCAGTGTGGGACACTGAAAATTCCATGGTGATGGCATGGTTGGTGAATTCTATGGAGGAGGAGATTAGTGCTAACTATCTCGAGTTTTCAACGGCTAGGGAGATGTGGGAGAATCTAAAGGCCACATCTAAGCAATCAATCCTAGATATATGAGATTCAATCAAGGGTTCGAGAAGCCAAGCAGGGCACGGACTCGAGGAAAAAATATTTTGCTGGTCTCAAACACTTGTGGCAGGACTTAGACATGTTCTAAATGGAAAGATCCAGCTGATGGCACTTCAATAAAATAACCGAGAGAGTAGCCACATCTTCACATTTCTCGCTGGTCTCAATGTCGAGTTTTATGAGGTCCGGAGTAGGATAATTGGGAGGCAGCCCTTTCCATCCCTAAATGAGGTCTTTGCTGAGGTAAGAAGAGAAGAAAGTAGGAGGCTGGTGATGTTAGGAAAGAAGAATGGAGAACCAAGTCCTGTAGAGACCTCTGCCTTAGTCTCACAGGAGGTAGTATCTATTGCAAATAAAATCCAGACTTGGAAGACTGATGAGAGGCCGAAAGTGTGGTGACTTCTGCAATAAACCGAGACACACTAGGGAGACTTGTTGGAGGCTTCATGGCAAGCAAGCCAACTAGAAACCTAGAGAAAGGTCTAGTCCTATAGCCCATTATGCTAAGCAATCCTATCTCAATAAGGAACAAGTGCAGCAACTTCTAAAGTTAATTCCATCAAGTTCCAGGTCATCGCTTTATTGCTCACACAGGTATTATCCCTACTAGCTTATTTACATCTGCCTTTGCACCTTGGATCATAGATTCAAGTGCTTCAGATCATATGACTAGCACCTCATCCTTATTCCACACTTATACACCCAATGCTGGTAACAAGAAGGGAAAAATTGTTGATGGTAGTCTTTCTAGCATTGCTGGCAAAGGCTCCATCAAAATTTTAGATAAAATCAAGTTGAAATATGTTCTTCATGTGTCTAATCTCTCTTGCAACCTATTATCTGTTAGTAAACTTTCACAGGATTATAATTGTTCAGTGATTTTTTATCGTACTAAATATGAATTTTAGGATATGGTTATAAGGAAGATGATTGGCAGTGCTGAGATGAAGGATGGACTCTACTACTTTGAAGATTCTCAAAGTAATGTACCAACTCAAGGACTTAGTAGTAATGTGAATTCTATCTCTGTTAAAGATCACATTATGATGTGGCATTTTAGACTAGGACATCCTAGTTTTGCTTATTTAAAACATTTGTTTCCAAGTTTATTTCAAAGTGTGTCAATAAGAGATTTTCAATGTGATACTTGTGTTTTTCTAAGAGTTCTTAGACTGCTTATCATTCTAAACCATATAGAGCATCACAACCATTATATCTTATACAAAGTGATGTATGAGGACCCTCTAATATTCCTACACTAAGTGGAAAACGATGGTTTGTCATCTTTATAGATGATAACACACATTTGTGTTGGATTTATCTAATGAAAATCAAATATGAAGTTGAAAAACATTTTAAAAATTTTCATAATATGGTTGAAAATCAATTTCAAACTATAATTAGTATTTTGTGTAGTGAGTCTAGTAACAATGGAGCTGAATTTTTTAACCAACATTTAAATAGTATTTTTTACTGAGAATGGTAATCAACATCAATCCACATGTAGCAATACCCCACAACAGAATGGTATAGCCGAAAGCAAGAACCGCCATCTCTTAGAAGTAAGTAGGGCACTTATGTTGTCCATGAATGTCCCTAAGTATCTCTGGAGAGAGACAATTCTTATAGCTACTTACCTGATTAATAGAGTGCCTTCAAGAGTCCTCAAACATGACACACCATTAAATTACTTGAAAACATGTTTTCCTACAAATAGACTAAGTACCTCCATGCCTTTAAAAATTTTTGGTTGTACCATTTTTGTGCACCAACCTAGACTTTCTAAGTCTAAATTGGATGCTAGAGCAGAAAAATGTGTATTTACTGGGTATGCTCCTAGTCAAACGGGGTACAAATGTTTTAATCCTGGCAACCGTAGGACTTATGTGAGCATGGATGTCATGTTTTTTTTAAAACAAACCATTTTTTACTAATCATCTTCAGAGGGAGAATAACAAAGAAGATGAAATCCAGCAGGTATGCAATCTGATACTTGCTGGTTCTCCTTCTGATTCAGGTTCGGGTTTGGCTCCCTTTCTTGACTTTCCCGAAGCTAATGCTACTCTCTCTGATCCTACAAATCAGCCTCACCTTCTGGTAAAAACAGGAACTGTTCAACTAGGATTGAGGTTGGTTTGGAAGCCCCTTGGGAAGAAAATCAGGAGAACCTAGGTCCTAGATAAACTGAACATGATTTACAAGTTTTGAATCACATTTTGCCACAATATACTGAATCTGATACAGGGGGAGAAAACTTACAGGAAAGGAACCTAAATTTAGGTGATAACCTATTGAGTTCAAGACATATAGTCGAAGAAAAAACCAAAATAGTGGAGTTCAGACACATCAAACTGACCAGACACAACTCCCCAGACCAGAGTCCAATCCGAAATCAACTCAGCAAGGTAAAATTCCTATTGACAACTCAGTTTCTATTCCTAAGTTACCAACTAAACCTGCTAGAAAATCTACTAGAAAACCTATCAATGTTGAACAATTCTCAATTGATCTTGATATCCCTATTGCTATTAGGAAGGGCGTTAGGTCTAGTACCTCTCATCCTATTGCTAAATTCTTATCCTATCATAGGTTATCTGACAATTACAAGGCTTTCACCTCTAAGTTGTCACACCAAGTCATACCAAATAACATACAAGAAGCCATTTCTCACCCTGACTGGAAACTTGCTGTTATGGAAGAGATGCAAGCACTTAAGAAAAACCAAACTTGGGAAGTTGTTGACTTATCTAAAGGGAAAAAGACTGTTGGATGCAAATGGGTTTTTACAATTAAATGTAGAGCAGATGGTTCTATAGAAAGGTACAAGGCTAGACATGTCGCAAAAGGGTTTCCTCAAACCTATGGCCTTAACTACCAACTACCAAGAGACTTTTGCCCCGGTAGCAAAAATTAATTCCATAAGATCCTAATCTCTGTAGCAGTGAATTACAACTAGTTCTTACACCAATTAGATGTCAAAAATACTTTTTTTAATGACAATTTAGAAGAGGAGGTGTTTATGGAACTTCCATCTGGTTTTGAGGAGTTAGGAAATGAGAAAGTATGTAGATTGATTAAATCCCTTTATGGGCTTAAACAATCTCCTAGAGCATGGTTTGAAAGATTTGGAAGAGTGGTTAAAGGGTTTGGTTATAGTCAAAGCCAAGGAGATCACACTTTGTTCTTTAAGCATTCAACAGAGGGAAAGAAGACCGTATTGATTGTGTATATTGATGATATCATCCTAGTAAGGGACAATATAGTTGAAATAGAAAAATTGAAGAAGGCCTTGGCTACTGAATTTCAAATTAAAGATTTGGGGGAATTAAAATACTTTCTTGGAATGGAGTTTGCAAGGTCCAAGAGAGGAATTTTTGTCTCACAAAAAAAAAAAATGTGTTAGACCTGTTGAAGGAGACTGGTTTAATGGGATGTAGACCTGCCGAGACACCTATTGAAGCCAATCTAAAGCTTGAAGCTGAAAAACCTAATGCACAGGTGGATAAAGAGAAGTATCAGCGTCTTGTGGGGAGATTAATCTACTTGGCACATACTAGACCTGACATTCATTTGTTGTCAACCTAGTGAGTCAATTTATGCACTCACCCGGTCCTCAATATCATGAGGCAGTGCTAAGAATCCTTTGATACCTAAAGGGGACACCGAGTAGAGGCCTATTATTTGCTAATAGAGGGCATTTGTAGGTTGAGATTTATACAGACGCTGATTGAGCTTGAGAGTGTTACTAACAGGAGGTCAACTTCCGATTATTGTGCTTATGTGGGTGGTAATCTTGTCACTTGGAGGAGCAAGAAACGTGTTATTGCTAGAAGTAGTGCAGAAGCTGAGTTTAGAGCAGTAGCATTTGGTATATATGAAGTCTTATGGATTAAGAGGTTACTAGAAGATCTGAGAATACAGATATATAAACAGATGATTTTGAATAATACTGATCTGATTTATTCACTAACAAAGCATTCCTCTTATAGAGAGGCACCATACAAACAAAATGAATAATACTGATCTGATTTATTCACTAACAAAGCATTCCTCTTATAGAGAGGCACCATACAAACAAAATGGGATAGTCAACATTTTACACTAATCTGTTTCCCATTGTAATTTGACTAATCTAATTATTTACATTTGATTTCACATGGATCCAGACTGGATCCCTTATTTCCAACACTCCCCCTCAAGCTGGTTTGAAGATATCTTCCATAGCCAGCTTGCCAATTAAGTCATCAAATTGCTTCTTTGGTAACCCTTTGGTCAGCACATCTGCAACTTGTTCCGTTGTGGTGACAAAAGGCATACAGATTAGTCCAGTATCAAGTTTTTCCTTGATGAAGTGCCTATCTACTTCTACATGCTTCGTTCTATCATGGAAGACAGGATTATGAGCGATGGAGATTGTAGCTTTGTTATCACAATAGAGTTTCATAGGCAATGGGTTAGAGATCTTCAGATCCTCTAATAGTCTCTTAATCCATATTACTTCACAAATTCCGTGAGCAACGGCCCTGAATTCAGCTTCAGCACTGCTTCTGGCAACTACATTTTGTTTCTTGCTTCGCCAAGTGACAAGATTACCTCCAATAAAGGTACAATAACCTGAAGTGGATCGTCTATCAGTAATACTTCCTGCCCAATCTGCGTCTGTGTACGCTTCCACTTGTAGGTGACCATACTTCTTAAATATCAAACCTTTCCCGGGGGATCCCTTTAGGTATCGTAGAATTCTGTAAACAGCATCAAAGTGTTCTTGTCCCGGTGAATGCATACACTGACTGACCATGCTAACAGCAAATGCTATGTCGGGGCGAGTATGAGATAAATAAATCAACCTCCCAACTAGCCTTTGATATTGCTCTCGGTTCCGCACTTCCTCAGCCTTGACAGTTTGTAGTTTCAGGTTGGGTTCAATCGGAGTATCAGCTGGTTTACACCCCAGTAAGCCAGTCTCACCAAGTAAGTCAAGAACATACTTTCGTTGATTGACGAATATTCCCTCCTTGGATCTAGCAAATTCCATTCCGAGGAAATATTTTAATGGGCCTAGGTCTTTGATTTCAAATGCAGCTGCCAATTTTCTTTTTAATTTCTCCAATTCTTCAGTATCATCACCTGTCAACACTATATCATCCACATAGACAATTAGAATCGCAATCTTGCCTTCTTTACTATGTTTGTAGAACATAGTGTGATCGGCCTGACTTTGACTATAACCACAAGTTTTCACAACATTTCCGAAACGTTCAAACCAGGCTCTAGGTGATTGTTTCAGGCCATATAGTGACTTTCTTAATTTGCATACCTTATCAGGTCCAAGTCTCTCTTCAAACCCCGGTGGCAAACTCATAAAGACTTCTTCCTCTAGGTCTCCATTCAGAAATGCGTTTTTTACATCCAGCTGGTGTAAGGGCCAGTTGAAATTCACAGCTAAAGATAGTAGTACCCGGACAGAGTTGATTTTAGCAACAGGGGCGAAGGTTTCCTGGTAATCAATTCCGTATGTCTGAGTAAAGCCTTTTGCAACCAATCTTGCCTTGTATCTTTCTATACTGCCATCTGCTCTGCATTTCACTGTGAACACCCATTTACAGCCTACTGTTTTCTTTTCTTTGGGCAGGTCTACTATCTCCCACGTGCCACTTCAAGTAAGTGTCTGTTTTTTCTTTCAGCAATGCCATTTTGTTGAGGTGTATCCACACACGTGGATTGATGATAAATGCCTTTTTCCTTTAAAAAAGTGCCCAGACGTTTATTAAAATATTTTGTACCATTATCAGTATGAAGAATGCTAATTTTGGTTTGAAATTGAGTTTCAATCATAGTGTAAAAGTCTTTGAAAAGTTTTTCTACGTCCGACTTTTCATGCATCAAATAAATCCAACATAATCGGGTATGATCATCGATAAATGTAACAAACCATTTTTTTCCAGAAGTCGTAGGGATCTTTGAAGGACCCCAAACATCACTATGGATGAGATAAAATGGTTTTGACGAAACATATGGTTTTGATAAATATGACGTTCGATGACTTTTGGATAAAATACAATGTTCACAATGAAAGGTAGAACAATCCAAACCCTTAAACAATGTAGGAAATAAATATCTAAGATATTGAAAGCTAGGATGTCCTAGTCTAAAATGCCAAATCATTATTTGCTCAAAAACGGAGGAAGAACTAACACTACTCATGCCTTGAGCTTTTTTATTACTGTAGGGGCCATCATCAAAATAGCTGAGTCCATCCATCATCCTAGCACTGCCAATCTTCTTCCCCGAGATCCGGTCCTGAAATTCACAATGGGAATCAAAAAAGATTACACGACAATTAGATTCTTTTGAGAGTTTACTAACAGATAGGAGGTTACAGGCTAACTTAGGAACATGAAGGACAGAATTGAGATTTATGTTCTCGGATATTTTAATCAAACCTTTTCCTGCGATAGATGAGAGACTTCCATCTGCAATTCTAATTTTTTCTAAGCCAGAACAAGGGGAATAAGTGTTGAATAAACTAGAAACACTAGTCATGTGATCAGAAGCTCCAGAATCTATAATCCATGAGGTATAATTTGAAGAGCAAGAAAGAGCACTAATTTTATCACTACCTGATTGTGCAACAGAGGCACCAGGAAACCCTGATGAGGAATTAGATTTTAGCAGTTTTAGAAGTTGATTCATCTGCTCCTTGCTGAAGGGGCTGATTTCGGCTTCATTGGCACTAGCTACGGCACGGCTAGGTCTGCTGCTCTTCCAATTTGCTGGTTTTCCATGGAGTTTCCAGCACGTCTCGCGAGTGTGGCGAGGACGATTGCAAAAATCACACCAAGCTCGTGGCTTCTCATCGGATTTTTTGTAATGGTGTTCTGCTTTATTTGCAGCAGTCTCCGACACTAGCAATGCAGAGGTTTCAACAGTCCCACTACTGCCGCTTTTGCCCAACATGACACTTCTCCTACTTTCTTCCCTTCGTACTTCCGCAAATACTTCACCAATTGGAGGAAGCGGAGATCGTCCAATGATTCGACCTCTCACCTCATCAAACTCTACATTGAGGCCGGCAAGAAATTTGTAAATCCGGTGGGCCTCCACCGTTTTTTTGTTATAGTTTGCATCTTCGATTGACTTCCACTCATAGTCGTTGAAGAGGTCTAGGTCTTGCCAAAGTCGCTTTAGAGAGTTGAAATATTTGGTGACATTATCATTGCCCTGCCGAATATCTCCCAATTTCAGTGTTAATTCATACACTTGGGATTGATTCCCTAAATCATAATACATCTGATTGACATTGTCCCATAGTTCCTTTGCCGTTGAGTAGCACATGTAGTTACCGCTGATGTCTTCGGTCATGGAGTTCACAAGCCATGTCATCACCATTGAATTCTCAGCATCCCAAGTTGAATAGGCCGGGTCCTCCGGTTTTGGTTCCTTCTTTTCTCCTGTTAAATAACCAATTTTTCCACGACCTCGAATGTACATTCGGACCGACTGTGACCACCGTAGGAAATTATCTCCATTTAGGCGGATTGTAGTAATTTGGACCGAATGGGGGTGGGAATGTGTTTCATGAGATGAAACATTGTTGTGTGAATTAATAACAGAGGAAGAAGACTCGGATGCATCAGACATGGTAACAAACTGGGATGGGTGTGATTATACCAAACCACAAACTAAGACAGCCGGTGAAGGTCGGAGACACTGGTTCGGCGTCGGTTCGGCAGAGGTTGAGGCCGGAGATTCTGGTTCGTCGTCGGATTCAGGTGAAGCACAGCAGATCGGTGGCGGATGGACTGAGGAAGACCGGATCAGCAACGATTTTGCTGAGAGAAGACCGGATCGGCAACGAATCCGATGAAGAGCAGTAGATCGGCGTCGAATCCGGTGAAGCACAGCAGATCGATGGCGGATGTGCTGAGAGAAGACCAGATCGGCTTCGGTTTTGCTGAGAGAGGACCGGATCGACAGTGAATCCGGTGAAGAACAGCAGATCGGTGTCGATTTTGCTGAGAGAGGACCGGATCGACAGTGAATCCGATGAAGAACAGCAGATCGGCGTCGAATCTGCTAAGAGAAGACCAGAACGGCGTCGATTTCGCTGAGAGGCGTCGGTTCGGCAGAGGTTGAGGCCGGAGATTCTGGTTCGTCGTCGGATTCAGGTGAAGCACAGCAGATCGATGGCAGATGTGCTGAGAGAAGACCAGATCGGCTTCGGTTTTGCTGAGAGAGGACCGGATCGACAGTGAATCCGGTGAAGAACAGCAGATCGGTGTCGATTTTGCTGAGAGAGGACCGGATCGACAGTGAATCCGGTGAAGAACAGCAGATCGGCGTCAAATCTGCTAAGAGAAGACCAGAACGGCGTCGATTTCGCTGAGAGGGGGCCGGATCGGTGTCGGATCCGGTGAGGCACAGCAGCAGAAGCCTCAGATCGGAAAAAATGGGATTCCGATGGCTAGGTTCTGTAATTGACAGTATCCTTTTTCGAAAAATCAGGTTTCTTGGTTGTAGACCTTTGGAAAAATTAGGGTTTTAGGAAATTTAGTCTCTGATACCATATAAACAGATGATTTTGAATAATACTGATCTGATTTATTCACTAACAAAGCATTCCTCTTATAGAGAGGCACCATACAAACAAAATGGGATAGTCAACATTTTACACTAATCTGTTTCCCATTGTAATTTGACTAATCTAATTATTTACATTTGATTTCACATGGATCCAGACTGGATCCCTTATTTCCAACAAGATATCACAACCTTTAAAACTCTACTGTGACAATAAATCAGCCATTGCTATTGCACATAATCCGGTTCTACAGGATAGAACCAAACATGTGGAAATAGACAAGCATTTTATCAAAGAAAATTTAGAAGATGGACAGATTTGTATGTCATATCTACCAACTAGTGAACAGATAGCTGATTGCCTCACAAAAGGGTTACCAAAAACTCAATTTGACAAGCTAATATGCAAGCTGGGTCTAAAAGACATTCTCAAGCTAGCTTGAAGGGGAGTGTTTGAAAATAAATCTCTTGATTCTAGGAATCAGAGATTTGTGTTTGTAAACTAGGAGGATTCTTAGGAGCAATCCTAGGAGTCAACTCTGTTATTTATTATGTTAAAATCTTCTAGCTGTAAAATAGGGATTTAGAGATGTGTTTGTATCCTGGTATGTCTCTATTAGTGTTGTATAAATAGTATCTATAGTAAAGAAGAAATAATACAATTATTTTCTACAATCTTCACCAAACGTGAAGGTGCTGCGTTTAATAAATTAAATTAGATAAGAGATCAAGATTTGGATCTCAAACACTAAACAGTTATGAACAATCGCACCATGATCTCACAGAACCTTAAACATTGAATTTCAACACATTGCTTAAACTAACAAAGCTTTCAAGTATGAAATGGCTTCCCCAAAATATATAGTTTCCCAAACAAAATTAATCTAGGAAGCAAAATAATAGATATAGCAAACCTCTTCTGATCCTTGAATTCGTTCCATTTCCATTTGACAAAGAATTATCTTTTTTTTCTTGGTAATACAAGTCTCAATTGATTGCATCAGTTGTCTTTCCAACGCCTTGATATCTGCTTCATCAATCTCTCTACAAAGATTAAATTGAAAAAAGAAAGAACAAATAGACATCAGGAAAACAATCATAGAGAAGACATAACAGAAAAAAACTAAATATCCTAGTAAATTTAGTTGTAACCATTGTCTGCCATTATTAATATTCAGATGCCAACAGTATAGTCTACAATTTATTTTTCTCTCTGAATTTTAATGCCAAAGATAATATATTTTGGTTGAAAATGAACTATCTACTATTTTGGAACAAAAGGAAGAGAAAAATGATAAAGAAAAAGAAAAAATACGCTCAAATGACACAAAAGATAAGATATAAGACAAACACGTCATCCATCCAGAATAATGTGGACAGCATCCCTTCACAATACTGATTATCATTTATAATTTGGCATGCCATCTTTCTACATGCTTCCAATGAGAATTTATATTGCTGCAGTGTATTGATTGTACAACCACAAAGGCACAAGTAACTATTAAAATTGTGCCCAATCAGTTATGGAAGGGAAGACAGAATGTTAAGAAAAGCGCATACAGGAAATATTAATAGGTTTAAGGTGAAACTTAATGAAAAAATATCATGGCATTACCTGATGAAGAGTGACAAGTAACTGTATGGCAAATTTACAGCTCCAAAACCAGATAAGACAGCCATGACAGTCACACCAATAACTCCAATTCTACTAACCAACTGAGGAATGGTGAAGAAACCTGAGAAACAAAATCATGAGAAACTCAAACATATGATTTTGACACTTAAATAAAAAGTTGCAAATCACAAACACAGAAAAGAGAGCGGATAAAGAGCAATGCATGGTCAAAAAACATAGTCCATGGAAAGGAATAAACTTTCCTCTTAGATATAGAAATTATGGTTCAGACAGCAACTACAAGATGTAGTGTAGTTATGAGAAAACAAACACTGCTACAACAATTTGATTACAGTTTACAACAACAATAAACTTTTCCTCCATAATATACCACGTATATGTAGATAATATAATCCTAACTGGGGATTTTGCGGAGGATATACCACGTGTAAAGAATTGTCTTGCCCAAGAATTTGAGATAAAAAATTTAGGACACCTAAAATATTTCTTAGGAATGGAAGTAGCCCGCTTAAAAAAGGGTATTTTCATCTCCCAACGGAAATATGTCCTTGACTTGTTGTAAGAAACAAAAATAGAAGAAAGCAAACCAACCGAAACTCCCATGGATACCACAATGAAGCTCGAGTCACACAGGGACAGCCCTCCGGTAGACAAAGAGAGATATCAAAGATTTGTTGGAAAGTTAATCTATCTCTCACTCACAAGACCAGATATAGACTTTCCTGTTTGTGTTGTTAGTCAATATATGCACAGCCCTACAGAGGAACACATGGTGGCTGTCCAGATAATATTTAAGTACCTAAAACTGGCTCCAGGAAAAGGGTTATTTTTCAAGAAATTCGCAAGCAGGGATGTGTCTATTTTCACTGATGATGACTGGGCAGACTCTATCACAGACTGTAAGTCAACTTCTGGTTATTGCACTACAGTCTGGGGGAATATAACCACTTGGATAAGTAAAAAACAATCAGTGGTATCTAGAAGCAGTGTTGAAGCTGAATTCCGTGCAATGGCACATGGAATATGTGAGGGTCTTTGGGTCAAACATATCCGAAACGACCTAAAGATACCATTTGAAAGGTCTATCAACCTGTTCTATAACAACCAAGCTACAATTAGTATTGCTAAAAATCTGGTTCATCATGACCGGCCCAAACACATTGAGATAGACCGACACTTCATAAAGGAGAAGCTTGATGGAGGCATTTTGCAGCTGTTTTATACTCCAACCAGCAAACAACTTGCAGACATTCTACCTAAACCTCTCCGACGGGCCAGATTTGATGAATTAAGTAGCAAGTTAGGTTTGATCAATATTTACAACCCAACTTTAGGGGGGTGGGGGATGTTGACTGTTGACCATACAGATTATATACAGATTGTCTAGTTAATATGGATTATTTTCTTTCCTTAGTTAGACGCTAGATTAAAGGGATTTGATTCTCTAGTTAATGTGTTGCCCTAGCTCTACGGTGTATATAATTCCTTGTTACTCTGTGAATAAAATCAAGGCAGTAAGCCTAATTCTTCACCTGTACTAAGCTATTTGTGTCTAATCCCTTTGGTATTGAATGCTTCGGACTTCCACTAAACCAAATGAAAATGATTGACTACCTCATTAACTATCTGCAAAAGAAATAGACATCAGGGGAACATGCTCAAGTCAAATAACTTGCATTAAATATTCTTGAGTGTGTTATTCAAACCTAGAGTGTGAATTTTGCTCATTTTTACAGCGTTTAGGAGTCAATTTCCTTATGACAAGTGAAGTACACATGTTAATGTAATTAGACAAGTGTCTTGTAAAAGATAGACTCGAACTAGCTACTGCCATCTAGCAACTATTGCCACTTATCTCTTCATTTCTTATTAACTATATTTTATTCATTTCCAACATATCATTTTCCTATAAGGATTGGATCGGCTATAGGTATTGGACCCCTACTAATCTATTCTAAGTTGAAGATCAAATCGACCAAGGAGCAAAATTTGATCAACTGACAAAAGACTACTAAAACTAAAGTAATATAGAAATTGATCAGCAAGGGTCAAACGCCTATAGTTGTGCTGATCATTAAAAGAAAAGGATATGCTGGAAAACGTTTCACAATAAGAATGGATAAAATACAATTGTTAAGGCGTGAAAAGAAAAAAGTGGCCACAACTCCTCAAATGAATGAAATTAACCTTTCTTTAGGAAACAAATCCTAGGTTGACTTCTTGAAAACCATCAAATCTAGTTCCGTTGTGGATTCAGTCATTACCACCAACTTTCTACATCGACAATTTCCTCACATCTAGTGTCCAAAACTAGTATGACATTGTTGATATTATGCTTTAATCATACATTTTCTTTTTTTTCTTTTTTTTTTTAACAAAAATGATTGAATTGAACAAAAAGATATATAGAATAGGACTATGGGAGAAAGCAAGTTTCCTCAACAATAATTCATATGTATACAATAGGAGAAAGCAAGTTGTCCTTAATCATACATATTCTACATATGTTTTACAGCAGCACTAATTCATTTAACTTTCGAGTTAGAACAAGTAGTATGTATAGGAACTACAGGGCCACCAAGGAGAGAGACTGCAAATATGAGCTGAAACAAAAGAAAAATATAACCTTTATCAGGTGACGGCATAGGAAAGTGAATGCCCATGCGCCAAAAAGCATAAAGAAACACCAACAAGAATAAGATGGCTCCAAGTGCAGCCCGCTCTTTCCTTATACCTGAGAAGAATATTCAAGTTTTAACATATAAACAACAATGTAATAAATATAGAAAGAGTGTTATCAAGAGACCCAGTCCTCAAAATAAAGCCTTCTTTATAAATGCATCGACATTTCTCATATAAAAAAATTGAAATCCAATGTAGCAACACAAAGGCTGACTACATAGTTTCTTCATACTTTTTCCTTCCCACTCTTTATTAAGAAATTTGAACAGGGACCATGCAACTGAAACATATAATAAGTTTAAACAACAATGATCATATATTTGTAACAAACTTATATGAGAGAAATATTTGATATATATTCATTTTATCTATCTTCTGGATATCCTTTATGTTTTCCAGAATATGTCGGACATGACCTAGAAAAAGTTACAAGAGTTCTAATACATCATAATGGACTGACAACATAATTTACGACTGCTCTAGTCACCTCTTGTAGTTCCATTTGGAGACTGGACCATACAATTTGTCAATATATACTCAAATGCCATATGGCAAGCTGACAGAAAGTTGAATAAATTGACCAGGCCCAACCCACAGGGCATGCCAACGTAATTCGCTTAGGTGATTGAAAAGAATGGTAAGTCCAAATTACTAGCAGTTTTAAGAGATTTACTTGATAGAATAAACGACATGCAATAAAACTATATGAGGACACGTGTCTGTGCTCATCCTAATCTCTACCAGTTACCAAATCACCAGGAGTTAGATACTTGTACACTAATATGCAATAGCAGAAGCCGCTACCCATAGCAGATCGGTTAAAATTACTATAACATGCAGCAAATAACTAATCAACAATCCAACCATTGGAAGAATATAGCATGGATACGAAACAGTCAAGCAACAAAGGAAGTGGTAAAGAGTGTAAGCTTCAAGAGATGAAAATCAACCTAGAAGAAGGCAACGTACCACCATTGTAAAGCATCAAGTAACAGTGATAATAAGGCAACAAGAAAATCAGTAGCAAAATCAAACAAAACAAATCCACCTTCCAGTTCACCACTCTTGCCCTACAACCAAAAGTAAATAAAACAGCTTTAGACCAATAAAATTAATGTATAAGAAGAGTCAATACATCTAAAACATAGAAGTAATGTCGAAACATTAAATGATTTGTATGGCACTCCAGCAGAAAAAGTCTATAAAAGAACAAATAGCTCTTGAACATAGCATGGTTAAACATGCAGGTGCATATGCATAATTCCAAAATAATATTTTAAACACCACAACTCACAAATACCTGCAGATGAATTAACATCAGAAGTCTATGAGAAATATATTAGGAACACGAACAGTAGAAAACCAGATAAATAATAGATCCGTTGTATTCTCATTTCCATTTTGTCTATTTTGTTTTTGGTCTTTTTTAAGTTCTACACTGCTTTACTTCCCCGTGTGCCAAGCACCAAAAATCCTAAAATCAATGAAAACTAGAACTCTAAGCTTGACTTCCCTTCCAAATCTCACATTGTCTCAATAAGCAAACACGTGAAACAGAAACACACAGTGGATCTGTGTGAGTTTATTTGGCAACACAGAGGGTGTCATTAAACAATAAAAAAAACTCAAATTTCTTTTATTGAATATGTCAAAAAAATAATAAGAAGTTACTCTTTGGAAAGAATAGGGATGATCTCGAAGAGAACGAGCTGGAGGAGATTGCAAGAGAAGGCGAAAACGACACTGAAGATGATCTGCACGAGCACTCTCTTCTCTTCGTACTCTTTGTAGAGTCTAATGTTCAAGAACCAGAGGCCAGCCCAACCCAACAAACACAGAGATCCCAGCACCACAACTCCCTCGTATATCGCCCATCCCCAACCCATCTTCTCTCTTTGATCTCAACAGATTCACTCTACTAGAACTCGCTATAAAAACTCAATCCCCATCTCAAACCAGACCGAAACGTTTCGTCTTCTCTTCTTCTTCTTCTTCTTCCCCCTCTGCAGTCCGCACTGTGGTTGACTTTTTTTTAATTACTTTTAAAGTTATTCTTTAATGTAAAATTAATTTTTGGATATAATCCAAATAAACAGTTTTGCTATAATTTTTGGGGCATATTACACCAATATTTCTTTTATATATTATTTTTTATATTTATTGATAACTTTTTCTTTTATTGTATAAATATCTTCTAAATTTCATTCACCGACCGGTTGACTAACTGAGAAATTAACATTTGTCCCGTGTATGAAGGGCAAAAGCGTCTTTTAACTTGTTTCATTTGATTTGATGAAAGGGGATGATGACAGATACGGTACTAGAGGCAAAAAAAATTTTAAAAAATGAATAATGATTGGAATTTATTAAACATAATGATGACACACGGTAATTTAGATAAAAAAAAATTAAAAAAATGAAAATTTATGAAAATAAAATAAAATAAAAAATGAACAGTGATTGGAGTGCATTTACTGCAGTCCGGTCCCTATCATAGATTTTTTCTTTTCTTTATTTTTATTTTCTTTCAGGAATTGATATCTAGAGATGACCAAGGTTCTGAAATCGACGGTTTCAGTTCCGATTTTAAAACTGCCAATTCCGATTCTATTTTTGGCCTAACTAGAACCGGAACCGTAGGGGTCCCGGTTCCGATTCCGGTTTTGGTTTTGAACCGGCGGTTCTCCGTTGGTTCAGTTCTTAGAACCGGTGTGGAACCGCCGGTTTCGGAATAGGAACCAGAGCCTGCGATTCTTTTTTTTTTTTTTTTTACTTTCAAGAAACAAAATTTTTTTTTTTCAATTTTTTTAAAAAAAATGGAACTGGAACCGCGAAACCGCCGGTTCCGGTTCCTCGCCGGTTTTAAACCGGCGATTTCGATTTCAAAAAATAAAAAATCGGAACCAGGATCGGGTGTCCCAATTCCGATTTTCGATTTCGGAACCGTTCGGTTCGAACCGCCCAGTTCAAACCGAACCGGGGCCATCTCTATTGATATCTGTTCAAAAGTTTTAGTTTTTCCAGTAGAATACAAAAACGACGAAGAACACAAAGGACGTGAAGGTGAGATATAGAACCTATTGTCTTTGCATGTATTTTTTTTAAAAAAAAATTGTTACCTTGTGGTGGATATACAATCTGTTAGGTTTTTATTTTATTATTTGTTTTTGGTTTATTATGTTTTTATGATTTATTCAATTTTCTTATTGGTTTTTTATTTTATGTGTTAGTTACTCCAGTCAATAAAGTGTAGCAAAATAGAAATGTTAAGGATTGATATCAATATTATTTGTTATTTTGAGAAGAGTATAAAGTAGAAACCTATCCTTCCATGTCCAATAACACTTGTTTAATTACATATATACAGGATCCGACTACCCATATCATTTCATTAGGGTTCTGTGTATCTCAACTATGAATATGATGAATTTGCTTTTCTTTGAATACTTGTAATAGTGTTGTATAATTTGTTATCTGTGATATCAGTTTTGTTACTTATGTAATAGTGTGCATAACTTTATGTTCGATTTGGTTATAATATTTTACAGTCATTGATTGAGTTTCAAGTATACAAAAATGGGTCGTATATACTTCACAGTGAAGTTTTTGGGTTCAAAGCATTACTTGTCGATAATGAACCCAGAAACATATACACTGCAGACCTTAATCTACGATGTATATATGGGGCATTGCAGTACCCTTCCTGCTCCTGGAGATAAATTCAAAATCGAGATTTTGTGCCGTAGACTTTATGTTATGATCGGGTCGAAGATAACGTCCACTTCCACGAGATAATGCAGCAGTTTATGTTGAGAAAATTTGACAGATTGACAGTGGACCTGGAGTTGCTTCTACTAGAAACAGTGATGCCTTGGGTGGACAGGGAACACCATGCAGCAGCAGCAGCCGAATCTAATTCATCTTCATACAGAACAAGTGCACGTCTGAATACTTACACTCACAACGCGGTAGACATATCAACTGATGAAGAAATAGTTAGTGTTGACACAGAAGATGAGAAAGATGAAGCTTACAACCCAGTTGATGGTGGATGGATTAGTGAAGCATCAGACGACAGCAAGACTTACGTCGACTCAGATGAAGTTCATAATGAGGCTGCAGAAGAAGAAGGCATGAGTGTAGATGATGGTCAGAATGCAGTTGAAGATTTAGCCCATGATGATCCTGAGGACACCCAGTCAGAAGAGGACATAATGTCAGATGCAGCTTCTTATGACTGGGATAATGCTTTCATGCCTGATGATGCTGTTGACAGAAATTCTGATGGAGACCATGGTCCAACAGGGAGGACAAAAAGAGAAGTGTCTTTTGTGCAGATCCTAGTGGATGTGTACGGTTAGAGGTTGGTCAGCTTTTTTAGAACTTTAGGCAAGTTATCTGTAACTTTACAGTACAAGAAGGATTCCAACTAAGGAGAATCAAGAACGAGAGAGATAGGTATACTGCTGAATGTGCATATGAGGGATGCGGGTGGAGGATTCATGCTAGTCCAATTGATGACAGAAGAACCTTTATGATCAAGACTATGGAAGCTCAGCACAGCTGCCAAAAAGTACACAAAAACCAGGAAGCAAATGCAGTTTGGGTAGTAAGGAGGTTTAGGGAGTTGATTAATGCAAACCTAGAAGTGAAAGTTTCATTCTTGAGGAATGAAATTCATCACATTTATGGAGTTTCCCTACCTGTATGGACACTGTACAGGGCCAAACGAAGAGTGGTGGAGAAGACAGAAGTTCTGAATTACAAGTCCTACAGTTTGCTGCACACATATGACACTATAGTTATAGAAAAGAATCCTGGTTTCATGGTAAAGATTCAGACAGTAAGACAAGTTCCTGACGGTCCAGAAAAGTTTCAGAGGCTTTTCTTAAGCTTTAAGGCACAAAAAAAGGGTTTTCTGAACGGTTGTATGCCACTGCTGGGGCTGGATGCATGTCACTTGAAGGGTAAATTTTCAAGTGTTCTGATGTCTGCTATCGGGTTAGATACTAATAATGGTGTCTACTCGGTGGCAGTTTGCATTGCTGAAGGTGAATCAAAACATAGTTGGGGCTGGTTCTTAGAACTGCTGTATAGACACTTGGGGCTGGATGAAAATAGAAGAATGACATTTATTTCAGACAGGCAAAAAGGGGTTCTGGATGCAGTTGAGCTGTATTGGCCAAGAGCCAGCCATCGTTTTTATGTGAGACATATTATTGTGAACATACAAGCAAAATGGAAGGGACAACTTAATGGACAGTATGTGTGGTGGGCAGCAAGCAAGAGCATCAAATCTGAATTTTTAGAAGAAATTGAGAAGTTGAAGGTTGTGTTGGTGGATGCGTACAACTATGTGATGGGAATCCTACTGAAGTCTTGGGTTGTACATGCATTTGACACACATGTCAAATCAGAACATACCACCAACAACATTACAGAAAGCTTTAATAGTTTGATTGACAATTTGAGGGATCTACTGGCGTTGAAATTGATGGAGTGTTTACGCCGTAAGTTGATAAAGAGATGTCACATGAGGTTGGTGAAAGCAAGCAAGTGGAATGGACCTGTACCACCAAAAATTTCTATTACACTTGCAGAAAGGCAGGTTGAGGGGAGATATGTAACTGTTTTGTGCTCGAATGAGACACTTTTTGAAGTGAAGGATGGTACGACATACTATATTGTGGACTTGGTGAAGCATACTTGTGATTGTGGTTTATGGGATGTAAGTGGAATATCTTGCAAACATGCAATGTCAGTGATAAGAACCAAAAGATTGAACTTGCATGTTTATGTCCATAAGTACCTCACCAAAGAGTACCATTTGAAGACATACAGTCACACAATTAAACCTATACCAGACATGTCAATGTGGCCTCAAAATGACAATGCTGAGGTACTGCCACCTAAGAAGAAGAGAATGTCTGGAAGGCCAAAGAAAGCAAGAAAGAGAGGAAAGAAAGAACCAGCCAAATGTAGGAGAAGTGGTACTGTAAGGTGTAAGGGATGTGATGAATTTGGCCACAGCATCAGAACATGTCCACGTGGTGCAGGTAGTTCATCAAGAAGACATAAGAAGGTATAATATATATTTTAGTTTATTAAAATTTCCATTAAACTATTAATTTGCATATATTAATTTGTCTTTTTATTTTATTTGAAGGGAAAAAAGGCTACCTCAACACAGGGAGCTGTTGATGCTGAGGTTGCTACAGCTCCAATCTCCCAACCTATAAATGCATCTGCACCTTTGTATTCTACTCAACTTGAATCACAATCAATGCAATATACATCGACTATAGCTAATTCAGGTATAACATACAACTATAAGATATTTTGTGATTTAATATAGTACTATTTTTAATTGATTAAATTGCATTAGGGACTGTGGCTAGATTGGATGCTGACTGGACTAAATCATTCTAACAAAGGAAGCTGAACTATGTTTGCAATGGATTTAATTTTATGTTTTTTATGATTATGTTTGAACAATGCATTTTGCACCTTTTGTTTAGTTTTTGTGGATTTTTGGTGGATTATGATTTTGGTGTTCGATGTGCTACTACTGTTGGATTGTTTGATGTGTATGAAGTTGGATATGGCAGTGGCAGTAGCAGTAGAATTTTGGTATTAGTAGTTTTTGTGGATTTTTGGTGGATTGTGGTTGTGAATTTTTAAGATTGCATGACATTTTATTTATTTCCTTGATATAATTGATATTACAATATATATTATTACAGTAAATACAAAAAATAGAGTTAAAACTAAATTCATACATTGTAACTGTTTAACATTGTAAAAAAAAAAATTAATGGATGAATAAAATTGATGTTTAATGAATAAAATGAAAAAAAAAAACAAAATTTTACGGAGAGAAAGAACTTGAAATGTTGAAAAGAGAGAGAATTTTGAGAGATAACAACACAAAATGGGATATATTTTAGTGATAAAAAGACTTGAAATCTTTTCCTCTCGTTTTTTCTTTGAAAGAACAGAGTGTAGAAGCAGTTTTCCCAAGGGCAGCCTGTCCTCCCCAGTAAGTCTCCTCGTCCGATCACCTCGAGTTGTCCATGTTCTTCTTCTGATCTTTCTGGTTAGATGTTGGATTGGCAGCTTCGGGTCTTTGGTTCTTTTCCCTAGCAAATCCGTTCCTCCATTCTTCACGGTGGTGTTCTACTCGGGGTTGCTGTCGAGTGGTGTTCTTTCTTCTCCGATCCATCGGAGCTTGTGTCTTGAGCTGCTGGTGCAATCGGATCCGGGGTGGTGCTGCGCTTTGGCTGAGTTGGGTAGCTCGAATTTTCATAGCTTTGGCTTCGATCTGCGTTGGCTTCTCCGATCTTGTATTATGAGTGACTGGAGCTGCGTTTGTGTTCGGATTTTATTGATTTTGGTGGCTTGGGCGTGTTCTTTACTGGGTACCGGTGCTGTGTTTGGAGGTGCTTGTTGTTGTGCTGTGATTGTTCTGTAGTAGATATGGGCCTTGCCTTCAAATGTGATTTTTGTGTAGTAGATCTGCACTTTCAATTTTTGTGAAGTAGATCTGTGAGATTTTTGAAGTAGATCTGTGATTTTTGTGAAGTTGATCTGTGATTTTTGCCTGAGTGGATTGAAATTGGGCAGTGTAGGATCTGGTCAGTTAGAGGTGGTGCGGTTTCATCCGAGTCCAGCTGTTTTGTTTGTGGGTGGTATATTTTTGTTTGGGTTGTCAATTTGGCAGTGTGTGGATTTCTTGGCTGTGGAGCTTTATTTTGATTCTAATTTGGAATCACGGTGTGGGTCTGTGTTTATTAATTTTTTGGGAGTGGATCTGGTAGTGGTGGCCTGTGTGGTTGAATTTTGCCTGGATTCATATATTTGGCAGTGTGTGGTTTAGTGGGCTGTGTGCTTAATTTGCTTGGGTTCAGCTGTTTTGGAAGTCATGGTGTTGATCTGTGTTTTTTAGGTGTGGATCTGGGTGTGGTGGCCAGTGGTGTTGTAGTTGCTGTGTTATCTCTTATGGCTACAGATGAAATTTTGAGGCTTTGTGAGGCTCTGTCCTTATCAGAGGAAGATGGCCTAGTCCTAGACATAGCAGAAGATGTTCAAGCTGATGGCATTAGAAGCGTTGAACACTGCTTGGTAGGGAAGATCCTTTCTCGTAGGAAGGTAAACCGGGAGGCCTTCCGTGGAACTATTGAACAAATCTGGGGTACTGTGGGCCGAATAGAAATTGAAATAGTAGGCGATAATGTGTTTGTCTTCCATTTCCAATCCCTTGAGGATAAAGCGATGGTCTGGTCCAGGGGTCCCTGGCATTTCGATAAAAATCTTATTATTCTTGAGAAACCAGTGGGGCCTGGTGCAATTTCACAACTTCGATTCAAATTCTCTGAATTCTGGATTCACATTTACAATATTCCTCTGGCGTGTATGAATTATAAAGTCGTAAGATTAATAGCAGAGGAAGTTGGGACCATTGTTGAGTTCCCGATGGATTCGAAAGATTTGTGGGGCAAATTTTTGAGAATTAAAGTTAGAATTGACATTACAAAACCTTTGAAAAGGGGTATTCGGATGAGGTTGGAGAATTTTGATACGTTGATTACGACTTTGATCAAATATGAGAGACTTCCAGATTTCTGCTATGGTTGTGGTTTTATCGGACATTCTGTCAGAGAGTGTCACAACAGCGAGGTAAGGAAAAGTATTATGGAGGGGGTTGAGCCAAAATTCGGGGTATGGCTTAGAGCATCACCTCTAGATCGTTCAAAGCCTAGGCAACGGGGGGAGGATACTTCAGAAGCAAAACCGAAGGCCCATGAAGACATTGAGGATGTTGACGGAGTATGTGCAGAGGGTGCCAGAAGAATCGTTATTACTGGTCCAACATCTTCTGACAAACGTGAAGGAAAATCTAGTCGGGATATCGAGATCTCTCCAACAGCTCTGAATAGTGCTGTGGGACAGAATGGTGGTATTTCGATTCAGGATAATCAGCCGGTAGATCACCCATCTAGGGAGGTTCTTGCAATAGCACCGACCGAAGATGGACATTCAAAAGCGTTGGTTAGAATGGATGAGGAAATAGTGGGGTCAAATTTATGTGATGAAGGAGATGTAGTTATGTATGGGTCTTCCCTTGGTAAGCATAACTCTAAGAAATGGAAAAGACTAATTCGGAGGAGTCCTTTACAGAAGCTTATTCCAGGTTGCCCAAGCCCAATCCAGAAGATGTTACTAGCTAGGCATTATGCCAGGAGGGGTCGAAAGCCAGTGAAGAGATCCCTTAATCAGAAGTTCTCTGATATTATAGCTGGTATATCCCCCTCTGAAGTGATTGTTATAGATCCTGGTGGGAAGCGTAAAGTTGTGGAACTTGCTGGGGAGAACTTGGCTGGGAAGAAACAGAAACTGCTAGAGACTGATATATCGGCGGAGTTTGCGGAGCAGGCCGCCGGGGGCCATGAGTACCATTTGTTGGAATGTTAGAGGATTGGGAGTCCTCGGGCGTTCTTCGCTCTCCGGAAGGTTATTTTGAAACAATCCCCTAATCTAGTTTTCCTTTCTGAAACTAGATTAAAAGGTTAGTGGGCGGCAAAGATTAAGGCTCAGTTGGGTTTTTCTGGGGGCTTGCATGTGGATTGTATGGGCAAAAGTGGAGGATTGATGTTACTGTGGAACGATGTATGGGATGTTTCAGTATTGTCCTTCTCCAGGGGCCATATTGATGTGGTGATTAAAATGGAGAACAACCTCAAATGGAGGTTCACAGGGTTCTATGGTTGTCCTGTCCCTAATCATAGAACCGATTCGTGGGAACTCCTTCGTCGTCTGAAGGCAGTCAACAGACTTCCTTAGTTGTGTGGCGGAGACTTCAACGGACTCCTTCAAATTGAGGAGAAGCGTGGCGGGAATGAACGAACTGGTCCGGGTATGTTTAATTTTCGTAGTATTGTTGAGTTGTGTGATTTTGTTGATTTGGGTTTTTCAGGGCCATTGTTTACTTGGAATAATAAAAGGGGAGGTTCTAGAAATGTTCAAGAAAGATTAGATCGTTTTTTTGCTACCAGTCATTGGGTTAATTTGTTTTTGAGGATTAAAGTTGAGCATTTAGGTTTTATGTTTTCTGATCATAGGCCGATTTCGGCCAAGGTTGTGCGTGGTGGTCCAAATATTAGTGGCGGTAGAGATCGGAAGTTCAGATTTGAGCCTTTTTAGCTTAAAGATGAAGAGTGCTATTCTGTGATTTGCAAGGCCTGGGGAGGGTTTGATAGTGATACTTCTGGTAGAGGATTAAGAGATAAGCTGGGTATGTGTGCTGATCGGTTGGAAAACTGGAGTAAAGTCAAGTTTGGATCTCTGAAGAAAGCCATTGATAGAAAAAGATGTGAGATCAATCTTTTCTATGACCGGCAGCAATCTGAACAGGTTCTCAATGTTATTAAGACTAGGGAACGAGAGTTGGAAAGCCTCCTCTCTAAGGAGGAATTATATTGGAAACAGCGGTCGAGGGTTGATTGGCTACTCACAGGGGACAAGAACTCTAAATTTTTTCACAGAAGAGCGATGGCCAGAAAGAAGAAGAATCAGATTAGCTCGTTGTTGGATGGTAGAGGGGTCCGTAGGGAGTCTGAGCAGGGTATGTCCAGTGTGGTTTTTGATTACTTCTCAGATTTGTTCAAGTCTATCCAGCCATCATCCTCCGATTTTACTGCTGCCTCCTCTTTTCTTAAGCGTAAAGTTGATGCCCATATGGCAAGCAGACTTGGAGAGGCTTTCACCCGAGCAGAGGTGCGTACTACAGTCTTTGAAATGGGTCCAAATAAGGCCCCTGGCCCCGATGGCTTCCATGCTCTTTTCTTTTAGAAATTTTGGAATGTAGTTGGAGAGGATGTTTCTAGTGTGTGCCTTAAAGTTCTTAATGATGGATGCTCAATCGAGGAGTTCAATGCCACTAATGTCGTCTTGATTCCAAATGTTAAAAACCCGGAGCGTATGACCGATTTCAGGCCCATTAGCCTTTGCAGTGTTATTTATAAGACTGTCTCCAAGGTTATGGCAAATAGGTTGAAAGAAATTCTGCCCCACATTATATCTTCGGAGCAGAGTGCTTTTGTACCAGGGCGGTTAATTTTTTATAACATTATGGTTGCTTTTGAACTTCTCCACTCTATCAAGAAACAGAAAAAGGGTAAAAGAGGGTATGCAGCTATTAAACTGGACATGAGTAAGGCTTACGACCGTGTGGAGTGGGGCTTCCTAGAGATCATTATGGAGAAACTAGGGTTTCCTAATCATTTTAGAGCCCTTGTTATGGATTGTGTGTCGATTTCCAAGCTTTCTTTCCAGGTAAATGGGAAGTCTGTGGGGGAAGTCACTCCGCAAAGAGGGTTAAGGCAAGGATGCCCTTTGTCTCCTTATCTCTTCCTTCTCTGTGCAAAAGCTTTATTTACTCTTATCAAAGGCAATGAATCTAATGGGCAATCTCTGGGTATGAGATGTTGTCGCGGGAGCCCTCTAGTGAGTCATTTGTTTTTTGCAGATGACAATATTGTTTTTTGCAGGGCTTCAGTTCAGAATTGTGAGAAGTTGAAACATATCCTAAATATCTATGAGAAAGCCTCTGGCCAGCGGATTAATCTGCAAAAGTCCAACATCACCTTTAGTCCAAATGTGGAAGATGTCTGCAGCGCTAGTATCTTGAATTGCCTGGGTCTAGTTAATGCCCAAGCTCATGACAAGTATCTCGGCCTTCCAACCATGGTAGGGAAAAATAAAAGGAAGACCTTCAGTGACATTAAGGAGAGGGTATGGCGTAAGATCAGAGGGTGGAAAGGCAATCTCTTCTCGATGGGCGAGAAAGAAGTTCTTATCAAAGCAGTAGCGCAAGCCATTCCTACCTTCACTATGAGTATCTTCCAGTTGCCTTCTATTCTGTGCAATGAGCTGTGCTATATGATTATGGGCTTTTGGTGGGGTGCCTCAGATGGTAATAAGAAAATCTGCTGGGTCTCTAGAGACAAGTTGTGCTCCCCGAAAATATGCGGGGGGCTTGGTTTTAAAGATTTATCTCTTTTTAACCAAGCTCTTCTTGGCAAGCAAGCTTGAAGAGTTGTTATGAATAAAGATTCGTTGGTTTCTAGAGTCCTTAAGGCTAAGTATTTCAGGCAGGAAGATTTCTTATCCGTCTCGCTGAAACAGGGGAGTTCTCATCTCTGGAGGAGTTTGGTTTGGGGTAGGAGTCTTCTTATTAAGGGCCTTCATTGGAGGGTAGGTAATGGTAAGGATATCAAGGCTTTTCAGGACCATTGGATACCAAGGGCGTCCACTTTCAAACCCTTCTCAAATGCCCCTTTGGAAGATCTCAAGGTCGCATCTTTCATTTCCCCTTCTTCCCATTCTTGGGATTTGGCTAAGCTTGATCAGGTCTTTGTGGCAGCGGATAGGGATTCTATCCTGGAAATTCCTCTGAGTTGTGGTGATTGTATTGATTCCTTAATCTGGCATTTTGATAAGAATGAGGAGTATTCTGTGAAGAGTGGGTATAGAGTTGCAGCGCAGGAAAAACTCTCTCTCAAAGGTTCCTCCTCGTGTCCGGATTCGAAATGGTGGCTTGCACTTTGGAATCTCAACATTCCTCCAAAAATCAAAATCTTCATTTGGAGAGTTTGTCACAATGCCATTCCGTCCCTTTGTAATCTTTGTTCTAGGAAGATTGTGGTTGACCCGTGTTGCTCTAGATGTGGTGATGCTCCCGAGAACTCAGCCCGTGCCCTTTTTTGGTACAGCTCCGTGCGCCCTATTTGGGAGTCCACTGTTTTCTAGGACATCCTCCATTTGCAGCGCCATATCTCTTGTTTTGATTTGATCTTATGGGTTTTTGTTAGGGCTAAGAGAGCAGAGTTAGAGGAGTTCTGCATGATCCTGTGGGGGGTTTGGTCTGAAAGGAATTCTGTTTGTCATTCTAAATCCCCCAGGTTTAGTGCTGATTTGGTTTCTTGGTCTCTTTCTCTGCTTCGTGAATTTCAGGGCACCCAGATAGTCTTTGGTTCTCCCCTCCAGCCCCCCAGGCAGCCTTGTTCTGCTCCGTGGTCGCCTCCTCCTGTAGGCTCCCTGAAGTTGAATACCAATGCAGCAGTGAAGTCTGGTTTTTCTGTGATGGGTCTGGTGCAATGATGCGTGATTCTCAGGGCAAGGTTGTTGCAGCTTCTACTAAGCCCCTCTTGGGGTTTTTTCCTGCTGAGCTTGGCGAGCTGCTGGCGTTGCGAGAGGGGTTGCTGCTGGCGAAGGAGTTAAGCCTGATTATTGAGTGGGTTGAGGTAGATGCTGTTAATGTTGTGGCTAGGGTATTTAACTCTCTTCCTAGTTCTTTTATGGACCCTATTGTTTCTGATGTCAAGGCTCTATTTAGGGCTGTGGGAGTTTCCAACTGTCATGCCATTCCTCGTTCAGGGAATGGAATGACACATTCTCTTGCTTCCCTAGCCTTTTCCTCTAAGGAGGAATTTTGTTGGTTCAATCCTGAACCTAACTTTCTTTTTGGTCTTCTTTAATAGAAGTTTTGTTGTAATAAAAAAAAAAAAAAAAACAACACAAAATGGCATCATATATGCATAATACTAAAAAAAGTGACCGTTGGAGGAAACTTAATTTCTTAAAAATTTAACGGCTGTATTTTGCTTCTTTCAATACAACGGCCATATTTTATATCACTTTCAAGGTAATTATAAAATATTTTAAGGGTATTTTTGTAAATTAGCTTTTTTTATTAAATTGATGTGGAACCCATAAAATCTAATTGTCACATTCTAATCATATCAACCGACAAAAAAAGTTAATGGGACCCACTTAAACAGTGACCGTTAGGGATAAAATGGTCTTCTCGCAAAAAACGTTAATTTCTCAGTTAGTTAATGCGCCGGTCAATGAAATTCAAGGGATATTTGTGCAATAAAGGAAAAGGTTGCCAGTGAATGCAAAAAACGAAATATAAAAGTGATGTTAGTGTAATTTGCCCTAATTTTTACTTTAAAAATCAGAAAAAAAATATATATTATGATCTTGAACGAGGTTGGTTATATTTGCTTTTGATATAAATTATTATTTACTCATTATTTAATTTTATATTTTTTTAAGGGAGATATTTATTCATAAAGGATAAAGCTATACACATTATGGTAAATTCATACGGTAGGACTTGAACTTGCCATTAAAATGCGAGGGAAAAGATATACTCGAAACTTAAATGGATATGCAATTACTCAATATTTTATTAATTAATAGACCTGGTTTTTTTTTGGTTAAATCTACATGGGTTTTTAGTTTGTAATTTAACAAACTAATGTGTATCAAAGTCTTATTATTTTCAATAGAAATTAAGGTGACATGATGGTAAAACCCTTTACGCTCACATTCAAATTATGGGTTAGTCCAAAAATTTGGGTAACTACCTTGTAATTCCTCTTATTCATAGTAAAATTACCAAGTTATATAAAGATATTTTAGTTAAAACTCAACAAAAGTTGGCTGTTTGGAAAAGCTCAAATTTCTCCCTTGTTGGTAGATTGGTGTTGGTGAATTTTGTGGCTTTAGCTCTCCCGATTTATGTCATGCAATCTATTAAATTGCATATGAAAGTTTGTGATAAGCTTGATGGTTTAAATAGAAATTTTCTGTGAGGGCATTCTAATACTAAGAGGAAAGTCCACTTGGTTAATTGGGACACTGTTTGTCTTTCTAGAAGGGCTGGTGGCTTAGGAGTTAAATCCATGAAAGGTTTGAACCAAGCTTTCTTAGCTAAAATTAGGTGGAGGCTTTTTCAAAATGATGGGAGTTTTTGGAGTCAAATGATTCATAAAAAATATGTTAAAGATAATAATCTAATGGAAGTGTTTGGGAATAATTTAGTTGGTTGTTCTAGTACTTGGAGGAGCATCTTCTATGGTACTAAAATTCTTATGAAAGGGTTGTTGGGGAGGGTAGGGAATAGGAAGAAAGTGGTCTTTTGGACTGATCAATGGATGCCAGGTTTGGGAAGACTTCTTTGAGTTTGATTTATGCTCAGTTAAATGTTGTCAAGGACATTGAAAAAGTAAGTTGGTATATTGATAATGGGGAGTGGTCTGTTAGTAAGCTGAGTGAGGCTGTGCCTTGGCATGTTATTCATAGAATTGTTTGTATCTATGTTGATAATCATGAAAATGGGGAGGATAAATATATTTGGGGCAGTTCTAGAAATGATATTTTTTTCTGTCAAGGCTGCCTATGCTTTGAAATGTAGAGTGGAGGAGTGTGTGACCTGGACGGAGAGCTTTATATGGAAGATGAAAATTCTTCCCAAAGGGCAGCGTTTTTTGTGGCTGCTAGCTCATGAGAAAATTATGTCGAATGAGTAGAGGGTTATTAAAGATTTATCTTTTGATGCGTCTTGTCCTCGGTGTGGAGATGGTGTTGAAAACAAAGACCATCTATTTAGGAGCCGCTAGGTTTCTTTGAGAGTTTGGGAAGACTGCTGCAAAGGTAACTTTCAGGTTCATGGCTGGGAAGAGGTGTGGGATACTTGGTTTTTTAAGAATTTGAGCAACAAGGTTTTGGTTAATGAAATGGCTGATGGGGTGAGATTTGCTTTTATTCTTTGGTTTTTATGGAAGTGGAGATGCCAAAGGGTGTTTGATTCTGATTTTAGCTTGCATCTTTGGCCTTATTTAGTTATTTCTAAAGCTATTAATGATTGGGTGCTAGCTACTAGTAAAAAAGAGCAGAATGAGGATGAGACTATTTTTGTGAATAGTCTAATTTCTTGGTCTCCTCCTCTACTTGGATGGGTGAATATGAATGTGGATGGTAGCAGAACTGGTCAGTTGGGCAATATAGCTGCTAGTGGCGTTCTTGGTGATTGCAATGGTCAATAGTTGGGTGGTTTTGCTATGAACAAAGGTGTAGGAAGTATGGTCGAGACTGAACAGAGGGTTGTTGTCATTGCAACCCTTGTTAAGCATAGAAATAACATCCATGGAGTCAAACTCCACTTGCACTTTCCTGAATCCAGCATTCCAAGCCATCCTTAAACCCTGAAATACATCCCAAAGCTCCATCTCAAGAGTACTACTAATACCCTTATTTAAAGCAAACCCATCGGGCCACCTTCAATCATGATCCGTGAGAACCCCACCCACTGCAAATTGCAACGGTACCTAGATATATGTTTATGTTTCTGTTATTGTGAAAAGTCGATGACTTTAGTACAAATTCAAACATATATTAGGTTTGCCTCCCCATCCAAGGCTTATAATATTAACTAAGAATTAGTTTTGATAAAATAATTATATTTGGTTTGTTATATTAAATTTATTAATTACAAAAATAACATTCGAGATAATTTTATTACTCTCAAAATTGATTTTTTAAAAATAAAAATATATAAAAAAATTATATCTTAATTTAAAATAAATATTAAGAATATGCAAGAAAATAAAAAAAATCACATTCAAAATTAAAATAAATTATATAATTCAAAAATAAAAACCAAAAACTATAAAATGTTATAAAATAACTTAAATAAATTCTAAAAATTAAAATATAATAAATTATAGGAGAAATGCATAGACATACCTGTGTTAGCTCTAAGGATTTAATGTTTGATTTTGATAACAAGAATTAATTAATGAAGTCCTCATATATTTAATTTAACTTGTTTTTAGCAAAGTTTCAAGTTTTGAAAAAAAAAAGAAGCCAAATGAACCATGTGAGAGTCTAATACATTGGAAATTTCATTTATATGCATCGAGAGGCAACACATCAAGTTTTTGGACATCAAAAAATTATTTTATTGAAGTTTGAAGCAAACAAAACTAGACTTAAGTTTATTATTTTAATATATTATAAACTAGTTGATGTTTACATATGTTTGATTGCCTTAACTTAAATGGACCTTAGGATTATTTTGTTATCTTTATCTTATAATTCTTTGAGCTCATCTAGATTTGTTAGAACTTAGAATTGTCATTTAGACATGAAAAATCAACCCATAATGCATAAAAGTATAACTGGGTGAAACTGATAGTTTGAGCATCAAGAGCTAAAGTGTAATTTCGGGGGGCTTAAATGAACTAATTTAAAACTATTGGAACCAAATTATAATTTTTTCGGTCAGGCATGGTTGTCCGCTAGAGAGCTGAACATTTTTTTTTTTTTTTTTTTTTTTTTTTTTTTTTTTTTTTTAAGAGGACAAGCATAGTCTTTTGGTAATTCATTTGATCGCGGGTTAGAAACAACCCTAACAACTAGTTAACGACTAGTTTTTTTAAATTTCCCTACAAATACAAGCCTCCGGCTCGTCCAGAAAACCTTAGAGTTTTAGAAACTTTTCTATCACCAATATTAAGTCTCCATATGATATTTAAACATACTCGCCATTATATTATATCATTCATATTTGAGCTTAAAGTTTATTATCAATTTTGTGGGAGAGTTTTGTTTATGTGTTGACAGAGATGCATATATGGAAAATATTGCATATTGTTTTTATTGATATTATTGAATATTTATAGAGTTATATATGACAGCTTTTGAAAAAGTAAGCAAAACTAAATAAGCGAAACTAATGCCTAAAATATAGTAACAAAACACACTGATACAAATTCAAATAATATAGTTATAACAATATTGATGACCATGTCTTCTGTTACGCCTCCTCAAGTTGGAGTTCGAGAGTGAAGTCCAATCTTGTCTTTGAGAAAAAGAAATCTGGTTCGGGGAAGTGGTTTGGTGAGAGCATCAGCAAGTTGATCAGCAGAGGCAACATGAGCAACTCGAAGAGAACCGCGTTGAACTTGGTCACGAATGAAATGAAAATCGATAGCAACATGTTTCATTCTTGAATGGAAAATCGGATTGGAACATAGTTGAGTAGCACCAACATTATCACAATAAACAACAGGACTTGTAGAGAGAGTTACACCAAGATCTTGTAACAAAAAACAAATCTAGTTAAGTTCTGTTGTTGTTGCAGCAACAGATCGATACTTAGCCTCAGTTGAGGATCAAGCAATCGTGCGCTGCTTCTTTGAACTCCAAGAAATGGCATTCCGGCCAAGATAAACAATGTAAGCACTTGTTGAAGAAAAATCATCTTTATTACCAGCCCAATCAGCATCAGAAAAAGCATGTAAAGTCAATGGAGAGTTTGTAAACAGCTGAAGACCATCATTGATAATACCACAAAGATAACGAAGTAGTCTCTTAACAAGAGCTCAGTGCTCTATTGTAGGCCTGTGCATAAATTGAGACAACTTATTGACTGCAAATGCAATATCAAGACGAGTAAGAATGAGATATTGAAGGCTCCCTAGTACTGCCCGATATTCTGTAGGATCGGAAAGAGCAGTCCCAGAATGCAATGTGAGAGTGGAGGAACTGGTTAGAAGTGGAATGGCAACTGGTTTTGCATTAGTCATTTTAGTTTAAGTAAGGAGATTTATTAGATAACTGCGCTGGGAGAGTAAAATACCATTTTTGTTGGGAACAACTTCCACACCGAGGAAATAGGACAGCAGACCAAGATCTTTTAGAGAAAATCGGTTAGCTAAAAGTTGAACAAACCATTCCACCCAAGAAGGACTGTCTCCCGTTATGATCAAGTCATCAACATACACAAGTAGATATAATAGATGCCCTTTAGAGTTAAGAACAAATAATGAGGTATCAGCATGAGAGTTCTTAAAACCACAAAGGATTAGAAAATTACGAAGTTCTTGATACCAGGCCCGAAGAGCTTACTTTAGATCATAAATCGCTTTTGTAAGTTTGCACACATGTGATGGTGTATGGTGTACCTTTATCAACAAACCCTTGTGGTTGAGCCATGTAGACTGTTTCGGAGAGGTGACCTTGTAGGAATGCATTATTAATATCAAGTTGACAAAACTTCCATCCTCGACTTACTGCAAGACTTAGAACAAGACGAATGGTAGTAGGTTTAACTATGGGACTAAAAGTGTCATGGTAATCGACTCTCGGGCGTTGATGGAAGCCTTTGGCAACCAAGCGAGCTTTAAATCTGTCAATAGAACCATCAGAGTTATGTTTAATATGAAAAATCCACTTACAGCCAACAACATTATGACTAGGATCAGTAGGTACTAGCTCCCAAGTCCCATTCCGAACAAGAGCATCATATTCTTCAGACATGGCCCGACGCCATTTTGGATCTTTAAGAGCTTGGGTCACCGTGGTTGGTTCAAGGCCATTTGGTTTTGAGAGTTGGGTATTGAGGTTTAATTTTTGGATTGGTTTACGAATATTATTCTTAGCTCGAGTGGTCATAGCATGAGAAGGAGGTGGTGGGTTCACTGTGGGAGTTTGAGAATTTTGGTGAGTGGTAGGAGAAGTTGTAGTAGGTGAAGATTCGGTTAAAGTGGTTGTGGTTAAGTGTGGGGTATGATTGATAGATGGCGGAATAGGATGAGATTGGGATTGCATGTCATGTGAAGTAGTAGCAGGTGAGGGCATGAGTAAGGGCGAGGGTGATAGAACTTCACATTGGGACTGCTGAGGAGCTTCAACTTCAGCTGACGTATTGAGTGGTGATACCAATGGAGTAGTGATGACTCGAAATGGTAGTGGAATCCAAGTGGTAATAGTGTTGGGTTGTGGACAATCAGACTTGTTAGCAAGAGAAGCGAAGGGAAACAATGATTCAACAAAGTTGACATGCCTAGATACATATATTTTTGACGTTGAAGGATCAAGACAATAGTAGACACTTTAAGTTAAAGAGTATCCTAGAAAGACACATGATTTGGAGCGTGATTCAAGTTTATGAGAAGTACAGGATCGAAGCCAAGGGTAACAAAGACAACCAAAGACTCTTAGTTTTGAGTAATTGGGAGGAACCTCGAAATTTTTTCCATAAGGTGATAAGAGTCCGAGTGTTGGAGTTGGCATGCGATTGATCAAATATACAGCAGTGGTAAATTCATTAGACTAATAAATTGTAGGAAGCAATGCATGAGTGAGTAATGCTAAACCTGTTTCGACTATGTGAAGGTGACGTCGTTCAGAAAGACCATTGTGTTCAGGTTTGTGAAGTGGAGTAGTTTTATGGGATATACCATTTGTGGCAAGGAATTTAGTAAGAGATATGTATTCGCCACCATTATCAGAGTAAATGGTCTTGATGTTTTTATCAAAATATTTTTCAACAGTGGCTTTAAATCTAATGAAAATTTCTTTGACTTCTGATTTTTGTTTAAGAGGATAAAACCACATATATCTTGTGAAGTGATCGATAAAAATAACATAGTATTTAAGACCATTATGAGAAATTATTGGTGAAGTCCAAACATCGGAAAATACTATTTCAAGTGGTTGAAAAGAGACAATGGTCGAAGAGGAAAAAGACAATTTGTGACTTTTATTGCAAAGACAAGCATTACATGAAAACTCAGATGTCAAAAAAGAGGATAAACCTAGTTTACTGTTGAAAATAATGTGCTTTAGAATTGGAAAGGCTGGATGTCCTAAACGATGATGCCACTCAGATGACGAAGTTTTGATACTCGAAAAGGCAATCAATGGTGAAGATATCAGCCACTCATATACTCTATCTTTAGTTGAGCCCCTTAGAAGTGTTGTCCCTGTGCGAAGATCCTTCACAAGAAAAGTAGATGGTAAGAATTCTATTAAAACATTATTTGAGATACAGAATTGAGAAATGGAAATCAAATTATTTTTCATGCTAGGGACACAGAGAACATTGTTTAAGCTAAAAGTTGTTTGAGGAGTTTTAAGACAAGTGGAACCAGTATGAGTAATTGGAAGACATGAGCCATTGCCTATCATAATGTCGTTGGTGCCACTGTATGGAGAATGTAGTGAGAGATTGTTCAAGTCGAAAGTAACATGGTGAGAAGCACCACTATCCAAGGGCCATGAAGTATTGGAAGCAGTATTTGAAGCAAAATGAGCCCGAGGCTACCATGGAGTTGCGGTGTTAGGCTGTGGTACATTGTGCATAACTGGTGGTTGGTTTGGAACAAGACTAAATAATGGACACCGCTTCGCTGTGTGACCTTGAATGCCACAGATTTGACAGTAACCAAGGTAAGGCCGTGAAGGAGGTCGATTTCCACGATGATTTGGTATAATATTGGTTGATGCAGGAGAAGACTCCGTTGATTGTTGTGATTGGCGCCAACCGGTATTGTTGGAGTGCTTGTTCAATGAAGGACGCCGACTTGTTGAATTTATATTTCCAATGTTTCGATTTGCTATATTAGCAGAGGCAGGAAAGTGAACTTGATCTGTTTTTCCATTTTCAAGAGTAGCTTTAAAGTTCAACAATTTCGCATGTAGTTCATCGAAAGATATGAAAGAATCACAGGCTTGAACAGCACATACCAGTTCCTTGTAATCATCTCCGAGATTATCGAGAATTTGATCGGTGAGATCGTCTTCATCCATTGGTGCTCCAAGAATGGCAAGTTCGTTAGCACGTGATTTAATTGCTTGTAAATACTCAGTTATTCTTTGTGACCCCTTGGTTATTTTTTTAAGATGTCTCTTTATTTGCTTAATGCGTCCTCGAGACGGTTTCGCATAGGTGTTGGCTAGAATGGTCCAAGCTTCTTGTGAACTTTTCGCTTGAGCAATAAACGGAATAATGGTGGGAGAGAGAGAGAGCCAATGAATGCACTTAGAATTAATTGATCCTATCGGATCCAAATGGTATGGGCAGGATTCAATACTGCAGCGTCGTTTTGATTGATAGTGCGGGATGGACATGGCTTTGATCCATCAATGTACCCAAGGAGGTCATAACCTGTGAACAGAGTCTGAAACTGGAGTTTCCATGACACGTAGTTGTTGGCAGTAAGTTTGAGGAGAGCTTGAGCTGTAATATTAATGGTGATAAGTGTTTGATGTGGTTCATTGGTATTAAGAATGGTGGCTGAAGTGTTGGTAATACCCCATGATAGTGCAAGCAATTTCTCTCTTTCTTCATTTTATTCTATTTTTGTATTTCTTTTCATGGAGAACTAATCTCCTAACTAAGGTGAGGGGAGAAACCTAAGATTATTTATGTGTATTGTTGATTCAATTTAGACAAGTATTTCAATATAAATTTGGTTTTTGGTTTGTTCAATTTAATATTTGGTTTAACTTCTTTTAATGATTGATGGGTGTTATATAATCTTATTCATAGGTTCAGTCATGCTTTTCCTATTGTTTAGTAAAAACATCCATGCTTTTATAATTTTGGTGAGCCAATAGATTATTTAGAATTTCGATGGAATTATTTCTTGATAGATTGTTGCTGTAGGTACAGGCTATGCTTGAGATTTTTCCTATAAGAAATTAGTTGTGCTTATGTGTAAACACCATCAACCGAATTCATCTTTTCTATGTCTATTCTTATGTAAGTTTTAAGAATATAATTGAATCAATAATATTGCATAAATAATTAAAGGTGGAACCCCGAAGCCTTAGTATTTTTCATTCATAAGTTTTACTATCAATTAAACACAATTGAATTGTTTTATCAATTGTAATTTTGCGATCTTTCTTACTGCTCTTCGTGGTACGACACTCGTTACTCCGAGTTATACTGCTACGCGACTCCTGCACTTGGGATTAGCAAGCAATTTTTGGCGCCGTTGCCGGGGAGTGGTTCAGCAAAGACCGCCGAATTTTCCCTACATTTGGTACACTCGTTCCATTTTCTTTACTTTCTTTCAGTTTACTTATTTTCGTTTTTATTATTATTATTATTATTATTATTTTGTTTTTTTTGTTTGTTTTGTATTTTGTTTTCATCATATGCGCTATAGAGATCAATTTGGTAGATTTATTAAGAAGCCTGCATCTGAATCTGAACACGAATCTGAATCTGAATCTGTAATTTGTCTGAGAAATATATTTGCTTCTTCTAGTTCATCTACATCAGTTGGAGACATGGAGGATTTTAATAATGATTTTTCATTGAATAATAATAACAATCCTCCGCCACCAGTAAGAACTTTACAGAATTATTTGCATCCAGCACGCAATACTGCTCCTTCATGCATCATGTTACCACATAACATGCCTAGATATGATTTCAAACCTGGCATGGTTCAACTTCTTCCTTCATTTCATGGTCTAGAGAATGAAAATCCATACTTGCATGTCAGAGCATTTGAGGATGCAGTTTGTGCATTTTATAATCAAGATGAGGGATTGGATTTTGTGAAACTGAAATTTTTCTCATTCTCTCTAAAAGATAAAGCAAAGAGTTGGTTGTATTCTTTGGGGGCTAGGTCTATAGGTTCATGGGATGAAATGTGTGAAGCATTCTTTAATGAGTATTTTCCTAACCATAAAACAATGGCTTTAAAGAAAAAAATTTCAAATTTTGCTCAAACTGAAAATGAGTCATTATATCAAGCATGGAAAAGGTTTAAGGAGCTCTTAAGTTTATGTCCACATCATGGTTTTGAATCTTGGCGTCAGGCTAGTTACTTCTATGAGGGACTTCTCCCTAAGGATCGTCAATTCATTGAGTCTATGTGTAATGGAAACTTCATGAAAAAAGATCCTGATGATGCTATAGAATTCCTGAATGAAATTGCTGAAAAAGCTCATCAGTGGTCTACCCCCAGTCCACTTGATAACACAGATCGTTCCAAGCCTTCTACATATTCTACTAGTAAAGGAATTTATCAATTGAAGGACGAAGATAATTGGAAGTTGAAATATGAGACCTTGGTGGCCAAATTAAATTTAAATAACTCTTCTGTGCCTCAATCTGTTAATCAGGTTAATTCTACTCAAATATGTGATCATTGTTATGATATTGGTCATTTCAGTCACAATTGCCCTTCTTTGCAGGTATCGCAGGACCCTCAGGTTGCTGCCATTGGAAACTTTCAGAAACCATATTCTCCTTATTCAGAGGTATACAATCCAGCAACAAGGTTCCACCCTAATTTTCGTTGGAGAAATAAACCTCAACAACAGGTAAGTGCTCATAACCATCAATTTTCAGCACCCAATTCATTTAATTCTAAGCCATCTTTGGTAGATACTCTTCAGGCATTTATGCAGGATCAACAAAAACAAGGCCAGAGGTATGAAACCATATTCACTAAATATGATTCCATGATTGGACAGTTAGTTGAAGAGAATAAGGATATTAAGAATCAAATTTCTAAATTGACTAATTCTCTTGCTGTGAATGAAAAAGGGAAGTTTCCTTCTAATACTGAACCAAATCCTAAAGGTCTAAATTCTTGTGAAATATATGAGCATGTTGATTCTTTTACTCTTAGGAATGGTAAAGTTATTGATACTATTCCTCCGGCTAAGGATGTAGAGAAATCTAAAAGTAAAGATAAACTTGATGAGTCTAAACTAAATGATATTGCAGAGAGTTGTCCATTGCCGGCACCTTTTCCAAAAGCTTTACAGCCTTCAAAGAAATTGAATAAACATTCTGATATCTTAGATCTTTTTAGGCAGGTAAAAATCAATATTCCTTTATTAGATGCTATTAATCAGGTTCCAACATATGCTAAATTTTTGAAAGATATGTGCACTGTTAAGAGAAAGCATAATGTGAAGAAAACTGCATTTTTAGCTGCTCATGTAAGTTCTGTACTTCAAAATAAAATTCCCCCAAAACACAAAGATCCTGGAAATCCTACTTTATCATGTGTTATTGGAAGCCATTTGATTGATCGTGCTTTACTTGATTTAGGTGCTAGTGTGAATTTAATTCCTTATTCAGTGTACTTGCAGCTAGGTCTTGGTGAGATTAAGCCCACAAAGCTTAAATTGCAGTTGGCTGATCGTTCCATAAAAATTCCAAGGGGAATAATTGAGGATGTGTTGGTTCAAGTAGACAAATTTTACTATCCTGTTGATTTCTTTATTTTGGATACTGAACCTATTTCTGAGACTGAAAATCAAATTCCTGTGATTTTAGGACGTCCTTTCTTAGCTACATGTGATGCTAACATTAGCTGCAGGAGTGGAGTAATGAGACTCAGTTTTGGGAACATGACTATGGAAGTGAACATTTTTAATGTGTTCAAGCAACCACAGGGAGACGATGAATATGAATTTGTTGATTTTATTGGAACTCTAATGCATGATCAATTTGCTAAAAACAGTGTTGTTGATGCTTTAGAGAATTTTCTTGTGAATTCATATGATTCTACTTCACCTGAAACTGTTGAAGTTGCTGAAATTTCTGAAATTAGTGCATTTTTTGATACTTTTCAGGTGCAAGACGCTAAAGGATGGTATCCCAAGTTTGAGAAAATCCCACCACGTGTTGAGAATAAGCCGTCAAGCGTAGAGGTGCCAATTTTGGAACTGAAACCTCTGCCATCAGGTCTGAAACATGCATTTTTGGGCCCAAATAACACCTTTCCTGTGGTAATATCTTCTCAACTTACTTCTGAGCAGGAAAATAAATTGATTACTGTTTTGTATGCTCATAAATTTGCAATTGGTTGGTCTCTAGCTGATATTAAAGGAATCAGTCCTCTTGATTGTACTCATAAAATTCTTTTAGAGGATGATGCTAAACCTTCTAGGGATGCACAGCGTAGATTGAACCCCAACATGAGAGAAGTTGTAAAATCTGAAGTTTTAAAATTGTGGAATGCTGGAATAATTTATCCTATATCTGATAGTAAGTGGGTGAGCCCTACACAGGTTGTGCCTAAGAAATCTGGAGTAACTGTAGTAAAAAATGATAAAAATGAGTTAGTTCCCACTAGAGTCGTTTCTAGTTGGCGCATGTGTATTGATTACAGGAAGCTAAATTCTGCAACTAGGAAGGATCATTTTCCCTTACCCTTTATTGATCAGATTTTAGAAAGGGTTGCTGGCCATGAGTTTTATTGTTTTCTAGATGGGTATTCAGGTTATTATTAAATTGAAATTGCCATGGAAGACCAAGAAAAAACCACTTTTACATGTCCTTTTGGTACTTTTGCTTTTCGTAGGATGCCATTTGGTTGATGTAACGCTCCTGCCACTTTTCAAAGATGCATGACTAGTATTTTCAGTGATATAGTGGAGCAGTTTCTTGAAGTATTTATGGATGATATATCTGTGTTTGGTAATTCATTTGATAATTGTTTATCTAATCTTAAAAAAGTGTTGATAAGATGCCAAGAGAAAAATCTTGTTCTGAACTGGGAAAAATGTCATTTTATGGTGTCTACTGGGATTGTTCTTGGTCATATTGTTTCTTCCAAAGGAATTAAAGTAGATAAGGCTAAGGTTGAATTGATTGCTAAGTTGCCCATTCCGAAGAGCATAAAAGATATTAGATCCTTTCTAGGACATGCTGGTTTTTATAGGAGATTTATCAAGGATTTTAGTGCCATATCAAGACCCTTGTGTAATCTCTTATCTAAAGACACTCTTTTTGAATGGTCCGATGCTTGTCAAGTTGCTTTTGATAGATTAATTGCATTACTCACTTCTGTGCCTATTATACAATCACCTGATTGGAATTTACCATTTGAAATTATGTGTGATGCTAGTGATTATGCAATTGGAGCTGTTTTAGGGCAAAGAAAAGATAAGAAACCTTATGTCATTTACTATGCAAGTAGGACTTTAAATAGTGCTCAAATGAATTATTCTACAACTGAAAAAGAACTTCTTGCAGTAGTATTTGCCTTGGATAAATTTCGTGCTTATCTTGTTGGATCGCCTATTGTTGTTTACACTGACCATGCAGCATTAAAGTACCTTCTCAGTAAAAAGGATGCTAAGGCTCGACTTATTAGGTGGATCCTCTTACTCCAAGAGTTCGACATCACTATTAAGGATAAAAAGGGAGTAGAGAATGTTGTGGCAGATCATTTATCCAGATTGGTTTTTGAAGAACATCCTGATATTCGTCCAATTAATGATTCTTTTCCTGATGAGCAACTTTTTGCTATTACAGAATTACCTTGGTTTGCTCATATTGTGAATTATCTTTGTACAGGTAAGACTCCACCGGATTGGAACGCACAAAATCGAAAGAAATTCATGGTGGAGGTACGCAGTTTCTTTTGGGATGATCCTTATCTGTTTAAGTATTGTGGTGACCAAATCTATAGAAAATGTGTTCCTGATAATGAAATGCATGATGTGATTTCTTTTTGTCATAATGAAGCATGTGGTGGTCATTTTTATGTTAAAAAAACAGCTGCTAAAATTTTGCAATGTGGATTCTATTGGCCTACTCTTTTCAAAGACACTAATGCATATTGTAGAGCTTGTGAGCGCTGTCAGAAATTAGGAGCGATAACTCGTAGAAATATGATGCCTTTGAATCCTATTTTGGTTATTGAAATATTTGACTGTTGGGGCATTGATTTTATGGGTCCGTTTCCTTCATCTTTTGGATATCTTTATATTTTGGTAGGCATTGATTATGTTTCAAAATGGGTAGAGGCTGTTCCATGTCGGAAAAATGATCATAACACTGTTTTGAAATTTTTGAAAGAAAATATTTTCTCTAGACATGGAACACCTCGAGCCATTATCAGTGATGGGGGCAAACATTTTTGCAATAAACCTTTTGAAGCTTTGATGAAAAAATATGGTGTTACTCATAAAGTTTCCACCCCTTATCACCCACAGACAAGTGGTCAGGTTGAACTTGCCAATCGGGAAATAAAACAGATTTTAGAAAAAACGGTGAATCCAAACCGCAAAGATTGGTCTTTAAGGCTAACTGATGCTCTTTGGGCTTACCGTACAGCTTTTAAAACCCCGATTGGCATGTCCCCCTACAGATTAGTCTATGGAAAAGCTTGTCACTTGCCTGTAGAATTGGAACACAAAGCTTATTGGGCTATAAAGACGTTTAATTTCAGTTTGAATGATGCAAGTTCTCTCAGAAAATTACAACTGAATGAATTGGAAGAACTTCGGAATGAAGCATATGAGAATTCTAGAATTTACAAAGAACGCATGAAAGTTTTTCATGATAAGAAAATTTTAAGGAAAAATTTTGAACCTGGTCAGAAAGTTCTCTTGTATAATTCTAGATTGCATTTGTTTCCTGGCAAGCTTCGTTCTAGGTGGACAGGTCCTTTTGTGGTTAAAAGAGTTTTTCCCTTTGGTGCTATTGAAGTTGAGGACCCTAAGAATGGTAATGTGTTTAAAGTTAATGGACAGCGTCTTAAACCATTCTTAGAAAATCTGGTTTTAGAGGATGAGACCATCTCTCTAGAGAATCCGGTCTATGAAGACTGATTTGTTGGACTTGATGTCCAATTTGTTGTAATTGTATTCTTTATTTTTATTTTTATTTTATTTTGTTGGTTTGTTTTGCTTTGTTTTATTTTGTTGTTTTGAAAACTAGCAAGTTGCAGAGAAATTGCTTGGAGAACTCTTCACCATCAGGTGCACTCTTTCCTATTCTTCCTCTTCACTTTAAATAAGTTGTCTTTTATCCTTTACTTGATTTATCACATTGAGGACAATGTTTATTTTAAGTTAGGGGGGTAATAATTCTATTTAGTATTTTTATTCTCCAATTTGTTGGTTCTAAGTTGTTTGATTTTATTTTATTTTATTTTTTCTTCTTTCTTTTGTTTGTTTTGCTTCTCAGCAATGATGAGATGTGTAGGTATATTTATAATATGGCATAAAAGAGATGATTTTCTTGATGTTGCAAATTCAGCTGGTTATTATGAATGTGAGCACTAATTCTCTATGTTTCTAGCCGGTAAAGCATTCTTTTTCATACCATTTATAATTATGCAGCCATATTGGTACGTTTCGATGTTTCGGAATCTGCACGAGTTGAAAAGTCATGAATTAAGTGTAGACTTGCATAAACCCTTGTGAGCTTTTGAGCCTTTTATGATTGAAACATTATGCATCAATCACACTTATTCATGTGTGTATGATCTCATTTTTGTGTGTATACTCTAGAACTTGCTTTAAACCATTCGAGACATACATCAACTCAATGACCTGAAAAGGATAGAGGCACTTAGGACACACCACCATTGCCAAATTATCCTGTGCCCTTTTAATATTTACCCCTATTTAACCCATTTGAGCCAAAATAAGCATATTCTTTCATAAAACCATTATTCTTTCCCCAAAAACTTTAAACATTATATCCTACCCTATTCTATGGAATTGGTAGAGCTTTAAAAGAGATCTTGGTGTTGAAGGTTACTTGTTGTTGATGGATACATGATTGAATGATTCAAGTTGCGGGGTAATTAAGGTTTTTAATCTAAAAAAAAAATTGAAAAAAAAATGAAAAAAAAGGAAAAAAAAAAGAGAGAGTTGAATTTGATTCTTAGTTATACCAGTGATGTTTATAATGAAGTTTGAGCCCAAAAAGTTGATACATGGCTCCGGTATGAAGTGAATTTTAAGCTTTATGTAATTTATATCTCTTACTTCTATATATGCTCCACTAGTTCCTAGAATCGTTGCTTGAAATGTAGAACATATGCGCAAGTACTATCTATAGTCATTGTTTTTAATTATCAGCACTACATTAATAAAATTATTCTTCTTTATAAGCTCTCGTGTGCTGTCTATTACTCTCGAACTTAAGGGGCTAGGGGATAAGGATAATGATGGAAGCGACATACAAATGATACAACTTATGCAAACTGGATGAAAATTTTTCAAAATTTTCCCGAGTGTTGGCAACACTCTCAAACGAGAAGGCTTTCACCTTCTAACCAGCGAGGTCAACTAAATGAGAATGTGAACGAGAAGGTCTCTCACCTTCAAATTAACAAGCTCGCAAGAACTTGAGTATATAAATTGGCAGAACCCACCAGCCTGAAAGCTCACGAGCTATCAAACAAGCAGAGTCAATAGAAATACTCGAGGTAACAGACCTAGAGCTGTAAAAATTGGTAGAACCCGCCAACCTAAGAGCTGAGGAGCTCTTAAACTAGCGGGGTCAATAAAAATACTCAAAGTGGAAGACCTCACAAAAACCTTAGTATAAAACTGATGGAACTTGCCAACCTGAGAACTCACGATCTCCCAAACTAGTGAGGTCAATACTAAAGGTGACAAACCTCTCAAAGAGTAGTGAAAAATTGGCAGGACTTGCGAAATTGAAAGCTTACGAGCTCTTAGACCAGCGAGGTGGCAATGCTCACAAACAGGAGTCTACCTTTCAGCCAGTGAGGTCGTGATTATCAAGTTTTGTAAGTTCTTAAGTAGTGTACGATTATTTGTAAAGCATTGAGTGTTTACTTGAAGCGAGCAATTGAAATGAAAATAGAACGCTTAATAACAAAAATAAAATTTGATTTAATTGAAGCTCTAAAACAAGCTGAAAGTACATTGAAGTTCTAAACAAACTAAAATTACATTGAAGTTCTAAGAGAACTAAAATTACATTGAAGTTCAAAGCGAACTAAAATTACATTAAAACAACTACAAACTTGCTAGAAGTACATTAAGGAAGTTGCTACATATGGTGAGTATATGTTTTAAACATCTTTAAATTTGTTAATAGCACTGAATTTCACTTCAATAACCATCTATGAATTATTCTTGACAATGTACTTATGATCCAAGTTTGTTGAAGTGCTTGAAGAACTAAAACTGGCAGGCACCTAGAGCTAACACTACATTTCTCGTCCGAAGATGAAGGTCTACATGCTAGGAGAAGCATACAATCCTCGACCAAGATGAAGGTCTGCATGCTGGGAGAAGCACACATTCATCGACCTAAGATGAAGGTCTGCACGCTGGGAGGATATGGATCTTGAAGCTTTAAAGAACTAGGCCTGACCAGTTGGAGGATCCTCACTTCTGTGGGAAACTTGGTCGCTAACAATAGTTGCAGGATCTGCAGACTTAGAGGTCACAATAGTGTCCTATGCCCCATTTCCTCCCTCAGAAGGATCCCCAACGATATCATTAGCGAATTAATGCGTAGCATCTTCCGCCTCCGCTGTAACTCGTATGGCCTTGAAATTCTCGATAAACTTACCAATAGATGGGCCAAGGAAGCTGAGGTCGAGGTCGGGGTATTAGAGCCAGAGGCTGTAAAGGATGTCGCTGTGCGTTTCATCCTTTATCTCCTCATTCTGCTCATCCAAGATTTTATCCTTCTGGGCGCTCATCGTCCTTCCTGGTGAGGTCGTTATTTTACCTCCCGAGCAGCGCATAAGAGTGGTGGAGGTCGATCTTAGCCCTCTCAATCTCATCCTTCAGCACGCAAAGTTGATATTTGTACGTTGCTACGGATGCATTCATCTCCAGCTTTATTTCCTTCCTAAGGGTCTGGCATCTATTGGCCTTCTTGGCCAGCTCCTTCTTGAGCTCCGTTTTGGAGGCGAGCTCCTTCTTATAAGCCCAGGCCTCCCTCCTCACGAAGCCCCTTCTTCTCTGCCTTGCTTCTCTCGGTCTCAAGCTAGTCCTTGTACGCAAGTTAGACGGACTAAAATAAAATAATAAAAGGTTGTTGTGAGAAAAAATAAAAACTTACTAAGAAATCATTGTAATGAGCTGATACTTACCATGAAGGTGTAACGAAGCAGAACATAACGAAGGTCCACCCCCTAGTCCTTCTCGATACGCAGACTTAAATCCTTTGTGAAGAAGTCCTCATAAAGGGTCGGAGCCCACTGAAAGAACTCCCTCGCTACAGAACCAAGGGTCCAATCTGAAGATAACGGAGCGACCTCGGAGGCATCGAGCTAGATCACCTCGTGGGGCTGAGCAGATGACCCTCCTCCGACAGGTTGCCCCACCATGGCCAGTTGAGCCTCATGAATGACCTCTTTCCCCTTGCTTTTGCTTGTTACGGGGAGAGCTTAAGGAAGTGGTAAAAGAGATGGGGGAGGTCCTTTAGGAAGTGGGGGCTGGCCGCCTGGCTAGATCCCCCGCCTTCGTTTTCATCGCGAGGATGGTGAAAGGAGAGAAGTTAGCTCCTATTTTGCCCGCAAGGCACTTCACTACTTGCAGCCTTCCCATTTCTTCCTACTGTTGGGTTGGCTGCTTTTGTGGTTGTTGTTGCTGCTTCTGCTTATTCTTCTGTTGCTACTGGAGTTGTTATTGTTGTTGTTGTTGTGGTTGCGAGCTGGTTCTTACTACTCGTCATACTCAGTCTCTTCGTCCTCGAAGCTTGAGGCATACAGCTATGCGACCTCCTGAATGTCCTGCTTAATGTCGAGCTGCTGCACTTTGTTGTGATTAGGAGCGAGCTTGAAACTCACTAGGAGCTCCTCGATGATCTGTTTGTACTCAACGAGATCCTTTGGATCCTTCAGGATCAGAGCTTAGAGAGCTTCAAGAACGTCATTCTTCTCCTCAAAGATCACAGGATTTTGGCCAATACGACCTGCAAATAAAGAAGGGAAAGTCAGAAACGAGCAGTTATATACAAACTAACCCTACTGCTACCCTACGAGCTAAACTTACGAGCCTTCAGAACGAAGCTCTTGTTTTTTATGAGCTTAATGTAAGGACCGTTAATGAAGAAATATGAGTTTTTGTAACTCCCCACATTCGACTTGGTGTCCGATTGCAGTAGCTCCTTATAATGGTTAGCTCGCACATGGAGATAATATATCCCATCATGCGGGGTCCCCTCAGGTAAACCCCTTGGAAAAGGGTTCTTCTTAAAAGAATAGCAGAACTCGATGATGTTATCTCTCGGAGGAGGAACACTAAACGAGAGATAGAGGGATATCCGCTGAGTATAGGAGTTGGGGGAAAGCTGCATCGAAGCGAGCTTCAGGAGGTTCAAGACATCTATGAGGAAACCTGGGAAAGAAAACATCAGCCCAGTCTGCAGGTGCTGATAGTTGATCGCTATATAGCCCAGGAGAGGGTAAGTGGGCCTATTTTTTATAGCAAGAATGAGCACCTTATGCCTTATAGGGAGGTTGAACGACCTGACAAAGCACCTCAGGTCCCCCTCTAGTAATTTTGGAAGAAGCCGACGTAACGGCTTTAACTCTCGGTTGCGACCTCTTGCGAGTAGCTCGTGGAGCGTTAGTCACTACCTCCACACCATCCATTATCTCTATATTTCCATCCCGATCACCACTGACATGCACCACCGCGATTGTTCCCAGGACTCCGCCCTGAGGCAGCCTGACCTCCTAGCGACCTGAAGTGGAAGCCTCTGCAACTTCAACTTGAGGCAACCTGACCTCCATGGGACCTGAAGTTAAAGCCTCTGCACCTTCTACCCTAGGCGACCTGGTGACCTTTTGATTGTAGATCGGAGCTTGCGTAACTCGGAATCACTCTTAGTTATTTATGACATCGTCAAGAACTAGAGAAGCATCCACCTCTGGGCCAGGGGAGTTATCCTCACCGACCCAGTGCTCGCAATGCTTCTGATTGCTTGAGCTAGACATCTACACCAAAAACATAAAGTTTGCAAGTTAGTAGGAAAAACCTAACGCCTACAGAAACCTAAGACTCGAACCAGAAGCGCTACCAGGTCGTGACCGTGTTCTTGACTCAATAAAAAGAAAAGGAAAGATTCAGAGTACACCGGAAACACCCAAAGAAACTCAGGCACACCGGAGAATACTCAGAAAAGAGAACCAGAAGAGCAAAAACCCAGAAAAAGAAAAAGAGAAAAGAATGGGAAGAAATGACTTACCGTAATTCCAAATGCACGAAGGACAGCTGGTCACTGGAAAATGCCTTTCAACGTTGAGAATGAGACTTCAAGGATGCTTTTGGTGGCCGGAATCACGAACGGAGTTCTTACACTAATTTCTTGAAATTGTTTTCGGAGAGAGAGAGAGAGAGAGAGAGAGTTTTTTCAAAAACAAGATTTTCAAAGTCTGAAGAAAGTGAGAAGAAATTGTGGGAATGGCATTTTATATACCATGAAACTCCAGTCGTTAGATCAAAGTGATGATGATCTAGTAGGGATCAATGGCCAGGATTCGCCCTTGGGACTTAGCAGGATACTCGAAGGGCACCTAATGGTACATGCACATTTAATACACTTGCTGACGTGGCAAGTGACATAATGGCTCCCACTCACCAGGAGAATAACCGCTACAGTGACCTGACAGAACCAAACCTCAAGCTCCCAGCTCGTTAAACCCACAGAAGCTTATCACAGCTTCCACTACAAAACCTTCGAGCTAGAATCTAGAAGGCTAATGTTGTGTGTCTAATTTCATTAAGCTCACTAGGCCCAAAATATTAGTAAAGCCCAACAAGCCTGAGGAAATCAATGAGGCCCAACAGGCTGGAAAAGATGATGAAAGCCCAACACAACAGACAAGTCCGCTCCAATAACGTGAAGTGAAGAAAATAACCTGGAGCTCTATGCGAGCTACAACAACCCAGCGACCTGGAAAAACTTATCACATCACCTCGTGTCACCAATTTAGCTCTAGCTCGCTGTGTATCCAGCTTGAAGCGCATCTTCCAAATAAGAGAAAATCCCATGATTGTAGGGATCTGATCTTGTCAATTAGCGGAGTTTGAATTTGTATTAAATTCCTTATTTTAAGTAATTGTATTCCAATTAAAGTGTAATTTTTAGGGATTTGATTTAATCTCAAATTTTCAGCAGTTAGATTCCATGTAAACTAAAATGACTACATCCCTGCACACTATAAAAGGGAGAAGTCATCAGTGGTACAAGGGTTATGAAAACTTGAGAGAAAACACTTATTGCGAGCTCGATATTAATACAAGAATAGTGGATGTAGGCATTGAGATTAAGCCAAACCACTTTAAAAATATTTCTTCTTGATTCATTATCATTCGTTTTTTTGCTTACAATTATTGTTAATTGCGTTGACCAAAGACACACATCAATAATAACTCTTATTGAATACTCAATATTGAAGTTTAATATCCAAGGCCCCATAAGACCCATAAGGTGATATTTACTCTTATTTATAATAAGAGTCACGATGTTTATATCTATAAATATATATTCTCCATGATAAATAAATTAGTAATACCAAACTATCGAGAAATAAACTTTTGCAAAATAGTTGTACTCATTGACAACTCAAATAATTGCAATCCATTAATCATAAATTCATTATTTATTTCAGAATTAAGGTAAACATCCCAATTGATATAATGTGAATGTATTATTCTACTAATGGTAAATAGAATTATACTATTCACATAATCCAATTCAATACATCACATGTACTTGGTCTTTTTATTCAAAATTTTCAATTTGGTGAATTCAGACTCATCACTCCCATTTGAAACAAAAAGAACCTACAACTTAATAAAGATAGGGTGCCACCATCCTATCTTAAGTTGTGAATAGTTTTAATATTAGATAAATAATATGTTTGCCACATATAACATCCACTCATAGTTCAAGTGGTTGGTGCACCTCCCTCCCACCTCAGTGATGAGGGCAATTCCTACCATGCACATTTACCAGCATGTGTGGGTAGTTTTTTTTCCTAATTGTGGGAGTAGATGTCTCCCGTTACAGGAATAAATATTCAGGCCACACATTTAGTGATTGATCTCGGCAGGTTCTACAGTTATTAATCTTATAATTGTAACCCCTTCAAAAAAGAAAAAAAAAAGCTTTATGTGAATAATTCTTTATTTGCTTTTAGTCATAAATCCTTAGAATGTTTATATTTAACGTAAATAATTTTTCATTATAAATGCTACGTAATTTAAATATAAGCTAATGACTTTATTGATGCTATTGATGTTCTAAAAATTAATTACATAAATTTCATACTTTAGGGCATATTTCCTAACATGGTCACCGTTGCCAACAGTGAAAACTGAGGTTTCACTGCTTCCAGAGGTGACCTCTCAGCCGCCACCGCTTCAAGTGGTGGTTGTTGGGCAATCCATTCCTCTTGTGCATTTTTCTGCACACTCCATCAAGTTACCTATTTTCAAATTGGTTTTCACCTATCAAACAAACTTCACATTTTTTTAAATAATATACCATTAGAAATGTATATGTCTACTTTCCAACGCTTTTAAAATATCATGATTTGAAGCTATGTGTAAAACATTATGGCCATTTGAATTCACTAAGGTCAGTCTCGGACAATATACACAAATCTTTAAAAAATTAAGGCCAATACTAATTTTTGAAAACCAATGAAAATGACATTTCTAATGCACTCCTAAACATTATAAATATGTCAATGAATAATATATCACATACATAAACATATGACGAGATGAATGTATGAGTATTTTCTAGGTAAAATCGACTTATTTTTTGTGAGGCACATATTTGAATACAATATGTAAATTAAAACAAAAATTTATATAGACCAACTAGAAATGTTTTATTCTATTTATGAATCGCAATTGGGAGCATTTTGAACATTTTGGAAAATTGACCCAATTATATAGGGAAAATCAGCATTTTTTTCTGTCAAGGCGTTCATTTGAAAACAAAATATGAAAAACACAAAATGTTTACATATAACAATTGAAAATGCTATATACTATCTAAGACTCACATTTGAGAGCATTTCAAACACTTTGGAAAAATCGCCCCATTTCTACAAGCAAAATGGGCACATCTTTTTCTAGGCATGTATTTTAATTTAAAATATGATTTAACATAAACTTTTGCGTAAACAATTAGAAGTGCTTTATTCTATTTATGAATCAAATTTGGAAGAATTTTGATCTCTTTGAACAATCGATAAAATTCTAAGAACAAAATTGCCACATTTTTTGCAAAACGTTTATTCAATACAAAAAGTGATTTTACAAAAGCGTTTTACATTGAACAACTAGAAATGCTCTATTCTATATATGAATAAAATTTGGAGACACTTTGAGCATTTTGAAAAATTAAGACATTTCTAAAGAAAAAATCAACACTATTTTACAAGGACATATTTATATGAAAAACTCCAACAAAATAAAGAAAACCTATGGTTCTAAAAATCGGGCAAATCAGCAGCCTAGGCGCCGTCGCCTAGAAAATGGCCAAATGGGCCATTCTAGGCGGCCGGCCGCCTAGACAATGCTAGGCGGCTGATTCAGTCTATGCGGCTGCCCAGCCACGTAGACCGCTGTCGCCTAAGCGGCAGACTATCTCTCCGCGGGCGTCTAGTCACGGAGAGTTATATTTTTTTAAAAATGACGGCCAAAACGATGTCATTTTGGCTGTTTTAATAACAATGCCAAAACGATGCCGTTTTGGCATGTTATAAAAACAAAACAAAAAATCCTAAAAATCGGGCAAAAGCAATTAGAAACCCTAAAACAATTTTTATTTTTTCCATTCTTTTCTTCTGTTCTTCGACAACACACAGCAACATCTCCATCTTCTTGATTTTTTGCCCATTTTCAACCCATTTTCTTCATCAACAACCATCTCTAAAGTATTATTATTTTATGTTTTACTATTTTTAAGAGTTATTGTTGTTAGACTTGTTAAATATATTATGCAATCCAAGTGTTAGATAAAATGTCTAGATGAATATTTTTTTATAAAATTGTAAATATTTTTAGTTTAGTCTTCATTGTTAATTAATATAATGTTATTATGAACATTTGAATTTGAAATGATAATTAAAAAAAAAAAAATTGTTATAAAGATTTAGATTTTACTATTTTAGTATTTTATTTTTAGTATTTGTTGTAATTAATATTTAATTATTTATGTAGGAACTATGAGGTTTTTGAAATTTATAGATGGTTTAATTCTTGTATAGTTATATTTTGGAATTAATATTAATGTATTTATTAATTTATAGATGATTTAATACTTGTATAGTTGTAATGTTGTATAATTTTATTTATGTTATGATTAAATAAATCATAAATGTTTGTTAACTTTTCTAGGTTGTTATAAATATAATGGCATCCTCGGCAGCCTCAATGGACCAAACAGTCCAATCCACATCCGAATCAGTGTTTAAAAGAATGTCGAATGATGTCGGATGGGAGTTTGGGGTGTTAATTGACCCAAAGAATTTAGACAGAGTCAAATGTATCCTATATGGAAAAGTGATGTCCGGAGGAGTTTATAGAATAAAAGAACACATAGGCCAGATATCAGGAAATGTTGCAGCTTGTCCAAAAGCAACACCGGATGAGCAATCCAAGTATAGAAATGTCGTTATGGAGACTAAAGGTAAGAAGAGGGGTAAGAAAAAGGAAGAGTTGTTGTTGAGATCACAAGTAAATGTGGTTGATACAACTGAGGAAGAAGATGCGATGGAAGAATTCGAGGGGAGGAGAGATCCTCATACTCTTGGCCTCATGGATCGATTTGTATCGGCCATCAATCCTGAAGCTTCATTGGGTAGTGGAACTAAGAGACAACAAAACATCAATGAAGCACTTTTTTAAAAAAAGAACTCATAATGTGCACCAGTATGTAAGTAGATGGGTGTACGGAGCAGGGGTTCCTTTCAATGCAATTGATAATGATGATTTCAAGCTGATGATGGAGGCGGTTGGTCAATTTAGACCGGGATACAAACCACCAAGTCAATACGAATTGAGGGAACCGTTATTGAAGGAGGAGGTTCAGAGAGCAAAAGAGTTACTAAAGAAGCAAGAAGAAGACTGAGCTTTGAATAGGTGCTCCATTATGACGAACGCTTGGTCCGATAGAAAATGGATGAGTATAATGAATTTGTGTGTCAATTGTACGGAAGGAGCCACTTTCCTTTCCTTTAAAGAGTCTTCAGATGAGGCACACACGGCTGAGCTCATTTTTCAGTATGTGGATGGGTGCATTGAACAAGTTGGACCGAAGAATGTCGTTCAAGTGGTCACAGATAATGCCACAAACAACATGGCAGCGGCGAAATTGCTCAAGGTGAGAGACCTCAGATATTTTGGACATCGTGTGCAACTCACACCATCAATCTCATGCTTAAAAGTATTGGTAAACTCTAGAAGTTCAAAAAAAACTATTGACCAAGCCAAGAATTTTACCGTCTTCATCTATGCACACCACAAGACATTATCCTTAATGAGGTCTTTCACTAAAAAGAGAGACATTGTGAGGCTGGGAGTAACTAGATTTGTCTCTTCATTTTTAACATTGCAGAATCTGATGGAGAAAAAATCTCAATTGAAGACAATGTTTTGTAATGAACTATGGGATCAATGTAAATGGTCTAACACTACCAAGGGGCAAAAGGCATATGCTATTGTTATGAGTACGAGGTTCTAAAATGGTGTGACCACTTGCTTGAAGGTCTTTGCACCTTTAGTGAAGGTGCTTAGACTTGTTGATGGGGATAAAAAGCCAGCCATGGGTTTTGTATATAGAGAGCTACTGCAAGCAAAAGAAGACATCAAAGTAGTGTTGAACAATGTTGAAAGGAACTACAAACCGATCATTGACATTATTGATGCAAGAATTAAGGGTCGGCTTGATAGTTCATTGCACTTAGCGGCCTATTTCCTCAACTCATACTACTGCTACAGAGACGCCACAATTAAAGATAACGATGATGTGAATCTTGCAATGTTTGAATGTATGGCAATTTTTTGTTGTGTGGAGAATTTGGAGATGCAAGATAAAATTGCAAATTCTGAAATTCGAAAATACAAGATGAAAGAAGAATCTTTTGGGAAGCCATTGGCGATCTTAGGATGTAAAAACAATAGGGAGAAATATGATCCAGGTACTATTTTTAAAGTTGTAGTTGTAGTGCTTTACTTTTTTCTTTTAATATTATGTTCTAAATCCTGAAAACTTGAAATATGTATCTTCGTGATTGTAGCTTCTTGGTGGTCTAACTATGAAAGTCAAACACCCAATTTGCAAGTCATTGCTAAAAGAATCCTCAACGTGACCACGAATTCCTCCGGATGTGAACGAAACTGGAACACTTTTGAAGGAGTGAGTTCACCACTACACTAGTTCACTGTAAATTTACAAATTTACTCTTAACTAACAATTTATTATTGTCATTTTGATTTTGTAGATACATACAAAGAAAAGGAATATACTAAATGTAAGTCGGTTGAATAATCTAGTCTATGTCCAATTCAATTCCAAGTTGAGGAACAAACAAAGAAGAGCAAAGGAAAAGGATGTGGATGTCCTTCTTACTAAGGATGCTGAAGCCACCAATGCACAGGAATGGATCGTTAAAGGTTGTGGTGATAATGAAGTAGAGCCCGGAACAGGGCTAACTTGGCAATTGGTAGACGAAGCAATTGGTGTAGATGAGATTCTACAACTTAGGAGGAGTTCAAGGCTGACAGAGGAGAAAGAACTTCATGAAGATGACTTTATATCAGAGGATGAAGAGGAAGTAGAAAATGATGTTGATGTTGAATTTGAGTCCGATAGAGACCGTGTAATGGAAGAATACAGAGAATAGGAGTTTGATCATGATGTTTAGTTTAGGATTTTGGATTATCATTTCATCATATTTTCATGCTTTCATAATTTCATTAGTTTCATGACTTCATCTTGTTTGGAATGATTTGTTTGTTTACAATAAGTCAATGACTTAGTTTCATAATTCATATTGTACTTTGGAATGACTTGTTTGTTTGGAATGACTTAGTTTTATATTGTTTGGAATGTTTGGTGTTTTGATGACTTAATTTCATATTGTTTAGAAGTTATACAGGAAATTTTTTCAGGTGGTCAACACGTTGACCGTTGACCACCGAAGAACCGCTTAGGCGCCGATTAATTGGCGCCTAGCCAAAAAAATCGCTAGGCGCTACCCCGCTGCCTAGGTAACGGCTAGCGATTTTTAGAACACTGGAATCAATGTTCTTTACAAGTAAAAGTTTTAAGCTCTTCTATCTAAAATGTTTTTTTTCCTAAAAAATAAAATTAATTAATTAAATATAAATTCATAAAACTTATCAATATAATTTTTCACTTATAAAAAATATAGTAATGGCCATCAAAATTAATAAAAATAATGATTTCGAATTTCACAAGGTACTGATAAAAAACAAATTGATAAAACAATTATTTGACCATGATATGAAATCACATGACGAACAAATGTAATTTTTACATTCTGAACATGAGATCTAAACATCATAAAATCAGGCAACATATTTTCACACCAACATGACATATTTCAGTCACACACAACATGTGTTATATGCTTTAAAATGCAATGCATGTTTATGTAATTTATATAGCATCATAATCAATATCCAACCTTCTCACCACTTTAACAAAACCCGTAGCATTTTCAAGTAGCACTCTTCATGCAGACTTCAACTATTGAAAATAAATTATACAAAATCTAGTTCACTCATTACAACTATTAGCACGTTCAGACACTACATGAAAAGTATCCATCTACAACGGCAATGCCTGTTGTAAACGTACATCTACCACGATACCACAAACATAATGGTCGCTGTAGACATGCATCTACCAAAGGCATAGTGCCCGCTACTATTAAGTTGTGATAAAAACAAATAACATGTTTTAGCAACGAGCGCTACCAGTGATAGTAAATGGTAACTACAACGGACACGACTGCAGTTGTAACACCCCCTGACCCGACCCGCATGGATCGAACCAGGGAGCGCTACTAGATTTTCAAAACTTTTCTTAACTCACTTTTTAATTGGAAAACCCATTGAAAATCAAATAAATTATATTTTAAAATCCCTTATCATAGTGAGCCCATTCATCGACTGTTTTGAAAAATTTTGTCAGAGTTTTCTCTGTTTTTCTAATTTTTCAAAAATCCTGTTTATAAATAAAAACTCAATAATATAATAATCAACACTTCAAATTGTTTTTCTCAATCAAATGCGCACTCTACCATATAGTGCGACTTTCCAAACATTTTCGAATAAAACAATTCATAATTTAATATTAACAAACTTTGAAAACACAAACCATTAAACAACTATTTACAAAACATATATATATATATATATATATATATATATATCAAATTTACAAACTTCTGTATATGCATGCGTAACTGAATATAATATACAAACTATATAGCTACTCAAAGGTATGGTGACTCTGAATCTTCGTCAATCTTTTTCTCCGCTGGTATCTTTATTACCTACACGTGATAAAATCAATGCGCTAAGCAATAATGCTTAGTAGGTGTACACTAAACTTATTTCTCAAAATCACAAAATAAATTTCAAAATAAAATGTCACAATACTATCATATAAAAACATATCATTATTCAACTCAATCAATGAAATAAATCATATGAAATCAATTTAATAAAAGCAACTAAATTAAATTAATAATTCATACTAAATCAATTTCTCAATTCTCCTATAAATTATTTTATTCAATTCATTCTCAATCCTGACCCTTTGGTATACTCAACATAATTTCAGAACTGGAATATGGGTCGTTCGACCTCTCAGTGGCTGTCTGTCGAACATAACTCCCAACCCTAGGACCGGCACTTGGGGCCTATTCCATCCAAGGGTGGTACGTATAATTCCCTACCCTGGGACCGGGTACTCGGTATCCTCAGGGAGGTACATAACTTCCTACCCTAGGACGAATCCTTAGGGAGGTACATAACTCCCTACCCCATGACGAATCCTTAGGGAGGTACATAATATCAACATCAAGATCAATATCGGTGCAGTACTGCTGAAATAACCCAGCTAGTATACCAACCTCCTATATCCGTTTTCTATATTTAAGTATCCTAGGGTCGTTTCACAATACACAATTTTCGACTTCCATAACAATTCGTTTTATATATTTCGAAATCATCAAATTTTAATTCGAAATTCTAAATCAAATTTCACAATAAAATTTCCAAAACAATATTCGTAATTCACACAATATCTCAAACAATTTCTTCTAACATAACCGTTATAAATCAAAAATTGAATTAAATCAGAATATTCAAATCAAGAACTATGTAAACATATATCCATCAAAATATTCAAATAAGCTCAAATTCAAATCAAAAACACATAATAAAACCACAATGGTTTCAAAAACGAGTGTACACCAACCTGGATATCAGTTTTACGTACATTTCTTTTCTGAATTTTTTTTTCCTTCTTTTTCCCCTTTTTTCTTTCTTCCTTCCTTTTTCCTTCCTCTTCCTTTCTCTTTCTTCTTCTTCTCTTCTTCTTCTTCTTCTTCCCTTCTTCCTTTCTCTTTCTTCTTCCTTTTTCCTTCTTTCTCTCTCTTTTTCTTTTTCTTTTTCTCTTCTCCGGTGTCTCTCTCTATTTCTCTTTGCTTCTTCGTGAAGCTTCTCACCGCCTCTTATTTTTTTTATAAAATTTCGGTCATCGTGACCGCTTCTCGCGACCTGTGGTCGCGCCACCTGATTGCGTTGCTCACTGGAGTAATTTTACCGCCTTCATCGCGATCAACCATCGCGGTGTCTGGTCGCGATGTTGGTCGCGTTGCTCACTACCCAAAATTAACATTTTCACCGCGAGCTGCTTATCGCGATCCCTGGTCGCGGTGACTGGTGGCGGTGCTCACTGCCTCAAATCATCATTTTCACCGCGAGCTGCTCATCGCGATCCCTGGTTACGGTGACTGGTCGCGGTACTCACTGCCAATATTTTCCTTTTTCTTTCATGCATTCTTTCTGGACCGCTCCACCTGGTTCACCTGAAAACCTTAAAAATATACATACATTTAATTACATTTTTCACCCCTCAAATCATAATTATCATATTCACATACTCAAAATTAATTCAACCATACTTTTCATATTTATTTGAAATTAGGGATGTTACAGCAGTAACTTACGTAATTACCATAAGCACTACATGTTGTCAATATCTTATTAACAACAGGCTATGCACGTGGTAATTATTTTAGTTAAGACGAGTGAAACCCGTAATAGTTGTCTTATTTGTAATGACCTATGTCCGTGGTAGATACATTATCTAAAACATGTTTACTCGTGGTAAATGTGTCATTTCTTACGTTCTGTGCATAATATATAATTCATGCAAAATGAGTATTGCCTATAATAGATACACTAATTTGAACATAATTACATTAAAATTCTTGTTGTTTCAGACATGCATGTAAATCATTCATATAATATTCATTTTGATAAAATGCATAGGCATATATATAATAAAAACAGTACCACAACATAATATCAAATCCTAATTTAAAGCACTCAATTCCGAACCTTATATTCACCCATAAACATTCACTTAAATCCTAACTGTGTGTCATCACCTACAATACCAAGTATAATATGTAATGTATTTGTTGGCAAGCAATATAGGTGTCATCAAGTGTCCCTAGGTCACTAGTAGGGTGAATTAAAGGAACCTTACTCACAATTATCTTCTTTACATAAATTCTCCAATAATTCGAACTAAGAATCATACGATAAATTGATGCTTGTAGATTAGTATAATTAATTTTATCTTCTACCACTGTTTCTCGACTACCAATCAAATGCAAAAACTTGTATTTTTACTCTATCGACATAAAGTATCCATTTAATTTGTAAAAACCCCAATTAGTGACTAACATGTATATATATATATATATATATATATAAAAATATATATATAATTACTAAAAAAAATATATCTTGATTATCTAATAATTTTTTTAATAAAATTTACTTAACAATTTTTACACTTTTATTACTTCCGTGATTTAGAGCACTTGAATATTATGGCTATAAATATATATATAAAAAAATTTCTCTAGTGCAAACCATCCACCTTTTGATGAGATTTAATGAATTATGATGAAAAACATTTTTTATGAATGTTAACAAAAGGAGTTGAGATCTTTTGGTCCTCCAATTCTTTTTATATTGAAGTCATTACTGATTGTTTAGAGTTCATCAAATATTCCTTTATCTCCGTAGATGTTTATCATAAAAATCTTGTATATTATGATTGAGATTATTAATTTTTTATTATTATTATTTTCAGCATTTTAACTATGTTTTCGATTTTTTCTATGTTCTTCATTTTGTTTTAATGTTTTAGCTTAAAAAATTAAGAAAAAATAGTTCACAAACTAAAAAACTTTTGAAAATTTTTCCATAAGCACATCTCATTCTTCTTAACATTTATATATCTATACAAAAAATCTCATTAAAATTAATTAAATTTCATTATGGTGTGAATGGTTTTCACTAGATAATATTAACTAAATATCATATAAGAATTTCAGCAAAATATGAACATAAAAACATTAAATCACTTGTGTGTAATAGAGAGTGTACTCTTGTTTCAATTGATGTCTTTCACTCTTTTAAAATTAAAATTTACTTACTATAAATTTAAAATATCATTATACATAAATCAAAGTATTAAAAATATTATAATTATCATTAAATGCATATTCAATACAATCGTCAATTATATGACTAGTTGCCTAATATATTTCACCTAATTCTTAACTTATATTGTAATGTCAAGACAATTGTAAAATGTCAAATGGAGGTGCCTAACTTCTTGCCTAACTTGAGCAAATGTTAAATGGAGGTGCCTAACTTCTTGCCTAACTTGAGCAAATGTCAAATGGAGGTGCCTAACTTCTTGCCTAACTTGTGCAAATGTCAAATGGAGGTGCCTAACTTCTTGCCTAATTCCACCAACCCATCTCTTTTGAAGCCTATATAAACCCTTTAGCTCTCATTTGTTATATATCCCAAAATTAGAGAATAAGAGAGAGTTTGAGAGAAAAGCTTGTGAAAGAATTTTGTGAGAAAAATTCTTGGGCATAATTGGGAGTGGGTTGTAGTTTGTGAGTGGTTGTGAGTTGTAAGTGTTGTAAACACTTTGTATATTTTCTCCCTTTAGTAAAACGATCTGCAGCGGGTCCGGAGACGTAGGCACAATTGGCCGAACTCCGTTATCAAATTCTGTGTGTGTTTTATTTCCGCTTTTATTTCGCTTTCTCACAAATCTGGTTATAGGGAAATTGTGCTCTAATTTTCTAACAACTGGTATCAGAGCTTTGGTGGTAGATTCTGTCAGTTTCTGTGAGTTTTGTCGGCAGTACTGGTGTGTCGATGGAGGTGTTCTAATACACGACAATCAGCAGAAATAGTCAGAAACGATCCAAAGGAAGCTAGATTCGAGTGGGAGCGATGGCCGCAGACGAAGGGAAGATTAAAATTGAAAAGTTCGATGGTGCGGACTTCGGCTTTTGGAAAATGCAGATTGAAGATTATCTGTACCAGAAAAAGCTGTATCAACCTCTTTTAGGAAAGAAGCCAGATGATATGAAGGAAGAAGATTGGAATCTTATTGACAGACAAGCCCTCGGAGTGATCCGATTAACGTTATCCCGGAATGTTGCTTTCAATATAGTAAAGGAAAAGACCACGGCGGGTCTTATAACGGCTCTCTCCAATATGTATGAGAAGCCATCGGCCTCAAACAAAGTTCACTTGATGAGGCGATTATTCAACTTGCGGATGGCGGAAGGGGCATCAGTCGCTCAACATCTGAATGAGCACAACACAATCACAACCCAGTTGAGTTCCGTGGAAATCGAATTTGATGAAGAAGTTCGAGCCTTGATTCTCTTGTCATCTCTACCAGACAGTTGGAATGCTACTGTCACAGCAGTCAGCAGTTCGTCAGGAAATAATAAATTGAAATTTGACGATGTTCGAGATCTGGTATTGAGTGAAGAAATTCGGCGGAGAGAATCGGGTGAAGCATCAAGCTCCTCAGCCTTACAAACAGAGTCCAGAGGGAGAACTTCAGAAAGAAGTTCATATCATAGCAGATCGAAATCCAGAAGGGGAAAATCCAGATCAGGAAAGAAAGATTTTAGCTGTTATAATTGTGGCAAAAAGGGTCACTTTAAGAGGGATTGCCGAGCACCGAAGAAAGATACCGGCACACAGGAATCCGCCAATGTGACCGAGGAAGCAGGTGATGCTATGATTCTAAGCGTCAACAGCCCGATTGAATCATGGATTCTGGATTCAGGAGCATCTTTCCATGCCACCCCATGCCGAGAGATCATGGAGAACTACGCCAGTGGTAACTTTGGGAAGGTTCATCTAGCTGATGATGAAACCTTGAAGATTGTCGGAAAAGAAGATATCCGATTAAAGTTGCCAAACGGGAGTACCTGGAAGCTGCAAGGAGTGAGACATATTCCTGGTCTCAAAAGAAATTTGATTTCGATAGGACAACTTGATGGAGAAGGATATTGTACAACTTTTTCAGGCTGTGAGTGGAAGATTACCAAAGGAGCACTCGTCGTTGCTCGTGGTAAGAAGTGTGGTACTCTCTATGTAACCTCAAACTTAGAGAATATTGTTGCAGTAGCAGATGCTGATGGAAAGTCAAACCTATGGCACCAAAGGCTTGGCCATATGAGCGAGAAAGGGATGAAGACACTTCTGTCAAAAGGGAAGCTTCCGGATCTCAAGGCTGTAGATGTCGGACTATGCGAGGATTGCATCTTTGGCAAACAGAAGAAAGTCAGTTTTGCAAAGATTGGCAAGATACCCAAGGCAGAAAAGTTAGAGTTGGTTCATACCGATGTGTGGGGACCATCTCCAGTTTCATCTCTTTCAGGCTCACTGTATTATGTCACCTTCATCGATGACTCTACAAGGAAGGTGTGGGTTTATTTTCTGAAGAAGAAATCAGAAGTCTTTGATACCTTCAGAAAATGGAAGGCTATGGTGGAAAATGAGACTGGTTTAAAAATCAAGCGGTTGAGGTCTGACAATGGAGGAGAGTACAGAGATAGTAGATTCAGAGAATTTTGCGTAAACAGTGGGATCAAGATGGAGAAAACAGTTCCCATGACACCACAGCAAAATGGCGTAGCAGAGCGCATGAACAGAACTCTGAATGAACGTGCCAGAAGCATGAGGTTACATGTCGGTTTGCCCAAAATGCTATGGGCTGAAGCTGTCAACACTGCAGCTTACTTGATCAACCGTGGGCCCTCAGTTCCCTTAGATGGTGGAATACCAGAGGAGGTTTGGAGCGGAAAAGAGGTAAACGTTTCGCATTTAAGAGTGTTTGGTTGTATCTCTTACGTACATATAGATTCTGCCGAAAGAAGTAAACTTGATGCCAAGTCCAATAAATGTGTCTTTGTTGGCTATGGTGGCGATGAGTTTGGTTACCGGTTTTGGGATTATGAAAATCGGAAGATCATCAGAAGCAGAGATGTCATATTCAATGAGAATTTGATGTACAAAGACAGATCAATCGCAGAATCAAGTAGCTCCACTACCGAAGCTGAAACAAAGGAATTTGCTGAGTTTGAGGAGATTTCTGGAAGTGATGTTCAGATTAGTCCTGAAACAGTTCAAGAAGAACCAAGCGCACCAGAATTGAGACGCTCCTCCAAAGTTCCTAAGCCAATCCAGCGTTATTCGCCTTCTTTACACTACTTATTGCTAACTGATAGTGGTGAACCAGAGTGCTATGATGAAGCAATGCAAGTGGAGGATTCAGTCAAGTGGGAGTCTGCCATGAGAGATGAGATGGACTCGCTTATGTCAAATCAGACATGGGAATTAGCTGAATTACCACCAGGCAAGAAAGCTCTTCATAACAAATGGGTCTTCAGGATTAAAGAAGAACACAATGGAAACAAGCGCTACAAAGCTAGAATGGTTGTCAAAGGCTTTCAGCAAAAAGAAGGTATTGACTACAATGAAATTTTCTCTCCAGTCGTGAAGCTGACTACAATCAGACTAGTGTTGAAAATTGTAGCTGTAGAAAATTTACATCTTGAGCAGTTAGATGTAAAAACAGCTTTCCTTCATGGTGACTTGGAGGAAGAAATCTATATGAGGCAACCGGAAGGTTTCAAAGAAGCAGGTAAGGAAAACCTAGTATGCAGGTTAAAGAAGAGCTTGTATGGCTTAAAACAAGCTCCCAGGCAGTGGTACAAGAAGTTTGATAGTTTTATGAGCAACAGCGGTTTCACAAGATGCCAAGCAGATCATTGTTGCTACATCAAAAGGTTCGACAACAGCTTCATTATCTTATTGTTGTACGTTGATGATATGCTCGTTGCAGGTTCAGATATGCAAGAGATTATGAATTTGAAGCGGGAATTGTCGAAGCAGTTCGCAATGAAAGACTTAGGTGCTGCAAAGCAGATTCTTGGAATGAGGATCAAGAGAGACACTAAGTCGGGGACTTTGTTGTTATCACAAGCTGAGTACATCAAGAAAGTACTCTCAAGGTTCAACATGCAAGATGCTAAACCAGTGAGTACACCTTTGGGTGTTCATTTCAGACTCTCCAAGGAACAGTCACCGAAGACAGAGGAAGAGCGTACACATATGGCAAAGGTTCCGTACGCCTCAACAATTGGAAGTCTGATGTATGCCATGGTTTGTACTAGACCAGATATTGCCCAAGCAGTGGGAGCTGTTAGCAGGTACATGAACAATCCAGGTAAGATACACTGGGAAGCAGTCAAATGGATCCTCAGGTATTTACGAGGTACCACAAACAAGACACTTTGTTTCAAAGGTGGAGATACAACACTAACAGGCTATGTGGATGCTGACTTAGCCAGAAATGTTGACATCAGAAAGAGCACTACAGGGTATGTCTATACTCTAGGAGGTACCGCAGTGAGTTGGGTGTCTCAGTTACAGAAGATAGTTGCTCTCTCCACAACTGAAGCAGAATATGTTGCTGTCACGGAAGCCAGCAAGGAAATGGTTTGGCTACAAAGTTTCTTGGAGGAACTGGGAAAGAAACAAGAAGACAATGTCTTGTATTGTGACAGTCAAAGTGCTATCCATCTAGCAAAGAATCCGTCTTTTCATTCCAGAACGAAGCACATACAGCTGCGGTATCATTTTATCCGGTCACTTCTGGAAGATGGGATTTTGAAACTTGAAAAGATTAGTGGAGCTCAAAATCCAGCAGACATGTTGACAAAGACGGTGACGACTGACAAACTGAAGCTGTGTTCAGCTTCAGTTGGCTTGCAATAGTAACAAGACCGTGAAAGAGCTGCTGCATAGATCGAGGTGTGAAGACAGATTGAAATCAGTCTTCAAGTGGGAGATTGTCAAGACAATTGTAAAATGTCAAATGGAGGTGCCTAACTTCTTGCCTAACTTGAGCAAATGTCAAATGGAGGTGCCTAACTTCTTGCCTAACTTGTGAAAATGTCAAATGGAGGTGCCTAACTTCTTGCCTAATTCCACCAACCCATCTCTTTTGAAGCCTATATAAACCCTTTAGCTCTCATTTGTTATATATCCCAAAATTAAAGAATAAGAGAGAGTTTGAGAGAAAAGCTTGTGAAAGAATTTTGTGAGAAAAATTCTTGGGCATAATTGGGAGTGGGTTGTAGTTTGTGAGTGGTTGTGAGTTGTAAGTGTTGTAAACACTTTGTATATTTTCTCCCTTTAGTAAAACGATCTGCAGCGGGTCCGGAGACGTAGGCACAATTGGCCGAACTCCGTTATCAAATTCTGTGTGTGTTTTATTTCCGCTTTTATTTCGCTTTCTCACAAATCTGGTTATAGGGAAATTGTGCTCTAATTTCCTAACATGTAATTTGTTTACCTCCAACATTTTCGTGCACTGATGTCTCTTCTTTGAGCTAATGTCTGGCTATCCAAGTTTGCACTTTATCCCCTTTTTCATGATTTTCATATTTGGTCATGTTTGGCAGAGTTTTTACTTTGAGCTTTTGGCTTCTTGGAAACTCTTCCTACAAAAACTATTCTTTTGGAAAATTCAAACATTCCCAAAAGAGTTTTTGAGTTCAAAAAGTTAAAAGCAGGTTTCGAAAAGCCCCATCAAACAAGCGTTTAGCCTGTTTTTCAACCCTTTATACAAATTCATAAAATATTATATGTTCAATTTTATTTTAGTATTGCAATTTTATTTTTGTCCAAATTGTAACTTGTCCACAAGATAAAATTTTCCATTTTTAAATTATTCATTAAAACATAAATTCTAAATATTTTGACTAAAAAGAACGTTCATACAATCATCTATAAATCTTACGTTCATTTATCATAATATTTACAGCAAAGCTAATTCTACAGCCTTAAATAGTCCAAATTCGGCCGAACAAAATTAAAAGGTATTCCAGACACGAGACAAGAAACTAACAATAATCTGATAAAACAGTAAAAATCAAAATAATTTTCCTATAACATTTGACGAATATATGGATTCAAATCAAACCAAGTAAATTAAAGTAACTTTCCTACAATATTTAATTTACTTAATAATTATTAATTCTAATAGATATTAAAATTATTGAAACAAACACCTAAATGGTTTAAAACAAATATAATTATTGAAATATAAAACTTATAGCAGCATATGCCTCAAAACGTATATCCAAAATATGGATATATCACATCTCTACAACACGTGTTTAATAAATATTAATAGTAAATTTTTTTACCAATTCTTCATGTAATCATTTCAATTCTTAATAAAACTAGTTGTCGAGGAATGTCATTTTTCTTTGCTAACTCATAATGACGTCTACTTATTTCATACAATAATTCAAAAGTAAATCAAATACTTATATGGCACTATGCTTGCTCCAAGTTAAGTTTACTAGACAACATCAAATTTGGAGACAACTGATATTTGACAAATTTGTTTCATTCTTCAACATCTTCAATGTTATCGGTACCTTAAGATTTGGAGAAACACTTCTGATATATTTTTTTATCTTAATTTTAAATTGTTGCCAACAATTACACATTGAAGATGGTATATTATATGATGCTTACCGATGTCTTCCAAACCAAATGTAGTTTGCATTTATAGATAATATTTACAAAAAGATTTAAAATTGATACATTAAAAATATTATTTCAAAAAAAGAAAGAAAATGAAAATCATGTCTTTTTAATCTCCCACGCGTTCTTTTTCTTCAAAATCTCTGCTACCTCTAGATAACATTCATATGTTATTGGTATCAATTGAGTGGCCACAATCACATAGGATATATTTAATGGTTGTGAAGCTTCTCTAAGTGGTTGTCCCAACTCATTAAAATGAATATCAATATTTTTAGCCTTTGTATTTTATTAAAATCCATCCGGTTTCGACCCCATTCCACACTTTTGTTTGATCCCTTCTTATTATCACTTGAAATGGAGTGCTAGTAGCTTCTTCAATCGACATCTAAAAAATACAACTATCATTTGTCAAAGAAAAACAAGTAACAAATTTCTATTTATTACATATAATAAAGCTTATCAAAACAAGATACATTACTACCAGTTACCACATCCAATTTGTAACTAAACATTAAATACCAAGTAGTTTATATAAAATGTAATAATTAAAGATAACAACACAACAATATGCTATTATTGGAAATATTAATAATATATAAAATTTCTTACCAAAAATATCAAAAGAAGATCACAAACACCCACTGACACTAGATTCATATAACTCTATCCTCGCAATCAATCAGAGTATAATCCTCATTAACACTAGATTCGTAATCATACTAAGTAGTCATATGCGTTGTATGTGACCATGCCAAAATAAGACAAAATTTCAATAGTATATCAATACACTAATGCACTGTAGAAGTTTCCTATATATATATATATATATAGACACATACACAGAGACAGAGACAGAGAGCTCCAGAGGCTGGTGAAATGATGAAAAAGGAAGCGATCTCTACTGCTGAGGAAACGATCTGTTTGTTAAGTGAACTTTGTGATTTTGAGTTTTAGGGATTTTGAGATTTGAAGCTTTTTTTTTTTAAGAGATCTGTGATATATGTTACATGAGCCCCTATTAATCTGTCGTAATTAACACTTCTTTAACACGAGCATATAGAGGTTCCATTGTAAAAGCTATTAAGTGCACATCTAAAGGCTCGTGGTAAGTATTGTTTTTCTAACACATGTCCTTTAAGCCTGTGATAGATGATCCGTAATGGAAAATACATTTTATTGTAGTGTGATCATGGAATTTGATAACACAGACTTAGGGAATCAACACATAGCCCTCTACAACGAGCAACAAAACATCCTATCAAACCTCTTCATTTAATCTTTCCTCGGATTATCTATTACACCAAGTAAATTAAAGGCATTTTAACTTATGTTCATCAAGTTACTGTCAGTGAATGCCTCTTTAAACTAAGCCATTACACTATCGTTTCTACAATCCCCTCATGGTTTCTCATCATCTTACAAGATCTTATTAAAAGCTTCACCAATTAACCAAGAAAACACTCACCAATAAACTAAGTAAAACACACATGTTTTTTATTTTTCTCAAAAGTGACTATGAATGTATCCAAAGATTTTGTTGAGGATCACTGTATAAATCAGTAAACCATAACCTTAAACCATCTTCACCTCTTATAATTGAATCAACATGTCCTTTTGTAAATGACTGCATAAAAATTGTCAGTACAATTTCTCCAAAGCAGCATAATAACTCTACTTAACCCCATTCTATCAACACTAAAGCCTCCCTCAATACCCAAGTTACTACAATTTCTACTAAAATTGATATCCTTGACTCGAGTATCCGAAAGAAAAAAATTTTATGTATAAATGTAAAAGACAAATATAACTTTAAATAATTAAATATTTGACAAAAAAAGTCAGCCTTAATAAGATAAGGAGACTGGGAGACAGGCAGTATTCGAAACACTTTCCACTATGGCATCACTACCTGCGCCTAATTCACCCAAATAAAAAAAAAAGCTTCAGCCTTTAAACCTACTTCAAGTCTTCAACCGATTGGCCACTTTTTCGTACTGGTTGCTAACTTTTTCTGATTCAATACTTGATACTTCTACATTTTTCAGGTAATTTATATTTTTTATATCTATTTGGTTTATTTAAACATTATTTGTTAGTTTTATATGAATAAATTGTGTTGAGCTCTTAAGTTGATAATTAGATTTTCTGGACCACATAATACACAAATTAATTTTTTATTAGGGTTTATTAAGCAATTGGAGGGAAAAAAAAGTAATAATTTTGTGATTTCTATTTTGTACCATATGTGTGTCTGCCAAATGTTTGACTAAATGATAAAATGAAGATAAAAATTTATGTTGATAAATTGTAGATATTGTAAGCATTGAATGATCAATATTTGTTTGTCAAAATTTTATGAACACATCAAAGTGGCTCTTTCTAGGGGGATATACATGAATTTTGAAACAATTTTTCTCCACCTACAAAGATAGTCAATGGAATTTATTGTAATGGATAAAATTGCTCAATTTGCATGTGAAGAAATTAGGTGTCTTTTTGCCTGTCCAAGTATAGCGGCCTTTTTTTTAAACAGAGTAAATAGATACAAACAAAAGCTACATGCTTCTTCTGTCTTCGTTTCTGTTTATTAGGGTAATGTTCTTTTCAAGCCAACATTAAAACTGCTTTTATTCTATACGTCCCGATATTTTCATTTTAAATGACGTGACAACTGATATGTACACTACTGGAGATTGTTGCATTTTTGTTATAGTAAATATTCATTAAATATATTATTTTATATGTACATTTTTATAGGTGTTGTAGTTACTTGTTTTATTTTATGAGATGATAATTATATTTTAAACTTTCATGTGATCTATTGTAGACTTGTAGTTGTAAATTTAAATAAACATCTTAAATGTTTTACATTGTGATTGTGCAATCTTAAAAAATCATAGTTTGAATTATGGTTAAGTCAGTTAGGACAATAGATTCTTTTTTTAAAAAATAAAGATGTGGATGAAGATGACACACCTCGTAGTCCTTCTCCATCTAACCCTGAACCTTCCACGGACGAGCAACGTCCTTCTAAATCTCCTAGAGTTGAATTAAAAGATGTTGAAAACAATAAATATTCTTTAATACGTGATTCGGGCTTGCGTCGGCAAATTTGGGAGTATCCAATTAATGAACAAGATGAAATTCGATGAGCTTACATTAAAGCTGGACCATATCAATTTCAACCTTTTGAGTATCCACTTTCAAAGTCCAAGCTTCTTCATAGATTTCAATTTTGGTAGTTTGAAAATTTTCATTGACTAGAATACTCTCCTTTAAAGGATGCGGCATTTTGCTTGCTATGTTTTGTCTTTGCAAAACCTAGAGGACATGTTCCACATGGATCAAATGTATTTACACTTGATAGGTTTCGAAATTGGAAACAAGTTAATGATGGCATAAGGTGTGCTTTTAAAAAGCAAGTGACTGAAGAGCCTTGCTCAACACATGACGTTGCCATACAATCTTGCGAAGATCTAATGAATCAAGGTTGCCACATTGACAAGGCGATTAATTGCCAGAATTCAGAACAAATCACGAATAATCGCTTAAAGCTCAAGAGCTCTATTGATTCAGCACATGGTTTACATTTTAAGGATATGCTTTTAAAGGTCACGATTAGTCTCCGAAATTAAAAAATATGGGTAATTTCATTGAGTTGCTTAAAATTTTGGAAAACTACAATGATGATGTTATAAAAGTTGTACTAAAAAATGTTCTTAAAACTGCCAAATACACCTTACCAAAAATTCATAAAGAAATAGTATAAATCCTCTCCAATAAGGTACATCTGTGAGGAAATTGGAGATGTTACGTTTTGTATTCTTGTTGATGAGGCTATAAATGTAGTTAAGAATGAGCAAATAACTCTTGTTTTGAGATTTGTGGATAAAGAAGATTTTATAAAAGAGCATTTTCTTGACATTGTGCATGTCAAAGATACCACGACAATTACTCTTAAAAAAGAGTTATGTACCATTTTTTTCTCGTTATGCTCTCAATGTTCAGAATATTAGAGGTTAAGAACATGATGATGAATGGAATGAGTTGCAAGCTTTATTTCTCAATGAGTGTTCATATGCTTATTATATACATTGTATGATTCATCTACTACAATTAGCATTAGTGGGCTCATCTAGAGAGATAATTCCAGTGTATCAAGTGTGTTCTATGTTGACTTCTATTGTGAAACTTTGCAAAGAGTAGGGGACACTCGGTGGGTTCTCATTTTCATTCTATTTGTAGTTTACTAAGAATTTTTGGTCCAACTTGTGTAGTGCTTCAAAATGTATAAATGATAGATCTAATTATACTCAGTGTGGGACGCAGATGCCGCTTATAATGCTATTACTTCATTTGAGTTCGTATTTATTTTGTATTTGATTAAAGGAATATTGGGATTCACCTATATTCTTTGTCTAGCCTTGCAACAAAAGTCTCAAGATGTTTCTAATGCAATGCATCTCGTCTTTACAACAAAGGCACTTATCCAGAATATGAGAGAAGATGGCTGTGAATCTTTACTTAAAAATGTGAATTCATTTTGTTTAAGGTATGAAATTGATGTGCCTAATATGAGTGGTCGTTATTTAATGGGTCGAGGTCGTTCTTCTTATAAAAAAAGAGCATATCACAATTGAGCATCATTATCGGGTTGGTGTACTCACAGCTACAATAAACTCTCAATTACAAGAATTAAATAATAGATTCAGTGAGCAAGCAATGGAACTACTTACTTTCAGCTCAGCTTTAGATCTAAGGATAGTTTTAAGTCATTTAACATGGATAATATTTGTAAGCTAGCATATAAATTTTATCTTATGGATTTTACAAAGTTTGAGAGAGATCTTTTAAGAAGTTGAAACATTTTAAATTATTTTTGTCTCAATAGCAGCATTTTCAGAGCATATCTACAATTTCTGAATTGTGTCGAGCATTGCCGGAAACAAGGAGTTCACATTAATTTCTTTTGATTGATAGATTAATTCATCTTATATTGACACTTCCAGTTTCTATAGCAACTACAAAGAGAGCATTTTCAACTATGAAATTAATTAAAACTGGTCTTCGCAATAAGATAGATGATAAGTTTCTAGCAAATTACTTAATTGACCATATTCAAAGGAAATTGTAAAAACAATTAGCACAAATTTGATAGTAGATGACTTTAGGTCATTAAGAGAGCATCCTGTAAAACTTTGAGAGCTATTGATATCTTTCTTTTATGTATTCTTCTTTTTGTAAATATCTTAATCACACTTGACTATATATTTGGAGGTAATTAGAGATCTATATTTTTGTAAAGAAAATGACATGGTTGGACATATAATAGAAAATTTCTCATTTTGAAGTGCTTTATCTCTTTTATTAATAATTTTTCTTTACTGTTACAAACTAATTTTTATACATCAATATTTATTTAATTTTTTTTTGTGTATATTTAAGTTTATATTTGCATATATTTATATTTATTAAAGTATTACTTATTAACTGTTATAATCTATTATTTATGTTATTGTTTCAATTTGATTGTGGCTTTTGAATTGTTTGCCTCTATTTTTTTAATATCTGATGTTATAAACAAAAAATTTCAAACCTTTTGTAGGTTTTGGCTACTATGTTACTTTCTACAACAAAAGAATGAATTAACTCTCAAGAGATTCTTCAAAATAGGTATGATTCTACTTTATATTCTTTACTAAGGGTAGGCACGGTTCGAATCGGCACGATTTTGGACAAATTCGAACCAACTCGAAATTTACACGGTTTTTGAAAAATTGAAACTGAACCAAACCGAATTGAAGATATAAACCAAACCGAACCGAAATAATACGGTTTGATTCGATTCAATTCATATGGTTTTGGGCCTAATGGGCCTTTTTCATATTTTCAAATTTTACTATAGTTTTTACTATTAAAATTTGATAGTTTTTATACTGTTGTGCTGTTCCATATAGAATAAGTAAGGAATTCATATTAAGCTGAACACTTTCTAGCTCCCTTAGTCTATGGGTAATGATGACCTGATGTGCTGCACTGTTCAACACACCACATTATCATTGTGGTTGATGATCCATGTATAACAGAATAGGAAACTCTATTTATCAAAACATACTACTGACACGTCCAGAAAATGGATTTCTACTCCCAAGTGCAGGAGTGTCGAAGTAATAAATTAACCTGGTGAGACCGGGGTCGATCCACGAGGAAGAATATTTAGATCCTGTAAAAACCAACAAAAATCTTCAAGGAAAATATAATAGGAAATAAAATATTATGAAATGAGGGTAGGTATAATGGTGAAACAAATTAAATTAAAATATGCTAAGGTTAGAGGTTCCACTCTTGGTATATGGTTTAAGTTATATTTAACTCTTTTTTTATCACTCAATTGGAATCCACACACAAAAGAGGTTCCAATCGGAAGTTAGACCATTTAAGTTCTTTACACATCTATCAAGTTATATTTCTTTTCTTTTAGTTATATTACAATGGGTACTCTACACTCCTTATGCTAAATGGGTTCAAGTACTTATTGTGCCAATCAATTACCATAAATCAAGATTCCTTTGCCAGATGCAGGTATAACCATGCGGTTCTAGACGGATTCAAGTATTTATGGTGTTGTTTGTCTACAATGAATCAAGAATCCTTGGTCAGAGGTGCAGCTATAACCATGCGGTTCTAGACGGATTCAAGTATTCATTGTGCCAAGAATTGTCTACAATAAGTCAAGATCCCCACTTCACATAAGAGTAAGAGATGAAAATTCAATTCAATAAGAAAAGTAATATAAAACATGTAGATAAATTTACACAAATGAATATAAAATTTAAGACCATGTTAAGAATTAAATAAATCTTTATTCACATACCAAGAGCTTCACCCTTCACCTTAGCAAAAAGAGAATTTAGCTACTCATGATAGAAGAAAGAAAACAAGTAGAAGAAATAAAATGAGCAAGAGAGAAATTAGATTATCTTAAAAGTTCAACAATACAACAATGTAAGGTGAACTTGGCAAGGAACCCAAGCTGCCCTCAAGCTTTTACAAGGCCTCTATTTATAGACACATTGAGAGGCAAACAAGTCAAAAATGGTAGGAATAAATTAATGCAAGTTGATTGAATTTGGTAAGGTAAAGTTGTCAACTTTGTTATTTTCCACACATGCACCGACTTGTCCACCGAATTAGGCACCGCTCCTTTGACAATTTGATCTTGTGATAAACATCAAAGTTGTAGATAATTCTCTTATCTTTCTAGAATGATAAGACTCATAATATTTGAAATTTGTTGGAGAACGTTATGGCCCAAGGAGTGAAGACTGCCCAATTGACGCGGCCATGCAAACTAGCCCAAGATAATCCAATATTTGTCTTCGAAGGAGTCCAAATCTGATAAGAGTTTACAAACCAAACTTATAGGGCTATGCGTTATCTTTCCAACACTATAAAGAACTTAGTGATTGCATATTTGAGTGCAAAGTTATGTCCATTACACTGAACCTGCATCAAAATAGAAAATTTAACAATTAAGTGTAGTTATAAATAAGTTAGGTAATTTGATGACACTAATAGTATAAAATAATGGTTTTAACCTTTATTATTATACAAATTTAAGTGTTCATCACACCCCCCAACCAGCTTATTGCTAGTCCCTAGCAATTAAAGCGTTATCATTTTATAATGATTTTTCAAATTTATATCTAAGTCTTCATTTACCCATTCTCCGTTTGTTCTATCCAAATAGATGAACTCTCGACAAAAATATTTAATTTGTCTTCTTCATTTTTTTTGTGCAACATGTACCCTTAGACAAGATATTGACAAACCTTCTTTGTGCTCATTATAAGTTGACATAAGTTCATGGGGCTTCACCGAAAATATCAAAGTTCTATTCTAATGTTTCTTCCAAAATAACTTCCTTAGGCAGAGCAATGTATTTCTTCCTTTCTCTCTCTCTCTCTCTCTCTTTTTTTTTTTTAAGCAAGATATATAGTACATTCATAACCCATGTAGCGAGCTTTAGGTCAATGGCTCCCAGATCAGTTGACCTTAGGGCATTAGGTGTTGAGACACCCCTACGGACTTAATTACTCGAGTTAAGAAGGCTTCGAAACCAAACGTATCCATAATTTATTATTACCCTTTTTTTTTTTTGAAATGAGCAATAGAGGAAGAAGAGGATTCACTACCTTTGGTTGTTGATTTTGTTAACCCACAAGAATAGACTCTTAATAATCTTCAATTTGCAAGCCACGATCAAATGTCAAAGTGTGTGTGTGAGAAGAGTAGTTTATGAACACTTGCTTTGGGTATATGAGCATAAAAGTCAATTTATATTTGAGAGTTCATAGATTTGAATAGTCAAACTAAGATAAATAGTGAAGTCTCTTAATAAATTTTAAAAAAATCGAGATGAAATGATGACACTTATTATTTATTATCCTTTTTTTTTTAGCATAAAAATAAATAATCATAAAAGTATCACAAATATTATCAAATATCCCTCCCCCCAACCAAATAAAGACATTGTCCTCAATGTCTAAGGATAAAGAGAGAGTGTAGAAGAAATTACCTGAACCAAAGATTAATGAAAAGAAAAACCTGCAACAACTAGAAGAAGCTAAAAATAACATATTTATTGAAAACAAAAATGGGAAAGAAAGAAAGGAAAAACAAAATACATAGGTCAAGCCAATCTACGCTTTTTGCTACCCTCAGCAACTGACCAATCTAACTTAGATGTGGCAATGTCATATTCGGGAACAAAAACTTCTAATTGTTCAATCAATTGATGAACATTAGAAACAGTGACAATGATACGTCGAGCCAGAGGTGAGATAAATTGGTTTTCCATAGCATGATCTAGGAAAGACAATAGACCATCATAAAAACCACAAATATTCAACAAGCCTATTAGTTTTTTATGGATTTTGAGTTGGGCCCATGAGGTGACTTCAAAGAGTTCCTCTAAAGTTCCAAATCCCCCTGGTAAGGCTATGAATGCATCAACATGACTAAACATTTCAGCCTTGTGTTCATGCATGTCTGAAACAATCTGCACTTCCCCAATTGTATTTCCTGTAACACCACTCACACTTAAAACTTTTGGGATGACTCCCAAAACTTGACTGCCGCCATCATAAGCAGCTTTTGAGACACAACCCATCAACCCAAGGTTACCTCCGCCATAAACTAAATGAATCTTTTTCTCTGCTAATACCTTACCAAGCTGGTCAGCAGCTTCCTCAAATTCGCTATTCTTACCATAACTAGACCCACAAAAGACACAAATATTAGTAAAGCGGCGTGAGATGATGTTTGCCATTGTTATGCATGCTTTTTTTTTTTTGTGAAAATTTATTGGGTTATGAGAACTGGAGAAGATAGAGAAGTGTCATTTATAGTGCTCATTAAGAAGATAAAATCATGGAAGCTATATGACTAAGTCTGCATTGGCAGATGGGTGTCAGTCTAGAGTATAAAATGTCAAAAAAGAGTGGCTGACCTGTATCTGTACAAGTAGTTGTGATTGTGGCTCACATCTTCCTCTGGTTTTACGTCCATAAACGACTTGAACGCCCTCTATGGGTCGAGGATAGGCTTCCCATCCAATTTTCTTATAAATTAGCAAACAGGGTCTTTTAAAGTCAGATTCCCAAAACTGTATCGCTCCTGTTCTTTTTTAAATTGGTTCCATAAAGCGAGAATTACAATATGCACATATCCACTAGGATGCGTCTCAAGAGTCAACAAAATATTGTCTAATGACTCCTTACTCAGGCCATCCTTAATGAATTGTATTTTATCTTCTCGATTTACAGACACCATTCCAAGAGAACGACAACGCGTGTTACAAGTTGTGCGAGCACACTTATAACATACACCCAATTTCTTTGCTCTTCTTTTCTTTGCATAACTGCTTTTACCCAGACCAGGCATGTAAGTAATAAATGAATCAGAGAACTCACCTGCCAATCTTACCTTGGCTTCAATCAGCCAACGTACCTCAACAGGGATGCCCTTGCACATTAGCATTCTTAATCTTTCAGACCGTGCTTTGTAAATTTTCATCAATGCTTTTTGAGGAAGTAAGGGAAAACGATTTTTCAATTTCTCAAGAATTTCTTCCATTTTTGTGAAAAAGAAAAGGGAGAGAAAAGAGAATGTACAAAGTAAGAAATTTTTTTTTTTTTTATTAGCTATTATGGACGACTGAAAACACCGACTTGAAAAGTCACGGAGTACCGTTATCCGCCATTTAACCAGGAAAATAGAAGAAGGAAAAAGAAAAAGAAAAATACAAAATTAGCCACATTGTCGGGTATGCATCTACGAAAAATTTGATCAGGGCAATACTTGAACAGGTATGGGTCATTCCAATAAAAATTTCTAACCTCTGTCAGAAACTTTTTCTTATCTTGTGCTGTCCATTGAGATGGCATCTCTCCTGTTACAAGAAAATTGACAATGTTAGCATACCATGGCATTTTACTAATAGAAAACAAAAACTCATCTGGAAAAGAGTCATTGATAGGTGTTATGTCCAAGGATGAGTTTGTTGTAAGTCTTGACAAATGATCTGCAACAACATTTTCAGCTCTTTTTTTATCTTTGATTGTGATGTTAAATTCTTGGAGCAACAAAATCCACCATATCAATCTAGGCTTGGCATCCTGTTTAGACATTAAGTACCTCACAGCAGCATGATCAGTGAAAACAATAGTTGAAGAGCCAATTAAATAAGATCGGAATTTGTCTAATGCAAATACTACAGCAAGTAGTTCTTTTTCTGTAGTAGTATAATTCATTTGTGCACTATTCAAAGTTCTACTTGCGTAATAAATGACATAAGGCTTACCTTCCTTCCTTTGCCCTAGCACGGCACCGACAGCAAAATCGCTAGCATCACACATCAACTCAAAAGGCAGAGACCAATCAGGGGATTGCATGATAGGAGCAGTTGTCAAAAGGCTAATCAACTTATCAAAAGATTTTTGACAATCTTTAGTCCATTCAAATGGTGCATCTTTTATTAGGAGATTACAAAGAGGTCTAGATATTGCACTAAAGTCTTTAATGAATCTCCTATAAAATCCTGCATGGCCTAGGAAAGATCGAACATCCCTAACCGTTTTTGGTAGAGGCAAATGGGCAATTAATTCAACTTTTGCTTTGTCAACTACAATTCCCTTAGAAGAAACCACATGTCCTAGGACAATTCCAGAGGTGACCATGTAATGACATTTTTCCCAATTTAACACCAAGCCTTTTTCTTCACATCTTTTTAACACATTTTCTAAATTTTCAAGGCAATTATCAAATGAATTTCCAAACACTGTTAGATCATCCATAAAGACCTCTAAAAAATGTTCAACCATGTCACTGAAAATGCTCAACATACATCTTTGAAATGTTGCAGGAGTATTACAAAGGCCAAAAGGCATCCTTCTAAATGCAAAGGTGCCAAAGGGACATGTCAATGTTGTCTTTTCTTGGTCCTCTAGTGCTATGGGGATTTGATAATAACCTGAGTACCCATCAAGAAAACAGTAGTAGGGATGTCCTGCCACTCTTTCTAGAATTTGGTCAAGAAATGGTAAGGGAAAATGATCTTTTCTAGTGGCAGCATTTAATTTTCTATAGTCAATACACATTCGCCAACTAGATGAGACTCGTGTTGGTATTAACTCTCCTTTTTCATTTTTTACCACTGTGACTCCAGATTTCTTAGGGACTACTTGTGTTGGACTTACCCACTTACTATCAGAAATAGGGTAGATAATTCCTACATCAAGTAACTTAAGAACTTCACCTCTTACTACCTCTTTCATGTGTGGATTTAATCTTCTTTGGGGCTGTTGACATGTTCTAGCATTATCTTCTAGATGTATTCTATGTGTACATATCAAAGGATTAATGTCTTTTATGTCTTTTAAAGTCCACCCAATTGCATTTTTATGCCTTTTAAGTATCTCTATCAATTTACCTTCCTGTTCGTTGGTAAGAGTTGAAGAAATTACCACCGGGTAAGTTTGTTCTTCACTAAGGAATGCATATTTCAGTCCTTCAGGTAATGGCTTCAATTCTAGTTTGGGTACTTCTTCTTGTTTACTTTCATTAACAGGTCCCAATTCTTCAAATTTCGGCTTCCAACCTTTGTTCTCCATCACCTGGGTACAATCAAGCAACGAACATATATTAGAAACAGTAGGATCTAGTTGCATGCTTGACTTAAATGAATTAACTAAACAAGTTTCCAAAGGATCAGAAGAACTCCCTGTTTGAAGATGATCTTCAACAATAGCTTCAATCATGTTTGCTTCTTCATTTTCATCACCTTCATCTTGTGGTTGTTTGCACATGTTGAAAACATTAAGCTCTAATGACATATTTCCAAATGTCATCTTCATTACGCCATTCCTACAATTAATCAAAGCATTAGAAGTTGCTAAAAATGGGCGGCCTAAAATAACAGGAATTGGTTTACACCCATTAGCAACAGGTTGTGTATCCAAGACAATAAAATCCACAGGATATATGAATTTATCGACTTGTACTAACACATCTTCCACTATCCCTCTTGGCACTTTAATTGATCTATCAGCAAGTAAAAGAGTTATGGAAGTTGGTTTTAACTCACCTAGATCAAGTTCTTGATAAACTGAATATGGAAGTAAATTAACATTAGCACCAAGATCAAGTAAAGCCTGTTCAATTTTATGCTCTCCAATAATGCATGAAATTGTAGGACAACCAGGGTCCTTATATTTCATAGGATTATAGTTTTGAAGAATGGAACTTACTTGTTCTGCTAAAAAGGCTCTCTTTTTCACATTCAGTTTTCTTTTCACAGTGCACAAGTCTTTCAAAAATTTTGCATAAGAAGGAACCTGTTTAATAGCATCCAACAAAGGAATATTGACCTTCACTTGTTTGAAAATTTCATAAATTTCAGGATTGTGGTTCAATTTCCTTGGATTGTTCAATGCTTGAGGAAATGGGGCTACAGGTGGGAGTTTGGTCTTTTCTTGGCTAGATACAGGCTTATCAACCCCTTCCTTACTCTTGGAGATAGACTTATCATCTTTCTCACAATGATCAAGAATAGGTTTTTCGACAACCTTACCATTGCGAAGAGTTATGACTGATTTAACTTGGTCCATGTGTTGACTTCCTGAACTACCCTCTTCCAGGTTGTATTGACCTTTAGTATTTGGTTGAGGTTGAGAAGGAAATTTTCCTTTTTCATGGATGGTGAGTGTTGATGCAATCTTAGCAAGAATGTCTTTTAAATCGGACAAGGTTTGTGAAGTTTGATTATTAATGGTCTCTTGCTTTTCAATGAATGAATGCAATGTTTCCTCAAGGTTTTTCCTAAATTGTGGGACATAGGGTGCATAACCTTGAGTACCTTGAAAGTTTTGGTGACCTTGAGGAGGTGGTGGTTGTGAAGATTGTGCATGATTATCATTCCTCCAACTGAAGTTTGGGTGATTTCTCCAACCTGGATTGTAGGTCTGTGAGTATGGGTTAGGATTTGGCCTTTTGAAAGTGTTTAGGACATTGGCTTGTTCATGGAGACATTCTTTGAATGCAGGCAGAGTTGGGCACTCCTTAGTTGAATGGTCATTGGTATCACATATGTGACACACAATTTCTTGAGCGGATTTTAGGTGACCGCTCTTTTTCAATTCTAAGGCCTCAACCTTTCTAGCTAGAGATGCAAATTTGGCTTGAATGTCATGTTCTTCCCTAAGGTTGTAAATACCTCCACTAGATGTAGAGGCTTGAGCTTTGCTCGGTGCCTCTTAGGTACCTACAGTGTCCCAATTTTGAGCATTCTCTGCTAATAGGTCTAGGTAGTCTAGTGCCTCTTCAGGGTCTTTATCTCCAAACTCTCCATTACACATCATTTCGACCATTTGTCTACCTTGGGGTGTTAAACCCTCGTAAAAGTGTGTGACTAGTCTCCATGTTTCAAAGCCGTGGTGAGGACAAGAATTAAGCAATTCTTTGTACCTCTCCCAAGATTGGTAAAGGGTCTCTCCTGGTTTATGGCTGAAAGTGCTAATTTATCTTTTGAAGGAATTTGTTCTATGATGAGGAAAGAACTTTTTCAAGAACTGTTCCTGCATTTCATCCCAATTACCAATAGATCTAGACCTAAGATTTTGCAACCATGTTTTAGCTTTATCTTTCAAAGAGAAAGGGAAAAGCTTTAGTCGGATGGTGTTCATGCTACAATTTGTGTCATTGTAAGTGTTGCACACTTCCTCAAACTCTCTCAAATGCAGGTATGGGTTTTCGGCATCTAATCCATAAAATTTGGGTAAAAGTTGAATAATACCCGGCTTAAAGTTAAAATGAGATGAATCTGGAGGAAAAACTAGACATGATGGAGCACTAGTTCTTGTGGGGTTCATGTAGTCTCTAAGTGTTCTAGGTTGTGCATGATCATTGTGTTGGGAACGATTGTCCCCAAGATCAGTGACTCTTTCAACTTCGTTTTCTGCCATATTTTCAAATGCAGATGGGGAGCCCCTAACAAGTCTACCAGTTGGTGTACGTAACCAAGCTCTTATGCAAGTCTTAGATGCAACATAATAAAAGCAAACAAAAACACCAAAAAATAATATTATTTACAAGAAAAAGAAAATGAAAAAGATGAAAAGAATTTTGATGGTTTTGGACACCAAATGATACTTCCCCGGCAACGGCGCCAAAAACTTCACACGTCCAGAAAATGGATTTCTACTCCCAAGTGCAGGAGTGTCGAAGTAATAAATTAACCCGGTGAAACCGGGGTCGATCCACGAGGAAGAATATTTAGATCCTGTAAAAACCAACAAAAATCTACAAGGAAAATATAATAGGAAATAAAATATTATGAAATGAGGGTAGGTATAATGGTGAAACAAATTAAATTAAAATATGCTAAGGTTAGAGGTTCCACTCTTGGTATATGGTTTAAGTTATATTTAACTCTTTTTTTATCACTCAATTGGAATCCACACACAAAGGAGGTTCCAATCGGAAGTTAGACCATTTAAGTTCTTTACACATCTATCAAGTTATATTTCTTTTCTTTTAGTTATATTACAATGGGTACTCTACACTCCTTATGTTAAATGGGTTCAAGTACTTATTGTGCCAATCAACTACCATAAATCAAGATTCATTTGCCAGATGCAGGTATAACCATACGGTTCTAGACGGATTCAAGTATTTATGGTGTTGTTTGTCTACAATGAATCAAGAATCCTTGGTCAGAGGTGCAGCTATAACCATGCGGTTCTAGACGGATTCAAGTATTCATTGTGCCAAGAATTGTCTACAATAAGTCAAGATCCCCACTTCACATAAGAGTAAGAGATGAAAATTCAATTCAATAAGAAAAGTAATATAAAACATGTAGATAAATTTACACAAATGAATATAAAATTTAAGACCATGTTAAGAATTAAATAAATCTTTATTCACATACCAAGAGCTTCACCCTTCACCTTAGCAAAAAGAGAATTTAGCTACTCATGATAGAAGAAAGAAAACAAGTAGAAGAAATAAAATGAGCAAGAGAGAAATTAGATTATCTTAAAAGTTCAACAATACAACAATGTAAGGTGAACTTGGCAAGGAACCCAAGCTGCCCTCAAGCTTTTACAAGGCCTCTATTTATAGACACATTGAGAGGCAAACAAGTCAAAAATGGTAGGAATAAATTAATGCAAGTTGATTGAATTTGGTAAGGTAAAGTTGTCAACTTTGTTGTTTTCCACACATACACCGACTTGTCCACCGAATTAGACACCGCTCTTTTGACAATTTGATCTTGTGATAAACGTCACAGTTGTAGATAATTCGCTTATCTTTCTAGAATGATAAGACTCATAATATTTGGAATTTTCTGGAGAACGTTATGGCCCAAGGAGTGAAGACTGCCCCATTGACGCGGCCATGCAAACTAGCCCAAGATAATCCAATATTTGTCTTCGAAGGAGTCCAAATCTGATAAGAGTTTACAAACCAAACTTATAGGGCTATGAGTTATCTTTCCAACACTATAAAGAACGTAGTGATTGCATATTTGAGTGCAAAGTTATGCCCATTACACTGAACCTGCATCAAAATAGAAAATTTAACAATTAAGTGTAGTTATAAATAAGTTAGGTAATTTGATGACACTAATAGTATAAAATAATGGTTTTAACCTTTATTATTATACAAATTTAAGTGTTCATCAACTACCTTTAAAAGACACAAATTATTTGCCAATTTATTGAATTGAGCTAATTGTACCAACAACTCCTGAGGTTTGGCCAACTACAGATAAAATCAACTTTATCGTTTATTGACAATGACCTCCCCTGCCGTTAGTTGACTTCCGTTAAATTTAACTATTGACTAACTTTGACCGTTAAAATGACCAAAATACCCCTAAAATAATATTTTTTTATTAAATAATAAAGAAAAAAAGGTTAGATCTCTACCGTCCATCTGAGGTGAGATGGACGGTAGAGAATGTTTCTTCTTAAAAAAATTATTATAAATTTTTTAATTTTTAAAAAAAATTAAAAAATTAAAATTTGAATGGTGAAGATACATTATGGAGATTGAATCTCCACCCAAAAAAAAATAAAAAAACTTGCATGGCTGGATCTCCAGCGCGACAAACCCAGAAGGATCGTCAACGATCTGGGTTTGCCGTCGACGGCGAACCCAGATCTAGCTATTAAAAAAAAAATCGAAGAACCCTTCTGGGTTCCTCGATCGAACCCTTCTGGGTTCTTTGAAGAACCCAGTTTTCTAGGTTCTTCGAAGAACCCAGAAAGGGCTCTTTGAAGAACCCTTTCTGGGTTCTTCGATCGAACCCAGAAATTGGGTTCTTCGAAGAACTCAAAAAGGGTTCTTAGAAGAACCCAGAAAGGGTTCTTCAAAGAACCGTTTTTGGGTTCGAAATGACGGCGAACGGGTCTTTGACCCTATTGGGTTCGATTTCGAACCCAGAAAGGGTTCTTCGAAGAACCCTTTCTGGCTTCTTCGAAGAACCCAAACATGCTTCCCAAAATTTTTTTTTTTTTTTTTTGGAGATCCATTTTTATGGACGGTTGATATTCAATCTAAAAAATGGATTTCCATTAATTATAATTAATTTTTTATTTTTAATTAATTTTATTATTATTATTATTTTAATTTTTAAATAATTTTATTATTTTTTTAATCTTTTAATTTATTATGTAATAAAATAAAATTAAAAAAGTGTGAAAAGATGAAAATACCCCTAACCCTGTTAAATTTGACTAAAGTCAACTAACGGCAGGGGAAGTCATTGTCAATAAACGATAAAGTTGATTCTACCTGTAGTTGGCCAAACCTCAAGAGTTGTGGGTGCAATTAGCTCTATTGAATTTCAATGCACTATACTTTAATGCAGCCACATTATGATATGCTACGTTAGACACATTGACCTTTCGCACGAAAATAATAAATAAATTTGAAAATTCTTTACTAAAATCACTTGACTTGAAAATAGAGTTAGTTTCACTTTGAGAGTGAAGATATTAAATCTTGTTCAAATGCAACAAAGCAACAATCATGATTCACAACAGGTTGTCTTCACAACAAGTACCTTGAACTCCTTATAGCATTTTTGCAGGACTTGTGACCACATGACCCATTGCATACTACTAACACATGGATGGTTTTATGTCTACCTTATTAAACCAGAAGAAAAAATATTTTACCGTACTGGGCGAGGAAGAGCAAGGAGTGGGCGGCAACACTGCTTGGGGAGGAAGAGCGGCGGAAGAGGGCTGGTGCTAAGCGAAGATAAATGGAAGAGTGACGGAAGAGGACTGCTAGGCAAAAGAGGACGAGCGGTGGAAAAGCGGCACTGGTACAGTGGTGCTCCGCGAAGAGCGATGCAATGGCGGCGGAAGAGCTGAGTAAGGGCTGCGGAAGAGTGGTGGGGGGCACGGCTGCAGTGTTGCGAGGCAATGAGCAGCGAGAGAGGTGAGGTCTGATGACAGTGATGGGCGGCGAGAGAGAGAGAGGTGGGTTAGGGTTTTTTGTTTTAAAATCTGATTAGGAAATGAGTATAAGACGGGTCAACGGGTCAAACAGGTTTTGGACCCCCCAAAACTGAACCGAACTATTTTTCGACCCTTTTTTTTAAATTGAAACTGAATCGAACCGAATCCAAACCCAAAACCGACTCGAATTATAAAATATGATTCGAATACGGTTCGAATCGGTTTTTATGCCCACCCCTATTATTTACCCTATAAGAGAAAGGTTAATTTGATGTGTGTCTGTGTATATATTTTATAATCAAAACTTCAAATTATGACATAAATTAAATTAGTTGTCCTTTAAGTATTTTTTTTTTTAATTCCTTATCATACGTATCGTAAACAGTTTGATAATTATATTTTAGCCCCAACCTTTAGTCTTCTTGTTCCACCCTAGTCGATAGTGTTAGGAACCAGCCTCCGGTAATATATCTGAAGAGTTTTTGTCACACCTGCTACACTTACTCTTTTGTGTTTCAATATTATTAAAATTTGATTATTCTTTTACCCCTTATCAATCTTACTATTCATAACACTAACCCTAGTTTTATCTCGAGCCATAACTGTTAGATTAAATGGAAATTTCTCCTATAGCTTGGTTTACAACCTTTGTATCATTTCCTCCTACAAATTCAAAAGACAACCTAATGTTTCTTTCTTTTGAAACAACATCCACCATAGTTCTTGTCGCTCATTTTTTTTCCTACCTTGTATTGCAAAAATGGAGTTATCATACTTGTAACCCTCCTTAGCAACTATTACCTCACCTTTGTTTCCTACAATTTGCTTATTAACCCTTTCACTTAAAAAGGCCCCATCAACTCCTCTTTCTCCTCGAATGATTCACCTCCCTAATTCTTTCTTACACTATCTCGTTTCGATTTATAAAATTTTCATTCTACATTACCATCCCTTTTATATTTTTGCTCTAACATAATGACCCTTGCGATCTTTGAATATCTCAATCGTCGGGGTTCCCATCTACTACCCGAACTTAAGGTCTGATTCATCCAGTAAATCCTTATTATTCTCTCACTACAAAAAATAAATTTGCCTCAGACAAATCCACGCTTTCAATATAATCGAATTTTTTTATTATTATATTTGTCACATATTAACATTCGCGGTAAAAAATTTACAGCAAATATTACATTTTCTTGTAGTGTTTGGACACTTTCTAAACGAATGACCAATTCTCCCATATAAGTAGCAGAAATTAAGTAATCTCTCATAGCATATAATTACTGCTCAAACCTCTTCCTTATCATTTTTGAGTGGTTTGGTGACATCCACCATTATCCTAACCATTATACATTTTCCCACAAATACTTGCCTTTCACACATTGATCAATCTTCCTTACCTTGCCTAATTTTTCACTTAAGAAAAACCCACCGCGCTACTTGTACCAATAAAAGGCAAATTGTAAAATTAAACCTAAAAAAGCACTAAGCAGAAAATTATCTTTAGGGGGCTTACCTATCCCACTTATCTCTTTGAGGATGAATAGATGCTTATCAAAAGCCTAAAAGCCTCCATTCGTAGCTCTTTTCTTCTCCCTTGGATATTTAAAGTGAAAGATGAACAATTTCTTCCCAATCGATTCAACTTCTACACTAGTTCATCAAATCATAAGGGATTGTAGTTCGAAAAGCAACACAATTAAAAATTAAATTTGCTATGACTAGCGACACCTTCTTCATACATTCCTCCTAAAGTTTCACATCTATCTTGATTACTAGACCATCGTTTTGTGATAGCAAGACTACACAAATCCTTGATATCCTATCAGAATCCATAGGAAAAAAAAAACTATTTAAAACTTAAAGACAAAAGGAAACCAAATGTAATTCTTAGCATTTTTAGCCCTAGATACCCAAAAGAGGTTTTAAGACGAAAGCAAGAGAAGAAAAAGTTAAAAAAGCCTTCATCCTATCAATGTAAACTCATATAAGCTAAATTATTCTTATTGGAATTGTTTGTGAAGAAATAAGGTTTAACATACCATGCGCACACCATCTATTTGGAAGAAAGAATATATAATATAATATTTTTTGTATTCTTAGCTTTTTTTTTTTTTTTTAAGACTTAACACCAATTTATTAGGGGTCTGCCGGGACTTAACAAGATTAACAAGTATGAGCTATAGTGACCAAAAAATCTAAATGGGCCAGGTCCAAAAACCACCAACAAAAGAAGATAAAAGAAGCCTTTATGAAAACACTAAAATCAAAGCCCATAAAGCCAATACATCCCATAAGGCCAACTCATACCCAATAAAGCCCAACAAGTTGTAGACAATGTAGAACGTAACGATTCCATAAAGTGTACGAAAATGAAACATTATACGAGAATCAAGGAATTCACTAACTATAGAACACTCCCGTAATCCTAGAGATATCTATTTAAAGACAATGAATGCACCAAATCAATTTTTGTAACATCCCCTTAGATCCCTCCAATGGACATTCAAACCTTAACTATAAAAAGGGAGACCCCTCACAAGCTAAGAAATTGGTTTTTGGATACTAAAAATTCCATAGACTCTCTCTCTCTTTCAATACTTCCTAGGTCAAAATCTTTGGAGGTCCTTTCCGACAACCTTTCAAAGATCCATCTTCAAACATTCGGCCACACACCCTCGAATGTCGATCATACTTCACCAGGAAGCCCTTATAGGAAGAAATTACTATTCATTTGCTTTATTTTCCTTTTTTTATTGTTTAATCTTTATTATACAATTCTAAATTTAACGTCGAAGTGTCCTTGGCCGGCGCCGCCCCGGTGTCTAAGTATATTTTGACTCTTTCGAATTAGAGTCTACATTAGCCGGAAAGTAATTGCTACTAACAAGGGAGAGGTCTTCCTACTAACAGGAGAGAGGTTCCTCCCCACACATTATTTATTTATTAACAATGGTGAAATTTGTACCTAATCACATATGTGAAAGTAAAGTACATTATCCACTTGAACTATGAGTGAATGTGCTATCTTAACATATTTGAACTTTAATAATTTCCAAGAACATTCTTAGATACTATAGTAGTAATATCATTATATATATATATATAAGAAAACACTAAAGGAATGTTTTTCTAAGAAGTTAAACTTTTTAATTAGAATAAAAGATTTTATGAAAAATGGTTAACCATTTAAAAATATTTTTTTTATAATATTAATGATACTTTTAAATTTAATTAGATAATTATTTATATAAAACGAGATGAGGTTGATCTATTGGGCTACTGGCCATAGTATGTTTGCGTATAGAATATTATGTATTTTTATAAGGACAAATTGTAATGGAATACCCTGACATTTAGCCATATTGTAATGAAACCATACTCTTATTTAAATTACAGTTAAGTACCTCGGACAATTATCAATTTGACCCCTAATGTATTTAAAATTTCACACTTTAATATGTTTTAACTTTTTTAACTCACATGGTCCATAATTTTTTCAAAATACATCAATTTAATTTCTATGACTAAAATTTTAATTATCAAACCTGATATAAAATATACATTGTTCATTTTACCCTTTTTTATTAAATTATTAAATTATAATGATACTTTTACCCTTTAACTTTTTAACAACTTTACCTATTTGGATACTTTAATAAGAAATTAACATATGTTTAATTTTTTTTTAAATAAATACTTAAAAAGGATTAAATAAAAAATTAATGAAAATTTTAAAAAAACTTAAAAATTAAATCATTTATTAAAAATAAAAATAAAATTCAAGAGTGAATACTATAGAACTCAAAATTTAGTTAAAAAGAACTAAAATGCTAAGATATTATATATAAATATTTTAGAACATATTATATAGTATATATACATATAAAAATTAAATATAATAACAAAATTACATTATAATAAATTTATTATTATTATTATTATATTATAAAAATAAAAATATAATAATAAAATTACAATATATATATTAGTATATTATATTTTTATAATTATTTAATCTTGAATTTCACTTTATTTTTGATAAATGATATTACTTTTAAGATTTTTTTTATACTATTTTTTTATTTTTAATGAATTTTATCATATTTATTTTATTATTTAATTATTTTTTAAGTCTTTTTTAAAAGGGATTAAATTTTTAAAACATGTGTCAATTTTTTATTATACTGTCCAGATAGGTAAAGTTGTTAAAAAATTAAAGGATAAAAACGTCATTTTAATTTAATAATGGAAAAATGAATAATTTATACTTTATATCAGGTTTGCTTGTCAAAATTTTGGACATATAAACCAAATGATGTGTTTTAGAAATATTAAGTATCGTATAAGTTAAAAAAAATAAGAATAGATTAAAAAGTGATATTTTTAGATACAATAGGAATTAAATTAATAATTGTCTGATGTATTTTGCTTTTGTTTAAATAAAAGTACGGTTTCATTAATGTAGTAGCCAAAATATGTCAGGCCCAAAACATAAGCGAGGATCCAGTCCAGAGGCCCAAAGTAGAAAGACATCTATGTAGTACGACACAGGCTCAGTGTAAGACCTTCATGTAGTACGACACAGACTCAGTGTAAGACCTTCATGTAGTACGACATAGGCTCAGTATAAGACCTTCATGTAGTACGACATGGACTCGATGCCCCACACAACAAGGGAAATAACTGTGTCCACGCTTGGAAGATCTTCTACGTCGCACGATATACTCATCTCAGGTCAACGTCCAATTAGCTTATCGTACGACATACAATCGTGATTGTCCTAATTGACAAACCCACATGTCGTACGACAGAGAATCTCTTTTAGTTCTGTGGGAGACCAAATTATGATCTACTTTAGAGACGGTCCTACAAAACCATAATTACAATCTATAACGGCCAGATCAAAAGGAGCATCCAAATACTTCCTTGGTGGAGGACAGCAAGGAGGGGTAATGATGAAATCCCTCAACGGGCAGAAGCATCATTCCCTTATAAATGAAGGATGAACCTCCCAAAGAAGAGAGAAGAAAAAAAACTATGATCTCAAAGCTATTAATACTAAAACCACACCCTCCGGCCATTGTTCATCTTCTCCGATAACCTTCCGATTGCACCCCGATCAGTCGATCTTACATCTCCTTCAACTAAGGAGACCTCAATTGCCAATATCACAGGAAGTATTACTTACTCGTCTCCATTTACGAGCATTACACATTTATTAGCATTCGCTAACTTGACCGTCGGAGTGACTTTGGCCGGTACCACCCCGGTGTCCCAGACATCCTGCGGGTCATGTGCGTTCTATCTTTGCAGGTTGTAGTGCCCCGTGTCTCCGAGCGATTTTTGAGGACTACAATTTGGCGCCCACCGTGGGGCACGACAATCTTTAAACGAGCGAAGATAGAACGTAGCAGCTTCGACTATGTCGTCAGACGATTTTCATCACGATGCAATGGAGGTTAGGGTACAACTCCTCATATCCCAAATGCAAGAGAATACCCAAAGGCTCTAAGCGCTCGAACAAGATAACCAACGAGTGTTGGCGGAAAACCAAGAGTTGCAAAATAGGATCAATTCCCTTACCATCGTCCGACCATTCGGAGACGCTTCAACGTCCCCAATCCGTGCCATTCGATCAAGCCACCCACGCTACCTACTACGCGCAGGTACGACCGGACGAGCATGGAACCACGACAGGCGACATCCATCCAATCCTCACAAGCACAGAGCCTAGCATTCAAGCCACGGGCGGAGCGCACACTGTCGCACGACATACGGCGGACATCCCGTCGAACAGGTGCCACCTATCTCCACCCCCAATGGCAACGTCGGTTCAACCCTACTAACTATCCCGCTACAGAGAATGCCGTCTGGTCCTTCGCATTTGGCGCCGTCGAACCCGAACATGGTAAATATTGAACCAATGTTGGCTAACCGTGACTTAGCGCGAAGGTTCACAGAGATGAAAGCACTCATCCAACGCATTCCGAGAATGCCCGCTCCCATAAAAAAAAAGTGCGGCAAATAGCTTTGCCGACTCTCCCTTCGTTGACGCAATAGCTTTGGTGGAGATGCCAAGAAAGTTTAACTTCCCCGGTATGAAGCAGTACGACAGAACGACAGACCCCGACGACCACATTGCGCAGTATCAGCAACGAATGTTCACTGCTGCCATCCCACGAGATCTAAGGGAAGCATGCATGTGCAAAGGATTTGGATTGAGCCTCGTAGGGCTAGCTCTACAATGGTACACCAACCTTCCCAATGTATCCATCAACTCATTCGCCTAACTCACAGACCTCTTCGTGGAGCAGTTTGCTAGCAGTCGAAAGTTAGAAAAACAATCTGACGACCTCTACACAATCAACCAAAGGAGAGACGAACGCGTACGTGACTTTGTAGGCCGCTTCAATAATGAAAAGGTTTCCATCCCTCATTGCAACCAAGCGACAGCCATATCAGCCTTCCATAAGGGTCTACTCTATGATTCCGACCTATACAAGGAGCTCATCAAGTACCCTTGCAAAACGATGGAAGACGTACTAGCTAAGGCATGGGCACAAATAAAGTGGGAAGAAGACGAAGTGAACTACAAACCTAATAGAGCAAATAGCAGAGAGGAGAGGATTAGTAGGAGGGTCGAGCAGCGAAATAATGACAGGCGTGTCGAGCCATACCCAACGGTACCCTGAAGGGACGGCCGAATAAGATACGAGCGCCGACGTGAAGAGGGACGGCCAAGACCGTTCGTCCGGCCAAAGAACGTATTGCCATAATACAATTTGAGTATTCGACCAGCAGAGGTAATCGCCATCCTCAAAGGGATGGGTAGATCAGTTCGGTGGCCAGATAAGATGATGAGCCCGCCGGATCAAAGAGACAACTCCAAGTGGTACGAATTTCATGGCGACCACGGCCATCGAACAGAGCATTGCGTCGCACTACGGCTAGAAGTGGCAAAACTACTCAAGAAGGGCCACCTCAAGAAGTTCCTAACTGACAAAGGTAAGCAGACCTTTTTGAATAAAGACCGGTCGCGCGATATCGCCTTAATTCCACCACAAGAACCTCCCAAACATGAGAAAACTGTGAACGTCATCTCTGGCGGATCTGAAGTAAACGGAGTCACTTACTCAGAAGCAAAGCGCCACTCACGGCAAGCCGGTCGTACGGAAGTCCGACAAACCCATACGGCGGACCCGACTTACAATTACCCAATCAGTTTTAGCAGCGATGAACACACAGACCTGCTCAACCCCCACCACGATGCGCTGGTCATCTCATTAACAGTGGCCAATTGTTTGATTAAGCGGATCCTAGTAGACAATGGGAGCTCAACAAGCGTACTCTTCCTTGGCGCGCTAAGAGAGATGCACATTGATGAGTGCAACATCGTACGCCGCTCAACCATCTTGGTGGGATTTAAGGGAGAACATAAAAACACCATAGAAGAAATCATTCTTCCCGTCTACAAGGATGGAGCCAACCTGAACACAAGCTTCCTCATCCTCGACTGCCCGTCGTCGTACAACATAATCATGGGTCTCCCGTGGATTCATGAGATGAAGGCTGTCCCCTCGACCTATCATCAGGTCATCCGTTTTCCTACCAAGTGGGGAGTCCATGAAATCCGAGGGCAGTAGAAAATGTCGCGTGACTGCTACCAGGACACTATGAAAACCAGGCCGTCCGACTTATAGCAATTACAGAACGCAAGCACTGCCATCAACAAAGACAGGCCAGACATCGAAGAACATTTGATTGGAACCAAACAAACGAGGATGCATTCCAAAGCATAAAATGGTACCTAGCAGACCCTCCTCTCCTGTCCAAACCTAAGAAAGGATAGACACTTCTACTCTACCTCGCTGTGTCCAAGATGGCCGTTAGCGCAGAACTAGTGAGGGAAGAAGGTGGTAAACAACTCCCCGTATACTACATCAATAAGACCCTACTCGACGCAGAAACAAGGTACACTCAATTTGAGAAATTAGCCCTTGCACTCGTTACAGCCGCAAGGAAATTGAGGCCATGTTTCCAATGCCACACCATCAGTGTACTCACTACCTTTCCCTTGAAGAACATCCTACATAAGCCCGAACTATCCGGCCGACTAGTGAAGTGGGCTGTGGAGCTAAGCGAGTACGATGTCACCTACCAACCTTGCACGGCGATCAAATCACAAGTGTTAGTGGACTTCATAGTTAACTTCACACCTGGGATCCTATAACAAGTGGAGGAAGAGCTTTTGCACCATGTCATACGATACATCAAAAGAGGAATGGACTTTGGCAGTCGACGGATCAAGTAACGCTAGGGGCAGTGGGCTAGGGGTAGTACTTACCTCACCTGAGGGACACGTCATCGAGAGGTTCATCCGATGCGGATTCAGAACCACCAACAATGAAGCCGAGTACGAGGCACTCATAGCCGGACTCACCTTGGCAAAAGACTTATGTGTCGGACGGATAAGGGTACGTAGTGACTCCCAATTAATTGTGAAACAATTACAAGGATCCTACCAAGCTCGAGACTTGAAAATGTCGGCTTACTTGACCCTGGTAAAAGAACTACAAGATTTATTCGAGTCGTTTGACATCGAACAAGTACCAAGATTAGAAAACACGTATGCTGACGCGCTCGCCAATCTCGGTTCCGCATTAGATACCACAGTTGAGCGGACCATCCCCATGGTATTTATCCAATGGCCAGCTGTGTGGAAGCCAACAAAGCTCGAAGTCGAACCAATTTTGAACGAGCCAACTTGGATCACCCTGATCTACGACTACTTAAGGAACGACACCCTCCCATCTGACAAGGTAGAAGCACGAAGAATCAAGATCAAGGCCGCCAGATTTTCCATAATAGAGGGTCAACTTTACAAGCGATCCTACTCCGGGCCCTACCTCAAATGCATCGACCCAATCAAAGCTCAGCAGGTACTCAAGGACTTGCACAAGGGGCAATGTGGGAACCACTCGGCAGGGAGAAGCCTAGCCAATAGAGAAATCACGGCTGGATACAACTAGCCCACAATGCGATCCAAGTCGCACGACCTCGTCAAATGATGTAACCCGTGTCAGCGCTTCGCCCACATTTCGCATCAACACCCGGAGCGACTCCACCCCATCTCAGCACCATGGCCCTTTATGAAGTGAGGAATGGACATAGTAGGAAAAATGCCAGTCGCTACCGGAGGTAAGGTCTACATGCTAGCCGTGACAGATTACTTCACAAAATGGGTCGAAGCCGAGTCATATGTGAGAATCAAAGACTCTGAAGTAAAAAGCTTCATTTGGAAAAAAAATGTCATATGCCGCTACGGAGTTCCAAAGGAGATAGTCACTGACAATGGCTCACAATTCATATCATACGACTTCTAAGACTTTTGCGACAAGTGGAATATCAAACTAAGCTATTCAAGCCTAAGATATCCTCAAGCCAACAGACAAGCGGAATCCACCAACAAAACGATCATGTCCACCCTTAAGAAGCGACTCGACCAATACAAAGGAAAATGGGCCGACGAGCTACAAGGCGTGATGTGGTCCTACCGTATGACGGTCAGAACGTCAACAGGGGAGATGCCATTCTCCCTAACTTACAACTCGGAGGCCGTAATAGCAACGGAGGCTGATTACCCCTCTTACAGAATACGACACGCAACCGAAGAAACAAACAACAGAGAAGTACTAAACGAACTCGACACAATCGATGAGCGTCGCGACAAAGCAGCAATCGGATTGGTCGTATACCAACAAAGAGTCACTCCACATTATAACAAGAATATTCGTCTCAAAGCATTCAGTATTGGAGATTGGGTCCTTCGTCGCGTCTTCCAAAACACAAAGGAAAAAGGAGCAGGTAAACTCGGTCCTACATGGGAAGGACCGTACCAAATCACCAAGGTAGTTGGACATGGAGCCTACAAACTACAATGTACGGATGGCATGGAAATCAGCAACAGTTGGAACACATGCCATCTGAAATAGTATCATTTCTAAGCTACTACTTTATCTTTCTACAAATTTGTTTTCCTACAACATGGGACTCACTTAGGCATCGGAGGGCCGTTGGCACTGACCCTAAATTTTTTATATAGGTTGCCATCACTGGACAATCCCATACTTACCTACTTTTAAGAAGAAAAAAAAAGAGTATAAGAGTTGGAGCATGAAACTATAAACTCCCACACTCCAACTGGGGCAAATCATTATCACAAGAACAAGAACCAATTTATCGTACGACTTGCATTCAAGGTCAAGGATCATAACCTGCATTCAAGGTCATTGTGAAACGATCAGTGGTCACACGACCTGCATTCAAGGTCAAGGATCATGACCATACTTCATGATTCCTGCTTCATACTTCATGATTCATACCTCATACTTTATACTTCATATTTCATACTTCATACTTCATGATTCATACTTCATACTTCAAACTTCATGTTTCATACTTTATACTTCATACTTCATGTTTCATACTTCATACTTCATACTTCATACTTGATGTTTCATACTTCATGATTCATACTTCATACTTCATAATTCATACATCATACTTCATACTTCATGATTCATACTTCATACTTCATGTTTCATACTTCATACTTCATACTGTACAAGTATTGTAATATATTTTTCCAGAATTGATTGTATGGTACAATAATGGAATCTATTGGACGATTAGTAAGATTTCATAAAGTATATACGAAATCCAATTATAAGTTTTGGAGAACATAGTGAAGATTTTCATAAATTGGAGTTTGAAGAATATTTATTGTAAGTTAAAATATATTTTATGATATGAGATTTTAATTTAATTAATTGATGGAGAAGTAAATTAAAATGAATTTTTACGGAAAAGAGTTAATGGATTTTTATGGATTAAATTGTAAATAAAAAAATTGTTGACCAAGATCATTTGATTAAATTTTATGTTGTGGTCACATTCTGATTTGTAAAGGTTCAAGGGAGCAAGTTACAATTAAGGATATATATATATATATATATATAAATAATATGTTAGTGAAGAATTCCACTAACACCAAGTCAAACAAAATTGAATAAAAGAAAGTGAAAACAAAAGCAGAATAAGTGCGAAGTCGGTGAAACAAATTGCAAACCAATATAAAAACAAACCAAAAAATAAAATGAAAATAGAAAAGAGAGAGAGAGAGAGAGAGAGAGAGAGAGAGAGAGAAGCTTCAGCCGAAAGAAGAAGAAAAAGAAGAAGAAGAGAGAAAGAAAGAGCAGTAGCCGACCAGAAGAAGGAAGAGAAGAAAAAAAAATGAAGCAGAACCATGAGAAAGAGGAAGAAAGAAAGAAGAAAAAGAAAAAGAAAAGAGAAAGAAGAAAGAGGATCGACTAAGCTAGAAGAAGAAGAAGAAGAAGAGGATTTGGGTAAGTAATTGATGAAGTTGAATTGGTTTGAATTTTGATGATATCTTTTGTATTGTAGAACTAGTAGATGGTAATTGATGAAATTGAATTAATTTTATAGATTGATTAAGTTTTGAATTGTTCTTGAAAGTGATTATTGAATATAAAGTGAAATTGGATTGATGGAAGTAAAGAAAATTATGGGTTTTGTTAATTTTAGTATTTGATTTGAGTTTTTGTGGTGTTTTATTTGAAATTAGTTGGATTGGAGTTGACTAAAATGAAAATCAAGGAAACTAGTAAGTTAAAGATTTTGTGAATTTTATGATTTCAAGTTTAAATTGTTTAATTGAGATATTATTTGAGTAAATTGAGTGTTTTTGAGTTAATTGATATATAAATTTGGAATCATTAAGAAAGAAATCAAAATGATTATCAAATTAGTAAACTTGTATTATAGAATTTTTGTGATGTTGTGTTTGGAATGAAATTGAATCATTAGTTTTGGGAATTTTTGAAATTAAATTTGAAATTGAAGTTATAATTAGTTTAATCAAGTTTAATAAGATTGAATTTGATATTGTTAAGTGAAGGAAATTCACTTATGTTAAATTGATAAAGATTAGTACGAGAAATTGTGTAGAAATTGAAGTTGAAAGTGTATAGATTTCAATTTGTGTATACGTAAAATACTAGAAATTGTATTTATATGAATTGTTACAAATTGGTGCTTAGAAATCCAAGAAAGTATGTTGGATTGTATTGTATGAGATTCGATTTAAGAGAAATTGAATGATTTAATGTATATATAGTTATATGTTATAGTATAGTGACATAATTTTTAGTGGATTAAATGTAATCGATTTTATTATAATAGAAGAAATTGAAGAATAAAGTGTTAAATGTGTAAATTGAGTTTTGTATTAGTTGTTGTACTTATATTAATGATTTATTTGGAAATATATTACTTTAGGGAGAAATCTCCGTAGTATGGGAGAAAAAGAAATGTAATGAGACGAAGGAACCAGAACACCAAGCCTAGAGAAAACCAGAAATCAATGAGTGAAAATTTATTTTAAAGCAAAGTATATTTTATTTTAGTAAATTGTTTTATCTAAAGTTTAGCAAGCTAATGTCTTTATTTAAGTTAGTAAAAAATCAGGTTTTCGATTGAATTTCATTTAGTGTATTTTATTCTAAATTTGATTTAGTATTTTATGACTTTGTATATAATTGTTTATTTTTATGAGTCTTATAAATTAAACAGAATTTATGTTCAAGTGTGTTTTAATTAAAGTATTTTTATATCTTAGAGATTTATAATTTATACTCATTTAATAAATAAGTTTTATGTATGAATTTAGCAAAGAAATATATTTATGCATATTTCAAGTTTTAGAACTAAAAGCTAGTTTTCAAAGTAAAGAAAACAGTTTTCAAACCTATGGATTACCCTTCGGATCAGTTATCAGATTATCAGCAGTTAGACCCGACCGATACACCCCATTTATATGTGGCAAGTTAAGGGGTGATAGTCTACTAACTCTAGGGGGGTTGAGTTTGTCGAGTCTGTTAGTCGCCTACACATTGGGGTGTTGTCTCGCTATATGTATGCGACGCAGTATTCCGCACATAGACAGTGAGATGTCTTTTATCAGATGTCACGTTGAGCGGCGTCAGTTAGTCGCCTTGTGACCCTTATATCAGATGTCACAGTGGACGGCGTCAGTTAGTCGTCCTGTGACCCACTCATATGGTACGGTGCCAGTTAGTCAACCTATGAGTTCAGCTTAGGGGTCCATTGGGATTTTTCAGATACAGAAGCCAAGCCAGAAATGTTTTATAGATTTTCAATATAGAACATTAAATTTACAGAAATAATTTAGTATATGCTTTAGTATTTATTAAAGAGCTTTTGTACGTTAGGCTTGGCTAGATTTTCAGAAAAACAGATTTCAGTACAGTATTCAGGAAGCAGATTATTATTGATTTCCGTACATTGTTTTCAGGAGACATAATAAGTTTTCAGAAAAGTTTATTACCAGAATATTTTATCAGAAAAGCATTTTATCAGAAGAGTATTATTAAAAAACTATATTATTAGAAAAGTTTAATCAGAGAAGTTTCATCAGAAAAGTATTTTCAGTAAAGTATATTCTTTTAGCTTTTCAGTTTTCAGAAAAGTACATTATCTCAGTATTTCAGTTTTCAAAAAAGAATATCATATTAGCTTTTCAGTTTCCAGAAAAATGAGAGAATATTATATCAGTTTTCCAGTTTTCAAAAATTAGATTTCAGAATAGTTTTCTGTATAGATTTCAGAACAATTTCTAGAAAATAGATTTCAGTAAAATTTTTAGAAAGTAAATTTCAATATAGCTTTGTGAGAAAGATTTTAATATATATTGCAGAACAGTTTTTTTTATAAAATATATTTAAGTATAGTTTTCATGAAACAGATTTCAGTTCAGTTTTCAGGAAACAGTATTCGAATCAGAATAGTATTTTCAGAAAATAGAGAAGTTTTATTATTATCCATTTTAATATTTTCAGAAAATAGATTTCAGTTATCTTCTCAAATTAATTTATTAGAAACAGATTTATTTTCTTTTCATATTTTAGGGAGGTTAATAGAAAAAGAATTAAAGTTTATTTAGAAATTAATAACACTCACTGAGCTCTTTTAGCTCATATTAGTTTTATGTTTTTAAATCAACCTCCAAGGTACCAGTGCAGGCATCGCAGGGACTCTGAAGACCAGCGGGACCAGTCAGAGGATGCAGTGACTGTTTTACTAGCATATATAATGTTTTAGTTGTTAAGTTTGTATTTTGATATTGTTTTAAGTACATGAGTATTTTATTGAAAGATTTGATAACTGTTTATTTTGATATTTAAACTGTTTGAGATGTGATTTGATGAGATGGACCGGAGGTCCACAGTAGTTGAGATTTAAAATTTTATAGAAGTGTTAAAGTTTTTATGTATATCTCCAAGATTTGGTAATTTCAAAAAAACAGGAAGACTCTGCCAAAAGTTTTATAAAATAGTTTTGTATATAAAAATAAATAAATTTCCTACTCAGATTTCCAGTTAAAAGAAATGACTTAGCTTCACAGAAGCCTTTCAACGACTAAAAGAAATGACTTAGCTTCCTGGAGTGCCGGCAGGCTAACTAATGGGAGTTAGTAGGTTAGGAGCTTGTCAACAACTAAGTTCACAGCTCTCAAGTGCCTCTCGAATATCCCTTGGTCCCCGGATATTCCTCGGGTCTCCCCCAAATATTTCCTGAGTCAGACAACTGAGTTCTTCCTCTCTAGATGTCTCTCAAGTGTGTCCCTTGAGATATGTAAATAAGGAATAAACCTTCCTATTTATAGAGTGAGATTACTTGGAGAAAGTAGCTTTCTTGGAGACAAAACACTTTATTTGGACCCAAAATAGCATTCTTGGAGCCAAAGCACCTTTACTTGGAGCCAAAGTAGTCTTAAAACTTCTTTAACAATCTCATTTTTCCAACGACATCTCATTCGTATCAGTTGAATTTGGTTTGGTCACTATAGGAATACGAGTCAAAACCTAACAAAATATAAATTTTCAATTTTCATGCATGTATAATGTTTTCTAGTAAGAGATCCTTTAAATTAATATATGTGAGAATCTTGATCAAATCTAATTGATTTTAATGAATTTTGATCTAATTTATTTTATAGTTGAAAAAAAATGATAAATATGTATTTGTGGAAAAAAAAAAAAGAAATTACCACCACCCAATGTAGCGTGATGGTAAAGGGTGTTCGTTCAACCTGATAAAGTGCAGGTTCGAGTCACACTACAAATATTGAAAAATTATTGAACAATAAAACAATTTATTTTTCATTTTTTCTATATTTCGACCTTTTTTTTAATGTTTCATATTTAACAAATCACAAAAAGTAGTTCTAAAGGTCGAATAATTTTCAAATTTTTACAAGTATATTTCATTAAGCTTATCATAGACAAAAATAATATCAAAATTCAATAGAATTTCATTATAATACTCACATATGTTAATATGATGGATCCTTCACTAGAAACGAATGTGTGTTTTATAAATATACTCTGAAAATAACTTTTATGTAGAATTGAATTATTTATAGGATCATTCCATTGAAAAATTAAGATTCTTTACTAAATAAATTTTGAATTAAAATAAAAATTGAAAACCGATTTAACTATCCAAAATAATTCCAACCTAATGTGATTTTGCTATCTAAATTTACATTGTCACGGTGGGTCCAGCTACAATGCCGTTGAAAGATTCGTGGGTATCATACCCACCAATTTTTTTATTTAGCTACAACTGTTGGATGCGCTTTTTGCCCATCCAACGGTGAAAAAAAAGCACTATATATAAAATAAAGGAAACAAGCAACCGGTTACACCGGTTGCTTGAGCAAACTAAGTCATAAAAGCTTAAATAAAAAACCGATCAGTTCACTCTCTCTATATTGTCTCTGTGTCTGCACTCACTCTCCTTTGCTCTCTTTCTTCCGTCTTATTCGATCACTCTCCTTCATCTAAATTGTTTTCATTGATTTTCCCTCTCTATAGTCTCTGGGACTTTCAAAGTTTGGGTCTTAGCAAACTTCAACAGGTAAGGTTCTCATTTGCTCTCTTTCTTCTCTCTTGTTCAATCAGTCACCTTCATCTAAACCATTTTCATTGATTTTCCTCTCTATAGTCTCTGAGACTTGTAAGGTTTGGGTCTTTGCAAACTTCAACTGGTAAGATTCTCATTTGCTCTCTTTCTTCTCTCTTGCCCGATCACTCTTCTTCATCTAAACTATTTTTATTTATTTTCCCTCTCTACATTCTCTGGGACTTATAAGGTTTGCGTCTTTATAAACTTCGACTGGAAAGGTTCGACTCTTTATACATCTTCAACAGGTAAGTTTCGGGTCTCTACGACTCTTCAATTTCTAGGGTTTGGTCTTTGGAAATCTTCAATTTCTAGGATATAAATTTTTACAAATCTTCAATTTTTAGGGTTTATGTCTGTTGAAAGCATCAATTTTTGGATTAGGTATCTGGAAGTATTAAATATTTAGGTTTTAGGTACGTAGAAAGTTTCAATTTTAAGCTTCAATCACATAATTGAGGTGTGTTTTTTCATTTGAATTATAGGTTTCTCTATTTCTTTCTATCAACACAAAAGTGTCAACAGTTGACGAGAGATTATAATGGTTCAGTGTAAACCAACAGTGTAGAACCTCACCCACTTTTGTACTCATATGTTAATTTATCTTTTTAATAATTTTTATTATCTATTTGTCAATTGCCAGTAGTGTATATTTACAACTGTTTAGTGTCTCTGAATGCGACAGATTATTTTTGGTTAGTGTTTGATTGATTTTTTGGTCTTTAGCTTAATATATACTTGTGTATAATTTTATGTGTAAGATAAGATCATGCTTTAGAGTTTAAGCTTCTAAAAAAAGAAAATATAGTGCTAAAGGATCATATTGTGCAATATATGACTAGAAAATAAATAATCTTTGAAACAACTTACACTTTGTTTGCCTTTAGGTCTAATTAAAAATAAATTGCATTTTCAGCTTACAATATAAACAAACAATGCTTATTGTTTCATTTCTCTCGTTAATTATAGGTTTGTTATTGATCATTGAGATGGATATATCATTCTAAGCCAGTTTTGTAACTGCATTGAGTGAAGGAGATTTGAACTTGAACAATTTAAGGTATGTTTGACTTGAACTTATGATGCATAATTCCATGTTAGTGATTTTGGTGATTTTGTTTAGTTAACGTATATTGACTGGAAACCTAGACTTTTCTTACACGCATTGAACGTTTGGAAGACTTAGGTGTAACAAAGTCACGTACGTTTAGAATCCTTATTTTGTGGCTAGAATTGTGCGTTTGTTTGTTCTGATAATTCATTTGGTTTACGGTTGTCATGTGTTCAAACTATAACTATATATGCTTATATAATGTGTCACGGTTGGAAGTCTTAGGTGTATTCCTTTTAGAATTAGTTATACAGCTCAGTTTGTTGTTGATCATTGAGATGCATTAATGAAGTAAATAATGATGATTATGGTATACCCTTTAAAGCAAATGACATTAATTTATTCATTAATCGCTTCTTGTATTTTAAAAATGTATTTTGCAGTCATCTTTTTGGGCTTGCTTGTCATTGAATTATTATGGATTCATCTCCGAATGAAATTCCTAAGATTGGGAAAATGGGTTGGATTAACTACTTGTACATAATAACTTACATTATTTTTATAAATTAGTTCTTAATTACTTTATTTTATATGTGCAAGTAACTTTTAATTGCATATCTCACCAAACAAGAGTCAAGACGCACGGATAGTACGGGAAAAACTAAGGTATCCCAAAAGGGTAACAAATTAATTATTATTACATTTTGTTATGTTAGGTTATTCTTTCTTACTAACATTATATAAACCTTACATCCTTTTTTCTCTGAGACACGTAAAAACATTGAACAACAAAACATTGGCCAGCGTGTACTAGGGAATGATAGCGACCTAGCTGAAGATGAAGATATTCCCACCGATTTAGTCATCCCTCACGTCGATGAAACATTCACCATACGGTGTAGCCCGTCATGTTTGTTTCGGGTTGTTAGTAAGCGGTCCGACGACCAAAAACTGGCTGTGAATGATGTAGGTTTTTGTAACCTCATCCTCCTCACGTGTGGACGCCTTCATCGAGAGTTGTGCGGTTGGCTTGTCCATAACTTTAGTACCAAAACCCGTTTACTTCACATCCATGTGAAGACCATATCACTAGACTCCTCTATTTTTGCCGAGATTATGAATGCTCCCAACGAAAGAGAGCCGATACACATGGATGGCGAACATCCCTCTCTAAGTGAGTGGGTATGTAGGTTTTCTATAACATCTCGCGGAATCTGCATGAAAGAGATAGATAAACGCCTTGACGAGATCACCTCATCCGATGTAGAATTCAAAGTTACATTCTGCTTGTTGTTGCTTGGCACTCTTCTTACACATGGAACTTCCGATTTTGTAAATGCCGAGTTAATGATACCTCTTCTCAATGTTGATGACATATCTTCAATGAATTGGTTTATCTAGTGCTTCAATCTACTCTGTGATGGCATTGATAAGTTGAAAAAAATTGCCAAATCTTCAAACACACGAGCAATAACTGGTTGCTTGTTGTTTATTCAGCTACCAAATTGAATTGATGATTTCCCAAAAGTTAGGGACCAAATTGATAAGACCCAAATATAATTAATTAATCTAATTATAAATAAAATGCCAACACTTTTATGATGGTTGTTAAACTACTTTGATACAATTAATTGTTCATGAATAAATGCTTTAAATGCCAAAACTAACCTTGCTTTATATCTCAGCTACCCCGTTCATTCTAAACATCCACTTTGCATTACACACCTCATTGTGTTTCTCATATACATTACTATGCATTTTAAAGCTTTCAGCTACACTAATTTACTCCTTCCAATATCTATCTCGGATGCATCTACATTCTACAACAATGTCATCTGTGCATGCAATGTCTATAAACAATAACTAGAGTGAAGGTGGCAACAACTGGAGTGAAGGTGGCACCTTTGACTACCATAAAACCATGGATTATGATTTGAAATTCATGCTTAATACCATCGACGATGACAACCATGCTTCAATTGGTGTAGAGGATGAAGTCATCCACTCACGTATTTTTCGGAGCTCCCCACCCATACGTCGACTGCTGGTGCAACCAATTCTGCGTTGGATGATCCATTACAGATGTTGCATGTACAAAGCTGCAATGTATTGGGTAAGGAGTTCCTATGTATACAAGAAGCTGAGGAATATTACCATAAGTATTTGTATCTTAAAGAGTTTAATGTGCAGAAGGATGATTTACATCGCGATAAAAATGGTTGACCACTGTTTATAGGTGGGTTTGCTTCAAAGAAGGGTTTCGAGAGAATAAATACGTTGAACGAACCAATAGGGTGCATCAACCTAGAGGGCAGACACGTGAAGGTTGTCGAGCAGCAACGAGAGTTAATTTCGACCCTCAGAAAATGGTACGAGGGGTGAAAGAGTTTTTCATAGAGCATTCCTATAATCTAACCTCAAGTAAACACACGCGGTTTCTCTGTTCACATCGAAATGTCAAAGAGTCTGATATGTCGATACTGCATTCTTTGAAGGCGGTAGGAGTAAAATCTTAGTAGGTGATGGACCAGATGGTGTGGACTAGGTCGGTAGTTATGTAAGTGTTGGTCACACAAGAAAGGACTTGCAGAACCGAATTGATGCTAAATGCAGAACAATGTTAACTGATTCCAATGCAGATGTAATTATCGGTTACATGACCGCAAAATCAGAAACGGATACAGAATTTTTCTATAAATATGATGTAAATGAAGATGGCGTGTTAGGGAACTTATTTTGGGTAGACTACATGTCATACAATGATTACCGAAACTTTAGTCATGTACTGTGCTTTGACTCTACATACAAAACTAATGCTTACCGTAGGCCGCTAGTTATTTTTGTTGGTGTAAATCACCACAACAAAACTATTGTATTTGGCTTCAGACTGTTAGTTAATGAGACGGTCGAGACTTATAGTTGGATTCTGAAGACATTCTTGTTAGCTATGCATGAAAATTATCCAATTTTAGTTGTCACTAATGGTGACAAGGCAATGCGTAAGGCGATTAAACCAGAAATGTCTGGATCCATCCATCGACTTTGCTCTTGGCATCTTTAACGAAATGTTCAGACCAATTTCAGAGATAGTGGATTTACTCGATCGTTTACGCATTGTATGGTAGCTTATATGACATAATCAAAGTTTGAGAATCAATGGCATTCATCAGTTGACATGTTCGGGCTGCATGAAAATGAATGGGTCAAGAAGATGTATTCAAAACGTAAACAATGGGTAGAAACATTTCTGAGTGACACATTTTTCGGTGCCATGCGAAGCACACAAAGGTCAGAAAATATAAATGCATACCTTAATCGGTTTCTTCACTGTAGGCTTAAACTTTATGAGTTTATGGGGTAGGTGGATAGATCAATGGCGAGACTGCAATAATAAAATGAAGGATGACGTCGAAAAATTGAATGAGCATCCAATTCTTGTTACCCATTTGTTACAATTAGAGAAACATGCATCCGAAGTGTACACTCGTGGGATATTCCAGTTGGTGAGTGATGAGATTAAAGCAGAGATGAAACTTAACATATATAATTGTGTTGATGACGATTCTCAGACATACACATTCAAGAAATTTGGTAGAGGCAGCAAAATATGGAATGTTACTTATATACAGTCACAAACCACTATACAATACTCATGCAAACTGTTTTAGACAGCCGCTATTCCATGCAGCCATTCGTTTAGTGTAATGAAAGCACTGAACATGCACCACATACCAGATACACTTTTGATGAGTCGGTGGACAATGAATGTGATGCTGTTTCTGAATTGGAGATATCTTCTGATGGGCTCCTCAAGATCTCATTAGGTATGTTAAATATTTTATTTTTTGTGAATATCAAATTTGCAAGAATTAAATACCAAACAAGTTATAAAATTTGTGTATGGAGTATTGTTGTATGAATGCGAAATTGCTTGTGTAAACCATGTGCTGTTAAAGCACCAAATATTTTGTTTAAGTGAAATTTATCAAAATATTTTTTTATCAAATTTTCTCAAAAAACCAGGTTCCATTCTTTTGTTGCTGGTTCAGATCACTATGTTTAATATGTAGGAAAATGTGTTAATTTTCATCACAAACAACAGAAGGTTTTAAACAGGCGAAATTGGCTATTGACTCGCTATGTACATAAATGCAGTCTCTAATCCATCAGCAAGTACAGAAATGGTCGGAGATTACACATGGCAACAAGATCGAGCGCTATTTCACGTTAAAGATCCACCTGCAGTGACAACGAAAGGCTTAGTGCAACGGAACAAAATAACTGGATCTAAGCCGCAGAATTGCGGAAGATGTTGACAGCCTGGTCACACAACAAAGACTTGTCATGCATATATTCGAAAGGGTACTAGTGCAATTCCAAGCAATGAAGGCGTGCAAACATTTGGAACTGCACCACATATGGGTTTTCCATCACAGAAATTCGAATTTCAGTATAATGAAACCTCAACGATGGACATGGACATTTGTACAGCCAATACAACCTTTAGTAGAGTCCGAAAAACGGGCTATAAATTATGAATTATGTAATTATATCCGTAGTTTGGTACATGAGACTAAGACTAGGATTGGATTATTTCAAGTTAATCTAGTCATAATCTCATGTTTTTTTGTGGGGAAGAGGTTTGGATTATTTAATCTCACCTTTAAACATAATCCCATTGTTGTAAAAGGATTAAATTCCCACTCATCACCATGGTACATGCAGTCCCATGCTATTGGGATTAATTGTTTTAATATAATATTATTAAATATATTTAAATAGTTTATATAAATAAACCACAGTTTTATATTTAATTATATATTTATATATGTTATAAATATTTTATTTAAATATTCATTTAAAATAAAAATGGTATAATAAACAATTTATTAAAACTTACAATAACATAATAAGGGAATAACTTTAACATTAGGATCAATGTTAAATTTGTTAGAGTATAAAAACCAGGTCACCATAATTTTTTTTTACTGCTGTCTCACTTTCTCTCTCATTTTCTCTCCTCACACTCTTCACAAACCTCACCTCCTCTATTCACCGAAACACCGGCCGTGCCCCTTAACCTACGATAGCCACTGGCCGATCGACTTTCACCGACAAAGTCAAGAAGAACGACGAAGAGGATTTTGAAGATATTTTTTGTAAAATCTCATTTTTATTATTTTATTTTAAATTATTATGAAGGGTGTATTTGAAATCTTTTGAAAATTTTTGATGAATGTGTGAGGACGTAAAAGATATATTTTGAAAGTTGGCAATTAAAATTGTAATTTCGAAAAGTTGAGGGACAAAATGGAACTTTTCCAGTCCTATATATAGCACTTCATCTTCAACCTCTCACACGCGACCACCATTGTTGCCCATTTTCTCTTCAGTTTTCCTCAACCTTTGACCATTAATTCCGGCCACATCCGACCTCCATTTTGTTCGTTCTTGGTACCAATAGAAAGCTCTTGCGACAAAGAATCTTTTGGTACCAACTTTGGAGATTTTCATGGCCGTTTGAGTCTCCGATTTGGTGGAGAAAGTTAGGGATTTTCCAATTCGGAAAACCTCCGATTCCGGCGAATCTAGCCATTTCCCTCTCCGGCGACAGTTATAAACATTGACGAGGGAGACGAGGCGAACAAAACCCGACCATTTTTGGAGGTCGCCGGAAAGTTTCCAGAAAGTCGCCGCCGGCCGCCACGCACGGCGGGGGTAAGTTTTCGACCTCCCGAACTTAGAATTTGATTCCGAATCCGTTTACGTATTCGTTTTAAGTGTAGGATATTATTTTGAGGTAAATTGGATTATATGGCCGCCGTATATAAATTAAATAATTATATTCTCGTGTAGATTTTACCGATTGGGATAATTGAGATTGAAAGCGAGGCCGCAGCGAGTTGCGGGTAGCTTACACGAGGTAGGGGTTTCAAACTTAAATTTTTAGAATATTTTCCCTAAATGGTTTGGAGATAAATTGATTGTGGAAATTTGAGGAAATGTTTATTTGAACTGTGGAATTGATTTGAGGAATAAATTGGAATGTATTGTGTGGAAAATATGATTTTTATGCAGGTTTTGTATTTTGGGATTTTGATAAAAGCAGCCGTTATGCTGCCGAAATTTTATTAAAAATGATGAGTTTACATATGGGATGCATGGCAGATTTATTTAAATGGTTTGATGATTTTGAAAGGGTAACCGTCCTAGTCATTATATTATATATTATTATACGACTTTATGTCGGGGACTGCGCAGGGTATTTTCTGGTACGTACACCTTGTATATGAGGGTAGTACCAGGGTCACGGTGAGCAAAATATTTTTAAATGATAGGCCACCGGGTATGACTAGTGGACGTGTGGATATTACTTTCTGAAGGAAAGTGTTACTGTTTATTTAAAATTTTGTGAAAATATTTAACCATGCAGGATTATCCCATGACTTTATAAAAATGATGTTTTCCACATACATTATCGGGGATTATACCCTACTGAGCTTTTAGCTCACCCCTTTTTATTTTCTTTTCCCCCCAGGGAGCGCCCACGCGGATTAGAAGATCGTTAGTTGATGTGGGTGAAGGCTTGTGAGATCTAAGGATTAGATTTCTGATATTAGTTATTAAATTTATGTTATTTGAGATTTGTAGTGATTAAAGAATTTGTATTTGTTATGGACTTATAACAAATGTTTGGATAACTCAGTTTGTGAGTTAGGTTTGTTGATGTGCAAATCTTATAGTTGTGGATGATTAAGACTTCAGGAGTTATGCATGTTTCAGTATGATTATTATCTTGGAAATTGAATCCATGAATTCTAATGGGTGATCACATATCTGTGGGGTTATTTGGTGTTGACTTTTGAAATTTGGAAATATTTTGTTTGTAAACAGATTTTCATTTTGTTTGATACTCCGGAGTATGAGAAGAATTTGTTGTGGTTTTTATGAAATTTTAATAAAGTCAAGTTGGACACTATTGATTTTATTTACAACTCTGCCACGGCCTAGGGCCCGGGTCGTGACAGAAAAATGGTATCAGAGCTTTTGGTTTTCAAACCTCGGAATGTGACACCTACTAGTATGAATGGATGGTATTTCACTGAACATGCATCACAGATTGCTGATGATTTGATGTTTAAATTATAGGCCTGAAAGATGCCTCCGAGAAGGAGAACTCGAGGGCAGAAGTCTAGGACTGATACACCACCTCCACCACCACCGCAACCTATTAATGAGCAAGTGGTAAATCTCTTGGAAGCAGTTATGAGGATGTCTGCCACACAAACTGTCCATGTGAAGGACAAGAATGAAAGACTCCGGAATTTCTGTCGGATATTTGATGCTCAGTTTGATGGCAGGCAAGATCCTATTGCTGCAGATAGATGGTTGAAGGCCATCAGGAGGGCCTTTTCTCAAGTTGATACTCCTAGTGAGTTCTGGGTGGATTTTGCTGTTTACAGGTTGACCGGTGATGTTGTGATATGGTGGGAAAATTTGTCAATTCAACGAGACATGACTGGTGTTGACTGGGAAGTCTTTGAGGGGTTATTCCGGGATAATTATTTTAATGCTGGCCATAGAAGGATGTTGGCAGATATGTTTGAGAATATTGAGCAAGGGGGGATGACTGTAAATGAATACTATACCAGGTTCATGGAGTTATCCCAGTATGCTGGAAGAGCCGACGAGTCACTGTTATTGTCAAAGTTCCTAATGCGTCTCAGACCGACGATACGGAATAGGATCTATACCCAAGAGTTTAGAAAGCTAACCGATTGTTTGGCTGCCGCCATACTAGCTGAAACCAACTTCAGGGATATCCAGCCTCCCAGGAACCAACCTTCTGGCAGCAGAGACAGGAAAATGACCAAGAAAAATCAAGAAGGGTGGCGTGGCCCTAATTATGCTACTAGTGGGAGTGGTACAAGTAGCGGGTCTTCGGGACGGAGTTCACCATATGGCAACTGTTATAATTGCGGACAGCAGGGTCATCTAAAGAAGGCTTGTCTATATCCGCGAAGATTCCAATCATCTCGTGGAGGAGCCTCAGGGAGCCATTCAGATTCGGCTTCTTTCCAAGGCCAACCTATGCACCATCCATCCCATGCATCATCTCCAGCATTTGCTTCTCCTGACCCACAGCGCCAGTATGTTCCGCAATACCGTGCACCTACTTTGGGATTTGGCCAGAATGTTCCTCAAAATTTTCAGGTTCCACAAGCATCTGGGAGCCGTGGCACTTCAAGCTACAACATGGGTTCTAATGCTAGTGGGGGCCGTTCAGGAAAGGGAAGAGGAAAAGGAAGGGGCACCGGACAGGCTTATGCTGCCACAGCTGAGGAGGAGTGTGACCACTCAGGCAGAGGGGTGATTGATGGTATGGTTCTAATTTCTCGTTCTTGGGCTCATGCTTTGTTCGACACTGGTGCATCACATTCTTTCATTTCTTTGTTGTTTGCAAATACTTTGGGGTTGGGTTTTGAGAATCTTAGCATGCCATTGAGTTTGGAAACCCCATTGGGAAAAGCTCATGATTTAACACTATGTTGTAAATCAGTGAGCATTAGAATTGATGACAGGCGATTTTCTGATGATTTGATTGTGATGCCCATGGGACAATTTGATGTGATTTTTGGTATGGATTGGTTAACTAAATACCGAGCACAAATCGATTGTTACAACAAAAGGGTGATACTTTACACAAAGAATGACAAGGTTGTTTACCAAGCGACTCAGGGTATGAAACAGCTAAGTCCAATTTTGAAGACCTTATTTGGTGGAAAGAAAAGACTGGAAACCTATGGTAATGTATTTGCCATTCACTGGGAGACAAGTAAGGTAAACCAGTATTCCCAGGTATACGTGGTTGATGAGTATCCTGATGTATTTCCTGAAGAGTTACCAGGATTGCCACCAAGTAGAGAGATTGAGTTCTGTATTAATCTAGTTCCCGGGGCTCAACCAATTTCCACAACTCCATATCGTATGGCCCCAGCAGAACTAGTGGAATTACGGAAACAATTAGGAGAGCTCCTAGAAAAGGGATTTATTCGAGAGAGTACCTCTCCATGGGGAGCTCCTGTTTTGTTTGCAAAGAAAGCTGACGGTTCTTTGAGACTTTGTGTAGACTACCGAAAGTTGAACCAAGTGACAGTAAAGAATAAGTATCCCTTGCCCAGGATAGATGAGTTGTTTGATCAACTCGGAGGATCAAAATTCTTCTCGAAGATTGATTTGAGATCCGGTTATCACCAATTGAAGGTTCGGGCAGAGGATATTCCTAAAACAGCCTTTCGGACCCGTTATGGTCATTTTGAGTTCCTTGTTATGCCGTTTGGGTTAACTAATGCTCCTGCAGCTTTTATGGACATCATGAATCGAATTTTCAGGCCTTACCTGGATAAATTTGTTGTGGTGTTTATCGATGATATTTTGGTTTATTCCAGAACTTGTGAAGAGCATGTAGAGCATTTGAATATAGTCCTGCAGACACTTCGAATGAATCAACTCTATGCTAAGAAAGACAAATGTGATTTCTGGTTGACCGAAGTCAAGTTCTTGGGTCATATGATTTCCCAAGAAGGAATATCTGTGGATCCTGCAAAGGTGGAAGCTGTCCTTCAATGGGAGAGACCAACAAACGTCATAGAAGTTCGTAGTTTTCTTGGCCTAGCTGGTTATTATCGTCGTTTCGTTGAGAACTTTTCAAGGATTGCTATGCCATTGACCCAATTGACGAGGAAGAATGTAAAGTTTGTATGGAATGAAGATTGTGAAGCTTCATTTATGGAATTGAAGCAAAGATTAACCACAGCACCTGTCCTTACAGTACCGGATAGCAATGAACCCTACGTAGTATACACGGATGCCTCAGGTACTGGTTTAGGTGGTGTTCTGATGCAAGGCGGAAAGGTAGTGGCTTACGCCTCCCGTCAATTGAAACCGCATGAGAAGAATTACCCTACCCATGATTTGGAGCTTGCTGCTGTGATTTTTGCATTAAAAATTTGGAGGTGTTACCTTTATGGAGTAAAGTTTGACATCTATTCAGATCATAAAAGTCTGAAATATCTTTTTACACAGCGGGATCTAAATTTGAGGCAAAGGAGATGGATTGAGTACATGGAGGATTATGATTTTAACCTTCAGTATCATCCTGGCAAGGCAAATGTGGTTGCAGATGCCTTGAGTAGAAAATATCACGGAATTTTGGCCAATTTGGCATTGGAGGATTGGAAGAGAACTATGGTCATTGGAGATTATGATCTGTGTTTACAAGAAGACGAAGTAACAACTCGTGTTTACAATGTGGTGGCTACACCTAGTGTCCTGCAACGTGTTAAGCAGAGTCAATGGCAGGATGAAGAATTGAGAACTCTGTGGAATCGTTTGATAAATGGTGAGCATCTGGAGGGTTGGGAAATTAAGGCAGATGGATTTATTTATTATAAAGGAAAAGTGGTAGTTGCCAACGATCCAGAACTTAGAAGAGATGTGTTGGCTGAGGCCCATAAGTCCAAGTTTGTGGTACATCCAGGTAGCACAAAGATGTATCATGATCTCAAAAGGCAATACTGGTGGATCGGAATGAAACGAGAGGTAGCTGAATTTGTTGCTAAGTGTATGGTATGCCAACAGGTGAAAGCTGAACATCAACGACCGTCAGGGTTACTCCAACCATTACCAATTCCTGAGTGGAAATGGGATAAGATTTCCATGGACTTCGTGACAGGATTACCGTTGACTCCACAGAGATATGATGCAATATGGGTTATTGTGGACCGGCTAACAAAAACAGCTCACTTCATACCTATAAGGAAGGACTACAAGCTTAATAAGTTAGCCAGGCTCTATGTGGAGAATATTGTTCGGTTACATGGTGTACCCTCCAGCATTATTTCAGATAGAGACCCACGTTTCACTTCTAGATTTTGGAGAGCCTTACAGACTGCCTTGGGGACTGAATTGAACCTTAGTACCGCCCATCATCCTCAAACTGATGGACAGTCTGAGAGGACTATTCAGATATTGGAGGATATGCTCCGTTCTTGTATATTGGACTTTGGAGGGAATTGGGGCGAGCACCTATCTTTGGTGGAATTTGCTTATAACAATAGCTATCAGGCTAGTATTGGTATGGCCCCGTATGAGGCTCTTTATGGAAGGCCTTGTAGGTCACCTTCGTGTTGGGCTGAACTAGACGAGCGGATTACTATTGGGCCAGAGATTATTGAAGAGACTACGAGCAAAGTTAGGAGTATTCAAGAAAGGCTTAAAGTAGTCCAGAGTCGCCAAAAGAGTTATGCTGATCTTCACCGTCGTGAGGTGGAATATGAGATTGGTGACTATGTTTTCTTGAAAGTGACACCTATGCGAGGTGTGACTCGATTTGGAGTTAAAGGCAAGTTAGCTCCTAGATACATCGGGCCATTTGAGATTATCGAGAGAGTTGGGCAGGTTGCTTATCGCTTAAATTTGCCAGCTCAGTTGGGACATGTTCATAATGTCTTCCACGTGTCCATGTTGAGAAAGTACACCGCAGACCCATCTCACATTGTTCCCCACTCGGAGATTCCTCTGAGAGAAGATGTGACATATGAGGAACAACCCTTGCGGATCCTGGCAAGAGAGATCAAAGTGCTGCGAAATCGAGAAATCCGTATGGTTAAAGTGCTATGGCAAAATCATACGGGAGAGGAGGCTACCTGGGAGTTAGAATCCGAAATGTATTATAAATACCCTCACTTGTTTGAAATTCAGCTTGAGGTTGTACTTTGAATTTCGGGACGAAATTCTTTTAAGGAGGGTAGAATGTAAAATCTCATTTTTATTATTTTATTTTAAATTATTATGAAGGGTGTATTTGAAATCTTTTGAAAATTTTTGATGAATGTGTGAGGACGTAAAAGATATATTTTGAAAGTTGGCAATTAAAATTGTAATTTCGAAAAGTTGAGGGACAAAATGGAACTTTTCCAGTCCTATATATAGCACTTCATCTTCAACCTCTCACACGCGACCACCATTGTTGCCCATTTTCTCTTCAGTTTTCCTCAACCTTTGACCATTAATTCCGGCCACATCCGACCTCCATTTTGTTCGTTCTTGGTACCAATAGAAAGCTCTTGCGACAAAGAATCTTTTGGTACCAACTTTGGAGATTTTCATGGCCGTTTGAGTCTCCGATTTGGTGGAGAAAGTTAGGGATTTTCCAATTCGGAAAACCTCCGATTCCGGCGAATCTAGCCATTTCCCTCTCCGGCGACAGTTATAAACATTGACGAGGGAGACGAGGCGAACAAAACCCGACCATTTTTGGAGGTCGCCGGAAAGTTTCCAGAAAGTCGCCGCCGGCCGCCACGCACGGCGGGGGTAAGTTTTCGACCTCCCGAACTTAGAATTTGATTCCGAATCCGTTTACGTATTCGTTTTAAGTGTAGGATATTATTTTGAGGTAAATTGGATTATATGGCCGCCGTATATAAATTAAATAATTATATTCTCGTGTAGATTTTACCGATTGGGATAATTGAGATTGAAAGCGAGGCCGCAGCGAGTTGCGGGTAGCTTACACGAGGTAGGGGTTTCAAACTTAAATTTTTAGAATATTTTCCCTAAATGGTTTGGAGATAAATTGATTGTGGAAATTTGAGGAAATGTTTATTTGAACTGTGGAATTGATTTGAGGAATAAATTGGAATGTATTGTGTGGAAAATATGATTTTTATGCAGGTTTTGTATTTTGGGATTTTGATAAAAGCAGCCGTTATGCTGCCGAAATTTTATTAAAAATGATGAGTTTACATATGGGATGCATGGCAGATTTATTTAAATGGTTTGATGATTTTGAAAGGGTAACCGTCCTAGTCATTATATTATATATTATTATACGACTTTATGTCGGGGACTGCGCAGGGTATTTTCTGGTACGTACACCTTGTATATGAGGGTAGTACCAGGGTCACGGTGAGCAAAATATTTTTAAATGATAGGCCACCGGGTATGACTAGTGGACGTGTGGATATTACTTTCTGAAGGAAAGTGTTACTGTTTATTTAAAATTTTGTGAAAATATTTAACCATGCAGGATTATCCCATGACTTTATAAAAATGATGTTTTCCACATACATTATCGGGGATTATACCCTACTGAGCTTTTAGCTCACCCCTTTTTATTTTATTTTCCCCCCAGGGAGCGCCCACGCGGATTAGAAGATCGTTAGTTGATGTGGGTGAAGGCTTGTGAGATCTAAGGATTAGATTTCTGATATTAGTTATTAAATTTATGTTATTTGAGATTTGTAGTGATTAAAGAATTTGTATTTGTTATGGACTTATAACAAATGTTTGGATAACTCAGTTTGTGAGTTAGGTTTGTTGATGTGCAAATCTTATAGTTGTGGATGATTAAGACTTCAGGAGTTATGCATGTTTCAGTATGATTATTATCTTGGAAATTGAATCCATGAATTCTAATGGGTGATCACATATCTGTGGGGTTATTTGGTGTTGACTTTTGAAATTTGGAAATATTTTGTTTGTAAACAGATTTTCATTTTGTTTGATACTCCGGAGTATGAGAAGAATTTGTTGTGGTTTTTATGAAATTTTAATAAAGTCAAGTTGGACACTATTGATTTTATTTACAACTCTGCCACGGCCTAGGGCCCGGGTCGTGACATTTTTAGCCGATTCGAACTCGTTTTTAAGGTGAGTTTTGATTTTCTTAAGTACTTTTGTTTGTTTTGATTGACTTTTGTTTGATTTGTATGAGTTTTAAATAAAATTTTTTGATGAAAAAAATGAGTTTTGTAGTTACCTGATTAAGGTTTGATTGGGTTTCATTGTGTTTTATTGAGTTTAAAGATTGATTGGGTTTAAAGATGATTGGGTTTGGTTTGAATGAGTATTGTTGACAGGAAAACGAACCGCTCGTTCGCCCACGACTTGCCCAACATCCCCACAAACAGTCCCTCGCGAACTGATCAATTCGTGAGGGACCTGACCACGAAATGATCAGTTCGCGAGGGACCTAACCAACAAACTGATCAGTTTGGGAGGGACTGTCCCTCACAAACTGATCTCAGAGTAACTGGAAAGAAAATGTAAGTGCTCATGTTTTATTCTGGCTCATTGATCAATCATGTTGTGTATGATTTAGTAACTAGAAATACCTTCATGGGTTTGGTTTGACTTATACTTCATTATTTGGTGTATGCAATATCCGATGTTAAGCTATAAGTAATTAGATTCATCATTATGATAGCATCATTCTAGAGCTTCATAGATTCGAGTGAGATGTAAAAAAGCACGGTTTCCTTATTTAGCATTGTGCTTTATTTTTTTTGTTGCTAAACATGGATACAAATTCATACCATTGCTCTGTATCTCAATTTCAATATGTATCCCACCCATTTCACATGTCACATAACATTGTTGTAATTCAGTAGAAGTACCGAGTTGTAAATATTATAAAGAAAGAACAAATGCAATGCTAGAATGAATCAAATTATCAAGGGATAGGAAGTTTGTGATTATGCAGTATGTAACTTTTTTGAGATTGCAATTTTCTTTCGTTGTCTTGGCACAGTATAGTAACAGGGTTAAGAGTGTTATCTTCTTTGGCATATGGATTTGGATGCATTTGTGTGGAACACATATTTATAACTTGTTTAAAATATGTCTTCTTCTTTGTTCTTCCAAGATCAGGCTAGAATTGGTTCGTCAAGACTTCAGAATTTGGATTGATGAATTGGCTCGTTGGTCGATCTGTTAGATTTAAAAATTTAATGCAAATTGATTTTATGAGTTTTATTTCTATTAATTAATTTCATGGTGCAGAAGCAAATATTGTTTTTGGCTGGTGGTCTAGAATATATGTTGAAAATGCTTAGAATGTGAGTTAATAATCATCTAATGTGCCAATGTCTACTGTAGTCCATAACATTTGAGGTGTTTTGACATAGTAGCAATAGTTACTTTCACAGTAGCAGTGTTCATATTTAGGGTGGTAGTGTCATGTTCTTGGGTCCTTATTCCCAAACTGATCACATGATTTACCATAAATTTGTTTTCCTTAAGTTAGCAATCACATGATTCTGTACGGTAAACATTAACTCAAACTTAAATATGTCATAATATTAAATTCCATAAATAAAGACTTTGGAGCAGAGTTAGGAAATCCTTTATATGTCATAAAGTCATGATTTATTAATTTAATTTTTTCCTTTTGCAGCGAATAGTAGCAGGCAGTCCTTCAAGACATCGAAGGATTGCCATTTCAATGGGATTGTTACCGAACACAGTCATATTACTACTCTTAGTATAATTGACAGTGCATTATCCAACCTCCACGATGGAGGGCAGCAAAAGGAAAAGTTCCTACAATCTTGTTTCGGTCATTTCATGCAGATGCAACGTGACATGACTTTTTCGGGTCTACTAGTGCATGAGTTACTGCTCAGGGAGATCTGGCACGATGGTCCACGTGATGAGATTTCGATTTCGATTAGGACAACATACAATTTGATTTTTGAGGGTAGAGTTCTGCCTCATCATAGGACTTAAGTTTGGGGAGTTGCCTGATACGAGTCAGTATGTTGAGGCAGTGGATGGCATCCATGGGAGGTACTTCAATCACAGAGATGACGTTAAAGTCGAACACGTCATGGGCACTCTGAAATACAGCCAATCCAGTGCCTCCGAGGATGCCCTGAAGTTGTAGTTGATATTGATTCTACATAGATCCTTATACGGTAGCGACGACTGATGCGGATTTTTATGCAACTAGCAAGTGTACGAGATCGACACAAGTAATAAAGAGTGAATATAGTATCGTTCCCACAAGAACAATGATTATCAATTACCAAAATTAACTCACCTAATTCTATTTGAACTAACAATGCTTTTGAAATTGCAAATTAACTAAAACAATTAAAAAACTACGATTCGAATTCAAGGGAATTGAGGACTTAGGATATTCAATTTTACTTAGTTATTATTATCAAACACTATTGAGTTACTATCTCGATTTTATTATCGATGATTGAATCTGTGCTTAAATTAAATTAACCAATAATCTCTCTCGAGTATTATTAGAATTATTCAATCGTACACCAATACCCTATCTCTCGACGACTATTGTGTACGCGAAAACATATTAAGATTAGATCAACACAAAATAAGAAACACTAACCAAATTACTATATCTCTATGTAATCTAGTATGTGATAAACATTATTACGAGCACGTGGCGAACGCCTCCTCTCGGTTCATAACCCAACTACCTATAATGATTCTAAGTGATGGTTAGACAAATTATAAAGCAATAAAGACAATAATATCAATTCAACACATCAATAACAAATCTAAATAGAAAAACTCAGTTGTATTCAATAAACAATAAACCAAGATCCATCAGAAATCCTAACTAAGGAAAATTAGTTCATGCTTAAGTAGAAGAATAAAACAATAATATTCTCAAATCCTATCGTGACTAATTACAAAGGAAAAATGAAGGAGAAGAAATCTTAGAAAAACTTCATTGATTCCCAATCGATTGCTTTCCGAGGTGATGTGAAATTGATGACGAATGTGATGCGATGTGAGGGATGATATTGCTTCCAAATCGGCTATGAAAGAGCCTTTTTATAGTCTTCCCCCAATCTGCGTTTGAGAAGGAATAAAACACTTAAAACGAGTACAAGCGCGACCAAGAAATGCTACCCAGGGTCGCACCTTTTTCGGTTGCGCCATCTGATGAAAAAAACTGACTTTTAAATAGTGCTACTAAAAACTGCTACTTGAAGTAGCGTTTCTTGATCGCACTATTTGGTGATTTTGGACCATTAACATATGCGAGCTAAAAAGTGCTACACGAGGTAGCATGTGCGACCTAGCACTATTTGACAACTTGGATCAGTAGCATATGCGAGCAAAAAGTGCTACCTGAGGTAGCATCTTTAGCTAGCACTTCGTCCTTAGCTCGTTCTACAATCCAAGTTCACAATTGATTGCTTTATAACCATCCAAAACATCATCGAACATCTAGTAACACCTGCACACTAAAGAAACACATCAAAACATTCAACTTTCCTCAAGAATCGAGCAAAAACGATAAATATTGGGGTCGCAAAATCATGCAAAATACGACATTATCAACTAATGTTTCGTGACATCGGTTTGAGTGCTTCGACTCGTCGAGAACTTAGAGGTGTTTTGTGCATTCCCTTAGGGCTCATACATATACTGACATTCTATTTTATCCTATATGTCATCCCAAGCTGATCGTGGAAAAGCTTACAAGGAAAAATATGGTCATATTGAATTTGGAAAATCGCCGAAAGAGAAGTATAACCTGTACAGTTTTGTGTGGGCATTGCAAGTGAATTGCGTAATTTTTTTATTAATTAATTTACATTTCTTTTACACAAATATATTACATATATTCATTAATGATGAAGTTAATTGCAGATATTCGCATTCAAGGTGATACCATCGTTTGTTGCACAGTTCATAACCCAGAATGAAGTGGCGGATAGAACATCTCGAATTTTGAAGTGGAGGTTCAACATGCATCCTTCTAAGACAAATATCCTTACATTCTTAATAGAGCCGGTAATTCATTAAAATCGAAATAATATCCATGCTGTTCATAAGGAATTGGAACCATCTAACGATGAGCTCATCCAGTCGTACTATAAAGGTCTCATGGACGTACCCGATCTTTTCCCTCATGGTGCAGCTATTCCAAGTAGTGGAAGGACAGTGCAAAGGCCATATGTTCCACAGGACATTCCAGGAAGTGAAGGGACCGATGATGTAGATCTTGCACTGGACATTACATGTAATGGAGGGACAAACGTTGCAGATTTTGCACAGGACATTACAGTTAGTGGAGGGACAGATGTTGCAGATCATCTACGGGACATTCATATTGGAGACGCATGTCTCGATCTAGAACTGGTCAAAGCAACACCTACACCAAGGTCTACGAACTCGACACCTCCTTCTTCTCGACAGTGGTCTCCTGCATATGATTCAATGGAATCACCGCCTCCTCCTTTCCCACCGCCAGATAAAGGCTTAACGCGTTTGGCGCAGAAATTGATGAATGTCGATGCTCGACTACTGGATGTTGATGCTCGATTGCAGTCGTTCATCATTGAATCACGCGAACAGTATAAACTTATTATGTCCCAGAATTCAGATATACTAAGAGCCCTCGCAGCTTTATAGGGCACATAGAGTGGGGCACGGGTCGGTGTTCATGACAACAGACCGTTTGCACCTCCGTTTTCAGCTGTAAGTCGGTAGCTTAGCGTATCTAATAAAAAATATTCCTTAAATTATTTATTACTAAAATATTGTGTTCTTTTTTTTTAGGATGATGCATCACATGATCAGACATTGTTTACGTTTGGTGGCGATGATTTTTCAACCCCCCGTACCATTCCGCATACGCATATGACTGATCCGTAGACAGGTGCTGATGTCGGTACATCCATGTGCAAGTCCGATATAATAAGTTGTCTGTAATAACTTAAAATAGATCGTACTATAACATTCACTCACTATATTTATTTTTTCAGCCCTCTTCCTCACATACATGCACGGAGTCACCTCAGACACATGCTATTATTGTCACGACCCGGGCCCTAGGCCGTGGCAGAGTTGTAAATAAAATCAATAGTTTCCAACTTGACTTTATTAAAATTTCATAAAAACCACAACAAATTTCTTTGGATACTCCGGAGTATCAAACAAAGTGAAAATCTGTTTACAAACAAAATATTTCCAAATTTCAAAAGTCAACACCAAATAACCCCACAGATATGTGATCACCCATTAGAATTCATGGATTCAATTTCCAAGATAATAATCATACTGAAACATGCATAACTCCTGAAGTCTTAATCATCCACAACTATAAGATTTGCACATCAACAAACCTAACTCACAAACTGAGTTATCCAAACATTTGTTATAAGTCCATAACAAATACAAATTCTTTAATCACTACAAATCTCAAATAACATAAATTTAATAACTAATATCAGAAATCTAATCCTTAGATCTCACAAGCCTTCACCCACATCAACTAACGATCTTCTAATCCGCGTGGGCGCTCCCTGGGGGGAAAATAAAATAAAAAGGGGTGAGCTAAAAGCTCAGTAGGGTATAATCCCCGATAATGTATGTGGAAAACATCATTTTTATAAAGTCATGGGATAATCCTGCATGGTTAAATACTTTCACAAAATTTTAAATAAACAGTAACACTTTCCTTCAGAAAGTAATATCCACACGTCTACTAGTCATACCCGGTGGCCTATCATTTAAAAATATTTTGCTCACCGTGACCCTGGTACTACCCTCATATACAAGGTGTACGTACCAGAAAATACCCTGCGCAGTCCCCGACATAAAGTCGTATAATAATATATAATATAATGACTAGGACGGTTACCCTTTCAAAATCATCAAACCATTTAAGTAAATCTGCCATGCATCCCATATGTAAACTCATCATTTTTAATAAAATTTCGGCAGCATAACAGCTGCTTTTATCAAAATCCCAAAATACAAAACCTGCATAAAAATCATATTTTCCACACAATACATTCCAATTTATTCCTCAAATCAATTCCACAATTCAAATAAACATTTCCTCAAATTTCCACAATCAATTTATCTCCAAACCATTTAGGGAAAATATTCTAAAAATTTAAGTTTGAAACCCCTACCTCGTGTAAGCTACCCGCAACTCGCTGCGGCCTCGCTTTCAATCTCAATTATCCCAATCGGTAAAATCTACACGAGAATATAATTATTTAATTTATATACGGCGGCCATATAATCCAATTTACCTCAAAATAATATCCTACACTTAAAACGAATACGTAAACGGATTCGGAATCAAATTCTAAGTTCGGGAGGTCGGAAACTTACCCCCGCCGTGCGTGGCGGCCGGCGGCGACTTTCTGGAAACTTTCCGGCGACCTCCAAAAATGGTCGGGTTTTGTTCGCCTCGTCTCCCTCGTCAATGTTTATAACTGTCGCCGGAGAGGGAAATGGCTAGATTCGCCGGAATCGGAGGTTTTCCGAATTGGAAAATCCCTAACTTTCTCCACCAAATCGGAGACTCAAACGGCCATGAAAATCTCCAAAGTTGGTACCAAAAGATTCTTTGTCGCAAGAGCTTTCTATTGGTACCAAGAACGAACAAAATGGAGGTCGGATGTGGCCGGAATTAATGGTCAAAGGTTGAGGAAAACTGAAGAGAAAATGGGCAACAATGGTGGTCGCGTGTGAGAGGTTGAAGATGAAGTGCTATATATAGGATTGGAAAAGTTCCATTTTGTCCCTCAACTTTTCGAAATTACAATTTTAATTGCCAACTTTCAAATATATCTTTTACGTCCTCACACATTCATCAAAAATTTTCAAAAGATTTCAAATACACCCTTCATAATAATTTAAAATAAAATAATAAAAATGAGATTTTACATTCTACCCTCCTTAAAAGAATTTCGTCCCGAAATTCAAAGTACAACCTCAAGCTGAATCTCAAACAAGTGAGGGTATTTATAATACATTTCAGATTCTAACTCCCAAGTAGCCTCATCTCCCGTATGATTTTGCCATAGCACTTTAACCATACGGATTTCTCGATTTCGCAGCACTTTGATCTCTCTTGCCAGGATCCGCAAGGGTTGTTCCTCATATGTCACATCTTCTCTCAGAGGAATCTCCGAGTGGGGAACAATGTGAGATGGGTCTGCGGTGTACTTTCTCAACATGGACACGTGGAAGACATTATGAACATGTCCCAACTGAGCTGGCAAATTTAAGCGATAAGCAACCTGCCCAACTCTCTCGATAATCTCAAATGGCCCGATGTATCTAGGAGCTAACTTGCCTTTAACTCCAAATCGAGTCACACCTCGCATAGGTGTCACTTTCAAGAAAACATAGTCACCAATCTCATATTCCACCTCACGACGGTGAAGATCAGCATAACTCTTTTGGCGACTCTGGACCACTTTAAGCCTTTCTTGAATAATCCTAACTTTGCTCGTAGTCTCTTCAATAATCTCTGGCCCAATAGTAATCCGCTCGTCTAGCTCAGCCCAACACGAAGGTGACCTACAAGGCCTTCCATAAAGAGCCTCATACGGGGCCATACCGATACTAGCCTGATAGCTATTGTTATAAGCAAATTCCACCAAAGATAGGTGCTCGCCCCAATTCCCTCCAAAGTCCAATATACAAGAACGGAGCATATCCTCCAATATCTGAATAGTCCTCTCAGACTGTCCATCAGTTTGAGGATGATGGGCGGTACTAAGGTTTAATTCAGTCCCCAAGGCAGTCTGTAAGGCTCTCCAAAATCTAGAAGTGAAACGTGGGTCTCTATCTGAAATAATGCTGGAGGGTACACCATGTAACCGAACAATATTCTCCACATAGAGCCTGGCTAACTTATTAAGCTTGTAGTCCTTCCTTATAGGTATGAAGTGAGCTGTTTTTGTTAGCCGGTCCACAATAACCCATATTGCATCATATCTCTGTGGAGTCAACGGTAATCCTGTCACGAAGTCCATGGAAATCTTATCCCATTTCCACTCAGGAATTGGTAATGGTTGGAGTAACCCTGACGGTCGTTGATGTTCAGCTTTCACCTGTTGGCATACCATACACTTAGCAACAAATTCAGCTACCTCTCGTTTCATTCCGATCCACCAGTATTGCCTTTTGAGATCATGATACATCTTTGTGCTACCTGGATGTACCACAAACTTGGACTTATGGGCCTCAGCCAACACATCTCTTCTAAGTTCTGGATCGTTGGCAACTACCACTTTTCCTTTATAATAAATAAATCCATCTGCCTTAATTTCCCAACCCTCCAGATGCTCACCATTTATCAAACGATTCCACAGAGTTCTCAATTCTTCATCCTGCCATTGACTCTGCTTAACACGTTGCAGGACACTAGGTGTAGCCACCACATTGTCCATAAAAGCTGCAGGAGCATTAGTTAACCCAAACGGCATAACAAGGAACTCAAAATGACCATAACGGGTCCGAAAGGCTGTTTTAGGAATATCCTCTGCCCGAACCTTCAATTGGTGATAACCGGATCTCAAATCAATCTTCGAGAAGAATTTTGATCCTCCGAGTTGATCAAACAACTCATCTATCCTGGGCAAGGGATACTTATTCTTTACTGTCACTTGGTTCAACTTTCGGTAGTCTACACAAAGTCTCAGAGAACCGTCAGCTTTCTTTGCAAACAAAACAGGAGCTCCCCATGGAGAGGTACTCTCCCGAATAAATCCCTTTTCTAGGAGCTCTCCTAATTATTTCCGTAATTCCACTAGTTCTGCTGGGGCCATACGATATGGAGTTGTGGAAATTGGTTGAGCCCCGGGAACTAGATTAATACAGAACTCAATCTCTCTACTTGGTGGCAATCCTGGTAACTCTTCAGGAAATACATCAGGATACTCATCAACCACGTATACCTGGGAATACTGGTTTACCTTACTTGTCTCCCCGTGAATGGCAAATACATTACCATAGGTTTCCAGTCTTTTCTTTCCACCAAATAAGGTCTTCAAAATTGGACTTCGCTGTTTCATACCCTGAGTCGCTTGGTAAACAACCTTGTCATTCTTTGTGTAAAGTATCACCCTTTTATTGTAACAATTGATTTGTGCTCGGTATTTAGTTAACCAATCCATACCGAAAATCACATCAAATTGTCCCATGGGCATCACAATCAAATCATCAGAAAATCGCCTGTCATCAATTCTAATGCTCACTGATTTACAACATAGTGTTAAATCATGAGCTTTTCCCAATGGGGTTTCCAAACTCAATGGCATGCTAAGATTCTCAAAACCCAACCCCAAAGTATTTGCAAACAACAAAGAAATGAAAGAATGTGATGCACCAGTGTCGAACAAAGCATGAGCCCAAGAACGAGAAATTAGAACCATACCATCAATCACCCCTCTGCCTGAGTGGTCACACTCCTCCTCAACTGTGGCAGCATAAGCCTGTCCGGTGCCCCTTCCTTTTCCTCTTCCCTTTCCTGAACGGCCCCCACTAGCATTAGAACCCATGTTGTAGCTTGAAGTGCCACGGCTCCCAGATGCTTGTGGAACCTGAAAATTTTGAGGAACATTCTGGCCAAATCCCAAAGTAGGTGCACGATATTGATGTTGGTATTGCGGAACATACTGGCGCTGTGGGTCAGGAGAAGCAAATGCTGGAGATGATGCATGGGATGGATGGTGCATAGGTTGGCCTTGGAAAGAAGCCGAATCTGAATGGCTCCCTGAGGCTCCTCCACGAGATGATTGGAATCTTCGCGGATATGGACAAGCCTTCTTTAGATGACCCTGCTGTCCGCAATTATAACAGTTGCCATATGGTGAACTCCGTCCCGAAGACCCGCTACTTGTACCACTCCCACTAGTAGCATAATTAGGGCCACGCCACCCTTCTTGATTTTTCTTGGTCATTTTCCTGTCTCTGCTGCCAGAAGGTTGATTCCTGGGAGGCTGGATATCCCTGAAGTTGGTTTCAGCTAGTATGGCGGCAGCCAAACAATCGGTTAGCTTTCTAAACTCTTGGGTATAGATCCTGTTCCGTATCGTCGGTCTGAGACGCATTAGGAACTTTGACAATAACAGTGACTCGTCGGCTCTTCCAGCATACTGGGATAACTCCATGAACCTGGTATAGTATTCATTTACAGTCATCCCCCCTTGCTCAATATTCTCAAACATATCTGCCAACATCCTTCTATGGCCAGCATTAAAATAATTATCCCGGAATAACCCCTCAAAGACTTCCCAGTCAACACCAGTCATGTCTCGTTGAATTGACAAATTTTCCCACCATATCACAGCATCACCGGTCAACCTGTAAACAGCAAAATCCACCCAGAACCCACTAGGAGTATCAACTTGAGAAAAGGCCCTCCTGATGGCCTTCAACCATCTATCTGCAGCAATAGGATCTTGCCTGCCATCAAACTGAGCATCAAATATCCGACAGAAATCCCGGAGTCTTTCATTCTTGTCCTTCACATGGACAGTTTGTGTGGCAGACATCCTCATAACTGCTTCCAAGAGATTTACCACTTGCTCATTAATAGGTTGCGGTGGTGGTGGAGGTGGTGTATCAGTCCTAGACTCCTGCCCTCGAGTTCTCCTTCTCGGAGGCATCTTTCAGGCCTATAATTTAAACATCAAATCATCAGCAATCTGTGATGCATGTTCAGTGAAATACCATCCATTCATACTAGTAGGTGTCACATTCCGAGGTTTGAAAACCAAAAGCTCTGATACCATTTTTCTGTCACGACCCGGGCCCTAGGCCGTGGCAGAGTTGTAAATAAAATCAATAGTTTCCAACTTGACTTTATTAAAATTTCATAAAAACCACAACAAATTTCTTTGGATACTCCGGAGTATCAAACAAAGTGAAAATCTGTTTACAAACAAAATATTTCCAAATTTCAAAAGTCAACACCAAATAACCCCACAGATATGTGATCACCCATTAGAATTCATGGATTCAATTTCCAAGATAATAATCATACTGAAACATGCATAACTCCTGAAGTCTTAATCATCCACAACTATAAGATTTGCACATCAACAAACCTAACTCACAAACTGAGTTATCCAAACATTTGTTATAAGTCCATAACAAATACAAATTCTTTAATCACTACAAATCTCAAATAACATAAATTTAATAACTAATATCAGAAATCTAATCCTTAGATCTCACAAGCCTTCACCCACATCAACTAACGATCTTCTAATCCGCGTGGGCGCTCCCTGGGGGGAAAAGAAAATAAAAAGGGGTGAGCTAAAAGCTCAGTAGGGTATAATCCCCGATAATGTATGTGGAAAACATCATTTTTATAAAGTCATGGGATAATCCTGCATGGTTAAATACTTTCACAAAATTTTAAATAAACAGTAACACTTTCCTTCAGAAAGTAATATCCACACGTCCACTAGTCATACCCGGTGGCCTATCATTTAAAAATATTTTGCTCACCGTGACCCTGGTACTACCCTCATATACAAGGTGTACGTACCAGAAAATACCCTGCGCAGTCCCCGACATAAAGTCGTATAATAATATATAATATAATGACTAGGACGGTTACCCTTTCAAAATCATCAAACCATTTAAGTAAATCTGCCATGCATCCCATATGTAAACTCATCATTTTTAATAAAATTTCGGCAGCATAACGGCTGCTTTTATCAAAATCCCAAAATACAAAACCTGCATAAAAATCATATTTTCCACACAATACATTCCAATTTATTCCTCAAATCAATTCCACAATTCAAATAAACATTTCCTCAAATTTCCACAATCAATTTATCTCCAAACCATTTAGGGAAAATATTCTAAAAATTTAAGTTTGAAACCCCTACCTCGTGTAAGCTACCCGCAACTCGCTGCGGCCTCGCTTTCAATCTCAATTATCCCAATCGGTAAAATCTACACGAGAATATAATTATTTAATTTATATACGGCGGCCATATAATCCAATTTACCTCAAAATAATATCCTACACTTAAAACGAATACGTAAACGGATTCGGAATCAAATTCTAAGTTCGGGAGGTCGGAAACTTACCCCCGCCGTGCGTGGCGGCCGGCGGCGACTTTCTGGAAACTTTCCGGCGACCTCCAAAAATGGTCGGGTTTTGTTCGCCTCGTCTCCCTCGTCAATGTTTATAACTGTCGCCGGAGAGGGAAATGGCTAGATTCGCCGGAATCGGAGGTTTTCCGAATTGGAAAATCCCTAACTTTCTCCACCAAATCGGAGACTCAAACGGCCATGAAAATCTCCAAAGTTGGTACCAAAAGATTCTTTGTCGCAAGAGCTTTCTATTGGTACCAAGAACGAACAAAATGGAGGTCGGATGTGGCCGGAATTAATGGTCAAAGGTTGAGGAAAACTGAAGAGAAAATGGGCAACAATGGTGGTCGCGTGTGAGAGGTTGAAGATGAAGTGCTATATATAGGATTGGAAAAGTTCCATTTTGTCCCTCAACTTTTCGAAATTACAATTTTAATTTCCAACTTTCAAATATATCTTTTACGTCCTCACACATTCATCAAAAATTTTCAAAAGATTTCAAATACACCCTTCATAATAATTTAAAATAAAATAATAAAAATGAGATTTTACAATTATGGTTGCAGGAGAGATGGTACATGAGGAATGAGCGGATGACAATATTATGCATCAAACGCCAAAGACCACTGCTTTAGACACCGGTGCCCATGTAGGTGCATCCGTGCTGATGTGCGAGATGGTAAGTTGTCTATAATAAATTAAAATCGGTTCTGTAATATTCACTCACAGTATTTCTTTTTTTTTCAGCCCTCCTCATCACATACATCTACGGAGCCGCCTCAGACACATGCCATTGTGGTTTTTGGAGCGTCAACAGTGGTAAAAGAAGAACCTGTAGATGACGATTTTGTGCAGCAGAAGCCAAAGATGACTGCTCCACAGACCGGTGCTGATGTCAGTACATCCATGCGGGCGTCCTATCAGGTAAGTTGTCTACAATAACTTAAAATCGATCGTATTGTAACATTCACTCACCGTACTTTGTTCAGCCTTCTTCCTTACATACATCCGTGGAGTCGCCTCAAACACAAGCCATTGTGGTACATGAGGAACGTGCAGAAGTACCGAGACGCATATAAAAATGAAGTTGGCAGTTGTGCTCACCGTACACCGATCCATTCCTTAAGAAGAAGCTAAGGAACGACGGGCAGTACACATTTAACCCGTATCGGGATATAAGTTCGGTGTCACTGTCCCTTTATTATGAATTTATTGTGGATGACACCAGGAGGTAACTAGCACACTTTTAAATAGTGAATTTATGTTTTACAAGTAATAATACGTATAATGGTTAAATGGTGCATTATTTTTGTAGGAGGGACGTAGATTTCATTAAGCGCATAGACAGTCAATGGTTCAAGATGGGATTTTAGATGGAAGATATGGTACGTATAATATAACATCTTAACATTTGTTTCTCCAACCATGCATAAATATTTAAATTACTTAATGTTTATGCAGCACCCGGACGCATATTTGTTGTTACGAAAGAGCCAAAAACTATATCCATATACGTATAATCAGAGGACTAACCTGATGTGTCCATAATTTTACATAAGTGTAATTAAAGTTAATATGGTTTGATTGCTAAGTTTATTGTCACCATATTTTTTTAACTAACTAATTTTACTATTATTTTTGTTCAAATGTAAACCCAGCTGTTCAATATTTATAAAGAAAAGTATCAACCGAATGTTGATGCAATCAACCCCCTCCCTTTTTTCCCCTTTAACAATGTCAACTGGCCAGAAGGTCTGTTGGAGATGTATGCGGCCGGGCATGGCACCTGCTATATTTCATGGCATGAAGTGGACATCGTAAGTGGTACTAACTTATTTTATACCTTTTTTGAGATGTATCACTATCCATATTATAAAACATGTTATAACGATTGTATTTTACAGATTTTTATTTCATGTAATCTTGGTGGATGCCATTGGGCAATGGTTAAGGTTGATTTGGTTCAACAAAAGCTGATGCTTTATGATCCAAGAAACAGGGTGTGGCATATAACATACGTCAAGCACAGTTTTCGTGCTTACATTGGATGTTGCCGGACTTCCTAAAGAAGATAGGCTTTTACGAATATTGGAGATCCATCACTGAACGAAAAGAACCGGTGTCCATGAACATCGCGTCCAAACTAAATTGTCCACATCAAAGAGATGAGTATTTTAACTAATTTATCAACATAATAATAATTGTCATAACTATAGTTTATCAACATTTATATATAGATAAATATTAATATATTGCGTATATCTGTAGGTCCAGTGACTGTGGTGCATATTGTCTACGAATTATAGAGTTCATTTTGGCGGAACAAACAATAGGATTTCACGAATTTGAGATTAGTTATCACAGATTGCGTATTGTTGTATATATCTTCATAAACTCGGTCGAAGTCCATGACGAGGACGAGGACGAGATGAGGAAGAGTAGCTATACGAATTTTTTTATTTTATTCATTTTTGTAATCGAATTTTTGTTACATGTGTGCGTTATATTAACATGTATATATAGTTTGCGGTTATGAAATATATATATATATATATATATATATATATATATATTAATTCCAGAAAATGATATTTGTTTTTTATTATTATTCGTTTAAAAAATATAAAGTCTGAAATAGTCATTTGGATTACTAGAACTGTTTGGTCAACATAGAGCACCTATTTATCTGCAAACTTTCATTCAAAGACCTAACTTGTTATAAGCAGCATCCAATAAACAACATCCAAAGAGGCCATCACAGCCAAAAGAAAATTAAAAGGCATGATCATATCTACATATATAATAATAATTAGAATAAATTATTAAAAATCTCATTACCATACGCTAATAAGACAACATTGAATGGTTAAAACATTAAAATGTCCTGTAAGTTGTACAAATAAAAGGAAAATGGAATATGTTGCAAATAAATAAACTAGCTATTGATGACCTCAAAATGAAATCGTTCGTCAAATTCTAGCGGAGTTTAACCCCCTTCGTTTCAAAACCGATGTATTGATATCAATGCCCGAATTTTCCTTCCACCATCTATTATATGATATCAAAAGTCTCACCTGATCCATGTCACTGAAAAAAAAAACATTCAATTAGTTTGTGACAGCTATGAATCAGTTCGTTATTAGAACTCATCACTTCATGTGAGGACCACCCTTCACGAACTGATTAGTTCGCGAGAGGGGGTCTCCCACGAACTGATCAAAGCTCTCACGAACTGATCAGTTCGTAGGAGACCAACGTTAAAGTTGTTCCCCTTTATAATGTCAAGTTGTTCCCCTTTATAATGTCAAGTTGTTCCCAAGAACAACTTCAATATTGGTGGGAGCATTAAAGTTGTTCCCACTAACGTTGAAGTTGTTCTCAACGTTAAGTTGTTCCAGAGAGCAACTTTAACTTTATGACCAACGTCAAAGTTGTTCCCAAAAGTCAAACTTGTTCCCTTCTATAATGTCTAGTTGTTCTCGGGAACAATTTTGACGTTGGTGGGAACGTTAAAGTTATTCCCACCAACGTCAAAGTTGTTCACGTGAACAACTTAAATGTTAAGACTAATGTTAAAGTTGTTCCCAAAAGTCAAACTTGTCTTTATAACGTTAAGGTGTTTCCGAGAACAACTTCGACATTAGTAGGAACGTTAAAGTTGTTCCCACCAACGTCGAGGTTGTTCCCAACGTTAAGTTGTTCTCGGAAACAACTTCAACTTTAGGACCAATGTTAAAGTTGTTCTCAAAAGTCAAACTTGTTCCCCTTTATAACGTCATATTGTTCCCGGGAACAACTTTGACATTGGTGGGAACATGGACCAACTTTAAAGTTGTTCCAAACATTAAGTTTTTCCCGGGAATAACTTATGTTAAAGTTATTCCCACAAGTCAAACTTGTTCCCCTTTATAAGGTCAAGTTGTTCTCTGGAACAATTTTGACATTGGTGGGAACGTTAAAGTTGTTCCCACCAACGTCGAAGTTGTTCTCACTGTTAAGTTGTTCTCGGGAACAACTTTAACGTTAGGACCAACGTTAAAGTTGTTCCCAAAAGTCAAACTTATTCCCCTTTATAACATCAAGTTATTTTCAGGAACAACTTTGATGCTGGTGGGAACGTTGAACTTATTCCCACTAATGTCGAAGTTGTTCCCAACATTAAGTTGGTCAGAACTGATCAGTTCGTGATATATCAGTTCTTACGAACTGATTTGTTCTCTCACAAATTGATTAGTTCGTCAGAGAATAAATCTCGCAAACTAATTTGTTCTCTCACGGACTAATCTGTTCGTGAGAATTGGTCTCTCCCGAACTGATCAGTTTAACAACTTCGGATTGATGTTGAAGGTAATTATATTATATAGTTATTATTAATATTAATAATGTAATAGTATTTTTTTCTTCAACAGTTAATTAACTTTAATTATATTATTTATATATATTATTCCATTAACTTTTTAAATTTATATATGCCAAATTCATTTTATGTATTATTATTAATTAAAGGTCCGTATGGAGTATATTCTCGAAATAGATCTTTTAGGACTAAAATAGAGTTTTAGAAAAAAGACGGAGGTCGTTTAGTTATCAATTAACAAAAACTCTTTTAAAATAATCGAATTACCGAAGACAACATTATTTAAAGTTAAAAGGAAATTGTAAATTAACAAAAGATAATATAGTTATATTAGATATTTTAATATTTTTAAAAGTTTAAAAAAGTCTACGTGGAAAATTCTAAAATTTGATCTCATTATTATTAATCAGTCAAAAGCTCTTCTAAAATAACAACCAAATGACACAAAAAAAAAAATTTTGAATTAAAAAAAAAAATTTAGCCAGTATAAAAAGTTCTTTCAGACGTACACTAAATATTGTTAAGTATATTCAACGGCATTGTAGGTCAGAAATAATAACTTGTTCAATTTTTCTTTCCATAATAAAATTATTTATTAAATTTTGTGTATTTTAGAATGTTTATTATTTATTAATTTTTATGTAATTTAGTATTTTAAATTATTCTATATAAATATTTTTTTAAAAAAAAATATGTGCAACACTGGCTGCATACATAATGGCAGCCAGTGTTCAAGAATTCGGTCTAGGCGCTACCTAATCGCTAGACGGCTGGCTGCCACACCGAATATGGCCAAATGTGAACAAAAAATAAAAGGAAGCAGTGGCCATTTTGCAAAGCAGACGCTAAAAGCACACACACAGCAGCCCCTATTTCTCCCTTTCCTTTGCAAAAATACAAAACCTCTAGGTAAACAATTAGCCCCTAAACATCATCATCATCTCCAAAGGTAAATAATTTATTCTTCTTTTCTATTTTAGTATTTTTTAAGTTTTTGAGGTGGTCAACGGTATAGTCAACACGTTGACCGTTAACCGACCGAGAAACCGCCTGGACAACGAGTAATCGGCGCGCCTAGCGTATTCTTGAACACTAGTTGGCTGCCAAAACTGGTGGGTATGATACCCACTAATTTTTTAACGGCATTGTAGCCGGACCCTGTCAAGTGCCCTACCTGAAACCAAAAAGAAAAACTTGGGATTCCTTAATGTTAAATGCATAGATCTAAAATGGTGCCCTAACTCAACCAAAAAAAAAAAATTTTTGGTTTCCTCAAACTTAAATGCATAGGTCAAAATTGTTTCAAAGTTCGTAATTCGTAAACAATAGAGGTATTTAAGAAAAAAAAATTAGAGTATTATAAAAGATTTCTGTAAATTGTAATAATAAAATATATTTTTGATAAATTTCAAAACACCCAATTATGCTATCTACAATTTTATCACAGCGCTCTTATAAGACATTGTAAACACACGAGTCAACATCTTTTCTTAAAAGAAAAAGAGAATCGATTCAAATTATTATTTAAATCTAGACTTGTACATCAAATTCATTAATTTAAATTAATCCGGAGAAATCAACTGTTTTAAAATTCGTAAAGGGAAATTTATAGTAAAATTAAAATTTTAAGAAATAATTTAAAATTTTGAAAAACAAAAACCAGATGTGCATGTAACTCAAAAACTAGGAGGTGACAACTGTCGACATGACACGAACGTAATACGAAATTAGCTAGTTTGAATTAAACCTTATGTTTAAATCACTATTGGATTAACACATTAAACCCGTCAAATAAATAGTTCCGGTTAAACTCCTTCTAACCCATTTAACACAATTATTTTTCCTGCAGAAGATTATATTTGGGACATGTGTTCCTTTTCATGAAATTTTGCTTTATATTTATCCAAATGAGGATTATATTATAGGTAGCTAGGTTAATTTGTTATATAAATTTAGTGAATTCATATTATGTAATTAAATTAAAGCGTTTTACTTATTTTAACAAATTAAATTGGTAATTTAGTAAATTAACAAATTTAATTTAATGGATCAACGTCGCAGAAAAAGAAACGATAACCTAAATTATAATTCTGTCTTGCCACAAACCTGGAGAGGCAAATCATCAGACAGCAGCATAGCTGTCCCAACCAGAATACATAAAAGAGAGAAAGGTTTGTTGGAAGATTTGTAGCTGAATGTGGTTACCTTCTCCAAGATGAAAGGTTCACCAAAACTAAACTAAGATCACCAAACAAAATAACAAAAATAAAATAAAAACTCCTCAACAACACATTGGTCTGCAAATTTGTTGTAGCATTTGAAACTTTGCTGGCTTTAAATTCTCTTTATATACAAGCAGCCTTAACTATGCACTCGAAAACCACAAAAGAGCTAAAAGAAAAGCTACTGAGGAGAAATTATTTGTAAGTCCTGTATGAGTTATAGACAGATGGGAACAGCAGACGCCTATAGAGCCCATGGAAGATCATTTCCATATGATCTCTGTATACATTCACATCCATATGGGGCATAATAATGTACACATTTCATCCTTTGTTTATTTATCCAAGAAGCCCCCAAACAGGATCAGCGAAGTATTAACATGATGCCTTTCAGGCAGGAGCTGCTCTGTTTTTGAAACAGCACTCGTTTGTTCCTTGTCTGGGAACGGAAATGAAAGAGACAGGGAAAGGGATGCCGAGACATCATCCTCTTCCTTATCTGGAGGCTTGTCCTGCTCATTATTTTTGTCTACCGTTCCAACAAACAAAGGCAGCATTCCCTTATTTTGAGGTTTTGTCTCAGCCCCTAAAGCAAGCTCCAGATTTGGAACCCCATCATCCATTGACACCTCTTTCCATGGCATGCCATTGGTCCCCAACCGGATATCTTTTACATGTTGTGAACCAACAGGAAAGAAGTACCTCTCAGTAGCTCCCAAGTCCTCGGGAATAACTTTTTCATCACAGAATTCAACACATCTCTTCTCCTCAACTGAAGAACAGGGACCCAGGTCATCTATCTGGGATGAAAAACCATCACTAAAAGAATCTCCATCTCTAGAACTGCTACATCCATATGTTCCACTAAAACCTGTCTTCAGCTTCTTGCTAGTACTTTTCTGATCTACAAACACTTCATTCCATGACATTTTTTGACTTATTCCAACACAAGGTTGTGGTGCAGTCTCCGAAAGATCCAAATGAGGACGTTTCTGGTGATTGGACTGCCAACAGCGGAGTCCTTTATGATTTGGGTCTCTCTGTAAGACAGTTTCTGTGTCTGTATACCCATCTTCCTTCAAGTCCCTTTCAAGGTCAACTTGATCTCTGCCACTTTTCACTATATCGGACTCTTTTTCAGGAACAATGATCCTCTCAGTGCCAACATCTTTATTGCCAACAGTAAAAACCTTCAGAGATGAACTGTCTTCAACAAACGAAGTACCTCCAAGCATTTCTGTCTTCTCATCGTTGTTAGAGCCACAATTAATTCTATCTGCTTGAAGACAGGGTTTAATCTGTGTGTCATGTCCACACTCCAGAAGACTACCTTCTTCCTGGAAAAGCAATGGACTAAAATCAAAACCCACTAAAGGCAGTAAACATAAGACTTTAAAACAGAAGACCATGCCTGAAATGAAGTCAACATCAAGATAAGCAACAAGGGAACTGACAGAGGAAATAGGAAGCAGAGAGTAGAACATAGACAACAAAACATTAGGAATGATATTTAATCTACCAAAAATTACATATAACAACCAGCTACAAGTTCTTGTGAACTGAAATTTCAGAATGATATTTAATCTAATTTGGATGCAGTTCAACTTTTACAAAATACCCCTTACTACTGCCTGATTTTTTGTATGGAATAGAAATCTTAAATTTCAACAATAAGGTTGTGCTTGGTCACATTCCAAATCTCTTTCAACAAAAGCACAAGGGCCTTTAAAAAAGGTTACATGTAATCTGATCTATATACTCTAAAGAAACATGTGCTACATCTGGCCACAAAATGGGCTTTCCATCTTTTTTTCCTTCCAATGAAAAGAATGGTTCAAAGTTTAGTCATTATGTTTACCAACTGTGACACTAGTAAGCAAACATCAAATTCATGGTTCTGATAATCCATCCTATGACAACAGAAAGGCATACAGAAGTAACCATTGCCTAAAGCAATATTATAAAACCAGGAGCATGCCATTAATTGAATTAGGCATATGCACAGACCTTAAGTAAGCAGTCAAGCATAATACAATGCAGCACCTGATACAGGAGCTTTCATGAACGTTGAAAACCGTAAGGCCAGATCAGCATCAGAGTCTATAACTAATTAAGACCTTACAGTTAACCAAGCCAAAGGCAAAAGCATGTTCTATAATTTTATAATAGATAAGCAGGTTCTATAAATTAAATATACATATGCATTTTTATAAATACATATATGAATGTGGACGCGTTTGTGACGCGTGTATGTGTCTGTCTGTCTACATTTAAGTAAAACATGCAACTTCTTTTTATTGTTTCTTCGATGAATTCTAAAGGAAATGAAGGTTTGTCCCATCACATTCAGGCATATTACACCTAGAGTTAGATAACTACAAGCTATAAGGGTGAAACCAAACACGTAATCAGATAGGCATTCAGTTCTTCGCAGAAAAAATAAATAAAATAAAATCTCAGATGTCTTCATATTATCTCACTCATATAGAATGAAAAAAAAAAAAAAAAAAGCATGTATAAGAGAAAGAAAATACAGTTTTAGGAAAACAAGCAGACAAGAAATTCACATTTTACACTATTTTTCACAAACTACGTGATCTAGAGTGTGTTTGATATGACTTCCCTACTAGCCAAAAGAGTTTTTTAATGTTAAAAGTATTTTTTGAATTATTTTTTGGTTGTTTGGCATCCATTCAAGAAAAGCCTTTTTAATATTTAAAAAAGCTCTTTTACGTCTACTGGGAGACGCTTGAACGTTCTTTTGAGCATTTTTAAAAGAAATAAATTGATTGAATCCCCTCATAATATTTTAATTATTTCACTACATTCTTTTTGATAAAGAAACTTTATTTTATTTCTTTTTTGTAATTCATCACTATCAAAGCTCTTTTATAGACATTGCCAAATAATAAACTAACATAAAAAGTGTGTTTTTAATTGAATACCAAACGTCATAGAGCTTTTTGTTAAAAGCTCTACTTTATAAAAGTCCTACTAATAAAAGATCTAGTCCCAAAAGCTCCCCTGAAAAGCCATTCCAAACACACCCGTAGTTATAAACTAATAAATATGGATCAAGCAGCAAGAAACATTATATAAATTTGCCGCACCGTGCAGGTAGAATGTATACAAATAAAATATAATCTCTTTTATCAGCAGCATAAATATGTATTTCAGATAACCCCTCAAATGTATGAAAACAATCGCATGTCATCCAGTCCGAAAAAACAAACACCAGAAATAGAAGCATGAATATAAAAAAACCAAACTGTTACCCGAAGCAACAACCAGGATGAGCTTTACGCTTAATAACATGCTGAAGATATAAAAATTACCAAGGAAGGTATGGTGCATCTCATTTCTGGGCACAACAGTGCATCTACTGTTGCCAACCTTGCCGAGAATCCAGAGTCCAGTCTACCATCTTGTTGCTCAGAGTTAGCTTGTGAACCTAAATATTCTTGTTCACCTACCTTGTTATCATGATCCCCATTAACTGTGATACACGTCTTGACAGAATCATAGGCTGCTGGGGCTATGTCATGGGAACTATCACATGCAAATGAATCTTTATCTATATGCTTGGGCAAACATAGGTTCTTAGACAAAGACACGGCATCAGTGGAAACATCTCTGTCCAGGGACACCATATTCGAACCAGTTATACACTGATTCTTTGAGGAACCTGAGCAATTCACTTTCTTTACCCTGAACACACCCCATAAGAAAAAAAGCATATTCCAACCTGCCAAAACAGATAACAAAATTTCAAATTTATCATGATTTTAAGTAAACATTAGTGTTAAGTTCGCAAAAAATCCTGTTCAGTGATCCTGCTTAGATCTAATTTCAGCAGCAAAGTAACTTCCAACATAAGTATGTTCTAAATGACTCTTTTAAGTGAAATGAAAAACAACAATTTTGTCAATCATGTACAGATGCATGCTCATAAAAGTGAAAAAGTATCAAGCACAGGCAAAGGAAAGGATTACCATCTATGTTGCATGGATACAGATACGGGTAAGGGGACACGACACGATATGGGGATACAACAAATCTCCAAAAATTAGGATATGGATATGGCAGGATACGGCAATTAAAATAATATATATATATATATATATATATATTTAAAGCATAAATAACTTCATTCATAGTTAAACCAGTCAATTCATAAAATATCATTTCAATAAAAAAATAAAAACTAATAAAACATATTCTTAATTCCTCTTCTTCTTCTTCTTCCCTCTTTTTTTCATTTTGGAATAGGTAAAGCGGCTGGAAAAACGATTTTGAACGAAAAAAAAAACCTAGATCCAGACAAAGTCTTTAAAATTCAAACAGCCTTTGAAGTCACACATATCCCAAGCGTATCCTAACATATCCTGGCTGTATCCTTCGCATATCTGAAAGTCAAACAGCCCCTGAAGTCAATGGATACGAGTATCCTGATTTGGATATGAGTATCCTAATTTGGATATGTATATCCTGATTTGGATATGCATATCCTCGAGTATCCTCACGTATCCGAGTATCCGATACGGATACGAGTGAGATACCATCCCTTTAAGCATGTCTTAAACCTCAATAAATATCATAAACGCGCAAATAACAAGAACTTCTCTATAATACAACTTGAAAATGTCATTGACTAGCAAAAAAGAAAAATCAGAATAGAAAACTCACAATAATAAACATTTTTAAGAGCTTCAACCTTGCCCACTAATAGTGAGAATTGTTTTTAATAAAACGACTTCAACCTCATAATTAAGATAGACTCCAGCTTCTGTGAAACAACTTGAGTTTGGTGATCAGTTTAAACAAGATTTGTCAAAGTTCTAAAGCCATAACCTTACCAGTGTCTTGATAGGAAAACTTTGAAAATTCTCATTAATTTGAGTATTTGACCATTAATTATCAAATCGGCGGTTTTTAAATTGATAAATTTCAAAATGAGAAAGCAAATATTGAATTGAATCGAGATGTTAAGTCAGCCAAAATGCTCATGATCAAGGCCAGTGACTCAGTCCAAAGTAAATGAAAAGGAGCATCACAAAAACAGACGAATCAGGAGGAAAAAAAGGAAAAAAAAAAAGAAACAAATAAAACAGCAAAAAGGATGTGACTCGTGAGTTGGCTCTAGATAACTCCAATAGCAGGGATACATGCCTCAGAATAAACAATAAGGATACTTTGGAATAATATGACCAATCCCATGCAATTGGAACAAGTCCCTATCAAATTGGTATATAATGAGTAAAAAAAGGTTATATATCTAAGTGAATTTCAATGTATTCCATACCTATGGCTTGTGAAAATGATGACTATTCAGATTTCTACAACTTCCACCATTCAAAATAACAAAATGGCTCGTGATCACAAGTTAGGTTCAATAAATAAGCCCCAACAATAAACTGAGAAAAGAAAGGAGAACTTAATCTCAATTCTATCTCACTCAAATCCGCCTAAACTCTTAATTACAGCAAATAAATATAGACTTATGTTATAACTCTTGGCCTCTAATTAATTGGGTGCTAAGGAATTTAAAACCTTAAGCAACTAGCAATCTAAGTTATATAAATAAATAAATCAAATTACACTAAAGTCCATATTCCCATATAAATGATAAAGTTCTACTGCTTAGTAAAAATCCTAAGATATTCCTAATTAACGGTAAACCATAAGACCTAGGGCAAATTACAGAATCCCAATCTATGCAAAAGCATATAAAATCAAATCTTAAGTCATCTTTTCAGTGATACTTAGTCTATCTTTGTTCATAGATCTTCTTCTAATTAAATTTGGATAGTATATGTTATAGAAAAATCAAAATTAAAGAGGTTATTAAATGATAAGCAAGCCATGTCAATTGCCAGATAGCCATATTTTATGGTGCATGTCACACAAATTTCAAATGCAAAAGACAGATATATCCTTTTGGCACGACTTTAAGGTAGATGCAAAGCACAAGATACTATCACAAATATGTAACAAAGAAGTACCACATTTAGTACTTCTAAAAGTTTCACAACTAATGCTTACGCTGACAGTTCTCAGGAAGCTGGCTGGAGGGGAAAATCAGAAGTTCAATGCCATCTTGGTTTCCCTTCAGTGCTAAATCATTCTTAATCATGCTATCCAGCAGGCCCTTGTAGTTTCTCTCATAACTGTGGCAGAATGAAAAATTATAAAGGATGAGAAGTAATAGAAAATAAATGCATCAGAAAGACCATGACGAAATGAAAAATCAATAAGTCTGCATATATTTACCTCTCAAGATCTTTGGCAAAGAAGTAAAGAGCAATATTATCTTCTTTAGCACCATCTTCATGAAACTTCGTTGGCCATGAGCTCAAGCGAGGAACTTCATTCAAGTGAATTTTCTGAGGAAGCTTGTTCACCACTTCAAGAACTTTCGGGGATGCACAAGATGATAGATGTGCTTGAATTCCACCACATAACTCCGGAAGTTTTCCACCTCTATACACCTCAAAACCTCCCCTGTATGTAAGCAACAGAAGTTTGCCTAAATCAAAGGTTCTAGATACTAGATACAAACGCCAACGAAACCAAAGAAAAAAAGACAGAAAAACGTGCAATTTCTCCTAAGGAAGAAGAAATTAATTCAGAGGTAAGAAGAGAATCCTACTGCCAGATGTATTCATGCTCTGGGATAGCTGACATCTTCAAAGTATGAGACATAGCAGCCAAGGCATGTCCGGACCAGTCTCTAATTGCAGTCTTTCCAACAGAAGGGGCCACAGAATTCAAATCCTCAACTCTCAAAGGTAACACCACATCGGTGGAATTTCCACTTAATGGCTTCAAATGATTGACAGTTGATTGTTTGTAAGAATCAGAGAATGAGCTGTGTAGACTTGCTTGCACTTCATATGTCCCTTCAACATGAGTCATATTCTTTGTTTTATTTACAACTGAATCTTGAGAAACTCTCTCACAATTCAAATCCATGTTTGTCATGCACGACCCATCAAGCTGATCATTTACTCTATTCCTTCCATATGTTACAGACAACTTAGGTATGGCTGCCTCAATTGCAGCCTTCAACTTATTACCTTTGATCGTATTTCCTCTAGAATTCCTTCCAGCAGTTACATCAATACCAGAACCCTGTAGACTGCCAATGGGGCAACAATCAACATCATGACCCACTTCTTTACATTTTTGACACAGAACAGCTTTTGAACCTGACATAAGATTAGGTCTTGGACGACTAAAACTGGCTTTTTCACCCTGATTCATTGATTCCACTGACCGAGGTACATCTTGCAAAATTTCACTACTATTATTAAATGGTCTCTCAGCAGTCCACGAAGAACTTGATGATGGTTCGTCCTTAGGGCTAACTATATTTGGCTTCTGTTCGATTAAAGAAATAGAATTTCCACTGGTAGACAAAGCTCCAACTGCAATTTTCAAAAAACGAAAAAGTCTTCAAAATTTGTGAGACCCAAAAAGAGAAAGAAATCCAAGTTTGAACAAAACATAAATTGTAACAGAAAGTGTGCAAACAAGATAAATAGAACTAATGCAATCTCTCCATTAAGAAAACAAGATCATACCCGGAGCAACAGGAACTTCTAGAGCTTTACGACCTACATTACTGTTCGATTTTGATAATGTACTTAATTTTCCTTCAGATTTCATGACCTTTGACTCTCTGTTGTTTGCACATGAAGGAGATGTAGTTTCATTGCGAGATGTGAGCTTCTGATCAACCTTCGGCGTTGAGACAGCAGAACCAGCAACTGTTGAACCCGCAAGAGGCCGGTCCAACTTAGACAAATTTTTTCTTTCAAATGTATTTCGCTCTTTCACTTGTTTCATTCCTTTCAGATCTTGAACATGAGAAAGTCTAGGTGATAGCATTTTAAATTTTGATTCGCTAGAACGACCAGGATTTGATCTAAATGACATAGACTTGCTCATCATTCTAGAATGCCCCTCCTTCATATCAAAGGATGTTTGCTCTCTATTACCCTTATGCTTTTGAGGAACAACCTCATCAACAGGTTTCACTTTTGGTTTTGAATTCAAGGTGCTAAATGAATTGGATTTTAATAAAGTACCTGAACAAAAAAAAAGAAAAAAAGAAAAAAACCAACAAACAGTTGCTCAAAATAATACCCAATGGATCACAGAAGAAATAACATTGAGCAACTTCATTTTCAAAGCATTAAAGAAACAAAGAAAACATTTTAGCTCACAAAACTATATGTTTACCCTTTGGTGTTTGAAGCAGTGGACCAGTAGAACGAGCAGTTTCCAAAACATCGCTACTGGAGTGATTGCTAAGAGATGCTGGTCTCACTTTCCCCTTATCTAAGCTCTTGGATGAACTATCCCGTGATAGTGCAGGCATTTTGCAGGGGCTGGATGATTTTGGCGATCCCAGACTTGTTTCAATAGCCTGCCTTTTAGCTGCAGGTGCAGCCTCTAAATTTTCTGCATGTCTCTTACCAGAACTAGGTGTACTTGCGGTTGTTTTGTTTGTTCTTTTACCCTCAACATCTGAACCTTCAAAATTCAATTTCACAAAATGATCAGTATGTCAAGTTCTTGAGTCTATGGAAACACTAAATGTTCTTTCTATCTTTTTTTTTTTTTTTTAACCCACATGTTATTTCAGCTTCACCTACCTTGTTTCTGGTTTTCAGTGTCCTCTGCCAGTTGGCATTCCTCACACAGCCAGTTACCTTCAGGAACTTTTCTACGCATTTCTCGCATGCAATAGCTGTTATCAATGGCCATGATGATGTTAAGATTTAAACTGAATATAAACACAGATATATTACAGAAAATAAAACCTTGCTCAAGAAGATTGTGGATGAAAATATATATGCTTACGTGTGCTCTGCACCATCACTACACTTACTACAAATAGCAAGCAAATCCTCTCGTCCTGCATCTCCACAAATATCACATACTTTTACCTGCATAAGACAGAAGAAATATTCAGCAAGCATTTCCATTTTCCATTTTCAAGATATTCAGAAGTTATAGTGAAAATCACTACGTGGGAAAAAGGGGAAAGATCCTCCAGGCAAAACAACAAGAGGGGAAAAAATAAGGAATAAAGGGTGTGTGTGGTGCGTGGGATTGGATTGGATTATTTTTATAAGATTAGATTGGATTAGATTAGATAGGATTGAATTGGATTAGATAAAAGTGTTATGTGTTTGGTGCAGTACGGATTAGACTAAAAATAGTACTATCTCTTGTTTGGAGTAGTATGGGATTGGACAAAAAAATTTGTTGTGTTTTATTTTTTATACAGCGTGAGATTTATTACTTTAAAATTATATTAAATTAATTTTAAGATAAAATAAAATTAGTTTAAATTAAATTTTGTCAATTTTTTTTAAAAATAAAATATTTATAATATTTTTTAAAAATAAATAAAAACTATTTATAATTAATTTAAAAAAAATATTAATATTATTATTAAAAAATATAACTTTTTCTAATAATAATTTAATATATTTTATTATATTATATTACATTATATTTATTTATAAAAAAAAAAAAAAGATGAAACAGCATGGGACAAATTGTCCAAAGCTTTGGGCGGGACAAATGGCAGCTGCATAGGAAATCCCATGTAGCTGCTAATCGTGGGATTGGACTGGGATTAGTCCAATCCGAGTTCAATCCCACCTAAGAAACGCAAAGTTCAAAAACAAAGGACCGACAAGTATTTTGTCCATCAGGCTCCTCTCAGGAATTAGGAAACTAGAGTTCTTTAGCCAAACAATTAATAATGAATCTTGATCATTAGGAATTTCAAGAGAGTCCAACCATAAACTTGAAGCTCAGCTTCCCTTTTCTTCTACACATAAGACAATTATAAGGTCATACATTTTTATTGTTTACCCATCAATAACTCAAATTATGCATTTTACATTCATTATGAAAATTCCTTTCCAAAAGAATATTGATTTCTAAAATTAGCATTCTTCAACCTAATAACATATCACCAGTATCTACTCTAATACAATTGCAACCCCTTTGCAGAAATGCAGAGAAAATTCTAAAATGATGCTTTGCTGATTCACTCAACCCAACACGCAAAATTGCTGCAAGTCCAACCACACCCCACAAAACCCAAAAAATGTAATAATAATAACTAAGCTTCACTAAGTAGTTACATGGTTAGAAACCTAGCAGATAATGGATCTACAGCCATGCTCCTAATGAAGTCAAGAAAGGTGACTTATAGACCTCTAAAACTTACAACCAACAAGAGACAGTTTTACACTTAATTTTATTCAATTCCTTTCTTCCAAAGATGTTTTCAGATCATTGTCCTCTTTCCTCCCAGAATGACGGTAACACGGTAAAATTCTTCCGGGCTAAAACTAGATCAAAAGACAATTGAAGGTAACCGGAACACATTTAGTAAAATATAAACAAGTTATAAAACACAGCAGAAAGATTCTTGCTGGCACCTAAGCCTTCTGGATTGTTCCGAACTAAAAGTAAACCAAGAGACATGAGAAGGCAAGCAAGATGCATTTAATAAACAAATATAAGTTCCACAACATAAGCAAAAAGATTGTTGAGCTTACTGGCCATGCATATATGCTTTCTAAGTTACTTTCAACAGAACTGAATAAACACAAAGTTAAAAAGCCATCACTCACATCATGTTCCAAGATGTCTGACTCGTCACTCTCATTCCCAGACATTGCTTGTGAAGGAGGCTCCTGCATATCAGATAACTCTTGCTCATCTTGGTCTCGACATTTAAAAGCTTCATCAGGCGAATCCCCACTATCCTTGTCATTATGCGGCTCTGACTTCGGAATGATTTCTTTCAAGACCTCAGTTCTATCTCCAATAAGACACTTATCACTTTGAGAATGAGAAAATGGACTTTGCAACTTAGTAGGGCTAGCAACAGCATCAGATTTTATTACTAAAGGAACCTCTAACGAGTCTAATTTCTGGGAAAATGAAGCCTTTTCAGGTCTTTCTAGACCTAAACTACACTCTGAAGTTGAACTATGAACGAAATTCTTAATGTCTACAATTCTGTCATGATGGCTCACAGCTGTATTTGCATCATTGACTCTACTAATACACGATATATTATCATCATGGCCTTCAACGCCTTTGGAATCATCATTCTTATTTGACAAGATTCTCTGATCTGAAACATTTCCTGCTTTTGGAGAAAGCTGTGCCTCTGCACCAGAGGACAACTTTGGATGCATCTCAAAATCTTCTGAAGCATCATATGTCTCAGGAGATCTCATGGTTGCTTTACTTTCTGCATTCTCAGAGAAAGAATCATGACTTGAATTGACACTAAGCATGTTACTTGCTTCACTGGCTGTATGTTGAAGGCTGTCACACGGTCTACCCTTGAATGAAGGTAAAATGTCACCATCATTGATAGAGTGCTGACTAGCCGTCGTTTCACGACAGGTATCATCAGTCTTTGATCCCATGAGAGCTCGTTTAAGATGCATACAAGATGAACAAGGAGCGGCACACACGTTACAAGTTCCAGATTCTGCTCTCATACGATTTCTCTGATTCATGGAACGCTTACCAAATCTTTCTTCAGCCTGTGATATTACCTACTAAAAACAAAGAAAAAGTTAATTAAGCAACTAAAAGCCAGGAGAAGAAGCCACGCCTTCCTAGAGAACACAGTAGCAATTTCCCAAAGGACCAGAAAATTTTGTAGATAAATCCCAAGTCAACAACATTATAAAAAAAATAGTGAATAAAACTAAAATGAAAGCTTAAAAGATACATCTGAACTATAGTACATTCTAAAAGACTATCAGAAAAGTAAATTCAGCATTCAGCTTATCAATCTTCAACTAAATGAGATCCTAAAGCAAAAATTGACATTAGGTATGAGAGTTAACATAGCAATTGCTTATACAGTTGTAACTTGATGATTTCAAGAAAATGAAATTCATATAAATAGTTATTTTATTAAAAAGTACAAAAACACAACAACTCACCCTAATATAAGCTTTCTTCAATAACCGTCATTTAATTAACATTACAGTGTCAGACGGACTCATGATTAGTTTATTCTTAATCTCTAGCAATTAAGTAACGCTAAACCTGAGGGAAAAGGGGCAAATTTGAAGAAAGAACATGAAATGCAAATTACCCGGTTATCTCACCATGTTCTTCTGAATATCTAGATCTGGCTCCTCTATTGGTCCTTGCATGCAGCAATGCCCTCTCAACACTGGTGTGATCTAAAAAGGACACCAAAATTATGTCACTAAACTATCCCAGATACTACTGAGAAACTAATATGCATAATACATCATATGTACAATCACTTTTGCAACTCAATCTCATCAAGAACACAAATTAAGTATCATCGTCAGTGAAGCGACAAGGCCCAAGAACGAGAAACCAAGAGTACCGATATTAATAGGCAAAAACCCTAATTACTAAACACAAAAAAGCCCACCATACAAGAACTGAAAGATCAAATTAACCAATAAAAAATTAACTGAATGCCCAAAAAAAGTCCAGATTCGTTTGCACCAATTAAACTTATAACAATCCATTGCTTCAAACCAATTAACACAAAAACCAAACAAGAATGAAATAATCAGTTGTATAAGCAACAAAAATCCTAATGGAAAACAACATCCTTGCCTCTATTCCATCAATTATCTGCGTTGCATTGTACAGCTCCCCCACTCGTCGTTCCTTCTTCTTCGCTGCCAATCGGTCGCAGCCAAACCCTAGCATCAACGCTTCGATTCCTAAAATTAACGCCAAAAATCCGAAAATCACAACTCCTCTCTCTCCCCCTTAGATTCTCACTCTATTCAGGTGCTTCTCAGATTCAATTCGACACAGTAACTCTCATTTCCATAAATAAAAACACCACCAATCGGCAATCGCACATATAAACATGTAAATATTTCCACAGTTTCTCTCTCTATGATCCGAGAACAAAAAAATCTTGAACTGGTTCTAGATATGAGAATCCTCTTCGAATACAAAGATTTTAATTACTTCGCTCTCTAGAAAATTAGGGAAATCACTCTCTCTCTATATATATACATTTAACTCTTTTTTTTTTTTTATTTCTCTCTATATTTTAAATTTTGCAGATTTGGGTTTTTATATCTGAGTTTGTGTCAGGTGTAGAAATATTGTTTTTTCTCTTTTATTTTCTTATTTATCTATTTCTTTTTTTTTTTTTTTTTTTTAAAGCTGCGGAGAATATAAGCCATGGAAAGCGTGCCTAGTCGCACGTGCAGTAGTAAGATCAACATTGATGCAACACGTGTGTTGACTGGAACGCGTGCGATTGGTTGGCAATTTAGGCATGGGTCGGGTGGAGTTGCTATCTTGCGCCACGGGGGTACTGCCACCCAATTGTGTCCAAATCAGATTTCTTAATTTCGGATAAATCATATGCACTTGACACGTGTTTTTCATTTTCAATCTTTTGGAATTGATATTATTTCACACTATTATATTTATATTAATTATAAATTATAATATAACACTTGATATTTAGCCATATTGTAATTATAGTCCTTAAAAATCGCTTAGGGATACGGAGCACTACAATCTACAAAGATAGAATGCACATGACCCGCAGGACGTCTGGGACACCGGGGTAGTGCCGGCCAAAGTCACTCCGATGGTCAAGTTAGCGAATGCTAATAAATGTGTAATGCTCGTAAATGGAGATGAGTAAGTAATACTTTTTGTGATATTGGCGATTGAGGTCTCCTTAGTTGAAGGAGATGTAAGATCAACTGATCGGGGTGCAATCGGAAGGTTATCGGAGAAGATGAACAATGGCTGGAGGGTGTGGTTTTAGTATTGATAGCTTTGGGATCACAGTTTTTTTTCTTCTCTCTTCTTTGGGAGGTTCATCCTTCATTTATAGGGGAATGATGCTTCTGCCCGTTGAGGGATTTCATCATTACCCCTCCTTCCTGTCTTCCACCATGGAAGTATCTGGATGCTCTTTTTGATCTGGCCATTATAAATTGTAATTATGGTTTTATAAGACCGTCGTTAAAGTATATCATGATTTGGTCTCCTACAGAACTAAAAGAGATTCTATGTCGTACGACATGTGGGTTCGTCAATTGGGACAATCACGATTGTATGTCGTACGATAAGTTGATTGGACGTCGACCTAATATGAGTATGTCGTGCGACGTAGAAGATCTTCCAAGCGTGGATACAGTTATTTCCCTTGTTGTGTGGGGCATCGAGTCCATGTCGTATTACATGAAGTTCTTATACTGAGCCTGTGTCATATTACATGAAGGTCTAATACTGAGCCTGTGTCGTACTACATGAAGGTCTTACACTGAGTCTGTGTCGTACTATATGAAGGTCTTACACTGAGCCTGTGTCGTACTACATAGACGTCTTTCTACTTTGGGCCTCTAGGCTAGATCCTCGCTTATGTTTTGGGCCTGACATATTTTGGTTACTACAGTTTGCCCCCAAATGCCTTGCATTTCAGAAGGAAATCAAGGGGTTTGTGCTGCTTTTTCGTCGCACGACATATGGATTTGTGTGTCGTTCGATCGGTTGGGTTGATATGAGAGTTCCTCTTAATTCTTATGACTTGATGCGGTCGTACGACGATGTAGAGGTCGAGGTGGTGTGATTGGTCTTCTAATGGCTCTTCGATATCTGCGCCATAATAATTGGGGTTTTGCGAGAAATGCACACGCGTGACAAGTAGTAATGACTATGGGGGTGTGTGCCCAAATAGGAAACTGACACGTCAGCGTGGGGTTTAGCTTATTATTGTCGCCTTTTCCCTTTCTCTCCCATTTTAAATTTTTTTTTCTCTTTCTCTCTCTTTTCTCTCTCAAAACCAGTCGCCTGTGCAAGCTTTTTTCGGCGTCTTCGCTGCTCGTTTTTGTAATTTTTTCGTCCATTCCGGCAAAGCATTTGGTCACCCTTGCTTTTTTGGTAAGTTTTTCTGGTTTCCTTTGCTATTTTGACTTCTTATATTCGTGTTTTGGTTTCTGGGGTTTTTTGTGTTTTCTTCGAATAGGTTTTTAGGAATTTTCAAAAATGTTGGTGTTTGATCGAAAATAGCAACTTAAGATTTGGTAGAAACTGTTTGTGGTTCACACGTCGTACAACAATAACTGGGGAATGTGTGTCGTACGACTTTTTAGGTTTTGTGCCAACAATCTAGGAACCAATGTAGGGCATGTAGAACCTTTAGTTAGATTTGGCTACTAACCTTCCCTACTGTCGCTCGACTTGTAGGTGAGATGTCGAGTAGAGGAGATGAGACGTGTCGTCTGACTCGTGGGGTGAGTCGAGGGCCTATATTGGTGAGGTAACGTTGGCGTCGTATGACCCTGTGACTATCTCCAATCACGAGGGTACGTCGAATGTTATAGAGGATCTATGTGAGGGGATTCCTCTCGTCGAGCCACCTGAGGAGGCGGCCGGTCCTTGTCCCATGGAATCGAGTAGACCGCTGGGTTTACTTTTGGTTAACCACGCTAGCGTGCTGAAGGAAGAAGACCTTTCGCTCATAAGGTATAGCTATGGCATACCTGATGGCGTCGCACTGATGGTGCCTTTCAAGGGGGAGCGACCGGATTGGAACATCTCTGGATGGACCTGTTTCTACGAACTCCCGTTTTAAAGGGTAAGTTTCAGATTATCGGTGATCAGACTACCAAGGAAGGTACTGGACCACTTCGAGCTTGCCCCAGGGCAACTCATGCCCAACAGATGGAGGATACTGTTGGGGCTAGAATTGCTATGCATGAGGGAAGGCATAGTTTTCGAGTTGCCCGACCTTTTCTATACCTACTCGATGAGGGAGCACGACACCGAGAAGGGTCGTTACAACTTGAACCTTCGAGCTAACATGAAGCATCTCATCACGGAGCTGACCGCGAACGATAGGTTGTGGAAGGATAGGTACTTCTTCGCGAGGGGCCTTCTTGTCGAGTGGCATGTAGGGGATACGGTTGTTCGTACGACCTGGTCTAAGGCTGGTAGGTCTTCAATTTTATCGTGTCGTGTCGTTCTATATTATTGTTGTGGTCGTATTGTACTAACTTATTATCTTCTTGTATTGTAGTGAACACAGGAGCTCCTCAAGCTGTAGTTGGGTTGACGTGTGCAACGCGTACAGCGAAGATTCTGTCGTACGACGTGAAGGAGAGAAGCTGGAGAAGGATCTTGGCTGAAGAGAATTTGAGACCGAGCCACTTATGGAAGTTCTCAGTAATCAACGAGGCAGGTACACCTTACCCAGCTTTCAAAAGTTTAGTGGAGTTTGTCAGAGTAAGGCATTGTGTCGAACGACTATATAGCACAAGGTTTCTGACACCTATATCTTACGTCGAGCGACGCTTTGCAGTTGACTTGATGGCTGGAGGTTTTGCCGCTCCTGATGCTAATGAAGCTATGAGGAGATTGAAGGAGAATAGGAAAGGAAAAAAGAAAGTCAAGTCAAGCGACCCTGTTGAGCCGATGGCGACTTTACCACCATCTCCTCCTCAGCCTAGTAGAGGAAAAGAGTCACTCGACATGGGCTCTGTTGGAAGGAAGCGGCGAAGGGATGATTCGGCCTTAAGCAATGAGGCACCGGTCGACCTTGCATTCTCACAAGACGCCTTAGCTTACTCTGACTTTGGGTCAATTATGCCCCAAGTCGAGCGACTGCTGCTCCCTGAAGATGAGAGCAGGTTCAAGGAGATGGGGTTGTCGCAAGGGTTTGATTGGGCCCTCAGCCATCAATTTCAAGTAAGTCGTACGTCTATAATATTTTATTTTAATACTTTAATATTGGGGCCTGACTGTGAGTTTCCTTTTTGTAGGCTCTCCAATTTCAGATACATGCTAAGCAGGAGCTTGCTTCGGATTTGAGGAAGGTGGGGGAGCTTAAGTCGAGCAACCAAGGCCTGAAGGTTGAAGTGGAGAAGCTGAGAGCCTCGAAAGTAGAGGCCAAGAAAACAACTGAGGAAGCTTGTCGTCGTACGACGGAGGCGACCATTGAACTCGAGCGTCTGAAATCTGAAGTGGAGAAACTCAGACCCCTACAGCATAAGGTCGACCAGCTGAGAGCTCAACTTAAGGTTAAGGAGTTGGAGTACGACGCTATGTATGACCGAGTTAAAGATGGCGTGTTCAACGCTGTGGTCAAGACGCGGGCTGATCTTATGCGACAATACAAGGATGGTCGTGCAGCTGAATGGGAGGTGGACAAATGGATCGCCGATCATGATGAGTTGACCCGCCCAGATGAGGAGGACGACGATGAAGATGAGGCTAAAGAGAAGAGCCAGCTGGTCGAGGCGAAGGTTAATGAAGAAATTCGTGTCGAACCGGCCCTTGAAGGTGCGGCCATCATTGCTTTGCCTGCTCAGTCGAGCGACGATCCATCAGCTGAAGTCGACCGAGAGCATGAAGATGTTGCCCATAGGGGTTTTGTAAAATTTGGAATTCTCTTTTTATTTTTTCTAAAGGTTAAAACACTATTGCCGATTTGTGCTTTATAATTTCGTATTTAATAGAATAAATGGTTTATTTAAACAGTGTGTTGTCGTATGATAGAGTAGAGATAACTTATATTGTTCGTCGTGACACATGACCTTTGTGCAACCACTCTTTATTTCATAATAACCATGAATACAGGTCGTGGTCATTGATCTTGAATGTAGGTCGTGCGACCATTGATCATTTCATAAATGACCTTGAATGCAGGTCGTGCGACCACTTATCGTTTCACAATGACCTTGAATGTTGGTCGTGGTCCTTGACCTTGAATGCAGGTCATGCGACCATTGATCGTTTCACAATGACCTTGAATGCAGGTCGTGATCCTTGACCTTGGATGCAGGTCGTACGACCACTGATCGTTTCACAATGACCTTGAATGCAGGTCGTGATCCTTGACCTTGGATGCAGGTCGTACGACCACTGATCGTTTCACAATGACGTTGAATGCAGGTCGTGTGACCACTGATCGTTTCACAATGACCTTGAATGCACAATACATAATATCGGGAGGGTGTATTACAGTTGTAATTAGGGTAAGAGAAGAATACTGAGTGTATATAATTGTAACAATTTTTTCTGTTTTATATACTTGTTCGGTGTCAGCTTTAAAAAAACAAATTCAAGTATATAAACTAACATTTAAACAAACAAGATGAATTATTAATTTAGTCCTTAAGTTATCGTGAAATATTATTATTTTTTATTTGGTTTTGCTGTATTAGCTTAATAGGGTAATTATCAATTTGGTCTCTAATTTTTGAAAAATCATCAATTTTTTAATACAGTTTCGTTTATTGTACCCTTGGACCCTTAGTTTTCATAAATGTATCAATTTGGTCACTTTGACCAATTTTTTAACAGTCCAACTAACTGAAAATGTTAAAAAGACAGTTTTGCCATTGACTTTATTTAAATGAGTTAAAATTAAAATTTTACCCTCAAATTTTAAAAATATTATTAATAAGTAGAAGGGTAATATGATTATTTTATATTAATTTTTTTAAAAATAAAAATTTAAAATTTTTAAAAAAAATTTAAATGGGTCTCCCATTTAAAAATACAATTTAAAATTTTTTAAAAAAAACTTTAATGAGATATTATAAAAAAAATCTAAAAATTTTATTTTTAAAAAATTAATATAAATGACCATATTATCCTTCTAATTATTAATAATTTTTAAAAATTTGAGGGTAAAATTGTAATTTTAACTTTTTTAAATAGAGTCAAGGAAAAAAATATCTTTTTAACATTTTCAGTTAGTTTGACTATTAAAAAATTAGTCAAAGAGACCAAATAAATATATTTACGAAAACTTAGGGTTCAAGGGTACAAAATTGATAATTTTCTAAAAGTTTGGGACCAAATTGATAATTACCCTAAAAAATATAATAAATTGATCCTTTCATCAATTCAAGTTACCTGAGGTAGGAGTATTTTGCTCTGTACTCTGTAATCAAATTGGTCTAGTTTTTGAAAATTATAATTTGAAAACAAAAAGGTCAAAAATAATCTCTGCATTATAGATTTGCCCTTATGTTATTACACTGGAAAAGACGGCCAAAAGTTGCAAAACCAGGAGATCACTCCAGCTTTACAGAAGCTCTGATTGTTGCAATGAAAATATATGGTAGTTACAGTAGTTCTTCACTTCCTCTAGTACCTAGGAATTTTTTTTTTTTTTATAATACCACTTGTGGTGGTGGCGACTCGAACATGAGATATCGGATTATTATATTTACTTAAATAAAAATTTAATATAATTATGTTACAATAATTTAACTCATAATTATATTAATAGTGATGAAATGAGTAGAAAAAATATAAATGAAATAAAACTATTTTATGCCAATTTTTATGCAAACTTAATTGGTTTTGTTTGGTTTGGTTTGATCAACAAACCAATTAAATATGACCATAGTTGCAGGCATAACTTGATAATAATCACATCTCTCAATAAAAGTTAAAATCTTCAGTTCGGATATTTCTTCTTTTAAGTTAATAGAAAAAAAAAAAAAAAAGCCAATTAAATAAAGGTTTGGTTTACTAACCCAACATATGCCCGCCCCTAGTTGGCTTCTAGAGTATTTTAACACTTGTCTAGTTGAAAATCAAAATTTTATAAAATAATGGGGGATTTTCAACTGGTCCCTAACTTTTGGAGAATTATTAATTTTTTAAAATTAGTTTCGTTTATTGGTATCATTGGGCCCTAATATTCTGGAAACGTATTAATTTGGTCCTTTTAAGAGTCAATCGTTAGTCAAACTTAATTATTTTAGGGGTATTTTTGTCTTTTAACCTACCCCATAATTAAAAATTTAAATAAATTTAAAATAAAAAAATAAATGAAAATCTCCACCATCCATCAAGATTGATGGACGGTGGAGATTATATTGATATTTTTTAAAAAAATTGAAACTTGTAAAATTAAGTTTTTTTTTTGCCCTTCATAAAAAAAAAATTTAAAACTTGATGTTCTTGGTAGAGATAAAAAAAAAATTTAAAATTTAAATCTGGATCTCCACCAAGAAAAGCAAAAAAAAAAATCTAAAGTTGAACAAACCCAGATGGTTTCGTCTTCAACGAACTCAGATTCGACGAACCCAGATCTGGGTTCGTTATGCAACGAACCCAAATTTGGGTTCGTTCTTCAACCTCATATTTTTTTTTTCTTGGTGGAGATCTAGATTGGATCTCCACCGTCCATCATTGTTAATGGACGGTAGAGCCACCAAGAACATCAAGTTTTAATTTTTTTTTATGAACAGTAAAAAATTTAAGAATTGAATTTTTTTTCTTATATCTCCATTAAAAATGTTTTAAAATTTTTAATTAAAAATTAATATAAAATGATCATATTACCCTTCTATTATTAATAATTTTTTTAAAATTTGAGGTTAAAATTATAATTTTAACTTATTTAAATGAAATCAAGGGCAAATCAGTCTTTTTACCAATTTTGTGAGTTTGACCATTAAAAAAATAGTTAAAGGGACCAAATTGATACATTTCCATAATGTTAGGGCCCAGTGATACTAATAAACAAAACTGATTTAAAAAATTAATAATTTTCCAAAAGTTAGGGACCAAATTGAAAATTCCTCTAAAATAATATTCTAAATTATAGATATGTGATTTTACAAACTTTTCCATTTTTTCTTGAAATTATGAATATTTACCAGGCCACCAATATTCTTATTGGTCTTATGTAATAGAAGTTTTTATTGCAATAAAAAGAAAAATAAAAAAATAATAGCTCCCCTTATTTTCTTTTTCAATTTTTTTTTAAAATGTTTATATTAATTTTTTGAGGAAATACAAAAAAACCCTATATGAGGTTTAGCTTTCATACAAGGAAATAATTTTTTAAAAAACATTTACATTCCTTAGCGTTAGTAAAATCTGTTATTTTTAATCGTTTCGCTGAAAAAGTCCTTTATACCCTTTACTAAAATGCCATTAACTTAAATTAATTTAATAATGTAAAACATATTACACGAAATTACTAAAATTTCCTTACATAAAAAATCAAATTAAAAAACTTAAACAAAATATTTTTTAAAATCATATTTAAAAATAAACATAAAAATAAAAAATAATTATAGAGTTCTAACGTCCATCTTTGAGACACGATGAAGATCTATATTTTTTTAAGGGTGAACTACAATGGTAAACCCTGATGTTTGGCCATATTGCTATGAAATGATGATTTTAGTCTTAATTACACATTAGTACACTACCGTTAGTTGACTCAATCAAAAGTAATAGTTTGACCAAAAATTTTACCTGAAATGACACAAATATCCCCGGTTAAAAAATAAAAAATAATATTAATTATTAAAAATTTAAAAAATTTTACAAAAATTTTAAATGGATCACGACCTTCCATTTAAAAAAATTAAAATTTTGAATTTTTTTATTTTTAATTAGGGGTATTTGTGTCATTTCAGGTAAAATATTTGGTCAAACCGTTACTTTTGCCTGAGTCAACTAACGGTAAGGTATAATGTGTAATTAAGACTAAACTCATAATTTCATTACAATATGACCAAACGTCAGGTTACTCATTGCAATTCGCCCTTTTTAAAAAAAATATATAAATTAAAAATTTAAAAAAAGGGATTCAATCTTTATTGACAATAGAGATGCATCTCCACCGTTCAATCCATCTTTATCTTCTTTTTTTTCAAAATTTTCCTATTTTTAAATAAGATATTGAAAATGAGATAAATGACTAGATTACTCTTTTTTTCGTTAATTTTAACAGTCAAACCACTAACTATAAGGGAGGTAAGTGACATTTTTTCAAAAAACTTGTTTTTTTGTGTCTTAGGCTAAAACCTTGGGTAAGTTTTATATAATTTATGCTAATTTTTTTAATACTTTGAAGTTACTTTTAGGATTTTCAATTTTTTTTAATTTTCTTATCTTTTATAAATTATTATTTATGTTGTTTTGAATGAATATTGTTAGTTTTTTTAATGTTATTTTCTAAGAGTTTTGTTTGTCTTATGCTTTTTTATTAGCTTTAAGGTTTTGTACACAAATGTTAATAAAGTTCTAACAGTGATAGATTTGCTTTTGATTTTAGTAAAGTTTCAATCACATTGGAGGTGAGTAAAGTATAATGTGAGCAAATCATCATGTACAAGACATTTTAAACTTTACTAAAATATACAAAATTTCATAGGAGTGGTTGGAACATTCGAGCTTGTCCCTCGAGCCGTACTTGAGCGGTTGATACAACTTTCTAGTTGCTCAAGCCAATCCTTCAGCTGATCATCCGTCAGATGCATTAAATGCACCTCCAATGGGCAAAAACGATTATATCTCTATTTTTCCTATAAATACAAGCGTTGGGACGTCCAAACAGCGCTTCTAAGAATGTTGCAAAGTTCTCTAACATACCCTTGGAAGTGTTTTAACTCTTGTTGAGTTAAAACATTCATTCATACACATCGAGAACTTATTTGTACTTAGACGTTTATATTTCCTTTTTGAAAGCTATATTTCTTGTCCTTAAACTTTCATTCTTTTATTTAAGTGTGAGATACATTTTGTAAATGTGATGTTCTTTCCTTGAGAGGTTGAAAGACTAAGAGAAACACCAATTGTACTATTGTAAAGAAGAATAATTGTAACATACATTTTTATTTATTTATGTTATTATTTAGTGTTTTAATTCAAATAGGATTATGGGAGGCAAAAATATTGTCCCTAACGATTTTAAACTAATTAAAAATTTTTTTTATATGACCCGTTAATAGCAGATTTGACTTTCATTAGTGTTGGTTTCCTAATTGGTAACTAGGATTTAGAGAAATTGTATATGTAAGAGCACTTCATAATAGTTGTTCCTCCCAGGAAAAAGAAAAAATAATAAAATAACTAATAGTTGATAATTTCTGTTCTCATTCCATCCGTCAATCCAAAGTGTATTTGTAGAGCGACAAGAAATCAAGGTTAGTTTAAGGAGTTTCTAGTGCCGGTAGTTTTTATTTTCTATTGCTTAATTAATATAAGTTTTATTTTGATAGTCTATCAAATTGTATCTTGATGACAAATGATTTGTTGATGATAGTAGAGACCCTTAAGATTAATTTAATGTTTGTTCCATTGATAATGGTTGGTTAATTGAATTTTTATATATTTTTGAAGCAGGATAGAATATGCTGAAATTTTCTTTTTTCTGAAAAAAAAATAGGTTTTTAAAAATATTTTGGGATGGTTATTCAATTCGGAAAATTTTGTAAATTTTTTTGTAGAAAGTTTCATATGTTTAATGTTACCATGTAAAAAATATCGTGATGTTTTGATAAGTACAAAAATAGATTTAATTTTTGAAGTAGCAGGGGTCAGTTGTAGGCTTTACTGGACAGTTTCACAAAATTGGAAAGAAATGAATGTTTTTGTATGTTAAATATCATGATATGCTCTTATAATTTTAATGTACCATATTTCATATGTCTACGTTGGCCCTGTAAAAATTATAGGAAGTTTGGGTTTATTAAGGAAATTCAAACAAGATTTCGTAACTTTTCACCAATAATATCCCAGTATTTTTGATAGAATAGAACGGGCATACTAGCCTTGCTGGGGGCTTTAAGCAGGGCTATACCAATAATTGCACGACAGACTTCCTTTGTCGTAAAAGTAGCATCCAGTGCTCGGTTCATAGCTGGAGTCACTTGGCTGTCAATAGCTTGAAGGATACAATCAAAATCATGCTGGGGAGGATGATCCGAAGGAAAGATATGCTCAAAGTAATCCTAAACAATTCTTCCAATTTGGTTGGGATCTGTTTGCTACATATTGTTGCCATCCAAGAGACCATGAATTCTGGTTCGCCTCTGTTTACCTGATGCTTTGCTATGAAAATAACGAGTATTGTGATCACCGCATCGAAGCCATTCTACTTGACTTCTTTGTTTCCAGTACCGTTCTTCTTTGTAAAGGAAGACGTCAAGCTCCTTTTTAACAGCACTAAGCCTTTGCCAACTAGCAAAATAAACATTATTATTCAAATACTGCAGCTCTTTTTGTTTGGTAACAATTCAGTGCCGAAGAGCCTTGAAAGTGGAAGAATTCCACACCTTCAATGATTCAGTGTAGCCCTCTAAAGCATTCGCCACATCAGAGACATCACCAGTCATGCAAAAGCTACTCCACCGATCTCTTATAATGTCTGTACACTCTGCAAAATTAGTCCAAACTTCCTCAAAGAGGAACCGGTGGCCACTTCTTAGAGGAACAAGCGAACCCCCCACTAGCCATGAAAAATTCAAGAAGAATGGGCCTGTGATCTGAGTCGAAGTGACGAGTCTAAATATTCGAAAACCTATGCTTCCAATATGCCATATCACAAATTAATCAAGTCGTTTCTGCACAAAATTCGGAGCAGCTCGCCTGTTGCAGCAGGTAAAGCTTGGGCCGGCATATCCTAAATCAAGGAGCGAACAATCGGCCTGAGTATTTCTAAAATTATTGATCAGATAATTCGGTCTCACAAGACCTTCACACTTCTCATCGTTGTGGAGAATTTAGTTAAAATCTCCGCCACAAAGCCATAGTAAAGGGGACCGATTACAAAGACGGTGAAGCAAAGTCCAACCGTGGATGCGTTGAGAAGTATCCTGGTTACCTTAGAAACCAGTAAAGCGCCATAATTTGTCATCCTGAGAAGTAACTCTAACTTCGATATGAAAATTGGAAAATGATAGAAGAGAAATTGAAACCTTACTCGACCACATCAGACTTAAACCATCACGTCTTCTCACCTTTTAAACTGAAAAATACCTATGCAGACCTAACCTAACGCGAAGTCAATCCATTTGAGAAGTAGTTGCCAATGTCTCGGAAAGAAAGACGATATCGAGTGCACAATCCTGCATATGCCTTTGCAGGACTTGGAACGTTTGAGGATTTTTGACCTCCTGAATGTTCCAACTGAGTATTTTCATGGCGACCGGCAGGCCTGGAAATGTCCAGGTCCTGCCGATATATCTATTTTCAACTTGTCAGAGGTAGCTGCGTGATTGTTTTGCCAATACTCGATGCATTCTCAACAGAGGAAAATGCTCTTTTTTTGAGTTTGATATCTTCACTAGAAACTGTAGTTGAATGGGCTGGCTGACGTGGGATACATTTCCACATGGATAGCTTTCCTTTTTGATTCTGATTCACTGTGCATGGGATTGCATGGGACTCCACCAAACTTGGCTGCATATTAGAAAAAAGCTGGCCATCCAACTCATGTTTGTGTATCTCATTGATTGTACCATTATTAATTGTAGCATCTGTAATGGTAGGCAACACAATCTGCTCCATTCTCTCATTAACCTTCACAGAATCTTTATGACACGTTTTCGTGTCCGTTAATTCAGCCATATCAGTATAAGTCTGCAGAAAATTAGCATCAGTTATCCCAGAGGCATCATGATCTTCGGTTACCGAATATGCCACATTACGTGGCACCGAAATATCAGAGAAAATTATTAAATCATTAGGACATCGATTTGGCAAATCACTCTTACTTCCCTTGTCTGTTTCCCTGATGACTGAATGCAACCTTGTAGTATTCGCTATTGGAGAAACACTCGGGGGAGGAGGGGGGGGGGGGGGGGGGGAAAGAGAAATCCTCTCTAGGTACATTAACTGTATTGCCCTTTTCAATACCCTTGCTTCGCGCAGCTCTCCCTTGTGATAGCTCCTTCGGCAGTACCTTCCTATTCGTGCCATTATTTCGATCATCAAAAGTTCCAGCCTCTCTATTAGTAGCAAAGTTTGCAAATGTTCCCTGACCCGACTCTCGACTAGACCATGAGAACCATTCATTGGCCAGACTCATAGCACACAACCAGATCCCATATTTGTGGTCTTTAATTAAGCCCACTCCTGGAGTACTAGTTGAATGAGGACATTCTCTGAGAGAATGACCAATCAAACCACATCCAAAATAAAATTCTAGCATTCGCTCATATCGTAGTAGTAATGTTTGTTCTTCAGTAGACTCCTCTAATTGTAAGCGAATACCCCTTCACAAGGGTCGAGATCCATCAATTAACACTCGAACACGTATAAACTTGCCCACACAATCGCCAGACGCTTCTAAATCGAGTTCAATGACTTTTTCGATCTGTGACCCTAGCATCAAACCAATCTTTCGTGTTATACATAAAAGCGGTACGTTATGAATCTGAACCTAGAATTCAATATGTGAAAACCACATTTTTGACAAGTCTCCCCAGCCCTGTGGTTTCTCTAGAATAAGAAGGGAATTATCAAAAATCCATGGTCCTCCTGAAAAAACCTGTTTCTTGTCCTGAATATTCTAAAAATGGGCCAGTTCAATAGTGTCTTCCTAGTTAATGCGCCATATCTTGAGGATTAAAGCTTTGAATGCTTCCTTTGAAGGGAGTTTTAGAAAAAATTTTGATTATCGAATAACATGCGGAATTGGGTTTCAAAAATTTTTCTTATATTGAAAACCTTTTTCAATCAGGAACGAGTTCCTGTATATACGTAGAAAAAGACTTTAGAAATTACATACCTTTTTCTTGATTTTATTTTTCTGAATCTTAGATCTACCACCAGATCTTTCGAGCTATGACCCGCGGTCTGACAACGCGTGTGTGGGCACGTCACTGCAAGAGATGGAGGTCACGTGAAAAGAACACTGGTCGAATCCTGCAAAAGAGGAGAGAGTCAGAAAAAACTTTTTTTTTTCTTTTCTTCTCTCTTTGGTGGTCGAATTCTATTTTTTTTTTCCACTTGTGTACTAGGTTAGATTTTTTTCTAACTATATAACACTTATATAGTAGTCCTTTAGGGTTTTAGTTTGACCAAGTCAAAATAGGATTCTAAATCCTATTTATTTTTAGTCTCCCTAAAGACTTGAACCTTGACCTTTTGGACTATTAAAATAATCTAATTATTTTAATTCTATTGTCCTAGTCATTATTTAATCACATGACCTCATATTTAATAAATATAATTAATAATTCATAATTATTAATTTCTATTATTTTATTAAATATTTAATTAATTAAATAATCACATTATTTAATTATTCTCTTTTATTTAAATCGCATTACTTTCGTAACACTATTAATTAGACCATCCATAATCTACTGTGATCCTCATTACCAACAACCATAAGTGCTAGCAAGGGAACCTAATGGACTCACAGTTTTGAGCTCCAATAATACTTAATAATATTAATTAAAACTCTTTAATTAATATTTCACGATTATTAACCTCGGAATTATTTCACTAAAAACCCGAGGTTGCACTCTCAGAACAGTAGACGTGTTTATACAATCTGAAGTCTCAGTGTCCATTAATATAGCTAATTGCATATAGTGTGATCCTCCACAAATAGTTCATAACTAGAGCTGGGTCATAAAGTCCGTTATACCCCTCTAAAAATATCTTTTTCTTTAAGTACCATTAATTCTCTAATGAACAATTAAATCCTGTCTTCCTCACGAAAGAAGAAGAGCGCTTATAATCATTCAAGCACCGAATCAACCCTTAAGGGAACTACTTATCTACTTCAATCAAGAAGAAGTGGATTCCACTATTGTGTTCAAACCTTCCCAGCCACAAGCCAAATCGAAACTCCAAGATACGGAGGTATTGGTCGAGATTCTCATCAACCTCACTCATGGTAAATCAAAAGCCATGATCCAACCTGAAGGAGTCGATAAGACACCCAGGATTAAGATCATCTATAAATAGCCATCGTTTATCGATTATATATGAATCTCATATACTAACGGATCTTGGTGAGGGATTCATATAAATCGTAGCCCAGTGCTATATGATCTAATCATATAAGGTGCCTCCATTCTCATGTCAACTACATGAGCGGTCTAGGATAAGACCACCGTACTTTACAGAATGGACCGCAGCAATAGATCAATCGCAAACAAAGTACTCAGCTTTGTTCGCTCTCTACAGACATTTTAGATTGCACGTCTCAAAATGAATCCTCTATGTATATGATCATCATATACTCATTATGAGATTACATCTTGCAATCTAGGATGTTCTTTCACAATACGAATATATTACTGAATATAAAACTTTTATAAATTTGAATGATAATCTGAATAATTCTTATTATTGTCTTTAACCATTTACAATTACAAGCTTTATGACATAAATCCCAATATCCCTATTGGTTTGACGTCCAGCCAAGAGTTTCCCAACCAGGCATAAAGACATTTTACAAGAGCCATCCTCCCTTAGTGGACCACCAACCTTTTGCACATGCCATCCTCTCATAAAAATAATTGAGAGACAAGAAAATAAGACAAGAGAAGGATAAAATAATATATTAGAGAAAGAAGAAACAACATCAGACTACACTTACTAGGAGTGAAAAAAGATACCAATACAATCTCCCAGGGCCGGCCTGACTAATTTTTATTAAAAAATTACTGTTAAAGTTGTATGGGCCCCTAACTAATTTTTATTAAAAAATTTCAATTGAAGTTGTTCTTATATAGAATCGAACCAAAGACCCCCAAATTACAAGACTGACTCTACCACTAAGCTAGAAGAGCTGTTGTTGTAAAGAATTAATATGAGTCTTATATAATCCTGTAAGAAATGGTATTTTATTATTATTCATTATACCACTGCTTATGGGGAGGACTGCACCGTTGGGCTTGGCGAAAGGGACTGTAACCACTATTACAGTGGCTAATGGTTGCAGCCACTGTACTAGAATTAGGTTGCGTATCTGGTAGGGCCTGACTAATTTTTATTAAAAAAATTCTATTAAATTTGTCCCCATGCAGGATCGAACTCGAGACCTCAAATACAAAACTAACTCTACCATTGAGCTATAAGAGCTGTTATTGCAAAGAATTAATATGGGCTCTATATAACACTATATTTTAGTTTTATATGTATGATAAAATTATAAAATATTGGGCCCTCCGGACTTGGGGCCCTGGGCCGTCGCCCCTTGCGCCCCGGCCCAGGGCCGGCCCTGCAATCTCCCTATCTACTTCTACTCTAAATCCCTTGAGAGGTTTTGAGAGAGAAGACTATAAATCCTGCAGCTCAATGTGATTTCTAATACTCGCATAATTTTAGTGACAAATGTATTCGCTAATATGCCATTCACATCTATACTATTAAAATTGTGAGTTTCAATAGTATTATTTTCTTTAAAATTTGAATTAATTAGAATAATAAATAATGATTTTCAATAGTATTATTTTCTTTAAATTTCGAATTAATTAGAATAATAAATAAGTACAATAAACACGTAGCCAAATAACTTTGAGGAAAAAAAAAATAAATAAATAAAATAATCGGCGGATGAACCAAAGCCACCACAGCTTTGGACTTAACTGTAAAACTGTCTTACATGAATATCTTTCCGGTTATACCCTTCTAGTGTCAATCTTCGACAATCGAAATCATCGTCCATATAATTAGGGGCATTATCGGCAATCCAGCAATCCTACGAAACGAATCATCTCGGCCTCAATTCCTGGCGTTTTTTTTTTCTTGCTTTCTTGTATATATCTTCACCAGCTTCTCTCTCTCTCTCTCTCACTAAAGCTATCTTCAGTTTCTCTCTCTAGATCCTCTCATGGCCTCCTGTTTCGCTCCAGTATCGATCTCAGGTTTCTGTGTTTTTTACTGTTTGTTATGTGATTGAATTATAGTTTATTTTCTTTTAATTCTTACTATTAATTATCAGATTTGTTTTATGTTAAAGATATATATATATATATATATATATATATATATAAAATCGTATATATTAGAGTTTCGCTTCATTAGTTGTGAGCACAGAGACGCGTTCTTTTGAATTATTAGTTGAGAGACTTATTCAAGATTAAACAAAAAGTTTCAATTTGTTGTTGGTGCAGCATTTGTAACCGAAATTTCATCGGCTAACCTCTAAAATTCATGTGTTAGTGAATAGTAGGTGTTGTTATTTGGAATGAATTTGGATTGCATGCTTGTTTTTCATTGGAATGATTTTGGCTTGCATGCTTATTTTTCAGTGGTTATGATGAATTAAGATTTTCCCTTTGATAATTGCTTTTGTTTATGTAAAGGCGGATCTCATATCAAGGCTTACGAGCTTTCCTCTGCGAATTCTGTTACATTTGGGAAAACACCTAGACTGATCATACACAGGAAATCAAACCAACCGGAAACCAACACTAAATTTTCAGTCTGTGCGCAGTATCAGTATGTCTCTCTGGACTTCCATTATCACGTTGTAATTGTAACTGAGTGCAACTCTTTTTTATGTGCAAAAGCTGATGCTTTAGTATTTCTAGGATAAAACAATATTTATCATTTTCATTTTTTTGTTTTTGTATTTGATGTATTTTTAAGAACCATGCTTATGCACATCCACTTATACTTCAAGTGGTTAGTGCTCTTCCCCTTTACATTCGTGATAGGGGTTCAAATCCCACATTTATCAATAAATAAACAAAGTGTGCGGAGATCTCTCCCTACAGTGGGAGTTGTTTTCCGAGCCATGCTATTTGTGGTTGAAATCACTAGGTCCCGGTAGACCTTGACCCGACCGGTATCAGTCTTAAAAAAAAAAAAAAAAAAAAAAAACCATGCATATAGTTCAACTACTCATTTGGTTGTTTCTGTTAGACTTACGTTTCGGTTTTTCGAATCGTAAGGACGTCTTTGTATTTATGCCATTACTATTTCTTGTCTCTTGTTGTAATATTATCAGTTAGAAGATATTCATGTTGGTCGGAAGGGAAGTTAATGTATAAGTATCTCGGAACTAATTGCAGTTAGATTCAAAATGGATCCCAGTAAATTAAGATTGCTATTAAGTCACTTCTTCTAATCAGAAGGAATATCTCTTGCCTATATGGCTCTTTTCCAATTTTGTTAATTTAAATTCTATGGGCTGCTCCTAATTCCAACCTGGAAAAATATAATTTATATCGCAGATTATTGCTAAGACTTGTTGGCTAAGTTATTTTCATCAGTCTATCTTTGATGGTTTTGATCTTGATTTTGAACTTTACTAGACCGTGGAACTCATAAAGCTGCAGTATGCTTCTTTTTGTTATGAATTTGTGAGGATTTCCATTTTTTCTTCCCTCAATTTGGCACTGTGGAAAAGAATGGTCATATTTTGAGTTTTCTTTTCCCCTTTTTTTTTCCTTTTTTTTATCTCATACATTTTGAGAATGTGTTGCAAGGAATAGAGTAAAATAGTTGGGGCAATGGATGTATTTTGACTATACTTGTAAAGGAGTAGGGAAAAGAGCTTCTCAGTACAAATGGAAAATTGAGTATGAGGAGCAAATTTGGAAGAACAATTTTGGAAGGATATTCATAGAAGAAATCTTTGACCTAACATGAGTTATGGCATGGAGCCAAACCTCTTTTAATCACTACCACATGCCTCAGGATTATTTGTTGTTTGTTAAGTAATAAAAGCTGATGCTTGACTCCCTGGTGTACATGTTTCAAGCAGCATCTTATACTCGTGTACATTGTTTTTGTTCATCTAAAGTGATATTGATTTTATGAAATCATCAATCTTTTGTCCTCATCTTTTATTGTTCTTTGTAATATATGAAGTGATGGCAGTCGGGGAGGAGGTGGTGATTTTGTTGCTGGTTTCCTCTTAGGAGGTGCTGTTTTTGGAACTATAGCTTATATCTTTGCCCCACAGGTGATACAGTTTTGCCTTTATTTCTAGTGTAGTTTCCTGCAGTTATTATTTCAGATTTTAATGAATGACCTGAAAGATTAACAGTCCGCTTGATGACCATGAGGCAAAATTTCTCTTTACATAGTTCAGTTACATGGATGGTTATTCATGTCGCTGAAGTTACTACTTAATTCCACATAAATTATTTTTTGCACATGACAAGCAAGCATTTTTAAGAGGATATTTAATGTTAAAGTAATAGTACAAGTTGTGCATGTGTAATGTCAGATGAACAAGTAGTTATCATTTAACCTTTTTTGATATGCAGGAGATTGAAGATTACAGAAAATTAATGTGAATAGTTAATTTGCCTTAATTGTCCTCACTCTACTGCCCCCTTTGTAATAGGGAATATTATATCTTTCTTACCAGAGTATGTACTATTCTATATAATTGTTTTCATCACATTGGTATGTGTTGTACTATGAAACTTGTCACTGCTGCAGTTTAATTAGAGGTAGCAGTTAGATGAGGAAATGACTACGTGGCAAATGAACCGTGTAACGTCTACTATGAAGTGGGATGGGGCAGTTTTGGGGCTTTCAACAAACTTGATGTGGGTTAGGATGAGCTACACTATAACTGATATGAATAGGTTATAGGTACCCTTTTAATACAGTGAACATTTCCAATAAGCAGTACCTGTGGAAAGTACTTATTCAAACTATTATGAATGATATTGATATGTAGAACATCCTAAGGAGATACGCACATATGTAAGGTTGAGGAAGATGATTTGATTGATTTGGTTAGAATCTTTGATTTGCATCTTTATTTTATGTTGTTAATTGATGGGGACCTTTTCTGTTTTGGAAAGGTAGATTATTGCCTCCTTTGGTTTTCTTTTGGCCCCTAATTTTTTTTTTCAGACTTTAATGAATAAAATTAGACATTATTTTCCTCTCTGATTTCTTCTAAATTTCTCACTTTTCTGTTAAATTCTTTTCATTTATTGGTTCTCCACCATATTGATATTGGGTTGAATATAGTTTCTAATATGAATATGTGATAGGATGGAATTAAGTGAGTACGTAAACAAAGAAAGATAGAGGAAAATAATGAGAATGGTAGGCAAACCTTAGAAACTCAGTAAAGGCTTCTTAGAGTGTCACCCTTGAATCTCACCACTAAAAAGAAGGTTTTATTTTCTAACTTTTCTCTCTTTTTTCCCAATGGCATTGTTTGTACTAGATTTGCTTGTATAGAATCAAATTTCATAATAACAAATTAACTTGTAGCCACAATCAACCTTTATATGGAATTGCAGAATTTTTTCTGATTGTAAAATTAAAAAGTACCCCTGATTATGAACCCAATCGATTTTCAAATCTTCAGAATTGCTTTCTGAATCTCATTATGTTGTTACTCAAAATTTTCCTCTCATTATGTGCGCACTCCCATTTGCTATTGGTTTTGGAGTGCAGAAACCTTCGTCAGGTCAGTAGTAGGGTAAAGGTTGTGCCCGAATTCAGTTGGTCAATCAGTATGTGTAGTGGAGAAGTTGTATTAGGGGACATAATGTGGGGCAATCCCTCAGTTTGGTTCATTTAGAGGGGAAATAAATTAGAATTATGCCACAGTTAGGGTTGGTAGGCTGAAAGTAGTTATGAGAACTCTGTAGAATAGCAACTCCGTGTCTTCAAAAGAAAAGATAGTATTAAGGTTGAGTAGTACAGATTACAGACAATAAAAAAAAAAAGATAGGTAATGAGAATTAAAAAGGTTGAGTAATACAAACAATAGGAGAAAAGGTATGTCATGAGAAGTAAATGTTAAAGAGAACCTTAGAAGTCTCAGCAAGGCCTCGTAGGAATCATACCTAGAAGAAATTGAATAAAATCTCACCACATTAGTCTATTCATATGCTTATTCAAGACTTGTTTATATAGATTCAAGTTAGTTCCACAGGTATTTTGGAAGAGGAAATGTTTTTGTAATCAACAGTAAATTATTGCGGACTAGATACCTGTTTTGTTTTATATCAGTTATTAACTTTTTGTTTGGCTTTTCCATTTCCTGTGAGTTTTAGTTGGCTTCATGTTGTAACAATGACCAAATATTTGCTACAAAATTTCAGTTATCATCTTTATTGCTTCATAGAGAAACAGGATTTGCGTACTCTTTGTTTGATGCTTCCATTTAAAATTTTAGTTAGTGTTGAGTTCAGTTGTGACCCTGGATTGTTCTTAATTTGTGTTTTTCAGATCAGAAGATCATTGCTAAATGAAGACGAATATGGTTTCCGGAAGGCCAAGCGGCCAATATATTATGATGAAGGTTTAGAGGTAATGATTTATTTACTTTGCTACTTGGAATATGCCATTTTGGTCTTTCCCTCTTTTGTTTTCTTTATTGAATTGTATCCCTTTCCTTTTAAGCAGAAAACCAGGCAGACATTGAATGCGAAAATCAGTCAACTTAATTCTGCAATTGACAATGTATCCTCACGTTTGAGAGGTGGCAATAATCCCCCCACTGTGCCGATGAAAACGGACCCTGAAGTAGAAGCCACCCTGTGAGATTTGTCTTCTGTTGAAGCAGTATGATCTCCAATTTCTAGAAATGTCAGTTGAACTTGTACTTGGGTAATGATTTTAAATTACTTTGAAACCACATAATGTTTGAAAATCAGATATATAACAGTGTGTTCATGATCATGATATGGAATCGAGGTTGTTAATTTTGATGATTGCATTTCCGAACCTGAAGTTAATAGTAAAGTGAAGCTGTCAGAAGTATGTTTTCTCCTTTGGTCACAGAAATTTGAGGGTTATGACGTGAATATGAGACCGTCTTTGGCCATTTTTCACTGCAGCTCCCCACAGTGATTTAGAAGCCATCGAGTATGTTATAGTTTCAAAACTTAGTTGTGGGTGGCCTTTGATGGTGGAACACATTTGAGCATTGGCAATATCATGTACAATAGTAGAAGAATATTTTGATTTAATATGCAAGGTTTTGCACATCTACTATTAAGTAATTAAACATATATGATTCTGTGTGTGTGTGTGTGTGTAGTAGAAGAATATTTTGATTTAATATGCAAGGTTTTGCACATCTACTATTAAGTAATTAAACATATATGATTCTCTGTCTGTGTGTGTGTGTGATGCCCCTTATTAACATAAAACTCAAGGACGAAAAATAAAAGGGTAATTATTAATTTGGTCCCTACTTAGTGGAGAATTATTAATTTTTTAACGTAGTTTTGTTTATTGGTACCTTGGTCCTAAATTTTCGTAAATGTATCGATTTGGTTCATTTGATCAATTTTTTAACATTAAAAAAATAGTTCTGCCTTTGACTATATTTAAATGAGTTAAAATTACAATTTTATCAATAAATTTTTAAAAATATTATTAATAATTATAAAAATAAAATTTTAAAAATTATTTTATAACGTCTTATTAAATATTTTAAAAAATTACATTTTTAAATGGGAGGTTAAAATTTTTATTTTTAAAAAATTAATATAAAATGATTGTATTACCTTTATAATTATTAATAATATTTTTAAAAATTTGAGGGTAAAATTGTAATTTTAACTCATTTAAATAGAGTCAAGGGAAAAACTGTCTTTTTAATATTTTCAGTTAGTTTGATTGTTAAAAGATTGGACAGATGGACCAAATTGATACATTTATAAAAACTAAGGGTCTAATGGTATTAAGAAACGAAACTGAGGTAAAAAATTAATAATTACCCAAAAGTTAAGAACCAAATTGATAATTGTCCAAAACAAAAATTGGCTTCTTTTACACATTGAACCACGTCCTTCAGATACGGTTGTCTTAACACAAATTTCCTCCTTCTCGGACCATTTTAAGAGTCAAAAATAAGTTCATTAGGTCCCGTTTGATATGCGGGACTGGATTGAATTATTTTATGGGATTAGATTGGACTGGGATTGAATTGGATTAGATATAATACTATCTATTGTTTGGTGTAATATGAGATAATACTAAAATAGTCCAATCTATTATTTAGTGTAATATGAAATATGATTAAAATAGTCTAATCTTATGTTTAAAATGATTAAGAATTAGACTAAAAATAATGTGATGAAATATTTATTATATAATTATAATTTAATAATTTTAACTATAATTATCTATTAAAATAGAGATATATAAATTGTAATTAAATTAAAATAAAAAATAATTGAATAAAAAATAAATTTACTTTTTTAAAATAAAATAATATAAAAAATCAGTTTAAATAAGTATTATTAGTCCAATAATTGGTTATCAGTATTAAATCAGTATAATATAAAAAATAGTTGATCAGGGATTAGATGAAGATTTTGGGTTTAGGATTGGGAAGATGATGACTGTCGACTGATGAGGAGAGTGGGCAGAGGAGAGGAGTGGGGGTAGGTTGTAGAAAAAGTGAGTAGTTAATATATGGCCCATGTGTTTTTTTTGAAAAAATCATAGTCCAGCTTTTCTATTTAGTCGGGGGATTGATAGCGGTGGGGGGACCTTGATATTACCTAATCCGGTGATGAGGGAACTAATTTTTAAATCAGTATTATTAATCTCCTGTTAAAATGTGTCACCAAACACCGGATTGGGATAAAAATAATCCAATCCGGTATTAATTCTTTATGCCAAACATGACCTTAATGTATTCGCCAAATAGTTTAGTAGTGTTGACAATAATTGATAATTCATACTATACATTGTCAAGTTTCCTTATTAGACATGTAGCATGGTATTCTAAAGCATTCTACCAGGTTTCAACTTCTTTTAATAATGAAATATTGTCTTCGATTATAGGAGAAATTACAATGAGAAAATTATGGAAAAAAAATTAGTGATTTTTGTCGTAATGGATTGACCTTTAAGGAAGCAATAGATGCGGTAGGATTAGACACCCCAATATCCATCCCTATAGCTGTTTAGGATGGAAATCCTCCTGCTTTTGTATTTTACTAGGGATATTTATTTCTACATTCATAGTCTCGTTCCCAGTTTAAAATGTAGAATTTAATGTTATATGAAATTTTAACAAACATCCATGATCCTAATCGACCCCTATATGTTAAAAATATTCATTTTAAAAAAGAGATAATCTTGGGGTAGGGGTGGGTATTCGAGGGTGAAAAAAGGGTTCACTTTCTCTACACTTTGCGTTAACTTTTCGATACGTTTATTTATCGCAAATGTTTTACTCTTGGAATTATGTTAAAGAGTCACAACTAATTAAGCACAAGAATATTTAGTCAGACATTTATTAAAATTAAAAAATGGTTAACAAATTCATAATATACATTGTCAAGTTTTCTGGCAACGAAAATATTGTCTTGAATTGTAAGAGGAAATACAATGAGCGAAATTTGTCAAAATATTTTTCTGAATTATAAGAGGAAATACAATAAGCAAAGTATGGGTAAAATGGTCATTTGTCAAAATCTTCATCCCCATATTGTTCCTATTCGAGAGCAAGGAAAAAGGTTCACTTTCTCTACACATTGCTTTATAACTTTTAGATACGTTTATTCAGGTCCAAATAAATGTCCGAACTTTTACAGTTTTATTATTTTCGGTTATTCACATAAAAATACATTATGTTTGGTTGACCCAATTGATAACCGAAAAAAAATTTGTTTATTTTGATTATGGGTAAAACCGAACTAAATCGAATTTTACCCACTCCTACTTTTGAGCGAAAGAATATATTTATCGGACATTTAGTAGAATTAAAAAATCGTTAAGAATTCATAATATAAGTTGGTAAGTTTCCCCAAGTACGTATTTCTAATGGGTATATGAAATACAAGTTAAGAAGAAGATAATTACTTATATGGACATGACATACACTTGGAGGCAAAGGCCAAAGATTCTTTAACACATTGAAAGAATGGTCTAGGGTTTTAAGAGAGAGAGAGTAAAAAAGTTGAGAGCTTTTTAGAGAATTTTGCGGTGGTTCTCTTAGGGTTTCAGAAAAGTAAGTGGTACTATTTATAGTAGACCCAAAAATCTCCTTTTAAAAAAAATATGACGCAGCAAACCTCTAGCGTCGATTGCAAGCCAAGTGTTGTGACTCTCCTTCGCAAGTGGTGGCTAGAAGTCATGCGTCTCTCTCGCCGTGATCACTAAATTGCTATTGAAGGTCACAAGTTACAAGACAGAAAACTCTCGCGATCCAAACTCGCACGCTATGGGTGGCGATAATGTGTTGCAGTCTAAAGCTAAGCTGGAATGGACTTGCGATGCATAACGGCGAGCTTGCATGGAGATACAAGTCCCAAGTCACGATCTAAGACCACGTTGCAGGGTCATGAGTCACAACCAGTAGCTACTGAAATGCATTCGTGACCAGCCACTGCGAGTGCAATATTGCGTTTCAGGGTCGCGAGTGAGAAACCATTAAGGTTCTCAGAGGTGGCTAAGTGTATCATCCTGACTGTTGTATATATGGCTCCTTAGGGCCTTTGTGAGAATCCCACATGGATTAAGAAACCATGGTGGATTGGCTTTGTAAGGCTATAAATAAGCCTTCCCCTTTCACCTTTAGAGCATCCAAAAAAAAAAAATATTTGTATTTCTTCCTCTCTATTGTAAGGGTGATTGATAAACTCAATCTTGCCCAAGTTGTAATTTGGAGTTCATCCAATTTTGAAGATAGTGGAACTGGTCAGCGGCGCTCGAGGACGTAGGTAACATTTGTATCGAACCTCGTAAATTTCTGGTGTTCTTTATTTTTCTGCTTTTATATTTTGTTTAGTATTTGCTTCGGTTTCTTTCAATATTATTTTGTCGGGTCTGTTTGGAGTTCTATTCACTGGTATTTGTGAATAGTAACTATTTCGGATAGGGAAAATATACTCGATTTTCCCAACAATTGGTATCAGAGCCACGGTTGTGTTTTAAGCTGCTGAAGGTGTCAGATTCTCTAAAAAATTCTTAGTATGCTCTGTGGTTGCAGTATTGTCTGATCTTCCACATCAGAAAAGAATTATTCTTGAGTTTGCTGACTTGGTGGTTGCTGAAAGTCAGTGTGGTAGTGTGAAAAGTGCATGTCTAGGCAAGGTCTGGCTAAGGAAAGACTTGGTACTTAAGAGTGTCCGTTGTGACCCACCTCTCTTTCCTGGGACGTTACCTGGTGCACTGTTCACGACTACATACACTATTTCAGTATACGGATACTGTTCATAAATACAGTACTGTTGCAGTTTTTGAGTTTAGCAGCTTAAAGAAATGGCGGAAGAAAAGTCTATCTCATTCAAAGGCCAATCATCCTCCCAGCCATCTACATCATCTTTACTGGGCAGGACATCTGTAATGAAAATGAAGTTTGAGGTAGAAAAGTTTAATGGAACCGGCCATTTCGGTATGTGGCAAGGCGAAGTTCTAGATGCTCTCTTTCAGCAAGGTCTAGACATTGCCATTGAAGAAGAGAAACCAGAAGGAGCAGATGAAACTGAGTGAAAAAATATTAACCGCTTAGCATGTGGTACAATTCGTTTGTGTCTCTCAAGAGAACAGAAGTATGCGTTCATGAAGGAGACATCTGCAAGTAAGCTGTGGAAGGCGTTGGAGAACAAGTTTATGAAGAAGAGTGGTCAAAATCGCCTCTATTTGAAGAAGAAGTTGTTCCGATTTGATTACCTTCCTAGTACCACGATAAACGACCACATTACTGCTTTCAATCAGATAGTTGCAGATTTGTTAAATTTGGATGAAACTTTCAAGGATGAAGATTTGGCTTTAATGTTGTTAGCCTCCCTTCCTGATGAGTTCGATCACCTTATTACAAGCTTACTAATTGGGAAGGATAAAGTGTCATTTGATGAAGTCTGCACTGCCTTGTATAGCTATGAAATTAGAAAGAAAGATAAAAAAGAAAGCAGGAATGAAGCAGCAGAGGCACTGACAGTAAGAGGGCGTTCACAAAAACAACAAAAAGGAATGAGAGGAAGATCTCGCTCAAAAGGAAGACTTGGTAAAGATGAATGTGCCTTTTGTCACGAAAAAGGTCATTGGAAGAAAGACTGTCCAAAGCTGCAGAAGAAAGGAAAAACTGTATCATCTGGTGCATGCGTAGCCGAAAGCAGTGACGATTCAGATTTTACACTGGTTGGATTATCAACGGCATCCCATTATGATGATTGGATTTTGGATTCAGCATGTACTTTCCATATGACTCCTAATAGGGAGTGGTTCTCTACCCTTGAAGAACTAAATGGTAGAGATGTTTTCATAGGCAACGATAGTCCATGCAAAATTTTGGGGATTGGTACAATTCGACTGAGGAATCAAGATGGCTCAACCAGAGTTTTGACGGACGTTCGTTATGTTCCAGATATGAAGAAGAATCTCATCTCTTTGGGAGTCTTAGAATCTAAAGGCTTCACTGTGACTATACAGAATGGGATATTGAAAGTCACTTCTGGAGCACTTGTGGCAATGAAAGGCGTTTGGAAGAATAGCTTGTACTACTACCTTGGTAGTACAGTTATTGGGACAGCAGCAGCAGCAGTCTCTGAAGAGGAGAAAGATTCAAAAATTACCAAGCTGTGGCATATGCGTTTGGGACATGCTGGTGAAAAGGCCTTGCAGATACTGGTGAAGCAAGGCTTATTGAAAGGTGCTAGAACCGGCAAGTTGGATTTCTGTGAGCATTGTGTTTTGGGGAAGCAGAAAAGAGTGAGCTTTGGCACTGCACTCCATAATACGAAAGGTATCTTGGATTATGTTCATACTAATGTATAGGGACCAACAAGGACTCCTTCTATGAGTGGCAAACATTATTATGTCACATTTGTCGACGACTTCTCAAGAAGAGTTTGGGTGTATCTCATGAAGCAGAAGAACGAAGTGCTAGAAATTTTTCTCAAGTGGAAAAAGATGATTGAGACTCAGATCGGTAGAAAGATCAAGCGACTGAGGTCTGATAATGGGACTGAGTACACAAATGACCCATTTATGAGAGTTTGTGAAGATGAAGGCATTGTGCGACACTTCACGGTTAAAAAAACACCACAACAGAACGGAGTTGCAGAACGTATAAACCGAACTTTGCTGGAGAAGGTTCGGTGTATGTTGTCCAATGCTGGGTTGGGCAAGCAGTTTTGGGGTGAGGCTGTGACGTATGCATGTCATCTCATCAACCGTCTACCATCGTCTGCACTTGAAGGCAAAACACCTATGGAGGTATGGTCTGGAAAACCTGCAACTGACTATGATTCCTTACATGTGTTTGGTTCCGCTGTATACTACCATGTTACGAAATCAAAGTTGGATCCCAGAGCCAAGAAAACTACTTTTATGGGGATCGCATCTGGTTCTAAGGGATATCGTTTGTGGTGTCCGGAAACAAGAAAGTTAGTCATCAGCAGGGATGTTACCTTTGATGAATCTGCCATGTTAAGAAAGGTAACTGAGAAGACCAATGGAACTTCGCAGCAGGTGGAGCAAACTCCGAAGCAGATGGAGTTTGAAAGTAGAATTATTGACCCAGTTGATGGAAGTAGAACAGAAGCTGATTCTCCGTTGGCAGAAGACGAATCAGAAGAAGAAGAGGTTTTAACCCAAGAACCTCCACAGCAACAAGAAAGTATTGCAGTTGATAGGCCACGACGACAGAATGTCAAGATCCCTGCTCGATACCAGGATATGGAAAACTTACCTACTCAGTTTAAAAATACGGTGGCCTATGCACTTTCGATTATAGATGATGATGTTCCTCCCACATATAAAGAAGCGATTAGAAGTTCCGAAGTTGAAAAGTGGAGGGAAGCCATGGATGAAGAGATGAAATCTCTTCAGAAGAATAATACGTGGCAATTGGCAAAACTACCTAAAGGCAATTGGATGCAAATGGGTCTATGCAAAGAAAGAAGGATTTCCTAACAAAGATGGTGCTCGCTACAAGGCAAGATTGGTAGCTAAGGGTTACGCTCAAAAGGAGGGAATTGACTATAATGAGGTATTTTCTCCAGTTGTAAAACATTCCTCAATTAGAATTTTGTTGGCCTTGGTAGCACATTTGAATTTGGAACTAGTTCAACTGGATGTGAAGACCGCGTTTTTACATGGTAACTTGGAGGAGGAAATCTATGTGTCTCAGCTTGAAGGTTTCAAGGTTGCTGGTAAAGAGAATTGGGTTTGCAAGCTGAACAAATCGTTGTATGGATTGAAGCAATCTCCGAGGCAGTGGTACAAACGATTTGATCAGTTTATACTGCAGCAAAAGTATACCAAAAACACACATGATCATTGTGTGTATTTTCGCAAGCTACAAGATGACTTCTTCATCTATATCCTATTGTATGTCGATGATATGTTGATCGCATCAAAGAGCCAAGTAGAGATTGAGAGGTTAAAAGCTCAATTGCATCAGGAGTTCGAGATGAAAGATCTGGGAGAAGCCAAGAAGATTCTCGGCATGGAGATAAACAGAGACAGGAAAAAAAGCAAGCTTTGTTTGACACAGAGTCAATATTTGAAGAAGGTGCTACAACGTTTTGGAATGAACGAACAGACAAAACCTGTAAGTACCTCATTTCAAGCTTAGTGCTCAATTATCTCCTAAGAATGATGAAGAACGAGAATACATGGCAAAAGTTCCGTATGCTAATGCGGTTGGTAGCTTGATGTATGCAATGGTGTGTACGAGGCCTGACATTTCACATGCAGTTGGAGCTGTGAGCAGATATATGCATGATCCTGGTAAGGGACATTGGCTAGCTGTGAAATGGATTCTAATACTGTAGATGTTGGTTTAGTATTTGAGCGGGATGATATAGTTGGTCAAGGTGTTGTTGGATATTGTGATTCTGACTACGCGGGAGATTTAGACAAGCGTCGGTCAACTACTGATTATGTATTCACTCTTTCTAGAGCACCAGTTAGTTGGAAGTCTACCTTGCAGTCTACGGTTGCTTTGTCTACTACAGAGGCAGAGTATATGGCAGTCACAGAGGCTGTGAAGGAAGCAATTTGGTTACAAGGTTTGCTTGAAGATTTGGGAATTGGTCAAAAGCACATCAAGGTGTATTGTGACAATCAAAGTGCTATTCACTTAGCAAAGAACCAAGTCTATCATGCACGTACAAAGCACATCGACGTTCGTTATCATTTTGTGCGAGAGATTATCGAAGAAGGTGGAGTGCAAATTCAGAAGATCCACACTGCAGAGAATCCCGCAGATATGATGACCAAGGTGGTAACAACGATCAAGTTCAAACATTGTTTGAGGTTGATTAACATTCTGCAGATTTGAGTTGGCACCGGCGTCGCTGATCTGGAGATCGAAGAAATAGTTTGAAAATCACTAAGTCGCCAAGGTGGAGATTTGTTGTATATATGGCTCCTTAGAGCCTTTGTGAGAATCCCACATGGATTAAGAAACCATGGTGGGTTGGCTTTGTAAGGCTATAAATAAGCCTTCCCCTTTTACCTTTAGAACATCCAAAAAAAAAAAAAATATTTGTATTTTTTCCTCTCTATTGTAAGGGTGATTGATAAACTCAATCTTGCCCAAGTTGTAATTTGGAGTTCATCCAATTTTGAAGATAGTGGAAGTGGTCAGCGGCGCTCGAGGACGTAGGTAACATTTGTACCGAACCTCGTAAATTTATGGTGTTCTTTATTTTTCTGCTTTTATATTTTGTTTAGTATTTGCTTCGGTTTCTTTCAATATTATTTTGTCGGGTCTGTTTGGAGTTCTATTCACTGGTATTTGTGAATAGTAACTATTTCGGATAGGGAAAATATACCCGATTTTCCCAACACTGACAAACACAAAAAGAGTCTAGAAACTCTAGTGCATACGTTTTCATATCGAAATGGGAAATGAATTAGACAAGATAACATGCAAACACAAGGATATATGAACAAGAATGAACATATTTTGCTAACAGAGCTAAGACGCACTATGATGCAGAACACATAAGTATGAAGTGTATGTGTGTGCTTCTAAGTCTCTTCAAGAGAGCAAGACAAGTGAGAAACTTGCCATGCGAAATGATCTCTTGATGACGACGGCTATACCTGTAATGTTGTTTCACTTTAAATGCATATCCAACAGGATAACCTATTCAGTTAAGAATTACATTACAAAGATGTTTTGATGTAGAAAATAAGTCAAACTAAAAACTCATGTGCTCACATAAATATTACTTGATCTATAATAGGAAATACAATGAGCGAAGTATGGCTACAACCTTAAAAGTGATAGCCCAACCGTAAATTGTCGAAGTAATATAGTCTTGAGAGTCCTAATGTCGAACCACATGGATTTTGACTAATGTTTTCTTTTTTTTAGTTCGTGTGATTCTAAACTTTTTAAAAATTTATCATTTTAGTTTTTTTAACTGAATTTTTGATAGTCAAACATGATATCATATGCATATTGACCATTTTGCCATTAACTTTAAATGATTAGATTGAAATAAGATTTTACTCTTGATTTTTTTAAAATTTAATAAATTAACCTCAACTTGTACATCCAATAAGAATCCAATATATCTCAATAAAAAAAATTAAAATTACAAAATATACAAAATTTATAGAAAAAGACCTTAAATATTAAAATTAAATTAAAAAATTAATTAACTCCAATATTAAAAATCTTTAAAAAATAAAAAAAAAACAGTACGATAATAACTAATTTATGAAAAATCAATAGTTCAAAATAACACTTGAAATTAATATCTAAATATAAAAAGTTAATTTTATACATGAAAATAGATTATAATAAATTAAAATTAAAAATAAAATAAATTATTAAAGTAATAAAAAATTAAAAATTTATTTTTTAAAATGTCAGAAGAGAAGGCATTATTATTTTTAAAAATTAAAAATTATTATTTTTTAAAAAATAAAATAAATTATTAACAGTAATTTTTATTATTTCTGAAATTATTTTTTCTATTTTTATTTTTTCAGTTGCTATTATTTTATTTTTAGAATTTAATTTTTATTTAATAATTTTTTATTTAATTTTTTACCTTAATTTTTATTTTTTTGTCTAAAGACTGAAACACCCTTAACACCATTAAATTTGACTAATTGTTGACAACAGAATGACTAAATTAATGGATTTTTAAAAGTTAGGGACCACACGAGGTAAAAAAGAAAATATCGATAAAAAAGTAATAATTCAAAAAAAAATTAGGGATCAAAATAATTTTTACTCTAAAATTAATTAAACTAAAAGGAAAGGAGAATTAGATTGCAAAAAAAAAAAAAAAAAAAAAAAAATTTCCAATGAAGTGTATCTGTAATTAAAGAACACAACATGTCTTATGGCGAGTCGGCGGCACATTAATTGTTGATGTATTATGAGTGGACAATTTCTATATTCTTTTCATTTGACTTAAGTCTGTGTCCATGTGGGGTTTACAATGTCGGGACAAAAAAATGTGGGTATTATATCGGTATTTTTTTTTGTTCAATCATAACCATTGTATGAGTTTTTTTTCTTATCTAACAGTTAGGAAAAAAAAAAATCATAGAATAAAGATGGAATTGGCAACCGGTTACAGCGATTAGGGTATCAAACCAGGTTTTATACCAAAAAAAACAAAAAAAAAACAAAATCTATCAGTTCACTCCCTCTCCATCTGCACTCTCAATCTCCACTCTCTCTCTCCTTTGCTCTTTCCTCTATCTTGCACAAACTTGTAACGTTTGGGTTTGTGGTTCAATTTTTATAAACTTCAACTGGTAAGGTTTTCCTTTGCTCTGTTTCTTCTCTTTATTTCTATCACTCTCCTTAATCTAAATTGTTTTCATTTATTTTCCCTATCTGCAGTCTCTATCATTTGCTCTGTTTCTTCACTTTTGCAGGAACTTGTAAGGTTTGGATTTCGGTACTTGCAAACTTCATCTCATTGGTAATGTTCTGCTTTGCTTCTTTACTTTTTCAGTCTGTCTCTTAGTCTCCTTAATCTAAACTGTTTTCATTGATTTTCTCTCTCTACAGTCTCTGTTACTTTTTGTGTTTTGGTCTTTGCAAACTTCATCTTATAAGGTTAGGGTCTTTAAAAATCTTCAACAGGTATGTTCTTGGTATATCAAACTCTTTAATTTCTTAGGTTTACTCTTTCGAAATCTTCAATTTGTAAGATATTGGGTTTTACAAATCTTCAATTTTAAGGATTTATTTCGGTTGAAACCGTCAACTTTTGTATTAGGTATATGCAAGTGTTAAATATTTAGGTTTTGGGTACATACAATGTTTGAATTTTTAGATTCCATTACATATTTGCCACCACAATGTATTTGAAATGTAATTGCAGCTTGCTATGAAAGAAAAAACTGCTTATCGTATAATTGCCGTAGTTAAAGTTCGGTGTGTTGTTGATGAATGAGATGCAGTAATGAATTAAATAATGAAGGTTATCTTATACTTGTGCGCTAGCTTGACACGCTATATAAATTGTTATATATCATTATAATCCAGTTTTGTTAATTGCATTGAGTGAAGGGGTTTTAAACATGAACTGTTGAAGGTGCGTTTAACCTGAACTTGTGATGCATAATTCCGTGTTCGTTTAGTGATTTTGGGTATTTTGTTTGGTAGACGTATATCGGCTGGAAACCTAGACTCTCCTCATATGCATTGAGCATTTGGAAGACTTAGGTGTAACAATGCCACGTACGTTTACAATCCATGTTTTGTCGCTGTCATTGTGCTTTTTATTCGATCCTATAATTAATTTGTTTTATATTTGTATTCCTATATAATGCTATAAAGCAAAGGACATTAACTTATTCATTAATAACTTAATTTTTTTTTAAAACCGTCTTTTGCAGTTATCTTATTTGGGTTGCTTTTCATCGAATTATTATGGATTCATCTTTAAATGCGAAAGTCTGGACTGGAAGATTGAGCTTTTTTTACTACTTGTACATAATAAATTACATTACTTTCATAGATTACGAGCTTAATTGTCATATGTTAGCAAATAAGAAGCAAGACGTACTGATAGTGATGGAAAAACTGCGAAAGGGTAACAAATTAATTATTGTTACATGCTATTATGTTAGTCTATTCTTTCTTACCAATACTATATTAATTTAAAATTTTTCAATTTTCTTCAGACACGTAAACAGATTGCTGAAACGTGGAAGTCATTATCAGTTCAAGAAAAGTTGCGGTATGGGAGGTATGGTAATATTCAACAACAACAACAAATTATCCCCTGTGTACCAGGGGACCATAGCAGCCCACCGAAAAATGAAGATATTCCCAACGATTTAGACACCTCTCAAGTCGATCAATTGTTCACCACTCGGTATACCCCATCGCGTTTATTCCGTGTTGTTAGTGGGCTGTTCAACGTCCGAAAACTGGCTGTGAATGATTTAGGTTTTAGCAACATCTTCTTCATCTCCAACGGAAGCCTTCGTCGAGGGTTGTACGATTGGCTTGTCCAAAACTTTGACATTGATTCGAGTTCACTCCACATCTATGGGAAGTCCATCACACTGGACTTCTATAATTTCGCCGAGATTATGGGTGTTCCCAACGGGGGATAGTCGATTCATATGTACGGAGAGCATCACTCTCTCAGGGAATGGGCGTCTATGTTTTCTGTAAGTGGTCGTGGAATCTGCAATAATCACATAGAGAGACGCCTTCTTGACATGTCAGCTGGTGCAGAATTCAAAATTACATTCTACTTGTTCTTGCTGGGCTCTCTCCTTGCACCTGAAACTTCAGATTTTGTAAGTGCAGACTTCATCACACCTTTTACCAATGTTCCTGCCATCCCTTCAATGGATTGGTCTACTTGGTGCTTCAACTTCCTATGTGACGGCATTGATAAGTTCAAAAAATGTGTCAAATCGTCGAAGACACGATCTATAACTGGTTACTTGTTGTTTCTTCAGGTATAGAAATTGTTTTTCTTTAATTTTCAATTTACTCTCTGTAACGTCATCATAAATATCAAATTTTCACTAATTTACTTGTTTTCAGCTATTTTATCTCGATTCGCTTCAATTGGATCCTCCTATTGTTGATAAATCAATCCCACCAATTCAAAGCTGGACGAGCGAGAAAATAAATTTTTTTTTACGCTGTCTCCAAAATGCAGGTGGACTGGACAGTACGGAGGTACACTGATAAATTTATGACATTTCAATAATTTTTGTTAACTACTATAAATCTCATCCATTTCAAATCGGTTACAACTAATTAATTTAATGTGCGTTGCATACAGGTGGCCATTGCTTAATATGTCTAAAATGCATCCCGCATTAGACAACATCCAGTGGATGCCCCATCCCCTGCACCTAACAGCTTCATGAATCGACTAACTAATGCCACCACAATCAAAGGTCCGAGTAGACATGATCACCTGTTCTAGACAGTGTTGAGTGAAATTTAGTCCATTAGGGTTAAGGTCACCGCACTGAGGTCCAAGGTCACCAAGCTCAGGTCTGAGGTCACCGACCTGAAGGATAAGGACCTCAAGGGGACAAACAAAGGCGACAAAGGAAAACAACATGTTGATGACATCGGTACTACTGCTGATTATGCTGATCCACATTTAACCGATGTTTTAGTGGATATCGGTTGTTTAAATCAGCCACGTCCACCAATCATCCCACCTCCGCGAACACAACCTGGCATTGATACTGCTGCGAATATGCAGTTTGTGGTCCTTCATGTTTCATCCAGCAATAAGACCCCGCCACAAGCAAATGAAGACCCAAAGGTTCCATCTGTAGGTGACGTGGACGGGGTTCGTACGTGTCTTGCAATGTTTACATTATTAACAATAACTTCGCTTGTACATATACCCTTTGTAATTGTCTTTCCTATTGTATAATGCAAAATACCACGGGTCATGTGTGTGTGACATATGCCTCACAGTCACCAAATAATGTCGGATGGATCTATCGGTATGGGCCTTTTGAAATATCATTTAGGCTAGCACCCCCAGATGATGTAATTATCCCATACATTTTTGACAGGGATCTACCATATGAGTATGCATCATCATTTCTCTTTGCAACTACTTATTATTCCTGATCCTTAGTATGTATGTGTACGTAATTTAATTTTTTGTTCAAATGACTGTTTTATCCATATCTACAGTGAAACCATATTAGAATGCGGTGATTTAGTCATTGAACGAAAATTCTTTAGATCACTTGAACCCTGCCAATTCGTCAGTGATGAGGTTAATTTTCTACATATTCGTACATTTACCAATAATTTCTTTATTAATGTTTTTCTTCCTATCAATTTACAAAGTTATTTCTTTATGTACTTGATGTTTCCCAGGTTATAGATACTGTTGCTCATTTCTTCCGCCTCAACCACCGGTCCAAAAATAGTCTAGCAAGATCGTCAATTTGGTTCCTTCCGACTTACTTTGCCGTATGCAATGACCGTCTCCTTTGTTTTATAAATTGCTTTTGCCATTCATCATACATTATTATAATATCATTGTCATTTTTTAATTGTTTCTTCTTCTAGTACCTTGTATTGAACAGTAAACATTTGTCGACAAAGTCGTTGAAAGTTATTATGGGCAAATTCAAAGAGACACATATGCCAAACTTTAAAAACTGCGATTCAGTTAGTATCTGATCCCTTTATTTATCATTATAACTTCGGCTACATCATTCCATAATTGGCAAGACAAATCTGTTCTCAAAATGAGAAGAAGTTTCTATAAATTATTTAAATCTTTGAATTCAAATTCTACGATTTTATAGATTTTTATTCTAGTCAACGACCTTCGTCGGCACTGGTATATGGTGCTCGTAAAATGTCATACTGGTATTGTTGAAGTCTGGGAATCCTTTTCTCCCCGTAGAGGTTTAGATAAACGACACATAGATCAAGTTCGTAAATTAGTATTATTCTTAATTACATGATTTATAAATAGTTTGTACGATAACATAGACCATCAACGTACAATAGGCATTAGTAAGTATTGATTATTTTTTAATCTAACTTTTGATCTTCAGATGACATCACTTGACATTGTCCTCGCCGGAGATATTGCTGCAGCTTCCACTCAGGAATTCTCTTTCGCTGCTCTTCCAATAAAATTAAATGAATGTGCCCCCAGGCAACCAAATGGTTATGATTGTGGTCTGTTTCTCTACATGTTCATGCGGCAATCCTACCCTTTTACCATAGACATGAAGGAGGTATGACAGGCCTTTAACCTACTATCTTACGCTAGGCGGCCTGCCGGTAACCCCATGGTAGCCTCCCAGTCGAGGCTTGCCCCGCTAAAAGGCTTTTGTGAAGCTAAGCCGTTACTTATCCTGTAAATCTGAGTAAAGTTTTTTTTATTTTTTTTATACAAACTACTTTATTAAAATTTTGGTAGCATGACGGTTGCATTTTTGGACAATTCCCATTATCTATAAAAGAATTTAAAAACACTTCTAAATATCAAATACTTTCTCTACTACCTTTAGGACTTCAGGTCCATCATAAAAATACAATACAACTCAATCACAATTTCAAAGTAAGCGAAAGTGGGCAAATCAAATTTTAAATAAAATATTTGTGTACTAAACAAACAATACTTACTTATGGTATTCTTCAAAATATAATTTTAAATGAGTAGTACAAATAAAACATAATACATATTCTTAAAAACAGTCACAGCAATGCCTGACTAGTCTTGCTGGTCGTGGGAGTCCCTGTAATATCTGCACCGGTACCTGGGAGGTTGGTTTATAAAACATAAAAATATAGTGAGCTAAACGAGCTCAGTGAGTGTTATTAGTTTCTAAACAATTTAATCTTTCTAATTTAACCTCTATGAAAACTGTACTGAAAAGAATAAAAATCTGTTTTCTGATAACTGTACTGAAATGCACAATAATAAAACTTTTCCTGTTTTCTAAAAATTCTGAAATAAATAATAATAATAATAATACTTTTCTTGTTTCCTAAAAAACTGTACTGAAATACATAGTAATAAAACTTATTCTGTTTTCTGAAAATAATGTACTGAAATCTGTATCCTAAAAACAATGTACTGAAATATGTATCCTGAAAACTGTACTGAAATCTTTTTTCTAAAAACAATATACTAAAATCCATAATAATGAAACTTTTTCTACTTTCTGAAAATAGTACTGAGATACATAGCATAATAATAAAACGTTTTCTGTTATCTTGAAAACTGTACTGAGTGGTGGTTATAAAATCATCAAAAATATTACTATTAAAAATCACCAACCACTGATGGCCTTTTTCCTGAGAATACCCTAGATAAAGTACGAGGAACCTCGGTTCGCATCGTATTGGGGTCCGGGATTCGCCTATCCTGGGCCTCGGCCAAGGTTTGCCCCGCGAGCCCATCCTGTAAATAAACAAATTTACGTAGTGGAATTCCTACATCGCCACGTAGAAGCTAGCGTGCTAACTCAATATATACCCCGGAACGTGCAGAGGGTGACACACTGATAACTGACACACTAGTCCAATTGCCTACTTGGCAGGATTTATGGTTAGTATGACACCTAAACCCTGACCTGCCATGCACGTTCAGGATACCTCTGATCAGTTTCTGAATACTGATTTCTGAATGCTGAATACTAGGTATTCATTATAGGCCAAAAATCTTGAAATCTTTAGTTTATTTTCATTTCCAAAATCATGACTACATTTATAGAATAAAATCATAACTTTCCATGAAGTTATATAAAACTTATTACTAAAATGAAATGCACTTTTCATAAAATAAATTTAACAATCACTTGAATAAAATAATAACTTTCCATAAATTTGTATAAAACATATTATGAAAGTCAAATGCACTTCCATAAAATAATTTGAACATTCACTTGAATAAAATGATAACTTACCATAAACTTACATAAAACGTATTATGAAAATAAACTACACTTTGCATAAAGTAGTTTTAACATTCGTTTGAATAAAATAGTTTAAACCCTCACATAAAACATATTATTAAAATGAAATTCGCTTTGCATAACATAGTTTTAAACATTCACTTGAATAAAATAGTTTAAACACTTGCTTGACAATATTACTAAAATGACATACATTTTGCATAAAGTGGTTTAACACTCACCTTTTCGTTACTAACTTTCCAAGCACCACTCCGATTTTTCTACACATTTTCACATTCTCTTTTTTAGAATGCCATAATTAAACTCATTGACACAATCATTTGCACAAGAGCAAATAAAATCATCCAAACTACTTAAAATAATTCCCTAATTCTTATGGCATTATTTTGGCCATAACTTGAGCATTTTATTTCCGATTCTTTTCCTTCAAGTTCCTACATTTAAATGTGATGTTTAGTCACATTGCTAGGCATAAAATTAATCCAATTACATCACATATCATTTTAGCCCTTCACAACAACCCATGTCATCTTTTTCTTTCAACACTTAACATTTTCTTCTTCTCTTTTCAATTTCTATCACTTCCTCCCACTTAAATAACCATTATTACACATTAACATGGAGAAAAATTTAACTCAACCATCACACACATGGCTGGCCAAAATGTCATCATGCATTCCCTAAAAATTTTCTTTCAATTTCTTAAAATTAATTGCTTAAACATTACATCAATTTCTATATTAGTGCCTTAGCATGCATAGATTGAAATTTTCAAGCAAAATCACACCAAACCCTAGCTTGATCACACACTAATCTTTATCAATTTAATATACATGACTTTCCTTTACATCATCCAACTTGATTTAAACTAATTATAATATCAATTCAAGTTTAATTCAAAAATTCACAACAAACTAGTAACTCACCTTAGACCTTATGACATTAAATTCTCTTGCTTGGCTTGGATACTTGTTTAATGTTTTAATCCCTAAATTCATGCATCAAAATCATCGCCCAAACACCAAGAATCAAAAGAACCAAGAGTTTATCTCACAATTCATCAATTTAGTGCACTTACAACTTGATTTCAACTTGATATGGTTGAACCTTGCTCTTAGGCTTGTAAGGTAAGCTTGTATGACCTTGAGAACTCTTGAGAATGGCTTGGAAAGTGCCTTGGATCTCTTTCCCTTCTTCTTTTCCCTTGGCCAAATTGCTTCTCTTCCTCTCCTCTCTCGGCCGACTTTCACTTCTCTCTTTCTCTTGAATTTTCTTTTGATTTCCTTTCATGACTTATTCTTTATATACTCTTTGATTTTCCTTAACTTTTTCCCTTAAACTATCTTAGAATTTACAAGAGTGCCATTGGTTAGGGATGATGAGATTTGATTGGTTAAACTCTAATGGAACTCTAATGGTTAGTTGATTTTTAACTAGTTCCATAAAAATCCACTTACTTTTTCGACAAAAATCCATTTACTTTTAAAACAACAATCGATTTAATCCATCTCAAATTACTTTTCCATTAACCAATCAAATTACACCGTCTCATTTAAAACACCAATTAAATTACAACATCTCATGTGTCACCAAATATTTATTATTTAACTTCCAAAAATATCCCTAATACTCTGAATCTATGGGAAATCCTTACTAGGAATTTTGTAACTTATAATTGAATTTTGTATACAATTTATGGAACCTTACTAACCATCCGAAACTGTTCCGAATATTTTCCTAGCCTTTAATATCCGTGCAGATGCATTTTGTAACTTTTCCGGGTCTCTGAACACCTTTCCAAAAATCTCCGGATCCGTCCAATAAATTTCATTATAGCACCGTTAATACTTTTAATATTCAATTTACTCATAATAAGGGCATATTTATTCACATGTGTATCGTACAATAAATTCTGGGAAAATATATTACAATACATATATGTACAGTACAAACTATCGGGAGTGATAAGCCCCTAACCTACTATCTTATGCTAGGCGGCCTGCCGGCAACCCCACGGTAACTTCCCAGGTGAGGCTTGCCCCGCTGAAAGGCTTCCGTGAAGTTAAGCCGTTACTTATTCTGAAAATCTAAGTAGAAATGTTTTTTTTATAGAAAACTACTTCATTAAAAATTCGGTAGTCTCCCCTGTTTTTCTAAAATTTACCAAAATCAGGAGACCTGCATAAGAAACTGTACACTTCTAATTTTTATTTTCTCAACTACCACAGAACCTCTGGTTCATCTCAAATCAACCACAAATTCAATCACAAATTTAAAATAATAAAATACTTGTGCACTAACTAAATAATACTTACTTAAAGCATTCTTCAAAGTATAATTTTACATAAGTGTTACAATAAAACATAATACATACTTATTCCTTTAAAATTTTAACCACATATTTAAAACTGTCACAGCAATACCCGACTAGTCTTGCTGGTCCTGGGAGTCCCTGCAACATCTGCACATGTACCTGAGAGGTTGGTTTATAAAACATAAAAATATAATGAGCTAAACGAGCTCAGTTAGTGCTATTAGTTTCTAAACACTTTAATGTTTCTAATTAAACGTCCCTGAAAGCTGTACTAAAAAGATTATTAATCTGTTTTCTGAAATCTATACTGAAATAAATAATAATCATAACACTTTTCTTGTTTCCTGAAAAACTGTACTAAAATGTATAGTAATAAAATTTATTCTATTTTCTGAAAACAATATACTGAAATAAGTAATAATAATACTTTTTGTTCACTGAAAACTGTGCTAAAATCTTTTTACTGAAAGCAGTGTACTGAAAAGCAAAGTAATATATCTTATTTTGTTTCCTGAAAACACTAAAATGAATAATAATAAGACTTCTCTATTTTCTGAAAATACTGTACTGAATTGAATACTGTTTCCTGAAAACTGAACTGAAATCTGTTTCTTATTTTCTTAAAACAACCTCACTGAAATGAATAATAATAACAACTTTGCTGAAAATATACTGAAATAAATAATGATAGAACTTGTTCTGTTTTTCGGAAAACTATACTGAAATGTATATGAAAATTGTACTGAAATGCATAATAATAAACCTTTTATGATTTCATGAAAACTATACTGAAATGAAAAATTATAAGATTAACTTTGGATTTAACTGAAACTTTTCAAACTTTCTGCTATTACTGAAAACTGATAAACTAAAGTAATATACTTTTTAAATACAAGCTGAGAATTTATAAACTATAAAATCTGATGGCCAAGCTTAAAATAATTACTTTTAATTTAACACTGAAATAATTAAAATTCTATTATAAATTTTGACTTGGCCACTTTTCTGAAAACTGAAAAGCTGAGATAATATACTTTCCTGAAAACTGAAAAGCTGAAATAATATACTTTTCTGAAAACTAAAAAGCTGAGATAATATACTCTTCTGAAAACTGAAAAGTTGAGATAATATACTTTTTCTGATAATGCCAATTGGAACCCATATATGCTAATTCCATAGGGCGACTCAACTAGTGCCGCACCATATGGACTGTGTCACCAGACGACTAATCTGGTGCCGCTCTGTGTGACTCTGATAAAATCTGATAAAAGACATCTCACTGGCTATGTGGCGGAATTCTGCGTCGCCTACATATAGCGAGATAACACCCCATAAATGTGTGGGCGACTGACAGACTCGACAGACACAACCTCCTTGAAGTTAGTGACTTGTCCCCTCTTAACTTGCCCTACACCAATGGGGTGTACCGGCCGGGTCTTACTGCTGATAATCTGATAATTATGATAATTTGATAATCTGATAATTCTGATAATAGATGGGTATCCTATTGGCCTGAAAAATATTTAATTTTGTTCTAAAAGCTTGAAATATAGACAAAATATATTTCTTTAACTAAATCTCATCCATAAACATTTTCTGCTGTGAATATAAATTCAAAATTTCTGAAATATAAAAATATCTCTATTAAAATATGATTAATGCATCAATTTCTATTTAAATTATAAAACACATATAATTAAATAAAGGTATGTAATTCAATCAAATTGAAAACATACTAAAATACATATCAATCAAAAACATAATTGTGCACTCACTTGAAAATAATAACTTTCTATAAACTTGCATAAAACATATTATGAAAATAAACATTCACTTGAATAAAATAACAACTTACTATAAATTTGCATAAAACATATTACGGAAATAAAATTTACTTTGCATAAAAATAGTTTTATATTCACCAATTTCGAGCTCCTCAATAGCAAAGCTCCTTTATAATATTTTTCCTCTCCTCCTACACTTGCTTTACCTCCACCTACAAGCCATATTTTCAATTAATCCACTTAAAACTCAAGCCAATATTTCTCAATTATAGGCAAACTAATGCACTAACATATATGTTTTTCATTCTCCATTCACACATCCTTGCCCATTAATCATTTAAGGCCATCAAAAGCACTTAAATTCACCCATAAGCATCCTAAAGCAACATGTCCTTCACAAGTTAAATTCATAAAAACACATTCTACACTTTCTTTCTCAATTTCTTCTTATACAACACTACAAATTACATTTAATTTAATATAAACTATGTCAATTTAATTAAACACATATCAATCATACAATTCCTCTTCCTGACCAAATTTCAAACATCCAAAATCAACATGATTTCTTGAATTTCTAAGTACCAATTAGCATCACAACTCACATACACCAATTCTAATACCTTTCATACTTCAATTGAAATCTCTACACTAAAATCAACTTAAATCTCTAACTTTAACTTACTAGTTTTCTTGATTTTCACTTTATGATACTCTCTTAAAATTTTGACTCATAATTAAAGATCACTTCACTTGAATTCAAGCCAAAATCCAAATTAATTCAAAAAGAAAACCAAATCCAACACAGTTTTCATGAATTCAAGCATAACTTACCACTTTCTTATTCTTGATCTTCTTGATTGATATCTTTTCCACTTAGTTCACTTGACAAAAGCTTGAAGGAATCTTGTTCACCTATTCTTCTTCTTCTTCTTGGCCGAACCTCCTTGCCTCTCTTTCCTTTTTTTTTTCTTCTTTTCTTCTTTTTTCTCTCGGCTTTGCTCTCTCTTTTCTCCTCTACTTGGCCGACCACTTCTTGTTCTATCTTCTTTTTATTCTTTCTTTTTTTTTTTTTTTTGTGAATAACATCTCAACACTTGTCATGCTTATATAAATCCTTACATTTGCTACTTGCCCCTTGACCTTTTAAAATCATAATGTGACCACAATTTAAAATTTAATCACATGAAAAACTTTTTAATTTTCAAACTAGTCCACCAATCACATTTCATCTCATTAATTATACCATCCACTAATTCTTGACTTGGCATTTCATGATTGGTTCATTTTTTTTTTATTTCACATAGATTGTGCTTCTTTAGGGAAAATTTTCCATATACTAACTCATATCATACCCATGAAATTAAATTCCAAAAATATTCCACACTTATTCATTTCCATAAAAATCCACTTACCTTGATTGGTCCACTTGTACACCTTATTTTAGTCCACCTAATTTACCTTTTCACCAACCAATCAAATTACACCACCTCATTTGAAACACCAATTTAAATTACACCATCACATGTTTATTATTTGACTTCCAAAAATATCACTAATACTTTGAATTTATGGGAAATCCTTCCTATGACCTCCGAAACTTATAATTGGATTTCGTATACACTTTACGGAACCTTACTAACCATCTAAAACCGTTTCGAACATTGTTTTGGTTTCCCATAATAGTTTTCAGATCGATTCCGAAAATATTCGGATGTTACCAGAATCGTCTGAATTTCCTCTGGATGCATTTCAGGGCCTTTTATACCCCTCCGGATGCATTTTGTAACTTTTTCGAGTCTCTAAACACCTTTCTGAAAACCTCTGGATCCATCCAATAAATTTTATTATAGTACCGTTAATACTTTTAACATTCAATTACTTATAATAAAGACATATTAACTCATATGTGTACCGTACAATAGATTCTGGAAAGATATATTACAATACCAGTACAAACTATCGGGAGGGTATATTACAGGGAGGGTGTGTTACAAGGTATATGTCCCACCCTCACTCATTTTTGAAGTGTCTTAAGTTCTTGTATCTCTATCTTTGTCTATATATATATTAATACCTAATTGAAACTATTTCATTGCAGTATAATTCACAAGCAGCACGTCTGCTGTTGGTGAGCTCTCTATCAAATTGTTTGGAAAACAAAAGGCTTCAGCAGTTGAAAATTGAAGCTACTACACACTAAAATGACCTCGCTTACGAAATCCACCAGGGAGGAATGAAGCGACCCGGACTAGCGATGAAATTGACTAGGGAGGGGAAGTCCTCGAAGCTATGAATATACCTACATTGTTTTTTTACACATTTTTTGATAGATACGATATTGCATACTCAGTATTTTATTTTCATACGTAGGTAAGATGTTAAAACGTATTGGATCATTATGTATGCAGCAGTACTGTATAGAATGCATAAAATACAATGTTGTTGTTATATTCATTACCTATTTGTATATATTCGTTAGAAATATAATTAATTACCAATTATGGTTTAAAGATTTGCAGACTTATACGCCTTAACTATTCAATCTGTAATAATGCATCCGTTGCGCAAACTGAACTTACTACAACAAAAAATTACGTACTCAAATATTTTTTACGGCCAAATTTAAAGTGCTGCGTTTAATATGTTACCATATTAGTTCGTGTGTTTATTTGCTCACACGAACTCAAATGTTCGCTAGAAATTTGAAGTAAATTACTCATTAGTTATGTTATTCTACGCTACCGCATATTAAACAGTTCGCGACTTAATAACATCACAAACTTATCTCATCGCTTCAGTCTCTGTGTTCGCGCATTGACTATTTTTGCGCCTATGCCCATGCAACAGTATAATTTTGCAATGTAGATGATTTCGTTAGACGTCATCTTGCGCTATCATCAGTTTCTTTCTTCTTCGCTGTCCCGAACTGAACACTTCGCGGTCGAAGTAGATCATGATGTACTACGATCACGTAATGCCAACTTCTTTCGGGACCATTAAGGCCAGAAAACTTGACTGTAACATTGGCCTCTTACCATCACACACCAACTGATCAGTTTGTGATACACAATATATCGCCAATTGATCAGTTTGTGAGACACAATATATCGCGAACTGATACGCCTGTGACAGACACAGTGTCGCGAATCCAAAATTATATATATATTTTTTGTAAGCGAATATAGCCTTCCTTATTGCGTCACCAATGGATGCAGATGGACTTCGCCATAGTCAATGGTTAAATACCCTACAAATATACCAGAATGTCAACCTATATATTTTCCTTGCCAATGGTTTCCAATGGATGTGTACGTGCACGATAAAATATTTTAAACCATATATTTTCGTAAAATGCATCGTATATACCATAAATTCAAAACAAGAATAATATAACTTTTAATATATATTACCAAAGATTATTTTCATTTAAATAGTTTCTTCAATATTTAATTGGATTTATTGGGTTACCAATTAATAAACTAAAAATTATATTATACTCCATTCATTTTCTTATTATCTTAGAATGTTGGAAATAAAATACTCAAAAACAACTTTTATTTAAACTCAAAACAAATATTACAAGAAAAACTCTCACTCAAGAACTCACTCACTCTTTACTTCTTCTTCACTCACTTAGAAGCTTTGCTTCTTCTTGATGCCTAAACCAAAATGGGGAGGGGGTATTTATACTACTTACAAATCATTTTAGACCACACAAATAAACTAATCCAAAATTATAATAACCATACACCTCATCCTTCTATATCCTTCCACACCCTTCTAATTGACCACATGATTTTTATGTCTAATTACCAAACCCTAGAGAATTCTAGATAAAGGGCTTGGACCTTATTTATGGACTTGGACTCTAATTTATTTGGGCTTGGGTTTGGGCTCCCATAATAGTTCAGAGCTTCACATAGTTTGGGCCTAAAACAAGTTTATACTTCAACACCCCCCTTTAAACTTGTTTTACCATGCCAAACAAACTTCTTAATCTTGAAAAATCTTCAAACCTGAGTGGCTTAGTGAAAATATCTGCAATTTGATCTTTGGACTTCACGTACTCCATTTGCACATCCCTTTTCGCTATGCACTCCCTTATGTAGTGGTAACGAGTATCAATATGCTTGCTTCGATCATGGAACACTGGATTCTTTGCTAGGGCAATGGCTGACTTGTTATCGACACAAATCTCAGTTGGCTCTTCTTGTGGCAAACCCAATTCTTTCAGCAAATTTCTGAGCCATATCACATGACAAACGCACGAAGTAGCAGCTACGTATTCGGCTTCACAAGTGGATAGGGTGACAATCGGTTGCTTCTTTGACATCCATGTGAAAGCTGTATTTCCCATAAAGAACACGAACCCACTGGTGCTCTTCCTGTCATCTACATCTCCACCCCAATCGCTATCGCTATATCCCACAAGCTTGTAATCATTAGAAATTGAATAAAACAAGCCAAAATCAATTGTACTTTTAATGTAATGGAGGATTCTCTTAGCGACTTTAAAATGGGTGGTTGTTGGATCCTCCATGTATCGACTCACAAGTCCAACAGCATAAAGAATATCTGGTCTCGTACACGTCAAATAGCGTAAGCTTCCAACTAAACTTTTGAAGAATGTTGGATCTATGCTTTCACCTTTATCATGCTTCGATAGCTTGATTCCGCATTCTACTGGCGTGTTTATCGGCTTACAATCATCCATCTTGAACTTCTTGAGTATCTCCTTTGCATAATTTTCTTGGGAGATAAAGATGCCTTCTTCCTTTTGCTTGACTTCAATACCAAGATAGTACGCCATTAATCCGATGTCAGTCATCTCAAACTCCTTGGCCATTGCTTTCTTGAACTCTTCAATCAGGCTTAGGTTATTGCCGGTGAAAATCAAATCATCCACGTACAAGCATACTACCAGAATATCTTCATTCATGATCTTGATATATAGGGCGTGCTCGTAAGGACATTTGGTGAAGCCATTCTGTTTGAAGTACTTGTCAATTCTGCTATTCCATGCCCTTGGTGCTTGCTTTAACCCATAGAGAGCTCTTCTCAGCTTCAGAACTTTGTCTTCTTGGCCTTTGACTTCATAACCCGGTGGTTGCTGTATGTAGACTTCTTCTTCAAGAACTCCATTTAGGAAGGCAGACTTTACATCCATCTGATGTATCTTCCACTTGTTTTGCGCTGCCATAGAAATGATTAGTCTTATAGTTTCTAATCTAGCAACTGGAGCAAATACCTCATCATAGTCTATTCCAGCTCTTTGACTGTAGCCCTTCGCAACTAGCCTTACCTTGTGCCTTTCAATCTCTCCCTTAGAATTTCGCTTTGTTTTGTACACCCATTTGACACCAATTGCCTTGTGTCCTTTTGGAAGTGGAACAAGTTCCCAAGTGTTGTTCTTTTCAATGGCCTTGATTTCCTCATCCATCGCATCTCTCCACTTCTTTTCTTGAGCAGCTTCTTCAAAACTCACTGGTTCACAATCAGCAAAGAGGCAAAAAAGAGTAAGATTATCAGATCTCTCAGTTACCTCATATAAATCTTGAAGATTTCTTGTTCGCTCCATTGTTCTTTCTTGTAGAAATGATGGTGGTGAATTTCCATTATTTGTTGAAGCTGGTGATGCTGGTGGTGTAGTGGGTTCTTGTTGAGGTTCTTCTAGTTGCTCCACCGGCATCCGCTCTGTTTCTTCAAATTGTGGAGTGAAGTTGGAGTTGTCTACATGCGATCCAAAATCCCATTCTCCTTCTTCATCAAATATCACATCTCGGCTGATCACAAACTTTTTGTTGTTCGGGTTGTATAGCTTGTAACCTTTTGAATAAGCGGGATAGCCGATGAATATGAAACTTTCACTTCTATCGTCAAGCTTGGTTCTTCTCTCTTCTGGTACATGAACATGAGCTATGCTTCCAAAAACTCTTAGGTGGGAGATGCCGGGCTTTCTACCACTCCATGCTTCTTGAGGTGTCTTTCCCCACACACTTCTTGTTGGAGAGCGATTGGACAAATAGACTGCACACGCCACTGCTTCTGCCCAAAACTCCTTGGGCAATTTCTTGCTTTTGAGCATACTTCGCGCCAAATCCAGGATTGTTCTATTCTTCCTTTCTGCAACTCCGTTTTGTTGAGGGGATCTGGGAACAGTTAGAGGACGTCTAATTCCATTAGCTTCACAAAACTCCAGGAATTCCTTGGATGTGAATTCTCCTCCTCTATCGGATCTCAGTGCCTTGATCTTATGGCCACTCGCTTTTTCCACATCGGCTTTGAACTTCTTGAATACTCCAAAGACTTCTGATTTCTGCTTCAAGAAATAAACCCATATTTTTCTTGAAAAATCATCAATAAAGAGAAGGAAATAATTATTGTTACCGAGAGAGCTTGGCTTGATCGGACCACACACATCGGTATGGACTAGCTCGAGTGGCTTCTTGGCTCTTGAGTCTGACTCTTTTGGAAAGCTATTTCTAAATTGCTTCCCGAGTAAACATCCTTCACAAAGTTGGTCAGGATGATTGATGCATGGTAGTCCTCTCACCATTTCCTTCTTAGATAGTAGCTCCAAGCTTCCAAAATTGAGATGCCCAAATCGAAGGTGCCATAACCAAGATGCATCTTTGTAGCAGGCTTTCAGACACTTTGCAACATCGTTTTGAATGTTCAAAGAAAATAATCTATTCTTTGACATTTTTACTTTGGCTATTAGATTTCCTTTGCCATCTCTTATAAAAAGACTACAATCCTTCATATGAATATCATAGCCTTTTTCTAAGAGTTGACCCATACTCAGGATGTTGCATGTCATGTTGGGCACATAGTAGACATTAGAGATTAATTGATGACTACCATTTTTAGTGCGGATAAGGATGTTACCTTTTCCTTTCACTGATATTTTTGAATCATCTCCAAATGAGACATTGCCAGCCACTGATTCATCTAGCTCTACGAACATACTTCTTCTTCCACACATGTGATTGCTTGCACCAGTGTCGAGGTACCAAGCATTTTCTTGGTCTCCATCATTGTCTCTACAAGTTAGTAGCACTGTCTCCTTCTCTTCGATTTTTACTTCCACATAATTGGACCTTTCGTCAACCTTACTGCTGGGAGCTCTACATTCCGAAGCATAATGCCCAAATTTCTGACAATTATAACATTGAACTTGAGATTTATCGTACCTCGAGTTTGAATTGCCTCTCCCACGGCCTCTTGTTGAGCTTTCTCCTTTCTCGTAGTTATTGAGGTTGCTGCTGTTAGAATTCCAACCTCGTCCATGGCCACGGTCTCTACCTCGTCCTCGGCCTCGGCCTCTACCTCGACCACGTTGGCTTCTCTCGTGGCCTTGACTTTCTTCCTTCTCCTTCAGTTGCATCTTGAGGAGTTGCTCGTTGATCCCTTGCTTCCTCTTATGTTTTTCTTCATATGCTTGCAATGATCCTTGGAGTTGCTCGATCGTCATTTCTTCCAGGTCTTTAGTTTCTTCTATCGTCACAACAATGTGCTCAAATTTGGGATCCAATGATCGGAGTATCTTCTCTATTATTCTTACATCTTCTAACTTTTCACCATTTCTTTTCAATTGGTTAGAAACAGCTGCTACTCTTGAGAAATAATCTAAAATAGATTCAGATGCTTTCATGTGTAAGGATTCGAATTCACCTCTTAATGTTTGGAGACAGACCTTTTTTACCTTTTCGACTCCTTTGTAAGAGATTTGCAACTTCTCCCACGCTTGCTTAGCGGAGCTTGCACTCGAAATCTTCTCAAAACCATCATCATCTAACGCTTGATAGATGAGATAGAGAGCCTTCTTGTCTCTCTTCCTTGAGTCTTTTAAACTATCCTTTTGAGTTTGGGATAGAGTTGACTCATCTTCTGGTTCGGTGTAGCCTTTCTCTACGACCTCCCAGACATCGTGTGCTCCAAGGAGAGCCTTCATCTTGATACTCCAATTATCATAGTTTTCGTTCTTGAGTGTTGGAACTTGAAACGATGCCATACCATTAGCCATAACTCTCAATATAGTGAGAATTTCGAAATTCTGACTACACGGATGAACTCAGAATGTCGAAAAACCTTAAGATGAACTCAGACAAAAAAATCAATTTTTTTTGTCAAAGTCAAAGTCAACGGTCAACCTAACCTGGTCAACAGTCAACGTTTTGACAGCTCGGTCAACAGCTTGCGGCTCGGTCAGCAGGCTTGGCAGCTCGGTCAACTCGGCTCTAACTCGGCTGGACTCACTTCCAACTCGGCTGACTCGGCTTGAACTTGGTGAGTTAACTCACTCCCTGGCAGCAAACTTCCGGCGGCCCGTGGCGGCTCGTTTGAACTCCGATCGGGGCGATTTTTGCGGCGTCGGCTTCGTCTCGTCGAGAACTTCAATTTGGATATGCTATAGTGCACACCTTCCAACTCGTCTCTGATACCACTTTGTTGGAAATAAAATACTCAAAAACAACTTTTATTTAAACTCAAAACAAATATTACAAGAAAAACTCTCACTCAAGAACTCACTCACTCTTTACTTCTTCTTCACTCACTTAGAAGCTTTGCTTCTTCTTGATGCCTAAACCAAAATGGGGAGGGGGTATTTATACTACTTTCAAATCATTTTAGACCACACAAATAAACTAATCCAAAATTATAATAACCATACACCTCATCCTTCTACATCCTTCCACACCCTTCTAATTGACCACATGATTTTTATGTCTAATTACCAAACCCTAGAGAATTCTAGATAAAGGGCTTGGACCTTATTTATGGACTTGGACTCTAATTTATTTGGGCTTGGGTTTGGGCTCCCATAATAGTTCAGAACTTCATATAGTTTGGGCCTAAAACAAGTTTATACTTCATAGAATTCATTGTTTCGTTGTAGTTGCTATTTATATTTTTCATATTATGCTGTAGTTGGTTTCTCATCCATGTGTCGTATGCACAACTTAATAATGATGATTTCCACCATAATTAACTTTTCCTAATATTAAAATAAATATTTTAGTTTTCGTTAATGGTGTTATAAGATATTACTGATCAAGCTTGATGAAACGAAAACAAACGACATAATGAATACTAAACTTCAAAATAAAATTTATTATGTCTCAATCAAACATAAACTACCAAAACTGAAGAGAATTAATTATCATCAAACTTATACTACTAAACAGGATTTAAAAACTAAAAATGAAAGTATATTAAATAGAATAAGGAAGCCAAACATGCAACAGTAAAGTCCACCACATTACAACACGAATAAATCCAAATTCAACGGTACTTTGATACTACATACAAAAATAAAATTTAAATTGTTCAACAATAATAGTATTTACATATGTGTTGTATACGTACTCCACTACTGTGCATGGCAGGTTGTTGAAGCTTCCGTTTCCATCTCACCTTGGCCTAATTTGATGGCTCCTAATGTTGCCTCCATCGCTCCCACACGCGCGTTAAGGTTGTCAAATTTGTCGTTAATGTCCCCTTTCAAGCCATCCAGTCCCCTCTCCAAAGAATTGAACATGGCAGCAGCATATGCAGGAGTTATTGGCTGGCCAACCGCTGGATCAGGACCTCGTGCCACAACATCCTCCTCGTCTATCTGAGGTCAACATGATAAGTGCGCTGGTCCAGACTCGGGGATGGTGGTATGACAGTCTCATATCTTCCGTAAACATGGACTCCTACTGGAGCACAAAAATGTGTAATTAAACTAGGAAAACATAGTTTGCGAACACCTATCATTCCTATTTGTGTTATGGATTGTCTTATGAGGTAGCCAATGTTTATGGAGAGATTGTGACGGATGCTATAAATAACACAGGCCATTTTTGGGCTCACCATTGACCGCGTCGACTTTGACAACACAGAATAATACCAGAATTCATTCCAGACTGTCGAATCCAAATTCAGTTCTTCACTGAACATTACAGAGCGAGATGAGGTCCATGTTGGCTTCCCACTCATCTGTAAATCTTTCACCACCTCTTCACTGTTTGCAGTGGAGTTTGGGTTCTGTGCTACCCCTTCAATGTGGTCAACATCTCTCTCTAACCCGTACTATTCATTGATTGCCTCCACACTTATGTCAACTTGTCGCCCTTGCACATACACTGCATCGCAGTTCACAAAATCTTCTGATACCATGGCAGCATATAACTCCCAAACCACTTTTAAACTTGCACGAATCAGCTGTTAAACAAATTTTCCCCACCCACGCTGACTGACGACTATTGGAACGAAACTGTTCCATAATTCCTCCAAATCAATGCCTCTCTCCTGCACAATTTCTCGTGTTGCATATCTTGCCAAGCGCTCATCAAAGTTACTGTTATGACCCATTTTCACTACTCGTGGTTGGTTTCTTTCTGGGTTCTGTTGTTCACTACTCGCAGGTCTTGTAGTAGGGTTCATATCTGTGCATGGATTCATGGTTGCCTTGGACGAAGTTAAATTGCTTTGGCAAAGGGAGTGGAAGGTGAAACAGTCTCTCGATATCCTACCTAGAGAAAGCGGTTGCTGTTGAAGACACCTACGGTTTTAGAAACAAATAGTTACTTGAATTTTGAAAGAGATAACTCGAAGTTTTATAAGTCAGGGAAGGGTGTAGGAGACAAAGGCTTTTCAATTGCTTAGTTATGTTAGGGTTTTTTGTTTTTAATATTTTTATATTTTAATATATTTTTTAAAGTGTGCTTATTGAAGGTTTATTACGATTAGTTAATAAATATTATACAATTAATACATTATATCCTCTGTACAATAATATCCTTGGGACTGTTATTATTTACTAATTAATGGTTCAAGGAATTTCTTATTAATTTCTTACAATAACACTGAATGTAATTACTGTATATAGTGATTTCATGAATATTACGTAATTATAGAATATTTGTGATATGATCATTATTTTACACATTGCATAATGTTCGCTTGCAAAATGAGTTTACTACAGCAGAGCTTATTATTGCACTAATATCCAGATACAGATGAGGTCCAATTTACCTTGCAAATTTTTGTCGGCAACATGTAATATTGGAATCATCTATAATAATTTTTTTTAATGTATACGGATAAATTTTTTTCGTAATTTTTTTATTGGTTGAGCATTGGGGTTGAGTGTTGTTTGATTGTGTTCGTATTCGTTTTGAAGAGTTTTTAGCCACTATCGACATTATTCATTTTCAATTAGTCTGGTTGGCGGCAACAGTTTATAAACCTTTAGTTTTACCATGACTTGCTGACTTCCCACGATCACCTAATCCCTACTATTTGGGGTGGGCACATTAACCTAACCGACCCGGTCCAAACCGAACCGAACCAATTACGTAGTGTTATTTTCTGTTTTGGGTTGTTGCTTGTGGGTGTTTGGTTAATCCGTTTGAAAAGCGAATAAAAACTAGTTTTGGTTTGGTTATAGATAGCCAAATTCGTAACCGACCAGTAACCGAACTATATAAATAAAATTTAATAAATTAAAACAATGGTTACATTACAAAAATAAATTGCGTATACACACAATTGGTTAATATATATGGACCTAATAACTTATAAATTTAAATAATAAAAATTAAATAATGAATATAGACCAATTGGTTAATGTATGTGAAAAATAATGTACAAACACAAATTTAATGTATATGGGCCCAATAATTTATAAATTTACAAACAATTGGTTACGAAACAAAAAAAATTGATTTCTGGCTCAAAAGGCCTACTTAAGCCCATACACACAATTCAGGCCCAATAAGGCCCAACCCGAGATAACCTAACCAAACCGAACAGAACTTTCTGATGGTTGTCGAAGTCCAAAGTTACTTACACTCATCGTCAAACTATCTGTTCCAAATTTATTCCACCATTAATTGGTCTTTATATCAAATCTACACAAACCTTTCATATCTCAACTGCTCCGTTCATTGTAAGCATCCAATCTATTTAATGATCTATTTAATCTCGTAGGGAAGGCGAATGGTCAAGTTAGTGTTTGTTCGCGACGTTCAGTGTTTGTATTGACTGAATAAGTTTGCAAACATCTACACATCGTGAACAAATCACTTCGTGCGATATCTGACCAAGTACTGATCAGTCTATTTTGATTTTTGAAAATGCTTATTAATTGATTATATAGTATATTTTCAGATATTAAATATATACTTAAAATTAACTTACCATAAATGAAGACTACACTTTTCTCATCGTTGTTGAACTCTTTGGTACAATGGCCATCCAACTACCTCTTGGAAATAAATGTCACCATCAATTGCTTTAAATTTCATAACAAAAGAAATATGTCCTATCTCAACTGTCCCGTTTAGTGTAACCGCCCAGTGTATTAAAGATGTAATTATTCTCCTGCAGCACTGAAACACCCAACATCGCGAATGTCAATACAAATAAATGTCACGAAGATCCCTGACAAATTGATTTGTTCGCAATAGTAAGTGTTTCTATCGACTGAATACGTCTACACATCACGAAACAATCTGTTCGTGAGGCATCTCACACAGTACTGATCAGTCTACTTCATTTCTATAAATGTTTATTAATTCATTTTACAATATATTTTCAGAACTTAAAATTATTCTTAAAAATTAATCTGACCATAAATGAAGACAACTTTTATATGGTTGTTGAACTCCTTGGTACAATGGTCGTCCAACTACCTCTTTGAAACAAATGTCACCATCAATAGCTTTAAATATCATATCTAAACAAACCTTTCATATCTCACCTGCCCCATTCTGTAACACCCCCTGACCCAATCCACTCGGACCGAATCAGGAAGCACTACTATATACTAAAATCTAACTTTTACTTTTATATAACTATAATTGAAAACTATATTAAAAACATTTGAAAGTGGTCCAAATAAATTTCCGAAAATCTTGCTAGAGTTTCCTCTGTTTTTCTAACTTTCCAAAACCTGTTTACAGTTCAAATTTATAAAAATCAATACTTCTAAATTCTTAAATCAATTTTGTGCACTCTTCCAAATATAGTGCGACTTACCAACCACTTTATCACAATATAATTTATAAAGATTCAAATAACATAAACATATAATAAAATATTTACATAGCGGAAGCTCCTTAAATATATACAAACAGTTTCTGTATATGTATGCTGTATCAAAACATATATATTTATTATAGAAGGACTACCAAAATATATGCAGGAAAGATGTGATTCCGGACTCTGATTCTGCAGTCTCTACTCTTCTTCATCTTTATCGCCTTTGGAACCTTTGTTACCTGCGTGTGAGAAAACTCAACACGCTAAGCATATTGCTTAGTGGATGAACACAAAATTGTATCTTCAAATAACTATAACAATTCAGTTTAACTATTTTTGATCAAAATATAAATAACATATATTTAAATCATATATGGGACTCATGTCAAATCAAATCATATATTCACAAATACACATTCAAAATCAATCAATAAACAAAATCTTTATAATTTCTCAAATACTTTCATATAACAAATCAGTTTTCAGACTGGGCTCCTGACATACAAAACATAAGTTATCGGATTGGATTACGGGTTGTTCTGCATCGGACACATAAACGGGGCCACCCGCCGAACATTAGATCAAAATGGAACCCAACGGATTCACCTGCTGTAAATGTCCCATGACAGATTTCAGAACCCTAAGATCGGCACTTTGGGCCTATACTATCCAAAGGGTAGTATATATCGACACAGTACTGTTTAGACAGAAACTCAATTGACATATTAACCTCTTATATCCATATCTATGTTCATACACATCAGAGCCATTTCACAAAACATTTTCTCACATCCAATGTCAACATTTTTCATTTCTTTCAGAATCATCAAAATCAACTTTTAACGTATTCAATTTCAATTCATATCGATATATATATATATATATATATATATATATATTTGAAATTCAAATTTCATCAAATATAATATAACAGAAATATACTAATATATTTTTAAATCAATAATCACATCAAATCGATCCAAAAATATACTCAAACGTATTTCATAATTCCATTTCGAATCAAAATGCTCCAAAATCATTTTCCGATACATTTAACAAATATTATATAATTAAAATCGCTTTCAACAATATATTTCCATAACAATCTTACCATCAAAACGTATTAAAATCAATTTTGAATAGTATTTATAATCAAAATTTCAGATATAAACTATATTTCGATAATTCGCGATTCAAATCATTCCAGAATCAATTTCAAACTATCAACTATAAGCAATATAATCCAAATAACTCAAAATAAATCAAATGAAATCAATTCGAAATATTCTGGAAAACGAAAAATTCGAAAATACATGTACACCAAACCTGAACACTTCCTCCTACTCTTTTCCTTCTTCTCCTCCTCTTTCCTTCTTCTTCTTCTTATTCTTTTTTCCTTTCTCTCTCTTCTTTTCTCTCTCGTTTTGGTTTCTGTGCTGTAACACCCCCTGACCCGACCCGACTGGATCGACCTAGGGAGCGCTACCGGGTTTTAAAATACTTTCTTAATTCTGTTTATAAACTGAAAACCATTGAAAATCATATGAATTGTATGTTATAAATGTTTTTCTAGTGAGCCCATCAAAACTTTAATTTTTTTTAAAAAATTAAGGCAGAGTTTCCTTTGTTTTTCTGATTTCCCAAAAACCTATTTTCAAACCAAACTCAATTCAAATAGAATCCACAACACTTCAAATATCATTTCATTCAAATGCGCACTCTGCCGTTTAGTGCGACTTTCAAACAGTTTATAAAACAATTCATTAATTATAGTCCTTCATAAATGAAAAACAGAAAGCATAAAACAATTAATTACAGCACATAATTACAAAACATAATTACAAATTCTCTGTATATGCATGCATATCTAACTACATTATACAGGATTACATATATAACTACCCAAATGTAGTGACTTTGGCTCTCTGTCAGCAACTCTCTCTTCAATCTTTGGCCTCCTCAGTATCCTTGTTACCTACGCGCGATAAACATCAACGCGCTAAGCATATAGCTTAGTGGGTGTACACTAAAATAAATTTCAACATAATAGCATACAATAAATCTTAAATTCAGAGAGTCAAATATATATATATATATATATATATATATATATATATATTTAAAACAACAAAACTTAAATTCAGCATTACAGAAATTTTAATCATAGTTCAAGTTCTGAAACGAAATAGAATAAAGTATTTAAAAAGTTTTCGGGTTTCTATTTCAATAACATTTCTTTATTTTTTTGCTTTTCAGTACTCAATTGGGCCCTTGATACACATAACATGGTTTACAGGACTGGATTACGGGTTTTACAGTCGGGTTTCCCATCTCATATGAAATGGTATCCCTATATAAACAGTCGGTTTCCCATTTCACGAGGAAATGGTATCCGGATATTCTCACAGTCGGTTTCTCATTTCACGAGGAAATGGTATCCGTATAATCAACAATCAGAGGCATCATAAATCACGGTGCAGTACTGCCATAAATTCACCCAATTGACATGTTAATCTCCTATATCCATATCCCTATACATATATCAGGGCCATAAAATTTCAATTAAGAAAATACAGATATTTTAGTCACGTTTCAAACAACTTTACAATAATCAAATTCAAACTCAATATTCATTGATAATTATAAATAACATAATACATAAAATAAATTAATAAATTCGATATAATCCCAATTTCTGTATCTCAAAATCAATTTCAAATATTATTCACAAATTGAGAATAACTATTTCAATCAATATACGAAATACGAATATACGAAAATTGTAAATGTGATTCTAAAATTCTTTAAGCCAATAAATAATATAAAAGTTTTCAGAACTGTGTGTACACCAACCTGGATACTGTTTTACCGGTTCTACGCCCTTTTCCTTTTGAGTTTTCCTTTTTTCTTTCTTTCTTTTCTTCCTCCTCTTTCCTTTCTCTTCCTCTTTTCTTTCTTTTCTTTTCTTCTTCTTTCCCTTCTCTTCTTCTTCTTCTTTTTCCTCTTCTTCTTTCTCTTCTTCTTCTTCTTCTCTTCTTTCTCTTCTTCTTCTCTTCTTCTTCTTTCTTCTTCTTCTTCTTCTTTTTCTCACGGTATTCTCTCCTCTCTTTTCTGTCTGTTTTCGATGGCTTCTCACAGAAGCAAACTTTTTTTTATATCATTTCAGTCATCGTGACCTGTGGTCGCGCCACCTAGTCGCGGTACTCACTGGAAGGCTTCCACCGCTTTCATCGCGAGCACCCTTCACGGTATCATGGTCGCGCTGGTGGTCGCGTTGCTCACTGCCTGGATTTGATCTTTTTCACCACGAGCAGCTCATCGCGACCTGTGGTCGCGGTGACTGGTCGCGATGCTCACTGCCAGAAAATGCCATTTTTCACCGCGAGTAGCTCATCGCGATCTCTGGTAGCGGTGAGGGTCGCGGTACTCACTGTCACTTTTTCTTCACTTCATGCAATCGTTCTGGACCGCTCCATTTGGTCCATCTGGAAACCATAGAAATAAACATACATTTAATTACGTTTTACACCCCTCGAATCACAAAATTTATATATCCACATATTCAAAATTAATTATCCGAAATTTGGGATGTTACATGTTCTGCTTCTGTGTGTTTGCTATGTTTTTGGCTTCAATTTCATTTATGAAGCCCCACCGCTTCATCATTCGGTGCTATTTTTTTAAAAAAATTTTGAGCCATCGCGACCGCATACAGCAAGCGGTGGTCGCATCGCTCGGTAGCGATGCTCACTGGTGGAAATTTGCTACCTTTAGCGTGAGCGGCTATCGTGAGCGCTGGTCGAGAGCCCGGTCGCGGTGCTTACTGGTCCAATTTCTCCATTTTCACCGCTAGTAGCTACCGCGATCCCTGATCACGATGTTTACTGTCCAAATCATATATATTATATTCATATACTCAAGATTAATTCAATCATACTTTTCATATTTATTCAAAATTAGGGATGTTACACATTCAATGTAACCGCCCAATCTTTTAAATATGTAATTATTCTCCAGTGGGCAGTCCAATGGTGAAGAATGTGGTTATTTAATCTCCCTTTTGGGTGGTAATAATGCCATTATCTTTATGACTATCGCTGCTAAAATTTTAGAGCTTCCTTTTTCCTGGTGCATTCCAAAACCTTTGTGAATGGCTTGCGCTACTCTGTCAATTTTTGGTTGCTTGTGCAGCCACAATCACACACCTCCTTCTGTTTCTCATATAAATTACAATGCAGTTCAAAGCTTTCAGGTACACCAAATTACTCATTCCAATGTTTATCTCTGGTCCATCTGCATATATACAAAGATCAAAAGCCTTGCAGAACAGAGCATAATTCATCATCTAACCGTCCGCAACAATGGTATAATCTCTTTCTTAGTTTAGTGTAAAAATAAATATTTTCCATTTATTTTTACAGGTTGGTGAATAAGTGTACATTTTAGTCAGTCTGTTCCTGTTTTGCCTCCTGTTGTGTTGATAAAATAGGTAGAATTTTGTAGGTGTTTACTGTTGATATATTGACTAATATAATGCATCTGCATAGTCAACAAACAGAGTAACAATTTATGCATTTCACTTTATTTTCATTTGTTTTCATTTCTGTGTAAAGTTTGAGTCTTAAATAGTTATCACCTTTAAGTTTTGTACTATCTCATATATTTCTGACCTGTATTTCCCTACATCTTTTTGTTCAGGATATTAGCTGAATACTTGGGCGACGATCAAATCGTTGATGTATTGTGTAGATCTTTTGGAGCAGCGTGTGCTCTAGAGATTTATAAACGCAACATAGATGTTGGTGTTATGTCTGCTCCAAATTCACCAGCTCATGCATTTGGAAAGTCTAATGTTAGTCGCTTTCATGTCTGATCCTGCAGTTAACATGAAGTCGACCGACACTGGACATCCAGTAACTGGGGAAACGCATTCCCTTGGGGCTCACGTGTTTTTGGCAAAAGAATTTATTTTTTTTTCCATTTTACTAATAAATATATTTGTATCGGTTTTTGGAATGTACTTTTCAGTCATCTTTATATAAAGACCTTTTTTGTCTTAGAACAGGTCTGTATGATTGTGGAAAGGCAAAGGTTCACAAAAAAACTTAATGAAAGACCAGTTACTGCATTTGATAATAGCAACATGCCTACGTCCTGCAAACCTGGAAGGGTGATATATAGAGTTTGCTTCTTCGGACATTTTATGGGCTATATTACGTCTTGGTTTAGCATTCTTAAATTTATAATGATAAATATAACTAACTGTCTACATAATTTTGATATACAATAACATATACAGATTTATTAATTAATATATACGATAAAAAAAATATCATTACATCTGGACGAAAAGGAATTATTTCTACATATATTTTCCACAATGAACGTCATATAATTTAAAACATTGGTCTATACAGAAAATATTAGATGATCAATATTTGTGAAATAATAATATGGTTTATTGCCGGGAGGAACATCGGGTGTTCATGCATACGTCGAAGTTGTTCCCACCAACATCGAAGTTGTTCACACATTAAGAACTACGTTAAGTTGTTCTCCTGAACAACTGAAAGTTCTAAGAACGTTAAAGTTACTCATAAAAAAAATAAAAAAAATAACCTCCTAATTTTCTTCCACTTTCGCTGCTCACACTCTTCACCGTAATCACCTCTTCCCTTTACCTAAACACTGTCCTTGCCCATTCGTCGATGAAATACATCGGACCATAGTAATTTTGCCCGTATCACCGATCCTACTTGAAGTCGAGGAGAAAGAAGAACAGGATTTGACGGGACCGGCCCCAGAATCCTCTACTGTAGACACTAGAGGCCCCGCAGGGCACTCCAGTGGAAGTCTCCCAGAATCTAACTGGAGAAACTAGAAGATTCCATAAAGCGAACCCTTTTCAACTTTTATAATTCTAATAACATTCTAAGAGAAAGGTTGTGGATTTTTTTTTTGGGCAGAGTCCCTCCTGTTTTTTTTAAAATTTACCAAATTCGGGAGACCTGTATAAAAACTTAACACTTCTATAATAGTTCAAATCTCAACAATCGTGGACCTCCAGTCCATCTCAACAAATCAATCACAACCCAAACAGTTTAAATATCAAAATAGAAAATTATCAAAATATGAATTCACTAAAATATTTACTTAAAATCATGAAATTGATTTTTGGATGAAATATGTACTCATATGCACATGTTTACACCAAAAATGATGTGATTACTTAAATACCAAAAACATGTTTACACAAAAACCTGTATATTACATTTACATAACCAAAAGTAATGAACAACTGATAATATAAAAACCAAAATAAATGCAATCGTCGTTCTGGGCCCACCTAATCCACTATAGGAGACTTAGCTGCGTGAGCACCACTCGTACCTGCACCTGGATGGGGTTTTAAAACATAAAATACAAAAAGAAGAGTGAGCTAAAGGAGCTCAGTGAGTATTTTTCCAATTTACTGAGAAACCTTTAATATAACAATATTAACTTTGAATTTAACTGAAAATTTTCAAACTTTATGTTATTGCTGAAAACTGATAAACTGACATACTATACTTTTTAAATACAAGCTGAGAATTTATAAACTATAAAATCTGATGGCTAAACCTAAAATAATTACTTTTAATTTAACACTGAAATAATTAAAATTCTATTATAAATTTTGACTTGGCCACTTTTCCGAAAACTGAAAAGCTGAGATAATATATTTTTCTGATAATGCCAATTGAAAACCCATATCTGCTAATCCATAGAGCGACTCAACTGGCGCCGCACCATATGGACTGTGTGACTAGGCGACTAATCTAGTGCCGCTCTGTGTGACTCTGATAAAATCTGATAAAAGACATCTCACTGACTGTGCGACAGAATAATACATCGCCTACACATAGCGAGATAACACCCCATAAGTGTGTGGGCAACTGACTAACTCGACAACACAACCCCCCTGAAGTTAGTGACTTGTCCTCCCTTAACTTGCCCTACACAAATGGGATGTACCGACCGGGTCTTACTGCTGATAAATCTGATAATCTGATAATTCTGATAATCTAATAATCCGATAATTCTGATAATTCTGATAATAGATGGGTATCCTATTGGCCTGAAAAATATTTATTATTGTTTAGCTAGTTTAATATTAAAATGTTCATAGAACATAAATCATAAAATCTAAATGTAATATATTTTTAATCATTTAAATATACTATGCATGAAATTTAAATCAATAAGGAAATAAATGTAAAACAATTATATTTGTAATAAAACTAATAATTTATTTTTTTCGTACTCAAATTTCCTTCCAAGATGTCTCTTTTTCCCCAACTCTTTTCTCCTCTCACACTATGGTAATTTCTCCCTAAAATGATATATTTCAAATCAATCATTAATATAAATACTACAACTTATCCAAAAAACTCAGTTAACACACATAAGACATTTAAATTATAAAATTCCAACATTAAACTCCTTGATTTCCTTTTCCTTTAATCCTCTTTTTATTTCTTGGAATCTACTATACAATATATAGCAAATTCTTTAAATTATTTCCAAGGAACTCAATATAATCAAAATTAATGAATTCACTTCACACTTTCAACAATTCTTTTATCGTTTCCTTTATACCTACCATCATACTATCAAGCAATTGACATGGAAATAATCTCAAAACCACAAAATACAACTTCAACCACCAAACACAACATCAGAAAAACCCCATAATGCAAGTTCACTAGTTTGAGAGCTATTTTGATTCCTTACATAACAATTTCAATTCATGCTATCAATTAACTCAAAAAAAAAAAAAAACACTCCAATTACTCAAATAATATCTCAATTTAAAAATCCAAACTTAAAATCATAAAACCCCCAAAACCTTACGTTACTAGTTAGGGTAGAAATCTCAATGGATGATTCCTTTGCTTTATCCACTTGATTTTCACTTGAATCAACTTAAATCCAACTAATTTCAAGCAAAAATACCACAAGAACTCAATCAATTTAAACAAGGAAATTATAATATCAACACAATTCCAAAACAACTCAAGTTCATCGACACTTACCCGAAGTCCTCCTTGACTCTTCTTGCTCTTCTTCTTTTTCTTCTTGGCTTAACCGAACTCTCCTATTTCTTCTTTCCTTTCTTTTTTTTCTTCTTTCTTCTTTCTTCTCTCTCTCGGCCGAACCATCTCTTCTTTTCTCTCTTCTTCTTCTTTCACACCAAGCTCAATTTTTTCTTTTTCTTTTTCTTTGTAAGTCACAGTTGAAATGAAGAAAAGTTGAGTTGGTTCTAGACTTTTCTAACTTTTTATGCAGAGAGTGAGAAGGGCTTTTATGATGGGCCTTGATATGTTGGGCTTCTCTATTTACTTCTTTAATTCCTTATTGGGTTGGGCTTTTATATCCACTTATTTACATTTTCCATGATTTGTGTTTTCTTTGTATTAATATTTCCAAGCCTAATAGAAACATTACTAATATTCCACACTTGTTAATCCGCAAAAAAATTGACTTCTAATTAGTGGTAAATTAATAATTCTTATAACTCTTTTAATACTAATATCCGAATTTTAGATTTTTAATAAATCCTAGGAATCGGATTTTACAATTTCACCCCTCCTTAAAATAAATTTCGTCCTCGAAATTTAAATATACATACTTGATTCGAATAAGTGTGGGTATTGGGTGAGTATCTGAACCTCACGTTCCCAAGTAGCTTCTTCCGTTCCATGATTCCTCCACAACACTTTCACTAATGGAATGACTTTATTCAGAGAACTTGTTCTTTTCGGTCTAAAATCTGGATTGGTTCTTCTTCATAGGTCAAATTCTCCTTCAATTCTACTGGTTGTTCCCTCAAGACATGTGAAGGATCGGCAATGTACTTGCGGAGCATGGAAACATGAAACACATTATGGATCTTGGCCAATTCTGATGGTAACTGCAACCGGTATGCCACTTCCCCAATTCTTTCCACTATTTTATAGGGTCCAATGTATCTGGGACTTAACTTTCCTCGCTTTCCGAATCTTAACACACCTTTCCATGGTGATATCCTCAAAAAGACTTTATCACCAACCTGGAATTCTAAGTCCCTTCGTCGATTGTCCCCATAGCTTTTCTGTCTGTCACTTGCTATTTTCAATCTATCTCTGATAATTCTGATTTTTTTTGAGGTGATCTGGACAATCTCTGGACTAATTAACTTCTTTTCACCTACCTCATCCCAGCATACCGGAGTCTGACATTTTCTTCCATATAGAGCTTCATATGGGGCCATTTCAATGCTGGACTGATAACTATTATTGTACGCGAACTTCATCAACGGCAGGTGAGTGTCCCAGCTTCCCTTAAAATCCATTACGCAAGCTCTTAGCATATCCTCTAAGGTCTAAATAGTTCTCTCTAATTGACAATCCATCTGTGGATGGAAAGCTGTACTTAAATTCAATCTAGTGCCTAGAGCTTTCTGCAAGCTGGGCCATAATCGGGAAGTGAATTTCGGATCTCTATCGGATACTATGGACACTGGCGTACCATGAAGTCGTACTATTTCATCTACATACAACTCGGCCAACTTATCCATGGAGTAATTATTTCTGAGGGGTAGGAAATGGGCTGATTTCGTCAATCTATCCACGATCACCCATATTGCGTCATGGCTACTCTTGTTACGCGAGAGTCCTACCACAAAATCCATAGTAATCCTTTCCCATTTCCACTCTGGGATCGGGAGTGGCTGTAAGAGTCCTGCAGGTTTCTGGTGTTCAGCCTTCACTTACTGGCAGGCATCTGGAGACAAACTCTGCTATATCTTTCTTCATACCCTTCCAGCAGTAATGCTCCTTAAAAGTACGGTATATTTTCGTGTTCCCTGGATGCATAGCATAAGCAGAAGAGTGAGCTTCCTCCATAATTTCTCTTTTCAACTCCTCAACATTTGGTACACAAAGTCTCTGACCCAACGCAACTGTACCATCCCCTCTAACTGAGAAATCCCGACGTTGTCTAAACTCTACTTCACCCTTCAACTTTAGTAACTGATGATCTTGAATCTGAAGCTTTCTAATTCAATCGACCAAGATAGGACGGATATAGAAGGCAGCTAGTAGTGCCCCTGAATCTGACACCTCCAACTGCACCCTCAATAATCTCAAATCCACCAATAACAGAAGATACACTGTCTTCAGATGTGCTATGGAACTCGTGGACTTCCTGCTCAGAGCATCTGTTACCACATTTGCTTTCCCAGGGTGATACTTAATGGTACAGTCGTAGTCCTTAATGAGCTCAATCCATTTCCTCTGCCTCATGTTTAATTCTTTCTGAGTAAACAGATACTGCAAGCTCTTGTGGTCTCTGAAAATTCTGTAAGGAACTCTATACAGGTAATGCCTCTATATCCTCAAGGCAAACACTATAGTTGCTAACTCTATGTCATGTGTGGGGTCATTATGCTAATGCTTCTTCAACTGCTTGGATGCATAAGCTATTACTTTCTCATTCTGCATCAATACACAACTTAGGCCCTGTCTAGAAGCATTGCAATACACTGTAAATCCATCTTTCCCTTATGGCAGTGTAAGTATTGGAGCTGACATCAATCTCCTCTTCAATTCATCGAAAATCTACTAACACGCCTTTGACCACATAAACTTCTCTTCTTTCCACGTCAACATAGTCAGTGGAGCGGTTATCCTGGAAAATCCTTCTACAAACTTCCTGTAATAACCTGCCAAACCTAGAAAACTCATGATCTCTGTCACATATGTGGGTTGCTTCCAATTGAGTATTGCCTATATTTTATGGGGATCTATGTAGACTCCCTCAGCGGAAACTACATGACTCAGAAATGCAACCCTGTCCATCCAAAACTGACACTTACTGAGTTTGGCATACGGTCGATGTTCCCGTAGAGTCTGCAAAACCATCCTCAAATGTTCTGCGTGTTTTTCTTCACTACCTGAGTAGATCAGTATATCATCAATGAAAACTATCACGAACTGATCTAAATAGGATCGGAAAACTCTGTTCATTAGGTCCATAAAAGCAGCCGGGGCATTAGTCAGCCCGAAAGGCATGACTAGGAATTCATAATGCCCATACTGAGTCCTGAAGGCAGTCTTGGGAACATCCTCCTTTCAAATTTTCAACTGAGGATAGCTTGACCTCACATTGATTTTAGAAAATACCCTGGCTCTCTACAGTTGGTCAAACAGATCATCTATTCTGGGAAGCGGATACTAATTACGGACTGTCACTTTATTCAATTCTCTGTAATCTATGCACAGCCGCATACTTCCATCCTTCTTTTCCACAAATAACACCGAAGCTCCCCACGGAGACGAACTCGGCCTGACAAAACCCTTATTTGCTAGCTCCTCCATCTGTACTTTCAATTCTTTCAATTCTATCTGAAATTCTACTTCTCTGTCTGGAGGTAGCCTCGGAAGGTCCTCTGGAAATACATCCGAAAATTCTCTAATAACCGGAATATCCTCCAGCCTCGTTTCACTACCCCTCATCTCAACGGCATAAACTAGATACCCCTGGCATGACTTTCGGTGCATTTTCCAGGCTGTAAGTACTGACATCATCCTAGGGAAAAGTAATTTCCGTACCCCACAGAAGATCACCCCTGACTCTCCTACTCTGCCAAAACTGACTTCTTTCCAGAAGCAGTCAACTGTGGCATGATGTCTCGACAACTAGTCCATCCCTAATATCACGTCGAAATCCTGAATGTCCAATACAACCAAATCTGCCAGAAATTCTCTACCCTCTATAACGACTCTGCTACCCCGATAAACTTTGTCTACTAGTATCGTATCCCCTGTAGAAAACGATACCGCTATACTGCAACCTAGAGGCTGCGACTCTACCCCGGTATCTCTAATAAATCTCACAGACATAAAATAGTGTGTAGCCCCTGGATCTATCAATACATAAGCATCGAGGTCAAAAACTGTAATAGTACCTGTGACGACCTCTAGGGCAGTATGAGCCTCGTGTTGGGTGACTGCAAATACACGGGCCAGAACATGTGGTCTGCCGGGCTGTCCTCTGGGTGGCCCAACTCTACCAGCACCCCCACTGGGCTGACCAAAGCCACTGGGTCCTCGGGACTGGGCTCCACCTCTCTGTTGTCCTCGGCCTCTGCTGGTATACCCTGATACTTGAGATCTATTTTCTGATCGACTGTTGGACCCCACATTAGGGCAGTCTCTGAAGAAATGGCCCTCCTGCCTACATCTATAGCACCATGTATTACCTTTCTGGCACTCTCCTAGGTAAGACTTTCCACATTTATTGCATACTGGGAAGCTCCTTCCGTTGTCTCTAGTGCCTCTGAAACCTGTGGGCGGCGTAATGGAAGCCTGGCTAGACTGTACCCCTGAGCCCCTGAGCCCTGTCTCTGGCTATTAGACCATGAAAACTGACCCTCTGTCTTTGCTGACTTACTGGGTCTTCCCTAGGAGTCGCCTGTCCAACCTCGTTTCTGCTGTTTCGGTCTAAGAATAGCTGCCATACGTTTCTTAACCTTTGTGGCAGCCTTAACTAATGGCCCAAACTAGGTGTGCGCGGCTGAAGAAACGTATGCCATAATTTGAGAATTTAGGCCTACTGCGAACCTGTTCACCTTTTGCTCTTTATTATCTGCTATGAAAGGAACAACTCTGATTAAGTCTGAAAACTTCTTCTCATACTCTGCTACTGATAGGGAGCCCTGCTCCAGCCTGAAAACTCTTCAATTCGGGTGTCTTTGTAGCTTTTGGGGTAGAACCTATCTTTAAATTCCCTCTGAAAATCTACCTAAATGATCTCTTCAGGATGTCTCCTCTGTAGGGCATTCCACCAATCCTTGGCCCTACATCTCCTCTGTGCACCCCATAACCTGGAAAATTTCTTCATTAGTCTCCAACCAAGAAAGAGCGCGCTCCAGATCACCAGTATCATCATACGACTTCGCGTCTAATTTGTGGGCGCGCTCGATAGAGACATTTTGCTCTCGTGGCCGCTGCAATGCCGCTACTAATACCTCGGCCACCTGCGCAGCGTTTAAGTTACCACCCTCTGGTACTATAGGCTGGGCTAGCTCATGAGGGGTCTTGTGCGTGGGAGCATTAATGGATTCATCTACCCGCTCCCCTTTTGGTGCAGAGCGCTCTGTAACTACTCTCCTTATACGTGGGCGACCTTGACAATGCATAATGACCGAAAATTCAATAATGATATGGTCATGTAAATATAGAAATTCAAAAGGAACAAATTGCTGAAAACAATATACTATTCATAAAAATAGTTTTTTTTTTTTTAAAATGTATTGATAACCCAGTTTTCTAAAACCGGGCTCTGATACCACTTTGACGGGACCTGCCCTAGAATCCTCTACTGTAGACTCCAGAGGCCTTGCCTGGCACTCTAGTGGAAATCTCGTAGAATCTAACTGGTGAAACTAGAAGATTCCATGAAGTGAACCCTTTTCAACTTTTATAATTCTAATAACATTCTAAGAGAAAGGTTGTGGATTTTTTTTTTCGGCAGAGTCCCCCCTGTTTTTCTAAAATTTACCAAATTTGGGAGACCTGTTTAAAAACTTAACACTACTATAATAGTTCAATTCTCAACAACCGTGGACCTCTGGTCCATCTCAACAAATCAATCACAATCCAAACAATTTAAATATCAAAATAAAAAATTATCAAAACATGAATTCACTAAAATATTTACTTAAAATCATGAAATTGATTTTTGGATGAAACATGTACTCATATGCACATGTTTACACCAAAAATCATGTGATTACTTAAATACCAAAAACTTGCTTACACAAAAACCCGTATATTACATTTACATGACCAAAAGTAATGAACAACTGATAATATAAAAACCAAAATAAATGCAATCGTCGTCCTGGGCCTACCTAATCCGCTGTAGGAGACCTAGCTGCGTGAGTACCACTGGTACTTGCACCTGGATGGGGTTTTAAAACATAAAATACAAAAAGAATAGTGAGTTAAAGGAGCTCAGTGAGTATGCTTTCAATTTACTGAGAAACCTTTAATATAGTAAGATTAACTTGGAATTTAACTGAAAATGTTCAAACTTTATGCTATTGCTGAAGACTGATAAACTGACGTACTATACTTTTTAAATACAAGCTGAGAATTTATAAACTATAAAATCTGATGGCCAAGCCTAAAATAATTACTTTTAATTTAACACTGAAATAATTAAAATTCTATTATAAATTTTGACTTGACCACTTTTTTGAAAACTGAAAAGCTGAGATAATATATTTTTATGATAATGCCAATTGGAAACCCATATCTGCTAATCCATAGGGCAACTCAACTGGCGCCGCACCATATGGACTGTGTCACCAGGCGACTAATCTGGTGCCGCTCTTTGTGACTCTGATAAAATCTGATAAAAGACATCTCACTGACTGTGCGACGGAATAATACATCGCCTACACATAGCGAGATAACACCCCATAAGTGTATGGGTGACTAACTAACTCAACAGACACAACCCCCCTGAAGTTAGTGACTTGTCCTCCCTTAACTTGCCCTACACAAATAGGGTGTACCGGCCGGGTCTTACTGCTGATAAATCTGATAATCTGATAATTCTGATAATTTGATAATCCAATAATTCTGATAATAGATGGGTATCCTATTGGCCTGAAAAATATTTATTATTGTTTAGCTAGCTTATTATTAAAATGTTCATAGAACATAAATCATAAAATCTAAATGTAATATATTTTTTAATCATTTAAATACACTATGTATGTAATTTAAATCAATAAGGAATTAAATGTAAAACAATTATATTTGTAATAAAATCAATAATTTATTTTGTTCGTACTCACATTTCCTTCCAAGCTATCTTTTTTTCTCCAACTTTTTTCTCCACACACACTACGGTGATTTCTCCCTAAAATGATATATTTCAAATCAATCATTAATATAAATACTACAACTTACCAAAAAAACTCAGTTAACACATATAAGGCATTTAAATTATAAAATGCCAACATTAAAGTCCTTGATTTCCTTTTCCTTTAATCCTCTTTTTATTTCTTGGTTTCTAGTATACAATATATAGCAAATTCCTTAAATTATTTCCAAGGAACTCAATATAATCAAAATTAATGAATTTACTTCACACTTTCAACAATTCTTTTATCGCTTCCTTTATACCAACCATCATACTATCAAGCAATTCACATGGAAATAATCTCAAAACCACAAAATACAACTTCAACCACCAAACACAACATCACAAAAACCTCACAATGCAAGTTCACTAGTTTGAAAGCTATTTTGATTTCTTACATAATAATTCTAATTCATGCTATCAATTAACTAAAAAAAAAAAAACACTCCAATTACTCAAATAAGATCTCAATTTAAAAATCCAAACTTAAAATCATAAAACCCCTAAAACCTTACCTTACTAGTTTGGGTAGAAATCTCAATGGATGATTCCTTTGATTTACCCACTTGATTTTTGACACGACTTTTTTTGTTACCCGCAAGTATACGGGGTCGGCACAAGTAATAAAATGATGAGTAAATTATCGTCTCCACAGGGATATTTAGGCGTTGAGTACTAAAATTAACCAAGCCTATTTCTATTTGGATAATCGAAAGATATTAAAGGATAAAAATATAAAGACATGAAAATAAAGCAAACAACCAATATGAGAGATTAGTTAGGGTATTTGAATTCACCTAATCCATCCGATTGAATTTCATGAAAGCACATTGTTGAGGTTTAACTATGCATGATGATGACCGTGTTCATCTAATTTATCCAAAGTCCCCTCTCGAGGTAAATCGGACCTATTCCGCATATACTAATATCCTATCTCTCGATGGTATATCCAAGTGCATGGAAATACATTAGTTACAATAAACACCCTATGTGATCACACAAGCAAATTAGTATATCTCTATCCAATTCTACTTGTGGTGGACATTATATCGAGCACGTGGTGGGCGTCTCCTCTCGGTATATAACACACCACCAATTTATCATCTAAATGTAGGCCTTCACATTCAAAAGCATTAAGCACAATAAAACCACTCAACAACACAATAATCAACCGCAACAAATTAAACAATCAATTCATTCGATCATCATAGAATAAGATCCATCAAAACCCCAACTTACTAGTTTAGCTCATAATCATGGTTTTCAATAATTAAACTAAATTAAATTAACTAAAACAATTAATAATAAGCGAGACGGATTCAATGGAGGATAATGCGAGGTGGTCACATGGTTCCAATCACGGAAATGGAAAATATATTGATTATTATTAAGCACATAATATCATGACATAAATCACATAAAATATATTCATAAACAATAAAATCCAAATCCGTTCACGGTTCCGAAAATCACCTAACAATAGTTCTAACAACTCATAATCATAAATGAACAATCAAGGAAGATTAATGAGATGAAATACAACCCATTGAAGCTCTCAAGACTCGAAGATCCGCTTTGGTCCGGCTTGAACTTCTCCGCTTTCGATCTTCGTCTTCTTCAATGAACACTCACGATCTAGAGTTGTTGTGATGATTTGTGATGCTTGGGATGTGTTTGGGAAGAGAAAGAAGGATGAGAATCACCCTTGGAGCAGCTTGGGAGTTGCTTGGACTGCACTGCCACGAGCTCTCTCTCTTTCTCCAGCTGCTGCAACGTTTCTTTTTATAGCAGCCCGTTAGGGCTGCGTTTTTCACTCACCGCGACCACCATCGCGACCTGTGGTCGTGGTGGCTTGGTCGCGGCCTTCACTGGAGCGCTGGGAGCTGCTGGATCGCGAGCTGCACCGCGAGGAGCACAGGTCGCGCTCAAGCTCGCCTTGCCCAGTGCCACCTTTTCTTCTCCATCGCGAGCTACACCGCGAGCTGCTGTGGTCGCGGCTGTCCTCGCGCTGCTCACTGCTGGGCTGGTTCATCATTGCCGCGAGGTGGAGGACGCGAGCACAGGTCCCGGTCGAGCTCGCGCAGCTCACTGGTTTAGCATGGGCGTCTTCATCGCGAGGAGAGGCGCGAGGGAGCTGGTGGTCGCCATGCATGCAGATTCTGGGCTTTCATTTTTTTGTTTTCTTTCTTAACCAAAACGACGTCGTTTTGGACTAATGCTTTGGTCCAAACGGCGTCGTTCAACTTAAGACCCAAAGCCTTAGGTGCAAAACGCACCGTTTCTGAAATTGCATTTTTGCCCCAGAACTTTGCTATTCTTTCATAGATGCCCTTCCCCAAAGTTACTGAATTTACACTTTTTCCCTATAAATATACAAAATCATCACTTAGGTCCCTAAACCTGCACACTCAAGGAAAACACGTCAAAAGCACCAAAAATATTTAAGAATACAATTAAAAGATACGGTTTAATGGTCGTAAATATATGAAAATAAATGACCTATCAATTTTCACTTGAATCAACTTAAATCCAACTAATTTTAAGCAAAAACACCACAAGAACTCAATCAATTTAAACAAGGAAATTATAATATCAACACAATTCCAAAACAACTCAATTTCATTAACACTTACCCGAAGTCCTCCTTGACTCTTCTTGCTATTCTTCTTCTTCTTCTTGGCTTGACCGAACTCTCCTCTTTCTTCTTTCCTTTCTCTTTTTTTTTTTACTTCTTTCTTCTTTCTTCTCTCTCTCGGTCGAACTCTCTCTTCTCTTCTCCCTTCTTCTTTATTCATGCCAAGCTCAATTTTTTCTTTTTCTTTGTAAGTCATGATTGAAATGAAGAAAAGTTGAGTTGGTTCTAGACTTTTCTAACTTTTATGCAAAGGTTGAGAAGGGCTTTTATGATGGGCCTTGATGTGTTGGGCTTCTCTATTCACTTATTTAATTTCTTATTAGGTTGAGCTTTTATATCCACTTATTTAAATTTCCCATGATTTGTGTTTTCTTTGCAATAATATTTCCAAGCCCAATAGAAATATTACAAATATTCCACACTTGTTAATCCACAAAAAAATTGACTTCTAATTAGTGGTAAATTAATAATTCTTATAACTCCTTTAATACTAATATTTGAATTTTAGATTTTTAATAAATTCTAGGAATCGGGTTTTACAGGATTTTAAACACATTTTCGGCCGAATCAAACCTTTGTTTTAGGTGGGTTTTGCATTTCTTAAGTGTTCATGGTGTTTGCCGTTGGAATTTATGTTTTGGGTGTTCAATTTATGGGTGATAAAATTATTAGGGTTTGATTCGGTTTGACGTTTTTTTTATTCGGTTTGACCTTTAAAATCAGTTTGGTTGGAGGGAAAATGAACAATTCGTGAACCCATGTCTTCGAAAAAACAGTACTAATACATGAAAATCTTGTTTCAAATATGTATGTCTAACATAGCCGCTTCATTAAAAATGCCATTTTTTGGTGTCTATGATTGTGCTTTTCTTTGATATGACACGTTAATTATGCAACAACTTTTTATCCGTGTTGATCTAATGCTATACACGAAAAGGACATTGGCCCATTCATTTTCTACTTTGCTATTCCCATACTGTATTTTAAAACTGTCTATTGCAATCATCCTTTTTGGGTTACCTGTCACTCAATTGTTATTGATTCAGCTACGACTGCAATATCCAAGCCTGACAGAACTTCATTTTTTAACTACTTGTACGCAATCAACTACATTTTTTTTAATACATAAGTTGTTAATTATTTACATTTATATTGTCCTGTAATTAAAAATTGCTATATTCCAGTGCATTAGAGTCAAAATGCATTGATAGTGCCAGGAAAACTAAGGTACATCGAAAGGGTAATAAATTAATTATTATTAAAGTTTCTTAGCTTAGGTTAATCTTTCTTATTAACACTATATAACCTTACAATTTTGCAAGTTTTCTTTAAACACGTAAACAGATTGCTGAAACGTGGAAGTCATTATCAGCTGAAGAAAAGTCCCGGTATGGAAATATTAAGCAACAAAATAATGTCCCTTTTGTACCAAGAGACCGTATCGGCCCACCCGAAGACAAATATATTCACGCCTATTTAGCCACACCTCACGTCCATCAAACGTTGACCACTCATTGTACCCCGTCTCATTTGTCCCGGGTTGTTAGTGAGCTGTCAGATGACTAAAACCTGGTTGTGAATGATTTAGGTTTTGGCAACATCCTCATCATCTCCAGTAAATGCCTTCATCGAGGGTTGTGCGGTTGGCTTGTCTATAACTTTGATGTTGATTCCCGTTAACTCCACATCCATGGAAAGTCCATCACCGTCGACTTCTATACTTTTGCCGAGATTATGGGTGTTCCCAATGGGGGACATTTTATTCACATGGACATAGAGCATCCCTCTTTGAACGAATGGGTGTCTACATTTTCTGTAACTGGTCGTGGAATCTGTATTCAACATTTACACAGACGCCTTATAGACATGACCTCATTCGATAATGAATTCAAAATTGCATTCTGCTTGTTCTTGCTGGGCACTCTTATTGCACTTGGAAATTTCAACTTTGTATGTGCAGACTTCATCGCACCTCTTATCAGTGTTGCTGCCATCCCTTCAATGGATTGGTCCACCTGGTACTTTACCTTCCTATGTGATGGCATTAATACATTAAAAAAAAGTGTGAAACCTTCGAAGAAACGATCTATATCTTGTTGCTTGCTGTTTCTTCAGGTAAAGTCATCATTTCACATTTATATATTCTTTAAGTGTTGCAAACCATTTTATCCACATAAATTTACTACTAATTATGGAGTGTTCAGCTGCTGTATCTCCATTTACTTAGATCCTTTTGTTGTTGAAAATTCGTTGCCACCATTTTAAAGCTGGACGAACAATAAAATTAAAATTTGTTTACGTCGCCTGCATGCTGCCGCTGGCCTCTACAGTATGGAGCTACTCTTCTCCGTACAATTAATAGCATATGGATTTCATATCGGATACTGTTCATTGAATTACGGTGGTTTATATGTAGGTTCCTGTTTGTGTTAATGTCCCAACTGCGTCTCGCATCGGCAACCTCTTGTGGGTGCCCAATCCCCTACACCTAACAGCATCGTGAATCGGCCTACTGGTGCCACCATAATCAAAGGCCCGTGTGGACACGATCACCAGTTCCAGATTATATTGGGTGCAATTCAGTCCCTTAGGGTTAAGGTCACTGATCTCAGGGTCGAGCTCACCGGGCTCAAGACTGAGGTCAACGAGTTGAGGGATGAATATGTTAGGAATTTCGCAGCGGAAGAATAATTATGACGACAAAATAGAGAAATAAATAGAATAATGGAGACACAAAATTTACGTGGTTCGGCTTAAAGCCTACATCCACGGGCGAAGATGATCAAAGGAATTTTACTAAAATGGAGATAATACAAGACAAGAGAATTTATCTCAAAACCCAAAACCCCAATACACCCAATAAATATTCTCACAAGATCTCAAGCTCACTTTCTCTCAAATAATTCTCTCTCTTGAGAATTCTCTCAAATAGCTTGGATGGTTTACAAATGAAGAGAAGGGAGGTATTTATAGGAAAAATTTAGTACTGTTCACATGTACTGTTCACGCGTATACGGTACTGTTCACGCGGTACTGTTGACGTCACTGCTTACGTATACATACTGTTGACGTCACTGCTTACGTCACTGTTCACGCGTATTCGGTGCACACTGTTCACATTTTACTGTAGCACATAATATTTCTATTGGGTCAAGCCCAATAATTTGAAATGGGCTTGGGCTTAGCAAATGGGCTTGGACAAATTCAAGACATATCAACAAATCTCCACCTTGGCTTGAATTTGCTAGCTAAAGAATTTCTTCAATCATCTTCTCCAAAAATGCCCCTAAGGCAATTAGTTTTGATAAATACCAACTAAGTCCAAGCAATGCCTGAACTTGCTTACTGAAAGAGACTTTGTCAACATGTCAGCTGGATTGTCTGCAGTATCAATTTTCTTAACAGAAATATCACCTTGAGAAATAATATCACGAACAAAGTGGTACTTCACATCAATGTGTTTCGTCCTTTCATGAAACATTTGATCTTTAGTTAAATGAATAGAACTTTGGCTATCACAATGGACGACAATCACATTATGATCCAAACTGAGCTCACCGAACAAGCCTCTCATCCAAATGGCTTTTTTTATAGCCTCGACAACTGCCATGTACTCTGCCTCTGTAGTGGATAATGCTACTGTAGACTGTAACGTAGCTTTCCAACTGATAGCAGCATCACCAAGAGTAAATACATAGCCAGTAATGGATCTCCGTTTGTCGAGATCACCTGCATAATCTGAATCAACATAACCAACCAAATGTCCCTTACTCCTTCCAAATTCCAAACAAGAATCAGTAGTACCCCGTAGATACCTCATAATCCATTTCACTGCTTGCCAGTGTTCTTTACCGGGATTAGACATATATCTACTAACAACACTGACTGCATGTGCAATATCAGGACGAGTACATACCATAGCATACATGAGACTACTAACAGCACTAGAGTAGGGAACATGTGACATGTACTCAATATCATTATCTGACTGTGGTGACATAGCAGCAGAAAGTTTAAAATGAGCAGCAAGTGGAGTACTTACAGGTTTAGCATTTTTCATACCAAAACGCTCCAAAACCTTTTCAACAAAACTCTTCTGAGTAAGGTAAAGTTTTCCTGCAGCTTTGTCTCTTCGAATCTCCATACCAAGAATTTTCTTAGCTGCTCCCAAATCTTTCATTTCAAATTCACCACTCAATTCTGATTTTAATTTGTTGAGCTCAAACATATCCTTAGCTACAATCAGCATATCATCAACATAAAGCAGCAGATACACAAATAAGCCATCTTTAAGTTTTCTGAAATACACACAGCTATCATACTGTCTCCTAGAATAGCCGTGGCCAACCATAAAAGAATCAAACCGCTTGTACCACTGTCGAGGAGATTGTTTCAGACCATACAATGATTTCTTCAACAAACAAACATGGTCTTTCTTCCCTTCAATCTCAAAACCCTCAGGCTGTTGCATATAAATTATCTCCTCAAGCTCTCCATGCAAGAAGGCAGTCTTAACATCCAGTTGTTCCAACTCCAAATTATGCATAGCAACCAAAGCAAGTAAGACACGAATAGAGCTATATTTAACAACAGGTGAGAATACATCATTAAAGTCAACTCCATGTACCTGACTATAGCCCTTTGCAACCAACCGTGCCTTGTACTTCGCATCTTCAACACCTGGAATGCCTTCTTTCCTTTTAAAGACCCACTTGCATCCAACAATTTTCTTGTCTTTAGGCGGTTTAACTAAATCCCAAGTTCTATTCTTGTGAAGAGACTCCACCTCTTCCAGCATAGCCACTAACCACTTAGCAGAATCATCACAAGAGACAGCCTCTGAATATGTTGAAGGTTCACCAACTGCATTTGTGTCTTCTGCCACAGCTAGTGCAAATGAGACATAGTCTGCTAGTCTCTGAGGCCTCCTCTTCTTTCTTGGTGGCTTATGTCTAGCAATAGAGTCTTCTTCTTCACTTTGTGGTGTTTCCTCTTCTTCAATAGGAGTAGGCATCTGAACTCGATTTTGTAGAGATGGTTCATTCTCCACCTCAAACTCCACCTGCTTAGAAGAACTTGCAGCATTTGTATTAGAGGAAACAAAAATCTCCTTTTTGGTAGAAGTCTCCTTTACCGGATGCAACATAGCAGATTCATCAAATACAACATCTCTGCTAATTATCACTTTTGGAGACTTTGGATCAGGACACCATAATTTATATCCTTTCACACCAGAAGGATAACCAATAAATATGCACCTTTTAGATCGTGGCTCTAATTTGCCATCATTAACGTGTGCATAAGCAGGACATCCAAATACCTTTAGGTCAGAATATTCAGCCGGTTTACCAGACCATAACTCCTCCGGAGTCTTTATGTCAATTGCTGTTGATGGAGAACGATTCACCAAATGACAGGCTGTAGAAGCTGCTTCTGCCCAGAAGTCTTTAGATAGGCCAGAATTTGATAACATACAACGAACTTTCTCCAAGAGCGTTCTGTTCATACGCTCTGCTACACCATTCTGCTGTGGTGTGCCTCTGACTGTAAGGTGACGCACAATGCCTTCATTTTTGCAGAATTCATTAAAATCACCTTGACAGAACTCTAGACCGTTGTCTGTCCTGAGTCGCTTTATTTTTCTTCCAGTCTGTTTCTCTACTAAGGCCTTCCATTGCTTGAAGGTGGCAAACACATCATTTTTATGCTTCAGAAAATATACCCATACCTTTCTAGAATAATCATCAATGAAGGTAAGCATATATCGAGCACCACCTTTTGATGGGACACGTGCAGGCCCCCAAAGATCTGAATGAATGTAATCCAAAGTACCTTTAGTTCTGTGAATTGCAGTACTGAAACTGACTCTTTTCTGTTTGCCAAAAATGCAATGCTCACAGAAGTCTAGCTTTGATGTACTCTGACCGCAGAGAAGACCTCTTCTGCTTAACTCTGATAGACCTCTTTCACTCATATGTCCCAGCCTCATATGCCATAATCTGGTGACATCTGAGTCAGACAAGGAAGATGTGGACACGGCTGCTGCACCTGTAACTATAGAGCCTTTCAGAATGTACAGTTTGCCTATCTTCTCAGCCTTCATCACAATTAAAGAACCTTTAGCAACCTTTAAAACTCTATCTCCGCCAGTGAATTTGTAGCCATTCGAATCCAGAGTACTTAAAGAGATAAGATTTCTCTTCGAGTCTGGAATATGTCGGACATCTGTCAAAGTTCTGACTACTCCATCATGCATCTTGATTTTGATTGTGCCCATTTCAGCAATTTTACAAGCATGGTTGTTACCCATCAATACAACTCCACCTTGCACCGATTTATATGTGGAGAAATAATCTCTATTGGGCACATATGGAATGAGCAAGCCGTATCCAGAATCCATTCATTTCTGGCTTTGGCTTCATCAGCACATACTAAGAGCAGATCACATTGCTCTTGATTTTGAACAATACTGGCTTCAGCGGGTTCATCTCTCTTCTGATCTTTGTTTTGTTGCTTGTTCTTTAGCTTGAAGCATTCTGACTTGGTATGCCCCTTCTTCTTGCAATAATTACAAGTTAAATTTCTGTGTCTAGACTTTGATCTAGACCTTGATCTTTGATTGCTAGAAGAACTTTTATCTGGAGTCCTTCCTCTAACGAGTAGACCTTCTGCTGGGCTGTCATTTCTACTTGTTCCAAGCTCCTTATCAATAAGCTCCTTTGAAAATAAAGCTGCTTTAACATCCTCTAACTTTAGAGTTTGCCGACTGTAAATTAAAGTATCTCTAAAGTGCTTGTAGGATGTAGGTAGTGAACGAAGCAACATAAGAGCTTGATCTTCATCATCATAAGAAATCTCCATGTTTTCTAAATCCATAAGGATAGTGGAGAATTCATCAATGTGAGATTTGATAGATGCACCTTCAGCCATGCTGAGTGTGTATAGACGGTGCTTTGCTACCAACTTCGTGGTGAGATTCTTTGTAACGTACAAAGATTCAAGCTTGTCCCATAAATCTTTGGCGGTCTTCTCTTGCATGACTTCTCGCAAAACTTCATTTGACAAGCATAACTGAATGGAAGCAAGGGCCTTATCATCCATCTCCTGCTTCTTCGCCTCATCCATAGTACTAGGTAATTTATCTTTACCTAGTAGTGCTTGATGCAAACCATTATGAATCAGGATTGCACGCATCTTGACTTGCCACATGGTGAAACTCATGTTGCGATCAAATTTCTCAATATCAAATTTTGTTGTCGTCATGATGTCAACACCTCTGGTCAACGCCAGTCAACACCTCTGGTCAATAATCTGGAATAGTGTACTTAGTAGTGAATAGCACACCAGGTAAGTTCCCAGGAAAGAGAGGTGGGTCACAACGGACACACTTAAATACCAAGTCTTTCCTTAGCCAGAACCTTGCCTAGACATGTACTTTCCACACCACCACACTTACATCCAGCAACCACAAAACCAGTACACTCAAGAACAATTCTTTTCTGATGTGGAAGATCAGACAATGCTGCAACCACAGAGCATACTAAGAATTTCCTTGAGAATCTCACGCCTTAGCAGCTTCGAACACAACCAGGCTCTGATACCAGTTTGTTAGGAATTTCGCAGCGGAAGAATAATTATGACGACAAAATAGAGAAATAAATAGAATAATGGAGACACAAAATTTACGTGGTTCGGCTTAAAGCCTACATCCACGGGCGAAGATGATCAAAGGAATTTTACTAAAATGGAGATAATACAAGACAAGAGAATTTATCTCAAAACCCAAAACCCCAATACACCCAATAAATATTCTCACAAGATCTCAAGCTCACTTTCTCTCAAATAATTCTCTCTCTTGAGAATTCTCTCAAATAGCTTGGATGGTTTACAAATGAAGAGAAGGGAGGTATTTATAGGAAAAATTTAGTACTGTTCACATGTACTGTTCACGCGTATACGGTACTGTTCACGCGGTACTGTTGACGTCACTGCTTACGTATACATACTGTTGACGTCACTGCTTACGTCATTGTTCACGCGTATTCGGTGCACACTGTTCACATTTTACTGTAGCACATAATATTTCTATTGGGTCAGCCCAATAATTTGCAAATGGGCTTGGGCTTAGCAAATGGGCTTGGACAAATTCAAGACATATCAACAGAATACGCGAAGGCTAGAAACAAAGCCGAAAAAGGAAAACAACATGATGATGAAATCGGTTGTTTAAATCAGTCAAGTCCATCGATCATCCCGCGTTCGCAAAAACAACTGCGTGTTTATAATACAGTGAATATACAGTCTTCAGTCCACGTAGTTACATCAAGTGATACAGAAACTGGACTTGACAAAAAAGGTACATAGTTTAGACCTTCCTTGTCAACTTCGCCCTGGATGCAATATTTAATACCAGGTACAATCGACCCTGTGTCTGTACCGGACACCAAACAGTCAAGACCTTTGTCTGAGGTCGCTGGTGATTATAATATCATACGTACAGTTGGATGCGTTCTACATGCAATTGACAAGGGGGAGGTTGATGGGGTCCTTCTACACGATAATGCCCCCGATGAAGAAAAATATGACAATTCTGGGTGGACCTATTGGTATGGGCCTTTTGAAATATTGTTTAAGCTGGCACCTCTGGATGATGTAATTATCCTATACATTTTTTACAGAGAGCTACCAGATAAGTACGCACTATCCCAAAATTTTCGTTTTCACTTTTTCCGAAATCCTTGTTATGTCTGTTATGGTCAGGGCCGGCTCACAAAGTTTTGAGGCCCTGGGCGAAAAAAAAAATTTGTGGCCCTTTGGTGCCCTTGACTGGAAGGCTTGGTGTATACTGTATCACTTTACTCTAATGGTTTATTATATTTAAAATAAATAAAATAACCAAGTGTGGTTGTTGGGTCTGGTGGTATAGTACTCTCCTTGGTGCGGGAGGTCCTGAGTTCAATTCTCAGGACATCCTAAATTTAAATTTTTCTTATTAAAAGAAATTGGATAGCACTTTACTCTATTATTGTTAAAATAAATAAACAATAAATAAAATAACCAAGTCTGATGGTTGGGTCTGGTAGTATAGTACTCTCCTTGGTGCGGGAGGTTCCGAGTTCAATTCTCATCACATTCCAAATATAAATTTTTCTTATTAAAAAAAATTGGGTAGCACTTTACTCTAATGGTTTATTATTGTTAAAATAAATAAAATAACCAAGTGTGGTGGTTGAGTCTGGTGGTATTGTACTCTCCTTGGTGCGGGAGGTCCCGAGTTCAATTCTCATAACATTCCAAATTTAAATTTTTCTTATTAAAAAAAATTGGGTAGCACTTTACTCTAATGGTTTATTATATTTAAAATAAATAAAATAATCGTGTGGTGGTTGGGTCTGGTGGTATAGTACTCTTCTTGGTGCGGGAGGTCCCGAGTTCAATTTTCATAACATTTCAAATATAAATTTTTCTTATTAAAAAAAATTGGTTCATAACATTTCAAATATAAATTTTTCTTATTAAAAAAAATTGGGTAGCACTTTACTCTAATGGTTTATTATATTTAAAATAAATAAAATAATCAAGTGTGGTGGTTGGGTCTGGTGGTATAGAACTCTTCTTGGTGCGGGAGGTCCGAGTTCAATTCTCATAACATTCCAAATATAAAATTTTTCTTATTAAAATTAAATGGGCCCAAAACTAACAAAAAAAAAATAAAAACAGTTCTGTATTATTGGGCTTGAAATAATAACTAAACTAAATATAAAATTTGAAAATATTTGGGCCGATGGTGCCCCACTTGAAAGTGAGGCCCTGGGCGATCGCCCAGGTCGCCCAGGGCCTCCGCCGGGCCTGGTTATGGTAATTACATATCTTTTTTTAACCTAATGTTCTACAAAATTATGCAGTGAACTCATATTAAAGTGGGATGATTTACATGTCGACCGCAAGAGTTTTAGAACACTTGAACCCGACCAATTCGTCAACTATGAGGTGATTCTCCAATATAATCGTACACTTCTCAATTTTTTGTTTACAACTGTATTTTTGCCATCCAATTCAGGAAAATGACTACTCTGTACTCGACCGTGCACTGGTGATATACAACGTTGCTCATTTGTTGAATTACGATCATGAAAGCTCTAAGAGTATAATTGGAACTGCCATTTGGTTCCTTCCGACGTACTTTGCTGTATGCAGTAATTGTTTCCTTTCATATATAATGTTTCGCATTTGTCGCTCCTGATACTTTGTTATATTAACATTATTATTTCCACGTATGGTTCGGCTAGAACGTTGTATAAAGAGTTGACAAAAAAGGCATTAAAGGGTGCTATGGGCATGTTTAAGAAGACGCATTTGCCCAATTTTAAAAAATGTGATGCAGTGTAACCTATCCCATTATTTTTCATTACCACTTCGTATCTATCATTCTACAGTTTGCATGACTTTATTGTTTCTGAAATTTTTACAGTTTGTATTGGTTATTTCATTTTATTAGTTCAGCTATAAGGATTTTACAGATTATTATACCAATGAACAACCTACACGGACACTGGTATATGATGCGCATTCAAATAATAAGTAAATATGTTCAAATCTGGGACTCCCTTCCTTATGGCACAGGGTCAGTGAATATAAGGGACAACCAAGTGCGTACATTGGTATGCTTTGAAATTACGTTGTTTACGAATATTATATACGATAACAAATTCTGTCAGCGTAAATTGCACACAACTAAGTATTAATTATTTAGTAAACAAAGATATTTTCTGCAATTGCGATCCCTTGACATTGTACTCGCCGAGGACATCGCTACAAGCTTACAGCCGGATTCAAGTTCAAAGAACTACCAATAAATTTATATGATGAAGCACCTAGACAGAAGAATTCTTTTGATTGTGGTGTATATGTCTGCAATTATGTGCATCTGGCGGCAACTAAAGGTTACCCTTTTACTTGTGAATTCAAAAAGGTATATTTCCCACGCTCCCAAATTATTTTGTTTATTTTCTTATATCTCTGTTTATCTGGCTATATATATTCATACTGCATTTTATATATTTAGTTTCAGCTGAATTCTCAAGGCAGATGCATGAGGTTGGTGTTGTCTCTTTCAATCGATGGCCATAACGAAATGCTTCACCAACCTAAAGTTGCAGCCATTGCACACAACAATGATCCAAAATACTGGCTGGATAGAAGAGGAAGGAAGAAACGCCCTGCAATAATAGTATCAAAAAAGAAGACCAAGTCTAGTAAGACGTAAAATAATCTGTACAGCTTCCTGTTTTTAGATGTTGTACAAATGTTAGGTTGCCTACGATACTGCATATACATTATAAATATAATTTCTTTAAACGATGTTGCAATTCCTGACTATTTCATCACTGTATATGTCTGCTTTCTGTTCTATACATAATGTATTTCAATTCAATAACAAAATATTTGTTTCCAATCTTCACTGACAGTAAAGTTATATATCTGGAATCCTAACAATCAATTTTATTACTTCGCCGCATCATTTTACAGCATAAATTGAGAATGAATAGTATTTACATTTTTTTAAACCTTTAGTTCCATATTTCATACATAGTACATAGATTTTTAAACAGATAAGTGACTTGCAACAAGAAAGTTAATCACGCACTAATCAGGTCGCGTCTTTTGCTCAAATCGCGACCAAATCTATCTGCCACGAATTACACTGCACGATCTCATTTGCTCGCCGGTGCATAAAATCATTCCCTTATATGATAACATCGTCTCAATAACCGTTCCTGAACATTAATATTTGGAGAAAGAGTTGAGTCACGATTCTAGTTTTTCGTCATCTAATTACTTAGCCCTTATCTGATGACATCGTCAAGACAACGGTTTGCTAACTTTATTGTTTCGAGAAAAACCTCAAATCGCGATCTGAATTTTTCGTCCTCAACTGACATTGGGCCCTCCACTGCTGACATCGTTATGTCAATGTTCGCGTAAATTGTTTTTCGCGATACACTTGCTTATGCGATCTTAACTTTTCGTGACCGACTGACATCGGGCCCTTATATGACCACATCGTTTCAACAACCATTAGCGAAAATAGTTTTTCGATATGCAATTTCTTACGCGAACTAAACTTTTTGCGAGCAACTCACATCGGGCCATTATCTGATCACATCTTTATCACAAATGTTTGCAAAATGACTTTCTAGCGATTAACTTCCTTACGCGATCTGATATTTTCGCTACCGACTGACATCGGGCATTTATATGATCACATCGTTGCAACAACCGTTCGCGATTCAATAATTTCGTGATACGCTTACATTCATGATCATAACTTTTCGCGACTTTATCAGATCAGCCATTTTCTGATTACATCGTTTAAACAACCATTCGCGGAAATAGTTTTTCGTTATACACTTCCTGTCGCGATCTGAATTTTTCGCGACCGATTCACATCGGGCCCTTATCTTATCACATCGTTTCAACAACCGTTTGACAAGAAAATTTTTCATATACGATACAGTATATTAAATGTCAATCTTACTAACTTGCAACCACGGTCTAATTAATTAATGTAGTATATGTAATTATTTTACGTTGGACATTTTGCATTGAACGAAGCCAACTATTCTGAACAACCATGCAACAATGGTTGTTGAACTACTTGATACAATTACTTGTGATGGTTAAATGCCTGCAACACCATAACTTAATATGACATTGACATCTTAGCTACCCCTTGATTGTAAGCATCCAAAGTGACTTACAGACACTTCCTTCGTTCATACAACTCATTCTGCATTTCATAACTTGTATCTACAATAGTCCTTCTCCTCCCAACCAGTAACAGCATCCGTCCATGCAATGTCTGTTTCGCAATGTGCTATCATTTTGTCACACAACGTCTTGCGATGTCATCAGTTTGTTTCTTATACGCTGTCTCGAACTAAACACTTCACGTCATGACAACTACTTTTACGAACATTAAGGCCACACATCTTGACTGAAACTTTCGCCTCATACCATCACTCATGAACTGATCAGTTTGTGAGAGACATTCTATCGCGAATCGATCAGTTCGTGGAATAAAATCTATCACGAACAAATCATATATATTAATTTTGGCAGCGACTGTAGCGTCCCTATTGCGGGACCACTGATTGCTGTTGAAAATTGGCAAAATAAAGAAAGCAAATGAGAAGACAATAAAAGGGATATGAATCCCACATTGGAAAAATAACAATATGTCAAGGCTTCTCAAGGCTATATAAGGAGACCAAGTCTTTAGTTTCTAATTGCACCAATTAAATACACTTAAAGCATTGTATTTAATTCTAATTAAATTCCTGTTTTGTTTATCTTATTTTAGAGTGTAGAAATGTGTGAATTATTTTATGCTTTGAGAGAGTGTGAGTGTATTGGTGTGGTAGTTTTAAGAGAAGTGTATTATGTGATTGTAACAATTTATCACATAGTAAGTTTCTTTCTGAGGGCCGTGGTTTTTCTCCTGGTTTTAGAGTTTTCCACATAAATTATTGTGTTGTGGTGATTGTTATTATTTTCTATTTTATTTCTCTGTTATTTCTGATATTTAGCATATTTCTAGAGAGGTTTTGGGGAGATTATTTTCCCAACAAGTGATATCAGAGCCTAGGTTGGTTGCTAAGGTGTCAGAGGTTTTAGAAAATTCTTAGTATGCTCTGTGATTGCAGCATTGTCTGATCTTCCACATCAGAAAAGAATTGTTCTTGGTCTAAATTGTTCTTGGTTGCTGGAGTTAAGTGTGGTAGTATTGTGGAAGTGCTTGTCTAAAGAAGGTTCTGGCTAGGAAAGACTTGGTATTTAAGTGTGTCCATTGTGACCCACCTCTCTTTCCTGGGAACTTACCTGGAGTGCTGTTCACGAACTACGGGCACTATTTCAATATACGGTTAAAATGTCTAAATTTTCTTCTTTGAAGTTTGATGTAGAGAAATTTGATGGAAAGATTAATTTTGGCTTGTGGCAAGTGCAAGTCAAAAATGTGTTAATACAATCTGGGTTACATAAGATATTAAAGGAGAAATGAGGCTCTGTTTTAAAAGATTCCAGCAAAAGTGAATCCAGCAAAGGTGATTCCAGCAAAGGTAAGTCTAGTATGAGCAATGAAGATTGGGAAGAAATGAATTTGAGAGCTGCAAGTGTGATTCGTCTGTGTTTGGCCAAGAATGTTCTTGCAAATGTGCATGGAATACATTCAGCCAAGGAACTCTGGGAAAAACTTGAAGGGTTGTATCAGGCAAAAGGCATCTCAAATCGGTTGTACCTGAAGGAACAGTTTCATACTCTGCGTATGGAGGAAAGTGCAAAAATCTCAGATCATCTGAGTATTCTCAATGGTATTGTTTCTAAACTGAAGTCTATTGGAGTTGAAATTGAAGACGAAGATAAAGCATTAAGGCTTATATTGTCTCTTCCATCTTCCTATGAACATATGAAACCTATTTTGGTATATGGGAAGGAGACTCTGAATTTTGCAGAAGTTACCAGTAAACTTTTTTCTGAGGAGAGAAGGCTGAAGGGTGGAGGTTGTACTTCATCAGAAGACACAGTATTGGTAGCTAGCAATAGGAGCAATTGGAAGAAGAATAACTCTAGGAAGAAAATATTTTGCTGGGCGTGTGGGCAATCTGGGCACGTTAAGAAAAATTGTCAAAACGGTGGAGCAGGTTCGGCAGGTAGCTCCAACAATCAAGCTAATAGTGTGTCTTGTGAAGACACTGAATTTATCCTTTGAGAAGGATATGTACATCCTTATAGCATATCACTAGGTGCTATGAAAAAGAATGTGTTACTACTAGTGGGTCCAAAAGTTTGCACACGGGCATTGGTTGGCAGCATTGATGCAAGGTGTGTGGTATAATTATGTCGATGGCTGAAGAACTTCTGGGAAAGCCAACATGGGAGTTGCACCATAAATTTCAGTGAGTTTGTTCGACATGTGCCGAGGTGGAAATCTTAGAATTGGTGATTAATTCTAAGTGGTATACTTTTATGGTGGAGTATGATAGTTCTCTAGCTTGAGAATTATGATTGTCGGTATAGACAATGGTTGCATGAAAGTTACGGCGGAAAGGCGGAGGGTTCCTGTATTTTGCCAAGGTAGAGATTTATTGAAAATTGGTAAAATAAAGAAAGCAAATGAGAAGACAATAAAAGGGATATGAATCCCACATTGGAAAAATAACAATATGTCAAGGCTTCTCAAGGCTATATAAGGAGACCAAATCCTTAGTTTCTAATTGCACCAATTAAATACACTTAAAGCATTGTATTTAATTCTAATTAAATTCCTTTCTTGTTTCTCTTATTTTAAAGTGTAAAAATGTGTGAATTATTTTATTCTTTGAAAGAGTGTGAGTGTATTGGTGTGGTAGTTTTGAGAGAAGTGTAATGTGTGATTGTAACAATTTATCACATAGTGGGTTTCTTTCTGAGGGCCGTGGTTTTTCTCCTGGTTTTGGAGTTTTCCACGTAAATTATTGTGTTGTGGTGATTGTTATTATTTTCTATTTTATTTCTCTGTTATTTCTGATATTTAGTATATTTCTAGGGAGATTTTTGATATGAACCTCGTCGATTGTATCAAGATTGATGCCAATATTCGTTCTAACCTCTGGTTCGGATGGAAACCGTGACCCAACACCTATATCGAGATGTGAACCTTGGTATAAAGGAGGACGCCACAATCAAGGATGAAATACTCGATTGATAAGTCAAGGAGGAACGCCACAGAGAATTCTGATAAGTTCCAGTTAGTTCTCAAAGAACAAAGAGAAAACTCTCTCAAATTTCATTCAAAATCAATAATTACCCTTCTTACATCCATCAATATCCTTATATAATGAAACCCTAAAACAAAGGAAAGAAAACAAGATAGCCATTAAGGCCTTACAAATAGAAAACTAGAATGACCATAATTGCCTTACAAATGGACCAAAACTAAAACAAACAACTATTAAATTAAGCCCAAACCGAAATTATGCCAAACTTTCTCTTATTCAGCCCACTCAATTGCCATGATGATGTTAATCAAGCCTTGGTCTTCATGTGGGTTCATCTTGGGCTTTAATAATTCAGAATCAGCCCATGTATCTTGAATTAGGCCATTGAGTGCTTCTTTGAATCTCTTAGCCCTTGCCCTTATTATTGGCCCAATCGGAACATGCAATGGATCCCTTGGTGCAGCTCCCTTATTCTCATCAATTTTGGGGAGGTTATTTTCCCAAACATTTGCCAATGGGCGTCACCATACGCAATGGTTAAACAGCATATAAAGCTACCTTAATCTCCTCAACTAGGATAGTTTCGTCACCAAGGGTATTTCAAACCATATATTTTCATCAAATTCATCGAGTACATAGTAAATTAAAAACAAGAAAAATATAACTTGTAAAAAATATTACCAAATATTATTTTATTGTAAATAGCTTCTTCAATACTCAATTGGATTGACTGGGTTAACAATTAATAAACAGAATATAATAATACCCTCCAATCTTTTTATTATGAGAAGCGACTAAAGGTTTCAACACGCAATAAAGGAAATAAGAGCAGGAGTTTGAAACCAAGTGTAGCATCAACTAATAGCTACTAATGAGCTTAAGACACAAATGTCTGTTTCTTTGTACGGATTTTCTAAAATATATATGTTTTTCGTTACGCTGATGACATAACTCCAACTCTACTTCCACCTACCCTTCCAAATAACAAAGTTATCAGACACTTTTCTAAAATTAATATATACATCTTTTTATACAAAATTGCTGTATATACATATTTGCTTTCCCTATACAACTAGCTACATCGTCGATTACAAAAAAGAATAAAATAAAAAAATTTTGTTAAACTACTCATCCTCGTGCTCGACTTCCACCGAGTTTGCAAATATATCTAGAGCAATTTTTAACATTCAATAACTAACATCAAAATTGTAAAGTGTTATTTTCTGCCCTTACAAAATGTACTCTAAATATCTTATATAGTATGCTCCGTAGTTGCCGGACCTACAAAAATACGCAATATGTTACTAATTTTCCATAAATGTGTGTATATAAATTATAGGAATGGCAGTTATTTTTTGATTTGATAGATTAGTTAAAATACCCTTCTGCTTACTGCGGACAATTTTCGTTAGACGCTATGCGAAAGGGCAAGTCTTTTTTTATATTTTTGATGAATGGCCAGAGTTTGAAATTTTCCATCCTACTTTGAAAGTTTGGTAACATCCACCGTAGGTATGATAGCTGTGCTTTATGAGTTTTATGCTCAACACCCTTTTTCTTTGGTTCGTACAGCACTATCTTTTGTCCTACCACATCAACTTGAACTACTGCCCAGTGGAATCCACCCAGATTGCATGAGATTAGCACCTGTAAATTACATTTGTTATAATATGCTTCATAACATGTTCAGTGACACGTCTCACAAAATGATGTCGAACAGGTTAGTTACTGCAACTTACCCAGTCCACTCTATGCCACAGACTATATCAGCCGCCATTACCAGATGCATACATTTGGATGAGATCTTCCGGCCAGTCAATATTGTCCATCAGGAAATTTGGTCTAGGGTCAATAGCCATTATATCCGGCTGATACTTCGTTGTATAAAAATGTAAACGCTGTGTCTGCATTTTTAAACAAAAATAATATCAAGGTTAGTTAGTTCAACTAGACAAATGTGCAAAAAAAAAAAAAAAAATTACCAATCAAACCGTATCAACTCTAATTACACTAACGTAAAAGTATGGACACATGACGGTCTTCTGATTATACACATTAGGATACAATTGTTGCCGTTTTCGCAATAGCAACACGAATGCCTCCATGTGCTGCATACATTTTGTTAATTAAAACATTTTTAAAACCTACTTACACATGGCTGGAGAACCAATTGTACACTTGTTATCTCATACGCATCGTATCCAACATCTAACTATCCCTCTTCGCTAGTTCCTCAAACCAGTCACCACCAACGTTCTCGACAAACCAAACATCCTTCCTACAAATGTAAAGCATCATTAAAACATTATACTGTGAGGTGTAATTGTATAACATATATTCACTATTTTAAATGTCTGCTACGTATGTCCTGGTCTTGTCTTTTACAAATTCATAAAAGTTTGCCAGTAAGACCGAACGTATAGGCAGATGGGGGTTGAACTGGTACTGCCCTTCGCTCCTCAGTTTTTTCCTATCTAATAGGTCTATGTACGGTGACCCATACATCCAACTACATTTAAGGGGGCTACTAGGTACATGTTGTACCTTAACCGCCTCTTTTTGAGGCGGCTTTGTGGATGTTTGTAAGGAGGAGGGCTGAAAAAAAAAAAAGGTCATTACCTTTTACAATACTATCGAATTGTAATTATATAAGACAACTTACCAGTTCTTGGGTGTCTATCAGGGGTACTTGGCCTCCGTAATTTAAAACGTTAGATATACCGACATCGACACTTGAGGCATTTACCATTTCAGGTGGTTCATAAACCATAATGGCGCTTGTATGATGAGGACGCCGCTCTTCCCATGTTTGTGGGGAGGACGGCTGAAAAAAATAAGAATACTATTAGTCATTGTTACAGTACGAGCGACTTTAATTTATTACAGCATCTTACCATAACTGACGTCCTCACGGATGCATCGACAACACTAACAGTGTGTGGTTCGTACACCTCTGTCGTATGATAATCAGTGTCATCTTCCGAGATGTCCTCCTCACCCGTATCTCTTCCAACCTAAGTCTCCCATGTCTACGGCGGATCGAAGTTCGTCTGTGACGAGGATGGCTCAACAAAAAATATGCGCTCATTGAATGTTTTAATACAATCTCTTTGAAGTTATGATAGACAACTTATCATGTCAGGGTTCTGCACGGGTGTTAATGCCATCAGCACTGCCCAGCTTAGCATTCGTCTGTGTAGCCAGGAATGTAGGTGGGGTTTCAAAATCATAGTCAGCGGACGTAAACATTGGATGATCATGTTATGCATCCTCCTAAACAACAAAACACACAATATTTTTGAATTATAATAATGTAACAATATTATTCATTAAGTAAATACCGTAACCTAAAAACTTATCGCTGAACACGGAGTTCTTGCCGGTCTCCTGTCCTCGGCATCGAGCCCTGCCACACTCGATGGGCCATGTGAAGTTGCCACTAATCTGAGTAGTTCTGAAATACCCCACTTCATATATATGAAATCCTGGCGTGCTTCATTCATGAACGCCTCCAATTGAGCAATTACATCAGCCAGTTGAAGATGTAAACTCACAATTTTTCTACCCTTCGGTGGGGAAGTACGGGCAGATTATTGAGTGTACTCCGGTGCGTATGTGTCATCTTGTGTACGATGTGGCGACTTGTTCGTACACCCTGATGCTGCATGATCTTGTCCTCTGCCTGTATTTATGTTCGCACCAGGAATGTCTCGTGGAGTATCTGCATCGTCTGTACCTACAGCACCATCATTTCCCTCTGGAATATCTCCACTTTCCGACCTCCCTCCACTGCCTGGAATATCATCTCCCTCAGGGAAAAGATCGTCGACGTCCATGAGACCCTCATAGTACGGTTTGCCGACCTCAATCGCAGATGGTTCCAATTGCTCCGCAACTGCCTCCTGAAATGGCACATAAAACATCATAAGCATACTGTTTAACACGTACATATAAACATGTGGAACATAAATACGCTATGTACATGATTGCAGGTTTAAAGTGTATATTCCGACTCCGTTAAGAATGGAAGGATTTTCCCTTATCAGGCCGCTTGCTGAACTTCCACCTCAAAATACGAGGTATTTTGTCAACCACTTCATTCTCTGTTGCCCATGCTTTAGCAAACGATGGTATCACCTCAATGTGAATATTTGCACACGTATCCATCCTTAATGAAATTACGTAACAGAATTATATAAATTATTTTTTAATTAAATATTAAACAATATCACTACGCAACTGAATTAAAATTGCATCACGCCAAGGATACATAACTCATGTTGAGCCAGCAGACAGTCGCTCAAGCGACTTTCCCTAGCATAGCTCCCCGTGAAGATAATGTTAACATTCAATGCAGTTTTATGGCTTCATGATATTTTATAGTATGTCAGTTTGTGCGACATGTAATTCAGAACCCTAAAATGGTTGGGTTTTTATTCAACTGTCACCCTCTTCTCATCTTTTATTGAAAAAAAGTTGCCAACATACTCTCTCTCTCTCTCATCCTTATAATGCTTGTTTATAGAATATATTTTTCCTTTTGATAGCATGTCTGAATTGTTTGATCCCTAGCATGACCTGTACACAGTTTGTGAACGAAAGCAAATTGAAATTTATAAAAGATTACATAGGATAAAACTTTTATTACAAGTTACTGCTACATTTACTAATATTGATTTCATGTCTATGAAGATTAAAATGTATTGGTATTGAAACTTAAAAAACAAGGTTCGATTTCTCTATAACAAAATCAATACAAAAGACTATTCGGATTATGCATCACGTGGGCCGTTATTACCCCTTTACGCGAGCCACTAGGATCGAATTAATGAGTGCTACTTTTCTTCCATTCATTCTATTTATTTATATAGAAAAACAATTTTAGATTTGTAAAAAACCAAACTTTAAACCATTAAAAGAAATAAAAACTTTAATGTATTTATATTTTGAAAATGGTCAAGTCTATTTTTCCATAAAAAATATTTGCCAAAGTTTCCTCTGAATTTTGAACTTTTCCAACTTATTACAAGGAAATCATAATCTTTTACAAATTCTATTTGCACTAAATATTAAACAATATCACTGAAATTGAATATCCGCTCTTCAGTCTTTATCTACCCCGTAAGCTCTACCACCTACGCGTGATAAATTCAACGCGCTAAGCACATTTGCTTAATGGGTGTACACTTATTTGAATCCACAATTTAGATTATAAATATCATATAATAAAATTTATAAACAACAAAGTTTCCAATGAATCAAATATTACTATATAAGGTACCAACATACATTAATCAATTATAACCAAACAAAGTAGTAAGCATGCATTATACCTTTCCATGCATTCTCCATATGCAATCACACAAATGTCCTTACCCATAATTTCATTATTTGTATATATTTTTTTTTCTTTTAATCAATGCCCTTAGTAAACATTAACATGATATCATGGATTGAAATATGGGTTTTTCGGCATCGGACACTCGGTGCCTCCTTGCCATATTGTTTCACATATATTTTCCAATTCTTGGACCGGACACTCGGTGCCTCTCATGGTCCATAAAGTAATAATCATCGCAATGGTATTTCCGGTGCAGTACTGCAATAATAACCCTATTGGCATGCTAATCTCCAATCTCTACCTATCAATGTTCAAGTTTACTAGGGCCATTATAATTTCAATACAACATAGCATATATATATATATATATATATATATATATATCTTCACATTTCCATTTATTAACTAAACTTCGACCAAGTATAACCACGTCTATACACTTGCCATGCTTATAGCTTTCATATTAAATCAAAGCATTGCATCTCTAATGTCGAAGAAAGTCATTTATCAATTCTTAGCTCAATTTAACATTAAAGAAAACAACATCATTCCACTCTACACATATTCAGCCAAAACGATTCCAATTCCTATATTTCCCTTCAAATTGTCAAACTACTTTATAACTTATTCAACATGTAATCCAATAACATCAAATATGGATTAAAGCATTAAAAATATCCACATTTACACCATATATCTCATTAGGGCAGTTATGTATGTTTTCATAAATCAACAAACTTTCATCATTTAAACACATCAAAACAATCCACAAATATTATTCAAGCATAGTTTTCAACACAATTTACCCAAAAACATAAGATTTCAAAAATTCACATCCACTAATGTCCTACTAGAAAATAGAAGTTTTCAAATTAAGTGTACACAAACCTTCCTAATGCTTGATTTCACCTCTTCAAGCCTCCAATTGCACTTCTAAACCCTCTCCTTCTCTTTTCCTTGGATTTCCTTGTCTAGGGTTTCTCTTGGCTCTACAAAAATGTAAGGTTCATCAATAAAAATAAAACCTAACAATTCTAATGCATAATTACTAGTTCTAGCATGCCTAAAATGTAGTTCTAACATTCAAAACTCAATTTCCTATTTACTTGAATTTCCTAGCATACCACTCACTTGAAATTCTTCAATTTCCTCTTGATCTAAGGCTTGGAAACTTTATGGATATCACTCTAATTGAAGCTTGGGAGGGAAGATTAAGGTGTTTTCTAGTGAAAGAAGTGAAGAAAATTGAGAGGGAAATGGAAGAGAGGCTCACAGCAACAAGAAGAAAAAATGGGGCTGTGCAGAATTTTTTTTTTTAATTTCACTTCTCACTTTATATAGTCATGTTTTTATTGCCTAATTTGCCTTACTCTAACAGCTGAGGGTATTGTTGACTCATCACTTCCTCGCTCTCCCAGGTATCTTCTTCTACATTGTGATTCCTCCAGAGAACCTTAACCAGTGGAATTTTCTTATTTCGTAGTTCCTTGATTTCTCTGTCTAACACCCTCACTGGTTCCTCTTCGTAAGTCAAGTCTGGTTGTATGTCAATAGTTTCGATCGAGACTATGTGGATAGGAATGGATATGTATCTCCTCAGCATTGATACATGAAACATATTATGTATCTTATCCAATTCAGGTGGTAAAGCTAGTCTATAGGCTACCAAACCTACATGCTCGATGATTTCGTATGGACTGATAAACCTAAGACTTAACTTTCCTTTATTTCCAAATCTTAATACTTTCTTCCAAGGAGATACCTTCAGGAAGACTTTATCTCCTACTTCATATTCTATGTCTCTCCTCCTTAGGTCCGCATAGTATTTTTGTCGATCGGATGCAGCTTCTAATCTTTCCTTGATAATCTTTACCTTCTCTTCGGTCTGTCTCACCAAATCAAATCCTATCAACTTGTCTTCGCTAAGTTCGGTCTAACACAAGGGTGTCCTACATTTCCTTCCATATAGAGCTCCATATAGGGCCACATTTATGCTTGTCTAATAGCTGTTATTGTATGCAAATTCTATCAGTGGAAGGTTTTCAACCCAGCTCTATTTAAAGTCAATGTCACAACTCCTGAGCATATCCTCTAGTACCTGAATTACTCTCTCTGATTGCCCATCAATTGTGGATGGAAGGCCGTGCTAAAACTCAATCGAGTACCCAAGACTTCTTACAACTTCTTCCAAAACCTTGACATGAACTTCGGGTCCCTATATGATATGATGAACATGGGTATTCCATGTAACCGAACTATTTCTTTTATGTACAGTTCCGCCAATTTCTCCAATAAGTAATCTGTTCTAACTAGTAAAAAGTGTGCTGACTTGGTCAGTTTATCTACAATCACCCAAATGGCGTCATGTTTACTTCGGGTGAGAGGTAACCCCATGACAAAATCCATGGTAATTCGATCCCACTTCCATTTAGGTATGGGTATTGGCTATAGCAAACCTGATGGAACCTGGTGTTCTGATTTCACTTGTGACATGTTATGCACCTTTCACTTGTAACATATTATGCACGTATTCACAGAGTCTACTACATCTTTCTTCATACCGGACCACCAGTAATGGTTCTTCATATCTCGATACATTTTAGTGCTATTTGGGTGCATCGCATATGGGCTACTATGGGCTTCCTTCAAGATGGCCTATTTCAATTCATCATCTTCTGGAACACATATTCCGCCTCTAAAGCACAAAGTATTATCATCCCTGATTGCAAAATCAATCTCCTTTCCCTCTTGAACTCGTCTACTGATGGCTATCAGTTTCTCATCTTGTTTCTGCTTTTCTTATATCTGCTGAAATAGGTTCGGCTTGAGTTTCAGTTCGGCTACTATCGCACCCTCTTTTGTCAATCTCAAGTAAGTATTCGTGGCTCTTAATGCAACCAAATACTTTATGCTCATTTTCCCCGAGCGATAGTCGATAATATAGTCATAGTCTTTAATTAGTTCTATCCACCTCCTTTGTCTCAAATTAAGTTCTTTCAGAGTGGACAAGTATTTTAAGCTCTTATGATCGGTATAAATGTAGCATCTTTCTCCATATAAGTAATGTCTCCATATTTTTAGTGCAAAGACTATGGCTGCTAACTCCAGATCATGTGTCGGGTAATTCCGCTCATGAGTTTTTAGCTGTCTAGAGGCATAAGCAACCATATTTCCTTCCTGCATCAATACATAACCAAGACCATTATGTGAGGCATCACTATAAATCACAAAATCTTTACCAGATACTGGTTGTACAAGAACTAAAGCCTCGACCAACATCGCCTTAAGTTTCTCAAAAGCTGCCTGGCATTTCTCATTCCACTCAAATTTAACATTCTTATGGAGTAACTTAGTCAAGGGGGCTACTATTACTGAAAATCACTTTACAAATTATCTATAGTAACCAGCCAAACCCAAAAAGCTCCTGACTTCCATGACATTCTTCAGTGGTTTCCATTCCGTAATGGCTTCTATCTTCTTTGGACTAGCCCTAATGCCCTCTGCGGATACCATGTGTCCCAGAAAAGAAATTTTGTTTAACCAAAATTCACATTTACTCAATTTAGCAAATAACTTCTTCTCTCTCAAGGTTTGCAATACAATCCGAAGATGTTTATCATGTTCCTCTGAAGTCTTAGAATAGATAAGACTATCATCGATGAAGACCACTACAAACTGATCCAGATACGGACGGAAAATACGATTCATCAGATCCATAAAGGCTGCGGGTGCATTCGCCAGCCCAAATGGCATCACAACAAACTTATAGTGTCCGTGTCGGGTTCTGAAGGCTGTTTTGGGAATATTAGATTCTTTGATCCTCAATTGATAGTACCCCAATCTGAGGTCTATCTTGGAAAAGACACTAGCTTCTCTCAACTGAACAAATAGATCATCGATCCTAGGCAAGGGATACTTGTTCTTGATTGTGAGCTTGTTCAGTTGCCTATAATCTACACACAATCTTAACAATTCATCCTTCTTTTTCACAAATAATACAGGTGCTCCCCACGGAGATACATTAGGTCGTATGAATTCCTTGTCTAGCAATTCCTACATCTGTATCTTCAATTCTTTCAATTAAGTAGCTGCCATCCTATAAAGAGTAACCGATACTAGAGTAGTACCTGGCATAATATCAATAACGAATTCAACCTCTCTCTTTAGTGGTAAGCCAGGAAGTTCTTCCGGAAATACATCCGAAAAATCACACACGGTGGGTATGTCCTGAAGACTAGAGTCAACCCTCTGTGAATCAACCACATGTGCTAGATATGCTTCACAACCTTTTCTTATCAATTTCCTCGCAGTAACGGCTGATATGACATTAGAGAGGTAATTCGTCCTTTCACCCACCATAGTCACTTCTTTACCATCTGTTGTTTTAAGTGTTACTCTCTTCAGGCAACAATCAATTACAACCAGGTGTCTAGATAACCAATCCATGCCCAAAGTTACATTGAACTCACGGAAAGGTAATTCCATCAAGTCACCTGAAAATTCATATCCTTGAATCTCTGAGTCTGCCATTATACCTATAGTTGTCCACCAGCTTGGGGTCCTTTAAATTTCTTATTAGTGGGCTGAGATGAACTAGACTGTCCCTGACCCCTCATTTGCTGATTTTTATCTATTCTGGTTTGTTCCTCCTTCTTCACCCTTTCCACATTTAGGGCCGCTGAAACCAGTCAAGAGAAATCCTCTAGCTGTAAGGCTGTGATCTAGAGGCGTATGTAGTCATTCAATCCATCTTCAAATCTTCTACACCTGTCCGCCTCTGTAGCCACAATCTCTCGAGCATATTTACTGAGCCGAATGAACTCCCTCTCGTATTCTATAATAGTCATTTGTCTCTGCTTCAGATTAATGAATTCCCTCTTTATATTATCTATGTAAAAACAGCAAATATATTTCCTCCTAAACTCCCTATGAAAGAACTCCCATGTCCTCTCCTTTGGCCAGATTATATGCTGAAGGGAGCTTAAGAAAACATTTGATTATCGTATAACATACGGAATTAGATTTCAAAAATTTTCTTTCAATTGAAAAAACTATTTTTCAATAAGGAACGAGTTTTTGTATATACGCAGAAAAATATTTCATAAACTATATACCTTTTTCTTGATTTTTTTTTCTAATTCCTAGATCTACCACCAGATCTTCCGAGCTATGACCCGCAATCTGACAACGTGTGTGTGGGCAAGTCATGGGAAGAGATGGAGGTCACGTGAAAAATGAATGGAGAACCTCTTCTCTTTATGGCCGGCCGCATCTGCAAGAAAAGGGAGAGTCAGAAAAAACTTTTTTTTCTTTCTTCTCTTTTTGGTGGCCAAATCGTTTGGCACCTAGGTTAAGGGCTGGATTGGACAAAATTTTGTCCAATCCCGCGTTTGGTGTGGCACCGGACTGGACAAAGTCCAATCCGGGGCCAGCCACTTAAGTGGCTGTGGCAGGACAAATTTGTCCTGCCATAGATGGTGGGACAAATTTGTCCCACCATCTTTTTTTTTTTTAATAACCTTTTTTTTTTGGAAAAAAAAAACAAAACCTTTTTTTTAAAAACAAACTTTTTTTACACAGTTTTTTTAGGTTATTATTATAATTTAAAAATTAATTAATTTTAAATATTTTATTTAATGTAAACAATTTTTTAACTAAATTTATTTTAATTTAAATAAATTTATTTTTATTAAAATTGAATTTAAATAATTACATTTTATTAAATTAAATTATATAATTTTATTTTATTTAAAGATACATCAATTTTATATTGTTTTAGACATTAAACATAATTATTTTACGTCCAACCTAATACAATAGTAAACAATGAACAATACTTGTATCTCTTTTAAATTTTTTAATATTAATTAATTAAAATAATATATTTTATTTATAATTAATTTAAAAATATTTAAATTTTATTTAGATTTCTTTTACATAATTAAATTGTAATTATATAATATTTAAAAATAATTTTATTTTACATGAAATTAATTTAACCAAATTTAATTTTATCTACTCCCATTCTACACCAAACAAGGGACGGTACTATTTTTAATCCTATCTATACTGCACCAAACACATCACAATACTAATTAGTCCAGTCCAATCCAATCCAATCCAATCCCATAAAAATAGTCCAATCTAATCCAATCCAATCCCATAAAACAAACGGATCCTTAGGGTTTTAGTTTTGACCAAGTCAAAATAGGATTCCTAATCCTTTTTTATTTTAGTCTCCCTAAAGACTTTAATAACTGACTATTAGGACTTTTAAAATAATCAAATTATTTTAATTCTTTTGTCCAAGTCATTATTTAATCACATGACCTCATATTTAATAAATAGAATTAATAATTCATAATTATTAATTTCTATTATTTTATTAAATATTTAATTAATTAAATAATCACATTATTTAATTATTCTCTTTTATTTAAATCGCATTACTTTCGTAACACTATTAATTGGACCCTCCAATTAATCTACCGTAACCCTCGTTACCAACAACCATAAGGTCTAGCAAGGGGACCTAATAGACCCATAGTTTTGAGCTCCAATAATACTTAGTAATATTAATTAAAAATCTTTAATTAATATTTCACGATTATTAACCTCGGAGTTATTCCACTAAAAACCCGAGGCTGCACTCTCAGAACTGTAGACGTGTTTATACAATCTGAAGTCTCAATGTCCATTCATATGGCTAATTGCATATAGTGTGATCCTCCACAAATAGTTCATAACTAGAGTTGGGTCATAAAGTCCATTATACCCCTCTAGGAATATCTTTTCCTTTAAGTATCATTGATTCTCTAATAAACAATTAAATCATGTCTTCCTCACGGAAGAAGGAGAGCGCTCATCTACTTCAATCAAAAAGGAGTGAATTTCACTATTGTGCTTAAACCTTCCCAACCATAAGCCAAACTGCAACTCCAAGATACGGAGGTATTGGTTGAGATTCACATCAACCTCACTCATGGTAAATCAAAGGCCACGATCCAACCTGAAGGAGTTGATAATGTAATACACCCTCCCGATAGTTTGTACTGTACACGTATATGTATCGTAATATATTTTTCCATAATTTATTGTACGATACACGTGTGAATAAATATGCCTTTATTATGAGTAAATTGAATGTTAGAAGTATTAATGGTGCTATAAAGAAATTTACTGGACGGATCCGGAGGTTTTCGGAAAAGTATTCAGAGATCCGAAAAAGTTACAAAATGCGTCCATGTGGGTATTAAAGGATATATGAAATGTTTAGAATGGTTTCGTATGGTTAGTAAGGCTCCGTAAAGTGTATATGAAATCCAATTATAAGTTTCGGAAGACCTAGGAAGGATTTCCATAAATTTGGAGTACTAAGGGTATTTTTGGAAAATTTTTATAATATTTGGTGACACATGAGATGGTGTAATTTAATTGGTATTTTAAATGAGATGGTGTAATTTGATTGGTTGATGGAAAAGTAATTTGAGATGGATTAAATTGATTGGTGTTTTAAAAGTAAATGGATTTTTATGTAACTAGTTAAATATCAACTAGCCATTAGAGTTCCATTAGAGATTAACCAATCAAATTTCATTATCCCTAACCAATGGCACTCTTGTAAATTCTAAGATAGTTTAAGGGCAAAAGTTAAGGAAAATTAAAGGCTATATAAAGAACAAGTCATGCAACAAATTAAAAGAATTCAAGAGAGAAAGGAGAGGAAGAAAATTGGCCAAGGAAAAAAAAAAGGGAGAGGAAATTCGGCCAAGGGAGAAGAAGAAGGGGAAGAGATCCAAGGCACTTTCCAAGCCATTCTCAAGGGTTCTTAAGGTCGTACAAGCCTAGAAGCAAGATTCAACCATATGAAGTGAAATCAAGTGGTAAGTGCACTAATTTTGTGAATTGTGAAATAAATTCTTGGGTTTTGATTCTTAGTGCTTGGATGATGATTTTGATGCATGAATTTAGGGATTAAGGCATCAAACAAGTATCCAAGCCAAGTAAGAGGATTTAATGTCATAAGGTGTAAGGTGAGTTACTAGTTTGTTGGGAATTTTTGAATTAAACTTGAATTAATGTTATAATTAGTTTAAATCAAGTTGGATGATATTGAATTTAATGTTACTAAGCAAAGGAAAGTCATATATGTTAAACTGATAAAGATTAGTGTGTGATCAAGTTAGGGTTTGGTGTGATTTTTGCTTGAAATTTTCAATCTATGCATGCTAAGGCATTAGTATAGAAATTGATGTAATTTTTAAGCAATTTATGTTATGAAATTAAAAGAAAATATTTGGGAGTGCAAGATGAAGTTTTGGGCAGCCATGTGTGTGATGGTTGAGTTAAAGTTTTCTTCATGTTAATGTGTAGTAATGGTTATTCAAGTGTGGTTAAGTGGGAGGAAGTGATAGAAATTGAAAAGAGAAGAAGAAAGTGCTATGTGTTAAAAGAAAGTGATGACATGGGTTGTTGTGAAGGGTTGAAATAATATGTGATGTAATTGGGTAAATTTTATGCCTAAGAATGTGTCTAAACATCACACTTAAATGTAGGAACTTGAAGGAAAAGGATCGAAAATAAAATGGTGAAGTTGTGATCAAAACAATGCCGTCAGAATTAAAAAATTGTTTTAAGTGGTTTGGATGATTTTAATTGCTCTTGTGCAAGTGATTGTGTGAATGAGTTTGAGTACGGTATTTTCTAAAAAGGAAAATGTGAAAATGTGTAGGAAAATCGGAGTCATGCTCGGAAAGTTAGTAACGAAAAGGTGACTGTAAAACTATTTTATGAAATGTACATTTTATGTTCATACTATGTTTTATGTAAATTCATAGCAAGTTATCATTTTATTCAAATAAGTGTTTAAAGTATTTTCAAGTAAGTTAGCCCTCTGGTTGAGGTAGCTATTGAGGTAAGTGAAGAATGGAAAACTTCCTTGATAGGGTACTTTGTGGAGAAACAAATTCCTTTCCCCGAAGTGAATTCAACAGTGCATAAAATTTGGGGTAGGTTTGGCCTTAAAGAAGTCTTATCTTCGGAACAAGGGTTCTTTATTTTTAAGTTTGATAGTCTTGACCATGCTTGTGAGGTTCTTGAAAAAGGTCCATGGCATATGTTGAATAAATTATTTGTTCTTAAAAGATGGCAGCCTAGTTTATCCTTGTCTAAAGATGAGTTAAGTAATATTCCTATATGGGTTAAACTTTATAATCTACCTTTCGAATATTGGACTTCTAAGGGCCTGAGTTTTGTAGTTAGTGCTGTGGGCATTCCATTGCATGCCGATCACATTACTTTAGCTAGGAAACGTCTTAGCTTTGCTCGTGTGTGTGTTAAGGTTGAGGCTTCGAATGATGTTATTAATGAGTTTGATATTCAATGTGCAAATGGGGAGTGGAAAACTATATATGCTGTTTATGAATGGCTTCCTTCTAAGTGTAATATTTGTAAGATGTTTTGGCATACGTTGAGTATTTGTCAACAAAGTGTTCAAGATTTGGGTGACAAGGTGAATACTGTTACAGGAAATGGAGGGACTGATGTTCATGATATGAAGAAGAGGCAAGAAGACTCTTTGGTGCCTAACCAACCGGTTTGGGTTGAGGTTAAAAAAAAGAACAAGGGTGGGAATTATCTACTACGGAGAACAGTGATAGTGTTCCGCTTGTGGAAAATGTTGATAATCATCTTGCTTTAGTGCTGATGGCGGGCAATGAGCATACTCTGAATTTGGAAGTAATGGAAGAGGGTACTCATTTAGCAATTTTAGATAGTGTTTGTGATGCAGGGGCTGTTCTTTGTAAGGATGGGGCTAATGTTTATGTTAATGACATAGCTACTCTTTGTGATAATGATGATGCTCTTTGTGATAATGATGTGGCTGGTCATTGTGAGGATAGTATTGATTCTAGTTCTCCTCGTAATGCTTTGGCTTCAAAAGTTAAGGATTCTCTGGAAAAGAAAAAGAAGAAGAAAGGTTCTAGTAATAAGGGTAAGAAGAATAAGAAGCACTCCTCCCCTAAGGGGGGGGGGGGGGGTAAGTGGAGATAGTATTTGTGGGGGTTTCTTCTTATCTTTGTGTATTTATTATGATTTTTGGGTGCTGGAATATTAGTGGTCTTAATGACCCTTTGAAGCAAAAAGAGGTTCACAATTTGATTAAAGATGAGAAATTGTCTTTGTGTGGTTTAGTGGAAACGAAAGTTCTGGAGAAAAATAAAGATGTTACTCTTAAGACCATTGACCGGTCTTGGAAGGTGAAGTGCAATTATAATTTTTCCTCTTTGGGGAGAATTTAGGTTTGTTGGAATCCATTTGATGTTACTATTTTGGTGGTCGGATCTTCTGAACAAGTTATTCATTGTAGAGTTTCTTCTGTTAATTTTACTTGGGAGTGTATGATTTTGATTGTGTACAATGATAATTGTAATGTTCGTAGGGAGGCGTTGTGGGCTGATTTAGTGGCGCGCGGAGTTGCATGGGAGAACAGTGCTTGGATTGTGATGGGTGACTTTAATGCTATTAAGTCTTCGGTTGAGAGTGTTGGAGGATCCAATTCTTGGCCGTATTGGAAAGACGACTTTTCTAATTGTTTAGACTAAGTCTAGGTTGGATGATCTGCGATTTAATGGGTGATTCTATACATGGTCTAATCATCGTACGGTTGATCCTATTCTTCGAAAATTAGATCGAGCTTTGGTCAATTTGAAGTGGGATATTTCTTTCCGAGGTTCAGAGGCACATTTTCTTCCTTACAGTGTTTCTGATCACTCTTCTATGATTTTTAAGATTGTGGATCTCCCTCGGCGACGGGTGCCTTTTAAGTTTTTTAATTTCTGGACGAATCATCTAGAATTTTTATCCTTGGTGGATGAGGTTTGGGCGGACAGGGTGGATGGTTCTCCTATGTTTCAGCTATTTAAAAAGCTAAAACGATTGAAAGTGGAGCTTAAGAAACTTAGTAGGCAGTGTTATTTGGAATCTGTGCAGTGGGATATTCAGGGGCAGCCTATGAATGCTTCATTACATGAGGAGGAGTCTCGGTTGGTGAAGTTTTATGGTGATTTAAGCAGAGATGATGAGAGTTTTTTTAGACAAAAGTCCCGGGTTCAGTAGATAAATTTGGGAGATAAGAATTCTAGGTTCTTTTTTTGGTTGATTAGCCAAAGAGTTAGTAGGAGTAAGGATTTATCTCTTATTGATGAGCATGGTAATCGTGTGGAGGAGCCTAGTGAAGTTAAGTATATGGTGGTGAACTTCTTTGAGACACTTCTTAATCAGCCTGCTGGATGCCCTAGGATTGGCCTTGATTTAGTGAGGTGAGCTTTCCCTAAGCGTATTTTGGTGATCAGTGTACTACCTTGGGTAGAGAGGTTAGTGATGATGAAATTAAGGCAGTTTTGTTCTCTTTGAAAGATAACAAAGCTCCTGGTCCAGATGGGTATAGTACTACTTTCTTCAAGAAAGCTTGGTCTATTGTTGGTGACGATTTTCTTCGTGCTATTCGTTCGTTTTTTAGCTCCGGGAGATTGCTCAAGCAAGTGAATGCTACCGTGGTTGCTCTTATTCCTAAGGTTCTCAATCCTTTTAAGGTTGAGGATTTTAGGCATATTTCGTATTGTAACACTATCTACAAATGCATTGTCAAAATTATTGCAAATCGAGTTTAGAAGGTGTTGCCTAATGTTGTTAGTCCTTCTTAGTCGGCCTTTGTTGCTGGTAGGCGGATTACTGACAATATTTTACAGTCGCAGGAATTTTTGAGGAACTATCACCGTGATGGGGGTCATCCTAGGTGTGCGTTGAAGGTAGATTTAATGAAAGCCTATGATTCTGTGCGATGGGATTTCTTAGTGGCTGTCTTACAGATATTAGGGTTCCCAGAGCAGATGATAGCTTATATTTCTGAATGTATTTCTACTCCTCGTTTCTCAATCTCTATCAATGGTGAACTGAATGGTTTTTTTAATAGTGGCCAAGGCTTGAGGTAAGGGGATCCTATATCACCTTATTTATTTGTGCTGCCTAAGGAGGTCTTTTCGGGGTTGATGCGAATTATGGAATAGAAAGGTCAATTTGCTTACCACTAGCGGTGCAGAAAGATTGGTATTTCTCACTTATGCTTTGCGGATGATCTTATGGTTTTCTGTAGGCAAAGAGGGAATCAGTTACTGTGGTTAATGGTGTTCTTGGTCAGTTCCAAGCTCTTTCTAGATTGGTCCCTAATCATAATATGAGTAATCTTTTTGTGGCTGGTGTGTCCTCTGAGATTAAGCAAGAGTTTCTTGGGATCTTGGGTTTCCAAGAAGGAGTGTTACCAGTCAAATACCTTGGGGTCCCTCTGATTTCTACTAAGCTTATGGCAGTGGATTGTAGGGTTCTTGTTGATAGAATCGTGGTGAGGGTTAAGAGTAGAACCAGTATGGTTCTTTCTTTTTCAAGGAGGCTTCAACTCATTCAATCTGTGTTGTTCTCTATCTAGGTGTATTGGTCCTCCATTTTTATCCTGCCTAAGTCGGTGGTAACAAAGGATGAAACTACTTTACGTAGTTTTCTCTAGAGGGGTTCAGATTTAGGTAGAGGTAGGGCTAAGGTTGCTTGATCCTCGGTGTGTTTACTAAAGAAAGAGGGTGGGTTGGGTATTAAGAATGTTAAGGTGTGGAATAAAGCTGCCATAATTAAGCATTTGTGGGCTGTTTGTAAAAATTTGAGATCTTCTATTTGGGTGTCGTAAGTTAGGACTACTTTGCTTAGGGGAAGGAATGTGTAGGATGTGAAGTGCCCTGGATATTGCTCAAGGAGTTGGAGGAAAAGTCTGGGCCTTCGGAGTCATGTGCGAAGGTTAATACAGTTTCGGGTCGGTAATAGGGAGGATATTTCCCTTTGGTTTGATTATTGGCATCCTTTGGGTCCTTTGGTAGAGGTGTTTAGGCGGCGGATTATTTATGATTATGGTCTTGGTCCTCATGCTAGGGTGGCAAATGTTATTCAGGGAAGGGATTGGACTTGGCCTCGTTCCCTGACTGGGAATTGGATGGACATTATTAGTGGTATCCCTGATTCCTTGAGGCCTAATAACTCTCAAGCTGATATTTTGTGTTGGGTTGAGGACTCTCGTGGGGCTTTCTCTATTCGTAATGCTTGGGAGTCTCTTCGATCCCGGTAGCCAGCTGTGGATTGGTTTAGGTCTGTTTGGCATTCTAAAGCAATTCCTAGACATGCTTTCATCTTCTGGCTGGCCAGTAGGGGTGCCCTTTCTACTCAGGATAAGCTTCTTATTTATAGCTTGATTCCGGTTATTCGTTGTGTGTTTTGTGGAGGGAATTGTGAGGATGTTCCTCATCTCTTTTTTAATTATTCCTATTCTTACGAGGTTTGGTTTGCTCTTTTAAGGAAGTACAGATTACCTCTGCGTGCCCGGAGCTGGGAGGCTACTATTCTTTGATCTTGCCACTTCCGCGGTCGACAGCTTCGTGGGTGGGTGTTGCGTATTATGCTTGTGGCTGCTGTCTATGCTATTTGGCATGAGCAAATGCTAGGATGCATGGCGAGTTACCTAAACCTGTTACCGTGGCTGTTCGTTCCATTGTTAGAGATGTTTGTATGTGTTTTAACTCCTTATCTGGTGTGGCGCCTTCTCTTACTAATAGGTGGCTCCACCAGTCTTGGGGTTTATCTGATTCTATTTTTTTGTAATTCACTTGTTTTGCCTTTTAGGGGGCTTGTCCCTTCTGTTGCTCTGGTGGATTACTTTTGGTTGTACCCTGTGACAGGGTTTGTGTTTACCTTTTATTGTTTTACGGAGTTTTGAGTTTCGATTGGTAGGGGGTCTGTCCCTTGTCTGACGTTGTAATCTTCTCGCTGGGGTATGCCCCTTTGCTTTTGTTTTATCACTTTGGTTAATATACTTACATTATCCAAAAAAATGTATTTTATTTTAAGAAAATGTTTTAAGTGAGTGTTCAACTTATTTTATGCAATGTACATTTCATTTCCATAATATGTTTTATGTAAATTCATGGAAAGTTATAATTTTATTCTCTAAATAAAGCCATGATTTTTGGAAATGAAAATAAACTAAAGATTTCAAGATTTGTTTTTTGGCCTACAATGAATCCTTAGTATTCAGTATTCAGGATTAACCGATCAAAGGTATCCTGGACGTGCATGGCAGGTTTGGTTTGGGTATTATGCTAACCGTAAATATTGCCAAGGAGGCAATGGGGCTTAGTGTGTTGTGTCAGTGTGTCGTCCTCTGCACGTTCGGGGTATATATTGAGTTAGTGTTAGGATTTATACCCTAAAGCTTGTAATTGTAAATGGTTAAAGACTTAATAAGAATTATTCAGATTATCATTCAAGTTTATAAATGTTTTATATTTAGTAATACATTCGTATTGTGTAAGAACATCCGAGATTACAAGATGTAATCTCAGAATGAGTATATGATGGTCATATACAAAGAGGATTCATTTTAAGACATGCAATCTAAAGAGTCCGTAGAGAGCGAACAAAGTTTGGCACGTTGTTTGTGATTGATCTACTGTTGCGGTCCATTCTGTAAAGTACGGTGGTCTTATCCTAGACCGCTCATGTGGTTGACATGAGAATGAAGGCACCTTATATGATGAGATCATATAAAACTGGGCCACGATTTATATGAATCTCTCATCAAGATCCGTTAGTAGATGAGAATCATATATAATCGATAAACGATAGCTATTTATAGGTGATCTTAATGCTGAGCGTCTTATCGACTCCTTCAGGTTGGATCGTGGCTTTTGATTTACCATAAGTGAGGTTGATGAGAATCTCGACCAATACCTCCGTATCTTGGAGTTGCGGTTTGGCTTGTGGCTGGGAAGGTTTGAATACAATAGTGGAATCCACTCCTTCTTGATTGAAGTAGATAAGTAGTTCCCTTAAGGGTTGATTCGGGGCTTGAACGATTATGAGTACTGTCCTTCTTCCGTGAGGAAGACGGGATTTAATTGTTTATTAGAGAATCAATGGTAGTTAAAGGAAAAGATATTTCTAGAGGGATATAACGGACTTTATGACCCAGCTCTAGTTATGAACTATTTGTGGAGGATCACACTATATGCAATTAGCTATATCAATGGACACTGAGACTTCAGCTCTAGTTATAAACACGTCTACAGTTCTGATAATGCAGCCTCGGGTTTTTAGTGGAATAACTCTGAGGTTAATAATCGTGAAATATTAATTAAAGAGTTTTAATTAATATTACCAAGTAATATTGGAGCTCAAAACTATGGGTCCATTAGGTCCCCTTACTAGCCCATATGGTTGTTGGTAACGAGGATCACGGTAGATTAATTAGATGGTCCAATTAATAGTGTTACGAAAGTAATGCGATTTAAATAAAAGAGAATAATTAAATAATGTGATTATTTAATTAATTAAATATTTAATAAAATAATAGAAATTAATAATTATGAATTATTAATTCTATTTATTAAATAGAAGGTCATGTGATTAAATAATGATTAGGACAAAAGAATTAAAATAATTAGATTATTTTAATAGTCCAAAAGGTCACAGATTCAAGTCTTTAGGGAGATTAAAAATAAATAGGATTTAGAATCCTATTTTGACTTGGTCAAACTAAAACCCTAAAGGACTACTATATAAGTGTTTTATAGCTAGGAAAAATCAACCTAATACACAAGTGAAAAAGAAAGAGAATTTGGCCACCACAGAGAGAAGAAAAAAGAAAAAAAAAATTTGACTCTTTCCTTTTTTTGCAGGATTCGGCAGGCGTTCTTTTCACGTGACCTCCATCTCTTGCCGTGACGTGCCCACACACACGTTGTCAGACCGCTGATCATAGCTCAAAAGATCTGGTGGTAAATCGAGGAATCAGAAAAAAGAAAATCAAGAAAAATGTATGTAGTTTCTAAAGTCTTTTTTCTGCGTATATACAAGAACTCGTTCCTGATTGAAAAAAGGTTTTCATTATCAGAAATTTTTTGAAACCCAATTCCATATGTTATACATCAATCAAAATCTTTTCTAAAACTCCCTTCAAATGATATCAGAGCCTTTGGTTCTAAGTTCATATATATACGCAAAAGAAAAAGAAAAAACTACATCTTTCTTGTTTTTTTATTTTTCTTATTGATTCTTGATCTATTGATATATTATTGTTTAGGCACAAATCTATAATGTATAATTTTTTTTATTGTTATATGATTTGATTGTATGATTATAAAAGCATACTTGATCGTTAATTATATGGTGTCATGGGTTCTAGGTTTCTTTTTTCGTTTTTTTTTTGTTAAAGCCGAATCTATTATTGGCTATTTCATACTTCTTGTAATTAACTGATGCGAAACCATAACAAATGGTGTCCGATTAAGGCGATTCAAAAACCAGTGGAAAGATCAGATCCGAACGAAGACAACTGCGTAAACAGCATCAAAAACACATCCCAGACGCGCCCTCACCTTCTGCCGTAAGCCAGCTGTGCGGCAGACTCGAAACAGGGCAGTGCACTTGTGCGTAAGGGACTGTCATGGCAGGTTTTGGGGCTGTTCTTGTGGATTTTTTACGAGTGATTTTGCTGTGTATTTTTTGGAAAATAGTGGTGAATATTAACCCAGAAAAGGGGCAGAAAATTGGAGCGAAAAATCATGGGCGAAACGACCCACAAACGGAAGTAAAAGCACGGCTCGCGCGAGGGCTGTGCGCACCTTGCGTGTGTGCAGCTATGCTGCTGGCAGCTACACTTTCACATGCGTTACGGTTGTTTAGGGTTTCTTCTGGACCTAGGGTGCGTGTTAAGGTAACACGTGGACCTCTAGAAAAGATGTTAACTTTTGACAAAAATCAAGTTTGACTTGTTTAGGAAAACAAAGAAAAGAAGAATTCAACTCGAAGAAGAACTCTTGAAGACCAAGGAATGCCTTAGGAGTACAATTGTAATTAGAGTTGTTTAAATTAGATAACCCATGTCACTCGATCAATTACGTATGCTTTATTTATTTTCATGTGATGATTATATGGATATTAAAGCATTGTCATACATATGAATGTCATCTAGTTGAGCGAACGACGCTATCGAAATATTTAGAAGGTTTGTGTACCACTGCAGTGCTGGGCCGATGAGGCTGGATCCAAAACCCTTGAACATGCAGGCTTCCCGTAGATCCCTGGTGATGGCAGCCATGAACATGCGCTGGCGGTATTGGGCAATGTGGTTGTCAGGATCCGTCGTGCCATCATAGTGTTTGATGTGAGGGAAACTGAATTTCCATGGCATTTTGACAAGTGCAATGGCATCGACGAATGGTGAGTCTGTGAAGCTATTGAAGGAGTTCTTTTTTATGGGAGCCGACATTCCAGGGATGCGTTAGATCAAGGCTTCCATCTCTGCAAACCTGCGTGCAAGTTCGGGCTCAGATAAAGTAGATGCCGTGGCCACTATACTTGTCATGTTCACGTCAGGTGTCGAAGGCACGTTAACTGCTGATACAATCATTAGGGCGATGACTTCTACATTTTGTAGAGTCGACTGATTCATCTCTCCTTGCACTGTAACAACCACCGCTGGCATAGAGGGTGCGACTGGGTTGGAGGTTGGTTCGCCTTCAGGAGCGGATGTGTAAGCTGCGCCCGACCGTAACTCGAAGATCAGATGACGCACATTAGAAGTCAGGGTCGCGGGAGTGGCTTGTCCTGGAGCAGATGCTGGGTTCTTGACTTCATAGCATACATGACCGAATCCTGGTAGTGGTGTGGCTGTTATCGCCATAGTGTCAAGTTTGTTCTGGAGGACTTTGTTTTCCGCCTCTAGTGTTCGAAGTCGCTTCGAGTTCTCGTTCATTTGGTCCATCAAGACCGCGAGTTGAGCTTCCAACATCATGGGGTTCATTTCATCCACCAATAGATTGCTGTTGTAACATCCCCAAATTTTGGATAATTAATTTTGAATATGTGGATAAAATATTTGTGAGTTGAGGGGTGTAAAATGTAAAATATTTTTATGATTTCCAGGTGGACCAGATGGAACGGTCCAGAAATGATGCATGAAGAAAAGAGTGAAAAACTGGGACAGTGAGTACCGCGACCCTCACCACGACCAGAGATCGCGATGAGTTGCTCGCGGTGAAAAATGAAATTTTCAGGCAGTGAGCAACGCGACCTGGTCACCGCGACCACAGATCGCGCTGACTGGCTCGCGATGAAAAGTAAAATTCGGGCAGTGAGCATGGCGACCACCAGCGCGACCAAAGCACCGCGATGTGTGATCGCGATAAAGGAGGTGGAGTTGCTCCAGTGAGCAACGCGACCTGGTAGCGCGACCACAGGTCGCGATGACCGAAAGATTTAAAAAAAAAATAAGTTGTCGCAGAAGTCTCTGGAAAAAACAGAATAGAAAATAGAAAGGGAGAAAAAGAGAGACCGAGAGAGAGAGGGAGAGAAGAAGAAAAGGGAGAAGAAGAAGAAAAGAAGAAGAAGAGAAGAGGAAGGAAAGAGAGAAGGAAAGAAAAGAAAAAGGTGAAAGAGAAAGAGAAAGGGAAAGGAAAAAGAAAATCTAGAAACGCGATTATCGAGAGAAAAACGGTATCCAGGTTGGTGTATACCTGTTTTCGAAACCCTTACAAAAATATGAAGTATTTTTAGTCTGAATCTGCAATTTATTTAAATAACCTATTGATTATATGTCTCTATTGTCTTTCTTGGAATGATTTTATTTTAGATCGTATTTCGATCGTGTTTCGATTATTACGATTTCGTTGAAAGTACTTGTTTTAGATTTTTGTATGAATATTGCTTATTTTCCATGAAAACCTATGTATATTTGAAGAATATTGTTGGAATTGTATATTTATTGAGTGACCGTTGATTTGTAAATTATAGTGAATATTTGAAAATGTTTTATCGAAACGGCCCTAGGATACTTAGATATAGGAGATTGGTATACCAGCTGGGTTAGTTTAGCAGTACTGCGCCGTTATTATTTGTGATTGTTGTTGCGGGGCAATCTCGGACAATCACAACGATGCTAGGGATTGTTGTTGCGGGGCAATATCGGACAATCACATAGATATCAGTGACTGTTGTTGCGGAGCACCCCGGACGTCACATTGAAACTACAGTGATTAGACCCATATTCCAGTCCTGAAAAATTATGTTGGGTATTCTAGAGGACCAGAATTGAACTGAATGAAATGCTATGTTTATAAATGAATTTAGAAATTGATTTCATACGTTTATTTCATTATTGAATTTGAAAATGATGGTAACAGAATTGAGATTGCTTTGAGAAGAAATGATTATAAACTAATTTATGATTTGGTTTTGTATGGATTATAAATCGTAAAGAGTGTTGCTTTGAGTTGATTTCATCAGTTTTATTTCTGTAAATGATTTGAATCGTAACATGTTCATATATGATCATATTGTGATATTTTTATTATGAAAAGCTATTTATGATTTTGATACTTGAGTTTAGTGTACACTCACTAAGCTATATGCTTAGCGCGTCGGTTTTTATCGCGCGTAGGTCACAGGGATACCGAGGCAGAAAAAGAGTAGAGAGGAGGTACCTACAGATCGAAGAGTTCAGAGTCACTACATTGATTTGGGTAGTAATATATTTTTGTATATATATTCTGTAGCGTGCATATACAGCAGTCTGTAATTTCAAAGAGTTTATATATATGTGTTTTGTAAATAATTTTATGATTTTTATTTTTCATTTTAAAATGTTTGTAAATATTGAATTATGAATTATTTTATTTTAAACTGTTTGGAAGTCGCACTAAACGGCAGAGTGCGCATTGTTTTGAAAGTGGATATAAAAGTGTTGTTATTAAATTTTATTGGATTTATTTTGTTGAAAACAGGTTTTGGAAAATCAGAAAAACAAAGGAAACTCTGCCGAAATTTTAAAAAATAAAGTTTGATGGGCTCACTAGCACAGATTTTTAAATTTTGATTTATTTAATTTTAAATGCTTTACAGTTTATAAATAGAATTAAGAAAAGTTTTGGAAAACCCGGTAACGCTCCCTGAGTCAATCCAAACGGGTCGGGTCAGGGGGTGTTACAGCTGTGGGATAAGTCGTGGATTTGAATAACGTTGAGCCTTACGATGGGTGCCAAATTGTAGATGCAGAAATCTACGCTTGATGATCTGGCAATCTACGGTGATTGATTGAAGGGACGACGATCTACAATATAATAGAATGAGTCTTGCACTTGGGACACCGGGTGGTGCCAGCCAAATAGCCTTCGACGCCCAAGTTAGATAGCGAATATGGTCGTGGAATAATGAAAAGGAACAAATAATACCTGGTATGACCGTATGGCGTACCGTATCGAATAATATGCGTGTTTGGTATTGAACAGAATGTGTCAAGTAGACTGTGGCAAAATATTGATGATGATAACGTGAATCGAAGGCTATGTCGTACGCTGGTTAGTTTGTTGTATGCTTGAGTGATTTAAGCAGAGTAACTAGCCTTTGGAAAGTAGAAAATGCTTGACCCCCAAAATGAAGCCTAGGGCTTGTATTTATAGGGGTTTGAAGGGGATGACGGTTGTTCCAGATATTCAAGGATGTCGTGCCCCGAGATATTCGGGATCCCTAAAATATCGGGTGGTGGTTGGACAATACTTTGACTTCGGCCACTTGACTTAGTCAATGTGCTAATTGAGTCAACGTCGTGGAGACAGTTAGCATGTCGACTGGACCGATCGACATTCCTTAGGCTTAGGTCGTCCGCTATGGTATATATCATGTAGTCGATGGTCAGTCTCTTTTTTTGTTGTAGATCAGATTGTCGTCGTGACTGATGAGAATAAGGGAGCTGTACCAAGGGATCCATTGCATGTTCCGGTTGGGCCAATAATAAGGGCAAGGGCTAAGAGATTCAAAGAAGCACTCAATGGCCTAATTCAAGACACATGGGCTGATTCTGAATTATTAAAACCCAAGATGAACCCACATGAAGACCAAGGCTTGATTAACATCATCAAGGCAATTGAGTGGGCCGAATAAGAGAAAGCTTAGCATAGTTTCGGTTTGGGCTTGATTTAATAGTTGTTTGTTTTAGTTTTGGTCCATTTGTAAGGCAATTATGGCCATTCTAGTTTTCTATTTGTAAGGCCTTAATGGCTATCTTATTTCCTTTCCTTTGTTTTAGGGTTTCATTATATAAGGATATTGATGGATGTAAGAATGGCACTTTTTGATTTTGAATGAAAATTGAGAGAGTTTTCTCTTTGTTCTTTGAGAACTAACTGAAACTTATCAGAATTCTCTGTGGCGTTCCTTCGTGACATATCAATCGAGTATTTCATCCTTGATTGTGGCGTCCTCCTTTATACCAAGGTTCACATCTCGATATAGGTGTTTGACACGCTCAAACGCGTGGGAATAAATCCCAAGTGTAGGATGTGTCGAAGTAATAATATTTCCGTGAGTACGGAGTCGAATCCACAAGGAAGTGGTGGAACTAATTCTATAAATTAAAGATTATACTACAGCGGTAAAATAAATCAAGTTGTTGGTTTTTGGGTTTTTAATTAAAATATAATTAACTACTAATGCAATAAATTAAAGCGAGACGGATACGATGGAAGATACTGCTAGGTAGTCTCACGGTTCCAATTCCGAATAAGGAAATATATTGACTATTATGAAGCACGTTATTAACATGATAAGAATAATTCAACCACGGCCACACCACATGGTATTGCTCCCGCAATGGGATGGTATGTGAATTCGGTCAACCACACCTATTGGTCGTAGAGTGCAATTAATCGAAAACCATAGTTAATCTAATGCCTAGGTTAATTAAGTAATTTCTTATCAAAACTAACCCAGTATTTATTTTAGAGTCAATTAAGCTCGATTGCAATCTCAATGATTTCTCATATAATATTACAATAAATATTAAATCGGTTCTCATCACGGGGCATGCAATCTACTTTCGCAATCGCAAAACACCATAAATCAAACACAAAGTAATAATATAATACACTCAAAATCAATATAATCTCTGACAGTAAATATCAAATCGATTCTCATCACGAGGCATGCAATCTACGTTCGTAATCGCAAAACACCATAAATCAAACGCAATAAGATAATGCTCAAATAATCTCCTTCACAATATCATGAAATAATATACAAAATATATTCGTAGTCAATAAATCCGAATCCGTTCATAGTTCCGAAAACTACCTAACAACAAATCTAATCACTCATACAATCGATTAAACATAAAGATAGGAAAAGGTAAGTAATACAACCCATTCGATGAAGTCGAGAATCGAAACCCGCTTGTTTCCCGCTTAGATTCGTCCTCCCTCATTCTTCGTCTTCTCTCCGACGAATCTTCGATGTAATCGCAACTAGAGATGTGTTGGTGTTGTGTGATGTTTGGGATGTGTTTGGGAGGAGCAAAATGGATGGAGGTCACCCTTGGAGGCAGCCCGAGCTCGCCTCCTTGCTGTCCTAGGCGAGAGCCCCTCTACCCCCTGCCCTTTTCTGCACTTTTCTTTTTATAGCAGCCCGTTAGGGCTGCCATTTTTCTTCACCGCGACCACCACCGCGACCAGTGGTCGCGGTGGCTTGGTCGCGGCCTTCACTGGCCTGCTGGGAGCTGCTGGACGCGAGCTGCCATCGCGAGAAGCACAGGTCGCGCTGCCCCTCGCCACCTTCACTGCTGGACTTTCTTCTTTCATCGCGAGCTTCTCGCGAGCAGCTGTCGCGCTCGGTCTTCTCGCGCTGCTCACTGGTGGCTTCTTCTTCTGCATCGCGAGCTGCGCCGCGAGGAGGAACTGGTCGCGGTCGAGCTCGCGCAGCTCACTGGTCTGGCATGGGCGACTTCATCGCGAGCGAGGGTGCGAGGTCGCGCGAGGGAGAAGACTGCATGGCGCTGGGTTTCTATTTTTTTTGTTTTATTCTTTATCCAAAACGGCGTCGTTTTGGACCAAAGCATTGGTCCAAAACGGCGCCGTTCCACTTAAAGACACAGCTGCCATACATGTCAAAACGCACCGTTTCACTTAAATTGGCGGAACTTCCTGTAATTACAGTTTTGCCCCAATAGTTTTCTATTCTTTCACATATGCCCTTCCCCAAAGTTACTGAATTTACTCTTTTTCCCCATAAATATTCAAAAGCATCACTGAGGTCCCTAAACCTGCAAACTCAAGGAAAACACATCAAAAGCACCAAAAATACTTGGGAATACAATTAAAAGATACGGTTTAAGGGTCGTAAATATGTAACAAATATTGGTCGATCAGTGTTGGGTCGCGGTTTCCATCCGAACCAGAGGTTAGAACGAACTTTGGCATCAATCTTGATACAATCGACGAGGTTCATATCATTTGGTATCAGAGCTTAGGGCTCTAACATCAGGTTATTCTATCTTGTTATTCTTCTTCTTTGATTTCGTTGATCTCAGAATTATATCTTATATCCAGAACTTCTTGTTAGTGTCCAGATCTAAGTTATCTATCTTTGTTATTCTTGTTCTTGATTTCATAGATCCAAATCTAAGTACCTGTCTGTGTTATTCTTGTTCTTGATTTCGTTGATCCAGATCGAAGTTATATATTCTGTTATTCTTGTTCTTGATTTCGTTGATTCAGATCGAAGTTATATATTCTGTTATTCTTGTTCTTGATTTCGTTGATCTAGAGCGGAGTTATCTGTCTGTGTTATTCTTGTTCTCGGTTTCGTTGAACCAGATCTAAGTCTGTGTTAGTCTTGTTCTTGATTTGGTTGATCCAGATCGAAGTTATATATTCTGTTATATTCTTGTTTGTGCATGTCCAGATCTAAGAGAGAGAGAGAGAGAGAACAAAATATATATATATATATATATATATATATATCAGTTTCGTGTGAACGTGACTAAGAAATCCTGATTATTGTTTGGTTAGTTTGAAAAGAACTTTTGAGAAAAAAAAATTACGAGTGGAAAAAGGCAAGAGAGGTGAGGACATACTGAGGGTAAAAGCCGAATTTATTGTGTGAAACACAAGTGGAACTGAGTGAACTGTTATTTGAGGGAAACACGTGAAGGAGTGAAGTGAGGACCTTCTTTTATTATTATTATTTTTTTTTTTAACTAACGTTTTCTTTGCAGCGAATATGTCTAAAGAAAGTGCTTCGGATGAGGTATTGGGAAAGGTAGATACAAAGTTTATAATGGAAGCATTGACGAGGAAGATGGGGAGATTGTTAAGGGCTGAAATGGAACCGATTCATGAATGATTAGATCGGGTAGAAAATACACATGCGGAACAGCCACCACCCGTTCCCCAAGCACGTAGGAGAGAGAGGGTTCCGGTTAGAGAAGAAGTTCATGATTACTACGGGGATGATAATGACATAGAGGAGGATGATCGCATGTCCAGTGTGGGTGCAGGGAGATTTAGGCCTGGAATGGGAGGTAAAGGAGTTAGGTATGAGGATAGAGAAGATAGGTATGGGAATAGAGAAGATAGGTATGGGAACAGAGGAGATAGGTATGTAGAGAGGGTTGATAATAATTTGGGTAGTATAAAGGTGAAGATTCCAAGGTTCCAAGGTAAAACTGATCCTGAAGCTTATCTGGAGTAGGAGAAAAGAATAGCGCTGGTGTTTGACTGCCATGAATATTCCGAATTGAAGAAGGTGAAATTGGCAGCCATAGAATTCACCGATTATGCTATTGTTTGGTGGGATCAACTGATTGTGAGTAGGAGACGGAATGGAGAAAGACCTATTGAGACATGGGAGGAGATGAAGACTGTTATGAGGAGGAGATTCATTCCAAGTCACTATTATAGGGGTTTGTTTCAAAAATTGCAAACTCTTACTCAGGGGTCTAAGTGTGTTGAAGACTACTACAAAGAGATAGAGATAGCCATGATTCGAGCTGATGTACAGGAGGACAGAGAGGCGACAATGGCTAGGTTTCTCAATGGACTACACCGAGACATTGCAAATGTAGTGGAGTTGCAGCATTATGTTGAATTGACTGACATGGTACACATGGCCATTAAAGTGGAACAACAATTGAAGAGGAAGGGTTCCACATGGGTTGGGCAAAATTCGGGTTCTTCATCATCATGGAAACCGAATTAGAGCAAAAGGGAGGACCAGCCTAGTTTCAAGGCCAAGGCCGAACCTTCCAAAGATCATAAGGCCGGAGGCACAATAAACCAAGGTAAACCAGATTCTCAACCTACTAGAAATCATGACATTAAGTGCTTTAAGTGTTTGGGAGTAGGTCATATTGCTTCACAATGCCCAAACAAGAGAGTAATGGTTTTGAAGGATGATGGTGGTATCGAATCAGAGGGTGAATCTGATGGTGAGTCCATGCCACCATTGGAGGATGCCGGTGACTTTGAATATCTGGTGGGTGGAGAGCTTTTGGTTGCAAGACGAGCTCTTAGTGCTCAAGCAAAGGAAGATGATATGGTACAACGTGAAAACATTTTTCACACCCGCTGCCATGTTAATGACAAGGTATGTAGTGTGATTATTGATGGGGGGAGTTGTACTAATGTGGCGAGCACTACTTTGGTAAAAAAATTGAATTTGAAAACTTTGAAGCACCCAAAACCTTATAAGCTACAATGGTTGAATGATAGTGGGGAAGTTAGGGTGAATAAATAGGTGTTGGTGTCATTTTCAATTGGCAAATACAAAGATGAAGTTGTTTGTGACGTGGTACCAATGAATGCGGGTCATATCCTTTTGGGAAGACCGTGGCAGTTTGATAGGCATGTGACTCATGATGGATACACTAATAGATACTCCTTTGTGCTCCATAAAAGGCCAATCACCCTTATACCTTTAACCCCAAGACAAGTATATGAAGATCAAGTGAGGTTAAAAGATAAGAGGGATGTTAAAAAGGAGAGTGAGAGTTCAAAAGAAAAACATGTTGATAAGAAAAAAAGAGAGACAAAACAAGTGAGCTTTTATGCAAGAGACAGTGAGATCAAAAGGGCTTTGTTTTCAAACCAGCCAATGATTGTACTTTTGTACAAATAGGCTTGTTTTAGTACTAATGAAATTAACTCTTCTTTGCCTAGTGTTGTTGTTTCACTTTTGCAGGACTTTGATGAAGTGTTTCTCGAAGAGATGCCTATTGGTTTACCACCAATAAGGGGGATTGAACACCAAATTGACTTTGTCCCCAGAGCACCAATTCCAAATAGACCCGCATACCGAAGTAATCCTGAGGAGATAAAGGAACTTCAAAGGCAGGTTGATGAGCTCATGGAGAAGGGGTATGTTCGTGAGAGTATGAGTCCTTGTGCGGTTCCCGTATTGTTTGTGCCTAAGAAGGATGGAACATGGAGGATGTGTGTTGATTGTCGTGCCATTAACAATATCACTGTAAAGTATCGACATACTATTCCTAGATTAGATGATATGCTTGATGAATTGCATGGTTCTATTGTTTTCACTAAAATTGATCTTAAAAGTGGATATCATCAAATTATGATGAAAGAAGGTGATGAGTGGAAAACTGCTTTCAAAACAAAATATGGGTTATATGAGTGGTTAGTTATGCCCTTTGGGTTAACTAATGCACCAAGTACTTTCATGAGATTAATGAACCATGTTTTGCGTGCTTTTATTGGAAGATTTGTGGTTGTTTACTTTGATGACATTCTGATTTATAGCAAAAACTTGGATGAGCATATTGAACATTTAAAACTTGTTTTAGGTGTTTTAAGAACCGAAAAGTTGTTTGCTAATTTAAAAAGTGTACCTTTTGCACGGATAGGTTGGTATTTTTGGGTTTTGTTGTTAGTGCTAAAGGAATTGGGGTTGATGAAGAAAAGGTTAAGGCAATTAAGGAGTAGCTGAAACCTACAAGTGTGGGACAAGTGAGAAGTTTTGATGGGTTGGCTAGTTTCTATAGGAGGTTTGTGAAAGACTTTAGTAGTCTAGCTGCACCTTTAACTGAAGTTATCAAAAAGAATGTGGGTTTTAAGTGGGGTAATGAATAAGAAAAGGCATTTAACTTGATTAAAGAAAAATTAACTAATGCACCTTTGCTTGCTTTGCCTAACTTTGCTAAAGCTTTTGAGATTGAGTGTGATGCTTTAGGAATAAGTATGGGAGCTATTCTAATGCAAGAAGGACGTCCCATTGCATTTTTTAGTGAGAAAATAAGTGGAGCAGCCTTGAATTATCCTACCTATGACAATGAGATGTATGCTTTGGTTAGGGCATTGGAAACTTGGCAACATTACCTTTGGCCGAAGTTGTAATTCACACGGATCATGAGTCCTTGAAACATCTAAAGGGGCAGCACAAGCTAAATAAGCGGCATGCCAAGTGGGTGGAGTTCATAGAAACATTTCCATACGTGATCAAGTATAAAAAAGGTAAGGAAAACGTAGTTGCTGATGCTCTGTCCAGAAGGTATGTTTTACTTTCTACTTTGGATGCTAGATTGTTTGGTTTTGACTACATTAAAGAATTATATGTGGAAGATGCTAATTTTGGCAATGTATTCAATGCATGTGAAAAGGTTGCATTTGGCAAGTTTTATAGGCATGATGGATTTTTGTTTAGAGAAACTAAATTATGTGTGCCTAAGAGTTCTTTGCGTGAATTGCTTGTGAGAGAAGCTCATGGGGGCGGTTTGATGGGGCATTTTGGTATAGCCAAGACCCTAGATGTTTTGCATGAACACTTCTTTTGGCCTTATATGAAACATGATGTAGAAAGAATTTGTGAGAAATGCATTACGTGTAGACAAGCTAAGTCTAGGGTTAAGCCTCATGGTTTGTATACTCCTTTACCTATACCTAGTGGACCTTGGATTGATATTTCTACGGATTTTGTGCTGGGTTTGCCTAGGTCAAAGAGGGGTAGGGATTCTATATATGTGGTTGTTGATAGGTTTTCTAAAATGGCACATTTCATTCCTTGTCATAAAACTAATGATGCATCACATATTGCTGATTTGTTTTTCAAAGAAATCGTTAGATTGCACGGCATGCCTAAAACCATTGTTTCGGATAGAGATGCTAAGTTCTTAAACTACTTTTGGAAAACTTTATGGGGCAAGTTAGGAACTAAACTTTTGTTTTCTACTACTTGTCATCCACAAACTGATGGTCAAACTGAAGTAGTTAATAGGACTTTAACTGCCTTGTTGCGTGTTATAATACAAAAGAACTTGAAAACATGGGAAGATTGTTTGCCGCATGTAGAGTTTGCTTGTAATAAGAGTGTGCATTCTGCAACTCATTTTTCGCCTTTTGAAATTGTGTATGGTTTTAACCCATTGACTCCTTTGGATTTACTTCCTTTACCTATGACTGAACATGTTAACTTGGATGGAAAGAAAAAGGCAGAGTTTGTTAAGCAAATCTATGAAAAGACTAGGCAAAACATCGAGAGGAGAACTGAGCAATATGCCAACCAAGCTAATAAAGGGCGCAAGAAAGTTGTGTTTGAACCCGGTGATTGGATGTGGTTGCATATGAGGAAGGAACGGTTTCCAGTCCAGAGGCGTTCTAAACTACTTCCAAGGGGAGATGGCCCATTTCAAGTGATTGAAAGGATCAATGACAATGCCTACAAGTTAGATCTTCCAGGTGAGTATAATGTTAGTGCAAGCTTCAATGTTTCTGATTTGTCTCATTTTGATGTAGGTGATGATTTGAGAACAAATCCTTTTCAAGAGGAATGGAATGATGAGAATAAGGGAGCTGCACCAAGGGATCCATTGCATGTTCTGGTTGGGCCAATAACAAGCGCAAGGGCTAAGAGATTCAAAGAAGCACTCAATGGCCTAATTCAAGACACATGGGCTGATTCTGAATTATTAAAGCCCAAGATGAACCCACATGAAGACCAAGGCTTGATTAACATCATCAAGGCAATTGAGTGGGCCGAATAAGAGAAAGCTTAGCATAATTTCGGTTTGGGCTTGATTTAATAGTTGTTTGTTTTAGTTTTGGTCCATTTGTAAGGCAATTATGGCCATTCTAGTTTTCTATTTGTAAGGCCTTAATGGCTATCTTGTTTCCTTTCCTTTGTTTTAGGGTTTCATTATATAAGGATATTGATGGATGTAAGAATGGCACTTTTTGATTTTGAATGAAAATTGAGAGAGTTTTCTCTTTGTTCTTTGAGAACTAATTGGAACTTATCAGAATTCTCTGTGGCGTTCCTTCGTGACATATCAATCGAGTATTTCATCCTTGATTGTGGCATCCTCCTTTATACCAAGGTTCACATCTCGATATAGGTGTTGGGTCGCGGTTTCCATCCGAACCAGAGGTTAGAACGAACTTTGGCATCAATCTTGATACAATCGACGAGGTTCATATCAGTGATGACCTTCGAGTGTACGACCATGTCGAGCACTCTTTTTGGGAGTCTTGGGCTTCTGACCTGTTTTGGGCTGTCTTTCGGGCCTTAAGTTTTCTTTGGGCTATTTTTAGCCACTACAACCATGTCGTATAGACATGTCGCTTGAACGATCGTGTAGACATGTTGCCCGGACAGTCACTTAGTCATATTATTCATACAATCACATAGACATCTCATGGGGACGGTCGTGTAGACATGTTGCGCGAACAGTCTTCTGGACACATCGTGCGGACAGTCGTGTGGACACGTTGCATGGATAGTCGTGTGGACACGTAGCGTAGACATATCGCGCTGATAATCGTGTGGACATGTCGCGCAAACAGTCCTATAGATGGTCACGCGGATAGTCGTGTGGACATGTCGTGCAGACAGTCATATAGATGGTTGCGTGGACCCGTCGTGCCTACAGTAGTGCAAACACGTCACACGGACAGTCATGTGGAAACGTCGCATGGACAATCGTGGGGACATGTCATGCGGACAGTCCTGTAGACGATCATGTGGATAATCGTGTGAACATGTCGTGCAGACAGTCATGTAGATGGTCTCGTGGACCCATCGTGTAGACAGTCGCGTGGATCTGTCATGTAATTTTAATGAAATTTCTTCTTTCTCGTATGTCATACACAGAATATTTTTGTATTTTACTTGCTGTAAGTGTCGAACAGAGGATAGTGTGAATTGCTTGACCTTTTTGTAAGAAATGTAAGTTGTGCGCTAGGTTTCAACCATGAACCTTTAATCAATGTCTCAACACTTAGTCAAAGAAGAAGAAGTCATTTATAGCAATTAAGTAGACCGAGTGCACGACATGTTGATAAGATAAGCAATTTTAACAATATGATCGATCCCCAAACTAGTTCGTGTGCTGAGCATCTTTACAAGTGGGGTGCACGACACTAATGAAGATCGAGACTTAATCAATTTGAAAACGACTTAAGTCATAAGTTAGCGCGTGTGTAGAGCGTTGTGTTTTTTAGTGCACGACATCAATTAATGAAGACTTAACCAATTTGAAAATCGATTAAGTCATAAATTTAGCTCGTATGTAGAGCTTTGTGTCGCTGAGTGCATGACATCAATTAATGAAGACTTAACCAGTTTGAAAATTGATTAAATCATAAACGGGGCTCGTGTGTAGAGCTTTGTGTCGTTAAGTGCACAATATCACTTAATGAAGATTTAATCAAATATGGGCCTGTGTGTGGAGCCTTTAGTCCCTGAGGGCACGACATTCATAAATTTAAAGACTAGTCAATTTGAAAATTGACTAAGTCAAATATGGGCCCGTGTGTGGAGCCTTTAGTCGCTGAGGGCATGACATAAATAAATTTATAGACTTGCCAATTTGAAAACTGACTAAGTCAAAAGTGGGCCCATATGTGGAGCCTTTAGTCACTGAGGGCACGACATTAATAAATTTAAAGACTTGTCAATCGACTAAGTCAACTAATAGATTTATAAAGCAGGACTTGATTATAAGTGAAAAAAGCAAATAAACTTTAACAATTTCGTGTTACAATGTTGTAATTTCATAGAGCAAAGTCGTTTACTGAGTACACTGTCGCCCTCCAGTCTGCAAGCTCTTGCTTGAGAGACATGTTGCTCGTGGTTTGACCATGTCATGCGGATGGTCGTGTAGACATGTCATGTAGGCGGTCTTGTAGACATGTAGACATGTCATGTAGGCGGTCTTGTAGACATGTCTCATAGAAAGTTGTGTAGACATCTCGCGGGGACAGTCACGTAGTCATGTCGTGCAGACAGTCACGTAGACATTTTATGCAAATAGTCCTATAGACATGTCGCACGGACAGTCATGTAGCCATGTCACGCAGATAGTCACGTAGTCATATCGTGCAGACTGTCACATAGACATATCATGCAAAGTCTTATAGACATGTCGCGCAGACAGTCATGTAGCCATGTCGCATGGACAGTCTTATAGACAATCGAACGGATGTTGGCATTTAGTTGAGTCAGTATTTACCATGATAATGTCGAGTAGTAATGAAATTTCGACTTGGTCGAGCATAGATGAAAGCAACGAATCAATTAGACTTTTGTCGATATAAGTGAAAATAGTACAATCTACTTAATGGAGTAACAATCTTGATAAGTTTTCGACTTAGTCAAGTAGCAAAGAGTTGAGTAAATGTAAACGATCGTCTATATTTCTATTGTCTCTACGGGTCGTAGTAAGGTAAGGTTCTGGCCTACATTTGCTCGACGGTGTGTAGTTGACTTCGTCTTCTTCCCACTTGATCTGGGCCCAAGCCTTAGCAAGGACGTCCTCTATAGTCTTGCAGGGATATTTAGTCAACTCCTTATAGAGGTTAGAGTCGTGCAGTAATCCTTTCCTGAATGCTGGAATTGCCGTGGCCGAGTTCCAGTGAGAGATTGTTGAAACGTCCATACATAGTCGCGCAAGAGTTCGCCGCGTCGTTAGCTGATGGTAGAATGATCGCCCGACTGCTTTTCTAGCTTTCGGCTGCTGGCAAATTGTTCGACAAACATATTATTCAATTGAGCGAAGGACGCTATCGAGTTAGTTGGAAGGTTTGTGTACCACTGCAATGTTGGGCCTACGAGGCTGTTACCAAAACCTTTACATATGCAGGCTTCCCGTAGATCTTTGGGGATGGCAGCCATGAACATGTGCTGGCGGTATTGGGCAATGTGGTCGTCCGGGTCCGTCGTCCCGTCATAGCGCTTCATGTTGGGGAAGCTAAATTTCCTTGGCATCTCGACGAGAGCGATGGCGTCAACAAATGGTGAGTCTGCGAAGCTGTTGATCGAGCTCTTCTTGATGGGAGCGGGCATTCCAGGAATGCATTGGATCATAGTTTCTATTTCTATGAATCTGCGCGCAAGTTCGGGGTCAGATAAAGTGAAGGTCGAGCCTACCATACTTGTCATGTGCAAAGCTGGTGCTGTAAACACGTTAGTTACAGTCATTGTTGAGGGGACGATAGCTTTTGTGTCGCTTGGGAGAGTTTGCTGGGTAAGAGCTAGCTGGTTCGTCTCTCCCTGGGCGGCAGCCATTACAGTTGATGTATCGGGCACGACAGGTTCTGCTACCTTTACCTTCAGGAATGGAAGCGTCGTTTGTGCTCGACCTTAGCTCAAAGATGGGACGTCGTGCGTTGAAGGTTAGCATTGCCGGCGTCGTCTGCCTCGGAGTAGATGTCGGTTCTTGACTTCGTAGCGTATGTGGGAAAACTCTGGTGGTGGAGTGGTCAACGTTGCCAAGGTGTCGACCTTATTCTAGAGGTCTTTATTCTCGGCACGAACCGCTTTGTTCTCGTCCTCCAGCACACGGAGTCATTCTGAGTTTTTGTTCACCTGTTCCATTAGCATGCGAGCTGGGCTTCCAATGTGATAGGGTTTGATTCTTCTGCCATGATCTGAATGTCTATGATTGTTGGTTTGCTAATCGAATAACGTCGTGCCCCACGGTGGGAACCAAATTATAGATGCAGAAATCTACGCTTGATGACCTGATGGTCTACGATGATTGATTGAGGGGACGACGATCTGCAAAACAACAAGAAAAGTGTCATGCTCTTGGGCCACCGGGGTGGTGCTAGCCAAATAGCCTCCGACGCCCAAGTTAGATTGTGAATCTAAAAGGAAAAAGACAAGCAAGATGAAAGATACTTGAATTTGAGTGTATGTCATGCAGTCTGTGATGTATGTCGTGTGGTCTGTAATGTATATTGTGTGGTAAATGACATATGTCGAGCGGTGGTGATATCAGAGGAGGCTACGTCGTGCGTAGCTGATCCTATGATTGCGTCGTACGATAGGCGATGGTTTGAAATATATGTCGTACAGTATTCTATTAGTTGTGTCGTCTGGTAACCAGCGATATGCGTCAAGTGATCCTTAGTAACTCGTTAATAAAAATCGTGCAGATGGAGGCTATGTCATGGATTAATTGGCTAACGTGTCGTGTGCTTGAGTAATTTGCTTAGAGTAACAAGTCTTCTCAGAGTAATATGCTTGATGTCAGAGTGATAGCTTTGGTGTAAAATGCTTGCCCCCTAAAAATGAAGCCTAAGGGCTATATTTATAAGGGTTTGGAGAGGTGACTGTTGTCCCAGATATTCAGGGATATCGTGCCCCAAGATATCCGGGATTCTTGATATCTCGAAGGTTTGAGTGGGTAGTGCTTAGACCCAGTTACTTGACTTAGTCAAAGTGCTGACTAAGTCAACGACATGGTTACTTGACTTAGTCAGAGGTGAATGCGATTTGTAAGTGTCAACGGACTCGTCGACGTATCTAAGGTCTATGTCGACCACTATTCTGCATGTCGTGCGGTTGACTGATGGAATCGACTTGGTTTAGTTAAGATGGTCATCCTGATTTTCGTTGAGCGCATGACCATATCGAGTGCTCTGCTTGTAATTCTTAGGCTTTAGTATTTTCGTTGAGCGCATGACCATGTCGAGCACACGACCGTGGTATTTGTTGCATCCGTATCTCAATGGATGTCGTGTTTCGAAATATCTGAAATTATTGATATCTCGAAGCCTATTTTGACTAGGCAAGTTAGACTAAGTCAATTGACTTGGTCAAGGGTTTACTAAGTCAGTTATCTGGTGGCTGCTGGGTCGTGCATGGAGCTGTCGTCCGATGGGTCGTGCATTGAGCTGTTGACCGCTGGGTTGTGAGTTAACTCTATAAAGGGTATTGTTAGGCCTGTCGAGCGCTGGGCTCGTCAAGCACTAGGCTTGTTTTTTTTGTGGTTTTAGGCTGTCTTTTGGGTCTAAACCTTTTGGGCTATTTTTTACTATTATAATAGGCAGCTTCTTTTCCTTCTTATCTCAACTTCAATCTTCCTTTGAAGTTTGATCAAGACAACTATGTGTTATGGAAATCTCAAGTTCTACCAGTGGTGAGAGCTTTTGATCTTGAAAAATTTATTCTTGGAGAGTCAAGAAGTCCTACTAAGTTTGTAGAGTTTGTAAATGTAGTGACTGGCAATGTTGAAAAATCTGTGAATCCTGCTTTTCTTCAATGGAAGAAAACAGATCAACTTCTTGTTTGTTGGCTCAGGTCAACCTTAAGTGCCTCAGTTTTAGGTCAAGTTACTCAGTGTGTGACTTCATGTGAGGTCTGGTCCATATTAGAGAAAATTTTCTCACAACAATCATTGGCTAGAATATTACAAATCAGATCCATGGTTCAAACAACAAAGAAAGGTTCTATGTTTATAACCGAGTATATACTGAAAATGAGGAGTTTGGCTGATTGTTTAGCTGCTGCAGGAGAACCATTAAGTGATCGAGATATGCTTATCAATGTGTTGCAAGGTTTAGGGAGTGAATTTGATGCTGTTGTAGTGAATATAACCTCTACTTCAGCTCAAGGATCGATTTCTCTTCAGGATGCACAATTTCTTTTAATGAGTTTTGACTCAAGGCTTGATCAACAAGCATCCTCAGCATCTCTTGCAATAGCTGTTAGGTCGAGTATTTTCTAGGTTGGCTAATTCCGTACAAAACACTCTTTGGTTGTAATTGTGTTTAGGAGCTTTCGTTGAAGGCATCAAGATCATCGATTCATTTGGTAAGTTGCTCTCAATCTCACAAAGGTTTTTAGGATCTCACACACTCACAACATATTATTCATTATGTTTCTAGGCATCTCATTCATCATTGACATGGTCTATGATGCATAGTTCATTGCATTGCATTCATATGTTATGTTCTGCAGATGCATCCTATAGATGGTCCCATATATCCACCTTCCTATCCGAATTTCAAAGCGTATTCTTCATGAACGTTGTTGGTCTATGTGTGTACTTTCTTCTGTAATTTTTGTAGAATTTTCTGGGTGGCGCTTCATTAGATAATATCTGAAAACCGGACATAGGTCAGTGCTGAAAAAATAGGGGAGACAGTTTTTGTGTGTCATGTATGTGGTCCAATATGTCCCCTTTCTTGTCCGAATTTTAACTGGTGTTCTTCATGAAAGTTGTTCATATATGTGTCTACGTTCTTCAGTTATTTTTTCAGAATTTTCTGGGTGGTGTTTCTCTAGATATTAGATTGAAACCGAACATAGGTCAGTGCAGAAAACTGCACCCGACCCAACATGTGCGTCCGACCCATTTTGTGTGGCAACCCGACCCGTGGCTCTTCCTATATAAATGCCACTTCGTCTTTTTCATCTAAAAATCCAGAAAGAAGAACCCTAGCAGCTCCCTCTCTTCATACTCTCTCAACTCCAATCTCTCAAAACTCACCCAATCTCTCTTGTATGTCCATGGAATCAAATTAGAGACTTGTGGTAAGTTTGTTTCTTGTTTGTTCAAGTTGTTTTATGATTCATTTCATTTGAATCTCTTTGTTGTTCTTGAATGAGAGTTAATGGAGTTTCATAGATATTAATTGAATGAAAGCTTGTGGGTTTTGTGTTTAATGCATGATAAGGCATTTAGGAAGTTAAATTAGTACCTAGATAACTTGATGTTGTGATTTAGAATGCATTTATCTTGCTTGAATGAATTAAGCATCTATCTCACATGTGGTTAATGGATTGGTACTAATCTAGGTTGGATCAAGAGTGTTAGTTGTTGTTATAATAATTTACTTGTTGTTAGAATCACATTCATATAAACATGTTGGCTGCCTTGTAGAGTTCATGCATTGAATATGTTTGTTTCATGACTTGAAAGTGTTGAATTTGTTGCAAAAATTGTTAGGTCTTGAAATGTGTTTATGCTAAGTGTTATTTAAGTAGATTGTGTGCACTAGTTCACTTAGCATCATAGGTTGTATTAGTCATGCATCCTAATTGTATGTTCATGCATCATTAAACACTTAGACAATAATCCTTTGTGTTATTGGAAGAGCTTGTGTGACTTTGGTGAAGTCTTGTGAACAAGCTCAAGGTTTGCTTCTTGTGCAAAAGTTGCATTTGTGTGGAATTTCACTAGTTGGCTCTTGCGAGACGATAGGTGTAGGCTCACGCCAATAGGAGTGTGAATTCTAGGATAGCTTGAGGATATACGTTTAGTCACCTAGTGGATCTTGGGAGATCATTAGGGAAAAGGCCTGCGGGTAGACTAGAACGGGATAGTCCAAGAGGAGTGAGTCCTTGTAATTTCAACTTGAGGGTGTACTGCATTTATCACTAGTGGATTGTCCGTTAAGTGGCCAAGAGTGGTCCGTGGTTTTTGATCCCTTGTTGGAAGGGGTTTTCCACGCTAAAATCCTTGTGTTGATTTTGTTTATCTCTTCCGCATTTGTTATGTGTTTATAATTGTTGAATTGATCTAATTAAATTGTTGGTAATCAAAAAATTGGGTAAGAACCTATTCACCCCCCCTCTAGGTTCATATAGACCGTTGCACTTAAACTTTCAATAGCAAATGCCTCAGCTAACTTTGTTCAAACTAGTAACAATCGAGGTGGAGTCAGCAATTCAATAGAGGAAGAAAAGGTAGAGGAAGATGTCAGTATGGCAGATTAAGTTTAAGGCCGTATTGTCAGCTTTATGGAAAGCCAGGTCACTACTCCACTATTTGCTATCACAGGTTTGACCAAGCTTTTCAAGGGACTAGGCCACAGCAAGCACCACAAGGTGGAGGTCAAGGTGGATATCAGTCTTAAGGTGGACATCAGCAGTGTGAGCAACCTCAGTAACAGTTTTATGGTGGTAGTTCTAATAATCATAAAGGTTTCCAAGACCACCTTCATCACACAAGTAATGCTTTAATTGCTTCTTCCTCCACAGTAGCAGATGGTTCATGGTACGTTGACAGTGGAGCAACTAACCATATCACCTCGGATCTCAACAATCCCTCATTAAAATCTGAATATAAGGGTCTGTTGGGATTTATGCCCTAAAGCTTGTAATTGCAAATGGTTGAAGACTTAATAAGAATTATTCAGATTATCATTCAAGTTTATAAATGTTTTATATTAAGTAATACATTCGTATTGTACAAGAACATCTGAGATTACAAGATGTAATCTCAGAATGAGTATATGATGGTCATATACAAAGAGGATTCATTTTAAGACATGCAATCTAAAGAGTCCGTAGAGAGTGAACAAAGTTGGGTACTTTGTTTGTGATTGATCTACTGCTGCGGTCCATTCTGTAAAGTACGGTGGTCTTATCCTAGACCGCTCATGTAGTTGACATGAGAATGAAGGCACATTATATAATGAGATCATATAGAACTGGGCCACGATTTATATAAATCTCTCACCAAGATCCGTTAGTAGATGAGATTCATAGATAATTGATAAACGATAGCTATTTATAGGTAATCTTAATCCTGAGTATCTTATCGACTCCTTCAGGTTGGATCGTGGCTTTTGATTTACCATGAGTGAGGTTGATGTGAATCTCGACCAATACCTCCGTATCTTGGAGTTGCGGTTTGGCTTGTGGCTGGGAAGGTTTGAACACAATAGTGGAATCCACTCCTTCTTGATTGAAGTAGATGAATAGTTAGTTCTCTTCAAGGTTGATTCTGTGCTTGAACGATTATGAGCGCTCTCCTTCTTCTGTGAGGAAGACCGGATTTAATTGTTCATTAGAGAATCAATGGTACTTAAAGGAAAAGATATTTCTAGAGGGATATAACGGACTTTATGACCCAGCTCTAGTTATGAACTATTTGTGGAGAATCACACTATATGAAATTAGCTATATCAATGGACACTGAGACTTCAGCTCTAGTTATAAACACGTCTACAGTTCTGAGAGTGCAGCTTCGGGTTTTTAGTGAAATAATTCCGAGGTTAATAATCATAAAATATTAATTAAAGAGTTTTAATTAATATTATCAAGTATTATTGGGGGATAATTGCAATAAAGTACCCTGATGTTTGGCTATATTGCAATAAAATCGTGAGTTTAACCTTAATTGCATGTTAGTACCCTTGACTAAGTTGACCGGTGGATTGACTTTGACTTTTTGTGTAAAAAGACATAATTGCCCCTGGTTTAAAAAAAATAAATTAAATAAAAATTAAAAAAAATTAAAAAAATTAAAATTTTTAAAAATAGATCTCCACCGTCCATCAATCTTGATGGACGGTGGAGATACATTTTAAAAAAAAAATTTAAAATCATATAATTAAAAAAAAAATTATATTAAAAAAAATTTCGGTGTTCTTGGTGGAGATCCAGATTGGATCTCCACCGTCCATTAACATTGATGGATGGTGGAGATCCAATCTGGATCTCCACCAAGAACACCAAGAACAAAAAAAAAAAAAAACAAATTCAAAACTTGATCTGCTCCATCAACGAGAGCAGATCTGCTCCAATTGATGGAGCAGCTGCCCCGTCGCTGCTCCATTGGCGACAACTGGGTTTGAACGCGAACCCAGTTGCTGGGTTCGCATTCGAACCCAGATCTGGGTTAGAACGCGAACCCAGCAACTGGGTTCGCGTTCGAACCCAGTGTCTAGGTTCGAACGCGAACTCAACAACTGGGTTCGTGTTCGAACTCAGATCTGGGTTCGCGTCCAACCCAATTTCTGGGTTCGAACTCGAACCCAGAAAACTGGGTTCGAACTCGAACCCAGAAAATTGGGTTCACGTTCGAACCCAGTTGTCGCTAATGGAGCAGATCGAGTTTTGAATTTTTTTTTTTTTTTTCGTTGTTTGTTCTTGGTGTTCTTGGTGGAGATCCCATCTGGATCTCCACCAAGAACACCAAATTTTTTTTAATATAAAATATTTTTTTAATTTTTTTAATTATATGATTTTAAATTTATTTTTTTTAAAAATGTATCTCCACTGTCCATCAATCTTGATGGACGGTGGAGATCTATTTTTATAAATTTTAATTTTTTTAATTTTTTTCAATTTTTATTTAATTTATTTTTTTTAAATCAGGGGCAATTATGTCTTTTTACACAAAAAGTCAAAGTCAATCCACCGGTCAACTTAGTCAAGGGTACTAACATGCAATTAAGGCTAAACTCACGATTTCATTACAATATAGTCAAACGTCAGGGTACTTTGTTACAATTAGCCCTATTATTGGAGCTCAAAACTGTGGGTCTATTAGGTCCCCTTGCTAGCCCTTATGGTTATTGGTAGGAGTGGGCACGGTTCGAATCGGCACGGTTTTGGACAAACTCAAACCGACTCGAAATTTATACGGTTTTTGGAAAATTGAAACTGAACCGAACCGAATAGAAGTACCGAACCAAAATAATACAGTTCGATTCGATTCGGTTCATACGGTTTTGGGCCTAATGGGCTTTTGTCATATTTTTCAAATTTTAATATATTGATGTGTTGTCCAGAATATAAATTTTATAATATTTTGAAATAAATTTTTATAATCACTGTCCAGACAAGAAATATGTTTGTATAGACTAGTTTTGGCTTGAACTAATAAATAAAGAGTGTTTATTATATAAAATTTAACTAATAAAAAAAATCAAGAGCTATTGGTTTTGTGTGGATTATGAGAAATATGTACACAGTTCATCCCAGTGTGCAAAAGGGAAGATATTTATAAATTAGTGAATAGTTCATTAATTAGTGCGCTCTAACTGTGAGAATCTCATGAATTTGTTATTCATAATACAATTTGCAATATAACTTTTTGTGATTAGAGATGTTTTAACATTTCTGATATGCACTTAAAATAATAACCAGAAATCAAAGTAACCAAAAATATCTGAAGCTAATTAAATATTCTTGAAGCGAGCTTCGTTAAAAGAATTTTCTAATCATCAGACAAGTTATATACTTATATATAAATATCAAAAACCAGAAGAAAAAATATAGGATGGGTCAATGGTTCAAACCGGTTTTGGACCCCCCAAAATTGAACCGAACTATTTTTTGACCCTTTTTTTAAATTGAAACTGAACCAAACCGAATCCAAACCCAAAACTGACTCAAACTATAAAAAACGATTCTAATACGGTTCGAATCAGTTTTTGTTCTCACCCATAGTTGTTGGTAACGAGGGTCATAGTAGATTAATTAGATGGTCCAATTAATAGTGTTACAAAAGTAATGCGATTTAATTAAAAGAGAATAATTCAATAATGTGATTATTTAATTAATTAAATATTTAATAAAATAATAGAAATTATTAATTATTAATTATTAATTCTATTTATTAAATAGGAGGTTACGGAATCAAACTGTAACAGGGACAAAAGAATTAAAATAATAGAATTATTTTAATAGTCCTAAAGGTCACAGGTTCAAGTCTTTAGGGAGACCAAAATAAATAGGATTTAGAATCGTATTTGATCTGATCAAACTAAAACCCTAAAGAGGTAGTATATAACAGTTATATAGCTAGAAAAATAAACCTAACACATAAGTGAAAAAGAAAGAGAGTTCGGCCTCCAAAGAGAGAAGAAAAGAGAAAAAAAACGTTTTTTCTGACTTTCCCCTCTTTTGCAGGATTCGGCCGACCCCTAGGGAGAAGAGATTCTCCGTCCGTTCTTTTCACGTGACCTCCATCTCTTGCTGTGACGTGCCCACACACGCGTTGCCAGACCGCGGGGCATAGCTCGGAAGATCTGGTGGTAGATCGAAAATTCAGAAAAAGAAAATCAAGAAAAAGGTATGTAGTTTCATGGAATCTTTTTCTGCGTATATACAAGAACTCGTTTCTGATTGAAAAAAAGTTTTTCAATTAAAAGAAAATTTTTAAAACCTAATTCCGTATGTTATACGATAATCAAATATTTTCTAAAACTCCCTTCAGGGTCAAGAAAAGCTTGTTGTTGGTAATGGTGCTTTACTCCCTATATCTCTTATTGGTTTTACTGCTGTCCCTTCGCACACACATCTATCAAGCCCTTTGTTTCTTAAAAACATATTGCATGTACCCTTAATAACCAAAAATCTCCTTAGCATTTCTCAATTTACAAAAGATAACAATGCATTAGTAGGGTTTAATGTTGATGTTTGTGTGATCAAAGACAGGAGTCGAGGAAAATACTTCTGCAAGGAGCTCAGAAAGATGGATTGTACCATCTTAAAATGCCTTTGCAGAATGCTCATTCCATTCAATTTCATGACTTGTTTCCTAGTACTAATTCTGCTATTTTCTTCTCTGTTTTGAGTTGTAATCATCTTGGTGATTCTACTATTTTTTCTGTTTCCAATCAACAATCTTTTGCTTTGCCTAATGCTGATACAACTGCTTGTAAATATTCATTGTTGTGTACATATCTTGGTAATAAAACAAATGCAGTTGATGATGTTTCTCTACATGCTTCTCTTAATAAATCATATGATATGCAATCTGTTTCTTCTTCTGATATGCATACACAGTTATGGCACAAGAAACTTGGTCATCATCACTTTAAAGTTCTCCATAATGTCTTAAAAATCATTAAACCTACCACTCACATAGTGTAGCCATTAGAGTTCTGTGATGCTTGTCAATGTGGCAAAGCACATCAACTTCCATTTCCTACCTCAACCACCAAAACTTTTGCACCCCTTAAGCTGGTTCATTCAGATGTGTGGGGACCTATCCCTATTCTTTCTTCACATGGCTTTAGATACTATGTGCATTTCATTGATAACTTCACTCGATATACTTGGATATACCCTCTTAAGACCAAATCCCAAGTCAAGGATGCCTTTCTCCATTTCAAAACCTCTGCTGAACTTCTTTTCTCCACCAAGTTGAAATGTTTACAAAGTGACCAAGGTGGTGAGTTTAAAATTCTTCGTACTCTCTTCCACCTTATAGGCATTGTTTTTAGGTATTAATGTCCCCATACCCATCAACAAAATGGTCTTGTAGAGAGGAAATATAGACATATTGTAAAAATCGGTCTCGCTTTCCTTTCTCAAGCCAAAATGTCATTACAATTTTGGTGGGAAGCCTTTCAAACTTCTGTTTACTTGATCAATAGGTTACCTACTCCTTTGCTTGGTTATAAATCACCTTATGAGCTTGTCTTTCATCATAAACCACATTACCAAGATGTCAAAGTCTTTGGCTGCAGCTGTTTTTCTATTCTAAGACCATACAGTAATCACAAGTTTGATTCACTCTTCGAAGTGTCTCTTCATTGGCTATTGTACACAACAAAAAGGATATCAATGTCATCATCCTTCTGGGCGAGTTTTTGTGTCTAGAAATGTCACTTTCAATGAGTGTAAGTTTCCTTTTATGTCTATGTTTCAATCATCTCACACACAAAATCTTACCTTTACAGATTCTGCTCCAAGCTTGCTAGTATCTTTCTTGAATTCAGGTTACTGTAATCACTTAATTCAGCATTCTAACTTTTCTAACTTGCATACTTTTGCATTGCATACACCTCACACCACTCAACACCTTACTTCTATTCTAGCTGTTCCTTTTTCCATCAATTTACCTATACAAAACACTCATCCTACATCAGTCCCTATACCTGCACCTCAACAATCCCATCATCCTATGATCACAAGACTTAAGAGTAGTGCCTTGAAACCTCAGTTGCAAACTGCAATTTTAGAACCACCAAATGTTAAGCTTGCCTTGCAGGATCCTAAGTGGAAGCAAGCTATGGATGAGGAGTTTACAACCCTCTTAAACAATCACATCTAGTCTTTAGTGCCTGCTGCCCCCAATATGAATATAGTAGGCAACAAATGGGCTTTTCGTGTGAAGTTTAATGCTGATGGGAGTATTCAGAGGTACAAGGCTAGGTTAGTAGCTAAGGGGTTCCATCAATCAGCTGGTTTTGATTACTTAGAGACGTTTAGTCCAGTTGTTAAGTCATCAACAATTTGGGTTGTGCTCAGCCTTGCTGTGACCTTCAAGTGGCAGATTGAACAATTAGATATTAACAATGCTTTCCTAAATAGAACCCTTCAAGAAACTGTTTTTATGTCCCAACTTGAGGGTTTTGTGCAGCCTCATCAATCTCATCTTGTTTGTAAGCTCAACAAATTCTTATATGGATTGAAGCAAGCTCCAAGATCTTGGTATGACAAGCTGAAATCTGCACTACTGAAGTAGGGCTTTGTAAATTCTAAGGCTGATAGCTCTCTTTTTGTCTTTCATCGTCACCATCACATTATCTTAGTTCTTGTGTATGTTGATGATATATTGGTGACAGGTTCTAGTGCTGCTCTTATCTCTGATGTGATTAAACATCTTCACTCTTCTTTTACTTTGAAGACTTTGGGGGCTTTGAAGTATTTTCTTGGATTTGAAATTGAGAGGACCTGTCATGGACTACACCTTTCTCAAGCTAAGTATACCACAGATTTGTTGAAGAAAACAAATCTTTTGCACTCCAAACCATGTCCTACACCAATGGTTTATGGTTCCAAACTGAGTCAATCTGTTGTTGAACCTTTTTATGATCCATCTCTCTACCGAAGTGTGATAGGTGGTCTGCAATATCTTTGTATTTCCAGACCTGACATTTCTTTTGCAGTTAACAAGCTCAACCAGTATCTCTCCTCTCCAACAACAACCCATTGGCTTGCGTGCAAGAGACTTCTTCGATATGTCAAGGGAACTCTTCAGTTTGATCTCTTTTTTAGACCCTCTAAACAGCTATAGATCATTGGTTATTCAGATGCAGATTAGGGTTCTAGTTTGGATAACGGAAAATCTACTTCTAGCTTGTGTATTTTCTTAGTGAAAATCTAATAACATGGAGTGCAAGGAAACAAAAAGTGCTGGCACGATCTAGCTGTGAGGTAGAGTATAAAGCCCTTGCAAGTGCTACCACCGAAATCATCTGGTTACAATCCTTATTTGCTGAGCTTAAGTTGCAGATTTTTGGAACACCAATTATTTGGTGTATAACACATGGGCTACTTCCTTGGCTCACAACCCTGTGTTTCATACAAGGACAAAACATATAGAGCTAGACTTGCACTTTATCAGAGACAAAATTACAGCTAATCTTCTTGATGTTAGACATGTTCCAACTGAACACCAACTTGCTGATTTACTTACTAAACCATTGCATAATTCCAGGTTTGCATTGTTGAGAGACAAACTTGTCTTGGATAAATCCAAGCTAAGTTTGAGGGGGGATAGTAAGGATGATGATGCTATCAACTCTAGCATCAACTCTTCTCAGCAATTAGTAGCTATTACAAATACAGCAACAAGTTCTGCTCGTGCTTCCAATACCAAAGTGACTTGAGGTTGCTCAACATTCATATCTCAACCTCAAGTCACAGATAGTAGACTTGCCATGTCAGCATACAAGTTGTTTATATTCTGTTATTATTCAATGGTTATGATTCAATGTTTGTGATCATGTTTGATCATAGCCCTGTACCTGAGTTATATATAAACTGTTCTTCATTTATTGTATTTAGTCATTGAAGAAATAATAAAATCGGTTACAAAATAGTTACAATTTCTCTCTGTTCCTCAAGTTATTCATTGCTTTTCAATATGAACAGTAAATTAAAATCAATATTATTAAATCTAGAACTTCACGTTCTTACTAGATTAATTAAATATATAAATAAAATATTAGTAGATTCAGAACCTCGGGTTCTTACTGGATTCAAATCTTTGATATTTAGAGCTTTTGGCTCTTTTATTTATTTTACAATCTTCAGGCAACAATATTATATATATAAACAAAATTAGGCTTATTTTTTTGATGTGAAAGATCCAACAAAGTGACAATCACAGAGTATAATAATAAACTAGTTGTGCTGATAACGTGTTATAAATAAGAGAGAAAATAAATAAAAAGTTAAGCAATAAAAACAAAATGAATCGAAGAACTGAAGATGAAATAATAGGGAAGAATTAATAGAGGAAGATATAATTTTTTTATTCAAGTCTCATAACCAACTTTTACAAAGCAAGCCACCAATATATATAGGCACCCTACCGCCTAAACTTTCCACAAAAAACCAGACACATGTAAAATAACTTTTTCCTAAATGGTGACAAGTGTGTGGTGATTGTGCGGTGATAATTCACCCAGATTCGCAACACCAACCAAATTAAGAATGTTATTAGATACTAGTTGTGTATTAATATATATATGTGTGTGTGTGTGTGTGGCGTCCTAATCATTTAGTTATCAAAAAGTAATCAATAGCAAAAGAAAAAATATATATATGAGTCATTGTGATGAAACACAATTATTTTATGCAAGTTGGTCTGGTGAAAGATTAATATGTTTGTTAAATTTTTTAGGCTACTTCAAGTACATCTTTTTGAGTTTTTAAGAATATTAAAATGTCAATATAAATCTATTGTATTTTATTAATTTTACAAAGCCCATTAACTTAAAATGATATTCTTTTAGAGTAGATCTTTTGAAGTTTTTCAAGTTGGTCGATTGGTCCTGTGCTTTCCTTTCTGAGTTTCAGTAGGTTCAAAGGTAGGCGCAGCTTTCTTCTTCTTTGACCAAAGATGAGTCTCGTTCGTGCCCGTTAGTTCTGGGTGCTACTAAGCTCAAAACAGATGATAGTGTTTTATCCTCCTCAAATGTGGTTGGGCTTGGTTTTGTTGTTCGTGATTCTGCGGGGGCTGTTTTTGGGAGCTAGAGCTGTTTGCCACTATGCAACGTTTGTGCAACGTTTTCCCCCCTCCTTGCTGAAGCTATTGCGATATTGCATAGAATTCATTTTTCTTGCGAATCTGGTTTGGCTCCAGTTCATATGGAGTCCGATTTGTTGAGTGTTATTAATGCTCTCCGTGATGGGGTTATCCCTTCTTCATATTTGAGTTTGATTGTTTTTGATATTTTTCAGTTAGATTGTTTGTCGAGTGTTCTTAGTTTTTCGTTTGTTTCTCATTCTGCTAATGATACGAACCGAGTCGATTGTATCAAGATTGATGCTGAAGATCGTCTAACCTCTGGTTCAAATGGAAACCGCGACCCAACACCTATATCGAGATGTGAACCTTGGTATAAAGAAGGACGCCACAATCAAGGATGAAATACTCGATTGATAAGTCAAGGAGGAACGCCACAGAGAATTCTGATAAGTTCCAGTTAGTTCTCAAAGAACAAAGAGAAAACTCTCTCAATTTTCATTCAAAATCAAGTCTCCTTCTTACATCCATCAATATCCTTATATACTGAAACCCTAAAAGAAAGGAAAGGAAACAAGATATTTGGCCATTAAGGCCTTACAAACAGAAAACAGAATGGCCATAATTGCCTTACAAATGGACAGAACTAAAACAAGCAACTATTAAATCAAGCCCAAACCGAAATTGTGCCACACTCCCAAGTCTTCTCTTATTCGGCCCACTCAATTGCCTTGATGATGTTAATCAAGCCTTGGTCTTCATGTGGGTTCATCTTGGGCTTTAATAATTCAGAATCAGCCCATGTGTCTTGAATTAGGCCATTGAGTGCTTCTTTGAATCTCTTAGCCCTTGCCCTTGTTATTGGCCCAACCGGAACATGCAATGGATCCCTTGGTACAGCTCCCTTATTCTCATCAGCTAAGGCAACTCTTGATTGTGTTTCAGATTCTTTTTGGTTGTATTCTTGTCCTCCGTTTGTGGAGGGGTTGGTCCACGATGATCATCTTGGATAGTTGTTGATTTTTCGGTTGTGGCAATATATTATCTTCTTCTAAAAAAAATAACTTTTTTAATTAACAACCTAATAGCCAATAACTTTTTTGTTAAAAAATTCTATTTGTAGAAACTCTACATCTAAAAGATCTACTCGTAAAAATTTTATTTGAAAAATTTCTTCCAATCGAACCCTTAGATTAGGATCAAACATATCAAACCAACCCATCCCAGCTCAGTAAGGTCGACCTCTGCTCATATTGTTATCGAATTGAAAAAAAGGATAATATAAGTTATTATTTTTTAAACCGGCGCCATCCCTAAGGGCACCTAATTCTTTTAGCTTACGTTACAGGTTATTGTAACTAACAAAATAAGGCTATGCCTATAAAATAATTGATAAACAAACACCAACTATTACAAATTTTACGTGCCATTAATAATAACAATGGGATCTCCTATAGTTGTAGCCTGCATGTATAAAAGTAACTTATCGATAATAATAATAATAATAATGATACATGAGTGTCCACAACTCGTTTTCTTTAGGTCAATTCGTTTTGCACATGCATAGCTTAATCATTGTAAGACCTAATGGATTCTAATTTAATAAAAAAAAAACAGATACAATTATTGTCTTACCAAATTAAGAATGTTATTAGACACTACAAATACAATTGTTATACATATGGTCCTAATCATCTAGTTATCAAAAAGTAATGAATAACAGAAGACAAATACATGTGACTTTCATCTAGTTATCAAAAAGTACTGAATAACAGAAGACAAATACATGTGACTTTCATCTAGTTATCAAAAAGTATTCAATAACAGAAGACAGATACATGTGACTTTCTCTCTCTCTTTCTTTATATATATATATGAGTCATGTGATGAAACTGTTGTAAATGATGAATGTCCACCATATTGATAATGGTGTAAATAGTAAATTCCACCATGATTATCAACCAATAACTTATTGATTTATTGGTTGAGTGGATTGAATTAGGTGAGGTAAGAATGACTATAAATATGAGTCAATTCTTGTTGAAATAAGATGGACAAAATTCTCTCTAAATTAAGAACTTCTTTTGTGGTGCTTTCATTTCTTGATTTTGGTATGTTAAATCCTTTTCTCCTTCACTCTTACTTCATTACTTTATATCATAATAAAATCATTTTATTACCTTATATTATAACACGTTATCAGCACGACTAGCTTATTAGTATGCTCTGTGATTGCCACTCTGTTGGATCTTTCACATCAGAAAATAAGTTTAGTTTTTACTTATATTTATTATATTGAAACATGAAGATTACAAAATAAATAAAAGAGCTAGAAACTATAAATATCATAAACTTTAATCCAATAAGAAGTTCTGGACATAATATTATTATTATTTTTTTAATTTAATGTTTATATATATATATATATTTATATTTATGTAATTTATATAAATATAATGCATCTCAAGTCGGCTATGCCGACCACGTTTATATTTATGCAATTTATTTATTGCTATGCATCTCAAGTCGGCTATGCCGACCACGTTTATATTTATGCAATTTATTTATTGTTATGCATCTCAAGTCGGCTATGCCGACCATATTTATTATTTATGCAATTTATTTATTACGCATCTTAAAGTTACTATGCCAACAATATATACTATATATATATATTTATTTATTGTTATGCATATCAAGTTGGCTATGTCAACATAATTATTATTATTTTTATTATTATGCAATTTATTTACTGTTGTGTATCTTATGTTGAATATGCTGACACTATATTTATGCATTTTCATTTATTATTATGAATTTTATTGCCTTTCAATTTTAATTAAATTGTGCATATATATATATGAAATATATATGATGAGAATTTAAAATTTGTTGCATCAGACCAAAAATTCTGATTCTATATATATTTTAGTCCGGCAGTTCTGGATCATTTTTTATCCTATCTGAGATTTTTAGATCCAGAAGATCTAAATGTAATAAATTTTATGGATTAAGATTTGATGGACTTTACATTTTTGGGTACAAATATATGATGTTGAATTACATCTAAAACCTGAAGATCCAGTATATTATTATTATAGAACCAGAAGTTCTGTGGCAAAAATTAAAGACATATATTACCAAGAGAAAGAAATGATTATTTCTACTGCTCGGCCGTTCTGTAACATTCCCAGAAGTGAATGCTAAATACCTATAAAAATTTTAGACATGGCTATAGTCATGGTTATGGGCATGGATATAGTGGTTATTAATTCTCAAATCACCATAATGTTAAAAAGATTATCTAAAAGTGGAATGTCTATAAAGTTAATAAAATAATGGCAAAAGTTTATAAACCCGTAAAATAATAAAAACGTTTGTTTTAAATATAACGAAGGGGGTCGTACTTGTTGTACACCCAAATACTTGATAAAGATTTATTATGTTTTTACTTACTAAGTATTTTTTCTATCTTCGTACACTTTTGCTTTATATTGATAGAATATATTTACTCAAAACTAATTACTATTATTGTTTTGTATGAATAAAAGCTGCTAAAAAATGTCAAACCTTAAGAACCTGCAGTTCTTTGCCCTAGATATTTCTGGGAACAATTACCTTTCCTGGATTCTGGATGCTGAAATGCATTTACAAGTCATGAATTTGCAAGACACGATTAAGGAAGAAAATGAGACATCCCTGCAGGATAAGGCTAAGGCTATAATCTTTCTTAGACATCATCTACATGAGAATCTAAAAGTCCAATATCTCATAGTGAAAGATCCATTAATATTGTGGAAAATTTTAAAAGATCGATATGATCATCAAAGGGATGTCTATGCCAACTAAAATATGTCAATCATCGATTTGTTTTGTGTATGCGTTTTTGTTCTGTGTTTTTGTTTTGTTTTTATCCTTTCTTTATCTCTGCAATCAAGTATGATGTATCTTTTGTGCCTCCGTTTTCATTAATAACTAATATATATTTTTGTTTAATGAAATAAAGGATATGGATAGGCCATCTGTTTCCAGTGGAGAAGATAAAAGTATATGTTTGATTGATAGTGCAACAACACATACTATTCTTCGTGATAAGAAGTATTTCTCAAATTTGATATCACTTAAAGCTGAGGTGAATACTATATCAGGTCCTGCAGACCTAATTGAGGGCTCTGGAAGAGCCACAATTCTATTGGAAAATGGAACAAAAATATGTATCCATGATGCTTTATATTCAAGCAGTTCCCAAAGAAATTTACTTAGCTTTAAAGATATTCGTTGTAATGGATATCATATTGAAACAATAAGTGAAAATAATATAGAATATCTCTATATTACTTCTGTTGTTTCAGGACAAAAATTGATTTTGGAAAAGATTCGTACTTTCTCATCTGGATTATATTATACGATAATCAAATCAATTGAGGCTTATGCAGTTATGAACCAGAAGTTCTCCAATCCAAAAATATTCATGCTTTGGCATGACCGCTTAGGTCACCCGGGATCTACGATGATGCGTAGAATCACTGAAAATTCTCATGGACATCCATTAACGAACCAGAAGATTCAGTTGTTACATGAGAGTATATGTACTGCATGTTCACAAGGAAAATTAGTAACTAGACCATCTTATCCTAAAGTTGGTTTTGAATCCCCATCATTTCTACAAAGAATTCAGGGGGATATATGTGGACCTATTCACCCACCTAGTGGACCATTTCGCTATTTTATGGTTCTAATTGATGCATCTGCAAGATGGTCACATGTTTGTTTATTGTCTACTCGTAATGTTGCTTTTGCCAGATTACTTGCACAGGTTATTAGGCTTCGAGCACATTTTCCAGATTATCCAATAAAATCAATACGCCTTGATAATGCTGGTGAGTTTACATCCAAAACTTTTTATGAGTATTGCAAAGCAGTGGGGATTGATGTTGAACATCCAGTCCCACATGTGCACACCCAGAACGGATTAGCAGAATCATTTATCAAACGCCTACAGGTAATTGCGAGAACTTTATTATTAAGAACACAATTACCAAGTTCTGTATGGGGACATGCTATTTTACATGCTGCTGCATTAATCCGTCTTCGACCTACTGCTTACCACCAGTATTCACCATTACAACTTGTGTTTGGCCATCAACCTAATATATCCCATTTACGTATTTTTGGTTGCGCTGTATATGTCCCAATTGCCCCAACTCAAAGAACTAAAATGGGACCCCAAAGACGTTTAGGGATATATATTGGTTTTGATTCACCGTCAATTATTAGATATTTGGAACCTTTGACGAGTGATCTTTTTACCGCACGATTTGCGGATTGTCATTTTGATGAGACAAATTTTCCATCTTTCGGGGAAAGAAAAACTTCTCCTGAAGAGAAGCAGGAATTTTCTTGGAAGGTTCCAAGTTTGATCCATTTAGATCCATACACATCTCAGTGTGAGAATGAAGTGCGAAAGATAGTGCATCTTCAAACAATTGCTAATCAGTTACCAGATGCATTTACAGATGCTAATAGGGTAACAAAGTCATATATACCAGCTGCTAATGTACCAGCCAGGGTGATTGTTCCTGAAGAACGATATAAACAATTAGCAGCAACTGAATCATCTGTTGCACGACAGAAGCGTGGTAGACCACTTGGATCAAAAGATACAGTTCCCCGGAAGAGGAAAGTAAATTATCAGGATTTTGATAAAACTCGAGTTACAAATAAATCCACTTTCTCTGAATCAACTCCAGTAGAGTTAGATGTCCCTGAAGCGACAGGAGCCCCTGTAGTGGCAGAAGCCCCTGAAGTGGCAGAAATCCCAGAAGAGAGACAAGAAAATGGAAATGAAGAAATATCCATAAATTATGCAAGAGAAATATGGAATCGTGAAGAAACAATCATCGATGATATATTTTCTTACACAGTAGCTACTGAAATTATTAATGATGATTATGAACCTCATGGTATTGATGATTGTAGACAAAGGCATGATTGGCCTAAATGGAAAGAAGCAATTCAAGCAGAATTAAATTCTTTAGCCAAACGTGAAGTATTTGGACCTGTAGTCCAGACACCTGAAGATATCAAACCCGTCGGATATAAATGGGTTTTTGTACGAAAACGAAATGAGAAAAATGAAGTCATGAGATATAAGGCACGACTCGTAGCACAAGGTTTCTCGCAGAGACCTGGTATTGATTTTGATGAAACGTATTCACCAGTGATGGATACAATCACATTTCGGTTTTTATTAAGTATGGCTGTTTCAGAAAAGCTTGAAATGCGTCTAATGGATGTAGTGACTGCTTATTTATATGGGTCACTCGATTCAGATATCTATATGAAAATTCCTGAAGGATTTAAAATGCCAGAAGCATATAAATCGAGATCTCGTAATTTATATTCGATAAAGTTGCAAAGATCCCTGTATGGATTAAAACAATCTGGACGGATGTGGTATAACCGTCTTAGTCAATATCTGATCAAGGAAGGGTATATTAATGATCTAGTATGTCCATGTGTTTTTATAAAGAAATCTGAATCTGGATTTGCTATTGTAGCAGTATATGTTGATGATATGAATTTAATTGGAACTCCTGAAGAGCTCCTGAAAACTGCTGAATATTTAAAAAGGGAATTTGAAATGAAAGACTTGGGCAAAACAAAGTATTGTCTCGGCCTAGAGATCGAGCATACACCAAATGGAATACTTGTTCATCAATCGGCATATGTTGAAAAGATTCTGAAAAGATTTAATATGGACAATGCTCATCCATTAGGTACTCCTATGGTTGTTAGATCTCTTGATCCTAAAAAGGATCCATTCCGGCCTAAAGAAGATGATGAAAAGATACTTGGTCCCGAAGTACCATATCTAAATGCAATTGGTGCTCTATTATATCTTGCACAATGTACTAGACCTGATATTGCATTTGCAGTAAATTTATTAGCAAGATTCAGTTCAGCACCAACTCGAAGACATTGGAATGGAATCAAACATATTTTTCGTTACCTTCGTGGTACAATAGACTTGGGATTATTTTATGTGTCTAACAATTTTTCAGGTTTAATTGGTTATGCTGATGCTGGATATTTATCTGATCCCCATAAAGCTCGTTCACAAACGGGATATGTTTTTACCTATAATGGCACAGCAATCTCCTGGCGATCTATAAAGCAGAGTATTGTTGCTACATCCTCTAATCATTCGGAGATCCTTGCACTTCATGAAACAAGTCGAGAATGTGTTTGGCTAAATTCTATTATTCATCATATTCGAAGTACATGCGGATTTTCATCATCCAAAGAAATGCAGACACCAATATTTGAAGATAATACAGCTTGTATTGCTCAAATAAGAGGAGGATATATCAAAGGGGATAGAACTAAGCATATTTCTCCAAAATTCTTCTATACTCATGAACTTCAACAAAGTCGACAGATTGATGTAAAACAGATACGGTCTACAGATAATCTTGCAGATCTGTTTACTAAATCATTACCGACGTCAACATTTGAGAAATTAGTATATGGCATTGGTATGCGTCGATTTTGTAAACTACAGAATTAATTTTTATCAGGGGGAGCATACAATCAGGGGGAGTAGATTTTTGAAGATAACAATACATGTGTACTGCACTCTTTTTCCCTTCGACCGGATTTTGTCCCACTGGGTTTTACCGGCAAGGTTTTTAATGAGGCAGTTTGAACACATCAAATACAATTTATAATCCAGAAGATCATTGTATTGTTTACCAACATATTTACTTTAAAATGGTGTACATTCAAGGGGGAGTGTTGTAAATGATGAATGTCCACCATATTGATAATGGTGTAAATAGTAAATTCCACCATGATTATCAACCAATAACTTATTGATTTATTGGTTGAGTGGATTGAATTAGGTGAGGTAAGAATGACTATAAATATGAGTCAATTCTTGTTGAAATAAGATGGACAAAATTCTCTCTAAATTAAGAACTTCTTTTGTGGTGCTTTCATTTCTTGATTTTGGTATGTTAAATCCTTTTCTCCTTCACTCTTACTTCATTACTTTATATCATAATAAAATCATTTTATTACCTTATATTATAACAGAAACACAATTGATGCAAGTTGGTCTCTTTTTTAGATTTTTTAAAACTTATTGTTTTAGGTAATTCTATCATTTAAAATAGTTTTTTTAATTGACAATCTAACAATCAAAATTTTTTTATAAAGTTTTATTTGTAGAAACTCTACATCTAAAAGATTTACTTGTAAAAAATTTATTTCGAAAAACTCTTCCAAATGTACTCTTAGATTAGGATTAAATATTTCAAACCAACTGCTCCCAACCCAGAAAGGTCGACCTCTGCTCACATTGTTATAGATAGAAAAAAGGATAATATAAATTTTTTTTTTCTTAAACTCAAAATTACTTACATTGTGTCCCTAATTTATTAACTTAAATTTTTTTTATAATATATGGAGTGTGCATAGAATTGCAAATGAAAAAAATAACAAGTAGGAAATAAGACTAAAACTTTTCAAATCTTGATTAGAATCTTGACACAATCATGTTGCTTCAACAGCTCATTAACCTTGTTTATATCTTCCAATGCAACTTCATGTGTCAAAAGTTCATCTACTTGAAGTTCCTGTACAAATATAAACATCCTTCTATCAACATCTTTAAAATATATCAAAACAATACATCTCTTTTAATTATTATATTTTAGTTTTGATAACAAGGAAGCATGTTAAGAGAACTTTCTGATGAATGAAATTTTAAAGAACATCCTACGAGGTTTTTGACTAATTCAAAATTTACCAGAAATTAAATTTACATGTACGAATACATGTCAAGTTGTATATGATCTCAACTCAAATTTTACTTAACCGTAATCCACCCATTAGTTTATTGGGTTCGAAATAAAAACCTAAACTCATTTGCTATTTTAATGGGTAATCCGAAATCAATCCATTTAACCTACTATCTTGTATTACTATTTGGGTGTAATTCTTATTACTAAATTTATAATTAAGTTCTTGATTCTTATTACTAACTTTAAAAATGTGTTAAAATAAAAAGAAGAAGAAAAAAAAGTAAATAGGTGAGTTAATAAGACCTTATTTTTGCATTTGTCAAGAATAATTGGAAGATCAGAGATTGGTTTGAGGCCTCCAAAAATGGAACCCTTCAAAGTCCTTCCAGTCAGAATGGAGAGCAGATTGATTGGTACTATTGGATTGTGTCCTGCACCAATTACTAAAGTTTTTCCTTTTCCCTGCCACCAATTCAAAGCAAAAAAAATAAAAAAAATTAATCCCACTAATAACAGTATCAGTGAATATTTTTTTTCTTATGTTTATAACGTGAAATGTTAAATTTAAGTGTGATTAATATATTTTAGGGGATGTTTGTACAATTATAGTAAAAATTGCCGCTATGTGCAATATTATTTAAACTAGAGGGTGATTTGTACAATTTTTCCTCTAATTTATAATGAAAACAAAAATTAAGATATAAATACGTTGCTAGCAAAAAAAAAAAAAATGCTTTCGAATAAAAAGTACGTTAATCATAAACAATTAAATTAATGTTTTCTCATAAAGCATATAATACAAAGTACTATTCTAGTTTTCTAATGGGGTAATTATACAAATATTCTCGAATTTAAACCTAATTGTACATATATGTACCTTTTGTTAAAATTGATATAAAAATCCCCTATATTAGTAGTCAATGGTTAGAGGATAACAGTCATGGAGTAAAATGATCTCTTAATTTTTAAATTAATTAAAATAAAATGAATATTAATAATAAATAATAAATCTTCATCTTCGTCTTCATCTTCATCTTCATCTTCATCAACCCAAATTCATTAAATTAAAATAAACAAAAAATTATTTTCATCATCCATCAAATACCCAACTTCATCTTTATCACTTAAATCAAACAAAAAAAAAAAAAAAGCTTCAATCTCATCACCCATTAAATTTCTAACTTCTTCTTTATCACTTAAATCAAATATAAAAAAAAATACAAAATCTTCATCACCTATCAAATACTCAACTTCATATTCATAACTTAAAATCAAACAAAAAAAAGTTTCTTCTCATTACCCATCAAATACCCAATTTTATTTTCATCACTTAAATTAAAATAAAAAAATAAAAAATTCATCATTCATGAAATACCCAACTTCATCTTCATTACCTAAATTAAAAAAAAATTAAAAAAAAAAACCTGCACTACCCATCAAATACTTAATTTCATCACTTAAAATAAATAAATTTAATTGAAAAGAAATTTGATTTTTTTAATTAATTTTTTATTTAATAAATAATAAAAATATATGTAAAGGGCATTTTGGACCTTTTACATAAAAAAGTGAGTCAACCGTTAACTACTAACAGTAGGGAATGTTTATGTCAATTTTGATAAAATATCCATATACGTGCAATTAGATCTAAACTCGAGGATTGTTTGTTCAAGTATCTCTTTTCTAATCCAAACGAGGCTTTTAAAAATTTATCCAATTGAGAGATTTGTCATCTTTAAAAATATAGACTTAATACTAAAGGTCATTTGCCTTGATGGTTAGAGTCTCACATGCTCTTTCAAGCCACCAAGGTTTAAGCCTTAATACTGAAAATATTGTCCCACTAATTCTCATCAAAACGCAATTAATGTGGGTAGACATCTCCCCGTATTGAGAGTAGATGGTTTCCACTATGAAAGTAGATATTCAAACTCTACTAGCAGAGTTAAATATATATATAAATATAAATATATATATATATATATATATATATATATATATATATATGAGTTAAAAGAAAATGAAAATTGATAAGATTATGAATGAATAGACATACCAACTTTGTGGCTTCTAGGGCTTGATTAAGCAAAGGAGCAAAGCCAGAACATTCAAAGCTATAATCCACACCCATTCCATCTGTGATTCCTTTTATCAATTCTGAAACAGATTTATCTGATTCTTCTTCTGTATTTATAAAATCAGTCATTCCAAAAACTTCTCCTTTCTCTTTTTTCCATGGGTTCTTGTCTATCCCTATTATTTTAACTGCCCCTTGAATTCTAGCTCCATTAATGGCCTGCAATTACAAATCACACAATTCAGTTTTTTCTCTTTTTTTTTTTTAAAACAAAAAAAATAACAAAAAACATATATATATATATATATATATATATATATATATATATATAGCTTGTAGATACCCCAAGTCCAACAGCACCAAGACCAAAAACAGCAACAGTTGATCCATTTTGAACATTAAATTCCTTCCAAGCAGCCCCAAAGCCAGTTGAGAATCCACAAGAGAGGAAATTAGCATGAGGAAGAGGTATGCTTGGATCAACCTTCACTACATAATTGGCATGAATTACCATGTACTCTGAAATTGTGGAGCATGTAAAAATATGGTACAGATCTTTTCCTTTTATGGACATTCTTGAAGTGCCATCCAACATCAAACCATTGAAGCTTAATGGGTATTTTAGGCATAAATTGGTCTCTCCTGATGTGCAATTTTCACATTCTTTGCACTCTCCAATATATGTTGGAATCACAACATCTCCTTCTTTTACTTGTTCTACTTCTTCACCAACACTCTCCACCACCCTGCAAATCAATCAAATAATAATGACTTCATTTTCATTAAACTTTAATAATATTCATATCTATCTACACAGAAAAAGGAAATGAGTGCTTACCCAACACCCTCATGCCCTAAAACACGAGGGAATAGAGGCTGAAATTAACAAAAACAACATGATAGTATGTTAGAAAAAACCCAGATCTAGAAGATGAAGATTATTCAACAAATTTAATATATATATATATTGAAGTAGAAAGATAAAGTTATACTAACAAGTGGGAATCCTGTAGAGCATAAGATATCAGTATGACAAACACTCGCATAAAGCAATTTAACTCGAACTTCACGTGATTTTGGAGGCTCTACTTGTATTTCTTCCAACTTCCATGCCTCTTCTTCTCCCCAACAAACCACAGCTGTCCATCCATCCATTTCCAATGTTAATATTATTATAAATATTAACACTACACAATCATAGTCATAATTCAATTGCTCACCTTTGCATGTTATGACTTGTGACTTGTTGCTCTTCGACATTTCTGGGGATTTATCAGACTAATTGATGCAGATATTTTCACTTTAGACTTCTCTGGGCTATGTATTAACCTATATGTTTAATATGTGCACATCTAGTGGTTTGACAATTCAATTATATATTTCTCGGTTCCTACAAAATTAAATAAATTATTTTTGTTTCTGACACATCACCAACCACATCTACTTAAATAATTAAATTAGACAGGGCAATCATATAATTATAAACTAGTTCAGGACACCACAATCTCTTTTCTTTAGTTATCTTACCCTCTTTATTAGAATAAAAGGCGGAATTATAATAAAATATCTTGTCGATTAGTTATAATGTAATAAAATCGTGAGTTTAACTTTAATTATATATTAATATCTTTGATTAACTGATTGACCGTTAATTTTAACGGTCTATCAATAGTCAAAGGATAATATGGTTATTTTAACTTTTATTTTTTAAAAAGAAATAAAAAAAAAATTGTAAAAAAAAAAATAAATGAATCTCTACCGGTGGAGATCCATTTCTTAAAAAAATTAATTTTTCTCATTTTTTTATTTAATTTAATTTTTTAACCAGGAATAGTTATGTCATTTTACACATCAGTCATGGTCAAACCGTTATGTCTGACTGGATCAACTAACGATAATTAAGGCTAAACTCACAATTTTGTTACAATATGGCTAAACGTCAGGGCACTTCATTACAATTCGCCCTAAAATAAACCCAAAGCTGAACTCTCAGAACTGTAGATGTTTTATACAATCTGAAGTCTCAGTGTCCATTGATATAGCTATTACATACAGTATGATCCTATACAAATAGTTCATAGCTAGAGCTATGTCATAATGTCCGTTATACCCCTCTAGTTATATTTTTTCCTTTAAGTACCATTAATTCTCTAATGAACAATTAAATCATATATTCCTTATGGAAGAATGAGAAGTTTCATAATTGTTCAAGCCCCGAATCAACCCTTAAGGGAACTATTCATCTACTTCAGTCAAGAAGGAGTAGATTCCACTATTATGTTCAAACCTTCACATCCACAAGTCAAACCGTAACTCCAATATATGGAAGTATTGATCTAGAATATAACATCGACCTCACTCATGGTATGTCTAAAGCCACGATCCAACCTAAAGGAGTCGATAAGACACTCAGGATTAAGATCACCTATATACAGCCATCATTTGTCGATATATATTAATCTCATCCACTAACAGATGCTTGTTGAAAGATTAATATAAACTGTGGTCTAATCTTATATGATCTCATCATATAAGATGTCTCCATTCTCATGTCAACTACACGAGCAGTCTATGATAAAACCACTGTACAATACAGAATGGACCACAGCAGTAGATCAATCACAAACAAAGTGCTCAGCTTTGTTTGTTCTCTATGAACTCTTTAGGTTGCATGTCTCAAAATGAATCCTTCTGTATATGACATTCATATACTTATTTCGAGATTACATCTTGCAATCTTGGATGTTACACGTACAATATATAAATATATGAACAAATAAAAATACGTTTATTCGAATTATTAAACTTTAACTTTTATTCATGTCTAATTGCATTTACAATTACAAGCTTTAAGGTATAAATCCCAACAATGAGTGCACATAAAAATATTATTCAAATCCACCTGATTAGGATATCTGGATTGAAAAGGAGAAGAAAAATAAGCGTAGATAACACTCTGCATCTGGATCTTATCAGTGTGCCAAACATTCCCTTCATCAAGCAACCCCCTAATATGATTCCTAGACTTCCTCCCTGTAGCTTTAACATGAATGTATTTAGTGTTCTGATCACCGCTTCGCAGTCAAGCCATTCTAGACCTTTACTTCCAGTAGGTTTCCTCAACATATAATAGTTTATCTGTAACGCCCCTAATTTTCCGTAATTATGAAAAGTATATTATTTTCATGGTGCATTTGGATGATAATGAGTCCAATTGAATATTGGTGAAGTCAATTTGGTAATTGGATAGATGTGGAATATTTTTGGAATAATTATTGAGATGAAATGTGATTAAGAGTAAATTTGTGCTATTGTAGGATTTTAAGAAGTTTAAGGGAGCAAATTGCAATTGTGAGATATTTATATATAATATATATGTTAGTGGATGGTGGTGGAGAACAATATAATTGCATGTCTTGGAAGCAAAATAAATAAATAAATAAATAATAAAAAAAAAGGGGCATTTGACACCTAAAAAGCATGATACCAAAGCATTACACCTAGCATGATACCAAAGCATTACATGCAAATTAGTTGACTAGGTGAATTTGAGTGTGTCAACGTGAGAGTTAGAGAGTGAGTTATAGAGAGAGAAAGAGGAAGAGTTTAGAGAGAGAAGGTGATAGAAGAAGAATAAGGAGAGTGATAGAGAAGTTGGAGAAGAAGAAGTCTAGGTGGAGAATAGCATTTCAGGTTTGGTGATACCGTTTTCGTATTTTTCAGATTTTTCAGAATATTTCGGAATCGTTATATTATATTATTTTGGGTGAATTGCACTCAAGTACCCTGACTTTTATCATAATTGCACGTTTAATGCCAGTTTTGCCATAATTGCACTCTAGTACCTTGTAATCCGTTGACCACCGTTAGGGTAACGGTTGACCAAACGGATTCAGGGGTAAAATGGTCTTTTACATTTAAATTTATTTTTAAAAAATTTAAAAAATCATCCAACCAATAAGAACATGCCACGTCATATTTAATTAATTTTAAAAAATATTTTTTAAAAAACTAAATCAACAAAAAAAAAAAAAATTTTGAAAACATTTTCGAAGAACACGAACCCAGCACGAACCCAGATTTCTGGGTTCGTGGTCGAACCCAGATCTGGGTTCGACCGCGAACCCAGTTGCTGGGTTCGCGATCGAACCCAGCTTCTGGGTTCGCGATCGAACCCAGCTTCTGGGTTCGATTGCGAACCCAGATTTCTGGGTTCGCGTTCGAACCCAGCTTCTGGGTTCGAACGCGAACCCAGATGCTAGGTTCGCGATCGAACCCAGCTTCTGGGTTCGAACGCGAACCCAGATGCTGGGTTCGCGGTCGAACCCAGTTTCTGGGTTCGACCACGAAGAACACGAACCCAGATTTCTGGGTTCGTGTTCTTCGAAAATTTTTTTTTTTTTTTTTTTGTTGATTTGGTTTGTTGATTTCTGGGTTCGTGGTCGAACCCAGATCTGGGTTCGACCACGAACCCAGAAATCTGGGTTCGACCACAAAGAACACGAACCCAGATTTCTGGGTTCGTGTTCTTCGAAAAATTTTTCAAAATTTTTTTTTTTTTTTTTTGATTTGGTTTGTTGATTTCTGGGTTCGTGGTCGAACCCAGATCTGGGTTCGACCACGAACCCAGTTGCTGGGTTCGCGATCGAACCCAGCTGGGTTCGATCGCGAACCCAGTTCATCTGGGTTTGAAGATCTGATTTTCAATTTTTTTTTTTATTTTTTTTGCTTTGAGGGGCATTCTCGTCATTTTGCCGGAATCCGTTTGGTCAACCGTTACCCTAACGGTGGTCAACGGATTACCGGGTACTAGAGTGCAATTATGGCAAAACTAGCATTAAGCGTGCAATTATGATAAAAGTCAGGGTACTTGAGTGCAATTCACCCTATTATTTTTAGTTTATTTGAACTATATTGATTATGATATGTTGTTTAAAATTGATTTTGGGATGATTTGGTATATACTGTTTGTAATAAAGTGATTTTGAATATATATTGTTTGTGATGATTTTGAATAGATATAGATATATATATATATATATATATATATATATATATATATATATATATATATATATTTTGTTAGTGATTTAGATTACGTTTATTTAAAATATAATTTGGATCCGTAATATTTTTTATGAAAAATATTCTGAATTGATTTTCAATATGTTTTGATTATAGTAATATTACGGAGAATATTATTAAAAGCAATTTCGTATATATTGTTTTGCGATTTGTTTCGAAAAGTGATTCGGGGCATTGGATTTACTATAGATTTATGATATATAATTGCACGTGATTTTAAATGTGATTTGAAGCGGTTTCTGGATTTAGAAATATTTTCGGAAACGATTTTGTAATTTGCTTGTATATGTATATTGATGCGATTCGGATTCTGGAATTATATTTATAGATATGGATATGATTTGGATTTAATTTGATAATTCTGAACGGAATAAATTGTATTATTTTCGAAAAGTGATTTGGCTCTGATATATGTAAATATATATATATATATGGATATAGGAGATTGACATGTCAATTGGGTTATCTGAGTAGTACTATGCCTATATGTTATGATTGAGGTACCACCATTTACGGGTTAGAAAATCTGATCTGGGATACGCAGCGGGTCCTCCGTTGGTATCCAACTCTGTTCTGATATATCTGGGATACGCAGCGGGTCCTCCGTTGGTATCCATCTCTGTTCTATATAGCCCGTAATCCAGTCCGAAAAGTATGTTTAGTATATCATGAGCCTAAAATGGAAATAGAAATGAAATATAATTTGTTATATGATTTGATTTTGTATTAATAAGTTTGATACGATATTTTATTCCGACTTCAGAAGATGTTGTTGATAATTGCTTTGATATGATATTTGTTATCATTTTTCCAAGGGATATATATTTGAAATATTTGATTTAATTGTGCCCCATATGTTGGTTTTATATGTTATTTGCGTTATTGAGATATTATATTATGTTTATACAATTGGATTTTGGGTACACCCACTAAGCGTTATGCTTAGCGTATTGAGTTTCTCACACGCAGGTAAGAGAGTTCAGGAAGAAGATAAGGCTGGAAAGAGTTGAGTCTGCAGTGATCGAGTCCTGAGTTACATCGCTCCCGCATTTTTGGTAGCCCATTATATCTTTGATGTTTTATATGTATTATATCGGCATGCATGGACAAGAATGTTTTTGTAAATATTTGAAACGGTATTTAGTTTTTATGTACGTTTTGTAAAGTTTTGTAATATTTGGGCCCATGGAATTTAATGCTGTTGAAGTTGAATATTTATAAGTATTTTGATATAATTTGTTTTGGTAAGTCGCACCGGATATGGAAGAGTGCGCAATTTGATTTGAGATTATAGAAGTGTGGATTTTATGAATTGTGAAAACAGGTTTTGGACAGTCAGAAAAACAGAGGCAACTCTGGTGAAATTTTCAGAAAATCTTTTTGGACCATAATTTTAAATATTTATTTGGATCATTACTTAAAATTTATGTTCTGAAATTTGTTTTCCGTATCCGGTAGTGCTCCCCGATTCGGTCCGAGCGGATTTGGGTCGGGGGGTGTTACAGTTTTTGGTATCAGAGTCATGGTTTAGGCGTTCCTAAACCAGAGCGAAATGTTTTGTAAATGTAAACTGTTTTTGTACATGCATGCATTTTAGAAAAGAAAATAGGAGAATGTCACTCTAATCTACAGTATTCCTCTTCTGTCTTATATAGGAAAATGGAAAGCAGAGGAGATAGAGATAGACCTGGGAGCCCCGCCAGTGTGGCTGGGGAAGCAGCGGAAGAATCAATGAGTCCGAGAATGGTTGGACCGGAGATCCAGGATCAGCCAGTTAATGTGCGACAGATGACTGAGATTCTGCCGACAGTAACTAGAGCCCCACCTTAGAGATCTGTAGCACCCCCCGACCCGACCCAGCCGGACCGAACCGGGGTGCGCTACTCTCACTTTCAAACTTTTCAAAACTAGTTTTATACGTTTCAAAAAATCATTGTGAGCCCATAAAACAAAATAGAAATCCTTTTCAAGTGAGCCCATAACAATAAATAAACTTTTTACGAAAATCCGGCAGAGTACCGTTTGTTTTTCGGACTTTCCAAAACCTATTTTTGCACAAATCAATTCAAATTCACATTTTCACAAACGCTTCAATATCAATCAAACAATTGCGCACTCTGCCGTTTAGTGCGACTTATCACTCACAATTTATAAAATAAAACAGTTCAAACTTTTATATATATACAGACCTTTAGAAATCGTAAAGTAATTAATTAAAAACATATTACAAAACATATTTACAATTCCCCTGTATATGCATGCTTTCAGAATATATATACACATAACAAAAATATAGCTACCCAACTGTACAATCTCTGTGACTCGGTCTGCAACTTGCTCTTCCTTCAGTCTCTAGCCTCCTCTGGATTCCTGGTACCTACGCGTTAGAAACAAACTAACGCGCTAAGCATAAAGCTTAGTGGGTGTACTATAAACTCAATTAAATAAAATCACAATATAAATATCTTTTATGAGTAAATAAACCACAATATATATTATTCATTTCGAGTTAATTTCAAAATCACATGAATTCCAAAATCAGAGCATTAAACAAATTCAATCACTTTAATTTCATTAGAATCATTCGGTTCATCTTTCAATTTCAATCAATTCTGGCCCACTAGAATACTAAACATTCTAGGACTGGAATATGGGTCAATGTGACGTCCGGGGTTGCCCCGCAACAACAGTCACTGATATCACGTGATTGTCCGAGATTGCCCCGCAACAACAATCACTAATATCATCGCGATTGTCCGAGATTGCCCCGCAACAACAATCGCTAGTATCATTGTGATCGTCCGAGATTGCCCCGCAACAACGATCACTAAATCGGTGTAATTGTCCGAGATTGCCCCGCAACAACAATCACACAATAATAACGGCGCAGTACTGCTCAGTAAAACCTAGCTGGTATACCAACCTCCTATATCCATTTCTATGTCTAAGTATCCTAGAGCCGTTACAATAAATAAATTTTCAAGAAATCACAATATATTACAAATCATAAACAATAATCCTGTGAGCAGTATTTTTCACAAATCATAACAATCGGAATATTCGAAAACACGATCCAAATACGATCTATCATAAAATCATTCCAAATCAACAATATATATATATAAATCATTAATTTTTCATATAAATAAACAAGTTTCTTACGAAAATCGAAAACGTGAAACTTCAACGAAATCGAAAACGAAAACGGAAACGAAAACGAAAACAATAACGAGATACTTTTCGTAAAGATTTCGAAATCGAAAGTACACCAACCTCGGTACCGTTTTTTCGTTTGACCAACCGCGGTTCCACGATTTCTTTCCCTTCTCTTTTTCCTTTCTCCTTCTTCCTCTTCTTCCTCTTTTTCTTTTCTTTTCTTTCTTCTTCTTCTTCTCTCTTCTTCTTCTTCTTTTTCTTCTCTCTTTTCTCTCCTTTTTCTCGGCTCTTTCTCTCTCTTTCTTGCCCTCTGTCTGAGTTCTGCGAGAAACTTCTTCTTTTTTTTATATTTTTTTCGCTACCGCGACCGCCGTCGCGACCTGTGGTCGCGGCACCAGGTCGCGATGCTCACTGGAGTGCGCGCACCGCCTTCCTCGCGAGCGCGCCTTGGTCGCGCTGCTCTCTGCCCGTTTTTGACAATTTCATCGCGAGCAGTCCATCGCGACCTGTGGTCGAGGTGACTGGTCGCGGCACTCACTGCCAGATTTTGCGTTTTCCACCGCGAGCGAGCCATCGCGACCTGTGGTCGCGGTGACCAGGTCGCGATGCTCTCTGGTCCAGTTTTTCAATTTTTCATTTTTCTCATTTTTCACTATTCAATCCAGTCCGCTGGAAATCATAAAATAAACATACATTTAATTACATTTACACCCCCTCAAATAGTAAAAATTTATTTTCACATATTTCACATATATCAAAAATTCATTACCCGAAATCCGGGATGTTACAAGATCAGCAGTTGAGAGGTTGGCTAAACACCGACCTACAGATTTCCGGGGTAAGAGTGATGATGATGCTATAGCCGCTGAATACTGGTTTGAGCGGACAGAGCGCATATTACAGCAGATGCACTGTACCCCAGAGGAGAGTCTGGAGTGTGTCGTTTCCTTATTGCAGGAGGATGCTTACCATTGGTGGACAGCCATTACCCAGACAGTGCGACCAGCGGAACGAACTTGGGAGTTTTTCCAGAGGGAGTTTCGGAAAAAGTATGTGGGTCGTATTTACATAGAGAACATGAAGAGAAATTTTGTGAATCTGAAATAGAGACAGATGTTCGTTACTGAGTACGAACGGGAGTTTAACCGATTGAGTAAGTACGCCAGTGACATGGTGTTAACAGAGGAGAGCAGGTGCAAAAGATTTGAGGACGGTCTGAATAATTATATCCGTCTTCAGGTTACTGCATTGGAGATAGTTGATTTTACTAGGCTTGTATCTGCAGCCCTTAGTGTTGAAAAGGTACAAACAGATGAACATGCCAGAAAGAGCTGGAGTCAGTAGCGGAGAGGTCAGGGACAGTCCAGTTTGTCTCAGCCGCCCAGCAAAAGGTACAGGGGACCACAGAGTAGTGGCCCGAGGCAATTCCAAAGACCTCCAACATCTGCCAGACCAGGTCAGTCTACAGCATCTATGGCTAGTGCTCCTGGTAGTACAGCTAAGGGACCAACCTTGGCTCTCTGTGATCATTGTGGAAAGAGTCATCCGGGTGAGTGCAAGAGAGTGACCTGAGCCTGCTTCAGATGTGGGTCCCGTAGTCATTTTCTGAGAGATTGTCCGAGGAGTCAGGATACTTCTGATATGCCATCAGTGAGACCAGCTCCCACTATTTCCAGAGGGAGGAGACCTAGTCAGACGGGGACTGAGGTCAGTAGGCCCGGAGGAGCAACAGAGTCTTCAGGGCGTCAGGAGAGTCGGGCACCAGCTCGAGACTATGTTATTAGGGCTCAGAAGGACAGGGATGCACCAGATGTGATTACTAGTATGGTTTCTATTTTTAACCTTATTGTAATTGCATTGATAGACCCTGGATCTACACATTCGTATATTTGTGATGCCATGATTAGAGATAGATATCTGGAAACTGAGTTTACTGAGTTTGATGTGATAGTGAGTAGTCCCTTAGGTCATAGTGTGATCGTGAATAGGGTTTCTAAAGATTGTCCTATCAGAATACAAGAGTATGAATTTCCAGGTGATTTGATAGAGTTGTCATTCCATAACTTTGATGTAATTTTGGGCATGGATTGGTTATCTAGACACCGGGTTATAATTAACTGTAGTCTAAAGCGAGTGACGCTTAGGACAGCAAATGGTGTAGAGGTACTAATGGTGGGCGATAGAAGAGATTATCTCTCTAATGTTATTTCGACCATTACTGCTCTTAAATTGATTAGAAAGAGGTGTGAAGCCTATTTAGCACATGTGGTCGATTCATGGAAGGTTGATTCCAGTCTACAGAATATACCTACCATATGTGATTTTTCAGATGTATTTCCAGAAGAACTTCCTGATCTACCACCGGTGAGAGAGGTGGAATTTGTAATTGATGTGATACCGGGAACTGCACCAGTATCAATTGCTCCGTACAGAATAGCACCTGCAGAATTAAAAGAGCTGAAGTTGCAGTTGCAAGAGTTGTTAGATAAGGGATTCATTCGACCTAGTGTTTCCCCGTGGGGAGCACCGGTACTGTTTGTGAAGAAGAAAGATGGGTCGATGAGATTGTGTATCGATTACAGGCAATTGAATAAGCTCACAATCAAGAATAAATATCCGTTGCCTAGGATCGATGACTTGTTTGATCAGTTGAGAGGAGACACTGTCTTCTCGAAGATTGATCTCAGATCAGGATATCACCAGTTGAGGGTGAAAGATTCTGATATTCAGAAAACAGCTTTCCGGACACGGTACGGACACAATGAATTTGTGGTGAGGCCATTTGGGTTGACCAATGCACCAGCAGCCTTTATGGATCTGATGAACCGTATATGCCGTCCGTATCTGGATCTGTGTGTTATAGTATTCATTGATGATATTCTGATATACTCTCAGACTGCAGCAGAACATGATCGGCATCTTTGAATAGTGTTATAGATTTTGAGAGAAAAGAAGTTGTATGCCAAGCTCAGCAAATGTGAATTCTAGCTGAATGAAATTGCTTTTCGGGGACATATAATATCAGCATATGGTATTAAAGCAAATCCCAAGAAAATTGAAGTAGTTATGGAGTGGAAGCCTCGTAGAAATGTTTTTGAGATCCGGAGTTTTCTGGGTTTGGCCGAATACTGTAGACGGTTTGTAAAGGGGTTTTCATCCATAGCTACTCCTCTAACTAAACTGCTGTACAAGAATGTCAGGTTCGAATGGAATGAGAAATGCCAGGCGGCTTTTGAGAAATTGAAAGCGATGTTGGTTGAAGCATCAATTCTTGTACAGCCAGTATCAGGAAAAGACTTTGTGGTTTACAGCGATGCTTCACATAATGGCCTGAGATGTGTATTGATACAGGATGGGAAGGTAGTTGCATATGCTTCCAGACAGCTGAAAACGCATGAATAGAATTATTCGACGCATGATCTGGAACTTGCAGCCATAGTGTTTGCTCTGAAAATATGGCGGCATTATCTGTATGGAGAGAAATGCTATATTTACACTGATCACAAGAGTCTTAAGTATCTGCCTACCCAAAAAGAACTTAATTTGAGGCAGAGGCGATGGATGGAGTTGATTAAAGATTATGATTGTGTGATTGACTACCATCCAAGGAAAGCGAATGTTGTCGCTGATGCTCTGAACAGGAAATCTCTGTATGCAATGAGAGCAAAAAGAACTTTCCGGACATGTTGGACCATAATTTTAAATATTTATTTGGATCATTACTTAAAATTTATGTTCTGAAATTTATTTTCCGTATCCGGTAGTGCTCCCCAATTCGGTCCGAACGGATTCGGGTCGGGGGGGTGTTACATTATCCAACCGTTGTTCTACCGACCGAATGTTCTGCCAAGAGGAAAAAGAGTCCTGATTGATTGCTGCCAGCTTACTCCTTATTTTTTTTATTATTTTTTTTAATATCAAAGTTCAGAGCAGACCGATTGGATTGGTTACAAGAATGAAGACTGCAAGCACAAGAATTCAGATTCAGAACAACATTTTGAATTCTTGTATTACAACCCTTATTAGACCAGTTATTTACCACTCTTTTCTTTCGAACTAGCACTTTTCAAAGTGAAAATGATGTTAAAATCGTGAATTACAATTTCTAGAAGCCCCACTAACATCTAAGACTTCCAGGATAATTGATTTGCGATCTGAATGCCAAAAATCAAGAAGTTGTAATTTAGAGAAATGGAATAAAGAGTGTCATGCATCATTACAAACGCAACAGTCAAGACGTTCTTCGATTTTGTCCCCTTCATCTCTCCCATTACACCAAGTGAAGGGTTAATCAGTGAAACCCAAATCCTTTAACAAGCACTTATCCAACACGTGTCTAAAATTAGCCATCTGAAATTGTTGTCGCATGTTACCACCCCTCTTTATATCACAAAGAGTTTCGTTAAATCGTCCCCGCATAACCACAAAAGTCGTGATAAACCATGCAATCTATGTAAAAGTGTCCAAACATGGATGCATTGAGAAGTAAAAGGGTGACCATAAAAACCTATCATCCACCAAATTTTACCATTATAGGATATAACCTGCACATTAATATGAAAACACGAGAAAGAAAACAGTGTGACATCGACAGAATCAGACCACGACAGATATAATCTACTGCTGTGCCCATTTCTCTCCACCACTAATTTGCTAGAATAATTCAACTGAACCCGAAGAGTCTTATATTGCAATGATCAGATATAGTCTCCATAAGAAAGATTATAACTGGTTTATGCTCCTATAAATATTTTTGCAGAGCCCGAAATGCCCGGGATTACCCAAGGCTCGAGCATTCCAGAATAATATTTTCATTGTGATCGGTGGGCCTAGATGTCCAAACTGGCTGATATCATAACATCATTTGTATCTTGATGTAACCTACCCCTTTTGAAACAATACTCTCCTGCAATATATTTTCTACAACAATCCTCTTGCCAAATTCGACTTAAATCCTTATTGTCTTAACCCCTCACCTCACGTTTGGCCAATCGCTTCCAGTAGTTTTTTGACTCAGTCGGAATAACGCTCACAGCAGTTGGGCTGGCCATCGGAGGCTGTGAGCCCAGCAATTGTTGGTTCGGCCACAGGAGGTTGTGAGCCCAGCGGTTGCTGGTCCCTCTTCATCTTTCTAGTCTCATGCTCCTGACTGATAGTTTCGTCTTGATTCACCTCCCCTATTTTATTATGATGTACGAACTCATGCAACTCAACCAGTTTAGCCATTATTCCTTTTTTTTGGCTCTAAATCAAACTACATTCTTCAAATTCACTATCGCAGAAATTTATTTCTTGAGAGATATGATTAGATAAACCAGGTGCATGCCCAATATTAATATTCTGCAGTTGAGCAGCACTATGCTCAGGAAATAGGGTTTTTCAAAGAGTGTGAGACACGTCTCCAACCCAACTATACTGACCAGTCCTCACCCCGAATGACCTTTCCATCATCGCCGTCAGACATCTCCTGAAGGGGAAAAGCAGAGAAAGTTGGCATGTGCTGTGGATATCACGACCCTTTTCCTAGACTATCAGTCTATCACCTTCCTAGTATTTTTACCAGCAGAAAGTTGTGGATGCTAGCTCGCAACGAAGCTCCAAAACTGAAGTCGTGCAGGTCAGAAGTTATAGAATCCTCTTCATTCAGACATTCCCTAAACAATATGCCCCAGCATTGCACAGTGGAACAAAACTCCGAAAGACGCTCATAACGGACAAGTAACATAGTTTCATGTGTTGCATTTGTTAAGGTCACCCTTAGACAGTGTTTAACGGTCTAGTTGTATCAATGGCCACATGTATACAAAGGTATTTCTTGAAGAAATCCCTCGAGACCCCTACATCAATATCTTTTATAATCTCAATCTGAGCACTAAGAAATCGCCCTATATCCTTCGTCATACATAGTAAATGCACATTATGTAATTGAACCCAAAACTCCATCTTGTTAAATTGCATTCTTTCAATATCTCCAGAACCTCACGGGGCCTCCAAGGCAAGTAAGCCATTATCGAAATTCCAAGGTCCACCTGCTAGAACCCGTTTTCGATCTATCTGACACTTGAAATGAGAGGCAAATATATTATTTCTGATAACCTCAATCTCTAACTCCTTTTTAGTTCGCCAGATCCTTGGTATAACAGCCTGAAAAAGCATCTCGATTAACTTACTTATTCAAGAAAAGCTTTCCCACTAGACACAAAGACAATTTCTTAGCTCCCATCACCTTCAAATCATAATCCAATCTTGTTATCGAGGTAGCTGCCCCCTTAAGAGACAATGATTTACATAACATGGCTATTTCATTATTATCCATCGCAATCAATAAACAAAACAGAAAAACCCTACTACATTCACTAGGAATGACAAAAAAGATCCAAAGATTCAACGACTACTTTCACTCTGAAATTGGGAGAAAAACCCTAACCCTAGAGAGAAGACTTTGTATTACTTTATATATGATTTTTGGAATTTGAATAATCAAGAAATAAAGTATAAGGATTTAAACAAATTTGGTCGTTAACACATATAAATGTATTTAATAAATTATTTTATACTTAAATGTGTAAACTATGAAGGGTCGTGATTAACATGTGTCCCTTAGGGCACATATTTAAGGGCCTAAAATTTATATAAATAGTTTATATTTATTCTTCTAGTACATCACTAAGTCACTATACAACTTTCTATATCTTGAAAAATTAAATATAATTTTTTATTTTCTTTTTTCAATTTATAACATTTTCCAATTAAGAAAACAATGGGAATCATACGTTTGACTGACAAATACAATACCATATGAAATTTGCGTTTTTAATTTATTTGATTATGCATATCTAAAAATTTTAATGATCTTTCTTTAGGTTAAATATTTGATAATTAAGATATAAAATTCTTATTAGAAAAGAAAAAGATACATTACCACAAGAAATTTACGATTCTTAATTTGTTTGAGGAAGCACTTTAATAATGGTAATGAAAATGAAGAGGTTATGTTCATTGAACACAACTGGTCAATTGGTCAGATTGTGACAAGTTAAAGACAAACAATTATATTTGTTAATTAAGGAGAAAATTTAAGGAGAAAATTAAGGAGACAACAATTATATATATATTTTTTTTGTTGAAAGGGGTATAAGTACAATATTAATAACTGCTGTTGTTGAAATGGGTATAAGTACAATATTAATAACTGTCGGGACCTGACGAAATTAATGAAAGAGAAAATTTTTTAACAAGCAACATAAATTATAAAACAACCAAATTTTATTGGTTAGCTTTCTTTTTTTTTTACCTTGAAATTATAATGTTTTGAATGAGGAAATTAGTTATTTAAAGTCATGAATTACTAACTTATACTAATAAATCAAAGAAAAATAAAAAGAAACGACAATCTTTGCATAATTCAAGGGGATCGTGGTTTTGGAGTCCAATTTTTATGAAAGGGACATATGATATTGTACAAAGCCGGCCCTTAGCATTATTATTATTTTTTTTTTTGGGCAAATTTGTTGATTCTAATAATTTTTTAGATTTTTTGAATTTTATCTCATCTGTTGGTTGGGAAAAATTTTAGAGAAATAAATAACTTTGACTTAAGGAATTCGCATATCTACTCTTACAATATCGAAGATAAATGTATTCCTACACACGGTCAAATAGATATGATGAGACTTTAAATCCCCTCACTACAATCATGAAAATGGAAATACATACTATTCATGTTATCGTTGACTGAAAAACTTTAGTGAAATTGGTAGTCATAGTCAAATAAATTGTGTAGTTCAAAAGTTCATGCTATGAATAGGTAGTGCGGATTCGAAATGGTTCGTGTCCCTCAAAACTCTCCCTCAAAGGTTCCTCCTCGTGTCCGGATTCGAAATGGTGGCTTGCACTTTGGAATCTCAACATTCCCCCCAAAATTAAAATCTTCATATGGAGGGTTTGTCACAATGCCATTCCGTCTCTTTGTAATCTTTGCTCCAGGAAGATTGTGGTTGATCCGTGTTGTTCTAGATGTGGTGATGCTCCCGAGAGCTCAGCCCATGCCCTTTTTTGGTGCAACTCCGTGCGTCCTATTTGGGAATCCACTGTTTTCTGGGACATTCTCAAGTTGCAGTGTCATATTTCTTGTTTTGATTTGATCTTGTGGGTTTTTGTTAGGGCTAACAGAGCAGAGTTCGAGGAGTTCTGCATGATCCTGTGGGGGGTTTGGTCTGAAAGGAATGCTGTCTGTCATTCTAAGTCCCCCAGGTTTAGTGCTGATTTGGTTTCTTGGTCTCTCTCTTTGCTTCGTGAATTTCAGGGTACCCAGAAGGTCTTTGGCTCTCCCCTCCAGCCCCCCAGGCAGCCTCGCTCTGCTCCGTGGTCGCCCCCTCCCGCAGGCTCCCTGAAGTTGAATTCCGATGCAGCAGTGAAGCCTGGCTGTTCTATGATGGGTTTTGGTGCAGTGGTGCGTGATTCTCAGGGCAAGGTTGTTGCAGCTTCTACTAAGCCCCTCTTGGGGTTTTTTCCTACTGAGCTTGGCGAGCTGCTGGCGTTGCGAGAGGGGTTGCTACTGGCGAAGGAGTTCAACCTGATTATTGAGTGGGTTGAGTTAGATGCTGTTAATGTTGTGGCTAGGGTGCTTAGTTCTTCTCCTTATTCTGTTATGGACCCTATTATTTCTGATGTTGAGGCTCTTTTTAGGGCTGTGGGAGTTTCCAACTGTCATGCCATTCCTCGTTCAGGGAATGGAATGGCACATTCTCTTGCTTCCCTAGCCTTTTCCTCTAAGGAGAAATTTTGTTGGTTCAATCCTGAACCTAGTTTCCTTGTTGGTCTTCTGTAATAGAAGTTTTGTTGAAATCAAAAAAAAAAAAAAAAAAGAATAGGTAGCTCCAACTTGTTATCAGCCGGTGCACAACTACGGAGACTTCAAAAATATAAAATATAATTAGAAAATAGTAAATTTTAAAGAATATTCTGACATTTAGTTATATTGTAATGAAATTGAACATTTATTTAAACTACAACTTAGTACCTCAATTCATTGTCAATTTAATTTCTAATTTATTTAGAAATATCATTTGTTGACCTATTTTTACTTTTTAACTCACATGACTCCTAACGGTTTCAAAATACATCAATTTAGTTCCTATGAGTAAAATTTTGAAAGTCAAATTTGACATAAAGTATAAATTGAACATTTTGTCCATTTTTATTAAATTCTATATTTTAAATATACCCTTAGCTAGTCAAAATTGCAATCATTTGTTTTAGGAGTAAATTGCAATAGAATTTCTTGACGTTTGACTATACTATAATAAAATTACGAGTTTAGCTTTAATTATATGTTAGTACCCTACTGTTAGTTAACTCAGTCAAGAGTAACGATTTAATCAAGAATTTTGCTTGAAATGATACAACTACCCTAATTAAAAAATAAAAAACATAAAAATATAAAGAAATAAAAAAAATTAAATAGATTTCCATCGTTCATCATAGACTAGTTAAAAAATAAAAAACATAAAAATATAAAAAAATAAAAAAATTAAATAGATTTCCATCGTTCATCATAGACGGTTGAAATCATATTAAAAAAAATAAAAAAAATAAAAAAGTGGAGATCCATTTTAATAAGAATACCAAGAACGAAAAAAAAAAAAAGACTACAATAAATATGTTCCATCAATGTGGGAGCAATTATGCTCTCACTGATGGAACAGCTCCATTGCAAAAGTTCTGCGATAAAACTCCATAGCAAATGGAGCCGAAGCGCCATGTGGGTTAAAGTGCTGCTCCATCGAAAGTAGATTTGCTCCCATTGATGGAACAGATCTGTTGCAGTTTTTTTATTATTATTATTTTCTTGGTGTGATGAAAATCTTTGGATCTTCACCGTCTATCAATGTTGATGGATGGTAGAAATCTAATCTAGAGATTAGATCTCCATCTCCACTAAGAATAAAATTTTCTTTTATTTTTCTCTTTTTAAATTGTCTTTTTTTTATTTTTTTTATTAATATAATCTCCACTGTCTATCAATCTTGACTATATTACCATTTGACTATTGGTTGACCATCAACTCTAACAATCAACTAGTTAGTCAAAGGTAATGACGTTTAATTAAAGATAAAGTCGCGATTTGGTTACAATATGGTCAAACGTTAACGTACTCTATTACAATTTGTTCATATTTCAAAGTGCAACCTTTGACTAAAATTCAAGTTGTAATTTTTATTTTTTTTCAAAATCTAACACCTTACGGGTTAGAGGACTACCTAGGACCTATCGATATTAAACCATACGAGTATAATTTGAACTTTTACTTCTATTTCGGAAGCCGTCTACTCCCACTAACGCGAGTAGTCTACTCCCAACACTCAAAGAGATCTACACACACAATTACGCTTTTATAGGCAATGATAAGAATAATATATACATTATTAAGGTGTGTTTGGTGCGCAAAATTGGATTGGACTATTTTTATGGGACTGAATTAGATTGGAGTTGACTAATAAGTACTGTCATATATTTGGTGCAATACGAATTTAATAAAAATAGTACTATCTCTTGTTTGGTGTAATATGAGATTAGACAAAAAAAATTATTGTATTTTATGGTTTATAGTGTGAGATTGGTTAATTTAAAATTAGATTAAATTAATTTTAAAGTAAAAAAATTATTTTAAACCAATAATAAAAATTAAATTTGGTTAAATAAAATATTTATAGTACTTTTTAAAAATATTTTTTTTTGAGCTATTATAATTTATTTCAGATTTAGGGGAGGGAGACACTACTCGAACTCACAACCTCGAGATGTAATATTATCATATTTATATTTTTAATAATATTAAAAAATATATTATTTTAATAATATTTTAAATATAAAATTTGAAAAAAAAAAACTTGGGACAATTTTGTCCCAAGCTTTGACACGGGACAATTCCAACTTAAAAAAGTTGGATGGAATTGGATTTCTCCAGTCCCATCCAACATCCAATCATGGGATTGGACTGGGAATAATTCAATCTCAGTCCAATCCCATGCTCCAAACAAGTAGGGGCAGAATAAGAGGATAACATTTGGGAGGAGGAGGGGAAGCCATATATATTTAAATTTTTAATGTTTATATAAAATATTTAAAAAATTACATATAAATTTTTTTTCTAAAAATTTTAGAAGCGCCAAAGGGAGTCCGCCCCTGCTAACGAGGCATTAAAGTGTTGAACATTAGTGGTTTAAAACAGTTTAAAACCCTCCAAAGGTAAGAGACCTTTGATAAATTTAAATTGTATTTCTCGTCCACGTAAAGAAAGTCAACGGACTTCATTATACCTTCATCCACAAAAGAAAAAACAAAACAATTTTAATTTAATTATATATTAAAGTATGCAAATATTAAAATATGAAATGGTTTGAATTTTCAAATGATTCATCAAGTAGTAAACAGCTACCCCTTGCAGACCAACCACGTTCCATTTTTGCTTCTATTTTTAATCAATTAAGTTGAAAAAGAAAAATTGCCGTCCAACATAAATTAATGGTAGTGAGAGGGCTTATTCAATCCACAATATTTAAAGTTTAAGTGGTCAAAATAAAAATTTAATAAAAGAAATCCACAGTATATTCATGTTTTTAAATTCAAAATTTTGAGTTTAAGGGAAAAAAATGAAAAGATCATGAAAAACAAACGAAGAAGGAAAACTAGTTTCTGGATGTTTAAAGCGAAGTAAGAAATTCAAAACTAATAAAAGATCTAAATGATCTTAATTATATGATTGTAAGGATGTATTTGGTGCGTAAAATTGAATTGGACTACTTTATGTAATTAAATTGAATTGGATTAGATTGAATTAGATTAAATTAGTATTGTGATGAATTTAGTACAATATAGGATTAAAATGATAATAATATTGTCCCTTAAATAAAATCATTTAAAATTAATTCTAAGAAAAATATAGTTATTTAAATATTTTAAATTAAATTAAATAAAATTTGGTTAAAAAGTTTAATTTAATTATTATAAAGTTATATATATATATATATAATTTGAAATTTTTAAATTTTTTAATAAAATAAAAAATTGAAAATATTTTTTAAAATAAATAAAACTATTTAAAATTAATTTTATACAAAATAGTAATATTTTTTAGTTGATATTAAAATTATTAAAATATTAAAATGTTCTAATAAAATATATTTAATTAACTTTTAAGATAGATTAAATAAATTTAATTTTATAAATAAATAGTTTAATAAAATATAAGAAATTTGAAAAAAAGAAAAAAGAAAAGAAAAGAAAGAGAGAAAGACACTGATTGGATAGCATATGGATCCAACAGTATTCATATTTATTTATTAAATGCACTAATATAGAATTTCTTGCATTTTAAAATCTAAATATAAATTTTTAGATTAGATTATATCAATTTAAACTTTTAGTTTAAATTTTTGCATATCAATTTATATTCATCTATTTCAACTCGATCCAAGGGTTATCATTTACCTTAAATTCATTTAGAGTGTGTTTGAGATTGCTGTAACGTATAAAATAATTACTTATTTCATAATTTATGATCTAAAAAGTGTTTGGTAAATTAATTAAAAATTGACTATTTCTTATAGTACTTTTAAAAATATTAGAGAATCAATTTAAGAAATAATTAACTTTTAATCAATTTACTAAACACTTTTTTGGATTCTAGATTATGAAATAAATAAATAATTTATAAGCTACAACAATCCCTAAAGCACTCTTAGACGTTGTTTATTTTTTGCACTTAACACTTAACGGGTCTAAATTGGACTCATTAAGTTATTTTTGTTTATTTTTTAAGTAGTTAAACAACTTAAAAAATACAAAAAAAATAAAAATACTTTTAATTAATTTACTAAACACTTTTTTGGATTCTAAATTACGAAATAAATAAATAATTTATAAGTTACAACAATCCCTATAGCACTCTTAGAGGTTGTTTATTTTTTTTACACTTAACACTTAACGAATATGAATTGGACTCATTAAGTTATTTTTGTTTATTTTTTAAGTGGTTAAACAACTTAAAAAATACAAAAATAAATAAAAATAAATAAATAACTAAAAAGAAAAAGTAAAAACCATGACTCTTCACTTGATTCTAAATCACTGGATTATATTTAAAATATTTTCTTCTAGAAATATCCCCTAAAAGATAACATACTTTCAATTTATCATAATTTTACATATTACAATTTTCTCTTTTAATTTATTACTTATAATAAATAACTTTATAGAGTTGATATCATCACTATCAATACTATTATTGAACCTTTATTTTTTTTTTTGTAAGACAAAATAAAAATGATTTTAATTACTTATTATATTTTAATTATGAATATAATCTTACCAATATTTAAATAAAAATAGTTTAAGATTTATTAAATTATTTATTTTAAATTTTTTGTATCGTTTCAAATAAAACTATATATATAACCACTAATAGTAATAAGAATAAAATATCAAATTGTTTGATTTCAAATATTTTCATTATTAATAAATAAATAAGTTGGCACCATATTCGGAGATGAGAAAAAAAATAATAAATATGTCATTTAAGTTTTAAGTTTTAGTTATCGTTCAGTTTTAAATAATATTCATGACAGTTTAGTATTCAGATAAAAAAAATAAACGATACTTACTCTTTTTCACCATAGATTGCAAGTAAATAGATGGATAGAATCTAAATTTTAAATTAATATAGTTTGACCTTAATTTTTTTATTAACGTTTCCAATCCCTTACACGTTGAATGATTAAATGGTCACTGGCGTAGAGTGGTGGTATCAACGAAATTGAGTTCACAAATTTAAATTCTCCCCTCACAAGTGAAAAACAAAATTAATTTATATTTAAATTGAATTTCAGCTTTTAAAAATCATATTTAATTTAGACATTCAATATACTGGCATGTCGGCATAGCCCATATGAGAATTTTTTTTCTTTTGATAAATTATATACGTTTATTAGACCCAAATTATGCTCAGGAATTTTTTTTAATTCAATCTTGTTCCAAAAAAGAAATTTACTTCCATAACGGAAGATATCTACTATTACTATAAGGAAAAAAAACTACCCACACATACTGATACTTAAGATATATCTTTGTATGCATAACATTAATTTTAGTTGGAGGCTCTACTAGGCCGTACTTAAACTGCTCGCCTTCACTTATAATCTTGTGAAGACTGATAATTCCACGTTATTTACACATTCGCTTTGTCATCTACATATTGAAATTGAATGCTTAATCGCATACTAATACTCTTATGAGGACAGCCAAATAGTGGTGGGATCAAGAATTTTAGTGAGCGGAGCTTGGTTCAAATAATGATAAATATAAAAATGTAATAAATATAATAAGGTAAAAATTTGATACTCATTAGTAGTTTACTAATTGTCAATACAGTCAAGTTATTCTCAATGCGGTTTCATATTTTTATAATTTCTAACCTTGAGTCAAGGAGGTTGAACTAAATATTTTACCTAGAGTTTGGAGACTAAAACTAAATTTAAGTGTACATTTATAAGATCTTATTTATTGGCCATAGGGTTGGTCACGGTTCTGGAACTACCAGTTCCAGTTCCCTAAAGGAGGGAACCGGAACCTTAGCTAAAAGGTTCTGGTTCAGAACCTGTGTGGAATTGCGGATTCCAATTCCTGGAACCGGCAGTTCCATGCCGGTTCCGATTCCAGAATCGGTTCAATTTTTTTAAAATTAAAATTTAAAAATTAATTGAAAATTAAAATAATCTAAAAAAAAAATTAAAAGTGGATAACCCTAAGCTATGATAAAATTTAAATAAAATTACGATAATATCATAAAAGTAAAATAAAACTTAAATAACTAAATAAAAAATTTAGACTTGCACTTAATTTTACCTCAATTAAGTTGCCTACGTATCCTCTAGGAGGAATCAAAGCTCACATAATTTTTTTACCTTTTATTTATCTGATCAGGATCAATTATCACTCGTACCTTCGGTGGCCGTTATATCGTCGTTCTTGTCAAAAAAGTCGTTGTCGTCGGATAGTTCATCCATTCCTATTTCCTGTATTGCGCCTTGGTCCAGTCATCAATACAGACCTGGATCTGAATTGAGCCTGGACTCATCAACGATTGTGTCTTGTCAAGAACGTTGTCGCCGGCGCTAAAATCTTTCCACTGTCACAGTCGAGACAGGAGTTCAAAAACTCTGTTTGGCAATGATGGCCAAAATTGAAAAATTTCTCTTCTGATCTCTCCACCAATGTTGAAGGTTGAAGTTATTACTAACAAACTCGAATACAGTGTTTAAGTAAACATCAACCTCTGAAGTAGAGATTGACGAAGACACACTCCACATTTTCTTTATTTGTTTAGATACCATACTGGACCCTAACTTCTTTAATGTGGAGGGAACGTTAAATAGAAAATGTTTTTCCGGTTTCTGAACATTAATGTTTAGTGAGGAGACGTATATAGCATTTGATAAAATAAATTCATAATATTATTAAATAAACTAACAATTTCAATATCATTTATACCTAAATATTGATAATAAATAATATAATATTCAAATAAATTATCTAATTTACACCTAGGGTCAAAATATAAAGCAATTACATAAATAATAGGAATATTCCAATAATAATATAACCATTTTAATTTCATTACTCTAACACATTCAGTTAATAATTTACCTTGTGCACACTCAGAAAGTGCACCAACAATATTTAGGGCTTCTGCAAAAAAATAAATATGTGGTAGGATAATATATAGGGACAAAATCATAAGTGACCAAAAAATTATGAAAAAAATTGTTTTTAGCTTGAAAAAAATAAAATACTCGTTTTTAACTATTTTGAAATTGGCAAATTATAATTTAATCATAATATATATAGATTGGTAAAATTTCACTTCAACCCAAAATCCTTTTTTCAGATTTCATTTTATTAATTAAAAATCCTAATTAAAAAACAACCCTAAATCAAACCCACATTTTTCTCCTCCCTCTCTCACTACCGCACAGTACCCTCACCTTCACCCTTTCGTCACCGTTTCAGTTCTGTTTCCCTCGCCTGCGTCTCCCTCTCTCTCCTTCGTCGCACATTACCTCACCCAGACAACATGCGGCTGATCGATTCGTCTTTGTTCGACGTCGGACTGGTTGCTTCGGCTTCGTTGGACGTTTGATTAGTCTCTTCAGATTCGTTGGACGTCTGTTGTTGCTGAAGAGAGACAGAGACGGTGTGGTACAGATTTTAGCAGAGACGGGTTCGTTCGCTTTGGCTTCAGAGCTCTCGTCCATCTTGTAAGCCTCTTCCAGTTTCCTTTTTATTTTTTCTTCCGAAATCAATTCGTTTGTTTTATTCATTTTGTATTTCGTAGTTTCATTTTGAGATTCTATGAAGATCCGTACATTTCGGATGAGAATTTTTAACTCGGATTATCGAAATGTTTGTGTGTTGAAGTTTGATTACATGTTGTGTGTTTTTGCGTGATATATTTGATTGAATTAGATATTTTTATTGAATTTGATTATTGGCAGAGAGGGTCGAGTATTGTTTTTCTAGAGATTTGTTTTTTTTTTTTTGCTGATTAAGTTGAGTGAATATTGTGTATATTTTTTAGGTTTATTAAGTATTGTCATTGGTGAGGAGTTTTGATCGATCGCAAAAGTATAAGCCGTTTGTGAGCAGGTGTATTGTGCAGGGTGATCTTCTCAAGTCGATACTTCTAGCTACAACTAGTACTGAAAGGTTAGAGCAGCTAGATGATGAAGAGCATATTTTTAGCATGCAGATCATTGGAGGCGATCACAAGCCCAAGTGATGGTAATCATTCTCGATTATCTAAAGTACACGTCTATAGTTTTGGTTAAATTCTCACTGTAGTTTTGTCCACTTGAGGTTTGAATATGGTCAGATTGTAAGGAAGATATTGCATAATTTAATTTACCCTGACATATAGTTTCAATTTTATGTGTCCTGCATAATTCTACCATGATTTTAAGGATTGAAAATGTAGGCTTGTTGGGATAAAACTTTTTGAATTCTAGATTTGCTTATTCATTTAGTGTACTGCCAATTTCTTTAAATGCATTCAATTGTAGTTTTATAATTATTATTTTTTATCATTTTTACATGTGAATCATCAAATTCTAATAATTGTTGTTACTAGCACAATTTTTACTTCCACCATATGAGTTAAATAGAAAAAAAGAAAATAATAGTAAACCTTTAAATCTTGATCTATTTTTCATTGCCAATGTTTCTTGTGCTTGTATGATATATAGATCTTCCAATGTTTTTGCTTGATTGATGTTTTGTTTGAGGTTTTAAAACTAAGCAAATATAATATATATGTAAATATATTAGGGAGAGCATGTGCGTACTTTGGGTGGTGCCAAGGCTATAACGTCTCTTCTTGGGGTTTCATTAGGAGTAGTTGTGTTTTGGTTTGTTTGTTTGTTTGTAAAATGGATTTTCACGATGAGCTGAGAAGACTCTACCGTGTTTTGGTATTCAAACCTATTACTTATTATTCATCATTTTGAATTATTTATTGGCATGTGAATAGTGAAATTCTTGAATTTTCAATTTGTTTCTCATTGATTGTAATATTTGCTTTGCAATTTTAATAGCAAATTATTTGCTTCCATCTTTCAAAGGTTTCATACATACAAGCAAATTATTTTGGTTGTCTTAACAAAAATTTTCAAATTTTAACTCGTAGTCAGGTTGGTTATAGGGTCTTCGTTATGAAGTTCATGGAAAACATAATGAGGTACACAGACCATAAATGGGACTTCGAATAGAAAGATGAAACGCGTATATGGGAGGAAATAGTAAGAGATATTTTTACACATAGTGAACCATTTAATGATGTGTATTTTTATTACATTATTTTGGATTGTATATATATTACAAGATGATTCATAACATGAGTATCTATTTTTTTACTTTAACAATGACAAGAAATGTTACCAGGTTTATCTTGTGTTTTTAGCTTTTACACTCAGTTGTTTAATTTTACGTAAATTGTCGAGTATTAGAGTGTTTCACGACAACTCAGCATGTTTCACGTCAAATAGATGAAAACCATACATAATCTAGACCATCCCATTGTCCGTTACAGTTGATCACAAGCCTACGAATATTCATTTCCTAAAATAAGAGAGAAATATTTAGAAAATGCAATATTTCACAAAAATATTAATAAAAGTGAATTTCACACATAATGATTCACTCCAAACATTTCAGTAACAACATTTTACTGAAAGCAATTACACCTTAAATACATTTCACTAATATACATTTTACTAACCTACGTTTCACTAATATACATTTCACTAACCTACATTTCACTAACATACATTTCACTAACCTACATTTCACTGATATACATTTCACTAACCTACATTTCAGTTACATTTCACTGACCTACGTTTCACTAACCTACATTTCACTGATTTACATTTCACTAACGTACGTTTCACTAACCTACATTTCACTAATATACGTTTCACTAACCTACATTTCACTAACCTACATTTCACTAACCAACCTTTCACTAACATACATTTTACTAACCTACATTTCACTAACCTACATTTCACTAACCAACATTTCACTAACCTATATTTTACTAACCTACTGTTTACTAACATACATATCACTAACCTACATTTCACTAACATACATTTCACTAACAAATATTATTACTAAATATTTTACTAACCTACATTTCACTAACAAACATTTCACTAACTAACTTTTCATTAATATATTACATAACCATTAAAATTTCACAAAACTAAACCCCAGTAATAAGTATCACCCAAATTCTTTTAACCACAAAACAAACACAATATACAAATAAAATAAAAAATAAAAAATTTAAAAAATCTATAAAATATATTCTAAATAAAATATAAACCATATTCATAAATTTACCTTCAATTTTTGGGTTGGTGAAGATAAATAAACGTGATAAAAAAAGACAAATATGTTTTGATTTTAATGAAAAAAAAACAAGAAATAATATAATAAGATTGAGAAATTTTTTTAATAAAAGGTATAAAGTTCAATGCAAGGGTGTACGGCAGCTAAAGAAAGTTTATGTTTTTTTAGGTTAAATTGAATGGGTTTTTTTGTAATTTTCAATGGGTTTTTTTTATAATTTTTATTTTCACGGGTTTTTTATAATTATTTAGGAAGTTGGTGGTTGAGGGGTGTTTATGTTATTTGTTTTTCTTCAATTGGCTAAAAACAATTATTTTTGCATCTACGGTTAAAAACAATTTTATTAATAATTTTTAGGTCATTTTTAACAATTTTCACTAATATATATCAGATAAATTATTAGTTGTGTCATTAAAAACTTTTAACAAGTGCAAACATCCCAATGTTAACTATACAAATTAATATTAGTGCAATTATACTGCATAAAATGAACTAATAAATCCTTATATTCATAACTTTCACACAACAATTTATACGTGGAGTTCTAATGAATTGGAACATCACGGAAAAATCTAATTGGATGCTTCCCATGAGATTTACAAAGCCTATCCCATTGTTTCATAGTACTATGATGTTTCCACAAATAATATAGAGCATCCGTAATTGGTTTAATATAATTTTGAAGTGTTTGCAAACCAATTTGTATACATAAATTTAAAACATGGCGAACACATCTTTGATGAAAAAATCTGCTGCCAAAATAAGGGTTACATAATTCATATAATTGTTGAATGGCGACAGTATTGTTTGCAGTATTATCAAATCTAGATGCAAAAATTTTATTTTCAATAGAATATTTGTCAAAAATAATTTTCATCATTTTATATATATTATCAACAGTATGAGATTTATCAAAAACTCTAAATGTAAGAATTCTTTTTTGCAATTCCCATGCTTCATCAATGTAATGACATGTGATATCTAAATATGAATGTTTTTACTAATGAACACTCCAGATATCAGCACAAACAGACACACGACTTACATAATTTTTAAAATATCTAACTAAAGCTTTCTTCTCTTTTTTTTATAAATTTCATATATTGTACGTTTAAGAGTATTCCTAGGTACCCTACATGCAGCGGGAGTTAAGGCATTATGACAATATTTTAACAACCTACTTTTTCATCAAAACTAAACGATAAATATTTTACAGCTACCGTTTTTGTTAATTCTTCCCTATTACATTGATCACTATATTTAAATAATGGATGGTTAGGAGATGCACACCTGTCAATTTATTGTTGTCCGTGTGCTTGAAATACTTCATTGGATGACTGTTGTTGATGTGTTTCCAGTATGAGCCGTATCCTCCGGATTTGTTCCACTTAAACTCCTTGGAACAATAGTTGCAAGTCACCACCAATTTTCCTAGTTCTTTTTCCACCTTATTCATATGAATTTTAAAAAGTTCAGATTTATATTTCCGCAAATTAGCATCACCCAAATCGGGTATGTTTTGGGATTGGTTGGTTGCATGGTAAAAAGGGTTTGGGTTTTGGGGGCCTTGAGGAGTGGAACCGGGTTCATAAATATTTAGAGGAGGAGTTTCATTGTTGAATATTTCTTCCTTAAATGCTTGTTGCTGTAGAAAGTCATGATAATTTGCTTCATAGAAAAAATTATCACGCGGCTCTTCTTGAACATTTATAGAAGTCTTTCCTCTGTCGGAAATTGATCTTCTGGAAGGATCAATACTTACCATTGAAATTTTATAATTTGAAAAAAGTAAATATAGAATTAAAATTAATAATTGAAAGAAAATGAAGACAATTGAGAATAAATGAAGTAATTGAAAGAATTAAGAATTTGAGATAGTAAGAATAAGAGAGAATTTGAGAGAGTAAGAATAAGAGAGATTGAGAGAAATATGAATTATTGTGTGGAAAAATGAACGAGGAAGGGGGTTTATATAGTTTTAAGGGAAGAGGTAGTTTTTGAAATTTGGGGGAAAGGGGGGGCTGGCTGCAATTTTATAGCCAGCCCCAGCCGTTGGCCTGGCCAACGGTCATATTTTAAAAAAACGTTTTAAATGAAAGGAACCGGAATCGGAATCAACGATTTCGCCGGTTCCAATCTAGAACTAGCGGTTCCGGTTCCTTTTTATTAAGAACCGGAATCAGGACTGGATGGTCTTGGTTCTGAACCGGAACCGGAACCTAATCTTTTGGTTCCGGTTCGAACCGAACCGGCATCATCACTAATTGGCCAAAAAAGCTTATTTAATTCGAAAAGTTTTTTTCAAGTTTTTTTTTAAATTTGTTTTTTATATCGTTTGGTTGTCACCAATAGAGCTTTTTGACGATTAAAAAAGTTGTTTTACGTCTATTCAGAACAGCTCAAATTTTGGGCTTTTCTAAGTAGATCTTTTTGAGTTTTAAAAATTATTAAAATATCTAATATAACCCTGTTAAAGTTTTTTAAGTTTACAATCCCTTTTAACTTAAAGTCATGTTCTTTTTGGTAATCCTATCATTTCAAAGAGTTTTTTTTAATTGACAGTCAAACGCTCAATGGTTTTTTCTTAAAAGCTCTACTTGTAATAAGCTCAACTTCTAAAAGATCTACTTATAAAAGTTTTACTTGGAGAAATTATTCTAAATAATAAGATTTAAATCATTTTTGTTTTGGTGGGGCTTGAGTGGGCCCAAGCTCGGTCCACGATTGCAAACAAGTCCATATAATTTAGACTGGGTTAATCTACACTTGTGAGGATCAAGAAGTCCATATATTTTACATATTTGTCTTACTATCTAACTACTGAAATAAATGCTTATTCACAAATCTCATACTCTTGTTCGCTTTGTCATATAACTACTGTAATAAATGCTTAATCACACATCTACTACTATTGCGAGCAACAAGTCAACATTATTTACATATTTACGTCATCATCTAATTACTGAAATTAAATGCTTAATCACACACTATATACTCTGGTGAGGATAGACAAATCCACATCATTTACATATTCACCTTGTATTCTAACTACACCGAAATTTTATGCTTAATCACACACTAATACTCTGCTGAGGACGACAAATCCACATCATTTACATAGTCGCCTTGATTTAATGCAACAATTATTATAGTGGCAAAGACATGACTTCTAACTACTCTAATCTCACTGTCTCACCTTTAAATTTCTAGTGTGTTTGGTAATAAAAATGATATTTTTAAAAATATTATTAAATCCCTAGTTTAAGAAATACTAAGTGTTTGATGATATTTGTTAAAATTATTTATCTTAAAATTAAAAATAATATAAATACATTGGATATTTCTTTTGAAAAGAAGTAAAATAATTGTTTAAAAGGAAAATTATATGATTTGTTTTAAATGTCTATTTTGAAAATGATGGAAAGCTTTATATTTCAAGCTCATATGTAACTTTTACTCGAAAGTTACATAAGAGTTTTAGCTCCTCCACATGGAAGGAGGAGATTTTATGATCCTCTTCATTGACGGAGGTTATGATCGGATTAGATAGAGATCATATCTCTTCCATCTAATCTCCTCCATCAGATCAAATAGAGAATATCAGATACCTCTATCAAATATTATGGGGGAGATTAGATCTCACCATTTTTTTAATTCATTATTATATAAATATTTTTGAAATTATAAATTTTAAGGGTAAAAAATAGAGGATAAAATATTTAACCAGGCATTTTAGACTTTCTCACTAAAAGGTTCATTAATGATGAATTTGGATTTATTCAAATTTTGAGCAAAAATTGAATGTCTATAATTAAGCATAAATGTAGGATGTTTGTGCAATTTATCATTCCAAAAACAATATTTTTCAATTTTTTTTAAAACACTTGGCCTAATAAATTTGTTGATGAACATATTTTGTTATATTTAGATTTGTTAGTTATTTTAATTATTTTTATTTGATTAGATAGAAAAATATTTATTGATGTAGAGAAAGGCCAAGAGTGAGTATCATTCGTCTAGTAACTGATGATGATGAATGACCTCCTAATTTTTTCTTTAAGCTTAAAGAAGATTAGCTTTTGTATGAATGTATTAATAATAGGACAATTGTAATAAAATATCCTGATATTTGGTTATATTGTAATAAAATTTTACATTTCCTTAAACTACAATAAAGTAACTCGAATAATAATCAATTGAGTCCCTATTGTATTTGAAAATATCACTTTTTGATCTATTTTTACTTTTTTAACTCACATGATCTCTATCTTTTTCAAAATATGTCAATTTAGTCTCTATGACCAAAATTTTGACAGTCAAACCTGACATAAAGTACAAATTGATCATCTTACCATTTTTTATTAAATTAGAATTAAGCTTTTATCCATTAATTTTTTTAATACTTTATATATTTGGATAGTTCAATAAAAAATTAATATATGGTATAAAAATTTAATTTTTTTTAAAACTATTTGAAAATAATTAAATAATAAAATAAATATGATAAAATTATTAAAAATAAAAAATAAATATAAAAATATTAAAAGTAATATCATTTATTAAAAATAAAATAAATTCAAGATTGAATATTTATAAAATTCAAAATTTAGTAATTTAATACATATATATATATATATCTAATAAATTTCTACATATTGCAGTTTTGTTATTATTTTTATTTTTAAAATATAATAATAATAAATGTATATATATTGTAATTTTATTATTATATTTTATTTTTGTAATATATATATATAATGTATATATACTATATAATATACTCTAAAATATGTATATATAATCTTTTAATATTTTAGTTTTTTAACTAAATTTTGAATTATATAAGTATTCAATATTGAATTTTATTTTTTATTTTTAATAAATGATGTTATTTTTAAATTTTTATAATTATTTTAAATTTTTAATGATTTATAATATTTATTTTTTATTTAATTATTTTTAAGTGTTCTTAAAAAATAATTTGAGTTTTTATAACCCATATCAATATTTTATTTGACTATCCAAATAAGTAAAATAGTTAAAATGTAAAAAGTTGAAGGGTAAAACCGTCTTGCTAATTTAATAAAAAAGGGTAAGATGATCAATTTATATTTTATGTCATGTTTGACCGTCAAACTTTTGATTATAGAGACTAAATTGATATATTTTGAAAACGTTAGGGACCATGTGAGTTAAAAAAGTAAAAATAGATAAAAAAGTGATAGTTTCAAATAAATTAGGAACCAACTGATAATTATCCGAGGTACTTAGGTGTAGTTTATAAAAATATACGATTTTATTGTAATATGATCAAACATCAGGGTATTCTATTGTAATTTGTCCTTAATAATATTCCATTAGGCATGGCACATAATTCAAAGCTCAAACTCGGATCGGATAAATAGGGAATAGCCTGTAGCCACCTCTTGCACAACACATACGAGGGCAAACCTATCACCATTTTGTGAGGGGAGAAAAAAAAGAAAGAGTTCTTTTTCTTTTTTTATACGGTGCTAGTGAGAGCTCATTTTGTGAAAATAGTACCAGCTTATTAAGTTAGGTGGAAATAGCATCTAAATTAGTATTTAGACCAAAATGCCCCTTTGACACAACTGATACAAAACAAAACAAAATAAAAGTAAGGGCAATTATTAAATTAGCTCCTAAGTTTTGATAAACTATGAGATTTTTTAACACAGTTTGCTTTATTGATATCTGTAGGCCCAAAGTTTTTATAAATATATCAATTTAGTTTATCTTACCAATTTGTTAATAGTCAAACTCATAGATTTTGTCCTTAACTCTATTTAAATAATTTTAAAATTACAATTTTATCCTTAAACTTTTAAAAAGATTGTGTTCATTTTATATTAGTCAGAAGGGTAATATAATTATTTTATATCAATTTTTTAAATAAAATTTTAAAAAATTGAATGGATTTCTAGATTGATGGACGGTATAGATAATATTAAAAACATAAAAAGAACAATTAAAAAATAATAATTTATGTTCTTAGTAGAGTGGAGATCCAATCTGGAGATTGGATATCCACACCAAGAACACCCATATATATCATCTCCAGTGATAGATATTGTCTCCATCGATGGAGATGAGTGACCTCTATCGCTGGACGATAGAGATCCAATCTACTTTCACAATAATTTTTTTTGGGTGTACTAAGGTAATATGGAGTTCTAGATTGGATCTCCATCTACAATAATTTTTTTTTAATTCTCCATTCATGATAATTTTTTTTATAAAAATAAATTTCTATATGATCTCCTCCGTCCATCAATTTGAATGGACGGTGGAGATCCATTTAATTTGTTTTTTTTTTAAAAAAAAATGTTTAACCATAGATAATTATGTCATTTTACAAAAAAAAAAAAAAATTGTTAACACGTGGATAGTTTCGGTTTAAAGATAAAAATACCCCTGAAACCAATAAAGTATGACTAATGGTTGACTTATATAATGACTTATTTGATACATGTAAGAAAATTTAGGGCCACTGGTACCAATAAAGCAATATGCGTTAAAAAACTCATAATTCGACTAAATTGATAATTGCCCAAAAAGCGAAAAAGAAAACTTTGAAAAAATCATTCCAAAAGTCGAAGGCTCAAAATTCACTTGAATCCCATTAGAAGATACATCTAGTCGTGAACTCGACATTGACGAAACTGGCAACAACGACAGGTCGGTGAGGATGATGATGTTGTGAGTTTGATATCGACAAGCAGAGTTTTCGTTAAGGCAGAAGTGAGGGAATAGATCACGACCAAAGAAAGAATAGATCACGGTCAAAGGAAATAGTTCACGGCCAAAGGGAATAGTTCATGGCCAAAGGGAACAGATCTCGGCTAAAGCAAAATTAGATCACTTCTACATGTTAACGGGTTTTCAAAAAAAAAAAAAAGTTACATACTTCAAAGCAATACATGTTTGCAACTAAGAAGCACGGACATGGACACGGACACGGTGACACGACACGGGATGACACGGGGACACGGCAAATCTCAAAAAACTAGGACACGGACACGGCAAGACACGGCAATTAAAATAATATATATTTTATATTTATATTTAAAATATAAATAACTTCATTCATTCATAATTAAACAAATCAATTCATAAAACATCATCAAAAACTACTCAATTCATAAAATAAAAATAGTCATAAAACATATTCTTAAGTTCCAATAAAATAACTTCATTCATCAACAATAATACTACCACCGGTAGTGGAATTAAATAATGCATCCTCTTTCTTCTTCTTTCTTTTCTTTTCTTTCCTTTCTTCTCTAGTTCTCTTGTATTTTTCTTACGGCTTTGAAGTGTTAGAACTTAGACCAGCAAATGAAAAAAGATGAAGAAAAACCTAATTGAACTTTCAAAATTTATTTTTAACCCTATATTTTTTAAATTTATAAATTGACCCCTTTTTTTTTAAAAAATAATTACAAAACGGCCCTAAACGTGTCCGACACGTGTCCCTGTCGTGTCCTTGCCGTGTCCCTTGGTCAACGGTCTGCTGAAGTCAACGGACACGCGTGTCCTATTTTGGACTCCTCGCGTGTCCGCGCGTGTCGGAGTGTCCGACACTCTGACACTCCGACATGCGAGGGTTTTGAAGTGTCCGTACTTCCTAGGTTTGCAACTCCAAAACGGTGAAATCTACTAAATTAAGTCAGTCAAGAACTTCTACAACTCAATATTTATCCAATTTGTGTCGTGCCCACTTTCTCTTTTTTTTTCCAAAGAGATATATAGAGAGATCGGTGAAAAACTTAGCGAGAAAGAGATAGGGGGAGAGAGAGAGAGAGAGAGAGAGAGAGAGAGAGAGAACTAATTCGTGAAAAACAACGAACTCGAATGAGAAAGAAGAAAATAACTCAAAGAACAAATGAAGGAAGAAAGGAACAAATGAGAAAGTTAAAAGAAATGGGCTGGAAGAACACAAAAATCGCTTTAATGAAGGGTAAAATGAGGTTTCTATATAAAATGATGTTATTTTTCAAATGTTTAGTAACTTGGTGTTACTTTCACAAAATAAGAAGAGATTGGTGCTATCTCTCACCAATCTCTCCAAAAAAAAAAAAAAACAAAAAAAGAAGAAAAAAGTATATTATTATTTTTCCCAAGTAGTTTAAGGTATTAGTTAAAATTTACTCCCTCGTTTTATTTTTAATCAAAATCTCCATGTAGTTTAACGAAATAGATAAAATATCCCCTCCCATTAAGTTTTTGACAAAAAAAAGGTTTGTGCGGTGTAGTGGTCAAAAAAGGACCTAAAGCAGACTTGGGCATACAGTTGACCTAAAACAGTTAAAACAAGCCCATAGGTCATTAAAATCGGACCCTAACGCCCATAAACTAGACTGGTAAAGGAATAGACCAAGTCTAACCTTGGACTAAGTCCAGCGCGTCACTGGTCATACCAGTGACGTAGACCTATCTTATCCCCGAGATTTTAGGGATATTTGAGATCTCGAGGCACGATCTCTTCAATCAACCTTAACGAGTTTCAAACCCTTCCCATAAATACAAAACTAAGCCTCAAAGGCAAGGGTCACGTGATTTCACGAGCAATTACTACTACTAATACATTTAGCTCAACTTCACACTGACTATTTACTGCCTAACCACCAGTGGACACAGTTGACACTAGACCCTGATATTGTCAGCTCGACTACCATCGACTTCCATCCACGGAGACTCCGATACCACTTACTTTCGACATCTACCATAGGTCGCTATGCTTGACTATTACTTCATATAGGTTTGGTCAATATTCTTGTTACAATTAATTCGAGCCTACTTGCTAACTTGAGCGTCAGAGTCTATTTGGCTGCCACTACACCAGTGACCCTAGTACTCGACCATTGTTTCTGTCCTTATAACTAGTTGGCCCTACCATTAACACGAGTGTAACTGGTAGCATTTACAATTTGGCACCAACCGCGGGGCCGGTAACATCAAACATACCAGTTTATCACCCAAAGACAACTACCAACATGGTTGACGGATCGAACCATGCATCGCTTCAAGCCTAGCTAGCATTCCTTGTCGTATAGATAAATGAAAACTCAGAGCGACTCCAGATATTGGAAGCTGAGAATAAAGCCGTTCGCACGGAGAACCAGGAGTTGGAGAGCAAGGTGGGGATGTTGACGATGTTGACCATAGCACTACCAGGATTTGGCCAAGTACGCTACGAGATCAATGCCAATTTGGTATCGATGGTCGGCCAAACCGTGCTCGCAAAATTGATCTCTAGTGCTCGATATCCGATATACTAGCTTAAAGCAACTGTGGACGATTTGAACCCCGTGAACAATGACCACGATGCAATAGAAGGACCACTCATAGTTAACTCCTTGGAGCAAGCATCGATGGCATCGCCTATAGCACCAGTTGAGTATAATGTAGTCGCGTTAACTGGTGTACAACCGACCATCTTAGCTGTCAACCCGAAAGTAAACACCCAACCAATCCAGCCAGTAACAAAACCTAGCTTCATTGTACCAACGGTTCTGTCGACAGTTTTGGTAAGCTCGATATCTTTTTTTACTAATCCCGACCTAGCATGTAAGTTTGCATAAATGGAGTACCAGATTCAGTGCATCACTGGGATGCTAGCTTCAATCAAGAAAAGCACAGCCAATAGTTTTGCTGATTCGCCATTCAACGACACCATTTCTCTCGTAGAGATGCTAATGAAGTTTAGCTTTCCTAAGCATTTTAATGGCACAATGAATCTAGATGACCATATTGCACAATACAGGCAGTGGATGTTCAAACGGTTCGATTTCAGTCTTGTTGGACCAGCTCAATAGTGGTACACTAACCTTCCAACAACTCCATAGCATCCTTCGCCTAACTCAACGATACCTTTTTCAAGCAGCTTACAAGAAGTAGAAAACTGAAAAAAATAGTCTGACGAACTCTACACAGTCAGCTAACATTGAGACGAATTCAATCAGTGGTTCACGAAATAAGGAAGAATTGACTATTATTAATGCTTTGCATGTCAGGTTCTTGTTTGATACATGATGCATTAATTTAATTGGAGACATTTTAGTCTTTATTTTGTGTTCTCACGTGATTTTGCATTTATGTACATACTTGAATTGATGTTTGGGCAGGTCTGTGGTTAGCTTAGTACATTTATGGGTATCGTAACTGGTAAACCCTCACGAGACTATAACTCGTCCAATAGGGCCACCTAGGGGTTTAAAGGCTTGTGGCACACGCTAAGTGCTATCGTCCATCCTACGAAAATGGATGTAGTGTAGTTAGTTAATTGCTTGTGTTAGTTTTTATTTTCGTTTTAGTTTTTGTTTGTGTCGATTTGCAAGAGGACAAGCAAAAGATACGTTTGGGAGTATTTGATCGGATTGCTTATGTTATTTTTTTAATCCCTTTTACCTTGTCTTTTGATCATGTTTTCAAGTGAATTTGGTAGGTTTTATGGGTGTGTTGAGCTTTTACAGGTCATTGGTGATTAATGGGGAAGAAACGCTAAGTGAGAATTTGAAGTTCAAAAGGGGCGTTTTTGGACCAGTAAGCTTTACGACCAAGGGTCGCAAAGAAAAGTATGTTTTCGACCAGATAGTGTCGCAACATATTTTCGCAATCGAGGGTCACGACATAAGCATCGCGATGAAGAAGACCATTTCTAGCAGAGAGTATCACGACCCAGGTTTCGCGACAGAGGGTCTCGACAAGGGAATCGCAAAGGAAGTTCAAAAACACGCCAGTGAGTACCGAGACCATGCCATTGCGACCCAGGGTCATAACACATGGTCGCAATGGCCATGCGGATGCCCTAATTCGAGCGGCTATAAAAGGGAAAGAAAAAGGAGAGAAAAGGGTTCGTCCAGTCGCAAAAAAGAAAAAAGGTTCTAAGGCCAAGTTTCATCATAAAACACTCTATATATACCATCTCTTGTGTTCTTCGGATCAAAGACACAAGCTACCACATTAGTTTGTCATTGTCATCAATCGTTCATCATAAAAGACGGAGTATCGAAGGAGACTAAGTTCTAGTCGGACAAAAGCAGGATTTCCTACCCTTAGTGCTTCGAGAATGGGTTGTATTTCATTTTATTCTTCTTCTTTTGATTTGATTTGTGCTATGTGTAACTAAATTTCTAGTTAGGGGGTCAATGGACCATGATTAAATGTTAGGGTTTGTAATTGACTTCTTTATTATTTTTATATATTTCAATAACTTTGTTACCTACATATTTTATTCTATTAATGTATGATTCTTGTTGGTTGCAATACGAAAGCTTGATGCATGAATGTTGAGTTATCATTAATAAGGAAATTGTAACTTATTTTGAGAAATCATTAGGTTACAATTGTTTATATCTTAATTCTAGGGAATAATGACTAGATTAATTAATGCGTGAAAGTGCTTAATTAATCTAGGGATTAAAACTAATATTGGATTTCTAATTAGTTTCACTCTAGGACCAATAGGTGATTTTAATTAGAATTACAACTTCAATGCATGATCAATATAATTTGATGTGCCTTTATTAGGGATAATATACTTCTTTGAAATATTGTACTTCAATTAGTAAATTGCAATACCCTTATTCATGATTGGTATCATTTGACCGCCTAACGCTTTCTTACCCTTGGCCTAGTCCTTAGTTTTATAAGTGTTTATTTTGCATTTAGTTTTGCAATTCAAAAACCAAAAATCTTGATTTCAATTTTTGCCGAGTAGTAATCTTTAGTTTTAGAATTGGTAAACCACCACTTTCTTGTAGATTCGACCTCGTACTCACGGGAATTTATTAATTCGACACATCCTACACTTGGAATTTATCCCATGCGTTGTGAGCGTGTCAAGTTTTTGACGCCGTTGCCGGGGAAGTGATTTTCGGTAGCTAGTTCTAAACAGTAAAGATTTTTTCTTTTTGTTTTAGATTTCTTTACTTTGATTTAGTTCTTTTTATTTTAATTTTTCTTCTTAGGTACTCATGTGCAGCTGTATGCAAGGTCGTCGGATCTCAAGAAGAAGTAGTGTTGTTGCTAAACGACATAATTGATCGCATCAGGAGAGTAAGAGACAACACTACTAACTCTAATTTTTCGAATTCAGAGGTTGATTTGTTTGAAGATACAATGGATGAGACTGAGAGGAATCAGTTGTAGAATTAGAATGCGGTGCATGTACCTCGTGTGATGAGAGATTACGCACGCCCAGTCATTGGGACCTCACCATCGTGCATTCTGCTAGACGACCTATCCAGGAATTATGAGCTGAAGAACATACATTTCAACATGTTGCCTGCGTTTCATGGTGTGGCGAATGGAGATCCCTTATCCTTCATGTACAAATTCTATGGCACCATTCATACCTTCCCACTGCAAAGGTTATCTGAGGATAAAGTCAGGATGAGATGTGTCCTGTCCATGATGAAGGACTGAGCCAAGCAGTGGCTAATGACTCTTCCACTATGGTCTTTTCGTACATGGTCGAACGTCTACAACAAGTTCATCGAAAAGTTTTATTCCCATCAGAAGACCGCCAAGTTATGAAGCAGGATTGCCACATTTATACTGGGAGAAGGTGAGTCGTTCCATAAGGCATGAGATAGATTCAAGCTGCTGCTAATTCAGTGCCCACACCATGGTTTCCCACTAGAGCTGCAGAATAAATTCTTTTATGATGGGCTGACTTTGAATTGTCAGGCCATAGTCGACAATGCTGCAAGAAGAGCCATGGCTGAAAAGACCATGGAAGAGACATACGAGCTCTATGAGATGTTGGGGGCTAATTCACAACAAAAGAGTGTACGGGGGAAGAAGCCAGCAGTTTATAAGGTGAATACTAATCCAGGGCTGGTGACGTAGGTGGGTGAGCTGAGTCGTCAGATGCAGAGTTTGGCAGTATCAATTGGGCTGAGACCCGGAGTTGCATGCTCCATGTGTGGAGTAAATGGACATAATCATACTGTGTGTCCATCCAGGGAGTCATTTTCAAAGTTCGAGCAGGAACAGGTTCTGGCACTTAATGCCTTTCTACAGCGATAGAGGAACGATCCCTACTCCAACAACTATAATCCAGGATGGTAAAACCATCCAAACTTCTCATGGATAGATAGTCAGCAGCAACCCAGGTTGTATCAAGGGAATTCTCAACATCACAGATTTGAGCCTCTTTATCAAAATCAATACCAAACTAATGAGCATAATTCCTTTGATCAACAAGTTGGTCTACCATCTCAATAAGTGAAGCCATCACATGAGGAAAAATATGAGAAGTTCATGCTTGCATTTCAGCAGAGCCAGCAGGCGTTTCAGAAGAGTTAACAGGTAGCTAAGCACTGATTTCAACAGCAGGAGGCTGCAACAAGAAAATTAAAATGCAAGTCAGCCAACTGGCTGAGGCTTTGCAACATAAAGTGCCTGGAAAGTTCCCTAGTCAACCAGAACAAGCGAAGGCTATTACCATCCTATAGAATGGTAAGGAAATCAATAATAGGGTTGGGGATGAATTTTCTGATAATGTTATTCATGATGCAAGTACAGGTTTAGCTTTTCCAGTGACAAACGAACAAGAAGTCGTCGCACCTACAAAGACTCCACTTTTTCACAAGGCTGCAAACCCATATGTGCTATCAGTTCCATTTTCAGGTTGTCTTCAGAAATGCAAGAATAACAAAGCATTCGTAGAAATTTATGATGTGATGTCATGGGTTAATGTCAACTTGCCACTCTTGGAGATAATTCAGAAGATGCCTGCGTATGCCAAGTTCTTCAAGGAACTCAACACACGGAAGAGGCAATATGGGCCTAATGAGAAGGTCACGATCTCAAAGAAGGTTAGCGCAGTCTTGCAGCAGAGGCTTCATCAAAACTGAAGGATCTGGGGAGCATCAATATTGATATCACAGTTGGGAATGTGAAGAACGAGAAAGCCATGTTAGATCTTGGGGCTAGCATCAACCTGATGCCCTATTCGATCTACATGCAGTTGAACTTACATGATCTAAAGCCCACTTTCATGTCCCTGATGTTAACTGATCGGTCTACACGGTATCCAATGGGAATCATTGAAATACTAAACCTAATGGCTAATATCAAGAGCAGTCAACTCTTAGATTAACATAACATAAGTTTTAACACTGTGCTCGATACAACTAGCCTTAAAACAGAAATCAGGAAGAAGAGATCTTATTTACAAGATCTAAAAGCAAAGTCTTCATATTTTCAAAATGAAAATATGAAAAACAAGGAGGGAAAACTAAACCTCAAAAAACAGAAGCAACAATCTACCAAAATCAGAAGAAAAAGGCAAAAGAAAACAAGAAATGCAATATAAACTTACCTCAAGAGGATTCTTTGCTTGCTTGGAATAAAAAAATTTCAAACAAAATTCTTGCACCAAAAAAAGAGTGGGTTTTCTTTCTTTATTGAAAAAGAAAAAACTTAAAGAAAACGTTGAAAATGAAGAGACTGAAGAACAGAGCCTTATAAAGCTCTAGAGATTTATCACATGACAGACATGTGGCCCTCACACGTCTCGAGCCAAGAAAATAAAATGACTCTGTCATTTTAAATGTTTCCTCACCTGAAACGACTTTTCATATGGTCCAATAGACACAATGTCGATTTCTCATCTATTTCCTTGTGTGAATAGCTTCGATCGACACTATGTCGATCTCTTATTTATCACCTTGTGTAATTACCTATGATTGTCACCTTGTGATAAACCTCGATCGACATAACATTGATCTCTCTTAAACATCTAGTGTGACTACCCGCAAACGACACTACGTCGATATCTCAACTTCTTCAAAAATTGAACATTTACCTGCGATCAACACCTCATTTCATCGATATTTCACTTAAAACCAAGCTCTCACATACCACTTTCTAAACTTTAGTAAAATTTTCAAGCTTAGAGAGTAGAGGGCAAAATGTAGTGGTCAAAGAACGGCCCAAAGCAAACTTAGGCCTAAGGCGACCCAAGACACTTAAACAAGCCTATAAGTGATTAAAATCGGGCCTAAGGCCCATCAGCTAAACTGATAGAGGAATGGACCAAGTCAAAGGTTAGACTAAGTTTAACCTTGGACTAAGTCCAGCACGTCACTGGCCTACCAGTGATGTAGACCTATCTTTTCCCCGAGATTTTAGGGATACCTGAGATCCCAGGGCACGATCTCTTTAACCAACCTCAACGAGTTTCAAAATCCCTTCCACAAATACAAACCCAAGCCTCAGAGGCAAGGATCACATGATTTCACGAGCAATTACTACTACTGATACATTCAGCTCGACTTCACACTGACTATTTACTGCCCAACCACCATTCTACATAGTCAACGCTAGACCCTGATACTGTCAGCTCGACTACCGTCTATTCCATCCACGGAGACTCCGATACCACCTATGCTCGACATTTACATAGGTTGCTATGCTTGACTATTACCTTATACAAGTTTGATATATATTCTTGTTACAGTTAATTCGAGCCTACTTGCTAACTTGAGCATTTGACTCTATTTAGCTGGCACTATCCCGATGACCCAAGTACTCGACCATTGTTTCTGTCCTTACAGGTTGTTAGCCCTATCATTTATACAATCATACATTTTAGCATTTACCCGTAGTAGGTTAGTTAGGGTAAAAGACTAAATGAACATTGAATAAAGTAAATAAATATTAAAAAAAAACTTTTTTTTCTCTCTCTTCTCCATTCGGCTCTCTTTTTATCACTGTCTCTCTTATCTTTCTCTAGCAATTCATTTTCTCTCCTCTTTAACATCTCTTTTGGTTTATGGTTGGGTGCACTATTGTGTTAGGTAGGATGGTGGTGATCGGGTTTTGGAGGCAGTCTTGGTTACAGGTTTTCTCGTATGATGAGTAAAATTGAAAGCTCAGTCCTTAGATTCTTCAGATGAGAACCAAATCTCGGAAGAAACCCTAGCAATATAGGTAAAAGGAAAAAGAAAATTGTATACAGGAGGAAGCTCTAGCCCCCCCTCCAATGGAGATCCAGAGTGAGATCCTTATATTTGTCTTTTCATTTTTTTTTTTTTAAAAAAAAACCATTTGGGATATGGTGATCTCAACCAGATCCATCATTTCTCTTTTTATGAATTCTTTATTTATTTATTTTTTTAATAAATATATTGAGGATAAAATAGTATTTTTGATTAAAACCCTAATGGAAGTTAAGACAAAAGAATTTGGAAAAAAAATCTAGATGATGGATTTTAATTATACCTTAAATTATAAAGGGGAAAATGATAATATCCGAAGGAAAAAAAAATGTTGAGACTACTTGAAGACTTGAGCTCATCAATGGTTGTTTGGGAACTATGGAACGACTTGCTTGAGCCTTACTTCCCAAAAAAATCATAAATAAATCTTGCTAATGTAATAATATTTTATGGTGAAGTTATTGATTCCTAATATGAATTTCATGGATTATGATTCTTATTTTTCTTTATTTTTTTAAAGGTACAACACGCGTGACCCAGATATCTACTTCCATAATAAGGAGAAAAACTTACCCACATATACTGGTAAATACACATAGTGAGACTTGAACTCTCATCATTAAAGTGGGAGGGAGGTGCACTAACCACTTGAGTATTGAGCGGTTGTGCGATTCTTATTTTTCTTTTGATTGGTGAAGCTAAATAAATTCACTTAGATTATCATGCATTTTTAGTTGTTACTTGTTAGAGATTTAATTTATCACTTTTTTTTATGAATTAATTAATCACTCATTAAAGTATTGTATTCAAATGTTGAGAAATTGAGTATTTTGATTCATGTGTTTTGAGTGATAAAATGTTTAAGACTCATAGGTTTATACACTAAAACAAGAATCTACAAGATAAAATCTATGTTTTTTATGCCTAAGAACTAAAAGTCAATTAATCGTGAATTGGTGTTTTTTCAAATTTTAGGACTTCACAAATCAAGTTTAGAATCAATTAACTACGTAAACTTGAAATTATGCCTAGATGTGTTTAAAATGTTCTCTCAAGTATCTAAACATTTATTTAAACATGAAATATGTTAACATCAATGTAACCATTATCATCCAAACATCAACCTTAACATCGTTATATTTAGATCGATCTAAACATCACGATTGACAACGACATATTTCAAGTTTTAATGGGCAATTTCAATCAAACACAGCAATGAGTATAAACATTCAACTGCATAAACACAAAGATTTCACTATGAAATCCACTGGAAAGCATTTAGCCACATGAAAACCTGTTGACGTGCCAATTTGGTCAACGTAATTAACAGTAAATCGAATGGCAAAAACTAAAGAAAAAGATTGACACAAGACTTTTTAAAGTGGTTCGGCTTAAAAGAATGCCTACATCCACTGTTCTTAGTATTTCAGGCGAGCTCGCTCAGAGTATGTGCGGAGCTCGCTTATATGTGCTTTTTCTGGAAAAATTGGTAACCTTTGTAACATTGATGATCCGTCCCTTTCATAGTGTGAAGGGATTGGAGTCATTCTATTTTACATAGAATATAATTACAGAAATTAGGGACTAAATTATATTCATGAGAATCATCTTCTAATTGAAATTAAATTACTAAAATCAAGGAGATTGAAGCTGATTGGGATTCTGTTAGTTGATCGAATCAAATCTCTTTATTCTTGGGATTCATCCTTTAATTGAGGCTTCGAGCTAAGTGCCATGTGGGCTGGGGATTATGCGAGCTGCGAAACAAGCCTTCGATAAGAGGTGGTGCTTGATTCTTTTAGGTGCTTTTGGAGCGGTAGCTTGTGTGGGGTTTTCTTTTATGTTGGAGTGGGTTCATCTGTTGTATCGTGCATCATTAATGTCCCTCGCTTGTTAGGCCCTACTGTTTCTTTTTGATTTGTATGGGCTTCATTGGGCTTTTCAGTATCTTTGGGTCCACTTGGGCCTAGTGAAATTTGGCACATAACATTAACCCCCCAGCTTCTAGCTCGATGATCTCGTGGTGGAAGCTTTGATAGTTTCTTCCTGCCAGCTAAGGTTTTAAAGGGTTTTCATCGGTTCGTTTCTTGGGAAGGCCATAGGTCATCCCCTCCAGTCGCTGGTGCTAAGTCATAGAGGCGGTTACTCTTCTGGTGAGTGGGAACTGTCATGTAAACTGCCATGCTGTCAAGTGCATTAAATGCGTACGTTAAATCAGCGGTCTTTCGAGTATCCTGCCACATCTTCAGGTTGAATCTTGGCCATAGATTTTTTTCATGTTATTATTACCTTGATCCAACGGCTTGAGTTTTTGGTTATATAGGGCATTCTAATGGCTTGAGTTTTTGGTTATATAAGGCATTCTTTGTTTATTTTCTTCGTACTTCAAAAAACTTTTTCGAAACTTTTCTCTTCTTTTCTTCAAAGGCAGTCTTCGAGGAGGTTACGTTTCAACTCCACTTGTCATTTTCAGTCGCCAGAAGTATCCCAAAGCCATGTTTATTCGTGCAAGAGTGGTTTTGTCGGTATCTTGCATGCTGCAACTGCTGTTCTTCATTCTTTTTACTGTGAGTTTTTTGCTTCCCTTCTTTTTCCTTGCCATTGTTCCTGTTCCTGTCACAGTTCTTTCTGCTCATCCGGATCCGTCGTTTGAGTTCTTCAATGCGCTTGAATCTTCTTCGATTGCCTAGAAGTTGTAAGGTCTTTTTTTTTTTTTTAAGTCCAGTTACGTAACTATGACCCTCTTGCTCAAGCTTTTAGATTACATTAGATGTTTAGGCTTTTTTCCACTGACTGAATTTAGGTTCTCCTTTGTTGTAGATGTCTAGCTCGAGTAATCAGAGGCGCTGTGAGGATAGAGGGGTGGAGGCTTCTGTCTTTGGTTGTCAAGGGGTCGAATTACCTCAGGAAGTTGTCCCGAGGTCGATCATAGTAGCTCGGGTCTTTGCTAGTCATCATGAGGACGTGGAGATAGTGAACGACGTGGAAATATCGACCAATCCCCCATGGGCCGTCTATAAAGGCTCACGTCGAAAAACAGAGGTATTTTTATCAGTCCCTTATAGAATCTGTAGAGGGGATTTGAGGCTTATAGCAGAGTCCTTTCATTTTCCTAGGGGGCACCAAATGCTAGTCCCTGCTATAACGGATAGGGCCGCCTATCCTCCTCCTGGCTATATTGCCATTAGCCGGCACCACCTGCTCGTGGGGTTAAGGTTCCCCATTCTAGGATTCCTAATAGATTTTTTGAATCTTTTGAAGTTTGCCCCAATATAGCTTACTCTCAGATCTTATGGCCAGCTTCTTACTCTTTACCTTCCGTTTAGGAGGCGTGGGGTCCCCCCTCCGAGATACAATGTCATTAGATTATGCTTTCTCCTGAAGCAGTGTCCCTTACTGGCAAGGGGCTTGCCCGAAGGGTCTCCGCATGATGTGATACACTATTTCGATGTGCGGGCAGGAGAATACAAGGATTTGTTGTAAGGGGACCCTAGTTTGAACGTAAGGAATTATAAAGCAACCTACTTCTTCGTTATGGGCTCTGAAATCGAGCTTATAAAAAATAGTTTCGTGCTGACACCTAATAAGTCTAGTTTGTAAGTGCTGGTAGGGCTGACTTTCGTGGTTTGTTTCATATTCGTTCTTCTTGTTTGTCGGGACGGGTTCAGGTTCCATGATTTACGAGGATAAAAAGGAGGTGTTTGACGCTCTCAAGGCATTGATCCCAGGAATTTCAAGGGAGCTCGCTGAATATAAGCGGGTTGCTGAAGAGCTCATAGTTAATTTCAAGCTAGCTCCTGATCACAGGGAAGTGCCACAGCTTGACACGGCGCAAGACATCCAACAGGTAGCTGCACGTATACCCCTAATAGAGGAGTTGTGCCCGTTGAGCAAGTCTATAGGATAGCTGGCACTCGATCTCATCGTCAGCAACAACTGGGCTACAAACAACACCAATAGCAGCGCCAGCCACAACAGCCCCATCATCAACAACAATAGGAAGATCAGATGGGGAGGCTAAACAGGGTGACCAACCCCCACTTTTGGAGGGAGCCTCTCTACATGTTTTGATACTACCGCAGAATAGCCCATCAAGAGAGGGATGCCTACTCATTCTCCTGTGGTGGGCCAAGTCTCTCTTCCATCCTCCAGTCGGGGCCTTGTCGAGTTGCGAAGGAGTATCTCCGGCAAGCCCCAACCCTTTATGAAGAGTTTCTGTTTGGTGGCCTGAGCCAGCGCATTGAGGAGGATGAGGGTACGGACCTCCGTCACACACTGGTTTGTCATGCCCTTATGGTAAGTGTTAATTCTCATACTTTCTCTCTTTATAGAGGTACAATTTGCTTACCCTTTTTCCCTTCTTTTAGACTGCCAACACGATATGCTTGAATCTGAGAAGAATGATGCGGAGAGGAGGGAGCTGCGTGACGAGCTTATGAAAGTGAGGAAGGAGCTCGTTGTGGGGGCAGGCCGTGAAAAACAGCTGGCGGCGGATCTTAAGGAATCTCAACCCCGTAGAAAGCCCTTTGCGCTAGAGCTGAAAGAGTCTGTTGCTAAGGCAAATGAGCTGCAAGCCGATATTGAGCGGGCTCATGGCGAGCTGGTTCTTTCTCAGGGACTCTTGGAGAAATCAAAAGAAAATTGGGCTAAGAGAGATGAAAAGCTTGCTTAGAAGGACAAAAGTTAAGAGAAGGAAAATGCGGCTCTAGTTGATGATGCCCAAAGTGATATTCTCTACAGTATCTGGTTCCGGTATCCACAACTACAGTTGGATTTCCTTGGTCTAGCTGTCGGAGAACTGATTGAGGGTTTTGAGGAGCTGCAGACTTCTGGTGCTATTAGGGTTCCTGAAAAAGTTCAAGCGGCGCAGAACGAAAAGGGGTGGTCAGGCCGCTCCAGGAGACGGAGATTCCCCAGCTGGTCAGGCCTTACTAGTAGCTTTTGGTGTCTCTTCTTCCTCCTTCTCCAAGGCTTGCTGCCTTATCACTTTCGCATATGTCCTCACACTCGGATCATGCATCTTCTCCCTCACAGCGAACGCACCGTGCTTCTCCGGCAAGGTCATTCTATTCAACCTCCAATCCTTCTACAGTCATCTTGCTGACGAGGTCATTCAATTCAACCTTCAATCCTTCCGCGGGCACCTCCCTGACGAGATAATTCAATTTAACCTCCAATCCTTCGGCGGTCATCTTGCAGACGAGGTCATTCAATTTAACATTCAATCCTTCTGCGGACACCTTCCTGACAAGTTCATTCAATTTAACCTCCAATCCTTCGGCGATCATCTGAGCTTTGAGTCATTATCCCTGTTGATCCTGTTGTATAGTAAAGTATCGTAGGATTTCTAGGTTTCTAAGGTTTTCAAGATTCTATTATTACTTGACTTCATTGTAATCTCAGCCCGTTTATAGCTTTCATTAATGAAATTCCTTTATTTTTTGCAAAGTACTGGGTGCCACATATATACGTGTATACTTACGTCTACCTGTTCCAAATAAGCAATCATTTAATGCATAGTAATGTGAAGCTCAAGTATTTGTACAATTAAGATGACAAAACCTAGTAGGTGACCTTGTTAGAGAGAAGCAAGCTTCTGCTCGAGGATACTTTCCTGTTGAGCATCTTTTAGTGTCCTTGTTTGTCTAAGGGCCTATAAACTCGCCACTTCGCTGGTTTTTCTTCAATCTTGTCTACCTCCTCGGGAAGGCTAGTTGTGGTAGGCGTTGACCTCACTAGTTTGAGAGCTCATAGCTTCCTAAGTTGGCGAGTTTTGTCAACTTTTTGCACGGCTCCTCGGGGAGGCATGCTACCACAGGTGTTGACCTCGCTAGTTTAAGAACGTAGGGGCTTCTCAGGTTGACGAGTTTTGTTGAGTTCGCGCAGCTCCTTGGGGAGGCCGCTTATATAAGCCTTAACTTCGCTAGTTTAAGAGCTCGTGGGGCTTCTTAGGTTGGCGGATTTCGTCAGTTTTGTGCTTAGGTATGTTGTGAGGGATTCCATCTTGAGTGTCTATATTGACCCTGCTAATTAAATGAGCTCGTCAGCCCTAAGGTTGGCAGTTTTTTTTTTTTGGTCAATTTCTACAGCTCTAGGCCTGTTTTCTCGAGTATTTTTATTGATCCCGCTAGTTAGATGGCCCGTGGGCCGTCAGATTGGCGAATTTTGCCAATTTTTATACTCAATTTCTCGGCGAGCTTATAGGTTTGAAAGTATGAGACTTTCTCGTTAACAAGCTCGTTTAGACTGTCTTGCTATTGTTGGAAGGTGACATTTTCGTTTTTCACTTTCGGGGAATTCTTTCCCCGCTCCACCTTGTAGGGTATCCACTGTATTCGTGCATTGGTAGCCATTTGCTGATCCCTTAGCCCCTCACCCCCACCAAGGTCAAAGGGGTAATTTTTGGCATGAGAGCTTGTGGAAATAAAAAAGGATAGCTTTATTGATTTAGAAAAATTGAGATAACCGTTACATATAGAGTTCCTCAGTTGTTCTACGTTGCCAGGTTGAGATACTTGGGCCTTTCCGGCGTCTTCTGAAACGGTAAGCTCTGCCGCCCCTGATTGCCCTTTACGAGGTTCAATTGGTGGGTTGATTGATGGTGTTGAAGGATGCTTTAGCTGAAGCCTTGGCCTTTACTGCCTTTTCCTGCATCCTGAACCTGATCGTCTTCTCGTAGCACGATCTGGTTATCTTTTGCTCACCATGGACATGCCCCACGCCTGTCGAGGTTGGGAATTTTAGGGTCAGGTATTTCATAGAGGTGATTACCTCTATATCGTTAAGGGCGGGCCTTCCTAGGACAGCATTATAAGCCATCGGGTAGTCTATAATTAGGAAGTCCACTATGGTGGTCGCTTGGCGACCCTATTCTCCTAGGGTGAGGGGTAAAGTAATCAATCTTAGGGGGATGATTGAATCTCCCGTGAAGATGTACAATGGTTCATTCGAAGGTCGCAGGTGACTTGATTTCAACCCCATCATCTCAAAAGCTTCTTTGTACAGGACATTCACCGAGCTCCCGTTGTTAATCATCGTTCTATAGATGGCCACTCTTCCAATTGTTTCCATAATGACGATTGCATCTTTGTGCGGCCAGTGCATGCCCTGCATGTCAGCGTCTGTGAAGGTTACCTCTTTTGCCATCGTCCTACACTGCTTTGTGGGTCGTTCATCGAGTCAGTGACCTGTTTGATGTTCCTGCGAAATGAGGTCCTCCATGAATGATATGAATTGTTCTCACGGCGGGTTCGTTTGGAATCAGTTTCGGGTGGATAGGCTCGATCATCTGTTGCTGTTGCTGTAGTGGTTGCGGTTGTTATGGTTAAGGCTAGTTTCTTGGCTGCACCACATAATATCTAAGGTGCCCTCGCTTGATTAAGCCATCGATTGCATCTTTCAGCTCTTAACAGATAGCCGTGTTATGGCCCGCCTCGTCGTGGTATGCACAGAATTCATTGAGATTACGAGTCCGGGTGGGCGTCCTCATGGGAGGCAGCCTACCGAACTCTTCCTTATTTCTTTCCGTGCTGAAGATTTTGTCTTGGGAATCGGACAGTTGTGTGTAGGTCTGGTAGCGACCTTCATTCCTTCTCACGTCATCGTTGTTCCTAGCATTTTTGGCTACCTGGTTCGCTGGTGCCTCATCTCTTTGTGAGCCTCTGTTCCGGTTGCGGCTGTTATTGCTGTCGTTTCCCCCATTGTCTTTCTGCTTACTCATGTCGCGTGGGCTCCTGCTTCTATCCTTCTTGGAGCTTTTCTTGGGCCTGAAATCTTCTTCCATGCGAATATGGGTGTTAAATTACTTGTAAAAGTCTTGAAGGGTTTTGACCGGCTTACAGTATATGCTCCAATAGAGTTTGCCATCTTTCCGCAGGCCGGTGGTGATTACAGTTAGTACACTTTCATCAGTTAGGCTGTCCATACAGCTGACCTCTCTCTGGAAGGGGGCTATATAATCTTTTAGCGGCTCGTCTGACTTTTAGAATATTATTGCCATGTGGCATTAAGGGACGAGTTGCTTCTTTAGGGTCATGTACAGGTTCATGAAAAGCTCATGGCATTGGTTCTAGCTCATTATACTTCTAGTTTAGCCATTTCCTTAGGATTTTCCCTAAGGTCACCGGGAAGCACCAACATTTGACCATGTTGTTGGTCGTGAGAAGGCTTATCTGTATATTGTAGGCGTCTAGGTGATCAAAAGGGTCGCTGGTCGCCTGGTAGAGGGGAATGTTGGGCATTTTGAAGCAATCTGGCAGCGGTTCATTCTCTATTTTCTAGTTAAAAGGGCTTGCTCTGTGTACCTATCGTTAGGTTCTGCCCCTCCACGCTGCTGTTATAATAAATCTAACCGCCGTACTAACTCCTGATATTCGAGGACTGAAGGGACCGCTATTGAGCATTGGAGGTGGGGCTATCTTCTCTGCGGGACATATTCTGTGGATTTGGTGATCTTCATGGATTCGCATTGGGTGACCTTCTTCTGTTTAGCTGGGGTTCAGCGTGCTGATACCTGGGAGCTTCGGCGGCTTGCACCACGTGGTGTCCGTGTCTGTGGCTATTCCCACAAAGTCGATAATGGTGGATTTTTGGACGTAACCTGGGTTGTTGAGACACGCTACGTGCTGGGGCACCTTGACGATCCTTTTTAAATTTTACGTACCTTTTGCCGCTGGCATTTATATGAATTATCGGCCCATTGCGGGAAGGCTCATCACATTGTTCATCACGTTCCACCCTTGTTCACCTCACCGCATTGGCCAGTGAATGAAGTTTCCTCCTCGTTGAGCATCACTCCGCAGGTGGTTCTGTCTATCGACTCGACGAGCGAGGTGGGTCGGATTGTTTCCCATAGGTCGCAGAGGCGAGGTGCTTTTCATAACATGCTCGTGTAGTGGTTGATTTTTGTAGTAGGAGATGGTAGCCGCTGGACATCTCTGCCACCATCCTCTCTATCTTAGCCTACCTCTCAATCACTTGCTGAGGTTTACTGGCTTGGATGGACCAGCTTGATCGTTTCCTTAAGGTTCAACCTAGGGGAAAATTGACCAGCTGGAGGATTTAAGGCTGGTAGTAGAGCCGTTGGGGCAGCAGGTGTCACATTGGGTATACCTGGTGCAACCGGTATGTTTGGTATAACTGGTGGGATCGAAGGCTGGCGGGACGCCTCTAAATGTCCTCCAGATGGGGGTACATCCCTACTTCTCACAGTTCTGGAGCAGGATCCCACACCTCTCGCCATTGATTTGGAGGAATTTTCCAATAAAGAATACAGTAGGTATGTGGTTTCTTATCGGAAATAGAGGTTTGAATCCTCAAACAGGGCCCTCCTTCTAGCGCTAAAATGTTGACGTGCGAATCTGGTGAATATAATTAACAGTAAATCGAATGGAAAAAACTAAAGAAAAAGATCGACATAAGACTTTTTAAAGTGGTTCGACTTGAAAGAATATCTACATCCACTTTTCTTAGTATTTCAAGCGAGCTCGCTCAGAGTATGTGCGGAGCTCGCTTATATGTGCTTTTTCTGGAAAAATTGGTAACCTTTATAACAGTAATGATCCGTCCCTTTTATAGTGTGAAGGGGTTGAAGTCATTCTGTTTTACATAAAATCTAATTTTAAAAATTAGGAACTAAATTATATCCCTAATGGGAGGGAAGGTAATTGTGAGTTTTCAAAAAGATTCTTGAGTATTAAACTCCAAACCTCATATAGGTCGATGTAATTTGTTGTATGTAAAACAAGGGAGCTAGTGGTATAGGATGATTATTAAGATGTTCGAGTCATTTGACAAAAGTTGAGGTGACTTAATTACGCTAAACCATTTACACCTCCGAGTTGCAATCACGTTTCAAGATGTATCCTCCTTTTCCCTGTCAATCATTTGGATGACGGAGTATGCTTACTGGAATTGGGCTTTACCCAATTGCGTACAAACCCGGTCGGTCCAGCCTGCTAATCACAAATGCGGGCTGGCCTGTTTAATTATCCTTTTATATAGTTTTTCGGAGACAATAAATTAATTTGTTTTTAGAAAAAAAAAAAACTTATCCCAAATCTAAACTGTCGTTGCATTTTCCTCCTCCTATCAACTTCAAAATTCTACCACAAGAAGCACGAATCTTTTTATTTATTTTTTGTTTTTGTAATAATAAGAAAAAAAATCTTTAAAAAAAAATTACAAAAAATCAGAAGCAAAATAAGAGGTATTGAAGAAAGCAACATCTGGGCTGTGTTAATCAAATGAAGTATGCTGTTGTAAATAAAGCCGAGTTCTTCAACAGCCCCATTTCCCACCCACATGGAAGGCAATGAAATTTCCACTCAAAAGGTATTCTTCTACTTGCAACAAACTCATTATTTCTCTCGCACTCTTTTCAGATTTCTGTGTTTTTTTTTTTTTATAGTCTCTCTTTGGATATTTTTAATAATAGTGATTTCCTCTTTTCATTAGTTTCATGTCTTTGATTGGATGATTTTCTTCACTTGATTGTAATAGGTTATGGTAACCCTGCAATTTTGTGTAATTAAAATATGAACAAATTAGATGATGATTGACTAAGCTTTTCTGTTATAGTTGTTGGGAAATGTTTTGGGTTTCAGATAAAATGCTTTCCTGTAAATGAGAATTCTGATTCCAGTCTTTTCTCCATATTATGTAGAGCCTGTGCTTCTGCTCCTTGTGAAACTTTAAGCATGATTAATCCATTGTTTCTTTTGAACTAAATATATGTGTTATGGGTGTTTGGTGGACGTGTTTCTTCAACTTTGACCGACATTTGAACAATAGGCCGCTAAAATTTTCATTTTGTTGTAAACATGCTAGCTTGTAGTTTATATGTCCTTAAGCTGTATTGTTTATGACTTCAAGTCAAACACAAGTTCAAAAGCTCCTTTTTTATGCTAGAGTGGGTAGTCTTGGGTGTTCTGCCTCATCATGGCCCTTTTTTTCTTCTTCCATGTTGCCATATTATTATCTTCAGAGTGTAGAAGTATAAGTTGTTGGTGTACTTAACAAGGCTCAAATCCTGCTATGATACCATCAGCTTCTTCTCCTTTTTGTTTTCAGTTTTGTTATTTGTGCAATGTGATAAGTTCGTATGATTGCCAGTGTTTATGTATGCTTGTTTGATTTGTTAATGTTCAAATGATTATTAGAGAAAGAATGGCTTTTTCCAAATTCATTAACATAATATTGTCTATATGAAATAATGTGATTTTTGTTATGTTTTTTATTTTTTATGTTTGTGCTATCACTAGGTTCTAATATATAATTACCAATAGAATTAGAATTCAAACTCATCCATATGAAATACATAAGATGGCATGGTGTACCGCGGACTCTAAATCAAGTGCTAAACTCTGATTAAAGCTGTTAGGGCAAATAGGTTCCATCTTGAAAATTATGTACCAGGAACTTTTTCTTATTTCTGGTCTTGCCACAATATTTGGAAGAATCTTCTGAGCGTTTATATGTCTTTTATGCTCAATACATGTTTTCTGGCATAAACTTACAGCCTTAGTTTCCAAAGCATTCAAATTTCAGTTTTTATTTCACAGTTTAGTGTACCACTGTACCTTGAGACTATCTGATGAAGACTTATCACACTATTTAAGGACTATTACAAGATTTTGGAGGTTGACTATGATGCAACTGATGAGAAGATCAGGTTAAATTACCGAAAGCTTGCACTGGTAAGTGGTTCTTTTCTTTTATTATCTCTCTCCCTGTCTCCCCCAACCCTTTGGATACATTGGGGATGACTGAGGACTTTTTCTTGACATTGTTGTCTATTTATAGAAGTGGCATCCTGATAAGCACAGTGGTGATAGTGCTGTTACTGCTAAATTTCAAGAGATAAACGAAGCCTACAAAGGTAATTGTTTTTGAGTGAAAAACTGTTTCTGACCTATCTATAGGTGACACATAACAGCATTAAATTCACTGTAGTTTTTTCAGTACTTTATATCTTAAGAATAGAATAATTTAACTTTATGAGTCTTGCTCACGCCTTTTCATATATTCTTTTGCAGTGTTGAGTGATCCTGCCAAACGCCTTGAATACGATTTCACTGGAATTTATGAGATTGATAAGTATACTTTGAGTGTAAGAGCTTATGACACCTATTTTCACTCTTTCTTTTATATGTATTAACTTTTACGTTATCATTAGGTCTATAATTGTCAACTTATATTTCTCTAGCTGTTGAGGACCCTTGAGAACAATTAGCTGAATCTGTCACTGATCATCTGAGACATTGTGTAATGGAAATACAGGAATATCTTGGCAGATTTAAAGGAATGATACTTACATGCAATGGGCTGGGCATGAGTCAAACTTCAATTTGGTAATTCTTTTGTTATTGTTCTTTTTATGATTACTCGTTTAGGAACAATTTGCATTCTCTTAAAGTGCTCTAATGTACTAGTTGAATCAGTACTTTCAGCAATTATGTGAGGTCATACTTATAGGTTAAAAATCTTTATGGTTTGTACGACATGGATTAACTCAGCCTCCAATACCCTTCCAATGACACATCCATATTTTGTTATTATATACTTTTTCAGAATGATAAATAAAAAGTTTGACTTAAAAAAAAAATTATCATCAAGGCAAAAAAAAATGATTATTTCTACGAACTATTAAAAAGACTCTCTTTGATTGATGTAAAAGGATGGTTAGTTTAAAAGACTGTACGTTTTATTTTTTAGGGCTAGAAATTTTTATAAGCAAGGATATACCAACACTGCTAATTTCAGATTCCAACTTTTTTGCTCTCTTTAAATTAGTTTTCCAATTAGAGAATGTTCTGAAATGAATTTCCAAAATTTGGAAATAATGTACATTGTTAATAGTTCGTACTCATCTCCTTATGTCAAAGGACTTGGAAAAGATAGCTTTTCTTCTATGGAATCTACCTCTTGTACTGAATGGAGTATTTGCAACAAGCAAATTAATTGCTACCCAAAATATGAAATTCTCACTTCATAAAGTTTTGAGAAACAATAAATCTCAGTAATTGTAGAAGTTCCTTTTAGCTGCTGATAAAATGAATTAAAATCTTTGATGTTCAGTTGAGAAGTTATTATAAAACGTGAAACAAAACTTGAGTTTGATAGAGAAGCCCTAAATATTTCGTTTAGGCTACACTAAATTATTTTTTCCCAATGCAGCTCTTATTTGTTAAGTGTATAAGTAACGTATTACACCTAAAAGTTATTTATTGTTGTTATCATCAACATTTTTTTTAGTTACATGATATTTTGGGGTTTTAGTTGATAAATATTCTGTTGTAAATATAAGATTATATTACTCAGTTATTACCCAATAATAGTTACATCTGATAAGTAACTCAACCACTGAATTAAATTCATATTTTTACTCTAGTTTCAACTTTCAAGAATGGTATATGAACTAAAAGTGTTTCTTAACATCAATGGAAAAGAAAAAGGTAGGTCATATAGAAGCAATAAACTAGACATACCGTAAAATGTCTATAACCAACTTTGAACAAGAAAAATATTTACATTTTAAGATATCTTGGTAACAAATAAAATTGGGTTTTATTTAATGGATTGCTTGCATTATGCAAATCATTTATGTAAGTTTTGATATCTCTTACCGTCTTAGTATTTGTTGTATTTTTGTTAATAACAATTGCGATTATATAATTCAATAATTTCACCAAATCGAATGAGTGTTTATTGTCCAAAAGATATGAATATAAAAAATTTCCAAACAAAAATCAGGTTTTAGTATCAATATAATTTTTATTTTTTGGGGCTAGGTTACGTTATAGCTCGCATGTAGCTATGCCCATGGAAGCTGGGCCTGGAAACTATTTAGGGAAAAAAAAGATCCTTAATTTATTTATTTTTAAGAAAGCATAATTTTATGTAATTTTGATGATTATAAAGCTTGAAAGTTGAATGGCATAGTAGATAGGAGAGACATCAGACATGTGATGTGTGAATGTGTTTGAAAGGTTGAGACCATTTAATTAAACTTTGGCTGTGACTGTTTTGCAGATAATCAGTTGTAGGGGAATATTTTTCTGCAGTTATTCTGTTTTCTGTAACATAGGAAGTAAGTTAACAGTTAATAGAAAATTAAGTTTAAAATTGAGGAAGTGATGTGAATTTACATATCCCACATTACATTCCTAAACTGGACCATTTTTATGAATTCATATCATGATCACTATCAAGTCATGGTGATGTAGGGTTTTTTTGGGTCCCTGCTGTTTTATGAACTGTAACCCCATCCCCATCTTTTACTGTGATTACAAGTCAAACAGGGTTGGTTTGACAAGGCAAGCAAAAATTGCCACCAATTGCAAGGTTGCCCTTCTACTAATAGTGAAGATGACACATGGGATATTTCAGAAGTTACATTGATTTAAGATTGTGATATTCTATGACCCTTTAGACAAGATTTAGACGGCCCCTTATGTCTTGGTTTATCCTGCAGGTTCATGTTGCTTAAATTATAAGAGCTGTTACTGCCCAAGTAAAAAGAGGGTTAGCTGTAGTACTATGCAAACTTGTTAAGTTGGTATGGAACTTTTGTGATGAATTCAATTCTATCTGTTAAAGGCTGCAAAATGGAAAGAAAAGTGGGGAGGGGAGTGTTACAGGATTACTGATATTTTGTATCCAACTGATTGTATACCAAAAGTGGTATAGAAACTTCAATTCTCATAAATTTGAAGCTGTGTGGACTGTCATGATTCAGTGTCATTGTGAAAAAAGAAAAGATCAGTGTTTCATGCTATTTTAGACAGGTAGTAAATTTTCCATAATCAAACTCATGCACCCTTAGTTTGGTGGCTGCATACTTCCGAGAGGTGAACCTTCAGAGTCGATCACTTTGGGATTGTGCTCCCACTTTATATACTTCTGAGAAGGAGAGATGCTTTGAATTTGGGTGACAATTGTTTTTTGCTCTGAGCAGTGGCGAATCTGAGGGGCTGGCAGGGGAGGCGCTATGAAAATTAAAAGAATCCTTAAAAGAATATATATTCAATATCCAATCTTGTAAAAAAAAAAATTAAAAAAAATATTCTTTGGCTCCCTAAATATTGTATTTTTTGGACCCTAAACAAAATTTTATGACTTCACCCCTACTCCAGAGTATGAGCTTCCGGAGTTTTACTTGCCTGATCCCATTCATTTAAATTCCTTAATGCCTTTGAGAAGAAAATATTGTTACTCTGGGTAGAATCTTTTACTAATCTGTCTAGTATTTTATCGTTCAATCTCCATGGCTGATCACATAATTGTTATAATTTTCAGTTATTTACCAGCCTAGAAATTCTCTGCACTAAACTTATGTGGCTTAAAATTTAGCATAAAGAAAGTATCATATAACTTTTGTTGAATAATTTGCACTGTTACTAATGAGCTTGCATATTAATGCAGGACTGAGCAAGTGACAGACACAAATGATTTGGCAGACAAATAAGGTCTGATCTGGTTTGGTCTCTTCGTATCATTCATTTCAATTGCACAAGTTTGACCTGTTAATCATTTCGTTTCTGATAATCTCACAAATAATGATGAATGAAAATTTCTAAAATCATATGATTGATAGGGTTACCCTATGATCTGGACCCAAAATAGAGATGTCAAAATGTGTACCATATGCGGGAGCAGCTGAAGATGGATGTGGTGGAGTTTGTAAATTCCAGTATACAATTGCAGATAGAATGTGGATATGAATCAATAACTAGGTAATGATTCTGATAAGTAGACAGCTCTTTTTGTGTGCTGCGAAAAATATTTAGATGTGGATATTTGATGTATCATGTCAATTATAGTGGTTACTTCCAAGGGCCAAAATATTTGGTTGTTACCATGGTTGAATTCACCATCTCCATTGTCATCTAAATTATTTCAAAGGTGGGGAAGAAAAACCATTGCTTATATGGTTATCATCAAATTCTCTTGTGGATGATTTCTTTTTATTTCTTTTCTCTCTTCATTTTTCTTTCAAACTGCTGTTTGGTCAAATAAAGCACTCTGTGGGAATTCGCATTTACTTGTGTGGGAATAATTCTAAACTTCCAGTTTGTATGAGTACATAACAGTATTACACTTAATTTGTTTGGTAAGATCTCTTATAGTTATATTTGTTATGTAAGAGTTCTTGAGGCTTATTTTGGGGTTTGGGGTGATGGTATTGGTTTATGGGTTGCTCTACTATGTTGGTTCAGTATTGTTGGCTCCCAAAATTGGAGCTTGATTTGGAGACTTGTTTATGGACGAAAACAACTGAGAATTTCCTGCAAGCACACAGCAAAAATTATCGTGAAGGGTGCTGACTCTGTTGCCGGCGTGACCTCTTCGATGCTCAAGTCAAAATTCTGTGTGTTTGGAGAAAACAAGTGCTAATTAGTTCACTAGCTAAGAATAAATTGTGTACCTCAATTGGAGTATCAGGTCGTATTTATACTGATTTTCTGGCATGATGGATGAGTAATACATGAACCTCATTCTCATTATACGTCGTGGATGAATAACACGTGGAGCTCAATACCCCGTGGGTGAATAACGTGCAGAACATAACTTCTACTACTTGGTTACACGTACTCGTGTTTTAATACAGTGTTGTGTTTTAAAAACTGTTAATGTGATATTTCACTGCCTTTGTGACCTAGGAGGCTACGATCTGTAAGCTGCAATCTCATCGTGCAAGTTGCCAACCTATAAGGTGCAATCCATTCTTGTAAGTTGCAACATAATCCTTCAACCTACAATCTGTTAGTTGCGACCTCATTCCTATAATCTGTAACCTGTAACCTTAATCTTTTCTCTATTGGATTTTTCAGTCTCGGGGTCAACATGGTTTCTCATTTTTGGGTCGACTTTTCTCTTTTAATAAGTAAATATGACTTATCAAGTTTGATTTTAACCTAATTTCCTGACATATATTGAACTCATTAATTTCATTAATATGATACAAGAAGTATACAAATTAATGAGTGGTTGAATTATGTGGCATTTCAATCTAATGATTACAAAATGTTAATATTTTTGGGTTCCTATCTTTTCTTAAATTATTATTTTTTAACTGTTGTTTCATTTTTTTTAGTTCAGGTGGTTTTTAACTTTTTAAAGATTTATAATTTTAGTTATTCTGATTAAATTTTTTACCATCAAACATGACAGAATATGCACATTTACCATTTTTCCCTTAACTTTAAATGATTAAGTTAAAAATACGATTTTATCCTTTATTTTTTTTTAAATTTAATAAATTAGCTTTAATTTGTACATCCAATAAGAATCTAACATGTGTTAACAAAAAAATTTAAAATTACAAAATACACAAAATTTATAAAAAAAGTCCTTAAATATTAAAAATAAATTAATTAATTAATTAACATTAAAATTAATAACCTTTAAACAATTAAAAAAAATCACTGCAATAATAACTAATTTATGAAAATTCAATAATTTAAAATAACACTTTTAATTAATATTGAAATATAAAAAAAAAATTTATATATTAAAATAAATTATAATAAATTAAAAAGAAAATAAATTATTAAAGTAATAAAAAATTTAAAAATAAAATAAATTATTAAAAGTAATTTTTAATTGAAATTATTTTTTTAATTTTTAATTTTAATTTAATTTTTTTATTTATTATTAACCATCATTTTTATTTTTGTGTCTAAAGACTGAAATATCCCTAACACTATTAAATTTGATTCACTGTTGACTAATAAAAGGATTAAATTAATGATTTTTAAAAAATTAGGAACCACGCGAACTAAAAAAAAATATTTATTAAAAAGTAATAATTTAAAAAAAAATTAAAAATTAAAATAATTTTTATCCATAAATATAAGAAAATTAACAAAGCCCATTGGGTTCTCTCATGTTTGCCTCTTAATATATTAAATCAAGAATAAATTGTACTAATTTACTCTGATTATATACAAAATTATACAAAAATCAACAAAAATATCATATAATAACATTCACTACTTCTTAATTATTGACTAGTGGTTGATCATCTTAGTTATTAATGAATAGAGGACAATATTACTTCTGACACTTATTTTATGTGAATAATAAAATAAAAGATCAGAAAATTAATTAAAAATAAAAAAGAAAAAAATAAAACGAGTCATTTTTGTATATTAAAATATTGATTATTAACCGGGGGCCAAAAAGAAAAGGAATATTATTATTTTTTTCCCCTACTTTTAAATGTTATATCAAAATAAACGCGCTTTTAAAATATTATCAATTTACGCCCTACTGTTTAAAATATTAATAGATGTTAACTTTTTTTAAATAAAATATTGGGAAGTCCATTTTAACCTGCAATGAAAGCGAAAATAACCACCCTACCCTTTCATATATTTAAATTATAATAATAAACAAACAAAAAATCTATTTAATATTTTAAAAATTAAAATATTAAGATTTAAAAATATTAAATGTTAAAAATTTATATTTTTTTTTATTTTCTTTCTTCTTCTGTTCTCTTCACCGCCTCTTTGTTGCTTTTTTCTCTCTCTTCTTCCCTTCTATTCACCGTCTGTCCATTTCTTATTCTTTCTTTTTTTTCTCTCTCTTCTTCCCTTCTCTTCACCGTCTATCCATTTCTTATTCTTTCTTTTTTTTTTCTCTCTCTTCTTCCCTCTCTTTCCCTCATAAAAGGGTCGTGCTCTTGGGATACCGGAGTGGTGCCAACTAAATAGCCTCTGACGTCCAAGTTAGATAGTGAATCTAAATGGGGAAATGAGTAAATGCAACGAATGATACATGTTATGGTAGTACGTCGTGTGGTATTCTATATATTGTCGAGTAGTAACTGATATGCGTCAAGTATTCCTTGATAGTGCGTTGATAACAATGGTGCAGGCGGAGGCTATGTCGTGCGTAGTTGGCTATTAGGACAACGTGTCGTATGCTTGTGGAATTGCTTAAAGTAATAGCTTAAGAGTACAAATGCTTCGAGTAACAAGTCTTTTGATAGTAAATTGCTTGACCCCTGAAAATGAAGCCTGGAGGCTATATTTATAGGGGTTAGGCAGGTGTCCGTTATGTCCGTATTTCTAAGGATGTCGTGTTCCGAGATATTTAGGATTCCTGAAATCTCAGAGGTTTTGACTCGGTAATGCTTGGACCCAGTCAACTGACTTAGTCAAAGTCTGATTGAGTCAGTGGCCTTGAGGCGGTTGCAAAGTTGAATAAACCCGTCGACATGTCTTTGGTCTGTGTCGACCGCTATTTTAGATGTCGAGCGATCGATCAATGGTCTCAAATTGATTTTATTGAGATTGTCATTTTGAGTTTTGTCGAGTGCTAGACCTTATTGAGCGCTATACTTTTGGTTTTTGGGCTTTAGTAGTTTCTGGGCCTATTTTTTGGGCCTAAGTCTTCTTTGGACTATTTTTAACCACTACAGTGGCTTGCATGCTGCCACCAGCAAGACATGTGTTCTTTAGTGACAAGTGTGGAAATCACACTTACCATAATAGAGATTACAAAAATTTATAAGTATTTAATAAATATAAAGATATTTTTAAATTGCAATACTTTTTTTTCCCCATGATTTACTTAGTTCGCGAAGAAGTTTTCAAACTTTTTTCCATGTTAAACGTTAACTTGTTCCCGAAATAACTTTGACGTTGAGCATAACGTTAAAGTTGTTCCTAGGAACAAGCTAACATTAGCACAACTTTGACGTTGGTGGGAAAAAGTTTAACGTTTCACTAACGTCAAAGTTGTTTAAGGAACAAGTTAACATTTAACGTGGGAACAAGTTTGACTTTTGATAACAACTTTGATATTGGGTATAACGTTAAAGTTGTTCCCGGGAACCAGTTAATGTGGGAACAATTTTGACGTTGATGGGAACAACTTTAACGTTCCAACCAACGTCAAAGTTATTCCTGGGAACAACTTAACGTTATAAAGTGGAACATGTTTGATTTTTAGGAATAACTTTAACATTGGTCCTAACGTTAAAGTTGTTCTCGGGAATAAATTAACGTTGAAACAACTTTGATATTAGTGGGAATAACTTTAATGTTCCAATCAACGTCAAAGTTGTTTTGGGAACAAGTTTACGTTATAAAGGGGAATTGATCAGTTCGTGAGAGGTGCTTTCTCACGAACTAAAAAAAAAAAAGAAAAAAAAATTAGTTCATGAGAGACCACCTCTCACGAACTGATTAGTGCGTGACAGGTGCTCTATCATAAACTAAAAAAAGATAGTTCCTAGTAGGTGCTCTCTCAAGAACTAAAAAAAAAAAAAAAATTAGTTCGTGATAGGTGCTCTCTCACGTACTAAAAAAGAAAAAATAGTTCGTGAGATATTATCTCTCACGAATTGATTAGTTTATTATAGGTACTCTCTCACAAACTAATAATAAAAAAAAAAAATTAGTTCGTAAGAGATTGGTGTAACCGGTACCTGTTTTTATGTTTTATATATGCTATTTTTTTTTAACTGTTGGAGGACAATAAGCTCATCCAACTGTTGTACTTAAACAAAAAGACCCACCACCTTTTGTCTCAGTATTGTGGCTGAACCCGTATTTGAGGGATTAGTTTTTCATTATTTTTTACCAATGTTCAGGTTTTTATTCTCAAAACCTTTAACTTATAATAAATTTATTTTCTTTAAATTGAAATTTTAATGATTAAATTATACTGTGAAAGATATTTTACTGTTTTATCCTTTAACATTACTCCTTAATAAAAAATTATAAATTTATCTACTATATAATTTTATCTTTTCAATAAAATATTTAAAATAATATAAATAATTTTTTTAAAAAAATAGGTGAATAAAAATTAAGATGATTTATTTTAAAATCTATTATTTTATATAATAACAAAATTAAAAACTATTCTAAAAAAATAAAATTTTATAAACAAATTAGTAGAGGCCACCTTGAAGGTGATTTTATTTTATTTTATTATTTTGTTAACTTTTTTTTATATTATTTATTAAAAAAATTAATTTATTCAATTATACAAATCAAAGGATAAGAGGAACATGTATCAAAACACACCATATTAGTATATTTTAAAACTAAAATACTCCTAATAACATTAAGTCTAACTAATAGAATTTTACCGAGTATACTATTATACTATTCAATTATGCAGATCAAAGGATAACTAATGGAATTCTAATAGAACTTTTTGGTTACTGCATATATTGAAGAGATAAAACTATTTTGCTTTTTTTTATTCTCTAAAACAACTTTAAAAACATGTGCATTTAATTAAAAATTTAAATGTTCACACTAGAAAATAATATCACCTACTTTGAAACATAGATATTTCTTTCTTTAAATGTTTGTGATAAATTTTATAAATCCATTTTTATATATTCTTAATAATTTTAGATAAGGATTTTGCTAATAAGATATATTGAAAATTTATTAAAATCTTAAATGGAGACTAATAAAATCTTCCAATATTTAGATCAAAATTTCATGATTAATTAGATTTACAATACCACTCTTTCTAAGATCTAAAAGTTGAATATTCGATATTTTATTCAAGTTTGATTTAACAAAAGAATTGATACTTTGTAGGTCAGAAGTATACTAAAATTTATTGAGATTAAATTCTTATTAATATAGTTCGAACATCTATTTTTATAGCGAAAGTCATTTACTCTCAATAAGAAAGAGGTCTGTCCACACTAATTATATTTATACAGTGGGACAAATATATACATATATAAGTATTGAACTTTGGTAACTTAAAAAAAAATATGTGAGACTCCTCCAACTAATAAGATAAGTAACTATTAGTACTTCAATTTAATTATTATTTTTTTTTGGAAACATTGATTTAATTATTAGATGTGATTGATGTTTGACATGCTAATAATTTCATATGTTAAATCATTATATTTTTTTTAATGTAAACTAAAGTTTAATTATATACTACAAAATACAAATTTAGTGTTTGCTCATATTAATTTAGAAATTAAAATTTAGTTATTATCAATTCCCTTATAAATTTTAGTAATTTAAATGAAGATAAATTGTACTTAAGTATTACAAAGTTAGAAGTATGTGCTCGCAGACCAAACACCTATTAAACCGATAAATACCCTTGGTTGTTGACTGTTAAAATTAGAGGTTAACTAGTCAAATACTAAAAAAATTCTTAAACTATCTTATTTTTAATTAAAATTTTTTTAATTCTTAAACTATCTTAAATTTGGTCATTTTAATTAAAAAATGACCAAAGTTTTTCAATCTCAAATTAATTTCAAGCCCATATTAAAAAATATCAACATTCAATTTTTAATTTCAAACCCATCATCCACCATCTCCACCACAATAATCTCAAACATAAACCTATTAGCAATTTACCCATTTCTCCGTTTCTTCAACAAAACAAAATAACTTCGCCAAAGAAAATAAATAAATAAAAATTAGTTGAACTGCTCCATTTCTTCCTATCTCCATCATAACCAATAAAAAAAAGAAAAAGAAAAAAAGAAAAACAAGTAGATTTAAGAAAAAGAAGTGCTATCAGCACTACTGGAATTTTCACTCATCCCGGTTCTTTTTCTTGATATTTTATTACTATAATATATATATATATATATATATATATATATATATATATATATATATATATATCATATGTCGGTATGGTGTCTTAAATCAGAAATATTATCAGATTGAATGAATATTATTAATCATTAAATTACATTAGATAGTAATATTATATTATCTTTGATAAGTGATGGAAAAAGTGATCAATATGTAATGTAATAAAATAGATGATAATTTTATAATTAAATTGAAAAGTTATGAATATATCTGGAGAACTAATTTACAATAATTGTTAGAGAACAAGAAGATAAGTCAGGCACCAGAGCTCAAGTTGTGAAGTCTGGTGCTGATGATCACATGCATATAAGCTAACATGCCCATAAGCATTTCGTCGAACACCTTTGCACTTCTATGAAACACCTTCAACATCAGATTCAAAGTTTGATGATAACTTGAAGAGCAAGGGAGTCGATCTTTCCTTGAAATGCCATGCAGTATGTTCAGCCTCCATATCATCTCATGCATGGCCACCTCAGCATCATGCCACGTCAGCCTTCAAGGGCCATTATTATTATCTCAGAATTATGTTACAATTGTAACAGAATTCTATTATTGTTAGCACATGTGAGACCCAATTATGGAAAACAAAATAAATTAATTAAGTTCATATTGTAAAATTTGGATATTGAGAAAAATCGGAATAGTTTTGTAAGGCCTAACATGGAAAACGGATTTACATTCAAGAGGCCCACTTGTCACAAATTAAACTCACTTTCTTTAGGCCCATTCAAGCCCAAAATAGTGAAAATATACATGCAAAAACATTGCTGGAAAAGTATGGGACAACAGCTGCTTCCTTCATTAAATTAAAGTAGTTGGTGGCAAATTAAGGACAACACATCTAGTTGCCATACAAGGCAATGCAACACCATATTAAGCTGCCAGATAGCACCTTTGCAAGCTGCTATTTGGCATGTAAGCAGGGGCGTACCCAGGATTTTTTATTAGGGTGGGCGCAAATAAAAGAAATTTTTTTTTACACGAACATTAACAATACAAAGAAATTTAATTGATTAAAAAGTAAAAATAAATAAAACTAGATGAGGACATAATAAACTTACCTCTCAAAATGCATATATTAAACAAAATACATTAACTTTCAATAAAACTAACAAAAAAATAAAATAAAAAGAAACATGCAATACAAAATACAAATAAACCTTATTTAAACTTTTTGTTATGAGATTTTACACAATCAAACTCATCTATAATATGTTCTAAGTCAATGGTATCAGGGATATTCCTTTCAATATATATGACCATATAATCTATCAGAAAATCATCATCTATTTTATTGCGAAGTGGTGTTTTGAGAAGCTTCATAGCAGAAAATGCTCGTTCTGTTGTTGCTGTGGATACTGGAAGTGTTAAGACTAAATGAATCAATTTATCAACCAAAGTATAGTGTTCTGACCTTCTTATTTCAGCTAAACCTTGACATAGTTCTGATAGAGAAGCAAAATTCTGAAATGTCAGATTACAAAGAACATCAAACATGTAATAGCTCAATTGTCTTCTCAAATCTTCAATGTCATTTTTATCGAAATCTTGAGAGTAGAACTTCGCAGCAAGAGTACAAATATCATCAACATCAAATGATTTAAACTCATCCACGGGGCTGAAATCCATGCTAAGAGAGAACTTCGCAGCAAGAGTACAAATATCATCAACATCAAATGATTTAAACTCATCCACGGGGCTGAAATCCATGCTAAGAGTAAGAAGTTCTATTGTCTGCTCTGGAAATCTACTATTCAACTCCATCAATTGAAAATCAATCACAGCATTAAATATATTGAAGTGATAGTAATGCTCAATTGTGACATTATCTTTCTGTTGACAAGAGCGTTTTGTTCCTTCCAAATGACGTCCATTTATATTAGGTATATCCATTTCATACCTATCACAAAATGACACTACACTTTCAAGAAAAGTATCCTATCCATTCTCCTTTAACTTTAGAAGGAGCATTTTTATAGTTGACACCAAATTCATAGCATATAAAATATCTTGAGATTTCGATTGCAAAGCTTGACAAAGCATATCAGAGATTCCCAAAATTTTGTGCAATAATCACAAGAAGAACACAAATTCAAAGGATCTCAAATCTTTAAACGCACCTTTAGCTTCTCCACGTGTATTGCTGTTCAGTTCCTTGTTAATCAAATTTTCAAGAAGAGTAAAAGCTGAACCAAACATCTGAACCAATCTACTAATAGAAGTGAAATGGGAGCTCCAACGAGTAGCTCCAGGTCGTTGTAAAGTGCAAATCTGATTAGCCCCTGTAGCAGTCTCAAGTTCGCCTAAAGCGATCAAATCTTTAATTTCATCTTCTCGAATAGATTTTAATTCAGAATGACGCTTGAAAGAAGCACTTACAAAGTTTACAATAGAATTCAATTTTGAACAAAATAGCCATATATCATGCACTTATCTAGCTATTGCAATTAAAGCAAGCTGAAGTCTATGTGCAAAGCAGTGTATGTAATAAGCATATGGACAATATTTGAGAAATAAGGCTTGTAAACCATTCCATCCACCCCTCATGTTGCTAGCACCATCATATCCTTGACCTCGTAAGTTTTCAACCGATAGATTATATTGAGCAAGGACATTACATATCTCCCTTTTAAGAGTTGAAGAATTTGTGTCATTAACACTCATAACTTGAAAAAAAACGTTCTCTAACAAATCCCTTTAAATCAATATACCTCAAAATAATTGCCATTTGTTCTTTGTTGGATTCATCAACTGCTTTATCAACAAGAATACAAAATTTGGCATCCTCGACTTCCTCACGAATTTTAGCTCGCACTTCGTTAGCTAGAATATTTAATAACTCCTTTTAAATTCGAGGTGATGTATACTTGGCATTTTGTGGAATATTTTCTAAAACAATCCCAGCAATTTCTTGATTTACTCTTGCTTGTAACTTTATCATCTCAGTAAAGTTCCCACGATTGGTAGAATTGATGGATTCATCATGACCTCGAAAAACACATCTTTCATTGCTAGCCACTTTACCGTCTCTAGTGATATCTTGAGTCGTAGTCGATTTTGTAAAGTTTATTGTAAAGAGACTGTACTCATGACTGTGTCGATATGTCGAGATGGATTTTTTAAGTTACTCCAACTTTGGATGGCAAACATATGTATTGAATTATGTCCCCCTTCATGTTTCCAAAATGGACATTTTCCCTTACAATTGATTCTTTTCCAACTTTGAAAACCATCCATTGTAAACGTGCAATGGTTTGACGGAAAAGTATCAAAAATAAAGCATGGAAAACAAAATGCTTTATCTTTTGATATCGAATATTCAAGCCAAGGAAATCGTTGGAACCAAGATTGTTGAAATCTTCGACTATATTTAGCATCCAAAGTAAGTGGATAGTTATCCAATATAGGTTGAAAAGGTCCCATTTTTATATATGCTTTTCGCACATCATCATGCTTCTCAGCGGGATAAGCTCCTATTGGGAGACGTAATCCAGGATCACGTTTATAATAAACAGTGTTAATATCTGCCTCTGGTGGAGTGTAAACATTTTCAGACGGGGTAGGCAAACTTAAACTGCCAACATCACACGGAGAACTTAACCCACTCGATGATTGATAATTTCTCTTTTTCCCAAAGTATGAAAGGAGAGTTTTTTTTAGCTTGGAATTATGGTTGTTTGACATTGTAACCTAATATTATCAAACGCTTTGGTTAAATAATTGATCAAATAACTACTTAATTAATCAAGATTAAGATAAAAATTTAAATCGGTAGTATATATTTAATAGATTAGATCTTATGCAATCACAATCTATACTAATAGCATGTTAACAAATATTAACAATAAAACTGATAATACCAAAATTATAAATTTAATCACAAAATGAAAATCACACATAAGCACATACAGAAGCACATGCCTCCATAAAAAAATTAATGGAAATAAAGCAGCAATGCAGCATGCCTCCATAAAAATCACATCAAGGAAAAAAATAAATTAATCGAAAACATTTTATTGATAACATTCAAAACATTAGAAACCAGAAAAAGAAACAACCTATGCAGTTCATGAGCTGTGTGACTTAGTGCCCACTTGGCTATGTATGTGCAAGTGCAACACTGTTACAGTTCCACAAATATAAGAAACTGATACTACTGTGAATTGTGATACTGTCCTGCTGTGTTTCATTTTATTGATATATCCTTGTAATTAATTTGACTAATTCAAAGAATAATTTAGCTTATTTTATTTTACATGATTTAACAAGTAGTTAATTCTCACATCTCCTTTTAATCACAAACTGAAAATCACACTAAGAAAAAAAAACCCAAATCAAGATTTATTTCAATTGGAGAAAAAAATTCAATCAAATTCAAGAATTAGACAAATGTGATTACGTGAACATTCCAAACAAACTCAGAAATTAAATATAACAATTGCCAAAACATAAATTCAAATTAGGAATAACAAATCCAAAACCATAACTTTTTAATCGAAATGTATAAACTGAAAATTAAGAAACTTACTTGAAAATAAGAAAATGGGTTAATTGACTCTTTTAATTCCTTGACACTTGAGAGAAAGAAAGTATATGGAGGGCAAAGAGCTTGGTGAATGGTGAGTAGAGAAGAAAAAGAAGAGGGAGAGAGCTTTGAAAGAGAGGTGGTCTGCTCACTGCTGGTTCGAGAAAGAGCAAAAAATTGTGTTTTGTTACTTTAGTTAACAGCAGACTTTTTTTGTAATATTATTAGATTGTGGAGGATAAATAAGTAATTAATTGTGAATTTTTTTTTAAAATGGTTGGCCAGGCAACAGCCCGGCCCTGCCTACTAATTGGGTCCGCCCCTGCATGTAAGTACTAGGAACAAGGTGGAGTATAAGGTAGTTCAAATGGGTGACAAAACAGAAAGTTTGGTGAATAAAAGTGTGAAAAAAATCTGCTGGGACAGCAAAGAAGTGAAGAAAAAATATTGGCAAAAATACTTGCTAAGATTTGAGGTATTCTTAGGATTTCAATTCTAAATTCTTTTATAGTGTTTTCATTATGATATTTTATGCATTCTAATTAAGTTTTTGGTGATTTTTAGGGAAAAAAGAGATACAAAGGGAATCTAACCTTCTTGAACCCAACTAGAATTCCATACAAGTTGTGAGTGGATTTTTATTTGATTTCCATAAAGAAATTATTGGTATTTTTAAAAATGGATTGATATATATTTTGTGTTGAGATTGATATATTATATTATGTTATATAAAATTGATTGGTTAGAGATTATATGAAGTTTTATACAAATGATTTATATATGTTTATTAAAGATTTAGTTATGTTTTACATGAATTAAATTCATGTATGGATGTTAGAGACTTATTAAGTTTATTTGAAGTGATTCTTAAAAACCAAATATTTATTATGATTTTGAATTATATATGGATATTAGAGATATTGTTATCTTTGATGAATTAAGCTATTGAGATTTTTGTTATATGTGAGAAAAATAGAAATGCTTAATGATTATATTATAATGAGGATTCATTTAAGTATAAAGTTTTTGAGTAGAGATTTAAAGAAATGTTATGAGTTTTTTAACATCAATTTCGTACTATCCCCTATAACTAAGTTTTAAGGCTTTCGGGCAACTCTGCGTACATATGTGAGAACAATTTCTCTGCACGGGCGAAATATATTCGCACGGTATATGTGAGGTAAGTCTCAAGCTCTGTGTGTGTGTTGTGGTATGGAATCTACGACACGTATGTGAGAATTTCCCTGGATACGAACATTGGTGTAGAAATTACATTTAAGAAAAGTTATATACATTTTATGGTTAAATTATAAAGAGTTATTGTTTTCAATGTTTCATTTATATATATATTTGAGATAAGGATTTGAAAGAGTAAACACATATTTTTATGTTTTGTTTGTAAAACAAAAATTACATCCACTCACTGAGTGTTAGTGCTCACCCTTTATTTTCTTTAAAATATTTTCCAAGTAGCTTCTCGGTTGTGTGAACTCTCCAGTTCTAAGGTGGGCTACTCGATGACATGTAGAATGAGGATTATTTTGTTGTTTCTACATGTTATGTACATATATGTTACATCATGTAGGTTTATTTGTATGTGTAAAGATATTTAGTAGTAATGACTGTTTTAACAGCACAGTTTTCATCTTTCTTTGAGTTATCTTTACACCTTGTAAGAGCTTGTTTAAAAGAAAAGAAAAGACTACTATGTTTACTAGTTTTAGTTATAAATACAGTGAGTTTAATATGCATATTTTAGTATATTTATTAAAATGATTTGAGTTTTACCTTGTTTATTGAGTATATTTGATTTAAAAAAAGAAAAAAAAAAGAAAGGGATAGGCGGTCCTGTTTCGAAGTTGAGATTGTTATTTTTTTTAGAAGTGTTATTATAATGTTTCGGAAGAAATGTTTCAAAAATAGAGGAAATACTATCAAAATTTTTATTAAACACATCTTAAACTCTTGATTTTTAAATTTTTATATATAGCATTTTCTAAAAAGATTGAAAATGTTAAACAGTTTTCAAAACTTCACAGGACTCCCTTAGACTCAGGATAGGAGTCAGGGCGGGTCCTGTCAGCACACCTGAATATGGTGGAGCACTGGAGCTAATGATCTTTTGTTAGATTATTGTTTTCATTCTTAGTATAAATTTAGTTATAATTAATGTGGTAACAATGTTTTCTCTCAGTTTGTTTCGTGATATCAGAGCTTATAGATGCAAGTCCACAATATTTCCTTCTTCTTCTACAAATCTCTCAAAAAACTCTGGATCTGCAACGATGGCTTCTTCTTCTTCTTCTCAGTTAAATCAAGCTAGTGGTGCACTTTCTTCTCCTTTCAATTCTCAAATCAATTTCAACTTACCTATCAAACTTGATCGAACCAACTACTTGCTTTGGAAAGCACAAGTTTTACTAGTTGTTCGTGCTTACAATCTAAAGGAATACATCTTTGAATCAAAGCTTGCTCTTGTCAAGTTCATTGAAACAACCTTTGTTGAGACTAATGAGGTAGCACGTCGTTTTTCTGATGAGTTTCTTGCTTGGAAAAAGAATGACCAGTTGTTAGTGTGCTGGATGATTTCCACACTAAGTTAATCTGTTGTTGGTGGTGTAAAACACTGTGTTATAGCCTTTGAAGTTTGTTTTACTCTAGAAAGATTGTATTCTAGACAATCGAAAGTGAGTGTTCTTCATCTCAAAGCTCAGATGCAGACCTTGAACAAATGATCCATGAATATGGCATATTACATACTGAAAATGAGAGGTCTAGGAGACAATCTAACTGCTGCTGAACAACTAACAACAAAAATGGAATAGGATTGGAATATGATCTTGTTGTTGTACACATTACCTCTAGAGAGGATGACATTACTCTCAATGAGGCTCGGTACCTGCTCATGGCTCAGAAGCAGAGACTTGAAATGATCAACACCTCCGTATCTCTTAACTTGACAAATGCAACTGCTAATTTTCCTTATAGCAACAATTATCGTTTTCAGCGTAGAAGAGGCAATTATAGAGGAGGTAAAGGAAGAGGTATTCCAAGACAGAAGATAATAGGCCAGCTTTGTGGCAAACCTGGCCATGTGGTATCCATGTGTTATAAGTGACTGGACCAACAATTTTCTGGAACGGGTATTAATCAAGATTAGTCCAATAATGCTATAGTCTAGTTAACATCCATAAGGTTCACAAGCCAAAAATTTTCAACCAAATGCTCTCCTTGCCACTCTAGAGACAGTGATGGACAATAACTGATATATTGATAGTGGAGCAACAAACCATATCACTTCAGATATGTCAAACCTCAACAACAAGCAAGAATACAAAGGCAAGGACAAGCTTGTTGTAGGTAATAGTTCTCAACTCTAAAAAAACAACATCTACTTGACACAATTGTGAGCAGTGATGCACATCTTTTACACTTGAAAAGCATCTTGCATGTGCCGTAAATCATTAAGAATCTTGTGAGCATTTCTAAGTTTACAAGGGATAATGATGTAGTGGTTGAATTATATTCTAACTACTATGTCATTAAGGATCTTAAATCGAAGAGGGTTCTGCTGGAAGGACTCTTGACAAATGGTCTTTATAAATGGATCTTACAAGGGACGATTTCAAGTTGAAGAATACTTCATATGCTAATGATACAATTTCTATGTTTCTGTCTCAAATACATTTGAATTCATGTAATACTTCATTTGTAGCTCAGAATGCAACATATAACTCTTTAATTAATGGTGCTAACTCTTTGATTGCTACTGGAAATGACAATATATCTTCATGTTCACTTGATCTATGACATGCTAGACTAGGACATCATTCTACCTCTATGCTTAAAGCTACTCTTAGAAACCATCGTTCTATTAAACTGTCCATAGCTGCTCTTTCTTTTTGTGAATCCTACAAGTATGGTAAAATGAGTTAGTTGCCATTTCCCTCTTCAAAATCTTCAGTTTCTTCTCCCCTGGAATTAGTGTTCTCATATTGTGGGGGCCTTCACCAGTATCATCGTCAGTTGGTTACAAATACTATGTGAATTTTGTTGACTCTCACACAAGATTCACTTGGATTTTTCCATTGAAACTTAAGTCAGAAGTTTTTCATGTCTTTAAAGTTTTCAAAGCCTCAGCTGAACTTCTGTTTGATAAGAAAATTAAGTGCCTTCAAACCGATTGGGGAGGGGAATACATATCCTTGCTTCTTTTCCTTGAATAATGTAGTGTACTCTTTAAGCATCCATGTCCCCATACCTACCAGTAGAATGGTGTGCCTGAAAGGAAACACAAGCACATCATTGAAACTGGTTTGTCCCTCCTAGCACATACCGCCATGCCCTTGTTTATGTGGTAGGTCCCACACCTACAATCTAACAAAAGTCTCATTTTGAATATGTTTACCATACCAAACTTGAACTGTTATCTCTTAAGATCTTTGGTTATACATGCTTTCTATTTTTGAGAACTTACAATCCTCACAAATTTTATTTTCACTCTTCTAAGTGTGTTTTTGTTATCAAGACATGTTTTGTTTAATGCCTCCATCCATTTAGAAGCCTGTATATATCAAGACATGTTTTGTTTAATGAAAATGACTTCCCATACACATCATTATTCTTTTCCAATACATCTCTAACTATGTCTGATATTTCTTTATCTAGTATGTCTGCTGTTATATCCCAAGATTTGCTGCATCAATCCATTTCTCATTCTAATCCCGTAACATCAACTTCTCCAATCCAAAATTCATCAGTTGTCCCTCCTTCATTATCTTCCATTCCTTAAAACACACAACCCATGATCACTAAAGCTTAACATGGCATTTCTGAAGCTAATAATTTATTCTACTGTATGTCTTAGTTCTACTACTGTCATTGAGGAACCTAGAAATGTTAAAGAGGCTTTGTCAAACTGTCATTAGCACCAAGCTATGAATCTCGAATATGCAGCGCTTATATCTAATAAAACTTGGAACTTGGTCCCTTTTCAATCATGTGTGAATGCAACAAATGGGTGTTTCGAAGAAAATTTAACCAAGATGGCAACCTCAATAAGTACAAAGCTCATTTGGTGGCAAAGGGGTTCCATCAAACTCCGGGGATTGATTATCTTGAAACTTTTAGCCCGGTTGTTAAAGCTTCTACTATTAGAGTTGTCCTTACTTTGGCTGTGAGTTTTGACTGGGATATTCAGCAAATAGATGTTAATAATGCATTCCTAAATGGGGATCTTTAAGAGTTGGTTTATGTGGCACAACCAGAGTGTTGAGATTTATGCCTTTAAACTTATAAAAGTAAATGTAAACGAGATATAAATAAAGTAATAGTTATTCATTCGAATAAAAGTGTATTTATTTATATTCATACTTTATATTATGTGCGCGTAATATCTAAGATTGCAATATGTAATCTCAAAATGAGTATATGAATGTCATATATAGAAGGATTCAGTTTGAGACATGCAATATAAAGAGTCCGTAGAGAGCAAATAAAGCTGAGTACTTTGTTTGTGGTTGATCCATTGCTGCGGTCCGTTCTATAGTTTACGGTGGTCTTATCCTATATTGTTCATATAATGACTTGAGAATGGAGGGAGTTACAATTTAGCTTATGGTTAGGGAGGTTGTTGGCACCATTTCTTACCGAAAATAGGGCCTTATCTCTCCTTACTTTTGTCCGTCTTTGGGTGATTAATGGGTGTTTTTGATGTTTTTCTTGAGTGTGCAGGTTTTTAGGACCATTCGGAGAATTTGGGAGATTTCAGGCAAAACTGCTTCACTTGAGCCGCTACTTGCACAAATTGCGGCAGTGTAATTGGATAAAGCAGGCCGAGACACTCGCGACTTGCGCCGTGACTTGGGCCGCGAGTTGTGCAAATCACGACCTTGTATTTCTAAAACCAGGCCGAGGCACTCACGACTTAGCCCGTGACTTGGCCCGCTACTTGTGCAAGTTGCGAGCAGCTTTAAGTTGCCCTAATCCGAGTTGCTATAAAAGAACAACTTGATTATTTGAGAAAGGGGCTCAGCTGGGGGCATCAGAGACAGAAAAGAGAAAAGAAAAGAAATAAGAAGAAGAAGATAGAATGAATGCTAGGAGACTAGATGCTGGATTGATTCTTCATTCGACTTCATCAACCAAGGAATCCGGATTGTCAACGGAGGAGTTCACCAAAGACGGAATCAGACGAGAGTCTTCCCGTCAAGAGTTCTTTTTCGTTATTTCTTCCTTTGTTGTATTTCTTTATTCATGACTCTAATGTTGAACAACATGTATTATTTTGATTATTTAGTTATGAAATAAATTTTATAACTAGGGATGATGATGAATTTGAATATGATTTTTTATTGAGAGTATATGCATGTTTGGATGATTTAAGTTATATTGGTTGAGTGACTTTTTAATACTTTATTGATTGTTATACGATTAATCACCGTTTAGCATAATCTTGTTGTTATGGGTTAAGTACCGAGAGGAAACGCTAACAACGTGTTCGATAAATTGCCACCATAGTCTATGAGTCAAATAGAGATATATTTGCTTATTCTGTGTGATATTTGACATGCTTTTATATGTTAATGCATTCCTATATAGTTGGATAACCATCGAGAGATAGGGTATTAGTATATGTGGAATATGTTCGATTTGCCTCGAGAGAGAATTTTGGATATTTGATTAACATAATCATCAACCGTTTAACTTAGGCATGCTCACATAGTAATTTTAATCATTAGGTAATATTCAGTGAAATCAGATTCCCTAGTTCCTTCTTGCTTTGATTAAACCCCTTTTTGCTTTTTAATATCATAGGTTACTTAGACATAAATCTAGAAAGTTATCACTACTATTGTAATTCATTCAGATAGAGATAGACTTAGTAAATTTTAGTAGCCAACACCTTTAATATCCTCGTGGGAATGATGCTTGAACTCATCCTTTGTTACTTGTGCCGACCCCGTACACTTGCGGGTAACCAAAAGGAGTAACAGAGATTTAAACACAAAAGTAGAATCCATTACTTCTTATGAGAAGTAGATGAGTAGTTCCCTTAAGAGTTGATTCGGGGTTTGAACAATTATGAGCGCTCTCCTTCTTCTATAAAGGAAGATTGGATTCAATTTTTAATTAGAAAATCAACGGTGCTTGAAGGAAAAAATATAATTAAAGGGGTATAACGGACAATATGATCTAGCTCTAATTATTAACTACTTGTGGAGGATCATGTCATATGTAATAGCTATATCGACGGACACTGAGATTTCAGATTGTATAAAACATCTGCAGTTTCGAGAGTACAGGCTCAGGTTTTTAGTGGAATAACTCCGAGATTAATAATCGATCATTAATTGGTCTATATTTATACCCTTTGAGCCTTGTCTTTTGATCGTGTTTTCAAGTGAATTTGGTGCTTTTGATGTGTTTGTTGAGATTGTGCAGGTTCTATGCGATTACCATGAAGATATACGAAGAATGGACGTTTCGACTAAAAAATGTGCAAAGCTGCACAAAGAGCCCCACTACCTGGTCACCGCGACCAGCAGTCGCGCTACTTATACTCGCGCTGAAGATGGCATTTGCCTCCAGTAGGCACCGCGACGTGGTTCTGCGACCATGGCTTGTGTGTGAAGAAGTGTAGCAAACCAGTAGGCACCACGATCAAGCGGCGTGACCGCTAGTTGCACTGCATTGGTCACAGTAACTCGATTTTCAGTACTAATTCATCAGCTATAAACAGAAAACCGTGAGACAAAGCAAGGGTTCATCTTTGGCCGGTCCAAACTGCGGCCAAAGTGTTCTTCAAGCCGAAATTCATCAATCAAACACCACATAACATCATTTAATGCCATTCAAGAGTTGGTAACTCAGTTTTGATCGATTGTTCATTGGAGAAGACGAAGATTCGAAGGCGAAGAAGTCTCAGCCAGACCAAAGCGGGATTTCGACTCTCGAGAGCTTCAAATGGGTTGTTTTACTTCCCTTATCTTTTTCTTGTGTTCTTTCTATCGTATGAGTAGCTAAATTCTTTGTTAGGTGGTCATGGGACCATGAATAGATTTTGGGTATTTTGACTATGTATATATCTTGATTATTTATTAGCAAGATATTGAACTTTATATTACAATGTAATCTTGTTCTATGCATTACGAAATAGTTTGCAAGTTTCTTGATGAATTGTAATATTGATATTATTGTAATCTAGCATGAGAAATCATTAGGTTGCAATAGGGCATAATTTATTCTAAGTTCAATAGTTAGGTTAATTTTGATATAAAAATACTAAATTGACCTAGGGATTAGATTAGTTATGGATTTCCAATCGAATGCACTCTAGAACCAATAAGTGCGTTTAATTGGAATTATAACACCGTTGCATGACCAATACAATGTGGTATGCCTAAACTATTCAATTCGTATCTTGTTAATAAAGCGCTTCACAATAGTCAATACTTTTACCCTTATCTAGGATTGGGACCGTGTGACCACCTAGCATCTTCCATCCATCGGTTTAGATTTCACTTATTTATTGTTTTTATATTTTCTTTTAGTAATTTCGAACCAAAACCAATTTGATTTAAGTTTTCTTGTTTTAGTTTATATCTTTAATTTCTAGAATTAGTACCACCACTTCCTTGTGGATTCGACTCCGTACTTACGAAAATTATTACTTCGACACATCCTGCACTTGGGATTTATCCCACGCGTGTGAGTGTGTCAAGTTTCCACGATATTGCAATTGAGGATCCCTTAACCTTCATGCGCGAATTTTACAGCACTATTCATTCATTCCTACTTCAGAGGTTGTCTAAGGAGTAGCTCAGGATACGGTGTTTCCCTTATAGAGCCAAACAGTGGCTGATGACCACAAAGATGCGAAGGAATATAACTAACTTTGCTCAAGGAGATGGAGAGTCGTTCCATGAAGTATTTGATAGGTTCAAGATGCTAATAATCCAGTGCCTGCACCATGGTTTTCCATTAGAGCTGCAGAATCAGTTTTTCTATGATGGGCTCAATATGAACTGTTAAGCGATGGTTGTTAATGCTGCATGAGGGGCAATCCAAGAGAAAACTATAGATGAGACATATGAGCTCTTCGAGATGCTAGGAGCTAACTCGCAACAAAAAAGTGTCAGAGGGAAGACACAGAGCATTCATGAAGTGTACACCAGTGCAGGGTTGGTAAACAGGTTGCTGAGCTAAGTAGACAGGTGCAGAGTTTAGCATCCTCGAGTTGGCAGAAATTCGGTATTGTTTGCACCATATCTGGAGTCGGAGGGCACGATTTTGCTGTATGTCCATCCAGAGAGACCTTCCCGGAAGATGTACAAGAACATGCACAAGCACTTGTTACCTATCCACCGAAGCAAAGGAATGATCCTTACTCCAATCAATATAATCCAAGATAGAGGAACCATCCAAACTTCTCCTGGAGAGATAGTCAGCAGCAGTCGGGGCAGTATCAGACACAGCAGCAATATAATAAGTTTAAGCCTCTGCAGCAGCCTCAGTTTTCGCAAATTACACAGTATTCATATGATTCACCTCCTCAGCAAGTAAGAACATCTTTGGATGATAAATTTGATAGATTGTTGCAGATGTTCTAGCAGCAGGAGGCTACATCACGGAAACTAGAGGTGCAAGTCGGCCAATTAGTTGAAGCCTTGTAGAACAAAGTGCTCGAGAAGTTCCCTAGTCAGCCAGAGCAAATAAAGGCAATTACTGTTCTCCGGAGTGGCAAGACTGAAGATAATAAGGTTGGGGGGTGAGCTTTTTGATCCTTTTGTTGTTGATACAGGTACATGTGCAGATCCTCCAGTGCGAAAAGAGAAAGAAGTGGTCACATCTAATCAAACTCCACTTCTTCGTCAGGTTGCGGCCCCATATGTGCCACAAGTTCCATTTCCGGGTCGTCTTCAGAAGAGCAAGGTTGACAACACCTTCAAAGAGATTTATGATGTGCTATCAAAAGTGAACGTCAACTTGCCACTCTTGGAGATGATCAAGAAGATGTTGGCATATGCAAAGTTCTTCAAAGAACTCAATAAGCAGAAGAGGCAGTATGGGCCAAACAAGAAAGTGATGATATCTGAGACGATGAGTGCAATATTGCAGCATAAGCTTCCCCCAAAGTTAAAAGATCCAGGGAGCTTCGCCATAGATATCACCGTCGGGAATGCAAAGAGAGAAAGAGCGATGTTAGATCTTGGGGCCAGCATCAATCTTATGCCCTATTTAATCTACATGTAGCTGTGCATACACGAGCTGAACCCACTTCCATGTCCCTGTTGTTAGCCGACCGGTCGACACGATAACCGCAGGGTACTGTAGTGGACATCCTCATCCAGGTGGACAAATTGATCATACCTGCCGATTTTGTAGTCCTGGACATGGATGACGAGAGGATGATCTAGAAAGACCTTCCCATCCTGTTGGGGAGACCATTTATGGCTACAGCGCATACAATCATCGATATGCAAAATGGAAAGCTATCCATAACAGTCTTGGGCGAAACAGTCGAGTATCAGGTATTTGATGTTATGAAACAATCTATCAATTCTTGTGATTGTTTTTCTTTGGATGTTTCAGGTATCGAGCTGGAGAGAGCAGAATAGCAGTGCCTCAGTATCACAGGAGTGGAGAATTCAAAAACAGGTTTGGGGGTGAAACAGAAAGTAAAACAGAAAAAGAAACCCAAACCTTGTTCAAATAAACCACCAAATCTCAAGCCTAGGTTTGAAGAATTTGGAGGCTTTGTAAAGTTGCATAGGCAACTATTGGGTTGGTTGAACCCAAAGCGAAGAGGGCTAAAAAAGCATGAGCGGATTGCATGCCATGCAGGAGACGGTGTCTTGGATGTACACTGAGACTTAGTTTGAGTATGACGTCTTGCCTGGACTTTAAATAAAGCACTAGGAGGGAGGTAACTGATCGATCATTTATTGTTATATATTTACGATCCTTGGATCATTTCTTTTAATTGTATTTTTTAGTATTTTTGGTACGTTTGATGTATTTTGTGAGTATGTGCAGATATTAGGTGACCCCCGTGAATTAATGCGAATACACAATGAGTTGAGGCAAAACCGGGCAATTCGGGACATGTATTCTTGATATGAGGCACAAGAGCTTACCGAGGAAGCCTTGGTGGATTAAATTGAAGATGTGGGTGTACACGTGAATAGTACCGTACACATGAACAGTACCGCACATGTGAACAGTACCGCAGTGAACAGTCAACGGTGGGCGCCGCATGTGGACAGCTGGTAAACAGTACCTATGAACAGTATAGTATATTCGTAAACAGTAACCGTGAACACATCACCACAACACATCTCTAGTTGCGATTACATTGATTTTCCATCAAAAGAAGACGAAGGAGGAGAAATCTAAACGGGAAACAAGCGGGTTTCGATTCTCGATTTCATCGAATGGGTTGTATTACTTCCCTTTTTCCTATCTTTATGTTTAATTGATTGTATGATTGATTAGATTTGTTGTTAGGTGGTTCCGGAAACTATAAACGGATTCAAAAATTTGACTATGTAATATTTTTCATATATTCAAGATATGTTGTTAGACAATTTAATTCTATTAATTGATAATTCTTATTGTTTGTATTGCGAAATTGTTTGCATAAATTTTGAATTATTATTAATAAGGAAATTATAATCATTATGAGACATCAATTGATTGTAATTGAGCTTAGTAAGAGTCTAGCAATGAATTATAGGTTGATTAAGGCATGAAAGTGCTTAATTGACCAAAGAATTATTACTACATTGAGTGTTTGATTGCTTTACTCTATGACCAATAGGTGAAGTGAATTGAATATAAATCATCAATGCATGAATTATAATTTGATGAGCCAATATTATGAAATAGTTCATCTTGAGTATATTGTACTTCATAATAGTCAATGTTTTCTTATCCGGAATTGGGACCGTGTGACCACCTAGCATTATCTTCCATTTAACCCGTCTCGCTTTATTTTATCGTTTTAGTTAGTTAATTTAGTTTATAAAATAAAAACCCAAAACAACTTGATTTGTTTTACCGCTTTAGTATAATCTCTAGTTTTAGAATTAGTACCACCACTTTCTTGTGGATTCGACTTCGTACTCACGGAAATTTTATTATTTCGACACATCTTACACTTGGGATTTATTCCCACGCGTTTGAACGTGTCAGTAACCCTTTATTTTTGTTCTTTTTGTTCGAGTTGTTGTATATTTCAATTTCGTTCATTTTCGCTTTGCCATATAAGTGCTATGCCTTGTGTTAGAAATACGAAGTACGGAGGACTGAGGTTGGATGAAGTTGATAGTTGTGGATATTAGGATTGTTTAGTTGTGAATATTAAGATTGTTTTTCTGTTTTGTTTTCTGTGTTCGTGTTTGTGTGTTTTATTTTTCCTTTGAATCTAGAATTTCAAACATTGATGACAATGTTTATCTTAGGTTTGGGGTTTTTTTTTTTTTTTGTTTTCGTGTCTTGTTGGTGTATATAGGCAGGAAACCTAGACTTTCCTTATACGCACAACGTTTGGAAGACTTAGGTGTAACAATGCCATGTACACTAGTCCTTTGAGTCTTTTGTTTTGTTTTTGTTAGGATAGCAAACCATATGCATGCTAAATAGATGATTGAGTAATAATATGTAAATGCTTAGGTCAATTGATGTGTACAAAATTGTTAGCTACGATATTGTCAGTAGAGTCTCTGCATCTAATCATATAGGTCTGATATCTTGGCATTGTAGCATGTGAAATCTTCCAACTAGTTATCCTGATTAATAGTGGAGACTACCCTTAGTGAGATTTTGAGCGTCATGCGTATTCGTTCTGAGGGAATTTATTGTCTCTACTCTTAAACACTTTCTTGTGCTTATTGTAATTAGATTGACCTCTTTAGATTTGCATTGGATGTTAATGAACTGCATTATAAAAATCTTGTATGCATGTGTTGAATGTCCAATTGAGTAGATTTTGGAGATGTGATTCAGGCACTGTGTGTGAACTCCTGAATAACTTTATTTCCTGTCCTTAAATTGTGTACTACCTATCCCATTTGCGGTCAAACACTCGCACATTAGCCTTTTATTGTATAAACTATATTGTCCAAAGTCCTAGTCGAAAATGCAAAGGTCTTACCTTTGAAGCTCGGAAACTAGAGAAAATGTGTCGGTGTTGAGTGAAAAAAAGGAGTGATATTCAAAAAGATGAAAAAGGTGTGAGAAAGGTGTTGAAAAAAATGAAAAAAAATAACATCAAACATAAGAGAGAGAGAGAGAGAGAGAGAGAGAGAAGATTAGAAAGAGTTGACTAAATAAGAAAAATGAGTGATAATGCACAAAGAAAAAAAAAGGGTTAAAAAAAAGTTGAAGGAGAGAGGCGTAGAAAGGATGGGAATACAAGTTGAGCAAACTTGGGATTCGTTAGAGAAAACGCAGAAATTGAAAATTTATGAAGTCTCTCAATAGGTTTCCAAGTGAGTGGAATTCCTATATCCGTTCGTTTTGTAGCCAATCCCCTAAAGCCTCATTACAACCATGAAAAAACCTGTTGATCTCCTTAGGAAACTTAATTGTATTATGTGACATGTTTGTACGTTGATTTTTATGTTCTTAACATTTGATATCGTTCATGAGATCCATTTGTTAAACCTGTGCTTTCTTTCTAATTATTTATACGTATGACATATTTAGTATTTCTTTGCTCATTAATTCCAATCATATGTAGTTGAAAGTGTGAAAACCTAGGTTCTGAGTGTCATTGAGTAAAAACTGGTGAGCCTAGAGTCGAGGCGAATTACATCAGTTGCTCACTAGTATGGAAGGTTTGACGGTTATAAATGCGTTGCATGTCAGAGTCTTGTATGATATAGAGTGTAGTAGTTTATTGGCATATTTTGGGTTTCTTATTTTGTACTATCTAATGCTCTTTGTATTTGTGTATATACTTGATTTGATGTTTAGTTATATATGTGGTTAGCTTGAGACGTTTGTGAGTATCGTAGTTGGTAAACTCTCACGAGACTATAACTCGTCCACTAGGCCACCTAAAGATTTAAAGGCTTGTGACACGTGCTAAGTGCCATTATTTCATCCTACGAAAATGTATATAGTTTAGTGTTATGTTTTGTTTGTTAATTTAGTTTTTGTGTTATTTGCTTTTTATTGTGGTGTGTGCCGATTTGCTTGAGGATAAATAAAAGATAGGTTTGGAGGTATTTGATTGGTCATTAATTGTTCTATATTTGTACCCCTTGAGCCTTGTCTTTTGATGTGTTTTCAAGTGAATTTGGTGCAAAGTTGCATAAAAAGCCCCGTGACCCGGTCACTGCAACCAGCAGGAGTAGCACGCTAAAGATGGCATTTGCCTCCAGTAGGAATTATTACTTCGACACATCCTACACTTGAAATTTATCCCACGTGTATGAGCTTGTCAGTTAATAATTATGGTGTATTAATTAAAGACTTTTAATTAATATTTATAAGTATTATTGGAGTTCAAAAATGTAGGTCTATTAGGTTCCCTTGCTAGCTCTTATGATTACGAGGGTCACGATAAATTAATTGGATAGTCCAATTAATTGAGTTACGAAAGTGACACGATTTAATTAAAGAGAATCAATTGAATAATAATATTATTTAATTAATAATTTAATAATTAAATAAATATTAATAATTTAGAATTATTAATTATTTTAATTATTAAATAGAAGGTTGCAAGTTCAAACCTTGACTAATACAAAAGTGATTTAAATAATAAGATTATTTAAAACTAGGGGTGGGCACGATTCGAATCGATACAGTTTGAAGATGTAAACTGAACCGAACCGAACCAAAGTAATACGATTCGATTCGGTTCAATATGGTTTTGGGCGTATTGGGCCTTTTTCATGTATTGAAATTTTAATAAGTTTTAAATGCTAATTTGGACTATAGATTTAGTTTTAGTTTTTGGGCTATTGATTTTAGAATTCAAACCTAATTTCAACAATATATTAATCATGTGTATCACTTAATCAATACTATCTATTGATATGAATTTTATACAAATGAAATCATGTTTCAAACCTAAGTGAAAAGATTCAAGCACCATGTACAAATAGTAACTGATTTCAATCCATCCAACCAATGTACTGCTCTAATCACAAAATTATTGACATGAAAATTAAACAGCAGTCCAGAAGAAAATTAAACAGTCCAGAAAATTAAACAGTAAACTCATTCCCAAATAAAATTGTCCATAAATTAAACTTCTCATTTTGCTACTGCTTCTTTAGTCATTTCTTTTGAATGTTGTTGTTGTTGTTTTTTGTAATCAAAGTCTCACTCATTCACTCTCAAAAAGACTCCTAAGCTAGTTGTTAGTTTTTTTTTTTTTAATATGACGGTTCAAACTGATTTTGGGCTATCAAAATCGAACCAACCCGTTTTTAACACGGTTTTTTAAAATTCAAAACCAAACCAAACCAAATTCAAACTCAAAACCGACTCAAACTACAAATTACGATTCAAATATGGTTCGAATCGGTTCAGATATGATTTCGTGCCCACCCCTATTTAAAACTCCTAAAAAGTCAAGAGTTCTAACTATAGAGGTGACTGAAGTCAAATAGGATTTAGAATTCTATTTTGACTTGGTCAAACCTAAAACCCTATAGGACTTATTAGAAAAATAAAACGAATGCAAACCCTAGGCAAGTAGAGAGGTGCGGCAAACACGAAGTGTGAGAGAAAAGAAAAGACATTTTTCTTCTTCTTCCTTTGCAGGTTCAGCTGGTCATAGTCAGAAGGCAAAGAAGTTGTCTTCTCCACTTGTCTGCAATCTCCATCTCAATATTTGTGACGTGTCCACATACGCATTGTTAGACCGCAGGTCATAGTTCAGAAGACTTGGTGGTGAATCAAAAAATCAAGAATCAAGAAAAACAACAAAGGTAATTGTAGTTTAGAATTACATTCGCGTGTATACAATAAACAAAATCGTTTTGAAAAGAGTTTTCTAATAAAAGGAAAAATTTTAAAACCCTGTTCTTTCTTCCGTTGTGTTTTTTTAATGAAAAATAAACTTTATTTTTCCCACACAAAGGGATTTATTGATCCTCAACATCCTGAGTTTGTTTGTAAGTTGCATAAGTCCCTCTATGGACTCAAGCAGGCCCCAAGAGCTTGGTTTGAGAGACTTAAAGATGACTTAGTTCAATGAGGATTTACAAGTTCTTTTTCAAATTACTCCCCCTTCATTCAAAGAGCTCAATCCACTGTCACTCTACTTCTTGTATATGTTGATGACATTCTAACTAGCAATAACACTCAAAATGTTCACAACATTATCCAGGTTCTCAACAACAGATTTGTCCTCAAAACACTCGGTTCTCTTCAATACTTTCTTAGGTTTGTAGCTATTAGAACCAAGGCTGGCTTACATCTATCTCAACATAAACATGTGTTGGACCAACTCAAAAAACAAAGATGATTGACCCTACTGCTTATGCTTCACCTACAACCACCAGTGTTAAACTCTCTAAGCTTGAGGGTAATCCATTTACTGATCCTTCTATGTATTGAAGTGTTGTAGGAGCTTTGCAATATCTTACTCTATTTAGACTTAATATTGCCTATATTGTGAATAAGCTCAGCCAATTTCTCTCACCCTTTACTCAGTCCCATTGAAAAGCCTGCAAACGTGTCTTACGTTATTCTGAAAGGTACTACACATTATAGTTTGTTGTTTCAACCAGCTTCCAAGTTAACACTTGAGTATTTTGTTGGTGCCATTTAGGCTAGTTCCCTATATGATAGACGATCTACCACTAGCTATTGTGTGTATTTGGGTCCAAATCTCTTGAATGGAGCTTCAAGAAGCAACAAGTTGTTGCTCGATCTAGTACGGAAGTAGAATATCGAGCTTTATCACAGTCCACCACTGAGCTCTTGTAGCTGACTTCCCTATTTTCATAACTTGGTTACCGTTGATGGTTGTCCCATGGTTTGATGTGACAATATTGGAGCTCAATCGCTTGCCAAGAATCTATTCTTCCATGCTCGAACTAAACAAATCGAAATTGATGTTCACTTTATTCGTGAAAAAATAGTTGATAAGCAGGTTAACATACAATATATTTCTTTTGAAAATCAAACTGCTAATCTTTTCACCAAGGTTCTAGCTGCTGATAGATTTTCCTTGCTTCGCTCCAAGCTCACTGTGGTTGCCCCACTGCTTCGCTTAAGGGGGAATGTTAGAGAACAAGAAGATAAGTCTGACACTAGAGCTCATGTTGTGAAGTCTAGTGCTGTTGATCATAGGCATATAAGCTGACATGCCTAGTGTAATAGCCAAAATATGTTAGGCCCAAAGTATATCTCAAAGACCAGGCCCAGAGCCGAAAGTGGAAAAGCATCTATGTAGTACGACACAGGTTCAGTATAAGATCTTCATGTAGTACGACACAGGTTCAGTATAAGATCTTCATGTAGTACGACATGAACTCGATGCCCCACACAAACCAGGAAGCAGTAAGGGTAATAACACAGTGTCCACGCTTGGAAGAACTCATACGTCGCACGACATCCTCATCTCAGGTCAACATCCAATCAGTATATCATGCGACATACAATCATGATTGCCCAAATTGGTAAACGCACATGTCGTACGACGTAGAATCTCTTTGGTTATGAAGGAGATCAAATCATGATCTACTTTAAAGACGGTCCTACAAAACCATAATTACACTCTGTAAACGGCCAGATCAAAAGGAGCATTCAGATACTTCCTTGGTGGAGGACAGCAAGGAGAGGTAATGATAAAATCCCTCAACGGGCAGAAGCATCATTCCTCTATAAAATGAAAGATAATCTTCCAAAGAAAGGGGGACCGAAAAACTTAGATCCTAAGGCTATCAATATTCAAACAACATTCTCCAGCCATTGTTCATCATCACCGATCACCCTCCGACCTTACATCTCCTTCGATCAAGGAGACCTTGATCACCCAAATAACAGGAAGTATCATTCATTCATCTCCATTTACGAGCATTACACATTTATTAGCATTCGCTAACTTGACCGTCAGAGTGACTTTGGCCGGCATCACCCCGGTGTCCCAGATGTCCTGCGGGTCACGTGCGTTCTATCTTTACAGGTTGTAGTGCCCCGTGTCCCCAAGCGATTTTTGAGGACTACACCTAGAAGCATTTTGTCGAACATCTTTGCACTTCAATCAAACACCTTCAACATCAGTTTCAGAGTTAGATGATAACTTGAAGAGCAAGAGAGTTGACCTTTCCTTGTAATGCCATGCAGCATGTTCAGCCTCCATATCATCTCATGCATGGCCACCTCAGCAGTATGCCACGTCAGCCTTCAAAATAGTTATTATTGTTTCAGAATTCTGATATCATCAGCACACCTGAATATGGTGGAGCAAGACACTTAGATTATTGTTTTCATTAAATACACTCTTGATTTATTCTGTTATAATTAATGTGAGAACAACATATTCTCTCAATTTGCTTCAATAATGGATCACGACTATTATTAACATTCTCTTAAATAATAATAAACATTTCTTTTTTCTTTTTCTTTTTCTTTTTTTGATACGATAAACAGGGGAGTCAAGTGTAATGATAAACATATTGAATCTTAATCGACATCTAATTAAAAAACAAAAGTCTGAATCAGCAATATACATATAAAAATTTGAAAGTAAACATCCTTGGAAATGTGATTGGATGATGAGAGAATCAGACATAATTAAAGAAAATTGAGTATCATTTTATAACTGATTTTCCATTGTGGTGGATCCCACTTCAACAATTTCTAGTGGATTGGGCATCTATCAATCCCAGTGTAATAGATAAAAAAAACCATAACCATACATGAAAAAGCATTGTCTATTCCACCAACCACCCACTTGCCTTGTCCATATCCACCTCTTATTTTCTTTCTTTTTGACAAAAAAGACAATAAATCAGATTAAGAATGTCTGCAAGTATCTTTATACTATTAAAGTACATATATTTTTAAGTAAGTGGTGAAAAATTATTAAGAAAGGAAGAAAGAAAAAATAAAGGGAATATGGGGAATAGAACAACTAAACTTCTTCAAAAAAAAAAAAAATTATGAAAAAGAAATAAACTACAACACCACAGGCAAAATTAAGAAAAAGGATATTTGGGCAAACCCCAAGCATCTTCTATCAGATATATTCGAGATTTTAGATCTTTTCAACTCTCAAATCAGTATTACTGATTGTTTGGAATTAATTGTACTATTTTCCTTTGTCTATTGTATATTACAAGGGTGTCTGACCCCAATATTGGGATAAAAAAGTGTCAGTATTATGCTGGTACTTTTTTGTCCACACATAACCGTTAGATGAACTTTTTTCTCATCCAACGGTTAAGAAAAAACAGTAAAGAGAAAATAAAAAAAAAATAGGCAACCAAATACACCGGTTACTTGACCAAACCAAATAAATTAGTGAAAAAAAAATTTTCTCTCATTTTCTCTTCTCAAACTCTTCGTAAACTCACCTCCTCTATTCACCGAAACACTGACCGTGCCGCTTGTTACCGACAACATCCACTGACCAACAGCATCGGCCTACCGCTTCTTTGCTGGCGACACTCCTTGGGGTTAGATCTGACGCCGACCAAGTCGAAGAGAACGATGAAGAAGATTTTGACGATATTTTCGGCCGATTCGAATTAGTTTGGAAGGTGGGTTTTGATTTTCTTTAGTTTTTATTTATTTATTTTGAATGAGTTTTGTTTGATTTGTATAAGTTTTAAACAAAAGTTGTTTGATTTGTTTCTTTGGTGAGAACATGAGTTTTGTAGTGAATTTATTTTTGATTGGGTTTGATTTTGTTGAGTGGCCATAACAAGGTGCACTAGATCTGACTCAGCTCATTAATCACACGAAGGACACTCGTATAAAGACTTATTCTTGTATTTCTTTTTGCTTATAACATTACTCCATTCTTTCTGCAACACCGTATCTAATGTGGGTTTTGATTTCTTTTATTTTAGATTTTTTTTATTTGGTTGGATTTGTTGTTGGTTATTGGAATAGTTTCTATTTTTTTTTTATTTGTAGGATTTCTTCTTGTTTGATATTGTGAAAGAAGAGAGAGGAAAAAGATTGTAAATTTGAAGAGAATGGGATCAGTTCATAAGTTTCGCGAATCAATCTGTTCAACAAACTCTACGTAGACTTTTTTTTTTTATTATTATCACGAACACATATAGAGGCGTGAACAAATTGAAATGAAGTCGCGATATGTTTTTAAAACTGTTCGCGAACTTATTAAATATTTCGTTTGTAAAAAATAATAAAATGTATTCCTATTTTAAAAAATTACACTTATATTTATTAAATAAACAAGATTTGTTGTTATTTTTATTTTTTTCTTTATTTACTAAAAATTTTTGTATTTTAGTAATTTCATTATTTATTTATTTTAGGTATTATTAGCTATTTTCCTTATTTATTCAATTTTTAAAGATTGTAAACTTGAAGAGAATATGATCAGTTCATGAGTTTCGCGAATTAATCTATTAAGCGAACTCTACGTAGACTCTTGCTTCTTCTTTTTTTTTTTTCTTCTTCTCTTCCTTTTTGATGTTTTAACTCTTCGCAAATCCGTCAAAAGCCACAAACACCACACAAAGCTCAAAATATCACAAATACATCAAACTGATTATTATTGGAATCATGATCCATGAATCTCTAACTAATAATATTTTCTGTTCTAAATCTTGTGAATTTATTTATCGATGCATCTCATGACCATGAGAGAGAGAGAGAGAGATATGATTTTTCAAATTCTAAAGGCGTAATATTTCTGACATTTATTGAGATATGTAACGTTTGAATTTTTAATTAATAATATTATATCAAATAAATTATTTTTTATAATAAAAGACTAAATTAACATAAATATTTGATATTCACAGCTCATAGAATCAAATATAATTATCTATCGGAAAAAAAAAAAACCGGAAGGATTTTGGTTAAAATAAGCAACCTACAATAAATGCTATATTATATGATTAGTTGTTGAGATCACTTCCCGTGAACTGATTAGTTCATGGGAGGTCACCTCTCGCGAATTGATTAGTTCGTGGGAGGACAACTAGCGTGAACTGATTAGTTCGTGGGACTCTTCTCGCTCATCCGTCACAGCGTCGCCTCATAGTTCGTACATTGGCAGCCATTCCTCTCTCCTCATACCTCCGTACGTTCTCTTCTTTACATGTATTTCGTGGTGAAGTATTGAGGGTTAGTGAGGAAGTGACTGCATTGCAAAGTGGAACCCTCTGGAAACATTGTTTCTTTCCGATGAACCGCAAATTGGCCTTTATCTTTGATAAAAATACTGCTATAATTCTGTATGGCGGAAAGAAACAATGTTTATTATGTTTATTTATTATACTGGGGACTGGTGAGTTATTATTTTGGTGACTGGTGGAAAGAAACAATGTTAATGTAATATTGTAGTTAAAGTTTTCTTTTTTTCTAAAAAATGGTTTTGATCTTAAGTCTATAATGTATCTGATATCAGAGAATTACAGTTACGACTGCCAAATAGGAGTTGCAGGAAAATCAATCAAAATTTATGTGATTTGTATATCTGATTTTACATCCATTTCGTCAAGCTTTTTCCAAAAGAAATTTTGGTATTACGATTAGTTTGTAGGAGAACAACTAGTGCGAACTAATGAGTTCGTGGGAAGCCACCTCTCACGAACAGATTAGTTCGTGGGAGGACAACTAGCGTGAATTGATTAGTTCGTAGGAGAACAACTAGTGCGAATTGATGAGTTCGTGGGAGGCCACCTCTCACGAACTGATTAGTTTGTAGGAGAACAACTAGCGCAAACTAATTAATTCGTCGGAGGCCACCTCTTGCAAACTGATTTGTTCGTGGGAGAACAAATAGCGCGAACTGATTAGTTACGGAGAGCACTTACTGTGACAAATCACGCACAGACAAAAAATCATATAATATTTATTATATGATTATAATTTATTTTAAAAGAATTAAAAAAATTATTGCTAAACGTATTTATTTTATTTATATCATAAATTGAAAACAATAATGTTATTATTGTTTTTATATTTATAATAAAAATTTTAAGAGATGTAGCTAGAGTATATAATATTATCAAATTTAAGTTTTTTTTTTTTCAATTGCAGTTTCATTTCCTGAAAAATATCTTTGTAAAATAATATTGAACATATTATAATTAATTACAATAAGACCAAAATATATGGATTTGAATTTCATATTAATTTCACTTTTTTACATTTTTAAATATTTATATTTTATTAGACTAAAATCGTATTTTCTCATATTTTTAAATATTTTTACTTTATTAGCATTTTTAGTCCTTATTTTTGTTATATCAAATAAGTTATTTTTTTCTAATAAAAAACTAAATTAACAGAATATTTAAGGTTCGGAGAGGAACTTTAACATTTACGCCAAACGTCAAAGTTCTTCGCCAAGTCGAACTTCCTACAAAGGGAAACGTCAACTTCAACGCGAAAGGACACCAACGTTGGTGGGGGAACGTTGAAGTGCACCGGACCAACGTCCAAGTTCCCTGATGAACTTTATCGTTTTCTCCCAACGTCCAAGTTCTTTGCCAAGTCAAACTTCTTCCAAAGGGAAACGTCAACTTCAACGCGAAGGAACACCAACGTTGGTGGGGAACGTTGAAATGCACTAAACCAACGTTCAAGTTCCCCGAGGAACTTTATCATTTTCTCTCAACGTCCAAGTTCCTTATCAAGTCAAACTTTCTCCAACGATAACTTTAACTTCAACCGAATGAACTTTAATGTTCAACGTTCCCCCACCAACGTCAAAGTTCCTTAAGGAACTTTAACGTTTTTTCCTAACGTCCAAGTTCCTTGCCAAGTCAAACTTCCTCCAATGGTAACATTAGCTTGAACTTAAAGAACTTTGACGTTGATGGGGAACATTGAAGTACCTCTACCAACGATAAAGTTCCTTGAGCAACTTTAACGTTTTCTCCCAACGTCCAAGTTCCTTGCCAAGTTAAACTTCCTCCAACGGTAATGTTAACTTCAACTTAAAGAACTTTGACGTTAATGGGGAACATTGAAGCTCCCCCACCAACGACAAAGTTCCTTCAGGAACTTTAATGTTTTGTCCCAACGTTTAAGTTCCTTGTCAAGTCAAACTTTCTCCAACGGTAACGTTAACTTTAACCCGAAGGAACTTTGACGTTGGTGGGGAAAGTTGAAGTTCCCCCACCAAGGTCAAAGTTCCTTAAAGAACTTTAACGTTTTCTCCCAACGTTCAAGTTCCTTAACAAATCAAACTTCCTCCAATGGTAACTTTAGCTTCAACCCGAAGGTTTGACGTTGGTGGGGAACGTTGAAGTTCACCGACCAACGTCCAAGTTTCTTAAGGAAGTTTAACGTTTTCTCTCAACGTCCAAGTTCCTTGCCAAGTCAAACTTCTTTCAACGGTGTCGAAATTTATTATCACGAACTCATATAGAGGCGCGAACAAATTGAAATGAAGTCGCAATATGTTTTTAAAACTGTTCGCGAACTTATTAAATAATTCGTTTGCAAAAAATAATAAAAATGTATTCCTATTTAAAAGAAATTACACTTATGTTTATTAAATAAACAAGATTTGTTGTTATTTTTATTTTTTCTTTATTTACTAAAAGTTTTTGTATTTTATAATTTCATTATTTATTAACTTTTTAAGTATTATTAGCTATTTTCCTTATTTATTCAATTTTTATATATTTTAGTATTTTTATTTTCACTATTTATTATTAAATTAGTAAAAAAATTAAAAAAATTTGCAGCAACTGGAGATACCGATTACTGCCAGTTGCTGTGGACAAAAAAAGTACCGGTATGATACCGACACTTTTTTGTCCCGGTATTGTAGCCAGATCCCTTGCAAGGCTATAACAAACATTATAAAATCATTGTATCTTTACCATATGAAAATAAGATAACAAGTTAGTGTTAGGGTTTTTTTACCCTGAGATAAGAGCTTGTAATAATGTGTAAACGTTGTAAATATTAATAAAGACATGTATTATTGATTCATTGTTGATAATTTATTTGCAATTTATAAATGTAAAAAAAAATCATGATTACTTATGCAGTCTCAAACTAAGTACGTGAATGTCATATATAAGAGGATTTAGTTTGATTTCACTAATATAAAGATTCCGTAGAAAGCAAACAAAGCTGTGTACTTTTATTTGTGGTAAATTTATAGTTGCGGTTCGTTTCGTATATGATACAATGGTCTTATCTTGGACTATACATATGGTGACATAAAAAATGGAGGCACCTTATATTATAGGATTGTATATGATTGTACCTTGATCAAAATGAATCTCTTTAGAAGATATGTTAAACAAAAGAGATCATATTTATCAAATTGATGATCATATATGGGATGATCTTAATCCTGAGTGTTTTACAGACTCCTGCATATATAGTCGCGTCTCTTGATTTATATGGGTAAGATCAGTGTAGTATTCTCAATCAATGACTTCGTTTTTTGAAGATACAGTATGTCATGTAGCTGGGAACATTCTACACAATAATAGAATTCACTCTTTTTTGCGAGAAGTAGATGAACAGTTCCCTTAATAGTTGACTCAATACTTGAACAATAAGAGCACTCAACTTTCTATTTCTATAAATAGAAAGATAAATTCTTAAGTCATTATGGGTACTATTGCTCATTAGAGAATTAATGGTACTTTTAGGAATAAGAAAAAATTAGATAGGTAAAACGGACTTTATGACGTGACTCTAATTATGAACTACTCATGGAGGATCAAACCGTATGTAATGATTAGATCGACGGACACTAAAATCTGTTTATTTAAAATATCTACAGTTGTGAGAATGCAGACTTAGGTTTTTAGTGGAGTGACATTAAGATTAAGAACGGTAAATTATTGATTAAAGAGTTTAATTAATAATTTTGATATTATTGGAATCCAAAACTATAAGTCTATTTAGTCCTCTTGTTAGCTCACGTACACTATTGGAAATAAGTTATGAGTACAAATAATTGAATTGTCCAATTATAATGTTCGAATAATTAATTGAACAATATTAATTATTCAAATTAATAAATTAATAATGTTGTAATTAATAATTATAATTTATGAATTATTGAATTATTAATGGAGAATGAGGTCAAGAGTTCGAATCCTAGTGACAACAGAAGGTTAAAAATAATTATGAATTATTTAACCTGCAGGTCACAGGTTCAATACTTTTCAGTAGTCCTAGCATTTTATTTTAAATATGAGTTACAAATTATTATTTAAATAATTATATGGATAATTATTTAAATTATTTAAATTAAAGGTTAAAGATTATTGTTTAAATAATAATGATAATTATTTGTAATTATTTTAAAATAATAATAGTGATAATCGGATATATAAAATATATCTGAAAAAGAATCTTGATGAGATTTGTTTTGTGCAATTATTAATTTGGTCCCTAACTTTTAAAAAATTATTAAATTTTTAACACAGTTTCATTTATTGGTATCTTTGACTCTAAGTTTTCGTAAATATATTAATTTGGTCAATCTGACTAATTTTTTAACAGTCAAACTAACTGAATATGTCAAAAAAGATATTTATGAAAAATTGACCAAGGATCTTAAAAGTTCATCTTCCTCTTCCATAGATCCTAAAGGTCCCTTCAATCTTCACCCTCCCAATAATCCAGATACTGTTTTGGTTTCTTTTTCCACTAATGTGGAGTGGAGCCATGATTAAGGATATGAGTGCCAAGAATAAAACCATCTTTGTCGATGGGTCCACACCGAACCTTCAAGCACGGATTCATTTTTTGATTTATGGAAATGTTGTGATGATATGTTGGCTTCATGGATCATGAATGCAATCATACCAGAACTTGTTGTTGTAGGGGATGCTATTTATGCCGAGGGATTTATGGGTTGAAATTTACAAGAAAGGTTCTCTTAGATCAATGGACTATTTCACAAGGTCATAATTCCATTACTGTTTATTTCACAAAATTGAAAACTTTATGGGATGAGTTAGATCTTTATACCACAATTCACACTTGTTGTCGTGGTTCTATAAAAACACTTGACAATTATGGAGATAGAAATCGTACTATATGCAATTTCTAATGGGCGTGAATGAAACTTATTGTTGTATGTCGTCATATACTCCAAAAGCATCCTACCCCTATTGTTAGCAAAGCATTCTCCTTGGTGCTTGAAGAAAAACGACAGTATGGTACTGTGAACACACGACCCATAAATGATTGTATTGCTTTATTTGTCAAGTGCCATAACAATTGAGGCAGATTCTCGAAACATAATTCTAGAATTCAACCAAAATTCACATGTAATTTTTTTATACTTGCAGTCAATTGTTTATCTACATTTTTTACCGACTCTTGTCATATAAAGGGCTAGTGCTAATCCTCGAAGATGATTGGAGTGGGTAGATTACATGGTGGTCGCTACCTTTTTGAATCACCAATCCTTGCACCAAACTCTTCATCAATTTGGCAGCTACTTTCATTTATAATATCTTTGGCATAAACGTTTGGGACATCCTGATCATGATTGTCTATAATTACTTTTCAATTACATCCCAAATTCAACTTGTCCAATAAATATAAAATTTGTGAGATTTGCCTGCTTGCTAAGCAAATTCATTTTCCTTTTTCTTTGAGTAATAAAAGTTCTATTGCACCGTTTGATCTGATTCATTGTGATATTTCAGGAAATTTTCATCATGCTTCTCTTATAGGGGCATATTATTTTCTAACAATGGTTGATGATTAGACCAGATGGACTTGGGTTTTTCTTATGCAGTGTAAAAGTGAAACTCGCTCATTTTTATAGCACTTTTATTCTTATGTTGAAATCCAATCCAATAGAAAAATAAAATTATTCGTTCAAGACATGGGAAGGAATTTGATATGCATGAATTTTTCTTGAATAAAGGAATTGTGCACCAAACAAGTTAGGTCAATACTCTACAACAAAATAGAGTTTTTGAAAGAAAATATAGCCATTTGCTTAATATAGCTCGTGCTTTACATTTTCAAGCAAATTTGCCTATACGTTTATGGGGTGAATGTGTATTCACTATAGCATATCTTATAAATAGAACTAGTTATGGCCTCGGTTCGGTTCGAATCGGACGGTTCGAACCGAACCGGCAGTTTTTAATCGGAATCAATGGTCCCGGTTAAAAACCGGTTTTGGTGGGTCCCGGTTTCGGTTAGCTTAAAGCAAAGAACCAGAATCGCCGGTTAGGAACCAACGGTTCAAGGAACCGTCCGATTCCTGTTCTTGGTCGGTTTATATATATATATATATATATATATATATATATTTTAATTTTTAAAAATTTAAATTTTATAAAGTAAAAAAACAAAAAAAATTCAAATGTGGCTGTTGGCCTTTTCAAGCCAACGCCCACATGTCAGGCTGTTGCCAATGTAGCAGCCTGACACTGCAACCATGGAGCCGTTGGCCTTCCGGCCAATGGCTTCTTGGTGTAAAATTATAATCAATACCCCTAAAAATTACAGATAGACGCTCTAAATTTTGAAAAATATTATTTTTCTCCCCAACTCAAAAAACTATATAAACCACATTCCTCTTCAATTCATTCACACCATTTTCTCTCAATCTTATTCTCTCATTCTCTCAATTTTTCTCTAATTCTCTCATTTAGTTATTCTCTCAATGTTGTTCTTGTTTTTTAATACTGCAATTATTTTCGTTATTTATTTAAATTGTATATTTTACCATTATAAATTTATAATGGCATCACACTCAAGGCCGTCTACTTCCGGAGGCCGAAGATCCATTTCCAAAAGGTCCGTTTCCGGCAGAAACATTGAGTAGGTACCGAATTTAAATGCTGAAAAAGTGCAGAGTCGCCGTGCCGTTGGCCCAGAATTAAATTTCAACAATGCAAATTTTGCTAAATACCTACAATAGAGAGAATTTGAGGAGATAATATTTGGTAATGATACTCCTTCTAATTTTACTCCTCAGTATTCTCATCTCCATCCCTCTGGGGGCCCTGGTCCCTCTCGTGAAATCCCCCCCCCCCCCCCAAGTGAAACCGTACAAGATCCACTGCTAGATTTGACAAAGTACAAATCTGAACTTTTAAAAGTTCATATGAGGAGGGTGAAGAAGGAATCGGGGGAAGTTGTGGTGACTTGCAACTATTGCAACAAAGATTTTAAGTAGAATAAATCCGGAGGATAGGGGACGTACTGGAAGCACATCAACACCAAGTATCTAGTCGAAGCTCAGTATGAGCGTAGCCGAGGACAATACCAAATTTCCAGGTACACATCTCCTAACCATCCTTTATTTAAATATAGTGATGTAAATAATAGGAAACAATTAGCAAGAATAGTAGCGACCGAACATCTTCCTTTTAGTTTTGGCGAAAAAACTGATTTTTTAAAATATTGTCATAATGCTTTAAATCCCGCTGCATGTAGAGTAGGACCACATTAAAACGTAATATGTATGACATTTATAAAAAAGAAAAAAAAACATTAGTTAGATATTTTCAAAATTATATGGGTCGTGTGTCTGTTTGTGCCGATATCTGGAGCGATCATTAGTAAAAACATTCATACTTAGGACTTACTTGCCATTATATTGACCAATCATGGGAGTTGCAAAAATGAATTCTTGCATTTAAAGTTTTTGACGACACCCATACTGCTGATAATATTTACAAATTAATGAAAATTATTTTTGAAGAATATTGTATTGAAAGTAAAATTTTTGCAGTTGGTTTTAATAATACTGCCGCTGCTCCACAATTAATTTAATTGTGTCAACCCTACTTTGGCGGTAGATTTTTTCATCAAAGATGTGTTTGCCATGTTTTAAATATATGTGTACAACATGGTTTGCAAATACTTCAAGAATGGATTACACCAATTAGGGATGCCCTATACTATTTGTGGAAACATCTTAGCACTATGAAACAATGAGCTAGGTATTGTAAATCTAACGGGAAACATCCAATTAGGTTTTCCCATAATGTTCCAACTCGTTGGAACTCCACATATAAATTGTTTTGTGAAAGCTATGACTATAGAGAATTATTAGTTAAATTTATGCAGCATAATGTTAGTAGCCTTAATTTGTATGCTCATCATTGAGATGTTTGTATTAAAATTTGCGTGCTTTTAAAAGTTTTTCATGATGCAACTAACGTTTTATCTGGTATATATATTATCCAACTTCATATTTATATTTATGTGAAGTCATTAATATTATAGATGTACTTAATGAATGTGCACAAGTATCGGAACTAACTGCATGTGTTGTTAAATTATTATAGGGACATTCCTTCGATTTATACTGTTGCTTCAGTTTTTGACCCTAGGTGTAAATTTGATAGTTTATATGAATATTTAACAATTTATTATCAATCTCTAGGGCTATACAACGTAGATATTAGTACTTTATATAATAATGTTAGGCAATTATTTTATTCAATGTATGACGAATACTGTTCTGTATATGGTCCCTCGCTAAACATTAATGTTCAGAAACCAAATGCAAGCAGAGTAGTCATTCTCGTTCTCGCTTTCCCTCATTAAGGAAGTTAGGGTCAAGCGTGTTGTCCAAAAAATTAAGGGCACAGGGGAGTTCTTCGTCTTCATCAACCTATGTTTCAAAGGTTGATCTTTTTATAAATATCTCTTTTGAGTTTTTGGACAGCGAAGACTTTAATATCCTACATTAGTGGAGGGAGCACGAAACTAACTTTCTAATTTTGGCCCTCATTGCCAAGCAAATTTTTGGAACCCCTGTTTCGACCGTGGCAGTCGAACAGGAATTTAGTGCAAGTGGCAATGTTCTCAACGAGAGACGGGCATTGCTCAGTCCTAACTCAATACAGATCCAGGTCCGTGTTGATGACTGGACCAAGGCCTCATACCGGCAGCAAGAATTAGATCTGGTGTCCGACGACAATGACTTTTTCGACACCAACGACGATACAACGGCTACCGAAAGAACAAGCGATGATTGATCACCTCCGGAACATAACAAGTAAAAGAACTACGTGAGCTTTGATTCCTCCTAGAGGATACGTAGGCAGCTTAATTGATGTTAAATTAAGTGTAAGCCCTAATTTTTTATTCATTTATTTAATTTTTATAGTTTTATGATATTATCATAATTTTATTTTAATTTTACCGTTATTTTATTGCAATCCAGTACCCACTTTTTAATTTTTTTTATATATGAGATATATCACATATATGAGATGATGTAGAGAAGAGATATTTTAAAGAGATGAAGAAGAGTAATTTTGTAAAATATAATTTTTACAAAATTACCCTTCTTCATCTCTTTAAAATAATTCTTATCTACATCATCTCTCATCTCATATATTAAAAAATTTAAAAAAACCAATATCTCTCATATAGACTCATATTTTATTTTAATTAAAATTAAGTGTAAGCCATAATTAACTAATTTTTTATGTATATATATTTAAATTTCTTTTTAATTTTATAGTTTTATGATATTATTATTATCGTAATAAATTTCTTATTGAAGTTGAACAAATGAACCCTTTTATTTATATAGCTAAAATTTTTATTAATTTATTTATAAATTTTAATTTTTTTTAATTTTTATTTTATTTTTTCGGTTCCGGACCGGTTTGAAACTGGCAATTGAACTTCCGATTCTAAAAAACTGGGGAGGAACCGGAACCGGGACCGTGGACGATCCCGATTCCGGTTGGCCAAAAAAATAAATCAGAACCGGCGGTTTGAATTTTGGAACTGCTGATTCGGTTCAAATGGCCATGTCTAAATAGTACCCCAAAAATTGGCTTATAGCCCAATGATAAAACAAAACCTTTAAGGCTCGTAAGGAACACTTTTATCATTTAATGTTTAAATATACGCTCTATAATTTTTTTTCTCTTATAATAAAGTGTTATAAAATATGATTATGATATATTATGAAGCTCAAGAGTTTTTAGTGCAAAATTATGAAAAAGAAAAAAAATATATAAATATAAAAAATAAAAAAATAAAAAGAGGAAGCAACAATTATATAAAGACTCATAACCCAATACCATTCTCAAAATTCCAATCTCTTCCCCAAAATATCTTTGATCTGCCATCGATGAGCATGAAAGCAGCCCATTTCAAGATCTCATCTCTCCTCTTCTTGTATTGACAAAACAATTTTGATAAATCGAATATGGGTATCGAAGCAGAAAGGCAATGCACAACAATGATCTTCACATACGGAACCCTAAAGAGGGGCTTCTCAAACCACACATTGCTTGAAGATCTCATGAGAACAGGCGATGCCATTTTCAGAGGCACTTACACCACCATCAACAAATACCCTCTTGTATGCGGTCCTTACAAGGTCCCTTTCCTCCTCAACATACCCGGCTCAGGCCACCCTGTTTCCGGTGAGCTTTACGCCCTCTCCTCCTACGGCCTCTCCCGAGTCGACGACCTCGAAGGCACCACCCGCGGCCACTACCAACGCCTCCCTGTTCAGCTCACGCCAGATAAGGCAAATAATCAAGATTCGATGGCGTCCGCCGAGGCCTATTTTGCGGATACTAGTTACGATCAGGAGCTGTGGAGGAAGACCCAGAAGATGGTGTTTTCTTCGTATTCCGATAAAGAAGCCAGAGGGTATGTCAAGAGGAAGGATCGTCCTCAGAATCTCACCTTTTTGGATCACATTAGGATTTTTGTGTCTTCTTCTTCTGATTGAAAAATAAATAATTAAAATTTAAAATTGAATCTGTACTGTGATTATTGTTGGGATCTTCAACAGTTTTTATTTTTGTATTGGTAATGAAATTGAATGATCAAATCACTGCTTGTAGTAAATAAATTGAATAAAAAAATATTTAGAAGAAAACATTTCAATTTTTCTTTTATCTTTTCTGTGGGCTGAATATTGCTGAATTGATTTTAGAAGTTTAGGCTGAATATTTTTTCTCTGGGCCGGAATTCGGGGGAATCAGAATGCAAAGGTGCACCTTTCGAAATTCAGGTTGGAGGATGATTTGATTTCTTGGGTTTCTAGGCTGCTTGCAGAATTCCAGAATTCGCAAAGAGTGCTTGATGCGTGCCGTTTTCCTCTTCCTGTTGTGTCCATCTGGAGTGATCTACCCCTCCAATAGGTTTATTAAAATTAAATACTGATGTTGCTGTTAGACAATCTGGTGAGGTTATTGGAGTAGGTGGTAGATGGCTGGATTGTGGTTGCTTTTTCTAAAGTTATGCACTGCAGTGTGTCTGCTGAGGTTGGTGAGTTTGTTGCTCTGAGGGAAGGTCTTTATGTTGCTAAGCTGCTGGGTTTATCTGTGGTGTGGTCGTGATCGAGGATCTTAAGGCGCCTTGTCAAGATGTTAGGGTTCAGAAGTTGCTTCTGGTAGAGATTCCGTGTGGTGTGGTATGAGATTTGTCGTGTTCTGTTTGCAGTGTCGTTTTTTTTTTTTTTTTTTTAAAGTTGTTTGTAGTGTTATGTTGTTATGTTTGGTTTGTTTAAAAAAAAAAAAAAGTGACATGAAAGTTAACTGCTTGGTTACGTTGTGGGTTCTAAAATCAATTCACCAATATTCAGCCCAGATAAAAAATAAAAGAAAAAAATGGTAGAAAAATTGAAATGTTTTCTTTTAAATATTTTTTTATTCAATTTATTTACTAAATACTTCAATTACTACAAGCAGTGATATGATCATTTAATTTAATTCCCAATACAAAAAGAAAAACCGTTGAAGATCCAAACAATAATTACAGTACAGATCCAATTTTAAATTTTATTTATTTATTTATTTTTTTAGTAAATAAGAGGGCATAGCCTAAAAACACAAAAAAAAATAGAAAAGAAAAACTAAAACTAGCCGGACACCAATCTAACTACTGCAATTTGTATGCAGTCTTCATCAAATAACCTGGGTAGGCATGGTATCCAGGGAGTGAGTACCTAGCACCAGATCATCGCCTAAGACAGCCAAACCATCAGCTAATCTATTAGCCTCTCTGTAAACATGACTAGCAGAATACTTTCAACCAGCGGCCAAAAGCAGATTACATTCCTGAGCAATGTTAAAGTAGGGGTTGTTAGGACTCAAGACACCATTCGCCAGATTCACTACCTCCAAGGAGTCAGACTCCACTATCAGATCTTTAATACCAGCAGTCCAAGCATATCTCAAGCCCTCCAATAAACCCCATAACTCAGCCTCAAAAATACTCACGTCAATTTTAACAATAAAGCCTCATACCCAGCTTATATCATGTCTCCTAAAGGCCCCAGCAGCAGCTATGGACTTATTATAATTTCTAACACTCTCATCAATGTTTAGCTTAATACAACCCTCGAAGGGAGGCTTCCAAGTAATAAGCTTCACAAAAATCTTCTTATTAACATTGCCTTCCCCCAAAACTTTTCACCAATCCTTACAATATATTATAATAGGAAATTGAGGGCTGATGGGAAGGAAAAAATTCACATCAAAAACCTTACAGCACCTTCATTTCCAAATATACCACAGGGTTAAGGCAAAAATAATAAACCAAGGGACACCATCAATGGTCCTAGCAGAATTCTTCAAATTAGTAATAAACCAGGTAGAGATATTACCAGAGAAATCCACAGCCTTAGAAGAACCTGCACAAACATGTTCCCATACAAAAATAGAATCATTACATCCCCGTAAGAGATAATCCATGGATTCGATTCCTGAGCTGCATCTAGGACACGAAGCATCACTAGTAAGACATCTCACTATTATGTGATCATTAGTGAGAACCTTACCATACAACAAAGACCACAAAAAGGTGAGAATTTTATGAGAGAGTTTTAGGCCCCATAAGAAACTCCACTGCCAAGGAAGGGAGGAGGAGAAGAGGCCTATATTGTAAGTAGTCTTAACAGAAAAAAAATTCCTCCAGCGGACCCACCCCAAATTAACCTACCCGAGTTCCTCCCAACATGGACTTTAGCAATTGGATGGATAATACTCCATTATTTATTTATTTTTCAATAAGAAGAAGAAGACACAAAAATCCTAATGTGATCCAAAAAGGTGAGATTCTGAGGACGATCCTTCCTCTAGACATACCCTCTGGCTTCTTTATCGGAATACGAAGAAAACACCATCTTTTGGGTCTTCCTCCACAGCTCTTGATTGTAACTAGTATCCGTAAAAGAGGCTTCGGCGGAAGCCATCGAATCTTGATTGTTTGCATTATCTGGCATGAGCTGAACAGGGAGGCGTTGGTAGTGGCCGCGAGTGGTGCCTTAGAGGTCGTCGACTCGGGTGAAGCCGTAGGAGGAGAGGGTGTAAAGCTCATCGGAAACAGGGTGGCTTGAGCCGAGTATGTTAAGGAGGAAAGGGACCTTGTAAGGACTACATACAAAAGGGTATTTGTTGGTGGTGGTGGTGTAAGTGCCTTTGAAAATGGCATCGCCTGTTCTCAGGAGATCTTCAAGCAATGTGTGGTTTGAGAAGCCTTTCTTTAGGATTCTCTATGTGAAGATCATTGTTGTGCATTGCCTTTCTGCTTCAATACCCATATTCGATTTATCAAAATTGTTTTGTCAATACAAGAAGAGGAGAGATAAGATCTTGAAATAGGCTACTTTCCCGCTCATCGATCGCAGATAAAAAATATTTTGGTGAAGAGATTGGAATTTTGAGAATGGTGTTGGGTTATGAGTCTTTATATAATTGTTGCTTCCTCTTTTTATTTTATTTTTTTTTAAAGGTCCTCTTTTTATTTTTTATATTTATATATTTTTTTTCTTTTTCATAATTTTGCACTAAAAACTCTTGAGCTTCATAATATATCATAATCATATTTTATAACACTTTATTATAGAGTTCACGATTCAAAAGAAAAAAAAAATTATAGAGCGTATATTTAAAAATATACTGAAATAAATAATAATAAAACTTTTCCTATTTCCTATAAACTGTGCTCAGTGATGGTTATAAAATCATCAAAAATATTACTAGTGAAAATCATCATCCATTAACGGCCTATTCCTGAAAATACCCTAGGTAAGGTACGTGGGAACCTCGGTTCAGAGCGTACCTGGCGGCGGAACAGTGGTTCAAGCTACCCAATAAATAAACCAATTTACGTAGCGAAATTCCTACATCGCCACGTAGAAGCCAGCACGCTAACTCGTTATATACCCCGAACGTGCATAGGGTGACACACTAATATATATATATATATATATATATATATATATATATATATATATATATATATATATATATATATAAACCCAATTGCCTAATTGACAATATGTATGGTTAGCATAATACCCAAACCTTGTCATGCATGTCCAGGATACTTCTGACCGGTGAATTTTGAATACTATGGATTCGTTATAGGCCAAATTACTTATCTTAAAATCTTTAGTTTATTTACATTCCCAAAATCATAATTATATTTATAGAATAAAATAATAACTTCATATGACTTTACATAAAACATATTATTAAAATAAAATGTACTTTACATAAAATAGTTTAACACTCACTTTTCCGTTACTAACTTTCCGAGCACCAATCCGATTATTCTGCCTCCAATTTTCCTACACATTTTCACATTCTCCGTTTTAGAAAATGTCACACTCAAACTCATTTACACAACCACTTGCACAAGAGCAAATAAAATCATCCAAACCACTTAAAACAATTCCCTAATTCCTACGGTATTGTTTTAGTCACAACTTGACTATTTTATTTCTGATTCTTTTCCTTCAAGTTCCTACATTTAAATGTGATGTTTACGCACATTTTAGGCATAAAATTAATCCAATTAAATCACATATTATTTCAGCCCTTCACAACAGCCCATGTCATCATTCACTTTCTACACTTAACACATTCTTCTTCTCTTTTCAATTTCCATCACTTCCTGCCACTTTACCACACTTGAATGACCATTACTATACATTAACATGAAAAAAAATTTAACTCAACCATCACACACATGGCTGGTCGAAACTTCATCATGCATTCATCAAAAATTTTCTTTCAATTTCTTAACATAAATTGCATAAAGATTACATCAATTTCTATACTAGTACCTTAGCATGCATAGATTGAAATTTTCAAGCAAAAATCACATCAAACCCTAGCTTGATTACACACTAATCTTTGTCAACTTAACATACATGACTTTCCTTTGCTTAGTAACATCAAATTCAACATCATCCAACTTGATTTAAACTAATTATAACATCCATTCAAGTTTAATTCAAAAGTTCCAAACAACTAGTAACTCACTTTATGATCTTAAATTTTCTTGCTTAGCTTGGATACTTATTTGATGTCTTAATTCCCACTTAATTCCAACTTGATATAATTGAACCTTGCTTTCAGGCTTATAAAGTAAGCTTGTATGGCCTTGAGAACCCTTGAGAATGACTTGAAAAGTGCACTTTTTCTCTTCCTCTCCTCCCTTTGGCCTAACTTTACCCCAATTCTCTCCACTTTTCCTTTTTTAAATTTTTTTTATGACTTTGCTCTTTATATAGGCCTTGATTTCTTTATGTTTTTGCCCTTAAACTATCTTAAAATTTACAAGAGAGCCATTGGTTAAAGATGATGAGATTTGATTGGTTAAACTCTAATAGTTAGTTGACTTTCAACTAATTCCATAAAAATCCACTCACTTTTGACTTTTATTTCCATATAGCTTACCTTGATTTAATCCACTTGTTCACCTCACATTTAATCCACCTAACTTACTTTTCCATCACATTTAAAACATCAATCAAATTACACCATCTCATGTGTCACAAAAATTTATTATTTAACTTCCAAAAATATCTTTAATACTCCGAATTTATGCGAAATCCTTCCTAGGAACTCCGACATTTATAATTGAATTTCGCATACACTTTACTAGAAATCGTTCCGAACATTCTTTTTTTTTCCCGAAATAGTTTTCAGATCGATTCCGAAAATTTTCGGATGTTACCGAAATCGTCCAGATTTCCTCCGGAAGTGCCGTTTAGGTTCCGGGAGTGCATTTCAAGGCCTTTAATACACGTCCAGACGCATTTTGTAACTTTTTTGGGTCTTCGGACACCTTTTCGAAAACCTCCGGACGGATCCGAAAAATTCCATTATAGCACCATTAATATATCTAAAATTCAATTTACTCATAATAAGAGCATATTTATTCACATGCGTACCGTACAACAATTCTGGAAAAATATATTACAATATATATATATATATATATGTATGTATATTACACACTATTCGGAGGGTATATTACAACAAACCCACCTATCCATAATCTATTAGTATCATTAATAACTCCACCTGCTGCAATATGGTCGAAATCTCCACTTCTGCTGTAGTAGCCAAAATCTGTCAGGCCTAAATACAAGCGAGGATCCGGCCCAGAAGCCCAAAGTGTATCACAAAACCAGGCCCAGAGCAAAAAATGATCAAATTACATGGCTCAATCTTCTTAGTCAAAAAATGGTCAAACTACATAGACCTGTTGTCTTGGTCGCACGACGACCCAGCTGTGATCACTACACAGTGGTCCGAATAAAGACAATCACATGGAACCACATAAACCAATTGCCTTGGTTGCACAACAATCCAACTATGATCACTACACGGTGGTCGTACGACACACTTGACAACCCTTCACATCCATCCAAATAATAACAGGGAGGTAACTCCACAACGTCCACGCTTGGGAAAGCTCCTACGTCGCACAACATAGTATCATTATCATTTCGGGTCAATGTTCAGTCGACATGTCGCACGACATAGAATCATAATTGTCTCAGGACAATTGTCAAAACCACATGTCGCACGACATGGAATCTCCTTGGTTCTGTGGGAGACCAAATCATGATCTACTTTAATAATGACGGTCTTACAAGCCATAATTAAAATCTAAACGGCTAAGTTAAAGAAAGAATCCATAAACTTCCTTGATTTGAGGCAGCAAGAAGGGAAGGGAAGGGAGGGGGGGGAGGGGGGGGGGGGGGGGGGGTTAATGATGAAATCCCTCAACGGGCAAAAACATCATCCCCCTATAAATAAAGGATAGCTCTCCAAAGAGAAGGGGACTGAAAAAACTCATATCCTAGAATCATCAATACTCATACAACATTCTCCGGCCATTGTTCATCATCTCCGATCATCTTCCGATCGTAGCCTGATTAGCCGATCTCACATCTCCTTCGATTAGGAAGATCTCAATCACCAAGATAACAGGAAGTATTACTCACTCATCTCAACTTACAACCATTATCTACTTACTAGCACTCGCTAACTTGACCGTCGGAGTGACTTTGGCCGGCACCACCTTAGTGTCCCAGACGTACTACGGGTCACGTGTGTTCTATCTTTGCAGGTTGTAGTGTTCCGTGTCCCCGAGCAATTTTTGAAGACTACATCTGCTACCATCCATATTGAGTTTAACCCCTTCAGAAGGAGGAGGGGTCCAAGAAATCAGCTTAGACACTTCCAAAGTCACCTTATTATTCTAATTTATAGGCTGATACCAATTATGCACATATCTATAAATAGGCACATTAAGCCAAATAGGTAAAACAAACTTAGAATTAAAGACCTGATTGCATCTCCACTTCTATATGTACCAAAGAACAGCAACAAATCTCATATATCCAACCACCTTACCATTCAACTCTTTATCATTCAAATTCTGAAACAACCAGCAGTGTCATCACCCTTAAAAACTTGAGACTTGGTGACACCCTTAAAAAAATCTTCCCAGATAGTAGAAAAGGCCTGAGAGCCATGGTGCTTTTCTTTCCTTGGTCATGTTGAAAATTAATTATCACCTAATTGAGATATATATATGTGCATACAATCATATCATTCATAAGATTTATTCTTATATGCAATTAGGTTCTAAGAGTGAATGATCATAGTTTGTTTTTCCCTTACATATATACATTCAAATCCAAAAGTTTACATACTAAAAATATTTTAAATGTGAACAATTAAAGTAGAATATAGAATAAAGTTCGAGGTAGAGATGGAATCGGTTCGGTTCGAATCGGTAGCTCTGAACCGGAACCGAAAGACTAGGTTACGGTTCCGATTCAGAACTAAGAATCAAACTGGGACCATCCGGTCCCAATCTGGTTCTTAGAAAAAAGGAACTGGAACCACCGATTTTACAACCGGCAGGAACCAGAACCGATGGAATCGCTGGTTTCATTCCTTTTATTTTGTAGCCAGCGCACCACCCCTCTTCCCCCCTTTCCCCCAAAAAAAAAAAAAAAAAATTCCCCCAAATTTCAAAAACCACCACACCCCCCACCCCCCCAAATCTATATAAAGCCTCTATCTTCATTTCATTCTTCACACAATTCACATTTTTTTTTTTCTTATTCTAACTCTCTCAAATTTTCAATTCTTTCAATTATATCATAATTTTCAATTCTCTTCATTTTCTTTCAATTATTAATTTACATTTATTTTTTTTCAAATTTTAAAATTTCAATGGCAAGTTCTGATCCTTCCAGAAGATCAGTTTCCGTTAGAGGAAAGGCTCCTATAAAAGTTCAAGAAGAGCTGTGTGATGCTTTCTTCAATGAAGCAAATTATCACAACTTTCTACAGCAGCAAGTATTTGAGGAAGAAATATTCGGTAATGAAACTCATGATTCCCTCTAAATATTTCTAAACCCGGTTCTACTTCTCAAGGCCCCCAAAGCCCTTTTGACCATGCAACTAACCAATCCCAAAATATGCCCAATTTGGGTGATGCTGATTTACAAAATTATAAATCTGAACTATTTAAAGTTCATATGAAGAAGGTGGAAAAAGAACCCGAAAAATTAGTGGTAAGTTGCAACTATTGTTCCAAAAAGTTTAAGTGGAACAAATCTGAAGGATACGACTCATACTGAAAGTACATCAACAACAGCCATCAAGTCGAAACATCCCGAACACGCGGACAACGATAAATTGGCAGGTATGCATCTCCTAACCATCCATTATTTAAATATAATGACGCATGTAATGGGGAAGAATTAGCTAAGATGATAGCTGTAGAACATTTACCTTTTAGTTTTTGTAAAAAAATGAGTTTTTTAAAATATTGTCATAATGCCTTAAATCCTGCTGCATGTAGGATACCTAGAAATACTCTTAAACATACACTGTGTGAAATTTATAAAAAAGATAAGAAAGCTTTAGTTCAATATTTTAAAAACGAGTTAATTACACTCAACCTCCCTGAGGTTTGGCTAATTACACTCAGAATCAAAGTTTGCATTAATTAACACTAACTTCCCCTCACGTTAACGTTGACCGTCAAAATTAATGTTGACTTTTTTCAAATTTATTAAATGACTAAAATACCCCTATTAATTTCTAATTTTTACTATTCATTAAAAAAAACTAATGGTGAGATGCAGATTGGATCTCCACCGTTCATCAACAATGATGGACGGTGGAGATCCAATCTGGATCTCCACTAAGAAAAAAAAAATTTTGAATCTGTTCATCGAACCCAGAAGGGTTCGATCTTATCTCGAACCCTTCTGGGAGGGTTCGAAGATCGAACCCAGAAGGGATCGAAGATTGAACCCTTCTGGGTTTGATGAATCTCGAACCCTCTGGGTTCGTGGAACCCAGATCTGGGTTCCACGAACCCAGAGGGTTCAATTCGAACCCTTATGGGTTCAAGATTCATCGAACCCAGAAGGGTTCGTTCTTCGAACCCTTGTGGGTTCGAGATCGAACCCAGAAGGGTTCGATCTTTGAACCCTCTGGGTTCGAGATTCATCGAACTCTTCTGGGTTCGATCTTCGAACCCTTATGGGTTCGAGATTTATCGAACCCAGAAGGGTTCGTTCTTCTAACCCTTCTGGGTTCGAGATCGAACCCAGAAAGGTTCGAGATTCATCGAACCCTTCTGGTTCGATGAACAGATTGAAATTTTTTTTTTTTTTTTGTTCTTGGTGGAGATCCAATCTGGATCTCACCATTAGTTTTTTTTTTTAATAAATAGTAAAAAATTAGTAATTAACAGGGGTATTTTAGTCATTTAATAAATTTAAAAAAGTCAACGTTACTTTTGACGGTCAACGTTAACGTGATATGAGGTTAGTATTAATTAATGCAAACTTTAATTCCGAGTGTAATTAGCCAAACCTCAGGGAGGTTGAGTGTAATTAACTCTTTTAAAAACTATGTAGGTCATGTTTCCGTTTGTACTGATATTTGGAGTAATCATTGGTAAAAATATTCATATTTAGGTGTTATGTGTCATTATATTGATGAAGTATGGAAGTTGTAAAAAAGAATTCTTGTATTTGGAGTTTTTGATAAATCTCATACTACTGATAGTCTATATAAAATAATGAAAATTATTTTTGAAGAATATTCTATTGAAAATAAAATTTTTGCAATTGGATTTGATAATACTGCAAACAATACTATTGTTATTCCACAATTATATAAATTATGTAACCCTTATTTTGGGGTAGATTTTTTTATCAAAGATGCGTTTGTCATGTTTAAAATTTATGTGTACAAACTAGTTTGTAAACACTTTAACATTATATTAAACCAATTAGGGATGATCTTTATTATTTATGGAAACATCCTAGTACCATAAAACAATGAGCTAGATTTTGCAAATCTCATAGAAAGCATCCAATTATATTTTTCCGTGATGTTCCAACTCGTTGGAACTCCACGTATAAATTGCTGTGTGAAAGTTATGAATATAGAGATTTATTAGTTCGTTTTATACAATATAATTGCAGTAATATTAATTTGTATAGTCAGCATTGGGATATTTGTACACGTATTTGTAAATTGTTAAAAGTTTTTAATGATGCAACTAATAATTTATCTGGTATTTATTATCCTCCTACGCATTTATTTTTTATAGAAGCCCTAAATATTGTTGGTGCACTTTCTGAGTATGTACAAGATGAATTATTAACTTATTGTGTTAGAGTTATAAAATTAAAATGGTTAGATTGTTATAGGGATATTCCTATTATTTATGTAATTGCTTTACGTTTTGACCCTAGGTGTAAATTAGATAATTTATTTGAATGTTACACTGTTTATTATCAATGTTTAAGGATAAATTATATTGAAATTGTTAGTTTATTTAATAATGTTAGGACTTTATTTTATCAATTGTATGAAGAAAACCTAACTATATATGGTCCATCACTGAACATTAATGTTTAAAATTCAAAAAAAGATTCTCGATTTAACATTCCCTCCACATTAAAGAAGTTAGGGTCCAGTATGTTATCAAAATAAACAAAGAAAATGCGGACTATGTCTTCATCAACCTCTATTTCAGAGGTTGATGTTTATTTAAACACTGCATTCGAGTTTGTGAACGATGACTTCAACCTTCAACATTGGTGGAGGGATCACGAGAGAAATTTTTTAATTTTGGCTATCATAGCCAAACAAATTTTTAAAACCAATGGCTCGACCGTGGTAGTGGAACAAGAATTTAGCGCCGATGACAACATTCTCAACGAGAGACAATTGTTGTTGAGTCCAAACTCAATTTAGATCCAAATATGTGTTGACAACTGGACCAAGATGTAATACAGGCAATAGGAAATGGAGCAACCATCCGACGACAACGACGTTTTCGACAACAATGATGATACCACGACCACCGAAGGTACGAGTGATGATTGATGATTAGATAAATAAAAGGTAATAGAACTACGTGAACTTTAATTCCTCCTAGAGGATATGTAGGCAGCTTAATTGATGTAAAATTAAGTACAAGCCCAAATTTCTTATTTATTTCTTTAAATTTTATTTTACTTTTATGATATTATTGTAATTTTATTTAAATTTTATCATAACTTATGGTTACCCACTTTTAATTTTTTTAGATTATTTTAATTTTCAATTAATTTTTTTAATTTAAAAAAAATGAACTAGTTTCGAAACCGGAACCTACATGGAACCGCTGATTCCAAGAATCGAAGGAGCACCCATAACCGGTATGAAACCGCCGGTTCCAAACTGAAACCGGAACCTTTTACCTAAGGTTCTAGTTATGGCTCTAGTTCCAGTTCTCCCTTTTAGAGAACTGGAGATTAAAATATATGCAACCAACTCTAGGGACACAATTGTTGTGTTAAGTCATCCAATTGGGTTTTACACATAAAACCTTTGTTTTGTGTGTTGAATGCTTTATTTCTCGCATGAATGTTTTGTTCACAATTTAAGTCAAAATAAACTATGTCAGAATTGATGTTAAGATAGATATGGAGATTAGTTGTGAAGATCAATTGATTTATGTGGAGATAGATGAAAGAGAATCTTAACATCTGATACCATATTGTTTTCAAGTTTGTTTTTGAATTTAATTGTTCTCGTTTGATATTGATTATGATAAGTTAAACTTAACCTATTTCATAATTTTATAAGAAAAAGAAGTTTGGTTTAACCTTCCAAAATTATTAATTTAAGAATCTACCTGATTTGTCAATGATTTTGAAAATCACGGGGGAAGTTACTTTTTAAAAGTAATTATAAAATAATTAATTTTAGGATTTAATGAATTTTTTAATACCAAAATTGCCCTCGTTAGTTAAACTTAAGGACATATTTATTCCTATATTTTTTTTCCTAATCTGATATCCTTTAACTCTAGTCTTTCTTATAATTTAACGTGGAGTTAAATATTTTCTATTACTTTAAAGAAAAACTTTTATAAGTAAGCCAAATAATGTATTTAGTTTTCATACTTTAACCCTTATTTTTTTTTTGTTAAATTAATAACATTTTATTTTATTATTACTAACATCACATGCAATAGTTTTGTCCGCGTTTGTTTGTAAAATTTTAATTCTCATAATTTTAGTGTGCCGGTTAGACCAAAACAATATAAATGTATAATCACTTAACACATAATCACCGCATCAAAGTTATAATATTTTCTTCTATAATTACAATATTTCATTCCATAATTATCATTCCTATATTAATATATTTTCAAATTTATCTTTATTAAGATATTTCTATTTTTAAAAAATAAACAACCAACACTTTTATTCAGCAGTTATAATGAAAAAAAATAAATATATCATTTAGGTTTCAGGTTCTCTATTTATTTTTTAGAAAAATTTGGCATATTCAGGGTTTATTTGGCAGGGCTTTTCGAAGTCTGCTTTTAGCTTTTTGAGCTTAAAAACTCTTTTGGGAGTATTTAAATTTTCCAAAAGAAAAACTTTTAATTTTTAAAAGTTCTTTCAGGCAAAGTAAAAATATATAGCTTTTGTAGGAAGAGCTTCCAAGAAGCTCAAAGCCTAAAGTAAAGACTCTATCAAATAAGACCTTAGTCTTTATATAAAAAAAAAAATGACCCTTAAGTCATAACTATACATAATTTGTTAAATATAGAAAATTATCAAAATTAATGGACTAAGTTTAACATTTTATTATTAACGATAGTTTTATATTTAATTATGAGCTAATTACATGGGCCTCCCCTGAGGTTTTACCAACTACAAGCAGAGTCAACTTTATCGTTTATTAATAAACATCTTCCCTGCCCTTAGTAAAATTTGGTCAAATGTAATAGTTGACTAAGGAATGTCTTTATCAAAAAAACTGAAAAGTTGGCTAAAAGTTGACTCCGCCTGTAAACCCAAAAGATGAGAGGTATTTGTCAATAAACCCAAAAGTTGACTTCGCCTGTAATTGAGCAAACCCAAAATATGAGAGGTCTTTGTTAATAAATCCAAAAATTGACTCCACCTGTAATTGAGCAAATCTAATAAAGGTAGACATTATTTACTCTTTAATTATTTATAACCAACTTTCAATTTTTTATTTTAAAGAAAATGAACGAAAGTTCAAAATATCATTACTTCAGTATCATCTTCTTCCTCTCACTTTATTTTTCTTATCTAAGTTTTTCTCACTCTTACTTTTCCTCACACAACCAATTTACATGAACTCATTTTTCATCATGAAATCCTTTAATAACACAATAATAAAGTGGCAACAGAAAAGATCTAAGTAATATTTACTTTCATTTGGTTAACACTTTTGATCCATAAATTTTATAATTTGAAAGCTTATTTGTGTTAATGTCTCACAAAATGCATATATAATATATTTTTATTTATAATATAATATATTTTATGGATTTATTTTATAATTTATGAAGATACATTATCGATTTTCTCGATATTTATCTCAAATTGTAAATTTATCATGAATACCGTGATAAATTCTTTTCTTCGTGATACGCGTTTAGGAGTTTTCAATAACACATGTTCAATAATTCTCTGTAATTGATATTCGGTAGCTTTCTATGATACAATGTTCAGTTATAATTATAATATATGTACTTGTATACTTTTAATCTCCAATTTGTTTAAAAATAACTAAAATTTTCCTTTGTTACTATACATGCACGGTAGTTAATATTTATCAGATCAATCTAATAATTTAAAAAATTAACAACTATTAAAAACAATAATTAAAAAAACTACAAAAAAAATATATATATATTAATAAACTCTGTATATTATAATGTTGGACTAAAGTTACTGTGTGTATGTATATGTGCTAGTAGCAAAGTGGTTATATGATAGGGGTTCGAATCTTATATTTACTCATTAAATCGTAAAGTATAGGGAGACCGTGGGAGTTACTATTTCAAACCGAACTTATATAGAATCCTCAACCATGAAAATTTGCAACTTTATTGTTATATACTCTATGTCTAACACTGGGCATCTACTAATTTCTCCATTGTAGCTGATTCATCATTTTTCCACGTTGCAGTATTCTTTGCCTTCCAAATTTCTCAACTCTGACTGCAGTTCGTGTCAGAATATCCAAAATGCCAACCTAATACCTACCTTATCCGAGCAAAGCCACCACAAGCTTTTCAAATAATTTTAGATAATAGAAAAATCACTAATAATCATCGGGCGTATTTTTTTGGATAGGACTGAGTTAGGATTGACGTATTTTAATACTAGACACAAGCGATTAGGATTCTCTCTCTCTCCATAAGACCCACAAATTCCATCAGCATGGGATTAAATAAACATATATATACTTATGGATTTTTTTGTATTAGAATTTTAATATTTTATAAAATACTTACAGATTCTTTTTGAAGTTTGAGTCGGGTTACTGAAATTTAGTGAAATTAATCTCTATAAATATGGTTTGAAAAACAACTTCTACTATAGTTTCCTCACCCTTTGTTATTTAGTAGACAAATGTGAAACTTTATAAATTCCTATTATAGATATAAAGTAAAAGTGCATAACTATTTAAATTATGAGAGTATGTATTTGATTAGAGATGGTTCTACTCACGTTAACTTTTAAGGTTTATTTAATTTTAATATTATATATTAAGAAGATAGGATAGTTGGTAACTTAAAAATTAATAAAAAAGATAATTGCACAATAATTTATTGTTTAAATAATTACTGATTTAGTCCCTGTTATTTATCCATATCAAAATGCTCTTTATTGTTTCATTTGATTATAAAATAAATCCTTATTGTTTCAAGTTAAATCAAATTGTTTCCATTGAGTTTTATGTTAGAGAATAAGAGTAGTTTGGTGATACGCCGGGAGAGAACTAACACAAAATTTTAGCATAAAAAAACCCCAACAGGTAAAAACTATAAGACTAATTCTTTGGCTACTTAGGTCACATAATCCACTAATTAATGGTTTGTTTATCCACCCAGGTTGATTCATCTAATCACATATATTTTAGTGTAACCCAACCCTATCTACTTATAAACCTTTACTAATGATTCTGACAAGTTTGCTCGCCGACTTTGTCTCTTACGAACCACAAGACTTTAATGGTTGTTCACTGACTTCGTATACTACAAACTACAAGACTTCATATTCGAATCTTGATCACCTTCAAGATTCAAGCTTCAACATAAGATCGATCCAAATACTCATGTAATGAATGAACAGACAAATAGTATGTTTTGATCAAAGACACACTACGAAGACTGGAGCATGAAAAACACATAAAAAAAGGAATCTAGACTTAAAACTCTCAATAATATAACTCTATCAATACAAAGACTCTCTTCAAGTAATATGTGAAAACCATAAAAGACAAGAGAGATTAAAAGTCACAAAAAAGATGCAAGCACAAAGGCGGGAGAGAGAGTCACGCTAAGTCAAGAAAAGAGGCACACACAAACGACTATTTGGGAGATTCAGTGAGATTATTAAAAGTATTAATAAAACTAAAAGAGAGCGTCCTAAAACCCTAACAAGCGTTTTCCTAAAAAGTAAGTCTTGTTAAATTAGGATATTGAAAGTTTTTAGGAGGAAATCCTTATAAAACAAAACTTCCAAAACATTAAAATAGTAAACACTTTCTATAATAAAAATTTCTTGTTTTGATAAATTTCTAAAAATGATTTTTCAAAATTTGAAACACATTTAAAATAGAAAACCAAAAAAACCAAAAAATCGAAAATATGAAAAAAGAAAATGCACAAAAGTACCCAGCCCCGAGCACCACCGCTATCAGCGGTGGGAGACCACTGCCAGCCATAGGAGACCACTGCCAGCTATGGGAGGCGTCGCAATCACCATATAATAATATTTTCTCTCCTGGACGTATTTTTTTACTTATCTGGACACATTTAATATCTTCCTTAATAACCAAAGCCAAACAAAATTTAGGTTGAACATGAGCCTCGGTAGATTTTAACAATGCAACAAATATTTTTTGTTTCGAAGGCCATTGTGAGCTACTAGCAACTTCAACGGCTAAATCAACGGAAAATAGGGCTAAAGAATTCCAAGGACAAAGGCAAGAGAAGTCCATGATCGAGAAGTCTGGGAAAAGGAACCTTCATCATACCAAAATCATGATCGAGAAGTCCCCTCATGTTGGACCATTAAATGATATTTATTGTTTTGATTCTTATTGCAGCCCTCACCACCGTTTCAGTAAAAGGCTTATTATTATTAATAATAATTTCTTTATTTTTATTTTTTTAATTTATATTTCAAGCAGAACACTGAAAATACCCTTCCACCGTTATTTACTAACAGCTCCATGTTAATGGTAGAGAAGGTTTGAATATATAAATCCAAACTTGCTTTCCAGCTGCAATATTCTTAAACTTCAGGGATGTTAGTGTATTTACTCCTGATAGAATAGTAATAAAAATTACCTTCTGCTTTTTTCTTTTTCTTTTGAGCATACCTTGTGCTTTGAAACATATTAGCGTTAAAAATGATGAAAGTGATGAAATTTAATTATTTTTATCAAATCTTATATGTTACAAAAAAAAGGGCTAATTTCACTTTAATGTTTGTATAATTATCACTCATCTTCTGTAAAAATACAAAAAAAAAAATAAAAAAAATTATAACTATACATTCATCTTCTGTAAAAATACAAATAAGAAAAAAATTATAACCTTTTTCTATAAGAAAAATTTACACAATTTGTGAAAATCCTATATAAAAAAGTTATGAAAATTTTAAAAGATGTATTGAACCTAAAGAATAGAGTTATTAAATGAAGTTACCCCTTATAAAAAATTATAAAAAATTAATTTGATATGGAAAAAACCTGTTAATGGAGTTGTGAACTTGTGTTGTGTCCGGACCTTAACCACATTATAAAGAATAAATAAGACTGAACCTAACTGAAATTTATTGAATTGAACTGAGAATTAAATTTTGTAAAAATTTACATTGAATTTTACTGACGTTAAGTTTGACCGTTAAAAAGTAAGTTCGAATCTTCCTTGGTTTGCGATCCATGGTGAATCTACCATGAATCTCAGTATTCTTCTTTTACTTTTTTTTAATGGTCAATTCTACTTTTTAATGGTCAAATTTAATACTAGTAGAATTTAATGTTAATTTTTCTAAATTGCGATTTCAAGTGTAATTTAACAAACTTTAATTAATGTTATTTATTTAATAAAAAAAAAAGGAAATATCCAATAGTCTTAAATCTAAGCGAAAAAGGTTTAGGTTCGGAGAGAGGTTCGGTTGTAGACTTTTTTTAAAAGGCCAAGATAACACTTCCCAAACTCCCATCCACCACCCACCACTACAAAAAGCCTACCCCACCACCACCACCATTCCACAAATGACTTTTCCAAGCTTGAAATCAAACTTCTCTTTTTTCTTTCTCCTAATTTAACTCTCTCTTCTTTTTTCCATCGATGAATATTAATGATCATTGATCAACAACAACAACAACAACTACTACTCACTGTGACAGAATTACTCGAACCCAACAACAGAAGAATCATGGTAATTATTATTCAACACTTTTCCATACTTCTTAATAATTTCATCTGGGTTGTGTTTATTTTCTTAAATATTGGTGGTTTGTTTCTTTTAGGGAGGAGGAGGTCCAGAGAATGGAGATGATAAAGAAGAAGGTATAAAGTGGCCACCATGGTTGCGGCCGCTTCTTAAAACAAGCTTTTTTGTTCAATGCAAGCTTCATGCTGATGCTCACAAGTGTGAATGCAATATGTATTGCTTGGATTGCATCAATGGTGCCCTCTGTTCTCTTTGTCTCTCATTCCATAAAGACCACAGGGCTATTCAGGTTTTCTTTTCTTTTCTTTTTACCCTTTTCAAAGTCTTTTTTGAATCTGAAATTATGGCTTCACAAAAAGGTAGGAGAAGACACATGATTTTATTATTAGTTTAATAAATTTTTAGTTTTAGCATATATATCAACTCGTTTGATAACTGAGCATCTTTGTTGTGGATTTGTGGATACTTTTGGTTTTGTCAAAGGCTCTACTAATTAGTCAAAAGCATGATCAAAAAGCTATGTTTTTTGAGGTTGAAAAATTACTTTAAAAATGATTTTTCTTTATAAAATACAGATCTTTTCCTAAAATGTGATTTTTCCTTTCAAGTATTATTACTCAAATTGCTTTTTACAAGAAGTAGTACTTCTGTTTTGATGATTCTTATTTGTGCTTTTAATTGCATTTGTTTTTACCAAATTGATGGCTAAAATGGGTGTCATGAATTATGGTGTATGTAGATAAGGAGATCATCATACCATGATGTGATAAGGGTAAATGAGATACAGAAATACTTGGATATAACAGGAGTGCAGACATACATAATCAACAGCGCAAGAATTGTGTTCTTGAATGAGAGACCTCAGCCGAGGCCCGGCAAAGGTGTCACCAACACTTGCCTCGTCTGTGACCGCAGCCTCCTTGATTCCTTCCTTTTCTGCTCAATTGCCTGCAAGGTAATTTTTTTTTTATTCCTCGGTCGATTTTTCGTTTTATTTTGTTATATGCAAGACTATTCAAAGGGACCCTTGTATGAGTATCTCCATAGATTTAGGAAATTTCCATGGTACAACTTCTTTTACAATAACCACAAAAATAATATCGATCAAATTATCAGCATAATTATGTACTGACCAAACAATGTAAATGTACTTTCATAGTCTTTGGAAAAAAATTGAGATACTATGGTTAAAGTCAGGGCCATGTCAAAATGTGTTAATGTGTGTCTTGCCCGCAAATGTTTGGAGTCTGGACACATGTTAATATAATCCTATGTTAATAGATTGACATTTTCTACTTCATTGATGAATTTCAAACACATTCTAAAACAATTGAAGATTTTGACTAATTGCATTGGTTTCCATATATAAACTGCATGCGTATTTCAGATCAATGGGGCATCCAAGAATTTGCAGAAAAGGAAAATGTGCAAGGAGATGGAGGGCTCAGATGCAGAGTCACTGAATGGGAGTGTTAAAAGCAAAATACAAAGCTTCACACCATCCACACCACCACCAACTGCGGTGAGTAGTTACAGAACAGTGAAGAGGAGAAAGGGAATTCCCCATAGAGCTCCAATGGGTTCAGGTCTTCTCACACAATACTAATATATATGATTAGGATAAATATATATATATGTCTATAGTTTTTATTCAACATCTGAGCCTTGTCTGTGTAGGCCGATGTTGGAAACTATACTATAAGCTTCTCTGTGTTGTAAATAGAACAAGAAGAAAGGGAAATATACAAATAAGGAAAATTCAAAAGAAAAAAAAAAAAGAAAAAGAAAAACTGATATGAATAGGTGATGGATTGTAAGAAATATGTAGTTTTTATGGGCTGCCTGTTGATATTGTATTAATTATAAGGTTTATTATATGTACTATTTTAATTGTATATACAAGATTATTGAGTGAGATTGAATAGTATTTTATTGTGTAAAATGAATGAATAATGACTAGCTACATTATTTTTATGAGATTAATATCAGGCTACAGAGCATGAGCTTCCAAATAAAAGCACAAAGTGAAAAAAATAAAAAAACTTGTCTTTAAAGCTTGAAAGCATGTTTTTTTCTTTTGAGAAAGTCTTGTGTGGGGCAGGGGTAGTGAAAGCTTGCCCAGTCATTTAATGAATGTGATATGTATATGAATATAGCAAGGTCAATTGATATCTTGTTAGTTACATGGCATTATGAGAAATAGATGGGTGTGCCAAATCACTCAGTGATTGATTTGAGTTTCCCTGTTCTTGTGGCATAGAAAAACTTATGTGAGAGGGCTTCATCATGTTATCGATGAGACCTTCAATTATATAATGATGTGTATATTGAAAAAAAAAAAAAAAATAGAATAAGTTTCAATGTAAATATTGGGACATGACATAGTATAACTGGAATCGTGGTGATACCATCCCACATATATTTTTCCGTGTGAGAAGTTTTAGTTATTGGAAGTCTTTTAATTATTATCAACCATGATTTCTTAAAATCATGGAGAGATACCAGTTAGAGATAAGTTACTCAATGGCACATTATTGATAGGAAATGGAAGTTGGTTAATATGTGGATGTGAAAGAAAAAAGGCAAAACAAAATTAAAAGTTGTTAAGCTCTCCTTTAATTCTTTCTGACATATGTGATTCATCATAAATGTTAAACCAGCAGCAAATAATTTGGATTGACAGGGTTGCGTTTGGTTAAACCCAATAGGACACGATTAATCTTACTTAATTTATACACGATATGATTAAATAATAGTGTCGGACCTTTAATCTGAACATAACTCATTTATTAAACCGGTGAAACCATACTATCTATATAATCCATTTATTATAAGAGTGGAGCTATGCTATAGTAACATTTTTTTACTCATAGCAAATTCAAAAATTCTACATGTACTAATACAGAATGATAATCATCCCTCAATTAATTTAGAACTGCTAATGTATTCCTAGTAATCGTGTCATTTTGAACTAGTTAAGATAAAATCCAAACACAACGGTTTATTAAATGAGTAAAATGAGTTGATATGGTTAAACCGAACGATTAAATCAACTTAAAACTTAATAATTTGTTTCGTGTTCGTATCATAATGTTATTTTATGACTAAATTATCAAGCCCTAAATAAAACAGTCATGTATGATGTATACATACATATTTTGGAGAAAATTAGGACTACCAAATCTAATGGTAATTGAGATAATTGAAGTGGCAGATTTTAATATAAGTTATTCATGCAAAAGGTTATTAGATGAGCCTGCGGATGACGTGGTGCACTCGCCTGGGGAAGACTTTCTCATACTAGAATGTTGTAGTATGTAGATGCACCACCTATGATCCAATTAGAGGAAACCACCTCATTAAGATAGGATTTTCAACCTTTTCATAATTCCTATAACTCTACGTCACGTTGAAAATATATTCTATAAATAAACCCTATTTTTGTTATTCATCTTATTCACGCTAAACAAGTTAAAAACCTTAGAAACCCAATTTTAAGTTTTCTAAACTCTGGAGATCAGCGGAGAAAGGAAGAAAAACTTCCATCTTTTGAAGAAAAAATTATCAAAATTTCAAGGAGAATGTGATTTTCTAACAAGAAGAAAAAAATGATTTTCAAGGTGTGTTATTTTATTTTTCTGCATTTGTTTTATACTTAAATTCTTACTAAATCAAATTTAGGGTTTTGATTGAGTAGAAACCCTAGAGACATAGTAGAATGAAATTTTAGTTTCAATTTTCTCAAATTATGTATACTTTGACTGCCCTATACTATAGATGCTGGAATCTACAGGTGGAATCTGGGGATCTCGAGTCAGATAAATATAGGGCCAATAACATGCAAAATACGAATGACAAAGTTGTGCTTTCTGAGACACCAGGGTGATGTCAGCCAAATAGCCTATGACGCTCAAGTTAGATATGGACGTTGAGTGAAAATAAATAAGGGAGTAAAATAGAACATGGAATTGTATGTAGTCGACCGTAACTTAACGGTTAAGATGTCAGACGCACGGTCATCACTGGCGTCAGCACTATAATGGTTGAGCTAAGTAGTTGGACTTGGCATCGAGTGCTTAGAGTGTGGGCTGAACAATACTGTGTCGAGTGATTGTTTTGATTGTTTCAGAGCATAATGATAGCCTTTGTGTGTAAAATCGCGTGACCCTGTTTATGAAGCTTGGGTTCATATTTATAGGTTGTGAATGACGATCGTTGAGGCCGGTCGAGGGGATCGTACTCCGAGATATCATGAATCCCTATTATCTTGGAGCTGTTGGCTGACTTAGGCACTAGGTTGATTGAGTCAATTTTGACTTGGTCGGCCAGTGTGTGACTGATGGACTTACAGTCCTTTATGCCTGCTTTTGGGCTGCACTTAATTTCTTTATTAGGCCAATTATGGGTTTAAGCTTTTTGGGCTATTTTTGACCTCTACAGTTTGTCCCCCTACTTTCTTAGCTTCTTTTAAAGCTCAGAGAGTAGTATAAGGGAGCTCAAATATAATGCATATGATCGAAAATGTTGAGCGAATTCTACCACATGGAGTGATGTTTAGTCATACAAGGTGATTTTTTTAAAGGAATCGACATGTGTCGATCATAGCTTATCACACAAGGTGACAATTAAATTATCACGAGGGGGTAAGAGGGATTGACATGTGTCGATCAAAATATATCACACAATGTGACAATTTAATTATTATGAGGTGATAAGAGGGATCGACATTTGTCAATCGAAATATATCACACAAGGTGACAATTATTTATCACATGAGGTGATAAAAGGGATTGATATTTGTCGATCGAAATATATCACACAATGTGACAATTAAATTATCACGAGGTGATAAGAGAGATCGACATTTGTCAACTAGAATATATCACACATGAAGGGAGAAAAATTTGTTTTATCAAATAAAAGGTAGCGGAATGGGTTTAAAATTTTTTCTTTTCTTTTGAAAACTCTTTGCAGAAGGATCAAGTTCTTATACATACGCAAATAGAAATTTTTTAACTACAATTACCTTTGTTGCATTTTGATTCTCTGACTTCTCGATTTACCACCATGTCTTCCGAGCTATGACCCACGGTTTGACAACGCGTGTGTGGGCACGTCACGGATGATGAGATAGAGGTAGCAGAAAAATGGAGAATACAACTCCTTGTCTTCTTCCCTTAACTGGCCGTACCTTGCAGGACAGAAAGAGTCAGAAAAAACTTTCTTTTTTCTTCTCTTTTTTTGGTGTAGCCACTCAGTTCTTTTTGCTAGGTTAATTGCATTAGTCAATTTTCCTAGTAACATATCATATATACACTAGGGCTCTAGGGTTTTATTTGACCAAGTCAAAGTAGAATTCTAAATCCTATTTATTTGTGGTCTCCCTAAAGTTTGAACCTTTGACCTCTAGGACTATTAAATAATCACATTATTTAATTCCTTTTGTCCTTGTCATAATTTGAACATGCAACCTCCTATTTAATAATTAAACAATTAATAATTTTTATTTAATTATTAAATCATTAATTAAATAATCATATTATTTAATTAATTCTCTTTAATCAAATCGTGTCATTTTCGTAACACAATTAATTGGATCATCCAATTAATTTACCGTTATCCTCGTTACCAACAACTATAAGGGCTAGTAAGGGGACCTAATGGACTCACAGTTTTGAGCTCCAATAATTAGTAATATTAATTAAATGCTTTAATTAATATTCCATGATTATTAACCTCAGAGTTACTTCACTACAAATTCGAAGCTGAACTCTCAGAACTGTAGACGTTTTATACAATCTGAAGTCTCAGTGTCCATTGATATAACTATTACATATAGTGTGATCCTCCACAAGTAGTTCATAGTTAGAGTTGGGTTATAATATCCGTTATACCTCTCTAGTTATATCTTTTCTTTTAAGCACCGTTGATTTTATAATGAATAATTAAATCCTGTCTTCCTCGCGGAAGAAAGAGATGCCTCATAATTGTCTAAGCCCTGAATCAATCCTTAAGGGAACTACTCATTTACTTTAATCCAGAACGAGTGGATTCCACTAATGTGCTCATACCTTCCCAACCACAAGCCAAATCGTAACTCCAAGATACGAAGGTGTTTGTCGATAATATAACATCGATCTCACTCATGGTAAATCAAAAGCCACGATCCAACCTGAAGGAGTCGATAAGACACTCAGGATTAAGATCACCTATATGCAGCCATCGTTTGTCGATATATATGAATCTCATCTACTAATGGATCTTGGTGAGAGATTCATATAAATCGTGGCCCAATCCTATATGATCTCATCATATAAGGTGTCTCTATTCTCATGTCAACTATATGAGCAGTCTAGGATAAGACCATTGTACATTACAGAATTGACCGCAGCAGTAGATCAACCATAAACAAAATACCCAGCTTTATTTGCTATCTACGGACTATTTAGATTGCATGTCTCAAAATAAATCCTACTGTATATGAATTTCATATACTCATTTTGAGATTACATCTTGCAATATTAGATGTTACTCACACAATATATAAATGTATGAACAAATATAATACACTTTTATTTGAATGATAAACGTTTAATTCTTATTTATGTCTAATACAATTTACAATTACAAGTTTTAGGGCATAAATCCTAATAATACAAGGTGATGATTATTTATTACACGAGGTGATAAGAGGGATCGATATTTGTTGACCGAAATATATCACACAAGGTAATGATTATTTATCACATAAGGTGATAAGAGGGATCGACATTTGTCAATCGAAGTGTATCACACAAGGTGATATAAGAATGGTTTTATCACACTGGATAATGAGGCGGTGATGTCGATCAAAGGTCTCTTTAATGACGCCTTTTTGACTGCCCAAGGTGGCAAGCTAGGGCTGACTAGTCGCATTTATGTGAGGCGTCATTTTGAGGGAGGGCAGGACGCTTAAAGTGACTAAGAGTCTTTTCGCCTGTTTCTTTACATATCATGTAACCAATAGCCGTATGCCACCTGTCTACCATGCAGAAGTCCCCGGAGTCCTTTATAAAGTCCTTCTAGTGCTTTTTTTTTTTCTCTCTCTCTCTCTTTTTCCACTTTTGAAATTTCCATTTTCATCAGTAGAGCGAGAGGGTTTTCTTTCAGAGCAAGGAGTTCTTCATTCCAAACGATTTCAAGTATGTTCTTCGCGCAATCTTTTTTATTGTTCTTCGCACTTTTACTTAAAAAATTGCCATTTTCTTTAGTTTGAACAATCTGCCATTCATTTTCCCCCGCTTGTTCTTGGTTTTATCTTTTTGAAAAACTAGATTGAACTACTTCTAGATCTTGTTAAGATGTGTTTCTAGGAAAGAAACCTATTTGTGAGAGAATCTAGGGCATAGAAGTCGATGTCGAGCGTATATTGATTGATGTCGAGTGTAGGTGTAGAACTGTTTAGGTGTAGGTGTATAAACGCGATCTCCTTTACTAAGTTTTATTTTTACTCGACAATGTTAGGAGCCATGTCAAGCCCTGTTGAGGAGGCTACGAAGGAGATCGAGTTGGACAAGGGGTCGAACAGAGAGTCGACGGATAGTGAACCACGCCCCCTAGCAGTTATGACTTCTACGGGAGTCATAAATTTAGACCTCTTCTTTAAATTTGGTCCTTCTACTGTTGTGGTAAACGACATGCCAAGTGGTTTGCTAACGGATGTAAGGTCGAGCGATCAGGTGTTCGATGTTGTTGCCTCGACATCAGGAGGTGGGATTTTGCCCTCGGTCTTAAACCCAGTGACTAGGCTTACTGAATTTGATTTGCTACGGATCAAATTCCAGTATGGTATACCTGAATTCGTCGAGCTAATGTTGTTGACATCGACTGAATGGGCGGACTTGTTGGATGTCGATTGGACCTGCTTCTTTAAACTGCCTTTTCATCAAGGCCTGAGGTTCCCGATTTCATCTCTAGGTCGTAAGGTGCTGAAGTTTTTCTAACTAGCACCAGGCCAACTGATGCTAAATGGATGGAGGCTTCTACTGTCGATAGAAGTCTTCTATGAGAAGAAAGGTTTACCCTTTTTGCTGGGAAACCTTTTCCACTCGTAATATATGAAGGGCCACAAAGATGAGCCCGGTCGTTATGTGATCTCATCTTGACCCTATCGATTGAACCTCATTACTGACCTCACGACTAACGATCGTGGGTGGAACGATAGGTATTTCTTCGCAAGGGGTTAGCTGGTTACTGGTCCGTTCAAAAGCGACAGATACATCCATTCATCATGGAACGTCCCTAGTAGGATTTATATCATTCGAGTACTTAGTCATCCAATCATTTATTTATTTTTCTAACTTCTTATTTCGTGTTCTTTTGCAGAGACTGTTGTCGGCTCAAACGTTCTTTTAAGGTGTGAGAGTGAAGAGCGTACGCAACTTATTCATTCGGTCAACCCAGTCGAGAGAAGTTGGAAGACATTTTTGAGCGAAGAGAGCTTGAGCCCAAGTCGACTGTGGGCACAAATTAGCTTAAACGCCGAAGGTACTTCATACCCAAAATTAAAAAAATTAGTTACTTCTGCTTGGGTTTGACATTGCTTTGAACTGCTTTGTAGGACCTGATTCCTTACTTCTATTTTTGAGGTTGAGCGTAAATTCACTTCAAATTCCATGTTGAACATGAAGCCGAAGATTCTATCTGCTGAAGAAGCATTGGCAATGAGGCGTGAGAGAGCTCTAACCTCAGCTTAAAAGAGAAAACAATTCTGAAGAAGGATGCCTCCAAGCAGATGAAAAAGAAACATAAGGTAGTAGAGGGTGATGAGTAGAGCTCCAACATCGCGATCTCCTTCCCGATTGGGACCTCTACTTATAAGGACTTCAAAGCCTTGATCGATGGTGCCGACCAGTTTATCTTCCCTCTCGATGCCCAGTACATGGGAAATGTCAGTGTGCTAAACACGATTGGCTGGGGGATTGCTAGCACTTTCCATGTAAGTTATTTTTATCTTTTTTTTTTAATCTTTCTTTTTTGTCAAGCTGAGGACACTTACATTCGTATGAAGGCTCTAGAGATTCAGGTTTACCTGAAAAATGAGCTTTCATCTTCCGCTCAACGCTTAAAAGATATCAATTAGCAGATTGCTTCCCTTAAGAAAGAGCTTGACAACAAAAAACTAGAAGAGCTAAAGAGGAGAAAGATTGAACGCGAGAAGGACGTGAAGTTGGAGAAGCTAAAGCAGAGGGTTGTCGTGCTGACAGTAAATGAGGACCGTTACCGGATGAAGCAGAAGGCCAAGGTCGAGAACCTCTTTGGATAGGTGAGCATTCTCATGGAGAAGTGCGAGACCACAGCCGACAACAGCGGTCATCCAGACTAAAGCTAAGCTAATGAAAGAGTACAAGGAGGGGAAGGCCGAAAGCTGGAACTCTAACGAGGTGATAATGGCGTGGGAGGAGGTTTAAGCACTGGCCGCAGCTGAGGCGGAAGAAGGCGCTGTCTAGGAGGGAGCCAAGGAGACTGCTGACTGTCGATGACACACTAAATTGACCATGCGGAGACAGCTCAGGGCGGTCGAGCGGTAGAGGACGACCAGCAACAAGACGAACAACAACAACAACAAGAAGAAAATATGTAATAGTTTTAGTTTTTGATTATTTTGGATAAGTGCCAAGAATTTGTCGAACATGGCTTCGTGCCTTGTAAATTTCTTTATTTTTTAGGATCGAGAATTGCTCATGTCGAACTGGGTCTCCATGCCCTTTACATGCTTTCATATTTTGGGTCGAAGAATAGCCCTACAGAACTTAACCTTTAGCTTCAATTCTATGAATATTCTATTGTCGAGCAAACATTTGTCGAATAGATTTTTGATTGCATTTTGTTGTAAATTTTGAGCAAGTCAAAACGTTTTCGAATCTGTTGTGTCGAGAGGAACTTTGAATAAATATTTAGGACATTTATTTCTCTGTCGTGTCGATTTGAAAGTTGTCCACACTTTTAGTTTCTTGTTGCTCTATCGAGCATCATGTGAAAAAAGGTATAAATGTTTGAGCAAGTCGTAAGTGTTGATTAAAGATACGTCGAACAAAAATATAATATTGATATTGTAAATTGGTTGAAAATACTAGCCGATTACCATATGACATACAATCGTAGGAATGTAATTTCAACAAGTTAAATTACATTGTCGATGGTAGATACGTTGAACGAAAATATTACTAAATTTGTAATGAGTAATGGTCGAGCACTAATGTTAACAAAATCGAATGATATTAGCTCGTGTGTAGAGCTGATTATATAGGTTCATGTGTCAAACATCACTTTGTCATGTTGTATAAAGCGTAGTATGTCGAACAACATAGTTTAGGTCTTAATCTTTATTGATTTGTTGAGCCAAGCTACATGGGTTATTGGTCACAGTCTTCAAGTCTAAGTACACTTCTTGGATTTGAGGACTTGTCAAGTTGCATTGTCTCTTGTGGAGCTCGTGTATAGAACAAATTTTTGACCGTTTGAGTGTGTAATTGTTGAGCCTATGTAGCTTGCTATGAATGCAGGGTCGCTGTAGAGGCTTCGACCTGTTGATCACGGTTAGAATGGCCAATGGCCCTTGGATGGTCAAGTCAGTAAAACTTTCAAATTAAAATCATAAGAAAAATTGATAGGTTTTGAAATTGTATTGTTTTAGATGTATAGCATTCCAGTTGTTGTTGATTTCTCGATCGTCGACGTCGTGCAATTTATATGTCCCCTTGTCTAACCACTTTTCTGATTTGGTAGGGTCCTTCCCATGTTGGATCGAGCTTGCCTGTACCTGGCTCTTAGGTGTTATGGAACACTCGATGTAGTACGCAATCTCCTTCTTTGAACGCTTGGACGCATATGTTTTTGTTATAATGTCGATCGACTATTTATTGGTAGCTGGCTAATCTGATAGATGCCTGGTCTTGACGTTCGTCGAGCGTCGAGTTCGCACAAGAGTGCCTGTGAGTTTGCTTCTTTTGTGGCATATTCATATCTTGTTGTGTAGAGTTTAACCTTGACTGGCAGTACGGCGTCGGACCCGTATGTCAATGAGAACGGAGTTTGTCCATTGGATACTCTAGGAGTGGTTCTGTACGACCAAAGGACTTCTGGGAGTATGTCGACCCAAAGCCCTTTTGCTGCGCTGAGCTTCTTTTTAAGTGTACCAACGATCGTCTTGTTAGTTGACTCTGCATGTCCGTTCCTTAACTTGATTCCCCATATCTCGTAGAAATCTCAAAAGCTAAACGAAATGAATTGCAAACCGTTGTTGGTGACTATTTCTTTTAATATGTGATAATGTCATATTTTGCATGATTTTGAGACCCGATTATTTATCGTTTTTGCTTGATTCTTGAGGAAATTTGGACGTTTTGATGTGTTTCTTTAGTGTGCAGGTGATATTCAATGATCGATGATGTTTTGGATAGCTTCGGATCAATAGACCGTGAAATCGAGTTTAGGACGAAATGCTATCAAGAAACGCTACCTCAGGTAGCGCTTTTTAGGTAGCATATGTTATTGGTCAAGAGTTCCAAAAACGCTACCAAGTATCGCTACCTCAGGATAGCGCTTCTTGGGTAGCATTATTTGAATGACGAACACTTTGTCAGTTGGCGTGACCTAGCACACAAAAGCGCTTTTGGGTAGCATTTACTACTAGCCCAAAACATGCAAAAAATGCTACTAAGAAACGCTACCTTAGGTAACACTTTTTGGGTAGCGTTTTTGAAGCAAATAATTCTTTCATCAGGTGGCGCGACCTCCACATGCAACCTAAAGTAGCGCTTTTAGGTTGCGTTTTTGCACGATTTTAAGTCTTTCTTTCCTTCTCAAACTCTTTTTAGGGGAAAAATATAAATAGAAACTCATCCAACAAGAAAAGGAGTAAAAAATTCTAGGGTTTTGGAGAGAAAGAAGCAGCCATATCCGCATTGCATCGCATCACTTTCGTCATCAATTACGCGTCACCTCAGAAAGCAATCGATAGGGAATTAATGAAGTTTTCTAAGATTTCTTCTCTTTTAATTTTCTATTATAATTAGTCATGATAGGATTTAAGAATATTATTGTTTTGCTCTTATATTCGAGCATGAACTAATTTCCTATAGCTAAGATTGATGATGGATCTTGGTTTTTTATTAATTGAATACAATTGAGTTTTTCTATTTAGATTTGTTATTGATGTGTTGAATAGATATTATCATGTTTATTGCTTTCTAATGTGCTTGGCCATCACTTAGAATCATTATAAGTGGTTGGGTTATGAACCGAGAGGAGACGCCCGCCACTTGCTTGGAATAACGTCTATCACTTACTAGATTACATAGAGATATAGTAATTTGGTTAGTGTTACTTATTTTGTGTTTATCTAATCTTAATGTGTTCTCGTACCCTCAATAGTCATCGAGAGATAGGGTATTGGTGTGAGATGGAATAATTCCGGTAATACTCGAGAGAGATTATCGATTAATCTAGTTTAAACACTAATTTAACCATCGGTAATAAAATTTAGATAATAACCAAGTAAAATCGGATATCCTAACGCCTCAATTCCTTTGAATTCGAATTGTAATTTTTAATTGTTTTTAGTTAATTTGCAATTTCTACAACATTGTTAGTCCAAATAGAATTAATTAAGTTAATTTTGGTAATTGATATTCATTGTCCTCGTGCGAACGACACTCTATCCACTCTTTATTACTTGTGTCGATCTCGTACATTTGCGAGTTAAATAAAATCCATATCAGTATACCAAACCTGTACATAATGTTCTTTCATATGAAGTTCTTTACTTTGAAGTCTCTGATCCTTCGGTAGGCCTCGGCTTCGACCACTTGCTAAAGTAGTTTGTTAGGACTAGCATGTAGACATTTCCTCCTACTGCAGTCGGCATTTTTCCAACGATATCTATGCTGCACTTCATGAAGGGCCAAAGTGATGTGATGGGATGTAGTTAACCTGGAGGTTGGTGCACGACTTGTGCAAATCTCTGGCATTTATTACATTTCTTGACATGGTTTGTCAAATCAGATCTCATAGTTGGCCAGTAACATCCAGCTGTTAGGGCTCGACTTGCTAAACTTCTAGCTTCAGAATGGTTGCCGTAGTCTCCCTCGTAGATTTCTTTGAGTGCAAGTTTTACTTCGGCTGGATCGACACACCTCAAATATGGTCCAGAGAATGACCTTTTGTAGAGTTTTTCTTCGATAATGCTGAAGCGGGCAGCTTTGGCTCTTAGCTTGCGAGCTTCGTTATGGTCGGTAGGTAGAATGTCGTGCACAAGATAATCTATGAGGGGTGTCATCCATGTTTTTTCGAGGTCGATTGGATTCAGCTCCTCTTTGTTATTCCATACTGTTGGCCACTGTAGATAGATCACGGGTATGGTTTTGGGCTCGACCTTTTGTATGGCCGAGCCAAGATTTGCTAATGCATTAGCATGTGTATTCTCAGATCTTGGTACTTGTTCGAGCTCGAAATGTTTGAATATCGAATGAAGCTGGGTAGCTATAGCCAGATAGGCGATCATTTTGGGGTCTTTGGCTTGGTATGATTCGTCGAGCTGTCTTGTCATCAGTTGAGAGTCGGACCTTGATCACACTATTTTTGTACATGTTTTAAGCCCACATTTCCTATTATTTATGCGATGTTTTTTAGTGGAATTGGTTGTTAATATGTTTTGTGAGCATTGTGTAGATTGTTATCCCTAATTAAGGAATTAAGTGTAATGGAAGAGTTGCGGAGCTAAAAGTATCAAAATTGGAGAATTGGAAGATTTGTGGTGCCGAGCTGTCATGTTTCGAGGGCTACCAAATATTCCACAAGATGAACTGGGTTACAAGCAATATATGTGTGGAAAGCTCTAGATGTCTACTTTCCAATAAATTTTATAGTTCGTGATTTGGAGTTTTCTAGAGGATGTTATGTTTGTTTTCGTAATAGTGCGCAGTCAGGCCGAAAACCGCGACCAAGAACTGTGTGCGCAGCAAGCAGTCGTAGCTAAGATGATTGCTTCAACAAAACGGCGACCTAAAGTTGCGGTAGCATATTTCTGGCATAGATTTCATCAGAGTTTGACACATATTTATATTCAGCTCATTTTCAACCTATAAAACCCTCTCTTATCATCATAACTAAAAAGAATGAAGAGGGGGGCTCCCAAGCCATCAAAGAGGACCAAGCCCTCACCAAATCTCCTTCCCTACCATATGCAAATTCTTCCATACACCATTGAAACCATCTTCCATCCATCATATATCAAGAAACAATCAAGTAGAAGAAGAATAAGAAGATTGGGAAGCTTTTGGATGATCACCATGAGTTCTTTCTTTCTTAATTCTCTTTTATTGTCTATTTTTCCATGATGTGTAACTAATCCATAATTAGGGATTGATGTGAAGAACATTAATTTGCTCATGTTAAAGACTATTATTTTTATTCTATTCATGGTTTTGTTTTAGTCATGATTTAATTGTTTATCGTTTATATTTCTATTGTTAATGAACTAGAATAATCGTTGTTACGTGCTAATTCTAAGTTTCATTATAATATATAGATAATAATTACTTGAGATTTCGAAAACTGGGATAATCGTTGTTACGTGCCAGTTTAAGGTTATATAACTTCTAAATGGGATAACCGTTGTTACATAATATTTGGTTGTTATATATCTCTAATGAATAATTGATGCATCATTTGTATGTTTATCATAAAATTGTGTGTTGATTCTTAAAGTTCTTAGATCTTAATGGGTTCCTTGTGTTAATTGCTGAATTAATGACCTAACGGTAGCGGTAATTAACAACGTAGGAATACTTGGTTAAATAATCTGAAAAATGATGACCATATATGAATTAAGAGCGAATTCTGAACCTGAATAGATACTATCATAATATAGTTGATGCATAAATGGATATGTTTAGATCATTGATGACCTAGTTTCTCTTCCCATTCTTTCAAAACTCAAACTTTTTCCTCAGTATTTAATTTAGTTTAAAGTTACTTTTTAAGACTTCTAATCAACTTCAAAGACTTTTAGTTTTCAGTTTTAATTAAATTAGAATTAGAGTAGTAATTTGTGAGATCGATCCTTGTACTTGCCGAAGCTATGCTAATATATTGATTCGTGCACTTGTGAGGTATAAAATAAGTACATCAAGTTTTTGGCGCCGTTGCCGGGGATTGATTGGTTTAGCTATTATTTTAATTTTTGTTTAATTAAAAAAAAAATTTGTTTTTTTTTCCTTCTAATTTCGTCAGACCTCATTTTGATTCATTTGATGTTCATGCTCTTGGCGAGCCCGACGATGAGTGCTTCTTACTCAGCTTCGTTATTAGTCGTCTTGAAGCCTACCTGATCGACTGTTCGATAATGTCGTTTTCTGGTGACTGAATAACTAAGCCTAGTTCGCTTCATTTTGAGTTGCTTAACCCGTCAACTAAGAGTGTCCATATGGATGGTGTCCCCTCGGTTAAGGATAGCAGTTCTCTTTCGGCTTGTGGTAAAGTGCCTGGAGAGAAGTCGACGATGAAGTCTGCTAGCACTTGTGACTTGATGGCAGTTCACGGGTGATAAGAGATGTCATGCTCACTTAACTTTACTGCCTACTTAGTAAGTCTCCAGAATAGCTCTGGTTTATGAAGGATGTTCTTTAATGGGAATGATGTGAGCATTACGATTGGATGGCATTGGAAGTATGGCCGAAGTTTTCGAGCGGTTGAAGTAAGAGCTAGGGCTAATTTTTCTATTTGGTTATAGCGCCTTTCAGTGTCGAGCAGAGATTTACTGGTATAGTACACTGGGATTTAGTTTTGCTTGACTTCCCTCACTAACACCGCGCTGACAGCTATTTCTGATACTGCTAAGTAGATGTAAAGCATTTATCCATTGGTTGGTTTGGAAAGTAACAGAGGACTCGACAGATACGATTTCAACTGTTGTGGAGCCGCTTCGTATTTTTCTATCCATTCGAAGTTTTTGTTTTTCCTTAATTTGTCGAAGAAAGGGTGGCACCTTTTTGAAGACTTTGAGATGAAACGGTTGAATGCAGCTACTGGACCAGTGAGCTTTTGGACTTCTTTTACTGGTCGAGGGGAGGGGATCTTCATAATTGACTGAATCTGATCTAGATTGGCCTCGATGCCCTAATGTGTAACCAGATAACCTAAGAATTTTCCCGACGACACTTCGAATGAACATTTGGAGGGATTGAGCTTCATGCCATACTTCCGTAGTATGTCAAACGAATGTTGAAGGTACTCCAGGTGTTGTTCTGGCTTGGAGGGACTTGATGAGCATGTCATCGATGTGGACCTCTATTGTTGAGCTAAGCATTTCTCTGAACATCTTGTTGACAAGTGGTTGGTATATTGCCCTAACATTTTTGAGCTCGAAGAGCATCACTTTATGGCAAAAGATGCCACACTCGGTGACAAAGGCGATATTTTCCTAGGTCGTTTGGATGCATTAAAATCTAATTGTAACTTGAGAAGGCATCCATGAAGCTTAGTAGTTCATACCATGTTATTGCGTCGACTAACATGTCGATGTGAGGCAGAGAAAAAGAATCCTTGGGCACACCTTGTTAAAGTCAGTGAAGTCGATGCAGACCCTCTACTTACCATTTTTCTTTCGCACGACCACGACGTTTGCCAATCAGTCGGGGTAGTGTACCTCTCTGACAGGGCCAATATCGATAAATTTTTATATCTTGTCGTTGATGCCTTTGTTTTGGGCAAATTTCCTTCACTTCTGTTTGATTGGCTTGACGTCGGTGTCAACTTGGAATTCGTGGACCATGACACTAGAGTCGATATCTATCATATCAGTGTGAGACCATGCGAAGTAGTCATAATGGCGAGCTAGAAACTCGATTAGGTGAGCTCTGAGCTTAGGCTTGAGGAGCGACCCACTTGGACTTTATGTCAGGATAATCTGAATGTATTTGTACTTCGTCTAGCTCTTCCATCTTTAAGGTGTGTTGCTCGAGTCGAGGGTTCGACTGTTGTAATTGCTATAAGGTCGAGGGTTTGCTTTTTAAAGCATTCGTGTAGCATTCCCTTGAGACTTGTTGTTCTCCTTGAATTTCTCGTACCCTCTATCTGGTAGGGAAGCAGCGGACCTGATGGTAAGTCGACGAGATGGCTCTCATGTCGTGTATCCATGGTCGACCCATGGTGATATTGTATGCTGAAGGGCAGTCGAGCACCATAAATCTGGTGTTTAGATTGATGCCCTCCGCGTAGACTGGTAGCATGATGTCTCTGATAGTGTTCTTATGTTTGCCACTGAATCCGATGAGGATTGTTGAGTGCCGCACTATGTTCGACTCGTCGATCTGCATCTCTCTCAAAGCCTTAAAAAATAGCACGTTGGTAGAGCTCCCGTTGTCTTCCAAGATGCATTTTATCAGGCAATTTGCCACATGCAGAGAAATGACTGGAGTGTCGTGGTGTGGGTTAAGCAAATCAATGTGCTCGTCACTGTTGAAACTAATGATCTGGTCGAACACGGGATTGACTGATTTATTTGAATGTACCTCTGGATTCCCCACTTGTCGAGTATGGCATTTTACCGCTGAGTGGGAAAGACCGCTGATCTCTGAGCCTCTAATGATGACGTTTACAAGCCTGTCATGTTGAGGGGGCTCTGGTGGTAGAGCGTTTTGCTCATGTTAATGATCGTCTAGTCGAGCTAGACTGTTCTTGCCCTTGTTTGTGAGGTATTCTTTCAAATGTCCTCTCTTTAGTAGTTTGACCCCTTTGAACTTGAGGGTGATGCAATCCTCAGTTCAGTGCCCATTGTCTCCATGGAAGTCACACCTTCTTGTCGAGTCTTTCTTGTATAGTGGTCTCGATATTTTCTCAGGCCATTTTACTAAATTGCCTAGGTTCTTCATCGCGGCGACGGCTTCACATGGTGTGATGCTCAGGTTATATTTTGGGACTCTGTTCCTCCGTTTCTTTTACTGTCGAGGTTATCTGTCGTGTGGGGTACGGTTGTCACGAGGTCTATCACTTCTGCGGCCTCCTATTGGGTAAGGTTTTGGTCTGTATCCCGCCAGTTTGTGCTCGACACGATGGCTGCATCGATCATCATTCCTACTGTATCTGGATGAAGTGTAGTTGACTTCATATTCCTCCCACTTGATTTGAGCCCACGCCTTGGCGATGACGTCTTTTATTGTTTTGCAAGGATACTTTGTCAACTCCTTGTGTAACACCCCCTGACCCATTCAGAGAGCGCTACTATATACTAAAATATAACTTTTACTTTTATATAACTATAATTGAAAACTATATTAAAAACATTTGAAAGTGGTCCAAATAAATTTCCAAAAATCTTGCTAGAGTTTCCTCTGTTTTTCTGACTTTCCAAAACCTATTTACAGTTCAAATTTATAAAAATCAACTTCCAAATTCTTAAATCAATTTTTTTTGCGTACCCTTCCAAATATAATGCGACTTACCAACCAATTTATCACAAAATAATATATATATATTCAGATAACATAAACAGATAATAAAATATTTACATAGCGGAAGCTCCTCAAATATATACAAACATTTTATGTATATGTATGCTGTATCAAAACATATATATATATATATATATATATATATATATATATATATTTATTACAAAAAGACTACCAAAATATATGCAGGAAAGATGTGATTCCGGACTCTGATTTTGCAGTCTCTACTCTTCTTTATCTTTATCACCTTTAGAACCTCTGTTACCTGCGTGTGAGAAAACTCAACACGCTAAGCATATTGCTTAGTAGATGTACACAAAATTGTATATCCAAATATATTATATCAAATAAGGTTATCTATTTTCAATAAAAATACCAATAACATATAAATAAATCAGATATGGGGCTCATGTCAAATCAAATCAGATACTCAACAAATACCATATTCGAAATCAATCAACAGATAAAATTGTCATAATTTCTCAAATGCTTTCATATAACAAATCAGTTTTCAGACTGGGCTCCTGACATATATAACATAAGTTATCGGACTGGATTACGGGTTGTTCGGCATCGGACACATAAACGGGGCCACCCGTCGAACATCAGATCAGAATGGAACACCCACGGATTCACCCGCTGTAAATATCCCATGACAGAATTCAGAACTCTAGGACCGGCACTTTGAGCCTGTACTATCCAAAGGGTGAGTATATCGGCACAGTACTGTTCAAACAGAAACCCAATTGACATGTCAACCTCCTATATCCATATCTATGTTCATACATATCAGAGCCATTTCACAAAATATTTTCTCACATCTAATGTCATAATTCCATATCGAATTAAAATGTCCCAAAATTATTTTCCGATACATTTCACAAATATTATTTAATTAAAATCACTTTCCATAACATTCTTAACATCAAAACGTATTAAAATCAATTCTGAATAGTATTTATAATCAAACTTTCAGATATAATCTATATTTCGATAATTCGCGATTCAAATCATTCTAGAATCAAATTCAAATTATTAATTATAAGCAATATAATCCAAATAACTCAAAATAAATCAAATGAAATCAATTCGAAATATTCTGGAAAACGAAAAAATTCGAAAACACGTATACACCGAACCTGAACTATATTCTATAATCCATATAATTCAAATAACTCAAAATTAATCAAATTCAATCAATTCAAAATATTCTGGAAAACGAAAAAATTCGAAAACACATATACACCGAACCTGAACACTTCATCCTACTCTTTTTCTTCTTCTTCTCCTCCTCTTTCCTTCTTCTTCTTCTTCTTCTTCTTCTTCTTTCCTTTCTCTCTCTTTTTTCTCTCTCCTCTTTTCTATCTTATTTCTCTCTCGTTCTGGTTTCTGTTTTGCTTTTGTGTGTTTGCTGTGTTTTTGGCTTCAATTTCATTTATGAAGCCCCACCGCTTCATCATTCGGTTCTATTTTTTTAAAATTTTTGAGCCATCGCGACCGCGTACTGCTAGCGGTGGTCGGGTCGCTCGGTCGCGATACTCACTGGTGGAAATTTGCCACCTTCAGCGCGAGCGTCTACCACGAGCGCTAGTCGCGAGCCTGGTCGCAGTGCTCACTGGTCCAATTTCTCCATTTTCATGGCAAGCAGCTACCGCAATCTCTGGTCAAGAGGCTGGTCGCGATGCTCACTATCCAGTTTTTCACCCATTTTCTTCGTGCATTTACATTTAATTACATTTTACACCCCTCAAATCATAAATATCATATTCTCATACTCAAGATTAATTCAACCATACTTTTCATTTTTATTCGAAATTAGGGATGTTACAATTCTTCCCCTCTTAAGAAATTTCGTCCTCGAAATTTACCTTATTCAAACAACTGTGAATATTACTGTCTCATGATCTCTTCACTTTCCCATGTAACTTCTTCCACATTATGGTTCCTCCAGAGAATCTTTACTAATGGTATTGTCTTATTCCGGAGTTCCTTAAACTCTCTGTCCAGAATCTCCACTGGTTCTTCCTCATATATCAAATCAGGTTGTATCTCAATAGCTTCGGTCTGAACTCTATGAGATGGATCAGATCTATATCTCCTCAGCATAGATACATGAAATACATTATGTATCGTTTATAATTCCAATGGTAAAACTAGTCTATAGGCTACCGGTCCCACACATTCAAGAATTTCTTACGGACCAATAAACCTAGGACTTAACTTCCCTTTCTTTCCAAATCTCATTACTTTCTTCCATGGAGATATTTTCAGAAATACTTTATCACCGATCTCATATGCATATGACTTCTAACGATCGGAAGCGACTTTCAGTCTTTCCTTTATGATCTTCACCTTTTCTTCAGTTTGTCTGATTAAATCAAATCCAACCAACCTGTCTTCACCCAATTCTGTCCAGCACAATGGTGTCCTGCATTTTCTTCCATATAATACTTTATACGGTGCCATATCCATGCTCGTCTGATAACTGTTATTGTAAGCAAACTCAATCAATGGGAGATGATCAACTCAACTTCCCTCAAAATCAATAATACAACTCCGGAGCATATCTTCTAGCACCTGAATTACTCGTTCTGACTGTCCATATGTCTGTGGATGGAAAGCCGTACTGAAGCTTAATTGAGTACCCAGAGCTTCCTGAAATTTCTTTCAGAATCTGGATGTAAACTTCGGATCTCTGTCTGAAATAATAGAAGTTGACACTCCATGTAATCGAACTATTTTTCTAATATATAGCTCTGCTAATCTGTCCAATGAATAATTTATTCTGATAGGTAGGAAATGTGCTGACTTTGTCAGTCTATCCACTATTACCTAAATCGCATCATGTTGACTCCGTGTAAGGGGTAATCATGTGACAAAATCCATGGTAATGCGGTCCCATTTTCATTCAGGTATGGGTATTGACTGTAGCAAACCTTATGGAACTTGGTGTTCTGCTTTTACCTGTTGGCATATCATACATCTATTTACAAAGTCCACTACATCCCTCTTCATACCTGACCACCAATATTGAGTTCTCATATCTCTGTACATTTTTGTACTACCTGGATGCATTGAATATGTACTACTATGTGCCTCTGTCAAAATTGCTCTTTTCAACTCCTCATCATCTGGAATACAAATTCTATTTTTAAAGCACAAAGTACCATCATTTCTAATTGCAAACTCAATGTCTTTTCCCCCCTGGAGTTGTCCAATAATGGGAAAAGTTTCTCATCCTGTTTTTGCTTTTCCTGTATCTGCTGGATAAGATTCGGCTTGAGTGTCAATTCAGCTAAAATAACATCATCTGATGGCAATCTCAAATGAGCATTTATAGATTTCAATGCAATTAGAGATTTTATGCTCAAAGCATCAGCAACAACATTCGCCTTCCCTGGATGGTAATCAATAACACAGTCATAATCTTTAATTAACTCCATCCATCTTCTCTCCTTAAGTTGAGTTCCTTCTGGGTATGCAAATACTTGAAATTCTTGTGATCAGTATAAATATAGCATTTCTCTCCATAAAGATAATGCCTCCATATTCTCAAAGCAAACACTATGGCTGTAAGTTTCAGATCATGTGTCGGATAATTTTGTTCATGAATCTTCAACTGTCTGGAAGCATAAGAAACCACTTTTCCTTCTTGCATTAACACACAACCTAAGCCATTGTGTGAAGCATCACTATAGATCACATAGTCTTTACCGGATACTGTCTGTACCAGAATTGGTGCTTTAACCAACATCGCTTTCAATTTCTCAAAAGCTGCCTGGCATTTCTCATTCCACTCAAATTTGACATTCTTGTGCAGTAATTTAGTTAAAGGAGTAGCTATGGAAGAAAATCCCTTTACAAATCGTCTATAATATCCGGCTAAGCCTAGAAAACTTCTGATCTCAGTAATATTCTTAGGAGGCTTCCACTCCATAACTATTTCAATCTTTTTGGGATTTGCTGTAATACCATTAGCTGATACTACATGTCCCAGAAAAGTAATTTCATTCAGCCAGAATTCACATTTACTGAGCTTGGCATACAACTTCTTTTTGCTCAAAGTCTATAGTACTATTCGGAGATGTCAATCATGTTCTTCCGGACTCTGAGAATATATCAGAATATCATCTATGAATACCACCACAAATTGATCCAAATACGGACGAAAAATACGATTCATCAAATCCATAAAGGCTGCTGGTGCATTAATCAACCCAAATGGCATTACGACGAATTTATAGTGTCCATATCGTGTTCGGAAAGCTATTTTCTGAATATCAAAGTCTTTCACCCTTAACTGATGATATCCCGATCTGAGATCAATTTTCGAGAAGACACTGGCTCCTCTCAATTGATCAAACAAATCATCAATTCTAGGCAACAGGTATTTATTCTTAATGGTAAACTTATTCAGTTGCCTTAATGTGCAGTCATTTATCCGTAGACTTTCGAGAGCTTCGAGTCAGTCTTCTCCACCGCCACCACCCGCATGATTTTTCTGTGTTATTTTTGTCTTTTGTGTTTTATTTTTCTGTCTCTTTTGTTATGTTGAACTTTTATTGTCTTCGATTATGTATTTGTACTGCTTTATTTATATTATGCTTATTTCTTTATTACTTTGGTCTCCTTTTGCTTTACTTTTAAACATTAGGGACAATGTTTGAGTTAGGTTTGGGGGTTGTTTGTCTTTTGTGTGTTGTTATGTTTTGTTGGTGTATATAGGCTGGAAACTTAGACTTTCCTCATATGCACTGCATTTGGAAGACTTAGGCATAACAATGCCACGTACACCAATTTTTGATATTTTTCATTTTTTCGTTTATTTTTTTTATAGCAAATCATATGCATGTTTTACAAATAATTGGGTAATAATATGTAAATGTTTAGGTCATTTGAGTGTACAAAGTTGTTAGCTAAAATAATTTCAATAGTGTCTTTGCATTAAAACATATAAGTCTGACATCTTTGCATTGTAGTAGGTGGAAACTTTTAATTAATAGCCCTGATTAATAGTGGAGACTACCCTTAGTGAGATTTTGAACTTTTTGCGTATTTATTCTGAGGGAATTTATTGTTTCTACTCGTAAACACTTTCTTGCGCTTCATTGTCATTAGATTGATCTCTATAGGTTTGCATTGAATGTTAATGAACTACTTTATAAAAATCTTATATGCATGTGTTGAATGCTCAATTGAGTAGATTTTGGAGATATGATCCAGGCATTGTGTGTGAACTCTTAAATAGCTTTATTTTTCGTCTTTAAATTGTGTGCCCCCTATCCTATTGGCGGCCAAACATTCGCACATTTGCTTTTTATTGTATGAACTATAATTCTAAAAATCCTAGCTGAAATTGTATAAGCTTTACCTTTGACGCTTGGAAACTAGAGACAATTAAAAGGAAAATCTGTAAGTGTTGAGTGAGGAAGAAGGAGTTGAGTTAAAAAAAATGATAAGGATATGGGAAATGTGTAGAAAAAGAGAAAAGCCAATAAAATAATAAATAAAATAAAAGAATTGGCTAAAATGAGAAAAGGAAGTGAAATGCACAAAGTAAAAATTGAAAAAGGGTTTGAAAAGAGGTTGAAGGAGAAAGGCGAGAAAAAGTATTGGAAGAAAAGTTGAATGAATTTGGTAGTCGTGAGAGAAAATGCACAAATTGAAAATTTTATGAAGTCTCTCAATAGGTTTCCAAGTGAGTTGAACTCGATTTCCGTTCTTTTGGAGCCAATCACCCCAAAGCCCCATTACAACCTGAAAAAGACCTGTTGATCTCCTTAGGAAGCTTAACTGTAATATTTGACATGTATGTACATTGATTTTTCTATTCTTAGCATTTGATTTCGTTCATGAGATCCTTTGTTAAATCTGTGCGTTCTTTCTAATTATTGATGCATACGACACATTTTGAAATCATTTGCTCATAAATTCCAGTCGTATGCAGTTGAAAGTGTGGTTGCCTAGGTTCTGAGTGTCATTGAGTGAAAACTGGTAAGACTAGAGTCGAGGCAAATTATATCAGTGGTTTATTGGTATGGAGGTGTCACGATTATCAATGCATTGTATGTCAGTATCCTGTATGATATAGGGTGTTTAGACTTATCGGCAACATTTTAGATTTCTGATTATTGTGTTATTCTTATGTCTTTGCATTTGCGTTTATACTTGATTTGATGTGTAATTATGTTTGTGGTTAGCTTAGAACGTTTGTGGGTATCGTAGCTGGTAAACCCTCACGAGACTATAACTCGTCCATTAGGGCCACCTAGGGGTTTAAAGGCTTGTGACACGTGCTAAGTGTCATCGTTGCATCCTACGACAATGGATATAGCCTAGTTCGTTTTTGTTGATTATTTTTAGTTATTTTTGTCTTTGCTTTTAGTTGTGGTGTGTTCCAATTTGCTTGAGGACATGTAAAAGATAGGTTTGGGGGTATTTGATCGGTAATTTATTATCATATATTTACGACCCTTAGATTGTCTCTTTTGATTGTATTCTTGAGTATTTTTGGTGCTTTTGATATGTTTGTTAAGCATATGCAGGTTTTAGGTGTTTCTCTTGGAGCTATGCGAAGATTGGAATTTTCGGTCCAAAACCGTGTTTTCTGGCAGGGAGCAGCATGACCAGCCATCGCGACCGCTGGTTGCGCTACGCTGATCGCGGTAAAAGAAGAGAAATCTGGCAGAGAGCAGTGCGACCAGCCATCGCGAGCTCTGGTCGCGCTGAGGCGGTCGCGCTGGAAAAGAAGAATTATGGCAGAGAGCATGGCGACCAGCTGTAACACCCCCTGACCCGACCCGCATGGATTGATCCAAGGAGCGCTACCGGGTTTTCAAACTTTTCTAAACTTCACTTTATAATTTGAAAACCATTGAAAACTAAATAATTTATAATTTAAAATTCTTTCTAGTGAGCCCATTAAAACTGTTTGAAAAATTTTGTCAGAATTTCCTCTGTTTTTCTGACTTTCTAAAAATCCTGTTTTACAACAAAAATCAAACAACATAATACCAACACTTCAAAATTCATTTCTCAATCAAATGCGCACTCTGTCATATAGTGCGACTTCCCAAACATTTTCCAATGAAACAATACATAATTTATATTTACAAAACTATACTATAACTTCAAAACCACATAAACTATAAAACAAATATTTACAAAACTTATACATTAAAAACTTTCACATTATTGAATATATATATATATATATATATATATATATATATAAAATGGCATCCATATATTCACAATCGGTTTCCCATTTCAAAATGAAATGGTATTCGTAGATTCACAGCCGGTTTCCCATTTCAAAATGAAATGGTATCCGTATTTACACAGTCGGGTTTCCCACTTCAGAATGAAATGGTATCCCTATATCATTAGGAATCTCAATGCAGTACTGCTAAGTGCACTCAATTGACATGTCAACCTCCTATATCCATATTTCCCTATACATATATCAGGGTCATTATTCAGGTATTATAGATTTCATAATTCATCAAACATGCTCAAATTTTCAACAATCTAATATAGGGAAACAGAAAACGAAACATACTAGTATATTTCAAAAATTTAAATCGTTAAATTCAACATAAATCACATTTCTGTAATTCAAAATCATTCATTTATAATCAAATTCAATTTTCGATTAAATTCAAATCAATAAACACATTTACAAAATCCAAATATATCATCAATAATCATATAAAAGAGACTCAAAATTATATTCAAACTTATTTTACAAATCAATATCGAATCAAATTGCCCCAAAATCGTTTCATTAATTTATCACAAATAATATATATATATATATATATATATATATATATATATTCAAAATCACTTTCAATTATACTTCATATATTACTAATAAAATCAAACCATATTAAAATCAATGCATAAAATCAATTTTTTTTTATTGTTTTCGAATTTATAACATATTTCGAGAATACGTAAATCAAATCAAATCAAAGTTAAATCAATTTCAAACTGTAAATTCGAATCAACAGAGTTCAAACAATTCTAAATCAATAAAATTCACTAAATCTGAAATATTCTGAAAAAAAAAATTAACATTCGAAAACTAGTGTACATCAAACCTAAATCACCCTTTCTTTCTTCTCTTCTTCTCCTTCTTCTTCTCTTTCCTTCTTCTTCTTCTTCTTCTTCTTCTTCTTTTCTCCTTTCTTCTCTTCTTCTTCTTCAGCCTTCTTCTTCTTTTCTTTTCTCCACCGCCTCTCCTCTGTTTTCTTCTCTAAATTTTCTGTTTTGTTTTGCATTTTGGTTTTTTTCTGGTTGGTGTGCCAATTTGTTTGACTTTTCAAAATTTTTTTTTCTCCACTAACAATATTTTATATATATATATATATATATATATATATTATAAATATCTTTTTAATTACAAATTGCTCCCTTGAGCTTTTTAAAATCCTACAATGGCACAAATTTACTTTTAATAACATGTGATTTACCAATCCTCCTTTAATTATCAAACTAACCCACCAATCACATTCCATCTCAATAATATTCCAAAAATATTCCACACTTATCTAATTAACAAATTGACTTCACTAATATTCAATTGGACCTATTATTCTCCAAATGCATTATGAAAATAATATTTCTAAGTCGGTTAAAATCACTATTCATTTATACACTATATATCGAATATATATACTTTTCACCAATTTAAATCACATACTTAACTTTTGCATACTCAATAATAATTAATAATAATCTAAGGATATTTATTATATTTACGAAAAATTAGGGGCGTTACACCAGCCATCGCTAGGGCTGGTCACGCTAAGATTGTCGCACTGGATGTTGAGCCATGGGCAGTGAGCACCGCGAGCAAGTATCGCTATCGCTGATCGCGGTGCCCCATCGCGGTGATATGAAGGCAAGCAATCTAGAGAGCATAGCGACCAAGCCATCACGACTGCTGGTCGTAGTGGCTGGTCGCAGCGGCACAAATCCAGCATCCCTAGTGTGCTGCTATAAATAGAAAGAGAGGAGACAGAAAGGGGATCCAAAATTTTCAGAGAACAGAAGAAAGAGAGAGAGAAGAAGGAAGAAGAAGAGAGAATAAGGTCTAGGAGACTAGCCATCGGATCGATTCTCTGGACGACTTCAATCGCTCTTAGGATTTGAATTTGTGCACGGAGAAGCTCTACCGAATCGGTTTCTACGAGAGTCAAGCCATTTGGAGTTTTTCTATCATACTCTTTCCTTTAATCTTATGTTATTCTTGATTAATAATATTATGTATGCTTATTTTCTAGTTATGAACTAATTTCCTACGCTAGGAATGATGATGGAACTTACTATGAATTTTGATTGAGATTAATGAATGTTTGGATGATTTGAGTTATATGATTGAGTGTTGATTTAATGTTTTATTGATTGTATATTGATTGATCACCAATATTCAATATCTTGTTATTGTGGGTTAAGTACCGAAAGGAGACGCCCACCACGTGTTCGATAAATTAATACAATAGCCTAGGAACCAAATAGAGATATATTGGTGTAGGTTGTGTGATCTAATATGTTTCCATATTTAATGCATTCTCGTATATTTGACATTCATCGAGAGATAAGGTGTTAGTATGTGTTGAATAGGTTCGATCTACCTTGAGAGAGGATTTCGGATAACTAGTTAACATGATCATCAATCATTAGCTTGAACATTCATACATAATTGTCTAATATCATTAGGATTAGTTAGTGAAATCGGATTCCCTAGTTCCCATCACCATTGATAAAAAGATCTTTTAATTTCAAGTTATAGACCATTTAGATTATAAGTTACAAATCACAACCATTGAATAAGTTTTCTAAATAGTGTTAGACTTAGTTAATTTAAGTATTCAATCTCTAAACGTCCTCGTTGGAACGATATTCGGCACTCACAATTCTATATTACTTGTGCCGACCCCGTATACTTGTGGGTACACAAAAGGCGTAACAAGTTTTTGGCGCTGTTGCTGGGGAACGGTTTAGTCATAGTTGATATTGATACCGACTTAGTCTAGTACTAATCTGGAAATTTTCTTCTTTTTTTTTTCCAAATTCTTTTTACACTTGTTTTCTTACTTGTTTGATCCTTTGTTTTTACAGGAAATTCCATATATATGAGACATACGAGACGTAAAAATTTAGAGCCTCTCGAAGCCCTTGACCCAGAAATCAAACGAACGCTTATTCAGAGAGTAAGGCAAGCAAGACAGCAAGCTACTATGGAAGACTAAGCGCAGCAACAAGTTACCGTTGAAAAAGGACTAAAAACTGGAAAGATAAATAAAAACTGATGTTTTGAAAAAGGTTAGGGACCCAATTGAATTTCCCTCTTTAAGTTAACATAGAATTTTACGTCAATTGGAATTTTGTTGAAATTTTAAGAATTTCGATATTGTGTATTATTATGGACTGCCCATTGGTAGACATATTAGAATACTTAACAATATAAATTACTTTAAGGTAGTTTCCAAATTTATAAAATTATGAAAATTGTTATATGAGAAGCTTTATGTGTACACGATTTCTGCAAAAGTTTAGAAATTGAGCAATTGATTAAAAATCCTAAATTGAGCATTGTTCCGTTTGCAAAATAGCATAGTTTAGCTCTAGTATCAGGATTTTAGTTTGGGAAATGTTTAGGTTCCCTAAATTTCGGTCCCAAGACATCATTTTGAGTCTGATATGTGACTTCAGGCTAAGGTTTGAACCTTAACATTTGTGAAGGATTTGTTTTGCTTTAGATTGATGAAAGATAAGTATACTAAACCTTTTTTTTTAGAACTAATACGTCTTATTACGTTGTTAGATTTTGACTCGTATTCTTGAAATACGCACTCGTAATCAACTGATACGAAAGTATACCAAATGGTGTCCAATTGAGGCGATTCAAATATCAGTAGAAAGAAGATATCAAGATGAAGACAATGTCACAAACGAAGCTAGAAAAGAAGGCTAGAAGCTCCCTCACACGCCGTCGATAATGGCCGGTCTTGTAGACCCAAAACAACATGATTTCGTAGCAGTAAGTGGAACCCAGGTCACTGCCGTAGGTTCGAGGCTGCGATTTGGGTGTTTCAAAAGTGTTTGGCTATTTTAAAAAGTGTTTGTTTCGGAATTTCCTAGGTTTCTTAGATCTGGTTGGTTTAGAAAGTATTTTGTTTCAGAACTTACTATTCCTAATAGATTTCTGAGAATCTGGTTGGTTTAGGAATTGTCTTATTTCAGAACTTTTCATTCTTAGTATAATTATGATTACTTTGAAACTAAGAATACTATGCCTATAAATACGAGGGTTATTATTTGTTGAAGGTACTAGAGGTACCTGGAAAGTACCAGAGAAACCTAGAGAAACACCATAGAAAGCTCAGTTGTGTGACTCAATGGATATTTGGGGGGAGATCTGCAAATATCCGGGGGGACACCTAAGGGATATCTGAGAGACACTGAGAGAGTTGTGAGCGTATTGGTTGTAATTGGGTTTAGGGTTAGAGAAAGAATATTGAGTCTGTAGTCCTGACGGCCGTGGTTTTTTTCCTTGTTTTGGGTTTCCCCGTAATATTGTGTTTGTGTGATTGGATTGTACTTCTTTCATCTTAGAAATTATTTATTCTTGTGGTAGATATTAGGTATTGTTTCCGCGTTAATGTTTTTCCCAACAACTGGTAATATAAATTGCTTAGAGTCCAATATACCTATCATCAATGAAGCAATTCAAAGTAAAATAAATCTTCCACAAAGTAAACGGTCCAAATCTTAGTCTAAAGTCACATAATTATATACATATCAGGCTCAAAATGATGCCTTATGACCGAAGATAGAGGAACGAATATATTCTCAAACCAAAAGCCTAAATGTAGAGCCAACCAGTGTTGTTTGGAAATAGAATAGTGTTCAATTTAAAAGTTCTAATAAATTATGCACTAGCTGAAATAGTCTAAACTTTTGCAAAAATCGTGTATACAAATAATGCTCCTAATATAAAAATTTTAAGAATCTTCACAATTTTAAAAATATCTTAAAATAATTTATTTTGTGGAGTATTTTGGTCTATTTGGCAATGGGCAGTCTAAAAAAATACAGAGTGTAGAGATTTTTAAAATTTCTACAAAATTTCAACTAGCATAAAATACATATATTTAATCAAAGCAAAATAATATATATATATATATATATATATATATATAAAGGGATAAAATCAAAATTGGCCAAAAAATTATGGAAACAATTATTTTTACCCTCAAATAAAAAAATAATTGTTTTTAGCCATTTTGAAAATAAAATAACATAAATATCCTTCAACCACCCACTGACTGAATAATTATAAAAGACCCCGAAAATTAAAAATTACAAAGAAAACCCGTTAAAAATTATTGGAATACCCATTTTACACATTAAAACAAAAACTTTTTTTCTTTTTTTCTTGCGCCGACTTTAACCTTTTTTTTATATTTTTTTTTCCTTCTATGGCAGCAGCTCTTTATTTTTGTTTTGTCACTTTTTTTTTTTTGTCTTTTTCATTAAAACTAGTTACACATTTTTATTTTTCAAACACCCATTATCTCGTCTTTACCAACTCAATTATATCAACAAAATCAAAACTTAGAGGTAATTTTATAAATTGTTTTGTATTTTATTTAGAATGTATTTAATTGATTTTTTAAGTTTTTTATTTTTTTATTTTATTTGTATAGTTGTATTTTATTTGTATTTGAAAGAATTTTGGTGATATTCGGGTTTATTTTTGTGAAAGTTTAATGGTTATGAAATATATTAGTGAAAAGTTAGTTAGTGAAACGTTAGTGAAAGATTTGTTAGTGAAATGTAGGTTAGTGAAATGTTTAGTAATAATATTGGTTAGTGAAATGTGTGTTAGTCAAATATAGGTTAGTGAAAAATTGAGAATTCAATCTTTAAGCGACCGTACTGTTGTCTATGTCATACCGTGTACTGTTAATATTAAACTTTCGATATATCAACTCAATCAACCCAGTAAGTTTCAACCTTTTAGAAACCATTACCCTAACCGATAAACCACCAACATAATCTAGACCATCCCATTATTCATTTAAGTATAAGTCTACAGGTATTCATTTTCTGAAATAAGCGACAAATATTTAAAAGATGCAACATTCCACAAAAACATTAATAAAAGTGAATTTCACTCATAATGTTTCACTCAAAACATTTCAGTAACAACATTTCACTTAAAACAATTAGACCCTAAATATTTCACGAATATATATTTCACTAACCAACATTTCACTAAACAACATTTCACTAACCAATATTTCACTAATCTATATTTCACTAACCTACATTTCACTAACAAATATTTCACTAACCAGCATTTCACTAATCAACATTTCACTAACCAATATTATTACCAAACGTTTCACTAACCTACATTTCACTAACAAATCGTTCACTAACTAACGTTTCAATAAATAACTTTTCACTAACATATTCCATAACCATTAAAGTTTCACAAAAATAAACCCTAATATCACCCAAATTTTTTCAACCACAAATCAAATACAATATACAAATAAAATAAAATAAACTTAAAAAATCCATAAAATACATTATAAATAAAATACAAATTTTTTATAAAATTATCCTTTAAATTTTAATTTTGTTGATATAATAGAGTTGGCAAAAATAAGATAATAAATGTCTGAAAAATAAAGGTATGTAACTAGTTTTAATGAAAAAGATAAAAAAAAGAAGTGACAAAATAAAAGAAAGAGCTGCTGTCATAGAAGGAAAAAAAATATAAAAAAAGGGGTTAAAATCAATGCAAGGAAAGAAGAAAAAAATGTTTTTGTTTTAATGTGTAAAATAGGTTTTTTAGTAATTTTTAATTTATTTTTTTTTTAAATTTTCACTATTTCAGGGTTTTTTTTTTTTAATTGTCCAATAAGTGGGTGGTTGAGAGTGTTTATGTTATTGTTTTTTTTCAAATTGGCTATAAACAATTATTTTTTTTATATGTGGCTAAAAATAATTTTATTAATAATTTTTAGACTATTTTTAATAATTTTTACTTTATAAAAAATTCATAACTTTTTAACCAAAACTCTCTAAGAATAGTAAACCTTTCAAAAGTAATTTTAACATGTTAATTTTTTTAAAAAATTTATAATTTTTCGTGTAGGATAATAATTGCTCGAAATGAAACTAATAAATAGTAAAGCTTTTCAGCACTATTGTTATAGAATTAAAAATTCATAAAAGTTTCAATACTAAGATTCGGAAGAGAAATGAACCTATAGAAATATTTAAAAACCAAATCACCAAAAAAAAAATAAATATATATATATATATAAACTAAAATTTCCGAAATAATCACTACTCGGTCAAAGTATACACAATCTCATAAAATTGAAACTAAAATTTAATGCAACCATGTCTTTAAGGTTTCTATTCAATTAAAACTCTACCATTGATTCACTAAGAATTTAAGTATAAAACAAATACAAAAAATAAAATAAAATAACACGCCTTGAAAAGCTTTTTTCACTCTTATTAAAAAATTACACTCACGTTGAAATTTCAATTAAATTATTCTTCAAAAAATGAGAGTTTCTTTCCTCTCTTCCTGTTTTTAGCGTGAATTATTCGATGAATAAGTTTTGGCTGTGATACGTGAAATCTTATGCGAAAAAGTTGAGTGCAAGAGTGAAATCTTATGGAAAAAATCTTAGAATATATATATCTATATATTCTTAAAGTGTGTGTATACTCGCAAACTTTCTTTTATAAATATTGAATTTTTAATTCTATTAATAAAATAATACATTCTCTCATAGTTTAAGACTCCGATGAATTGATGTTGACACGTATAATATTTACACTTCACATAAATTATTAAAAAGGGTCCTATTAATTAAAGGTAGAGTAAATAACGCTTATCTTTTTTAAAGTTTATTCAATTATAAGCGGAAGTTAATTTTTAGACTTATTAATAAAAAAAATTTCTTCCGTTAATTAATTTTTAAATTTTTTTTAAATAAAAATTTGTTTTGATAAATTATTATATTTAATTAAATTTTATTAAAATAAGTAAAATATTTATTAATAAATAATAAAATTAACTCTATTTATAATTAGTAAAATTAAAGTGATGGTAAATACAATTAACTCATGAAAGGCTGCGTGCAGGACTAGTCATGGTCAATTGAATCGAACCGGCAGTTCCGGTTTTGGAAGTGCCGGTTCCGATTCAATTTTTTAAGTAACCGGAACCGGGATCGAGGAGGTCCCGGTTCCGGTTCCTGTTCCGGTTCAGGTTGGAACCTCCGGTTCTGATTCCTTCCCGGTTCCTTGGAACCGGCGGTTCCGAAAAAATTACAAAAAAATTACAAAAATTAATTAAAATTAAATAAAATTAAAATTTATAAATTAATTAATAAAGAAATTTAAATATATAAATAAATGGGTTCATTTGTTCAACTTCAACAAGAAATTTATTACGATAATAATAATATCATAAATGATAAAACTATAAAATTAAAAATAAATAAATAAGAAATTAGGGCTTGCACTTAATTTTACCTCAATTAAGTTGCCTATGTATCCTCTAGGAGGAATCAAAGCCCACGTAGTTCTTTTACCTGTTATGTTCCGGAGGTGATCAATCGTCGCTTATTCCTTCGGTAGCCGTTGTATCGTCGTTGGTATCGAAAAAGTCATTGTCGTCGGACACGAGATCCAATTCTTGCTGCCGGTATGAGGCCTTGGTCCAGTCGTCAACACAGACCTGAATTTGTATTGAGTTAGGATTGAGCAATGCCCATCTCTCGTCGAGAACATTGCCACCTGCACTAAATTCCTGTTCGACTGCCACGGTCGAGACAGGGGTTCCAAAAATTTACTTGGCAATGAGGGCCAAAATTGGAAAGTTAGTTTCGTGTTCCCTCCACCAATGTAGGATATTAAAGTCTTCGCTGTCCAAAAACTCAAAAGAGGTGTTTACGTAAAGATCAACCTCTGAAACATAGGTTAATGAAGATGAAGAACTCCCCTGTGCCCTTGATTTTTTGGACAACACACTTGACTCTAACTTCCTTAATGAGGGAAAGCGAGAACGAGAATGACTACTTCCGCTTGCAGTCGGTTGCTGAACATTAATGTTCAGCGAGGGACCGTATACAAAACGGTATTCGTCATACATTGAATAAAATAATTATCTAACATTATTATATAAAACACTAATATCTACGTTGTGTAGCCCTAGAGATTGATAATAAAGTGTTAAATATTCATATAAACTATCAAATTTACACCTAGGGTCAAAAACTAAAGCAACAGTATAGATCGAAAGAATGTCCCTATAATAATTTAATCATCTATCTCTCATTGCAGCAACACATGCAGATAGTTCCAATACTTGTGCACATTCATTAAGTGCATCTACAATATTAATGGATTCACATAAAAATAAATGTGAAGTTGGATAATATATACCGGATAAAGCGATAGTTGCATCATGAAAAACTTTTAAAAGCATGCAAATTTTAGTACAAACATCCCAATGATGAGCATACAAATTAACGCTACTAACATTATGCTGCATAAATCTAAGTAATAATTCTCTATAATTATAGCTTTCACAAAGTAATTTATATGTGGAGTTCCAACGAGTTGGAACATCACGGGAAAACCTAATTGGATGTTTCCTGTTAGATTTACAATACCTAGCCCATTGTTTCATAGTGCTAAGATGTTTCCACAAAAAGTATAGGGCATCCCTAATTGGTGTAATCCATTCTTGAAGTGTTTGCAAACCATGTTGTACACATATATTTAAAACATGGCAAACACATCTTTAATGAAAAAATCTGCCACCAGAGTAGGGTTGACACAATTGAATTAATTGTGGAACGGCGGCAGTATTGTTTGCAGCGTTATCAAAACCAATTGCAAAAATTTTACTTTCAATATAATATTCTTCAAAAATAATTTTTATTAATTTGTAAATATTATCGGCAGTATGGGTGTCGTCAAAAACTCTAAATGCAAGAATTCGTTTTTGCAATTCCCATGATTGGTCAACATAATGGCAAGTAAATTCTAAGTATGAATGTTTTTGCCAATGATCGCTCCAGATATCGGTACAAACAGACATACGACCCATATAATTTTGAAAATATCTAACTAATGTTTTTTTTTTCTTTTTTATAAATGTCACACATGGTACATTTTAATGTGGTCCTAGGTACTCTACATGTAGCGGGATTTAAAGTATTATGACAATATTTTAAAAAATCAGTTTTTTCGCCAAAACTAAAAGGAAGATGTTCAGTCGTTACCATTCTTGCTAGTTGTTCACTATTATTTACATCACTATATTTAAATAAAGGATGGTTAGGAGATGTGTACCTGAAAATTTGGTATTGTCCTCGGCTACGCTCATGCTCAGCTTTGACTAAATGCTTGGTGTTGATGTGCTTCCAGTACGTCCCGTACCCTCCGGATTTGTTCCACTTAAAATCTTTGTTGCAATAGTTGCAAGTGATCACAACTTCCCCCTATTCCTTCTCCACCCTCCTCATATGAACTTTAAAAAGTTCAGATTTGTACTTTGTCAAATCTGGCTGTGGACCTTGTATGGTTTCACTTGGGGGGGAGGAGGAGGGGGAGGGTTTTCACAAGAGAGACCAGGGGCCCCAGACCCAGAGAGATGAGGATGAGAATATTGAGGAGTAAAATTAGGAGGAGTATCATTACCAAATATTACCTCCTCTAATTGTCTATAGTTGTAAGTACTCATCAAAATTTGCTTCGTTGAAATTTAATTCTGGGCTAGCGGCACGGCGACTTTGCACTTCTCCAGTATTTAAATCTGGTAGCTGCTCAATGTCTCTGCCGGAAACGGACCTTCTGGAAAAGGATCGCTGGCCTTCGGAAATAGACGGTCTTGATTGTGACGCTATTATAAATTTATAATGGTAAAAAATATAATTTAAATAAATAACGAAAAAAATTACAATATTGAAAAACAAAAACAAGATTGAGAAAATAATTGAATGAAACTTTGAGAGAAATAGAGAAAAATTGAGAGAATGAGAGAAATATTAAGAGAATGAGAGAATGAGATTGAGAGAAAATGGTGTGAATTGAATTGAAGAGGAATGAGGTTTATATAATTTTTTGAATTGGAGAGAAAAATAATATTTTTTAAAATTTAGGGGATCAATTTGTAATTTTTTAAGAGGCTAAATTATAATTTTACACCCAAAGAGTCGTCGAACAACGGCTCCTTGGGTTGGGTTAGGCTGCTGCCAGCCTGCCACCTGGCAGGCAACAGCCTGACAGGTATGTGGCAGTTGGCCATTGGCCTAATGGCCACATTTTAATTTTTTTTAATTTATATTTTTAGAAATTTTAAAAAAAAAAATTTAAAAAACCACATAGGGAACTGGAATTGTCAGAAACCGGGTGGTTCCTAGAATCACCGGTTCCGAACCGGCAGTTCCGATTTCTTTTTTCAAGCTAACAGGAATCGGGACCTTGGATTCCAATTTCGATTTTCGATTTCGAAATCGATTTTTAACCGAAATCAACGGTTCCGATTAAAAACCGCTGGTTCAGTTCGAACCGTCCCGATTCAAACCGAACTAGGGCCATGACTAGGACAAACCAATTTTGGAAAAACAAAGTGGAGAGATAAAGTCACGGAAACATTTGGAAGTCGGTGATGTAGACACGTGCTCTATCCTTTTGATTAACTTTTATTTTTATGATGAAATTGACGGAGTACACACGCCGCAATTACTTTACTTGGTAGAAGAAAGAAACTGAAATATGAGCGTCACAATCGAGGTGCATTAGTAACTTACGCAATGCCACGTGTACCATTAGCTCCAATAATTGCACTCTCTCGGTCTCGGCCCTTTTTTTGCATCATCATGCATCACAAACACGTGTACCAGGGTCGTCTATGGCGCTGTACTTTATTGAAACAAAGAAGTAAAAATTACACTAATAACCCTGATTTTCAATAAAATTTACTTCTCACAAAATACTTTTAAATTTTAATTGTATAAATCTCCATTAAATTTTGTTAACTAAATAGTTAACTAATTGAAATTTAACAGAAAGAAGGGCAAAATAGAGTTCTTAATTGTGACATTAAAAGAAAAAAAGAAATTAAAGAAATATAACTCTAGGCCAATCATAACTGGATACATTATCTCTCCATAATTTAAAATTAATTTAACATAAACAGTAAATAAAAAATAAAATTATTAATGACAAAATATGTTACTATCCAAAGTTGACACCCATGCTAATTAATAGACTTTGATATGGTACCAGATTAGGGTATGACGAGGTCTGGCTTATTTATGGCAAGATACATTGAACCTCAATCATGAAATAATCAAACTTTAATGGCCTAAAAATAGGTCACCAACATCGAGGTAGGATATGCTACCCGAGATGGATTATTACCAGGACGTAAGATGAGTCACCAGGATTACCACTCGAGATTATATTCCAGTATGTTACGACGTCAACTGCAAAGAGGACCTTGACTTTAAACATCCCCAAGTAACTAGAATACATTACACCTAATAAATAAGGAGAAGTAGCTTACTTTTTGCCACGTGAATCCAAGAAAATGGGGACCAGGCACTAACAACCCTTTATTATAAATCAATAGATAATTTACGCCCCTTCAAACTCGGGGTTGGGCAGTTGTAGATGATGTAATGTCTTATGTTTTAGAGTTGGCTTATTCCCTATCAAAATCTCGTTACTTATAATTTGTTGTATTTTGTGTTTTAAGGTACTATGTGCTTCTGTGGCAAGCAGGTTTAAGTTTCATCCTTCCTCGAAGAGCTCAAATGCTTATGGTAAGTAGTAGTTTGTCTTTAGCTCATTGAAGTTGCAAGGCACACACAAATAATTTGCATATTTATGTCTCTATATCGTAGCGAAATATGTAATTCGCACACATACACATCGCATTTGTGTCATTGTATTATTGTGTATGTTACCGTCATGCATTCTAGGATTCATTATTCTTTAGAGTCCATATCCATTAGTCTGCATATAGTTATCATAGTCATTTCAGTTGTATCTCCGAAATGTACGTGCCTGAGTTTCTTAATTCTTTTCAGAAAGCACGTTGTTTTCAACCATGTACGAGATATTTTGTGTTTTCCCTCATGCAAAGTTCATAGCTTTCTTCTATGCTCTTGAATGGTTGGTTGTATTTCAGTTCAAGCACACTGACTGAAACTCGGCGACCTTTTAGTACGACCTTTGGGTCACAGGTTTTGCTTGCTAGTTGTCTTCCAACCTTTTGGTTACAACTTGCGACCGGTACGTATTTGCATGCTTATGGCCGTGGTTCGGGCTCGCATATTCTTCCTTCCTTTCTAGTTAAAACTCATGACCTTCATGTCGCTGCTCTTCTCTAGTGGTTTGGCTATAATAGTTTTTATCTAGTGTCACTAGGTAAAATCGACCTTATGATGCAACCTTAAGGTCGAGGTTTGTCCAGCGAGTTTCCTTTAGGAACAAATTGCGACTTAGACTCGCTATCCTAAGCGAGTGACTTTAGGTCACATGTTTGGTTTTGGGTTTTGTGCGACCTAATTCGCGAGTTTCTGCTAGCGGTTCGTGATTACGGTTTGACTGATAGGTTTCATTAAATGAGCTCCCTATAAATACTCATCTTATCTCATTTCTCTATGGGTGACCAAGACTTTGAAATATCTTTTAAGCTTTCAAGAGAAATAAAATGAGAAAACCTAGAGAGAAGAGGTCAGTCTTTATCCAACCCAAGAGAGCTTCTTCTAAACCTGTAAAACTCTGATTTCTTTGTATGATCTTCATATCTACTTAAATTAGATATTATTAGGGTTGTTGAGTACTTAGGTTTTTAGAAATAGTTATTGCATTTCTTTAACTTAGATTTTGGGTATTTCAAGAACTAGGATTATTTGTGTTAAGATTAACTCACTTAGTTTTCATAGAGTATCTTAGTTGTCTACTCTATTTGTTTGCTCATGCATTTAGCACTTAAACCAAATTTGTTTGAGCTAAAGTCTTACTATTTAGATGTGTCGGATTGAGTGAGCACATCATATCAAGGATCACTAGTAAAAGGTCCTCGAGGTAGAGTTGATGGAGTATAACCCAATATATGGGATTAGAAAATTGAGCCTGAGATAACAAGAGTGGTGTGGTATGTGTACCAATATGAGGGACTGAAGAGTGACAGGCTGAAGATCGACCTGAGAGAGTCAAGAGTGGTCAACTTGGAAATCGCCTGAGGGTGTAACCATAATTCAACTAGTGGATCTTGTGACTTAAGTGGCCAAAGAGTTGGTCCCGTGGTTTTTACCTTATTAGGTTTCCACGTTGAATTGTATGTTTAGTTTCTATATCCTTATCTATTATTGCTTTATGTATGCTTGAGATAAAATTTGTATTTGTATTACGCAACTAACCTAACAGGAGAAATCGGGCATAACCTATTCACTTTCTCTCCTCCTCATGCGCCCTCCCGCTTAGGTCATTGATAGGGATATAGACTACGCACTCTCAGATGAGAAGATTTAAGAAGGTATAGCTAGCCTTTTTAGAAGTTAATCCAGTCCAGCTTACATTTTACGAGTGACATGTGGACCTTTAAGCGCTAACTTGGTCCACAACACCACTCCTAGCATGCCATTTGGCAAATAAAAAAGATAAACAGCTCACCTGGCATCCAGTTAGTTGCGACACGTCACCAATACTTGGCCACATTAGCTAGCCAACAAAAAATACACGGATAAAGGCCATGCCCAGGTCACACACTATTGGGCAAGATGATGTACTTAAATTTATACCTCGCAAGTGCGCGAGTCTATATGTAAGTATAGTTTCGGTAAGTACAATGATCAATCTCACAAAGATTGATGACTCCACTACAACTTTAATTCTAATTTAATTAAAACAGAAGTGAAACAATTCTTTTATTTGAGAGAAAATCTTAAAAGTTAACTAAACTAAATTAATCAATGAAAATTGGGTTTGTAGATGAAATGGAAGAAATAACTAGGTCATCGATATTCCAAACACATTCACTCATGCATCTAACTATGTTACAAAGATGAGTCTATTTGGGTTCAAGATTCATTCATAACTTAGGTATGGTGATTACTTCTTGGTCAAGGACTTAACCAAGTATTCCTATTATTATCGCTGCTACCGTCTGGTTATGGACTTGGCAAATAATACTAGGAACTCATTAAAATCTAAGAACTAAGAATCAACACATAATCTAACGATCAACATATAAATAATGTATTAATCATTCATAAGAGCTATATAACCTAGAACTAGTACGTGACAGCGATTAACCTAGTTCTTCGGTATCTCAAATAATTACAATTTAAAACCTATGATAACTACATTATCTTCATTAACAATAGGCAATAAATAATAATATAATCACAATGAACAAAACAAAGCCATATAATAGAATAAAAGTGATAGTTGTTTACATGATTGAATTAATGTTCTTCATATCGAATTCCTAGTTAAGGATTTAGTTACACATCATAAAAATAACTAAAATAAACAAAGAAGGAAAGTTAAAAGACATCAAACTCTCTCCCTTGACTATCGCAATAATCTCTGGATATGAAACCGCGCCGAAGATGGTGAAAATCTAATAAAGAGGCGTAACGGCTGAAAGCTTGAGGTTCAAAACCTTGGAGAACACATGACCGCATTTTGAAGAAAAATAAGTGTTGTATTTATATGCTGCCACTCTCCTCTTAGACGAATCCCGTTTTAAGGCCTTTTAAAAGAGCACGCGACCATGTGGCGCGACCTCATTGGTCGCGATATACACTGGTGAAAACGGGATTAATCTGTTCTCGCGACCACTTGGCGCAACCTGGGTGGTCACAGGAGTTTGGTTGCGGCAGCTACTTGTTTCAGGTAGTAGGCTTTTGACTTGCACGTTTTTCATCCTGAAACTCCATATAAGATTCCAAAGTGCTTCAATACGTCCGTAAACACCTGTAAAGCTTAACCACCACATTAAAATGCTCATATGCTTCATAAACATAACAAAAGATTGATAAAATACGGGAGAAATCATATATGAATTTGACGTTGATCACATGAATTAAGCAAAGACATGAGAGGTTTTGACCCATGTTTGCCCGCACGACCAGGTCTTATCCCCACAATGCATAATGGAAGAAAAGGACAAGCTCAATGCTTATGGAGTGAAGCTATAAATACAAGAGGGACCACTCTACGATGACATAGATTACAAGTAGGCAATACATAACAAGAATATAATGAAAACACAAACATAACAGGTGCACTTTTATGTTAATTTTACTTTTTCACTAACAATTCACTTTCTTAGCTTATCCTCGTTGATTCCCAGTAAATCACCACATTGTAGGTTTTAGGTCACTGACTTGAGTCTTAGAGTGCGACCCTTAGCCAACTATCAGTATCGCCCTGACCTATTTCTTTCTTTTGCAAGTCCTTATCTCACCCCGGAATACCTTGCATAAATGTTCGAGGTGTAAGGAACCTCTTAAAAACTATGCTCTCCTGATGTCTCCTCAATGTTGAACTAGTGAGCGCATGAAGGTACATTCCTATGTGAAGGTGATGTGACGTCGTCCTATGAAGAGAAGTCATGAAAAGGTAGAGGAATATCATCCCCAGAGGTCTGGTATAGGAAGTAGGTCGACCCCTCCCAAAACCAGGCCTAGGTCGCATTAACGTAAGCCTAAGAGGCATTCACCCAATAACATGCATGTTGTGATAGAAGGAGATGTGCAATCTAGAGAAAGGGAGGGTAATCACATTCAGCGTTAACCCCGGATAATGGCTAGAGAAGTAGAGGAGTTGAACAAAGGCAAGAAAGATCACGATGAGGAGAAAGACCCTTTAAAAGAACTCAATGCCTCTCTTATAAAGAGGATTAATACTGTGACCTTGCCTCTTGAGTTGCGGATCCCCCTAGGTCACTATGATGGAAACAATGACCCTGAAAACCTTCTGGAGCTTTACTATCAACAGATGGAAGTTCAAGTAGCATCGTAGAGGGGCCATGTGCTGCGTATTCCCTGCTACGTTTGAAGGACCAGCTAGGAGATGGTACAAGAAACTCCCTTCAGGTAGTATCAAATCCTTTTCTTAAATAATTAAGGATTTTGCAGTACAATTTCAGGGAGTTAAGCCAATCACAAAGTATTCCTCTCTCTTTCAGTATGTTCGCTAAGGCAAAGATGAAGCTCTAAAGTACTATGTCAAGAGGTATCACGATACGTTAATGAAGATGTGAGTCTTCCCTAAAAAGGAAACTCTCAATAACTTCCGAAGGAACCTGAGGATCGGCCCACTATGGGAGTCATCCTAAGACTTTCAAGGAAGCATATACTGAAGCTCTAAAAAATGTATAGAGGGATGATAAGTACAAGATTAAGAAGCTCATATAAAGATGACTTGCTTTTGGGCTCTTCGTCTTTGTTGAAGAATTGCATCCAGGTATCAATTGAAGCAACCTTGTAGGATACACAACTAATGAAACCAAAAAAGAAGGTATCAAGTGATCACTATAGGACATTTTGCCACCAGTAGAATCAATGGACTAGACAAGGTGGATGAAGAGGAAGGTGAGAAAAGACCTCGAAAGGAAAGAGAATGGGGAGAATAAGCTGGAGAATTAGAGTTAACCCCAATACATGTTGACAACACAACCAAAAAGGTCAAGATAAGAGCTTATGTGCCAAAGGACCACATAACATGCCTCAATGCTCTTTTGCAGGAATATAATGATGTTTTCGCTTGGTCTCACGAAGACATGCTTGAAATCCCATATCAAATCTCTAGCCATAAACTTCAGGTGAATCCCTCTTTCAAACTGATCAAGCAGAAAAGAAGTTTCTTTAACCAAGAGCAAATATGTAGCAATCCAAGAAGAAGTAGAGAAAATACTGAAAGCTGGTTTCATCTACGAGGTCAATTACCCGGAGTGGGATGCAAATGTAGTAATGGTAAAAAAGTTAAACAGCAAATGAATGATGTGTATCGACTTTATGGGTCTTAACAAAGCCTGTCTCAAAGACAATTTTCTTCTCCCAACCTCGGGAATAAGCTCTTCAGCTTCATGGATGCATTGCGTACAAAAAATCAAGATATGCCCACCAGACCAGGTGAAGACAACATTCATCACCAACCAGGGTCTGTACTGTTACAAAGTCATGCATTTTGGCCTTAAGAACACTAGAGCGATATATTAGAGGTTAGTAAATGCTTTCTTCAAAGGTCAAATTGGTAAGAATATGTAGGTGTACGTGGATGATATGTTTACCAAATCGATCCACCTCGAGTAGCACATCGATCATCTTCGTTAAACCTTCGAGGTGCTCCCTTGAAAACTAGATGAAATTGAACCCGGAGAATGCGCTTTCACAGTGCTTGCTAGTAAGCTCCTAGTTTACATAGTGCATCATCGCAGGGTGAAAGAAAATCTTAGGAAGGTCAGAGCGATCATGGACATGGAAACCCCGACGGACCTTTACAACTTTTAAAGCTTAGCAAGGAAAGGTTGGAGCCATTTCATTTCAAAAGCAATAGATATGTGCCATCCATTTTCCCAATCAATCAAGCAAGGAAAAGGTATGGTATGGGATGACGAAGTGGAAAAGCTTTTCGGGACTTGAAGACTTACCTGATTAACTCTCATCTCATGGCTAAGCCTCAACTTGAGGATATATTGCTCCTTCACTTCGAGGCTTTAGTAGTGGGTGTAGCTCTCTTAAGAAACTGTGAGGATAAGGCGGTGATGTCTGGTAGCAAGCCACTGCCTAAGGGCAGTGACAAACTGCCAGGTCCGTCTGCCTCGTCTCCTCAAGCACTTGATTTTATATTTTAATCTTCAGTTGACTTTCAAATATGTTTTTAGTGTGTCTTAAATTGTTTTGGGTAATTTTTATGGTTTTGTAAGTATGAAAAGTTTATTTTGTGTCAAATAGTAACTTTTAAGAAGTTTCTATTTTTGTTTTTATTCTTTTGGTAAATTGACTCTTTTATCTAAAATGTTTTTTTAGAAAACCGACTAGTAAAAGATTTGGTGCTAGGTTTTGTCTAAAGCTTATAAATAGAGGATCTAAAATTTATTATTCATAAGCTCTCTAATTTTATTATTTTCTCTCTAATTTTTGTGTTTTATTGTTTTATTCTATGTGAGAGAATTTTGAGAGTTCACGTTGATTAACTACTTAATCACATTACTCTTATTATAACCTAATATTACCTATCTATAGGCCTTTTACTAGCAAACCTTGCTAATGTTGCTCACAGAATTCCTGCGTTGCAAGACTTGACGATTCTTTCTTTAGGTCGAAGAATCAAAACTCCTTAAACTATTGAGATTTGATCTAGATGCTCAAACAATGAATTATAGAAAATCAAAACATACTATGTATAGGCTAGAAACAATGAAGCACAATATCAAAAATAATCTAGCCTAGAACTCTCTAAAACTCTCACATAGAATAAAACACTAAAACGAAGAGACAATGAAACAAGTGAGAGAAAAACAAAATACTAGAGAGCTTATGAACAATGAATATTGAGTTCCCTATTTATAGGCTCTTGTGAAAAATCTAACCCTAATAGAAATAAAAAATAGTTTACCATTAGGTTTTTCAAAAAATACTTTAGGGAAAGAGAGTTAGTTTCCCAAAAGGAATAAAATACAAAGCGGAAACTTCATAAAAAATTCATTTTGATGCACAAGAAAGTTTTCCTACTTTCTAAACCATGAAAAATATTCCAAAACAATTTAGGACACATAAAAAATATATCAGGAAGTCAATCGGGCAATGCAACGGGAAACGAATTGCAGAACAAGAGTAGGTGCGTGGACCAGGCATTGTAACACCGCCTTAGGCAGCAAGCCACTGCCAGTCTGCCTCGTTTTTTCTGCACTTGGCCCTTGTTCTAACCCTTTGTAACCTATCTAAAATAAATTGAAATGTTTCATTTTTTATACTGTTGAAAATGTATTGATATATAGTTTAACCTCCAATTTACAAAATACCATTTGAATGTGTAAATAAAAAGGTTTGTACGAAAAGACATCCAAATGTCAGTTTTCAAAAACATGAAATGTTTAAAAAACAAAATTCGAAGACTCCACACTTATAAAACTTAAAACCAACATGTAAGCACTCAGATATCAATGTATGAACATGTTATATGTGTGTGTGTGTGAATCCTAACGAATCTCAATAGCTAAAGAGTTTTGAATCTTCGAATTTACCTTGAAGCACTCTCCTGAGTAATCTCAATAGCTCGTCATATTTGCATGAAATCTTCAAATCTTTAGTATGCTCACTTCATGCTCTAACTAAACTAACTAAGACTTACAAACAAAAAACATTTTGCTCACAAAATTAAAGCCAACTAAAATAATGACCGTACATAATGTTACATGCCAGTGAAAGTTACATGCCATTCAAAGTTACTACTAGAAAAAGTTACATGTCGATAAAAGTTGTAAGGCAATCAAAGTTATATAAAACAAGCAAGAAGGACACACATTATCTTTATCAACTGAGAGCCGATTCAACAACATTATAGATAGATTTTTGGTAGACGCCAAAGCTAATCTTTCCATTTTTTTTAATTAAAAAAAAAATCATTAACACCACTCAACAGATAACAAATATCCCAAATCATAAACCAACCTAGCATACAACACATTGAAAATCATCTACGTGGTGTTGACAACTATTTCAATTGTGCATGTATTAAATTATTAAATTTTAAGTTTTATAAGTATTTAATTTTGAATTTTATTTTATTTTTAATAAATAATATTATTATGAAGATTTTTTAGTTTTTATTATATTTTCATATTTATTTTTAATTTTTAATGAATTTTTATTTAATCCTTCTTAAGTATTTTTTTAGAAAAATTTAAATTTTTATAATATAAATCAATTTCTTATTGGACTATCCAAATAAGTAAAATTGTTAAAATGTAAAAAGTTGAAAGATAAAAACGTCATTTTAATTTAATAATTTAATAAAAAAGGATAAAATGATTCATTATACTTTCTATGAGTTTTGTTGTAATGTGACCAAATATCATGTTATTCCATTACAATTTATCCATATTTTTATTAGAAGTAATTATAATTATTTTTAAATATATTTGTAATAATTTTGTTTTATGAAAAATATTTTTAATATTTTATTTTATATTCAAAAGTTAATAATATAATATTTTCAAATTCAATTTCTAATCCAATAAAGTGCTCTAAACACTTAGACATGAATCATTATTCAATCCTATCCTACCTACTAGTAGCGTACCAATTGTGATGAGAATTGAGATTTGAGTTTGCTTTGAAGTGTTTTTTTAGTGAATATATTTAATCTATAATTTTAAAAACTTTTATAGATTATTTTTTTTTTTGAAGTGACTGAATTGTTTTGTAAAGGTCATGTATTTCGATTGTGTTTTTTAAACTTGATAGAATTACGAAATATAGACTTTTATTTTAAGAGAATTTTATAAATATTAATATACTTTTACTTATTTTTAAAAATATAAATACACTAAATTAATTATACGATAAAAATTTATAATAAAAAAAAAGAGCTAGGAGATATTTTTTTCTTTTCCCTAGGGTTTTCTCTGTAAAACTTTAAGATGAAAGTAGCTGTCGGGTCTAGACCAGAGTTCATTCCTTGTAAATGTAGTAGGATTTTTCTTTTGTTTTTGGCTTTCTTCTTTTTTCTTCTTAATAATTATGAACTCGGAAGAGATTGCATTATTATGTGAATCTTGATGGACAGTGAAAATCTAATCTGGATAATGGATCTTCATGAACTAAAATTAATTTTTTATTTTTATTTATTTTTTTAAAATAAATCCTAACCGTCCATCAATTTAAAGATGAAGGGATAAGATTTTTTTCTTAATTTTTATTTAATAAAATAAAATTTAAAAGGTCTAAAAAGACGAAAATATCCCTGAGCATGTTAAGTTTGACTAAAGACTCTGCTTGTATTTGATAAAACCTGAGGGGAGGTGGATATAATTAACTCTTTCACGAATATGGAGGCTGGCAGATACTTGTGAGGTTGAAGTGGTAAGTGATAACGTATTTGCTTTTCACTGCAAAAAGGCAGCGGATAGAACGAGAGTGTTGGTGGGGAGGTCCTTGGAGCGTCGACAATGCATTATTGGTTTTGGAGGAACCACGTGGAATGGGAGCTGTGTCATCAATGCAATTTCGGAAGGCTACATTCTGGGTGCAAATCCATAACGTGCCCCTTCTCTGTATGACACAGCTAATTGGTGACAGAGAAGGGGCAATTTCGGAAGGCCACATCCATAACGTGCCCCTTCTCTAAAGAAATTGGTCGTTTCTTGGGTCAGTTAATTGGTGAAGTTGTAGAATTGGATGTGGGTGCTTCAGGGAACTACTTGGGAAAGTATATGCGAGTGCGAGTTGTGGTAGATTTGTCAAAGCCATTAAAACGTTTTCTGAAGGTGAATATACCTCGTGAGGAAAAAGTTACGGTGATATTGATTAAATACGAACGACTTCTGAAATTTTATTATCACTGTGGGTTCCTCGGTCATGCTGTTCATGAATGTGTGGATTCGAACGGTAAAGGGCAGGGTATGGCTGATCACGAATTTAAGTATGAGATGTGGTTGCGTGCTTCCAGCCTAGGTAGAAACTTCAATATGAGAGGTCACAAGGAGAGTAATACGGTCGCAAGGAGAGTAATATCGAGACAACTCTGGTTCATGACAGGGCTGTTATTTCGACACCTAATCCTGTGATGGAGTAGCTGATGAATAATTCTAGTGTGAGGTCTGATAATTTTTCGAAATTACCAATGGTGGAGGCTGTAGTTTTTTCAAATGACAAACTAAAGTCGAAGGGAATTGTGTTGACAACGAATGTTAAGAGTGTCTCTAAATCTCTCAATCTTCTTGAGAATGAGTCGGCTGGTAAGGGAGACTGTAGAGACTTTCACATCCGAAAGGGGGAGAGGAGTGCAGCAGCTGTTTATGATCAGGGGAAGGACTTGCGCTCGGGTTTGGTTAGAGAGGGCAGCAGAGGGAATTTGAAAAAAAAGGTTGTTGTGATACATACAGGAGTTGACGCTACTTTTGTGCATGAGACTGTTGCTTGTTCTCCAAGTCTGAATACTGATCAGATTAAGGCTTTGGAGAAAAATAATGACATTCTTTATTTTACTGGATTGACCGAGCGTTCGACCCCTGATGAAGGGCTGCCTATGCATGATGTTACAGGGGAAAAGAAAACTAAAAGAAAGCGATTGGCAAGAGAAGGTATGTTGGTTGATCCAGGTCCTATTAGTTCAATGGAAAACGACCTATGGAGGAAGAGGGGACATAAGTTAGGGCTGAGGTTAAGAGGTCTAAACCTTCAGGACAGAATATATTACTTTTTGATTCTATATTGGCGGGACCAGCGATGCCGGCCTGGCGATCACCATGAAAACTGTTTTTTGAAATGTCCGGGGTTTAGGTAGTGACCGGGCATTCCAGGTCCTGAAACGGTATTTGCGAGAGATCAACCCAAAAATAGTATTCCTTTCGAAAACTATTTCCGTTGTATCGCGTATGGAATTTCTTTGGGTAAAATTGGGGTTTGTCAGAAAATTGGTGGTGGAAAGGAGTAGTCATAGTGGGGGTTTATGTCTCTTTTGGCAGGATTCGGTAGATATTACTTTATTATCTTTTGGTCGTTTCCATATTGATGTGTGTGTGACATCTCATCGTAATAAAATATGATGACTGATTGGATGTAGGAAAAACGGTTTGAAAGTACGCAGCGGAATAAAAAAAAGTTTAGTATAATTTCAAAAATTTTCCTTTTGAAAAGACCTTAACCCTCTATTAATTAGCATATTAATAAAAAAGTATCGTACCTTTTTCGTGATGATTGATGTTGCGTCAAATTGTTTCCTGCAAGATCTTCCAATCTAATCACGAACGTTAGTCACGAACGTGATGATTGATGTTGCGTCAAATTGTTTCCTTTTGTTAGTCACAACAAACCTCAAGAAGAAATTACGAACGTTCGTCACTTTTGAATTCTCAATTTTTCAATCGAAATTCGCGTAAACCAAATTCGACGTTGTATACAAAGCCTTTTGATGTAAAAGCTAATAGTGTACTATCGAAACAAAACGCTCTTCTTTTTCTCTCTTGGTTGAATTCCTCACACTTTTTCTTTGAGTTGGCTGAATTTTCTAAGCAAGATGAAAGCTCAAAAGATTCTCTCTTACAAGCTTATGTGGCCGAAATCCTTTGATAGGTATATTTAGGTTTGGCTGAATTCTCCTAGGAGGAGGATTTGTGCTTCACCAAAATTCCTATCATCCAAGGAGTTCAATTATTTTCCAACTCATAAGTGTGTAGTCAATTTCTAGTAATTGACTTGAATTAAAATTTCTTTTATGGAAATTAGATAAAGTTTCCTAATCCAAATACTAATAAGAATTTTAATGTGTGGCTTATCATAACTTTCTATTTAATTAGATAAATATATTTATCTACTTATACAAATAGAGTTATGATATTTATCATACTTCCAACAAAAGTATAACACTAAGAGACAATCTCCTAGTAGAAAAGGATTTTGATTTTAGCTAAACAATTATTTATTTATTTAATTACCATCTAATTAATTAATAAAATAAAACAAAATATTAGACTAATAATATTAGTCCTTGCAGCCCAAGCCTTAATACATGGACTATATTTTATTTTCCATTTTATTAAATCCATTGGACTTTAATAAAAAGTCTACATGTGAACTAAACCCATTTTTACTAAAAAAGGAATAAATCCACATGCCTTAATCAATACATTAATATAACTGAGTAGCCAATTTAATTAAAAAATGCGTATAATCTTAATGTATTAATAGAATGTTAATTGCACCCTATTAGGGCCGCCTAAGACTTCCCATAGCCTTGGCTGCCCATTCAAGGTATTTGAAGAGTTACCGTGTGTTTTTGTTCACACAAGACCACACCTCTTCAAATCTTTTGGATTTCAGAACCCAAAAACAATTCTAATTGGACTCAGCAATTGGTCCAGTAGAATATATTAAGTGACTCATGCAAGCTCGTGTAGATTGGAGATCTTGGCTGGCTATTTAAATTTAAGCTTTAATAAACATAACCTAATCACAATCAACAAATGATTTGTTTAGGTTCAATCTATTAATTTTAGTTCAATTCACTAAAGAACCAAAATTGCACTCTTAAATGAAAACTTTTATCCATTGACGGTTTTAGATAAAGTATTTCACTGTGATCCTATTCAATGCACCCTAGTGCACTAGATTCTTTTGCCCAAAGATACTACAGTTTAATAATTTTAAACTTATCATAACACATTTGATCCCACTAAAATGCTAGTAGAAGAATCTACAACTTTAATAAGATAATGATGCTCAACCTTTATCTTAAGTTGTGAATGTTATTCAAGACTAACTAAATAATTGTGTTTACCTCATGCATATCCAGATGTACTAACAATTCTTTATTTCTCATGGTCTTTTGACCTTATGATTATTTACATTTAACAATTATAATAATTGAACTATAAAAGCTATAAGATTTGTTAAAACAAAAATCACTTTATTAACATAAAAAGATTGTTAAATTAGACAATTACACTATTGCTATTGAGAATAATCTTAATAATCTCCCACTTGTGTTTTAGCAAGTATGTCATCTCTTATTCCCATGTTCTTTAGATGCCCATCAAAATTCTTCTGTGGTAGAGCCTTAGTAAAGGGATCCGCTGTTGAGATTTATGCCCTAAAACTTGTATTTGTAAATGTTTTTAGACATAATAAGAATTAAGAGTTTATTATTCGAATTAAAAGTGTTTTATATTTATTTATACATTCATATTGTGCAATAACATCCAAGATTGCAAGATATAATTTCAAAATGAGTATATGAAAGTCATATACAATAGGATTCATTTTGAGACATGCAATCTAAAGAGTTCGTAGAGAGCAAACAAAGCTGGGTACTTTGTTTGTGGTTGATCTACTGCTGTGGTCCATTCTGTAATGTACGGTAGTCTTATCCTAAATCGCTTGTAATTAACATGAGAATGAAGACACTTTATATGATGAGATCATATAGGACTAGGCTACAATTTATATGAATCTATCACCAAGATCCGTTAATAGATGAGATTTCATATATATCGACAAACGATGGCTATTCATAGGTGATCTTAATCTTGAGTGTCTTATCGATTCCATCAGGTTGGATCGTGGCTTTTGATTTACCATGAATAGAATTCTCGACCAATACCTCCATATTTTAGAGTTATGGTTTGGCTTGTGGTTGGGAAAGTATAAACACAATAGTGGAATTTACTCCTTCTTGATTGAAGTAGATGAGTAGTTTACTTAACGGTTGATTCAAGGCTTGGATAATTATGAGGCCTCTCCTTCTTCCATAAGGAAGACATGATTTAATTGTTCATTACAGAATCAACGGTACTTAAAGGAATAGATATAACTAAAGGGGTATAACGGACATTATGACTCAGCCATAGCTATGAATTACTTGTGGATGATCGCATTATATGCAAATACACTGAGACTTCAGATTGTATATACACGTCTACAATTCTGAGAGTGCAGCCTCGGGTTTTTAGTGGAATAACTCCAAGGTTAATAATCATGTAATTAAAGAGTTTAATTAATATTACTAAGTATTATTGGAGTTCAAAATTGTAGGTCCATTAGGTCCTCTTGGTAGCTCTTATGGTTGTTGGTAATGAGGGTCACAGTAAATTAATTGGATTGTCTAATTAATAGTGTTACGAAAGTAACACAATTTAATTAAAGAGAATGATTAAATAATGTAATTATTTAATTAGGTATTTAATAAATTAAAAAAATGTTAATAATTATGAATTATTAAATTCTACTTATTAACTAAGAGGTTACAGGATCAAACTGTGACAAAGATAAAAAATTAAAATAATTTGATTATTTTAATTGTCCCGCAGGTCACAGGTTTAATCTCTAGGGAGACTAAAACAAAATGATTTAGAATCCTATTTGACTTGGTAAAATAAAAACCCTAAGAGCCTGGTATATAAGAGTTATATTCCTAGAAAAAGATTTGACCTAACCTAAATGAAAAAGAAAAGCAAGTTCGGCCAAGACAAGAAAGAAAGAAAAAGAAAAAAGTTTTTCTGACTTTTTTCCTACAGGGTCTGGTCGGCCAAGGAAGAAGAAGAAGAAGTCTTCTCCGTTCTTTTTCTTGTATCCTCCATCTCGATCCGTGATGTGCCCACACACGCGTTGGCAGACCGCGGATCATAGCTCAAAAGATCTGGTGGTGAATCAAGGAGTTAAGGAATCAAAAGCAATAAAAAAAGTTATTGTAGTTAAACAAATTCTTTTTGCGTATATACATGAAGTTGTTCTTGATTGAAAACTGTTTTCAAAGAAAAAGAAAATTTTTAAAACCTATTCCGCACTATTTATATGATAAATCAATATTTTCTACTTCCTACATCTGTTAGATTTTCTGCTCACGCGATCTTGGTAATCGTCACGTCACCCCTATGCACAATCTCCCTTAGAAGATGATATTTGCTTTCAATATATTTACCTCTTTTATGACTTCTTGGTTCTTTAGAATTAGCCACTGCACTACTGTTGTCATAGTAGGTAGTGATATACTTATTCGCATTAAGAATCACTTCTAAGTCAATCAAGAATTGGCAAAGTCAAACCGCCTCGTTAGCAGCTTCGCATGCGGCTACATACTCAGCTTCCATAGTGGAATCAGCAATACAATATTGCTTGATACTCCTTCATATTAACTGTTCATCCTCCAAGAGTAAACATGGATCTGGATGTGGATCTTCTAGAGTCAAAATCCGATTGTTAATCAGAATCCGTATACCTAATAGGAATTAAATCCTCTCCAGAGTATACAAGCATATGATCTCTCGTTCTCCTGAGCTACTTGAAAATATGTTTGACTGCCATCCAGTGTTCAGGACCAGGTTTCGATTGAAACTTGCTAACTATGCCCACACCAAAACAAATATCTGGTCTAGTGCAGAGCATTATATACATGAGATTTCCAACTGCCGAGGCATGTGAAATTCTACTTATGTATTGCTCTTCTTGCTCATTCTTAGGAACTTGTTCCTTAGAAAGTTTAATTTCATTTCTGAAAGGTAACATACATTTCTTGAAATCCTGCATGGAGAACCTAGACAAGATTTTATCTATATATAAAGCTTGAGATAATGCAATCATTTTATTCTTTCTATTCCTTATTACTCGGATACCAAGAATATAACTTACTTCTTGCAAGTTCTTCATATCAAATTGTTTTACTAACCATTCTTTTACTAATGTCAATACTTCTACATCGTTTCCGATGAGTAGTATATTATCGACGTAAAGAACTAGGAAAACTAACTTGTCGTCTTTTATCCTTTTGTATATACAAGGTTCGTCAAGGTTTTGAATAAGTCCAAAACCTTTTACAGCTTGATCGAACCTTATGATCTAGGATCTGGATGCTTGCTTCAGTCCATATATGGACCTTTGCAACTTACATACCCTTTTCTCTTAGCCTTTTTCAATGAATCCTTCTGGTTGCATCATATGGATGCTTTCTTCAAGACTTCCATTAAGGAAAACTGTCTTGACGTCCATTTGCCAAATTTCTAGGTCTAGAGATGCCGCTATGGATAAGAGTATCCTTATGGATTTAAGCATAGCTACAGGAGAGAAGGTTTCCTCGTAATCGTTACCTTCCTTCTGTGTATAACCTTTAGCTACCAATCTAACTTTAAAGGTTTCCACCTTACCATCCATACCTCTTTTCCTCTTGTATACCCACTTGCAACCAATGGTTTTTAACCCTTTAGGCAAGTCTATAAGAGACCAGACTTTATTAGTGAACATAGATTCTATCTCAGATTGCGTTACCTTTGGCCAACAGTGACAATCAACATCCTCCATAGCTTCATTGTACGTGTAGGGATCATCGTCGTCCGATAGATTCTCCACTGATTCTCCTAGACCGATGTATCTCTCGGGTTGTTTACAAACCCTCCCACTACGACGAGGAATGGTAGGTTAATGATCTTATGATGGTGCAAAACTTACACTTGAACTAGGTTATGAAACCACTAATTGTATCTCCTAAAATCTCATTCAGGACAATTATACTCTTAGGCATAAAATCATTCATATAGTCCTTTTCCAGAAATTTAGCATTTGTCGAAAAAACACTTTATGATTAGAAGGACTATAGAAATAATATCTTTTATTTCATTTTGGATACCCTACAACTATGCATGTTTCTAAACGGGACTCCATCTTTTCTGTCTTTCCTTTTAACACATATGCAGGACATCCAAATATCCTTAAATGTTATAAACTAGGCTTTCTCCCAGTCCACAACTCATGTTGTGTTTAAGGAACCGACTTAGATGGTACATTATTTAGAATATACATTGTAGTTTGTAGAGCATATTCCCAAAAAGAATTAGGAAGCGTAAAATAACTCAACATAGACCTAACCATGTATAAAAGAGTCTTATTTCTCATTTCTGCCACCCCATTTTGTTGAGGTGTTCCTGGTGCAAAAAACTTAGAAATAATTCCATTATCAATAAGATATTGTCGAAACTCACCAGATAGATATTCTCCACTACGATCAGATCTCAAGATTTTTATGTGTTTCTTAAGTTGATTTTGTACTTCAGCTTTAAATGCTTTGAACATGTCAAAAGCATTTGACTTATGTCTCATGAGATACACATAGCCAAATCTCGAGTAATCATCCGTGAAGGTGATGAAGTACTCATATCCACCCCTAACTTGAACGCCAATAGGATCACATACATCAGTGTGTATTAATCCTAAGCATTCAATGGCTTTGTGCCTTTGGTCGTGAACGACCTTTTGGTCATTTTACCTTCCAAACAAGATTCACAAGTTGGTATATCATTAACCTTTAAGTCACTTAAAGGTTCATCACTAACCAATCTTTTAATCATATTTAGGTTAATATGATCTAGGTGCAAATGCCATAGGTAGGTTTCATCTTTTGATATTTTTACTATTTTATGATTAAGTTCTGTTGATTCTGTGTCTAACAAGTGAGAGATGTTTCTTTGCAAATGAAAAAAAATTGTTTTCCAATGTACCTTTACAAACAATTTTGTTATTCTTACGAATAATAAAATTTTTATTAAAAGTAACCGAATAACTAAATTTATTTATACAAGAAACCGAAATTAAATTCCTCTTGAATTGAGGTACATAATAAAGTTCAGGGGCTTCGAAGATGACCGATTTTCATCCTATCAGTTTGTGTTCTATTGTTATTAAAGTGGTTGCTAAAGCTTTGGTAAATCGTCTCCGTGATGTTATGGATGTGGTAATTTCTCACTCCCAGAGTGCTTTTATTCCTGGTAGAGTTATTACTGCCAATATTATTATGGGGTTTGAGTGTTTACATGCGTTAAAGAGAAAGGTGAAAGGGAAACAAGGTTTTTTAATGGTGAAATTGGATATGGCTAAGGCCTACGATCAGGTTGAGTGGGGTTTTTTTTAGAAGAAATGATGTCTCGCCTTGGTTTTTCGAATTGTTAGATTGAGAGAGTCATGAACTGTGTTCTGTTTTGTATTCTTTTCTATTAAATGGATAGCCTTTTGGTTTTTTGCGTCCCTTATGAGGGCTTAGGTAAGGGGATCCTCTTTCGCCTTATTTGTTTCTTATTTATGCGGAGTCTTTCAGTGTTGTTTCACCAAGTGGAGCAGTTAGGTTTGATGGCGGGTTTTAAATACAGTAGGGGAGGTCCTAAAATTATACACCTTTTCTTTACAGATGATAGTATGCTTTTCACTCGTGTTTCGATAGCTGAATGTGAGAACTTAAAAAATATTTTGGCATCTATGCTAGAACTTCGAGGCAACTCATTAATTTTGACAAGTCTGTGAAGTGTTGTAGCAAGAAAGTTTTCCTTTCAGAGGCGACGATTTTTGCTGCGGTTTTGGGTGTTCAATTGGTTGATTGCCATGACCGATATTTGAGACTGCCTAGTTTTGTGAGTGGGAGTAAAACTAGACTCTTCTGTTCTATTCGAGACCGAGTTTGGATGAGGTTGCTAAGTTGGAATGCAAAGTTGTTTTCATTGGGCGGAAAAGAGATTTTATTGAAAGCAGTTGTGCAAGCTATACCCGTGTATAGTACGAATCTCTTTAAGTTACCTAAACCTCCTATTTGGGAGATTCATAGATTTTATTCCAAGTTCTGGTGGGGTAGTGGTGACAATATTAAAAAAATCCATTAAGAATCTTAGGAAAAGCTTTGTAAGAATAAATTTCCAAGTGGCCTGGGTTTTCGTGATTTACATGTGTTTAATCAAGTGATGTTGGCTAAACAAGGATGATGTGTATTACGCAATCCTAATTCGTTGGTTGCTCGATTTTCAAAGGATACTACTTTCCTTGCTCTAGTTTTTTACAGGTTTCGGTCAAGTCCTCAGGTTCTTTTCAGTGGAAAAGTTTGTTTTAGGGTAAAGAGTTGATTGAGAAGGGGTATAGATAGCGGGTTGGAAGTAGTGATTCTATCTTTATTTATAAGGATAGCTGGATCCCACGCCCCTTTTCCTTTAAAGTTATCTCAAATCCAGTTCTTGGAGAATCTGCTTTGGTGAGTCTATTGAAACTTCCATTGGGGTCCTGGAATGAACCTCTTATTCGAGTAGTTTATTTGTATAACATCCTGGATTTCGAATAATTAATTTTATATATGTGAATATAAATTTTATGATTGGAGGGGGTGTAAATGTAATTAAAGATTATGACTGTATAATCGACTATCGTCCAGGGAAGGCGAATGTAGTCGCAGATGCCCTGAGTAGAAAAGCACTGTTCGCTTTGAAGGCTATAAATGTGCAATTACAGCTGAATCCAGATAATGCTTTGGTAGCTGAATTGATATGTAGACCTAGTTTGATTCAGCAGATTGCAGAGAAACAGAAGCAGGATGTTAGAATTCAGATGATATATGGACAGATTCCAGAAGGGAAGCATCCAGACTTCTCAATCAGAGCTGATGATATTGTGTGTTTCAGAGACAGGATTTGCATTCCAGATGATGAAGAATTGAGAAAGATAATCCTGACAGAGGCACACAGTAGTTCGTATGCGATGCACCCAGGTAGCACAAAGATGTACAGAGATTTGAAAACTCAGTATTGGTGGTCTGGTATGAAAAAGGATGTGATAGAATTTGTGAATAAGTGCATAACTTGTCAACAAGTGAAAGCTGAACACCAGGTTCCATCAGGATTGTTACAACCAATAGCAATACCTGAATGGAAATGGGATCGCATCACTATGGACTTTGTCACTGGATTGCCACTCACCCGGAGTAAACACGATGCAGTATGGGTTATAGTGGACAGATTTACGAAGTCAGCGCACTTTCTACCTGTCAGAACTGACTATTCACTGGATCGATTAGCAGAATTGTACATCAGAGAGATAGTCAGATTGCATGGAATGCCTGCATCCATAATATCAGATAGAGATCCGAGGTTTATATCCAGATTCTGGAAGAAGTTTCAAGAAGCCTTAGGTACTCGACTGAATTTCAGTACAGCCTTCCATCCGCAGACAGACGGACATTCAGAAAGAGTAATTCAGGTGCTTGAAGATATGCTCAGGAGTTGTGTAATTGACTTTGAAGGAAGTTGGGCGGATCATCTTCCATTGATTGAATTCGCCTACAACAACAGTTACCAGACGAGCATAGCTATGGCACCGTATGAGGCACTGTATGGAAGGAAATGCAGGACTCCAGTATGCTGGACAGAGTTAGGAGAAGACAGGTTAGTAGGCCCAGACTTGATCAGACTAAACTGAGGAGAAGGTGAAGATTATCAGGGACAGATTGAAAGTTGCTTCTGACCGACAGAAATCATATGCAGATTTGAAAAGAAAAGAGATAGAATATGAAGTCGGTGAGAAAGTGTTTCTGAAAGTATCTCCGTGGAAGAAAGTGCTTCGATTTGGCAGAAGAGGTAAGTTAAGTCCTAGGTTTATTGGGCCATACGAAATCATTGAACGTAGTGGGACCAGTAGCCTATAGACTAGCTTTACCTCCAGAATTAGAAAAGATTCATAATGTGTTCCATGTTTCTATGCTGAGGAGATACAGATCTGATCCTTCCCACAGAGTTCAGGCCGAAAGTATTGAAATCCGACCAGACCTAACATATGAGAAGGAACCAGTGCAGATTCTTGATCGGGAAATCAAAGAACTAAGAAATAAAAGAGTTCCACTGGTGAAAGTCCACTGGAGGAATCATAAAGTAGAAGAGGCTACCTGGGAGAGTGAAGAAACGATGCGACAACAATATCCACAACTGTTTCATTGAGGTAAATTTCGAGGACGAAATTTCTTAAGAGGGGAAGAATTGTAACATCCCGGATTTCGGATAATTAATTTTATATATGTGAATATAAATTTTATGATTGGAGGGGGTGTAAATGTAATTAAAAGTATGTTTATTTTTATAATTTCCAGGTGGACCAGATGGAACGGTCCAGAAATGATGCATGAAAATTGAAAACCGAGATAGTGAGTATCGCGACCTGGTCACCGCGACCACAGATCGCAATGACCTGCTCGCGGTGAAAAATGTGAATTTTTGGCAGTGAGCATCGCGACCAGTCACCGCGACCACAGATCGCGATGAACTGCTCGCAATGAAAATGTCAAATTCTGGCAGTGAGCAACGCGACTACCAGCGCGACCATGGTACCGCCAGGTGTGCTCGTGATGAAGGCGGTGGAAACGTTCCAGTGAGTACCGCGACCTGGTGGTTCGACCACAGGTCGCGACGACCGAAAAATATAAAAAAAAAATTTGGCTTCTCGCAGAAGCCACAGAAAACAGAAAAGAGAAAAGAGAGAGGCAGAGACCGAGAAAAAGAAAGAAGAGAAAAAAAAAGAAGAAGAAAGAAAGAAGAGGAGGAAGAAGAAGAAGAGAAGAGGAAGGAAAGAGAAAATGAAAGTGTAGGAGAAAGAGAAAGGGAAAGGAAAAGAAATCTAGAACCGCGATAGTCGAAAGAAAAATGGTATCCAGGTTGGTGTACCTTCGTTTTCGAAACCTTTACAAAAAGTATTAAGTATTGTTAGTTGAATCTGCAATTAATTTGAAGATTTTTCAATTTTTATGTGTTTATATTATTTTATGGAAATGATTTTATTGTTGATTGTATCTTGATTATTACGATTCCGCTGAAATTACTTGTTTTTGACTCTTGCATAAATGTTGTTGATTTTCCCATGAAAAATCTATGTTATTAAAATCAAATGTTTCCGTTAATTTGTAAATATAGTGAATATTTGAAAACTAGTTTATCGAGACGGCCCTAGGATACTTATACATAGAAATAGATATAGGAGGTTGGTATACCAGCTGGGTTCAGTGAGCAGTACTGCACCGAAATTGATATGCGATTGATGACTATATGTACCTCCTCATGGATTCGTCCGGGGCAGGGAGACACGTACCTCCTCACGGATTCGTCCTGGGGTAGGGAGACACGTACCCTCCTAAGGATTCGTTCCTGGGATGGGGAGATATGTACCTCTCTAGGGTCCGAACCCTCGGTCCTAGAGTAGGGAGATACGTACCACTCTTAGGATTCGTCCTAGGGTGGGAGCTATGTTCGACAGACAGCCACTGTGGTCAAACGACCCATAGTCCAATCCTAATTATGTTGAGTATTCTAGCGGGCCGGAATTGAAGTGAAGTGAGTGACTTTATTAATCGATTTTATATGTTGATCTTATTCTTGAAGTTAAAGTGATTATAACTGCTTTATGGTTTGATTTTGAAGTTAAAATGATTATTTCTGTAAATGATTAGAATTGAAATATATATATTGTGATATGTTTTTTTATTAAAAGTTATTTATGATTTTCATATTTGAGTTTAGTGTACACCCACTAAGCTATATGCTTAGCGCATTAGTTTTGTTTCTAACGTGTAGGTACCAGGGAGACTGATGAGGCAAAAGACTGAAGAGGAATTTCCTGCAGACAGAGGAGTAGAGTCACATTTCTGGGGTAGATATTTATGTTGATGTGTATTATGATTGATATGCATGTATATACAGAGATTTGTAAACGTTTTGTAAAATTCTGTCTTGTAATTAAATTGGTTTATGATTTCTGTTTTTCATTTTTAGAATGTTTGTAAATATTGAATTCTGAAGTATTTTATTTTATAAATTGTTTGAAAGTCGCACTAAACGGCAGAATGCGCAATTGATTGAAAATGGGATTTGAAGTGTTGTTGAGATTTGTATTTGATTTGAGTTGTGGAAAAACAGGTTTTGGGAAATTCGAAAAACAAACGAAACTCTGCCGAAATTTTTGTAAAAAGTGTATTTCGATGGGCTCACTCGAAAATGGTTTTAAAATTATAAATTATGTGGTTTTCCAATGGTTTGCAAAATTGATTCGATGGGCTCACTAGAAAAGTCTTTTTGAATTACAAATTGATCTGATTTTTAAATAGTTTGAAATTATAAATTGAATTGAGAAAGTTTTGAAAACCCGAGTAGCGCTCCCTGGGTCGATCCAGCCGGGTCGGGTCAGGAGATGTTATAATTTGGCATGGATGCGGAAGCTATTTTCAGTATTCCCATTGCTTCTCACTTTGTAGATGATTCGGTGTGTTGTCATTTTGATAAGCTTGGTAATTACTCGGTGAAGAGTGATTATTGGATAGGTAAATCCTTGAATGCGAATAGTATTGGAATATTGATGGAAATTCCTTTGGAGATTGAATCTTCCTACTTAAATTAAGCTTTCTGCCTAGCGAGCGTGCAATAATTGGATTCCTTCGAAGTGTAATTTGGCTCGTAAGGGTTTTAACTTGGCTCGTAAGTGTAATCTGGCTCGGCTTTTAAGGATTTCGCCAGAAGTGGGGTGTGATGCCTAGCATTTTAGGAGTGGATGCACTTTCTTTCTTTGACTTTGTGTTACTGTGTAAAGAACAGTTGCTTGTAGCCGAATTTGAGCTGCTGTGTGTGGTATTCTAGAGATATGGTTTCGACGTAATAAATTGTTGCATAGAGGCACGCTGTTAGGAGTAGAAGAAGCGGTTTATTGGTCTTCCATTTACCTTCATGAGTTTCAATAGACGGGTCCTCAAGCTCCTCGACCAGCTGCTACTTCTGCACCTTTAATTAAATGGAAGCCTTCTCCTAATGGTTGCAAAAAGATTAACACTGATGCGACTTTGGATGTTAAGAATTGGGTTGTTGGCTTTGGGATATTGTTCGTGATGATATGAGGCAAGTACTAGGTTCTTCTTAGCAGCGATGTCGAGCTGGCTATTCCCCTCAAGTGGCCGAAGCTGTAGCTATTTTGAGAGGGCAATGTTTTGCTCGTGATCTTGGTGTTGTCCCTCATTCTTTAGAGTCTGATACTAGCACTGTGGTTGACCTTATTCACTCTACTTGTGTATGCTTTGTGAAAGTTAGTCTGGTAATTCTTTATATCCCAAGGTTGCTGCTTCTCTTTCCCTCTTGTTTGGTGAGCTTTGTTCTTAGGTGCACTAATTTAGTCACACATAGTTTAGCTAAGTTAGGTTCATCTTCAGTTGATGATATGTTTTTGGTTGATGGTTTTCCTCCCTCTGTGGAGTCGTGTATTCTGACTGACTTATCAGAATAAGTTATTTTCTTCTCAGAGTTTTTAATACAATCTTTATTTTAAAAAAAAATTATAATAAAAAATTACAATAATTAAATTAACAGATAATAAAAGGATAGAAACAACTTAATATACCAAAAAGTTGAGCTATATATCTATTAAAAAAGGGACGTTTGAAAATTTAGAAATTACTAAAAGTCCTTTGTCTTAGTGGTCGTAAAAGTCTAAAACTCCTTCAAGTCAGCAATAGTTCAATACTTTGGTAATGAATAATATTATTCCCACCAAATGTAATTGTATAGTGGATAATACTATTCTCACCAAATGTAATCGTATGTGTTATCAACAGAAAATGGGTCTTCGAGTCAACTAATAACATACCGCCATGAGTAAGAAGCCCCTCAATCAAGAAAGTGATCGAAGGCGAGTTGATCGGAGGAGCAATATTGTCAAAAGTCCCATCAGTCATGTCGGTCAGCGTTAGTCGTATCAATCAATTAGTAGAGACTTTGCTACAGTAATCCAGGACCCTATAAAAAAAGGAAAATAGTTGGTTCAAGGTAAGTTTTTCTTTCTCAAGTAGAAATTAGCATTCTTACTTTGGGAGTTCTTTTCTTCCCGCTCCTGATACGGGGCAACGTGTCGGGGTCGAATCACTGACTTAAGCGTCAAAGGGTGACCCCGATGCTAAGTCGGAGTCTCTTCTAACCATTCTTTCCTCTTAGCAGCGCAGCCCAAAGGAGATAATATCATAACAACAAAGAGAGTATCAACAATATGGTTTAATTTTGGTAGGTTTTCGGTATGTCACTTTACCCTTAGAGTGTCATATTTTTTTCTTAAAAAAAAAAAATAGAAATAAAACTATTTAATTATATATATATTGTCATCTCAAAGACCGAGCAAGAAGTATAGTTTCAGGTAACACTCAGATATGTCAAAGGAAGATTTTTGTCTTGACTCGTAAGATCGATTTTGGAGTTTACAATGAAAAGGAAGAGCCTCTTGTTCAAACGATTCATTGAGAGTTCAGTCTCAATATCCACTCCACCTATATTGCTTTCTTCTCGACGCGTAATCTCTCTCTATCTCTCTCTACTGACCTTTGATTTGATTTAATTTAATTTCTTTCAAATGCGAATATATTGTCGCATTTTGTTCTTTGGTCATCAAATATCTGCACATTTGCTATTCTTTTGGTGATTTTTGCAGTTTTGTTTTCTGTATTATTTTTAGTCTTAAATAAACTATTGTGTGTTTTGCAATTGCTTCGTTCATAGGCTTATTTTCTACGATTGAGTTCATATCTTGAATCTTTATTTTCTTTACAAATTTGAATTGGGCTGTTTGGCAATGCAAGTGGACTCCCACATTTGTATTCACAGAAGCCAGTGATAATAATAAAAATAAAAAATAAAAAAACCCGGGCAGTTTGTTTGTGTTAAGTTGATAATGGAAAGGCTATAAAAATTCGATAATCAAAATTGCATAAGCTGAAATAAGTAAAGAAAACGAGTTAAATAGATGCAATGATTATGTCATAAGCTGCACTGGTCGAGTTCGGAGCAACTAAGCCAATTAAGAGTGACAAACTGGAACCATATCAGCAAGTGGTGAACGAGGTCTTATGGCTTCCATCGTTATATAACGTGTATACTTCGAATTTCATTAATCTCTGAAGAGGATAGCCAGTAAAGAGATTGTTTGATCAGAAATTGGTGGTGCGGGTGGCAAGAGGGTTTGCACCGCTATGAATGTTACAAGATGCCGTAAGGAGGAATTATGAAGATATTAGAGAGTTCTGTTGCAGCATTTACAAGATATCCTTGTCCTGTTAGGGCATCCAGAATTTAGACTGATAGCATGGCAAACTTCTGCTGTAGTGTTTATTTGGTTTTAGCCATACCTGGTAGACATCTTTTATAAGGTCAACAGGATCTAAGATAGGTCAGTGAGCAGGACCTCATATCACTGTTGTGTTTATTGGGGATCATAGCAAATTAGTTTTGATTTTAATATTTCAATTTCAAAATCAATATTATGTTTGGGTGATTTTATGGAGATTTATTTTTCTGGTATTTTGGGCTGAATACAATATTGTATGCACATGATCTCTTTCTGTCTGCGGTTTGTATATTGATATTCTTGGTGATTTTAGGGACACTTGTTTATCTTTTGTCTTTATGGTATGCTTTATTGTTTAAATAAATAAATTTACAAAACTCTGGTGTAGAATAGCATTCTGAAAATAGAGCACATAAATGTTTATGCAGATTGGATCTTGTAAATTGAAACTCCTTACTTGAAAGACAGCTATAGAATATTGTTAAACAAAAAAATTTTAATCTATATTATGAAGTGTTGGTAAATATTTGCTGAAAAGAATACTGTTTGGTATGAGAATACTGAATAATTTTTGACATACACGATTAATGTTTGCCTCTGCATACGATTTTTGGTAGTTTCCTTGAGGTGTTGGTGCAATGTTTTGGCATGGGCGATATCTCATGAGAAGATGGAAAAAATAGGGTCAAGGTATAAAGTATAGATTCTTGTTTGGCTGGAGGAATGAATGAACAATTTACAATGTTAGTATTGAGCTGTACCTTTGCCAAACACAAGCCACGTTCACGTGACTCACCTTGAATGGGAAAATATCCTATTAAGTGGATTGAACTAGGTTGTGTAAGCCAATGTACATTAAATAAGAGTTGCAATGAAACTCATCTACTAAACAAGCCGGCCAAAATGTTTCTGCTGGGAAGATATGTATAGGAGGGTTTTTAGGTTCTATATATTTCTTCTAGCCGCATATTTGAAAATATGTTTATGAAGCATCATAGTGCTGCCATGAGTCAGTTCTGAATGTATTCTAAAGTTGTGTTATGAAATGTATTCAATTTGGTTTTTGTTAGCGATATAGAGTACTATTATTTTCAAACTGATAGATATTGCTGATGCTTTTTATTGAGGACCTAGTTCAAATTCTAACAACAAACCTAACTTCTCTAACAACCAATAACCCAATTCAACCCTAACTTCAATTTAGTCTCAAATTACAAACACCCATAAACCCCTAATTTTCCTGATTAACACAATAACAAACCCAATCTTCAATTAATCCCGAAATCAACACAAATTCACAACCCTAACTTCACTAATAACCAAATAAACAACACCCAACTCAAATTAAAACAATGTAGATGGATTTTGAGCTTAGTTACCTTATTAGGGAATCCCTTGCTCTCTAGTTCTTAGGTTATTAGCCCAAACCCTAGCCCAAGTTGATCTCACAAGTGAAATTGCAAAAAGAACCGATTTGTTCTTGGTGATGATCCAAGAGAAATGAGAGAAAATGCTCTCAAATTGTTTTTTGATTGATGATAATAATGAATAATCTCCAACCCTAGGCATAAGTGTTCTATTTATACAAAGTCTGAAAAATAGGGCGAAAAGACTAAAATGCCTTTAACTAAACAATTCAGAAAAACAGCATTTTTGGGCATCTAGGGACACTCGCGACTTGGCAAGTCGTGAGTCATGTCGCGACACAAGTCGCGTGAGTCTTGGCCTGGGGTCTTCTTCATGCCCTCGCGACTTGGCCTCAAGTCGCGTGAGTCTCGGCCTGGGGTCTTCCTCATGCCCTCGCGACTTGGCCAAGTCGCAAGTTAAGTTGCGACGCAAGTCGCGAGTCATTCTGTCAGTTTTTTTTCTGCATTTTCTTCAACCCCTTCTCCTAAACATGGCACTGTCCCTCTTTTTCCCCTAATCCTTGTACTTCTTCTAGGTAGGTTCTCATCACCTTTGTATCTAATTCATATCTTAACTTTTACTTGATCAAGAATTAAGATCTAACCAGTAGCATATGACATGAACAAAAATTATCCAACACCACGGAGTTGTAATTGTTAAGATTTGTTTTTTCCATGACTGTTTTTCTCATCTCATTTAATACAGGGAGGATCTGGATTTTCTTATGGTCTTAACTGGGCGCTGGCTGGACAAGGTGTAATTGTGAAGGATAAAGCTTTTCAAAATTTGGCGTCATCTGAGTTACAACAAAAAGGTGCAACCATTGCAGGTGGTATGTCAACTAAGCTGGTTCTAGTTCCATTTTGTTTCTCTTTTATTAATTTACTAGTCTGATTTCTTTTCTACTTCTGGTAGAGTTCCTATCTGGACTTCCCCTTTATGTTAGAGGAAATGTTCTCGGAGGATCTTCAGATATTTCCAAGGCACAATATATTAAACTGCTGAAACAGGCATGTTTGTATGGACTTTGATATTTATTTATTGATCTTGGGTTTTGCTTTCTATGTTCAGTTTGTTATTCTAGCTTTTATATTTGCATATACTGATTTTGTAACAAAGGATACAAGAACAATAGTGAACCTATTAACTTGTGAAAAAAAAACTGTCTCTCCTTCTCTTGTTCGTGCTCTTGGTGAACAGGAATTTTCTTATATACTAAATAATTTGTGTAGTATTTAATCTCAGGAATGATCAGTTATGGTCATTTGTGAGGGATGGAAAATTCATAATTAGTGAGAGCTGAAAGCTAATTGCAAGGTGTAGGTAGGGAAGTATGACTTGATTATGGTGTTGCAGATGAAGACTAAGAATCAGCCATAAAGAAACATAGTAAACATAATTGGGACTCACTATGTTGGCTATAAAGAAGAATCTGATGAACAATGTGTCAATGCTGAGGAAGTATTAGATCCTGAGAGCAACATGCTTCATTGGAACTTACTATGATTCTTGTCCATGCTATATATTGATCCTCATTTAAACTTGTTTTATTCTATGTTTAGTTGTTTATTTATTTCTTATATTTGGTAGGTCACCACTCATATGTCATCCATCTCAAATGTTTTTGTTCATGACGGGGCAGTTGGTTCATCACCAGAATCTGATGCAAAAGTTCGTGTGATAAGTGATAGTCCATCAGCTGTGTTGAAACTTTCCAGCATTCTCTGGAAGACACCTACTCGTGCTGTTTCCCATGATTCTTGTCCTTTGACAGTTTATGTTGCCACATCTATGAGGTATTCTTGATTTTGTTGTTTATTGCATTCACTAGATTTTACTGACAGTAGATTTTGTTGTTTATATGCATCCCTTGTTAAGTAACATATCTATTATGTCCTCACTGAGTGCTTTGATGTGCCTAACCTATTTTGTCTTGAGGCAGTGGGAATCTATGTTTTGTTTGGTTAGGAACTTAGTATCATCGTCAGTTGCACCTGTCTGTTGAGTGATCACCTAATGCATGTTTGGTTGTCTAAGGGTAACGATAATGGTCAGTGACCATTTAAAAACAAGAAAAAATTGAATAAATTGCATAGTTAAGAATACAACAAAAATTATGCACATTATTAACTAGATATATGGCAGTAATGTTCTTTCTCTTTCTTCCAGTACCAATTTATGAAGGGTGTTTTATACACTGCAACGGTATTTACCTTTTGTTATAAACTGCTGGTGTTTATTTGGTAATTTTTTTTGGAGTTTTATTAGTAAAATTTGAAGTAACATTCTTGTTATGCTTATATCAATTTGATGATTCTTTGGTAACATTTTTAATTGTATCATCGTCTCTTTAGATCATGCTTCAATTTCTGTTAGTGTTTTTTTGTCTTTTGATTGTGTTTTTTGTGAGGTGATTCTTAAGAGATTATTTGCAAGACAAGTCTTATTTTATTATAAGCATGTTCCCAATTTTTTAAGATTGTAGATCATATTTTGACAAATTAATTTTGAAGAATTTCTTCTAACAATAATGCAAGATCAACTTTTCTTCAAAATGTATTTTGCCTGTCATAATTCTTATGAGATGATTGTGTTCATTTTTATATTTGTAGTAGATCTCTTTTGAAAACGTACCAAGTTTGTTACTACTTTTATGAGAACTACTGTTTCCAACTTTCCCTTTACAGTTTTCAGGAAGGGCTGTTAGTTTAATATTAAAGTGTTTATTCTCTTTGTTAAAAAAAAAAGACAAAAAACTAATCTAACTGTTGTCATGTGTGGCATATGACCTACTACTACTGTAAACCTAGCAGCTCAGTCACAGAGGCACAAAGTTAAATGTCCTCAAGATGGCTATAGTTTTTTCAAATAAGTTTTCTTGACTTTTTCTTAGTGACCTTAATGCTTGATTCTATACCATTTTAGTTTCATAATAAACAATTATTAAATAACACTCGCTGAACAATTCTTCCACAAAATGCTATTGCTGGGATATAGTAATGGTAGTAGCTACTGCTTCATCTGTGAACTCTGGCAGGACTGACTAAACAGTGTTATTTCAATTTTACTTTTGTCCGCACAGTCCAGGTGTGATAGATGCTATTGGGCTTGTAGCTCAAGGAAATAATGGATTCATAGCTGCTGATATTGAGCGTTCCTCACTCATTCTGTTTGGTAAAGCCTTCTCGGATGCAAATGGAATAAAAGAAGCATTAGCTGCCTTGTCTGGACCTATTATATCTGCACGTGGAGGCCTTCTTCTCTCTGCAAGGTTACATGCTTAATGTTTAATTATTATAGTGTTACAGCATTGACTAGTATGGGATCTGAAATTTATGTCTGGAGATTGCAAGGTTACTAGCGTCTAGTGATTCTGTAATTCTTTTATTTGCACCTGAGGATACCATTCAGAGCTGTGCAGATCAGTTGGTGTCTGCTGATGCAGGTGTAGTTCTTTCCTCTCAAGGCATTGTGCCATTGTTCCCAACTGGGAATTCTAATAGTCCAGATTTATTCAAATTGCCAGCTGCTGTTATTCTTGCATCATATGATAGGTAACAAAATCGTACAAGAAGTTCTTTTTCTTTTGACAGTAGTTTTAATTGGAGATGGCTCTCTTTGAAATTGAACTATTTTACACTTTTTGTATTGTGGATAATAGCCTTCTGTCAAACGGCTAAAATTTATTGATGTTATCAGTATTATCAATTACTTTGATAGTCTTGGATAGTTAAGTGTGTGGATGAAAGTATGCATGAAACAGGTAAAATTTGTTGATGTTATCAGTATTACCAATTACTTTGATAGTCTTGCATAGTTAAGTGTACATGTGAATGGAAGTATGCATGAAAGCATTTGTATGCTTTACGTATGCTATTTTGGGAGTTATGATATTCTTCTTGGATATTGTTCATTCGTCTTTAAGTGTAGAAATGAGCCATTTTCACATTTTAAAATGTTGTCTTAATAAATGTATTCTGCAAATTCCAAAAACCCTGAGATATGTAAATGCCAAATCAATACTAGTTTCAAAAGTTAGCAAAAACCCCTTAAAGTTAGATGACTCTTTGAAAATTGACATCATGGCAGATAATTAGAAATAAAACCAGTCTTATGTTATTCCTTGTAGATATAATAATTTGACCATTTTACCCTTATATAAAAATTGAAAGTACTTTATAAAATAATTTTATTTTAAAAATCTTCATTAAAAAAATTGGAATATCAACTAAATAAATAAAATCGTAATTAATTTTAAAAAAAGCAAAATTTTAAAACTGATACATTAAATTTCCAGGAAACAGAGGAAGTAAAAATGAATAATTAACAAGCAGAGACTGAACTGATGAGAGAAAATCACCAGATTAAGAAGTAGAAAAAGAAAAGGAGTCATCTGGTATATAATTGGTTATATGACATCTGCCTTCTGAGCCGAGATGTTAAAAGGTAGTTGCTTGTGATGAATAAACCTGTGGACTGATGGAAGCTTTAAATTTGAATGCTTTAGTATGTTTTATAAATCTTGCCCTATGGCAATTTTAAAAGTTACCTTATATCTTGGTCTTGGTAACATTTTTCTTAGTCTGTCTGCAAAACTCTATTTCTTTATTAACTTTTTGGTGTCATTATTTGAGATCTTCCTTTTATGTGAATTTTCTTTTCATATTGGCTTGTACGTAAAAAAAGATGCTAATATTTTCTTTATGATGCAGTTCTGGAATCATTCCTTCTATAGCAAAGCTCTCCCCTGGCCAAGCAGCTTATCATTTCTTGGCGGGCTATCAAAATGGGGAGTTTGTTCCTGCATACAGCAAGTTTCCTTCTATGGATGCTTTGGAACTTGCAAAGGCCTTTTGTGGCAAGGTCAATTATGAGAACCTACTTTCAAAAAACCTGTGTTCATTACTTTTTGTTGTGTTGCAACATTTAATTTATATTTATGCATTGTTGCTACAGTTGAAATGCCACAAGATCTCAACCTTCATAGTCAATGTCAATAAAGGACAAACACGTCTAAAAGGTAAGTGAAAATAAATGGTTAATTACACATAGCTGGTCTGTCGGCAGAATCAATTCATTTTTGAAGATGAATCTAATGATCATGATAAAGTCTAGTACTAGTAGGACAAATTTGTATAAAATATGGAAAACCTTTATCTTTTATCTTTTTTCCATGCACCATATGACGGAACTACTATCCATTGACATATCTTTCTCTAGTGGGGTTAGTACCACTGGTTTAATTATCGAGCTCATCAAGAATTTTGCACTTGAAAAAGAATTGGAACATGCAATTCATTCTTCTGGTTTTAGGAAAAAACCTGGGTGACTATAATCCAAGTGAAAAGGCTTTTACGCAACTTTTTATTGCAAGCAACATTGATTGATTCATTTTACATCTTGGTATAAGGCTATACTATATGTAACTCATGGTAAGCCCACCTGACTTGAAGTCCGGGCTTTGTATCTCGAAATTGCTATGACTGCTTCTATAGCTTGATGGTGTTTGTTTTTACTTGAATCTTCTGTTATTGTTGATTTCCTAGGTAAGGATCTTGTGGCATTGGGGCAATCAACTCTTTCAGAGAACATTCCACCATTTGAAGTCAAAGGTAGCCATACAAACCTAACCTTTCCTTTGCATTCCGTTATACTAGTTTGGTTCATAGTTAGTAACGGGAGTAATATATTATCTCCAGGTGGGAATCTTCAAGAAAAGTACAGAAGCTTTCTATCAGGCAAGTACCCACGTATCCCTGAAGAGTTGTCATTTTGAGGGTTTATTCCTTTTTTCATTGTTACTCTTGTTTTGTGTCAAAATGCTAATATATGTCCTTTCGAAGATGCAATGCTTCAAAATGTGCTATTGTTTCCTTCAATTATTTTATTATATTCTAAGTAGTTGATGGAGAATAATATTACACTGTTTTGGCCAAATTCTGAACAATTAGATTTTTGCTAGTATTGGCGGCAATGAGAACATGTCACCTTGACCAAGCTTATGATGAGATAATCCTTATGTGTTCTACAATGTTGTCAATGTCATTAGGATGCTCGAAAGTTTTTCTCAAAATTTAATTAAAAGCAGGAGATGACATGATATGACAAATCATTTTATCACTTTTGTTTCAAGATGCATGGATGTGAACAAATATCTTTTCTTGTTTTAGAATTTTATTCACATTTGAATTCGAATAGCTAGATCAGTAAAACGATTTTCTGTCCTAATTTCATATATGGAATTTAATGAAGGATTAGTTTTCATCATTAATAGTGAAGAAACAAATCATTTTTAAGTAAAGACAACATATTCAGAATATTATTTAAGAATTTTGAAAAAAATGAAAACATGGAAAAAAGAAATAAGAAAGAGGGAAGTTTTGGCTGTTATTCATAATGAAAACTTTGCGCACCTCCTTGCGACATAATGTAAATTTTGCTTCAGTAAATATACATAGTATGACTTAAACTCTCACCATTAAGGTAGGAGGAAGGTGCGCTAACCACTTGAGCTGTGAGTGGTTGTGCAATTTATAATATTTTTTTAGATATATATATATATATAATTATAAAATAGTTTATAGTCACTGTATAATTATTTATATAATTTTTTAATGAAGCTTGTCACTAAATTTCTCACTTAATTTAAATTCCTAATTGTGGTTATATGATAAAAGAAACTATGGAGGACATGTTTAATTGGCATGCATTTGAAAATTCCAAAGACTAAAATAGCCACCCACTGTGCATTGAACTCTTAACGCCCAACTGTCGAAGTGTGTCCATATGCATCTCATTTACATGTGTGCGTTCCATTAATTTGTCTTACATGCCAATATGTTCCCTCCTCTCTCTTAACTGCCCTGATAGCAAACTCAGTTTATATCCTTACAGTTAGCCTCGAATCGTTACTTTTTGGATCGCCTAATTCTGTACTTAAACTCAGTTCGGTCTTCAATTTCTCCTTGTCATCGAAAAACTTACCAACAAATAAAGGCCCCTCAGGTAGAGTTGAGACTTCTGGTTTGAGGACATCAATAGAATACTGATCAGCACCGGGGATGATCCACCGTGATGGAACTTGGGGCTTCCCACACCACCAAAACCAAAAGCCCTAGGACCAAACCAACCCCAACCTTAACACCAACATCGTGCTTATGCCGAAAATGTGATGCTGTAGACTTTAATGGTTGAGATCCACATATTTCGTTACTGCCACTTGAAGATGTGATGCTGGTACCCATTTGAGGACAGTATTGTGTCACGAATTGTGTGTTGGTCGTTTGCCTATGCGTACATCTTTACTTGCAAAACTCTTCACTTTTTCAACCGCATATGCGTAAATCACTTTAATTGCTGATTAATCCGCCAACACAAATAGAACATCTTCGTCACACTCGATAGGAATTTTTTTTTCTTACCAGACTGTAAGGCAAGCACTATACTAATAATGATGTCATTGATATTTCTATCTATATTATGTCCACCAACTCATTGGTAGTTAAGTCGTCCCAAGTACTTAACATCATCCCATTGTCCTTTGTAGTCAATAAGCAACCGATTTATAGTCATATTTCCTGAAATAAATGAAAATTAAGAAATTATAAGAAAAATACAAAATTGCAAAAATAGTTGTAAGCCAACGTATGTATTTTGCGTTGGCTTACGATGTGAAATACTATAATGGTTTTTCTAACTTCAAAAAATTTGAGATTTTTCAACTGAAATTATCAACTATTCATATATACGCCAAGATCTATCAACAAAATGATGTAATAAATAAAATAATACATCTAAAATAAGATTTTATTCTGTTTATATTTTTTTGAATTCTGTTGAGACTGTAAAAAGATTCAAGAGATTTGCAGGAGAAGAAACAAGCTTGTTGAAGCTTGCTGGAGAAAAACCATCCAGTGGGTATAGCGACCCTTAGCACGACCAGCGGTCATGATACCCACTTGTCGAGTTGAATATTTTTTGGCAGAATAGACAGTGGGTGCGGCGACCCCTTGGCGCGACTGCCAACGGTCACCACACTCACTGGTCGAGATGACAATTTGGTAGAAGAAAAATAGAAAAAGAAAAAGAATCGCTTTATCATCTAATTGAGACAGCCTTTGTAGTTTATTTTCAATTGAGTTATAAAATTGTAAAACTACAATTTTCTTTAAAAGTGGATCATCAACGCCCATATTCACCATTATTGGTTTGAATCTTAAATTAGTTTCTACAAATATAATTTTCATTTCTTCTACTTTAATTCTTTGTTTTACCGATACCTACGGTTTGGCACTCAGACTAAACATGCAAATAAAAAGACAAGAAAAGAGAGAGAGAGAGAGAGAGAGAGATCACTCGCTAGTCGCTTCACAACCTCTCTCAAATCAAAACGTCTCTTCTTCTTAAAATCTCAAAAATGAGCAGATATAACATTCTTATAGGAGAATTTCTTCAACTCACAACAACATATACAAAACTTCTGTATTTTCCCTGCTTCCAAGCTTCCCATTTATCCTTTTAATTTCCCCAGCCAACCACTGTCTAATTGTCATTATTATTTTCCATATAGCATCTCTCAGCACATAAAAGACACACGGGCAAATAAGTACATAAAAGACACACGGGCAGCACTATCACAGTTCATATGAAGGTTAAATTCATTGAACATCATAGGGAATTTTTTAACGAAGTTGAATAAATCAGAATATAGATTAAATCAAAATGTAAGTAAGATAACTTTTCATCAAAAACTGAAAAAGCAAAAGACTCCATAATAGTTTTATTTATGGTCAAAATCTCTCCATAATTTTATTTTATAGACAATTTTGTCTTACCGTTCGTTTTAATTACCAAAACACCCTTGACCGTTAACTTTTCTGTGTAGTAATATTATTAAAGTCCCCATCTAATTTAGTGTATTAGTCAAAATCTCCCTCTAGTTTCATTTATGGTCAAAATCATCCTTGTACTTTCATTTTATAGTCAATTTTTTTCCTACCGTTAGTTTTAATTATTAAATTATTGTTAACTATTAACTTTTCTGTTAAAAACTTTAGGACATTAAGTGTATAAAAGTAAATATATATATATATATATATATATATATATATTTAATTAAATTAAATTAAAAAAATTTAATTTATAATATCAGTGAATCTCTACCGTTCATAATATGATGGACAATAAAGATAATATAAAATATTAAAAATTAAAAAAATAAAAAGATGGATCTCTACCGTCCATCTCCATCTATGGAGATGGAGATGGACAGTGGAGATTATAAACACAATTTTTTTAAAAAAAAATCAGAAATAAATAAAAAATTTAAAAATAAAAAATAAAAAGATAGATCTCTACCATCGATCCATCTTCATAGATGGACGGTCGAGATCATAAACAAAAAAAAATAAAAAAAATGTGTAAAATTTTTTAAAAAATTAAGAAATAAATTAAAAATTAAAAAGATTGACCTCCATAATTCATCTCCATAGATTTTTAATTTTTTTAATTTTTAATTTTTTTAAGTTTTAAATTGTTTAATATTTTATATTTGATCTCTACCGTCTATCATATCATGGATGGTAAAGATTCATTGATATTATAAATTAAATATTTTTAATTTAATATATATAAATATTTATCTTTATACCCTTAGTGTCTTAAAGTTTTTAACAAAAAAGTTAAGCTAAATGTATTTTCATAATTAAAATTGATGATAGGAGGAAAATTGACTATAAATTAAAATTATGAGGGAATTTTGACTATAAATAAAACTATGGGGGATTTTAACTAACCACTAAATTAGATGATCAAGAAAAAAGTTTATTTGATATATGACACATATGCCCACCAATCTTGTGGGCCTTCATTGGTGGGGCGGACGAACTCCATTTTTGGCCCATAATATATAGATGAAGCCGTATCGAAGAGATCTATAGATATTAATTGGCTCTCCTAGAAAAATCTCTATATTTTTAGTTTTGTGTTTTAGACAGCTTTTCATTAAGACTTTTGGTTATAATCAATTTTTTATTTTAATTTATTCGATTAGAAAATTTATTTTAGGATTTTCGAATCCTTGTGGAAACGGACTTGTTTTCTTATTCAATCCATAATTGACTATTCAATTGTTATATTTGATTTGATTAATAAACAAATTTCCATTAGAACAAACTTGGTTGTAAATTTGACTATCTTAGTGGCTTCGGCTTCGTCATTATTTCAATTAGTAATGTCAAAATTTGTATCTTCTGTTAATTATTCTCTTTTTCTTTTTCATTTTTTACTTTTAAAGTCCAAATCTTTGATGCATATATATTCTTATTAAAGTTTCAGTTTCACAACAAATTCTCAAAGGAATTGAAAATTTTACCTGGTTTCATCTCTTTCATCAATAAAAAAAAAGAGCCACGTTTTCATGGAATGTTAAAAAAGAGCCAAGGGTCACTAGGAAGCACCGACATTTGACCCTATTACTCGTTGTGAGTAGACTCATCTGCACGTTGTAGGCATTCAGGTGGTCGAAAGGATCACTAGTCGCTTAGTAGAGGGGGATGCTAGGCATTTTGAAGCGATCCGGTAGTGGCTCATTCTCTATCTCCCAGTAGAAAGGGCTTTGCTCTACGTACCTGTCAGTAGGTTCTGCTCTTCTACCTCGTTGCTCTAATTACTCTAGCCTTCGTAGTAACGCCTGATATTCAAGAGCCGTAAAAGCTATCATTGGCGCTCTTGAGGTGGCGTTATCTCCCTTGCCATCTGTCCGACTACCTTGAGGTAAATTCTGTGGATTGGGCGACCTTCGATGGTTTCTATCCAGCGAATCTCTCATGTTCACCTGGGGTACATTGGCCTGATTTTGAGGAATTTCGGCAGCTGACATTGCATAGCATGCGTCTCCGTTACTGCCCCTACCAGGTCAATGGTCATGCATTTCATTTAGTCGGCGAAGCAACCTGGGTCACTAGGTCGAGCTATGAACTAGGGAACCTCGACGATCTCTGCTAAGCTCCACGTACCTTTCACTGTTGGCATTTATGTGGATTACCAGTCCTCCGTGATGAGGCCTTTCACGTCACTCATTAGGCTCCTCCGCAGCTCTCCTTGCTGCATTGGCTGAATGAATAGAAATTCCACCTCCGCAGTTCATGAGTTTCACGAATCAATCTATTCAGCGAACTATACGTAGACTCTTGTTTGTTTGTTTTTTCTTCTTCTCTTCCTTTTTGATATTTTGACTCTTCGCAAATCCGTTAAAAGCCACAAACACCACTCAAAGATCAAAATATCATCAGTTTTTAACACATCAAACTGATTATTATTGGAATCAAGATCCATGAATTTCTAAACAATAATATTTTATGTTCTGAATCTTATAATTTTATTTATCGATGCATCCATAACCATGAGAGAGAGAGAGAGAGAGAGATATGATTTTTCAACTTCTAAAGGCGTAATATTTCCAACATTTACTGAGATATGTAACGTTTGGATTTTTCGTTTAATAAGCCAGTAATAATATTATATCAAATAAGTTATTTTTTATAATAAAGGACTAAATTAATAAAAGTATTTAATATTCACAGCTCATGAAATCAAATATAATTATCTATCTAAGTAAAAGTAATTAAAACGGAAGGTTTTTGGTTTAAATAAGCAATCTATAATAAATATTATATTATATGATTAGTTCGCGAGAGACCAACTAGTGCGAACTGATTAGTTCGCGGGAAACAACTAGCGCGAACTGATTAGTTAAGAAGAGCACTTACTGTCGCAAACTGATGAGTTCGCGGGAGACCACCTCGTACGAATTGATTAGTTCGTATCATTAAGTACTATTTTGAGAAAAAACAAAATAAGTTTATAACGTGACAAATCACACACATATATAAACAGACAAAAAATATAATATTTTATTATATAATTACAATTTATTTTAAACGAATTAAAAAATTTATTACTAAATGTATTTCTTTTGTTTATATCATATATTAAAAACAATAATGTTATTATTGTTTTTATATTTATAGTAAAAATTTCAAGAGATGTAGTTAGAGTATAAAGTATTATCAAATTTAAGTTTTTTTTTTTTTTCATTGCAGTTTCATTTCTTAAAAAATATCTTTATAAAATAATATTGAACATATTATAATTAATTACAATAAGACCAAAATATATGAATTTGGATTTCACATTAGTCTCACTGTTTTTCATAATTTGTCACATTTTTAAATGTTTATATATTATTAGACTAAAATAATGTTTTCTCATATTTTTAAATATTCTTATTTTATTAGCATTTTTAGTCCTTATTTTTGTTATATCAAATAAGTTATTTTTTTTTCTAATAAAAGGACTAAATTAAAATAAGTATTTAAAGTTCGGGGAGGAACTTTAACGTTTACAGTCAAACGTCAAAGTTTCTCACCTAGTCAATGTTCCTCTAACAGTAACGTTAACTTCAACCCGAAGGAACTTTGATGTTGGCGGGAAACGTTGAAGTTCACCACCAATGTCCAAGTTCCTTGAGGAACTATAACGTTTTCGCTCAAACGTCTAAGTTCTTCACCAAGTCAAACTTCTTTCAACATTCTGGAAATTTATTATCACGAACTCATATAAAGGCACGAACAAATTCAAATAAGATCGCGAAAAATTTTGAAACTTTTCGCGAACATATTAAATAATTCATTTGCAAAAAGAATAAAAATGTATTCCTATTAAAAAAAATTACACTTATATTTATTAAATACGCACGATTTGTCCTATTTTTATTTTTTCATTATTTACTAAAAGTTTTTATGTTTTAGTCATTTTATTATTTATTAACTTTTTAGGCATTATTAGTTATTTCCCTTATTTATTCAATTTTTATGTATTTTAATATTTTTATTTTCAATATTTATTATTAAATTAGTATATTATTTAAAAATAAATTAAAAAGCTTTGCAGCAATCGAGGATACCAGTTACTGCCGGTTGCTGTGGACAAATAAGTGCCGATATGATACCCACACTTTTTTATCTCGGCATTGTAGCCAGATCCCAAGAAAGTAAAGCAACAAAGAATAAGAAACAAGAAAATAAATAAATTGATAAGGGCAGCAATAGAATACCCTGACATTTGGTCATATTATAATGAAATTACACTTTTTCTTAAACTACAACCAAATACTTTCAATAATTATCAATTGGTCCCCAATGTATTTGAAATATTATTTTTTAATTATTTTTACTTTTTTTAACTTATATGGTCTCTATTTTTTTCCGAATATATCAATTTAATCCTTATGATCAAAATTTTGACGATCAAACCTAACATAAAGTATAAATTAGTTATCTTTCTTTTTTATTAAATTATTAAATCATAATGATGCTTTTACCCTTTAATGTTTTTTAATAACTTTACTTATTTAAATAATCAAATAAGAAATTGATATATGTTATAAAATTTAATTTTTTGTAACAATATTTAAAAATGATTAAATAATAAAATAAATATGATAAATTTGTATTAAAAACTAAAGTAAATATAAAAATTAGAAAAAATATTAAAAGTAATATCATTTATTAAAAATTAAATAAAACTCAATGAATACTTATAGAACTCAAAATTTAGTAATTTGTAATTTAACACACACACACACAAAATAATAAATGTATATATATTGTAATTTTATTATTATATTTTATTTTATAATATATATAATGTATATACTATATAATATACTCTAAAATATGTATATATAATATTTTAATATTTTATTTTTTTAACTAAATTTTAAGTTTTATAATTATTCAATTTTAAATTTTAATAAATGATATTATTTTTAAATTTTAAAAAATTATAATATTTATTTTTTATTTAATTATTTTTAAGTGTTTTTTTAAAATTAAATTTTTATAACACATATTAATCTTTTATTGGACTATTAAATATATAAAATTGTGAAAATGTAAAGTTTGAGGGTAAAATCGTCTTGCTAATTTAATAAAAAAATGATAAGATGATCAATTTATACTTTATGTTAAGTTTGACTATCAAAATTTTGGTCATAGAGATTAAACTAATATATTTTGAAAAAGGTAGAGACCTATTTGAGTTAAAAAAAGTAAAATAGATCAAAATGTGATATTTGTAAATACATTAGGGACCAAATTGATAATTATTCGAGGTATTTGGTTGTAATTTAAAAAACAAGTTTAATTTTATTGTAATATTACTAAACGTTAGGTATTTCATTATAATTTATCTAATTGATGATGAAGTTTGATTTGACTTTCAGGAAGTTGATTCTTCTGCAGACTAATAACATCTTTATATAATTGGAAAGTATTGTATTTTTTAGGTTCTCAAATATATATTTTTGATATAATCAATTTTTAAGCTCTAATGGTTTCAAATATAATCAATTTTTTTTTTTTAATTCTTTAATTGTATATGGACTTCTCTGCTTTCATAATAATCCAACTTATATTATTATAACGTGAGTGAATGTTCACATTCAAGAATCGATTTCCCAACTTTCTCTTGTAAGACTCAAGATTTAAGATCCGTATGTATAATTTATATTCACTATTATATATAAAATAATCATCTAGACCTACATGATTGTTTGGGTCGTTACAACTTTCACTTGGCTAAAAGTAATCAAAATTTCTTGTATGGTTAAAACAATTTTTATTTTTATTTTTATATTCTAAGGGCTATTTATTATTATTATTATTATTATTATTTGGATTCAATATCCAAAACAAAGTTACAAGACAGCTGGAGACTTCTTCAGAATTCGCCTCTCCACAAGAGGAACAATGATCAATTCAAACTTGTTCATCACCAAAAGAAAAAGCTAAACTAGCTAAAACATATAGAACAGAATTTGCACTTTTTGGAATAAAATTAACACCAACAAAAGAAGGACTAAGTAAAAGATCAAGGATATATGATATTAACAATCCCAATTCTGACTCACGAATCCGAGAAGAAGAGATTAAATTAATCATAGAGAGGGCATCAGAATCCAAACCAGCAGGGAGCAAAAGTAATTCTTCACCAAACGCATATGAATTTTATAGGAGTTATTTATGAAACTTTCCCTATAAATAAAATTATAAAATATGAATTTTATATATGAAAAAGAATTTACGATAAATTGTAAATTTTAAAAAAAAATTATTAAAGAAATACAAAAGTTAAAAATGAACAAAACTAATTAAAATAATTTAAAAAGAGGAACAAAAACAAACAAAATAATGGAGGCAGGCTCTCTGAATTTTCAGCTAACCTTCACAATGGAGGAAATAGTTCCATTTTTTTAATTTTCAAAATTCAATTTTTTTAATAAGTTTTATTTTCTGATTTTATATTTTTTTTTCTTTTTATGTGATCTAAGACTTTTTATGTTTAAAGACTGAAATACTTCTTAAAACTGTTAAATTTAACTAATAATTGAAAAATAAAAAAATCAAATTAATGTATTCCAAATAATTTAGTCAAAAACTGATAATTTCAAATTACTCGGGAACCAAAATGATTTTCTCACTATATTATATATTATATTTTTGTTCATACAAAGATTTGAAAAACTATTAGAAACATATTGAGAATGTAATTTTCAAACATCTTCCCCTTGCTGAGATCTTAATTCAATCTCCAAAACTTATATACAAAATAGGTGCATAAACAGCATAATCACTAAGGATTTGGAGTCCAAAGATGATAAAATGGCTATTACCTTTCCCAGAAACTGCAGTAATGTATTTTAATTTCATACATCTTTTCCCAGAAACTGCAGTAATGTATTTCAGTACATCTTTTACGCACTCAGCGACATGGAGAGAATTGAAGATAGCTTCAACTTGCGTACTTTGGTTGAATTCGCCGGCTGAAATATAACTTCAGTACTTGATCTTACTGTTACTTCATTCCATTCAGAAGTTGCAGCACCTTCACTTCGATAGTCACGAAACGAGTACAATACTTGGAGTCTTGAAGGGGCTGCAATTTGGCGTGATCGGTGAACAATTGAAATATTAGAAAAGGGAAAAACAAAATACAAACATTATTTAGTAAATAAGATTGGGGTGGCATCAGTGTTGGGTATTCTTTTTCAAAAAGAGATTGGAACTGGAAGAGGATTAATGACTGAATTATAGCATTTCAATTTTTTAGTCATAATTATTGGCGCGACCTAACCTAAAATTAATATGCCCACAAACCATAAATTAGATTAATCCATGCATCATAAACATTAATTTTCTATGTAACTCTGTGTGAGCCATGTTGCTAATATGTTAGCCTACGCAAAAACCAATCCATCACTACTGAGCTCTACATGCCAAGAAATCAAATTGATGGTCTGGTTCCCATCAGTTTGCATCTAAGCGCTATATAGTATTCATCTAAATCCAGAGGTTTCTACTTGTGCAACTACAATCATGCAATTATGAATCTCAGATTGCATGCCTTGCTTTATTTCTTTTCTAAATCCACACTGCCATCCATCCATATCTACCTCACCTCTTTCACCCGTATACTCTACAATTACAGCTTTCAAAGTCCCTTCCTGAAAGGAGTTTTCTCCTTCCAAAGATTATTAGAGCAAAATCTTTCCAATAATTTTTCTAAACTTGCAAATGCATATACACTTATTATGCAGATTTCTTAATTTTTTTTCCCTCAGTTTTAATTGTATATTGAATACCTTAACATCCTGAAAAGTCTCTTTGCTATCAGGATTCCAATGTAAAATTCCAGTTTGTCTTAGCCAACCAAATATCTTAGAAATTAAGCTTAAACCCTTCAATTTTAACCAATTGTCAATTGTTCTCCCATTATTGGGTAAATTTTTGTTATTATTTTATTATCAAAGATGAAAATGGGGACATATATACAACAAAGCTAAATGAAAAGAAAATTTGGGAGTCAGTTATTCCTCACTTCCAATAGAGGCAACACCTCCCTATACTATTCCAAAAGAATAAATAATGAATAAAAGAGATTATTAACTGTATCAAAAGTCACATTTTCTATACTTTCTACCAACTAGATAGACATGTAAAATCACAAAATCTAAAAGCAGTCCAGAATTAACTTGAACCAATGGATTTTTCAATTATTTTCTACAGCTTTCCTACATTTTGATTTCCTTAACAATTTGATGATATAAGTTTGTTGAGTTGGTGAATTATTAATGAAAGTTTGATGATCATTGTCACATAGAATAAAAGTTTACTTCATTGCATTCCTTAGCAGTGTAACAAAACTCCATTAGATTTAATAGAAAACTAGCAATAAAAGGGACATACACCAGTCAAAGAATAGGGGGTAGAGGTTGTTCTAACTGGAAGTCAACGAGACAATTGACGCTTGTGTGTTTCAAGGGGCAATGTGTAATTTCTGCAAATCGTAAAAATACCGACTTCCCATAGCCAAATCATTACCAAAGGTGGAAAAAACTCTTCACCCATCCTACATTCCAAGTGGCTTAGAAATCATGAGACGTGACAAAAATCTCATGCACTCCCAGAGTCAGTTGAAGACCTCTAAGATAGCACTGACATAACACCGGTATAATCAACCCTCGTAACAAAATCTACTTAATTAACAGCAGTCTTTCTGCACTGGAATAGCACACCATAACCAATGTTTATGAAAGCTAAGGCACATCCAAAAATGGCAATTAAACAAACATGTATGCAGAAAATGGTACAATTAATGAAATGAATTTACTTTCATTAATCAAACAGAAAAATCAGAAAAGAAAAGAGTTCCGTAAATGCTTCAGAAATTACCAAATCCAAGCATACTTGTCTTCTGGACGATCAGATGACTGACTTTCGATCTTTTGATATATCTCAAAGCCTCGGTATCTTCTTGCTTCCCCTTAAATTCTAGAAATTCACCTAGGACATATTTATTACCTTTAAGCTCCAACCTGCAAACAAGTAGAAAACCTCATTTCACTTTTTTCATGGAATGACAACAATCTACACATAAAATCAAGCCACTAAGAAGTCACTCAAAGAAAAACAATCATCTAAGACTTATATTATCTATGGCTACAAGGAGTAATGGGACTGTAAATGGCCAGCTCAAGTCCAAGGCAAAGCACTAGCCCTAGCCCAAGCATAAGGCTTGAAGGGGCTGTTCATACCAAACCAATCTCCACTTAGCTCGGATTCATTCAACATAAGGTAGTCATAAGTTGAAAGGAGCCCTCAAGGTGCTAGATTCAGGGTTGCTCAAGGTACTAATGCTAAACTCCTAAGACAAATCAAGAGAGCAGAACACCGAGAAGCAAACTCTAAATTGCCCGGTGGACCAAACAAAATACCTTTTTCGCAGTTCAATCCTAGAGTGGAGATTATATTCTGAGTCACAGATAAATTTAACAAAATTGAAATTTTTTTTTTTTTTTTTTAAACATAACAAAATTGAAATTTGCTGTAAAAAAAGAGTTAAAATTCAGAACAGTAAAATCAATGATATGCTGGGTTCAGAGTTACATGCAAGAGCCAAGTAACAACATGTGATTTGAAAATTACAAACATGTCTTACTCAATTTATGCTTTGATTTTGGCCTATTTTAAACATGAAGGGAGAAAGAAACATTTTCATATGAAAACAGGCTGTGAGAGGCTAATGCTGCCAAAGAACTTGCTTTCCATGCCCATTTACATAATAGACCCATCTATTAAGTTAAAAAATTAATATTTTACTCTCTACACTCTCTAAAAAGTCAAAACCTTTAATTACATATATATTATTCTCTGGATTTTATTCTACACCCAAAAATTTTTTTTTCACACCCAATAAGCAATTTTCATAATTGAAAGAACAATTAGCAGCAGAACTCATAAATACTTATTTTCCATTTGCAGCACAACAAAGACAAATCAGTCAATTAGATTTTTTTTTTTAATCATAGTTCAATACTTTACCATTTGCAGAACAACCAAGATAAATTTCAGTAAAAGAACTGACAGGTTTTATCGGAATTTTTTCATGTATAGTCTATAATCAATCAGTATAAGGTTTCAGCAAGCAGGAGGAAAAGAAAAAAGGAAAAAAAAGTAACTAGATTCCATCATTCTAATTTTATCACCATCAGCGATATGAGAGACTGATTGGCCTTTCAAAACTATGTAATCTATTTGCACAAAAATTGATGTTCAAAAATCAAATGTTCCTACAGCCCAAAACGGTCTTTCTACCAGATTACGGCTTAACAGGACACCAAGGATGTTCTTTATAAATATGAAAACTTTAGACAAATAGACGAGTTCTTATTACCAATCTCCTGATTAATCAATGCTTTAAGGATCAAAATGAAATTTAAAACTTAAAGTTTGAATATATACTTTCGTATGCTAGACTTCTTTTTCCCGAAATGAAATTTGAAAATAACGAGGGAGAAAACTTACTTCTGAAAAATAAATGCAAATTCTCAGAGAGAGGTTAGGAATGCAGCGATTGAGGGGTGCACGCCTACAATGAAAAATTGTTATCGTATTTATAGCCGAGAAGAGATAAGATGATAATCTTTCACTTGTACAGGTGGCTAACTAAAATTAAAAGCTTAAAAAGCTTAAGCAGGTGATCAACTTTCTCACATGGTTGAGTAATGATTGAAAATACCCAGTACAATAATTCTTACTACAAATAAAGGAAAAGAATATTCTTCATTTGTCCTGGTTGAAAAATGTCTTCTTTTGATAATTGTAGATGCTTTAATAAAGTCTTGCACCGAAAGTTGCTTCGTCTTCTTCTGATAATTGAGATACTTTGAATACGATTCTGAGACTTTTCTGAAACAAGGATTATGAGTCCATATTGTGGTACGCGACCTCATCTAGAATTGTTTCTTCTTCGTCTTCTATTGTAATATGTCTTCCTCCTTCTATTTCTTCTATCACTCGACGGTAGTCATATGTATCTGGACCTAAAAAGATCCAAGGTAAAGTATATTTCATATACCGCTCATCCAGATTCTTAATAAAGATGGACATATGAGGAGTCTAGCCTATCAACCTTGGCCTCATGGAATTCATACAATTAAAGTATTTCATTTGTTGATAGGCCAAACTCCTAATATGTCCATAACCCCTACCACAATATAGACATATAATCCTTCTTCCAGAAAAGCCTCACAATCTTATTCAAAGCATCTCAAATATCAGAAGAAGACAAAGCAACTTTCGGTACAAAACTTTGTTAAAGCATCTTTCAACCAGGACACATGAAGAATTTGCTTTTCCTTTGTTTTTAGCAAGAATTATTGTATCGGGCATCTTCAATCACTACTCACCCGTGTGAGAAAAACAGATGACCTATTTTAGCTTTTTAAGCTTTTAATTTTAGTCGGCCACCTGTACAAGTGAAAGATTCTCATCTTATCACTTATGAGCTATAAATAGGATAGCAATTTTTCATTGTAGGTATCGTGCAAAGGTCTGTTTTTCTGGTTCCATCAAAGCACCCTTCAGCATGAGATTATCAAACTCCGTTGTATAATCTACTACCGAAAGATCCCTCTGTTTAAAGTTATGAATTTTCAAAAAAATATCTTGCCGATAATTGTCTGGAAGGTACTATCGTTTCAACTCCTTTTTCATCTTTTCACACGTGACGATCTTACTTCTCCTTTCTCTTTCTCACTGCCTTTTAAGGTTTTCCCACCAAAAAGATGCATGCTTCCTAAGTTTGATGGCAATAAGCTTTACCTTTCTATGTTCTAGAACTTCTTAATAATCAAAGATCCGATCAATCGCATTCAGCCACTCAATAAACCCATCTGCTTGCATCTTCCCTTAAAACTGCAGAATCTCCACTTTAGCACTAAAACTTTGTTGGTTATCACGTTCTCTGTGTTATAAAATCTCAAATCGCGCGGATGAGGACTACTATCATCCGAGACAAGGCTAGTGTTGTAATGAAAAGGATTGATGTTATCACCAACACGACCTTCATCTTCTTGTTCTGCATCACGACGCTCATTCTCCTGATCATGATTCACATACAAATGCAGACGCTCCTGGAGTTGATGAATTTGCTGCCTCAAATCACCCAGAATAATATTTCATTGATTCGCTTGAAGAGTTGTCTCTTCACCAATAGTTGGTAAATGACGACGACCATCCATAGATAAACAAAAGGGTAATCACAAAACGGGGCTCTAATGCCGTAGGACTGCTAAAAGACTTACGTGCCACGAAAGTCTTTTAGCAGTCCCACACAACATGTTTTGGTCAAACCGAGTTCTACAAAGGTTTACGCAACATATAATATACTCGAATTGAGTAGTTTTAAGCAAAACATTACGTTTAAGCTTTTAGCAGAGTTCGAATGGTATCAGAGCCGAAACAAGGGTTCGAGTTGCAAGTGGGGAAGGAAGTGGGCAGATGAATGGTGAGTCCCACATGAGCCCCATCCCAAAGCGACAATCAACGTGGAGATGTTACCTGGGCCAAAATCTGGGCTATAAGATAGTGTACGCCTTCTACTGACAGCTTAAGCTTTTAGTAGAGTTGGTTAGCGAATTGTCAAATTGTTGTTACTTGCTGTGTTTCACAATCCTACGGCATCATATTGGCATCAGAGCCCTGTTTTGTTATTGCCCTTTGTTTGTTTATCAATGGCTGGTCGTCGTCGTTTACCAACTATTGATGAAGAGAGCTCCTCACGGGAATCAACGAGATAATATTCTGGGTGATTTGAGGCAGCAAATTCATCAACTCCAGGAGCGTTTGCATTTGTATGAGAATATGATGAGAACAATATTTTTATTAAAAGGAAAAGAAAAAGGGGGTTTCAATTTTATTAGATTACGTTTTTTAGGTTTTTATATTTTATTAGGTTTCTATTTTATTTCCTATTTGACATGTAGTAAGAGTCAATTTATTTCCTCTTAGAATTGTTTTAGGATTCTATTTTATTTATTTCCTATTAGAATTGTTTTAGGATTCTTTATTTCGTATTAAAGTTGTATTAGATTTTTTTATTATTGTTTTCTATTAGGACTAGGTTAGTTTAATGAGTTATTATAAATAGACTAAGTTTGTATTATTCAAAGAATTCAGTTATCAATAAAATTGAGATGTTTTCTCTATTTCGGCTTTTCTAAGCTTGGGCTAGTACAAGGGCTAATAACCCGAGTCTAGATTTATTTCGGCTTTTCTTGGGATTTTGCACTCGAGAATCGCTTGGGCTAGAGCAATGGCTAATTAACCCGCGTTCTAGAGAGTTTGGTGATCCCTAATTAAGGTGATCTAACTCAAATCTATCGTGTGTGTAAGTTGTTTAGGGTGCAAGTTAGGGTTTATTGTTGGATCTAGACCTAGGTCCTCAACAGAATTATGGTTAGAAGAATGAGTGTCGTGATGTAGAACAAGAAGATGAAGGTGGTGTTGGTGATAACATTAATCCTTTCCATTACAACCATAGCCTTCTCTCGGATGATAGTACTCCTCCTCATCTGAGCGATTTGAGATATTATTTCCTTGATTTTCTTTCTTTCTTAGTTATTTTTCCAGCTGTTAGACTTTATTATATTTGTGTTCTTATGCTTGGAGGGTTGTTCCAAGATTATTATATATATATATATATAGGTTTTGACATGCCTGAGAGTAGAATATATGTGATTTTAGAGTGAGTTAAGCTCTTTTGAGTGTTTATCCCAACTCTTTTTCTCTTTGGTGGATTTCCATTGAGTGGTGAGTTCTTTTGCTGGTTTTGTATCCTTTGCTAATTCCTTTGGGTGGCAATTCTTTGTATCCCTCTTGAACTAGCTTGGGCGGTGAGCCTTTTACCTTACTAATCTTTCTTTGGGTGGTGATAGCTGTATCCCTTGGAGAGTTAGTGTTGTTACTTGCTGTGTTTCACGTGCTTTCACGATCCTAAGGCATCAAATTGGTATCAGAGCCCCGTTTTGTGGTTGCCCTTTGTTTGATGAAGACCACATTAGGAGAAGCGAGAGACTGATCCGTAAACAGTAAATCCGTGGCGTGAACAGTAATTTCGTGCGTGAACAGTAATTTCGTACGTGAACAGTAATTCTGTGCGTGAACAGTGATTCCGTGACCATTGGCACTTCGTGTCCCAATCAGTTTCCTATTTTTTAGGCTTTTGACTTTATCTTAATTTCCTATTCTAGTTTAGTTTAATTACTATTTGTTTTAGGAGTTTTATTCCTTTTACTATTTTGTTTTCCTAGTGCTTTTATTAGGAGGATTCTATCTCCTATATATAGCTTATCATCATTAGGGTTGTAAGTTATCAGATTTATCAAAGTACTATTCAGTTTTCTCTGTCTTTTGGCTAAACAACCATAGACATTATTTCGGCTTTTCTTGAGCGTTATACTTAGGATTGGCTTGGGCTAGGGCAAAGGCTAAATAACCTACGTTCTAGAGAATTGGGAATCCCTAAATAAGGTGACCTAATTCAAAATCTATCGTGTGTGTGCGTTACTTGCTTTGCAAGTTAGGCCTTGTTGTTGGATCTAGACCTAGGTCCTCAACAATTTGGTGCTTTCATTGAGAGAATTATCAAGATGTCAACCAGCGAGAATGATCAACTATCAACGTCCAATCAACCCAACAGAGTCCGCTTTGAAACCATAGAGGCCGACATAAGAGACGTGCGAATGGAGATGACCAGGCTATCTACAACCGTGGGACATATGCTAGCCAGGTTAGAGATACTTCATCCGGCAAGAGGAGTTGATCCAGGGGTTGAAGAAGAAGTTATACAAGGGGACAGACGAACTCATGGGGAAAGGCCACCACAGGCTAATCCATTATATGAGTCGGACGATAGATACGATCAAAGAGATAGACCCCCGGCTCATTATAGACATGGAGGACGAGTGGAACGAGGAGACCGGGTAGCCGAAAGGTGGATCGAACCAAATCAAAGGAGGCAGAGGCCTGGGGTCGGTAGGAGACTCGAAAGGGATGGGTCAAATAGTGAAGACGAAATCCGAAGGGACAACCGGAGGAACTACAGAGGAAACCCAAACCAGGAGAGACCCAGAAATCGACAGTTTGAAGATAATGACTATGAGGCCGGCCGACGAGGGAACCAAGGGCCAAGGAAACCAAAGATCGAATTTCCACACTTTAGTGGAGGGGACCCATACGAGTGGTTGGAGAAAGCTAACCGTTACTTCCGAGTATATGAGATTAGCCGGGCAGACAAAGTAGACATTGCGAGCATGTATCTTGATGGGCAGGCTAATAGTTGGTGGAGATGGTTGAAGGACCAGTATGAACATGATCGACAGAGATTGGGGTGGACAGCCTTCGAACAAGAATTTCTAGATCAATGGGGGCCATCACCAGTAACCGATCACCATGGGCAACTTGCAAAACTCCGCCAAGAAGGTAAAGTGCAGAATTATATTAATGAGTTTAGGCGTTTGCAGACTATGACCAGGGACTGGACAGAAACTCACTTGATTGGGATGTTCACGGAGGGCCTAAAACCGGGGTTAGCTAAAGAGGTGAAACTGAAACAGCCAACAACTCTTCGAGAAGCAATGCGGACGGCAGAGATTCTGGAGGAGGGACCCGGTGAGAGGAGGTCTTACAAAGAAAACACGGGGAACAAGTTCTCCAAATCCTTGCAACCCGGGAATTCTTGGAAAGACAATGCCGAGGAAGGAAGCAGTTCAAAGACTAGATCTAATGAGATGAAGAAACTATCCCGAGAAGAGGTACAAGACTACATCAAAAAGGGGCTATGTTTCAAATGCAGAGAAAAATGGGTGAAGGGTCACCAATGTAGAAACGGCAAGCTTCTCATGGTTATAGGTTCAGACGAGTCAGAGTTTGAGACCGAAAAGGAAGATGAGACATCTAGTGACGAAGGGGAGCTAAGGGTAGCCGAGTCAAGTGAAGAAAAGGAAATGGCAGAGTTGTCTCTCAATGCAATCTCGGGGACTCCAAGACCATCAACTATGAGGCTAATGGCATGGATAGGGAGTTCTGAGGTTTCCTTACTAGTTGATTCCGGATCATCTCACAATTTCATTAACATGAATACCGTGAAGAAACTAGGGATGAAAGGTACAGCCATAGAAGCATTTGATGTGAGAGTAGCCAACGGTGAACGATTGAAATGCGATGAGGTACATCAAAATGTAAAGATGAATGTGCAGGGTGTGCGAATAGTGGCCGAGCTACATGTTTTGGCACTTGCAGGGCTAGATGTGGTCTTGGGGAACGCATGGTTGAAGAGTATCGGGGAAGTAGTGACCAATTACGAGACTATGACCATGAAGTTCAAGTTGGGAGGCAAAAAGAGGTCCTGGACCGCAACCTCATCCAAAGAAATCAAGCATTGTGAGGCGCATGTGATGGAGCGACTTTGCAAAGGGGGTGCCCAATGTTTTGCCATCATCAATACCAATGATGGCCGAGCAACGGGAACCAAATCTGAGCAGATGGAGGTTATAGAGGAAGAAATGCGGGGACTACCTGAAAAAGTCCGCAGTTTATTAGCCCGCCACCTGCGGGTACTGGAGGTGCCAACAACTTTACCACCGGCTAGACACTTTGACCATCGCATTACCCTAAAGGATGAGTCAAAGCCTGTCAATGTGCCCCCATACAGGTACGCTTACTTCCAGAAAAGCGAGATAGAGAAGCAAGTGGGGGAAATGCTAAAGGGTGGGCTGATTAGACAGAGTACAAGTCCGTTTTCATCACCGGTCTTGTTGGTCAGGAAGAAAGATGGCACATGGCGATTCTGCACAGATTACAGGGCCTTGAATGAAGCTACGGTAAAAGATAGGTTCCCTATACCAACGGTAGATGAGATGCTAGACGAATTACATGGCGCCAGTGTCTTCACCAAACTCGATCTAAGGGCGGGTTATCATCAAATCCGCATGAGAGAGGAGGATGTACACAAGACTGCTTTTAGGACTCACTCAGGACTCTATGAGTACCTCGTCATGCCATTTGGGTTGTGTAATGCCCCCTCGACTTTTCAAGCAGCAATGAATGAGATCTTTCGACCACACCTAAGGAGGTTTGTGCTAGTCTTCTTCGACGACATTCTAATCTATTCAAAGTCGATGGAAGAACATTTATCTCACCTGGAGATAGTGCTGGAGATCCTTGGCCATCATCAGTTCTACATTAAAATGTCCAAGTGCGAATTCGTCAAGGATGAACTAGAGTATCTGGGGCACTTCATCTCAGAAAAGGGGGTGAAGGTGGATACGCGAAAGGTAGAAGCCATGGTAGATTGGCCTTTACCAAAAGATGTGTCAGCACTGCGAGGGTTTCTGGGGTTGACAGGTTATTACAGGAGGTTCGTCAAACACTACGGGTTGATAGCTAGGCCATTGACCAACATGCTAAAAAAAGACAACTTTGAGTGGACCGATGAGGCCAAGCTTGCTTTTGAGAACCTGAAGAGAGCAATGACACAGACGCCCGTACTAGCATTGCCTAACTTCAACAAAACCTTTGAGGTCTACACCGACGCTAGTGGGGAAGGTATAGGAGCAGTTTTGGTACAAGACAAAAGACCACTGGCGTTCATATCTCAAGCTTTAGGACCTATGAAAAAAGCTTGGAGTACTTATGCCCGAGAAATGCTAGCAGTGATCCATGCGGTGAAAGTGTGGAGGCCATACTTGATGGGGAGAAAATTCACCATTATTACCGATCAACAGGCGTTGAGGCACCTATTGCAGCAAAAGATAGTAACGCCTGAGCAACAAAAGTTTATGGTAAAACTACTCGGATTTGAGTATGATATTGTCTACCAACCAGGAAAAGAAAACAAGGTAGCTGATGCGCTTTCCCGAAAAGAAGGTAGTCCAATGATGTGGACCGTGTATGAGGAAGAAAGCCCAGGGCTAGCAGAGTGGAAAATATGGGATAAAATCCGTGAGGCCGTGAAGATGGATGCCAAGACTCAAGAGATTTGCCAGAAAATGGAGAACAAAGATGAGGGGGTCGAGAGATACAAGATAAACAATGGTCTGGTGTACTATAAATCCTATCTGTATGTGCCTGATGTGCCAAGATTAAGGCATGAGATCCTTGCTCACTTCCATGAAAGCAAAGAGGGTGGTCATTCGGGTTGGCTGAGGACATACATGAAGATCAAACACTTTTTCTACTGGGAAGGGCTCAAGAGTGAAGTGAAGAAAAAAGTAATGGAGTGTGATACATGTCAAAAGGTTAAGTATGACTCACGGCGACCAATGGGGCTACTACAACCTCTACCCATTCCTGAGAGGATTTGGGAAGATTTGACTATGGACTTCGTCGAGGGGCTGCCAAGTAGCAGGGGATTTGAGGCGATTTTGGTGGTGGTGGACAGGTTAAGTAAGGGTGCTCACTTCATTCCATTAAAGCATCCTTTTACAGCTAGTAGTGTAGCTAATTCTTTCATTGATAATGTGGTTAAACTCCACGGTTTCCCTCGAACTATTGTCACTGACAGGGGACAATTGTTCATGAGTTCTTTTTGGAAAGAGTTATTTAAACTGCAGGGTACCAAGCTTAAGGCGAGTTCATCCTATCATCCACAGACCGATGGACAGACAGAAGTGGTGAACCGTACTCTAGAGCAATATCTGAGGTGTTACTGCCACCATGAGCAAGCAACTTGGAAGGACTTCATTCCATGGGCAGAATATTGGTATAACACAACTCACCATGCTGCAATCAACATGAGTCCCTACGAGGTAATTTATGGCAGGACACCACCAGGACTGAGCACTTATGAGATTGGGACGGCGGCCAATGATGAAGTAGAGAGAGAGTTGATGACTCGAGACGAAATTATGGCCAAACTAAAAAAAGAATTGGAGAGAGCTCAAGCAAGAATGAAGAAGTACTATGACCAAAACCGTAGGGACGTGTCATTTGAACCAGGTGACTTGGTGTATCTCAAGCTTCAACCATATCGGCAGAAGTCCTTGAAGAAGAGGTTCAATGTGAAGTTGTCACAGCGGTACTATGGGCCTTTTAAAGTGCTAGAGCGTATTGGAGAAGTCGCATATCGATTGGAGTTACCACCAAACTCACGACTACATCCGGTTTTTCATGTTTCATCATTGAAGAAAAAGGTGGGGAGCCCAGACTTGATTGCGGAGGATTTACCGTCATTCGATGACGAAGGAAGAATGGTGCTGAAGCCGAAAGAGGCGCTACAATATAGGCATTGGCAACGCAACCGTCCAAAAGAAAAGGTTTGGCAGGTGTTAATACAATGGAGGGGCCTTCCCAGAGATGAGGCGACATGGGAAGATTATGATGACATGGTTTCAAAGTTTCCAGAATTTTCCCTTGTGGGCAAGGGCATACTTGAAGAAGGGGGGATTGATGAAGACCACATTAGGAGAAGCGAGAGACTGATCCGTAAACAGTAAATCCGTGGCGTGAACAGTAATTTCGTGCGTGAACAGTAATTTCGTACGTGAACAGTAATTCTGTGCGTGAACAGTGATTCCGTGACCATTGGCACTTCGTGTCCCAATCAGTTTCCTATTTTTTAGGCTTTTGACTTTATCTTAATTTCCTATTCTAGTTTAGTTTAATTACTATTTGTTTTAGGAGTTTTATTCCTTTTACTATTTTGTTTTCCTAGTGCTTTTATTAGGAGGATTCTATCTCCTATATATAGCTTATCATCATTAGGGTTGTAAGTTATCAGATTTATCAAAGTACTATTCAGTTTTCTCTGTCTTTTGGCTAAACAACCATAGACATTATTTCGGCTTTTCTTGAGCGTTATACTTAGGATTGGCTTGGGCTAGGGCAAAGGCTAAATAACCTACGTTCTAGAGAATTGGGAATCCCTAAATAAGGTGACCTAATTCAAAATCTATCGTGTGTGTGCGTTACTTGCTTTGCAAGTTAGGCCTTGTTGTTGGATCTAGACCTAGGTCCTCAACAGTTTATCAATGGATGGTCGTCGTAGTTTACCAACTATTGATGAAGAGACAATGTTCTAAAAATCGCTAGGTGCTACTTAGGCGGCGGGGTAGCGCCTAGCGATTTTTCGGCTAGGCGCCGTAGACGGTTTCTCAGTGGTCAACGGTCAACGTGTTGACCGCACCGTTGACCACCTAAAAAAATTTCCAGTATAACTTCTAAACAATATGAAATTAAGTCATTTCAAGTTCAAATGTTCATAATAACATTATATTAATTAACAACGAAGACTAAACTAAAAATATTCACAATTTTATAAAAAAAAATTCATCTAGACATTTAATCAAACACTTGGATTGCATAATATATTTATATTTCTAACAATAGTAACTCTTAAAAATACCAAAACATAGAAGAACAATATCTTGGAGATGGTTGTTGATGAAGAAAATGGGTTGAAAATAGGCAAGAAATCAAGAAGATGAGAGCTTGTTGTGCGCTGCCGAAGAACAGAAGAAGAGAATGCAAAAAAAAAAATTTTGGTGCTTCTGATTTGCTTTTGACCCGATTTTGAGGTTTTTTTATTGTTTTTATAACATGCCAAAACGGCCGTTTTGGCATTGTTATTAAAACAGCCAAAACGACATCGTTTTGGCTGTTATTAAAAAATAAAAAAATGTCTCCGCGGCAGCGGAGACAGAATTGGCCGCCTAGGCGGCTGAGTTCTCGGCAGCTGGGCGGCCGTAAAGACTGATTCGGCCACCTGGGCGGCCGCCTACATCAGCCCAGGCGGCCGGACTCCTAACTTGGCCGAACAAGCCATTTTCGAGGCGGCCGCCTGGGCCGATTTTTAGAACCATGCGAAGAGACAGTTCCTTAATCACGCGGAAAGAAGTTTTCTAGTGGCAATAGACTCTCCCAAACATGCAACAGATGGACCAAACATCTGCTATAGAACGCCAAAAAACAATCATGTACATCGTCATACCCCCCTGTCTGTCTTAATCAAGGTTTCTAACACTAGCACCATTTTCTGCAACTCAAGCTGTACCCAAATAAATTATCAGCAGATCATCACTGTCTTTCACTACAGAATTAGAGAACATGAATAATAATTGTATGTAATATTGTTTTCATTACATCTTCAACTACTATCTCCTTTTCACTACTTCCAGTTAAAAGCTTAGAAGTCTCTAATAATTACCATCATCATTAACATATCAAGTAATCACAATAATACATCTTATCCAAGAGATGCAAAGGCTGTTTCACTACCTAGTAAACTAGGACATCTTATACTCAGTTCAAATTATGACCAAAACAGTTTCATTTAATGCAAATAAAATATAATAATATGCAGATAAAACAACTACCAGAATTTGAAGGCACGGGTAGAAACAAACCTGTCCCAGATTGGAGCAGTGCTGAGAATGAAATTGAGTTGCTGATTTATGGATTCCTGCATCTCTTTTTTGCCACCACGAAAGGCACCCTTGATCCAACCAGTAACCGTAGTTTTATGTTCAGATTTCAGTTTTACCCATTGGTCATAGGTAACCACCTCAGGAGGAATGTTGTTTGAATAAATGGCACTACAAAAATAAAACCAAGTTTTATAAATCATATTAGCTAGCTATAGACAACTACATTGAGGCTGAACCGCTGAAGTATAACACAACTAGTAGTTCATCCCCAAAAATAAAGGACGGTGTAAGGCATAACTAGTGAATTAGAATCCAAATTTATGCAATTACTACATATCAGCAATAAGACGCATCCTGATTTCATACATGTACAATTAGTTGCTGAACAAATAATCTTCAGGTTAACTTATTACTAAGAAAATTTCCTCCTCTAAAAATGAGTCTTGCTTAGATTGCTCCCAAACATAGGCACAATATGGCATATTCTTCCCAAATCATAAAGCACTATTCTGTGCTAGACATTTATGCATTCTTCAGTTAAAAGTAAGAACAGATTAATATCAGCGCTCCCCAGTTTCAATTGGATAAACTGAACTGCAACCCTAGGCACATCATTATAAAGATGTTAAGGCATACCCAAATTTAGGATTAGGAATCATCACTTTGTAAGACAAATATCCATCAGGCAGAGCAACTCCCCTTTGTTCCAGATATGATTCAAGAATTGAAGCTCGTTTTTTAACTTCTTCGACCTGAAACATAGATTTATAGAAACAATTAAGTATCGAATGGCATAAAGAACCAGCAACAGTACATATCTTGTAATCATAATTTTATTAATTTCCCACAAAACAAATGAGGCCAGAGATTTAGCCTGATCAAGAGAAAACCATATAGAAAAAACCTAAAAAAAAAAAGTGAAATCCTGGGAGTACAATGAAAGAAACCCATTTGAACTTACAGGATCAGGATGGACCTCCGCTTTGTGTCTACCCCCAGATTCAGAAACCCAGCTGCCGTCACCATTAACAGTTACAAATCCAGAGAGATTCTTAACAGAAATCACCACTGCCTCCCTGTAACAATGCATTAAAGCTCTGTATAGCTGAACAATGAAGAATTCTACTATACTATCTAAAAATGAAGAAAACTTCAACATGTACCCTTTAGTGACAAGAACTATATCAACATTCTCTCGCGAACCCGCATCAGGATCAGGAATCCGAAGCCCCACGTATGCCTTTCCTCCATAAAGCTTTTCAAGTCTACAAAATTCAATAACTAAATGAATACACTATTCCCTCTATTACTATTTTTATTTTTTTCTCAGCAACAAAATACAAGCCCTAATTTTGTAGAATAAAGCTTAAAACAATGACGAATTAAAAAGAGGAACCTGTTGGCAACAGAGAAAATAGCATTGGAATCGGAGGTCTCGAGGTCCATAACGTCGTCATCGTAGAAAATACGCTTAACCAATTTGTAAATGATGAGACCGCACAGAATCTGCACCCACATGGTTGGTTGGTTGGTTGTGTTGTGACTAGTGAATTTCTTTTAGATTTTGAAGAAAGAGTGCTATGGAATGGAATTGGTTTGTTTAGATTTTCATTTGCTTTTGTTTGTGGAGACGACCAAAGACTAATTAAATGGGAATATAAAAAGCGACGCCGTGTGGACTAGCGTGTCTCTATACTGTGCAACCACCAGTTTTAAGGCTCAAACCACCAGGCAAACTTGGCTGACTATGACCAGTTTCAATTTTGTTTTCTTATAACAAGTAATTACACTCAATTTATTTGAAATTTGCTTAATTATATAAGAAAATAATTTTTTTTTTAAATTAATATATACATCTCTTGCTATTAGTGTTTGGCCCTTAACTTTAACGGTTAATCGTATCAAAATAGTATAAAGACATACATACTCGTACACTTAATTTAATAAAATCAAAAATTTTAAAAAAAATGGATCTCCACTAACCATATCTGTGTTCAGTAGTGGCAAATGGATCGGATTCGAATTATCCGAATTCGATTTTTTTGAATTTTCGAATTTGATCGAACTTTATCCAAAAATATTCAAACTGGATTCGGATCTGGTTTTAAAAAAAAAGGTCAATCTGAACGAATATTGCGGATTGAATCCAAATTTATTTTTTCGGATTTCGAATCGGATTTGGATGTTTTTAAATTTCGGTCCAGATTTGGATTATTTTGGACCGGAGTTCGGATTTTTTTGGGGATCGGATTCAGATTCAGATTACCTTACATTAATATTTAATTACTTTATTAATTTATTTTATTATTTATCCATTAATTTTGAGTAAAATTTATCCACTTGACATAATCAATCATGTAACATCCCGGATTTCGGGTGATGAATTTTTGATATATGTGATATATGTGAAAATAAAATTTTACTATTTGAGGGGGTGTAAATGTAATTAAATGTATGAGGCACTGTATGGAAGGAAATGCAGGACTCCAGTGTGCTGGACAGAGTTAGGAGAGGACAGGTTAGTGGTCCCAGACTTGATCAGACAGACTGAGGAGAAGGTGAAGATCATTAAGGATCGATTGCAAGTTGCTTCTGACCGACAGAAATCCTATGCAGATTTGAAACGGAAAGAGATAGAATATGATGTCGGTGAGAAAGTATTTCTGAAAGTATCTCCGTGGAAGAAAGTGCTCCGATTTGGCAGAAAAGGTAAGTTGAGTCCTAGGTTTATTGGGCCATACGAAATCATTGAACGTGTGGGACCAGTAGCCTATAGACTAGCTTTACCTCCAGAATTGGAAAAGATCCATAATGTGTTCCATGTATCGATGCTGAGGAGATACAGATCTGATCCTTCCCACAAAGTTCAGGCCGAAAGTATTGAGATCCGACTAGATTTGTCATATGAGGAAGAACCAGTACAGATTCTTGATCGGGAGATCAAAGAATTAAGAAATAAAAGAGTGCCACTGGTGAAAGTCCTCTGGAGGAACCATAAAGTAGAAGAGGCTACCTGGGAGAGTGAAGAAACGATGCGACAACAATATCCCCAACTGTTTCATTGAGGTAAATTTCGAGGACGAAATTTCTTAAGTGGGGGAGAATTGTAACATCCCGGATTTCGGGTGATGAATTTTTGATATATGTGATATATGTGAAAATAAAATTTTACTATTTGAGGGGGTGTAAATGTAATTAAATGTATGGTTATTTTATGATTTCCAGCGGACCGGATTGAATAGTGAAAAATGAAAAATTGGAAAACTGGACCAGAGAGCATCGCGACCTGGTCACCGCGACCACAGGTCGCGACAGCTCGCTCGCGGTGAAAAACGCAAAAATCTGGCAGTGAGTACCGCGACCAGTCACCGCGACCACAGGTCGCGATGGCTTGCTCGCGATGAAAATGGCAAAAACCTGGCAGTGAGCAACGCGACCAGCCACCGCGACCACAGGTCGCGATGGACTGCTCGCGACGAAATTGTCAAAAACAGGCAGAGAGCAACGCGACCAGTGGCGCGACCAGGGCGCGCTCGCGACGAAGGCGGTGCGTGCACTCCAGTGAGTGCCGCGACCTGGTGCCGCGACCACAGGTCGCGACGGAGGTCGCGATGGCGAAAAAAATATAAAAAAAAAGAGAAGCTTCTCGCAGAAGCTAGAGAAAACAGAAACAGAAAAGAGAAGAGAGAGTGACCGAGAGAAAAGGAGAGAAAAGAGAGAAGAAAAAGAAGAAGAAGAAGAAAGAAGAAGAAGAAAGAAAAGAAAAGAAAAAGAGGAAGAAGAGGAAGAAGGAGAAAGGAAAGGGAAAGGAAAACGAAATCGTGGAACCGCGGTTTGTCGAACGAAAAATACGGATTCGAGGTAGGTGTACGTTGTTTTTCGAAATTGTTACGAAAAGCATTTCGTTATCGTTTACGTTTTTATTTTCGTTACGTTTCTCGTTTTCGTTTAGATTTCGATTTCGTTAATTGTTTCCGATTTCGATTTCGTTATTTGTTTTCGATTTTGATTTTGTTAAATGTTTTCGATTTCGATTTTCGATGTGTAAAAATTGATGATTGATATACTTATGGTTGATTATGGAAAGATTTTATACGAGATCGCATTTGTTTGTGTTTCGAATATTTCCGATTTCGTTTTAAACAGTTGATTTAGACTTGTATGTGAATATTGTTCATATTTCTTGAAGTTTATTATGTGATTTATATGACTATTGAATGATTATCGATTATTGAGTAATTATTGCGAAATTGATTGTGAATTTGGTTTATCGAAACGGCCCTAGGATACGTAGACATAGAAGTGGATATAGGAAGTTGGTATACCAGCTGGGTTTTATTGAGCAGTACTGCGCCGATATTGATTGATTGATATTGATGATATTGATGTACCTCCTCTTGGATTCGTCCAGAGGCTGGGAGATACGTACCTCCTCGGGATTCGTCCCGGGGGTTGGGAGTTAATGTACCTTCCCAAGGATTCGTTCCTGGGACAGGGAGCTATGTACCTCTCTAGGTTCCGTACCCACGGTCCTAGAGTTGGGAGACACGTACCTCCTCAGAATTCGTTCTGGGGGTTGGGAGCTTGACCCATATTCCAGTCCGTATATGTTTAGTATTCTAGTGGGCCAAAATTGATAGAATTGAAAGTGAATCGAATGATTTTATTGATCGAATTCTTATGATGATTTCATTATTGTACTTCGAGAAATTGAAATTGTTTAATGATTTAATTTCGGAAATTCAATTGTTTTGAAATCGATTAGTGATGAAAATGTTTATCTTGTGGTTTATTGCTTTTTAAAGACTAATTATATTGTAGTTTATTTAATTGAGTTTTTAGTACACCCACTAAGCTTTATGCTTAGCGCGTTAGTTTGTGTCTAACGCGTAGGTACCAGGAATCCAGAGGAGGCTAGAGATTGAAGGAGGAGCAAGTTGCAGACTGAGTCACAGGATCGTACAGTTGGGTAGCTATATTTTTGTTATGTGTATATAGATTCGGAAAGCATGCATATACAGGGAATTTGTAAATAAGTTTTGTAAAACGTTTTGTAATTAATTATTTTATGATTACTGTCTTTTATTATTTAAATGTAAATAGTAAAGTTTGATTTGTTATTATTTTATAAACTAATTGTGAAAGTCGCACTAAACGGCAGAGTGCGCAACTGATTGAAAGTGATAGAAGTGTTTGTGAAATGAGAATTGTTTTTGAATTGATTGTGTAAAAGCAGGTTTTTGGAAAGTCCGAAAAACAAACGGCACTCTGCCGGATTTTCGTAAAAAGTTTAAAATGTTTTATGGGCTCATAACGATTTTAAAATGTAAAAATGAAGTTTTGGAAAAGATGTGAAAGTCCGAGTAGCGCGCCCCGGATCGGTCCGCCTGGATCGGGTCGGGGGGTGCTACACTTAAGTGGTATCAGAGCCAGGTTTAGGCGTTTCTGGACCAAAGAGTCTGTATATGCATGCATTGTCTAAAGCTACCCATAGGAATGTGTGACTCTAATCTGTAGAACTCTCTTCTATTTGATATAGGATAAAGAAATGGAAGGAAGTGGTGATAGACCTGAGAGTCCCGCCAGCGTGGCTGGGGGAGCATCGAGGGAATCAGTGAGTCCGAGAGTACCGGACCCTGTACAGCCAGCGTTTATGCAGCAGATGGCTGAGTTCTTCCAGAATGTGGCCAGAGCAGCGCCACGAAGATCAGCCATAGAGCGACTGGCTAAACACAGACCTACTGATTTCCATGGTAGGAAGGATGAGGATGCATCTGCCGCAGAACACTGGTTTGAACGGACGAACAGAATATTGGAGCAGATGCACTGCACACCTGAGGAGAGATTGGAGTGTGCAGTATCCTTACTGCAGGAGGATGCCTACCAGTGGTGGACCTCCATTATACAGACAGTGCGACCAGAGGACAGAACGTGGGACTTCTTTCAGACGGAGTTCCGGAGAAAGTATATTGGTCGCATCTATCTGGATAATCTGAAGAGGGAATTTACCAACCTGAAACAACGTCAGATGACTGTGACTGAATATGAGAGGGAGTTTGTCAGGTTGAGTAAGTATGCGAAAGAGATGGTGACAACCGAGGTGGATAAGTGTAGACGATTTGAGGATGGACTGAATGATTACATCCGCCTACAGGTTGTGTAACGTTCTGAATTTCTAAGTAATTGATTATGATATTGATATAATTAGACTGTGGAATTAATTGAGGAATGTTACAGGTTGCTGCTTTTGAATTCGAGGATTTTACCCGTCTCGTCTCGGCAGCTCTGAATGTAGAAAGAATAAAGAAAGAAGAGCAGGCCAGAAGAGACAGGGGGCAGCAAAGAAGAGGGGCAGGGCCATCTAGCTCATATCAGTCCCCGAGTAAGAAATTGAAGGGACCGCAGCCCAGTGGTCCAGTGCAGTCACAGAGGCCAGTACCTACAGCTAGGCCTGGTCAGTCTGCGACTTCTGTAGCCAGTACTCCTAGAAGTGCAGGTAGGGGACCAGCCCCTCCAGTATGTGATCATTGTGGCAGAAGACATCATGGGGAATGCTGGAAGCTTACAGGAGCCTGCCTGAAATGTGGTTCCCATGATCATTTCGTGAGGGATTGCCCACAGCTGGGACCCCAGCAGCCAGAGAGATCAGCCCCTACTACTTCCAGAGGTAGGAGGCCTAGTCAGGCAGTACCTGAAGGTGGTAGCCACAGAGGAGTGTCAGAGTCAGTGGTGAGACCTGATAGTAGAGCTCCTGCACGTGTTTATGGTGTTCTAGCTCAAGAAGATAAAGATGCTCCTGATGTGATAGCTGGTATTATTTCTATTTTTGATACTACAGCTATTGCATTGATAGATCCAGGTTCTACACACTCATATATCTGTGATGCATTGTTGAAACAAAGAAATTTGCAAACTGAACCTACTGAATTTGATGTGCTAGTCAGTAATCCGATAGGTCAGAGTGTAGTTGTGAATCGTATATATAGAAACTGTCCTATTCGGATACAGGAGTGTGATTTTCCTGGAGATCTGATGGAGTTGCCATTCCATGAGTTTGATGTGATATTAGGCATGGATTGGTTAACTCGACATAGAGTAGTGATCGATTGTGAACTGAAGCGAGTGATGCTCAGAACAGTAGATGGTGCAGAAATCACTATGGTGGGTGAAAGGAGAGATTTTCTCTCCAATGTCATTTCAGCCACTGCAGCCTGTAAATTGATAAGAAAGGGATGTGAAGCATATCTGGCACAAGTGGTTGATTCTAGAAAAGCGAATGCAGAAATACAGAATATACCCACCGTATGTGACTTCGCAGATGTGTTTCCAGAGGAGCTTCCTGGTTTGCCACCTCAGAGAGAAGTAGAGTTTGTGATTGATGTGGTACCAGGTACGTCTCCAGTATCGATAGCACCTTATAGAATGGCACCAGCAGAACTGAAAGAATTGAAGATACAGTTACAGGAATTGCTGGATAAGGGCTTCATTCGGCCCAGTGTATCTCCTTGGGGAGCCCCAGTCCTGTTTGTAAAGAAGAAGGATGGGTCCCTGAGACTATGCATCGATTACAGGCAGCTGAATAAACTGACTGTGAAGAACAAGTATCCGTTGCCAAGAATCGATGACTTGTTTGACCAATTGAGAGGAGCCTGTGTCTTCTCAAAAATAGACCTGAGATCGGGATATCACCAGTTGAGAATAAAAGAATCAGATGTTCCGAAAACTGCATTCAGAACCAGGTATGGGCACTATGAATTTGTAGTGATGCCATTTGGGCTGACTAATGCACCTGCAGCCTTTATGGATTTGATGAACAGAATATTCCGGCCATACTTGGATCAGTTTGTGGTGGTGTTTATTGATGATATCCTGGTATACTCACAGACAGCTGAGGACCATGACAGACACCTCAGAGTAGTATTGCAGATTCTGAGGGAGAAGCAACTGTATGGAAAACTGAGCAAGTGTGAGTTCTGGTTGCCTGAGATTGCATTCTTGGGTCACATTGTTTCAGCAGAGGGAATTAAGGCAGATCCGAAAAAGATTGAAGCGATAGTGGAATGGAAGCCTCCCAGAAATGTGACAGAAGTCAGAAGCTTTCTAGGCTTGGCAGGGTATTATCGACGGTTTGTGAAGGGGTTTTCCTCCATAGCAAGTCCGTTGACCAAGTTACTGCATAAGAATGTCAGATTTGAGTGGACTGACAGATGCCAAGCAGCTTTTGACAGATTAAAGGCAATGCTTGTAGAGGCTCCAGTTCTGATTCAGCCTGTTTCAGGTAAAGACTATGTGATTTATAGTGATGCCTCACACCATGGTTTGGGATGTGTATTAATGCAGGAAGGCAAGGTGGTTGCATATGCGTCCAGACAACTGAAAAATCATGAACTGAACTATCCGATTCATGATCTGGAGCTTGCAGCCATAGTCTTCGCACTGAAAATCTGGAGGCATTACTTATATGGTGAGAAATGTTACATATACACCGATCACAAGAGTCTGAAATATCTGCCTACCCAGAGAGAGCTCAATCTGAGACAGAGGCGATGGATGGAGTTGATTAAAGACTATGACTGTGTAATCGACTACCATCCAGGAAAGGCGAATGTAGTCGCAGATGCATTGAGCAGAAAAGCATTGTTTGCTCTGAAAGCCATGAATGTGCATTTACAGCTGAATCCAGATAGTGCAGTGGTAGCCGAATTGATATGCAGACCCAGTCTGATTCAGCAGATTGCAGAGAAACAGAAGCAGGATGCTAGAATCCAACTGATATGTGAACAGATTCCAGAAGGGAAGCATCCAGACTTTTCAATCAGAATTGATGGTATTGTGTGTTTCAGAGACAGGATTTGCATTCCAGAAAATGAGGAATTGAGAAAAATGATCCTGACAGAGGCACACAGCAGTTCATATGCAATGCACCCAGGTAGCACAAAAATGTACAGAGACTTGAAAATGCAGTACTGGTGGTCTGGTATGAAAAGGGATGTGATAGAATTTGTGAATAGATGCTTGACTTGTCAGCAGGTGAAAGCTGAACACCAGGTTCCATCAGGATTGTTACAACCAATAGCAATACCTGAATGGAAATGGGATCGCATCACTATGGACTTTGTCACTGGATTGCCACTCACCCGGAGTAAACACGATGCAGTATGGGTTATAGTGGACAGATTGACGAAGTCAGCACATTTTCTACCAGTTAGAACTGACTACTCTCTGGATCGACTAGCCGAATTGTATATCAGAGAGATAGTAAGATTGCATGGAGTGCCTGTATCCATTATATCAGATAGAGATCCGAGGTTTACATCCAGATTCTGGAAGAAATTTCAAGAAGCCTTGGGTACTCGACTGAGCTTTAGTACAGCCTTCCATCCGCAGACAGACGGCCAATCAGAAAGGGTGATTCAGGTGCTTGAAGATATGCTCAGGAGTTGTGTAATTGAGTTTGAAGGAAGTTGGGCGGATCATCTCCCATTGATTGAATTCGCCTACAACAACAGTTACCAGTCGAGCATAGCGATGGCACCGTATGAGGCACTGTATGGAAGGAAATGCAGGACTCCAGTGTGCTGGACAGAGTTAGGAGAGGACAGGTTAGTGGGCCCAGACTTGATCAGACAGACTGAGGAGAAGGTGAAGATCATTAAGGATCGATTGCAAGTTGCTTCTGACCGACAGAAATCCTATGCAGATTTGAAACGGAAAGAGATAGAATATGATGTCGGTGAGAAAGTATTTCTGAAAGTATCTCCGTGGAAGAAAGTGCTCCGATTTGGCAGAAAAGGTAAGTTGAGTCCTAGGTTTATTGGGCCATACGAAATCATTGAACGTGTGGGACCAGTAGCCTATAGACTAGCTTTACCTCCAGAATTGGAAAAGATCCATAATGTGTTCCATGTATCGATGCTGAGGAGATACAGATCTGATCCTTCCCACAAAGTTCAGGCCGAAAGTATTGAGATCCGACTAGATTTGTCATATGAGGAAGAACCAGTACAGATTCTTGATCGGGAGATCAAAGAATTAAGAAATAAAAGAGTGCCACTGGTGAAAGTCCTCTGGAGGAACCATAAAGTAGAAGAGGCTACCTGGGAGAGTGAAGAAACGATGCGACAACAATATCCCCAACTGTTTCATTGAGGTAAATTTCGAGGACGAAATTTCTTAAGTGGGGGAGAATTGTAACATCCCGGATTTCGGGTGATGAATTTTTGATATATGTGATATATGTGAAAATAAAATTTTACTATTTGAGGGGGTGTAAATGTAATTAAATGTATGGTTATTTTATGATTTCCAGCGGACCGGATTGAATAGTGAAAAATGAAAAATTGGAAAACTGGACCAGAGAGCATCGCGACCTGGTCACCGCGACCACAGGTCGCGACAGCTCGCTCGCGGTGAAAAACGCAAAAATCTGGCAGTGAGTACCGCGACCAGTCACCGCGACCACAGGTCGCGATGGCTTGCTCGCGATGAAAATGGCAAAAACCTGGCAGTGAGCAACGCGACCAGCCACCGCGACCACAGGTCGCGATGGACTGCTCGCGACGAAATTGTCAAAAACAGGCAGAGAGCAACGCGACCAGTGGCGCGACCAGGGCGCGCTCGCGACGAAGGCGGTGCGTGCACTCCAGTGAGTGCCGCGACCTGGTGCCGCGACCACAGGTCGCGACGGAGGTCGCGATGGCGAAAAAAATATAAAAAAAAAGAGAAGCTTCTCGCAGAAGCTAGAGAAAACAGAAACAGAAAAGAGAAGAGAGAGTGACCGAGAGAAAAGGAGAGAAAAGAGAGAAGAAAAAGAAGAAGAAGAAGAAAGAAGAAGAAGAAAGAAAAGAAAAGAAAAAGAGGAAGAAGAGGAAGAAGGAGAAAGGAAAGGGAAAGGAAAACGAAATCGTGGAACCGCGGTTTGTCGAACGAAAAATACGGATTCGAGGTAGGTGTACGTTGTTTTTCGAAATTGTTACGAAAAGCATTTCGTTATCGTTTACGTTTTTATTTTCGTTACGTTTCTCGTTTTCGTTTAGATTTCGATTTCGTTAATTGTTTCCGATTTCGATTTCGTTATTTGTTTTCGATTTTGATTTTGTTAAATGTTTTCGATTTCGATTTTCGATGTGTAAAAATTGATGATTGATATACTTATGGTTGATTATGGAAAGATTTTATACGAGATCGCATTTGTTTGTGTTTCGAATATTTCCGATTTCGTTTTAAACAGTTGATTTAGACTTGTATGTGAATATTGTTCATATTTCTTGAAGTTTATTATGTGATTTATATGACTATTGAATGATTATCGATTATTGAGTAATTATTGCGAAATTGATTGTGAATTTGGTTTATCGAAACGGCCCTAGGATACGTAGACATAGAAGTGGATATAGGAGGTTGGTATACCAGCTGGGTTTTATTGAGCAGTACTGCGCCGATATTGATTGATTGATATTGATGATATTGATGTACCTCCTCTTGGATTCGTCCAGAGGCTGGGAGATACGTACCTCCTCGGGATTCGTCCCGGGGGTTGGGAGTTAATGTACCTTCCCAAGGATTCGTTCCTGGGACAGGGAGCTATGTACCTCTCTAGGTTCCGTACCCACGGTCCTAGAGTTGGGAGACACGTACCTCCTCAGAATTCGTTCTGGGGGTTGGGAGCTTGACCCATATTCCAGTCCGTATATGTTTAGTATTCTAGTGGGCCAAAATTGATAGAATTGAAAGTGAATCGAATGATTTTATTGATCGAATTCTTATGATGATTTCATTATTGTACTTCGAGAAATTGAAATTGTTTAATGATTTAATTTCGGAAATTCAATTGTTTTGAAATCGATTAGTGATGAAAATGTTTATCTTGTGGTTTATTGCTTTTTAAAGACTAATTATATTGTAGTTTATTTAATTGAGTTTTTAGTACACCCACTAAGCTTTATGCTTAGCGCGTTAGTTTGTGTCTAACGCGTAGGTACCAGGAATCCAGAGGAGGCTAGAGATTGAAGGAGGAGCAAGTTGCAGACTGAGTCACAGGATCGTACAGTTGGGTAGCTATATTTTTGTTATGTGTATATAGATTCGGAAAGCATGCATATACAGGGAATTTGTAAATAAGTTTTGTAAAACGTTTTGTAATTAATTATTTTATGATTACTGTCTTTTATTATTTAAATGTAAATAGTAAAGTTTGATTTGTTATTATTTTATAAACTAATTGTGAAAGTCGCACTAAACGGCAGAGTGCGCAACTGATTGAAAGTGATAGAAGTGTTTGTGAAATGAGAATTGTTTTTGAATTGATTGTGTAAAAGCAGGTTTTTGGAAAGTCCGAAAAACAAACGGCACTCTGCCGGATTTTCGTAAAAAGTTTAAAATGTTTTATGGGCTCATAACGATTTTAAAATGTAAAAATGAAGTTTTGGAAAAGATGTGAAAGTCCGAGTAGCGCGCCCCGGATCGGTCCGCCTGGATCGGGTCGGGGGGTGCTACAAATCAAATAAATAAAAGACTATTGTTGAACATAAATACTTATTTATTATAAAGTTTATAACACCATAGTAAAAAATTAAATGAGATTTAATTGTATTACTATAGCTAGAGTAAATCCCAACTAGGTTGGCACCTACTCAGCTACCATTCCCTTGCATTTTTCAAACATTACATACAACCCATACTTATCAAAATAATATTGTTTGTCATTACTCATCAAGAACTATATGTATCTTTGTTTAAATATCAAATATGGTTGTCACATATCCATATTTTTGAACTCTGCCTCCTATAGTGCTTATTAATCTTGTGCTCTTTCCTCTGCAGCCTTCTAATCTCTAATGCCATCACAACTTCCAAACTATTTGCACCATTTGGCTTCTTCTGTCAGTCATAGTCCTACCACATGCACTAAAAGCATATTCTGATGCAACTGTGGACACTAGAGGAATTATTATATCATATGCCATGATGGAGAGCATGGGATAACTACTATGATGTGTTCTCCACCATTGCGAAATATTAAAACTCTTCAATTCTTTTCTATTCATATAATAAATTTAATCAGTTTCCACATATTTTGCTAACTACATGCAATCTATTGTGGATGTTTCACCTGCTTTTTTTTTACATTTATCATTCATCATATTCCAAAAACTCCTCCTGACTATCATCTTCAAGAACATTAGAAGAATTTTTCGCCTCACCTTTAGTGTCATATAAAACTTTGTACACTATTCTGAAAATATTTCTTCTAACAAATTTCGAACTTTAAAAATATCGACTTTAAGATTTGTATTCAAATTTGCAATAATACTATCAATCACATTTCTTATCCTTGTAAGATTATATCAAGAATCAAGAACTGCAGCAAAAAAAATTATTGGAGTGTTCTTCCAATATTTTTAAACTTTTGCTTCCATAATTTTGACGTGTGAATTTGGTCAACATAATTAACAATGAATTGAATGGCAAAAGTGATAAAACGAAATTGACACAAGAGATTTTTAAAGTGGTTCGGTTTAAAGGAATGCCTACATCCACTGTTTTTAATATTTAAGTCGAGCTCCCTGAGTGAGTGCGCGAAGCTTGCAATGTCTGTTTTCTAGAAAAATTGGTAACCTTTGTAGCAGTGATGGCCCGCCCTTTTTATAGTGCGAAAGGGTAGAGTCAACCTATTGTACACAGAATGTAATTACAAGAAATTAGGGATTAAACTATATCTCTAATAATCATCTTCTAATTGAAATATGATTGCTGAAATTAAGGAGATTGAGTTTGATTGAGACTCTGCGAGTTGACCGGATCGAATCCCTTTATTTTTGGAATTTTTTCCATAACTGGAGCTTCAAGCTAAGTGTCATGCGAGCTGGGTATACCATTGATGAGAGTTGGCACATTAACTATTCCAGATAGTCTAGGTATGGCAGCTTGCATGAAGCTTTTCTTTTTATATCTGTTGGAATAGGGTTACTTGCCGTATTGGGTTCTGTTAGTTTCTTTAGTCTATTGGGCCTTGTTGGCTTTATCAGGGTCTGTTGGGCATCCTCGATGTCTCCGGGCCTATTTGGGCGTAATAAAATTTGACACATAACATTAGCCCCCCAGCTTTTAACTTGATGGTCCCGGGGTGGAAATTGAATTAGTTTCTCGTAGTTTCTGTAACATCCTTAATTTTCAGTAATTACAAAAAGTACCTTTAATTGTTGTTAATTATGTGAAAATGATGTAATGTGTTTACTTGAATTAATTTTTAGGTATACAAGTGGACCAGGTGGAGCGGTCCAAAAATAGTGCATGAAAAGAAAAAAAGAAAAATGCTTGCAGTATGTATCGCGACCAGGGATCGCGGTGTGCAGCTCGCGGTGAAATTGAGGATTTTAGGCAGTGAGCATCGCGACCCAAGACCGCGATTAGTGATCGCGATAGGGTGCTTACGATAAAAATGATGAAATTGACCAGTAAGCATTGCGACCAGATACCGCGATGGCTGATCGGGATGAAGGCGGTGAAAACTCTCCAAAATTTTATAAAAAAATAAGAGGCGGTGAGAAGCTTCACGAAGAAGCAAAAGAAAATAGAAAGAGAGAGAGAGAAACCGGGAGAAAGAAAGAAAAAGGAGAAGAAAGAAGGAGAAGAGAAAGGACAGAGAGAAAGAAGGAAAGAGAAAGAAGAGAAGGAGAAGAAGAAGAAAGGAAGAAGAAGAAGGAGAAGGAAAAGAGGAAGGTGAAAGAGAAGAGGAAAAAGAAAGAGAAAAAGGAAATCCAGAAAAGAAACTTTTGGAAAAACGGTATCCAGGTTGGTGTACACTCATTTCTAAAAACTTTATGGTTTTAGTATGTGCTTTGGTTCGAATTTTCCGATCTTTGAATATTTTGGTATCTATTTATATATATGTTTACACGTTTATTTACTTGAATGTTTTGATCTACTCGTATTTCGATTTATAACGATTATGTTAGAAGAAATTATTTGAGAATATTGTTTGCATTACGAATAACGATTGGAAATTATATTGTTGAATTTGATGAAAACTTGAGAGTTATAGTTGTGGATTTTGAAAGAAATGGAATGCTTTGAAATGAAATTTATGAATTGTGTATTGGAAACGGCCCTAGGATACTTGAACATAGAAAACGGATATAGGAGGTTGGTATACTAGTTAGGTTATTTCAGCAGTACTACACCGATATTAATATTGATATTGATATTACGTACCTTCCTAAGGATTATGAGCAGGTGCCGAGTACCCGGTGCTAGGGTAGGGAGTTATGATACGATATATACGTACCACCATTGAATGGTGCAGGCCCCAAATGTCAGTCTTAGGGTTGGGAGTTATGTTCGACGGGCAGCCACCGAGTAGTCGATGTCGAACGGCCCATATTCCAGTCCAGAAAATTATGTTGAGTATACCAAAGGGCCATGATTGAAATGAATCGAATAAAATGTATATTAGAGAATTTAGAAATTGATTTTCTTATGATTTTCTTATATTAGAGAATTACAGGATTTTTGGAAAGTAAAAAAAACAAAGGAAACTCTGGCAAAATTTTTTTTAATAATAGTGATGGGCTCACTATAAAGTATTTTAAATATAACAATATTTGGTTGGTTTTACAAAAGTTTTCAACATATAAATTAAGTTTAGAAAAGTTTTGAAACCGGGTAGCGCTCCTTGGTTCGATCCATGCGGCTCGGATCAGGGGGTGTTACATTTTAATTGGTATCAGAGCCTGGTTCAGGCTTTTCTGGACCAACAGAGTAATAGTCTGTATATGCATGCATTATATAAAGACACCTATAGGAGTATGTGACTCTAATCTGCAGACCTCTCTTCTGTCTTATATAGGATAAAAAGAAATAGAAGGAAGTGAAAATAGAGATAGACCGGAAAGTCCCGCCAGTGTATCTGGGGGAGCCTCTGGAGAATCTGTAAGCCCAAGGGTGGCTAAACCAGAAGTTCAGGGTCAGCCTGCATTTATGCAACAAATGACTGAATTCTTTCAGAACGTGGCCAGAGCAACCCCACGAAGGTCAGCAATTGAACGACTGGCCAAGTACAGACCGACAGATTTTCATAGAAGAAAAGATGAAGATGCATCTGCCACAGAATACTGGTATGAGCGGATAGAAATAATATTACAGCCGATGCATTGCACACTTGAAGAAAGTCTAGAGTGTGCAGTATTCTTACTACAGAAGGATTCCTACCAATGGTGGACCTCAGTTATACAGTCAGTGCGGCCGGAAGAGAGAAATTGGGAGTTGTTCCAAAGGGAATTTCGAAGAAAATATGTCGGTCGTATTTATTTAGATAATATGAAGAGAGAATTTATCAACCTGAAGCAGAGACAGATGACAGTGACAGAGTACGAAAGAGAATTTGTTAGGTTAAGTAAATATGCTAGAGATATGGTGGCTACAGAGGCGGACAGGTGCAAGAGGTTTGAAGATGGACTGAATGATTATATCCGCCTACAGGTTGCCGCATTTGAATTTGAAGATTTTACTAGACTAGTCTCAGCAGCCCTGAATATTGAAAGAATCAAGCAAGAAGAACATGCCAGACGAGACAGAAGTCAACAGAGAAGAGGATCAGGGCAGTCTAGTTCATATCAGTCACAGAGTAAGAAGTTTAAAGAACCGCAGTTTAGTGGTCTGACGCAGTCATAGAGGTCCATACCCACAGCTAAATCGGGCCAGTCTGCAACATCAATAGCCAGTATCCCTGGGAGTACAGCTAGGGGACGAGCCCTAACACTATATGAACACTACGAAAGAAGACATCTAGAGGAGTGCTGGAGGGTCACAGGAGCCTGTTTAAGATGTGGATCCTGTGATCATTTTCAGAAGGATTGCCCAAAGTTTAGAGCCACTTCTGTTCCGCAACCAGAGAGATCTGCTCCTCCTACTTCCAGAGGTAGGAGGCCCAGTCAGGCAGGAACTGAAGGTGGTAGCTACAGAGGGGTGTCAGAATCAGTGACAAGACCAGATATTCGTACCCCTGCACGAGCCTATGGTATTAGGGCTCAGGAAGACAAGAATGCGCCAGATGTGATTGTTGGTAAAATTTCTCTCTTTGACACTACAGTTATTGCATTGATAGATTCAGGCTCTACTCATTCGTATATATGTGATGCATTGTTGAAACAAAGAAATTTGAAAATTGAACCCACTGAGTATAAAGTACTACTTAGTAATCCGATAGGTCAAAGTGTGGTTGTAAATAGTGTACAGAAATTGTCCTATTCGAATTCAGGAGTATGAATTTCCAAGTAATTTGATGGAACTGCCATTCTATGAATTTGATGTAATCTTGGGCATGGATTGGTTATTTAGACATCTGGTTGTGATCGACTGCAATTTGAAACGGGTAATACTCAGAACAGCCGATGGCACAGAAGTCACAATGGTAGGTGAAAGAAGGGATTATCTCTCCAATGTCATTTCAGCTACTACAGCCTGTAAACTAATTAGAAAGGGTTGTGAAGCTTATTTGGCATAAGTGGTTGATTCCAGAAATGTTACTTCTACAATTCAGAATATACCCACTGTATGTGATTTCCTAGATGTCTTTCTAGAGGAACTTCCTGGTTTACCACCTCAGAGAGAAGTTGAGTTTGTGACTGACGTGGTACCAGGTACTGCACCAGTAGCTATAGCTCCTTCCAGAATGACACCAGCAGAGCTAAAAGAACTGAACATACAGTTACAAAAATTGCTGGATAAAGGCTTTATTAGACCTAGTGTATCCCCGTGGGGAGCTCCAGTGTTATTTGTGAAAAAGAAAGATGGGTCATTGAAATTGTGCATTGATTATAGGCAGCTGAATAAACTTACTGTCAAGAATAAATATACGTTGCCTAGAATCGATGATTTGTTTGATCAGTTGAGGGGAGCCTGTGTCTTCTCAAAGATAGATCTCAGATTGGGGTATCATCAGTTGAGAATTAAAGATTCTGATATACCGAAAACCGTACTTAGAACAAAGTATGGACACTATGAGTTTGTAGTGATGCTATTTGGGTTGACAAATGCACCTGCAGCCTTTATGGATCTAATGAACCGGATATTCCGACCATACCTGGATCAGTTTGTAGTTGTGTTTATTGATGATATCCTAGTATACTCACAGACGATAGAGGACCATGACAGACACCTCAGAGTAGTATTGTAGATTTTGAGGGAGAAGCAACTATATGATAAACTGAGTAAATGTGAGTTCTAGTTGGCTGAGATTGCATTTCTGGGCCATATTGTGTCAGTAGAGGGTATTAAGGCAGATCCCAAAAAGATTGAAGTAATTATGGAGTGGAAGCCTCCCAAAAATATTGCAGAAGTCAGAAGTTTCTTAGGATTGGCAGGTTATTATCGACGGTTTATGAAGGGATTCTCATCCATAGCAAGTCCGTTGACCAAGCTACTGCATAAAAACGTCAGATTTGAATGAAATAATATATGCCAAGCAGCTTTTGACAGATTGAAGATGATGTTAGTAGAGGCTCCAGTCCTAATTCAGCCGGTTTTAGGTAAAAATTTTGTGATCTATAGTGATGCCTCACACCATGGTTTGGGTTGTGTACTGATGCAAGAAGGCAAAGTGGTTGCATATGGGTCCAGACAGCTGAAAACCCATGAACAGAACTATCATATACATGATCTGGAACTTGCAGCCATTGTATTTGCCTTGAAGATATGGAGGCATTACTTGTATGGTGAAAAATGCTACATATACACAGATCACAAGAGTTTGAAGTATCTGCTTACTAAAAAAGAGCTTAATATGAGAGAGAGAGACGATGGATGGAATTGATCAAAGATTATGACTGTGTGATTGATTGTCATCCAGGAAAAGCGAATGTGGCAGCAGATACTCTGAGCAGAAAAATATTATTCACCCTAAAGGCTATGAATGTTTGGTTACAATTGAATCCAGATAATTCCTTAGTAGCTGAGTTGAGATGAAAGCCAAGTTTAATTCAGCAGATAGTAGAAAAACAGAATCAGGATGATAGGATTCAGATGATATGTAAACAGATTCCAAAGGGGAAGTATCCGGATTTTACAATCAGAAATGATGGTATTGTGTGTTTCAGAGACAGGATATGTGTTCCGCACGATGAAGAATTGAAAAGGATGATCCTGACAGAGGCACACAGTAGTCCGTATTCGATGCACCCAGGTAGCACAAAAATGTATAGAGATTTGAAGACTCAGTATTGGTGGTCTGGTATGAAGAAAGATGTGGTAGACTTTGTGAATAAGTGCATGACATGCCAACAGGTGAAAGCTGAACATTCCATCAGGTTTGTTACAGCCATTATCAATATCTGAATGGAAATGGGATCGTATCACGATGGACTTTGTCACTGGGTTACCACTCACCCGGAGTAAACATAATGCAATATGGGTGATAGTAGACCGACTGACGAAATCAGCACATTTTCTACCTGTTATAATTGACTATTCACTGGATTGACTAGCAGAATTGTATATAAAAAAAATAGTTAGATTGCATGGAGTGCCTGCATCAATAATATCAGATAGAGACCCGAAGTTTACATCCAGATTCTGGAAGAAGTTTCAAGAATATTTGGGTACTCGATTGAGTTTCAATATAGCCTTCCATCCGCAGACAGACGGACAATAAAAAAAAGTAATTCAGGTGCTAGAAGATATGCTCTGAAGTTGTATAATTGATTTCGAAGGGAGTTGGGTTGATCGCCTCCCATTGATTGGGTTTGCGTACAATAATAGTTATCAATCGAGCATAGCTATGGCACCATATGATGCACTGTACGGAAGGAAATGTAGGACACCAGTATGCTGGATGGAGTTGGGAGAAGACAGGTTAATAGGCCCAGATTTAATCAGGCAAACTGAAGAGAAGGTGAAGATTATCAAGGAAAGATTGAAAGCCGCATCTGATCGACATAAATTATATGCAGACTTGAAAAGAAAAGAGATAGAATATGCAGTCGGTGAAAAAGTTTTTCTAAAAGTATATCCATGTAAGAAAGTACTCAGATTTGGCAGAAAAGGGAAGTTGAGTCCTAGGTTTATTGGCCCATATGAAATCATTGAACGTGTGGGACCAGTAGCCTACATACTTGCTTTACCTCATAAATTAGAGAAGATTCATAATGTGTTTCATGTATTGATGCTAAGGAGATACAGATCTGACCCTTCCCACAGAGTCCAGGCTGAAAGTATCGAAATACAACTAGACCTGACATACGAAGAGGAACCAGTGAAAATTCTTGATAGGGAGATTAAAAAATTACGAAATAAAAGAGTTCCACATGTGAAAGTTCTCTGGAGAAATCATAATGTAGAAGAGGATACCTGGGAAAGCGAAGAAACAATGAAACAGCAATATCCTCAATTGTTCGACTGAGATAAAATTTTGAAGACGAAATTTCTTAAGAGGGGAAGAATTGTAACATCCTTAATTTTCAGTAATTACGAAAAGTACCCTTAATTGTTGTTAATTATGTGAAAATAATGTAATGTGTTCACTTGGATTAATTTTTAGGTATACGAGTGGACCAGGTGGAGCGGTCCAGAAATAGTGCATGAAAAGAAAAAAAAGAAAAATGCTGGCAGTGTGTATCACAACCAGCTACCATGACCAGGTATCGTGGTGTATAGCTCGCGGTGAAATTGAGGATTTTAGGCAGTGAGCATCGCGACCCAAGACCGTGACCAGTGATCGCGATAGGGTGCTCGTGATAAAAATGGTGAAATCGACCAGTGAGCATCGCGACCAACATCGCAACCAGATACCGTGATGGCTGATCGCGATGAAGGCGGTGAAAACTCTCCAAAATTTTATAAAAAAATAAGAGGCAGTGAGAAGCTTCACGAAGAAGCAAAAGAAAATAGAGAGAGAGAGAGAGAGAGAGAGAGAGAGAGAGAGACCGGGAGAAAGAAAGAAAAATGAGAAGAAAGAGAAAGAAAGAAGAAAAAGAGAAAGGAGAGAGAGAAAGAAGAAAAGAGAAAGAAGAGAAGGAGAAGAAGAAGAATAAGAAAGGAAGAAGAAGAATGAGAAGGAAAAGAGGAGGGTGAAATAGAAGAGGAAAAAGAAAGAGAAAAAGAAAATCCAGAAAAGAAACTTTCGGAAAAACAGTATCCAGGTTGGTGTACACTCATTTCTAAAAATTTTATGGTTTTAGTATGTGCTTTGGTTCGAATTTTCCGATTTTTGAATATTTTGGTATCTATTTATATATATGTTTACACGTTTATTTACTTGAATGTTTTGATATACTCGTATTTCGATTTATAACGATTATGTTAGAAGAAATTGTTTGAGAATATTGTTTGCATTGCGAATAACGTTTGGAAATTATATTGTTGAATTTGATGAAAACTTGAGAGTTATAGTTGTGGATTTTGAAAGAAATGGAATGCTTTGAAATGAAATTTATGAATTGTGTATTGTGAACATAAATGGAAATGGCCCTAGGATACTTTAGAAAACGGATATAGGATGTTGGTCTACCAGCTGGGTTATTTCAACAGTACTGCACTGATATTGATATTGATATTGATATTACGTACCTCCCTAAGGATTATGAGCAGGTACCGAGTACCCGGTCCTAGGGTAGGAAGTTATGATACGATAGGAAGTTGGGCTAAGATTCCATTTTCCGAGGTTTCTTATAGACGTCCTGAACTTGTTGAAGCTTGCTCCAATGCAGCTCACTCCTAACTCCTACACTCAGCTGATTTCTCTCTACCTTACTTTTAGGAGGGGAGAGGTCGGTCCCTCGAGCAACAATATTATTAGGGTCTGTTATTCGTTGAAGAAGTGCCCCTGTAACATCCTTAGTTTTTCTTAAATATAATAAGTATTCTTTACCTATTATCAAGTATGCAAAAGTGAGGTAAGCAATGCATGTAGTATATGGAGAAGAATCAAGTTAGAAATTATTATTATATTGTGAGATTTATTTTGTGAAGTTTTAAGGGAATAATATTTTTGGAAATATTTTCTAGAGAAGAATTAAATTTAGAAATGAATGAAAAGATTTTATTGGTGGAAAAATATATTTGGGAGATCAAGGATGATGAAAAATTTTGGTGATCCATGTTATTAGAAATCATCCAATAAAAACAAGTCAACATGAAAATAATTTGATGATCCATGAGATTAGAATTTATCCAATGGGATCAAGACATTATGAAAGTGAAACCAATGAAATCAAGCCAACATAAAAGAAAAGAAAATGATATGCATTTGATTGAATGGTAACTAGGTCAAATTAGTTTGAATTAAATTGGTTTGTAATTGGATAAGTAACCAATCAAAAACCATTTAAGTGGGCTAAGGACATGTTGGGCATATAGAAAATTGTTGAGGGGCAAATTAGGAAATGTGGACTAAGGATATGTTGGGCATTTAGGAAATTGTTGAGGGGCAAAATACAAAATTAAAATTTGACTATATAAAGTGAAGTGAGAAAAACATTTCTGCACTTCTTCTTCTTCCTCACTCGTAAGTCATTTCTCCCCCATTTCTCTCTCAACGTTTCTTCATTTCTTTCACTAGAAACCACCATAATCTTCCCTCCTCATACCATATAAGAAGTTCAAGCTTCAATTATAGTGATATTCATCAAGTTTCCAAGCCTTAGATCAAGAGGAAATTGAAGAATTTCAAATGAGTGGATTGCTAAGAAATTCATGTAAGTAGGAAGTTGAGTTTTGAATGTTAGAGTTACACATTATGCATGCTAGAACTAGTAATTATACATTACAATTGTTGGATTTTATTTTATTGATGAACATTATATTTTTGTAGAACCAAAAGAAACCCTAAATAAGGAATTTCTAGAAAAAGAGAAGGAGAGGGTTTGAAGGTGCAAGTAGAGGCTTGAAGAGGTGAAATCAAGCACTAGAAAGGTTGGTGTACACTTAATTTGAAAACTTCAATTTTCTAGTAGGACACTAATATAATTGATTTTTTGAAATCTTATGTTTTTGGGTAAATTGTTTTGAAAATTATGCTTAAATACTATATGTGAATAATATGTGAATTTTTAAATGATGAAAGTTGTTGCTTCATGAAAACTTCCATTTTCTAGTAGGACACTAGTAGATGTGAACTCTTGAAATCTTATGTTTTTGGGCAAATTATTTTGAGAACAGTGTTTGAAAATAATTGTGGATTGTTTTGATGTGTTTAAATGATGAAAGTTTGTTGATTCATAAATATATATATATATATATATATATATATATCTGTGTGTGTGTGTGTGTGTATTATGTTGTGTTGCAATGTAAATTGTTTTGAAAGCTATGTTTGATAATATTTATGGATTGTTTTGATGTGTTTAAATTATAAAAGTTTATTGATTCATAAAGATATACATAGCTATCTTAATATGATAGATGGTGTAAATGTGGATATTTTAATGTTTTAACCTATATTTGATGTTATTGGATTTCATGTTGAATAAGTTATAAAGTAGCTGGATAATTTGAAGAAAAAGAGATGAATTGAAATCGATTTGATCGAATATGTGAATATATATAAATGCTATGTTGTATTAAAATTTAAAATGGTCCTAGTAAACTTGAACATTAGTAGGTGGGGATTGGAGATTGGTATGCCAATAGGGTAATTATTGCAGTACTGCACCGGAAATATCATTGTGATGATTCCTATTCTATGGATTTTAAGAAGGCAACGAGTGTCCGGTCTTAGAATTGGAAAATATATGTGAAATATTTTCGACGGGCAGGCACTGAGTGTTAGATGTCGAAAATATATGTGAAACAATTCGGCGGGGAGGCACCGAGTGTCTGATGTTGAATTGGAAAGTATATGTGAAATAATTCGGTGGGGAGGCACCGAGTGTCCGATGTCGAACAACCCGTATTCCAATCCATGGTATCATGTTAATGTTTACTAAGGGCATTGATTTAAAAGAAAAATATATATAATAAAATTATGGATGAGAACATTTGTGTAATTGCATATGGAAAATGCATGGAAAAATATAATGCGTGTTTATTACTTTGTTTGGTTATAATTGAGTAATATATTTTAGTACCTCTTATTGGAATTACTGGAAACTTTACTGTTTACAAATTTTATTATATGATATTTGTAATTCAAATTAGTGTAAACCTACTAAGCAAATGTGCTTAGTGCGTTGAATTTATTACGCGTAGATAGTAGAGCTTCTGGTGTAGATAAAAATTGAAGAGCTGACATCTGTAGGGAAAAAGGACCGAGTCACATCCATCCTTAATTTTTGGGTAGTTATTATTTACCTCTTACTTATGTATTTATTAAAGAATGCATTTACAAGAGTGCTGTAAATATTTGTAATGGCTAAGTTATGTAAATATCGACTAATAGTTTCTATTGTATGTAGATAATGTAAATTTGTTATTTTCGTAATGTTATTTATTTGTTTTGATGAAATGATATGGAAAGTCGTACCAAACAAAAAAAAAAAAAAGGAAGGGTGTGCATGGTGATTGAATAAATTTTGAAGTGTGGATATTGTGAAAGATTTGTGATTTTCTTGTAATAGGTTGGGAAAGTCTGAAATTTAGGGGAAACTCTGACAAATTTTCTTTTATGGAAAAATAGACTTGACTATTTTCAAAATATAAATAATTAAATTTTTTATTTCTTTTAATGGTTTAAAATTTAGTTTTACAAAACCAAAAATTATTTTTATATATAAATGAATAGAAGCAATTGATAGAATGGTAGAACTCCTAAATTCGGTCCTAGTGGCTTGGGTAAGGGGGTGTTATAGCCCCCTTCCAAAGAAGTCGTCCAGTGGGCCTCAACACGATGGGATATAATATCTCCCCGTGCGAGCCAATCAGTACAAAGAGCTACAGCAGTCAGACACCAAGTTGAACGTAAGGAACTACAAAACGGCCTACTTTTTCATTAAAGGCCCTGAGATCAAACTTATTAAGCATAAGAACTTTGTGTTGACACCTTGTAAGTCTATCCTGTATAGGTACGACCTATTTGGGTGCGTGATTTCTTGGTCCTACTGTAAACATCTTTATCTCGCATGTGGTACAGGTCAAAGTCCTGCACTTTTTGAGGAAGAGAAGGTAATGCTTGGCGACCTCCAAGAATTGATTCCAACGGATCCGAAGGCACTCGCTAAATTTAGGCAAGTCATTGAGGAACTCTTGGTGGGTTTTGGGCTTGCTCCTAACCACAACGAGGTTTAACAACTCGACGAAAAGCGAGATATCTAGGAGGTTGTAGGAAAAACGATGAGTACGACACAGCGGAAGGCGCAAAAAATAAAATTTTTGCATTGGTACGTTTTAAAATTTTTTTTTTTCCAAAAAGAGCAATATTAACCCATAGTTAATTAAATATATTACAAAAGGTAACATACCTTTTGAATAACGTGAGGCTTGACGTTGCGTCGACTATGAACCGTAAGATCTTTCAATCCTTCACGAATATGGATTACCTTGGAGTGTGGGCTCCCTTTCCTTGAATTGTGTACCTGAAGATGAGAAACAAAAAACTTTTCTTTTTCGTTAGTCATTTAAAACCCTCTTGAGAAAATGAAAAACACTTTGTTCTTTCTCTTTTTTCTCTCGAGCGAACTCTTACACTTTTTTCTAGAGATGAAGAGTTTTTTCTTGACTTATCAAAGCTCACAAAAACTCACAACTTGCATCAAAAGCTTTTTTTTTTTGCCGAACTCCCCTTTGGTGGATTATATAGGGTGGTCGAATTCTCCTTCTTGGAGGATTTTTGTTTCACCCAAAATCCTATCAAGTTAGAGTTCAATCCTATCTCATCTCTTGAATCTATTATCCAATAATTATTAAAGGATAATTGAGAATTTGAATGATTTATCAAAACTTCCTAAAAGTGACTAATAGTTAATTTTAGAGTTTTGATAAACATAAAAACTACCTAATTTAATTTGATAAATAACTCCTTATCAAATAATTTTTTTGATACTTATCATAATATCACCAATAGCATGAAGCTAGATGTAACATCCTTAATTTCGAATACCTATGAAAAGTATGATTGAATTCATGTTGAATATGTGAATATGATTTTTATGATTTGAGGGGTGGAAATTGTAATTAAATGTACGAAAATAATGCACGAAGAAAAGGGTGAAAATTTGGACAGCAGGCATCGTGACCACTCATCGCTACCAGGGATCGCGATGAGCAGCTCGCGATGAAAAGGATGATTTGGGGCAGTGAGTATCGCGACCACAGATCGCGATGACCAGCTCGTGATGAAAGTGGCAACTTCGACTAGTGAGCATCGCGACCGAAGCGGCGCGACCACCGCTCGCGGTACAGGTCGCGATGACTCAAAAATTGTAAAAAAATAAAGCGGTGGAGCGGTGCGTTTAAAGGAACCAAAGAGAGCAACAGCTCTCAAAATTTAGCAACCACACAGAAACAGCAACAAGAGAAAACGAGAGAGAAAGAAGAGAGGAGAGGAGAGAGAAAGACGAAAAAAGAAGAAGAAGAAGAAGGAGAAAAGAAGAAGAAGAAGAAGAAGAAAAGAGAAAGAGAAGAAGGAAAGGAGAAGGAGGAAGCTTTCAGGTTTGGTGTACACGTATTTTTCGAATTTTCAGTTTTCCAGAAATTTTTGGAATTGTCAAATTTTAGAGTTTCTGAGTTATTTAAATTATATGGATTATAGATTAAAGGTTAGATTTGATATATACGTGTTTTGGAATTTTTCCAGTTTCCAGAATATTTCAGATTGATTGAAATTGATTAACTTTGCGTTATTTGAATTATATTGCTTATCGAATATAGTTCAGGTTCGATATATACGAGTTTTCGAATTTTTCCAGTTTTCCATAAATTTTCAGAATTATCGAAGTTGATAATTTTTGAATTATTTGAATTCTATTGAGTAGAATGGATAGTTTGAAACTGATTTCGGAATGATTTGAATACGATTTAGTTAAGGAAAATATATTGTTGTTGAAAGTGACTTAAATTATATTATATTGTGAAATGTATCGGAAAATGATTTTGGGGCAATTTGATTCGAAATGGAATTATAAAATACGTTTGAGTATATTTTGGATTGATTTAATCTGATTATTGATTTATAAATATATTCGTATATTTCCGTTATATTTGATGAAATTTGAATTTGCAAAAATATAAATATATTGATATGTATTGAAACTGAATTCGATTATTCGGAAAGAAATAAAATATGTTGACATTGGATTGGAGAAAATATTTTGGCTCTGATGTGTATGAATATAGATATGGATATAGGAGGTTGATATGTTAATTGGGTTTCTGTCTGAACAGTACTGTGCCGATTATACCACCCTTTGGATAGTACAGGCCCCAAGTGCCGGTCCTAGGGTTCTGAAATTTGTCATGGGACATTTACAGCAGGTGATTCTGTTAGGGTTCCATTCTGATTTGATGTTCGGTGAGTGGCCCCGTTTGCGTCCAATACCGAACAACCCGTAATCCAGTCCGATAACTTATGTTTCGTATGTCAGGAGCCAAATCTGAAAATTGATTTGTTATCTGGAAATGTTTGAGAAATTAAGAAAATATGTTTGTTAATTATTTTTGGATATTTGATTTGATATGAGCCCCATATATTGTTTATATATTTGTTATTTATAGTTTTAATTGATATAAAATATTTGTATATACGATTTTGTGTACATCCACTAAGCAATATGCTTAGCGTGTTGAGTTTTCTCGCACGCAGGTAACGAAGGTTCCAAGGGCGAAAAAGATAAAGAAGAGTAGAGTTTGCAGAACCAGAGTCAGGATCACATCTTTCCTGCATACATTTTGGTAGCTTGTTTGTATTAAGTTTATATATTTTGATACCGTCTGCATATACAGAAACTGTTTGTAAATATTTAACGAGCTTCCGCTATGTAAATATTTTATGATGTGTTTATGTTATGTGAATCTTTATAAATTATATTGTGATAAATTGGTTGGTAAGTCGCACTATATTTGGAAGGGTGCGCAAAATTGATTTGAGAATTTGGAAGTTGATTTTATAAATTTTATCTATAAACAGGTTTTGGAAAGTCAGAAAAATAGAGGAAACTCTGGCAAGATTTTCAAAAATTCTTTGGACCATTTTCAAAGGTTTTTTTTTTTATATAATATTTATCTACAGTAAAAGTTAGCTTTTAGTATATAGTAGCGCTCCCTGATTCGATCCGAGCGGATTTGGGTTGGGGGGCGTTACACTAGAAATCCAATTCCTAGTAGAAAAGTGTTTTTGACTTTTAATTAAACAATTAAATAAATAAATAAATAATTAATTAATTGCCATTTAATTAAAGGGATAATTGCAATAACTCCCCGTGTATATAGGCATAATTGCACAAAAATCTAAGAATAATTGATAATAACAATAACTCCCCTTTGACCGGTTGACAAACCGTTGACCACAGTTAGTCACTAACGGTCAAAGGGGTAAAATCGTCTTTTTAGAAAATTTTTTTTTTAAAAAAGATAATTTAAAAAATGGACCAGATGAGATATGGTCCATTAGATGAGATAAAATTATCTTCATCCAATGGACCAGATCATCTAGTCCATTGCCAACAAAAAAAATCAATTTTTTTTTCAAATTTTTTTGTTCATCACCAGATCTTCATCCAATTTTTTTTTTCTTTTTTCAATTTCTTTCTTCATTATTTTTTCCCTTTTCCTCCATCTTCTTCTTCTTCCAATTTTTTTTTTTTCGAATTTTCTTCTTCTCTTATTTTTTTTTCTTCCTCTTCTTTCTTCTTCTTCTTCGTTTCTTTTTTTCCAGATTTTTTTTTTAATTTTGTTGTTTCTCTTTTTTTTTTTTTTTTTTTTTTTTTTTTTTTTTTTTCAGATTTTGTTGTTTCTCTTCTTTCTTCTTTCTTCTTCTTCTTCTTCTTCCTCTTCTTCTTCTTCTTCTTCCTCTTCCTCTTTTTCTTCTTCTTCTTCCTCCTCTTCTTCCTCTTCTTCTTCTTCGTCTTCCTCTTCTTCGTCTTCCTCTTCTTCCTCTTCCTCTTCTTCCTCTTCTTCTTCCTCTTCCACTTCTTCCTCTTCTTCTTCTTCTTCCTCTTTTTCTTCTTCCTCTTCTTCCTCTTCCTCTTCTTCTTCTTCCTCTTCCTCTTCTTCTTCTTCTTTTTTTAGATTTTTTTTTATTTTTTTTTCTTTCCTCCTCCTCCTCCTCTTCTTCTTCTTCTTCTTCTTCTTTTTTTAGATTTTTTTTTTAAAAAAATTTTTCTTCTAAAAAGACAATTTTACCGCTTTGACCGTTAGTGACTAACTGTGGTCAACGGTTAGTCAAACGATCAAAGGGGAGTTATTGTTATTATCGATTATTCTCAGATTTTTGTGCAATTATGCCTATATACACGGGGAGTTATTGCAATTATCCCTTAATTAAATAATAAAATAAAATAAAGTAATTTAGCTAAATACATTAGCTAATGCCGCCCACCCCTATTTAACATGGGCCAAACTTTGTTTTTCCATTTTATTAATCTCATTAGACCTCCACCAAAAGTCCACATATGAACTAGACCCATTCTTATAAAAAGAAACAAGTCAACATGCCTTTAAATAAATATATTTAATATAATTCAACAGCCCCATTTTTATTAAATGTGTTAATTATATTATCAATATATTTACGGGATGCTAAAAACATCCCTTAGGGCCGCCCAAGGGGTCACACGCCCTTGGCTGCCTATCTCAGGTATTTTGACTAGTTACCGCGTGTCTTGATTGAATATAAGAACACACCTCTCAAAAACTTTTGGAATAAATTCCAAAATCATTTCTTTAAAATGGATCAAATAAATGATCCGGTAATATATAACTAGTGATCCATTCAAGTTCGTGTGGATTGGGGATCTTGGCGGGCTATTTAAATTTAAACTCCAATAGACACAACCTAATCATAATTAACAAATGATTCACTTAGGTCCAATCCATTAATTTTAGTTCATTTCACTAAAGAACTAAAATTGAACTCTTAAATGAAGATAGAATGAGTGATCGTACTAATTCGTACCCTAGACAGTCTAAATGGAGAAAGTGTATCCTCATGAAAAATACCAGTAATCGCCAAGAGCTCATAGACCATCTATAGCTCTCCAAGTTACCATATTTACTCATATGACCATGTTTTCGAACTTGGATATTTTGACTTGTCCAGAAGCTATGTTTCAATAGTCACTATTGAAAATTCAACGTTAAGATTTAATATCCAATACCTCAAAACATCTAAATAATGGTATTCTACTAACATTTGCTAGATGCAGTCACGATGTCCATTTCTATAAATGATGTCTTCTATCGCTATACACGTGAATATCACCAAACCATCGAGGATAGACTATGCAATATAATCATACTTATTGACAACTCAAATGATAATGCACGTAACCATAAGTCCATTATTTATCTCAAGATTGAGATAGACTCTCCGATTGTCTCAGTAGAACACTTTTATCCACCGATGGTTGCGGATAAAGTTTTCTACAGTGATTCTATTCAATGCACCCAGTGCACTAGATTCTTTTCTTCAAAAACACTTCGATGATTTTAGACTCATTATATCACATTTGATCCCGCTCAAATGCAAACAAAAAGAATCTTCAACTTTAACAAGATCAAGGTGCCCAACCTTGCATCTTAAGTTGTGAATATTATTCGAGACTAACTAAAGAATTGTGTCTACCTCATACATATCCAGATGTATGAATAATTCTTTTGTTTCTCATAGTTTCTTGACTTTATGATTATTTACTTTTGACAATTGATATAATTGCTATAAGATTTGTAAAAACATAAATCACTTTTATTTATATGAGATCGATTGTGAAATATACTATTACACTCTTGCTATTGAGCATAATCCTAACAATATCTCACTTGCGCTATAGGAAGTGTGTCATATCTCTCATTCCAATGTTCTTTAGGTGCCCATTACAACTCTTCTGTGGTAGAGCCTTTGTAAAAGGATCCGCTAGATTTTCAGCTGACGCGATCTTGGCAACCGTCACGTCTCCCCTATTCACAATCTCCCTTAGTAGATGATACTTCCTTTCAATGTATTTTCCTCTCTTATGACTTCTTGGTTCTTTCGGATTAGCCACTGCACTATTGTTGTCACGCTAGATGGTGATCTGTTTATTTGTATTGGGAACCACTTCTAAGTCAATCAAGAATTGACGGAGCCATACAGCCTCTTTGGCAGCTTCGCATGCAGTAACATACTCAGCTTCCATGGTGGAATCAGCAATACAAGATTGCTTGATATTCCTCCATATGACTGCTCCTCCTCTTAGGGTAAACACGGATCCTGATGTAGATTTTGAGTCAGAGTCTGATTGAAAATCGACATCTGTATACCCAACGGGAATTAAATCCCTGATACGACTTTTTTTGTTACCCGCAAGTATACGGGGTCGGCACAAGTAATAAAATGATAAGTAAATTATCGTCTCCACAGGGAGTACTAAAATTAACCAAGTCTATTTCTATTTGGATAATCGAAAGATTTTAATAGATCAAATTGAAAGATAAAAATATAAAAACATAAAAATAAAGCAAACAACTAATATGAGAGATTAGTTAGGGTATTTGAATTCACCTAATCCATCCAATTGAGTTCCATGAAAGCACATTGTTGTTGTCTAATTATTCATGAAGATGACCGTGTTTATCTAATTTATCCAAAGTCCCATCTCGAGGTAAATCGGATCTATTACACATACACTAATATCCTATCTCTCGATGGTATATCCAAGTGCATGAGAATGCATTAGTCACAATAAACACCCTATATGATCACACAAGCAAATTAGTATATCTCTATCTAATTCTACTTGTGGTGGACATTATATCGAGCACGTGGTGGGCGTATCCTCTCGGTACATAACACACAACCAATTTATCATCTAAATGTAGGCCTTCACATTCAAAGCATTAAGCACAATAAAACCACTCAACAACGCAATAATCAACCACAACAAATTAAACAATCATTTCATTCAATCATCATAGAATAAGATCCATCAAAACCCCAATTTACTAGTTTAGCTCATAATCATTGTTTTCAATAATTAAACTAAATTAAATTAACTAAAACAATTAATATAAAGCGAGACGGATTCAATGGAGGATAATGCGAGGTGGTCACACGGTTCCAATCACGGAAATGGAAAACATATTGATTGTTATTAAGCACATAATATCATGGAATAAATCACATAAAATATATTCACAAACAATAAAATCCAAATTCATTCATAGTTCCGAAAATCACCTAACAATAGTTCTAACAACTCATAATCATAAATGACAAATCAATGGAAGATTAATGAGATGAAATACAACCCATCGAAGCTCTCAAGACTCGAAGTTCCGCTTTGGTCTGGCTTGAACTTCTCCACTTTCGATCTTCGTCTTCTTCGATGAACACTTACGATCTAGAGATGTTGTGATGATTTGTGATGCTTGGGATGTGTTTAGGAGGAGCAAGGAGGGTGGAGATCACCCTTGGAGCAGCTTGGAAGCTGCTGGACCTGCACTGCCACGAGCTCTCTCGTCCTGCCCAGCTACTGCAACATTTCTTCTTATAGTAGCCCGTTAGGGCTGCGTTTTTCCTTCACCGCGACCACCAACGCGACCTGTGGTCACGGTGGCTTGGTCGCGGCCTTCACTGGATTGCTTGGAGAGGCTGGACCGCGAGCTGCACCGCGATGAGGGAAGGTCGCGCTCGAGCTCGCGCAGCTCACTGGATTGCATGAGGATTCTGCACTGCGAGCACCCCAAGCAAGCACAGGTCGTGCTTTGTTCCTCGCGCTGCTCACTGGACGCTTCTTCTTCTGCACCGCGAGCTGCACCGCGAGGAGGGACTGGTCGCGATCGTGCTCGCACTGGACGCTGCTGCTGGATCATCTTCATCGCGAGGGAGGAGGGCTGGTCGCCATGCATGGCTTTGGGTTTTAATATTTTTTTGTTTTCTTCTTAACCAAAACGACGTCGTTTTGGACCAACTCTTAGGGTCCAAAACGGCACCGTTCCACTTACTCTCAATTCCTTTGGTGCAAAACGCACCGTTTCACTTAAATTGGTGGAACTTTCTGAAATTACATTTTTACCCCAGAACATTAACTTGCTTTCATTTATGCCCTCCCATAAAGTTACTGAAATTACATATTTTTTCCCAAAAATATACAAAATCATCACTTAGGTCCCTAAGCCTGCACACTCAAGGAAAACACGTCAAAAGCACCAAAAATACTCAAGAATACAATTAAAAGATACGGTTTAAGGGTCGTAATTATATGAAAATAAATGACCGATCAAATACCCCCAAACTTATCTTTTGCTTGTCCTCAAGCAAATCGGAAGACACCACGAATAAAAGCAAAGACAAAAATAACTAAAACTAATCAACAAAAACGAACTAAGCTATATCCATTTCCGTAGGATGCAACGATGACACTTAGCACGTGTCACAAGCCTTTAAACCCCTAGGTGGCCCTAGTGGACGAGTTATAGTCTCGTGAGGGTTTACCAGGTACGATACCCACAAACGTCCTAAGCTAACCACATTCATAACTAAACATCAAATTAAATATATACACAAATGCAAAGGCATAAGAATAACACAAAATCAGAAATCTAAAATGCTGTCAATAAGTCTAATACACCATATATCATACAGGACACTGACATGCAACGCATTTATAATCGTGACACCTTCCATGCTAATAAACCACTGATGTCAATAAGCCTCTTTGGCAGCTTCGCATGTGGTAACATACTCAGCTTCCATGGTGGAATCAGCAATACAAGATTGCTTGATATTCCTCCATATGACTGCTCCTCCTCTTAGGGTAAACACGGATCCTGATGTAGATTTCGAGTCAGAGTCTGATTGAAAATCGACATCTGTATACCCAACGAGAATTAAATCCCCTCCAGAGTATACAAGCATATGATCTCTAGTTCTCCTGAGATACTTGGAAAAATGTTTGACTGCCGCCCAGTGATTAGGGCCTGGTTTCAATTGAAACCTACTAACTATGCCAACAGCAAAACAAATATTTGGTTTAGTACAGAGCATTGCATACATGAGACTTCCAACTGCTGAGGCATATGGAATTCTACTCATGAATTGCTCTTCATGTGCGTCCTTAGAAGCATGCTCCTTTGAAAGCTTGATTCCATGCCTGAAAGGTAACAGACCTTTCTTGGAATCATGTATGGAAAACCTAGACAAGATTTTATCTATGTATGAAGCTTGGGATAATGCAATCGTTCTATTCTTTCTATCCCTAACAACTTGGATGCCAAGAATATAACATAACTTGCTTCTCCTAAGTCCTTTATATCAAATTGTTTTGCTAACCATTCTTTAACTGATGTCAATATACCTACATCGTTTCCGATGAGTAGTATATCATCAACATAAAGAACTAGGAAAACCAACTTCTCACATTTGATCCTCTTGTATACACAAGATTCATCAAGGTTTTGAATAAATCCAAAACCTTTTATAGCTTGATCGAGCCTTATGTTCCAGGATCTAGATGTTTGCTTCAATCAATAAATGGACTGTTGCAACTTGCATACCCTTTGCTCTTGGCCTTTTTCAATGAATCCTTCTGGTTGCATCATATAGATGCTTTCATCAAGACTTCCGTTAAGGAAAGCTGTCTTGACGTCCATTTGCCAAATCTCTAAGTCTAGAGATGCTGCAATGGAATAAAGAGTATTCTAATAGATTTAAGCATGGCTACAAGAGATAAGGTTTCTTTGTAATCAATACATTCTTTCTATGTATAACCTTTAGTTACCAATCTAGCTTTAAAGGTTTCCACCTTACCATTCATACATCTTTTCCTCTTGTATACCAACTTGCACCTTATGGGTTTGATCCCTTTTGGCAAGTCTATAAGAGTCCAGACTTTGTTTGTGAACATAGATTCAATTTCGGATTGCATTGTCTTTTGCCATTGACGACAATCAACATCCTCCATAGCTTCCTTGTACGTGTAGGGATCATCGTCATCCGGGAGATTCTCGATAGATTCTCCTAGACCGATGTATCTTTCGGGTTATCTAATAACCCTCCCACTGCGACGAGCAATGGTAGGTGGTTGATCTTGTGATAATTTCAGAATTTACAATTGGGCTTGATCTTGAAACCTCATGTGGAACTGTATCTCCTGAAAGCTCATTTAGGACAATTCTACTTTTAGGTACGAAATTATTCATATGGTCCTTTTCTAGAAATTTAGCGTTCGTTGAAACGAATACCTTAAGATCTGTAGGGCTATAGAAGTAATATCCTTTCGTTTCTTTTGGATACCCCACGAATATGCATGTTTTTGAATGGGACTCCATCTTTTTTGTCTTTCCTTTCAACACGTGTGCAGGACATCCAAATATCCTTAAGTGTTATAAACTAGGCTTTCGCCCAGTCCACAACTCATGTGGTATTTTAGTAATTGACTTAGATGGTACATCGTTTATAATGTATATTGCAGTTTGTAGAGCATATCCCTAAAAAGAATTAGGAAGCGTTGAATAACTCAACAGTGATCTAACCATATCTAAAAGAGTCTTATTTCTCCTTTTTGCCATCCCATTCTGTTGAGGCGTTCTTGATGCAGAAAACTGAGAAATTATTCTACTATCAATAAGATATTGCTGAAACTCACCTGATAGATATTCTCCACCACGATCAGATCTCAAGATTTTTATGTGTTTCTCAAGCTGATTTTCTACTTCAACTTTAAATGCTTTGAACATGTCGAATGCATCAGACTTATGTCTCATGAGATGCACATAGCCAAATCTCGAGTAATCATCCGTGAAAGTGATGAAGTACTCATATCCACCTCTAGCTTGAATGCTTATAGGACCACATACATCAGTGTGTATCATTCCTAAACATTCAGTGGCTCGTGTGCTTTTAGTAGTGAATGGCCTTTTGGTCATTTTACCTTTCAGACAAGATTCACATGTTGGTAGATCATTAACCTTTAAGTCACTCAAAAGTCCATCACTAACCAATCTTTTAATCCTTTCAAGGTTAATATGACCTAGGCGTAAATGCCATAGGTAGGTTTCATCTTTTGATAGTTTTATTCTTTTATGATTAGATTCAATTGATTCAGTATCTAATATATGAGAGATTGTTTTTATGTAAATGGAATAAGCCGTTTTCCAATGTACTTTTGCAAATAAACTTATTATTCTTACTAATAATAAAGCCTTTATTAAAAGTAACTAAATAGCCAAATTTATTTAAACAAGAAACTGAAATTAAATTCCTCTTGAAATGAGGTACATAATAAACGTCTGTTAAATCCAAATACGTACTATAATCTAAACTAATTCTAATATCTCCCACTGCATCGGTGGATACCAACGCTCCGTTGCCTAACCGCAAGTTGAATTTATCTTTATTCATTCTTCTCCCTTGCTGAAACCCATGTAAGAATAACAAACATGATTAGTGGCTCCAGAGTCTAAGATCCAATAATCTGTAGAATCTGCCAGAAAGTATGTTTCTAGATAATAAAAATTACCTTATTCCTTCTTTTTTATTTCTTTTCCAATGTCCATTTTCACCACAAAGGAAGCACTTTTCTTTGATTTTGGTTATTTTCTTGACCTTCTTACGGGTCTTCACAGTAGTAACTTTACCAACCATATGAATCTCTTGACCCTTACCTTTGACAAGAATCTTTTCAGCGCTTTGAACATCTTGCATCAGGCCCTGCAAGGTGTATTTGACACGACTTTTTTGTTACCCGCAAGTATACGGGGTCGGCACAAGTAATAAAATGATGAGTAAATTATCGTCTCCACAGGGATATTTAGGCGTTGAGTACTAAAATTAACCAAGTCTATTTCTATTTGGATAATCGAAAGGTATTAAAGGATAAAAATATAAAGACATGAAAATAAGGCAAACAACCAATATGAGAGATTAGTTAGGGTATTTGAATTCACCTATTCTATCCAATTGAGTTCCATGAAAGCACATTGTTGAGGTTTAATTATTCATGAAGATGACCGTGTTTATCTAATTTATCCAAAGTCCCCTCTCGAGGTAAATCGGACCTATTCCGCACACACTAATATCCTATCTCTCGATGGTATATCCAAGTGCATGGAAATGCATTAGTCACAATAAACACCCTATGTGATCACACAAGCAAATTAGTATATCTCTATCCAATTCTACTTGTGGTGGACATTATATCGAGCACGTGGTGGGCGTCTCCTCTCGGTACATAACACACAACCAATTTATCATTTAAATGTAGGTCTTCACATTCAAAAGCATTAAGCACAATAATACCACTCAACAACACAATAATCAACCGCAACAAATTATACAATCAATTTATTCAATCATCATAGAATAGGATCCATCAAAACCCCAACTCACAAGTTTAGTTCATAATCATGGTTTTCAATAATTAAACTAAATTAAATTAACTAAAACAATTAAAATAAAATGAGACGGATTCAATGGAGGATAATGCGAGGTGGTCACACGGTTCCAATCACGGAAATGGAAAACATATTGATTATTATTAAGCACATAATATCATGACATAAATCACATAAAATATATTCATAAACAATAAAATTCAAATCCGTTCACGGTTTCGAAAATCACCTAACAATAGTTCTAACAACTCAAAATCATAAATAAACAATCAAGGAAGATTAATGAGATGAAATACAACCCATGGAAGCTCTCAAGACTCGAAGATCCGCTTTGGTCCGGCTTGAACTTCTCCGCTTTCGATCTTCGTCTTCTTCGATGAACACTTACGATCTAGAGATGTTGTGATGATTTGTGATGCTTGGGATGTGTTTGGGAGGAGCAAGAAGGATGAGAATCACCCTTGGAGCAGCTTGGGAGCTGCTTGGACTGCACTGCCACGAGCTCTCTCTCCTTCTTCAGATGCTGCAATTTTTCTTTTTATAGACAGCCCATTAGGTCGAGATTTTTCTTCACCGCGACCTATGGTCGCGGTGGCTTGGTCGCGGCCTTCACTGGGCTGCCTGGAGAGGCTGGAACGCGAGCTGCACCGCGAGAAGGGGCTGGTCGCGGTCGTGCTCGCCTTGCCCACTGCCACCTTTTCTTCTCCATCGCGAGCTATACCGCAAGCTGATGTGGTCGCGGCTGTCCTCGCGCTGCTCACTGCTGGGCTGGTTCATCATCGCCGCGAGGTGAAGGACGCGAGCACAGGTTCGCGGTCGAGCTCGCGCAGCTCACTGGTTTGGCATGGACGTCTTCATCGCGAGGAGAGGCGTGAGATGGGCTTGTCGCGCTGTGCATGGCGAAACTGGTTTTTATTTTTTGTTTTCTTTCTTAACCAAAACGGCGCCGTTTTGGACCAATACTTTGGTCCAAAACGGCGTCGTTCAACTTAAGACCCAAAGCCTTAGGTGCAAAACACACCGTTTCACTAATGGCTGGGTCAACTTTTTGAAATTGCATTTTTGCCCCAGCACTTTGCTATTCTTTCATAGATGCCCTTTCACAATGTTACTGAAATTACACATTTTCTCCAAAAATATATAAAATCATCACTTAGGTCCCTAAACCTGCACACTCAAGGAAAACATGTCAAAAGCACCAAAAATACTTAAGAATACAATTAAAAGATACGGTTTAAGGGTCGTAAATATATGAAAATAAATGATCGATCAGTATTCTTTATTGTTCAAGGTGTAATCCAACTTGAACTAATCAAAGGAATCTGATAGTGAGTTGACAATCATGTCAATTTTCATTTCACCATCTATCTCAGCACCATTGAGTTCAGCAATGTTGAGATGTGCTATGACTTTCATCATGTGATCTTTCACAGCCTGTTCAGGTTTCATCCTAAGATTCATGAAAGCAGTTACTGCCTCTCTCTTAGTCGTCCTGGATCTTATAGCAAACATCTCATCCAGAGACAGCTTTATATCAGCAGCAGTCCTCATTCCTTCATGTTGCTGTTGCAACACGTCGGACATGGTGGTCATAATGTAACATTTGGCCATCTCATCTGAGGTCTCCCACTGCTTATACTCGCCTCTTTGCACCTCAGTGGATTCATCAGTAGGAGCAGGTGGTTTAGGAGTTGACAAAACAAATCTATGTTTTTCAGCTTGCAACAACAGCCCAATTTTCCTTTTCCATGTAACATAGTTATCTCCAGTCAAAGTATTATCTTTAAGGATGTTGATTAAGGATGAGGTCATGATTTCTAAATAAAACAAAAATTATATTAAGTAAATTATCATTTAGCACTTTTGAATATTTATCTTGAATTAACTATTAATAATTCAATCGTAAAATTCAACGGTGATCCAACTCCTATAAACGCTACGCCTCCTTTGGGAGTTCGCAACATTTTCTAGTTGGACTAGGTCTCACCTAATTGTTAACATAATAACTAGTGTTTTTAATTTTAACCTTGTGATTATTATTGACAAGAACTCTTGGGGGGATATCAATATAATCACATTGAGTGTGTCACCAAAGTTTCGACCTTCAATATATTCCCGTACAAAAAATCCCTCCTTTGAGAGTAGATATCGTTTGAGAAATTGTCTAGTCTATCCTTGTAAGGAAGTATCTTGCTAAATTCCATTTATGGATACCCCTTAGGGGGTTATTAAACAAAACATAAAGCTCAACTAACCCTGGAGGCCATAGGCGTTCTAAACACCTTCTCCTACGCAATTGTTTAAGGCGTGTGATGGAATACTAAAGAATGATTACCAAGTTATCTAGATGCCAATTTAGATACCTAAATCATTCAATGCATGTTCATACCAAAAGAGACATATGAGTGGCACTCATATTCTACATGACATGTTATCAAACAATGAATAAACATTGTAATATTTCCGCAAAAAATAAATAGCCACAATTTTGGTCCATCCTAGAAAAGCAAGTAAATTACATTGTTTGGATAACCTTAAACCCTAACCCTAACTTGTCGAACAAGTCAAAAAATAAATAGCCACAATTTTGGTCCATCCAATATCTCGACAAGGTGTTGCAGCTTATGGGCGAAGGCGCTCAGCCCTACCTCGTGAGAGGCACTTACGCGGTTGCCTCAGGGGCACATGCGAATGCCCAGCTTTCATTGGTCGTGCGCGCGTGCAGCCTTTGCTGGGCCACACATGCGCACTGCCTTGCTAAGGCCGTGCGCCTTGCCCTTCCTTGGGTGGGTTGTGTGCACACACAGCCCTTGGGGCCGCGCGCGCAGCATAGCCCATTGGAAAGGCCACGCGCGAGGTTGCTACAAGCGTGCCTGCGCGCTTGCAGGCTTGCCCGCGCGGGTGCTCTAGTTCTCCGTTGTTTTTGTTTTTCTGCTTCAAATTCTTCAATCCTTCATGTCTTCAAACCTCGAACGAATTACAATAGTTTTTATATATAAAATAAAAGAAACTTTTAAAAACTATCAAGAAGGAAATTATGGTGATAATAGACCACCCTTCTTGTTACAACTTCAAATAAAAAATACATTGAAATTCTATGACCAAAATTGAGCAATAACAGTTCACTATATATAATCCATACATTCCAATGTAATATATAAAAGAATTCCTAGAGTGCCATCTCTTTCTAAAAACATGCACATTTATCCATATACAATAAAAAGAATGATCCACGTATATACGTTTAATTAACTATGGGTACAACCAATCTCTAATACCAATTATAGGAAAAACGGTGAGTACGGCACAGCGGAAGGTGCAAAAAATAAAATTTTTGTATTGGTACGTTTTAATTTTTTTTTCCAAAAAGAGCAATGTTAACCCATAGTTAATTAAATATATTACAAAATGTAACATACCTTTTGAATAACGTGAGGCTTGACGTTGCGTCGACTATGAACCGCAAGATCTTCATGAATGTGGATCATCTTGGAGTGGGGGCTCCCTTTCCTTGAATTGTGTATCTGAAAATGAGAAACAAAAAAATTTCTTTTTAGTTAGTCACTCAAAACTCTCTTGAGAAAACGAAGAACACTTTGTTCTTTTTCTTTTTTCTCTCGGGCGAATTCTCACACTTTTTTCTAGAGATAGTGAGTTTTTTCTTGACTTATCAAAGTTCACAAAAATTCACAACTTGCATCAAAAGCTTTTTTTTTTGGCCGAACTTCCCTTTGGTGGATTATATAGGGTGGCCGAATTCTCCTTCTTGGAGGATTTGTGTTTCACCCAAAATCCTATCAAGCTAGAGTTCAATCCTATTCATCTCTTGAATCTATTATCCAATAATTATTAAAGGATAATTGAGAATTTGAATGATTTATCAAAACTTCCTAAAAATGACTAATAGTCAATTTTAGAGTTTTGATAAACATAAAAAACTTACTAATTTGATTTGATAAATAACTCTTTTTATTTATCTCCTTATCAAATAAGGTTTTTGATACTTATCATACTATTATCCAATAGCATGAAGTTAGAAATCCAATTCCTAGTAGAAAAGTATTTTGACTTTTAATTAAATAATTAATTAAATAAATAATTAATTAATTAATTATCATTTAATTAAATAATAAAATAAAACAAAGTAATTTAGCTAAATACATTAGCTAATGCCGCCCACCCCAATTTGGCATGGGCCAAACTTTTTTTTTTTTTTTTTCCATTTTATTAATCTCATTGGACCGCTACAAAAAGTCCACATGTGAATTAGACCCATTCTTACAAAAAGAAACAAGTTCATATGCCTTTAAATAAATATATTTAATATAATTCAACATCCCCATTTTTATTAAATGTGTTAATTATATTATCAATATATTTACGGGATGTTAAAAACATCCCTTAAGGCCGCCCAAGGGGTCACATGCCCTTGCCTGCCCATCCCAGGTATTTTGACGAGTTACCGTGTGTTTTGATCGAACACATGAACGCACCTCTAAAAAACTTTTGGATTAAATTCCAAATTCAATTATTTAAGATGGATGAAATAAATGATCCGGTAGTATATAACTAGTGATCCATTCAAGTTCGTGTGGATTGGGGATCTTGGCGGGCTATCTAAATTTAAGCTCTAATAGACCCAACCTAATCACAATCAACAAATGATTCACTTAGGTCCGATCCATTAATTTTAGTTCATTCCACTAAAGAACTAAAATTGAACTCTTGAATGAAGATAGAATGAGTGAGCGTACTAATTCGTACCCTAGACAACCAAAATGGAGAAAGTGTATCCTCGTGAAAAATATCAGTAATCTCCAAGAGCTCATAAACCGTTTATAGCTCTCCAAGTTACCATATTTACTTATATGATCATGTTTTCGAACATGGATATTTTGATTTGTCCAGAAGCTATGTTTCAATAGTCAATATTGAAAACTCAATGTTAAGATTTAATATCCAATACCTCAAAACATCCATATGATGGTATTCTACTGACATTCGCTAGTTACAGTCACGATGTCAATTTCTATAAATGATGTCCTCTATCGATATACACGTGAATATTACCAAACCATCGAGGATAGACTATGCGATATAATCAGTACTCATTGACAGCTCAAATGATAACGCATGCAATAATAAGTCCATCATTTATCTTAGGATTGAGATAGACTCTTCGATTATCTTAGTAGAACACTTTTATCCATCGACGGTTGCGGATAAAGTTTTCTACAGTGATCCTATTCAATGCACCCAGTGCACTAGATTCTTTTGTCCAAAGACACTTCGATGATTTTAGACTCATCATATCACATTTGATCCCGCTCAAATGCTAATAAAAAGAATCTACAACTTTAACAAGATAAAGGTGTCCAACCTTGTATCTTAAGTTGTGAATGTTATTCGAGACTAACTAAAGAATTGTGTCTATCTCATACATATCCAGATGTATGAACAATTCTTTTATTTCTCACAGTCTCTTAACCTTATGATTATTTACTTTTGAAAATTGATATAATTGCTATAAGATTTGTAAAAACAGAAATCATTTTTATTTATATGAGATCGATTGTGAAATATACTATTACACTCTTGCTATTGAGCATAATCCTAACAGAAGTCGCTGAACTGCCTTCTTCAAGCTTGGAGAATGAAGAAACTGTATCTGACGAGCAGGTTCAGGAACCGGCCCGCAAGCAACCTCGCAAAAGCCAAGTCAAGGAAAGACTAGAAAGCTGAATATAATAAAGTGTCCTCTGGGCAAGGGGGTACCGGCGTCTCCCTTTCTACCACACCTTCGAAGAAAGCTAAGGTAGAGGTACTTAGCCAAGGTGGCAAGCCCCCACTTCCAAAGGGACCGCCACTATCATTACTGCCGCTTCCTCCTGCTCCCTTCGCAACTAGCAGCAAAGGAAAAAACGTAGTTCCCGAGTCCCAGTCCGCTGAGGTAGGGTCTCCTGCCGCTCTCTCAATGTGGCCCAGGTTGATATGATTAGGGTCTTCCCTTCTTCTTCTTCAATTCTTGGTCCTATCGCGAGAGAGTTCATTGCTATGGTTTCGATAATTTTTAAAGATTATCTCACCTAGGGCCTAAGCAATTGCATCAATGAGGATGATGGGATGAAGCTCTGTCAAGCTTTGCTTCGTTACGGTTTTGTGGTGAGTACTAGTCCGTAATTCTCTATTCTTATGACAAACCTGTACGTTTACCCCTTCTCTGCCTTTATTCTTTTCTCCCATTTTTTTTGGACCGCTTGTCTTGTATACAAAGACGTGCTTAAGACTGAAAGAAGCAAGACGAAAAAGAAGAGGCTTTGTGAGTAGCTGGAAAGCGTCAAGAGGGAGCTTGCGGCAGAGGTGGAGCATGAGAAACAACTGGCCTGTAGGGCCGAGAGGTGCGAGATCCTCAAGGTGGACATGTAGCAGGAGATGAACGAGTTCGCGGTTGTGTACCAGAGGAAAATCCATGAGCTTGAGGGAGAAGTTGAGCAGGCTAAGAGTGACCTACAGTACTCCTCTGAACTGCTTGCTAATAAGGCTGACGAGCTTGCTTAGAAGGACATGGGCTGGACGGAGGAGAAGGACAAAATATCGAATGATACCCAAAACAACCTCCTGTATAGCATCTAGTTACGATATCCTGATCATGACTTTAGCTTCCTTGGCCCGTAGTTGGTGAGCTGATTGAAAATTTTAAGGCCATGCAGGATGCAGGAGAGATAGGAGCGCAGCATGGAAAGGGTACTTCTGAAGATCCTTTTGGGAAAGGAAATGGGGTATAGGAAAATAATGTGACCTCTAAGTCTGCAGATCCCCCCGTTTCAACTGGTGATCAAGTCCCCCTGGGAAGTAGGGATCCTTCAACCGGCTAGGTCTGATAGGTCAAGGCTTCAATACTTGTACCCTTTTGCGTGCAACCTTATGTCTTTGTTTTCTGTCTTAGCTCTTTTAAGAACTTGTTGCATTTGTTTAGGATTTCAGTGTAGTTCCAGCCTGTTTGGGGCTTCCTCTAATGAAGTTTTTGTTTCAAACGTCACGTGTTTTCCTTTATCTGCCCAGTGCACATAAACACTTAATGTAGGTAAATATACACGACTTAAACGTATAAATAAACTGATAGAAAATGACAAAACTTGACAGGCGCGATCATGTTGGTGGGAAGTTTTACACTCGTTTGAGAATGTTTCCACCTGGATGTCCGTATTAGCTTCGTTGATCCATAGGTTATATTGGTTTTGTACAATTCCTTGGGGAGGCTCCTTCGCCGTAAGTTTTGACCTTACTAATTTGAGAGCTAGTGAGCCTCTCAAGTTGGCGAGTTTTGTCAATTTTATACTCAGGCTTGTGAGGGATTGTACCTTGAGTGTTTTTATTTGCTCCGCTGGTTTGAGAGTTTGTCAACTCTTAGGTAGGCGGGTAGTGCCAATGTCTACAGCTCTAGGTCTGTCACCTTGAATATGTGTGACGTCCACCTCCGGGATTCGCCTAAACTGGTCTATGCCAGGTTTGCCCCGCGAGGTCCGACGGTCACTCACAAGGTACTGTCCGCTTTAGGTCGTCCGGGGTTGCCCCGCCACAACGCCCTCACGATTTTGCTTCGCCTCCCCCAAATCAGGATTTGAACCAGTTACTTATCCTTAAGTACTAATCCTTATCAAGTTGGGTACCAATTGAGCTACTAGCGGACCTCGTGGGGCAAACCTGGCATAGACCAGTTTAGGCGAATCCCGGAGGTGGACGTCACAATAAAAAGGACGCATTAAATGTAACACCCCCTGACCCGACCCGGCCGGACCGACCCAGGGAGCGCTACACGGTTTTCAAAACTTTCTTATTTCTGTTTATAATTGAAAACCATAAAATATATAATTTAAAAATCGTTTCAAGTGAGCCCATCGAAAACAAACTTTTTACAAAAAGTTCGGCAGAGTTTCGTTTGTTTTTCGGATTTCCCAAAACCTGTTTTTCACAAAATCAATTCAAATGCAAATTCAAAAACACTTCATATCACATTTTCAAACAATTGCGCACTCTGCCGTTTAGTGCGACTTCCAACACAATTTATAAAATAAAACAATTCAAAAGTCAATATTTACAAACATTCTGAAAACGAAAATCAAGAATCATAAATAATTAATTACAGAGCTTCATTACAAAACATATTTACATACTCTCTGAATATGCATGCATATCAATCATATTACACATGAACATAAATGTCTACCCAAAAATTGTGACTCTCCACCTCTGTCTGCAGGAATCTCCTCTTCAGTCTTTGGCTTCTTCGGGATCTCTGGTACCTACGCGTTAGAAACAAAACTAACGCGCTAAGCATATAGCTTAGTGGGTGTACTAAACTCAATAATAAAAATCATATATAACTTTTAAATGGAAAACAGATCACAATATATATTATTCAACTCTATCATTTATAAATCCATTTACCTTTAAAATCAAATCGTAAAACAGTTTCCATCACTTTAATTTTCACAATAAGAACAACATATAAAATCGATTCATAAAATCATTCAGTTCACTTTCCAATTCACTTCAAATCTGGCCCGCTAGAATACCCAACATACTAGGACTGGAATATGGGTCAAACTCCCACCCTAGGACGAATCCTAAGAGTGGTACGTATCTCCCTACTCTAGGACCGTGGGTACGGAACCTAGAGAGGTACATAACTCCCTATCCCAGGAACGAATCCTTAGGAAGGTACGTGGCTCCCAACCCCCTAGGACGAATCCTGAGGAGGTACGTGTCTCTCAGCCTCTGGACGAATCCAAGAGGAGGTACATAAATATCATCAATAGCAATCAATAACGGCGCAGTAGTGCTCAGTAAAACCCAGCTGGTATACCAACCTCCTATATCCATTTCTATGTCTAAGTATCCTAGGGCTGTTTTCGATAAACTAAATTCACAATCAATTTCGTAATAGTTAATCAGTAACCGATAATTACTCAATAAACATATAAGTCACTTAGTATTCTTCAAGAATCATACTCAAAAATTTTACGAAAATCTAAATCAATTATTTTTAACGAAATCGAAATATTCGAAAACGAAATCGAAATACGATCTATCACAAAATCTGTCCAAAATCAACAATAAAGACATCAAACATCGATTTTTCATATACAATAAACAATTTTCATACTAATAATCGAAAACGAAATCTTCCAACGAAATAAAAAACGAAAACGAAAACAAAACAATAACGAAAGACTTTTCGTAACGATTTCGAAAACAAACGTACACCAACCTCAATACCGTTTCGAGAGATCGCGGTTCTACGATATCTTTTTCCTTCCCTTTCCTTTTCTCTTCTCTTTTCCTCTTCACTTTCTTCTCTTTTCTTCTTCTTTCTTCTTCTTCTTTCTCTTTCTCTTCTTTCTCTCTTCTTCTTTTTCTTTTTCTTCTTCTTCTTTTTCTTTTCTTTTCTCGGTCTCTCCTCTCTCTTCTTGCTGTTCTGTTTTCTGGCTTCTGCGAGAAGCTTCTCTTTTTTTTTTTTATATTTTTTTCGCTACCGCGACCGTCGTCGCGACCTGTGGTCGCGCCACCAGGTCGCGATGCTCACTGGAGCATTCGCATCGCCTTCATCGCGAGCGCGCCTTGGTCGCGCTGGTGGTCGCGTTGCTCGCTGCCAGATTTTGACATTTTCATCGCGAGCAGCTCATCGCGACCTGTGGTCGCTGTGACTGGTCGCGATGCTCACTGCCAGAAATCTCATTTTTCACCGCGAGCAAGCCATCACGACCTGTGGTCGCGGTGACCAGGTCGCGATGCTCTCTGCCTCCATTTTCAATTTTTCATTCTTCATTTTCAACTATTCAATCTGGTCCACCTGGAAATCATAAAAATACTATTATGATTCATTTCAACATTTACACCCCTTCTAATCACAAAATTTATTTTCACATATATAAATTTAATTATCCGAAATCCGGGATGTTACAATTCTTCCCCTCTTAAGAAATTTCATCCTCGAAATTTACCTCAATGAAACAGTTAGGGGATATTGCTGTCGCATCGTTTCTTCACTCTCCCAGGTAGCCTCTTCTACTTTATGGTTCCTCAAGAGGACTTTCACCAGTGGCACTCTTTTATTTCTTAGTTCTTTGATTTCCCGATCAAGAATCTGCACTGGTTCCTCCTCATATGTCAGGTCTGGTCGGATCTCAATACTTTCGGCCTGAACTCTGTGGGAAGGATCAGATCTGTATCTCCTCAGCATAGAAACATGGAATATATTATGAATCTTTTCTAATTCTGGAGGTAAAGCAAGTCTGTAGGCTACTGGTCCCACACGGTCAATGATTTCGTATGGCCCAATAAACCTAGGACTCAACTTACCTTTTCTGCCAAAGCGGAGCACTTTCTTCCACGGAGATACTTTCAGAAATACTTTCTCACCGACTTCATATTCTATCTCTTTTCTTTTCAAATCTGCATATGATTTCTGTCGGTCAGAAGCAACTTTCAATCTATCCTTGATAATCTTCACCTTCTCCTCAGTCTGTCGAATCAAATCTGGGCCTACTAACCTGTCCTCTCCTAACTCTGTCCAGCATACTGGAGTCCTGCATTTCCTTCCATACAGTGCCTCATACGGTGCCATAGCTATGCTCGACTGGTAACTGTTGTTGTAGGCGAATTCAATCAATGGAAGATGATCCGCCCAACTTCCTTCAAACTCAATTACACAACTCCTGAGCATATCTTCAAGCACCTGAATTACCCTTTCTGATTGTCCGTCTGTCTGCGGATGGAAGGCTGTACTGAAACTCAGTCGAGTACCCAAGGCTTCTTGAAACTTCTTCCAGAATCTGGATGTAAACCTCGGATCTCTATCTGATATGATGGATACAGGCACTCCATGCAATCTGACTATCTCTCTGATATACATTTCTGCTAGTCGATCCAGGGAATAGTCAGTTCTAACAGGTAGAAAATGTGCTGACTTCGTCAACCGGTCCACTATAACCCATACTACATCGTGTTTACTCCGGGTGAGTGGTAATCCTGTGACAAAGTCCATAGTGATGCGATCCCATTTCCATTCAGGTATTGCTATTGGCTGTAACAATCCTGATGGAACCTGGTGTTCAGCTTTCACCTGTTGACAAGTCATGCATCTATTCAGGAATTCTACCACATCCTTCTTCATACCAGACCACCAATACTGAGTTTTCAAGTCTCTGTACATCTTTGTGCTACCTGGGTGCATTGCATACGAACTGCTGTGTGCCTCTGTCAGGATCATTTTTCTCAATTCCTCATCATCTGGAATGCAAATCCTGTCTCTGAAACACACAATACCATCAGTTCTGATTGAGAAGTCTGGATGCTTCCCCTCTGGAATCTGTTCACATATCATCAGAATTCTAGCATCCTGCTTCTGTTTCTCTGAAATCTGCTGAATCAGACTAGGTCTGCATATCAACTCAGCTACTACTGCATTATCTGAATTCAGCTGCAATTGCACATTCATAGCCTTCAGAGCAAACAATGCTTTTCTGCTCAGAGCATCTGCGACTACATTCGCCTTTCCTGGATGGTAGTCGATGACACAGTCATAGTCTTTAATCAACTCCATCCATCGACTCTGTCTCAAATTGAGCTCTCTCTGGGTAGGCAGATATTTCAGACTCTTGTGATCTGTGTATATATAACATTTCTCACCATATAAGTAATGCCTCCATATTTTTAGTGCGAAGACTATGGCTGCAAGTTCCAGATCGTGAATCAGATAGTTCAACTCATGATTTTTTAGCTGTCTGGACGCATATGCAACCACCTTGCCTTCCTGCATCAATACATATCCCAAACCATGGTGTGAGGCATCACTATAAATCACATAGTCTTTACCTGAAACAGGCTGAATCAGGATTAGAGCCTCTACAAGCATTGTCTTCAATCGGTCAAAAGCTGCCTGGCATCTGTCAGTCCACTCAAATCTGACATTCTTATGCAGTAGCTTGGTCAACGGACTTGCTATGGAGGAAAACCCCTTCACAAACCGTCGATAATAACCTGACAAGCCTAGGAAACTTCTGACTTCTGTAACATTTCTGGGAGGCTTCCATTCCACTATTGCTTCAATCTTTTTCGGATCTGCCTTAATACCCTCTGCTGACACAATGTGACCTAGAAATGCAATCTCAGGCAACCAAAACTCACATTTGCTCAATTTGCCATACAATTGCTTCTCCCTCAGAATCTGTAGTACTACTCTGAGATGCCTATCATGGTCTTCTGTCGTCTAAGAGTATACCAGGATATCATCGATAAAGACTACTACAAACTGATCCAAGTATGGCCGGAAGATTCTGTTCATCAGATCCATAAAGGCTGCAGGTGCATTAGTCAGCCCAAATGGCATCACTACAAATTCATAGTGTCCATACCTGGTTCTGAATGCAGTTTTCGGAATATCTGACTCATTTATCCTCAACTGATGATAACCTGATCTCAGATCTATCTTTGAGAAGACACAGGCTCCTCTTAATGTGTCGTCTGTGAGTATACCAGGATATCATCGATAAAGACTACTACAAACTAATCCAAGTATGGCCGGAAGATTCTGTTCATCAGATCCATAAAGGCTGCAGGTGCATTAGTCAGCCCAAATGGCATCACTACAAATTCATAGTGTCCATACCTGGTTCTGAATGCAGTTTTCGGAATATCTGACTCATTTATCCTCAACTGATGATAACCTGATCTCAGATCTATCTTTGAGAAGACATAGGCTCCTCTTAGTGTGTCAAACAAGTCATCGATTCTTGGCAACGGGTACTTATTCTTGACAGTAAGTTTATTCAGCTGCCTGTAATCGATGCACAATCTCAATAACCCGTCTTTCTTTTTCACAAACAGCACTGGAGCTCCCCAAGGGGATACACTGGGCCTAATGAAGCCCTTATCCAGCAATTCCTGTAACTATATCTTTAGTTCTTTCAGTTCTGCTGGTGCCATTCTATAGAGAGCTATCGATACGGGAGACGTACCTGGTACCACATCAATCACAAACTCCACTTCTCTCTGCGGTGGTAAACCAGGAAGCTCCTCTGGATACACATCTGCAAAATCGCACACAGTGGGTATATTCTGGATTTCAGCATTAATCTTTCTGGAATCAACCACCTGTGCCAAATATGCTTCACACCCTTTTCTGATCAGTTTACAGGCTGCAGTGGCCGAAATGACATTGGAGAGAAAATCCCTCCTTTCACCCACCATTGTGATTTCTGCACCATCTACTGTTCTAAGAGTCACTCGCTTCAATTCACAGTCGATCACTACTTTATGCTGAGTTAACCAATCCATGCCTAAGATCACATCAAACTCATGGAATGGCAACTCCATCAAATCTCCAGGAAAGTCACACTCCTGTATCCGAATTGGACAATTTCTGTACACACAATTCACTACTACACTCTGACCTATCGGATTACTAACTAACACATCATATGCAGTAGGTTCAGTTTGCAAACTTCTTTGTCTCAACAATGCATCACATATATACGAGTGAGTGGAACCAGGATCTATCAATGCAATAGCGGTCGTATTAAAAATAGAAATAATACCAGCTATCACGTCAGGAGCATCCTTGTCTTCCTGAGCTCGAACACCATAAACTCGTGCAGGAGCTCGACTATCAGGTCTAGCCACGAACTCTGACACTCCTCTGTGGCTACCACCCTCAGGTACTGCCTGACTAGGCCTCCTACCTCTGGAAGTAGTAGGGGCTGATCTCTCTGGCTGCTGGGATCTCATCCGTGGACAATCCCTCAGGAAATGGTCATGAGATCCACATCTCAAGCAGGCTCCTGTAAGCTTCCAGCATTCCCCAGGATGTCTTCTTCCACAATGATCACACACTGTAGGGGCTGGTCCCCTACCTGCACTCCTAGGGGTACTGGCTACAGAAGTTGCAGACTGACCAGGCCTAGCTGTAAGTACAAGCCTCTGTGACTACACTGGACCACTAGGCTGCGGTCCCTTAAACTTCTTACTCGGGGACTGATATGAGCTGGATGGCCCTGCCCCTCTTCTTTGCTGCCCTCTGTCTCTTCTGGCCTGCTCTTCTTTCTTAATTCTCTCTACATTCAGAGCTGCCGAGACAAGTCTAGTAAAATCTTCAAATTCAAATGCAGCCACCTATAGGCGGATATAATCGTTCAATCCATCTTCAAACCTCCTACATTTATCCGCCTCTGTCGCCACCATCTCTTTTGCATATTTACTCAACCTGAGAAACTCTCTCTCCTATTCAGTCACTGTCATCTGCCTTTGCTTCAGGTTGGTAAACTCTCTCTTCAAATTATCCAAGTAAATGCGACCAATATATTTTCTTCTGAACTCCTTCTGAAAGAAGTCCCACGTTCGATCCTCTGGTCGCACTGTCTGTATAATGGAGGTCCACTACTAGTAGGCATCCTTCTGCAGTAAGGATACTGCACACTCCAGTCTCTCCTCAGGTGTGCAGTGCATCTGCTCCAATATTCTATTCGTCCTCTCAAACCAATACTCCGCAGCAGACACATCCTCATCCTTCCTACCATGGAAATCAGTAGGTCTGTGTTTAGCCAGTCGCTCGATGGCTGATCTTCATGGCGCTGCTCTGGCCACATTCTGAAAGAACTCAGCCATCTGCTGCATAAATGCTGGCTGTACAGGGTCCGCCACTCTCGGGCTTACGGATTCTCTAGATGCTCCCCCAGCCACGCTGGCGGGACTCTCGGGTCTATCACTGCTTCCTTCCATTTCTTTTATCCTATATAAGACAGAAGAGAGGTCTGCAGTTTAGAGTCACACATTCCTATGGGTAGCTTTATACATTGCATGCATATACAGACTCTTTGGTCCAGAAACGCCTAAATCGCGCTCTGATACCAATTAAACTGTAACACCCCCTGACCCGACCCGGCCGGACCGACCCTAGGGAGCGCTACACGATTTTCAAAACTTTCTTATTTCTGTTTATAACTGAAAACCATAAAATATATAATTTAAAAATCGTTTCAAGTGAGCCCATCGAAAACAAACTTTTTACAAAAAGTTCGGCAGAGTTTTGTTTGTTTTTCGGATTTCCCAAAACCTGTTTTTCACAAAATCAATTCAAATGCAAATTCAAAAACACTTCATATCACATTTTCAAACAATTGCGCACTCTGCCGTTTAGTGCGACTTCCAACACAATTTATAAAATAAAACAATTCAAAAGTCAATATTTACAAACATTCTGAAAACGAAAATCAAGAATCATAAATAATTAATTACAGAGCTTCATTACAAAATATATTTACATACTCTCTGAATATGCATGCATATCAATCATATTACACATGAACATAAATGTCTACCCAAAAATTGTGACTCTCCACCTCTGTCTGCAGGAATCTCCTCTTCAGTCTTTGGCTTCTTCGGGATCTCTGGTACCTACGCGTTAGAAACAAAACTAACCGCTAAGCATATAGCTTAGTGGGTGTACTAAACTCAATAATAAAAATCATATATAACTTTTAAATGGAAAACAGATCACAATATATATATTTCAACTCTATCATTTATAAATCCATTTACCTTTAAAATCAAATCGTAAAACAGTTTCCATCACTTTAATTTCCACAATAAGAACAACATATAAAATCGATTCATAAAATCATTCAGTTCACTTTCCAATTCACTTCAAATCTGGCCCGCTAGAATACCCAACATACTAGGACTGGAATATGGGTCAAACTCCTACCCTAGGACGAAAACGAAAACGAAAACAAAACAATAACGAAAGTCTTTTCGTAACGATTTCGAAAACAAACGTACACCAACCTCGATACCGTTTTTCGTTCGAGAGATCGCGATTCTACGATTTCTTTTTCCTTCCCTTTCCTTTTCTCTTCTCTTTCCTCTTCACTTTCTTCTCTTTTCTTCTTCTTTCTTCTTCTTCTTTCTCTTTCTCTTCTTTCTCTCTTCTTCTTTTTCTTTTCTTCTTCTTCTTCTTCTTTTTCTTTTCTTTTCTCGGTCTCTCCTCTCTCTTCTTGCTGTTCTATTTTCTGGCTTCTGCGAGAAGTTTCTCTTTTTTTTTATATTTTTTTCGCTACCGCGACCGTCGTCGCGACCTGTGGTTGCGCCACCAGGTCGTGATGCTCACTGGAGCATTCGCACCGCCTTCATCGCGAGCGCGCCTTGGTCGCGCTGGTGGTCACGTTGCTCGCTGCCAGATTTTGACATTTTCATCGCGAGCAGCTCATCGCGACCTGTGGTCGCGGTGACTGGTCGCGATGCTCACTGCCAGAAATCTCATTTTTCACCGCGAGCAAGCCATCGCGACCTGTGGTCGCGATGCTCTCTGCCTCCATTTTCAATTTTTCATTCTTCATTTTCAACTATTCAATCTGGTCCACCTGAAAATCATAAAAATAAACATACTTTTAATTACATTTACACCCCTTCTAATCACAAAATTTATTTTCACATATATAAATTTAATTATCCGAAATCCGGGATGTTACAATATGTCTATTTACTCTGCTAGTTAGATTGCCCATGGGCTTTCAGGTTGGCGAGTTCCGCCAATGTGTATACTCAGTTTATTAAGGGTAAGCTAGTTGGTTTGAAGCTGGGAGACCTTTTACTTAACAAGCTTGCTTAGCTGTCCTTGCTGGTCTGAAGGTAGGAGACCCATCATATGCGAGTGTTGCCAATACTTGAAGATTTTTCCCTTAGGATTTTCACTGCTTCTCAGGGTCAATTGCACGTCTAGGATTAATTCCACATCATTTTTATTGTGTTGATCCTTATCCCCCTAGCCCCCCTAAGGTCAAGGGTTATTATGATATGACGTGAGAGCTTGTAGAAAAGGGTAGCTTTATCAATAATAAAACGAGTACAATTGTCACTGGTAATATCTCCGTAGGTGTTTTGTGTTCCGACCTCGTGGAACTCGGGCTCTGCTGATATTTACGAGGTGGTAAGCACCATTGCCCAGGTCTTCATTTATGATATAAAGACCTTTCTAGTTTGGACCCAGAGCTCCTTCTTGAGGGTTACAGGCTCTGGATAAGAGTAACCGTAGTACGAGGTCCCCTTTTTTGAAATGTCGTAGTTTGACTTTTCTATTGTAGTATCTGGCTACTTTTTATTGGTACACAGCTGCCCTTAGGCGAGCAGCGTCTCTCTTTTCTTCAATAAGGTCGAGGCTAGCCGTGAGTAGGCCGTCGTTCTATTCGGGGTTAAACGTGGCCCTTTTGTACGTGCTGGCCATTGATTCAACTGGAATCATGGCTTTCGTACCATACACTATAAAGAAAAGGGTCTCTCCTGTGGTACTCCTCACGGTTGTTCTGTATGACTATAATACTTTGGGAAGTTCAGCTGCGCAACCCTCTTTTTTTCCCATAAGTTTCATTTTCAGAGTGTGTTTGATGATTTTATTTACGGTCTCCACCTGCCTGTTTGCTTACGGGTGATCAAGTGCAGAGAAACTCTTGGTTATAGCTAAGTCCTCACAGAATGTCTTGAATCTTTGACTCTCGAACTGTATGCCACTGTCCATGACGATTTTTTGCGGGACGCTGATTCTGCTTATAATGTTTTCCTATACGAATTTTTCGAATTTTGGCCGTCTAAATTTCGCTGAGGGCTTCCGCTTCTGCCCACTTCGTGAAATAATCCATTACTACCACCGCGTGTTTGCAATTTCTACGGGCCATTGGTAAAGGGCTAATCAAGTTCATTCCTCATATAGAGAATGGCCACGGGCTGACCATTGAATATAAGAGAGCTAGGGTAGCGTGGGGAATATTAGCAAATCTCTAGCACTTATCACACCTTTTCACGAGGTCAATGGCATCCTGTTTCATCGTGGGCCAGTAGAAACCTTGACGAGGGGCTTTGTTAGCCAGGGAAAGGCCCCTGGCATGGTTGTTGCACAATCATGCGTGGATGTCATTAAGAATGGGAATAGCGTCCTCCTCGTCTATACATCGTAGTAATAGCGTGGAGAATCCACGTTTAAGCAGCATGTCATCGTAGATGACGTACCTTGCTACCAACACTCAAAGGCGTCGAGGTTCATTTTGTCTGTGGGTAGCATTCCATTAGAGAGGTAGTTGATGAGAGGGTTCATCCATGAATTTGGTGTAGTTTTGATCACCATGACCGTCCCTTTGGTTGCTATGCTGGGCTCTGATAGGTGCTCGATTGGCATATCACTGAGCAAGTCTGCGTCTTTGGTGGTCGTTAAGTAAGATAGGGCATCTGCGTGCGTGTTCTGAGCTCGTGGGATCTGCTAGATTTTGTGCCACTAAAATGTATCAAGGAGTTCGCTAGCTTTTTATTGGTAGGCTGTCATGTTCGCGCCGCGAGCCTGGAATTTTTGCTTTATTAGATTCACAATAAGTTGTGAGTCACTATAAATTTTATCTGCCTGTACCTGTAGCTCTTTGGCTAGGCACTACCCTGCGAGGACAACCTCGTACTCTGCCTCATTGTTGGATGCGGTGAAGCCAAAGCGTAAGGCGCAGCGGATCTTATGCCCTTCCAGACTGATTAATAGAATACCAGCCCTAGCCACTACTTCGCATGAGGATCCGTTGACATATAGCTTCCACATCGGAGACTCCGATCTTTTTTGTTCGTGTTTGCCGAGGGGGGAAGTGTCCCGCTGAAGCTCTTTTTGTTGAGCCTTCTCCTCCAAGCCTGAGAATTCTACCATGAAATATGCAAGGGCTTGACCTTTTATAGCTACTCGTAGCTTCTACTCCAGGTCGTATTGCGCCAGCGCCCATTTTAGCAGCCTTCCTAAGGTGTCGGACTTCTACAAAACTTGTCTCAAAGGGTTGATGGTGAGTATTTCAATGCTGTAGGCTTGGAAGTACAGTCGCAACTTCCTTAACGTTATTACCAGGTAGTATGTGAGTTTTTCCATCTGTGGGTACCTGCTTTCGGCATCCTGTAGTCTTTTACTCACATCGTAAATTAGTAGTTGGATTTTGTTCTTCTCTCGAACGAGAACCGCGCTTATAGCGTGCTGGGTTATTGCCAGGTAAATGGTGAGTTTTTCCCCGTCCCGCGGTTTTGACAGTAAGGGAGCTTGCCCTATATATTCTTTTAGCTGTTGGAAGGCGAGCTCACATTCTTCTGTCAATTTGAACTTTTTGTTACCTCGTAGGACGTTGAAGAAAGGCACGCACTTATCCGTTGATTTTGAGATAAACCGCCTCAACGCCGCGACCTGACCATTAAGGCTTTGTACGTGCTTTAGCTTGGTAGGTGACTGCATGTCATACAGGGCTTTGATTTTTTCAATGGTTTGCCTATATTCCTCGTCGGTTTACCATAAAACCTAGGAGTTTTTCAAAAGCTACAACAAAAGTACACTTCAGAGGGTTGAGATTCATCTGATAACGTTTTAACACCTGAAACATTTCTTCTAGGTGCGCGAGGTGGTCAGTAGACTGGGTTGACTTTAATAGCATATTGTCCACGTACACTTCCATAGTTTTACCTATTTTTTCAGCGAACATCATGTTAACTAGCTGCTGGTAGGTCGCCTCCGCATTTTTTAATCCAAAAGGCATTATATTGTAGTAGTAGAGCCCCATATCTGTGATAAATGAGGTGTGTTCTTCATCAGCTAGGAGCATAGGGATTTGATTGTAGCCCAAATATGCATCCATAAAGCTTAGTAGCTTATGTCCGGCCGTTGAGTCCACCAGCTGATCAATCCTTGGTAAGGGGAAACTATCATTCGAGTAGACTTTGTTGAGAACGGTAAAATCTACACATGTCCTCAATTTATTGTTCTTCTTTTTTACCAATACCGGGTTGGCGAGCCAGCTGGGGTAATGAGATTCCCAAATGAATCTGTTGGCTAAGAGTTTGTTAGCTTCTTCCTTCAAGGCCACGTATCTCTCTGCATTCATGGCTCTTCTTTTTTATCTAATCGGTTTGAAAGCTGGGTCTATGTTGAACTTGTGTGCCATTATTTCGAGGCTGATCCCTACCATATTACTGTGCATCCAAGAAAAGACGTTCAGGTTTCCTCTTAGAAATACGAGCAATACTTTTTTTTCAATAGGAGCTAAATTCACTCCCAGCTTTAGGATCCTTTCAGACTTTAGTTCATATATCTAGACTTCTTCTAGTTCTTTAACGAGGCATATGGCTTCATTCTCATCGATTACCCTTGGGTCGATGTTGTTATAGAGCTCTGCGGCTGGTCGGTCTCAGATTATCCTAGTCTGTACACTAGTTCTTAGCTCGCTAGATCTGGCCTTCGGTATCTTTTCCAGTTTCCCTATCCTGACAGTTTTTCATAGCACGCCCTGGCCACTTCCTGCTCTCCGTGGACACTCTCTACACCTGTTAGGGTAGGAAATTTTATAGTCAGGTGTTTGGTTGAAGTGACTACTTCCAGATCGTTGAGAACTGGTCTACCCAGGACGGCATTGTAGGTTGTCAGGCAGTCAATGACAAAGAAGGCTGCCATGGTAGTTGTTTGACGACCTGACTCTCCTAATATGAGGGGTAGAGCAATCATCCCCAAGGGAACGATAGAATCTCATATAAAGCCTTACAGTGGCTTGTTTGAAGGCTGTAGCTAATTCTGGTTTAATCTCATTTCCTCAAAAGTGTTATTATACAGGACGTTCACTGAGCTGCCATTGTCGATCATGGTCATGTATTTGGTTATTCCCCCAACGATTGCTTTGATGATGATTGCATCGTCGTGCGACCAATGAACACCTCACATGTTGACATTTGTGAAGGTTATACCTTCTATCATTGCCCCATACTGCTTCGTGGGCTCTTTGTTAGCATTCAATGTCCTTATTGTAGAATGGATGGCTTCCCTCACGTAGCGCGATAGTGACCTGTTTGAAGTCCTTGCGGGGTGTGACCCCCAGGGATAGCATGGAAAACTCTTACAGCGGGCTTATTCGGGATTGGTTCCGGTTAAGTTGGGTCAATCAACTATTACTGTTGTCGTTGTGGTTGTTGCTATGGTTGGTTTCTTGGACGTACTACATAGTCTCTAAGGCGTCTTTGCCTGATTAGGTCTTCAATTGCATCTTTGAGTTTGAAGCAATCGGCTGTTCGATGTCCCACCTTATTGTGGTACGTGCAGAATTTGTCGGGGTTTCTAGCTCATGCCGACATTCTTAGAGGGATGGTTTCCTAAATTCTTCCCTGTTCCTCTTCGTGTTGAAGATTGTATTCTGGGAATCGGACAACTGTGCGTATGTCTGATAACGACCTTCATTTCTTCTCACGTCCTCATCATTCATAGCCTTTTTGGCTACCTGGTTTGCTGGGGCCTCATCTCTCTAAAAGCCTCTATTCCGGCTGCAATTGTTATTACCGATGTTTCCCTCATTGCCTTTCTGTTTCCTTATGTTTTGCGAAATTCTACCTCAATCCTTTTTGTTGGAGCTCTTTTTGGGCCTGAAAACTTCTTCCATACGGATATGAGTATTAGACTATTTGTAAAAGTCTCTTAGGGTTTTATACGACTTGCTGTATATGCTTTGGTAGAGCTCACCATCTTTTCGTAGGCCGGTGGTAATCGTGGATAGTACGCTTTCGTTAGTTGGGCTAAACACACAACAAATCTCTCTCTGAAAGCGGGTTATATAATCTTTTAGAGGCTCGTCTGACTTCTGAAAGATTATTGCTAGGCGGCATAAAAGAACGAGCTGCTTCTTTAAGGCCTGGTATTGGTTTATGAAGAGCTCCTGGCATTGGTTCCAGCTCGTTATACTGCCAGTCGAGAGTCCCCTCAACTATTTCCTTAGGATTTCTCCTAGAGTCGCCAGAAAACATTGACACTTAACCCTGCTGTTAGTCGTGAGAAGGCTCATCTGCACATTGTAGGTGTCTAAGTTATCAAAGGGGTCACTGGTCTCCTGGTATAGGGGGATGCTGGCCATTTTGAAGCGATCTGGCAGTGGTTCGTTCTCTATCTCCCAGCAGAACAGACGTCGTTCTATGTACCCGTAGTTAGGTTCCGCTGCTACGCGTTGCTACTCTAACTGCTCCAGCCGTCGTAGTAACATCTGGTATCCGGGGACTGGAGGGCCTATCATTAATGCACTGAATGTGGCTCTACCCTTCCTGCGGGGTGGATTCTGTGGATCGAGCAACCTCCTTGGATTGGGCGATCTCTTTCCGTTTAGCTATGGTTCAGCGCCTTGGTTGCTGGGAATTTCAGCCACTAGTATCGTGCGGTGGGCATTTCTATTACTGCCATTACCAGGTCGCTGGTTGTGGATTTTTGGGTGCAAGTGGAGTAGTTGGGACACGCAATGCGCTGTGGCATCTCAACGATCCTTGTTGAATTCTACGTACCTTTCGCCACTGGCATTTATATGAATCACAGGCCCAGTGCGGGAAAGTACTTCACGTCGTTCATCGCGTTCTGTCCTTGCTCGTCTCGTTGTGCATTGGCTGAATGAATGGGAATCCTTCTTTGCTGAGCGTCATTTTACGGGAGGTTCTATCTATCAACCCGACAGGCGGGGTAGACCGGATCGTCTCCCTCAGGTCGCGGAGGCGAGGTACTTTCCACAACCTGCTCGCGTGGGAGTTGATTCTGTAGTAGGAGATGTAGGTCACGAGACATTTTTGCCACCATCCTCTCCAGTTCGGCCTGCCTCTCCACCACTTGTTGAGGTTTGGTGGCCTGGATAGGCCAGCCTGGTCATTTCCCTGAGGTTCCATCTGAGGGGCGAATTGACCAGCTAGTAGATTTGGAGCTGGTGGCGGGGCCGTAGGGACGGTAGGAGCTACGTTTGGAACGATAGGCGGGATTGGTGGCTAGTGGGATGCCTCCGAGTGCCTTCCAATTGGGGGTACATCTCTACTTCTTGCGGTTCTGTAGCGGGTTCCCATGCCTCTCGCTAATTGCTTTGGAAGAATTTTCCTGAAAAAATGGAATAAAAGTATAATTTCTTACAGGAAATAGAGGTTTGATTCCTCAAATAGGCTCATTTCCTTTAGCGCCAAAATGTTAACGTGTGAATTTGGTCAACGTAATTAACCATGAATTAAATGGCGAAAGTGATAAAACGAAATTGACACAAGAGATTTTTAAAGTGGTTCGGCTTAAAGGAATGCCTGCATCCACTATTCTTAGTATTTAAGTCGAGCTCGCTGAGTGAGTACGTGAAGCTTGCTATGTCTGTTTTCTGGAAAGATTGGTAACCTTTGTAACAGTGATGACCCGCCCCTTTTATAATGCGAAGGGGTAGAGTCAACCTGTTTTTCACGGAATATAATTACAATAAATTAGGGATTAAACTATATCCCTAAGAATCATTTTCTAATTGAAACGTGATTTCTGAAATTAAGGAAATTGAGTTTGATTGGGACTCCTACGAGTTGACCGAATCGAATCCCTTTATTCTTGGGATTCTTTCCATAACTGGAGCTTCAAGCTAAGTGTCATACGAGCTAGGTATACCGTTGATGAGAGGTGGCGCATTAACTCTTCCAGATAGTCTAGGTATAGCAGCTCACATGGAGCTTTTCTCTTTATATCTGTTGGAACGGGCTTGCTCGCCGTATTGGGTTCTGTTGGTTTCTTCGGCCTGTTGGGCCTTGTTGGCTTTATCAGGGTTTGTTGGGCTTCCTCGATGTCTCTAGGCCTTTTTGGCACATAACACATAAAATGACATATATTTGTAAAAGAAGGATTGACCTTATACATTTGGAAAATATTCGAAATTGACCATATACATTTCAAAGCTTCAGTTGAAGTTGGTTTGCAAATAGCATAACATATTAAAGTAGCTTTATAAAAAATTTCTAAAAACGCCATCATCTCAAAAGCTATTTTCCAATCATCATCAATAATCATTTCATTATTTTCATACATAATGTAAAATGAACTAATAACATGTTCATAACCAACACATGATTGTAACATAAGACATGTAGAATTCCAACAGACTTTGCATACCGCTAACAAATATTTTTAGGGCTTTATTAGCTCGTACATAATACCCTGCAAACTCCTCAATTCTAGATGCACTACATAAATTAATAATTTTTAATTAATTATTAAATCATTAATTAAATAATCATATTATTTAATTAATTTTATTTAATTAAATCGAGTCACTTTCGTAATACTATTAATTGGACCATCCAATTAATTTATCGTGACCCACGTTACCATTAACCATAAGTGCTAGTAAGGGGACCTAATGGACCCATAGTTTTGAGCTCTAATAATACTTAGTAATATTAATTAAACTCTTTAATTAATATTCCTTAATTATTAACCTCAGAGTTATTCCACTAAAATCCTGAGGCTGCTCTCTTAGAATTGTAGATGTTTTATACAATTTGAAGTCTCAGTGTCCATTGATATAACTATTACAAATAGTATGATCCTTCACGAGTAGTTCATAGCTAGAACTAGGTCATAATTTTGGTTATATCCCTCTAGTTATATTTTTTTTCCTTTTAGTACCGTTGATTCTCTAATGAACAATTAAATCTTTTCTTCCTTTACAGGAGAAGGAGAGTGCACATAATTGTTTAAACCTCGAATCAACCCTTAAGGGAACTACTTATCTACTTCAGTCAAGAAGGAGTGGATTCCACTATTGTGTTCAAACCTTCCCAGCCACAAGTCAACCCGCAACTCCAAGATATGGAGGTATTGATCGAGAATATAACATCGACCTCACTCATGGTATGTCAAAAGCCACAATCCAACCTGAAGGAGTCGATAAGGAACTCAGGATTAAGATCATCTATATACAGCCATCGTTTGTCGATATATATGAATCTCATCTAATAACGGATCTTGGTGAGAGATTCATATAAATCGTGGCCCAGTGCTATATGATCTCATCATATAAGGTGTCTTCATTCTCATGTCAACTACATGAGCAGACTAAGATAATACCACTGTACATTACAGAATGGACCACAACATTAGATCAACCACAAATAAAGTACTCAGCTTTGTTTGCTCTCTACAGACTCTTTAGGTTGCATGTCTCAAAATGAATCCTTATGTATATGACATTCATATACTCATTTTGAGATTACATCTTGCAATCTTGGATGAACAAATAAAAAACACTTTTGTTCGAATGATAAATCTTTAACTCTTATTTATGTCTAATTACATTTACAATTACAAGTTTTAGGGCATAAATCCCAACAATCTTCCACTTGCACTAAAGCAGATGGGATGTGTCTCGTAATCCTAGACCATCTAGGTTACCTTCAAACACTTTAGTCGTTAAAGTCTTCGTAAATGATTCAGTCAGGTTGTCCTGTGACACGATCTTCGTCATGGTCACGTCTCCTCTCTGCACTATCTCTCTAATGTGATGATATTTCCTCTCTACATGCTTCCCTCTTTTGTGGCTTCTCGGTTATTTGGAATTAGCCACAACACCATTATTATCATAATAAAGTGTCATGGGCCTATCCATATATGAGCCATATAATCTCCTTAACATCTTTACAAGCTGCTACATACTCGGCTTCCATGGTAGAATCAACAATACAAGATTGCTTGATACTCCTCCATACTATGGCTCTACCACCAAGTGTGAACACTGACCCAAACGTGGATTTTCTAGAATCCTTATCTAACTGAAAGTCAGAATCTGTATATCCTAATGTGATCAAATTCGGTCGGGAATATACTAGTATATTGTTTCTCGTTCTCCGAAGATACTTGAGAATATGCTTAATAGCAACCTAATGATCCAACCTGGGTTGAACTGATATCTGCTGGCTATTCACACTGTGAAGCAGATATCGAGTCTCATGCATAGCATATTATACATAAGACTACCTATTGCTGACACATAAGGAATTCGTCTCATATTCTCAATTTCTTGAGGTGTTTTAGGACATTGTTCCTTAGACAGATAAACTCCATGTCTTGAAGTTAAACTACCTTTCTTGGAGTTCTACATCGAGAATCGCACAAGTATTTTGTTGATATACGATGCTTGAGACTATGCTAACAATTTGTTCTTGCGATCCCTTATTAATTGGATCCCTAGAATATAACCTGCCTCTCCCAAAACTTTCATTTGAAATTGGTTAGAAAGCCAACCCTTTACTTCTGATATTATCCCCATGTCATTCCCAATGAGTAGGATATCATCTATGTAAAGGATCAGGAATACAACTTTCTTGTCAATGATGCGCTTGTACACACAAGGCTCATTAACGTTTTGCTCAAAGCCATAGGTTTTGGTAGCAGTATCAAACCTAATATTCCAAAATCTAGACGCTTGCTTAAGTCTATAAATGGACCTTTACAACTTGCAAACCTTTTGCTCTTGATCTTGGGATATGAATCCCTCTGGTTGTATCATGTAGATGCTTTCAACAAGATTGTCATTCAAGAATGCAGTCTTGACGTCCATCTGCCAAATTTCATAATCAAAATAGGCAGCTATGGATAAGAGTATTCTAATGGACTTAAACGTAGCTAATGGCAAGAAAGTCTCATCATAATCGATGCCTTCTTTCTGGGTATAATCCTTCGCCACTGGCCTTACTTTGAAGGTCTTTACCTTACCATCTACTTCTCTCTTTCTCTTGTAGATCCACTTACACCCTATGGGTTTTATCCCATTCGGTAAGTCTATAAGCTCCTAGACTAAGTTGGAGTACATGGACTTCATCTCAAGATTCATGGCTTTAAGTCATTCCTCTTTGTCAGAATCTTCCATTGCATGTCTAAATGTCAATGGATCATCCACACTATCATCGGAAAAGATGCCCTATGCCTCTCTAATACCTAACTATCGATCAGGTTGTCTCACAACCCTTCCACTATGTCTGGGTGGAAGTGTTTCCTTTCTAGGAATCATCTGACTATCAGATGTTGGTGGAACAACAACTTTGTCAATAACTTTTGTTGACTGAGTACTAGTCATACCAGGTTTTAGCTCTTTTAACATAATCTTGCTTCGAGGCTTATGATTACTCATGTAGTATTCTTTAAGAAACTTTGCATTTTTCCATACAAATACTTTGTTATCTTGAGGACTATAAAAGAATCCTCCTCTAGCTTTCTTTAGATATCTTAAAAATAGGCATATCTGTGAACGAGGTTCCGGTTTTCCATTTATGTTCTTTAGTACATGTACTGGACACACCTATATGCGAAAATATCATAAACTAGCTTTACGACCATTTCAAAATTCTAGAGGAGTCTTACGAACAGATTTGGATGAAACTACATTCAATATATAAGTCGTTGTTTGTAGTGAATATCCCCAAAAAGAATTTGGTAATTAAGAGAAATTAATCATAGATCTCAACATTTCCATTAGGGTCATGTTTCTCCTCTCTGCAACACCATTCTGTTGTGGTGTTCCTGGAGTAGTGAGTTGAGATACTATTCTATGCTCAACCATGTAGTCTTCAAACTCTTGGTCGAGATACTCACCTTCATGATCCGATCGTAGAGATTTGATTGTTTTACCTAATTGGTTTTCAACTTTAGCTCGAAATTCTTTGAACTTTTCAAATGTGTCTTACTTACGTTGTAATAGGTAAACATATTCGTATCTTGAGTAGTCGTCAATAAATATAATATAATACTCATACCCACATCTTGCTCTAACAATCATAGGTTTGCAGACGTCTGAGTATATAAGCTTTAGTGGTTGCGTAGCTCTAAGCTTTTTTTTTCTGTAAAAGGTCTCTTGGTCATTTTACCTTCTAAACAAGACTCACAAACCGGTAAAATACCGATCTTTAATTGAATTAAAGGTCCGCCTTTTACAAGTCTATATCTATCCTATCAAGGTTGATATGACCAAGTCTCAGATGCCAAAGATACGTTTTATTATTTGGAGAAATCTTATGTCGTTTTGTTTTAGGTTTTTCAACTTTAAACAATTTAGTATTAAGCAGTGTTGTATGAATTAACGATATTAAAACATACCAATTGTTTTCAATCATACCAGAACAAATATTCAAACCATTTCTTGAAACAATAGCTGACTTATCATTAAAAGAAATTGGATAAAAATGTTCAAGCAATTTGAACATGGAAGTCAAATTTCTTGTAAATTCAGGAATGTAATAAACATTATTTAAAGAAGAGCTTATAACACCCACCTTCCCTGAGTTTTTGCTAACTATAAGCGGGGCCAACTTTACTATTGATGGACAAAGACCTCCCCTGCCGTTAGTTGACTTTAGTCAAACTTAACAGGCGCAGGGGTATTTTTGTCTTTTTTTCTTTTTTTAACTTTATTTTATTAAATAAAAAATTTTAAAAAAATCTCAACCCTCCATCTTTGAAATGATGGACGATTAGAATTTATTTAAAATTTATTTTTTCTATTTTTTTTAAAAAACAATTTGAGTTTGAAATTTGAAGATCCAATCTCTAGATTGGATCTCCACCAAGAAAAAGAAAAATTTATTGGATCTCTAGCATGACGAACCCATAAGGGTTCGTCAATGAAGATGAATCCATATGGGTTCGTCACTGAAGGCGAACCCAGATTTTTCTAGGTTCGCCTTCAAAGGCGAACCCAGAAACTTGGGTTGGCCTTCTGTGACAAACCCTTCTGGGTTCGTCACACTGGAGCAAATTTAATTTATTTTTTTTATTTTTTTATATCTTAGTGGAGATTGGATCTCTACATTTCAAACTAAATTTTTTATTTTAAATAAATCTTAATCATCCATCATCTCAAAGATTGAGGGTTGAGGTCTAACCTTTTTTTTTTTTTTATAATTTTAAATAATATTTTAGTCATTTTAACGGTTAGACCTTGGTCAATCATTAACTCTAGCGGAAGTCAACTAATGGCAGGAGAGGTCTTTGTCTATTAACGGTAAAGTTAACTCCACTTGTAGTTGACAAAACTTCAGGGGAGGTGGGTGTTATTAACTCTTTAAAGAAAGAAAACAATTATTAAAACGTAGTCTAACTACTCTCACTGCTCGTGTTGAAACGACATCTCTTGTTCCAACACGCATAGTGAGTGACCTCTCCTCTAACTCTTGCCAAAGAATCAGTCCAATGTAAAGAAGAACAAACATGGTTAGTGGCCCCTAAATATATTATCTAAGATGAAGAATCATCTTCCACTAAACAAAATTCAATGAAAAGTAAATCTGATTTACTTTTCACTTTCTTCTTATTGGAGAGCTTCTCGAGGTACTGTGGATAGTTCCTCTTCCAGTGACCATCCTCTTTTGCGATGGAAATATTTTCCCCTTGCTTTGTCAGTTGTGGTGCTCTTTATCTTGGGCTTAGCCTTTGTTTTACCAGTAAACTTCTTCCTCTTCTTGAATCCAGAAGAAGATGGCTCAGCAACATTTGCTTCGCTGATCTTACCCTTATTATCCTTATTCATGGATTGAAAAGTAGAGCGCTGATTAAGCAATTGAGTGAGAATGAACTTAAACTTGTTTATCTCATAATTACTTCTAAACTGATTAAAGCTCTTTGGAAGAGTTGTCAGTATGATGCTCACTTGGGTGGCCTCGTTAATAGTCCCACCATTGAATTCAACAGTATTGAAATAGGACATCATCTTAAGGACATGTTCCCTAACATATGCACCATCTTTCATAAAGTCAAGCATAGCGGAACGAACAGCTTTGTGCCACTTTTACTCTGAGAGTTGTCCAAACATGGTGTTGAGAACCTAGTTCAAAATCCAACAACAAATCTAACTTCTCTAAGAATCAATAATCCAATTCAACTCTAACTTCAATTTAGCCCTAAATTACAAACACCCATAAACCCTGATTTCCCCAATTAACACAATAACACACCCAATCTTCAATTAATCCCAAAATCAACACAAATCCACAACCCTAACTTCACTAATAACCAAATAAACAAAACCCAACACAAATTAAAACAATGTAGATAGATTGTGAGCTTAGTTACCTTTTTAGGGAATCCCTTGCTCTCTAGTTCTTAGGTTATTAGCCCAAGCTGATCTCACAAGCGAAATTGCAAGAAGAACCGAATTGATCTTAGTGATAATCTAAGAGAATGAGATAAATACTCTCAATTTGTATTTTGATTGATGATAATAGTGAATAATTACAACCCTAGTTTATGTGTTCTATTTATACAAGCTCTGAAAATTAGGGCGAAAAGACCAAAATGCCCCTAACTAGAAAATATGAAAATGTGCAGAAAAATCAGAAACTTGGCCAGCAGTGTGCCTCGCGACCTAGGTCGCGACCTGGGTTGGTCCGTGAGCTTGGTCGCGGTGGGATCATCCCTTGTGCTCCAGTGATCACCGCAACCAAGGTCGCGAGGCAGCCGGTTGCGACCTTGGTCGCGGCGCTCACTGCCTGGTTTTCTCCCTTCTTTCATTTCTTCTTCTTCTATTCTCATCACTTCTCCTCTCCTCCTTCTCCTAATTCTAGTAGTTCTTCTAGCTGAGTTCTCATCATTCCCCCTCTCTTCAAGACTACCCTTGCCCTCAAGGGAAAATTCTGGGAACCGTGAAATCATCTCTTCAAAATCTTCCCAAGTAGCTTCATCTATAGGAAGACCCTTCCAATAGACTAGAACCTGCCAAACTCTCTCTTTTGGTCTATTCCTTTGCCAACTCCTGTATTGAAGTGCCTCTTTCGGTATAAGCACCATCCTTCCCTCTTCATCAAAAGATGGCAAATCACCCGCAATCAAATTAGGACTTCCAACCTTTTGTTTTAACATCGACACATGGAATACCGGATGTAAACTGTGATGTAGGTGGTAAGTCCAACCGGTAGGCGACCTCTCCTATGTGCTCAAGCACCTTGAAAGGCCCATAATACCTCTGGGATAGCTTCACATTGAACTTCTTCTTCAGTGACTTCTGCCTATACGGCTGAAGCTTGAGGTAGACAAAATCTCCCAGTTCAAAGGAAACTTCTCTTCAACTCTGATCGTTGTATTTCTTCATTCGACCTTAAGCTTTCTCAAGCTCTTTCTTCACCTTAGCTACAATCTCGTCTCTAGTCATCAACTCTTTCTCAACCTCATCATTAGCTGCGGTACCCACCTCATATATGCTCAAACCCGGTGGTGTGCGGCCGTAAATTACCTCAAATGGACTCATGTTAATGGCTGCATGGTGAGTGGTATTATACCAATACTAAGCCCATGGAATGTACTCCTTCCACCTTCCTTGCTCACTGTGGCAATAACACCTCAAGTATTGCTCCAAGGTACGGTTCACCACTTCCGTCTGGCCGTCAGTCTGGAGGTGGTAGGATGAGCTAGCCTTAAGCTTGCTGCCCTGCAATTTAAACAATTCCTGCCAAAAAGAGCTCATAAACAATTTTCCCTTATCCGTCACAATGCTACGGGGAAAGCCATGTAATTTCACCATATTCTCCACAAATGCTTTAGCCACTATACTAGCAGTAAAGGGATGCTTTAATGGTATGAAATGGGCACCCTTACTCAATCGGTTTACCACCACTAGTATAGCCTCAAACCCTTGGCTACTTGGCAGCCCCTCCATAAAGTCCTTGGTCAAATCCTCCCAAATCTGTCCCGGAATTGGTAGTGGTTGCAGCAGCCCTATTGGCCTCCGTGAGTCATATTTGACCTTTTGGCATGTGTCACACTCGGCCACCTTCTTCTTCACTTCAACTTTAAGCCCCTCCCAATAGAAGAAGTGTTTTACTTTCACATAAGTTCTGAGCCATCCGGAATGACCACCTTCCTTGCTCTCGTGGAAGTGAGCAAGAATCTCCTCCCTTAATCCGGGCACATTAGGCACATATACACATGTTTTGTAGTATATGAGCCCATTCTTCATTGTATACCTCTCTACCCCCTCTCCATGGCTCTCTAACTTTTGACAAATTTCCTGGGCCTTGGTATCTAGCTTAACGGCCTCCCGGATTTTGTCCCAAATCTTCCACTCCACACCATTCAAGGCTAATAGCCCTGAATCTTCCTCTCCATACACGGTCCACATTATCGGACTACCCACTTTTCTGGAAAGTGCATCGGCTACCTTCTTTTCTTTTTCGGGTTGGTAGATGATGTCATATTCGAACCCAAGCAACTTTACCATAAATTTCTATTGCTCTGGAGTGACTATTTTCTGCTGTAGGAGATGCCTCAAGGCTTGTTGGTCAGTCACAATGATGAATTTCCTGCCCCACAAGTACGGTCTCCATATCTTAAACCGCATGTATCACGGCTAACATCTCCCGTGCATAAGTACTCCAAGCCTTCTTCATTGGCCCCAAGGCCTTGGAGATGAATGCTAATGGTCTCTTTTCTTGGATCAAAACAGCCCCTATGCCCTCGCCACTAGCATCCGTGTAAACCTCAAAAGTCTTGTCAAAATTTGGCAAGGCTAAAACGGGGGTTTGTGTCATAGCCTGTTTAAGGTCTTCAAAAGCAAGTCGGGCCTCCTCGGTCTACTCGAAGTTATCCTTCTTCAACATATCGGTCAATGGCTTTGCAATCAACCCATAGTGCTTGACAAACCTCCGATAGTACCCTATCAACCCCAAGAAACCTCTCAAAGCGGACACATCCTTCAGTAGTGGCCAATCCACCATAGCTTCTATCTTCCGAGGATTTACCCTTACTCCATTCATAGATATGAAGTGCCTCAAGTACTCCAACTCTTTCTTGACAAACTCACACGTTGACATCTTGATGTAAAATTGATGTTGCCCAAGTATCTCCAACCCTACCTCTAGGTGAGATAAGTGCTCCTCCATAGTCCAAGAATAGACTAGGATGTCATCAAAGAACACCAACACAAACTTCCTCAAGTGTGATTGAAAAATCTCATTCATGGTGGCTTAAAACGTTGATGGTGCATTGCATAACCCGAATGGCATCACCAAATACTCATATAACCCCGAATGAGTTCGGAAGGCTGTTTTATGCACATCTTGCTCTTTCATGCAGATTTGATGGTAACCCACCCGAAGATCAAGCTTGGTGAATACACTTGTACCGTGTAGTTCATCCAACATCTCATCAACCGTAGGGATAGGAAACCTGTCCTTCACGGTCGCTTCATTCAATGCTCTATAGTCGGTGCAATATCTCCATGTGCCATCCTTCTTCCGCACCAATAAAACCGGAGAAGAGAATGGGCTAGTACTTTGTCGAATTAACCCATTGCTTTACATCTCTCCCATTTGCTTCTCAATTTCTGTCTTTTGAAAGTAGGCATAGTGGTATGATGGTACATTAACGGGCTTTGATTCATCCTTCAAGGTGATGCGATGATCAAAGTCCCTAATTGGTGGTAGTATGGTTGGAACCTCCAAAACCCTCAAATGTCGGGCCAATAACTCTCTTACTTCTCAAGGCAGCCCTAACAATTCATCTTCCAACCCTTCCACCGATTCCTCCTTGGTTCTCTTTGCTTGTCTATCACTAGTGTTAATGATAGCAAAGCATTGGGCACCTCCCTTGCACAAATGCTCCATCATATATGCTTTGCAAGGTTTGATCTCCCTAGATGAGATTGCAGTCCAAGACCTCTTCTTGCCGCCTAACTTGAACTTCATGGTCATGGTTTCATAATTGGTGACTACCTCGCCTATGCTCTTTAACCAAGCACTCCTAAGAACCACATCCAGTCCCGCCAATGCCAAAATATGTAGCTCGACCGTTATCCGTACCCTTTGCACATTCATTTTGACATTTTGTGCACTTCATCACATCTCAACCGTTCTCCATTGGCTACCTTCACATCAAATGGTTCTATGGCAACCCCTTTCATGCCTAGTTTCTTCACGGTGTTTACATTAATGAAATTATATGACGACCCGGAGTCCACTAACAAAGTTACCTCGGAGCTCCCAATCCATGCCATGAGTCTCATGGTGGATGGCCTAGGTGTCCCCGAAATGGCATTAAGGGATAACTTGGCCATACCCATATCAATACCGGATTTCGCTGCCTGTAGTTCCCCTTCATCACTAGAGAACTCCCCTTCTTTGGCGGTGTCCGACTCGGACTCATCAGATTTAAGAATCGTGAGGATCTTACCCTTTGGGTATTGGTGACCCCTTGCCAATTTTTCCCCACATTTGAAGCACAAGCCCTTCTTTATATAGTCTTGTACCTCTTCTCTTGACAACTTCCCCACTTCTTTGGCCTTGCCCCTCGCGTTGCCTTCATCTATGGCTTTGCCCTTCCAAGAGTTTTCGGGTTGCAATGATTTTGTAGTTTTTCTTCCCGAATAATCCTTGAATGGTTTCTTCTCACCATAGTTTCCATCAAGGATCTCCGCAATCCACATTACCTCCCGCAAGCTATTTGGTTGCTTCAATTTAACTTCCCTTGCCAACCATGGCTTGAGGCCCTCCGTGAATGTCCCTAACAATAGTTCCTCTGATCATCCCCTAGTCATGGTTTGTAATTGCCGGAACTCCTTAATGTAGGTCTAAAGTTTACCTTCTTGACGAAGCTTGGCAAGTAGACCATGGTGATTCGTGACCGGTGATGGTCCAAATTGAGTCACTATTTCTTGCTCAAATGCCGTCCATCCCATCCGCCTATGGTCTCGATCGTATTGAGCACTAATCCATCTCCACTAACTGCTGGCCTTACCCTCCAAGTACATACTTGCAATGTCTACCTTGTCGGCCCTAGTCACCTCACAAATTCTGAAATAGCGGTTAGCCTTGTCTAGCCAATCATACGGATCTCCTCCGTTAAAACACTGGAAAGTCTACCTTCGGCTTCCTCAAGCCTCGATTACCCCGCCGATCCATTTCATAGTCCGATTCATCATAATGTTGATGTCTCGGTCTATCAAATTGTTATTCACCTCGGTAACCTCTTCGGTCTTCCTCCTCACTACTAGACCCGTAATTATTGAATGCCCTACCGGTCTCTCTCCTTCTCATCTCATGATGTGGTTCAACCCATCTCTCGGCAACTTGGTCTCCCCTTTCTACTCTCCATCTATGTCTCATGTGAGTCGGAGCCCTTTCTTGCCTCATGAACCCCTCATCGACATCTTGTAAAAGATTCACCGGTGGTGTTCTAACCCCATGAGTTCTCCCAGTGTTTTGATCTACCTCCGCCTTCGTGATTACCCCCGTAACAACATCCCCCTCTACCGGCCATTTTCCTCTCCGGCCGACAACCCTTCCAACGCCATCAATACCCTAGTCATATCCACCCTCAACTCACGTTGATTGGCTTCTAAGGTGAGTTAACCGGCTTCTAAGGCATCAAATCGGACTCGGTTGGATGGAGTAACGGTTTGGGATTGTTCAATCTCTTCGTTCGACATCTTGAAACTAATTTTGTTCAATTGGAAAATTTTTACTATTTTTTTTTTTCAATCAAACACCTTCTAGGTAAACTCTCAATGAAAGCACCAAATTGTTAAGGACCTAGTTCAAAATCCAACAACAAACCTAACTTCTCTAACAATCAATAATCCAATTCAACCCTAACTTCAATTTAGCCCCAAATTACAAACACCCATAAACCCTAATTTCCCCAATTAACACAATAACACACCCAATCTTCAATTAATCCCAAAATCAACACAAATCCACAATCCTAACTTCACTAATAACCAAATAAATAAAGCCCAACACAAATTAAAACAATGTAGATAGATTGTAAGCTTAGTTACCTTTTTAGGGAATCCCTTGCTCTTTAGTTCTTAGGTTATTAGCCCAAGCCCTAACCCAAGTTGATCTCACAAGCGAAATTGCAAGAAGAACCGAATTGATCTTGCTGATGATCCAAGAGAATGAGAGAAATGCTCTCAATTTGTATTTTAATTGATGATAATAGTGAATAATTACAACCCTAGTTTATGTGTTCTATTTATACGAGTTCTGAAAATTAGGGCGAAAAGACCAAAATGCCCCTAACTAGGAAATATGAAAATGTGCAGGAAAATCAGAAACTTGGCCAGCAGTGTGCCTCGCGACCTAGGTCGCGACCTGGGTTGGTCGCGAGGCTCACTGCCTCATTTTTCTCTCCCTCACGCTAATTCACCATTTCTCTCTAGTGAGTACCTGCGACCTAGGTTTGTCGCGAGTTTGGTCGCGGTGGGCTCATCCCTTGTGCTCCAGTGAGCATCGCGACCAAGGTCGCGAGGCAATAGGTTGCGACCTTGGTCACGGCGCTTACTGCCTGGTTTTATCCCTTCTTTCATTTCTTCTTCTTCTATTCTCATCACTTCTCCTCTCCTCCTCCTAATTCTAGTACTTCTTCTAGGTGAGTTCTCATCACATGGTTTGCAATGACTCCATTATCTCAAATGCAGTAGTCATTGACTCGTGCTTTGTCATAAGCACCTCGGTCATCTCAGAAAAGTGCAGGTCTTTTCATTAGCCGAAACCCACTTATTGTAGGCTTCTTTAACGGCTGTTGGCGCGTTAAGAGCAAGCTGCGGAGGACATTCCTCAGTTAACATAAACTTAATGTCTTTATAAATTATGATTGTGTTCATGTTGTGTTTCCACTTAGTATAGTTATCCCCAGTTAATTTTTCATTTGCGAGGATTGAAATTAAAGCAGAAAACATAGCTGAAATTTAAAACATAAATAAATTAAAATTATTCATTTTATACATTCATATCACATGCTATATGTTTGGCATAAAATTAAACATGATGCATGAACATGTTTTAATGAACTAGAAATTTCCCTAAAAACAGTTACTGTGCCAGGACAATCTAACATACCACAAGTAAGAGCCTAGCTAGGCTAGGTCAAATCCTTGCATGTTAGATCGAGACATTCTCAATCAAATGATGCACCAGAATAACTCTGTATTCTTATATCATTCAACCATCGCTTTAATTCAGTCAGAATATTTAATTAACTACTTAATTATATCCTTATGAGTGTAACCCACTGTCTTAGATTCCATGAACTTAACTTGAGAGTTGCCTAGGTAGGCTAGGTCAATTCCCAAAATATATTTGAAAACCCTATCCGTTAAGAAGTCAACCTTGATATTGACTCTCATAGACACCTTCCTTAGGGAGGATGCAAGCAAAGCTGTCTCGAGGCGCTACTTGAATCTCATGGTGTTGAACTAACGATGGAGAGTACAGGATAAAATGTCATATATCTTTATCCCACTCACTGTTTGTAGTTTGGGGTTTTCTAATAGCTTCGAGTTCTAAAACTCTACGTTTCTAGTCTTTACTTAGATTATACGGCTAATTAAATATCTAAGTTACTAGATATAATAAATTATTTGATTTTTAACTCCTAAAAAATCTAATTTATTATTCGATTTCTAATTTATATAAACTATTTTAATAAACTAGAAATTAAATGTGAATTTATCAAGTTTTAACTATTAAAACTTAAATCACATTATTCGCTCCAATTATTATTAGGGCTTTAATCAAATTAATCCTAATAAATTATTTGGCCTAACTAATTTAATTAATTAAACCTTTTAATTAAAAGATGAGTTCATTAATGAGAATTATCAAGTTTTTACTCCTAAAAACTAATCTCATTATTTGGTCCAATTATAATTAAGGTTTTAATCATATCAATATTAATTAATTAAGGGACCTAACTAATCTAATTAATTAAACACTTTAATTAAAAGATTAGTTAATTAATGAGAATTACCAAGTTTTTACTTCTAAAAACTAATCTCATTATTTGATTGTCATTTATGAAGATATTTACTATTTTAATCACATTAAAAATTAAACAAATAAATCATGGCAATCATGTATAACATGTTATAATGCAAGTGTAGGCACACTTAATCTAAATGGCATATAAATGTATGATCATGTTTTAAATACCACAAATCTTCACATGACATAAATTTAAAGCATAAATAAATGACCGAGGGACATGGGTTATTTAACTTAAACAAATCTAATTAGAAATTTAATCCAAGGCATTCCTTGGTCTTCAAGTAATCTTTGTCTTCAACTCCATCTTCTTCTTGTGTTGGGATTCTTATCAAGTCCAACTTAATTTAATTTAAGTGAACCATCTCATGGGTTGAGCCTTAAGGCCCATCACATAAATTCCCGTAAGGTATGGCAATTCAAGAAGCCCATTGGACTATCCTTTTGTAAACTTAAAGTCCGTACACGCGCAAGAATTACACGTAGCGATCTCAGATATTTTAGGACTTTCCGAATGACTTCTATGGGCTTATCAACATTTGTACCAAGTCTCACGTGTTAGCCTAACATGTATCCAAGGTCCAAACGAGGCTCAAAACAACCCTAACACATGCGAAGGCGTGGTTTCCAGCAGCAACAGCTACACGCACACTTGGTGCGCACAGCCCTCGCGCGAGCCACGCTTTGCACGCCTCGTGGGAGTTTTAGCAGCAGTTTTCACTCCGATTTTCTGCCACATTTTTGGAAAAAATTTCGACAATATTTCCTAGAAATTTCCAGCAAAAACAGTCCACGAAAATACCACACAATGAGCCCCTAAGCGCTACGGCAGTGTTGGCACCATTTCTTATCGGAAATAGAGCCTTATATCTCCGTGCTTTTGTCCGTTATCGGGCGATTATAGGATGCTTTTGATGGTTTTCCTTTATTGTGCAGGTTTTTAGGCCCATTCGGTGACTTCAGTCATTTCCAGATGATTCCATGCAGAGAAGTTTGCTACTTGCAGCAGCTACTTGGCTCGCCACTTGAGCAAGTCGCGGAGATCAATTTCAGCAACCCAGGCCGAGACTGTTGCGACTTGAGTCGTGACTTGGGTAAGTCGCGGAGCACAATAGGATCAGATTGGCCGAGACTGTTGTGACTTGGAGTCGCGACTTGGCCAAGTCGCGAGCGTCACTTAACCAGCCCTAATCAAGACCGTATAAAAGGAAAAACGAGATTAGAGAAAAAGGGATGAGCTGGGACTTTCAGAAAATAGAAAACAAGGAGAGAAGAAGAAAGAAAAAGAGAGAATAAGGCCTAGGAGACTAGCCACCGGATCGAAGCTACGTTCGTCTTCAATCACCCGAGGATTCTAAATTGTCCAAGGAAGATATCATCAGCGACGGAATCAGACGAGAGTCCTTCTTTCAAGAGTTCTTTTTCTCAATTCTTTCTTTAGCTGTAGTTTTGTTTATGATTTCCATGTTGAACATTATGTATTTTAATTTCCTAATTATGAACTAACTCTTTTTACTAGGGAAGATGATGGAACTTCCTATGAATTTTGATTGAGATTAATATATGTTTGGACGAATTAAGCATATTGGTTGAGTGTCTTTTTAGTTTTTAATAGATTGTTAATTCCTTGATCACCAATTTTCGATTATCTTGTTGTTGTGCGTTAAGTACCGAGAGGAGACGCCCACAACGTGTTCCATAAATTGCCACCATAGTTTAGGAACCAAATAGAGATATATTGGTGTATTTTATGTGATCATTGATATGTTTCTAAGCTTTATGCATTCTGATATAGTTAGATATTCATCGAGAGATAGGGTGTTAGTATATGTTGAATATATCTGAATTACCTCAAGAGAGTATTTTGGATAGTTAAATAACATGATCATCAACCATGTGCTTGATCATCCTTGCATTACTATCTTATATCATTAGGAAATAGTTAGTGAAGTCGAATTCCCTAGTTCTGTTTGCTTTGATAAAAATGTTGGGATTTATGCCCTAAAGCTTGTAATTGTAAATGGTTAAAGACAACAATAACAATTATTCAAATTATCATTCAAGTTCATAAAATATTTTATATGCAGTAATACATTTGTATTGTGCAAGAACATCCTAGATTGCAAGATATAATCTCATAATGAGTATATGATGGTCATATACAGAGAAGATTCATTTTGAGACGTGCAATCTAAAGAGTCCGTAGAGAGCGAACAAAGTTGGGTACTTTGTTTGTGATTAATCTACTGCTGCGGTCCATTCTATAAAGTACGGTGGTCTTATCCTAGACCGCTCATGTAGTTGACATGAGAATGGAGGCACCTTATATGATGAGATCATATAGGACTGGACCACGATTTATATGAATCTCTCACCAAGATCTGTTAGTATATGAGATTCATATATAATCGATAAACGATAGCTATTTATAGGTGATCTTAATCCTGAGTGTCTTATCGACTCCTTCAGGTTAGATCGTGGCTTTTGATTTACCATGAGTGAGGTTAATGAGACTCTCGACCAATACCTCCGTATTTTGGAGCTGCGGTTTGGCTTGTGGCTAGGAAGGTTTGTACACAATAGTGGAATCCACTCCTTCTTGATTGAAGTAGATAAGTAGTTCCCTTAAGGTTGATTCGGGGCTTGAACGATTATGAGCGCTCTCCTTCTTCCGTGAGGAAGACAGGATTTAATTGTTCATTAGAGAATCAATGGTACTTAAAAGAAAAGATATTTCTAGAGGGGTATAATGAACTTTATGACCCAGCTCTAGTTATAAACTATTTGTGGAGGATCACACTATATGCAATTAGCTATATCAATGGATACTGAGACTTCAGATTGTATAAACAGGTCTACAGTTTTGAGAGTGCAGCCTCGGGTTTTTAGTAGAATAACTCCAAGGTTAATAATCGTGAAATATTAATTAAAGAGTTTTAATTAATATTACTAAGTATTATTAGAGCTCAAAACTGTGGGTCCATTAGGTCCCCTTGCTAGCCTTTATGGTTATTGGTAACGAGGATCACGGTAGATTAATTAGCTGGTCCAATTAATAGTGTTACTTATTAAATATGAGGTCATGTGATTAAATAAGGATTAGGACAAAAGAATTAAAAGAATTAGATTATTTTAATAGTCCAAAAGGTTGCAGGTTCAAGTCTTTAGGGAGACTAAAAATAAATAGGATTTAGAATCCTATTTTAACTTGGTCAAACTAAAACCCTAAAGGACTACTATATAAGTGTTGTATAGTTAGGAAAAAACCTAACCTAGCACACAAGTGAAAAAGAAAGAGAGTTTGGCCACCAAAGAGAGAAAAGAAAAAAAAGTTTTTTCTGACTCTCCCCTCTTTTACAGGATTCGGCCGGCGTTCTTTTCACGTGACCTCCATCTCTTGCCGTGACGTGCCCACACACACGTTGTTAGACCGTGGGTCATAGCTCGGAAGATCTGGTGGTAGATCGAAGAATCAGTATAAGGAAAATCAAGAAAAATGTATGTAGTTCATGAAATCTTTTTCTGCGTATATACAGGAACTCGTTCCTGATTGAAAAAGGTTTTCAATATAAGAAAATTTTTTGAAACCCAATTCCGCATGTTATACGATAATCAAAAGTTTTTCTAAAACTCCCATAAAAAAACCAATTCATTTTCTAGTCTAATAGGTTGTTTAGTTAACAAGTGAGAAATTCATCATTATCGTCTTTATATTTTAGATAGAATTAAACATAGTTAATTTCAGTAATCAACATCTTTAACGTCCTCGTGGGAACGATACTTAGATTCACTCTATATTACTTGTGCTGACCCCGTACACTTGCACGTACACAAAAGGCATAACAAGTTTTTGGCTCCGTTGCCAGGCACTATTTAAGTCATTATTGATATTGATACCGACTTAGTTTAGTGCTAATCTGAAATTTCTTTTATTTTATTTTTACTTTTTATTTTAGTTCTTTTTCTATTTTTATCTCACGTGTTCTTTCTTTTGTTTGCAGGGAGTTTATCTTTGATGAGACATACAAGACGCACTAATTCAGAGCCTTTTAGAGCCTTCGATCCAGAGATCGAACGAACTCTTAGACAAAGAAGGAGACAAGCGATACAGCAAGCTGCCATGGTTGATCAACTGCAGCAACCACAAAATCCAGAGAATGCCAAGGCATTGCGCTATTTTACCTTTCCTACCATGGAGGGGAATTAGTCAAGCATTCGACGACCTACAGTCGCAGCAAACAATTTTGAGATCAAGTCGGCAATCATCCAGATGATTCAACACACTGTTCAGTTTGAGGATATGCCGAATGATAATCCTAACAGCCATCTGGAGAGCTTTCTGGAGATTTGCGACACCTTCAAGCAGAATAGGGTGTCAGATGATGCTATTCGACTGCGGATATTTCCTTTTTCATTAAGGGACAGGGCAAAATTATGGTTGAACTCCTTACCGCCAAATACCTTCACCACTTGGGAAGGACTTGCTCAAGTTTTTTCATCAAGTATTTTCCTCCAGGAAAAATTGCTAAGCTCAGGAATGATATCACTCAGTTCACGCAGTTTGAGACAAAGTCTTTGTATGACGCTTGGGAGAGATAGAAGGATCTGATGAGGAAGTGTCCATACCATGGCCTACCAAAGTGGCTTATAGTGTAGACGTTCTACAACAGTCTCACACAACAGAACCATAGCATGCTTGATACAGCATCTGGTGATGCCTTGATAAGCAAATCTATCGATGTTGCCTATGACCTGATTGAAAAGATGTCCACAAACAGTTACCAGAGGGCAAATGAGAGGGTAACACTAAAGAGAGCAACTGGGCCAGCAGGAGTCTTTAAGATTGACGAGATTACCTCACTCAGGGCACAGGTTGCTTCTTTAACAAGTCAGATGAACAAATGGAATGAAAATTCAATTCAGTCATCTACTCCAGGACGTGACTTGTGTGGGGGCCGTACATCAGTACAGATTGCATGGTTGGCAATCATTTTGCAGAGGGCTAGTGCAGAGAGGTGCAGTATGTGCAGAATTTCAACAAACAATACAACAACCCTTGCTCTAGCACCTACAACCTTGGCTGGAGAAATCACCCTAATTTCTCCTGGAACAATTAGCAGCAAGCCAACAATGCGAGGCCTCCACCTGGTTTTCAGAATCAGGGCAATTTTCAGGGTAATCAAACCAACTTCCAAGTGAATCAAGCAGTAAATCAGTAAGAGAAGAAACCAGCCCCTGAAGACATGTTAGTCAAGTTTATGTCTAAGATTGACAACAAACTGGATAGCCAACAGCCAAGACACTGCGATGAAGAAGCTCGATTCAAGAAGCCAGCATTAACAAGCAGCCATTCAAAATCTTGAAGTGCAGATTGGTCAGATAGCCAAAGAAACGCAGAGTAGAGCTCAGGAAGCGCTGCCCAACAATACTGAGACCAACCCTAAATAGCAGTGCAAGGCGATCACCTTGAAAAGTGGGAAACATATTGACAATACAGCAGGAAGGAGTCAGCTACAACAAGAGATTGAAGAGAATGAAGCAAGAGTTCATTCATCTCCCATTCCACCAGTTTTTCATGATGAAAAGAGTGATGAACCACCACCACCCATCCCAGAAGTCAAGGCATATGTGCCTCCTGTTCCTTTTCCACAAAGGCTCAAGAAGTACAAAGACGATAAGAACTTTTCTAAATTCCTTGAGATTTTCAAAAAGCTTCACATTAATATTCCTTTTGCAGAGGCCATAGCTCAGATGCCGACCTATGTCAAGTTTTTGAAGAAGATCCTATCAAAGAATAGAAAGCATGAAGATCATGAGACCGTAGCCTTGACTGAAAAGTGCAGCGCTATAATCCACAATAAATTGCCTAAGAAATTAAAAGATCCAGGGACTTTTACTATTCCTTGTACTATAGGCAATTCTGAATTTATTAAAGCATTATGTGCTTTAGGTGCTAACATTAACTTGATGCCTTTTATATTTTTAGGAAACTAGGTTTGGGATAGGTGAAGCCTACTAGTGTGATGCTCCAGTTGGTAGACCGTTCTGTCAAGTATCCTTATGGAGTAATTGAAGATGTGCTGGTCAAGGTTGATAAATTCTATTTCCTCATGAACTTCATTGTGTTAGAAATGGAGGAAGATGTCGACATCCCTGATCGATCAATATTTGTTACATATTTACGACCCTTAGACCTTACCTTTTGATTGTATTTTGAGTGAATTGGGCGCTTTTGATGTGTTTGTTGAGCATGTGCAGGCCATTGGGAAATATTAGGGAAGACATAACAAAGTTGGAAGAATTGAAGAATTCTCACTGCAAACTGATCATGTTTCGGAGGTTGGCATATATTCTATAGGATGAACTGGGTTTCGAACTTTATATGTATGGAAAGATATAGGTGTATACTTTCCCATGCATTTTACGGTTCGTGATTTGGAGTTTTCTAGAAGAAGTTATGCTCATTTTCGTAACAGTGCGCAATGCTGAAATTTGGAGCAGGGAGTATCGCGACCGTTGGTCGCGATACGCCGGTCGCGACGATACATCAATTTTCTAGCAGTGTGTACCACGACCAAAGTGTCGCGACCATTGGTCGTGACCCACGGTCGCGATGGCAGCGCGAAATCCCTAATTTCCAGCGCCTATAAGAAGAAAAATGCAAGAGAAAGAGGAGAGCTCGCCTAGGACAAAAAGGAGCAGCTCTTGGCTGCCTCCAATGGTGGATTTCCACCATTCTTTCACCTCCTCATCACCACACATCATCTCCAAACATCATTCAGAGGCTAAATACTAGGATTTGATCGATTGTTCATCGAAGAAGACGAAGATCGAAAGCAGAAAAGTTCCAGCTGGACCAAAGCGGGATTTCGACTCTTGAGAGCTTCGATGGGTTGTGTTTCATATCATTATTCTTCCTTTGATTGTTCATTGATAATTATGAGTAGTTAGAACTCTTGTTAGGTAGTTTTCGGAACTATGAACGGATTCGGATTTATTGACTATGAATATATTTTGTATATTATTTCATGATATTTTTTTGAGATTATTTGAACATTATCTTATTGTGTTTGATTTATGGTGTTTTGCGATTGCGAAAGTAGATTGCATGCCCCGTGATAAGAACCGATTTGATATTTACTGTAAGAGATTATATTGATTTTGAGCTTATTTTATATTATTACTTTGTGTTTGATTTATGGTGTTTTGCGATTGCGCAAGTATATTGCATGCCCTGTGATGAGAACCGATTTAATATTTATTGTAATATTATATGAGAAATCATTGAAATTGCAATAGAGCTTAATTGACTCTAAAATCAATACTAGGTTAGTTTCGATAAGAAATTACTTAATTAACCTAGGCATTAGATTAACTTTGGTTTTCGATTAATTGCACTCTACGACCAATAGGTGTGGTTGACCGAATTCACATACCATACCATTGCGGGAGCAATACAATGTGGTGTGGCCTTAGTTGAATTATTCTTATCATGTTAATAATGTGCTTCATAATAGTCAATATATTTCCTTATTCGGAATTGGAACCGTGAGACCACCTAGCATTATCTTCCATTTAATCCGTCTCGCTTTATTTATCGTTTTAGTTAGTTAATTTAGTTTATAAAACAAAAACTCAAAACAACCTTCATTTACGTTTACCGCACTACCTATAATTTCTAGTTTTAGAATTAGCACCATCACTTCCTTGTGGATTCGACTCCGTACTCACGGAAATATTATTACTTCGACACATCCTGCACTTGGGATTTATTCCCACGCGTTTCAGCGTGTCAATCCCTCTAATCTTGGGGAGACAATTCTTAGCCACAGGAGGAGCCCTAATTGATGTGCAGCAAGGGAAACTGACACTGTGAGTGGGTAGTGAAGAAGCCGTTTTCAACGTGTTCAAAGCTATAAATTTTCAACTACAGCTGACACATGCCTCAGAGTTGATGTGGTAGATTATTTAGTGGAAGAGGTTTTTAAGCAAACCAATCTTGAAGAGCCACTTGAAGCTTGCTTGACCCACGGAGCCACCAAGGGATACGAAATCATCATATAGCAGAGTATGCATTTCGTTTTAATTCAGCAGGCCCCTAGACCATATGAGGGCAGGAGGTATTTTGAAGAACTTAGCCAAGGGAAGCCTAAGCTACTGCCTTCAATCGAACAACCTCCTCAGCTAGAGCTGAAGCAGTTACCTGAGCATTTGAGGTATGCCTATTTAGGGGAATCTTCATCCCTCCCAGTCATTATTTCAGCTACATTGAGTGATACAGAAGAAGAAAAGCTACTGAGAGAGCACAAGACAGCTTTGGGGTGGACCATCTCTGACATAAAGGGAATCAGCCCTTCCATGTGTATGCACAAGATCTTGATGGAAGACAACTTCAAGCCTTCAGTAGAGCATCAACGCAAGCTGAATCCAATCATGAAAAAGGTAGTCCGATCAAAGGTTCTCAAGTTACTAGATGCAAGGATAATCTACCCTATCTCAGACAATTTATGGGTGAGTTCAGTACAAGTCGTGCCAAATAAGGGGGGGATCACAGTGGTAAAAAATGACAACAATGAACCGATCCCCACCAGAATAGTCACAGGTTGGAGAGTATGTATCGACTACAGGAAGCTGAATAATGCAACAAGGAAAGATCATTTCCCACTTCTATTCATCGATCAAATGTTAGAGAGACTGGTTGGGCATGCATACTATTGTTTCCTAATCGGCTATTCAGGATACAACCAGATACCGATTGCACCAGAAGACCAAGAGAAAATGACATTCACCTGCCCCTATGGTACATTTGCTTACAGGAGGATGTCGTTTGGGTTATGCAATGCTCCAACAACCTTTCAGCGATGTATGATGTTCATCTTCTCCGATATGGTCGAGCGGTTCATTGAGGTCTTCATGGATGACTTCTCAGTTTTCGGCTCGTCATTTGATATTTGTTTGGCCAATATGGCCTTAGTTCTGAAAAGATGTGAAGAGACGAACCTTATGCTTAATTGGGAAAAGTGTCATTTCAAAGTGAAAGAGGGGATTGTCTTGGGCCATAGGATTTCAGCAGCTAGCATTGAGGTAGATAGGGCGAAGATCGAAGTAATTGAGAAACTACCACCAGCCTACATCTGTGAGAGGAGTCCACAGTTTTTTAGGCCACACCGGTTTCCATCACCGGTTTATCAAAGACTGCTCCAAGATAATAAAGCCTCTATACAACCTGCTATCGAAGGATGTAGCCTTCGAGTTTATACAAGAGTGTCAGACTGCATTTCAGAGTCTGAAGAAAGAGCTCACTTCTACGCTAATCATCACAACACCTAACTGGGATCTACCGTTTGAATTGATGTGTGATGAGAGTGACTATGTCGTGGGTGATCCAAAGTCCCATCTCGAGGTAAATCGGACTTATTACCACATACACTAATATCCTATCTCTCGATGGTATATCCAAGTGCATGAAAATGCATTAGTCACAATAAACACCCTATATGATCACACAAGCAAATTAGTATATCTCTATCTAATTTTACTTGTGGTGGACATTATATCGAGCACGTGGTGGGCGTCTCCTCTCGGTACATAAAACACAACCAATTTATCATCTAAATGTAGGCCTTCACATTCAAAAGCATTAAGCATAATAATACCACTCAACAACATAATAATCAACCACAACAAATTAAACAATCAATTCATTCAAGTTTCATAGAAAATAATCCATCAAAACCCTAACTTACAAGTTTAGTTCATAATCAAAGATTTACAACTAAACATGTTTTCTAATTAATAAAGAGAGTTACAAACAAGAAAATAAAGGAGGAAAGGGATAGAAAAGCTCTAGGTGTGATGAACTTTCGTCCTCCTCCTCTTGTGAATTTGTCTAGCTTCCACTTACTCCAAATCCAAGCTTGATGGTGAGATTTTGGCTCAAGGATTGAATCCAAATCCTATTGTTTTCAAGGTGATCTTCTTCTCCTTTCTTTGCCTCTTCTCTTCTCTCTTGGTCTCCTCTTGGTCCTCTCCTTAGAGCCCTAGCCGAACTCCTCTCTTTAGAGCCCCTTTTTCTACTTGTAGGCATTGGAAATAAGGTTTATCACATCGCCATCGCAATCGTGGGTCGCTACCACTGGTCACGATGCTGTGGTCGCGGTACTCACTGCCGAAAAATTGAAGTTTCATCACGATCGGCGTATCGCGACCAACGGTCGCAGTACTCACTGGTCCAAATTTCAAGATTGCACACTGTTACGAAAATGACCATAACTTCCTCTAGAAACCTCCAAATCACGAACCGTAAATTGCATTGGAAAGTAAACATCTATAGCTTTCCATAAATATAACGTTCGAAACCCAGTTCATCCTCTAGAATTTATGGCAGGCCTCCGAAATATGACTCGTGACTTAACTCGCGACATAAAAGTTGTAAGTCTGCGCACTGTTGCGAAACTGAGCATAACTTCCTCTAGAAAACTAGGAATCACAAACCGTAAAATTTTCTGGAAAGTAGATATCGTGACCTTTCCAGAAATATAAGGCTCTCAAACTAGTTCATCTTGTATAATTTATGGCAGCCTCCAAAAGATGACAGCTGTGCACTCCCAAATCTTTAATTTAATCCACCAAGGCTCTTCAATTACGCACAAAACCTTATTACCTGCACACTAGATAAAAATATTAAAAACAACCGATAATTACCTGAGAATGGAACACAAGTAGGTGAATAAAGGTACTAGTGAAGGTCCATTTTTGCTCTTCCTCGAGCAAAATCGGAACGAAACAAAAATGCAAACAAAATAACAAATAACGGAAAACAAACAACTAGCTTAAACCACTTTCGTAGGTAACACGATGGCACTTAGCATGCGACACAAGCCTTCAAACCCCTAGGTATCCCTAGTGGACGAGTTATAGTCTTGTGAGGGTTTACCAGCTACGATACCCACAAACGCATCTCTGAACATTGAAGAACAATTAAATTTGCCACATGAAACACAAACCATTAAGATAAGAGTTAACAAATTCAATAAGTAAAAATTTGAAAGCATCCCCTCATCAGAACTTTGCACCCCTTGCCACACACATGCCAACACTCTAAGAATCTTAAAACGAAAACAATTGTGTTCAAATAACCATGATGGAATTCGCCTCGACTCTAAACCTCTCGAAAATCGCTCAGAACCTAGACAACACACTCATCAAACACATGCGGAAAGAATTTATGCTCAAAGAAATACGAGTATACATTGCATGCGAAAATCAATTTGAAAAACGCTATTTTGTCGCAAATACATCTCATTGAAGGAATCAAACATTATGAACAAGATATCAACATGAAAACATCTACATTAAAGCTAGACTCCCCAAAAGATCAGTAGGTCTTAATAAAGGTTGTCATGGGGCTATTGGGTGATAGGTTAAGAAAGAAATGGTAAAAAGAAATGCAAAAGCTTTCGATTAAATTGAGAGATTACATGACATTTTTCAATACATGAATCATTCTCTTTCATTTTTTTCAATTCTTATGCCACAATGCTTTGCATGATTCCTTTTGTTTCTTCTTTTCTTTTCATTTGTTTTCTTTTTCTTTTTCAACAATCACAACAATAGTAATATTTACCTTGGCATATTTCATATACACTTCATCCATGCAATTATTCTATTTTCTTTTCATCTTAAAATGATCCAAGCTAAAAGGGTAAGGCTATTTCATATTCAGAGCTTGATTTTGGATTTATGTAGGTAATGAAAGAAAAAGCTTCTAAGTGTTTGGCTTCAAAATGGTTATTGGAGCACACACAAGGGTAGGATGAATATTTTGTTTTTTAGTAGTTCAACATGCATAGCCTACATCACATCTAGCAGGGAGTACCAACAAAAACATAGGATAAACACATGATATCTTTGATGCTGTTCAAAATATTCAATACAAAACCTAAATGAGATCAAACTAATCAATCCAAATTGAAGATAAGTGTGTACAGAGTAGAAACGGAAATACCTTCTCAAATAACCACGTATAAGCTCAAAAACTCACTGGGTAGGTCTCCACTATTTATCCTAGCTGATCGAACATGGCATGTTTTCATAAGAAGATAAACAAAGTACAACACAATGCGGTGCAAAACATGGCACAAAAAAAAATCTGAGTGGTCCCAAACAAATTCAAACTCATTGACAAAGCTAACAACTATACATCAACGGGAAGCGCACATAAGACAATAATAAATGTTCAAACATGTTCAGAATCAAAACTAAACACACTATATACAACCTTAACACACTAGACATAGACTAAACGTATGTGGCATTGTTATACCTAAGTCTTCCAAATGCATAATGCGTGTAAGGAAAGGTTAGGTTTCCAGCCGACATACGTTAACTACACAACCAAAACGCTAGAAAAAATTAAAAGAAAACAAACAACCAAAAACCACCCCCAAACCTAAGATAAACATTGTCCCCAGTGTTTTAAAACCTTAGGTACGAGGAAAAAGGGCTTACAAAGAAATAAAAACTAAAAACAATCTAACTAGACACACAAACAAAAATATAAAGAAAACAAACACAACCAAACACTTCAATAATATTTACAACCAACCAAACTTCCCCCGAACTTCAAATTTTCAACACAAGGCACAGCACTTCAAATAAGCTCATGGGAAAGGGTTACCAAATACTAAACTACAAGATTTAAACAAATGGAGAAAAATTAAAAATAAGGAAAAAATATACATATTTTACCTCATCGCTTGTGCTTTCGCCTACCTGCCCCATAATTGGTATCTCCTCATCAGCTTACCGTACCATCTTAACCAAATGACTGGAAGAGAATACGGCTCTCCCAGCACTGCATACCTCGAATGGGAAGGTATCTTGTTATGGCTCAAGTGCGGTGGCTGCTCAAAAGGCGGATGCGGTTTAGGCTTCCCTTCTCCGAGGTCTATAGAAACGTATGTATCTTGGTGGCTTTCTTCATTTGTAGTGGTACTCTGGACTAGACAAATCTCAAGATGCTTTGGAAAGGTAGATGTATCATCTTCATGTAACTGGCTCTTGCTCCCTTCCATCTCTACTTGATCAACCCAAATCTGCTGCTCAATTTGCTTTTCAATTTCCACAGCCGTTTCATTGCATTGCTCCATAGGATATGGTTCGTGCTCTTGCCATTGGATCTTTGTAGCTAATTGGCTGATTTGAATCTCCAAGCTTTGGGTAACAACTTGAGTATATTGAGCAACTTGATCAAGTTTAGCTTCCAGCTTCTTCAGGGCCTCATCTTGGGAATCCATTTTTTTATCCAGCTTTTGTCATGAGTTTAATAATCATGTCTTCCAAAGCTGCATCATTTTCCTGTTGTTCCCAGATTTCCATCCTTGTCACGTAGTCGACAAGCATGTCTTCTAGTCTTGACCCATTTTTTTGCTGGTTGCTCCATGAATAGCCAGCATGATTGCTCCACCCAGGATTGTACGAACTCAGGTAGGGGTTGTTCTGTTGATAATCTACATAGCCCTCGTATTGCATTTGCTTAGAACGACTGTCAGTAAACGGATTGCCCACCTGACAATCAGTACTCACATGCGGCCCCCCACATAAGAAACAGTGCAAAGGTGCTTCATAGTCTCTAGTCGCCACTTCTTCGATAAGCTCCTGCCCTCATACTAAGAATACATGTCCTGTACAGAAAAAGAAAATATAAATTAATAAAAATAAAATATATACAAATCCAAGTAGCTATAGACCTAATCGGTATTAATATCAACACAACTAAAATATCCCCAGCAACGGCACCAAAAACTTGTTACGCCTTTTTTGTACCCGCAAGTATACGGGGTCGGCACAAGTAATTAAGTGTGAGTAAATTATCGTCTCCACAGGGATATTTAGGTGCTAAGTACTAAAGTTAACTAAGTCTACTTCTATTTGGATAATCGGAAGGTTTAAAATAAGAAAACGAAAGATAAAACTAACAAACATAAAACGTGAAATAAACAACCAAATTGAAAGATGAGCTAGGGTATTTGAATTCACCTAATTCATCCAATTGAATTTCATGAAAGCACATTATTGTAGTTTAATTATTCATGTTGATGATCGTGTTTATCTAAATTATCCAAAGTCCCCTCTCGAGGCAAATCGGACCTATTACCACATACACTAATATCCTATCTCTCGATGGTATATCCAAGTGCATGAAAATGCATTAGTTCACAATAAACACCCTATATGATCACACAAGCAAATTAGTATACCTCTATCTAATTCTACTTGTGGTGGACATTATATCGAGCACGTGGTGGGCGTCTCCTCTCGGTACATAACACACAACCAATTTATCATCTAAATGTAGGCCTTCACATTCAAAAGCATTAAGCATAATAATACCACTCAACAACATAATAATCAACCACAACAAATTAAATAATCAATTCATTCAAGTTTCATATAAAATGATTCATCAAAACCCTAACTTACAAGTTTAGTTCATAATCAAAGATTTACAACTAAACATGTTTTCTAATTAATAAAGAGAGTTAAAACAAGAAAATAAAGAAGAAAATGGATAGAAAAACTCTAGGTGTGATGAACTTTCGTCTTCCTCTTGTGAATTTGTCTAGCTTCCACTTTCTCCAAATCCAAGCTTGATGGTGAGATTTTGGCTCAAGAATTGAATCCAAATCCTATTGTTTCCAAGGTGATCTTCTTCTCCCCTCTTTGCCTCTTCTCTTCTCTCTTGGTCTCCTCTTGGTCCTCTCCTTAGAGCTCTAGCCAAACTCCTCTCTTTAGAGCCCCTTTTTCTACTTATAGGCATTGGAAATAAGGTTTACCGTGTCGCCAACGCGACCGTGGGTCGCTACCACAGGTCGCGATGTTGTGGTCGCGGTACTCACTGGTCCAAATTTCAGCATTGCGTACTGTTACGCAAATGACCATAACTTCCTCTAGAAAACTCCAAATCACGAACCGTAAAATGCATTAGAAAGTAGACATCTATAGCTTGCCATAAATATAAAGTGCAAAACTCAGTTCATCCTCTAGAATCTATGGCGGCCTACGAAATATGACTCGTGACTTAACTTGCGACATGAAAGTCGTGAGTCTACGCACTGTTGCGAAAATGAGAATAACTTCCTCTAGAAAACTAGGAATCACAAACTGTAAAATTTTTCGAAAATTAGACATTGTGACCTTTCCATAAATATAAGGCTCTCATCCCAGTTCATCTTGTATAATTTATGGCAGCCTCCAAAAGATGACAGTTGTGCACTCCCAAATCTTCAATTTAATCCACCAAGGCTCTTCAATTACGCATACTAGATAAAAATATTAAAAACAACTGATAATTACCCGAGAATGGAACACAAGTAGGTGAATAAAGTTACTAGTGAAGGTCCATTTTTTATCAAGAAATGAAACCAACAACTATGCGAGCCGCACTCTGACAGATGCTCAAATGAACTGTGTAACCACGAAGAATGAGCTATTGGCGATTGTCTTCACCTTCTAAAAATTCCGGTCATATCTGGTTGGTGCCAAGGTGATAGTATATACTGATCATTCAGTGATCAAGTACCTCATGTCAAAGAAAGATGCCAAGCCTAGGCTAATCAGATGGGTCCTGCTACTTCAGGAGTTTGACCTAGAGATTAAATACAAGAAGGGGACAGAAAATTTGGTGGCAGACCATTTGTCCCGTCTGGAGCGAGACTACAATGCAGAGAAAGTAAGTATTCCTATTGATGATTCATTTCCTGATGAGCAACTCTTTATTTTGCAGGCACTCAGGACCCCATTGTATGCGGACTTCGTAAAATACCTAGTAAGCGACATTGTCCTTCCGGAATTTATCTTCCTATCAACGGAAGAAATTCTTCGCCGATGTCAAGTATTATATATGGGAGGAGCCATACCTTTTCAAATACTGTGCCGATGGAATAATTAGGAGATGTGTGCCAGAAACAAAAGTCAATGACATTCTCCTACATTGTCACGGCTTAGAGTATGGCAGACATTTCAGTACCTCGAAGACAGCTACAAAGGTGTTTTAGTCCAGTTCTATTGGCCTTCCTTATTTCATGACACCCAGCGCTTCGTGAACTCATGTGATAGGTGTCAAAGGACAGGGAACATCAACCGCCGTAATGAAATGCCACTGAACCCAATTCTAGAGGTCGAGCTTTTTGATATGTGGGGTGTTGATTTCATGGGACCGTTTCCCATGTCTTTTAACAACCTAGTATATCCTTGTGGCAGTTGACTACGTCTCCAAATGGGTGGAAGCCATAGCCACTCCGACCAATGATGCAAAGGTAGTGCTTAACGTTTTCAAAAAAAATATTTTTTCCAGGTTTGGCACACCACGGGTGTTAGCTCCATTTCTTGATCAAATATGGGCCTCCATCTTTATCTATCCTTACCTACTTTGGTTCCATTCTCGGGTAATTATCGGTTTTTTTTAATGTTTTTATCTAGTGTGTAGGTAATAAGGTTTTGTGCGTAATTGAAGAGCCTTGGTGGATTAAATCGAAGATTTGGGAGTGCACAGCTGTCATAGTTTCGGAGGCCATCATAAATTCCACATAATGAACTGGGTCACGAACTTTATATTTATGGAAAGGTCTAGATGTCTACTTTCTTACAAATTTTACGGTTCGTGATTCCAAGTTTTCAAGAAGATGTTATGCTCATTTTTGTATCAGTGCACACTCTCGTAACTTGACCCGCGACTTAACTCGCTACTTGTGCAAGTAGCGAGCGTATAACTGCAAAAACAGGCCGAGACACTCGTGACTTGCCAAGTCACGAGAGCTTAATTCCAGCAGCAAACCTGAGACTCTCGTAACTTAAACTCACGACTTGACCCGCGACTTAGCCAAGTCGCGAGTGGTACTTTCCAGCCTTAAACCAGCATGCTATAAAAAGAAAAATGAGAGGAAACAAAAGGGGGGTTCGACTAGGGCTCAATTCAAAGGACCAAGAGGAGACCAAGGGAGAGAAGAAGAGGCAAAGGGGGAGAAGAAGATCGTCTTGGAGACAAGAGGGTTCGGATTTGATCCTTGAGTCATATTCTCGCCATCAAGCTTGGAGTTGCTGGCTTCGAGTCTCAGAGGCGGTTACCCTTCAAGTGAGTGGGAAGTGTCATGTCAACTGCCATGTCATACAACGCATTAAATGTGTACGTTAAATCAATGACCCTTCGAGTATCCCGTTATATCTCCAGGTTGAATATCGGCCGTAGATCTTCCTTCAAGTTATTATTGCTTTGATCTGATGGTTTTGGTTCTGTTACGCCTTTTGGTCACCCGCAAGTGTACGGGGTCGGCATAAGTAATAAAGTGTGAGTATAAGTATCGTTCCCACGAGGATGTTATAAGTATCGAGTACTAAAAGTAATTAAGTCTATCTCTATTTTGAAAGATTAAAAGATTGGTAATGAATTTCTAACTAAAAACACTTAGCACTCCTTCTCTCTTCGTCTTCCTTATTTTCTTCTCTCTTTTCTATCTTTTCTGCCACAGCCAAACTCCCCTCTGAATTTTTCACGTTTTCCTTTTATATTTAAGCGGATTATGGCAAATTTAAGTCGCCCGCAACTTGCCCAAGTCACGGGTCAAGTCGCGGCACATACTGCCTGACTTTGAAATATATTGCCGCAACTTGCATCTCGCGGCCCAAGTCATGGCACATGTCGCGGTAGCCACTGCCAGGATTTGCCAAATTATATTGCCGCGACTTGTGCAAGTAGCGGCACAAGTAGTGGGCCAAAACGACGTAGTTATGCCCTAAATTCTCCCAAACTCTCCGAATGGCCATGATTACCTGCACACTCAAGGAAAACATCGAAAACACCTAATAATAACTCAAAGACGGACAAAAGCAATGAGAGATAAGTTCCCATTTTCAGGTAAGAAATAGTGCCAACAACACCCCCAAACCTAGCTTTTATTCATCCTCGAGAAAAATTTGGAAAAAAAAAAGAAAAAAAAAGAAACAAACGCAAAAACACAATCAAACTAAAAAAAAACTAAACAAAAACAAAACAAAGGAAAAACTAGCCTAAACCACTTTCGTAAATAATATGATGACACTTAGTATGTGCCACAAATGTTTAAACCCCTAGGTGTCCCTAGTGGACGAGTTTTAGTCTCGTGAGGGTTTACCAGCTACGATACCCACAAGCACAATTCTTATTATCAAAGAACAAGCATCTTGCCGAGTACAACACTAACTATTCAGATCAACTACTTGCAAAAACAATAAGTAAGAAATGAAAGCATCCAATCACAAAATTTTGCATCACTTGCCACGCACAAGCCAACACTCTAAGAATCTTTGAAAGAAAGTAAGAATAATCAACTACCAGGATATAATTCGCCTTGACTCTAAACCTCTCAAGTTAATTCTCTCGAAAGTCGCTCAGAACCTAAGTATCACAATCATCAATAATACAAACTGAAAATACACTGAAAATCACAATCGAAAATCAACAAAACTAAAAACAACAATTCTAACACAAAAACAAAACAACAAAATCCAAAAACAGTGAATCAAATCAAATCAAATCAAACACCTCTATATTTCTTAAATCCCACCAAACTTCAAAATTTCACAACTCAATTCACAGCACTTCAAAATATCTCAACAAACCACCCTTAAATAATCTAAAACGAAAATAAAAGAGAAGAAATGGAAATAGAAAGAAAATACCGTGCGAAGAATGCTTGGCCGAGGATGATGATGGGCGAGAACTTGCTGCACTTTTGAGAGAGTTTGAGAGAGCTTTTGACAGAAAAATTTGAGTTTCAAGAAGTCTGTACGGCGGACTGCTCGATTATGCAAAGATATAACATAGCCCTGACTTGTGCAAGTCGTGGGTCAAGTTGCAGGTCAAGGAAAATGAATTGGAATGGCCCAAAATGCAACGCATCACTAATAGGCTACGGTTTCCTACGACTTGCCAAGTTGCGGGTCAAGTAGCGGCAGTTGCTGGGTTTCTGATTCTAGTAGGTTCCACTAGTTGAGCCGCGACCTGAGCCATGACTCAACAAGTCGCGGAACACATTGGTTTAGCCACACTACAACATTTTCCAGCCCTTTTCTTGCTAAACTTCCTCACTTCTCTTTTCCATAGTTTAAGACATGTTTCAACACACAACTAAAAACACATGAAAACAAATAGAAACTCCAACACACAAATAACCAAAAATTCAAAAACCAAAATAAACCCAAAAATAAAAACAAATAAAAACCCAAATCAAAATTAAAAGTTCAAAGAAACTTGGGCTGCCTCCCAAGGAGCGCTTGTTTATAGTCTTAGCTCGACTTTGTGAAAATGCATTGCGAATTCAACTTACGGTAGTCTCTGTGCGATCGCTTCCCCAAAAATGCACCCTAAATTGGCTTCTTTGACCGCCGTATCCTCCATTCTAACTCCTTGAACCGCCTGGACTCGACATTTCTTTTTCTTTTTCTTCCGATGAAATGATCTTGATTTTGATGGATTGTTTGCATCATCTTTTTCACATGTCGCTTCCGTTGTCAAAAGCACAGCAATTTTGCTTGGAGATTCCTTTGGACTTATTATTTTTCTTACTTCAACCTTCGATGATCTAATTACATCAACTAGACATGAATTGGCTGCTGGTTGTGCTTATGTTGCCTTTAGCACATTAAACATTGTCTTTTCATCTCCGACCCTTAGTGTTAGCTTCCCTTCGTATACATCAATCAAGCTTTGCTGGGTGCCAAAAATGGTCTTCCTAGAATCAATTAAATCTCCACGTCCTCCTCCATCTCTAGTACCACAAAATCAACCGGGAAATAAAGCTTGTCCACTTTTACTAAGACATCTTCAATTACCCATGCAGATATTTCACAGAACGATCTGCCAACTGAAGAGTCACATTGGTTGCTTTTATTTTCCTCAAACTCAGTTTCTTGAAAACTGAGAAAGGCATCAGATTCACACTTGCTCCCAAATCATACAATGCTTTCCTAAACCCTGTCTTGTCAATAGTGCTGGGGATGGTGAATCTACTCGAATCATTTAACTTAGGTGAAAGCTTATTCTGGATGATAGCACTGCATTCCTCCGTGAGTGCAACTGTCTCAAAATCTCTCAATCTCCACTTGTTTGAGATGATCTCCTTCAAGAATTTTGCATATGTAGGCATCTGAGCTAATGCCTCAGCAAATGGAATGTTGATTTGAAGCTTCTTAAAGATCTCCAATAACTTAGCAAAATTCTTGTTGTCGTTATACTTCTTCAAACGTTGCGGAAATGGAATGGGACATATGCCTTGACTTCTAAGGTGGAGGTAAGTCACTAGAAGGTAAGTCCCCTTCTTTGCTCTTTCTCATCTCTGACCTATCTTTTGTTGACTTACTCATTTCAACTAGCATTTCTTCAGCTAGGATTTCCAGCGGCTGTACAATTGACTTCCCACTCCTCAAAGTGATTGCATGACTCTGCTCTTTCGGGTTAGTAATTGTGTTGCTTAGTAAAGCTCCTTGTATTCGCACCTGACTTCCCGTTACAAGTTGGCCAACCTGCACTTCTAGATTCTTGATTGATGCTTGAGTTTGTTGTGCAACTTGGTCAATCTTTGCATCCATCTTCTTCATAACAGTGTCCTGGTGTTCCATCCTAGTTTCAATCTTTGACATGAACTTGACCAACATGTCTTCTAGGGCAGGCTTATTTTCTTGCTAAACGGCTCCCTGATTCCCTTAGAAGGTGGTCTAATTCTGAAAACCTGGTGGAGGCTTCACATTGCTGGCTTGCTGCTGATTGTTCCATGAGAAATTTGGGTGTTTTCTCCATCCAGGGTTGTAGGTGTTCGAGTATGGGTTGTTGTACTGCTTGTTGTCATTCTACACACACTGAACTTGTTCTACACTACCCTTGAAAAAGGATTTCCAGCCAGACAATCTGTACTGATATGAGGCCCTTCATATAAGTCACACCCTGGAGTAAAAGCCTGAACTGAATTAGCACTCCATTTGTTCACCTGATTGGTCAAAGAAGCCATCTGTGCCTTAAGTGAAGTAATCTCGTCTATCTCAAAGACTCTTGACAGCCCAGCTACTCTCTTTGGTGCTGCTCCCTCATTTGCCCACTGATAGCTATTTGTGGACATCTCCTCGATCAAATCATAGGCAACATCGATTGACTTGCTCATTAAGGCACCACCAGATCCTGCATCAATCATGCTTCGAATCTGCTGTGTGAGACCGTTGTAGAACGTCTGCACAACTAGCTACTTTCGGTAGGCCATGGTGTAGGCACTTCCTCATCAGGTCCTTGTATCTCTCCCAAGCTTCGTATAATGACTCTGTCTCAAATTGTATGAATTAAGTGATGTCGTTCCTGAGCTTTACTGTCTTTCCTGAAGGGGCAAAGAAAGCTTGAGCAACAGCTTCCTAAGTTGTGAAGGTATTCGGCGGTAGAGAATTCAACCATAGCTTCGCTCAATCCTTTAAGGAGAACAGGAAAATCCGCAGCCGAATTGCATCATCCGACAACCCATTCTGTAGATCTCCAAGAAGCTCTCCATATGGATGTTCAGATCATCATTTGGCAAACCCTCAAACTAGACATGATTCTAAATCATCTGAATAATGGTCGGTTTGATCTTGAAGTTATTTGCGGCAACAATGGGTCATCGAATGCTCGACTGGTTTCCTTCCATAGTAGGAATAGTGAAGTCAGCAGAGTCCTGGCATTTTTTAGATCCTGATGTGGTGGTTGTTGTGGTGGATCCATGGCGAGTTGTTGTCTCGCTTGTCTTCTTCTTTGTCTTAGAGTGCGCTCACTCTCTGAATCAAAATCTTCAAGAGGTGCTGAATTAACACGTTTTGTCCTTCTCATACAAAGAGCAAACTACCTGCAAATACGAGAGAATAAACAAGTAAAATAACAATCGAAAAAGAAATAACAAAAAAAGAAATAATAAAATAAACGAATTCAAATTAGCTATAAACTTAGCTGGTATTAATATCAACACAGACTAAAACAGTTCCCGACAACGGTGCCAAAAATTTGTTACGCCTTTTGGTTAACCGTAAGTGTACGGGGTCGGCATAAGTAATAAAGTGTGAGTACAAGTATCGTTCTCACGAAGATGTTATAAGTGTCGAGTACTAAAAGTAACTAAGTCTATCTCTATTTGAAAGATTAAAAGATTGGTAATGAAGTTCTAACTAAAAACACTTAAGTAGCCTTTGAAATTAAAAAGCAAAAAGGGTTTAATCAAAGCAAGAAAGAATTAGGAAATCCGATTTCACTAAATACTACCTAATGACTGAAATTGCTATATGAGGATGTCTAAGTGTATTGGTTGACGATCATGCTAACTCTATTATCAAAAATCCTCTCTCGAGGTAAATCGAATCTATTCCCACATTCACTAATGTCCTATCTCTCAATGGATATCCAAATGAATGCGAATGCAATACAAACAATAGCATATCAAGGATCACACAGGATAAGTCAACATATCTCTATTTGACTTCTAAGCTGTGGTGGCATTTTATCGAACACGTTATGGGTGTCTTCTTTTGATACTTGACCCACAACAACAAAATTATACTAAACGGTGATCAATCGATTAACAAACAATTAAGCATTAAAAAGCCACTCAACCAACAATTCTTAAATCATCCAAACATATATATATATATATATATATAAAATCATTCAAAGGTTATACAAAGATCCATCATCATCCCTAGTTATAAAAATTAGTTCATAACAAAATACTCAAAATTAGTTCATGGTGAGATTTTGTTTTTGTTTTTTTTTTTTTCGGTCCTCGCTATTGTTCCTATCATTGCTGTTCTTCTTGACTTTTGAGTCTTTTAGTTGAGTTTGCATGTCTAGGTTTCCTTTGAATGTTTGGCTATCATGAAGCCTTTTTCTTTATTCTTTTTGTACCCTTGTTTAGTCTGTTTGGGTAACCGTGATCCTCTGGTGCTTCTGGCTCGAGCTCTTATGTTGCGGTAGACGCCTAGTTTTCATTTTTGTTATCTAACTTTAGGTTCTCCTTTTGTTATAGATGTTTGGTTCAAGTAGTTAAAGGCTTCGAGAAGATAGAGGGGCCGAGGCTTCTGTCTCTATCGCCAGGAGGTCAGGTTGCTTCAAGGAGGTGCCCCAGGGATAATTACAGTAACCCATATCGATAATCTCGACCAGCGGGAAGAAGTAGAGGTAGTGAATAGAGTGGAGATATTGGAAAGTCTCCCTCGAGCTGCTTACATGAGGATACGCCGAAAGAAGGGCGCTTTCTCATCGATCCCCTCCAGGATCTATCGAGGGGATTTGAAACTCATGGCGAATTCCTTTCAGTTTCCCAATGGTCATCAAATGTTAGTGTACGCTGTGACTGATAGGGCTATCTATCCTCCTTCTGGCTTTATTGCCATCAATCGACATCACTTGATCGCGGGGTTGAGGTTCCCTATCTTGGGGTTCCTCATTGACGTGTTGAACCTTCTGAAACTCGCTCCCATGCAGCTCATTCCCAACTCGTATGGCCAGCTTCTTACCCTCTACCTCTCATTTTGGAGGAACGGGCTTCCTCCATCTAGTGACAACGTCATCAAGTACTATTTCACCCTGAAGCAATGTCCCTTGGCAAGAGGTTTGCCTGAGGATGCCTACCTTGATAGGATGTACTACCTAAGTGTGCGGACATGTGAACATAAGGAGCTGTTACTAGGGGACTCTAACTTGAACGTTGGGAATTATAAAGCGAACTACTTTTTCGTTAGGGGTCCCGAAATAGAGCTCCTACAAAATAAGAGTTTCGTGTTGTTACCCAGTGAGTCGATTCTGCAGATGTTTGGTAAGCCTTGTTTACTTTCGTGTCAATATAATGCGCTTACTATTTCTTTATTGTTTGTAGAGGGTACGGGCTCGAGCCCTGAGCTTTTCGAGGAGGAGAGAGAGAGGCACTTGGTACTCTCAAGGCCTTGATCTCGGATAACCCAATGGAGCTCGCTGAGTATAAGCGGGTAACTGATGAGCTCTTGATGAATTTCAAGCTTGCTCCTAATCGAGAGGAAATGCGGCGGTGCCATGGGGTGCGAGATGCTCAAGAGGCAATTGCACGGCATACCCCGAGCGGGGAAGTTACTCCTGCTGAGCAAGTTCAGGAGATAACTCTCCCTCATTCTCGTCGCCAACCACCAGCGAGCAGTGAGCAGAAACAACAAAAACAACAGCGCCTGCAACCGGACCGAACGGGAAGGCCGGATATGCTGAAGTCTCCTCCTGTTAAGAGGAAAGTTGAAACTTTTCCTCTTATGGCTCCTCCTAAAAAGGGCAAGTTTGAGGGGCCCAACTGACGTGATCAGCCTTTGCTTCTGTAGGAGCCTGCTCCAAGCCTTCTACCACCTCCTCCTGTAAATGCTACGAGTGCTTGCAGAAAAGGAAAAGGGATCGATTTCGATGCCTCCGTGGAGCAGCTCGTCCAAAGGGAGAAAACTGGCCATTCTATAGTGGTGGGCCCGGCTACTTTCCTATCCTCAAGCCGAGGTCTTGGTACGGTTGCAAAGGAGTATCTTGGGCGGGCCCCGATGCTTTATAGGAGTTCCTTACTGAGGGCTTGAGTTAGCGCATCGAGGAGGATGAAGGTCCGAACCTTCGCCATACGTTGGTTCATCACACCCTTATGGTGAGCCGAGCACATATACATACATTTCATCATATATATATATATATATATATATATATATATATATTGGCTTGTTCACCTTGCTCCTTTCTTCTTTTAGACCGCCTGTATAGCATACAAAGATATATTCAAATCTGAGGAGAATGACGTGGAAAGAGGAGAGCTGCGTGATAAGCTTTTGAAGGCGAAGATAGAGCTTGCTATTGAGGCAGGTCGTGAGAAGCTAGCGGCGAAACTTAATTAATCTCGAGCCCGTGAGAAGGCCCTAGAGATGGAGCTGAAAGAATTGGTTACTAGATCAAACGACGCCAATTGGGCTCATGATGACGTGGCTCAAGTCCAGAGACAATGATCGGTTCATAATTGTTATTATTTTCGACCCCTATTACAGTGTCTTTCTTGCTTGTTTCCGAGTAAATTTAGCGGTTTTGATGTGTTTGTTAAGCTTGTGCAGGTTTTAGGTGTTTATCATGTAGCTATGCGAAGAATGGAATTTTCGGAACAAAACCGTGCATTTCTGGACCAAAGTGCATCACTAAGAGGTCGCGGTGAAAGAAGAGGAAATCTGGCAGAGAACATGGCGACCAGCCATTGCTAGCGCTAGTCGTGCTACGGCTAGTCGCGGTGAAAAAAGAGGAAATCTGGCAGAGAGCATGGCGACCAGCCATCGCGAGCATTGATCGCGCTAAGGTTGTCGCGCTGGAAGATGAGAAACTGGGCAGTGAGTATCGCGAGCAGCTATCGCGATCGCTGATCGCGATGTCCCGTCGTAGTGATGTGAAGGCGAGTAATCCAGAGAGCATGGCGACCAAGCCACCACGACCAGATTGATCGTGACGACACAATTTCAGCAGCCCTAGTGCGCTGCTATAAATACAAGAGAGGGAAAAAGAGAGAGAGAGAAAGAGAGAGAGAGAGAGAGAGAGAGAGAGAGAAAGAGAGAGAGAGAGAGAGAGAGAGAGAGAGAGAAGGAGATCGAGGATTTCAGAGAACACAAGAAAGAAAGAGAGAGAAGAAGAAGGAAGAAGAAGAGAGAAGAAGGTCTAGGAGACTAGCTATCGGATCGATTCTCCAGACAACTTCAATCGCTCTTAAGATTTGGATTTGTGCACGGAAAAGCTCAACCGAATCGGTTTCTACGAGAGTCAAGCCGTTTGGAGTTTTTCTATCATACTCTTTTCTTCAATCTTATGTTATTCATGTTATTCTTGATTAATAATATTATGTATTCTTATTTCTTAGTTATGAACTAATTTCCTATACTAGGGATGATAATGGAACTTACTATGAATTTTGATTGAGATTAATGAATGCTTGGATGATTTGAGTTATATGATTGAGTGTTGATTTAATGTTTTATTGATTGTATATTGGTTTATCACCAATATTCAATTTCTTGTTGTTGTGGATTAAGTACCGAGAGGAGACGCCCACAACGTGTTCGATAAATTGACACAATAGCTTAGGAACCAAATAGAGATAGATTGGTGTAGGTTATGTGATCTAATATGTTTCCATGTTTATTGCATTCTCATATATTTAACATTCATCGAGAGATAGGGTGTTAGTATGTTGAATAGGTTCGATTTACCTTGAGAGATGATTTCGAATAACTAGATAACATGATCATCAATCATTGGCTTGAACATTCATGCAAACTTGTCTCATATCATTAGAATTAGTTAGTGAAATCGGATTCCCTAGTGCCTGTTATCATTGATAAGAAGACCTTTTAGTTTCAAGCTTATAAATCATTTAGATTATAAGTTACAAATCACAATCATTGAATTATTTTTCTAGATAGGTTTAGACTTGGTTAATTTCAGTATTCAATCTCTAATCGTCCTCGTGGGAACGATATTCGGAACTCATAATTCTATATTACTTGTACCGACCCCGTATACTTGCGAGTACACAAAAGGCGTAACAAGTTTTTGGCACTGTTACCGGGGACGGTTTAGTTATAGTTGATATTGATACCCACTGATATTGATACCCACTTAGTCTAGTACTAATCTGGAAATTTTCTTTATTTTTATTCAAATTCTTTTTACAATTGTTTTCTTACTTGTTTGATCCTTTATTTTTGCAGGAAGTTTCATATGTGTATGAGACATACGAGACACACTAATTTAGAGCCTCTCAAAGCCCTTGACCCAGAAATTGAATGAACGCTTATTTAGAGAGTAAGGCAAGCAAGACAGCAAGCTATGCAACAAGTAAATCCATAGATTGCCAAGGCATTGCGAGACTATGCCATTCCTACCATGGTGGGAAATCAGTTGAGCATTTGACGACCTCCAGTTGCAGCAAACAATTTTGAAATCAAGCCAACAATCATCGAGATGATTCAGAATATTGTTCAGTTTGAAGGTATGCCAATCGATGATCCCAATAGCCATCTGGAATGATTCCTGGAGATATGCGACACCTTTAAGCAGAATGGGGTGTCTGATGATGCGATTCGGCTGCGAATATTTCCCTTCTCATTGAGGGACAGAGCTAAGTTATAGCTAAATTCACTGCCGCCAAATACCTTTACAACATGGGAAGGCCTAGCTCAAGCTTTCCTTGCCAAGTATTTTCCACCAGGGAAAATAGCAAAGCTCATAAATGATATCACTCAATTCGTGCAATTTGAGACAGAATCGTTATACGACGCTTGGGAGAGATACAAGGATTCATTGAGAAAGTGCCCGCGTCATGGTTTACCTGATTGGCTTGTAGTGCAGACATTTTACAATGGTCTCACACATCAAAACCGTAGCATGTTAGATGCAGCCTCTCAAGGTGCCTTAATGAGCAAGCCAACTGAAATCGCTCATGATGTGATTGAGCAGATGTCCACAAACAGCTATCAGTGGGCAAATGAGAGAGCAGTTTACAGAAAAGCAGGAGGTTCAGCAACAGCTTTCGAAGTTGATAAGATCACATCACTCAAAGCACAAGTGGCTTCTTTGTCAAGCCAAATCAACAAATGGAATGTAAATTCTATTCAATCAACCACTCTAGGATGTGACATGTGTGGAGGACCACATATTAGTAGAGAGTGCATGATGGGTAATTCTTTCGCATGTGGTAGCAGTGCAGAGCAAGTACAATACGTGCAAAACTTCAACAAACCATACAACAATCTCTACTCAAACACCTACAATCCTGACTGGAGAAATCATCCAAATTTCTCGTTGAGCAATCAACAGCATAACAACAATGCAAAGCCCATTCCGCCTGGCTTTCAGAATCAAGGATCCAAATTAGCAAGAGAGGAAACCAGCCTTAGAAGACATGCTGGTCAAGTTTATGACAAAGATTGATTCCAGGATGGATGGTCAAGACACGGCAATGAAGAAGATGGATGTGAAGATTGACTATATAGCACAATAAAATCAGGTCGCCATTCAGAAGCTTGAAGTACAGATTGGTCAGATAGCCAGAGAGACACAAAGTAAAGCTCAGGACACACTACCCAGCAATACTAAAGTCAATCCGAAAGAGCAGTGTAAGGCAATTACTCTGAGGAGTGGGAAGCAAGTAGACAACACAGTAGGAAGAGATCATTCACAGCAAAAGATTGAATTGAATGAAGCAAAAGTTGAATCATCTTCCCCTCTGCTAGTTCGTCATAATGAAAAGAGTGATGAACCACCTCCGCCGGTCCAAGAAGTCAAGGCTTATGTGCCACATGTACCTTTCCCTCAAAGGCTGCAAAAGCATAAAGATGATAAAAATTTTACTAAGTTCCTTGAAATATTTAAGAAACTTCACATTAATATTCCTTTTGCAAAGGCCTTAGCTCAAATGCCATCTTATGTGAAGTTCTTGAAGGAAATTCTGTCAAAGAAAAGGAGGCTTGAAGATCATGAAACTGTCACCTTGACTGAAGAGTGCAACGCCATTATTCAGAATAAATTTCCTCAAAAACTAAAAGATCCAGGGAGTTTTACTATTCCTTGCACTATAGAAAATTCAGAATTTGTTAAAGCATTATGTGATTTAGGTGCTAGCATTAACTTGATGCCTTTTTCTGTTTTCAGGAAACTAGGTCTGGGCGAGGTGAAGCCTATAAGTGTAACACTCCAATTGGCAAACCGTTCTGTCAAATATCCCTATGGAGTGATTGAAAACGTGCTGGTCAAGGTTGACAAGCTCTATTTCCCTGTGGATTTCATCGTGCTTGAAATAGAGGAAGATGTTGATATTCCTCTCATATTGGGGAGACCATTCTTAGCAACCGGAGATGCATTAATAGATATGCAGTAAGGGAAATTGACGTTACGAGTGGGTAGTGAAGAGGCGGTTTTCAATGTGTTCAAGGCCACCAAATTCGCAACAACCGTAAACACTTGCCTTAGAGTTGATGCAATCGACTCTTTAGTTGAAGAGGTTTTTCAGAAAAGCAATCCCGAAGAGCCACTGGAAGCTTGTTTGACTCACGGAGCAACAAAAGAAGAGGAAAATGACAGCATAGCTGAATATGCTTTCCGTCTTGATTCAGCAGGCCCTATGCCATACGGGGGCAAAAGATATTTTGAAGAATTGGGCCAAAGGAAGCCTAAGATACCACCTTCAATCGATAAGCCTCCTCAACTCGAATTGAAGCAGCTACTTGAGCATTTGAGGTATGCTTATTTGAGGGAATCTGATTCCCTCCCAGTCATAATTTCAGCTACCTTAAATGAGGCAGAAGAGGAGAAGCTTCTGAGAGTGCTGCGACAGCACAAGACAGCATTGGGGTGGACTATCTCCGACATAAAGGGAATTAACCCTACCATGTGCATGCACAAGATCCTGATGGAGGATAATTTCAAAACTTCAATAGAACATCAACGCAGGCTGAATCCGATTATGAAAGAGGTAGTCAGAGCAGAGATCCTCAAATTGCTAGACGCAGGAATCATATACCCTATCTCAGATAGTTCATGGGTGAGTCTGGTGCAAGTAGTGCCAAAGAAAGGGGGATCACGGTAGTGAAGAATGAAAATAATGAATTGATTCCCACCAGAACAGTCACAGGTTGGAGAGTGTGCATCGATTACAGGAAGCTGAACACTACAACAAGAAAAGATCACTTCCCGCTTCCATTTATTGATCAAATGTTAGAGGGACTGGTAGGGCACGCGTACTATTGTTTCCTGGATGGTTACTCAAGATACAATCAGATACCTATTGCACCTGAAAATTAGGAGAAAATAACATTCACCTGCCCTTATGGTACTTTTGCCTACAGAAGAATGTCGTTTGGCCTTTGTAATGCACCAGCGACCTTTCAGCGATGTATGATGGCTATTTTTTCTGATATGGTCGAGCATTTCATCAAGATATTCATGGATAATTTTTCTGTGTTTGGTTCGTCTTTTGATATATGTGTGGCCAATTTGGCCTTAGTCTTAAAAGATGTGAAGAGACGAATCTAGTACTCAATTGGGAGAAATGTCACTTCATGGTGAAGGAAGGCATTGTCTTGGGGCATAGAATTTCATCAACAGGCATTGAGGTGGAGAGAGCAAAAATTGAGGTCATTGAAAAATTACCACCACCTACCTCCGTAAGAGGAGTCCGCAGTTTTCTAGGCCACGCCGGTTTCTATCGCCGATTTATTAATGACTTCTCCAAGATTATCAAGCCTCTCTGCAACCTTTTGTCAAAAGAGGTAGTATTTTAGTTTACTGAAGAATGTCATATTGCATTCCAGAAGCTAAAGAAGGAGCTCATTTCTGCACTAATTATCACAGCCCCTAATTGGGATTTACCATTCGAATTGATGTGTGATGCGAGTGACTATGTTGTGGGAGCAGTTTTGGGTCAGAGAATCGACAAACGCCTTCATGTCATCTATTATGCGAGTCATACTTTGACAGATGCTCAAATCAACTACGCAACTACAGAAAAGGAGCTGTTGGCAATTGTGTTTGCCTTTGAGAAATTCAGGTCATATTTGGTTAGGGCCAAAGCGATTGTGTATACTGATCATTCAGCGCTCAAATATCTCATGTCTAAGAAAGATACAAAGTCGAGACTCATCCGATGGGTCTTACTACTTCAAGAATTCGATCTGGAAATCAATGACAAGAAAGGAACAGAAATTCTAGTGGCAGACCATCTATCTCACCTAGAACGCAACTGCAATGAAGAGAAGGTAAATGCTCCTATTGATGATTCGTTTGCTGATGAAAAACTCTATGTTTTGCAGGCTTTTATGACCCCATGGTATGCTGATTTTGTAAACTACTTGGTGAGCGAGATCGTTCCTCCAGACTTGACCTATCATCAGCGGAGGAAGTTCTTCGCCGACGTGAAGTACTACATGTGGGAGGAATCATACTTGTTCAAGTATTGTTCAGATGGTATAATCAGGCGTTGTGTACCAGAAACTGAAATCAGAGATATCCTCCTACATTGCCACAGTTTGGAGTGTGGAGGGCACTTCAGCACTTCAAAGTTCTTCAGTTAGGATTTTACTGGCCATCAATATTTCAGGACACCCGGCACTTTGTCGACTCATGTGACAGGTGTCAGAAGACGGGCAATATCAGCCGCCGGAACCAAATGCCTCTAAACCCCATCCTGGAGGTCGAGCTATTTGACTTATGGGGGGTTGATTTCATGAGACTATTTCCCATGTCTTTCAACAACCAGTATATTCTGGTAGCGGTTGATTACGTTTTTAAATGGGTGGAAGCCATAGCCACTCCGACAAATGATGCGAAGGTAGTGCTGAAATTCTTCAAGAAAAATACTTTTTACAGGTTTGGAACACCGCGGGCAGTCATCAGTGATGGAGGTTCGCATTTCTGCAACCATCAATTTGAAGCGCTACTCAAAAGGTATGGAGTTACTCACTGCATCACTTACCACCCTCAGACAAGTTGACAGGTGGAAATTTCAAATAGGGAGATCAAGCAAATCCTAGAGAAAACTGTAAATAGCTCCAGAAAAGATTGGTCGGTTCGGCTAGACGATGCATTATGGGCTTATCGGACAGCCTTCAAAACCCCTATTGGGATGTCTCCCTATAGGTTGGTTTATGGAAAATCGTGTCATCTACCGGTAGAACTCCAGCACAAGGCTTATTGGGCAACGAAAGCGCTTAATTTTGACATGCAACTAACAGATGAGAAGTGTCTATTACAGCTGAACGAGTTAGAAGAGTTCCGGTTAGATGCGTATGAGAACACACGAATCTACAAAGAGCGCACCAAAAGATGGCATGACAAGCATATTGTGCAGAGAGAGTTCGAGGTGGGGCAGAAAGTTCTTCTATTCAACTCTTGCCTGTAGCTCTTCCCAGGAAAGTTAAAGTCACGATGGTCCGGACCATTCGAGATCGTAAAAGTGTATCCATATGGGGCTGTGGATATTAAGAACCCGAGTGGAGAAACTATACATCGAGGGAGATGCCATCCCACCCAAAACCTCGGTGGCGTTGCTCAACTCCACGTGACAGGGCATACAGTCGAGCTATGACTATAAATAAGCGCTTCTTGAGAGGCAACCCAAGTTCTTCAAATTTTAACTGTTTTGAATTTAGTTTAAGTTATTTTGATTCGTTTATTTTCGTTGTGTGATTTTCAGTTTATTAGCTTTTCTTTTGTTCTTTTCATTTGTGTTTGATTTGGTGTGTTTTAGTTTTTATTAATTTAGTTTGTTTATTTTTAGTTGATTTTTCGTTTTGTTCACTTTTCCTTGACAGGTGCTTGAGCGTTTATAGGGTCGTCGTTTTCAGGAAGGCGAAGTCCTACCTCATCGATTGAACCAGGAGAACACTAGGAGGGAGGTTTCCAGGCACCTCCAGTGAGCCTCGCAACCAGCAGGCGCAACGCTTGGTCGCGGTGCTCACTGCCTCAGAAAAGAAAAATATTGCAAACATCACAGTGAGCAACGCGACCAAGCGTCACGACCTATGGTCGCGGTGCATGGTCGCGATACTCACTGCCAGCCAATTAAAAAGCAGTTCAGGGAGCAACGCGAACAGACCAAAGCGACCTATGGTTCGCAGCGACACCTCGTGAGGCTCCACCACTTATCCAAATGCTGGCGTTTCAGTTAGTCAGGAGGCGCCGCGACTGCGTACTGTAACCAGTGATCGCGTGGAGCGGTCGCGATAATGAATTGGGATTTAAATCCCTAGCGTGCGCAACAGACTACTCTTCCTCACACTCTCTCGCGATTGCAATTTTTTTTTTTCAATTCCTCTCAACTCTCCTCCACAACAAGGTGTGTTTGATCTGCATTGCAAGGTATTTGATCTTTACTTGTTTCAACTAGTTTTTTAAAAAAAATAAATTTGGACTTTATTGAGTTGATTTAAGTGTGACTTAGTGCCTAGGGTTGTTTGTGGATTTTGGATTTTCCATTAGTGTATTTGATTGGGTATTTGAGAAGTTGAGGAGTTGAGGAACGTGGGAAGTTCTTTGTTGAAGTGTTGGTGGTGCTTGTTTGTGAATATTGCATTGCATTTGGTGTGTGTGTATTTTGTGGACTGTGGTGCTAATGCCGAGACACATAGGGTACAACGAAGAGTATCCTGAACATTTTGCTTCGTGTTCTTCCAAGAGTAAAGGAAAGTAGAAGCAGAAGGGTTCCAAAAAGGCAAAAATTCCTGAAAAAGCAAAGCCGCGGTATGTGGGTGATCCGAACCCCAAGTTCCCTGCCCGATTGAAGGCTCATAAGGGGAGGCCTTTTCTCCTGGAGCGAGGGATTAATGTGGAAGAGTTGGCTACTACCTTTGTCTCCACCCATATTGACCAGCAGGTTTTGGGGAACTTTGTACAAATGCCCAATCGGGCAAATGAGAGCGTGGTCCGTGAGTTCTATGCAGCAATGTACCCACCTCACTTCCATAATCATGGCATGGTTCCAGTAAGAGGAGTTCAGATTAGGATCACTCCAGACGTGATGAATACCCACTTTGGCACCGTTCTTCAGCCAACTCTCCGCCTCGGCTATCCTGAGCTCCCCTTGTTCTCATACCATAACCCGGACTTGGCCGCGAGTTTACGGATGTCAGGATAAGGGGTTTGGTATGATGGCAACGCTCCTATCAAGCACAATGAGCTTCACATCCATGCCGCTTTCTAGCAAATCTTCTCCGATTGTTCCCTACGACCAGTCCAGCATTGCACAACCATTATCATGGAAATCGCCCGGTTGGTGCACTGTATCGGAAGTGGTATAGCTTTAGATGTTGGGGTCCTGATCAGAGATGAGATACTCCATACGAGCCGCCGCTTGCAGGGTGTCCTGCCATTTTCGTGTTTGATTACGCACATTTGTGCTTCTCATGGCATTGATATGTATGCTGCAGACGAGCGACAGCACCTCCACTCGCCTTTACAGAACTTGAATAAAGTGACCTATAATGATTTGGCCAAATGGCGAGGGATGCCACGACTTGGAGTGCCGGAGCGTCAGCATGTGAACGTGGATGAGGACATGGAGGACGTGTTGGCTGCGATTGACGATTTTCATGATAGTGATGACGACGCTCAGGCTACCCCCAGAGTACCTACTAGGGCGACTAGGGGAACTGCAGCAGGCAGTTCACGGGCACTGTTTGAGGGAGCTGCTGAGAGCTCTCAATAGGGCCAGGTTTTAGGGTGCTTGATATCCAAGGATGGATGGTGGAGATGCAGCAGCATTTTGTCCAGCGAATGGATAGGCAGGATGCAGCCATCGATGATTTAAGTCAGGGGCTCCAAATTGTCACTTCAGGTGCTTTCTGGATCTTCGAGTCAGCCTCCTCCGCCACCACCACCCGCATGATTTTTATGTTTTATTTTTGTGTTTTGTGTTTTATTTTTCTGTTTCTTTCGTTGTGTTGAACTTTTATTGTCTTAGATTATGTATTTGTACTTCTATTTTTATAATATATGCTTATTTCATTGTTACATTTGTCTCATTTTGCTTTACTTTTTAAACATTGAGGACAAGTTTGAGTTAGGTTTGGGGGTATTTTTATCTTTTGTGTGTTTATGTGTTGTATTGGTATATAGGCTGGAAACCTAAACTTTCCTTATACGCACTGCGTTTGGAAGACTTAGGTATAACAATGCCACGTACACCAGTTTTCTTTTTAGTCTTTTATTGTATTTTTCGTGTTTTGTTTTATTTGTTTTAGGATAGCAAATCATATGCATGCTTTACAGATAATTGAGTAATAATATATAAATACTTAGGTCATTTGAGTGTACAAAGTTGTTATTTAGAATAATGCCGGTAGTGTCTTTACATCTAAACATATAGGTCTGACATCTTTGCATAATATGTGAAAACTTTCAATTAGTAACCCTGATTAATAGTGGAGACTATCCTTAGTGAGATTTTGAGCTCATTGCATATTCACTCTGAGGGAATTTTTATTTCTACTCTTAAACACTTTCTTGAGCTTTATTGTCAGTAGATTGATCTCTATAGGTTTGCATTGGATGTTAATGAACTACATTATAAAAATATTGTATGTATGTTTTGAATGTTCAATTGAGTAGATTTTGGAGATATGATCCAGGCATTGTGTGTGAATTCCTAAATAGCTTGCTTTTCTATCCTTAATTGTGTTCTCCCTATCCCATTCGCGGCCAAACACTTGCATATTAGCTTTTTATTGTATAACCTACATGTCCAAAAATCCTAGTCGAAATTGTAAGACGTTACCTTTAACGCTTGGAAATTAGAGACAATTAAAAGAAAAATATATAAGTGTTGAGTGAGAAAAAAGAGTGGAGTTAAAAAGATGTGATGGATGGGAAATGTGCAGAAAAAATGATAGCCAACAAATAATAATAATAATAATAATAATAAAAGTGTTGGCTAAAATGAGAAAAAGGAGTGAAGAGCACAAAGGAAAAAAAATTTTGAAGAAGGTTAAAAAAGAGGTTAAAGGAAAAAGGTGTAGAAGAGGAAATGAAGAAAAGTTGAGCAAATTTGGTAGTCATGAGAGAAATTGCACGAATTGAAAATTTTATGAAGTCTCTCAATAAGGTTCCAAGTGAGTTGAACCCGATTTCCGTTCTTTTGAAGCCAATCACCCTAAGCCCCGTTTTAACCATATAAAGACCTGTTGATCTCCTTAGGAAACTTAATTGTAATATTTGACATGTATATACACTGATTTTTTTGTTCTTAGCATTTGATATCTTTCATGAGATCCTTTGTTACATCTGTGCGTTCTTTCTAATTAATGATGCATACGACTGATTGGTAATTTATTTTCATATATTTACGACCCTTAAACCATATCTTTTAATTGTATTCTTAAGTATTTTTTGTGTTTTTGACGTGTTTTCCTTGAGTGTGCAGGTTTAGGGACCTAAGTGATGATTTTGTATATTTATGGGAAAAAAGTGTAAATTCAGTAATTTTGGGGAAGGACATCTATGAAAGAATAGCAAAGTTCTGGGGTAAAGCTGCAATTTCAGAAAGTTTCACCAAACTTAAGTGAAACGGTGCGTTTTGAACCAAAGGTTTTGGGTTTTAAGTTGAACGACGTCGTTTTGGACCAAAGCTTTGGTCCAAAACGACGTCGTTTTGGTTAAGAAATAAAACAAAAAAATAAAAACCCAGTTCGCCATGCATGCGCGACCAGCCCTCTCCTCGCGTCCAGCAGCTCGCGTTAAAGACGAACCAGACCACCAGTGAGCTGCGCGAGCTCGACCGCGGCCTGTGCTCGCGTCCTCCACCTCGCGGCGATGATAAGCCCAGTCCAGACAGTGAGCAGCGCGAGGACAGCCGCGACCACAGCAGCTCGCAATGAAGCTCGCGATGGAGAAGAAAATGGCAGCAGTGGGCAAGGCGAGTTCGAGCGCGGTGTGTCCTCCTCGCAGTGCTGCTCGCATTCCAGCCTCTCCTAGCCGTCCAGTGAAGGCCGCGACCAAGCCACCGCGACCACAGGTCGCGGTGGTGGTCGCGGTGAAGAAAAACGCGCCCTAATTGGGCTGCATATAAAAAGAAAGTTGCAGCAGCTAGCAAGAGAGGGAGAGCTCGTGGCAGCCAGTCCAAGCAGCCCCCAAGCTGCTCCAAGGGTGATCTCAACCCTCCTTGCTCCTCCCAAACACATCCCAAGCATCACAAATCATCACAACATCTCTATATCGTGAGTGCTCATCGAAGAAGATGAAGATCGAAAGCGGAGAAGTTCAAGCCGGACCAAAGCGGAACTTTGAGTCTTGAGAGCTTCGATGGGTTGTATTTCATCTCATTTATCTTCCTTGATTGTTCATTTATGATTATGAGTTGTTAGAACTATTGTTAGGTGATTTTCGAAACCGTGAACGGATTTGGAATTTATTATTTATGAATATATTTTATGTGATTTATCTCATGATATTATATGCTTAATAATAATCAATATGTTTTCCATTTCCGCGATTGGAACCGTGTGACCACCTCGCATTATCCTCCATTGAATCCGTCTCGTTTTATATTAATTGTTTTAGTTAATTTAATTTAGTTTAATTAATTGAAAACCATGATTATGAGCTAAACTTGTGAGTTGGGGTTTTGATGGATCCTATTCTATGATGATTGAATGAATTGATTGTTTAATTTGTTGCGGTTGATTATTGCATTGTTGAGTGGTTTTATTGTACTTAATGCTTTGAATGTGAAGGCCTACAGTTAGATGATAAATTGGTGGTGTGTTATGTACCGAGAGGAGACGCCCACCACGTGCTCGATATAATGTCCACCACAAGTAGAATTGGATAGAGATATACTAATTTGCTTGTGTGATCACATAGGGTGTTTATTGTAACTAATGCATTTCCATGCAATTGGATATACCATCGAGAGATAGGATATTAGTGTGTGCGGAATAGGTCCGATTTACCTCGAGAGGGGACTTTGGATAACTTAGATGAACACGATCATCATCATGCATAGTTAAACCTCAACAATGTGCTCTCATGAAATTCAATTGGATGGAATAGGTGAATTCAAATACCCTAACTAATCTCTCATATTGGTTGTTTGCTTTATTTTCATGTCTTTATATTTTTTATCATTTAATATCTTTCGATTATTCAAATAGAAATAGGCTTGGTTAATTTTAGTACTCAACGCCTAAATATCCCTATGGAGACGATAATTTACTTATCATTTTATTACTTGTGCCGACCCCGTATACTTGCGGGTAACAAATAGTCGTGTCAACGACACATTTTGAAATTCTTTGCTCATAAATTCCAGTCGTATGTAGTTAAAAGTGTGAAAACCTAGGTTCTGAGTGTCAGCGAGTGAAAACTGGTGAGACTAGAGTCTAGGCGAATTACATCAATGGCTTATTAATATGGAAGGATTGACTGTTATAAATGCGTTGCATGTCAGTGTCATGTATGATATAGGGTGTATTAGACCTATTGGCAGCATTTTAGATTTCTAATTTTTGTGCTATTCTTATGCCTTTGCATTTGTGTATATACTTAAGTTGATGTTTAACTATGTATGTGGTGAGCTTAGGACATTTGTGGGTATCGTAGCTGGTAAACCCTCACGAGACTATAATTTGTCCACTAGAGCCACCTAGGTGTTTAGAGGCTTGTGGCACATGCTAAGTGCCATCGTTGCATCCTACAAATGGATATAGTTTAGTGTTCTGTTTTATTTATTAAGTTAGTTTTTGTGTTATTTGTTTTTTATTGTGGTGTGTGCCGATTTGCTTGAGGACAAGCAAAAGATAGGTTTGGGGGTATTTGATCGGTTCACAATTGTTATTATTTTCGACCCCTATTACCATGTCTTTCTTGCTTGTTTCCAAGTAAATTTGGCGGTTTTGATGTGTTTGTTAAGCTTGTGCAGGTTTTAAGTGTTTATCATAGAGCTATGCGAAGAATGAAATTTTTGGACCAAAATCGTGCATTTCTGGACCAGAGTGCACCGCTACGAGGTCGCGGTGAAAGAAGAGGAAATCTGGCAGAGAATATGACGACCAGCCATTGTGAGCGCTGGTCGCGCTATGGCTGGTCGCGGTGAAAGAAGAGGAAATCTAGCAGAGAGTATGGCGACCAGCCATCGCGAGCGTTAGTCGCGCTAAGGCTGTTGTGCTAGAAAATGAGAAACTAGGTAGTAAGCATCGCGAGCAGCTATCGCGATCGCTGATCACGGTGTCCAGTCGCGGTGATATAAAGGCGAGTGATCCAGATAGCATGGCAACCAAGCCATCGCGACCTCTGGTTGCGGTGGCTGGTCGCGACGACACAATTTCAGCAGCACTAGTGCACTGCTATAAATACAAGAGAGAGAAAGGGAAGAGGATCGAGGATTTTCATAGAACAGAAGAAAGAGAGAGAGAAGAAGGAAGAAGAAGAGAGAAGAAGGTCTAGGAGACTAGCCATCGAATCGATTCTCCGGACGACTTCAATCGCTCTTAGGATTTGGATTTGTGCACAGAGAAGCTCAACCGAATCGGTTTCTACGAAAGTCAAGCCGTTTGGAGTTTTTCTATCATACTCTTTTCTTCAATCTTATGTTATTCATGTTATTCTTGATTAATAATATTATGTATTCTTATTTCTTAGTTATGAACTAATTTCTTATACTAGGGATGATGATGGAACTTACTATGAATTTTGATTGAGATTAATGAATGCTTGGATGATTTGAGTTATATAATTGAGTGTTGATTTAATGTTTTATTGATTGTATAATGCTTGATCACCAATATTCAATATCTTGTTGTTGTGGATTAAGTACCGAAAGGAGACACCCACAACGTGTTCGATAAATTGACACAATAGCCTAGGAACCAAATAGAGATATATTGGTGTAGGTTATGTGATCTAATATGTTTCCATGTTTATTGCATTATCATATATTTAATATTCATCGAGAGATAGGGTGTTAGTATGTTGAATAGGTTTGATTTACCTTGAGAGATGATTTCGAATAACTAGATAACATGATCATCAATCATTGGCTTGAACATTCATGCAAAATTGTCTCATATCATTAGGATTAGTTAGTGAAATCGGATTCCCTAGTTCCCGTTATCATTGATAAGAAGACCTTTTAGTTTCAAGCTTATAAATCATTTAGATTATAAGTTACAAATCACAATCATTGAATTAGTTTTCTAGATAGTGTTAGACTTGGTTAATTTCAGTATTCAATCTCTAATCGTCCTCGTGGGAACGGTATTCAGAACTCACAATTCTATATTACTTGTGCCGACCCCGTATACTTGCAGGTACACAAAAGGCGTAACAGACAACTAGCGAAATTGAAGGAGGACTTGGCCAAGAAAAACGAGGAGCTCACCCAGAGGGAGAAAAGCTGGGAGAAAGCGAAAGTGACCATGATTGATGAAGCTCAACTTGATCTTCTCTTTAGCATTTGGTGCCATCATCCATGTTTGCCGTTGGATTTCCTTTGCCCATCTGTTGGGGAATTAATTAGGAGTTTTGAGGAGCTGCACGCTGCCGGCGCCATTGAGGTACCTGAGGAAGGTTATGGAGCATAGGATAGAGGTAATGGTCAAGTTTAAATAGGGGTCTCCTACTTGACCGGGTCATACGAACCTTTTCCTCCTCTTCCATGGCTTGCACATATTGTGACCTCCCTGTCTTCTTCATCATGATTCTCTTACATTGCAACCTTCTCACCTTCTTTATCATGATTCCTATACGCTGCGACCTCTGTTCCTTCCTCCATGTGACTCCTCAAGCATCACTGTGAACTTAAATTTATTCTGTTGTAGAGGGCCACCAGTAAATAAGCTTTTCTCCCCATCATATACAAACTTCTTAATATCAAGTTCAGACGAGTATGTTTGATAAAGCCTGTCAAGCAGCTTTCTCCCAATCCTCTTGCTTTCAACGGCCCTATTGTCACCACTGGAGATGGAAATAGTGTACTGGTAAAATACTGCATCCTGAGATCTGAGAGAAACTTTAAAGTGATTTGCCAGCAAACTAATGCGATGGTTACCATTCCCAACTCCATCACTGTAACCCTGCGCCTATTGATGATAGAACATTTTGGAGGGTCCACCAGCTGTGGCTTCATAGTCGGAGGTATGATTAGAAGTAGTGGGGGGAAAGGTGAAGATAGACTCTCTTCCATAGCTCCTGATTTCTTCATCTTTTTGAGAGAATCGTATTTGCACTCGAGCTGTTATTTTTTGTAATTTTCTGATTTTAGTGATTCTTTGTGCTAGACTTCATTGTAATCTCAGCCTGTTCTATGGCTTAAATAACAAATTTTCTTTATTCTAACTAAGTGTCGCATTATATTTACATATTCACACGTTTGTTTTATCTTTACTAGCTCTAAAAATATACTTGTCCAAAGCCATAGTAAAGTAAAAGTTCAAAGCATATATATGTAAGAGGATAGAACCTGATGAGTGTCCTTCGTTGGGAAGCCGGAACAGGCTTTTGCTTGGGGATGTCTCCCTACCGGATTTGTTTCAGCGCCCTTAGCTGTCTAAAGGCTCCCAAGCTCGATATTTTGTTGGCATTTTTTGAGCTCTGTTTGGCTTCTTGAGGGGTTGATTTCACGAGTTTGAGAGCTGACGAGCTTCTAATGTTGGCAAGTCTTATCAACCTTCAGCGAGGCTCCTGGGGGAGGCCAGCTGTTGTAGGTGCTAGCTTTGCTGGTTTGGGAGCCTGTGCCCCCTTGGCGAAATTTTACTAATTTATACAGCTCCTCGGAGAGGCTGTTTACCATAAGTATTGACTTCGTTACTCTTAGGGCTCTTCGGCTGCCCAGGTCGACGAGTCTCTGTCAATACTTAGGTAGGCTGGGAGGGATTCCACCTTGAGTGTTTATATTGACCCCGCTAGTTAATTAAGCTCCTTAACCCATAGGTTGGCAGTTTTTTGTCAATGTCTACAGCTCTAAGTCTGTTCCCTCTGAGTATTTCTATTGACCCCGTTTGTTAGATAGCCCGTGGGCCGTCAGGTTGGCGAATTTTTTCAATTTTTATACTCAGTTTTTCAGCGAACTCATAGGTTTGAAAGTAACAAGCTCGTGAGAACGGCGAGCTTGTAGGTTTAAAAATATAGGACTTTCTTGTTAACAAGCTCGTGAGGCATGCTTCATCGTTGTCAATGGGGGGAGAATGCAGTTCTTTTCTTCTTCTTCTTTTTTTTCTTTTTTTTTTTTTTTTTTTTTTTGCTATATAACTATCAATAATTTCACGAAGAGAGAAGTGTGAAGTTAAGAAAGAGAAAAGATATGTGAAGTAAAACAAAGAATAGGGTTGTAAAATAGTACAGAGAGTGTATTGTTTTTTATATTGGGCAAATTGTAATATAATATTATGATATTTGGTCATATTATAACAAAAATATATTTTTACTTATATTGACGTGTGAATTTGATCAACAAAAATTAAATGTGATTATGTGTGATTTGAAGGATTAAAAGAGACAAAAAGATAAACTCAGAGAGTTTTAAAGTGGTAATATGATTTCTTAAAAATAAAAATAAAATTTAAGATTGAATACTTATAAAAGTCAAAATTTAGTAATCTAAAACACACACATTTAAATATTTATTTTAAATACTTTTAAATATTTTTAATTTTTAATACATTTTATCATATTTATTTTTTATTTAATCATTTTTAAGTACTTCAAAAATAATATAAATTTTATAACAAATAACAATTTCTTATTGAGTTATCTAAAAGATCAAATTGTTCAAATGTAAAAATAGGTCAAATTTTTATAGTATTTTTATTTTTTTAATAAATTTAATTATATTTATTTTGTTATTTAATCTTTTTTAAGTGTTTTTAAAAAATTAAATTTTATAACGTGTGTCAATTTTTATTGGACTGTGAAATATGAAAATTGTTAAAAAGTTAAAGGGTAAAAACATCATTCTAATTTAATAATTTAATAAAAAAATATAAAATTATCAATTTATACTTTATGTTAGATTTGATCATCAAAAGTTTTTAGTCATAAAGATTAAATTAATGTATTTTGGAAAAAGTAGGGATTATAAATATGAGTTGAAAAGATAATAATAGATCAAAAATGATATTTTAAAATATATTAGGGACCAAATTAGTAATTATCCAGGGTACTCCATTATAGTTTAAGCAAAAGTGCAATTTCATTGCAATATGACCAAATGTCAGGTATTTCATTGCAATTTGCCCTTTAACTTTTTAACAACTTTACCTATTTGAATAGTCCAACAAAAAATTGATATATGTTATAAAAATTTATGTTTTAAAAAAAACACTTAAAAAGGATTAAATATTAAAATAAATATGATAAAATTCATTAAAAATAAAAATATATATAAAAAAAAATTTTAAAAAAATCTTAAAAGTAATATCATTTATTAAAAATAAAATAAAATTCAAGATTGAATACTTATAAAATTCAAAATTTAGTAATTTAATACATACATACATATTTATAATAAATTTATATATATTGCAGTTTCATTATTATATTTTTTTTAATAATAATAAATGTATATATATTGTTATTTTATTATTATATTATATTTTTATAATATATATATAATGTATTTATACTATATAATATACTTTAAAATATGTATATATAATATTTGAACATTTTAATTTTTTTAACTGAATTTTAAATTTTATAAGTATTCAATCTTGAATTTTATTTTATTTTAATAAAATGATGTTACTTTTATTTTTTTATTTAATTCTTTTTAATTTTTTTAAAAAAAAACTTTAAATTTTTATTACACATTAGTTTCTTATTGGAGTATCCAAATAGGTAAAATCGTTAAAATATAAAAAGTTGGAAGGTTAAAACGTCATTCTAATTTAAACATTTAATAAAAAGGGTAAAATGGTCAATTACTTCATGTCAGGTTTGACCGTCAAAATTTTAATCATATGAACTAAATTAATGTGTTTTGAAAAAGTTAGAGACCATATAAACTAAAAAAGTAGAAATAGATCAAAAGTAATATTTCTTAATAAATTAGGACCAAAATTAATAATTATTCGAGATATTAAGTTATAATTTAAATAAAATTACGGTTTCGTTATAATATAGTTAAATATAAAGATATTCGATTGTAATTTTTTTTTTTTTATTTTATGAAAAGGGCATTTTTATCCTTAAAACCCCAAAGTTGGCAGTTGGCTTTAAAATGTGAGTTAGGGAGTCAGTGCCGGTTACTTCTAGGAATTATGTCTAACATCAAACTTGTCCTTGTCTCATTGAACAAGTGTAATCCTTTAGGGCACGTTTGGTACATGTGACTAGTCTGGACTGGATAAAATTAAGTTTTAGTCACATATTTGGTGTGCCAGTGCACTATTTTAAGTGGAACTAAGCAGTTTTGACCCACAAAAAATATCCACTTTACTTCACTATCTAATCCCATCCAAAAGTTAGGGCTTATTTTGTCCCCCCCTAATTTGTTCTCCATAGTCCTCTCCTTAGGCCATCTCCAATGGTTCTCTATTTTTTTTTCATTAAAATGGAGATTCAAAATGGAATATTTTAAGAATATTTCATCTCCATAAATTCACAACTCCAACCATTTTCCATTTTACAATCTCCAAATAATAAAATATTATTATCTTTTTACTTCATAAATTATTTTTTTAACTTTCTCTTAATTATTTTAGATAATAATTTACTCATATAATATATTTACACCTAACTATTTTACATGTAACAATTTTAATCTAATTTTTTTAATAATTATTCTTTCATCTACCTAATTTTCTCCACCTAATGTGTTCATTTGTAGATGTTAATATAATTGTTTTTATTTTACAAAATTATTTTCAGTTAATTATTATATTAAATGGTAATTATAAAATAATTATTAGGTTATTGATTAATAAATAGATATGATGAATGAAAATTTTAAAATAATTAAAATATAGTCAATATTATACTCACTTGAAAGATCTCAACAAAATATTTCTAATGATATAATTTTTATGCTAATTACATTTATAGTCAATACTGTTGTTTCTATGCTTGGAGGCTTTAGAATTATCTGCATATGTTATATTATTACTTGTTTAATTTATATACTATTTGTATTTATATGAGTTTACACTTTGTATTTCATATGAGTTTACACCTTATATTTCATCTTCGAATATTGAATAATATAAACAAAATAACATTTGAATGATAAGGAGAAAGTTGCATAATCAATTGAAGCTACATAATTGGTTGTTATTTTATTTTTAACTAATATTATAAAAAAAATCTATCAATAATGTTTTATATTTATAATTTTATAAAATAAAAAAAATAATCCGAAAAATAGTCCGAAACAGTATTAAATACGGGTCTGAACTATTTTAATAGTCCAGCTCTTAGTCCAATGCAGTATCAAACATAGGTCACGATTTAGTCCCAGTTCAGACCAAACCAGTCCAGTCCAATCTAATTCCAGGACTTAATCCAATCCAAACCAGTCCTGTCTACCAAATGAACTTTTAAATAATAATAATGAAAGAAGTAGCATCAATGTATCATCCAAAATACATATAATTAACATTAGTTATTGACAATTGAGAAAAGGAAAAAAAAAATGAAATGTCGAGATACAATTGAATTTGAAGGAAAGCCAACAATTGTGGAATGGCGATAGATTGATTTCTAACTCAATTGATTAGTGTACGGTTCCTTAACGTTCGTGATAGAAATTCAAACAGTAAACTTATAGTGGTTGATTTCATCAAATTCCAATCCGACTTGTAGTGATTGATTTCATCGAGTGTGAAGAGATTAGTTTGGTCCGATCCCGACAAAGACTCCTGTCCGACAAGTGTGTCAAACTTAATTAAAAAAAAAAAGAAAAAAAGAAAAAGAAAAGAAGTGGAATGGTGTAACATAACCCACCACCAAAAGGACCCCCACACCGACGATGCTTTTGGCAAAAACAATTGAATATGAAAATGTTGTGATTGAAGCATGTTTTGTTTTGTTTTGTTTTCTTCTTTTTTTTAATGAAAGCAATGATTCACGTATCCACATCTTTTTTGACTTGTAGTTGTACGACACAAAAAATCTTCATCGCAAAGGAGGTTTCTGATTGAATTTTCCACATAATTGAAAGGAAACTTCTCACAAATTTCGTAGAGTCATCCCCCATCATGAATTTTTAAATTATTTGTTAAAAAAGTGAATAATATTTGTAAGTAGGTATTTAACTTTATGTGTGCTATCGCATCTTTTTTTTGTCCGTAATTAAAAAGTACTACTTCTTTAAGTAGAGATTTTAGAAATAAAATTTTAAACAAGTCATCTCCACCAGACATCTTGTTTGGAACTGACAGAGATATCTGGTGGTTTCTCTTCGAGTTTATCAGTAGCCATCGGTTGTGCTTCAACTGAGAAAACGAAGGCTCCTTCCATCTATCTACTTAGAAACGCTGATATCCGCAGAAAAAGGAACGAACTCGCAGTGGCGCGTGAGATTGTACTCTCACACTTGCAGGGGGAACTAACACGCACAGACGCGTTCAAATAGTCAACATGGAGTCAAAAATAAGTCCATTTCTTACTGCCTCCATTGCCCTCTTTACTATTAACATTAGTTATTGACAATAGAGAAAAGAAATCAAATTATAAAAAATAAAAATGTAGAGCTATAATTGAATTTGAAGACAAGTGAACAATTGCGGAATGGCAATAAGCTCCTTTTACATCCGTGATAGAAATTCAAATACCTAATTTATAGTGGTTAATTTCATCAAATTTCAGTCCGGCTTATAGTGATTAATTTTACCGAGCTTGAAGTGATTAATTTAGTCAAATCCCGAAAAAGACTCCTGCCCGACCAGTGTGTCAAAAAAAGAAAAGAAGTGAAATGGTGTAACATAACCCACCACCAAAAGGACCCCAGACACCCACGATGCTTTTGGCAAAAACCATTTAGTATGAAAATGTTGTGATTGAGAATTTTCAAAATTTAAACTTTGTAATGAAATAATTAAAATAAATAAGAATACAATTGCATGAACTTAAAGTAAAAGGAGAGAAAATATATAGCCTAAGAGAACATATTCTCTTCTCAAGTATTACCAAGTAATGGTTACATTATGTAATGTCCTATTATTATTTTATGTCACCAGTGAGACGGTCCCATATAAATTTTTTCTCCTATTATAGATGATGTTTTGATGTTTGATTGGGCTGCAGTTTGTGAATACCACTTAAACACAACTGACTTGATGCCAGATCTGAAAAACAGAAGAGCAGAAGCATCTATGATCTACCTCAACTAACGATTTTGTAGGCACCCAATAATTGTACAGCACGCAAGGACAAGAAAAGTGGATAATTACCCAAGAATCAAGATTATGCATTTCAGAAATTTTACTTCCTTTGTGGGACAAACACCTGGTAACTATCACAGATGTTAATATCAAAATACTCATACACATATTACTACTTTGCACAGATGTTTGGTCCAAAAGTTATGCCCAAATGATGCGTTAAGTAAAATGTAACTGTCATATAAATCATAAAATAATGTAGTGACTGATATATTAGTTGCAACTCACCAGTCAGAGTCACATTCATTTGGGTATGAATTTTAAACAAAGCAATTCAACGAAAACGTCAATAATATGATGGACAACCACAATCTAAACATAATCTAACGTCCAACATCAAAATGGTTAAAATTATATCATATGCTTTCCAGGATTTAAAATATGATAAATTTCGTCTGTTATTAAACAAACAAGACCATAATCTAAACTAACCTATTACTATCCAATTATCCTACGGTAGGAAGGATGTATCTTTGCTAGTCAATAAATGCAAGTCATTTGGTAGTTCAAAACCACTATATTTTTTTACTGTCAAAGAAACAGCATCCTGAACATTTTCCATAGTTCATAGGATTCAATGCATAATCTGTCAATATCACAACCAACTCAAAAGGAGTTAAATCTTAACACAGTCCCGTAGTAGCCTCAGAAACTGCATTTAAACACCTTATATAACTTGAATCATTTGCCTACGTGCATTGCTAGACCCTTTTATTATAATAACAGGCAATGCCAAATTTGTATAAAATGCAATTCAGTTCTCCAACAGTTTGCAACATCAACAGACAATTTCTTCATGTAGAAATAGTGAAAGCAAATTCAAAATACAATTTGAAGTTACCACAAAACCACTCCTTTTCATGTATTTAGATAAGAAGGGTAGGGGAAAAGAATTAACGAAAAAGAATCTCCATGACATACAAGATACTTTCCACATAGGGCATCACATTTAAAAGAAAAACGAAAAAAAAAAATCATAAAAAAGCAACTAAAAATGATACAAGCCTTTTCATTTTCAAACCTATTCTAAGAAAAAAACAAAAACAATAAAGCAAACACAATAAGGTGCAAGATAGTACTTGATATACCTGCCTGCTAGTCAGGGTGAGTCGGGCCATCAATGGTGTTTTTTCTCTACTTCTGGTTGCTGGCAGGCTTCTTTTTGAGTAAGCTTCCAAACTTCCGGATGAAAGGTTTCTTCTTCTTCTGCTGTTGCTGTTTCGACGGCGAGATCCTGCCCTCATCAATATTCTCTGTAGAGGATATTCCATTTATCTGATCATTAGTTTCACTGCCCTCCACCTTTGAGTTCACTTCCTCCTCAAAGGATTCCTGTTCTTGTTCCCTGTCTGGTGAAAACTCCTTTTCAATTTTGCAGCTCTCCCACATCTTGAAATCAACTTCTACTGAATCGTCTTCTTTCTCTTTGCTCTCATCTTCTTTTGGCTTTCCATTGACATTCTCAACTTTGGCAGCACTCATTACAACGGTCTCATCATTTAAGCCAATATTCTGTTCTTTAGAATTTTCTATGGTTTCTTCCCCCAACTGTTCTTGTGGAAGTTCCATTTTGGGCTTCTCTTCTCTTGCATGTCCATTCTCTGATGAAAATTCAACTACCTTTGGAAGGAGATCATAGTCTTTTTCACTGTCCGTGAGCTCGCCATTTTCTTCAGTTTGCTTTTTGGTCATGGCTTCTTCAAGCAACTTAGACAACTCTTCAACCTTCTTAAGAGAAGCAGCTTCTCTAGCTCGGAGGTCCTCATTTTCTTGAATGACATTCTGTAACTCAGTTTCTTTGTCCAACAGGCTCTCCTTGAATTTCATGCTTTCACTCTTTGCCTGCCCAAGAGTTTCCTGTAGGTAAATCACCTCAGCTTCAACCTCCTTTAAGCTATCCCTCAGCTGAACTTCTTCCTCCTTAGAGGCACAAGCATCTTCTTCGGTTTGTTTGAGCAGATTTACCAGCCTATTTATTTCTTTTTCCATTGAGGAATTTTCTTCTTGTGACTTCTTTACACAATCTACCAAATGAAGTTCTTTTTGCACCCACTCAGCCTTGGATTTCTTGAACTCATTCTTGGATTGCTGATTGTCATTTGTAAGAAGATCAATATTATGTTTTGCATCATCAAGCGTGATTTCGTACTTCTCGTTTGTTGCTTTCAGAACCAGCTTTAGATCTTCTATTTGAGCTTCATAACTTTCATGCTCGGTTTGACTGGATAATAGCTTCTCTTTGGCTTCCCTTGCTTCTGCAGAGACTTCATGTAAGGCAGATGCTAAACTTTCCATTGCCTTCTTACTTTTCTCCTCTTCATCCCTGATTTTTTCCAGTTCATTTATGAGTTTGTTTTTCTCTTCTAACAGATTTTGAACACTGGAAGCTGCAAGTTTCTCGTTGTTCAAGGCCTGGGTTTTCTCCTCCTTCAGAGTTTCTACCTCAGACTTCAAAGACTCAACACTTTTTGCCATTTCAGAAGTTTCATTCTTAGCCAGATCAAGACGATGCTCTGATTCCTCAAGTTCTCCTTTCTGTCTTCCAATTGTCATTTCCAGCAAACCGAGCTTCTCTTTAAGAGCAGCAATTTCAGATTCGGCATCATGCAATAAATCATTGTTTCCCTCCAGTTGTCTCATGACTGAATCCAAAGATTCTGATGCAGATCCCTTCAATTTATTTGCTTCCTCAACCTGCATTTCTAGTTCTTCAACCCTGATTTTCCACTCTTCCACTAAATTACGAGCATAGGATTCAGCCATCTTTGCAGCCTCTAACTCAACATTAAGCTGTTCAACAAAAGCTTCTCTTTCGATCAACTTCTCCTCAAAATCTTTTGATTTTTCAACTTTTTGTTTCAAAAAATCTATCTCTTCCTCAAGCCTCAGCACTAGCTCCTTCTTCTCAATGGCCTCTGATTCATGCTTTGAATCAAGCAAGGCCTTCAACCTGGTCAATTCAGATGACAGAATCTCCACTTTCTCAGCATGAATCTCAGCAATCTTAGTGGCATCGTCAGCATGGCTCAGCGCTTTGTTCTTTGCATCAGAAGTCATAGCCAATTCTTGCTTCAGTCTTTGGAGCTCCTGCGTGGTAGATAGAAGAGCAGACACATCCACAGCATGTTGGTTCCTCACAGATTCAATCTCTTTCTGCCATTCCTCTTCCTTCGTCTGGGCTGCCTCAATTCCTGCCTGTTCCAATTCAACAGCACGGAACTTCTCAATCTCAGAATTCTCTTCAGCTCGCTTTTGAGCCACCAAGGCCTCTCTGAGTTTCTCATTTGCCTCTTCAGCCACCCTCTGTGCTTCTTTCAGTTCATCAATTGCTTGTGCCTTATCTTTCTCGATCAATGTTATCTGTTCCTTTGCTTTCTTTAGATCTTCCTGAACAAGATTCAATTGAGCCTGCAATTCGGCTCCCTTTGCAACCCTAGATTGAGGTTTCTGTAAAACAAGAATCAAACAACAATGGAGATCAAATTTTGCACTAGTTTCACAATAAGGGCAAATGAAAATTACTACTGTCTTCCACATTCAAGGTTTCTTAGAAGCTCAGTGACGCAAGTGCAGAAACACAACCAAACATTCTCCAATGCTTAAAATAGAAAGCATTAAAAATTTCATGGGATTTTGCTAAGACTTACTTCAGGTGGGGTAGTGACCTTCCCCGCCGGTGGAGTAGCAGTGACCTTTGCGGGTGGCGTAGAAGTAACCTTTGGTGATCGACGATCAATAGTCGGCTTAGAGTTAATGGATCGCGGGGATCGATCAACTGAGAGACGGGAATTTTGAAGGGGAGAATGTAAGTCAGGTTCTGATTTTGTCACTCCCCTGCTTGGTTTACTCACTCTAGGAGTAGCTGGTGTAGTAGATTTGCTAGGAGTTTCAGACAAACTAGATCTGCTCAAGTTCAAAGTAATATATCATATCATCAAATCATAACAGATTATCTGAAACATATAATGCCATATATGTACACACAACTCAATTCCAAAACTGTAAACAAACTACAAACTTTATCAAAGTAAACACGGATCTATGTCAAATATGGCAACTTTACTCATGATTATAGCACCACAGCTTCACTACCCAAGTCATTTATTAGCACATCTCATACAGACAATGACAGAGAAAGACATGATAAAAACAGGTCAAGAACAGATCCAACCGATTGAGAAAATTCTTTTTTCCAAAAAAAAAAAAAATCAAGACTTAGAACTAAGCAAATTAATTGAAACCCCAAATGAAAAAACAAAATCAAATACCAAAATTGATATATATATATATAAAGGAATAAAGTGAGAGAAAATACTTATGCTTTAATTATTTTACACAAAAAATAAATAAACAAACAAATAAAAACATAACAAAAGATCTAAATTTGCGGATCCTACAGCAAACTAAGAACAAATTTTCCAAAAAGAAAAACCCCAAAGTTAGAAGAAAAAAAAAGTTAGATCTAAAGAAAGAAAAGGAAAATTCAAGATGGAAAGAGGGGGAGAGAGAGAGAGAGAGAGAGTATGAACTTACTTGGATTTAGCTGACATGGTAGTGGTGGAGATGGGAAGTAGAGAAACTGATGTTGTAGCAGATGAAGTGTTGGAAGAGAGAAGAAGTTGAAGAAATGTGATGCTGCAGCCTGCTGTACTAAAATGCTGACATTGTTTAAGAGAAGAGAAGAGAAGAGAATGTGTTGTGATGTAAAAATATTAAGATCATGAGATGAGATGAGATGAGGTAGATGATGATTATACCAAATAATAATATTATATTTGTGAATAATAGTAATTTCTATAAGAAAATCATCATAATTTTTTAGTAGAAGAAAGAAGAAGAAAGTTGAAGTAGCAAAAAAAGCAAAAGAATTTACAGAAGAAAAATAATTTGGGTGGGTGGTGTGTTGTCTCTGAAGTGGTCACACTCAAACAAACCCAAGTTGTAGTTAATGTGCTTACTGTCTTTAACACACACACTCACTGTATGAAGGAGGTTGCAAGGAAGGAAGGAAGGAAGTGTGAAATTCCAAAAGAGTCCCTGGTTTTTGGTCTGCGTTTGGCAAAGGCAATGGTAACTTTTTCAGAGGCAAAGAGACCTGTCTGTCTGTCTCCTGTGGTTTTCTACACTACCCTTCTTTTCAGGAAAAAGTAGAAGATAATGGTCATGGATATGGTTATGGATGCTTCTTTTTAGACAGAATTGCAAAAAAATTCCTCACATTTGATGGAATGTCAAATCAAACCCTATTATTTGAAAAATCAGCTAAATAACCCAAGTTGACTTTGCTTTAATATAATGAAATATGATTATTTAAGTAATTTATTGTAATTGAACTATAAAATTAATTAATTAAAAACCAAAACCAAAACCAAATAATACTAATAAAACACACTAGACCACTTGCCTTGGTGGTTGGAGGCCCAAACCCCTCCAAACTACCAAGGTTCAACGTTTAATGTATGTAAATATACTATCACACCATTGCCTATAAAAACACAATCGTGTGGGTAGACCCCTCCAGTTGCTGGGAGTAGTAGTCCAGACCGTTGGTCCCTATAGTTCTCGTCTCCTGTTACTGGGAGTAATTATCTGGATCGTACTTATATAATTTAATCTCGATTGGTCCCGATAATCCTCTAACCTGAAAGGTATCAGATTTCAAAAAAATAATACTAATAAAACTTCTAAAAATAATATATATTTTTTAAAAAAATTAAAAATATATTATAATTAAACAATAAAATCATATAAAGAGTTTTAAAAAAATATATTTTCAACCATTGAAAAAATATGGAGAAGACACTAGCAGACACATATCCATTTTGGAGACACTATCTTCTCCATAATTTTTATTTTTATATTAAATATTAATTAATTTTTTATTTCTTTTTTATTTTAAAGATTTTTCTATTCATAATATATGTCATTTTTTTTAAGAAAATGATTTTATTTTATTATTATTGTTTTCTACAATTTTTTATTTCTTTAATTCAGTTATATAATAAAGTATCTAAATAATTTTATTTCCTCATATTTAAAGTGAACTAATGATCATCTAACAATATGGAAATTTTAACTGCTTTTTCAATACAGAGACTAGATTTAACATTTTATCAAAAATGAAAAGTTATTTGCAATTTTTCCTTCTTTTTAAGATGTGCCTTATCTGTTTTAGTTACTTTTCTTCTTTTTCACATACATACATACACCTAAAAATATTGTTGATTAAATAAAAATCATTTCAAATCATTACATATTTCTTCTGTAAAATGAACTTTTGACTAGAAACATTGAATTTAAGGGTATTTTAAGTGGAAGTATAGGATAAATTTCACAAATAATTAAAAAAATAATTAATTTCAAAAGAAAATGAATTTATGAAAAATTAGAGAAGCTCATCCTACATAAAATATAGAAAATAATGTATGATTCATTTGTCAAACAATATAGTGTATGGCAAAATTGAAATATTGAGTCCTTTAAAAGTCAGTTAACTTAAATTAATAGTATACACACATTTTAAGGTTGATAGATTATAAACAATAAAGACAAATGGTATTATCTTTTTTTTAAAAAAAAAAAAGACAAAATGGTATTATAGATTATAGGATTTTACATCAAGTATGATGTAAAATTTGCAAGGTAAACCTAAAAGTCTTTGGAAGTTTCTCATGATTTCTATCATTCAACCCAAAGATAAGTAACAAAAGCTAAATAATACACAAAACTTCTAAGTCTTCAAAGCATACCAACAATTACACAATTTTTTGTCTACCTTTTTTTTTTTTTTTTTTGGAGTGGTGCTGTTGGCACCCTCTGTAGACCTACAGAATAATAATACCACACTTTCTAAATTTATTTAATATTATATTTCTATTATTTATTAAAATTACTTAAAGAGATACAATTCAATAATAATTCATATACAAAATAAATTCTAATAAAGCCACACATTGTGTTTATTTGAAAAAAAAATTAAATGTTTTAAGCCCTAGAATATATTTTTTCTCTTTTTAGTGACGTAAGGTTTTTTTTTTTTTTTTGGATTCTCTAGCGCATACAATATCAAATTTTTGATTTGGTTATACCGAACAAAAAATTCAATTTTAGGTTGAAATGTATAAAGGGAGTAGAGAGAGATTTTTTCTTTTTTTTCCAGTCATAGGTTTTGTACTAAATTTTGGTGGTGTAGTGGTAATAATAATCGGAAAATTCATTAGGGTTATCGGGAGAAGTTTCATAAAAATAAGCTTGCAGGTGGGTTGGGCTTTCGGGATTTGAATGTTTTTAATAAGTCTATGTTGGTTAAGAGGGGTTGGCAAGTGTTGCGTAATCCTAATTCATTGGCTGCCCGTGTTCTCAAAGGGTGTTATTTCCCTTTTTCGGATTTCCTACAAGCCTCTGTTAAATCTTCTAATTTGTTTGTTTGGAGAAGTTTGATGTGGGGTCAAGAGTTGATTCAGCAGGGTTATCAATGGCAGGTTGGTAACGATGACTCTATCCTTATTTACAAGGATCGTTGGATCCCCCGTCCATCTACTTTTAAAATTATTTCCCCTCTAGTCCTTGGTGAGTTTGCCTTGGTCAGTCAATTAAAACTTCCTTCAGGATCTTGGAATGAGAACCTTATTTGCTCTATTTTTTTGGAGATAGATGTTGAAGTTATCCTTAGTATCCCCACTACTGCTCGTCTTGTGGATGATGCGGTGTGTTGGCACTTTGATAAACTTGGCAATTTTTCGGTTAAGAGTGGTTATTGGTTAGGGTGTTCTGTGGCTTGTGTTAGTAGTGGTTCTTGTATCTCTCCTGTAGAATCCTGGTGGAAATATCTTTGGCGTTTGAATTTACCTTTGAAAATAAAACGTTTTATTTGGCGTGGCTATCACAATTGGATCCCTTCCAAGTGCACCTTGGCTCGAAAGGGTATCGCTCTGGAGGTGGGTTGTGGTATTTATGGCAGTAAGCCAGAAAACTTTATGCATGCATGTTGAGGCTGCCCGGCCCTTAAAAATATTCATCGCTCTTCTGGTTTGTTGACTACTATGGAAGGTGTTGATGTTCTCTCATTTTTTATTTTTTTTTGCTATGCAATGCTCAGTTGCAGCTGATAGACTTTGAGTTGTTGTGTGTTTTGCTTTGGCAGATCTGGTTTCGTCGAAATAAAGTACTGTATGGTAGTGGTCTATTGGAGGTTGATGAAGTGTTAGCTGGTCTTGAGTTTTCTATAGGATTTTTAGCAGGCTAATTCTTATCTTCCTTGTTTCTCAACAGCTGCCGGTCATGTTAGGTGGCAGCCTCCGCCTACTGGCACTGTTAAAGTTAATATAGATGTAGCAGTGGATGTGAGCAGCTTGTTGGTAGGCTTTGGCATGGTGGTTCGTGATAGCTCGGGGTAAGTTTTGGGTTTGTCTTGGCAGCACTGCCATGCTGGTTTATCTCCTCAAGTGGCCGAAGCTATGGCTCTCCTAAGGGACCTGTGGCTTGCTATTGATCTTGGTTTGCATCCTCATTCTGTGGAGTCTGATGCTAGCTATGTTGTTGACCTTGTTAATTCCAAATTTGTCTCCTTTGCTGAGATTGGTATTCTAATTTCTGAGATTCAATAGTTGTTGCTTCTGGTTCCTAATTTCTCTGTAGCCTTTGGTTCTAGGCGATCCAATTTGGTGGCTCATGGCTTAGCCAAGCTTGGTTTAGCTTCTTTTGGTGATTTTTTCTTGATTGACGATGTTCCTCCCTCTGTGAAGTTATTTGTTCTAGCTGATATGCCGGAATAGTTTGTATTCTCTCCTTTTAAGTTTTATATATCTTCTCTTTTTAAAAATAAATAAATAAATGGGTGCGATAAGTTTGGAAAAGAAATATGAAGGGCAACTTTGAAAATTAATTGTTTAAACTTTATAAATCATTTAATTTTATATAATTAAACTAGAACTTTTGAAAATGAGACATTATTAGGTCATTGGGTGCCAATAGCATCACTCTTTTTTTTTTTTAAGGGATTTAGAGTCTTGCATTATTTAGATAAATCCAAGAAAATTGATTTCTGAACAAGCAACAACCGTTTTTGGAAAAACATTGTGCGTTAGTTAGCGTTAGTGCAACCGTTTTGTTGCTCAAGAAAGCTCAACCATCATAAATGGTTCGAGAAAAAACTTTAATTGAAAAAAAGCCTACTTATTTTACTCATAAACCTCACATAATTCTATACTCTTCCTTCAATTTGGGAACGATTCACAATTCAAATTTATAATAAAGGACTTTTCTAGATCCAATAAGCACATGGGATAACTTTTCTTCTTGTTTGGGAGATTTGCTTTATTATCATTCATGGGATCCAATATTTCAATATTAATTACTGTAGTAGTTAATCTAGATAGGTCTAAATATCACGTTGACACTAGAATCCTTGCAAAAAGCATACCGACAATAGATAATATATATCATACACTTATTTGTTTGTAATTAGTTATTATTTTATATGACTTAACCCATTAATGGTAAGTGCCAATACTCAGTTAATCAACTCACTTTATGTTACACCAATAACATTAATTTAAGTTAACTGGATGTCAATATATTCTTCTTATCTATTATTATGTTTTTTTTTTTTTACTATTACAATTATTTCAAAATGTCAGTGAGGGAGATACGATCTGAACCCACAATTTTAATATATAAGTGTGATAGGCATGCCACTGGACCAACCTCATCTTATTGACTCGATTCTATAATTTCAAATAGTGAAAAAAAAAAAAGAGAAACATATATCCACTTATAGCTCAAGTGATTTGTATCTCCCTTACTACACTTGTTAGTGGCTAGTGGCGATTGAAATCTCACTATATACATTCAACATGTATCATTACAAAAAAGTGATATTTTACCGCGGAGAAAATATGTTGTAATCTGCGGTAAAAAGGTATTGCAAATACTGTCGTGACAAAATTTTTTACCATGTATAATAACTGTTGCAAAAATCTTTTTGCCGCATTGCAATCGTGGGAAAAGACTTAAAATATGTGGCAAAAGATTCAAAATTTTAATATTTTTACAAACTAGTATCCGCGACAAAACAATCGCGACAAATATAATTTTTTTTTTGGTAGTGTGTGGGAGATTTCTTCCCGATATTTGTAAGAATAAATATATCTCAGTTATAGAAGTAAATATTTGATTTGCTCACGTAATGTTTAATCTCAATAAATCTCGACAGACTCCTGACTCATTCAATCAGATTTTTAAAAAATAAATAAAAAAAATGGAGTAAAAAAAAAATAAAAAAATAATATAAGTTATTACACAATAATAAGAGAAAAATATCCACACGTGTAAATACGTATGATGGCACTTGAATGAATTTTTCTTATTTAATATTCCAATTAATGTATTAATTTGAGTATAGTAATACATGGACAGCGAAACGAGATTATAATTAATTCGTGATAAGTGGATAGCAAGATGATATCACGATTAAATGTATTCATATGTCATTGCAACACAAGTTGTCATCCTAATTGAAATATCTAACCGTTAAAAAAAAAATTTTGAAATAGGGGAATTACACAAACAGCCCTAATGTTTAGCATAATTACACGCATAAAAAAAATTTGGCCATATCAATACAAATTTCACCTGACATTTAAAAAATATTATACGGATAGACATTCCCTACCTTTAGATTTCAACCGTTAGTGTTTAATGGTCAATGGTCAAAGTTTAAAATGTCTAAAAATGTTTATAATGCCCTTCTTTTATTTTTAAAAATAAATAATTAAATAATAATTAAAAAATTAAAAAACATTCATACTTCATCTTATTCAACAAACTTATCAATAATGGAAAAAAAATAACCAAATGGAAACTGTAACTAACTATGGCTCTTGGCCTAGACAACGCCCTAGGCGTAGGGGAGATCGGAGCAACAGGGAACGCCTAGACGACGTTTTTCTTCCTGGGCTGCTGTAAGTAGATCGAGAGGTCGTTCCGCCCCTTGTCCCCGAAGATGGGTAATATGTTCTCAAAAAATCTTGCTCCAATCTGACTTAGTTGGTGAGCGATCCCAGTTCGCGACAGAGAACAAGACAGCAAGTGAGCATACCTTTCTTCGCTTCTTCTCCACTAAGCACGGAAGTTTAAGGATAACTGTAGGTCGGTGGCTACCTAAGGAAACTCCGATTCGATCCGCCCCCCGGCTGGGAGGCATTTACCTCATCCCGATCACAAGGAGAGGTTCACCATGATGGGGGGTACTTCTTTTTTTTCCCTTCCGGAAAGAATGAAATGCGTAGGGGACCATCCTTTTGTTGCGGCATGCTCCTCAGCTTTACGAATTCACAGTGGGCCTCAAGCCCTACTTAGTTGACTGACAATGCCAAAGGCTTGCGAAACTAAGTAGGGCCTTTTGAATTGAACCTTAAGATGAGTAAGCGGCTTTACCCCTTTTTAGTAAGGGAGCGAAATGTTAGAATTAACCTTAGAAAGTCAACATTTCATCACCATCTTCAAATTCAATATTTTCCATCACAACAATATAATCTCCAAATCATCGAACATCACCATTTTCAATCATAACATTACTCATCATCTTCATCAATCCACAAAAAGAATATCAACAATATCAATCCACAAAATAACCCATCTTCACACCAAAAATAACCAAAAAAATAAAACCCTAATCTCCTTCAAAGGACCATAGGAAAAAAAAAAAAAAAGCTCGTTTGCTCTACAAAAAAAAAATACAATAGGTAGGATAAAGCGATTTGCTCCATGATGGAGTAGATGAGCTCCATCAATATCCAGAAAAAGAAAATGACGGGTAGTATGGAGCGATTTGCCTCGATCTCTACAAATGAAGCCCGGCCCTCCATGAAGCACCAGACTTCATCTCATGAACTGTCGGAGCGCTCCAACAGTATCCATAAGAGATGGCTAAAAGCTCAATCTCTAGATTTTTAGATTGGCTCAATCTCCATCTAATAGACTAGATCTGGTCCATTAATGTTGATTTATTTTTAAAATTTTTTTAATAATTTAATATAATAAAAATTAGTTATTTAATTTTTTTAAAAATAAAATTAAGGGCATTTTAGACTTTTTTTACCATTAAACATTGACTGTTAGTGTCTAGCAATCTCAAGTTAACGGTAGAGGATATTTGTGTAACTTTTTTCAACCGTCATGTGAGGTTTGTGTTGATATGATAAAATCTTATCTATTCGTGTAATTATGTCAAATGTCAGGATGTTTGTGTAATTCCCCCATATGAAATATCTAATATTTACTCTCTTTTTTTTTTTTCTAAACAAGGGATAATTGCACACACTTTCCTTTAGTTTAGGCCTTATTCCACATATATGTATCTTTTGCCAAAAGTTACACATACATCCTTTATTGTTAGTGGGGACATGTTAAAAATTAATAATATACGGGTAAAAATGGTTTTTTAGCTTATCCAATAAAGAAAGTGCATCCTTTATTATTTAAATAAAAAAGAGTTAATGGAGAAGATCTAATCCCCTCCAATCATGAGAGATCAAATGGAAAGTTAATTAAAAAAAAATTCTTTTAAAAAGAAAAATTGTAATTCTCCACCGTTGATGGAGATGAAACATATCTGGTCCATTATCGTGGTGGAGCATATCACTGCTCCATAAGAAGTACTTTGCTCTGCTCATAGAGGAGTACTGATTCGCCACGAAGAAGAAAATCGCTCATTCATGATGAACATTCCTCTTACTCATGGAAGAACATTGCACCCCACAAATAGAGCAAATATACAAAAAGCACTCTCCTTCTTTTATAGCGGAGCATTCATACCAAATATACTCTATCTTACCGTGGTGAAGTGACTTCACCTCTGGTGGATCTCTTTTTTTTTTTTTTAATCATATTTCTACCATATGAAAATGGTAGATAATTTTTTTTTTTAATAAAAAAGTTTATCTTATATAAATAATTTTAAAATGATTGGGTTTAAGGGTAAAGTAAGTGACTAAAGATCAATCTTTAATTTGAATGAAATTCAACTAACAAAAACGATGTTGCATATATATATATATATATATATATTTTGAAAAGCTCCTTATACATGGAAGTAGTCTTAAACAAGATATTAAAAGATTTTGGCTAAACTTAATCATTTTCAAATAATATTAGTGTGATATTGTCACTAACTTAATGAAAGATCTAAGGCTATATGTGATAGTTATTATGTTTTGAAATATTATGCAAGTGATAAAAAAACAAATAAACTTTATTCATTTCATGACTTGTAAGTACACACTCAAGCCAAGTCAAGGTCACCCACATGACTCATGAGTAGCACTTTCTTTTGCAAAAAAGGACACTCTATTATAGCCAACACTTTCATAGCTTAATTTACTTTCAACATCTCCTAATCTCTCCATAATCATCTCCTAAATTTGGAGCTTAATCCCATTAAATACCCTCTTGAAATTCATCTTAACTTACTAATAAACTTATAAATAATACTAGACTGATCAAATAATTTGTCCAAAGTAATACGCAAATGATATCTCATAGGAGTTGTAACTAACACGTCACTCACAATAATATTTCATGATTATTTGCAAGTCTAACATTATATAAAAGTTATTATTAGACTGTTTATTAAAAAAGGAAAATTTACACAAACTCTTCCGAATTTAGATAATATTGCACGCAGCGACAACTTTTACTATAATTTGACAAACATCCCCTAAAATAATTTACCACAATTAAATTTGACGTTTAACTGACCATAAACTGAAAAATAAATAAACTTCCCTTCAGATGATTATTTAATATTATTTTATTTTTTCAGCAAAAGTTATTAAATAACTATTTAAAAGACAGTTTGACTGAGCATAAACCGAAAAATGGTCATTTGAAGGACAATTTGCCTAAACCGAAAAATGATTTAATAATCTTACTTTCGAATCAGTTAGTCAACAATTAGTTCATCAGTTAGTCAACAGATTCTAGGGATATTTGTGTTATTATAGTAAAAGTTATCGCTACGTGTAATATACCTAAATTCAAGGGAGTTTGTGCAATTTTCTCAAAAAAGAGGGTTAATTGCGCTAAATTTCTATGAATTTAGTAATATGAGCAAAATTTAAAATAAATACCTAAAACTATCACTAAAACCTCCTACCTTTAAACTCAATTTATTGACCAAATGATAGTTTAGTCTTTTTGATTATCAAACAAAATTATAAATTTTTATATTAACCATAAAATATTGTATAATTATATATCTACCTAAATAAATATTAACAAGCTTCCACATAAGTTACCATAATTTTAATTTTACCCCAAATTAAAATTATGTGCATAATTAAATTATTTTTATTTTCTTTTTATAAATAATTACATTGATTTTTCAATTTAAAAAATATACATTACAAAAAAATTAAAAGCTAAAATAAAATAATATATAACAAATTAATCCCGTAAAAAAAGTAATTATATTTATTTTTTATTTAAAAATAAAAAAATTCAAAATAATAATAATAATAATAATAAAAGTTCATGATCACTATAACTTTTTCTTCATATCGAACACCATCACCAACTCATTCATTTTCATCACATTCAACCGACACAAAACATAGAAAAGAAAAAAAACCACACAAAAAGAATAAAAATTCAAACTCATTCATTTCTTCCTTAATTCTATTTCCATCATAACCAACTAATAAAAACATCTTTAAAAAATTACAAAAAAATCTAAAATTCATCACTGTCAACTTCATCTTCATCTCCAACATCATCATCAACTCGTCCATTTTCATCACATCCAACCAATATAAATCATTTAAAAAACTACAAAAAAAGAAAAAGAAAAATAATTTATACTCATCTATTTCTTCCTTAATTTTATTTCTATTACAACTAACCAATACAAAATAAAAAAAAAAAATTAAAGATCTGCTGCAGAAAAAAAGAGGAAAAACCACAAAATAATTGTAAAATTATCTGATGGACTTTTTTTAATTTTATTTTTTTAATGTGTTTATTTTTAAATAAAAAATAAATATAATTTTTTGTTTTATTTTTGACAGGAGAATAAAAAAATTAGTCCGTTATATATTCTTTTATTTTAGCTTTTAATTTTTTTTTGTAATGTGTTTAATTTATAAATTAAAAAAAATAAATGTAATTATTTATAAAAGAAAATAAAAAATAATTTAATTATGCATATAATTTTAATTTGGGGTAGAATTAAAATTATAATAACTTATGTGGTTAGATTATAATATTCTTTTAGGTGGATATATAATTATACAATACTTTAGGATCAATATTGAAATAATTATTCTATTTGATAATCAAAAAGACCAAACTACCCTCTGGTCAATAAATTGACTTTAAAGACATGAGATGTTTGTGCTAATTTTAAGTATTTATTTAAAATTTTATTTAAATTACTAAACTTCAAGGAAGTCAGTGTAATTAACCTAAAAAAATGATGATATGGTAGATAATTTAGGTGAAGCTATCTAATCACTTTTTACATGGCGTAACAAACAATATTAAACCTATAATTGCAACTCTTTAGTATGGTGAGAAGCTGACCAGCAACCCAAAAAAAAAAAAAAAAATTGTAATTTCTCTCAGTCATCATTATTGTTATCTATTAATTAGGTAGGATTTTACCTTAATTGGTTTGTAATAAAACGTTCTCTTGTTTAGAAATATCAGTGATCAATGGAGCTTTCTTGGTTGCTCAAATTCTTATCTTTTTCTATAGTTTTTATAAAGGTACAAATTCTTATCAAGAATATTCTGGTAACCAAATCACTCAGTGAAAGATTCTTATAGCGGAAGCAATGGTGGAAATGAAAGAAATGTGGATACCGTAGTATGTAATATTACTATAGTAATATACTGGATGATATAATAGGTGGATTAAGTGTAAATATAAATGTAATCATGATAACTACCATATAAATAGGTGAATTAAAGATAATTATGATAACCACCATATAAATAGGTGAGTCTCTGAAAATGTATAACTCAAAGTTGTAAGAGTTGTATAATAAATTCCCTGTAATATATTCTCTCCTTGAGAAAAGTTCATATTCCATTATTTTTTCTTTATAGATATAGGGTTTTATATTCCACCTTTATTAATAAATTTATAAATTGTGGATATACCTCTTTTTTTATAGTGAAATTTACTTTCCGAACTGTAATTATAATAATATTTTTTTATTAAACGCCATGCTTGTAGTGATGTTCCAAGAATTTGTTTTTATTATTAAAATTATTATTTTGAAAAAAATATTATCAGGCACATTTTGATAAAGTATTTTGAGACTTTTTTTTTTTCAAAAACAAAATTAAAAAGAGTGTCTGACTATTTAATTAACAATACATTTGAGGGTGTGTTATACTTTTACAAGTGTTTAATTAAAATATAATATTTTTAATATTAAAAATAGACATGGAAATTTGAAATATAAAATTCAGAGTAATATTATACAAATGTAAAAAATATCTTGTAATATGCATCCCAAATGATGTGCTAGATAAAATTTCTTTTTAATATCTAAAAGATAATAACAAATTAATTGTCACGATATTTGAAATGCAGTTTTTAAGTTGGGCGGTGATTATATTTTATTACTAGAAAAACATAAGATTTGCTATTGATATTTTTTCAACAGTACATCAATTAACAAATGTACGGTCCAATAGTAAGGAGAGAAAAATTATATATATATTGATAAATATATATGATAAAATTTAAATTTACACTATCAAAATAGGAGAAATGTATACTAACCACTTCAATTATGAATGGACGTGAAATATTACATCAGTATTATTAGAACATTAGCATTAGTGTGTCTGTTTACTGGTTGTCTTCAAGAAGTAATTAAGCCAACAGATTTAATAATTATTTGAATACCCAACACCACACGGCCACGGCAACTTGGACGTTAGTTTTTTTTTCTTTAATGAAAAGACAAATAATATAATAAATAAATAGCTTTCATAGAGGTTTTAAGTAATCATCTATTATCTGTCCATTATATGAGAAAATATTGGTTTGATTTATAATTTGGCATCTTGCACGTACCTAACTAATTATAAGAAGGGTGCCACCCTTAAAATTAATTTATACACATATATTTTATTCAAATTTTATATATAAAAAATATTTTCTAACAAACATATTTTAGATTCTTTTCTGTACTAATTTTGTGCTAGTTTCAAATAATTAAAGATAATACACTTTGTTTAAGATAATATGAAAGTGAAAAAAAAAAAAATGTTGAAGAGAGAGAAAGTGCCTCTTTGAATGCGCTCTGCGCGTGAAATCCCTAGGGCGTGTCTCTTCCTCACGCGCCAACAATTCCTTTGATTTCGACCAGATCATGGCTAGTGTGTTCATGTTTGCTGTTCAACCAGCACCGATAAAGGAGGATTTGGTGAAGGATAAGCCGTCGGACCTACAACCTAGTGTGAAGATGAATGGAGTTTTAGAAAAGATTTTGATTATCGTATAACATGCGGAATTGGGTTTAAAATTTTTTTGTTATATTGAAAATCTTTTTCAATCAGGAACGAGTTTCTGTATATACGTAGAAAAACACTTTAGAAACTACATACCTTTTTCTTGATTTTCTTTTTTCTGATTCCTCGATCTACCACCAGATCTTCCGAGCTATGACCCACGGTCTGACAACGTGCGTGTGGGTACGTCATGGTAAGAGATGGAGGTCACGTGAAAAGAACGCCGGCCGAATCCTACAAAAGAGGGGAGAGTCAGAAAAAACTTTTTTTTCTCTTTTCTTCTCTTTTTGGTGGCCGAATTCTCTTTCTTTTCACTTATGTGTTAGGTTAGGTTTTTCCTAACTATATAACACTTATATAGTAGTCCTTTAGGGTTTTAGTTTGACCAAGTCAAAATAGGATTCTAAATCCTATATATTTTTAGTCTATCTAAAGACTTGAACCTGTGACCTTTTGGACTATTAAAATAATCTAATTATTTAAATTCTTTTGTCCTAGCCATCATTTAATCACATGACCTCATATTTAATAAATAGAATTAGTAATTAATAATTTCTATTATTTTATTAAATATTTAATTAATTAAATAATCACATTATTTAATTATTCTCTTTTATTTAAATCGCATTACTTTCGTAACACTATTAATTGGACCATCCAATTAATCTACCGTGACCCTTGTTACCAACAACCATAAGACCTAGCAAGGGGACCTAATGAACCCACAGTTTTGAGCTCCAATAATACTTAATAATATTAATTAAAACTCTTTAATTAATATTTCATGATTATTTAACCTCGGAGTTATTCCACTAAAAACCCGAGGCTACACTCTCAGAACTGTAGACGTGTTTATACAATCTGAAGTCTCAACGTCCATTGATATAACTAATTGTATATAGTGTAATCCTCCACAAATAGTTCATAACTAGAGCTGGGTCATAAAGTCCGTTATACTCCTCTAGAAATATCTTTTCCTTTAAGTACCATTGATTCTCTAATGAACAATTAAATCTTGTCTTCCTCACGGAAGAAGAAGTGCGCTCATAATCATTCAAGCCCCGAATCAACCCTTAAAGGAACTACTTATCTACTTCAATCAAGAAGGAGTGGATTCCACTATTGTGTTCAAACCTTCCCAGCCACAAGCCAAACCGCAACTCCAAGATACCGAGGTATTGGTCGAGATTCACATCAACCTCACTCATGGTAAATCAAAAGCCACGATCCAACCTGAAGGAGTCGATAAGACACTCAGGATTAAGATCACCTATAAATAGCCATCGTTTATCGATTATATATGAATCTCATCTACTAACGGATCTTGGTGAGAGATTCATATAAATCGTGGTCCAGTCCTATATGATCTCATCATATAAGGTGCCTCCATTCTCATGTCAACTACATGAGCGGTCTAGGATAAGACCACCGTACTTTTCAGAATGGACCGCAACAGTAGATCAATCACAAACAAAGTACCTAGCTTTACTTGCTCCTTACGGACTCTTTAGATTGCACGTCTAAAAAATGAATCCTCTATGTATATGACCATCATATACTCATTATGAGATTACATCTTGCAATCTAAGATTTTCTTGCACAATACGAATGTATTACTGAATATAATCTGAATGATAATCTGAATAATTCTTATTATTGTCTTTAACCATTTCCAATTACAAGCTTTAGGGCATAAATCCCAATAGAAGATTGCTCGAGCTGAAGAGAAGGAGGATCGTGGGCAAGTTAGGAGCTCAAGTGGGGAAAGCTTCAAATCTAAACTCTTAAACATGACCAATCCGGGTAAGTAGATAGGTGTCGGAGCCAAGAAGGAGAAGCTGAAGATTAATACGAGGGATATTACATTTCGTGAGGAACCTCATGGTATTGCCCTAAAGCTTTCTACTAGTATGAAACAGCAACTAAGCAAGCCATGGAATAATGCCCTCCTGCTGAAGATTATGGGAAGAAACCACACACTCAACTACGTTCTCTCGAAGCTGCGTCAGAAATGGTCGCTTGTTGGGCAGTGACAATTGATTGATATGAAAGATGGGTATTTTGTGGCCAAATTTCAGTTCCAACATGATCTGGATTTGGTACTCACTGGAGGGCCTTGGGTAATTGCAAACTAGTACCTGGTGGTATAGAAGTGGAGACTCAATTTCATTCCAGGTGATAAGGAGATTCAGCGAATGCTAGTCTGGGTGAGGCTGTCAAGACTTCCATTTAGAATGGATAGATACTGATCTGTTGTGGAACATCGGTGGCATGCTCGGAAAAGCTTATAAGGTCGATCCTATTACTAAGACACAGGCCAAAGGACGTTTCGCAAGAATTTATGTTAAAATTGACATTACCAAGCCTTTCCGAAGTATCCTTGATGTTGATGACAGACTTATTCGAGTTGAGTATGAAAACTTGAGGCTTATTTGCTTCAAATGTGGAAGAGTGAGATAGAGTAAGGAGCATTGCACTGAAGGCAGAAAAGAGATTCATGCGACTGAAAACACGAAGGAAATGGAAAGTGGCAACAAAGGGCCTAAATAAGAGGTGTATGGCCTTTGGATGTAAGTCTCGTATGGGAAAAATGGGAGAAACAATTTTGTGAATAAGAATGGGAAGAAGAATGGTAACTTAGATCATTCTAGAAAAGTTGGTGGCAATATCAGACATAATGGAGGGGATCCTGCTAAGGGAACTGAGTATGCAGGCAATCAGTTGAACTCTGGAATTAATTCTACTGTTATTAATAAGGAGAGAACTCCTACTATGGGAGATTCCTCTAGAAAAGTAGGGAAAAAGGTAACCGCAAAATCAGGGAGCAACATATTTGAAATCTTATTTGAGGAACAGGGAAAGGGAAAGAGCAATGACGAGGGGCAGAAGGCAGTTTCGGCTCAGACTAATACTAAGGGACCTAGGGTTCTGGCAGACATATCCAACAAAGTGACAAGGAAGGCTACCAAGGAGAACAACACCAAAAAAATTAACCACTAGGAGGCCTCCCAAAAAGAGGAAGAACACCTTTAACAAGCCGTTTTCTGAAGGCTCCAGAAGGGTGAAGGTTCATATGATTGCTAAGAGGATAGACAAGGGTAAACAAGCTGTTCTAATTGTGGAAGCCGCTACTTTGGAGGAAAACCTAAGTGATTCTGAAGTTCTTCAACTCATGCACCATAATATAAGCGATTCGATGGTCCCTGAAACCTAATTCCAAGATTTAGCTCCAGAGACTATAGGCGGCCATACGGTTGATAGTGCTGACCCTAAAGCTGATGACCAGATGCAGCCGATTGATATCTCAGGGGATGAATGTTTTGCAGAAGTTGCCTCTAAGCTCCATGAGGCAATGGATGCAACTATGGAATAGGCGGTTGCCTCAGGTGTGTCTATCTATTTCCATTTTATTAATGATTTGCGTTTGGAATGTGAGAGGTGCTGGGAAGAAGGGTTTTTGCATAATTGTTTATGATTTAAGACATCTTTATAAGTTTAAGGTGTTAGTAATTTTAGAACCTATAATTAGTGGGCCTAGGGCTGACAAGGTGATTAACAAAATAGGGTTTTCGAATAGATTTATTATTTATACCTCTGGGTTCTATGGGGGCGTTTGAATTTTGTGAAATAGTAATAATATTAAACTTAAAGTGGTGGCTAGATCGAAGCATACTATAATTGCAGTTGTGGCTGAGGGTTCTAAGTGTTGGGTTATCACTATAGTGTATACGAACCCTAGTGTGGGTATTAGAAAGAAGATTTGGGGTTACTTTAATGCTATTAGGGACTGGCTTAGAGAAGGAGATAGGAATACCAAGTTTTTCCACTTAAGTACTTTGGTGAGGAGCAGACATAATAAGTTAGAAGGTTTGAAAAATGATGATGGGGTCTGGAGGTCGGACAAGGACAATTTGAAATATATTGCTATCAAGTACTTCAATAATTTATTCCCCTTGCAGGATTCTATTGGCAGCTATGCCAACCTACCTGTTTTGTCTCCTAGTTTGAATAATGGGGTGCTGGATGGGTTGAATGTCAATGTTTCAATTGAAAAAGTGAAGAGTGGGTTGTTTAGTATTGGCGGTTTGAAGGCCCCTAGGCCGGATGGTTTCCCTGCTGCTTTCTTTCATGATCAGTGGGCTATTTGCAAGGGAGACTTGTTTAAGTTAGTTGCTGACAGTTTCAACAATGGGAATTTCCCCTCTACTGTGAACCAAATGTTTATTGCCCTTTATCCCTAAGGTTCCTAGCCCCTTAAATATGACTCAACTAAGACCCATTAGCCTTTGTAGCACTACCTACAAAGTCATTAGTAAAGTCATGTTCAAAGGCTTAGGAATCTCTTGCCAAATCTCATAAGTCCTAACCAAGTGGCTTTTGTTCCGGGTAGATAAATCCAGGATAATATTGTAGTGGCACAAGAAGTCTTGCACAAGCTCAAAATTATGAAAGGAAAAAAAAGAGTTTTGTGCTTGGAAAATTGATTTAGAGAAGGCCTATGAAAAACTACATTAGAGTTTTATCAAGAATGTGATTACTGAGGCAGGGATTAGAGGGAAGATTGCTGACCTTATTATGTGGTGTGTCACGAGTGTTCAATACCGTGTGTTGATGAATGGGGAAACTACAAAGTCTTTCACTCTTGAGTGTGGTATCAGACAGGGGGACCCCCTCTCCCCTTATCTTTTTGTTTATTGTATGGATAAGCTATCTCACTTGATCAATCGGAAGCCCTCCCAAGGGATTTGGCAGCCGATGAAAGTGTTTAGAGAGGGCCCTGAAGTCTCCCACTTATTTTTTGCTGATGACCTCATCATTTTTGGGAAAGCTTGCCCCTCTCATGCAGTAGTTATGAGGGATTGTTTGGACATTTTCTACAGCCTTTTAAGGCGGAAAGTTAGTTTTAACAAGTCTAGACTTTTTTGCTCTAAAAATGTTAGTGACAGGGACGCCAAAGAGTTGGCTAGGATCTGTGGTTCTCCTATTACTAAAGACCTAGTGAAGTACTTAGGAGTCCCTCTCATCAATGGTAGAATAAATAAACATACCTACCATGAAATTTTAGAGAAGGTTCAGAAGCGCTTGACAGGCTGGAAAAGTGAATCACTTTCCTTTGCTGGCAGGATTACTTTAATTAAAGCCGTGACCTCTGCTTTACCGGTTTACACAATGCAGTTAGTTAAGTTACCCACCGATCTTTGAAATAAAATTGACACTTTGAATAAAAATTTCCTTTAGAGGCATACTAGTTTGAAAAGAACTGTGAACCTAGTGAAATAAGATGATGTGTGCCTTTCTAAGAATAGGGGTTGGCTGGGTTTGAAGAAGATTAAAAACATGAACCAGGCGCTCTTAGCTAAGGCTGGCTGGTGGATTTTTTAAAATGATACTGGTTTGTGGTGTTCTCTCCTTAAAGAGAAATACCTTAAGAATAGTTTCATTTCTCTTTTGGAGTCCAATAAGAGTGCTATTTGCTCCAATACTTGGAAGGGCATTATTTTTGGTACTAAACTCTTAAATCAGGGGTTGAAGTTGAGAGTTGGTGATGGGTGCAACATTCGGTTTTGGTTGATGATTGGGTTCCTCATATTGGAATCTTGAAGGATCATGCCACTGTCATTTTGTATGATACTAACATGCTAGTAAAGGTCAATTACTTATTGCACAATAGTGAGTGGATTATTAATAATTTGGCTACTGTTATTCCTTGGCATATTTTGCATAGGATTGCTAGTATTCATGTTAGTAGACATCAAGGTGTCTTTGATAAAGTCATATGGGGTTTGACTAATGGAGGAGATTTCTCGGTGAGGATTGCTTATGAGGGTCTCCATGAAACTAACAGAATGCCTCTGTGGGATTGGAACTTCATATGGAATCTTAATATCCATTATAGAATTCTGTATTTCCTTTGGATTCTCCTACAAGGAAAAATTCTAACTAATAGTAAGAGGGTTAAGAAAGGGATGAGTACAAATGCTATTTGTCCTAGATGTGAGGCTGCGGTTGAAGATATTGAGCATCTCCTAAGGGGCTGTCCAAAATCCATGCTTGTTTGGGATAATATCTCTGCAGGTACTTCCAGCTCCTCTACTTATTATACTGACTTGAATGCTTGGTTGGGCAGTAACTTTCACAATAATAAAAAGGTGGTTGGCTCTATTCCAAGTTTTCTGTTTTTTGCCACTGCTCTTTGGTTCTTGTGGAAATGGAGGTGTAAGAAAACTTTTGAGACTAATTTTGTTTATCCTTAAGACCCTGGGCGAATTATCAGTAGGTTTACTCTTAATTGGTTGAATTTACTCTTAATTGGCTGCATCCTAATGCTGATAATGTTGAAAAAATTGGGAGAGTTGTGGATATTTTTTGGCAGCCTCCTTTTGTTAGCTGGATCAAATTAAATGTTGATGGTAGTTGTAAGATGGATGCAGACACTATTTCTGCAGGTGGAGCGGTGAGAGATCACAATAGTAAATGGCTGGGAGGTTTTGCTATTAACACAGGTAAAGGTACAACTATTGAAGCTGAGTTGAAGAGGATTTTGGAGGGTTTGAAGCTGGTGTGGAGTGCAGGGTTCAAAAAAGTTGTTGTTGAAATTGACTCCCTTGCTGCCATTAATCTGCTAAATAAATATTTTGCCACCAATCACCCCTTTTATAGCATTGTGTGCAGCTGCAGATCTCTCATTCATAATAATTAGGAATGTATCATATCCCATATTTATAGGGAGGGAAATAGCACGGCAGATGGGATGGCTTTGCTTGGTCAGTCTGTGGAGCTGGGTTTGAAGGTTTTTGTTCATCCTTCTAGGAGTATTCTCAAGTTGCTGGAAGATGATTGTAAGGGCTTAGCTACTGCTAGGCATCTTGTTTCTATTTCCTAGTTGTTTTTGTATCTGGGCTTGGCCCTCCTTTGTACCAAAAAAAATAAAAAATAAAAATAAAAATCTAAGCTATTAATTACAAATATCATCAGATCTGTTGAAGTCAATACAAATATCAACACAGGAAAATATCCCAAACAAAATCATTAACATGGACAAAACAAATGATTTAATAAAATTTTAAATCAAACACAATTCTTCTCCTTCCCTTCTTTTTTTATTTTTTTTATTTTAAAAAACAATTTTATTTGGCATATAAACTATACTTTGAAACTCCTGGGAAGCTTACACCTAGTTAATGAAAAATTTTGAGATGAAAAGTTTGAAAAAAATAAATATTATCTTGACTTGAAGATTGAGAATATATCAAATGAAATACTTATCCATTAGCATATATTGATTTTTTTTATTTTTATGTTTTAATATTGAAGAGTTTTACCCCTTTGCTTTGAATGCCCTGATTGTAAATTCTCTTGGTTAAAGTGTTTAAATATAATTGTTGCCACGTTTTCTATCAACTTAAGGTTTTGGATCTATTGGTTATTAATATGATATCAAAGTATAGTTCTATTAAGGAGTCACGAGTTTGAGTCCCTTCACATGATTATATTTGAATTTATTATTTATTATATGAAGTTATTATGTATTTATATTTGAGCTCGAGTCACATGGTAAGTTCGTTATTCTTACACATGAGAGAGTGTGTTAGAGGTTCAAATACTATTGATGGACAGTTTTAACACTCTTAACCCAAAAAATAAAAATAAAAAACATTTAAACTAAAAGTAAATAGTAATGAAAAGTTTGTTTTTCGTGAAGTATATCTAAATGTAATTGTTGTTATATTAACATAATATAATAGATCAAATACACCTTTTTCAATAAAATTACTAGTTTGATTCAATTCTACACTAACTTGACAACACCAATACGAATTAAATATATTTCAACCAAGTTCTTTTACACTTATAAACTTTAAGAAAGGCAACACATATGTATATATGTATATATACATATATGTATATATATATATATATGCACACACACATATGTATATATATATGTATATATGTGTGTATATACACACACATATACGTGTATATATATATACATATATGTATACACACACATATATATACACATATATGTATACATATAATTTTATGTACACCAGAAGCCTATATAAAGGATTTAGGGTCGGGTTTGAATCTTTTTAAAATTTACGGGTTTTTTACGGGTTTATATGTAGTTGGGGTTTGAACCCTTATTTTACCAAGCTTACCTAATACCAAGTTATAAAGTTTTGAGAAATAACACCACTTTTGATGGAAACCCCATTTTACGGTTCATTAAACTTATTTTGTCTTATTCCACCTCGTTTCATTTGATTTTCTCTCCAATTACTTTCTTCTCTCTATCGAATCTCCAGTTCTTTTCTTCTTTTTTTCTCTCTTTCCTTTGCATGAAATGTTCCATCTTTCTCTCTCAGTTTTATTTGCACTTGTCTCTACATATTTACTATATTATGTGGAACTCATTTTTTAAGAGTTTTAGAAATATTTTTTGCTCTTAACCTCTTCGTTGTTGATTTGCATCTTAAATATCTTTGATTTCACTATAAATCTTTGGTTGGAGTTGGCAATCTAATTTTGGAGTTGAAATCATGAATTCATGATTATTTTTTTTTACCGTGATTTATTTTCCTTTGATCATGATTTATTTTTTTTTACCGTGATCTATTTTCCTTTGATTATGATCTATTTTTTTTTGCCATGATCTATTTCCCTTTGGCTATAATCTATTTTTATTTGGCCGTGATTTATTTTCCTTTGACTGTAATCTATTTTTCTTTGACTGTGATCTATTTTCTTTGACTGCGATTTATTTTCTTTAGCTGTGATCTATTTCCTTTGGCCGTGAGCTTTAACCGTGATTTATTTCCTTTGACTATGATCTATTTTCTTTTGATCACGAACTATTTTCATGACATATATCGTGACTGTTGGACACTTTCGAATGGTCTTTGAGAGGGCAAACAACATCGAATTTCGGCTCATAATATATCGTTGGAATCATCTCGGTGAGAAGAATCTTCATTACTCTTGTTGGAGTCTATTTGTTTCTCTCTCCAACTTCCTTTTTAACTTTCTCTCTCTAATTTAGAGCTTTGGAGTTTTTTAGAGAAAGAAAGAGACATTTTATCATTTGTTATGTTTTCGTTTTTTCTTCCTTTATTGATAAGCGAAAAGGGCATTTTAGTAAGCATACAGTTTTGAGTGCTGTTTCTACTAAAACTAATAATACGTGCTATTTCTACAAGGTGGCTTCTCATTAGTGCTATTTTTAAAAAAGAACTCTTATTGTTAATTTGTTAATATAAGTGTTACCACCAGTTAAATAATTATTTGGTTATTATCTTATGATTTTAAAGAGATAAATCTTGATTGTATAGATATTACTTCTCATCGCTATATGCAATTAAATCAAATTGAATTGTTTTTTCGCTCATTTTGGTTGGTGCTCTGCTCTATATTTTTATGCTTTAATTCACAACCCTTTTTTCTTATACTACAAATCAAATCAATATATCAGTAAAATATTTTTTCATCACAAACATTTTTAGGCTAATTTGTGTTACAAAGTTTATAACTTTTTTCATCTCAAAATTCTTCATTAACTAAGCAGGAGTTTCAAAGTATGGTTTAACACAATAAATTATTCCATATGATATGATGAGAAAATCTTGGGTCGATTTATTTGGCATCTTGTATGGTGCAAACTGTAGATTGTACGTAACTAATAATAAGAAAGGTGCCACCCTTAAAATTAATTTATACACATATATTTTATTCAAATTTTATATTATAAAAATATTTTCTAAACAAACAAATTTAGATTCTTTTTTGCACTAATTTTGTGCTAGCCTCAAATAATTAAAGATAATATTATTAAAAAATTTGAGATGCAAAGTTTGGAAAAAATAAATATTATCTCGACTTGAAGATTGAGAACATATCAAATGAAATACTTGTCTATTAGTATATATTGATTTTTTTTTTATTTTTTATATTGTAATATTGAAGAGTTTTACCCATTTGAATGTTCTGATTGTAAATTCTAGATGTGCTTCTATCAACTTAAGTTTTTTAGTCTATTAGTTTAAAATTTTTTTTATATATATTACTATATTAGTAAGAATGCTAAATGATAAAATTAGCCCTAGATAAATTAAAGAAAGATAAAAAAAGGTCAGCATAGCATCGTATAAAATAACCCTAAACCTTTTTTCTCTTTTTAACTTTTTCTCCGATTCTTCTTTCTATTCTATTCTATGGCAGCCGCTGGCCCGCCTAACCCAAGCACTACCTCTCTTTCCAAAATAAAAAAAGCTCCACGCCTGATGCCTTCATCTCCATGCTACATAGTTCATACAATCAAGCTTCAAGCTACTATTTTTTTTTATTCAATATTTTATCTTTTTAATTCTACATTTTTTAAGGTAATTTATATTCTTATATTTATTATTTTATTTAAACATTATTTGTTACTTGTTAGTTTTATATAAATAATTTGTATTGATCATTTTATTTAATAATTAGATTTATTTAGACCACATAACATATAAATTAATTTTTTATTAGGGTTTATTAAGAAATTGGAGGAAAAAATTAATAATTTTGTGATTTCTAGTTTATACTATATGTGTGTCTACCAATAATTTTTTAAATTTGTAATTGTATTGATTCTTTCATTTAATAATTAGATTTGTTTGGACCGCATAATATATAAATTAATTTTTTATTAGAGTTTATTAAGAAATTGAAGAAAAAATATATAATTTTGTGATTTCTAGTTTGTACTATATGTGGTCTACCAATAAGTTTTTAAATTTGTAATTGTATTGATTCTTTTATTTAATAATTAGATTTGTTTGGACCACATAATATATAAATTAATTTTTTATTGGGGCTTATTAAGGTAATTTATATTAGGGCTTATTAAGGTAATTTTTTAAGGTAATTTATATTTTTATATTTATTTATTTTATTTAAACATTATTTGTTACTTGTTAGTTTATATAAATAATTTGTATTGATCATTTCATTTAATAATTAGATTTGTTTGGACCACATAACATATAAATTAATTTTTTATTAGGGTTTATTAAGAAATTGGAGGAAAAAATTAATAATTTTGTGATTTCTAGTTTGTACTATATGTGTGTCTACTAATAATTTTTTAGATTTGTAATTGTATTGATTCTTTCATTTAATAATTAGATTTATTTGGACCGCATAATATATAAATTAATTTTTTATTAGGGTTTATTAAGAAATTGAAGGAAAAAATTAATAATTTTGTGCTTTTTAGTTTGTACTATATGTGGTCTACCAATAATTTTTTAGATTTGTCATTGTATTTATTCTTTCATTTAATAATTAGATTTGTTTGGACCACATAATATATAAATTAATTTTTTATTAGGGCTTATTAAGAAATTGGAGGAAAAAATTAATAACTTTGTAATTTCTAGTTTGTACCATATGATATTATGTAGTATAATTTATGCTTTTGTCCTGTATAGATTGTTTATTGTTGACATGTAGTTAAAAATTTAAATAAACCTCCTAAATATTTTACATTATAGGTTTATGACTGTGCAATCTTGAAAAATCATAGTTAGAATTATAGTTAAATCGTCTAGGACAATCGATTATTTTTTTTAAAAGAAAAGATGTACCTAAAGATGACGCACCTCCTTCTCCTCCTCCATCTAACCCGAAACCTTCTACGGACGAACAACGTCCTTCTAAATCTCCTAGAGTTGAATCAAAAGACGTTGAAAACAATCAAAACTCTTTAGTACGTATCCGGGCTTGCGTCGGCAAATTTGAGTGTATCCAATTAATGAACAAGATGAGATTCGACGAGCTTACATTAAAGTTGGACCGTATCAATTTCAACTTTCAGAGTATCCATTTTCAAAGTCGAAGCATCCTCATAGATTTCAATTTTGGTGGTTCGAAAATTTTCATTGGTTAGAATACTATCCTTCAAAGGATGCAGCATTTTGCTTGCCATGTTTTCTCTTTGCAAAACCTGGAGGACATGGTCCATATGGATCAAATGCATTTAAACTTGATGGGTTTCGAAATTGAATAAAAGTTAATGATGGCACAATGTATGCTTTTAAAAAGTATGTGACTGAAGAGCCTTGCTCAGCACATAATGTTGTCGTGCAATCTTGCAAAGATCTAATAAATCAAGGTTGCCACATTGACAAGGCGATTAATCATCAAACTTTAGAACAAATCATGAATAATCACTTACGGCTCAAGAGCTTTATTGATTCTATTAGATGACTTACATTTCAAGGATGTACTTTTAGAGGTCACGATGAGTCTCTGGAATAAAAAAATCGGGGTAATTTCATTGAGTTGCTTAAAATTTTAGCAAACTACAATGGTGATGTTGCAAAAGGTGTACTAGAAAATGCTTCGAAAATTGCCAAATATACTTCACTGAAAATTCAGAAAGAAATAGTACAAATCCTTTCCAATAAGGTGAGGATGCACATCCGTGAGGAAATTGGAGATGCTAAGTTTTGTGTTCTTGTTGATGAGGCTAGAGATGTAGCTAAGAAGGAGCAAATGGCTCTTGTTTTGAGATTCGTGGATAAAGAAGGTTTTATAAGAGAACGTTTTCTTGACATTGTGCATGTCAAAGATACCACGACAATTACTTTTAAAAAAGAGTTATGTACCATTTTTTCTCGTCATACTTTCAATGTTCAGAATATTAGAGGACAAGGATATAATGGTGCTAGCAACATGCGTGGTGAATGGAATGGGTTGCAAGCTTTATTTCTTGGTGAGTGTCCATATGCTTATTATATACATTGTATGGCTCATCGACTACAATTAGCATTAATTGGCTCATCTAGAGAGGTAATTCTAGGTATATCAATTCTTTTCTAAGCTCACTTCTGTTGTGAATATCATTGTGCCTCTTACAAATGCAACAGTGAACTACAATCTGCTCAAGAAGATGCAATTGCACACATGATAACTATTGATGAGCTTGAGACCGGTAAAGAGGCAAATCAACTAAGGAATTTGCAAAGAGCAGGGGATACTCGGTGGGGTTCTCATTTTCATTCTATTAGTAGTTTACTAAGAATTTTTGGTCCAACTTGTGTAATGCTTCAAAATATCATAAATGATGGATATATTATATTCAGTGTGGGGATGTAGATGCCACTTATGATGCTATTACTTCATTTGAGCTCGTATTTCTTTTGCATTTGATGAAGGAAATAATGAGATTCACCAATATTCTTTGTCAAGCTTTGCAACAAAAGTCTCAAGATATTTCTAATGCAATGCATCTCATTTCTACAACAAAGACATTTATCCAGAATATGAGAGAAGATGGTTGGGAATATTTATTTGAAAATGTGAATTCATTTTGTTCGATGTATGAAATTGATGTGCCTAATATGAGTGATCGTTATTTAATGGGTCGATGTCGTTTTTCTCACAAAAAAGAGCACATCACAATTGAGCATCATTATCGGGTTGAAATATTCACAGCTACAATAGACTCTCAATTGCAAGAATTAAATAATAGATTCAGTGAACAAGCAATGGAACTACTTACTCTTAGCTCAGCTTTAGATCCAAGGGATGACTTTAAGTCATTTAAAATTGATAACATTTGCAAGTTAGAAGATAAATTTTATCCTATAGATTTTACAGAGCATGAGAGAGATCATTTGAGTTTTGAGTTGAAACATTATAAATTATATGTGTCTCAACAGCAGCATTTTTAGAAAATGTCTTTAATTTCTAAATTATGTCGAGCATTGACGGAAATAAGGAGTTCACATTAATTTCCTTTGATTGATAGATTAATTCGTCTTATATTGACACTTCCAGTTTCTATAGCAACTATAGAGAGGACATTTTCAACTATGAAACTAGTTAAAATTGGTCTTCGCAATAAGATAGATGATAAGTTTCTAGCAAATTACTTAGTGGTCTACATTGAAAAGGAAATTGCAGAAAAATTTAACAGTGAGTCGATAATAGATGACTTTAGGTCATTAAGAGAGCATCCTGGATAACTTTGAGAGTTGTTGACATATTTCTTTTGTGCATTCTTCTTTTTGTAAATATCTTAGTCACATTTGACTAGATATAGGGAGGTAATTAGAGATCTATCATTTTGTAAAGAAAATGACATGGTTAGATATATGATAGAAAATTTCCCACTTTGAAGTGCCTTATCTTATATTTCTTTGGTTATATTTAAGTTTATATTTGCATATATTCATGTTTATTAAAGTCTTACTTATTAATTGTTATAATATATTATTTATGTTTTTGTTTTCAGTTTGATTGTGCCTTTCAAATTGATTACCTCTGTTTTTTTAATATCTTGTACTATAAACAAAAATTTTCAGACGTTCTATAGATATCTTATGTTTGTTTTTTAATTGTGCCCCGCCCCCCACCTTTAGTCTTCTTGTTCTGCCCTTGGTTGGCATGTTTTCTATCAGCTTAAGTTTTTTGGTCTATTGGTTACTAATATGATATTAAAGCCTAGTTCTATTAGGGAGTCCTGAGTTTGAGTCCCTCCACATAATTATATTTGAATTTGTTATTTATTATCTGATTTGTTATGTATTTATGTTTGAGCTCGAATCATGTGTTAAGTTCGTTGTTCTTACACATGAGAGGGTGTGTTAGAGGCTTAAATACTGTAATATCCCTAATTTCGAATACATATGAAAAGTATGATTGAATTCATTTTGAATATGTGAATATAATTTTTATGATTTGAGGGGTGAAAATTGTAATTAAATGTATGTATATTTTTAGGTTTCATAATGGACCAATTTGAACGGTCGAAAACAATGCACGAAGAAAAGGGTAAAAATCTGGACAGTAGGCATTGCGACTACTCACCGCGACCAGGGATCGCGATGAGCAGCTCGCTGTGAAAAGGATGATTTGGGGCAGTAAGTACTGCGACCAGTCACCGCGACCACAGATCGTGATGAGCAGCTTGCGGTGAAAGTGGCAAATTTCGACCAGTGAGCAACGCGACTGAAGCGACGCGACCACCGCTCGCGGTACAGGTCGCGATGACTCAAAACTTGTAAAAAAATAAAGCGGTGGAGCGGTGCATTAAGAGAGCAAAAGCTCTCAACATTCAGCAAATATCACACAGAAACAGAAACATATCAGAAACGAGAGAGGAAGAAGGGAGAAGATGAGAGAGAAAGAAGAGAGAGAAAGAAGGAGAGAAGAAGAAGAAGAAGAAAAAGAAAAGAGGAAGAGAAGAAGGAAAGGAGAAGGAGGAAGCTTTCAGGTTTGATGTACACGTATTTTTCGAATTTTCAGTTTTCCAGAAATTTTCGGAATGGTTGAATTTTATAGTTTTTGAATTATTTGAATTATATGGATTATAGATTATAGTTCAGGTTTGATGTATACGTGTTTTGAAATTTTTCCATTTTCCAGAATATTTCGGATTGATTGAATTTGATTAAATTTGAGTTATTTGAATTATATTGATTATAGATTATAGTTCAGGTTCGATGTATACGAGTTTTCAAATTTTTTCAGTTTTCCAGAAATTTTCGGAATTATCGAATTTTATAGTTTTTGAATTATTTGAACTATATTGAGTAGAATGGATAGTTTGAAACCGATTTCGGATTGATTTGAATACGATTTGGTTCTAATAGTTTTATGGACATATATTGTTGAAAGTGATTTAAATTATATTATATTGTGAAATGTATCGGAAAATGATTTTGGGGCGATTTGATTCGAAATGGAATTATGAAATACGTTTGAGTATATTTTGGATTGATTTGATATGATTATTGATTTATAAATATATTCGTATATTTCTGTTATATTATATGTGATAACATTTGAATTGTAAAAATATAAATATATCGATATGTATTGAAATTGACTACGTTGAAATCGAAATGAGATATGTTGACATTGGTTTTGAGAAAACATTTTGGCTCTGATGTATATAAACATAGATATGGATATAGGAGGTTGACATGTCAATTGGGTTTCTGTCTGAACAGCACTGTGCCGATTTACTTTGATGCGCCACCCTTTGGATGTGCCGGTCCTAGGGTTCTGCATTCCGTCATGGGACATTTACAGCGGGTGATTCCGTTGGTGTTCCATTCTGATTTGATGTTCGGCGTGAGTTCGAAGCCAAACAACCCGTAATCCAGTCCGATAACTTATGTTTTGTTTGTCAGGAGCCCAATCTGAAAATTGATTTGTTATATGAAAGTATTTGAGAAATTAAGAAAATATGTCTGTTAATTGATGTTGAATATGTAATTTGATATGAGCCCCATATATTGTCTATATATTTGTTATTTATAGTTTTATTTGATATAAAATATTTGTATAAACAATTTTGTGTACATCCACTAAGCATTATGCTTAGCGTGTTGAGTTTTCTCACACGTAGGTAACAGATGTTCCAAGGGCGACAAAGATAAAGAAGAGTAGAGGCTGCAGAACCAGAGTGCGGAATCACATCTTTCCTGCATATATTTTGGTAGATCGTTTGTAATAAGTCTATATATAGTTTGATACCACATGCATATACAGAAACTGTTGTAAATATTTAAGGAGCTTCCGCTATGTAAATATTTTATTATATGTTTATATTATTTGAATCTTTATAAATGATATTATGATAATTGGTTGGTAAGTCGCACTATATTTGGAAGGGTGCACAAAATTGATTTGAGAATTTGGAAGTTGATTTTTAGGAATTTTAACTGTAAACAGATTTTGGAAAGTTAGAAAAACAGAGGAAATTCTGACAAGATTGTCGGAAATTTATTTGGATCATTTTCAAATGTTTTTAATAGAGTATTTAAATTATGTGTATTAACTAGAAAAGTTAGATTTTAGTATATAGTAGCGCTCCCTGATTCGGTCCGAGTGGATTTGGGTCAGGGGGTGTTACAAATACTATTGATGGACGGTTTCCTATTAGCCTAAACTTTTATCTGTTACTTACTAACACTCTTAAGTATTAACCCAAAAAAGAATACATTTCAACTTAAAGTAAATAGTGATGAAAAGTTACTTGGTCCTGTGAAGTACCATATAGATCAAATACACCTTTTTTAAAATAAATTTACTTGTTTGATTCAATTTTACACCAACTCAGACAGCACCAATAGGAATCAAATGTATTTCAACCAAGTTTTCTTTACACTTCTGAACTTTAAGAACAAATTAATGTCAGTAGAGAGACAATCTACAAACAATTTTGTAGATGTATGAAATTTTGCTAACAATAACGTTTGAGTAATTGCTATACGATATTGATATGCATCGACTTTGCAAGTTATAGAATTGATAAACAAGTAATTTATCAAGGGGGAGTTTCATCAGAGGGATAATTTTTTTTTTATTGTTAACATATGTGCATTGTAATTTTTTTCCCTCGACTAGTTTTTATCTCATTGAATTTTACTGGCAAGGTTTCTAATAAGATAACATATATCACCTCTTTCGAGAATCATTGAGAATATTATCAAGTTGGTATACCTCCAAGGGGGAGTGTAGTAATAATGTAGGCTTATCAAAACTAAGTATCAATTATTATCAAGAGAGATTGGTGAGAAATGACACCAAAATCTCCCCATTTTGTTAACCTAACACCATGTTATTAAATTTTTGAGAAATAACATCACTTTTAATGGAAACCCCACCTTGCCCTTCATTAAACTTATTTTGTTTTATTCCACCTCATTTCATTTGATTTTCTCTCCGATCACTTTCTTTACTCTTTAATCTCTATTTCTTTTCTTCTCTCTTTCTCTCTTAGTTTTATTTACAATCGTCTTTACATATATTACTAAATTGTGTATGTTAACGTGCGAATTCGGTCAACGTGGTAAATCGGTGAATATGAAAAAAACTAAAGGATTAAACTCATAAAAAGATTGACACAAGAGATTTTAAAGTGGTTCGGCTTAAGGGAATGCCTACATCCACTGTTCTTAATATTCAAGTCGAGCTCGCCAGGTGTATTGCGGAGCTCGCTTATGTCAGTGTTTTATGGAAAAATTGGTAACCTTTATAACAGTAGTATCCCGCTCTTTTTATAATGTGAAGGAGCGGGAGTCATCCTGTTTTATATAGAATCTGATTACATGATTTAAGGGCGAAATTCTATCCCTTAATGCACGTGGTTTATTCTAAATGCAATAGCTGATTGTGAGAAATTTGAGATTGATTGGAAGTCTGCTTAGTTGACCGAGTGCAATCCCTATATTCTCAGGATCCTTCCTTTAATTGAGCCCCTAGGCTACATCATCTGCGAGTTGTAGGTTTCGTTGCTAGCAAACTGCGGGCTGTCTCATATATGAGCAGTTATCTTAGCAAGGTGCGATACTCAGACTCCTTTGCTGTTTGTTTAAAGCTTATTCCTTCGTTGTACGTTGGGTCAGGGCCCATTTTAATTTATAGTGATTCTTTGGCCCTTTACGTGTGTTGGGCTTTCGCTGGTTGTATTTAGCATTTTGGGCCTGCTTGGGCATGGTGTAACTTAACACTCAACATTAGCCCCCTCAGCTTCTAGCTTGATATCTTCGAGGTGGAAGCTGAAAAGTTTTCCGGTGGATTCTATTTTCAGCGGGATACCATTAGTTCGCTTCTTGGAGAAGCCCATGAGTCATCTTTTGAAGTTGCTGGTCCCGAGGTCCAAAGGTGGTTACTATTTTAGTAAGTGAGTTGTCATGTCAACTGCCACATCTGTTCAGCGCATTAAATGCGTGTGTTAAATCAGTGACCTTTCGAGTACCCCGCCATATCCCAAGGTTAAATAGTGGCCGTAGATCTTTTTCCAAGTTATTATTGTTTTGATCCAACGGCTCAAGTTTTTTGTCTATATATATGGTTGTCCGTGCTTTTTTCTTCATTTTTTGTAAACTTCTTAAAAATTCTTCGTTATTTTTGCCAATTATTCTTGGAAAAATAACAAGGTTGTGCTTCATCTTCTGCTAGTCTTAACCTCCGGAGGACATCTTAAAGGCTTCGTGCTCATCTATGTGATCGGGTCCGCCGCTTTTCTAGTTTGCTGCGCTTGTCATCTTCTGCTTTCTTTCGCGATGAGTATTCCATTCTTCTCTTCTATTTTCGTTGTAAGCCTTCAGTTATTGTTGTCTTCCTGTTTGAATGTTCTGGTGCTTCTGGCTCGAGCCTTTAGATTGCAGTAGACACCTAGGTTTCCCTCTTTGTTGTCTGATTTTAATCCCTTTTCTATTGTAGATGTCAGCCTCGAGTGCGCAGAGGTGTTATGAGGATAGAAGGGTAGAGGCTTCTGCCTCTGGTTGCTAGGGGGTCATACTACCTTAAAGAGGTGCCCTGGGGGCAGTCGTACTCAGTCAGGTCGATAATCTCGACCATCCTAAAGAAGTGGAGGTGGTAAATGGTGTTGAGATACTGGACAGTCTCCCTCAGGCTGCTTACAAAGGGTTGTGCTGAAAGAAAGATGTTTTCGCGTCGTCCCCCTCCAGGATTTATCGAGGGAGTCTGACAATTATGACGGATTCCTTTCAATTCCCTAGTGGTCACTAGTTGTTGGTGCCTGCTGTAACTGACAGGGCTGCTTACCCTCCTCCTGGTTTTGTTATTATCAGCAATCACTACCTGCTCGAGGGCTTGAGGTTCCCCATCCTGGTGTTTCTTATCAATGTACTGAACCTCCTGAAGCTCGTGCCCATACAGCTTACCCCTAGTTCGTATGGCCAGCTTCTCACCCTCTACCTCTTATTCAGGAGGAACGAGCTTCCCCCGCCCAGTGACAATGTCATCAAGTATTGCTTCATCCTGAGACAATGTCCCTTTTCAAAGAGCTTGCCTGAAGATGCCCTTCACAACGGGATACATTATCTGGTGGTGCGGGCTGGTGCATGTAGGGAGCTGTTGCAGAAAAACTCTAGCTCGAACACTGAGGACTACAAAGTGAACTATTTCCTTTGTTAAGGGCCCCAAAATCGAGCTCTTGAAAAATAGGAGCTTCGTGCTGAAGCCCAGTAGGTGGTTCTGTATCTTGTTTTCCTTGTCCGCTCCACGTACGTATTTTTTCCCTTTTTGTTTGTAGACGGAACGGGCTTGAACCCTTTCTTTTTAACGAGGAGAGAGAGACTCTTAGTGCTCTCTCGACCTTGATCCCGAGGGACCCGAGGGAGCTCGCTGTATATAAACAGGTTACTGAGGAGCTCCTGGTGGACTTCAAGCTTGCTCCTAATCGCAGGGGGGCGTTGCAGCGGCTTGCAGAGCAGGTGGTTGGGTTGTGTGCTCCGAGTAGAGAGGTATCCTTTGCCAAGCAAGTTCGGGAGCTCGCCTTTGAAACGAAGCTGATGAGGGCATCGAGCAGCAACAACAACGGCGCCCGCAGCGGGGTCTGATGGGGAGCCTGGATATAAAGAATTCTCCTTTGACTAAGAGGTTGGCTAGAACCCCTCTCCTTACTGCTCCTAAAAGGACCAAGTTGGAGAGGTCCAATAAGAGCGACCAGCCTCTAGAGGGTTCTGCTCGTAAGTTCTCGCATCCTTCCGCAACAGTTGGGGGTACTTGTGATAAGGGGAAGAGGATTGATTTTGATGGCTCCGCGGAGCAGCCTGTTCATGAAGGGAGTTTTTAGAAAAGATTTTGATTATCTTATAACATGCGGAATTGGGTTTCAAAAATTTTTCTTATATTGAAAACCTTTTTCAATCAGGAACGAGTTCCTGTATATACGCAGAAAAAGAATTTAGTAACTACATACATTTTTCTTGATTTTCTTTTTTTGATTCTTCGATCTACTACCAGATCTTCCGAGCTATGACCCGCGATCTGACAACGTGTGTGTGGGCATGTCACGGCAAGAGATGGAGGTCACGTGAAAAGAACGTCAGCCGAATCCTGCAAAAGAGGGGAGAGTTAGAAATTTTTTTTCTCTTTTCTCTCTTTGATGGCCGAACTCTCTTTCTTTTCCACTTGTGTGTTAGGTTAGGTTTTTTCTAACTATATAACACTTATATAGTAGTCCTTTAGGGTTTTAATTTGACCAAGTCAAAATAGGATTCTAAATCCTATTTATTTTTAATCTCCCTAAAGACTTGAACCTGTGACCTTTTGGACTATTAAAATAATCTAATTATTTTAATTCTTTTGTCCTAGTTATTATTCAATCACATGAGCTCATATTTAATAAATTAAATAATCACATTATTTAATTATTCTCTTTTATTTAAATCGTATTACTTTCGTAACACTATTAATTGGACCATCCAATTAATCTACCGTGACCCTCGTTACCAATAACCAAAAGGGCTAGCAAGGGGACCTAATGGACCCACATTTTTGAGTTCCAATAATACTTAGTAATATTAATTAAAACTCTTTAATTAATATTTCACGATTATTAACCTCGGAGTTATTCCACTAAAAACTCAAGGCTGCACTCTCAAAACTATAGACGTGTTTATACAATCTGAAGTCTCAGTGTCCATTGATATAGCTAATTGCATATAGTGTGATCCTCCACAAATAGTTCATAACTAGAGCTGGGTCATAAAGTCCGTTATACCCCTCTAGAAATATCTTTTCCTTTAAGTACCATTGATTCTCTAATGAACAATTAAATCCTATCTTCCTCACAGAAAAAGGAGAGCGCTCATAATCGTTAAAGCCCCGAATCAACCCTTAAGGGAACTACTCATCTCCTTTAATCAAGAAGGAGTGGATTCCACTATTGTGTACAAACCTTCCCAGCCACAAGCCAAACCGCAGCTCCAAGATACGGAGGTATTGGTCGAGATTCTCATCAACCTCACTCATGGTAAATCAAAATCCACGATCTAACCTGAAGGAGTCGATAAGATACTCAGGATTAAGATCACCTATAAATAGCCATCGTTTATCGATTATATATAAATCTCATCTATTAACGAATCTTGGTGAGAGATTCATATGAATCGTGACCCAGTCCTATATGATCTTATCATATAAGGTGCCTCCATTCTCATGTCAACTACATGAACGGTCTAGGATAAGACCACCGTACTTTACAGAATGGACCGCAACAGTAGATCAATCACAAACAAGGTACCCAACTTTATTTGGTCTCTACGGACTCTTTAGATTGCACGTTTCAAAATGAATCCTCTCTGTATATGATCATTATATACTCATTTTGAGATTACATCTTGCAATCTAGGATATTCTTGCACAATACGAATGTATTACTGAATATAAAATATTTTATGAACTTGAATGATAATTTGAATAATTCTTATTATTTTCTTTAACCATTTACAATTACAAGCTTTAGGGCATAAATCCTAACAATCTCCCACTTGTACTAAAGCAAATGGGACATGTCTCGTAATCCTAGACCCTCTAGGTGACCTTCAAACACTATAGCCGTCAAGGTCTTTGTAAATGGATCAGCCAGGTTATCTTGCGATGCAATCTTCGTCACGACCACTGTCGCCTCGCTGCACTATCTCTCTGATGAGATGATATTTCCTCTCTACTATGCTTCCCTTTTTTGTGACTTCTTGGTTCTTTGGAATTGGCCACAGCTCCACTATTATTACAATAAAGTGTCATGGGCCTATCCATATCTGGAACAACTTCCAGATCACTCAAGAACTTTCGGAGCCAAACAGCCTCCTTAGCTGCTTCACAAGCTTTTACATACTCAGCTTTCATGGTGGAATCAGCAATGCAAGATTGCTGGATACTCCTCCAAATTATGGCTCCACACCAAGGGTGAATACTGACCCAGACGTGGATTTCCTTGAATCCTTGTCTGACTGAAAGTCAGAATCTGTATATTCTAATGGAATCAAATTCTGATGGGAATATACAAGTATATAGTTTCTCGTTCTCCGAAGATACTTGAGAATATGCTTAACAGCAACCCAATGATCCAATCCTGGGTTGGACTGAAATCTACTGGCTACTCCCACTGCGAAGCAGATGTCGGGTCTTGTGCATAGCATAGCATATATAAGACTGCCTACTTGCAGACGCATAGGGAATTCGTCTCATATCCTCAATTTCTTGAGGTGTCTTAGGACACTGTTCCTTAGACAAATGAACTCCATGTCTTGAAGGTAAACTACCTTTCTTGGAGTTCTGCATGGAGAATCGAACAAGTTTTTTGTCGATATACGATGCTTGAGACAACGCTAACAGTTTATTCTTACGATCCCTTATCAATTGGATCCCAAGAACATAACTTGCCTCTCCCAAATTTTTCATTTCGAATTGGTTAGCAAGCCAACCCTTTACCTCTGACAATGTTCCTACGTCATTCCCAATGAGTAAGATGTCATCTACGTAAAGGACCAGGAAAACTACTTTCTTGTTAATAATGCGCTTGTACACACAAGGCTCATTAACGTTCTGCTCAAAACCATAAGTCTTGATCGCAGTATCAAACCTAATGTTCCAAGATCTAGACGCCTGCTTAAGTCCATAAATAGACCTTTACAGTTTGCAAACCTTTTGCTCTTGATCTTGGAATACAAATCCCTCTGGTTGCATCATATAGATGCTCTCGTCTAGATTGCCATTCAAGAATGCAGTTTTGACGTCCCATTTGCCAAATTTCGTAATCGAAATAGGCAGCTATGGATAAGAGTATCCTAATAGACTTAAATATAGTTACTGGCGAGAAGGTTTCATCAAAATCAATGCCTTCCTTCTGGGTGTAACCCTTAGCTACTAGCCTTACCTTGAAGGTCTCTACCTTCCCGTCTACTCCTCTCTTACGCTTGTAGATCCACTTACATCCTATAGGTTTTATCTCATCTGGTAAGTCTACAAGTTCCCAGACTGAGTTGGAGTACATGGACTCCATCTCGAGATTCATGGCTTTAAGCCATTCCTCTTTGTCAGAATCTTCCATTGCATGTCTAAATGTCAATGGATCATCCACACTATAATTAGAAACGACACCCTATGCCTATCCAATGCCTAAGTAGCGATCAGGTTGTCGAACAACCCTTCCACTACGCCTCAGTGGTAGTGTATCCTGACTAGGAATTATCTGACTTTCAGATGTTTATGGAATTAAAACATCGTCTACAACTCTTGTTGACTGAACACTGGTTGTACCAGGCTCTAGCTCCTTTAACATAATCTTACTACGAGGTTTATGATTACTCATATAATCCTTCTCAAGAAACGTTGCATTTGTCGATACAAACACTTTGTTTTCTTGTGGATTACAAAAGAATCCACCTCGTGTTTCCTTTGGGTACCATACAAATAAACATACTTGTGAACGAGGTTCCAGCTTTCCACTCCTATTCTTCAGTACATGTACTGGACATCCCCATATGTGAAAATGTCGTAAACTAGCTTTACGACCATTCCACAACTCTAGGGGAGTCTTAGGAACAGATTTGGATGGAACTACATTCAGTATGTAAGTCGCTGTTTGTAGTGCATATCCCCAAAAAGAATATGGTAATGATAAGAAACTAATCATAGATCTCACCATTTCCATCAAGGTCTTATTTCTCCTCTCCGCAACACCATTCTGCTGTGGTGTACCTGGAGCTGTGAGTTGGGATACTATCCCATGCTCAACCATGTAGTCTTCAAACTCTTGGTCGGGATACTCACCCCCACGATCCGATCGTAGTGATTTGATTGTTTTGCCTAATTGGTTTTCAACTTCAGCTCGGAATTCTTTAAACCTTTCAAATGTTTCCAACTTACGTTGCATTAGGTAAACATACGCGTATCTAGAGTAGTCATCAATAAATGTGACATAATACTCATAATTACCTCTAGCTCTAACATTCATTGGTCCGCAGACGTCTGAATGTATAAGCTCAAGTGGTTGTGTGTCTCTAATCCCTTTTCTTATAAAAGGTCTCTTGGTCATCTTACCCTCCAAACAAGATTCATAGACAGGTAAGGTACCGATCTCTAACTGACTTAAAGATCCGTTTTTTACTAGTCTATTTATCCTATCGAGGTTTATATGTCCAAGTCTTAGATACCACAGATACGTGTCATCAACTGGAGAAATCTTTTGTCGCTTTGTTTTAGGTTTTTTCAACTTTAAACAATTCAATATTAAGCAGTGTTGTATGCATTAACGGTCTTAAAACATACAAGTCATTTTCATTTATTTCAGAACAATCATTCATTCCATTTCTTAAAATGATAACTGATTTATCATTTAAAAAACTTTATGAAACTTTTTCATGTAATCTGGATACAGAAATCAAATTCCTTGTAAATCCAGGAATTAAACATATATTGTTCAATAAAAGAAAATGAATAATTATTTGTAGTCTAATTACTCCCACTGCTCGTGCTGGAACGACATCCCCTGTAGCACCCCCCGACCCGATCCGGGCGGACCGACCCGGGGCGCGCCACTCTGACTTTCACATCTTTTCAAAACTTCATTTTTCGTTTTAAAATCATTGGTGAGCCCATAAAACAATAAATAAAGATCCTGTTCAAGTGAGCCCATAACAATAATTAACTTTTTGCGAAAATTCGGCAGAGTGCCGTTTGTTTTTCGGACTTTCCAAAACCTGCTTTTACACAATCAATTCAATACCAATTTCAAACAATTGCGCACTCTGCCGTTTAGTGCGACTTATCAATCACAAATTATAAATTAAAACCATTCAAAACTGTTATATATATATATATATATATATATATATATATATATATATATATACACATTCAGAAATCGTAAAATAATTAATTAAAATCATATTACAAAACATATTTACAATTCCCTGTATATGCATGCTTTCAGAATATATACACATGACAAAAATATAGCTACCCAACTGTACAATCCTGTGACTCGGTCTGCAATTCCTCCAGTCCTTCAGTCTTTCGCCTCGTCCGGATTCCTGGTACCTACGCGTTAGACACAAACTAACGCGCTAAGCATAAAGCTTAGTGGGTGTACTAAAAACTCAATTAAATAAACTACAATATAATTAGTCTTTAAAGAGAAATAAACCACAAGATAAACATTTTCATCACTAATCGATTTCAAAACAATTGAATTTCCAAAATTAAATCATTAAACAATTTCAATTTCTCGAAGTACAATAATAAAATCAACATAAGAATTCGATCAATAAAATCATTCGATTCACTTTCAATTCTATCAATTTTGGCCCACTAGAATACTAAACATATACGGACTGGAATATGGGTCAAGCTCCCAACCCCCAGAACGAATTCTGAGGAGGTACGTGTCTCCCAACTCTAGGACCGTGGGTACGGAACCTAGAGAGGTACATAGCTCCCTATCCCAGGAACGAATCCTTGGGAAGGTACATTAACTCCCAACCCCCGGGACGAATCCCGAGGAGGTACGTATCTCCCAGCCTCTGGACGAATCCAAGAGGAGGTACATCAATATCATCAATATCAATCAATCAATATCGGCGCAGTACTGCTCAATAAAACCCAGCTGGTATACCAACCTCCTATATCCACTTCTATGTCTACGTATCCTAGGGCCGTTTCGATAAACGATTTTCACAAACAAATACGATATAATATAAAATCTTTCCGAATCTTTCCGAAATCAACAACATGTAACGAAATCAACAATAATCATATAAATATTCAAACGCATCAACAATAATCATATAAATATCGAAATCAACAATAATCAACCGTAGATCCACAAATCATCGATTTTACATATATATAAACATTTTTCATACGAATAATCGGAATCGAAAACTTTTAATGAAATCGAAAACAAAAACAAAAACGAGAAACGAAATCGAAAACTAAAACGAAAAAGTAAACGAACTATTTCTCAAAACGATTTCGAAAACGAGAGTACACCTACCTCGAATCCGTATTTTTCGTTCGACAAACCGTGGTTCCACGATTTCTTTCCCTTCTCTTTTTCCTTTCTCCTTCTTCCTCTTCTTCCTCTTTTTCTTTTCTTTTCTTTCTTCTTCTTCTCTCTTCTTCTTCTTCTTTTTCTTCTCTCTTTTCTCTCCTTTTCTCTCTTTTTCTCGGTTCTTTCTCTCTCTGTTTTGGCTTCTCGCTTCTGCGAGAAGCTTCTATTTTTTTTATATTTTTTTCGCCATCGCGACCGCCGTCGCGACCTGTGGTCGCGGCACCAGGTCGCGACACTCACTGGAGTGCGCGCACCGCCTTCGTCGCGAGCGCGCCCTGGTCGCGCGACTGGTCGCGTTGCTCTCTGCCTGTTTTTTGACAATTTCGTCGCGAGCAGTCCATCGCGACCTGTGGTCGCGGTGGCTGGTCGCGTTGCTCACTGCCAGGTTTTGCCATTTTCATCGCGAGCAAGCCATCGCGACCTGTGGTCGCGTTGACTGGTCGCGGTACTCACTGCCAGATTTTGCGTTTTTCACCGCGAGCGAGTTGTCGCGACCTGTGGTCGCGGTGACCAGGTCGCGATGCTCTCTGGTCCAGTTTTCCAATTTTTCATTTTTCACTATTATTCAATCACATGAGCTCATATTTAATAAATTAAATAATCACATTATTTAATTATTCTCTTTTATTTAAATCGTATTACTTTCGTAACACTATTAATTGGACCATCCAATTAATCTACCGTGACCCTCGTTACCAATAACCAAAAGGGCTAGTAAGGGGACCTAATGGACCCACATTTTGACCTCCAATAATACTTAGTAATATTAATTAAAACTTTTTAATTAATATTTCATGATTATTAACCTCGGAGTTATTCCACTAAAAACCCGAGGCTGCACTCTCAAAACTGTAGACGTGTTTATACAATCTGAAGTCTCAGTGTCCATTGATATAGCTAATTGCATATAGTGTGATCCTCCACAAATAGTTCATAACTAGAGCTGGGTCATAAAGTCCGTTATACCCCTCTAGAAATATCTTTTCCTTTAAATACCTATTGATTCTCTAATGAACAATTAAATCTTGTCTTCCTCACGGAAGAAGGAGAGCGCTCATTATCGTTCAAGCCCCGAATCAACCCTTAAGGGATCTACTCATCTACTTCAATCAAGAAGGAGTGGATTCCACTATTGTGTATAAACCTTCCCAGCCACAAGCCAAACCGCAGCTCTAAAATACGGAGGTATTGGTCGAGATTCTCATCAACCTCACTCATGGTAAATCAAAAGCCACGATCTAACCTGAAGGAGTCGATAAGACACTCAGGATTAATATCACCTATAATAAGCCATCGTTTATCGATTATATATGAATCTCATCTACTAACGGATCTTGGTGAGAGATTCATATAAATCGTGGCCCAATCCTATATGATCTCATCATATAAGGTGCCTCCATTCTCATGTCAACTACATGAGCGGTCTAGGATAAGACCACCGTACTTTACAGAATGAACCGCAACAGTAGATCAATTACAAACAAAGTACCCAGCTTTATTTGGTCTCTACGGACTCTTTAGATTGCACGTCTCAAAATGAATCCTCTCTGTATATGACCATCATATACTCATTTTGAGATTACATCTTGCAATCTATGATGTTTTTGCACAATACGAATATATTACTGAATATAAAATATTTTATGAACTTGAATGATAATCTGAATAATTCTTATTATTTTCTTTAACCATTTACAATTACAAGCTTTAGGGCATAAATCCCAACAGTTCAGAGGTGGACATCTGGCCATTCTGCTGTGGTGGGCCCGACTGCTTTCCCATCCACGAGCCGTGGCCTCGGTGCGGTCACGGCAGGAGTACCTTAAGCGAGCTCCGATGCTCTATGAGGAGTTCCTTACCTGGGGGCCTAAGCCAGCGTATTAAGGAAGGATGAGGGTCTAGACCTTCGCCATTCATTAGTTCGTCATGCTCTCTAGGTAAGCTGTGTGCTCATATGCTTTTCTTATAGTTATTACTTCATACGACTTGCTCACCTTTGTTTCTTCCTTTCCTTAGACCGCCTGTTTGTCATATAAAAACATGTTCGAATCTGAGGATAATGATACGGAAATGAGGGTTCTTAAGAAGAGCTTGTGAAGACAGGGCAGAGGCTTGCTGTTGTGGGAGGCCTGTTAAACAAAAAACAGGCCGAAGGAGCAGATGGTGGAACTTGGGAAATTACGTGTCCATGAGAGGGCCCTAGAGATGGAGCTAAAAGAGTCGGCTGCTGCGTTAAACAAAAAGCAGGCGGAAGCTAAGCGGACCCGTGGTGAAGTGGCTCAAGTCTAGGGACAATTGGAGAAATTAAAAGAGGACTTGGCCAAAAGTAAGGAGGAGCTCTCCTAGAGGGAGAGGTGTTGGGAGGAGGAGAAAGTGAGTATGATTGATGAAGCCCAGCACGATCTTCTTTATAGCATTTGGATTCATCATCCGCAATTGCCATTAGACTTCCTTGGCCTACTTGTTAAGGAGCTGATTAGGGGGTTTAAGGAGCTGCGAGCGGCCGGAGCTATCAAAGCGCCTGAAGAGGGTCAGGGTGCTCAGGATGGAAGTGATGGTCAAGTTTAAGGGTCTTTTTCTAGTTCGATTCAATGAACCTCTTCCTCCTCTTCATATATTGCGACCTCCACATCTTCTTTTTAATGCGGCTATAGTGAGGTTGCCACCCTATTGTGACCTCCTCACCTTTTTGATGCGGCTATAGTGAGGTTGCCACCCTATTACGACTTTCTCACCTTCACCGCGATTCTTCCTTCTTGACAGAGCTCATTCCTCTTCATCAGTGCGGACTTCACACATAGCAATCTCTCCACCCTCTGTTCCTTCCTCCATGTGGCTACCGTACACTATCGTGAACTCAAACTTGTTCTGAGGCAGAAGGCCTATAGTAGATGACCCACTCTCCGCACCGTAAGCGAGCTTCTCTGCACGACTCCTCAAACACGATAGTGAACATGAGATATGTAAGCCTTTCTACACGACTCCTCAAGTACGATAGTGAACTTGAGCTATGCGGGCTTCTTAATATGACACATCAATTAGGGCAGTGAACTCGCGCTTGTCATGGGGTAGAATTTCAACAATAGGGAAACTTTGCACCTCATTGTATGAAAGCTTCTTATTATCAAGTTCAGATGAGTAGGTTTAATGTGGCTTTGTCAGACAGCTTCCTCTTGCTTTCAATGGCTCCGTTATCATTGCCAGAAATGGAACCGGTAGAGTGCTGCGACCCGGGTTCTGAGAGATACTTCAAAGCGACTTGTCAGCGAACTGGGACACCGGCCACTGCTACATCTTAGTAGCTCTCGATTTCTCCTTGAGAGAATCGCACTTATATTCGAGCTACCCTTTTACTGATTATACTATTGTAATTTCCTGATTGCGATGATTCTCTATATCTGACTTTATTGTAATCTCAGCTTGTTCTATGGCTATAATAATAATTATATTCTTGCTAAATGTCGCGCTATACTTATGCTTTTGTTTTACCAGCTCTATATAAATATATATACTCAAAAGGTTTTAGTAAAATAAACTCAAAACGTATGTATTTACTGTGGGTAGAACCTGATAAACAACCTTATTTGGGGGAGTCGCAGCGGACTTTTAGCTCGTGTAATCCTTCCACTGGGTGTGCGCAAGCAGCATTAGTCATTTTAAGGTCTTACAAGCTTGTTCCCTCGTTGATGTTTCCTGGGCTTTGCCTAGGCTTTTCTAGGGGTTGACTTCGCGAGTTAGAGAGCTGAAGAGATTCTCGTGTTGGTGAGTCTTGTCAACCCTTAGCGTGGTTCCTCGGGAGGCCGGCTATTGTAGGTGCTAGTTGCTCTAGTTTGGGGGCCTGTGGCCCCTGATGAAATTTTGCTAATTTACATAGCTCTTCGGGGAGGCTGTTTGTCATGAGTATTGACTTTCGCTGCTTCTGGGGCTCTTTGGCTGCCTAGGTCGGCGAGTCTCTGTCAATACTTAGGCAAGGAGGGAGGGATTCCACCTTGAGTGTTTATATTGGCTACGCTAGTTTGAGAGCTCGTTAGCCTTCAGGTAGGCGGGTACTGCCAATATCTACAGTTCTAAGTCTGTCACATCGAGCATGTCTATTGACTTCGCTTGTTAGAGAGCCCGTGAGCCGTCAGGTTGGCGAGTTTTGCCAATGTATATGCTCAGTTTTTTGGTGAGCTTGTAGGTTTGAAAGTAGGAGACTTTCTTGTTAACGAGCCCATGGCGAGCTCGTAAGTTCGAAAGTGAGAGACTTTCTTGTTAACAAGCCCGTGAGAGGCTGATTCGTCGTTGTTGTGGATGTAAAAAAACTTTTTTTTTTTTTTCTGCTAATCCCCCTAGCCCTTCAAGGTTGAGTGGACAATATTGATGCAAGAACTTTATGATAGAAAAAAATGTCTCTTTATTGATCGAGATAAACTTTACAGAGAAACTTTTGGGCTTTTATATGTTATCTCGTGATGTCCGGGCCTTGCTGGCTTTTGGTGGAGTGATGAGCCCTTTCCTCGCGGTTATTGTTACTGGGAGCGGCTAGCGAGTGTGTCGTTATTATTGGAGGGGGGTTGCGGTCGTAGCTTTGGCTTTAGCTGCCTTCTCCCTAGTGCCAAATCTGATTGTCTTCTCATAGCACGACCTGGCCACCTTCTGCTCCCCATATATATGTTCCATGCCTATTGGGGTTGGGAATTTTAGGGTCAAGTGTTTTGTAGAGGAGATCACCTCTAGATTCGTTGAGAGCGGGCCTCCCTAGGATGGCGTTATAAGTCGTAGGGCAGTTGATGATCAGAAAATCGGCTATAGTGGTCGCTTGGCAACCTTGCTTTCTCAGGGTGAGGGGTAGGGTGATTAGTTCCATGGTGATGATCGAATTGCTCGTAAAACCGTATAATGGTTCGTTCGAGGGACACAAATGGCTTCGTTTTAGCCTCATCATCTCGAAGGCCACTTTATACATGACGTTTACTGAGCTTCCGTTGTTAATTATCGTCCTATAGATGGCCACTCCCCCTATCGTTGCCATGATAACTATCGTATCATTGTGTGGCCAGTGCATTCCTCGCATGTCTGCGTCCGTAAAGGTTACCCTTTCAGCCATGGTTTTGCACTGTTTCAGTTGGCCGCTCATCCATGCTCACCATTCTTAAGATGGGCTGGCTAGCCACTTTCACATGTCGCACCAACGACTTGTTGTTTATTCCTACGAGGAGAGGCCCACCATGAATGGTGTGGATAGCTCTCATTTGGCATTAGCTCTGGGTGAATGGGTTCAATCATCTGCTGCTGCTGCTGTTGTTGTAGTGGCTGTGGTTGTTGGGGAAGCGGTTGGTTTTTAGGGCGCACCACGTACTCTGTTAAGCGACCTCACCTGACCAAGCTTTCTATGGCATCCCTAAGCTCGTAGCAATCGAACAGTGTTGTGGCCCGCTTCACTATGGTAGTGGCAGAATTTGCTGAGATTGCAGGTTCTCGTGGGTGTCCTTATAGGAGGTGGCTTGCCGTACTCTTCCCTATTCCTCTCCGTGCTGAAAATCTTGTCCTGGAAGTCGAACAGATGTGCATAGGTCTGATAACGACCTTCTTTGATACTTGGTTTGTTGGGGTGTTATCCCTACGCGAGTCCCTGTTTCGGTTGCGTTATCTCCTCACCCACATTCCTTCTACTTGCTCCTATCCCGAGGGCTCCTGGGGTGCTTCCTAGATCCAAAGGCCTTTTCCATGCGAATGTGGGTATTGGACCGCTTATAGAAATCCCTAAGCGTCTTCACCGACTTTGCTGTATATACTTCGGTAGAGTTTGCCGTCTTTTCATAGGCCAGTGGTAATCGCGGTGAGCACGCTGTCATCTGTGGGACTCTCCACGCAGCTAGCTTCCTTCTGGAAGCGGGCTACGTAATCCTTTAAAGGCTCATTTGCCTTCTGAAAGACTGTCGCCAGATGGCAGGAGGGAACGAGCTGTTTCTTCAACGCCTGGTACTGGCTTAGAAAAAGCTCATAACATTGGTTCCAGCTGGTTATGCTACCTGTAAATAGTCCTCTCAGCCATTTCCTCGGTATCTCACCCAAAGTGGTCGGAAAGCATAAGCATTTGACCCTACTTTTGGTCGTGAGTAGGCTCATCTGCACATATAGGCAACCAAGTGTTCAAAAGGGTCGTTGGACGCCTGGTAGATAGGGATGCTGGGCATCTTAAAATGCTTGGGCAGTGGCTCGTTGTCGATCTCCTAACTGAATGGGCTTCTCTCGACATGCCTGTCAGTAGCAGAGCTTGGTATCCTAGGACTGGAGGGGTCATTATTGATGCGCTGGAGGTGGCATTATTTTACCTGTGGGGTCGGTTTAGTCAGTTGGGCGACCTTTGCGCTTGCTCGTTGGGCAACCTTCTCCAGTCGAGCTGTTGCTCTTGGATTCGCCTTTGAGAGGCATCCCCGTCGTTGCTCCTCTCTGGCCGTTGGCTGTATACCTCCAGACGTCGTCTGGGCTGTTGAGATTTACTGTGTGTAGGGGCGCCTCGTAGGTCCCTGTTGAGTTATACGTACCTTTCGTCGTTGGCGTTTACGTGGACTACAGGGCCATTACGTGGAAGCCCTTCTCGTGGCTCGTCGTGTCCTATCCTGGCCTCGTTGGCGGAGTGGAAAGAGATTCCCCCCACTGGGTGTTTTTCCTTAGGAGATTCTGCCTGCGGGCTTGAAGGATGGGGCGGTCTGTTCCGTCTCTCGTAAGACGCGGTAAACAGGTGTTTTTCGCGACCTGCTCTTGGGGAAGGTAGTTCTGTAGTAGAAGATAATATCTATAGGACATCTCTGCCACCATTCTTTCTAACTCTACCTACTTCTCAATCATTTTGTTAAGGTCGAGGGAACTGGACGGGTCAACCTGATCTTGGCTATGGGGCTCCACCTGAGGATGAAGGTGATCCACCGGCAGGTTCGTGTAGGCGGCTAAATCGCAGGTGCAACGGGCGCCGTATTTGTCGTGACTGGCACGCTCGATGCAACCGGCGCGTTTGGTGCCACCGGTGCATTTGATATGATTGATGGGATCGGAGGTTGATGGGATGCCTCCAAGGGTCCTCCGATGAAGGGTACGTCTCTACTCCGCAGTGTTCTGGAACGGGTGCGTACACCTCTCGCCATTGATCTGGAGACTTTCTTTTTGCCTAAAATAACAATTATTAGGAAATTAAAATGGTTGTTTCTTACCGAGAAATAGATGTTTGAATCCTCAAATGGGCCCTCATTCTAGTGTCAAACTGTTGATGTGCGAATTCGGTCAACATGGTAAATCGATGAATATGGAAAAACTAAAGGATTAAACTCATAAAAAGATTGACACAAGAGATTTTAAAGTGGTTCGGCTTAAGTGAATGCCTACATCCACTGTTCTTGATATACAAGTCGAGCTCGCCGGGTGTATTACAGAGCTCGCTTATGTCAATGTTTTCTGGAAAAATTGGTAACCTTTGTAACAATGATATCCCGCTCCTTTTATAGTGTGAAAGGGCGGGAGTCATCCTGTTTTATATGAAATCTGATTACATGATTAAAGGGTGAAATTTTATTCCTTAATGGACGTGGTTTATTCTAAATGAAATAGCTAATTGTGAGGAATTTGAGATTGATTGGGAGTCTGCTTAGTTGACAGAGTGCAATCCCTGTATTCTTGGGATCCTTCCTTTAATTGAGCCCCTGGGTTACGTTATCTGCGAGCTGTAGGCTTCGTGGCTAGCGAACTGCAGGCTATCTCATATGCGAGCAGTTAGCTTAGCGAGGTACGATACTCAGACTCCTTAGTTGTTTGTTTAGAGCTTCTTCCTTCGTTGTACGTTAGGGTCAGAGCCCATTTCGATTTGTAGCAATTATTTGGTCTTTTACGCATGTTGCGCTTTCATTGGTGGTTTTTAGCATTTTGGGCCTGTTTAGCCCTGGTGTAATTTAACACACAATAGTGTAGAACTCATTCTTCAAGAGTTTTAGAGATTTTTTTTTGCTCTTAACACCTCTTCGTTGAATTTACACTTAAATATATTTGATTTCACACTAAAATTCTATGGTTAAGTTGGAAATCTACTTTTGGAGTTGGAAATATGAATTCATAATTTTTTTACCGTGACCTATTTTTCTTTGACCGTAATCTATTTTCCTTTATATATTTTTCTTTAATCGTAATTTATTTTTTTTTGCCGTGATCTATTTTCCTGTAACTATGATCTATTTCCCTTTGACTGTGATCTATTTCCTTTAGTTGTGATATATTTTTCTTTTACAGTTGTAAGGTTATTATTTTGTTGGCTTTGATTCCGTGAGCAAAATGTGTTTGTTTGTAAGTTTTAGACATCTTAGTTAGAGCGTTATTTGGGCATGTTGAAGCTTTAAAGAAATCATACAAAGACGACGAGCTTTTGAGAACACTCAAGAGAGTACTTAAAGGTAAGTTTTGAGGAATTGGAAACTCTCTTAACTCTTGAGATCGAATAAGATTCACACACTCACGTATAACATGTTCATACATTTTCATTGAGTGTTAACATGTTGGTTTTGACGTTTTATAATTGTGGAGTCTTAATTATTTTGTTTGGTCTAGTTTTAGAATTTATTTTCAAACATGTCATGTTTTTGAAAATCTGATATTTGGATGCTTAAACTAGCAAAACTTTTTTTCTACACATCCAAGTAGTATTTTTCTTTTTGAAGATAAAACTAGACATCTGTACTATTCTATGGTATAAAGAATGAGTGGCTTAAAGTCGAGTCAAGTGCAGTTGGAACAACTGAAATGGGGGTGAAACGAGACAACAACCCCACCCCAAAAGCGTTGGTGCATGCCTTTGGCATGTAGTCCTGACATCAGCCCCATGCCAAAAGCGTGGCTACACGACTTTGACATGCATGGTCTATCAGAAATGAATCTTGTATTGCTTCGGTTAGTCTGATTTCCTGTTTTGCATGTTTTAATGCAATCCTAATTGTTTTGGAAAGTTTTTATGAATTCGGAAGTAATAGAACTTCTTGAACTTCAAGTCTTATTCTTTTAAGAAGTTACTCTTTAGTATTTTATTTCTTTTAGGAAACTAATTCTCTTTTCCTAAATTGTTTTTTGAAAAACCTATTGGTAAAAAGTTTCCCATTCCTATTAGAGTTAGGTTTTTCTATGAAGCCTATAAATGGTGAACTCAAATTCATTAGTTATAAGATTTCAATTTTTTATTTTCTCTCACATTATTTTATTACTTTATTCCTCTACTATTTTTAGTTTTTGTGAGAGAGTGCATGTTATTTGACTGTTCATGCATTCTTCAGCATCTAGATTTGATCTCAATAACTCAAGGTGTTTTGTTTCTTCGACCTGAGAAAGAATCAATAAGTGTTGTAGTGCGGGGAGTCCGTGAGCAGTATCGACAAGGTTAGCTAGTAAAAGGCCTGCGGGTAGGTAGAATTGAGTTATAGCAAGAGTCGTGTGATTGAGTGATTAATATAACGTGAGTTGTAAATAATATATCAACTAGTAAAATCCATGTGTGATGTGTTAAGTGGCCTACGAGTTGGTCCTGTAGTTTTTTACCCATTGGGGTTTTCCACCTAAAAATCCATGTGTTGATTTTTAAAGTAGGTTTATTTTTTATTCCGCAATATTTATTAAACCTATTCACCCCTCTCACACCCACGGTTTGTCATAGACACAAATCCACATTTTTTAATTGGTATTAAAACATGAGTTTAGATATACTTAGGTTAGGATCCGGGCTTTTTATTTTTGTTGGATTTTTTTTGTTGTGTTTGTTCATCTATGGCAGGATTAATCATTGAAGGTGCTTCAAGTACTCGACCTTCAGTTTTGGATGGTTCGAATTACGCATTCTGGAAGGTACGCATGAGAGCCTATTTGAACGCTAACGATGAGCGTGTCTGGATGTATGTTGTGAATGATTATTCCCCTCCTGCCGTTACCAACATCGAAGGAGTTGTATCCATGAAACCGACAAGCAAAATGGAATACAACGGAGCAAGCTAATGAACATCAATATATGCATATCCAGAATTGCAAGACTAGTAAGGCGGCGTGGAAAATTTTGCAAACCACGCATGAAGGAACATCGGCGGTTAAAAAATCAAAGATCGAAATGTTGACGTCGAAATTTGAAGCCTTGTGTATGGAGGAAGATGAGAGTTTTCTTGACTTCCAAACAAAGCTTATGGAAGTTTAAAGCCTTTGTTTTGGAGGGGTTTATGTTATCCTGATGCAATGGGATAAAAAATTGGACCAAAAAAAAAATAGTTCTTCTAGCTTGGATCACCAAATAAGGGATTGGTTTATTTTTTGTCCAATCACAAGCCTTTCCCAAGCAACAAATATACCATAAAGGACACCAACTAAGAGTAGCGTGTGAAATGTCTCATAAAAAAACTAAATGTTTTATGGAGGAATTGCATCATCAAATATTGTCTTTAAATTGCAATGTTAACATCACAATGATACTAATTCTCGAACACATAATTAAGTCTCAAAAATTAACATCAATTTGTATTTTCGAGACTTGGTATTATGTCTTGATACTTCAATTAAGTCCTGACAACTATACCTAGCATTCCACATGTGATTCTCGATGAATAATTTTGATAAGTCTCAATTAGTCAAAATTAAATCTCAAATATAAACCTAAACTAACTAAGAAATGCACATTCGATCCTAAGTCAGTGCCAATATGCATGATTTCAACACCAAAAATGAATGCATAAGTTTATAATCAACAACAAGAGGTTTTAGAATACGATCTATATTTAAAAGTCTTGGAAAATGATCTCAATATGAACCAACAATGCGCTTCTACAATGAGATTCTTCAACGGCGAATAAATTGATCTAGTGTTTTTTGAAAGCTTATAGATTGAACTTTAAAGATGGGAAGTGTAGAGAGAGAACGTTAAAGTGAAGGCAACTGACATAAAGATGGGGAAGATGGGTCTTTAGTTATGTAAGGGTATATTGGTCAGTTTATTTACTTTGGTGCTAATAAAACTCACGTAATTAATCCAGTGATAATGCCAAAAAAGAAGGTCAGACTGGTGCTACTTTGGCTCAATATCACTTTTAATTATATACAAAAAAGGAAGTACACCTTACTAAAAATTTGCATACTGATTTAAATCAAGCAGCAATATTCACCAAATGGTTGCTTGACTAACTCCATAGTAGATTATTCCTTCAACACAACTAACAATGATTCTTTTAAAAGCTACATTAATACCAAGCTGGCCCAAGGTGTCATTATCACCAAGTTAATGAATTAAGTTGTAAGAGCACCAAAGTAATGAAATTGACCAAAATACCTATACTTAAAGACTCAACTTCCCTATCTTCTTCATCTTTCTCTCATTTTTTTTTCTCTCTTTTATTTTTCCTCTTTTTCTTGTCATTTTTCCTCACCCTATTTTGATTTTCACCTTCGCTCTATACAATGTCATTTTTGTTTTCCGGAAAAATCTTCTTTAGTGTTTGAATGTGACTTGTTTTTTTTTTTTTTTTTTTTGTGGGTAGTGAAACTCCATTTTTTTTAAGGAAAGAAACTTTCATTAATAACTAAACAGGTACATCAATCAGAGCCAACTTGGCTAACCAGCTAGGAAAGAACCTTCCCAAACAACAGAAGCAGAAGCTAACAGTGCTCTTTTAGCAACCTCATAAGCAGCATTATTACAATTGCAAGAAACATGTGCAATAGCATAGCTAGGAAACTTATCTAGCATCAAAAGAATATCCTGGATTACTTTCGTTGTCTCACATATAGAAGAAGACACATCATTACAAAGATTAACCACACTAAGAGAATCTGATTCGATTAGGAGAGGAAGTAAACCTCTAGCAGTGGCCAGATTTACCCCATTAAGATTGGCCAGAGCCTTTGCTACATCAACTCCAAATGCTCATCTAAAAACAGTTACAGCAGCAAGCACAATCTCCTTATTTGCAATCATCACCACTAAACTAGTACCCATCTGTTTGCCATCCTTGATCACAGCTGCATCTACAATCAATTTAAAAACCCTTGGTGGAAGAAGAAGCCAAGACTGAAACCATACCCTAACCCGAATTAATAGTAGGGCCACACCTGCAGGCTGAGTCAAATTCAGATATGATATCACCTGCTTGATTATAAACATCACCAACTTTTAGTTTTTTGCCCCTCAGTAGGCAGTTGTTCCTATCACTCCAACTCAGCCAAGCTGCAACCAAGAACTGAGACAAATCTAAGGTCCTTAACTGAGTAAAGCCATAGAATCTTGTCTAGAAAATCAACAGCCTTAAGCTTGGACATATTTGAAAACAAAGGACAAGATGACCAACCTGACTGAAACTTCCTACAGCCCCAAACTGCATGGTCCACCTAGGTGATAAAACCCTAAAAGAGTGAAGTTTGGGCAGCCAAGGATCTTTATAAATTGTGACATTGTTACCATCCCCAATCTTCCATCTAATGCCTCTAAGCAAGACCTCACTACCCCAGAAAACACTCATCCAAATAAATGAAGGATTGAAATCCAATGAATAGCTAAGAAAAGAAGAGTTGGGTTAATATTTCACTTTAAGAACATGAACCACCAACGAAGATGGAGAATAAAGCAACCTCAACCCTACTTGGTCAACATGACTTGATTAAAGGCCAACATAGTAGTGAAACTCCATTGATATCTCTTTAAAGTTGCATTTTGATTAATTTCGGGTTTGGATATTTTAGGATTATTTAATTTTCATATATTTAAAAACTGACATCTTTGTTAAAATTAAATTAAAGTATCAAATTTGTATTTATTAATTTGGTTGAAAAAACATATGTGAAAAAAAATACATAAACCTAGGCTACAAAAAAATACTAATAGTGTTTAGACTTTAATAAATCTTGGCTTGCTCGAGAATTAATTAAATCTCGGCAAGCTGAGATTAAGTCTAGAGGCCTTCACCAAGACCTCGAGACTTCAAAGTCTCGTGAAATTTATTCATGTTTTTTTTTCATTTCCGATATTTTTTTTTTACATTTGTTTTGTTCCAAATTTGTGTAATCCTTTTTTTTTTTTTATCCAAATTTATTTTGTCTCTTCTCCCTTTATTTTAGTTTAAGATTTATTTTCTCTCTCTTCTGATTTCTTTGGAAAAATTGGTTAAAAATAATACCAATTTCTCCTGATTTTTTGAGTTGTACCAACTTATTAAACTTAACTTTGGAGAAATAACTTTTGTCCTTAATTAAACTCATTTTATCTCTTTCTTACCTTTGTCTCTTTCCCACTTTCTTTCCTTTTTAACTAACTCTTCTTCCTCTTTTTCTTCTCTCTTTCCTTCATGGCTGGATCTAATTATCTTGCAATATTGATTTTGGGTTTTCTTTTATTATTTTATTTTCATTTTTTTAATTTTAATTTGAAATCTATAAATTAAATCTCCATAAATTGAGAAAAATCAAAGTCATGGACACTCTAAAAGAAAGCAACATCAAAAATTAAAAAAAAAAAATATATATATATATATATATATACACACACACATTCGTCTCTCTTTCTTGCATACACGAGATAGTTCGCGATAGGTAGTCACGAATTATCTCGCGGCCGCGAGCTATAGTTTGCATGAGAAACAGTCTTTTTTTGACCTAGCAGGGGCAATTTTATCCAAAGAACCAAATAGAAACTATTTTTACTCAAATTAATAAACCAGTTCTAAAATATTCTCTCATTAGTGTCATTTAAAAAAAAAAAAACTCATTTTTTTTATTACTATTTTCTCTCTCCAACTTCAAATGAAGCATCTTATGTTGTGTAAAGGGTATTTTTATCATAAACTCATTTTTAGGTGCTATTAAAACTCAACTTATTAACTAGTATCACTTGCACAAAATAAGCACCAATAAATGCTATAAATTACAAAATCCCACCTTAATCCTTCTTCATGGCGCCAAAACCCCTCATCTTCATTATTATCAACTTAGCTAAATAAACACCATCTAATAAACATTCACTATTTAAAAAAAAAAAAAAAAAATCTGTGAACATGGTTGCTTGTTGCAAAGCAAACAAAGATTGAGTTGGTTTCCAAATCAATTATTGATTATTCTGCAGCCAGGCTGATTAAAAGCCAACTTTTACAGATTTTTCAAAACAGGCACCAACTTCCTTCTTTTAAAGTTTTGTTTTATTAAAAATAAAATAATGCATTAAAAACAAACCACATGACCTCCACATGTCATGTTTCAACTTTTATCCAATTTTGCTCTCTAACAATTGCTGTTTGCTAACACAATCATCTCTTTTATTTTCATTTGTAGGAGGAGCGAGGAGGGTACATATTTATCACTTTGGAACAAATCAATCACCCTTATAACATCTTTTGCTTATAAAATCATATATTTATATTTCAAATTTTTATGACAATAATCACAATATTAACTAAACCCAAGTAACCTAAATGTTAGTAGAATACTAGAACTCAACGTACGTACATACATACGAACGCTGTCTTATATAACAATAAACGATGTTACTAACTAGAATGACTAAAAACATTAGAGATCCGAGCCATGACAATGAAATTGTGAGTTCAAATTGAGCCTCCACCCCAACTCTCAAATTAAAAAATAAAAAATAAATAAATAAAAAGGTGAGCTGAAAGTTGAAACTCTTACAATCAGGCAAAAGAGAAGGAAGATACTAAATTGATATAAATAAAGAATGTAAAACAAAATCCACTTAGTATTCAAAGACACAAAAAGTGAATCAAATTGGGATCAAAACAACTGTAAAGCACATGGGAAGCAAAAACAGCTGAAAATTGCAATACAAAGACAGGATGTACTACCAGTCCAGAAGAATAAATAAATCAATAAATAAACCATCAAAACCCATGTCAAGGAATGTAAGGACATCCCACCTTAGATCATTAGCTGAAATTCAAGCCAAACCAAAATTCTAATAAGGATTTAATTTACAGAATCATTTCTCCTATGATAATACATTGTGAACTAACCAAGGATGGCACTTATCAACAGGAAAATGATGTGTTAAGAGATGGGAGGTATCAACATATTGAATATACAGTCAATATTTAGGTGATGGATGAGAGAAATATTACATCAATCATCATCATAAGAGACGTGGAAACTAGTGGTGCAGCCAGGTGCTTCAGGATCCTCAGCCCCGCAGCAGTCATAGAACTTGGCAGCATACGGCGGGTCATCTGGTCCCAATTCATAATACCTATAAGAAATCACAAACATTACACATCAATTTGAAAGGTTCAGTTGTTTTTTCACATGATAAAAGCAAATGTGAACAGAACCTCTTCAATGAACATACTAGGTAAACGTTATCCCATAAACAAGGACAATTGCAAAGAATGGCATGATTCGGTAGAGATGAGAATTTCCAAATTATACACGCTTTTGCAATGAGTTTTTAACCACACTTATAATACTTAACCTAAATATTTCCCTTCACTAATAACAAATGTGCATAATGTTTAACTTTAAAGTCATTATCATAACACACACATCATAAAAACAATTTATGGTGCTCTCTCTCTCTCTCTCATGATTGGTTTGGTTTCAATGTTTAAACCATGAAAATGAACCAAACTTTCTAGCCTATAATTGTTTCACTCTCAATGCATAAACAACCCAACATACTCTTGATCAGGTACCAATTTTCTGTTTCCCCTACATGTCAAATTTACCCTATATTACACAACTCATTCAAGAATTTCTTCCTGTTTATATGGTCTGAAGACAACAAAACATAAGAGACAAAAAAAAAAAAAAAAAAAAGAAAAACTACTCTTGCAAAGCAGTTATTCTGGAAACCAGAGGTCTAGGAGAAGATCAAGCCAACATCCCGTTGACATCCGTGGTATAGAATAAATCATAGCACTTGGTGCTCTATAGAATCTCAACATCCTTAAAGAGATACATATGCATGCCTTTCAGTATGCATAAACTACATCCCTACTTAGTTAAATTTAGAAAATTGTCTTCTGAGCATTGTTAAGAAAATAATAGTCACGCCATTCAGTTCTACAAGATGTCTTAAAGGATGTAATGTATTACAATTTTATCCTAAAACACGCAAATGCATGCATGCACACACGAGCATACAAAGTCAAGGGAGTGAATAACTTTCTATAAATAATCTATGCAATAATAAAGACCCAAAAGAAGCGCAAACCGAAGCATAAAAGATGTATGTAATAGAAGACCTAAACAAAGAAATGATGACACATCTAAAATTCTGACAAAGAACCTGAAAATTAGATCTAGTGGAAACTAAAAACAAAGTTAAAAAAGCTACACATAATTCCAGCTTGTTAGCTCCATTGCTCCACTATCAGATGTTCCAGTCCTTCAAAAGCTTTCTATTTTTTAACTCACATATCCAAAAGCAAATAAAGAGGTGAATTTCTCAAGCAGTACAACTATGACCACCACATATTGGGCCTCTTTAACATGCTAACAATACCACCCTTCAAGGCACAACCCAACAAACACCAAAAAGAGAGAACATGGACCAAACATCTCTAGCAATCAAGCAAGGAAGCAAAAGATGGTTCACCATTCCCCATCCCTTTAATAAATAGAGCTCCAACTCATCAAATGAAACATTCTGTTGAGGACCTAAATCTAGATCTAACAACAAACCCTAACAGCCCTTACTTGCACGGCAAGCAATACACACACACGATAGTTTTGAGTTAGGTCACCTTATTTAGGGTCCACCAACTCTCTAAAACTCGGGTTATCTAGCCCTTGTCCTAGTCCAAGCGATCCTCAAGTGCGAAATCCAAAGAAAAGCCAAATAAATCTAGAACTCGGGTTATTAACCCTTGTACTAGCCCAAACTCTCCTAAAATCTTTGAAAAAGCCGAAAGTAGAGAAAACCTCTCAATTTATTGATAATCTGAAAAAAATACTTGAATGAATACAAACCTAAAAGTCTAATGAGCTATTTATAGCTAATAGAGTCCTAATACTAAAAGAACTAGGAAATAAAATTCAAACAATAAAACAAAAGCAACAAGATAGAGTCTTACTACTAATTGAACTAGGAAATAAAAATACTAATACAATTAATAGAGTCCTACTACTAGTTGAATTAGGAAATAATCAACTAAAATCCTAATACAATTCTAATACTAAACTACCCTTAAAATAAAAAACCTAAAAAGAAACCTAAGCAAACTATATTACTGCTGCCGACAAAAAACCCACAGAACTGCCGGATTTTTTAAAGCACTGCGACCTTTTTATTCGAAAACAGTGAGTGTTGCGACTCTTTTGTCGCGACGGCGGGTCGCGACAAAGGGTCGTGGAACTCACTGTCCCGCAAAGACCCTTATTTTCCCTTCCTCCTAGTATGGTCCTCATCACATTCCTTCCATATTACTATAGAGGAATCTTAAAAAAAAAAAAAAAAAGAGAATGTTGAACCACCTATTACTTGAAATCGAGAGACATACAAGTTCTTACCAAGTCCATGACCAAAGAGAGTCCAGCAGTGTACAACCAAGCAAAGCAACTCTTTTGTGACGAAATAAATTAGAAATGTGACCAGCTATGTAACAATACTGGAGTGCACACCTTAATTAAAAATAAATAAATAAAAGATTTATCTTACTATGTCTCCCCAGTAACTTTTAGAAAAAAGACAAGATATTTTTAACCTTTGTGCCATAAAGGAAGACCAATGTCATAAATATTATCAACCAAACATGTAAAATATGAAAAGGACACCAAGGGGTTGATACAGCTGATAAAGATAGAAATAGCCCTTACATGCTTGAATCATAGTCAAATAGAAATAACCTTTAACAGAAACAGAAGAGCTCAAGATATTGGATGAAGTATCACACTCAAAAAATTGAATTGCAACTTCAAATATATGGAAATTACAAATGCAAACATAACCAAGTGCCAACCGAGTTTGCTTCATTCCACCACACAAAAGCAAGATAAGCAATTCATATAAGCTAATATCACATAAAAGGTTAATTTCTTAAATCTAGAAGCAACAAAGCAAAACAAAGCAAAAAATCATGTTGAAGTGATGGAGCATGCTATCATACCTTCTAGGATAAAAAAATGAAAATCGTGATTAAGAAATTTTATTTTTATTATTTATTTCGTGATGGAGTATGACATTTGACATACCAGCACCATCATCTGCCAATGCTGCCACCAAAACAACGAGTTGCTTCTACACAATCACCTCTTCAACTTTTTAATTTTAACGGCACCAGCAGCAGATTAAGTATATTACTGAACAACAGTGAAACCGCTAACATGAACACCTACTCATTTACAATATCAGTATTATGTACAACATCATCTTCACACACAACACCCATCACCATAAAAGTCGTTAAACAAAACACAAGCTCTAAACAATGGCACACAGCTTCACTAACTATGATTTTCATATTGCCCATTCAAAATATTAAATAAGATAAACTTTAAAAAGATTCATGTTATCTTATGATAATATTCAAACAGAAGACAATTGTGAAAACTTGTACAGTTTCATGGACCCAATAAGTCAATAACAATTAGCATTAACATGCTTGATGCTGCAAACATAATCACTACCGACACATCAATCACCAATCCCATGAATGTCCTCAATCGTCAATTTTGCCAACTTTCACCAAAACCAGCTACTTCACTGCCATCACTGCAGTCAAACTTCACCACTCTTACACCCCCACCACTACTATACAACATAGAAGAAAACTTTCATAATATCATGAGAGATCAGTTCGTTCCACTGGTCTTTTTGCAAACCTGACAAGAAAGGAGATCCAATGCATGCTCCTAAAGGACCTTCAACTTCAACAGTTTACCAAGCAAACACCATAACTGCCAAGAAGAAAAATCCATTCCCCTTTGGCTTCCATATCTCCCTTGATTCTATATATGTGTGCACGTCATATCCATTAGAATTGACCCACCCTGATTGCATCAACAGCATCAGCACTTCTCCTTTCACATTACAATCTACGATATCAGATTGTCATCAACAAAATGTACTTGCCTTCTGCTTTGCTAACACGAAACAGGAAATGAGGAGCAACAACCAATAATATTATACTATATTACTATTCCAAAAAAATGCAGGTACATTTTCAGGAGTTGTAGCATTAAAAATAGCCCTCTCAAATAACCCAAAAACCCTTTGATCTTTGTAGAAGATCCCAGCCGTTTGTAAAACTCCTGAATAGTACTCTATTCGATTATCATCAAAAACCGAGAGAAAGAGATAGCATCCCGTAAAGGAGTGTCTAACATTTTCTTTTCCAAAACCGACAATCGTGGAACTGAACATAATTAATTATTGAACTGAACAAAAACACATTAAAAAACCATGCAAGCATTCGAATTGCACAAAAAGGTATGCGAAATTATCATCAATGATCAATATTGATGCATATGAAGGGAGAGAGGGAGAGAGAGAGAGAGAGAGAGAGGCACCTCTTTTGGTCGTCGTGACGACGACAGACGAAGAAAGAAGGATGAAAACAGCAAGAAGAAGAGGTGTTGGAAGAACAAGTGTAGGTTTGCTGACACCTCTTACACACCTTTTCTTTCTCTTCCACTTTCTCCATTTCTCTGCCCTGCCTTTCTATACTTTGTACCGCGGCCACCCAAAAGAGTGAAAGACAATCAATTGATGGATCTTAACTTGAAATTGTGAAAACAACTAAAACATGTATCTTAATTTAATTATTTTTATCAAATTTGTTTATCCTTTCAGACTCTAGAATAAAATGTATTTTTAATGTTGTGATAATTTAGTTGATTTCCATTATACAAATGGAATGACTAATGAATAACAAGTGTCTTGGATAATAATCTATGTAGATTTCTATTTGTACAAATGAATGACAAATGTCATATGGTAAAAAGGGGACCGGCTACTATACGGGAACTAAAAGTGATGGGTATGATATCCATCACTTTTTATGTACAGCAGCCGGTTTCAACCGGAACCGATTGCTACAACCTTTTTAATTGTTTTTTTAACAAATATATTAATTTTAATAATAAATAATAAAAATATTAAAATATATAAACATTTAGTAAATAAAAAAAATGAAAAATTATAAAAATTCTTATGTATTTAATAAATATAAATGTATTTTTTTAATTGCAATATATTTTTATTCTTTTTTACAAATGATTTAATTAGTTCGCGAAATTGTTTTAAAATAGTTCACGATGTCAATTGAAGTGTCTGCGACGTTATATTAGTTCGTGATATCAACTTTTGACTTTCGCGAACAACTTTGATATTTGGTATAACATTAAAGTTGTTCCCAGCGAAGAAGTTAACATAGGAACAACATTGACGCAGATGGGAACAACTTCAACGTTCTCACCAATGTCAAAGTTCGTGATAACAACTTTTGAAGTGTTCGCGATGCTCTATTAGTTCGTGATAACAACTTTTGACTTTCGTGAACAACTTTGATATTTGGCATGACATTAAAGTTGTTCCCAGGAAGAAGTTAACGTGGGAACAACTTTGACACAGGTGGGAACAATTTCAACGTTCTCACCAATGTTAAAGTTGTTTTAGGAACAACTTAACGTTAACATTGGAACAACTTTGACTTTCGAAACAACTTTGACATTTGGCGTAGGTTAAAGTTATTCCTAGGAGCAAGTTAACGTGGGAAAAACTTTGACATTGGTGGGAACAACTTCAACGTTCCCACCAATGTCAAAGTTATTTCGGGAATAACTTAATGCTAACGTTAGAACAAGTTTGACTTTCAGGAACATCTTTGACATTTGGTGTAACGTTAAAGTTATTCTCGGGAACAAGTTAACATAGGGAAAAACTTTAACGTTGGTGGGAACAACTTCAACATTCCCACCAACGTCAAAGTTATTTCGAGAACAACTTAACGTTAACGTTGAATTAAGTTTCACTTTCGGGGACAACTTTGATGTTTAGTGTAACATTAAAGTTATTTCCGGGAACAGGTTAACGTGGGAAAAACTTTGACATTGGTGGGAACAACTTCAACATTCCCACCAATGTCAAAGTGGTTTCGGAAACAACTTAACGTTAACGTTGGAACAAGTTTGACTTTCGGAAACAACTTTAACATTTGGCGTAACATTAAAGTTGTTCCTAGGAAAAAGTTAACGTGGAAACAATTTTTCTGTTGGTGGGAACAACTTCAACGTTCCCACCAACGTCAAAGTTATTTCGGGAACAACTTAACGTTTAACATGGGAACAAGTTTCACTTTTGGTTACATGTTTGACAACTGATCAGATCGCGACAGATGAACTATCGCGAACGGTATTATTCGCGAAAAAGGTGAGTTATCGCATGCAAATCTTTTCGTGATGGTTATTGTTTCGCAAGCTGATCTGTTCGCGTCCTTTGATATCTCAAAAACTGATAATTTTCCAATGTCAAAGTTGTTCTCAATATTCAATGCAGGGCTCAGGAACGTTGCTCTCACTAATGCACCCTAGAAAGCTGTTAAAAGAGAAAAAAAAGGACGTCAACTAAAGATAATGAAAATGGACATTCCAAAAACCTATACAAAAGTTTAATTGTAAAATTCAAAACCTTCATAGGTGAACAAAACAAAACAGAAGCCACTTGTTGTTCCCTACCATTGTTTGGATGTTTACAATGAACGGGGTAGCAAATTAATTGGAAAGTTAAGTTTTCATATTAATAGCATTTACCATGACATTTATGTTGAACAAGTCTTCGTCTGCTGCCTTTGAAGTGGTCCATAATTCCTAAAGAAGAGGTCCAAGTAACCCATCCACGTAATCTGCAACCGCTGCAATCGTTGGCAACCGTCGATGACCAAGTCTTGGCCGAGATTTAATGGGAACCTCAGCCAAACTTGGTTATAAATGCAGGCTTTGGTCCCCAAACTCATCACTCAACATATTCAGCATTACACCATCAGTTTTTGAGTGAATAGAATTCTGTAAGAACCAAAACCAGAAGAGAATAAGAGATATCGCATTTGGTATCATCAATGGCAGGAGGTCAGTTTAATATGTATTTTTCAGTTATCAATCCTTATTCTTGTTTAATTCCGCATTTAAGATTGAATATTGCTTACATTTGGTATCAGAGCATAGTTAAATTCTTGCCTTGATGTGCTTTGCAAAATGCTCTGTTCGACTCTGTTTTTGGCCAAAATTTTGAATATATTGGACTTTGTTCTTTAGTTATTTTTGATGCAAAAACTCATTAGAAATCCATAGTATATTAGTTTTCTATGAATTTTGAGATTAAAAACAATGGTTTTGGCCGCCGAAATAGTGATTTTCAATCGCGGGTCTGTTTGACCCGGTTGAAGGTTGAAGATAAAATGGTTTTCAAAATGCATATTCTTGCGTCGTTTTGAAACAGCCACTTATGTGCAGTTTTTCAAAAAGACCGGTTAGTTTTGTCTGTTTTACAAAGACTACCTTCACTTCTATTAGTTTTGCGAAACTACCCTTCTTTCATTTAATGCGATTTTTATAAACAATTTTGCATAATTTAATTCTTGGGCTTTTATTTTGTGTTATGCCTATTATAAATTTTACATATGTTATTTTATGTATATTTATGATAATATATGCATATTAGAATGAATTAAATTGTGTAAATTTATTAATTATGCATAATAATAACATGTTTGTTTTAGTTATTTTTACGATATTATGTTATTATTTTATACTTGAATTATTGTTTTACATAATATTAAGTTTAATTATGTAATTATTAAGTTTTATTATGAGAATAGTTAAATGTATAAAATTAACATAATAAACAGTAAATTATGATTAAACTATACAATATAGGAATATTCTCATAAAACTTAAAAATTTTAAGCATAAAAGAAAATAATGTCTAAGTGATTCATATAATTTTAGTTAATTAGAGGTTAGCCACAACAACTTTAATTAAATAAAATTATATATTACGGTTAATTAGAATCACATAAAGAAAAAACAAATTGGACATTAATTGTAATTAATTATTCTTAATATAATAAATTTTATCTCACGAGAATTTTTGTTATATTTAGAAGATTAATTCGGATAAAGTATCAAGTTATTCATAACTTACCCATACGAATTATAAATTAAGTAATTTGATAGTTTTATCATAAAATTTATTCAAAAATAGAAAATATTAAATTATAATCATAATGTACCCTTAAGAATTATGAATTAAGTAAATAATTTAATTAATTCTAGGGATAAAATCATAAGTGACTAAAAAATTATGAAAAGAATTGTTTTTAGCCTGAAAAAACGAAACAATCATTTTTAGTCATTTTGGAATTGATAAATTATATTTTAGTCATAATATATATAGGTTGATAAAAATTTCACTTGAACCCAAAATGTTTTTTTCCAGATTTCATTTTATTAATTAAAAATCCTAATTAAAAACCAACCCTAAAGTCAAACCCACATTTTTCTCCTCTCTCTCTCTCCGCCGCACATTACCTGACCCTTACCCTCTCGCTGCCGTTTCGTTTCCGTCCATCTCGCCGTTCCGTTTCCCTCGTCGCTGTCGGCGTCTCCCTCTCTCTCCTTCGCCGCACGTTACCCTCACCCTCTCGCCTCTTGTGTTTCATTTCCGTTGCCTCAGTTTTGTTTTCCACGCCACTGCCCGCGTCTCCTTCTCTCTCCTTCGCCGCACATTACCCGCACCTTCTCTCCTCTCGCCGTTCAACTTCGTCGCCGACGCCCAACTTCGAACGATAAAGAGGTAAAAACTGCAGTAATGTTTTTTTTTATTTTATTTTATTATGACTGTTGTATCAATGATGCTTTAACAAGCAACAGCTTTCTGAGCATGATAATGGTTGTTCTTATATTGGGGTTTTCCACATTATATTATTCATTCTATAAACTTGTGATGTTGTGTAAAACAGGGGACATCTAATTCTTCTTTTAAGGAGACAGGTTTCTTTGGAGTTTCAGTCTCATCCAACCTCAAAGCTAAGTTCAGTTCTTCACAAATCGACAGAAAGGTAACTTCGAAATGATAGCTTGGACACGATTCCGTTTAACTTCGAAACGTCGCCACCGCCAAACTATTACAGTTTATTGGAGTATTATCTTCGAAATGGTTCTGTTCAACTTCGTCGAAATGATTCAGGTATGTTATCGAAACGATTTTGTTGTGTCTGAAAACGATTCAATTTCAGTTTCGAAAGGATTCAGTGACTGTCAAATTTGGTCATGTCACTTTCTTCTGGAATGGAAATCGCTCTGGGTGTTTCAACCCAATGTTGGAGGAATATGTGGAAATTCCTAGTGATGTTGGAATTACGTTCAACCAGAAGCCAAAGATGAAGGCTTTGGAGATTGCTAAGAAGGCAAAAAAGGCCATTCTAAGTCGCAGATTCGACCAGGTAAGATTATTGGCTTGCAATGTGATATTGTAGAAAAGTCCGATTCTGGTTGAACTGATTAAGCAATTGTGTTGGTTGTTTGTTAGATTCGTGTTAACATACCAAATGGTGACATGGTCGGGCATACTAGAGACATTGCGGCAACCAAAGTGGCTTGCAAGGTTACCGATGAGGCTGTCAAGGTATGATGCCATAGTGTTTATAATTCTATTTTGAACTGCAGTATATGGTTCTCATGTTACGTAGTTCTATTAATGGTGAGCTTTTGAATATTGTTTAATTAGATTTTTGCATGATGGAAACATGTGATGGTTGTATGGGCAGATAGTTAAGCTTTTTAAGTTAACCTCAAGTGGTGGACGGATCATTAAAAGAGGTGGTGGGTTTAAATCATTTTAGGACCACTTAACAAGGTTTTAATATTTTCCACAAAGTTAACACAAAAAATGTTTGTTTGAAGTTAATGTTTAGTGATATTCATGCTATAATTTTCATGATATCGTAGCACTACATCGATCAGGAGCGTATAAGAACTTGATGAACGAAGAGGATGTATGGAATCTGAAGTGGCTGCAAGTATTCAAGTAAGCTTAAAAATTAACTTGAAACCAATTTATTTAGCTATACATATCTTTGTGTGTCTAACTAATGCTTTTGGAAGAGCTTTTTCTTAAGGGTGCTTTCTACAAGTGCACTCTCAGATGCACCGTTGGCAAGTCCAAGTACTTACTGTTTGTTCTTAATTAATTTTCCCTGCACAGCAAAATTCGACATTTACAGCAAGAGCAAAGTCCGAATAGATGTTGAAGAGGTCAAGCCGTACTATCTCTCCCTCACCGAAAAGGTAAACGTCATTTGTATGTTTAGCTAATAATATTCATATCATATGATCCCTTTTTCTTTTCTTAATATGAATTTATAATTATCTTGTTACAATACTTTTCGGCGAAGCTAAATTGGTGAATTCCGGGAGCTCTAAAGCTTGATAAATCAGTTATGTATACCGGGCCGATTACTAAAGAAGTTAGAACAACTTATTTAAAGAGTAGAGATGATTGACATTTTTAGAAGTCAGCAAGAGTTAGTTATTGAGTTATATGTTTGAAGATCTTGTAAGAAAATAAATGTTGCAGTTGTTTTGAGTGAGAGAATTTTCTTTCTATTTGCTTCTAATAAAAAGTTGTTCTACTTATTAACTTCTAGCAATTGTGTTCTACTGTTTTCACTGTTTTTAACTTGCCATTTTGATCCAAGTTTGAGTTGCAATATAAGATCGGCGGCCCAGAACGAACGTGTTTTCAAGTTGCCATTCACATAATTTATAGTTTTCCTTATGAATTTATAATATTACCACCTTGGTTGTGAGGTTTGGTGGATACAAAGCCCCAATGCGAGGAATGAATACAAGAATTGATTGTTTAAGTCCGTATGAATTGCTGTCACGGTACTTGATGTGCCCAACACACACATTAGCAATAAAACCCAAAAAAAAAATCAAAATTGATGTCACGATACCTAAGTTAGCCATTCTGAGCATATGAAAATATAATGGACGGAGCTGGTAAGAATCCTCCGAGCTACCATACAGAACCTTCTTAGCATGCTCTTTAGCCCGCCAAGTCTTACTGTACATTAGATGAATACCATGTTGCTCTTTCATCTCTAAAATTATGTCAACAGGTCGAATGACACGATCTTTGGTGTTAACTTTTGGTGCAAACATCTCGCTAATGACACCGTAATTGACACACCGCCAGTGTGAATCATATACATCCAATGTACATATGTGAACACCGTTAAATTTCTAGACATGCCAAACCGAGCATACATTTCACTAACCTACGTTTTACTAACATACATTTCACCTACATTTCACTAACATACATTTCACTAACCTTTCACTAACATACATTTCACTAACCTACGTTTCACTAACCAACATTTCATTAACATACATTTCACTAACATACATTTTATCTACATTTCACTAACCTTTCATTAACATATATTTCACTAACCTACATTTCACTAACCAACATTTTACTAACATACATTTCAATAACCTATAGTTCACTAACATACATTTCACTAAATAACATTTCACTAACTTATAGTTTACTAACATATATATCACTAACCTACATTTCATAACATACATTTCACTAACAAATATTATTACTAAATATTTCATTAACTTACATTTCACTAACTAACTTTTCACTAATATATTCCATAACCATTAAAATTTCAAAAAACTAAACCCTAATATTACCCAAATTCTTTCAACCATAAAACAAACACAATAAACAAATAAAATAAAAAAAAAATAAGAAACTTAAAAAAACTATAAAAACTTAAAAAAACCATTAAAATTGAATGGTTTTTTTTGTAATTTTCATTGGGTTTTTTTTGTAATTTTCGTTTTTACGGGGTTTTTTTAATAATTATCTAGTAAGTGGGTGGTTGAGGGTTGTTTATGTTATTTTTTTCTCCAAATGGATAAAAACGATTATTTTTGCATCTGCGGTTAAAAATAATTTTGTCAATAATTTTTAGGTCATTTTTAACAATTTTCATTTAATTCTATTATAAAGAATAATGAATCTTATTGAATTAAAAATTTAGCCCACATGCAATTTTTATGTCATTAGATTCATTTTTAAAGCATGATTTACATTTAGTCTTCAATTTTTAACATAAGTATATAAACTTTAATTTATGCAGCGTCACAACCTACAAATTGTTCTGGTATCCGATGTGATATTCCCGAATTAAAGGGTGATAACTATAAAGTATGGAAGGAGAGAATTCTCCTTCACTTAGGGTGGATGGATATTGACTATACTATAAGGAAAGATGAACCACCTGTAATCACGAATACTAGCTCTGCAGCGAACATCTCGCTTTATGAAAAATAGGAGCGATCTAATCGTCTCAGCGTGATGTTCATTAAGACCAAAATCTCTGATAGTATTCGTGGTTCTGTGGATCAGCTGGACAATATCCGAGACTTGCTAAAAGGCATTGACGAGTAATTTGTCACATCAGAAAAAGCATTAGCAAGCACTTTAATCATGAAGCTATCATCTCAAAGGCTCATTAGTCTAAAAGGTGTGCACGAGCACATCATGCAAATGAGGGATATTGCGGCTCAATTAAAGAAACTCGAGGTTGATATATCTGAATCCTGCCTTATGCACTATATCCTGAACACCCTCCCACATCAGTACGGGCCATTCAAAATCTCGTACAACACACATAAAGATAAATGGTCAATCAATAAATTAATGACCATGTGTGTTCAAGAAGAAGGGAGGCTTCTTCAAGAGCAAGGTGATAGTGTAATGCTGGCTACACAAGGCAAGGGCAAGACTCAAGCCATTCAGAAAGGGAAAGGTAAAATACCTCCCAAAGCTGATATTAAGAAGAAATCCAAGTGTTTCTTTTGTAAAAGGAAGAGACACATGAAGAAAGACTGCGCGCTAAATTTAAGAAATGGCTTGAGGACAAAGGTAATCAAATCTCGTTTGTTTTTTATGAATCTAATATGGTTAATGTAAATATTAACACATGGTGGATTGATTCTGGATCAACAATCCACATTTCAAATTTCTTGCAGGGTTTGCAAAACCTAATGAAGCCAATGGAAAGTGAGCAAAGCATCTTATCCGGAAACAAGATGGGCTCACATGTGAAGGCTATAGGAACATGCTATTTAACTTTAAGTAGTGGCTTTGTTTTAGAATTGGAAAAACTTTTTATGTTCCAAGTTTTTTAAGAAAATGAATTTCAATTTCAAGACTTGTACCTTTTGAATATTCTTTTAATTTCTCAGAAATATCTTTCAGTTTATTTTATAAATCTGATTGTGTTGGAAATGGTACTTTATCTGATGGTCTTTACTGTATTAATTTACAAAACAATGCCACTTATAATTCAATGCATATTTAAATTGGCACTAAAAGATGTATTATTGACGTGGATTCCTCTACATTATGGCACCGGAGATTAGGTCATATCTCTATAGGAAGAATTAAAAGATTAGTAAATGATGGAGTACTTAATGCTCTGAATTTTACTGATTTTGAGATTGTGTGGACTGCATAAAGGGAAAGCAGATTAACAAGTCAAATAAAGGTGCTAATAGGAGTTCTGACATATTAGAGATCATACATACTGATATATGTTGTCCAAACATGGACTCACATGGTCAGAGATACTTCATCTCTTTTATTGATGATTACTCACGATATATGTATCTCTATTTGCTTCATAACAAGAACGAAGCATTAGATGCCTTTAAAATCTTTAAAGCTGAAGTAGAGAAACAGTGCCGGGAAGCAAATTAAGATCGTGAGATCAGATAGAGGTGGAGAATATTATGGTAGATGCACCAAGAGTGGACAAGCACCTGGACCATTTGCGAGGTTTCTTCAAGAGCATGGGATTGTTGCCTAATACACCATGCCTGGTTCACCGGACCAAAATGGTGTAGCAGAAAGAAGAAACCGAACATTATTGGATATGGTGTAGAGTATACTTAGCAGCTCCAATCTTCCTAAATCCTTGTGGGCTGAAGCACTTAAGACGACAATGTATATATTAAACTGGGTTCCAACCAAGGCTATACCTAAAACTCCATTTGAATTATGGAAAGGTTGGAAACTGAGTTTGCGACATATGCGCGTTTGGGGATGCCCGTCTGAAGTGAGAATTTATAATCCACAAGAGAAGAAATTGGACCCAAGGACTATTAGTGGGTATTTCATTGGATATGATGAAAGGTCTAAAGGTTACAGATTTTATTGTCCATCTCACAGCACTAGGATTGTGGAATCAAGAAATGCAAAATTTCTTAAATATAACATGATTAGTGGGAGTAATCAAATCAGGAACATAGTTTATGAAATTGATCATTCAGTATCTCAACCTTTCACTTCAGGTGATAGATTGGTTATTGTTCACAACACCCCGCTGTTGGGGTTTTTTCCCTAAAGATGTAATTTATAAATAGTTTTTTATAAAATAAATAAAAGAAGAGTTCAATTCATTCTTATCGTGTCATTTATATTATATAAACTTGTGCATTATAATATCCTAGATTGCCGGATGTAATCTCATATTGTGTATATGATTGTCATATACAGATGGATACAATAAGAGATATGCAATCTAAAGAGTCCATAGATAGCAAATAAAGCTGGGTACTTTATTTATAATTAATCTATAGCTGCGGTCCATTCTTTATTGTACGATGATTCTATCCTGAATCATTCATATGGAGATATGGGAATGGAGGCACCTTATATGATGTGATCATATAGGACTGGGCCATGATCTATATGAATCTCTCACCAAGATCCGTTTACCGATGAGATTCATATACATCAACTTATGATGGCTATATGTGGGTGATCTCAATCCTGAGTGTCCTGAGTGTCTTATCGATTCCTTCAGGTTAGATCGTGATCTTTGATATACCATGGGTGAGGTCGGATGATTATTCCCGATCAATATTCTCCGTATGTTGGGATTGCGATTTGGCTTGTAGCTGGGAAGGTTTGCACACAATAGTGGAATCCACTCCTTCTTGTGAGAAGTAGAGAGTAGTTCCCTTAAAAGTTAATTCGGGGCTTGAACAATATGAGCGCTCTCCTGATTCTGTGAGGAAACAGGATTTATTGTTCATGTAACACCCTCTGATCCAAATCCACTCGGACCGAATCAGGAAGTGCTACTATATACTAAAATCTAACTTTTACTATTATATAACCAAGTATTTTAAAAACATTTGAAAATGGTCCAAATAAATTTCCAAAAATCTTGCCAAAGTTTCCTCTGTTTTTTTTACTTTCCAAAACCTGTTTACAGTTAAAATTCATAAAACTTAACTTCTAAATTCTTAAATCAAATTTTGCGCACCCTTCCAAATATAGTGCGACTTATCAACCAATTATTCACAAGATAATATATAAAGATTCAAATAACATAAACATATAATAAAATATTTACATAGCAGAAGCTTCTTAAATATTTACAAACAGTTTCTGTATATGCATGCGGCATCAAAATATGTAAACTTATTACAAACAAACTATCAAAATATATGCAGGAAAGATGTGATTCCAGAATCTGGTTCTGCAGTCTCTACTCTTCTTTATCTTTATCGCCTTTGGAACTTTTGTTACCTACGTGTGAGAAAACTCAACACGCTAAACATAATGCTTAGTGGATGTACACAAAATTTTATATACAAATATATTATATCAAATAATTCAATATGTTTACTAAAACTATAATTAACAAATATATAAACAATATATGAGGCTCATATCAAATTAAATATCCAAAATCAATCAATAGACAAATTCTTCATAATTTCTCAAACGTTTTCATATAACAAATCAGTTTTCAGATTGGGCTCCTGACATACAAAACATAAGTTATCGGACTGGATTACGGGTTGTTCGGCATTGGACGCAAACAGGGCCACCCGCCGAACATCAGATCAAAATGGAACACCAACGGGATCACCCGCTGTAAATGTCCCATGACAGAATTCAGAACCCTAGAATCGGCACCTTGGGCCTGTACTATCTAAAAGGTGGTATAATCGGTACAGTACTATTCAGACAGAAACCCAATTGACATGTCAACCTCCTATATCCATATCTATATTCATATACATCAGAGCCAAAATGTTTTCTCAAATCCAATGTCAACATATTTCATTTCTTTTATAATCATCCAAATCAACCTTCAACGTATTCAATTTCAATTCACATCGATATATATATATATATATATATATATTCGAAATTCAAATTTCATCAAATATCATATAACAGAAATATACAAATATATTTCGAAATCAATAATCACATCAAATCAATCCGAAAATATATTCAAACGTATTAAAATCAATTTCGAATAATATTTATAATCAAAATTTCAGATATAATCTATATTTCGATAATTTACGATTCAAATCATTCCAGCATCAATTTCAAACTATCAACTGTAATCAATATAATCCAAATAACTCAAAATAAATCAAATGAAATCAATCCGAAATATTCTGGAAAACGGAAAAATTCGAAAACACGTGTACACCGAACCTGAACTATAATCTATAATCCATATAATTCAACTAATTCAAAAACTCTAAAATTTGACAATTCTGAAAATTTCTGAAAAACTGGAAATTTAAAAAATACCAAACCTGAACTCTTCCTCTTTTTCTTTTCCTTCTTCTCTTCCTCTTTTCTTCTTCTTCTTCTTCTCTCCTCCTTCTTTTTCTTCTTTCTCTCCTTTCTTTCTCTCTCTTCTTTCTCTCTCGTTTTCTCTAGTTTCTGTTCTGTTTTGCTTCTGTGTGTTAGCTGAACGTTTTTGGCTTTAATTTGGTTTATGAAGCCCCACCGCTTCATCACTCGGTGCTATTTTTTTTTTTCAAATTTTTGAGCCATCGCGACCGCGTATCGCGAGCGGTGGTCGTGTCACTCGGTTACGTTGCTCACTGGTGGAAATTTACCACTTTCACCGTGAGCAGTTACCGCGATCGCTAGTCGCGATCATGGTCGCAATGCCTACTGTCCAGGTTTTCACCCTTTTCTTCGTGCATTGTTTTCGACTGCTCAAATTGGTCCATTAGGAAACCTAAAAATATTACATTTTTTACCCCTCAAATCATAAATATCATATTCGCATATTCAAGATTAATTCAATCATACTTTTCATATTTATTCGAAATTAGGGATGTTACAGTTCATTAGAGAATCAACGGTGCTTAAAGGATATATATAATTAGAAGAGTATAACGGACATTATGACCCAACTCTAATTATGAACTACTGTAGAGGGTCACACCATATATAATAGCTATATCGATGACACCGAATGATATCGGTCTGTGTAAAAGCGTCCGCAGTTGAGAGAATGCAGCTTCGGATTTTTAGTGGAATAATACCGAAGTTGATAATCAAGGAATATTAATTAAAGAGTTCAATTAATGATTCTGAGGATTATCGGAGCTCAAAATACTGTGAGTCCATTAGGTCCCCTTGCTAGCCCGATCCATTTAGGTAACAAGGGTCACGTATAATTAATTGGATGGTCTAATTAATAGTGTTGCGAAAGTGACACGTTTCAGGAGTTAATTGAGTGATGTGATTATTCAATTAATTAAATAATGGCAATTATAACAATTATAACAATTAAATAATGAGATTATTTAATTATGTAATTAGTCATAAGAAGAGGGTGATAGTTGATATTTTATTTTGAATAGTGAGATAATAGGATTATCTCATTTATTAAATAAAATAAAATAAATTTGAATTTAAAAAGTTTAAATTCAAAAGTCTGATAATAGTTTATTTTTATTTTTATTTTGAATAAAGAGATAATAGGATTATCTCATTTATTAAATAAAATAAAATAAAATTGAATTTAAAAAATTTAAATTCAAAAGTTACTGATAAATTAATAAAAAGAGTTTTTATTAATTTGGTAACTAAAATAGATATATTAAAAAGAGTTTTTAATTTAACAGACAACTGAACCAAATCAATAGGCGTTCAAAAAGTGTTTTGTACGTAAAAGAAAAAAAAAAAAAGTGACCAGAGAGATACAGTGTCTCTCCAACTCTTATTTTTCCTACCTCTTCATTGTTCCTGACAACGTGACGCGCCCACACGCAAGTTACCGGTGCCAGGATATAGCAAGGAAGACGTAGTGGTACAGACAAGGAGCTGCAGAAAAAAATACGAAGGAGCCTCCAACGGTGGTATGTTCCTTAATTTTTCTTTTCTTTTATGGATTACAATTTTCTGTATATAAAATAAATATATATGTGATATATATTATTTTTATTATTCCGAAAATATAGTTCCAAAGTTTTACTGGTCACAGATTATTTTTGCAATCTGTATAAAAATTTTAAAATCTTATTTCCGTTGCATGACCAGTAGAACGGAAAAACAGTTCCTACAATTGGTATCAGAGCCTGGTTATTTTTGGAACAGAAAATTGTTTTCGATGCTCCTGATGTATGAGTGTGTAGGCACATTTTTTTTATTTGACTATATATTGTTTAAATTAAATTGTTTAATTTTAAAAATGGTTGGTCGTAAATTTTTATGGTGTTGTGGATTTAAATGTTATTGGGTTGTAAATAATTTATTTCATTTTTTTCAGTTTTTTGTTATTTTTATATTATTTTTTTTATAAAATATAATTGAAGACGAAGATACTAGAAATCGAAGAACAAGCTGTGATCGGAACTGAATCAGCTGGTTGCGGACACAAGGCGCAATTGTTGCGCACTGTATACTGCATTTGAGCGAATCAACATCATGACAGTAGCTGATATTGGTTTAATACTGTTGTTGCTCTACTGTATATGCACAAATGTACACAAGCATTAAATGCTTGCAAATGCGAGTTTAAGCAAATTACTATTATTGCATACTCTGGACGCGTGAAGATCATTTTAAATTTGTGCTATGCTGGACACGTGATTTTAGTGTACGAATAGTGGTGCCCTGATGTCATCAGCCTAGCTTATCACTAATGTTTACTGTGCATATAAGCTTTTATTCTGAATTCATAAGATGAATTGAAGAGTTCTGAAGAGATTGGAAGACTATAAAGTTACAAGAAGACCAAGGAATGCCTTGGAGTTATTTTTGTAATTTAATTTTTAATTTATTTTTTTTAGGTTAAATAATCCATAACACTCGGTTAACTCATGTATGCTTTATTACGTGATAATTTAGTATTATCATGCAAATACATGTCATTTAGATTTAAGTATGCCTACACAAATATATATTGATATTGTCATACATGCATCATAGCATTTATATATTATTTATTTTAATGTGATTAAAATAGTAAATAATATATTTATAATTTGTTATGAAAAATAATTAGTTTTTAATAGTTAAAAACTGAATAATTCTTTTAATATTAATCTTGTTATTAAAGTGTTTAATAAATTTAGATTAATATGTTCATTTATTAAATTAGGTTTAATATGATTAATCACCTAATAAATAAATGAACCAAATAATGTGTTAGAATTTTAAATAGTTAAAACTTGGTAAACACCAAATTAATAATCTAACCTTAGTAAAACGTTTACCTAAATTTAGATTATTCACTTATAGATTTTTAAATGTTAAAAATTATAATTATTTAGAATATGATTCTAATAATAAATTAGTTAATGCCCTAGATAACTTAATTAAAATTAGGCGTTTGATCCTGTAGAGTCTAAGTGTATTAATGAATAGAAAACCCTAAGTTTTAAAATAATAAGTGGGAGAGGGATATATAACATATTATCCCGCAATCTCCATCGTTAGTTCAGCACCGTGAGATCCGAGTGGGGCCTCGTGACGGCTTTGCTTTCGTCCTCCTTAAGGAGGGTCTCCACGAAGGTCAATACCAAGGTTGACTTCCAAACGGATAGAATTTCTAGGGGTATTTCGAGTTTGACCGACCCTAAGGCGGGCACTCTCGCGTTAAGCCCATGAGATCTGAAATGATGGGTTACACTCACAAGGTTTAGATTAAATGTGGTTAATTGAAAACCTGACTAAATAAACGATGGTTGAATAATATGGAATAAGAGTTATTCTAGAATATTATTTGATTGAGAATATCTCGGTCCAATATGCAAAGACTTGACCGACCCTAAGGCGGCACTTCTTTGTGGTATCTTGGATTATCGTGGCATAGTAACTATTTTTATTGGGGTAGTTCTAGTTCGTTAAATATGTACATGCATCATGTTTAAATTTATGTCAAAGCATTAACACTTGTTTTTAATAAATGACTGAATGAATGTTTATTTATTTTTCAGTAATAATGCCTTCTGCCTTATTACAAATACTTATACTTGACAAATTAACTGGTGATAACTATACAAAGTGGAAACTTAACATAAACGCGTTTTTGGTCACCAAAGACCTTAATTTTGTGCTTACTGAGGAATGTCCTTCACAGCCTGCTGTCAATGCCCCACAAAGAGTTCGTGAGGCATACCAGCGATGGGTCTTATCAGATAAGAAAGCCCATTCATACCTATTAGCTTCTATGACAAAAGTACTTGTTACAAAGCACGACGTAATGACTACAACATTCGAAATTATGGAGTCATTGCAAGATATGTTCGGGCAACCCTCTGAGCAAAAGCATCGCGAAGCTGTTCGTGCCGCTATGCTCGCTCGCATGAAGGAAGGAACATCTGTTCAGGAACATGTCCTGGCTATGATGTACTACTTTAACACGGCAGAAATCAATGGCAGCGCCATTGATGAACCTAGCAAAGTGGGCATCATACTGACAACTCTTCCAAAGAGTTTTAATCAGTTTAAGGACAACTACGGGATGAACAAGTTGCAGTTTAGTCTCACTCAGTTGCTAAATGAGCGCACGACCTTCGAGGCCTTGAATAAGGATGATAATGTAAAGACCGGTGAGGTAAATTTTGCGGAACCATCTTCCTCCTCTGGAAATAAGAAGAGGAAGAGGTCTGCTGGGAAGCCTAAAGGTAAGCCCAAACCCAAGAAAGCCTAAGGCAAAAAGAAGGGCACCTCCACCGACCAAGACAAGGGAAAATATTTCCTTTGTAACCAGGTCGAGCACTGGAAGAGAAACTGTCCTCAGTACCTAGAGGAGGTAGCCAAGAAGAAAAAGCAGAAAGGTAAATATGATTTACTAGTTCTTGAATCTTGTTTAGTGGAAGATGATTCTTCACCCTGGATAGTTGATTCGGGGGCCACTAACCATATTTATTCTTCTTTGCAGTGGACTGATTCTTGGACACAATTAGAGGAGGGAGCCTTCTCGATGCGTGTGGGGTAGGGGATGTCGTGTCGGCTCGAGCAGTGGGTTCAATAAAATTGAATTTTTGTAATAATACTAGATTTTTACTCTTGAACAATGTTTATTATATTCCTGGATTTACACAGAATTTAATTTCCGTTTCTAAATTGTTAGAACAATATATTATGTTTCTTTTAATAACAAATATGTTATTATTTCAAAAAATGGTCTAAATATTTGTTCAGGAATTAATGAAAATAATTTGTATGTGTTAAGACCATTAATACATACAACACTGCTCAACGCCGAATTGTTTAAAGTTGAAAAATCTAAAACCAAACGACATAAGATTTCTTTAAATGATGACATGTATATCTGGCATCTAAGGCTTGGTCATATTTACCTTGATCGGATAGACAGACTAGTAAAAAGCGGACCTTTAAGCGAGTTAAAGGTTGGCACCTTACCTGTCTGTGAATCCTGTTTAGAAGATAAGATGTCTAAGAGACCTTTTACTGGAAAAGGCCTTAGAGCTAAAGAGCCACTGGAGCTTATACATACTGATGTCTGCGGACCGATGAATATTAAAGCCAGGTGTGGTTATGAGTATTATGTTACCTTTATAGATGACTACTCTAGATACAGATATGTCTACCTAATGCAACGTAAGTCGGAAACTTTTGAAAAGTTCAAAGAATTTCGAGTTGAAGTTGAGAATCAGTTAGGTAAGACTATCAAGTCTCTACAATCAGATTGTGGGGGTGAGTACCTTGACCAAGAGTTTAAAGACTTTATGGCCGAGCATGGGATAGTATCCTAACTCACAGCTCCGGGTACACCTCAGCAAAATGGTGTAGCGGATAGGAGAAATAGAACCCTAATGGAAATGGTGAGATCTATAATTAGTTTCTCACCATTACCAAATTCTTTCTAGGGATATGCGTTACAAACAGCGGCATACATTTTGAATGTAGTGCCATCCAAATCTGTTCCTAAGACTCCCCTAGAGTCGTGGAATGGTCGTAAAGTTAGTTTGCAACATTTCCGCATATGGGGGTGTCCAGCACACGTGCTGAAGAACAGAAATGGAAAGCTAGACTCCAAATCTGCAGTCTACCTGTTTGTAGGATACTCGAAAGAGACCAGAGGCGGATACTTCTATAGTCCTGAAGCTAACAAAGTGTTTGTATCGACAAATGCAACGTTTCTTGAGGATAACTATATTAGTGACCATAAGCCTCAATCCAAGATTGTGTTAAATGAACTGGAGCTTGGTGAGACCAGCACTCCATCAATAAGAGTTGTTGATCCACAAACATTTGAGAGTCAGATGATTCCTAATCGGGATACACTACCACCTAGAAGTAGTGGGAGGGTTATGATACAACCTGAACGCTATTTAGGTATAGGTGAGGGACAAGATGTTGTCTCTACTGATAGTGTGGATGACTCATTGTCATTTAAGAATGCAATGGAAGATTCTGATAAAGAGGAATGACTCAAAGCTATGAATATCGAGATGGAGTCTATATACTCCAACTCAGTTTGGGATCTTGTAGACTTACCGGATTGGGTAAAACCCATTGGGTGTAAGTAGATCTGCAAGAGAAAGAGAGGAGTATATGAGAAGGTAGAGACCTTCAAGGCAAGGCTAGTGGCTAAGGATTATACCAAAAAAAAATGGACTCGATTATGAAGAGACCTTCTCGCCAGTTGCCATGTTTAAGTCTATTCGGATTCTCTTATCCATTGCAGCCTATTTCGATTATGAAATTTGGCAAATAGACGTCAAAACTGCATTTTTAAATAGCAATCTTGACGAAAACATTTATATGATGCAACCAGAGGGATTTGTATCCCCAAATCAAGAGCAAAAAGTTTGCAAGTTGCAAAGGTCCATTTATGGACTTAAGCAAACATCTAGATCTTGGAACATAAGGTTTGATGATGTGATCAAAACCTATGGCTTCGAGCAAAACGTTGATGAGCCTTGTGTATACAAGCGCATCATTGACAAAAAGATAGTTTTCTTAGTTCTATACGTAGATGACATCCTACTCATTGGGAATGATGTTGGAGTGTTGTCTGACGTCAAGGGCTGGCTGGCTAGCCAATTCCAAATGAAAAATTTAGGAGAGGCGAGTTATGTTCTAGGGATCCAACTTATAAGGGATCGTAAAAACAAACTTATAGCACTGTCTCAGGCATCATATATCGATAAGATTCTTATTCGATTTTCGATGCAGAACTCCAAGAAAGGTAATTTACCTTTTAGGCATGGAGTTCACTTGTCTAAGGAACAATGTCCTAAGACACCTCAAGACATTGAGGATATGAGACGTGTGCCTTATGCCTCTGCAGTAGGAAGTCTCATGTATGCTATGTTATGCACGAGACCGGACATCTGCTATACAGTGGGAGTAGTCAACAGATACCAGTCCAACCTGGGATTAGATCATTGGGTTGCAGTTAAGACCATTCTCAAGTATCTTCGGAGAACGAAAAACTATATGCTTATGTATTCCGGACCGGATTTGATCCCGTTAGGATACACGGATTCTGATTTTCAGTTAGACATAGATTCTAGGAAATCCACATCTGGATCTGTTTTCACCCTGGGTGGAGCCATTATTGTTCATTAGAGAATCAACGGTGCTTAAAGGATATATATAATTAGAGGAGTATAATGGACATTATGACCCAGCTCTAATTATGTACTACTGTGGAGGGTCACACCATAGATAATAGCTATATCGATGGACACCGAGTGATATCGGTTTGTGTAAAAGCGTCAGCAGTTGAGAGAATGCAGCTTCGGATTTTTAGTGGAATAATACCGAAGTTGATAATCAAGGAATATTAATTAAAGAGTTCAATTAATGATTCTGAGGATTATCGGAGCTCAAAATACTGTGGGTCCATTAGGTCCCCTTGCTAACCCCATCCATTTAGGTAACAAGGGTCACGTATAATTAATTGGATGGTCTAATTAATAGTGTTGCGAAAGTGACACGTGTCAGGAGTTAATTGAGTGATGTGATTATTCAATTAATTAAATAATGGCAATTATAGCAATTAAATAATGAGATTATTTAATTATGTAATTAGTCATAAGAGGATGGTGATAGTTGATATTTTATTTTGAATAGTGAGATTATCTCATTTATTAAATAAAATAAAATAAATTTAAATTTAAAAAGTTTAAATTCAAAAGTCTGATAATAGTTTATTTTTATTTTTTGAATATAGAGATAATATGATTATCTCATTTATTAATTAAAATAAAATAAATTTAAATTTAAAAAGTTTAAATTCAAAAGTCTGATAATAGTTTATTTTTATTTTTATTTTGAATAAAGAGATAATAGGATTATCTCATTTATTAAATAAAATAAAATAAAATTGAATTTAAAAAGTTTAAATTCAAAAGTTACTGATAAATTAATAAAAAGAGTTTTTATTAATTTGGTAACTAAAATAGATATATTAAAAAGAGTTTTAATTTAACAGACAACTGAACCAAATCAATAGACGTTCAAAAAGTGTTTTGTATGTAAAAAAAAAAAAAAAAAAAAGTGACCGGAGAGATGCAGTATCTCTCCAACTCTTATTTTTCCTACCTCTTCATTGTTTCTGACAACGTGACGCGCCCACACGTAAGTTACCGGTGCCGAGATATAGCAAGGAAGACATAGTGGTACAGACAAGGAGCTGCAAAAAAAAAATACGAAGGAGCCTCCAACGGTGGTATGTTCCTTAATTTTTCTTTTCTTTCATGGATTACAATTTTCTGTATATAAAATAAATATATATGTGATATATATTATTTTTATTATTTCGAAAATATAGTTCCAAAGTTTTATTGGTCACATATTGTTTTTGCAATCTGTATAAAAATTTTAAAATCTTATTTCCGCTGCATGACCAGTAGAACGGAAAAACGGTTACTACACCCTCAAGTACAAATTGGTGTTGAACAACCAATCATTGAAGTTCCACAAGCTGTTGACAACATTCCAATAGATCAGGTTGTTCAAGAGTTTCCTGAGACTTTTGAACAACAAGTTGAACCACATACTTCCCAAGGAAAGGTTGGTACGACATTAAGAAGATCTACTAGAACTAAGAAGTAAGCAATTCCTGGTGATTATGTTGTGTATCTGCAAGAATCTGACTATAACATTGGAGCCGAAAATGATCCCGAGTCCTTTTCACAAGCCATAAGTTGTAAAGAATCAGAATTATTGTACAATGCTATGATTGATGAGATAAGTTCCATGAAGAGCAACAGAGTCTGGGACCTTATTGAGTTGCCTAATGGTGTAAAAGCCATTGGTTGTAAGATAAAAAACGACTAATTGGGCAACATTGAGAGATACAAGGCAAGACTCGTTGCTAAGGGATTCACTCAGAAGGAAGGAATTGATTACATGGAGACATTCTCTCATGTATCTAAGAAAGATTCCTTAAGAGTTATTTTGGCATTAGTAGCACATTTTGACTTTGAATTGCAACAAATGGATGTGAAAACGGCGTTTCTTAATGGAGATCTAGAGGAAGAGGTTTACATGAAACAACCTGAAGGATTCCCCTCTAGTGATGGTGAGCAATTGGTTTGCAAGCTCAAAAAATCCATATATGGTTTAAAACTAGCATCCCGCCAATGGTACTTGAAATTTCATAATGTAATTTCTTCATTCGGTTTTGTAGAAAATGTTATGGATCAATGTATATGCCAGAAGGTCAGTGGGAGTAAAATATGTTTTCTTGTTTTATATGTGGATCATTGTTTGCTAGCAACCAATGATAAAGGTTTGCTGCATGAGGTGAAACAATTTCTCTCTAAAAACTTTGATATAAAGGATATGGATGAGGTATCTTATGTCATTGGCATTAAGATTCATAAAGATAGATTTCAAGGTATCTTGGGTCTATCTTAGGAAACCTATATCAATAAGGTTTTAAAGAGATTTCGGATGAAAGATTGTTCACCAAGTGTTGCTCCCATTGTGAAGGGTGATTGGTTCAATTTGAACCAATACCCAAAGAATGATCTTGAGAAGGAACAAATGAAAAACATTCCATATGCTTCTGCTGTCGGAAGCCTAATGTATGCTCAAGTCTGCACAAGACTTGACATTGCATTTGTTGTGGGAATGTTGAGACGATATTAGAGTGATCCAGGTTTGGACCACTGGAGAGCTGCAAAGAAAGTTATGAGGCACCTTCAAGAAACCAAAGACTACATGCTTATGAATTGACGAACGGATAATCTGGAAGTAATTGGCTACTCGGATTCTGACTTTGCTAGATGTGTTGATTCACGTAAATCAACATTAGGTTGCATTTTTGTGATGGCCAGTGGAGCTGTATCATGGAGGAGTGCCAAGCAGACCTTGATTGCCACTTCCACTATGGAAGCCGAGTTCGTTTCCTATTTTGAGGCTACTTCGCATGGTGTATGGCTTAAGAGTTTTATATCTGAGCTTAGAATTATGGATTTTATTTCTAGGCCATTGAGAATGTATTACGATAACTTAGCTACTGTTTTTATGGCTAAGAACAACAAAAGTGGAAGTCGAAGTAAACACATCGACATTAAATACTTAGCCATAAGGGAACGTATTAAAGAAAAGAAAGTGGTCATTGAGCACGTAAGCACTAAGTTGATGATCGCTGATCCTTTGACTAAGGGCATGCCACCATTGAAATTCAAGGATCATGTAATTAATATGGGACTTGGTTCCATTTTGTAGTTTTCATTGTATTAAAAATGTTATTTAATGAAACTCTTAATAATTATGATGTTTTTCTCATATTTATGTGCATCTTAATTTAATTTTGAGAAATTCATCTGTGTGGACTAGAATAAACATAGGGTTTATTCATTAAGAATTTGTTGCCACATAAAGTATAATATTTAAGAAATGAATATATAGTAATATATGAAAGGTAATACTCGTTATTTGGAGGACTTACCGCCTTGATTCTTGTATTTATTACTTAATATGAATTATCGATAGGTTTATAATAAGACATTAAGTTAGAAGTGTGAATCAAGTGGGAGAATGTTGAACAAGTCTTCGTCTGTTGCCTTTGAAGTGGTCCATAATTCCTAAAGAAGAGGTCCAAGTAACCCACCCACGTAATCTGCAACCGCTACAACTGTTGGCAACCGTCGATGACCAAGTCTTGGCCGAGACTTGATGGGAACCTCGGTCAAACTTGGTTATAAATGCAGGCTTTGGTCCCCAAACTCATCACTCAACATATTCAGCATTACACCATCAGTTTTTGAGTGAATAGAGTTCTGGAAGAACCAAAACCAGAAGATAATCAAAGATATCGCATTTGGTATCATCAATGGCAGGAAGTCAGTTTAATATGTATTTTTTAGTTATCAATCCTTGTTATTGTTTAATTCCGCATTTAGAATTGAATATTGCTTACACTTTATTTTTCAAATAGTAGTTCAACAACCAATACAATCTGTTGTTCAACAACCATTAGAAAATTTTTATTTTCATTTAAGGCAATTATTTATGAATCCGGCTATAATGAAGGCTGCATTATATTTAATATTTTGAAAACCTCAACAGTGATGTATTTGACCTCCAAGACTTCCACAGGGAATTAAATACATATTCTTGACCTTCATACATCCCTAGTAAATTAAATACAAGACCTTGACCTTCATACATCCGTAGTAAATTAAATACATAATATTGACCTTCATACTTTCATAGGAATTAAATACATAACCATGACTTTCTTACGTCCCTAAGAAATTGAATATATAATCTTCATCTTCATACGTCCAAAGGAAATTAAATACATAACCATGACCTTTATACTTCCCTAGCAAATTAAAAACATAACCAGGACCTTCATCCTTCACTAGGAATTTAAATACATAATTTTGACCAAATTACTTCCATAGGAAATTCAATACATAACCATGACCTTCATACTTCCAAAGGAAATTAAATACATAATCTTGACATTTATACTTCCCTAGGAAAATAAAAACATAATCAGACTTTATAAGAACTAAAACTTATTTAAGATCCAGTTTATTCTGAAAATTACTAGTACATCCTTTTTTGTAATTGCTGGTCAATCATTTTGTCAGTATTGTAACATCCCTAATTTCGCATAAATATGAAAAGTGTAGTTTAATTAATATGGAGTATGTGAATGTGAATGGACCAATTTGAACGGTCGAAAACAATGCATAAAATGGTGAAAAATTGGACAGTGAGCATCGCGACCATCCTCGCGACTAGAGATCGCGGTAGCTGCTTGCAATAAAAGTGGCAAAATTGGACCAGTGAGTATTGCGATTAGAGACCGCGACCAGCGCTAGTGATAGCTGCTCGCGATGAAGGGGCAAAAATTCCACTAGTGAGTATCGCGACCGAGCGACGCGACTACCGCTCGCGATGGCCCAAAAATTTAAAAAAACATTAGCACCGAGTGAATTGAAGCGGTGCCACTATAAAGAGAAAACAGAACTGAGTAGAGAGCCAAAGCTCTCAAACAAGAACAGAAACCAGAGAACGGGAGAGAATAGAGAAAAGAGGAGAGAGAAAGAAGAAGAAGAGAAAGAAAAAGAAAAGGAAGAAGAAAAGAGAAGGAGAAGAAGGAAAGGAGGAAGGAAAGGGTATCCAGGTTCGGTGTACACTCGTTTTCAAATTTTTCGTTTTCTAGAATATTTTGGATTGATTGAATTTGATTAATTTTGAGTTATTTGAATTATATTGATTATAGTTTATAGTTTGAAATTGATTTTGGAATGATTTGAATAGCGAATGCTCGAAATATAGTTTATATTCGAAATATTGATTGTGAATGATATTCGAAATTGATTTTAATACGTTTTGATACTAATATTGTTATGGAAATATATTGTTGAAAGTGATTTTAATTATATAATATTTGTGAAATGTATCGAAAAATGATTTTGGGGCATTTTTTATTCGATATGGAATTATGAAATATGTTTGAATATATTTTTGGATTGATTTGATGTGATTATTGCTTTAGAAATATATATTCGTATATTTCTGTTATATGATATTTGATGAAATTTGAATTTCAAAAATATAGATATATCGATATGAATTGAGATTGAATAATTTGAAAGTTGAATTCGATGATTCTGAAATAAATGAAATATGTTGACGTTGGATTTAAGAAAACGTTTTGCGAAATGGCTCTAATGTGTATAAACATAGATATGGATATAGGAGGTTGACATGTCAATTGGGTTTCTGTCTGAACAGTACTGTGCTGATATACTCTGATGCACCACCCTATGGATAATGCAGGCCCCAAGTGCCGGTCCTAGGGTAAGAAGCTCTGATCTGAATCTGTTTGTGCCACCTTTTGGATGTACAGGCTCAAGTGCCTGTCCTAAGGTTCTGAATTCTGTTATAGGACATTTACAGCGAGTGATTCCGTTGGTGTTCCATTCTGATCTGATGTTCGGCAGGTAGCCCCATTTGTGTGTCCGATGCGGAACAACCAATAATCCAGTCCGATAACTTATGTTATGTATGTCAAGAGCCCAGTCTGAAAACTGATTTGTTATATGAAAGCATTTGGGAAATTATGAAGATTTTGTCTGTTGATTGATTTTGAATACTGTATTTGTTGAGTATATGATTTGATTTGACATGACCCCCATATATGATTTAATTATATGTGATTTATATTTTTATCGAAAATAGATAAACTTATTTGATATAGTATATTTGGATATACAATTTTGTGTACACCCATTAAGCAATATGCTTAGCGTGTTGAGTTTTTTCACACGTAGGTAACAGAGGTTCTAAGGGAGACAAAGACAAGGAAGAGTAGAGACTGCAGAAGGAGAGTCCAGAGTCTCATCGTTCCTACATATATTTTGGTAGTCCTTTTTGTAAAAAGTATATATGTTTTGATACAACATGCATATACAGAAAATGTTTGTACATATTTGAAGAACTTCCGCTATGTAAATATTTTATTATCTGTTTATGGTATTTGAATATTTATAAATTATATTATGATAAATTGATTGGGAAAGTCGCACTACATTTGGAAATGTGCGTAAAAGTGATTTGAGATTTAGAAGTTGATGTTTATGAATTTTAACTGTAAACAGGTTTTGGAAAGTCAGAAAAACAGAGGAAACTCTGACAAGATTTTCGGAAATTTATTTGGACCACTTTCAAATGTTTTTAATATAGTTTTAAATTATGGTTCTATCAAAGTAAAAGTTAGATTTTAGTATATAGTAGCACTCTCTGATTCGGTCTGAGCGATTTGGGTCAATGGGTGTTACAAGTATTTATACAACAGTAATAGTTTGGATGCTTACAATGAACGCGATACCTGAGATATAAATGACAAGTTTAGTTTTGATCTTTAAAGCATTTATTGTTGGCAATTATTTGTAACATCTAGTTCAAAAACTAGAGTACCAAGTTGTTCAACAGCCATCATAAAGGTGTTGTCTTCATGTAAGTTATTTTATTTATTAGTATCATTATAAATTTTAAAATTTTTATATAATCTGAATGATGATATTTAATTAGTTTTATTTTTCAATCTGTGGAGCCTTGTCAGCGTGCTGTGAATAAGCACTTATCTACCAAATGATTCTGATTGAGAAATTATTGAAGCTGTCTTCTGTAGAAAAAACGGTGAGTATGGCACAGCGAAAGGCCCAAAAAATCAAAAAAATTTGCATTGTTACGTTTTTAAATTTTTTCCAAAAAGCGCAATCTTAACCCATGGTTAATTAAATATATTACAAAAGATAACATACTTTTTGAATAGCGTGAGGCTTGATGTTTATTCCATGTGACATAATTATTCCTATTCAAGGTCTTATCTTTTAGAAGTTGATTAGGGATGGGATCATTATTTCTTTATTTGACAAAAAATATATTAAGTAAACTATCATTTAGCACTTTCGAATATTTATCTTGAATTAAATACTAATAATGCAATCGTAAAATTCAACGGTGATCCAACACCCATAAATGTCACGCCTCCTTTGGGAGTTCGCAATATTTATTAGTTGGACTAGGTCCCACCTAATTGTTATCATAACAACCAGCGTTTTCAATTTTAGCCTTACAATTATTATTAACAAGAACTCTTATGAGGATATTAATAGAATCGCATTGAGTATGTCACCAAGGTTTTGATCTTCAATATATTCCCGCACGGAAAATCCCTCCTTTGAGAGTAGATATCGCTTGAGTCAATTGTCTAGTCTATCATTATAAGGAAGTATCTTGCTAAATTCCATTTATAGATACCCCTTGGGGGGTTATCATACAAAACATAAAACTCAACTAACCTTGGAGGCCATAGGTGTTCTAAACACCTTCTCACACTCAATAGTTTAAGGCATGTGATGGAATTTCAAAGAATGATTACCAAGTTATCTAGATGCCAATTTAGATACCTAAATCATTCAATGCATGTTCATACCAAAAGAGATATATGAATGACACTCCTATTCTACATGACATTTTATTAAACAATGAATAAACATTGTAATATTTACGTAAAAATTAAATAGCCACAATTTTGGTCCATCCTAGAAAAGAAAGTAAATTACATTGTTTGGATAACCTTAAACCCTAACCCTAACTTGTCGAACAAGTCTTCTTGCGGCCGTCCATCCAAGATCACGATAAGGCATTGCAGCCCACCAGGCGAAGGTGCTTAGCTCTACCTCGCAAGAGGCATGCGCATGGCTGCCCTTACGGCACGGGCGAGAGCCCAACTTTCCTTGGCCGCGTGCGCGCGCGCACTGCCTTGCGAAGGCCGTGCACCTTGCCCTTCCTTAGGTGGGCCACGCGCGCACACAACCCTTTGGAAGGGCCGCGCGCAAAGCTCGCCGCAAGCGTGCTTGCGCGCCTAGCACCCGCGCTTGCTGGCTTAAGAGCGCGGGTGCTCTGGATCTCCGTTGTTTTCGTTTTTTTGCTTCAAATTCTTCAATCCTTCGTGTCTTCGAATCTCGAACAAATTGCAGCAGTTTTTACATAAAATAAAAAAATCTTCTAACAACTATCAAGAAGGAAATTATGGCGATGATAGACCACCCTTCTTGTTACAACTCCAAACAAAAAATACATTGTAAATTTCTAGGACCAAAATTTAGCAATAACAATTCAATTTATATAATCCATACATTCCAATGTAATATATAAAAGAATACCTAGAGTGTCGTCTCTTTCTAAAACATACATTTTTCTATACACAATTAAAAGAAAAATCCACGTATATACGTTTAATTAACTATGGGTACAACCTGTCTCTGATACCAATTGTACAAAAAACGGTGAGTACGGCACAGCGAAAGGCACAAAAAAAAAAAAAATTTTTGCATTGTTACGTTTTTAAAATTTTTCCAAAAGAAGCAATCTTAACCCATAGTTAATTAAATATATTACAAAAGGTAACACACCTTTTGAATAGCGTGGGGTTTGATGTTGCGTTGACTATGAACCGCAAGATATTCCAATCCTTTACGAATGTGGATCACCTTGGAGTGTGGACTCCCTTTCTTGAATTGTGTACCTGAGGATAAGGAACAAAAAACTTTTCTTTTTCGTTAGTCAATCAAAAACCCTCCTGAGAAAATGAACAACACTTTGTTTTTTCTCTCTTTTCTCTCGGGAGAATTCCCACACTTTTTTCTAGCGATGGGGAGTTTTTTCTTGACTTGTCAAAGCTCACAAAAACTTCAAAATTGTATCAAAAAACTTAGCTAGGCCGAACTCCCCTTTGGTGGATTATATAAGGTGATCGAATTCTCCTTCCTGAAGGATTTGTGTTTCACCCAAAAATCTATCAATCCAAAAGTTCAATCCTATCTCATCTGTTGAATCTATTATCCAATAATTTCTTAAAGGATAATTGAGAATTAGTGACTTATCAAAACTTATCCAAAAGAGACTTAATAGTCAACTTTATAGTTTTGATAAATATAAAAAACTTTCTAATTTGATTTGATAAATAACTCCTTTTATTTATCTCCTTATCAAATAAGGTTTTTAATATTTATCATATTATTACCAATAGCATGAAACTAGAAGTCCAATTCCTAGTAGAAAAGTGTTTTAACTTTTCATTAAACAATTAAACAATTAATTAAATAATAAAATAAAACAAAGTAATTTAGCTAAATACATTAGCTAATGCCGCCCACCCCTATTTGCATGGGCCAAACTTTGTTTTTCCATTTTATTAATCTCATTGGACCTCCACAAAAAGTCTACATGTGAACTAGACCCATTCTTACAAAAAGAAACAAGTCCACATGCCTTTAAATAAATATATTTAATATAATTCAACAGCCCAATTTTTATTAAATGTGCTAATTATATTATCAATATATTTTCGGGATTTTAAAAACATCCCTTAGGGCCGCCCAAGGGGTCACAAGCCCTTGGCTGCCCATCCCAGGTATTTTGGCGATTTACCGTGTGTGTTGATCGAACACAAGAACACACCTCTAAAAAACTTTTGGAGTAAATTCCAAAATCAATTCTTTAAAATGGATCAAATAAATGATCCGGTAGTATATAACTAGTGATCCATTCAAGTTCATAGGGATTGGGGATCTTGGTAGGCTATCTAAATTTAAGCTCCAATAGACACAACCTAATCACAATCAACAAATGATTTACTTAGGTCCGATCCATTAATTTTAGTTCATTCCACTAAAGAGCTAAAATTGAACTCATAAATAAAGATAGAATGAGTGAGCGTACTATTTCGTACCCTAAACAACCTAAATGGAGAAAGTGTATCCTCGTGAAAAATATCAGTAATCGCTAAGAGCTCATAGACCGTCGTCTATAGCTCTCTAAGTTACCATATTTACTCATATGACCATGTTTTCGAACTTGGATATTTTGACTTGTCCAAAAGCCATGTTTCAATAGTCACTATTGAAAACTCAACGTTAAGATTTAATATCCAATACCTAAAAATATTCATATGATGGTATTCTACTGACATTTGTTAGATGCAGTCACGATGTCCATTTCTATAAATGATGTCCTATATCGATATACACGTAAATACCACCAAACCATCGAGAATAGACTCTGCGATATAACCGTACTCATTGACAGCTCAAATAATAACGCATGCAACCATAAGTCCATCACTTATCTCAGGATTGAGATAGATTCTCCAATTATCTCAGTAGAACACTTTTATCCATCGACGGTTACGGATAAAGTTTTCTACAGTGATCCTATTCAATGCACCCAGTGCACTAGATTCTTTTGTCCAAAGACACTTTGATGATTTTAGACTCATCATATCACATTTGATCCCGCTCAAATGCTAATAAAAGAATCTACAACTTTAACAAGATAAAGGTGCCCAACCTTGTATCTTAAGTTGTGAATGTTACTCGAGACTAACTAAAGAATTGTGTCTACCTCATACATATCCAGATATATGAACAATTCTTTTGTTTCTCATAGTCTCTTGACCTTATGATTATTTACTTTTGACAACTGATATAATTACTATAAGATTTGTTAAAACAGAAACTACTTTTATTTATATGAGATCAATTGTCAAATACACTATTACACTCTTACTATTGAGCATAATCCTAACAATCTCCCACTTGCGCTATAGCAAGTGTGTCATATTTCTCATTCTCATGTTCTCTAGGTGCACATTCAAAACTATTATGTGGTAAAGCTTTTGTGAAGGGATCCACTAGATTTTCAACTGACGCGATCTTGGCAACCGTCATGTCTCCCCTATGCACAATCTCCCTTAGTAGATGATATTTCCTTTCAATGTGTTTTCCTTTCTTATAACTTCTTGGTTCTTTCGAATTAGCCACTGCACCACTGTTGCCACAGTAGATGGTGATCTGTTTATTCGCACTGGGAACTACTTCCAAGTCAATCAAGAATTCACGGAACCATACAACCTCTTTGGCAGCTTCGCATGCGGCAACATACTCAGCTTCCATGGTGGAATCAGCAATACAAGATTGCTTGATGCTCCTCCATATGATTGCTTCTCCTCCTAGGGTAAACCCGGATCCTGATGTAGATCTCCTAGAGTCAGAGTCTGATTGGAAATCGGAATCTGTATACCCAATGGGAATTAAATCCCCTCCAGAGTATACAAGCATATGATCTCTCGTTCTCTTGAGATACTTGAAAATATGCTTGACTGTTGTCCAGTGATTAGGGTCTGGTTTCGATTGAAACCTGTTAACTATGCCAGCAGCAAAACAAATATCTGGTCTAGTGCATAGCATTGCATACATCAGACTTCTAACTGCTAAGGCATATGGAATCCTACCCATGAATTGCTCTTCATTCGCGTCTTTAGGAGCTTGCTCCTTAAAAAGCTTGATTCCATGCCTGAAAGGTAACAAACCTTTCTTGGAATCCTGCATGGAAAACCTAGACAAGATTTTATCTATGTATGAAGTTTAGGATAATGCAGTCGTTCTATTCTTTCTATCCTTAACAACTTGGATGCCAAGAATATAACTTGCTTCTCCTAAGTTCTTCATGTCAAATTGTTTTGCTAACCATTCTTTAACTGATGTCAATACAACTACATCGTTTCCGATAAGTAGTATATCATCAACATAAAGAACTAGGAAAACCAACTTGTCGCCTTTGATCCTCTTATATACAGAAGGTTCATCAAGGTTCTAAATAAATCCAAAACCTTTTATAGCTTGATCGAACTTTATGTTCCAGGATCTAGATGCTTGCTTCAATCCATAAATGGACCGTTGCAACTTGCATACCCTTTGCTTTCAGCTTTTTTCAATGAATCCTTCTGGTTGCATCATATAGATGCTTTCATCAAGACTTCCGTTAAGGAAAGCTATCTTGATGTCCATATGTCAAATCTCTAAGTCTAGAGATGCTGCAATGGATAAGAGTATTATAATGGATTTAAGCATGGCTACAGAAAAGAAGGTTTCTTTGTAATTGCGTAATTGATACCTTCTTTCTGTACATAACCTTTAGCTACCAATCTAGCTTTAAAGCAAACTCAAGTTTAGCTACCAATCAACCCAGAAAAAAAAAAAAAAAAAAAAAAAAAGGTCGCGCCATAAGTCACGGTACTCTCTATTTTTTTAGAAACAATTAATGCACCCCACATCTAGCAAGTTTCTCATCAGTTTGTAACATTAATTTCTTCAAATTTATTTGACACTATTTGTTTATATAATATTTTTCCTGTGTACTGCGTCAATATGTGATTGTTCAATTACTCATAATATTGAGCTTGCAAATCCGTTCCTTGGCTTTCCACTTGAATTTGGTAAATGTGAATGCTTGGATATTTCTGAAACCGGTAAATATGAAGGTGTGTTAGCTTTAATATTTCATTTTGATGTTTGTGTTTACGAAATTATGCAAAATAGTGAAGGTGAATGTAGCACCCCCCCCCCCGACCCGATCCGGGCGGACCGACCCCGGGGCGCGCTACTCGGACTTTCAAATTCTTTCAAAACTTTATTTTACATTTTAAAATCGTTGTGAGCCCATAAAACATTTTAAACTTTTTACGAAAATTCGGCAGAGTACCGTTTGTTTTTCGGACTTTCCAAAACCTGTTTTAACACAATTCAATTCACATTACATTTTCACAAACACTTCAATATCAATTTCAAACAACTGCGCACTCTGCCGTTTAGTGCGACTTATTAATCACAATTTATAAAATAAAACAGTTCAAACTTTATATATATATATACAGACATTCAAAAAGCATAAGGTAATTAATTAAAAACATATTACAAAACTTATTTACAATTCCCCTGTATATGCATGCTTTCAGAATATATATACATAACAAAAGTATAGCTACCCAACTGTACAATCCTGTGACTCGGTCTGCAATTCTTCCAGTTCTTCAGTCTTTCGCCTCGTCCGGATTCCTGGTACCTACGCGTTAGACACAAAACTAACGCGCTAAGCATAAAGCTTAGTGGGTGTACTAAAAATTCAATTAAATAAATTACAATATAATTATTCTTTAAAGAAACAATAAACCACATTATGAGTTTTATTTCTAAATCACTTTCAAAACAATTAAATTTCAGAATCAAAGCATTAAACACTTTCAATCACTTTAATTTCAATAAGGAGATCAATATACAAATGCTATCAATAAAATCATTCCGTACACTTTTCAATTTCAATCAATTTTGGCCCACTAGAATACTAAACATTCTAGGACTGGAATATGGGTCCACGTGATTGTCCGAGATTGCCCCGCAACAACAATCACTAATATCATCGCGATTGTTCGAGATTGCCCCGCAACAACAATCGCTAGAATCATTGTGATCGTCCGAGATTGCCCCGCAACAACGATCACTAAATCGGTGTGATTGTCCGAGATTGCCCCGCAACAACAATCACACAATAATAACGGCGCAGTACTGCTAGGTAAAACCCAGCTGGTATACCAACCTCCTATATCTGTTTCTATGTCTAAGTATCCTAGGGCCGTTTCGGTAAATAATTTTCATAAGCAATACTTAATAAATATACATTTCGCACAATATTTCCCAAGAATATCAATAATATTCATACAAAATATAAATCATGTATTGTTAACAAAATCGACACAATCGGAATACGATCAAAACGCGATCTAGCATAAAATCAGTTCAAAATCAATAATAAGTGCATCAATCATCAATTTTTCATATAAAGCAAACACTTTTCATACCAAAAATCGAAATCGAAAACTATGAACGAATTCGAAAACAAAAATAAAAACGAGGAACGAAATCGAAAACTAAAATGAAAAAGTAAACGAAAGACAGCTCGAAACGATTTCGAAAACGAGAGTACACCTACTTGGAATCCGTGTTTTCGTTCGACAAACCGCGGTTCCACGATTTCTTTCCCTTCTCTTTTTCCTTTCTCCTTCTTCCTCTTTTTCTTTTCTTCTTCTTTTTCTCCTCTTTTCTTTCTTTTCTCGGTCGTTTCTCTCTCCTCTTGCTGTTTCTGTTTTCTCTGGCTTCTTCGAGAAGCCACTTCTTTTTTTATATTTTTTTTCGCTACCGCGACCGCCGTCGCGACCTGTGGTCGCGGCACCAGGTCGCGGTGCTCACTGGAGTGCGCGCACCGCCTTCCTCGCGAGCGCGCCTTGGTCGCGCGAGTGGTCGCGCTGCTCTCTGCCCGTTTTTGACACTTTCATCGCGAGCAGTCCATCGCGACCTGTGGTCGCGGTGGCTGGTCGCGTTGCTCACTGCCAGGTTTTGCCATTTTCATCGCGAGCAAGCCATCGCGACCTATGGTCGCGGTGACTGGTCGCGGTACTCACTGCCAGATTTTGCATTTTTCACCGCGAGCGAGCCATCGCGACCTGTGGTCGCGGTGACCAGGTCGCGATGCTCTCTGGTTCAGTTTTCCAATTACATTTACACCCCCTCTCAAATAGTAAAAATTTTATTTTCACATATTTCATATATATATCAAAAATTCATTACCCGAAATCCGGGATGTTACAGTGAATCATTGTCACATTGCCCATTTTCAGGTCATTTTGGATATATTGAATTACCAACCCCAATATATCATCCTAGCCATATCGAACAATGGAAATGGATGTTAAGCTAATTGGGATTCAAGTGCTTAAAGTTGAAGAGCAATAACGTACAAGATTCTCAATTACATATCTACACACATTTGGACAGTTAGGTCTGTCAACTACCCAAATTTGTGTATGTAAATAGCTAGATAAATTATTTATGGCTATGTATTTTATGCAGAGACACTAGTATGTGTAGTGATCCTACTAGCATTGTCTAAATTGTAACATGTGCCTAGGAATTTCAAGTTCGTTAAATTTTACTTTCTGATCCTTAAAATGAACATTATTATTTGCAATGAGAATGCACCGCAGTCACCGGACCTACATAAATACGCAATATGTTACTATTTGTCTATATTTACAATTTCATAAACTACAATTACAACATTTCATTTTCGTGTTGATTGATCACTTTAAATAAACTTGACGTTGTTGCGGACTATTTTGATAGGACGTGATGGTTATTGTAACTTAACTGCGCATATTCCAACCAATTTGACCAACCTCAGATGGAAACCAAACCTTGAACCAGCCAACATCTAGACCCTTCAACCATCTAGCATGTAGACTAGTGGTATCTCGAATTTAAGTTATATTATGTGGAAATTTAGTTGAAATATTTAATTTTTATTTGGTAAGTTGTTTTTAAGTACCTTTTATTTCAGTCCGTGGTTAGTATTTTCCTGCTTGTTTTTTTTAAGAAAGCTTCATCATTATTAGTTATTAATAAGAATTCGATTGGAGTGTAATATATATTTCTTTCTATTAATTGTTAACTCAATAATATAATATAGTAATAAAAAGATTAAATAACAAAATAATCTTTGTTTCGGGAACAAGTTTTACTTCTGTGAATAGCTTTGACTTTGGGAACTGATCAATTCGCAACACATCAAGTCACGCGAACTGAATTCCTCGCGATAGAGGTGCTCTATCGCTTACAAATATGTTCGCTCATGATTTGATCAGTTCACGTTTTCAACTCTTGCTAACCGTTCAGTTTCTAACGTCAAAGTAGTTCCCAACATTCAAATTTCTGATATGCTTTGGAAGCTTCGGATATTGGATATGAAGGTGTTTAGACTCTGCAATAATTTGGCGTCCATTTTCATTTTCAGGAAATTAATATCTAGTTTATTTCTAACAGATTTCATTTTTTTAAAATTCTTGCCACTTTTGGGACCATTCTTTTGTTTCAATCGTTTTAAGTTGTTATTATTGAACATATGTTATAATTTCTAAACGAATAATGCAAAACATCATATAATTTTTTGGAATATATATAAATTATAATCGCAAACTACATCTACATGTTAATATTTCGCCAACCTCTTCTTTAATTGCAATTCGTGGAGCCTAGTCATCGTGCATCGAACAAACAAATAATTATCTACCGAATGATTCTAATGGAGAAACAACAGTTGTTCAAATACTGCCATCGCATCACGTTGCTCTTCCTCAGCATATGGAAGAAGAGAGACGTAATGCAAAGGCAACACTAGAGCAACTATTGTAATTTAACCTCAACAGTGATGTAACTCAGCATATGATATGATAAAGATATTTTTTTCTGATATATTGGAGTATGAAAACAGTACCAAGGTTGCATCTTAAGAAGCGACAAACGTTTGAACATTTTGTAGAGGAAAGAAGAGTATGAGTTTGAAGGCAAGTGTAGCATATGAATAGCTGAGATATGTAAATGGCAAGTTTACTTTTGAAGCCTTAAAGCATTTATCCATGACATTTATTTTTATCAAGTACTTCACTTACCATTATATCAAGTTGGTCAACAACTATCATACAAGTGACTGGAGTCATTTACGACAATTTATTTATAAGTATAATTTTAATGAAGATTTCATTTTAGTTTATATTTTTAAAAATCCCTTCCTTGGGTTGCCTCTTCAATTTGCTCTATATGAATCCTACGGTACTTCTAAACATGGTAAATGTGAAGTTGCGTGAGACTTTTACATACCACTTTTTAAATTCTGTTTAGGGTATGATGCAAAATTTGCAAAAACTGAAGATTCTGAATTATGGGATGGCTCATTTTCACTTCATTTTGCCTATATACTGAATTACTAACTCTAATATATCATCCTATCTATATTAATAAATTTAAGTGGATGTTAAGCTTATTTTGTTTGAAGTGCATAAAATTGAAGAGCAATAATCTATATCATCCTATCAAAATCGAAGCTTCTATCTAACTTTATACCACTTGTTCGTTTTTAACTTTTCTTACAAATATATGGTTTTCCCTACGATGATCACTTACATCGAACTCTACTTTGATCTAATCTTTCATACTGAACTGCTGTTGGCACCATTTCTTACCGAAAAAGGAGCCGTATATCTCCGTGCTTTTGTCCGTTTTCGGGTGATTATGAGGTGCTTTTGATATTTTTCTTGAGTGTGCAGGTTTTTAGGTCCATTCGGAGACTTCGGTCATTTTCAGTCGATTTCGTCTAGATAGACCCGCTACTTGCAGCCTCGATTTGTGTCGCGACTTGGCCAAGTCGCGGAGCCAAAATCTAGCAAGCCAGGCCGAGACCGTTGAGGCTAAACTTCACAAATGAACTGAGACTATCGCGACTTATTGTAACATCCCGGATTTCGGGTAATTAATTTTATATGTGTGAAAATAAATTTTACTATTTGAGGGGGTGTAAATGTAATTAAATGTATGTTTATTTTATGATTTCCAGCGGACCGGATTGAATAGTGAAAAATGAAAAATTAAAAATTGAAAATTGAAAAACTGAACCAGAGAGCATCGCGACCTGGTCACCGCAACCACAGGTCGCGATGGCTCGGTCGCGGTGAAAAACGCAATTTCGGGCAGTGAGCATCGCAACCAGTCACCGCGACCACAGGTCGTGATGGCTTGCTCTCGATGAAAATGGCAAAACCTGGCAGTGAGCATCGCGACCAGCCACCGCGACCACAGGTCGCGATGGACTGCTCGCAATGAAATTGTCAAAATCGGGCAGAGAGCAGCGCGACCACTCGCGCGACCAAGGCGCGCTAGCGAGGAAGGCGGTGCGCGCACTCCAGTGAGCATCGGGACCTGGTGGTAGCGAAAAAAATATAAAAAAAGAAGAAACTTCTCGCAGAAGCGAGAAGAAAACAGAAACAGCAAGAGGAGAGAGAAACGACCGAGAAAAGAAAGAAAAGAGAAGAAAAAGAAAGAAGAAGAAAGAAAAGAAAGAAGAAGAAGAAAGAGAGAGAAGAGAAAAGGAAGAGTAGGTGAAAAAGGAAACGAAATTGTAGAACCGTGGATTGTCGAACGAAAACAAGGATTCCAGGTAGGTGTACTCTCGTTTTCGAAATCGTTTCGAGAAGTAGTTCGTTTACTGTTTCGTTTTAGATTTCGATTTCGTTTCTCGTTTATGTTTTCGTTTTCGATTTCGTTAAAAGTTTTCGATTTTGTTAAAAAGATTTCGATTTCGATTTTTGTATGAAAAGTGTTTGCTTTATATGAAAAATTGAGAATTGATGCATCTATTGTTGATTTGGAACTGGTTTTATGTTAGATCGTGTTTTGATCGTGTTTTGATTGTGTCGATTTTGTTAAAAATACATGATTTATACTATTGTATGATTATTGTTGATATTCTTGAAAAATATTGTGCGAAATGTATACACTGATTGTGAACCTTACTTATTGTAACGGCCATAGGATACGGAAACATAGAAATGGATATAGGAGGTTGGTATACCAGCTGGGTTTTACTGAGCAGTACTACGCCGTTATTATCGTGTGATTGTTGTTGCGGGGCAATCTCGGACAATCACGTTGATATCAGTGACTGTTGTTGCGGGGCAACCCCGGACGTCACGTTGACCCATATTCCAGTCCCAGAATGTTTAGTATTCTAGTGGGCCAGTATTGACTGAATTGAATGATTTTATTTATTGATTTTTAAATGTTGATATTGTCATTGAAACCAAAGTGATCGAATCTGCTTTAAGGTTTGGTTTTGAGATTAACATGATTTATGTCCATTATTGAGTTGTTTTAAAATATATTGTGTGATATTATTTCGATTTAAAAGTTATATATATATGATTTGTTTTATATTTGAGATTTTAGTACACCCACTAAGCTTTATGCTTAGCGCGTTAGTTTGTTTCTAACGCGTAGGTACCAGGGATCCGGAAGAGGCTAAGGACTGAAGAGATAAAGAGTTGCAGACAGAGTCCCAGAGATTTGTACAGTTGGGTAACTATATTGTGTTATGTATATATATATATTCTGCAAGCATGCATATACAGGGGAGTTGTAAATATGTTTTTGTAATATGTTTTTAATTAATTACTTTATGATTTCTGAATGTCTGTATATATCAAAGTTTGAACTGTTTTATTTTATAAATTGTGATTGATAAGTCGCACTAAACGGCAGAGTGCGCAACTGTTTGAATATGAAATATTGAAGTGTTGTTTAAAACTTGCATTTGAATTGATTTGTGTAAAAGCAGGTTTTGGAAAATCCGAAAAACAAACGGTACTCTGCCGAATTTCTGTAAAAAGTTTATTTATTGCTATGGGCTCACTTGAAAAGGATTTCGAAACTGTTTTATGGGCTCACAATGATTTTGAAATGTTAAATGAAGTTTTGAAAAGTTTTGAAAACCGAGTAGCGCTCCCCGGGTCGGTCCGGCCGGGTCGGGTCGGGGGGTGCTACACTTATGCTGCGACTTGACCCACGACTTGGGTAAGTCGCTGAGACTAAAAGCAGCAACATGGCCGAGACTGTCGCGACTTGAGGTACGACTTGGCCAAGTCGCAGGTGGCATTTAAGTGACCAAGCCCGAGCCCATATAAAAGGAAAAACGTGATTTTGGAAAAGGGTTCAGTTGGGAGCATCAGAAAATAGAAAAACAGATAGAGAAAAAGAAAGAAGAAGAGAGGAGGAGTGCTAAGAGATTAGACACCGAATCAAAGCTTCGTACGTCTTCAATCAACCAAGGAGCCAGGATTGTCGACGAAGGATTTCACTAGAGACGGGATCAGACGAGAGTTTTTCCGTCAAGAGTTCTTTTTCACAATTCTCTCATTAGTTGTATTTTTGTTTATGACTCTTTTGTTGAACAAGATGAATTTTAAATTCCCAGATATGAACTAAGTTTTTTATACTATGGATGATGATGGATCTATGTATAAACTTTGATTGAGATTAATACATGTTTTGATGATTTGAGTATATTGGTTGAGTGTCTTTTTAGTGCTTCATAGGTTGTTAATTGCTTGATCACCATTTATCATAATTTTGTTATTGTGGGTTAAGTACAAAGAGGAGACGCCCACAACGTGTTCGATAAATTGCCACCATAGTCTAGGAGCCAAATAGAGATATATTGGTTTATTCTATGTGATGCTTGACATGTTTCTACGCTTATTGCATTCTCATATAGTTGGATATCCATCGAGAGATAGGGCGTTAGTATATGCATAATATGTTCGATTTGCCTCGAGATGGGATTTTGGATAGTTAAATAACATAATCATCAACCGGTTACTTAGACATCCTTACATAATTATCTCATATCATTAGAAAATATTTAGTGAAATCGGATTCCCTAGTTGCTTTTACATTGATTAAAATCCAATTGTCTTCAATTTTATAGGTTGTTTAGATTTTAAGTCAGAAATTCATCTCCATTATCTTAATATTTCAAATAGGAATAAGTTCAGTTATTTTTAGTAATCAACACCTAAAACGTTCTCGTGGAAACGATACCCAGACTCATTATGTATTACTTGTGCCGACCTCGTATACTTGCGGGTAACCAAAAGGTGTAACACCTAGTCTCTTTTGTCTGCATCCAAACGACTATTTAAATTAGTCATGCCAAAAATGAAATATAAAAAATTAATTATATACTTTTTTACAATTAATATATATGGTTATTAACCTCAAACTATATACACTTTAATATTTCGCACACATCTAACAAAAATATTGAATGTCATCGTGAAGATTGTGAATAAAACCACCAAAAAATCTTGTATCTACTCTTCATGGTCATGGACTTCGACCAAGTTTACGTATATATCTAACGTCATTTGTAGCCTGTACCTTTTAATATCAAAATCGATATATTTTATTTTTTGCCCCATCAACAGGTACTCTATTATTCCTAATGTGTAGGCACCGCAGTCGCCGGTCCTACAAAAATACCAAATGGATTATTATTTATCTATATATTAATTATATAAACTATATTTATCAAAAATTAATTTGGTGTTCATAAATTAATTAAAATACTCATCACATTGCTGCGGACAATCTTCGTAGGACACGATGTTCATGACCATAGCTTTTTTTCGGTTCTTTGATGAAGTGTCGATGCCTATAACATCCCAGCCTATTTAGGAAGTTCGATAGCATCCACTACAAGCATGAAAGTTGTGCCTACGAATTCTTGGATCCACACCCTTTTTCTTCGGATCGAAAAGAGTCAGCTTCTGATGTAGCAAATCAACTCTAACAACTGCCCAGTGGGATCCACCGAGATTGTATGGAATAAGAATCTGTAAAATACAGTCGTTATAACACGTTTCATTATAACCATATTTACACACCTCAGGCAACAATATGTACAATAAGTTATTTGAACTTACTTTGTACATTTCATGTCATGAACTATAGCGGTTGTTGTCCGCCAACAAATATGTCTCGACCAGATCTTCTCCAAAATCGATGTTCTTAAACGGAAATCCTTTTAGAGGCTTGATTTCCATGTCGTTTGGCTGATACTTTTCAATATAAATAATCTTCAGCTGAGTCTGCATTTTCCACGAAAATAATATAAAAGCTCATTAGTTAAGAACAAATTATGTTGACTATCAACTTTTCAATCATACCGTATCAACTTTATTTACATTCACGTATAAATAAGGGCACATCATGTTAATCTTCTGGTTATACGCACTTGGATACAATATTTGACGCTTTCTCACCAGCAATAAGTATGCATTTAAATGCTGCAGAAACATACTCGGTTAATTTAAATTAACTAATAGATATGTATTAATGGTTGGAGAAACAAATGTACATTAATTATACTGTATATACTGTATCTTCCGTCAATTCGCCCTTCTTTGCCATGTCCATAAACCACGGTCCGCATACATGGTTTGACGGACCGATGTTCACCCTAGACAAAAGTAACGCATCATTTACATATTATACTATATATTAATTGTACAACATGAATTCAGTGTATAAAAGTTTGCTATTTACTTTACCGTGTTGGTCTTAATTAAATCATAAAATTGTTCGAGGGACACGTTATTTGCATCACAGTATAGGTTGAATGAGTACTGCCCATCACTGCACAGCTTTTTATTTTTCTTGAATGGATCCGTGTGCAAGGATCCCAGCTGCCAACTGTGTTTATGTGGGCGTTCATGTACAACTGGACGTTTCTCCTCTATGCCAACTGCCTTCGTTTTAGGCGGCACCACAGGTGTGTTTGATGAGGAGGGCTGAAAAATTAAATATGATGAGTGCATGTTACATTACAATCGATTTTAATTTTTATCAGACAACTTATCGGGTCCCCTTTTTTGACATCTCGTCTTCGGTGTGTCAATGTTAAAGTACCCGATGTACTGTCAGTCACGCCTTCATCATTTCTAGCTTCTGGCTCCTCGTAAACCACAATACAGCTTTCTGTTGGAGGTGGAGGCTGCTCTGTAGATGTTTGTGTAGATGAGGGCTGAAAAAATAAATACGGTGAGTACATATTACAGTACGATTGCTTTTAAGTTATATAAGAAAACTTACTAGCTCTTGGGTGTCGATCAGTCGTAGTTGGCGTCCGTAACTTAAAAGACCGGATGTATCGACATCGACGCGTTCAGCTTTTACCACTGTTGTTGATTCATTAACCAAAATGGCCTTTGTTTGTGGCAGATAGGGCATCTCCTTTGTTTGCGTAGAGGAGGGCTAAAAAAATGAATCCGATGAGTCAATATTACAGTACGAGCAACTTTAAGTTATTACGACATCTTACCACCATGGACGTCCGCTCGAATGCATCAACATCACGACCGGTGGGTGGATCATATACCTCCATCATTTGATGACCATTGTCATCATCCAGGATTTCCTCATCAACCGTTTCTCCTTCAAGCTCAGTTTCCTGTGTCTGCGGTGGATCCACGTTCGTATATAAGGAGGAGAACTGAAAAAATAAATACGGTGACTAAATGTTTCATTATTATCGATTTGAAGTTATTACAGACAACGTACGATGTAGAACTTCTGCACGGGTGTTATGCCATCATCACCATCCTACTGAGCATTCGTATACATAGTTGGAAAGGCAGGTGGGGTCTGAAAATCATAGCCAGCGAACGTAAACATTGGATGATCATGTGATGCGTCATCCTAAACAAGAAAACGCGCAATATTTTAGAATTATAATAATGTAACGATATTTTTTGTTTAGTAAATACCGTAACCTACTGACTTACCGTTGAATACGTAATTGTTAACGGTCTGCCGTCCTCAACATTAACTTGTGTCCTACTCGATGGGCCATGTGAAGCTGCAAGTGCTCTTAGTATTTCTGCATTCTGGCACTTCAGAAATTTAAACTCCTCGTGTGCTTTATTGATGAATGCCTGTAATCGTGCATTGACATCCAGTAATTGCTGATGCATATTCACATATTCTTTATCCTGCGATGGGGAGTACGGCCAGAGAGGTGCATGTAATCCGTGCGTATGTGTCATCCCGTGTAGGATGGAGCAGTGAGTGCGTATACCCTAATGTTGTAGGAACATGTCCTGCATCGATATTTCTGTCTGCACCAGAAATGTCCTGCCGAGTATCCGCATCATATATACCTTCAGCACTAGCATTGTCCTGTGGAATATCTCCACTATCCGCCCGCCCTCCCTCCACTGCCTGGAATATCCTCTCCCTCAGGGAAAAGATCGTTGACGTCCATGAGACCCTCATAGTAGGGATTGATGAGCTCAATCACAGATGGTTCCAATTACTCAATAACTGCCTCCAGCAATGTAACATAAAACATCATACGCCTACTGTATAACATATACATATCAATATATGGAATAAATACATTATGTACATGATTTGGATTTCAATGAATTACCAGCGCTGTTAAGAATGGAAGGATTGCTGCCTTATCAGGGCGCTTGCAGAACTTCCATCTCAAAATTCGAGGTATTCCGTCCGCCACTTCATTCTCGGTGGCCCACGCTTCAGCAAACGATGATATCACATCGAATACGAATATCTGCAATTAAATCCATCGTTAATGAAATTACATAATATATTTATATAAATTAAATTGTATTTAATTATTAAACAATAATTCAACTCACCTGCAACGCCTAAACAAAACCGTGTAGGTTGTACCTTTGCTTTTTTGGTTTCCCGAGCTCATGGGTACTAGCAAGCTTTTTCTTGTAAGCTTTCCCACGATCATTTTGGGCTAACATATATGATAAAATTAAATTTGAGTATATGTATTAACCCTAAGGGAATGCATCAAATGCCTACAAGTCCTCGACGAGTCGAAGAACCCAAACCGGTATACTGGTTTTATTGTCACTGCCGTATAAGAAATTTTGGAGCATCAATATCAATGACAGCTTCAGGGCGTCGTGGGAACTGTTGTGCCAAATCTCCCTGAGCAGCAACTCATGCGCGAGTACCTAAGAGAACGACATGTCGCGGTCCATCTGCAGGAAATGTCCGAAACAAGATCGATCGAAGCGTTCTTTTAGCTCCCCTCCGTCGTCAATGTTGGATAATGCGTTGTCAATTATCCCCAGAGTATTAATATGACAGCGTTGGTAAGAATGCCATTGAAATGGCAATCCTTCGGGGTCTTGTACGACTGACTGCTGTTATAAACCACCTGCAAAAGGAAAAACCATTAATTAATATGCAATCTTTCAAGCTAAGTAATATATTAAGCTTAACATTGCCTATTGATGGATAACAGATGCATAATACGAGCATACTCACAATGTCTTGCATCTTCCTGCAACAGAACTGTACATTCTCTATGTAAGTTAGTATATCCTTTTTCCAATACAGCGACCTCAAAAAAAAAATTAATGAAACTCATCATTATTACAGAAACGATATCATAGGTACATATAGTGAAACAACAACACTGTGAAAAATAAAATACATGTTGATGTGATTCACTTTTTTCCATATTTAACATTACAATTGATCGTGTATTGCTGTAGATATAATAAGATGCAGAACAAATATGTGACATAGAGACTTTAACATCAAAATTTACTTAGGAAGGTACTATAACCATGTTGATTTTGTAACTTCATTATGTATGCAATCATATCATTTAAACCCAAAACCAGTGAGTTGTAAGGTTCATTGTAACATTGCAAACTAATAAAAAACATCAACTGGGTTTACAACACCTGCAATTACATATGAAATTTTGGATTTGCTTGCACCTGAAATGTCCATTTGTTATCTTCGTCTGTATTATTACATGCACACGCAAGAAAAAATCAATCAACCAAGTAGCGAACAAAGACAACCACGATTTCACTCTTCATTTTCTCATTTTCATTATAGTTATATATCACATACATAACGAACTGTTAAGTTCGTGATGGACAGTCCATCGCGAACTGAGCGTTTCACGAGGTATTGTGATAAGAATCATATTTATATTGAAAGAGAAAAAATGGTTTTTGTGGACAGTAAAAATTCAGTTTTATTAGGTTACATCTTTTAGGTTTTTATTTTTATTTATTAAAAGTAATTTGGTCTTTTTGTATTAGGGTTCTTATTATTTATTTTCTATTAGAATTGTATTAGATTTCTTATTATTTATTTCCTATTAGAATTGTATTAGGTTTTTTGTTATTGTTTCCTATTAGGATTATGTTAGGTTATTGAGTTATTATAAATAGACTAGGTTTGTTTTCATTCAATTATTATTCAAATTCATCATTCATTATCAATAAACTTGAGAGACTTCTCTATTTTTGGCTTTTCTAAGATTGGGCTAGTTCTAAGGCTAATAATCCTAGTTCTAGATTGATTCGGCTTTTCTTGGGATTTTATACTCAAGGATTGTTTGGGCTAGGGTAAGGGCTAAATAACTCGCGTTCTAAAGATTGGTGATCCCTAAGTAAGGTGATCTAACTCAAATCTATCCTCTGTGTGTGAGTTGTTTGGGGTGCAAGTTAGGGTTTGTTGTTGGATCTAGACTTAAGTCCTCAACATATTGTTCTTGGGGTTCAGGTGTTTGTGAGATGCTGTTTTTACAGCCAACCAAACTCATTCAAGGGAAAAACCCAATCAAACACATTGAAACCCAATGAAACCCTAATAAATTAACTAGACAGCTCTATTTTTCATCAAATAAACATCATATAATCTTAAGAAATGAAAACTTCACCGTAAAATGGTTCCAATCGGCCCGAAACTGTAAAAAATTCCTCTTCATTGTGTACCTCGACTTCGATCGCGTTGGATTAAGATCCGCTGGATGTCATCGCCAAGAGTGCTATAGGCCGGTGTCTGTCGTCGGCGAAGGGGGCACGGCCTGTGTTTAGGTCAACATATTATTTATTTTAAATTATAAGGCATTCACCCTCTCTCATATATTTAATAATATTTATTATTCATATTATATTTGTTATTTTGTTATTGTATATATTAATTAACTAATATATATGTTTTTGTATGTAGTGATACTTTGTTTATTATACCATTCATATTTTAAACATAAAATTTCAATAATTTATTAAAAACTTATATAAACAAATATTTCAAAATGAAAATGTTATTTGTTTATTTGCATGAGCTATTTAATTTTATTTCTTTACATAAAATGTTATAACACAATGTTAGTCTTTAACCACCCATAGGTAGTATGTATCTATGCACATGTACTGAATTTTAATCATGTGTTCTTAATAAGTAACATTTCTTATGCTTTATGCTGTTATTGTTTAATCCAATTTATAGATACCTTGTATATCTTGCGAATTAAACTATCTATTTTTATACGATCTTAACGATATTGTGGGTGCCTTGTGAAACAAAAAATTGCCAGAAGACGATGATAACACTGCGTACAGTCAATGTGTGAAATTAATAACTAATTAATTCTTATGGGTCAACAGTATCAAATTACATACCTACTTACATAATTCTTATGGGTTAACAAATACATTTATTTATATAGTTTTTGAACAATTATAAATATGAGAATCAAGAGCAGAATATTACTATCTATTTATTTATATAGTTTTCATTAATGTGTGCGAATTTTGTCTAATTTCAAACTTTTGAGTTTTCAAACCTTAATTTACGATCTAGGGTTTTGTTACATACTAGAACAATGTAGTTAATGGGTAGTTATATTAAAATTTTTATAACTTTATATTTTTGTTAACACTAAACATGGCCCCGGTTCGGTTCGAACCGCCCGGTTCGAATCGAACGGGCGGTTTTGAACCTGAACCTTAGGTTCCGGTTTAAAATCGGTTCCGGAACCGGGACAGCGATCCCGGTTCCGGTTGCCCTTAAAGAAAAATCGGAACCGGCGGTTCACGGAACCGTTCGGTTTGGGCAGTTCCGGTTCGGTTCCCAGTTTTTCTTTTTCTTTTTTTTTTTAAAAAAAAATTTTAAAATTTTGGCCGTTGGCCACAGTATGGCCAACGGCCACTTGCTGCCAGCTGGCAGCAATCAGAACGTTGAGAAGGAGCCGTTGAACAACAACTTCTTCCTGAAAAATTACCAAAAGGCCCCTAAAAAATTACAATTTAACCCCTTAAATTTTTAAAAATATTAATTTTTTCCCAATCCAAAAAACTATATAAACCCCATCAATTATCCAATTCATTCACACAAATTCTCTCATTCTCTCAATATTTCTCTCATCTCTAATTCTCTCAATCTTTTTTTAAGTCTCTCATTCTCTCAATCTTGCTATTGTTTTTCACTACTGCAATTGTTTTCATTATTTGTTTAAACACTTTATTTTATAAATTTATAATGGCATCACCCTCAAGACCATCTATTTCTGGAGGTCAAAAATCTATTTCCAATTCCAGAAGGTCTGTTTCCAACAGAAACGCTGAGCAAAATGAGCAGGTACCGAATTTAAATGTTCAAGAAGTGCAAAGTCACCATTTCCCATAATACAACAACGATCGAAATTTTGCTGAATACCTGCAACAAAGAGAATTTGATGTGGTAATTTTTGGTAATGAAACTCCTTTTAATTTTAATCCTGATTATTCTCATCCCTCTTCTAGCGGTGGTCCCTCTACTCCAACCCTCCCAACCCCAAGTGAAACCGTACAAATGCCGCAAGCGTAGCCAGATTTGTCAAAATACAAATCTGAACTTTTTAAAGTTCATATGAAGAGGGTGGAGAAGGATGAGTTAATTATAGTGGTTTGTAACTATTATTCCAAAGATTTTAAATGGAACAAATCCGAAGAGTACGGGACGTATTGGAAGCATATCAACAGCAAGCATCCAGCCGAAACTAACCATCAGCGAGGACAACACCAAATTGCAAGGTACACATCCCCTAACCATCCTTTATTTAAATATACTGATCAAAATAATGGGGACCAATTAGTAAAAATGGTAGCGACCGAACATCTCCCCTTTAGTTTTGGGAAAAAAACTGGTTTTTTAAAATATTGTCATAATGCTTTAAATCCCTCTGCATGTAGAGTACCTAAAACCACATTAAAACGTACTATATGTGATATTTATAAAAAAGAAAAAAAAAGTTTTAGTAAAATATTTTCAAAATTATATGGGTCGTGTGTTTATTTGTGCCGATATCTGGAGTAATCATTGGCAAAAATATTCATACTTAGGACTCACTTGCCATTTCGTTGACCAATCATGGGATTTGCAAAAACAAATATTGGCATTTAGAGTTTTTGACGACACCCATACTGCTGACAATATTTATAAATTAATGAAAATTATTTTTGAAGAATATTGTATTGAGAGTAAAATTTTTGCAATTGGTTTTGATAATGCTGCAAATAATATTGCCGCCGTTCCACAATTAATTTAATTGTGTCAACCCTATTTTGGAGGCACATTTTTTCATCAAAGATGTGTTTGCCATGTTTTAAATATATGTGTACAACATGGCTTGCAAACACTACATGAGTGAATTACACCAATTAGGGATGCTCTATACTATTTGTGGAAACATCCTAGCACTATGAAACAATGGGCTAGGTATTGTAAAGCTAACGGGAAACATCCAATTAGGTTTTCCCACGATATTCCAACTCGTTGGAACTCTACATATAAGTTGTTTTGTGAAAGCACGAGTATAGAGAATTATTAGTTAGATTTATGCAGCATAATGTTAATACCATTAATTTATATGAACATCATTGGAATGTTTGTACAAAAATTTGTATGCTTTTAAAAGTTTTTCATGATGCAACGCATTCTTTATCCGGTATATATTATCCAACTTCACATTTATTTTTATTTGAAGCCCTTAATATTATAGGTGCACTTAATGAATGTGCACAAATAAATGAATTAGTTCCGTGTGTTTATGCAATACAAGAAAGATGGATAAACTATTATAGGGACATTCTTGTAATTTATATTGTTGCATCAATTTTTGACCATAGGAATAAATTAAATAGTTTATATGAATTTTTTACACTTTATTACCAATCTCTAGGGATAACGGACATAGATATTAGTGGTTTATATAATAATGTTAGGAATTTATTTTATTCAATGTATGACGAATATCGTTCTGTTTATGGTCCCTCACTGAACATTATTGTTCAACAACCGGAACCAAGTGAAAGTAGTAGTACTTGTCATTTCCGTTTTCCCTCCACATTAAAGAAGTTAGGGGCAAGCGTGTATACCAAAAAAGAAAGGACGTCGGGGAGTTCGTCTTCATCAACCTATGTTTCAGAGGTTAATGTTTACATAAACACCTCCTTTGAGTTTTTGGACACCCCAGACTTTAACGTCCTACAGTGGTGGAGGGAGCACGAAACTAACTTTCCAATTTTGGCCATCATTGCCAAACAAATTTTTGGAACCCCTGTCTCGACCGTTACCATCGAACAGGAATTTAGTACAGGTGGCAATGTTCTGGACGAGGACGAGCATTACTTAGTCCTGACTCAATACAGATCCAGGTCTGTGTTGACGATTGGACCAAGGCCTCATACCGACAGCAGGAATTGGATCTGGTGTCCGACGACAATTACTTCTTCGACACCAACGAGGATACAACGGCAACCGAAGGAATAAGCAACGATTGATCACATCCGAAACATAGGCAACTTAATTGAGGTAAAATTAAGTGCAAGCCCTAATTTTTTATTTTTTTATTTAATTTTATAATTTTATAGTTTTATGATATTATCATAATTTTATTTCAATTTTATCGTTATTTTATTGCAATCTAGTACCCACTTTATTTATATATATTATTATCGTTTTAAATATATATTTAATTTTTTTATTAATTTATTTTTAATTTTTAATTTTTTTAATTTTTGTTTATTGGGGCCGGTTTGGAACCGATGGTTCAACCGGCAGTTGAACCGCCGGTTTCAAAAAATTCGGAGAGGAACCGAAACAGTCGGTTCCCATAACCCCCCCCCCCCCCCCCCCCCCCCCCCCCCCCCCCCCCCCCCCCCCCCCCCGTTCCAATCGGAACCGGCACCGGGATCGGAACCTTCCCAGTTCCGATTTCAGTTGGAGAAAAAAAGGAACCGGAATTGCCAGTTCGGTTTAAAAATATATATATATATTCTGACTTCTAGTTCTAATAAAATAGCATAAAAGGGAAAGGAAGAAAAAAGACAACCAACCGAAAAACTTTACAATAAATGACGATTATTATTTTTCACTTTAGTGTTCTTCTGATATTTTCACTTATTTTTATTCTTTTTGTTTTGTTAACAAATATTGTGGATTTGGTATTCATTTCTGCCGAGATGATAAAACAGCACTAAATTGGAATAATTTATGTGGATGTAGCACCATAAAGTATGAACTATTCATTATACACTTCACTAAACTATCTCATCTCACGATATTTTTGTCTTATATAGTTCATATTCCTTCCTTTTTTTCCCACAGCATTTCTCTTTTGTTTATCACTTTTTCACTCTACCTTAGAAATCATCGATTCTACGATTGGGCATTCAAAAATCGTTATTTACTACTTGATTTAAAAAATAATTTTATTATTGCAGACTTGACCTTTATTTATTTCACTATATTGTGTAGAACTCATTCTTCAAGAGTTTTAAAGATTTTTTTTTTTTTAAACTTTAAACCCCTTGGTTGTTAATTTGCACCTCAAATATATTTGATTTCACATTATAATTCTATGTTTGGAGTTGAAAATCTATTTTTAGAGTTAAAACATAAATTCTTAATTTATTTTCTTTTAACCGTGATCTATTTTCTTTTAACCGTATTCTATTTTACTTTGACTGTGATCTTTTTTTTTTATCTTGAACTATTTTTCTTTAATTGTGATTTATTTCCGTGACTGATACATGACACTTTTGACATGTCTTTGAGGAGATAAATGACCATAATAAATTGTTCAAATCGTTTTGAAGAGGAGAATTATCTCTCTGTCAAAATTTTTTTCTCTCTCTAGCTTCCATTGTTTAACTTTCTCTCTGATATAACGTTTTATTTTTCAATTTTGAATTTTTTTGAAGTTTATTTTGAAAAAATAACTTGGGGTATTATTTCCCAAAACTAATTTTAGTGTTATAAAAACTTAAATTGCTAATACAGTGACAGCTACACAAAAAGAAAAAGTATAAATTTAACGTACTGCTCTCACAAATTGTCTTACCGTGACACGTCAATTGTATATGTGTGTGTATATATATATATATATATATATATAATGTCATTGTTTTACAAGGCAATTTGGCTTGTAACCAAGGAGCCTCTCGTCATTACTCTAGTATAATACTCAGTTTTCACTAGATAACCTAAATTTAACAAAAAGGGAACAAAACGTACACCGAAAAGAATCAAGAAAGTTAAGTCAAATCCTATCATTTGCCAACTAATTTTGCAAGTGAAGCTTAAATGAAATTTCAGAGTTCATTTAATCAAACAAATTTGTTGTGTTGTATAATTGTGGGGAAAAAAAGAGAGTAACAGTTCTTGGAATATGCATGCAAGAATACAAAAGGAACAAGGTCTGGCTACAATACCTGGATAAAAAAGTGTGGGTATTATACCGACACTTTTTTATCCAACTATAACCATCGGATGAGTTTTATCCAACAGTTAAGAAAAAACAGCAAATAAAAAATAAGAAAAACAGGTAACTGAATACACCAGTTACTTGACCAAACCAAATAAACTAGTGAAAAAAAAATTTTTCTCTCATTTTCTCTTCTCAAACTCTTCACGAACTCACCTCCTCTCTTCACCAAAACACTGGTCGTGCCACTTTTTACCAACAGCACCGGCCTACCGCTCCTTTACTAGCGACACCCAAGGTGTTAGATCTGACGCTGACGAAATCGAAGAGAACGACAAAGAAGATTTTGACGATATTTTCGGTCGATTCGATCTAGTTTGAAATGTAGGTTTTGATTTTCTTTAGTTTTTTTCTTATTTGTTTTGAATGAATTTTGTTTGATTTGTATAAGTTTTAAATAAAAGTTGTTTGATTTGTTTGTTTAATGAGAAAATGAGTTTTATAGTGAATTTATTTTTTATTGGGTTTGATTTTGTTAAGTGGCCACAACAAGTTAGTGGGATGTGTAACGATTGGATTTTTCATTTAATAAGCCATTAATAATATTATATCAAATAAGTTATTTTTTATAATAAAATACTAAATTAACATAAGTATTTGATATTCACAACTCGTGGAATCAAATATAATTATCTAACCATACAAAATAATTAAAACGAAAGGTTTTTTGTTACTATATTATATGATTAGTTTGCGAGAGACCACCTCTCGCGAACTGATTTGTTAGTGGGAAACCACCTCTCACGAACTGATTTGTTAGTGGGAGGCCACCTCTCGCGAACTGATCAGTTCGCGGGAGAACAACTAGCGCGAACTAATTAGTTCATGGGAGGCCACTTCTCGCGAACTGATTAGTTCGCGGGAGAACAACTAGTGCGAATTGATTAGTTCCTGGAAGCCCACCTCTTACGAACTGATTAGTTAGCGGGAGAACAACTAGCGCGCACTGATTAGTTCGTGGGAGGCCATATAATATTTTATTATATAATTACAATTTGTTTTAAACGAATTAAAAAAATTTATTACTAAAACGTATTTCTTTTATTTATATCATTCATTGAAAACAATAATGTTATTATTATTTTTATATTTATAATAAAAATTTCAAGATATGTAGTTAAAGTATATAGTATTATCAAATTTTATTTTATTTTTTTTAATTGCAGTTTTATTTCTTGAAAAATATCTTTGTAAAATAATATTGAACATATTATAATTAATTATAATAAGACCAAAACACATGAATTTGGATTTCACATTAGTCTCAATTTGTTTCGTGATTTGTTACATTTTTAAATGTTTATATTGAATTTGACTAAAATCGTGTTTTCTCATATTTTTAAATATTTTTATTTTATCGGTATTTTTAGTCCTTATTTTTATTATATCAAATAAGTTATTTTTTTCTAATAAAGACTAAATTAACATAAGTATTTAAAGTTCGGGGAGGAACTTTAATCTTTTCTCCCAACGTCCAAGTTCCTTACCAAGTCAAACTTCCTCCAAAGGGAAACGTCAACTTCAACGCGAAGGAACACCAGCGTTGGTGGTGAACGTTCAAGTGCACCGGACCAACGTCCAAGTTGCCTGAGGAACTTTATCGTTTTCTCCCAACGTCCAAGTTCCTTATTAAGTTAAACTTCCTCTAAAGGGAAACGTCAACTTCAACGTAAAGGAACACCAGCGTTGGTGGGGAACGTTCAAGTGCACCGACCAACGTCCAAGTTCCCAGAGGCACTTTATCATTTTCTTCTAACGTCCAAGTTCCTTGCCAAATCAAATTTCCTTCAAAGGGAAACGTCAACTTCAACGCGAAGGAACACCAGCATTGGTGGGGAACGTTCAAGTGCACCGACCAACGTCCAAGTTCCCTGAGGAATTTTATTGTTTTCTCCCAACGTCCAAGTTCCTTACCAAGACAAACTTCCTCTAAAGGAAAACGTCAACTTCAACGCAAAGGAACACCAGCATTGGTGGGGAACGTTCAAGTGATCGACCAACGTCCAAGTTCCCTGAGGAACTTTATCGTTTTCTCCCAACATCCAAGTTCCTTGCCAAGTCAAACTTTCTCCAAAGGGAAACGTCAACTTCAACGTGAAGGAATACCAGCGTTGGTGGGGAACGTTCAAGTGCACCGGACCAACGTCCAAATTCCCTGAGGAACTTTATCGTTTTCTCCCAACGTTCAAGTTCCTTGCTAAGTCAAACTTCCTCCAAAGGGAAACGTCAACTTCAACGTGATGGAACACCAGCATTGGTGGGGAACGTTCAAGTGCACCAGATCAACGTCCAAGTTCCCTGAGAAACTTTATTGTTTTCTCCCAACGTTCAAGTTCATTACCAAGTCAAACTTCCTTCAGCTGTGTCAAAATTTATTATCACGAACTTATATAGAGGCGCAAAAAAATTGAAATAAAGTCGCGAAAAATTTTAAAACTTTTCGCGAACTTATTAAATATTTCAATTGCAAAAAAAAAAAATGTATTCCTATTAAAAAAGTTACACTTATATTTATTAAATATACAAGATTTGTTGTAATTTTTATTTTTTCTTTATTTACTAAAAGATTTTGTGTTATTGTAAATTTCATTATTTATTTACGTTTTAGGTATTATTAGATATTTTCCTTATTTATTTACTCAATTTGTATGTATTTTAATATTTTTAATATCATTATTTATTATTAATTTAGTAAATAAATTAAAAAAATATTGCAGCAACTGGGGATACACTGCCGGTTATTAGGGACAAAAAAGTGCCGGTATGATATCCCCACTTTTTTTATCCCGGTATTGTAGCGAGACCCGGGGAACAAACATATTGATACTAAATTGCTAACTACATTGCTAATCAACAATGCATTATTTATTAAAAACTTTTCGCGAACTTATTAAATATTTCAATTGCAAAAAAAAAAAAAATGTATTCCTATTAAAAAAGTTACACTTATATTTATTAAATATACAAGATTTGTTGTAATTTTTATTTTTTCTTTATTTACTAAAAGATTTTGTGTTATTGTAAATTTCATTATTTATTTACGTTTTAGGTATTATTAGATATTTTCCTTATTTATTTACTCAATTTGTATGTATTTTAATATTTTTAATATCATTATTTATTATTAATTTAGTAAATAAATTAAAAAAATATTGCAGCAACTGGGGATACACTGCCGGTTATTAGGGACAAAAAAGTGCCGGTATGATATCCCCACTTTTTTTATCCCGGTATTGTAGCGAGACCCGGGGAACAAACATATTGATACTAAATTGCTAACTACATTGCTAATCAACAATGCATTATTTATTAACTAGAAATCTCACCCAGTAGCAGTTACACCAAAAGAAATACAAAATATTTATTTTATTCTGCAGCTCAAACCTCAAAAACAAATTTCCACAATATAATCAAATAATTTAATTTTTCACAGCATCTTCATGATGATATGTCGATAGGAATAAATAATCAATAAACAACCTAAAGACGGAACCGCAGTATGCATTGATTATAAGCATTTGCATGGTAAAAGTTATAGAACCATAACCTATTACATTGGTGAAAATCAATCAAACCTGCAAAAAGCTCGCATACTTAGAACCTAGGAAAAGCCTTTGAATGCAGAGCAAGGAGTTTTTGGTGACCTCGGCATTCTCATGGTTCATCAACTTCATCACCCGCTCCTTAGCCTTGAGGTCCGTCACTATGATTCGCCCAGCTGGATGATGCTGGATAAACTGTGAGAGATCAAAGCAAGCAACGGCAAGAGCTCTTGGATCATTGGATGTATCCAAAATTGTAATGAGGACCCTTAGAATCTGTAGCAGAAGATTGTACGTTAATATTACACACGTCACATACTTTATTCTTTTGAGATGCATTGCAACATCAATTCCCATGTTATATACAAATAAATGGAATATATCAAGATAACAGTTTCTGTTGACCACTCCAATAATTGTTAATCAAGCAAAACTGGCCTCACATCAAACACAGCCTTTGGAATAATTAAGCAGCCAGAACCATCATTGAAACACGAGTCAGAGTTTCAAAAGTCAAACTCAATGCAAAATAAAACTTCTTAATTATTTCACATACTAATATATTTTACTGAAAAAAAAATTATTAAGTTAGCAGTTACATATAAATGACAAACAGATTCTCTATCCTCAACCCAGAAAGAAGGGCAAAATGGGAAAATAAAAAATAAAAAAATACTGACAGATCACATATAGAATATTTTCATTATGTAGTTCTGTTAATATTAAAATGGACATCCCAGTTTGACCCACATTATTCTCCAACTTACAAACTGGCCTTGATGGTTCAATGAAGCATCGGGTCTCATAATATTTCCAAGAATATCATATCTATATATTAATATCAGCTACATCTGTTTCCCATAGCCATGGCCATGTTGTGTGCATGTGTGTCTGAGAGATAGAGAGAGAGAGAGAGTGTATTTAACAGAATATATTACCAAAAATTGCTATATAGCTAGGTTTCCAAAAGGACCCCATAGCCGATAATGTAACACAATATTTGGCAGAGTAAATTTTTTTGACCAGTCCATCACAGAATAAAAATTGTTTCATTTATAAAAAGTCCATCATAAATTTTAAATGTAGACTATTCGCTAGATACTGTTAAGGATGTAGTAGAAAGTCAATCAGAAAACTGCGTCCAAGGACTGAAAATGTACCTGGAAATCATTCTCTTCAAAGTTTGTAATATTATCACGCCAGAATAAAGGATCTTTGTGCATGGCAGACCAGTCAAGATGGCCAAGGAGGACTTCTTGCTTATACTTGTCAAATGAACTCAATCTCTTGATATTGTCCTTCAAACCTTCTTCAAGTTGATTCAGATTGTCAAGCAAATCCTATAAAATATTCTAAAAAGTGTAAGGTGTCACAACACCAAGGAAAAGATCACTATATTAACAGATAGAAGAAACTCAGCAACAATATAGTTGCTTAAGGCGCAAGGCGCACCGAGGCGTCAAGATCCTCCTGGAGCCTAGGCACGAGGTGCAAGACGAGGCGCACGCCTCATCGAAGTGAGGCGCAACCCACACTTTTTGTTTGCTTTTATATGATTTTTTCAATGGGAATAATTTATATAAATTGTATTAACCTAATTTATCCTATAAAATTAAATTCAATAAGCAAATTTAGCTATCACATATTCACATAAAAACACGTCATAATACATAAAGCAACTAAAATCCAAACATAATATTAATTCCAAAAATAAAAAACCCAAACATGTTAACCGAACTCAAACAACCACAAGTTCATAAATTATAACATCATCATCATTCATCAATAATTTATAATTATTGTATTAACTTAATTTATCATATAAATTTCAAGTCATTAAACAAAATGACTTGAAAGAAACTATAAATAACATGTCATAATTCATAAAACAACTAACATTCCGTCATCATATTAATAGCAAAGTAAAAAACACATTACAAAAACACCCAAAGATGTTCAAATTAGTTATTAGCTCTCTCAATCCATATCAAACTCATTTGGTTATGTTTTAATTGTATTTAAATTGGTCTGCAAACTTATAACCTCAGTCAAAGTTTCATATGTTGTGTTGGGTTGTGAAGCCTGAATCAGTAATGTTAGGCTACGCAGACGCAAAACGGGGACGCGGAAGAAAATTTTAATTATAAGTTATATTGTGGATTGATAGTTTTACCCCAAGGGATTTAGTATGTATATACTAATTTCATTTAGGATTTTAAACAAGGTTTTTTAACTTGTTATTTTGTTGTGGATTGTTTTGTAACTAATAAAATGACAAAATGAAATATAAAAAAATCAAAGTTGTAAAATATCAAAGAGGTGCACCTTAAGGTTAGGGTTTTAAATCTATTAACCCTTTTTTTTAAAAAAAAAAATTCAAAGAGGCGCGCCTGGTGCCATGAGCCTCCCAAGCAGGAGGCGCAGCCTTGGGCCTGAGTGCGCCTCTGATAACTATGAGCAACAGAAGTGGAGAGTCATTATTGTTAGTAATTTCAGGTGGAAAATGAATAATGAAACTGAGTTTAATCAAGTTAGTGCTGATAAAATGTCATGCATATAGATTTTAAAGCTAGATATCTTGATTTTTCACTGAAATATGATGGAGAATGAGAAAAGAATACATCTTGATAGCAATATAAAGAACATACCAGAGACTTGGATCACTATTAACAAAGGGAAAGAGCTATGATGGAGTACAAGAAAAGAATACACTTTTGAGATTGTATTATCTAAACATAATTAGGATTTACTTGGCAATTTCTTCTTATCATTGAGATTTTAAGGATGTTCTTAGGATATTATTTATAAGTGATGATATGGGATTTCTTTTTTAAAATTAATTAATTTATTTTCCTTATTATAGTTATTTCCGTTACCTTCTTTATTTAAGTTCAGTTTTACATATATATATATATAAGACTTTATGAGATCTATTTCTTTTGTTGTCTCTTACGAGACATCCAATAAAATTTGAGAACGATTTTGATATTGAAACAACTGCTAAGAGTACTAAGAAGCTGTTTTAGAATATATATTTTTTATTATGTGGAACCTCCCTGGACTCTAGCCTATTTATTATTATTTGTTGTCAAGTGTCGATAAATGAATAAAAACCCACAATCCCCTTTCTCTATACTTCCTCTCATTTTCTTCCCTTTTTCTTCTAAGTTTCTTCCCTCTATATTACGATTTCTCTCTGCTTGACTATTCTTTTTTCTGTCCTACATCAAGATGTGTATGTGCGCTTGTGTGAGTGTGCATGAGAAGAGAGAGAGAGTTCCATTAACCAGATTATCATAAAGGGAAATAACAGAGCAGGTTTTAGTAAGGTAATGCTTACAAGCCAAAAAGAAAACCAGTAATACATAGAATAGAATTGAATAAAAAGAATTGAATAAAAGTTCATGCGAAAAAAGCATAACATAAGAATTAAAGAACATGGGCAATTGTAACACATTAAAGGTAGGCATCACTGCATCAGCCAGAGATAAATGCCTTGAGATGTCAAAGATATAAATGGGCCTGCACAAAAGTGACCAATGCCTTTACCACCATGGAGAGATTTGATTGAAGCTGTGCAATGAAGACCAGGAAAACCAAGAGAAATACTGATTGACGTGGGAGGAGAATGTATTGGGCCATGTCAAAAACAAACTGATATAGAGTTTAACGATACCCAAATTGGAATTCTCTAGCTGAATCCAAGTATGGACTATAAAGAGTCCAATAAGCATGCTTTGTACCAGTTAAATAATAGACATAAATAACATTAGCATTATGGTAGCATGAGTCTATTGCCACCCAAAAAACAACCTTCTACACCCATTTTCTCAAACACAAGCGCTATTAAAATTTGCAGTTAAAGCTCTATCAACTAACAGCAGAATGCAACAAGCACACAGAAATAACATAGATTACCTCACAGAAAAATTACCATAATGCCATAGATTAAGTTCAACCAATTCAATTTTCTTCATTTTTTGTACCTTCTTATAGTTTTGTGAAATCTTAAAGATAAAAACAATTACAGTAGACTTAAAATTAATCTTGTAGACACAATTATTCTCCATATATCAATTAGATTTGATTTAATTACACTCGAGATGATATATCAATAAATTTACATCTATAAACATTTTTAATATCTTTATCAGTATTTTTCCTGATTCGTGGGGTTGATGACAATATGGATAAGCTTATTATGTTTCAGCCAACCAAGTGTTGATCCTTTTTACATCCATTTTAAGTGAGGTTGTCTCTCTAGCCCTGTTAAGGTGAAGAAACTTTTTGGATAAGAAGAAGATAATGAAACTGTTCAAAGACATATCTATCACAGGAAATCAAATGAATTTAACCAAAATGGAAGAAGAGAGAACGGAAGAATGCATACAATTTGTTTGATAAAAGTTATTAATAAATTTGATATGGTAAGTTTTGCTTTGTTATCTAATTTTTCTGCCTCCAAAAGTGATTATGTTAAAGGTTAGTTTAGTAACAAAAAATTGGGAGAATCCCTAAAATCCCCTTGAGTTTTGACACTATTTCAAAAACAACCCTCTAGTTTTGAATATCAATGAAAATCCTCCCTACTATGTACCAAAAACAACCTTGTTTCAGAGTTTAGTAAAAAAAAACGCTTGGCTGTGTAGCAAAATCCCTAGTGAAGGGAGTTCTTATCAAATTTGAAACTAGAGGATGTCATTATCCCCTGCCTATTATGTTATCATCAAAATTTTCAGACAGTAATAAATTTAACATTAGTCTAATTCGTCCTAGATGGTTGTTTCGGAAAAAATAAAATATAAAAAATCATCATAGTAAATGGATTGAATAAAAGAATATAGCTCTATCACTTTCATCTAACTCATATATTGACTAAATACTGCATGAAAACTCAAGCAGAAAAGCAAGTGTATAACCTGCAACTTCACTTACCTCATCACTCCATGCTTGTGCTTTCAAACTTTGAACAATTTGAGGCAGTCCAAGGTCAATCATCTGAGCAGCAAAAGCACCTTTGGGGAGCAAGTTCCTCAGGGTCAAGACAACCACCCTAACAACCTAGTAGAATTTGAAATAACCATAACAATAAACAGATAAATATAATATACATTTTTTTGAATAAAAAAATAGTCCATTTCCCTCATAAGTCATAAGCCCGAATAAAAATAAATATAACCAATTGAAAACATTGACTTGGATAATTTTAATCCGGCAGTGCAGTGATCCTTGTAATAATCAATTTTGGGAACAATACATATGATAATCATGAGGTAGGGAAGCAAAAAGCTGAAAAAATATAACACAGTTACATGCTTACACATACCCTCCAAGACCAAGTATAACTAAATCAACTGAATATACCAAAACACAAGACCTCACCTTCTCCTTTGTGGAACTCTTAACAACCTCTATCAATCGCGGCAGGGCTCTAGAAGTTGCCAAATACTCAATTGCAGGTTCATAGTAAGATAAGAGCCAGACACACAGACATGTTTCATAAAGTAGCTGTTAGAAAGAAGTTAAATTGTCAATAATAGAAGTTTTGCATCTCAAATAACTTTTGCTCACCAACAGTGAAGCATGGGAACTTCATTCATCAATTTCAAAAACTAAAAAAGGTGGCAGGAAACACATGGTGAGCACATTAGGATGTGTCAACTTCAGTGTTCAAAATGGATTATAAGAGCTACCCAGAGTATGACAAAGTACCTGAATAGACTGCTGAGTGGATGCAGGAGAAATTAAAGGAATCAGCAACTTCACTCCATCCACCTGAACAAAAGACGATCTCACCAGGGGTTCCTTAAGTAAGGTTGCGAGGCAATTGACAGCAATTGGAATGCCACGACTAGGATGGGAAGGCTTCTTCAGCTACACAGCATTGACAATCAAATTACAGTGTTATGACAAAACATCACTATAGAAAAATTACCTACTAACCAATAATGATAATGCAAGTGAGATGGAGGATTTGTCAGGTGGAAAATGTAACATGTCGACCGATCTTAAGAACAAAAGTATTTTCGACCAAGTGTATGAGGTCTTCATTATTTAAATTTAACAAAAGGAATAAAATGTTAAAGATCCAGTAACATCCATGAGTGGGAGCCTAGATGTAGGATTAACATTTCTAAAAGCCACAAGATCTGATGTAGGCTACAGAATCTAATCGTAAAATTATATTTCAGCATCAAAGAAAATGTAAAAACTAGGATTTTACGGAGAAAGCTAGCATTGTTGAATTAGGGCAGCTTGTAATTATTAAAACATTAAAGAATTAAAAAAAAAACAGAAATAATGAAAGAAAAAACTTGCAGAAATTTAAGAATGAAAAGAAAAAGGTTGTTTGACTCTAGACATCACAGCTGGGTCTAGAGCTCTTACAATACTGGAGCCTAAAAGAAGCCAAAAAATACGCAAATATATAATATATACTCGTTCAACTTTAAAATATCAGATCAATGTATTAAAGATTCTTGTTCTCCTATGTTAAGTCAATCCTAACAAGCCTAAAATTTGCAAGAATGTCCCTAACTAAAAACGAAACTAAAACAAAGCAACACCAGCAAAAAAGGAAAAAAAAATTGTTTATGTAACCTACATATTTATAACTACAAATGACTATTTAAGGTCCCAAATTAACTTGCACTGAATTTAGATAACATATCTAATGGTTTGTTCTTTAATTTATTTCTCCTTAAATTTCGATATTTGTGCCACTACATAAGTTGAAATGCTTAGGGTTCCTCAACCAAAAAGTACCATGATGCACAACTTTCATTCATAATAAATGACTTAGCACTGGATGAATTCAAAGAAATATACAATCATAAGTTCATACTAACCTGAGCACAAAGCCATTCAACTAATCCTTTTAACACATCATCAAGGGTAGTGAATTTGTTCTTCGAATTTGAGGCTTCTCCATTGGTGAAAATGTTATCCTGTGTCTTTGGTCTAGCACTACAATTACATAAATGATTGGACAGTTAATATTGTTATGCAATATGTCACATGGTTGATTTCTTGAAACTTTGCAATGCATTGTGTAAATGGATCAGGTTTTAAGTACCTTACAATCAAAGCTAGTATCTTACAGCTCTTCTCTTGTACAAACCAGTTACCTTTCCACAACAATCTGCAAATGGACAAAAATGTAGATTGTGTTAGTTTACATCAATTTAACAAAATGAGAAAACTAAACAGTAATTTGTTTCTTCAAGAAAAGTTAAATTTGTTTCTTCTCCCAATTTTCAGAAAGAGAAAAGAATACATAATAAAACACAGATAAGTACAGATCGATGATATTGATAAACAAGAAAATCCTTTTAAACATGTGTGTGTGTGTGTCTGTGATATGTCCCAACACGAGTACAATCAAGAATTTTGTATCCAAAAAGAGAGCATGATCAATCACAACTAAAAGTTCTAAAAGTTGTGTACAGAGACTTAACTTAAGAAAGGTTCATAAGTATCTTCACTCGCAAGAGATTGATCATGAAATAATCGGGCTCTTTTTGGGTTTGCTACAAAAGGAAATAAACAAAGGTTAATTTGTGCAATGCAAACACTAGTGAAAAGATCAACATTCTACCAGATACCTGTGAGCATTTCATCAATTAAAGCCAGAACATATTCTATTGTCTCTTCTTTAAAGATATCTCGTAAAATGCTGACAAATACTCGAACATATGCTGGACCATCCTGTAAGAGTCAGTCAATTAACATGTCAATAACATTGTGGATATTCAAAATATCATTAGTATAATATTAATCTTCCCCCCGAATAATAAGGCATTAAGCCTTTTGCAATGATGGAATAAAAGGTTGTTTGGAATAACTTATAGCAAGAGAACTTTCTGAAAGACTAAATTTAAGTTTAAAAGAACATATAAATATACTAATACCAAGCTCAAAGATTAAGAAGACTGATGAAACATTACATCATCTAACAGCTGTGCCCTGTGACTTTCAGATCTATTATCATATCGTCTTAACAGCTGAAGGCCTGTTCCTGAAATCAGCTTAGTTGTCATGTATGTTTCCCATGGGATGTCTCTCTTCAAAACCTTTGACATAAAAACAGATGTTAATGAAAGTCTAGACCAACATAATATTTCTTTTTGTTTTTCAAAAGAAGAAATCAGGGTACACACAACACGAGATATAGTGTTCACTCGAATCAAAGTTCAAGCAGAATTTCAGCACAATGATAATATGGCATTTGGCTGTAACAACTATCAAGAAGGGAACACAATATTACTGTAAATTGTAAGCTGATATCCGTTACATACCAAAAATAGACAGATTGCAATCACTTCGACCCTCTGCTTTTATTGATGAAACAAAAAAGACAAAAAGACTAAAAATAAACATTTTTTTTTTTCCATTCTCATATTAGAACAAAAATTTAAAATTAACTACACCTCATAGTAACAATATATTCAATGAGTAGCAAAAGATATCAGTATCAGCATCCATGTCTACAACACCCTCCTTGTTCCCTACATTTTCCTAGAATCCAAATTATGCAGCCCTGAAATTCGATTTTAGACGACAAAACCGAAATGCAGCATTGATTCCACAATTAAAAATCATTTACTAAATGCACTTATGAATACACAAATATACATGAATATATATACACAATGTATGCTTAAGCGCAAACATAGACAACGGTAGAAACAACCAAATAAAGTGATCAGATCACTAACCTGATCTGTGGTTAGTTCGGCGTGCTCCATTGCTACTGAAAAACACAAAAAATAGCAAAATTTCACCAATTCAAAGACCTGCAAATCAGAATCCAACTCTAAATTCCTATTCAAAAACAATTTTCCGTAACAGTGACAGAACAAGAGAGCTGAATAATCAACAACTACAGATCCAACGGCACAAAAATAGTTAAATTGCGGTTCCACCAAATAAAAGTTTCAAGGAGTGGGATGCGATTTCTAGTGAGAGAAAGTGTTCAATTACTGTAAAATCGCAATCCAAGAAGTCACCTTCAAATTCGTAGAATCAGACAATAGAAAAACATGAATTTCCGGATTCATTGAAGAAAATAAATGTGGAGATATCAAGAGAGAGAAAGTGAATTGGTGATGGATCGCATACCTGATTATTTTTTTCTCTGGAAGTCTGGTTCTGTTCTGGCGAAGGAGAAGTGGCTCGTGAAGGCCTCGAAAACAAACAGATTTTGATTGGTGAGTTGCGATCTTCTGCTTCTGTAACTATTTTTGATCTTATTCTCTCTCGATCTCTACCCTACACGTGTAATTGGTAGACATTATTGTCCAGGTTGGACCGACCGAGATGACTAACTTGGAGGCAATATCAACTTTTAAGGGTGTATTCAATTTAGAGTTGGTTGAAATTTAAAAGTCCATTAAAATTTAGGTGTATTCATCCAGAGATGAATTTTTTAAAGAGCTAATTGTATCGATCTCCCCTGAGGTGTTACCAACTACAAGCGCAGTCAACTTAATCGTTTATTGACAGATAATTCTCATGCCTTTAATAAAATTTGGTCAAATATAACAGTTGACCAGGGGAAGTCTTTGTGAAAAAATTCAAAAGTTGACTAACAGGAGGGGGGTCTTTGTCAATAAACCCAAAAATTGACTCCGCCTGTAATTGAGCAAACCTTTAGGAAGGTAGATTCTATTTATTCTTTTTTAAAAGTCTATAAAAATTATGGATTGAATATATCCAAATTTCGATGAATTCTTTATAAGTCTAGATTGAATACACCCCTTACTCCTATGGGATTGGATGAATTTCAAACTACTATCAATCAAATATTTTTTTTTTTTAAGACAAATCATTAAAAATCCATTCAATTTCATATAAATATGTGAAAGAATCCAACAAACTTTATTCAAAATTCTTACAAAATCTAGATGGAATTAATGAAATCCATAAACTTTACCAAAATATATCACTTAAAAAAAATCCATAAAAATCCATAAAACTCCAATAAACTCTAGATTGAATACATCCCTTAGTTTTTTATGATTTATGCGAGTACAAGACCATCTAAATCATCCAAAGGAGCCAATTATAAGTTGTAATTAAATAAATAAAAGAAAAAAATTACACCAAACCTACTTGAGATAGGCACATGCCGGAATAATTTTTCTAAAGGGTAATGTGAGATTGTCCAAAACATTTAACCAAATGTTGTGGTATATGAGTTGTCAAAACCATGTAAATTATTAAATAATGTGGTAATTAATGTAGTGTTAACAACTCACATGTCATATTATTTGAGTAAGAACTTAAACAATTTTTTTTTTTTTTTGCGTAACCTAGTACTATTCTTTTTCTAATAGAAGATATTAACCTCTCATGTAACAGTCCTGAATTTCATTAAAGATTGAATGGAGACTGAAACCTGAAACCTGAATGACATTTTTTTTTTCCTTACTTCTGAATACGGTATCAAGTTGTTTATTTTTTAATAATGAAAATACCTGAAACCAAATAATTTGACATTTATACCCTTACCACTATTAGTTGTTATCCATTTTTATTAGATATAATACAAATAACTAAAAACAAATAATTTTAACAAATTTTTAATCATTTTTATGTAAATATTGATAAAAATTTATTTATCAATAAAATATGATAAATAATAATATAAAATGGTTTTTATTTTTTTTCTTACAAAAAAAATAAAATATAAAATTTAAAGATTCAATTAAACTATTACTTATGATAAATAGTTTTAAAATATGTTATGTAAAACTATGATAAATTGAAAATATGTTATTGTTTGTGAGGATATTTTTAGAAGAAAATATTTTGAATATAATCAGTTATTTGCAATTAAGTGAAAAATCAAAAAAATTAACTTTTTTATTTTTTATTTATTTTTTTTTTAGTATTTTAAAGTTGTTTGACCACTTAAAAATAAATAAAAATAACTTAATGGGTCAATTCAGACCTATTAAATGTTAAGAGGAAAAAAACAAACGACCCTTAGTGTTTGATAATACACTTTAATGATTTACTATGTAAAAAGAAAACGCAAATCCACTCATAACTAAATTGTTAGTGCACCTCTCTTTTACCTCAGTGGTAATGATGATTCACGTCTTACGATGTGCTATATTGTTAAATATTTAATATAATAATCAAATGCTGAAATTAATAATATGAATACAAGCAATTACACAATAACACAATATGTAAATTGAAGTCACGGCCCGTATTTCACACAATGCCCTCAAAACAAATTTGTCTCCTACCGTGGGTGCGTTTGTTTCCCAAGATACAACAATTCAAATGATTTCGAAGACAACTCCGGCGAACTGATTAACGACATAACTCTATTACTCGGAAATAACAGATGAAAAACAATACAAGAATCAAAAGATAATTTTTGAAATTTGCAGGGTGTATTTTTCTCGATGATCAGATGTCAATATATATCAATCATGTGGTTTATGGCGATTTATTATTTTGGGCATTTAAAAATTAATTATTCAATTGATTTAATTGTCATAATTTCCTCTAATTTTAATTATGAATTAATCACAAAATCAGTTTTATTTTTATTCTTAATTAATTTAAAATTTGAATGAGAATTATAAATGAAAAATTTAAAACCAAAATTGGCAAAACCAATATAGATAAGGAGTGCATGCCCACGGTTCAAACTGGTGCGATATCGTGTCCGCAAGACTCGCTCACACACAAGTCTTTGGATTCCAAGGAACATAATTTGCACCTCCCATCTCGCGCGAGAGAGAGCCTGTATGCAACACTCACTTGACAACTTTACATTAGTCAAGTATATATAAACTCAAATATTATTAATATTCTTCCCATGTGGAATTAGCTTATTTTGCAATAATTTTTTCAATTCATTGGGTGCACTTTCAGCAACAATTTCTCATTCATCTTAAATTCATTTTGATCATATGAATATATCAATTTGATCTCCTCACAGAGGAAAACACAAATCCACATTGACCCATCATTTCTTATGTCGGTTCTACTCAAAATTGTAAGTCAACTTGCTTATACGGAATACCATCAAAATGACATTTTATAGCAATCCCCACATGAATGAAATTAACGGAGGAAACAAAGGAGAAAAACAAAATAATTTTTTGACCTGGTGATAGAGTTCAACAATCGAAACCTGCATATGATAGGTAGATGTTACCCTTTGAACCTTCCCTTATGAGAATACATAGATTTTACTGGTTAATCAGTAGGCATGATGTCTTTGAGCTGTTGCCTTTTTTTATAAAAGATAACATATCTCATACAAGAATCTTTCCCAACATAATTCAGTTCTGATTATTATGTTAATTTTTGCTATGAACATAAGTCTGGTTCCATGAGAGTTTCTAAAGAATTAAGCCCTACACAATTCTCTTTCAAAACAGCATCAATTTTCTCTTACATAAGTGATTTCTTAGTTAAAAGTAACTTGTTTTACTCTGCTCGAATTTCCAACGCATAATAATCATTAAAATATAGCTTTCCCTTTCCACTGATACTGTTTCGTCATAGGAATGGACTTGAGATTATCCACCACAGTGATCTAACTAAAACGTACATTTAGGTTATCCCTTTGAACCTAGATCTTGATATCTCTAGTCAACTTGGTTGGGTTTCCAATATATCAACTTATTTTTTTAATGGGCTTTAATCTTATTTCCCTTGATGATTTATCAACTAACTCTCGATTTAACCCTTTGATTAGTGAATTCACAATGTTATTTTGACTTCACATAGTCGATAGAGATAATCCCAGTTAAGAGTAGATATCTAATTATATTATGTCTACGACGATTTGTCTACACTTACCATTATACATGTTGCTCAGTGCCCTTCCAATTGCAGACTGGCTATCACAATGGATACAGACTACTGTCGTAGGCTTTGGCCATATCGGTATATCCTCTAAAAATTGCTTTACCCATTCAACATCTTCACCACTCTTATCTAAAGCAATAAATTCAGATTTCATAGTGAATCTGGTTATACATGTCAGTTTGGAGGATTTTCATGATATAGTTGTATCCCCTACTGTAAATACATATTCACTAGTAGATTTTATGGGTTTTTCATATCAGATATCTAGCTCGCATGATTGTATCCTTCCACAACAGCTGAATATCTGGTAGAGTGCAGCTCATAATTACAAGTATGTTGTAAGTACCTAAGTATTCTTACTATTGCTTAGTGCAGCTCATAATTACGAGTATGTTGTAAGTACCTAAGTATTCTTACTATTGCTTTCCAGTGGTCAGCTCCTAGATTACTCATATATTTACTCAATTTACTAACTGCATACGCTATGTGGTCTTGTTCAACTCATTAAGTACATCAGATTTTCTATCACACTCTAGAATATTCTAGTTGAGAGATACTCTCACATTTATTCTTAGATAGGTGTAGACTTATATCTAGCGGTGTTCTGGACACTCTAGAATCATCCTTGTTGAATTTCTTAAGATTCTTGTTAACATAATATGACTTACTTAGAATGAGACCATTTGATATTCTTGAGATTTTTATTCCCAGTATTACATCTGTTTTTCCCATATCTTTCATGTCAAATCTTGAATTCAATATATTCAACATATCATCAACATAAAGACACAAAATTATTTTTTGAGTTTTGACATAAATACATTTGTCACACTCGTTAACTTTAAATTCGTTTGTAATCCTTGTATTATTGAATTTCTCATGCCATTGTCTTGGTGTTTGCTTTAAACCATATAAAGACTTCACTAATTTACAAACTTTCCTTTCCTTTCTTGGAGCAGAAAAACTCTCAGGTTGTTCCATGTAGATTTCTTCATTCAAATCTGCATTTACGAAGGCTGTTTTCACATTCATTTGATGTATTTCAAGGTTTCACAAAGCTGCAATTGCAATTATCTTCCTAATGGAAGTTATTCTCGTCATAGAAAAATATGTATCAAAGTAATCTAGGCATTCTCGTTATTTGTAATATTTGATTACTAGTGTGGCCTTATAATTATCTATTAATCCATATGGTTTCATTTTCCTTTTAAAAATCCATTTATATCCTAGTGGTTTACAATCTGGAGGAAGATCCACTAGTTCCCAAGTATGATTTTGAATGATGGGATCAATTTTGCTCTTAATGGCCTCTTTTCACAGAGGTCCTTCTGTACAACTAACAACTTCTTTAAACATTTAAGGTTCACCTTATAGCAAATAGGTTAGAAAATTTGGACCGAAATATAGTTCTATCCTGACTCTTTAGCTACGTTTAAGTTTATCCTCAACCTCTTGTTCTTATTGAACTTGTTATTGGTCATAACTCTCCTCCATTGGAGTCTTCCATGTTCGTTTAGACGAACTTGATTCTTCTTTTGGATCAATAAAGAAATACATGTTCAAAGAACGATGTGTTTATAGATTTCATTTTTGTATTTTTCTGTATGTCTAGAATTTCAAACTCATACATAAGGAACTGATACGCACTACTATATGTTCATAACCTATGACAATGCAATCAACTTGTTTTCGGACCTATCACACCTTCTTTGGTGTAGTTACGACCATTTTAACAAGATACCCCCTACATTGGCAGATATTTATAGGAAGAATTTCTTCCTTTCCATAATTTATATGGAGTCTTGTCATGTTTCTTTCATCGTACCTTATTTAAAAGGTAATTGTTATATAAAATAACATCTCCCCACATGTGCTGAGGCAATCCAGAACTTAGCAGCATTGCATTCATCATTTTTTTCAAGGTGCAATTTTTCGTTTAGCAATATCATTTTGTTAAGGTGAATAAGATGTCGTAGTATGATGTATAATTCCTTGTTATGCACAGAATCCACAAAATGGTGCTTCATACTCACCACCTCAGTCACTCTTTAACACTTTAATCTCTTTGTTGAGTTGATTCTCAACTTCATTCTTATATGGAATGAATTTTTCCACAGTTTCATCTTTGTTTTTTAGGAAATACACATATATTTCGTGCTATCATCAACAAAAGTAATAAAATATTTATTACACACCATATGTTTGTACGGATTTTAAAGCACACATCATTATAAATTAAATCAAAAGGTTATTTGTTCCTTTCTATTATTGCAATGATGACCTAGTCATTTTTGCCTCTACACAAAGGTTATTTGTTCCTTTCATATTTGTGTTTGGAATTAATATTAAATGTGAGTATATGAATTAAGTTAGTTAATCTCCGTAGAGAATCATAATTTATGTGTCCTAGCCAACATGCTATAAATTGGAATACTTAAGCAAATAAGCAGAAAAATTATTCTTATTATTATTCAAACACTTGACAACGGTTACATTAAGTTTAAACAACCCTTCAGTTACATAACCCCTCCCCACATACATTCCACATTCAGAAAAAACAACATTGGCTTATTCAAATACAATCTTGAAGCTATGTTGATTAAGTAGTGCTGAGTTTTTGCGAATTTCAAGCACAAACACGTTTAGAATCAGCACCTTCCCAGAAGTTATTTTCAAGATCACTTTTCCCTGACCCTTGACCTCGATGTTGCCGAGTTTCCCATGGATGGATTCTCTAAATTCTCTATTGGTTCGAAAGATGAGAACAATGCCTTATATGAGTATATGTGCCTAATGGTACCGGTGTCAATCCACTACTCCTTCGAGTTGGACTCCACCAGGTTCACCTTAGAGATTACCGCAAAATAATCTCAAAAACATCCTTGGAAATTTTCTCCACCATACTAGCCTCATTGTTATAATTGAAGCACTTCCCTTGAAACTTATGTTTCTTGAAGCTTCCTTCTTTTACTCCTAGCTTATATTCTTTGCCTGACTTGTTTGTCTTGAACTTGAAATTCTTACCAAGCTCCACAACATTTGTCTGTGCCTTATGTTAACATGACCATTTCTTCTCAGACTTTTTATTGTCTTCTTTAATTTAAAGTCTGACAAATAACTCTTGAAGCTTCATTTTATTTACCTTGTGCTTAAGGTAGTTTTAAAGTTCTTTCCATGTAAGAGGTAGCTTCCCAATAGCTACTTGGAAGGTTTTCACATAGGATCATCCCCTTAAAGTGATTATTATACAAAATCACTTTGAGCTTTTGCACTTAATTGATCACGATTCTTGAATCCACTCTTATAATCCAAGAAGCGGTCCATAACAAATGTCTTAGCTCCAACATCCTTAGTCTTATATTTTTGGTCTCAAGATTTCCACAACTCTTTGACTGTGAATCCTTAGTAGAGGAAGTAAGAATGCTTTCAAGCATCAATCGTAATGACTTGCACATCTAGCTCGTCACCATTCAGCTTTGGAGCCTCCTCAGTCAAAAACCTCGTAAGTTTCAGAGTGGTCAAGTAGAAGAGCATCTTCTGCTACTACCTCTTAAAATCCAGCCCACTAAATTTCTCCGATTTTTCTATCTAGTTTATCAACACCGAAACCAATACTTTTGAGTTCATTATAAAGACTGAAACATGAGTCATTGGAGTGATCACTTGGGGCACGGTAGGGTTCTCCCCAGTCTTAGCAGTGGATGTTGATTCAAAAGTCATTTCTGAAAAACAAATCAATAATTTTAATAAACTATCCCAAGACACCAATATTATATATATATATATATGTATGTATGTTGAAGATTGTATTTGTCCAAAACCTGATTAATGTGTGTCCAAATTATTTATCAATTTTATATTGTATCCAATATCATTTAAATTGATTTTATCTTCTTAACAGTTTTAAACAAAACCTGCAACACAATTAGGCAAGCAGAAGATTGTAATATTCCTAAAATCCAAAACAACCAGACTCAAAAAATAAATTAGTCTAGTCCTTTTTTTTTTTTTTTCTTTTTAACTGTTTAGAAACTGTCCAAAAATTGGAACCAATTGAAATCTGCCTAGAAATCACAGAAACTGTCTAGAAATTGAACCAGTTGAAATCTACCCAGAAAATGCAAAGACTGTCCAGAAACTGAACCAGTTAAAATCTGCTTAGAAAATATAGAGACCGTCCAGAAACTGAACTAGGGTTAATATGGTAACGCAGAACAGACCATGTATTGTAATGATAAAATAGATAAAGAATTCAAATGAATTCGGCAAGCACCTGTCAGCTAAGAGAAACACGAGTTTGTTTTAAGATTTTTAGATATAGTATAATAATCAGATGCTGAAATTAATAATACGAATACAAACACTTACAAATAACACAATGTGTAAAATTGAAGTCGAAGCTCGTATTTCACATGGTGTCCTTAAAATATATTTGTCCCCCACCGTGGGTATGTTTGTTTTCAAGGATATAACGTTTCATACATTTGTTTCCCAGGAGAAAACAGTTCAAATAATTGTCGAAGACAACTTTGGCGAAATGATTAACATCAAAACTATATTACTCGAAAATAGCAAATGAAAAACAATACAAGAATCAAAAGACAATTTTTAGAATTTGCTAGGTGTGTGTTTTCTTAAAGACCAGTGGCCATACAAATCAATTATTCAATTGCCCTAATTTGCATGATTTTAATGTTGAATTAATCACAGAATCAATTTTATTATGATTCCTAATTAATTCAAAATTTGAATGACAATTATAAATGGAAAAATTTAAACCACCAATATGGATCACAGGTGCAAGCCCACGGTCCAAACTAGTGTGACATTTATGTCTGTAGGACGCATTTCTTCACAAGTCTTTCGATATACTTTTTAAAAGTCTGTAAAAGTCTATTGAATAAACAAAGATTAGATTGATTCTTTAAAAGTCTGGATTGAATACACCCAAATTTCGATGAATTTTTAAATTTCAACCAACTCTAGATTGAATACACCTCCTTAATTTAATAAAATAGAAAAAAAAATTAGAAAAAGATATGAATCTTCACCTTCCATCCCAAAGAGTGACGTTGAAGATAAAAAAAATTACCAAAAAAAAAGGTAAATTTCCACCATCCATCTCACGGTGAAGATTAACAAAATATATAACATAATTAAAACAAATGGAAAAAAAATGGATTTTTGGAGATCTTAAGGGTATTATAGATTTTTTTTCGCAGTTAACTTCAATTAGTGATATAGTTAGGTGAAGTTAATGTTATTTTCCTGATTGTGTAATATAATCTCATCTCTTAATACAATAAAAATTAAGCAGTAAACTTGTCCTTAACACATTTAAACACTATATTTTATTTAAGAGCAAATAACATCGTACCTCCTTGAGTTTGCTTTTTGACATAGGGAAACAAGTTTTCTTTTAAATGACTCACCTCCTCTGTCGTTAACTAGTCTACAGCATCCATATGAAAAGAATAAAATAAATAAATAAATAAATATTCATCGTCCATCTTAGATATAAACTGTGGAAATTCATTTAAAAAATTAAACATAATTAAAAAAAAGTGAAAAAAATAAATAACATAGATAGATGATGGAGATCAATATTAAAAAAAAAAAAAAAAAGGTGGAGCTTGGATCTCCACTTGGACCACTTGGACGAAGATCCTTCTAAATCTCAAGGATCTCCATCGTTGATCGAGGGTGGATCTCCACCCTTTTTTTTTAAACTTGGGAGACCACCACTTTTTATATTCATTTACTTATTTGTTTTTTTATTTTATTAAAAAAGTTATTTAATAATTTTATGTCAGTGGTATTTTTATCTTTTTAACAGTCAACTTGGTCAACTATTAATTTTAACGGATTTTGAATAACGACAAGAGAAATGAGTGTCGTACGAATGACAAGTTGTTTGTGCATATAAAAGAGCAAACTTCATAAATGTATGGTGTTATTTACTCTTCATTTAATTATTAAAACTTTAATATTAGTTTTATTAATTTAATTGAAAATAATCTTAATTATAAATAACAAAGACATAGTGAATAAAGATATTTTGAACTTTGGCAAATTACTATGACAACCTTTGACAAATAGGGTGCATTTGGTCGTAGGACTGGATTTGACTATTTTTATAAGATATAATAGGATTAGATTGGATTAAACTAATTAGTTATGTGATGTGTTTGATATAGATGGATTGCACTAAAAATAGTATTGTATCTTGTTTAATGTAAAATGAGATTGAATTAAATTAATTTTCAAACAAAAAATAAAATTATTCTAAAATTTTATATAATTAAATTATAATTATTTAAAATAAATCTAAATAAAATATAAAATTTTTAAAAATTAAATATATCTATGTTAGATATTTTAAAATTAACCATTTAAAATAAATCTAAATAAAATATAAATTTTTTTAAAATTAATTGTAAATAAAATATCTTATAATAATTAATTAAATATTATATATATATATATATATATATATATATAAAGTTAAAAGGGTGCAAAAGTACCTAAATATCAACTTCAGTGCTTTATTTGATATAATATGAGATTGCACAAAATATAGTTATGTCTTATGTTTATAAGGTATGAGATTGGTCAGTATTAAATTATATTAAATTAATTTTTAATTTATTAAATTATTTTTAATAAATTAAATTTGTTTAAAAAATTATTTCTAAATAAAATAAATTTTTAAATATTACAAATAACATTTATTTTTTATTGATATTAAAAATATTTTAATAATTTTATATAAATTAAATTAAATAAAAAAAAATGAAAGCATGGACTAATATGTCCTATTTTCCCTGGATTTCATATGGACAGTACTAATAGAGTGCATGGGATTGAAAAAATCCAATTCTACACACTTAAGTACTCAACAAATATGAAATTGGACTAGATTCCATTAAGTGCAATCCCATATATCAAATAGAGTTAACAAACTTTGACACCTATGTGTGGTTGGCTAATTTTGAAAACTGTGGTATTTACCTGTATTTAAGCCAAACCCATGGGGTTTAATGATGCTCCGCAAACCAAATAAGTCGAGAAACATAAATGTAAACCAACCACTTTGTACAAGCGATGGAGGAAGCTTCATTATACGGAAGAGGCCACCGTATGCTCCATTTAGATCGGATGTCTTAACCAAAGAATCCAAAATTATAATACTAACAATAAATTGGTACAAAAAAATCTTATAAAAAAAGAGTAAAAATTTACTCTAATATAAAACTCTAAATAACAAATAATTGCAATGAGATCTTTAAATCCTTAAAATCAAGAAGTATGCTAAACTTTTTCTCATTGTGGGAGATATTTTTTAGACCGTACTAGTAGCAATTAATCTCGTTAAGTCCTGATAAATCCTTAATATAATTGATGTTATATTTCAATATATATATATATGTATGTATAAAATACATCAGGTGCATAGCTCTTCACAAGTTGGGTTGGGCTACAGCCCAGCCCAAACTTTTGGAAAAAATATATTATAATTACCAAACTTTTTTAGATTTAAACAATAAAATAATGCACATATTAGTTTAAGTTCTAAAGTAAAATTACATTTTATTTTATTAGAAAGTTGCAATCTTGTTACATATATTAATTACTAATCTTTAATTAAACTAAAGGACATGCACGTAGGGATGTCAATATTACTCACAACGAGTGAGTTTAAATTTTACTAATCGATTTATGGGTGAGTTTTGATGTAAAATTCAAACTCAATGCGGGTTCGGGTTTGGTTTTGGAAAAAAAAAAAAATTAAACCCAAACCCGCGAACCAGTGCAAATTTAAAAAATATTTAATAAATTTTATTTTAAGAAATACTTGAATATTGAGATTGAAGATTATTTAATGTACTAAGTTTTTTCTTTTGCTTTTTTTTTTTTTTTGGTATTGTGTTATGCTCAAGATTTGTTGTGATTTAAATATGATAAAATTGAGATTTGAAGATGATTTATTATATTTTTTAATAAAAAATATTTTTTTATCGGAGGTTTGGACCTGAACCCAAACCCGCGAACTCGTAAAATTATGCGGGTTCGTGGGTGGGTGCAAGTTTGAGTCAAACCTGCGGGTGTAAACCCAAACCCGAACCCGAACCCGCATAATTTTACTGGTTCGAGGTTGGATTTGGGTGTACAAAGTTAATGTGGTTTCATATTTGAATTGTGCCAAACCTGACCCGCTGTCATCCCTACATGCATGTCTTGTTAGTAATTTATTTGACAATGGAGTAAAACATCTCTATAGTTGTAATGTTGGAACTAAACTAATTTTATTACTATGAGGAGGTTATAATTTAATAGAGGTGTAATTACAAAAATTATTGTTTTGACTTAGTTATCCTTAATGTAAGTGGTATAGAGATAAAAGATGCATTACATTAATAATTAAATAATGGAGCATATCAAATCCAATATATAAACATTGATAAAAGAGATAAATATGCTTGAGAAGTTAGAAATATTTCGGCTTCAATAAGAAGGTGTCCATGCTGGCGAATTATTACGTACCCGCAAGTTAAAAAATGTGGTAACAACTTTAAAGAATAAGTCATTGTCCCAAACAATTTAGAAAAAATATTTTATTTCATCTTAAACCTTAACATAACATATCATATATTTTTTACGATATACATATAATTATTACTATGTAGAGGCAATTTCCTTAAGACGAGATCTAGAAAAAATATAATTTATAATAATGTGAAGTTTATTCCTATTTATAACTGGCCCTAATTGGGACCATAATATTTTATGACTACATAAAAGTTATTCGTATATAGAGTATCACTATAGTGAGATTTTACTATATATATTTTACTATAATAAGTTGTGGAGGTTAATTTTTTTTAATTGATATTAGAGCTGCCCATTTTAATTTTGTTATTATTTTTGTTATTTTATGAAATTAAATATTATATATATTTTTTATTATGCTATTGTATTTACCTTATATACATATATCATATTTTTATTTTTTATGTAATTTTAAAAAAAATATTCACTCTCAACACACACGGATAAGGGTGTGTGTATATTTTATTAATAATTTTTTTTTCATACTATTGTCATTTATTATTCTAACAAAAAATATTTATTTAATATTAAATGTCAAATAGTATTTTCGATAGAAAATAAAATTTACTCTAACCCACTCTAAAATAAGTTTATGAGTACATTGTGATTATATATTTTTTAGCTATTTTTTCTGTCTAAAATTTGTACTTTTTTTTTCCTTTCTTGGAATAAAATATCTCCTTAGCTATCTTTGACCTTTGGATTTTTATTAAAAGAATAAATATATGTATTAATTATATGATGATGTCTTCATGACATTTTACACTTCATTGACATAAAACTTATAAGTACTAAAGTTGAGATTCGTTATATTATTGAATTGATGTTAATGATCACAGGGGATAAGGACGAGGACATGATAATTCTCAACTCTTATTCTAGAGATTTTTCATTTTTGTTTCTTTAAGTGAGAGAGAAAAATACCTCAATTCGTCTAGCGTATATATTTAATATACTGAAATAATATTATATAATGTAAGTAATCAATCATATAAAAGATATATACTGTACATTACAATATAATAGAGCTCTTCTTTTAAATGTCAATGATGATGACGAGAGAGTGTTTTGAAAACATAACATTAGTTTATTAGTTTTGGTAAAAATAGAACATATTTGATATTTTGGACAAAATCTCATATAGTTTGTAATCCAGGCAAATTATAGCTTACAATAAGTTGGTCAACCTGATCAGTTCGCTCTTTCCTTGAAATATACTAAAAGCATCTCCAATAATATTCTAAAATAGAGTTCATACCACTTGCTCCAACAATACTCTAAAAAGTTCAATCCAAGAAAATAATTTAGAGATAGAATGATTAGTACTCTAAATTTGGATCTCTATTAAACTTATTTTTTACAAATTATATTTTAAATTTATCCTCATGTCCATAGTTATAAATAAATATTTGACATAGTTATTTTAATTAAATTCAATTAAAATATAATAAGTTTTAATTTATAAATTTTATTATCATAAAAAAAACTATATCATTACAAATGTCTCATTTAGATATTTAAGATGAGACTAATATTTAATATCTAATATTTATTGCTTTAAAAAATATTAAATATTTATTAATTAATTTTTCATTTATTAATGCTTACTTATTATTTATATATTTTATAGTATTTATATATTAATAACTATAAATTAGAACTAAAATAAAGACCCAAATAAATATAGTGACATTAATTAAAAATTCGAAATGAAAATTATAAATTATATAAATATGTTAAAATAAGGATAGTAAAAAAGGAAAATAAAAAAAACCAACAACAAACTTATATAATAGCAACATTAAACATAAGAACGTAATTAGATAACAATCTATATGAGAAAGTATTATATTTTTATTAGTTCATGAATAAAAAAATTTAGATAAGCAAAATTATATGAAAAAATTAATCTAAAATGTAAATTTTAAAAAATTTATAATAAATTTATGCACCAATAAAATTGTACGTCATTTTTAAAAAGTAAAAATAAAAATAAAAATAGTATTAAAATAATATTTATAAAAATTTAGTTCAAAAGTAAAATTATATGCAAATAATTTATTAAAAGAATAATAAAAATATAAGGTTTTTGTAAAATGGAGAGTGCTATTAGGGTGAAATTTTCCGGAGATGAAATTTAGAGAGAATATTCAGTTCTCTAAAATAGAGATAGATGTGACAATATTATATTGGTGTAGTGATGTGCTCCTCAAATTTATACTTAATTTATAAGTTAGAGTCTTATTCACGTAAAATTAATTGTAATAAAAAAAAAATAGAGAGAAGGGTCCGCATGATGCTTATCAAGTAAAATAACGACTTTGCATTCTTGCTTTTTATGACTATTTTTAACAACTGTAAATTCATTGTGCTGTTGCTTTCTTCCAGATCTCGAGTGTATCTTCACTGTTATCTGCAATCTTGTCTCCAAGCTTGAAAGTCCAGATGAAGCACACGAGATGGCAAAACTTATAGACGGGAAAGTCTCTCAACAACCAAATGAAAAGGAAGTGCAAGAACGGAAAAATGAAAGCAAAAGAGCAGAATCAGAGAGAGGAGGATTCAAGAGAGACAGCAGAATAGATGGAAGTGGAGGTGAGAGGACGGAGGAGGAAACAGGAAGGTTTGTTCTTGTGTGGAATTTAATGCTTGTTTTTTAGGAGATAGTTTTTGGCAATTTCAGCAATGTCTACGAATGGTTGGATAGTGGCAAAGGAAGTATTAGCAGCCATCTCATCCTTGACTTGATACTCTAGTACTGATTTGATGATGCACAACTCCTTTTCTTTCTCAATTATCTCAAATCGAACTCTGTATAGACTGAATCCAAATTCCAGATATCCTCCTTCGATTATTTCTGCTTCTTTTACGCGTTTCTCGTTATCTACCTTGGTGAACTTCTCTTTGTAACCACCACTACTTGCTGTACCTGCACATCCAAATATAAACATAAATCAGCTCTGCAAATTTGTAATTTTCTTTTAAAGGACATATGATGAGATAGGCAGGGCCGGTCATGATTTTTTTAGTGACCGGGGCTAAAACTTAAAATGAGATCCTAAATTGTTATACTTATGTATTTTTAGCTTTGTATAAAAAAAATTGGCCCCTTTAGGTCTGGTAGTCTGGATGATCGCCCTCGGCGTTCCAGTCCAAAGCCGACCCTGGAGATAGGTACCTGGTACAAAAACTAGGTTGAGAACAGTGCCAACCCCACCATCACCTTCAAGCAGCTCAATTTTCTGAATGGAAGATTTGAGTTCTTCTTCCACAAGCTTCGCAAGTTTTAGGGTGCCAAAGAGCTCCCAAGCTTGGCTGGCTGCCACATTCACCTCCAGTTCATGAGAAAGCTGCCCACCACTAGTCATTTTAACTTGCTTGTTTTTGCCTTCTAAACTTTGCCTTTTATATTGCTACACAACACCACAAAGTGTGCTCCATATATGTGACGAGTAAAACAGAGTTCTGTATACAAGAATTTTAGTACACTTCCCATCAAAGATTCTTAAATGGCCGGCTTCTTTATTTTATATTTTTTGCCCGGCCAAGCATCCAATGCTTTCGTCCGTCTCTGCTCAACGATTGGAGGAGAAACGCATTTTCTGGGCGACTTGACGCGGTGGGTTTTGTCCTCGACAAAAAATGGAAATTTTTTATTTTTTATTTTTTTTAAGTGCGGTTTGTTGCAAGGAGTTCGTTAGTATTTTATAAAAAATCATGTGTTTGGTGATGCAATGATGGTGGATTATTTTTAGCCTCCACTTAATTTTATTCAACCAATATAGGACCAAATAAACCTCTCAAAATTAAGAGGATTATTTTATCCTTCCCCTCTCCTCAAATTTTTTTTTTTATTTTTTATTTCTATCTTATCTTACATCTCTCGGTCTCTCTCTCATATTTCTTTTCTAATTTCTTATTTTTATTAAAAATATTTTAAACATTTAATATTTTTTTAATATTAATTGAAAATAATATTTTTATTTATAATTAACTTAAACAGTTCTATTTATTTTAAAAATATTAAAAATATTTATTTTGTTAAAAATTAAATACTTTCATATTACATATAAATAGTATTTATTTTATTATTAATTTAATCTAATATTATTTTAATTAATGTCATATTATATTAAAAAATAAAATATAATTATTTTTTATCCAATCCCATACAACACCAAACAATAGATAATATTATTTTTATTTCAATCCAATACGGCACCAAACACATCATAGTATTAATTTAGTCCAATCCAATCCAATCCAATCCCATCTTAAAAAATAGTCTAATCCAATCTTGCGCACCAGACGTACCCTAAAGGTACAATTATAAGTAGGGATAAATAGTGGGAGAAAACTGGGACTTCTTGTCAGAAAATGACATTTTGAATAGACTTTTTAAAACTCAATTTCAAGTATAACTAATATAGGTCAAAGTAGATTTGTATTCTCATACGTGTGGTGATCAAAATAATTTTCATGTGAATGAAAAATTGTTATGGTAATTAAATTTATAACGGCCATATCAGTTATTATGAATGATAATTGAATTTGTAACTGTCAAATCAATTGTCATGATTTTGTAACGGACAATTAAATTTATAACGATGAAATTAATTAATTGCCATGAATCCATTTATAACTACCATTCCATTGAATGTATATATATTAGCATCAAATTATTTTTAAAACACACAGAATCATACACAAACAATTACGAAAAATTTCTTCCTTCTGTTTCCAAGTAATAGAGTTATGATATTATTTAGTTTACCGGAGTTGTCTCGACAATCAATCGAAACTGTTGTATCCTAGGAACATGCATACCCATGGTAGGGGACGAATATATTTTAAGGATATCGTGTGAAACGCGGGCCTCGGCTTTAAATTTAAATTACTGTTATAATAATTGTTTATTTTTATATTTAATTCTTTTTCCTTTAACATCTGTTTGATTCATATTCTGTGTACTCATAACAATCTTAAAACATATTCGGATTTTCTTAGTTGACAGGTGCTGCATGAATACGGTTTGACTATCAAACTGAGTTATTCATCAATCTAGATTAATTGGTTTCTGATTTGACTGGATTTCTTTGTTAGAGTAGAGGATTCTAAACTCTAAAACCTACTCAAAATCAGTGAAAGATTGCTTTGATGTTTTTGTGTTTTAATTGGATTTTGATTGCTATATCAAATTGTTCTTATGCTTCAACAGTTTCTGTTTGAACAGGTTGTAATTATGCAGACACAAGAAAACAGATTATTCTGATTTCATCTCTTTGCAGGTTGGGAAAAACATTTTGCAGAGCTTCTTTAAAAGCCAATTTTTATTAAGCAGAAAAACTATTTTTCGATTTGGTTTTTCGGGTCCGCCTGAATTCGAGTTTTCTAGTTTTCGATAACATACTAGTTTCTGTTAAACTAGTCTTTTGGTTGTTTTTGTGCAGTTTGCAAGTGCCTAGAATCAGTCTTCTAAAGAACTGATTCCTTCTAGTTTTGGTTCTTTTGAATTTAAAAAACATTTGGATTCTAATTTTTTGTATCTAACTGTTCTTTTGTTTAATACATTTTTTGGGCAAGTTGACACGCATTCAATTAATAAAATTGATTCCCTGTTTCTAGACATATAGAATAGTGGATATATATACTGGTTTTTGACAAATAAAACAGAAGCTGTATCTCAATACTTTAGAGGGGAAAGAAGAAGAAAAATAAATACAGATCCAAGTTTGGATCTTGGTTTAATTTAGATTCTTAAATTCATATCAAGCGGTATTACTCTTAATATTTATACTGGACAGTTTTGGACAAAGAATGATAAATAATAAAATTAAATAAAATATACTGAATATACATTTATATTTGTATAGACTATAGATCGACTATTTAAATTGATTAAGAATTTAAATTGGTGTAACATCCCAAATTTCGGATAATTAATTGTGAATATGTGGATAAAATCTTTGTGAGTTGAGGGGTATAAAATGTAATTAAAAGTATGTTTATTTTTATGGTTTTCAGGTGGATCAGATGGAACGGTCCAGAAATAATGCATGAAGAGTGAAAAACTGGGACAGTGAGTACCACGACCACAGGTCGCGATGAGTTGCTCGCGATGGAAAAATGAAATTCGGGCAGTGAGCATGGCGACCACCAGCGCGACTAGAGCACCGCGATGTGTGATCGCGAAGAAGGCGGTGAAGTTGCTCCAGTGAGTAACGCGACCTGGTGGCGCGACCACAGGTCGCGACGTCGGTCGCGATGACTGAAATGATATAAAAAAAAAAAAGTTGGCTTTTGTGAGAAGCCAACGAAACAGAATAGAAAAGAGAGAGGGAAAGAGAGAGGGCAGAGAACGGGAGAAGAAGAAAAAAAAAGAAAGAAAAAGAAAAGAAGAAGAAGAAGAGGAAGAAGAGAAGAAAAAGAGAAAGAAGAAAAGAAGAAGAAGAGAAGGGAAATAAGAAGAAAAGAAAAGAAAGAAAAGAGGAAGAGAAAGGAAAGAGGAGGAAGAAAGGAAAGAAAGGAAAAAAGAAAATTCAGAAGGAAAAAGGCATAGAATCGGTAAAACGGTATCCAGGTTGGTGTACACACGTTTCTGAACTTATTTTGATAAATGTTTTGATTTCATAAGTCTGGAAATATAGTTATGGATTTTATATATATTCGTATGGATTTGGTTATATACTGGTATTGTATTTTTTGCATATTGTTGGACTATTTGTGCAATATTCTGCTATTATGGAAATTTGAATAAAAACGTATGTTTTCAAAACCTGCTTTATGATTATTGTTTGATTTTCCTATTTATGGATTTTGATTTAAAATGATATTCGTTGATTTCTTTGTGATGATATTTAAACGGCCCTGATATATGTATAGGGATATACGGATATAGGAGATTGACATGTCAATTGGGTGAATTTATGGCAGTACTGCACCGTGATTTATGATGCCTCTGATATTGATTATACGGATACCATTTCCTCGTGAAATGGGAAACCGACTGTTTACCAAAGATACCATTTCCTCGTGAAATGGGAAACCGACCGTGAGATTATCCGGATACCATTTCCTAGTGAAATGGGAAACCGACTGTTTATATAGAGGGATACCATTTCATATGAGATGGGAAACCCGACTGAAAAACCCGTATTCCAATCCTGTACACCTTGTTATGTGTATCAAGGGCCCAAGTGAGAATTAATCATTAGAAAATGTTATGAAAAAAAAAATGAAGAAATGATAGTGAAACGGAAACCCAAAAACTTTTGAAATACCACGTTCATTTTATATCTATATATATTTTTATGACATTCTGTACTTAAGTTTTATGATTTATTTATATATGTATCTGACTTTCTGAATTTATTTATGTATCTGAATTTCTGAAATTACAATTTAGTATTTTATATGCTATTGAAAATTTATGTAGTGTACACCCACTAAGCATTATTGCTTAGCGCGACGGTTTTTATCGCGTGTAGGTAACAAGGATACTGAGGAGGCTAAAGATTGAAGAGAGAGTTGCTGACAGAGAGCCAGAGTCACTATATTTGGGTAGTTATATATGTATTCCGGTATATTGTAGTTAGATATGCATGCATATACAGAGAATTTGTAATTATGTTTTGTAATTATGTGCTATAATTACTTATTTTATGCTTTCTGTTTTTCATTTACACGAAGGACTATAATTAATGAATTGTTTTATAAACTGTTTGAAAGTCGCACTAAACAACAGAGTGCGCATTTGAATGAAATGATATTTGAAGTGTTGTGGATTTTATGTGATTTGAGTTTTATTTGAAACAGATTTTGGGAAATCAGAAAAACAGGGGGAACTCTGCCGAAATTTTTAAAAAACTGAATTTTAATGGGCTCACTCGAAAAGGTTTTTAACTTATAAATTATATGGTTTTCAGTTTATAAACAGAATTAAGAAAGTTTTGAAAATCCGGTAACGCTCACTGGGTCAATCCAGTTGGGTCGGGTCAGGGGGTGTTACAATTGGTGTCTTGGAATTGTTTATTAAACAATTGTTTTGTTTTCATAAATGTCTTCTGAATCAATATCCGCTACAAAGACTGGGGAGAACCCAACTGTGCCTCAACTGACTACCCTTACTACATCGGTTTCGGTTCCGATGATGAACCCAGGAGTATCGATTTCGGTTATAATAAACTACATGGAGAAGCTGGAGAAATTCAGTGGGCTGAATTTCAAGAAGTGGCAATAGAAGATGCTCTTCTATTTGACCACTCTGAATCTTACGAGATTCTTGATTGAGGAGGCTCCAAAGCCAAACAGTGATGAGGTAGATGTGGAAGTCTTGACTGCCATTGATGCTTGGAAGCATTCTAATTTTCTATGCCACAACTATATCATGAATGAACTGTCGGATTCGCTTTACAATGTGTATACTGCGAAGAAAACAACCAAGGAGTTATGAAAATCCTTAGATCGAAAACATAAGACCGAGGATATTAGGGCCAAGAAATTTGTTGTGGGCCGCTTCCTGGATTATAAGATGGTGGATTCGAAAACTGTGATCAATCAAGTGCAAGAGCTCCAACTAATTTTGCATGAGATTCACTTTGAGGGGATGGTCCTAAGTGAAACCTTCCAAGTAGTTGCTGTGATTGAGAAGCTACCTCCTGCTTGGAAGGACTTCAAGAACTACCTTAAGCACAAGCGAAAGGAGATGAATCTTGAAAAATTGATTGTCAGACTTCGAATTGAAGAAGACAACAAGAAATCTGATAAGAATGGGTCAAGTCAATATGAGGCAAAGACCAATATTATGGAGCTTGGTAAGAATTCTAAGTTCAAATCAAACAAGTCAGGCAAATGGTCCAAGCTTGGACCAAAAGGAGGAAGCTTCAAGAAACAGAAGTTTCGAGGGAAATGCTTCAACTGTGACAAGATGGGTCACAAATCTTCTGAGTGCGTGTTACCGAAGAAAAAGAATAACAATGAAGCCAGTATAGTGGAGGAAATCTCCAAGGATGTTTCTAAAATCATCCTCTCTGCGGTGGTCTCTGAAGTGAACCTGGTCGGATCTGACCTGAAGGAGTAGTGGATTGACACCAGTGCGACTAGGCACATATGCTCATATAAGGCATTGTTCTCATCCTTTGAACCAATGAAGAATGGGGAGAAGCTATTCATGGGGTACTCGAAGACTTCTGAGATCAAGGGCCAAGGAAAAGTGGTCTTGAAGATTATTTATGGGAAGGAGTTGATTCTGAACAGCGTACTGTACGTTCATGAAATTAGTAAGAACTTGGTGTCCGGTTCACTACTGAATCAACATGGCTTCAAGAAGGCATTTGAATTAGACAAGGCTGTTTTGTCTAAAAGTAGAATGTATGTGGGGAGAGGTTATGTAATAGACGGGCTTTTTAAACTTAATGTTATCGCTATCAAGTGTTTGAATATTAATAAGAATAATTCTTCTACTTATTTGCTTATGTCTTCCAATTTGTGGTATGGTAGACTATGACACGTTTATTATGATACTTTACGGAGATTAATTAACTTAAATCATATACCCACTTTTAATATTGATTCCAAACACAAGTGTGAAATTTGTGTAGAGGCAAAAATGACTAGGTCTTCATTTCAAATAGTTGAAAGGAACACATAACCTCTTGATTTAATTCATAGTGATGTGTGTGATTTACAATCTATACAAACAAGGGGCGGCAACAAGTATTTTATTACTTTTGTTGATGATAGTACAAAATATTGCTATGTGTATTTGCTAAAACACAAGGATGAAGCGATAGAAAAATTCATTTATTATAAGAATGAAGTTGAGAATAAACTCAATATAAAGATTAAAGCGTTAAGGAGTGATCGAGATGGTAAGTATGAAGCACCATTTGATGAATTCTGTGCAAAACACGGAATTATACATCAAACCACCTCCTTATTCGCCTCAATAAAATGGTATTGCTGAACGTAAAATCACACCTTGAAAGAAATGATGAATGCAATGTTGATAAGTTCTGGGTTGCCTCAGAACATGTGGGAAGATGCTATTTTGTCTAGCAATTACCTTATTTACCATGAAAGAAACAAGATAAAACTCCATATAAATATGGAAAGGAAGAAAGCCTTCCTACAAATACCTACAAATACCTACAAATTTGGGGGTGTCTTGCTAAAGTGGCTGTAACTACACCAAAGAATGTGAAGATTGATCCAAAAACAGTTGATTGTGTTTTCATTGGCTATGAACATAATAGTAGTGCGTATCGGTTCATTGTATATAAATCTGAAATCCCATACATACACAAAAATACAATAATGGAATGTAAAAATGTATCGTTCACAAAAATACAATAATGGAATGTAGAAATGTATCGTTCTTTGAACATGTATTTCCGTATAGATCCAAAGCAGAATCGAGTTCGTCCAAACGAACATAAGAGACTCCAATTGAGGAGAGTAAGGACCAAGAGCAAGAACAAGAGGTTGAAAACAAACCTAGACGTAGTAAAAGAGTTAGGACAGAAAAATCTTTCGGTCCAGATTTTCTGACCTATTTGCTAGAAGGTGAACCTCAAACTTTTAAAGAAGCTGTAAGCTCTACAGAAGGACCTTTATGGAAAGAGACCATTAAAAGCGAAATTGATTTCATCCTTCAAAATCATACTTGGAAACTAGTGGATCTTCCTCCAAGTTGTAAACCTCTAGGATACAAATGGATTTTCAAAAGGAAAATGAAACCAAATGGATCAATAAATAAGTATAAGGTCAGGCTTGTAATCAAAAGTTACAGATAATCAGAAGGCTTAGATTACTTTGATACATATTCTTCTGTGACGAGAATAACATCCATAAGGATGATAATCGCAATTGCAACTTTGCGAAACCTTGAAATACACTAAATGAATGTGAAAACAGCTTTCCTAAATGGACATTTAGATGAAGAAATCTACATGGAACAACCTGAGGGTTTTTCCGCTCCAAAAAGGAAAGGAAAGTCTGTATATTGGTGAAGTCTTTATACGGTTTAAAGCAAGCATCAAAACAATAGCATGAGAAATTTGATAATGCTATGATGGCAAACGAATTCAAAATCAACGAGTGCGACAAATGTGTTTATGTCAAAAACACAGAAAATGGATATGTCATTTTGTATCTTTACGTTGATGACATGCTTATTGTTTGTAGTGATGATAAGGTGATCAAATCTATTAAACATATGTTGAATTCAAGATTTGACATGAAAGATATGAGACTAGCGGATGTAATATTGGGTATAAAAATCTCAAGAACATCAAGTGGTCTTATTCTAAGTCAATCACATTATGTGGACAAGATTTCTTGAGAAATTCAACAAGGATGATTCTGAAGTGTCCAGAACACCTGTAGATATGAGTTTACACCTATCCAATAATAAATGTGAGAGTATATCTCAACTAAAATATTCTAGAGTAATAGGAAGTCTGATGTACTTAATGAGCTGTACAAAACCAAACATAGCATACGCAGTTAGTAAATTGAGTAGATATACGAGTAATCCAGGGGCTGACCACTAGAAAGCAATAGTAAAAGTACTTAGGTACAACTACAAAAAAAAGCTCATCCACTACGGGCGCAGGCCCGCTATTAATGCGGCCGTAGTGGATAATCTTGATAACGACTACCCGTAGTGGTTATCGTAGTAAAAAAAGGTTTCCACTAAGGGTAATGCCCATAGTCGATTTTTGTTTTTATAGCGGGCAAAGCTCATAGTCAAAAATATTTTTGACTACAGGTTATGCCCGCTTTAAATGCTTTATCTACTACGGTCAATGCCCGTAGTAGATAACCTGACATTTTTTTAAAAAAAAATTCATTTTATTTATTATACCATTCATATTGGTTTCAATTTCCTGCAAAACATTCTGCAATATTGCAACATAGAATTCAAAAAATTATAAATAATAGTACAATCAATAAAAACTAATATACTTAATTTGAAGAATAAAATCACATAATCATATCATTTTGATTACAAAAAATTAAAGTTTTAATGTACTAATAAACATACTATATAACATATTTTGCTGGCCAAGCAATAAATGAGTTTTGTGCGTCTTCCAGTATTATGAGCTCAGTAGTAGGACGATATAAAGGAACCTTGCTCATCAAAATTTTCTTTACACAAACTCTTCAACAATCTGGACCAAGACTCATGTGATGAACCACAGCCTGTGGATATGTGCAATCAACTTTAACTTCGGCTACTACCTCTCCATTGCCCATCCAATATAATAATTTGCACTTTTTTCGCTTTCCACTTGAACCATCCATATGACTTGTAGATACCTTAGTAAATGACTACCATTTGCATATAAAATTAAAAGTGATTAAAGGTCAATAAATCTCAAGACAATATTTAATTTATTAATTAATAAAGTTTACTCAAATTTACCTTTGCAGAAGCTCTAGCGATATTCACACATCTATTACCTCCCGATAAATTTGAGACACTTGAATATTGTAGCTTCATAAACAAAATAAAATTTCAATAGATATTGAAACTTTATAAACTTATAAAGTTTGAAAGAAGACTTTATGTTATGTACTTTATGCATACTATTAGAAGGAACTCTTTCAGAACTATGTCCTCTATCATTGGTCTGAAAGTAAAAAGTAATTAAAATTAATTGAAATATCATTATAAATTAATCTAATATTATATATTTTTTATAACACATTACCTGCATATTGAATACAAAAATTTGCAAGTCTTTAAGTTGTTGCTTCAGAGTGTTGATCTCATCTTCATGTCTTTTATTTTGTTTTTTCATCTCTTCTCGAAGTTGTGTTGTAGTTTGTTTACCAACCACAGATGCATTTACTCTTGTTGGTGTTATGCCACCACCAAGTCCTCTAACTTGACCTCGGTGCTCTTTCCCTAAAACTTGAGATACAACATCATCTGAAATCGATGTTAATTGATTTCCAGAAATTTCCTTCAATTGTTTCTATACGTCATGCAAAATATTAAGAATTAAAAACGCATAACAAATATATCTATTTATATATTAATTGATGTGTGTGTATATATTAATTACTATCCCATACAATTATTTCTCCTGCATCTTCTATCACTGGTGTTCCATCTTTGTGTTTGTGGCCAGCAATCCAAGTTTTCACGCTATCAACCTCTCTATCTTTTAAGTCTCCACTTTCAACATATTTTTAGCCCTCTACATTATTATATTCCATTGTTAGCCCACTACATTAATATAACTGGTATTAGTTTCTTAATAGTATATATGTCATATCTTTGTTCAAGTAGTTAAAGCTCAGATGGGGAACTGGGAAGAAGATCCAAATTTTTATATAAAACTGATAACTTTTCAAAACCGAGTAACAACTCATCAACAACAAACCTTAAGAATTCTTAAAAAAATATCTATCAGCCTTTAACATAATTTAATTAACTAGGAAACAGGAAGGCACACAAAAGGAGTTATAACGTACGCGGTCCTGATTTTTAAAAGTAAAAACCAGCGCATAAAGCTGAAGACAACACACGCACGAAGAGTATCCTAATAACACCCTTTGGTAGCTCTAAACGAGCGTGCATAATTTAATTTTTCAGCACTCTCCTAGTACACCAAAAGCTAGATCGATTATTAATTATAAAAATATTATGTACTTAATTGAAGAAAAAAAAAATAAATTAATTAAAGAAAAACAACATCAAATTTGCATCAGAGGGACATAATAATAATAAGCTAATCTGATTGATTTCTTTTTGACTTTTGTTTAATTAAAACCTATGTATACAAAGAAAGAATTAATGAAATTTACATCATAATCCATGAATGCTTTATTTCTTTCAATTAATTAATTAATGCAGAATCTTTAATGGGGAATACGTCATGTCTTCTTGGCCTTAAGTGAACCCCAAAGTTAAGGCTTTGAAATTTTTTTTTTCATGGAGAAATTGTTTTTTTAATGAAGACTTTATTTACAAAGTCAACAGAATCCAGTTCATGGCTTACACCAGCAATTTTTAACAAAGCACTCTTTTCTCTACAAATAACACAATATATAATAAGTCCAGAAAATTGTTGTTGTGTAACAACTAAGAACAGTCCAGAAAAGTAGTAAATAGTCCAGAAAAACATTATTGAGGTGTCAAAGGACTAGTTCAAGACACAAGCAGAGCATCAAAATCCAAATCCTGACCGGGCATGTGAGAGTGAGAGTCTCTCCATTGATTTGCATTTGATTTTCTGGAAATTTAAACAGGGCTTAGGTTATGTAACACTTATTCTTCTAAGTTGTACTAATTAAGAACCCAACAACTAAATATTTCCAAGAAAAGCAAAATGAAGGCAAAAGTTGAAAGTCTTAATCACATAAAGACTTATTGATCACTTTTTTGAATTGTAAAAGGTTAGGAATATGGAATACTAGGAAAAAGAAACATAAAAACAGAACAAATAATAATTAATCATCATATGCAACAAGAATTAAAACACTATCAGAAATCATCATATGCAAAAAGAATTCAAACAGTAAATTTCACCAATTAAAGATACGAAATAAAGGATATCTGAAATCTTAACAAAATTTGAAAAAAAAATTTGGGTTTTGTTTGGATGACCATAAAGAGAAATTGATGATAACAAAAAAAACACATAAAGACTGGAGAATCAAAACCAAGTAATGAGTAAAGATACCTGAGAGAATGCAGGAAGAAAGAGAGGCGCGGTGAGGAGAGGAAGAAGGAGAGGGCCGGTGAGGCGGCAGTGGCGACGAGGAGGCAGTGGCGGCTAGGAGAGGAAGAAGGAGACGCGCGGCGCGACGGCGAGGAGGCAATGGCGGCGAGGAGAGGAGGCACACGCGGGAGGAAGGGCTCGATGCCCTTTCATTTGGGGGTTAGGGCTGCAAAACAAAATTGGGAAAAAAAAAGACTTACATCCACTACGGGCTATTATTTGGGCCTGTAGTGGATACCTTAATATTTAGTCATAGTCAATTGAACCGAACCGGCGGTTTCGGTTTAATTTTTTAAGCAATCGGAACTGGGGAGGTCCCGGTTCCGGTGATAACTTAATATTTAGTCATGGTCAATTGAATCGAACCGGTGGTTTCGGTTCAATTTTTTAAGCAACCGGGGAGGTCTCGGTTCCGGTTGAAACCGGGGAGGAACCTCTGGTTCTGGTTCCTCCCCAGTTCTTCGGAAAATTAAAAAAAATTAATTAAAATTAAATAAAATTAAAATTTATAAATTAATTAATAAAAAAATTTAAATATATAAATAAAATGGTTCATTTGTTCAACTTCAACAAGAAATTTATTACGATAATAATAATATCATAAATGATAAAACTATAAAATTAAAAAATAAATAAATAAATAAGAAATTAGGGCTTACACTTAATTTTACATCAATAAAACTGTCTACGTATCCTCTAGGAGGAATCAAAACCCACGTAGTTCTTTTACCTGTTATGTTCTGGAGGTGATCAATCGTTGCTTGTTCCTTTGGTAGCCATTGTATCGTCGTTGGTGTCGAAGAAGTCATTGTCGTCGGACACGAGATCCAATTCTTGCAGCCGGTATGAGGCCTTGGTCCAGTCATCAACACAGACCTGAATCTGTATTGAGTCAGGACTGAACAATGCCCGTCTTTCGTCGAGAACATTGCCACCTGTAATAAATTTCTGTTCGACTGCCACGGTCGAGACAGGGGTTCCAAAAATTTGCTTGGCAATGAGGGCCAAAATTGGAAAGTTAGTTTCGTGTTCCCTCCACCAATGTAGGATGTTAAAGTCTTCGCTGTCCAAAAATTCAAAAGAGGTGTTTACGTAAAGATCAACCTTTGAAACATAGGTTGATGAAGACGAAGAACTCCCATGTGCCCTTGATTTTTTGGACAACACACTTGACCCTAACTTCCTTAATGAGGGAAAGCGAGAACGAGAATAACTACTTCCGCTTGCAGTCGGTTGCTGAACATTAATGTTCAGCGAGGGACCGTATACAGAATGGTATTCGTCATACATTGAATAAAATAATTGTCTAACATTATTATATAAAGCAATAATATCTACGTTGTGTAGCCCTAGAGATTGATAATAAAGTGTTAAATATTCATATAAACTATCAAATTTACACCTAAGGTCAAAAACTGAAGCAACAGTATAAATCGAAGGAATGTCCTTATAATAATTTAACCATCTAACTCTCATTGCAGCAACACATGCAGATAGTTCCAATACTTGTGCACATTCATTAAGTGCATCTACAATATTAATGGCTTCACATAAAAATAAATGTAAAGTTGAATAATATATACCGGATAAAGCGGTAGTTGCATCATGAAAAACTTTTAAAAGCATGCAAATTTTAGTACAAATATCCCAATAATGAGCATACAAATTAACGCTACTAACATTATACTGCATAAATCTAACTAATAATTCTCTATAGTCATAGTAATTTATATGTGGAGTTCCAACGAGTTGGAACATCACGGGAAAACCTAATTGGATGTTTCCCGTTAGATTTACAATACCTAGCCCATTGTTTCATAGTGCTAGGATATTTCCACAAAAAGTATAGGGCATCCCTAATTGGTGTAATCCATTCTTGAAGTGTTTGCAAACCATGTTGTACACATATATTTAAAACATGGCAAACACATCTTTGATGAAAAAATCTGCCGCCAGAGTAGGGTTGACACAATTGAATTAATTGTGGAACGGCGGCAGTATTGTTTGCAGCGTTATCAAAACCAATTGCAAAAATTTTACTTCCAGTACAATATTCTTCAAAAATAATTTTCATTAATTTGTAAATATTATCGGGAGTATGGGTGTCGTCAAAAACTCTAAATGCAAGAATTCGTTTTTGCAACTCCCATGATTGGTCAACATAATAGCAAGTAAGTCCTAAGTATAAATGTTTTTGCCAATGATCGCTCCAGATATCGGCACAAACAGACACACGACCCATATAATTTTAAAAATATCTAACTAATGCTTTTTTTTATTTTTTATAAATGTCACACATGGTACGTTTTAATGTGGTTCTAGGTACTCTACATGCAGCGGGATTTAAAGCATTATGACAATATTTTAAAAAACCAGTTTTTTCGCCAAAACTAAAAGGAAGATGTTCAGTCGCTACCATTCTTGCTAGTTGTTCTCTATTATTTACATCACTATATTTAAATAAATGATGGTTAGGAGATGTGTACCTGGAAATTTGGTATTGTCCTCGGCTACGCTCATGCTTAACTTCGACTGGATGCTTGGTATTGATGTGCTTCCAGTACGTTTCGTACCCTCTGGATTTGTTCCACTTAAAATCTTTGTTGCAATAGTTGCAAGTCACCACCACTTCCCCCGATTCCTTCTCCACCCTCCTCATATGAACTTTAAAAAGTTTAGATTTGTACTTTGTCAAATCTGGCTATGGACCTTGTACGGCTTCACTTGGGGGGGGTGAGGGGGAGGGGGAGGGTTTTCACAAGAGGGATCAGGGGCCCCAGACCCAGAGAGATGGGGATGAGAATATTGAGGAGTAAAATTAGAAGGAGTATCATTACCAAATATTACCTCCTCAAATTGTCTCTGTTATAGGTACTCATCAAAATTTGCATCATTGAAATTTAATTCTAGGCCAGCGACACGGCGACTTTGCACTTCTCCAGCATTTAAATATAGTAGCTACTCAATGTCTCTGCCAGAAACGGACCTTCTGAAAAAGGATCGTCGACCTCCGAAAATAGACGGTCTTGATTGTGATGCCATTATAAATTTATAATGGTAAAAAATACAATTTAAATAAATAACGAAAAAAATTGCAGTATTGAAAAACAAGAACAAGATTGAGAAAATAACTGAATGAGACTTTGAGAGAATTAGAGAAAAATTGAGAGAATGAGAGAAATATTAAAAGAATGAGATAATGAGATTGAGAAAAAATGGTGTTAATTGAATTGAAAAGGAATGAGGTTTATATAGTTTTTTGGATTGGAAAAAAAAAATAATATTTTTTAAAATTTAGGGGGCCAATATGTAATTTTTAAAGGGATTAAATGGTAATTTGCCACCCAACGGCTCTTGGGTGGCAGACTGTCAGGCTGCTGCCACCTGGCAGGCAGCAGCCTGACAGGTATGTGGGCCAATGGCCACATTTTAAATTTTTTTTATTTTTTTTTAAATTTAAATTTTCAGAAATTAAAAGAAAAAAAAATTTGAAAAACCGCCCAGGAACTGGAACCGTCAGAACAGGGCGGTTCCTTGAACCGGCGGTTCCAGTTCCTTTTTTCAAGCTAACCTGAACTGGGACCTTGGGTCCCGGTTTCGATTTTCGGTTTCGGAACCGGTTTTTAACCGGAACCGACGGTTCAGGTTAAAAACCGCCGGTTCGGTTCGAACTGCCCAGTGCGAACCGAACCGGGGCCATGACTGTTAATATCCACTAAGGGCCCAAAGAGCTCGTAGTGGATAACTTAATATCCACTACGGGCAAATTTGATGCCCGTAGTGGATTAACTCATCTATTTCGGGCCCAAGACGCCCGTAGTGGTTAATTAATTATCCACTACGGGCCTTAAAAAGCCCGTAGTGGATATAGTAATAAAAAACGGGCCACATATGCCCGTTGTCAATAACCTGTAATGAATATTAGTTTTTTTTTTGTAGTGTACTTACGTTATACTCGTAATTATAGGCTGCACTATACCAGATATCCAGCTGTTCTGGAAGGATACAGTGGTGCAAACTGGATATCTGATATATGAAATACTCAAAATCTATTAGTGGATATGTATTTATACTATGAGGTGCAACTGTATCATGAAAATCCTCTAAGCAAACATATATTGCCAGATCCACAATGGAATCTGAATTCATTGCTCTAGATAAGAGTGGTGAAGAGGCTGAATGGTTAAGACAAAATTTAAAGGATATTCTATTGTGGCCAAAGCCCATGCCAGCAATCTGCATCCATTGTGATAGTCAGTCTGCAATTGGAAGGGCAAAAAGCAACATGTATAATAGTAAGTCTAGACACATATGTCGTAGACATAACACCATCAGACAACTACTCTCAACTAGAGTTATCTCTATCGACTATGTGAAGTCAAAGAATAACATAGCAGATCCACTAACCAAAGAGTTAAATCGAGAGTTAGTTGATAAATCATCGAGGGGAATGAGACTAAAGCCCATGAAATAATAAGTTGATACATTGGAAACCCAACCTAGTTGACTGGAGATCCCAAGACCTAGGTTCAAAGGGACAATCTAAATGTAAGACTTAGTTGGATCACTGTGGGGGATAACCTTAAGTCCATTCCTATGATGAAACAGTGATATCCGTTGGAAAAAGGTAAGCTATGCTTTTAATGATTTTTATGCGTCGGAAATCCGAGCAGAGTAATACAGGTTATTCTTAACTAAGAAATCACCTATATAAAAGAGAAGTGGGGCCGCTTCGAAAGCGAATTGTGTAGGGCTCAATTCTTTAGAAACTCTCATGGAACCAAGCTTATGTTCATGGCCAAAACAAACATAATAATGAGAACTGAATTATGTCAGGAAAGAATCATGTGTGAGATATGTTATCTTTTACAAAAATAACAGAATAGTTCATAGACATCATGTCTATTGGTCAGCCAGTACATTCTATGTATTCTCACAATGGAAGGTTCAAAGGGTAACACCTACCTATCCTATGCAGGTTACGATTGTTGAACTCTATCACCAAGTCAAAGCGTTATTTCGTTTTCTCTTGTCTTCTCCGTCAATTTTATTCATGTGGGGGATTGTTAGAAAATGGCATTTTGAATAGGCTTTTTAAAACTCAATTTCAAGTATAACTGATATAGGTAAAAGTGGATTCGTATTCTCATCTGTGTGGTGATCAAAATGATTTTTTGGTAAATGAAAAATTGTTATGGTAATTAAATTTATAACGGTCATATCAATTCTCACGAATGACAATTGAATTTGTAGCTATCAAATCAATTGTCATGATAGTGTAACGGACAATTAAATTTGTAACGGTCAAATTAATTACCATAAATCCATTTGTAACTGTCATTCCATTAAATGTATATACATTGGCATCAGATTATTTTGAAAACACACAGAATCATACACCAAGCAATTCCGAAAAATTTCTTCTTTTTGTTTCCGAGTAATAGAGTTATGACATTATTTAGTTCGCCGAAGTTGTCTAACGACAATCAATCGAAGTGGCTGTATCCTGGGAAATATACGTACCTACGATAGGGGATGAATATGTTTTAAGGACACCGTGTGAAACTCGGACATCGGCTTCAAATTTAAATTAATGTTGTAATAATTGTTTATTTTTATATTCAATTATTTTTCCCTTAGCATATGTTTGATTCATATATTGTGTGCTGATAACAGAACTCTTACCATTGAGGTGGAAGAAGGTGCACTAATCACTTATACTATGAATGAATGTGCAAATAAAATTGTTTTCTTATGCTTAAATTTATACATTTTGTTTAATAATATTTATGTGATATGAAAATTTAAAACAAATTACCACCAACCTACTTGGGGTTTACCTTTTTACAGACGAAATTAATTTATTAAAAAACTAACAGTTAACTCCTCTGCTGTTAATGTTGACTGTTATAAGATGTTAGTCATTGGTCAAAGTCAATTATTCTAAGGGTATTTTAGTTATTTTAATTTTTTTAAAAAACAAAAAATTTGAAGATCTAGATTTTTTTTAAAAGTTAAATATTTAAAAAAAAGAAAAAGAAAGAATAAATCTCCACCATCTACTTAGATGGTAGAGATCATATTTTTTTTTTTAAGTAGAAATATTTTAGTCTTTTTGCATTTTTAAAACGGTCAACAATCATCTTAATGGTCAACGCTAACAGTAGAAGAGTTAACTGTTAATTTTTAATAAGTTAATTGCGCCTGTAAAAAAGTAAACCCAAATATATTAGTCGTAATTTATCCAAAAATTTAATAACATTAGTGGGCCATTGCTTCCCTCCGTAAAAAATAATTAAAAAATTATATATTTACTCACCTAACTATAATATTTTAGTACGTTTTGCTTCCAAACATAATATTTAAGTACATTTCCATATAAAAATTTCTTATAATCCTGAATAACATATATATGATTGTGTAAATATTCAATCATATATGAATTATATATTATATAAGACATGATTTCTTTGTCGAATCTGCTTTCTATAAAGCTCTCAATTCAATTCTCTACTATTTAAAGTTTAGAAAAATTTAATTGCGAATTGTAATGAAGTATCTCGAGGTTAGACTATATTACAACGAAATTGTGAGTTTAGTTTTAATTATAAGTTAGTACCCTATTATCAGTTGACCTAATCAAACATAACGGTTTGACCATGACTTATGTGGAAATGACATAACTACCTCTAATTAAAAAAATTAAAGTAAATAAAAAATTAAAAAAAATTAATTTTGTTAAAAATGGATCTCTACCGTCCATTAATTTTTAATTTTTTACAATTTTTATTTAAATTTTTATTTTTAACAATTTTTTTAAAATTGTTAACAGTTTCTTTATTTAATTTTTTTACAATTTGTAATAATTTTTTTATTTTTAAAAAAATTAAGGTAAAAATGATCATATTATCCTTTAACTATTGGATGATCGTCAACTTCAACGATCAATCAGTGAGTTAATAACACTAATATGTAAATGTTAAAGTACTTTATTATAATTCCTACAAAATTTAAAAATAGCCATATTAAAATAAAAAATGATCACCAATTTAAAAAAGATTGTTTGTATCCAATAGAATATGATCTTACCAAAATATCCTTTATAAAAAAATTAAAAAAAAGTCCAATCTTATCGGAGGGGTTTGTCAGGAGAGAGTGCAATAGAGTAAGCGTGTACCAATAGCAGTGGTATGACCGATTCAACCAATAGTGTTGCCATAAGACTATGGAATAGAGAGAAGTTAGCGACACAATGAAGTGAGAATCACGATACAATATGTGCCTCTTACATTCCTGAGATATTATATTAATTTTTAGCACGTGTTCTTGAGATTACTGACTTTACTTGGGGTTTTAAAGCATCTGTTGCAGAGGGAGAGGAGGCAAAGGAGAAGGATGCCCCAAATTTGCAGCGAAATGAGGAACAGTCCGAGAGGAAGGAGAAAGATGTGTCACCACTTGAAACAAAGCAGGACACCACCTTTTATTTACATGGAGGGTGGATCTCTACATCCTATTTTTTTTTTTTTTTGGTTTTAAATTTTTTACTTTATTAAAAATTTTATTTTAGTTTTTTAAATTAAGATTATTTTAGTAATTCCATGTCATGTCTTTAGTTAACTTGCTCAATTATTAAGTTTTATGGATATTAAAAAATTTATTTTAATGTTTTTGAATTAAGATTATTTTATTAATTCCATGTTTATCTTTTTAATAGTTAAATTGGACAACTATTAAGTTTAACTAATTTTGAATAATGATAGGGGAGATAAATTTCATTTAAATAAAAAGTTTTTTCCACGTATAAAGAGCAAACCTCAGTGAAGATATAATGTTATTTGCTTTTTATTTAATTATTAATATTGTTATTTATATTTACTAGTTTGAAAAATACATGAGATTTATTTTTGAAGAGAAAAAGAGAGAGTAGCGATATTTGAACGCGCCAAGCTCGTTTGAGTGTGGATCTTGTGTCCGTGAGAGTAGATCTAATGCGCTGCCTCTTCTAGGCGACTTGGCACCTCTTCTAGGCGGCGACTCACTTTTCTTGCGGTGAGAATGGAAGATTCATTCATCTTTGCAATTCAAGCACTACTGGTGAGCATGGAGGAGGTAGAACCGGCGAAAGAGAAACATGCAAAAATTGGGGGTACATCTAAGAGAGCTCATGGGGAAGAAGGGTCAGACGCTGAGGTTGCTCGTAATTAGATTGGGGGAAGCTTCAAATTAAAGCTTTTCAACATGGCTACACCTAAATCCTAGTCTGGGTTTGGATCGTCCGGAGAGAGGCTGGGGATAGGCGATGAAGAGATCGTAATTTCAAAAGGACCGAGTAGAGTTAAGATGTCTCTTTCACTTGACCTAAAGAATCAGCTTAATAGACCTTGGGCAAATGCAGTTATCTTGAATACCATGGAAAGGTCACACTCTCCTAACTTCACGTTGGCTAAACTAAAGCAAAAGTGGAACCAGCTAGGTCAGTGGCAGTTAACAGATTTGGAAGAGGGATACTTCATTGCTTGATTCCAGTTTAAGGCAGACCTGGATATGGTTCTGACTGGTGGTCACTGGACCATTGCTAACCAATGCCTAGTTGAATAGAAATGGAGGCCTAATTTCATCACTAAAAAAGAAGAGATCCATTAGATGCCAACTTGGGTCAGACTGTCGAGAATCCCTATGGAATGGATGGATTCAGATCTCTTCTAGAGAATTAGAGGAATGCTAGGAACTCTTGTAAGGTAGACCCTATCACAGAAAATCAAGCAAGAGGGAGATTTGTAAGAATTTGTGTGGAGATCAATCTGTCTAAACCTTTGATGGGTTCGGTGAGAGTGGAAGGCAAAAGCATAAGGGTTGAATATGAGAGCTTAGGGGCTGTGTGCTTCTAATGTGGCAGGTACGAACATAGTAAAGATATTTGTAAAGAGGGTAAGGTGGACAATCAGGAAGAGGTGAATATGCAAGAGGCAGATATGATAGATTAGTAAAGATAAGGAGCCATATGGCCCATGGCTTATGGTGTCTTATGGGAAAAACAAAATTGGTACTGGGAACAATGGCTGAAGATTTGGGGGTTCAAATCATGGCTATGAAAATTTCAAAAATGGTGGATACTCGGGGAAAGCTGAGAGTAATTTTAGGTATGGTGATTCTAAAGGGGATAATAACTTGGGTAACAATGTTGGTGAGAAAGTGTATGAAGGGATAGGTGGTAATATTAGAAAGAAATGTCAGGCGAGCAAGGGTAAGAAGACAGGTGTTGGAAGTAAAGAAGTCTCTACTGGAAGGGGTTCAAGAATTGAAATTCTAGAAGATAGGTTGGAGGAGGTGTTGAGATTTATGCTCTAAAGCTTGTAATTGTAAATGGTTAAAGACAATAATAAGAATTATTCAGATTATCATTCAAGTTTATAAATGTTTTATATTCAGTAATACATTCGTATTGTGCAAGAACATTATAGATTGTAAGATGTAATCTCATAATGAGTATATGATGATCATATACAGCGAGGATTCATTTTGAGACGTGCAATCTAAAGAGTCCGTAGAGAGCGAACAAAGTTGGGTACTTTGTTTGTGATTGATCTATTGCTACGGTCCATTATGTAAAGTACGGTGGTTTTATCCTAGACCGCTCATGTAGTTGACATGAGAATGGAGTCACCTTATATGATGAGATCATATAGGACTGGGCCACGATTTATATGAATCTCTCACCAAGATCCGTTAGTAGATGAGATTCATATATAATCGATAAACGATAGCTATTTATAGGTGATCTTAATCCTAAGTGTCTTATCGATTCCTTCAGGTTGGATCGTGGCTTTTGATTTACCATGAGTGAGGTTGATGTGAATCTCGACCAATACCTCCGTATCTTGGAGTTGCGGTTTGGCTTGTGGCTGGGAAGGTTTGAACACAATAGTGGAATCCATTCCTTCTTGATTGAAGTAGATAAGTAGTTCCCTTAAGGGTTGATTCCGAGCTTAAACGATTATGAGCGCTCTCCTTCTTCCGTGAGGAAGACAGAATTTAATTGTTCATTAGAGAATCAATGGTACTTAAAGGAAAAAATATTTCTAGAGGGGTATAACGGACTTTATGACCCAGCTCTAGTTATGAACTATTTGTAGAGGATCACACTATATGCAATTAGCTATATCAATGGACGCTGAGACTTCAGATTGTATAAACACGTTTATAGTTCTAGGAGTGCAGTCTCGGGTTTTTAGTGGAATAACTCCGAGGTTAATAATCATGAAATATTAATTAAAGAGTTTTAATTAATATTACTAAGTATTATTGGAGCTCAAAACTGTGGGTTCATTAGGTCCCCTTGCTAGCCCTTATGGTTGTTGGTAACGAGGGTTACGGTAGATTAATTGGAGGGTCTAATTAATAGTGTTACGAAAGTAATGCGATTTAAATAAAAGAGAATAATTAAATAATGTGATTATTTAATTAATTAAATATTTAATAAAATAATAGAAATTAATAATTTTTAATTTTTAATTCTATTTATTTAATATGAGGTCATGTGATCAAATAATGACTAGGACAAAAGAATTAAAATAATTTGATTATTTTAAAAGTCCTAATAGTAAATTATTAAAGTCTTTAGGGAGATTAAAATAAAAAAGGATTAGGAATCTTATTTTGACTTGGTCAAAACTAAAACCCTAAAGAACTACTATATAAGTGTTATATAGCTAGGAAAAATCAATCTAGAGACAAGTGAAAAAGAAAGAGAATTCGGTCATCAAAGAGTGAAGAAAAGAGAAAAAAAAAGTTTTTCTGATTCTCCCCTCTTTTGCAGGATTCGGCCGGCGTTCTTTTCACGTGACCTCCATCTCTTACCGTGACATGCCCACACACACGTTGTTAGACCGCGGGTTATAGCTCGGAAGATCTGGTGGTAGATTGAGGAATCAGAAAAAAGAAAAACAAGAAAAATGTATGTAGTTTCTAAAGTCTTTTTCTGCGAATATACAGGAACTCGTTCCTGATTGAAAAAGGGTTTTCAATATAAGAAAAATTTTTGAAACCCAATTCTGCATGTTATACGATAATCAAAATTTTTTCTAAAACTCCCTTCAGGAGGTTGATCGGTCATTAGTTGTTATATATTTACGACCCTTGGATCGTTTCTTTTGATTGTATTTTTGAGTATTTTTGGTACTTTTGATGTATTTTGTGAGTATGTGCAGATATTAGGTGAGTCTCGTGAATTAATGCGAATACACGATGAGTCGAGGTAAAATCGGGCAATTAAGGACATATATTCTTGGTATGAGGCATAAGAGCTTATCGAGGAAGCTTTGGTGGATTAAATTGAAGATGTACCGTACACGTGAACAGTGTCGCACACGTGAATAGTACATAGTAAACAGTAATGCTTGCCGTGAACAGTAATGCATAGTACATAGTGAACAGTAATGCTGCCTAGGGCCAATTTTCACCATTCTTCACTCTCCAAATCACAAGCATCATCACCAAACACCAACACAAGATTAGTTTTACGAATTACATCGATTGTTCATCAAGAGAATATGAAGATTTGCGGAAGAGAAGTCTCAGCTGGACCAAAGCCGATTTTGACTCTACACGTCTCCGAATGGGTTGTATCACATCCCTTTTCCTATCTTCTTGTTATTTCGATTATATGAGTAGTTAATTTTGTTGTTAGGTGGTTTTCGGAACCATGAATGAATTTGGATTTTATTGATTATGAATATATTTTGTATATTATTTCATGATATTGATTTTGAGCGAATTATATATTATTACTTTGTGTTCAATTATTGTGTTTTGCGATTGCGAAAGTAGATTGCATGCTCTTTGATGAGAACTGATTTGATATTTATTGTAATACATGATATTGATTTTGAGCGTATTTTATATTATTACTTTGTGTTCAATTCTTGTATTTTACAATTGCGAAAGTAGATTGCATGCTCTTTGATGAGAACCGATTTAATATTTATTGTAATATTATATGAGAAATCATTGAAATTGCAATAGAGCTTAATTGACTCAAGAATCAATACTAGGTTAGTTTCGATAAGAAATTACTTAATTAACCTTTGTATTAGATTAACTATGGTTTTCAATTAATTGCACTCTAGGACCAATAGGTGTATTTGATTGAATTCATATACTATACCATTGCGGGAGCAATACAATGTGGTATGGCCTTAGTTGAAGAAGTCTTATCATGTTAATAACGTGCTTCATAATAGTCAATATATTTCCTTATTCGGAATTGGAACCGTGTGACCACTTAGCATTATCTTCCATTTAATCCATCTCGCTTTATTTTATCGTTTTAGTTAGTTAATTTAATTTAATTTAGTTTATAAAATAAAAACCCAAAACAACTTGATTTATTTTATTGCTTTAGTATAATCTCTAGTTTTAGAATTAGTACCACCACTTCCTTGTGGATTTGACTCCGTACTCACGAAAATTTTATTATTTCGACACGTCCTACACTTGGGATTTATTCCCACGCGTTTGAGCGTGTTAGAGGTAGATCCAGATTCAGACAGTAGTGCTAGAGAGAAATCTAAGGCCTCTGGTGCTCTCTCACATTACTAATGGGAATAGAGGAAGCAAACTTAAAGCTAAGATTTTAGGTAGGAGAGCAATGGAACCTGGTCCGAGCAAGGGAACTTCAAATAAGTTGAGTCCTAAAATCAACAGATTGGGAAATGCAAAACCTTTAAAAAAAACAATAAACAAACCTATCTTTATTGATGAGATGGATGACAATACGGAAGATTCTGGAGTGTTGAAGCAGCTGCACATGGAGGTAATGTCCTTTAAGGGATCTCCAAGTCCGAGCATTTGAGGATACTGAAACTGATAGAGATGCTTTCATGAATCCCTTAGTTAGTATTCCTGCTAGATGTTCCAATGACAAGGAGGTAACGCTGGGCACTCTAGGAGTCATGGGGATAAGGCTATTTAGGGCCTTTCGAATAATGAGAAATTTTCTGTTTATACAACCTGCAAGTTTATTACTGAAGTTAAAGATGATGTTGATTGGAAATGCAAGCACCTATGGAAATTGAAGATTCCCCTTAAGCTGCAGATGTTTTTATGGATGCTCCTTTATGGAAAATTTTTGACTAATTAGCAGAGATGTATTCAAGGGATCTCTCAATCTGCTGACTGCCCTAGATGTGGTGATATGCTTGAAGATCTGAACCATCTCTTCAGAGGCTGCTCTACTTTGAGGAAAATCTTGGAGGGATGCTGCAAGGTGTAACATATTTAATTTTTAGTAATTACAAAAAGTACCCATAATTGTTGTTAATTATGTTAAATATGTGCAAATGATATAATGTGTTTAATTGGATTAATTTTTAGGTATACAAGTGGACCAGGTGGAGCGGTCCAGAAACAGTGCATAAAAAGAAAAAGAAAAATACTGGCAGTGAGTATCGTGACTAGCTACCTCGCCAGGGATCGCGGTGTGCAGCTTGAGGTGAAAATGAGAATTTTGGGCAGTGAACATTGCGACCCAAGACCGCGACCAGTGATCGCGATACAAATGGTGAAAATCGACCAGTGAGCATCGCGACAACATCGCGACCAGATACCGCGATGTCTGATCGCGATGAAAGCTGTAAAAATACTCAAGTGAGTACCGCAATCAGGTGGCGCGACCACAGATCGTAATGAGCGGTCGTGACAGCAAAATTTTTATAAAAAAAATAGAAGGCAGTAGAAACTTCACGAAGAAGCAAACAGAAAAGAGAGAGATCGGGAGAGAAAAAGAAAAAGAAGAAGAAAGATAAAGAAAGAAGAAGAAGAGAAAGAAGAGAGAGAAAGGAGGAAAGAGAAAGAAGAGGAGAAGAAGAAGAAGAGAAGAAGAAGGAAAAGAAAAAGAGAAGGAAGAAAGAGAAGAGGAGAAAAGGAAATTCAAAAAAAGAAATTCAGAAAAGGAAGTTCGGAAAAACGGTATCCAGGTTGGTGTACACGTATTTCTAAAATCTTCGTTTTAGTTATATGTTTGACTTAAAGAATTTGGAAACATATTTCTGGATTTTGTAGAATTGTATTTTATTTTCGTATATTGTTTGAAAGAATTATGAAGTATTTGAGTATTATTGACTTTTGTGATGTTGTATGTTTTCAGATTACTATGTTTTACGAATATTATTTGGGATATACATTTGGTGAATTTGATTTGGATTTGTGAAATAAAGTTGTTGATTTCGAAACGAATAAAATGAATTGATATGAAAGTTAAAAATGTTGTATTGTGAAACGGCCCGAGGATACTTGAACATAGAAAACGGATATAGGAGGTTGGTATACTAGCCGGGTTATTTCAGCAGTACTGCACCGATATTGATATTGATATTGATATTACGTACCTCCCTAAGGATTATGAGCAGGTACCGAGTACCCGGTCCTAGGGTAGGGAGTTATGATATGATCTGTACGTACCACCCTTGGATGAAGCAGGCCCCAAGTGCCGGTCTTAGGGTTGGGAGTTATGTTCGACGGGCAGCCACCGAGTTGTCGATGTCGAACGGCCCATATTCTAGTGCAAAAAATTATGTTGAGTATACCAAAGGACCAGAATTGAAATGAATTGAATAAAATGTTTATAAAAGTATTTAGAAACTGATTTCGTATGATTTATTACTTAATTGAGTTGTATAATAATATGTTTGAATATGATATTATGATGACATTTTAGTTTGAAAAGTTATTTCGTGAATTTTATAAATATATTTTAGTGTACACCCACTAAGCGATATGTTTAGCGCGTTGGTTTTATCACGCGTAGGTAATAGAGATACCAGCGGAGAAAAAGACTAAAGAGAAGGTAGCTGCAAACGAAGATTCAGAGTCACATTACTTGGGTAGTTTTATTTAAACCCTGTTTGTATATTATTTACTTAAGCATGCATATACAGAAGTTTGTAAAGTTGAAATGTATGAGTTTTGTAAATATTTGTATAAAAGTTTATGTTTTTCAAAGTTTTGTAACTAAAAATTATGTATTGTTTTATTGAAAATGTTTGAAAAAGTCGCACTATATGGAAGAGTGCGCAAATGATTGAGAAATAAATTTTGAAGTGTTTTCTATTATATTGATTGTGTTTTGTTGAAAACAATATTTTGGAAAGTCAGAAAAACAGAGGAAACTCTGGCAAAATTTTCAAAATATTTGATGGGCTCACTGTAAATGATTTTGAAAGACAAACTATTTGTTGGTTTTAATATACCAATTAAGTTTAGAAAATATTTGAAATCGGGTAGTGCTCCTTGGTTCGATCCAGGCGGGTCGAGTAAGGGGGTGTTACATTTTTAGTGGTATCAGAGCGCGGTTTAGTCGTTTCTAGATTAAAAGAGTAATAGTTTGTATATGCATGCAGTGTATAAAGACACCTATAGGAGTATGTGACTCTAATCTGCAAACCTCTCTTCTGTCTTATATAGGACAAATAGAAATGGAAGGAAGTGGAAATAGAGATAGACCTGAAAGTCCCACCAGTGTAGCTGGGGGAGCATATAGAGAATCCGTAATCCCAAGGGCGGCTGGACCAGAAGTTCAAGGTTAGCCGGTATTTATGCAACAAATGACTGAATTATTTCAGAACGTGACTAGAGCAACGCCTCGAAGATCAGCCATTGAACGATTGGCCAAGTACAGGCAGACTGATTTCCATGGAAGAAAAGATTAGGATGTATCTGCCGCAGAATATTGGTTTGAGCGAACATAAAGAATATTACAGCAGATGCACTGCACACATGAAGAAAGTTTAGAGTTTGCAGTTTCTTTATTACAGGATGATGCCTATCAATGGTGGACCTCCGTCATACATTCAGTGCGACCGGAAGAAAGAACTTGGGAATTGTTCCAAAAGGAATTTCGAAGAAAGTATGTTGGTCGTATCTACTTAGATAATATGAAGAGAGAATTTACCAACCTGAAGCAGAGACAGATGATAGTGACAGATATGATAGAGAATTTGTCAAGTTGAGTAAATATGCTAGAGATATGGTGGCCACAGAGGCGGACATATGCAGGAGGTTTGAAGATGGACTGAATAATTATATCAGTCTACAGGTTGCCGCATTTGAATTTGAAGATTTTACCAAACTAGTCTCAACAGCCCTGAATATTGAAAGAATCAAGAAAGAAGAACAACCCAGACGAGACAGGAGTCAATAGAGAAGGGGATCAAGGCAGTCTATATCATATTAGTCACAAAGTAAGAAGTTTAAGGGACCGCAGCCTAGTGGTCCGACGCAGTCACAGAGGCTCATACCAATAGCTAGACCGGGTCAGTCTGCAACATCAATAACCAGTACCCCTAGGAGTACAGTTAGGGGATGAGCCCCAACACTATGTGAACACTATGGAAGAAGACATCCAGGGGAGTGCTGGAGGGTCGCAGGAGCCTGTTTGAAATGTGGATCCCGTGAGCATTTTCAGAAGGATTGCCCACAGTTTAAAGCTATTCTTGTCCAATAATCAGAGAGACCAGCTCCTATTACTTCTAGAGGTAGGAGGTCCAGTCAGGCAGGAACTGAAGGTGGTAGCCACAGAGGGGTGTCAGAATTAGTGGCAACAGTCAGTCAGGCAGGAACTGAAGGTGGTACCCCTGCACGAGCCTATAGTATTAGGGCTCAGGAAGACAAGGATGCACCAAATGTGATTGCTGGTAAAATTTTTATCTTTGATACTACAACTCTATTGCATTGATAGATCCAATCTCTACTCATTCATATATATGTGATGCATTGTTGAAACAACGGAATTTAAAAACTGAACCCACTGAGTATGAAGTACTAGTCAGCAATTCGATAGGCCAAAGTGTAGTTATGAATAGAGTGTACATAAATTGTCCTATTCGAATTCAGGAGTATGAATTTCTAAGTGATTTGATGAAACTGCCATTCAATGAGTTTGATGTTATTCTAGGCATGGATTGGCTATCCAGACACAAAGTAGTGATTGACTGCAATTTGCAATGAGCAACACTCAGAACAGCTGTTGGCACATAAATTACGATGATGGGTGAAAGGAGGGATTTTCTCTCTAATGTTATTTCAGCCACTGCAGCCTGTAAACTGATCAGAAAGGGTTATGAAGCTTATTTGGCACAAGTGATTGATTCCAGAAAGGTTGCTTCTACGATTCAGAATATACCCACTGTATGTGATTTTTCAGATGTATTCCTAAAGGAGCTTCCTGGATTGCCACCTCAGAGAGAAGTTGAGTTTGTAATCGACGTGGTACCCAGTAGTGCACCAGTATCCATAGCTCCTTACAGAATGGCACTAGCAGAACTGAAAGAACTGAAGATACAGTTACAAGAATTGCTGGATAAAGGCTTTATTAGACCCAGTGTATCCCCGTGGGAAGCTCCAGTGTTGTTTGTGAAAAAGAAAAATGCATCATTGAGATTGTGCATCGATTATAGGCAGCTGAATAAACTCACTATCAAGAATAAATATCTGTTGCCTAGAATCGATGACTTGTTTGATCAGTTGAGAGGAGCTACAGTCTTCTCAAAGATAGATCTCAGATCGGGATATCATCAGTTGAAAATAAAAGATTCTGATAGTCCGAAAACTGCATTCATAACAAGGTATGGACATTATGAGTTTGTAGTGATGCCATTTAGGCTGACCAATGCATCTGCAGCCTTTATGGATCTAATGAACCGGATATTCCGACCATACTTAGATCAATTTATGGTTGTATTTATTGATGATATTCTAGTATACTCATAGACGACAGAGGACCATGACAGGCACCTCAGAGTAGTATTGCGGATTCTGAGGGAGAAGCAACTATATGATAAACTGAGTAAATGTGAGTTTTGGTTGGCTGAGATTGCATTTCTGAGCCATATTGTGTCAGCAGAGGGTATGAAGGCAGATCCTAAAAAGATTGAAGCAATTATGGAATGGAAGCCTCTAAAGAATGTTACAGAAGTCAGAATTTTTTTAGGCTTGGCAGGTTATTATCGACGGTTTGTGAAGGGATTCTTGTCCATAGCAAGTCCGCTGACCAAGCTACTGCATAAAAATATCAGATTTGAATGGAATGATAGATGCCAGGTAGCTTTTGACAGATTGAAGACGATATTAGTTGAGGCTCCAATCCTGATTCAGCCGGTTTCAGGTAAAGATTTTGTGATCTATAGTGATGCCTCACACCATGGTTTGGGTTGTGTACTGATGTAGGAAGGCAAGGTGGTTGCATATGCATCCAGACAGCTGAAAACTCATGAACATAATTATCCAACATGATCTGGAACTTGCAGCCATCGTATTTGCCTTGAATATATGGAGACATTACTTGTATGGTGAAAAGTGTTACATATACACAGAGCACAAGAGTCTGAAGTATCTGCCTACTCAAAGAGAACTCAATCTGAGACAGAGATGATGGATGGAACTAATCAAATATTATAACTGTGTGATAGATTACCATCCAGGAAAGGCGAATGTGGTAGCAGATGCCCTAAGCAGAAAAGTATTATTCGCCCTAAAGGCTATAAATGTTCAGTTACAATGGAATTCAGACAATGCTTTGATAGCTGAGTTAAGATGCAGGCCCAGTTTAATTCAGCAGATAGCAGAAAAACAGAATCAGGATGATAGAATTAAGATGATATGTAAGTAGACCCCAGAAGGGAAGCATCCAGATTTTACAGTCAGAAATGATGGTATTGTGTGTTTTAGAGACAAGATTTGCATTCCAGATGATGAAGAATTGAAAAAGATGATCCTGACAGAGGCACACAGTAGTCCGTATTCAACGCACCCTAGGTAGTACAAAGATATATAGAGATTTGAAGACTTAGTATTGGTGGTCTGGTATGAAGAAAGATGTGGTGGACTTTGTGAATACATGTATGACATGCCAACAGGTGAAAGCTGAACATTAGGTTCTATCAGGTTTGTTACAGCCAATATCAGTACCTGAATGAAAATGGGATCGTATCAAGATGGATTTTATCACTGGGTTATCACTCACCCGGAGTAAACATGATACAATATGGGTGATAGTGGACTGACTGACGAAATCGGCACATTTTCTACCTGTCAGAATTGACTATTTACTGGATCGACTGGCAGAATTGTATATACAAGAAATAGTCAGATTGCATGGAGTGCCTGCATCAATAATATCAGATCGAGACCTGAAGTTTACATCCAGATTCTGGAAAAAGTTTCAAGAAACTTTGGGTACTCGATTGAATTTCAGTACAGCCTTCCATTCGCAGACGGACGGACAATCAGAAAGAGTAATTCAAGTGCTAGAAGATATGCTCTGAAGTTGTGTAATTGATTTCGAAGGGAGTTGGGTTGATCACCTCCCATTGATTGATTTTGCGTAGAATAACAGTTACCAATCGAGCATAGCTATGGCACCATATGAAGCACTGTACGGAAGAAAATGCAGGACACCAGTATGCTGGACAGAGTTGGGAGAAGACAGGTTAGTAGGCCCAGACTTAATTAGAAAAACTGAGGAGAAGGTGAAGATTATCAGAGACAGACTGAAAACAGCATCTGACCGACATAAATCATATGCAGACCTGAAAAGAAAAGATATAGAATATGAAGTCGATGAAAACTTTTTTCTAAAAGTATATCCATGGAAGAAAGTGCTCAGATTTCGCAGAAAAGGGAAGTTGATTCATAGGTTTATTGGCCCATATGAGATCATTAGACGTGTGGGACCAGTAGCCTACAGACTTGCTTTACCTCCTGAATTAGAAAAGATTCATAATGTATTTCATATATCGATGCTGAAGAGATACAGATTTGATCCTTACCACAGAGTTCAGGAAAATTAAAGAATTACAAAATAAAAGAGTTCCACTGGTGAAAATCTTCTGGAGGAATCATAACGTAGAAGAGGCTACCTGGAAAAGTGAAGAAACAATGAAACAACAATATCCATAACTATTCGACTGAGGTAAAATTTCGAAGACGAAATTTCTTAAGAAGGGAAGAATTGTAACATCTTTAATTGTTGTTAATTATGTAAAAATGTGCAAATGATGTAATGTGTTTAATTGGATTAATTTTAAGTATACAAGTGGTTCAGGTGGAGCGGTCCAGAAACAGTATATGAAAAGAAAAAGAAAAATGCAAGCAGTGAATATCGTGACCAGCTACCGTGACCAGGGATCGCGGTATGCAGCTCGCGGCGAAAATGAGAATTTTAGGCAGTGAGCATCGCAACCCAAGACCGCGACCAGTGATCGCGATAGGGTGCTCGCGATACAAATGGTGAAAGTTTATTACTGAAGTTAAAGACGATGTTGATTGGAAATGCAAGCACCTATGGAAATTGAAGATTCCTCTTAAGCTGTAGATGTTTTTATGGATGCTTCTTCATGGAAAATTTTTGACTAATTAGTAGAGATGTATTCAAGGGATCTCTCAATCTGCTGACTGCCCTAGATGTGGTGATATGCTTGAAGATCTGAACCATCTCTTCAGAGGCTACTCTACTTCGAGGAAAATCTTGGAGGGATGCTGCAAGGTGTAACATATTTAATTTTTAGTAATTACAAAAAGTACCCATAATTGTTGTTAATTATGTTAAATATGTGCAAATGATATAATGTGTTTAATTGGATTAATTTTTAGGTATACAAGTGGACCAGGTGGAGCGGTCCAGAAACAGTGCATGAAAAGAAAACGAAAAATGCTGGCAGTGAGTATCGTGACTAGCTACCTCGCCAGGGATCGCGGTGTGCAGCTTGAGGTGAAAATGAGAATTTTGGGCAGTGAACATTGCGACCCAAGACCGCGACCAGTGATCGCGATACAAATGGTGAAAATCGACCAGTGAGCATCGCGACAACATCACGACCAGATACCGCGATGTCTGATCGCGATGAAAGCTATAAAAATACTCAAGTGAGTACCGCAATCAGGTGGCGCGACCACAGATCGTAATGAGCGGTCGTGACAGCCAAATTTTTATAAAAAAAATAGAAGGCAGTAGAAACTTCACAAAGAAGCAAACAGAAAAGAGAGAGATCGGGAGAGAAAAAGAAAAAGAAGAAGAAAGAGAAAGAAATAAGAAGAAGAGAAAGAAGAGAGAGAAAGGAGGAAAGAGAAAGAAGAGGAGAAGAAGAAGGAAAAGAAAAAGAGGAGGAAGAAAGAGAAGAGGGGAAAAGGAAATTCAAAAAAAGAAATTCAGAAAAGGAAGTTCGGAAAAACGGTATCCAGGTTGGTGTACACGTATTTCTAAAATCTTCGTTTTAGTTATATGTTCGACTTAAAGAATTTGGAAACATATTTCTGGATTTTGTAGAATTGTATTTTATTTTCGTATATTGTTTGAAAGAATTATGAAATATTTGAGTATTATTGACTTTTGTGATGTTGTATGTTTTCAGATTACTATGTTTTACGAATATTATTTGGGATACACATTTGGTGAATTTGATTTGGATTTGTGAAATAAAGTTGTTGATTTCGAAACGAATAAAATGAATTGATATGAAAGTTAAAAATGTTGTATTGTGAAACGGTCCGAGGATACTTGAACATAGAAAACGGATGTAGGAGGTTGGTATACCAGCCAGGTTATTTCAGCAGTACTGCACCGATATTGATATTACGTACCCCCCTAAGGATTATGAGCAGGTACCGAGTACTCTGTCCTAGGGTAGGGAGTTATAATATGATCTGTACGTACCACCCTTGGATGGAGCAGGCCCCAAGTGCCATTCCTAGGGTTGGGAGTTATGTTCGACGGGCAGCCACCGCGTTATCGATGTCGAACAGGCTATATTCCAGTCCAAAAAATTATGTTGAGTATACCAAACGGCCATAATTGAAATGAATTGAATAAAATGTTTATAAGAGTATTTAGAAACTGATTTCGTATGATTTATTACTTAATTGAGTTGTAAATAATATGTTTGAGTATGATATTATGATGACATTTTAGTTTGAAAAGTTATTTCGTGAATTTTATAAATATATTTTAGTGTACACCCACTAAGTGATATATTTAGCGCGATGATTTTATCACGCGTAGGTAATAGAGATACCAGTGGAGAAAAAGACTAAAGAGAAGGTAGCTGCAAACGAAGATTCAAAGTCACATTACTTGGGTAGGTTTATTTAAACCCTGTTTGTATATTATTTACTTAAGCATGCATATACAGAAGTTTGTAAAGTTGAAATGTATGAGTTTTGTAAATATTTGTTTAAAAGTTTATGTTTTTCAAAGTTTTGTAACTAGAAATTATGTATTGTTTTATTGAAAATATTTGGAAAAGTCACTACTATACGGAAGAGTGCGCAAATGATTGAGAAATAAATTTTGAAGTGTTTAATATTATATTGATTGTGTTTTATTGAAAACAGTATTTTGGAAAGTCAGAAAAACAGAGGAAACTCTAGCAAAATTTTCAAAATATTTGATAGGCTCACTGTAAACGATTTTGAAAGACAAACTATTTGTTGGTTTTAATATACCAATTAAGTTTAGAAAAGATTTGAAATCGGGTAGCGCTCCTTGGTTCGATCCAGGCGGGGTCAGGGAGTGTTACACAAGGACTCTACCAGGTCTGCTGATTTTTCTAGAGAATGGAAGAAGTGGCTGAGCAGAAATTTATCTATCAACAGTGAGGTTTTGGAGTTAAGACCTAGCAATATTGTGTTTGTGTGGATTCTTTGGTATATTTGGAAGTGGAGATGTGCTAAAGTCTTTGAGAAAAGTTTCAGATTTTCTTTTTGACATTAAAAGACAGATTTTTAACTTAGTGAAGGAATGGATGGATACTTACAAAAGGGAAGATAAAATCCTTCCTAAAGTCAGTCTGCTGATTTCTTGGCAGCCTCCTTTGAATGACTGGGTTAAAGTTAATGTTGATGGCAGTAGGAATTGTGATAATGGCTCTATAGCTGCAGGTGGGGTTATAAGGGATGCTAACAAGTGCTGGATGCTGGGTTTTGTGTTAAAGATAGGTGTTGGCAGTGTGGTAGAAGCTGAGCTGTGGGTCATTCTTCAAGGGCTGCAGCTTGCTTGGGATCATGGTTACATATATGTTGTCCTTAAGAGTGATTCTATGAGTGCTATTGAGTTGATTAGTATAAATAATATATCTAATCATCTTTTTTTTAACATTATTGATATATGTAAGTTACTCATTAAGAGTAATTGGTTGTGTTGTATTAAGCATGTGCTTAGGGAAGGTAACAAAATAACTTATGCTTTGGCTACCATGGGTCAGGTGATAGATGTGGGTAAGTTACTTTTTGAGGAGCCCCCCCTCTTTTATCTTTTCTTCTTTCTTGGATGATTTTAGGGGTATTGTCACTACTAGGTCTATTTGTGCCTCTGGTTAAGCCCTCTTTTATTGTTTTTTCTGAACCCTCTTCTTTACCCAAAAAAAAAAAATTTATTATTAATTTTAATTAAAAATAATCTGATTATAAATAATGAGGACAAGTGGATAAAGTCATTTTGAACTCTGACAAATTACTATATTCACCTTTGACATATAGAGTCAATAAATTTTGAGGGATCATTTATTTTTTCCACTTATAAATTTAACGGATCTGAATTGAATATACTAAGTTGTTTTTATTTATTTTTTTTAAGTGGTCAAACAGATAAAAAATGTTAAAAAAAACTTGAAATAAGAGTTATTAAATTTTGAGGGATTGTTTATTTTTTTCACTTATAACTTAATGGGTCTGAATTGAACACATTAAATTATTTTTAATTATTTTTTTAAGTGGTCAAACAAGTAAAAAATGTTAAAAGAAACTTAAAATAAAAAGTTAGAAATTCTAACTTATCTCTCAACACTTAATCATTGAATTATAATTACAATATTTTATTCCACAATTATCATTTTATATTAATATATTTCTAATTTTATCTTTATTTAGATGCTTTTGTCTTAAAAAATAAATAATCAACACTTTTATTCAATTGTTGGAATTAAAAAAAAAAACATGTTATTCAGATTTCAAGTTTTAGCTTCTATTTAATTCTTAGAAAATTCCAGGTTGTAGATGTTGGAATCTACTTATAGGATCCGGAACCTATAGTCGGGTTGAAATAGGGCCAACAACTTGTAAAAAGAGATTAACAAGGTCAAACTCTTTAGGACACCGGGGTGATGACAGCCAAATAGTCTCCGACGCTCAAGTTAGTTCGTGAAGTCGAATGAAATACGAGAAATAAAGGGAAGTATAACCTGGAATCGTTGAATGTCGAGTGTAATGTAATTGCTTACATGTCGAACGTACGGTACTCGAGGGTACAAAAGTGAATACTGTTGAACTAAGAGTTTTGACTTGGGTAGTGATCGTTGAGGGCGGTCGAGAGGATCATATGCTTCGAGATATCAGAAATCCTTACTATCTTAGAGCAGTTAGACTGACTTGGGTGACAGGTTTGACTCAGTCAGTGTTTGACTTGGTCGATCAGTCTATGAATGATGGACTTAGTATTTTGGGCCTGCTTTTGGGTCGTGTTAGGGTCTTTCTTTCGGGTCTTATTATGGGTCTAAGCCTTTTGGATTATTTTTGACCACTACACATGGCTATCCAGTCTTCAGATAAAAAAATAAACGAACCCTAACTGGAGCAAATGGTAATTTTGAAGATATTTATATATGTATGTGAGTATGTGTGTGAGTGCTTACACATAAGAAAAATCTTAAAAAAAAAAAAAAGAGACAAAACATTGATTGGCACAGCACAAAAGCATTCTCTAAAATCTCAAAAACAAATGAAGACCAAATGAAGAGCAGAGACAGAATAGGTAAGAGAGTGCCCACGTGAGAGAAGAAAGAAGAAAGAAGAGGAGAGAGAAAGGAAAGAGAAGAAGAAGGAGAAGGAAATTGATATGGGTCCAGAAGAGTTTTGTGTTCAGAATAGCATTTTAGGTTTGGTGGTATTTTTTTCGTATTTTTCAGATTTTTTAGAAATTTTCGGAATTGTTATATTATATTGATTTTTAATTTATTTGAGATATATGGATTATGATCTGTTGTTTGAAATTGATTTTGGGATAATTTGGTATATATATTGTTTGTAATAAATTAATTTCGAATATATATATATATATATATATATATATATATATATATATATATATTGTGGTAATAAAAGTAATTTGAATATATATATTGTTTGTTACTGATTTGGATTACATGTATTTGGAATATTCTGGATCCGTAATATGGTTTACGAAAAATATTCCGAATTGATTTTCGATATTACGGATAATATTATTAAAATATATATATGATTTTGCGATTTGTTTCGAAAAGTGATTTGGGGCATTTGGATTTACTATGGATTTATGATATATAATTGCACGTGATTTTAAATGTGATTTGAAGTGATTTCTGGATTCAGAAATATTTTCGGAAACGATTTTGTAATTTGCTTGTATATGTATTTTGATGCGATTCGAATTCCGGAAATATTTATACTGATTTGGATATGATTTCAGAATGTAAATTGACGATTCTGTTCTGAACGAATTATATGGTTTTCGAAAAATGATTTGGCTCTTATATATGTAGACATAGATATGGATATAGGAGATTGACATGTCAATTGGGTTCTCTGAGTAGTACTACGCCTATATGTTGATAGAGGTACCACCCCTTGCGGGTTGGGAAATTTGATCTGGGATACGCAGCGGCTTACCCGTTGCTATCCAACTCTGATATGTATATGGGATACGCAGCGGCTCACCCATTGGTATCCAACTTTGATCTGTATAGCCCGTAATCCAGTCCGAAAAGTATGTTTAGTATATCAGGAGCCTGAAATGGAATTAAAAATGTGATATGATCTGTATATGATTTGAGATGAGAAATTATTTGATTTGATTATGTTATCATAAGATATTTATTCTGATTTTCGATGGATTTATTGATAATTGCTTCAATATGATATTTGTTTCAGTTTTTCGATGGATTTGTATATTCGAAATGTTATTTGATTTGAAACGTATTTTATATTGGGAAGTGATTTACGAATATTTGACTTGACTTGTTGTTAATGTGAATATATGCTTTGACTTGAGCCCCAAATTGATTATTTATTTGTCAGTATATTGATTTAACTGGTATTACAGAGTAAGTGGAAATATAGTTTTCTGTACACCCACTAAGCTATATGCTTAGCGTGTTGAGTTTTCTCACACGCAGGTAAAAGAATTGTTGAAGGGGACAAGGATCAGAAAGAGTAGAATCTGATGGGATAGTGATCATAGTCACATCACTCCTGCATTTTTGGTAGCCCACTATATATTTGATGTTTTATATGTATTATATCGGCATGCATGAACAATAATGTTTTTGTAAATATTTGAAATGGTATTTAGTTTTTATGTATGTTTTGTAATATTTGGGCCCTTGGATTTTAATGTTTTTGAAGTTGAATATTTAATAGTATTTTAATATAATTTGTTTTGGTAAGTCGCACCGGATATGGAAGGGTGCGCAATTTGATTTGCGATTATAGAAGTGTGGATTTTATAAATTGTGAAAACAGGTTTTGGAAAGTCAGAAAAACAGAGGAAATTCTGGCAAAGTTTTCAAAAAATCTTTTTGGACCATAATTCTTAAATATTTATTCGGATCATTACTTAAGGTTCCTGTTTTGAAATTTATTTTCCGTATACGGTAGCGCTCCCCGATTCGGTCCGAGCGGATTTTGGTCGGAGGGTGTTACAGTAAAATAATATGAGCGATAGATCATGAGGGCCGGATGATCGGAGAAGACTGATACTTACTGGTGATTGACTCAATGAAGTTCGGCGGTTAGAAGTATTCTTAATTATTGTGACAGTATGCGTGAGCCCCTTTCTTGAGTGTTTAGCTCTCTATTTATAGAGGTTGATCCACCCGTTGGGGGGTGGATCGTATCCCGGATTTGAAGGCCCCGGATTTGGATGTAACGGCCCTCATCTTGGTGGAAAGGTAACGTCTGCTTCCTTGGTGGCCCGAATCGCGGAAGCCACGATTACTTAATGGAATTGGTCAATAAACGTTGAATTTTATTGCTGGATGGGTTAGTCCATGGGCTTGGGCCATAGGTTTAGTCTTGTTCAGATAGACATGGAGTTGAGCCTATATAGGCCCAAGAGGGTTCCGTGTCGAACGACACGGATGTCGTGCTACATAGAGGACCCCGAGGTGCGACCTTCATGCCACCACGTGTTTGTCATTATCGGGACCATCTTGCGAGTGTCGTAGGTGTCGTGCGACCATTTTATGTCGTACGACGAATGTTGGGCCATGTAGGTTGATTACCTTTTGGCTCTAGGCCGGGTCAAGTGACGTGTTTGGCTTTTTGGGCCGAATCTTTACTTGTATTTTGGGCTTGACATATTTTGGCTATAACAACACTCGGTGCGCAATTGGCCTCTACTCTAGTGTATCCTCGACCACTGGTGCCGCCTCCTCCTCCTCTATTCCTGACAGCGCTTTGATCTCCTCCCAGGCCGCGATCGCCCCTTCGACATCCCAGCTGTCGGCTTTTCCATCCTTGTATTCTTGCATGATCAAGGCCTTCGTCTGAAGCACTGCGTCGTCCGCTATGTTCTCGCACTTCTCCATGAGAGTGTTGATTTGGTCTAGGAGGTTGTCGACCTCCACCTTGTGCTTCATCCTCAACATGTCTTTATTTGCCGACAGCTAGACTACACGCTTTTCTAGCTCCTCAACCCGCTCATCCTTCTCCCGCTCTACATTTTTCCTTCGCAGCTCCTCCAGCTTCATATTGTCAAGCTCTTTTTTCTGAGATGTGATCTGCTTGTTGCAATCTTTCAAACGCTGAGCAGAGTTAGAGAGCTCGTTCTTCAGGTAGACCAGAATCTTAAGAGCTTGTAAGAAAAAATATTGTCATAACGTATCATGCACAACTTACTTGGAAGGCGCTAGCAATCCTCCGATCAATGGTGTTCAACACACCTGAGTCCCTCAAGCATCGAGCATCGCTGGAGAGGACGAACTGGTCAGCACCTTGGATCAAGGCCTTGTAATCATCGAAGGCCGTGGCGTCAGCAGGGAGAAAGATCTCGATATCAAGGCTCGACTCCTCCACCACCTTCTGCTTCTTCTTCGCGTGCTTAGAAGCATCTTTCGATGCAGAAGAGCTTGGAGGCGAGGCAGGGGCTGATGTCGAGGGCTGATCAGTCTTCAGCATATCCGACACCTTCTGCCAACCACTCGACTCTTTGCGCTTTTTAGTGGACGCATTCGCCCTCTCATGCCGACGTGCCAGAACCTCGTCAGAACCTAACACTTTAGGAGAGAAGTTCGGCATTGAATTTGAAGCGAATTTACGCTCGAGCTCAGAAACAGATGTAAGGAAACGAGTTCCACAAAACAACTCAAAGTAGTGTCGAACCCAAGTGTAAGTGACTAAATGCTTTAACAAAGGGAAAAGAGTACCTTCGGCGTTGAGGTCAACTTGTGCCCACAGACGGCTCGGCCTTAAGATTTCTTCGCTTAACAGCTTCTTCCAACTCCTTTCTGCTGGGTCGACCGCAAGAAAAAGCGACGTACGCGCATTGTTATTGAGGTTAGGGAAAAAGTTTGAGGCCACGACAGTCTCTGCAAAAAAGAGAACACGACTTAGAAAAAACAACCAACAGATCAAAATCAAAAAAGCGATCGACATCATACGAGATCCCACCAGGGTATTCCATGCCGAGCGGATATAGATGTCTTCCCCAAAGGGGCCTGTGACTAATTCGCCCAGCGCAAAAAAGTTCATATCCTTCCACCCGTGATCATTTGTTGTGAAGTCAGTTAAAAGGTGTAGGCGGTGAGGTCAAGCCGAAATCAGGTAACGCTCTGGTTCGTCTTCATGTAATAAGTATGGAGGAAGTTTTTCAATGAGAAAGGGAGACCCCTCTTTTTGTGGAAGACCTCAACCGACAGCAACAATCTCCAACCGTTAGGCATCAGCTGACCTAAAGCAATTTCGAAAAACTGCAACACCCTACGACTTAGAGGCAAGATAGGGAACCTCAAACCTTGTTGAAAGGGCGGCTAGTAGAAACAATTCCAATCCCCATCTGCGGAATCGACCCGCTCTGTCGACTGGGGCAACTGCAGCTCGACAGATTCTGGGATCCCATATTGGAATCTGATCTTTAACAGATCAGACTCAGTAAACCTATTGGCTGGGCTTAAACCCGCGGGCAAGATCCTACCACCAGATGTCGAGACCTCCACCTCTTTTCCCAAATCCTTTGACCTTTCACTCCTGACGACTCCTTCTAGGATGTTGTCCACCACGATCGTCGAGGGCCCGCCCTCAGAATCAAGGTCGATTATCCCAACAAATGTAACATGAGCCACAGGACATGACTCACTATCGTTCGACCCCTTGCTCGACACACTCGACTCACTCGGTTTGCTCAGTCCAACCTCTTTCATCACCTTCTCAATTGGCCTCGACATGGCTCCAAACACTATCAAGCAAAAATAAATATACTTAGCGATGAGGCAAAAACTGAAGCTAGAAGGTTCTACGCTCAACATTATTGAAAGTAGCGCACAACAACTACATCTAAATGCCTTAGAAACATCTACAAACAGGTTTTTCTACAAAAAATAACCTAAATAAAGATCTAGAGACAGTTTTTCTACACAAACGAAAAAAGCTTCAAGAACAAGAAATCAAGAACACAACAAAGAAAAACATGGCAGTGTCCAAAAATATGGAAAAACAACATTCAAACAAAGCAAAAGTGCGGAATACTTTCAACGAAAGTGTTTTGAAACACATACCTTGAAGATTTATGAAGAAGAATGGACTGAAATCACACCAAAACCGTCTGGAAATGAAGAAGTTGAACTCTAAAAATCGTTTTACCAAGAGAAAACAAAGAAAGCAAAGTGAAAAAGATGGAAATGAGGGGAAAGCCTGATTTAAATAAGCCTCAAAAAGTAACTGCATGGGCTACACGTGGCAACCAACGGTTGGCCACACACTGACAAATGAGACGTCTGATGAGACACCTCATCATTACGGACGCCGCCGTTCCTTAAAACCACGCAAATATTGAATGCGACACGTCAGCCCTAACTGTCACCTTGAGTAGTCAATGAGACACCATTTGTAACACCCCCTGACCCGACCCGTTTGGATCGACCCAGAGAGCGCTACCGGGTTTTCAAAACTTCTCTTTATGCTGTTTATAATTTGAAAACCAAATAGTTTATAATTTAAAAACCTTTCTAGTGAGCCCACCAAATACATTTTAAAAATTTTTCCAGAGTTTCCTCTGTTTTTCTAACTTTCCAAAAATCCTGTTTTCAACAAAACTCAAATATTATAATAGCAAACACTTCAAATTTCTTTTCAATCAACCATTTGCGCACCCTTCCATTTAGTGCGACTTTCCCCAAACATTTTCAAATAAGCCATACATCAATTATATATACAAATATAACTTATAAAATATTATAAAACATAAACTATTATGCAAATATTTACAAAACTCATATATTATCATTTTACAAACTTCTGTATATGCATGCTTAAGTAATTAATTTATAAACAAAGTTTAAATACAACTACCCAAGTAATGTGACTCTGACTCTTCTTCTGCAGCTCTCAACTCTTCAATCCTTTATTCACTGGAACCTCTTCTACCTACGCGTGATAAAAATCAACGCGCTAAGCTTATCGCTTAGTGGGTGTATACAAATCAAATTTACAAAATTTCACATAATCTCATTTATAACATATATAAAACGAATACAAATCATAGTATATCAAATGCACTTTTCAAAACAAATCAAATAATCATATTAACAAAACATATAATTAAACAAAACCGTTCTCATATAAAGTCAGTAATACTCTGTCCAAATTATTATATATATCACAACAATAACTTATTAATCAAATAATAAATTATAAATATTAAAGAACAATAAATAAACTGTTCAAATTTAAATATCAACAGGAATCAATATATATATTTTTATAAATAAAATTTCAAATCAACTATACATCAAAATCTAATGATATTCAACTAATTTTTGTAAATATTATAAAAGTATTCGAAATTCTTGTCTATAAACTTCATTTATTTCTTTTCAATCCTAGCCCTTCGATATACTCAACATAAGTCACGGGACTAGAATATGGGCCTAATATCTGTAACATCGGTGTGACGTCCGGGGCTGCTTTAGAGACACCCGCCAACAATCACTAATATCGGTGTGATGTCCGGGGCTGCTTTAGAGACACCCACCCACAATCACTAATATCGGTGCAATACTGCTGAAATAACCCAGCTGGTATACCAACCTCCTATATCCGTTTTCTATGTTCCAGTATCCTAGGGCCGTTTCACAATACACAAGTTTTCAATTTTAATTCCAAATCATTTTATTCATTTCGAAATCAATAACTTAATTCGCAAACCTAAATCAATTCCAATAAATCCAGATTTATAATCGTATATATTTCATAATTTAATAATCGTAACATCGTAATCCAAAATCACTATTGATCGATAACTGAAAAATATAATATTCAAAACATATTTTAAAACAGAGATTTACTTTTGTAGATTTATATATATATTACGAAATTAAAAATCATCAAAATCCTCAATTTTCGACTCAATTAAATAAATTTCACAAAATAGAAACCCTCTTCATTATTCCACAATCGCTATCATGCTATTTCAAAATCAATATCAAACAACTATTTAGAAACCAAATTATTCAAATCACAAATATATAGATATAGAAACCGAAAGTTAATTATAACAATATATTCTGAAAACTAAAATTATCATAATCAACAAAATCTACATATATAACATTTCAAAATCATTTTCAAAAATTTATTTACAAAACAATTCAATTAAAACTCACGAATTATTAAAAATTCAACTAATCAATTTGAATCTGAAAACTAACACTTCAAATTAAAGTGTACACCAACCTGGATATCGTTTTTACGCCTTTTCTCTTCTGGATTTTTCCTTTTTCCTTTCTCTTTCTCCTTCCTCTTCTTCTTCTTCTTCTTCTTCTTCTTCTTCCTTTCTTCTTCTTCCTCTTCTTCTCTTCTTTCTCTTTCCCTCTTTCTCTCTCTTCTTTCCTTTCTCCCGGTCTCTCTTTCTATTTCTCTTTCTTCTTTCCTAAAATTTCCACCGCCTCTTATTTTTTTTTATAAAAATTTGGTCATCGCGACCTGTGGTCGCGCCATCTGGTCGTGTTGCTCCCTAGAGTGATTTCACTGCCTTCATCACAATCAGCCATCGCGGTGTCTGGTCGCGATGCTCACTGCCCAGAAATCAACATTTTTGCCACGAGCTGCTCATCGCGATCTCTGGTCGCAGTGAGTGGTCGCGGTACTCACTGTCTCAAATTATCATTTTTCACCGCGAACTACTCATCGCGATCCCTGGTCGCGGTGAGTGGTCACGGTACTCACTTCCAACATTTTCTTTCTCTTTCATGTATTGTTTCTGGACCGCTCCACCTGGTCCACCTGGAAACCTTAAAAATATACATATATTTAATTACATTTTCCACCCCGCAAATCATAAATATCATATTTAAATTAATTCAATCATACTTTTCATATTTATTTGAAATTAGGGATGTTACACCATTGAAGACCCCTGCGGTCGACATCAATGCTTCACCTCCTATGACTCACAATACGCACATGTCTCCTTACAACACGACGTAGTCGAGTTCCAACTTAAAACACCTACGGTCGACGACAATCATCTTCCAGTCGACCCCTCTAGACCAACTTTACATCACCAATTGAGTTTCATAATCTACGGTTGAAAGTTATCATCGTGTGACTTTGACAAACTCATTGCTTCAGAATTAGCTCGACACGCTGCCTATTTATTCAAGCTTTCTGCACTACTCTCAAAGTTTTAGAAAAAAACTAAGAAAGTATGGGGCAAACTGTAGTGTCAAAAATAGCCCAAAAGGCTTAGACCCAAAAGACAGCCCAAAACCACTGAAAACGACCCAAAAAACCAAGCCTAACACCCAACGAACCCTGTGCTCGACAGGCTCAACTATAAGCATTACATGGTTAACGCACGACCCAGCGGTCGATAAAGACAGGCCCATGCAGTCGACTCAACCCAGAAGCCATTAGGTAACTGACTCAGTCAACCTTGAATATGTTAGTTGACTTAGTCTAATTTACCCAGTCAAATAAAGCTCCAAGATAAACGGAATCCCGGATATCACGGAGCAAGACATCCACCACGATACGGATGGAATGGATACCCCTAACACCCCTATAAATACAGCCTTATGGCTTCATTTTCAAAGGTCAAGTAATTTCATTAAATAGCCGTCACTCTGACTTTGAGCAATCACACTTGTGTACAACAATATCATAAGACTAGCTACGCATGACATAACCTTCTTTGGTATCACTATTACGCTAAACGCAAGCACCGTATAGTGCTCGACATACATCACGTACCTCACGACAATCACACGATTCAGATATCATTTGTTCTGTTCGTCTTTCCCCATCTAGATTCACTATCTAACTTGGGCGTCGGAGGCTATTTGTCTGTCACCAACCCAGTGTCCCAAGTGTATGACCCTCTTTTTGTTATTTTGCAGATCATCGTCCCTCAATCAACCACCGTAGACCGCGAGGTCATCAAGCGTAGATTCCAGTATCTACAGACATATTGATAGGTTTAAAGACAAAAATACATCTACAACCATTAAGTTTGACTAACCGTTGACTCACAAAAGGACCAGAATGATATATTTTCATAAAGTTAGTGCCCAAAAATACCAATAAACGACACTGCATTAAAAATTTGATGATTTTTCAAAAATTTGGGACTAATTGATAATTGCCCATTAATTAATTAATGGTTGACTATTAAAAAATTGGGTAGAGGAATCAAATTAAGATATTTTTTATAAGTAAATAATTAATGTTTCTTAAAAATATAGAGACTAAACTGAAATTTTTCTAATTATAAAAAGTACCCTCTTTTAAAGTTGACTTATTTTGGGCAAAATTTATTTTGATCCTTATTTTTCAAATTATTACTTTTTAGTTGATATTTTTATTTTTAATTCGCATGATTCCTAACTTTTTAAAAACCTATCTTTTTAGTCATTATGACTAAATTTTTTACAACAAAATATGCTCATTAACCACTTTACCCTTAACTTTAAATGATTAAGTGGAAAATATGATTTTACCCTTTTTAAAAGTTAATAAATTAACCTTAACTTGTACATCCAATAAGAATTTAACATGTGTCAAAAAAAATTAAAATTATACAATACCCAAAATTTATAAGAAAAGTCCTTAAATATTAAAAATACATAAATTAATTAATTAATATCAAAATTAAAAACATTTAAAAGATTAAAAAAATCAGCACAATATAACTAATTTATGACAATTCAATAATTCAAAATAATACTTCAAATTAATAGTAACATATAAATGATAAATTTTATATATGAAAATAAATTATAATAAATTAAAAATTAAAAATAAAATAAATTATGAAATTAATAAAAATTTAAAAATGTTTATTAACAATATCAGAGGAGGTATTATTATTTTTAAAAATTATAAAATTTTTAATTATTATTTTTAAAAAATAAAATAAATTATTAAAAATAATTTTTAATTATTTTTGAAAAATTATTTTTCTATTTTTTATTTTTTCAGTTTTTATTATTTTATTTTTAAAATTTAATTTTTATTTAATAATTTTTTATTTGTACTTTAACCTTAATTTTTATTTTGTATCTAAAAACTGAAACCATCAAATTCGATTAATTGTTGACTTATAAAAGGATTAAATTAATAAATTTTTAAAAAGTTAAGGATCACATGAGCTAAAAACGAAAACAGTCAAAAAGTTATAATTCGAAAAATATTAGACACCAAAATAATTTTTACTCTATTATTTTCTTCGTGAAGTTTGAAAAAATATTATTTTATCCACTATTTTAAAAATATTTTTTTAATCTCTCCCTACCATTACTATTCCGTTAAAAAGATCAGTTTTCCATAATGGTAAGATCGTAATTTTAGAAAAAAAAATTTAAAAAAAATTTAGAAAGTAAAAATAAAATAAAAAAGGATAACTTTAGTTTAGTCCCTAATATTTAATAAATCATCACTTTTTTACTTTTTTTTTCTTTTTATTTCGTGTAGTCCCTTACGTTTCCTAAATAAATTAAAGGAGAAATTACGCTGAACCTACCTGAGGTTTGCAATTCTACAGCTAAAAACAACTTTATCAAAAATTGACAGCAAACCCCCCTCCAGTTATCTTTGACCGTTAAAAATTGACAGTTGACCAACTTAAACAGTGAAAAGATGAAAATACCCCTAGAAAAAGACAAGGTCAGGGGTATTTTTGTTTTTTTAAATTTTTTAAATTTAATTTTATTAAATAAAAATTAAAAAAATTAAGAAAAAATCTCATCCCTCCATCTTTAAAATAACGGACGGTTAAGATTTATTTAAAAAATTAAAATAATAATAATAATAAAATTAATTAAAAATAAAAAATTAATTATAATTATATAAATCTATTTTTCAGATTGAATCTCAATCGTCCATCAAGATTAGTGGACGGTGGAGATCCAATCTAAAAAATAGATCTAAAAAAAAAAAAAAAAATTTTTGAAAACGAAGAACCCATCTCTCTGGGTTCTTCGCCACAGAACCCAGATTAGAGGGTTCTAAGAATTAGAAAAAAAAATAAAATTTGAAGAACCCAGAAACTGGGTTTCTTCGAAGAACCCAAAACTGGGTTCTTCGAACGAACCCAGAAGGGTTCGAATTAGGAAAAAAAAATTGAAGAACCCAGTTTCTGGGTTCTTCGAAGAACCCTTATGGGTTCTTCGAACGAACCCAGAAGGGTTCGATTCGAATCGAACCCTTTTGGGTTCGTTCGACGAACCCAGAAGGGTTCGAATTAGAAAAAAAAAAAAAATTGAAGACGAAGAACCAAGAAACTGGGTTCTTCGAAGAACCCTTCTGGGTTCTTTGAAAGAACCTAGAAGGGTTCGAATTAGTAAAAAAAAAAAAAATTAAAATTTTTTTTTGAAGAACCCTTCTGAGTTCGTCAAACGAACCCAGAAGGGTTCGAATCATTCGAACCCTTCTGGGTTCGAACAAATCGAACCCAGAAGGGTTCGATTCGTTCGAACCCTTGGGTTCTTCGATTTCCCCCAAAAATTTTTTTTTTTTTTTTTTTTTTTGTGGAGATCCATTTTTCAGATTGGATCTCCACCGTCCACTAATCTTGATGGACGATTGAGATTCAATCTGAAAAATAGATTTATATAATTATAATTAATTTTTTATTTTTAATTAATTTTATTATTATTATTATTTTAATTTTTTAAATAAATCTTAACCGTCCGTTATTTTAAAGATGGAGGGATGAGATTTTTTCTTAATTTTTTTAATTTTTATTTAATAAAATTAAATTTAAAAAATTTAAAAAGACAAAAATACCCCTGACCTTGTCTTTTTCTAGGGGTATTTTCGTCTTTTCACTGTTTAAGTTGGTCAACTGTCAATTTTTAACGGTCAAAGATAACTGGAGGGGGATTTGCTGTCAATTTTTGATAAAGTTGTTTCTAACTGTAGAATTACAAACCTCAGGTAGGTTCAGCGTAATTTCTCCTAAATTAAATTGGTCTTTTGACCAACTATTTGACGGTCAACCATCACTAAAAAATATTCAAATTAAAGACTAAAAAAGGTTAAAAATTGCTAAAAAATAAAATAAAATAAATAAAATGGAGAATTAAAAAACGTTAAGAAAAAATTTTAAAAAACACAAAAACAAAAATATTTCCTTTAATTTTTTAATTCTCCATTTATTTTATTTTATTTTATTTCTTTATCAGTTTTTAGCATTTTTTATTATTTACTTTTTTTAAATGTTAAACTTTTAAATAAAATAACTTAATTTGAATATTTTTTTAACAGGTTTTACATTTTTAAGTTCTTATAATTTAACTTAATATTATTTTATTCTTTTTTTTTCTATTTATATATTTTAATTGTAAGATAAAATGATGATTCTATTAATTAAATTTTTCAAGGGTAAAACTGTCTTTTAAAAAAATTTCTAATGATTGACTGTCAAATAATTGGTTAAAGAACCAATTTGATATATTTAGGAAACGTGAGGAACCACGCGAACCAAAAAGAGAAAGGTAACTAAAAAAAATAATATTTCATTAAACATTAGGGATTAAATTAAAAATCTACTAATAAAAAATGAAAGCAAAATAACATATTGAAGAAAAAAATTTAAAAGTAAAAGAATATGGTGGAAATCCCATCGTTTGAATCTCCACACGTCACATTTCATCATCATTGTCATCTCCCGCACTGCATCATTACCATCTATTTTCAACTCAATCCCACACATTAAAACTTTATTACATACATCCAACACATCATCATTATCCATCTTAGTCATCACTATCCCATCTCGAACTCATAACCCACCACCCTAATACCAAACTAGAGATCTGAAGTCGGATCTTTTTCCAAAAAAATTTCCCAAGTTTTTCTCTACTAACCACTCAAACACCAACCCATTCCACTAAATATCAAACACAAACCCATTCCACCAAATATCAAACACAACCTATTCCACCGAATAAAAAAAGAGAAAGACGAAACAGAGAAGTAAGAGAGAGACCCGAAACAAGAGAGAGAGAGAGAGAGAGAGAGAGAGAGAGAGAGAGAGAGAAGAGGTGGTTTTTGGAAGGTTTTGGTGGTATTTGTGGTGGTTGGAAGAGGATAGTAGGGGAGATTTTTTAGTGGTTTTGGTTTTGGTTTGGTTTTGTTTTGTTTTTTTTTTTTTTATGGTTTTGAGAGGTAGGTAGGTTTTGACTGGTTTGTTGTTGGTGGTTTTTGGGGTTTTGAATAGTTTGTTGGTTCAGTGAATGGATTAAGATCCTTTTCTAATATAAGCTTTTCCTAAATTTTTATAAATCTAAAGACATGTGGCACATAATCAATTTAATGGTTAGAATTTTATGTTCTATTTTTCTTCTTTTTAAAAATAGGATTTTAAGAAATCAAATTCATCACATTTTCAGATGTGTAAAAGCTTAGGAAAAGTTTAAGTTATGAGAGGATCCTAATACTCGGTGAAGAGAGAGAGGAAAAAAAATAAAGAGAGACGGGGACAAGAGAAGAATAGAGAAAAATGATTTTTTTTTAAATGTTATTGTTTATTATTTTAATTTTAGAATATTAAATGATTTTTTTAAAAAAAATGAAGAATATGATAGTTATTTTGCCCTTTTATCAAGGGTAAAATGAATTTTTATTTTTACTATTTTGCCCTTCCATCAAGGGTAAAATGAATTTTAATTTTTACTTATCAACTTTAACGGATTTGTTAGGATTTTTAACTGTAAGAGGAAAATGAAAAATATTTTAAAAGTAGAAAGTAAAATAATATTTTCTCAAACCGTAGGAGAAAATAACAACCCATTTACTATAACAAAAATATTAAAGAACAAACACAAAACCAACATGATGCTTGTTTAATTACAAGTATAATAAATGTTTTCAAAAATTGACATTAATCTTCATTGGCGTTAGGTAAAGTTGGTCAGATTTAACTTTTAGATTAACATTTTCATTCTTTCATCATATTTTAAATATTTTCTTTAACAAAATATAAAAAATAAAAAATATTAAATTTCCATCGTCCATAAGAGATGGATGATTTTAAATATTTTCTTTAAAATATATAAAAATAAAAAAATATATTAAATCTCTAACATCCATAAGAGATGAACGGTGGATTAAAAAAAAAATTAAAAACATCATTTAGAAGAACCAAAAATTTGAAAAAAATAGAAAAAAAGAAACTGATTAGTGATAAGATGGACGTTGGAGATCCAATTTAGATGTCTATCACTGAGATCTTCAGCGATGAAGATCTTCACTCGGATCTTCATAATCATCGATATCCTATATCGTTTGGATCTCTACCAAGGCAACCCTTACCTCCCTTCCATGGCGGTGATTGGAGATCCAATCTCCAGTCCTTTATTTTTAAATTTTGCATTCTTTTAAAATTGTATTTTTCTTAATTTAGGGTGTGTTTGAGATTGTTGTACCTTATGAAATAATAACTTATTTCATAATTTACGATACAAAAAGTGTTTGGTAAATTAATTAAAAATTGATTAATTCTTATGTTATTTTTTAAATATAATTTTAAAACAACAATAAAAATAATTAATTTTTAATTAATTTACCGAATAGTTTTTAGATCATAAATTATAAAATAAATAATTATTTTATAAGTAACAACAATCCCAAATGCACTCTTAATTTCCACTATCAATATTAGAAATGAAAGATAGAGATTCAATTTTTTTAATTTTTGATATTATTAAATTAAGGGTAGTATGATTATTTAGCTTTTTATCCTTTTGATATGGTCAACCGTTATGGTTACTGTCGAATACTAACGGGAGGGGAAATCAATATCAATTTTTAAAACAGTTCTTTATATCTGTAATTAAGAAAAGATCAGGTAGTTTTGTGTAATTAGTCTAAGTATTAAATACTAATGATAACGTGTGGCCGTCGTTCATTTTCGTAGTCCAAAAAATGGAAAAAGTAAAAAGATAGCATAGAAGAAGCGAGAGAGAGCGAGCGTTGTGTTATCCATTGATGCCCGCAGAATAGTGCGTGTTGTTTTGGAGGGACATGCGCGCCGACTCCGACCAAGTAAAAACTGTGTATCAAAAAATTCTACTTTGAGAATTGAAAAGAATAGATCAATGTCTCTCTCTCTTCTCTCTCCTATTTCTTCTCCTAAATTTTCTCTTTATCCTCATTCTTCTCTATATCATAATGGCCATAGTACCATAAAAGCATTCGTTTTTCGACGCTGCGTGGCTGCAGAGACATTGAGGCTCGGTTTTATGGGGAAAAGACAAGGTGGGGTTTTCTGGGTGTCGTCTGTTTGTAGGTCTGGAGGTGGAAGAGGAGGGGATTTGGTGGGAGACGATGAAGAAGAAGAAGAAGAAGAAGTAGTAGTAGAAGATGAAGAATTTGAGGGGATAAGTGGGTCGTCTTCTGTTTTGCCTGAGAGATGGGATGTCTTGGGGCTTGGTCAAGCCATGGTAATTTCCTCATTCTCTTTTCGCTTCATTTTTAATTCCTCAGCAAATGTAGCCGAAAAAAGGGTCCAAAATTAGGAAAATTTCCCAACTTTTGTTCTATATGGTATTTGTGTTTGTTAAATCATGGAAAATTTCCAACACGTAGGTAAATTTCTTTTTTTTTTTTCTCTTAATTAAGAAAGCCATAATTGAATTGAAGTTGTTAGTAACCAATTGACTTTTTTTCTATTAATTAATAAATCCATAATTTAATTGAAATTGTTAGTAACCAATTGAAGCAAAAATTTAGCAAGGAAAGTGCTCAACTAATGATATGAGACTCTCTCTAACACACCACCTCACGAGCTAGACCGACGGGCTTGGTATGCATGTGGGGGATTTGTACTCAGAACATATGGGTCAAATCAAATTATGATAACATTAACCAACCCATCCAAAAACTTAAGTTGTTAGGAAAGATTACTACATGAAGAAGTTGAGATACTAACCTGAATTTGTTTTGGCGCGAAAACTTTCAGTAAGATGGAAATATAATGCTTTTCTAAGTTAGATTTGATGATCCAAGTGGCAAGAATGATTTGGAAGAATGGGTTATAATTTTTCGAATGACATGACTGTGATATGGCACTTTATTAGATAGCGATTGGAAGCCCCCATTTGTGTTAAATGGTGACCCAGTGAAAATTTGTCACTTCTTTGCTTTTTCTACTGTTTGCTTCATTGGTGTTTAGTGTGACAAGAAATTTTTGTAATATATTTATTTGATGTTGAAAAATTCCCACCTATTAATGCTTCTTTGTTATTGGAGTTGGCTTAAGTTTTAATTATAAAAGTTTCCAATAAAATTAATCTTGACTTTCATCTCTGCTATCACGTTTTTGTAGGTAGATTTTTCTGGTATGGTTGACGATGAATTTTTGGAGAGACTGCAATTAGAGAAGGGAACAAGGAAGATCATTAATCATGAGGAGAGGGGTAGAGTTTTACGTGCTATGGATGGTTGCAGCTACAAGGCTGCTGCTGGTGGATCTCTTTCCAACAGCCTAGTGGCCTTGGCTAGGCTTGGTGGTAAGCCCATTGGAGGCCCTGCTTTAAATGTAGCCATGGCTGGCAGTGTGGGAAGTGATCCCTTGGGTGGCTTCTACAGGTTAGACCCTTTTTGAACTATAATTGTTTAACTTGATTTATTTACAAGTAGACATGGACATATTCAGTCCATGTGTGGGTTGTTCAGTCCATGGTAACACTAACAACTACAATTTCTAGTATTAAGTTTTATAATAAAGAGGAAAGTAAACGTGTGCTTGACTTCTAATTTATAAATTTGCATATTTATAGTTTTGACATCAGGAAAGAAATAAAGCACCAGTCATTAGACTGTTTTTGATTTCGTCCACCCAGATGATTTATCTTTTTTGTTGTGTAATTTCTGATCTGCCAAGGGATCAGATGTCTGTCATTAGCAATTTTTATTCCATGTAGCGTAATTTTATGCCTTGTCAAGAAGTCATGGTCACTGCAGTACCACATACTCATCCTTGATGATAGTAGTTATAAGCATCTTTATTTGCTTGGTTGGTTTCAGATATATTTGAAATGGACTGCCAATGTACTCCTAGTTTTTGTCTCATTTATGACAAAAGAGAAAGATACTAGGAAACCAAAAAGGAAGTGATTTCCTCACAGAAAATGGTGGAAGAGCAAATTGGAGATCAAACCAGCTTCTGATGGATAATGTTGCCGGAGAACCTTTTCTTTTCCCTATTCTTTCTGTAATATTGATGTAATAGGAGCACAGTGGCCTAGACCCTAATCTACAGTTAGGATCCCTGAACCATCAAGTAAACTAAGAGAGAAGCTCCATAGAATTTTTTTATTTATCTTTTATTCTTTTTAATTAGGAAGCTCTAAAACTTTTTCACTTTGTATCTTTCTAATTCATGAAACATTTCTCTTGATTCCTCAAAAAAAAAAAAAAAAAAAAACGGAAATAGAAAAAAAAATAACAAAAGAAAGAAAGAAAGAAAAGAACCCTCCTAAAATAGGATACTTAGGGTATGAGTATTGATAAGAAGAGTGAAAAAATATATACTAAAGTTGCCACACACCAAGAAATTAAAGGAAAGGAAAATTTGAAATTACTTATAGATACATGCAAAGAAAAATGACTTGCAAAGTTCCAATTGGCCAAAGAGAGAATTAACCAGAAAATTAACCATTAAATTGATTGATATTCGAGGGCTCTAAAATGTTCCGATAACCAATTGTTTTTGTTACCAAATATGTATTATTTCATCCTATTTGAAATTCATCTCATACTTATTTTTTTATTATTTTCTGCCATTATTCGTTAATTTTAGATAAAATCTCCATGATATTAAATGTTTTTAGGGCAAAATTACGTCGAGCAAATGTGAATTTTCGCTCTGTGCCAATCAAGGATGGGACAACAGGAACAGTGATAGTTCTCACTACTCCAGATGCGCAACGCACAATGCTTGCATATCAGGTCAGATTTCTACAAGCATATATGATAAGTCTTGAATGAAATGCTATGTCTTTTTAAAGATAATTTTTACAGAGAGATTATTATGAACTTGTTATTATTTGAAGCTCCTTAATTGCCAACTTGTAATTGTATGCTCGATGTTAATTTTAGTTGATGCTAAGTTGCAGACCCTTCAGCTAGAGGCTTGTTGAGTAATTCAAATTATATTAATTTCTGTAGGGTGATGCATATGGGTGCATTTAATCCTTGAAAAATTACACTTTTGTCAAACTTCATTGTGTAGTAAGCTTACGTCCGCTCCTTGAATTATCTGTTTAACTGTTAAAGTGACAATACAACTGTCAATTCAAAAAAAGAAAAAGAAAAAGAAAATGCAACTGAAGTCAAATTTAATTTCTGGACAGATCAATACTTGTGGTTTCTGCTTATTTATTAGCCACATACTGGCGGCTTATTTTTCTTTGAGATATTTTCTCAAATTTTTTCTCTAGCAACATATCATAAAAAGTGAAAACAACAGTATGGTTATAATTAACTGTAATAAAGTTTTTTTTTTCTTTAAATCTGGGAAAGTATGAATTTGTATTTGTTTCTACAACTTTTGGCACTGTTTCCATAGTGTAGGACTTTATACTTACATATGCGTGAATGAATTTGTATTTGGTTTTAATTTTTTGGCACTGTTTCATTAGTAGAGGACTTATATATGCATTTAGCAGATTACTGTTATCTCCTAAATGTATCCGTTCTCTCTTCTCTTATTCTTTTGTTTCTCCTGTATCACATCTTAATAGAATTTTTTCCTTATAAAGTTACTGCAGAGGATATCTTTTTGTAGTATTAATTTGTTTACTGTGTTCAAGTGGTATTTATGGTTAAGCATATCAGATACTAAGATACTCATTTATGAGCCTTTTCCTATGACATCAGGGAACATCATCGACTGTTAACTATGATTCTTGCTTGGCTAGCCTAATTTCCAAGACAAATATATTTGTTGTTGAAGGCTATTTATTTGAACTTCCTGATACGATTAAAACTGTTACAAAAGCTTGTGAAGAAGCTCGTAGGAGTGGTGCACTGGTTGCAGTGACAGCATCGGATGTGTCCTGCATTGAGAGACATTATGATGATTTCTGGTAATATTTTTTTACATGTATAGTTGTACTTACTGCAATTGGTGTTCGACTCTTCATGATTGTGAATTGAAATTAATTGAGTTCATTTGTGTCATATGAAAATGGAAATAGGTTTTATTGGAGCTAGGCTTAAAAGGTAGATGTGAAGTTAATTAAAAAATGAAAAACTTACTGATTAATATCCTCTTTATGTTGGATGGGAATGAAGACTTTTAGTTTTCTTTTTCTTCTTTGTAGCAAATTAAAATGCTGTTAGATGATGGACGGCTCATGATGAAAAAAGTTCTTATGTTGAGACAGATGAAAAATGATTTATATAGCAACATAAATGCAGAAAGGATTTATTGTTTTGTTATATCTGTTGGAATTTTTGATATTTAATTACTCTAGGTACTGGAGTCTCTTGAACTTAGGAAAGTTTCTGTATGTAAATAGATTCATTTTTTAACTTATGCTTATTAAGAAGGTTTAGGATGTCTTTTGGAAAAAAAAAAAAGCTATCATAAAGTATGAAGTTATTTTGTGAAGTAATAAGCTCTCAAAATGGCAATCAAACAGTGACAAATTATTTGTGTTTTTTTTTTTTTGGGAAGCTGGATATTACATTTGGTCAAATTATGTTTGTGAAGAAGTGCTTGATTTAAAGCAGGGTATTTCTGGATATTAAGAATAAAACAGAATCAATAGAAACAATTCTAGAATTAGCTCTCCCATTTGTTTTGAGTTGCAGTGTATGTATATTGAGAATTCATTACTTGATGAATTAATGTGATATGGTGTAGTCACTTGTATTTAGTTCTTATGAAGATAGATATGTATGACAAAACTTGCTGTCTTTGTCTTTGTTTCAGCCCCCAACTAATATAATTAATCTTTCTCTTCCCTGCCCCTTCTCAGGGAAATTGTGGGAAACTATGCGGATATCGTGTTTGCAAACTGTGATGAAGCAAGAGCTTTATGCCATTTTTCCTCAAAGGAAAGCCTTGACTCAGCCACAAGGTATCTAAGCCACTTTGTGCCCCTAGTCTCAGTTACTGATGGACCAAATGGATCATACATTGGTGTGAAAGGAGAAGCTATATATATTCCTCCTTATCCATGTGTGCCAGTGGATACTTGTGGTGCTGGTGATGCGTATGCATCTGGTATTTTGTATGGTATATTACGAGGCATGTCAGACTTAAAAGGGATGGGTACGTTAGCAGCTAGAATCGCTGCCACCGTTGTTGGGCAACAGGGGACCCGTCTTAGTGTCAGGCATGCTGTTGATCTAGCAGAATCGTTTGCGTATCATTTAGAGAGTTCTAGTGTTGGGTCAGATATTGGCTCTGATCATATATCTAGCTTGTAATGATTGGCTTACTATGCTGATATCGCAATTCTTTTAGTAGGCTGTATCCTTTTGTCCATAGCTTTGTAAGTTTGTACATTATATTGATTATACATTGTTTGTACTGGCTATAATTTACGAGATGGTGATTGAAATTCGATTGTACCATCACCATGCCATGTTGTTATACGAAGTTTTTGTCTCATCAGGAATTGAACTCTATAAAGCATTCTTTCTCTCGGCTCAGTTGATTTCTGGGGCTGATTTCGTAGCTGCTTTCTGCATTGATAGAGCTTGTGTCCTATAATTTTTGATGGGTGGCTCCCATATGCTCCTTTCTTTACCACAAACCAATGTTTTAAAATGCTTGAGGTGGTTATGTCTTCGCTAGGAGATGTGGTTGCCTCAATTTGAAAAATTATTCATAACATTTAATAGAATTGTACACAAGCATTATTAATATAAGATAATAAGGGTAAATTGTAAATTATAATAGAATGCTTTGATATTTAATCATATTACAATGAAATATCTATTATTAATTTATATATTTTTTAATTTTTTAAAAATATATTAATTTAGTGTCTAAGATTAAAAATGTCTGACGATCAAACATAACATAAACTCTTAATCGACTATTTTATACCTTTTTATTAAATTATTAAATTTGATGATGCTTTTAACCTTTAAAAATTATTTGATATTTATTTGGATTGTCCAATAAGAAATTGATATATGTTATAAAAATTTAATTTTTTTAAAAATACTTAAAAAAGATTAAATAATAAAATAAATTGATAAAATTTATTAAAAATGAAAAGTAAATATAAAAATATCATAAAATTTAAAAGTAATATCATTTATTAAAAATAAAATAAAATTCAAGATTCAATACTTATAAAATTTAAAATTTAATAATTTACTATATATATATAACTTTTTCAGAATATATCAATTTAGTTTTTATGATCAATTTTTTTTTTAATTTTTTATATTTTTTTATTTAATTCTTTTTAAGTGTTTTTTTTAAAACACTTTAGGTTTTTATAACACATCAATTTCTTATTGAACTATCCAAATAGGTAAAATCGTTAAAATGTAAAAAATTACGGCAAAATCGTCTTTCTAATTTAATAGTTTAATAAAAAAGGTAAAATGATCAATTTATACTTTATGTTAGGTTTGACCGTTAAAATTTTGGTCACATATACTAAATTGATATATTTAAAAAAAATTAGGAATCATACGAGTTAAAAAAGTAAAAACAGGTTAAAAAGTAATATTTCTAAACGTGTTAGTGATTGAATTGATAATTATCTGAGGTACTAAGTTATAGTTTAAGTAAAAGTTTGGTTTCATCACACTTAATATAATGATAATTAGAATAAATAGTATGTTAAAAGCCTAATAGCCTATCAAAATAAATAGAATTTTAGGGTTTTTTTTTAATAAATAGTACGTTTTAAAAAAAAAAAAAAGACATAGCATATCAGAATAAACAATTTTTTTTTTTAAAAAAAATACACAGACAATTATTAGAATAAAAAGATTTTAGGGTTTATATATATATATATAAATAGTCTGTTTGTCTTTTATATAAATACATATATTGGTTTAAATAATATCTACTCTCGCATTTTACTAAATCACAAAAGTGAGTGTCTGAGAGAAGAGGTAGAGGGCGATAAAAACAACCGCAGTAGATTTTAAGAGTAACATTACCAGGTAAAAACTTATTTCGTATTTAAAAATATTTTTTCATTAAAATAACCTAATGTTTTCTACCCATTTTAGATCGTCCCTATCGCCTCAGGGTGCCACTCGCCGCCCTCATCCTCACGGAGATGAGGCATAATCCATAAGACAAAACTAACTAACAATCAAGGAGATGCGGTCGACTCAAGGCGACTTCATGCTATTTTTGGAACATTACCGCAAACAAGATTTAATGATCCATCTTATATTTACTAGTAATCATCACCTGATTAAATTTTAGTCAAAAATGGTTTATGGATCCATCTTAGACTTAAGAATTCATTTTTACAGTAAAAATTTTAAACTAAGATTACTTGGGTTTATGAATTTTAAACTAAGAATTCATTTTGGAATAAGTCCTTAACTAAAATACATGCAAATTCAATTAATTAATTTTTTACTAAAATTTTAATAGGTTTGGCAACTATTACATGGGTTCTCATCCAGATCAAAGCAAAAAACCTCAGCTTTTGTTACTAACTCTGATGTTTTGAATGATCTGTTCTCGTATGCAGATAGTGGAGCAAGTAATAATGCTACTAGTGACATGAGCGGCTTGAACAAAAAATTTGAGTACAATGGTAAGGAAACTCAACTGTTGGTGATGGTAATACACTAAATATCGTTCATGTTGGTACTAGTTCTTTGCCTTCTCTTGCTGCACATTCATTAAAATTGAAGCATGTTCTTCATGTACCGGCCATTACAAAAAAATTATTGAGTGTCTCTAAGCTTGCAGCTTACAACAATATATTTATTGAATTCCATTCTGATTTTTGTGTAGTGGACAAAACAACGGGGCTAGTGGTTCTGCGAGGGAGGCTTTGAGATGGTTTGTACCAGCTTGAAACACCTGATGTAACTGTAAATACCACATTAAAACCACAGTATGTTAAAAGTGTCGCTGCTTCTGCATTTATTTCTGCTAGTGTCTCTAGAATTGAGCATCTAATTAATTCAAGTGAATCATGTCTAGTTGAGCCTTTGAATTCCCCAAAAAAAGTCTGGAATAGGAGGTAGATCGTGTTCTTGGTCAGGTTCTTGAGTCTTGTAATCCAAAGTTAAAATCTGATGAAAACTTGAGCTTTTGTGAGGCCTGCCAATCTGGAAAATCTCATGCTCAAAAACCTCTTGAATTGATTCATTCTGACATTTGGGACAAGCACCTTATAACTTCAACTTTTTTGAAATATTACATTCATTTCATTGATGATTTTAGCAGATATACTTGGATTTTTCCCTTAGAAACCAAAGATGAAGCTTTAGTGCTTTCAAACAATTCAAATTGCTAGCAGAAAACAAGTTTGAAACAAAGATTAAAACCCTACAAGCAGACCCTTTTTTTTTTTGGGGTGCGTGAGGGGTTTGGAATAGTCCAATACAACATACTGATCAAGAAAGGCAAGGTAATTCTCTCTTTGATTCAGTTAGTAACAGTAACAATTCCATATTTGGTTCCATCTTACCTGCTACACCAGATTATCCATCAGCTCAAAGAGTTTCGAATGAGCAATGTGAAGCTGTAAACACTTCACCAGAACAAAGAGAGGGAGTTTATGTACCTTAATTTGGAGTCGAGACACTTAATGTTAAAAGAGGGAAAACTAGTATATTTAAGGCTAAAGTCTATTCAGGTGAATCAAAACTGCATAATGTAAGTAAGACATTTAAAGAGATTGAACCAGCCAATGTCAGTGAGGCCCTGCAATGCAAAGAGTGGAAAAAGGCTATCGATGAAGAGTTTTCTGCATTAATGAACAAATAGACTTGGAGATTGGTTTTCACTACAATATAGTTGGCAATAAGTGGGTGTTACATTAAAAGGCTTTCATTAAACTCCCGGCATTGATTTCTCAGGGCCTTTTAGTCCGGTTGTCAAGACTTCAACAGTTTGAATTATTCTAACCATTGATGTCTGTAAAGGTTGGAGTATTAGACAAGACATTAATAATATATGCTTTTCTAATGTCAGTTTGGAGGAAGAAGTTTACATGTGTCAACCCGAAGGTTTTGTGGAGACTACAAAACCAAGTCACATTTGCAAGTTGGAAAGAGCTCTTTAAGGATTGAAACATGCTCCAAGAGTATGGTACGACAAGTTAAGGGCAACTCGATTTGAAAATGGGGATTTCAAAATGCAAAGTCAGATTCTTCATTTTTCATTTTCGAAAGACTAGACAAGATCATTCTAGTTTTGATCAATGTGGAAATAATACTTCACTTGTGCAGAGGTTTACTGGATAGCTAAATAGCATGTTTGCTCTAAAAGATCTAGAAGAGTCGTATTATTTTTTTTGGGTATAGTAAAGTTCATAGAAATTAGACAGGTTTGTTTCTTAATCAGGCCAAATAGTGGCTTACCTGTTGACTAGACTTGATATGGAACATATAAAGCCTTGCCCAAATCCAATTACAACCAGTGTTCTAAAATGCGCTAGGCGCTAGGCGTTCGGCGGCCTAGCGCCTAGGTGGATCCTTGGAAAATTAATGGTCAATGTGTTGACCTCGCAGTTGACCACCTGTAATATTTTTCTACATAATTGTATTTAACAATTTACATGTAAATGCATGTAAAGCAATGATATATATGCCATTCCAAAGTCCAAACATTCCAAACAGTATGAAATTAGGTCATTCCAAACAAATAAGTCATTTCAAAAACATTCCAAACTATGAAAGCATGAAAATACGATGACATGATAATACAAAATCCTAAATTAAACAACATCATGATCAAACTCCTCTTCTCCATATTCTTTCATTACACGTTCTCCATCGGATTCATATTCCACATCAACATCAACATCATTTTTCTCTTCCTCCGAGATGATGTCATCTTTATGAAGATCTCTCTATGTCACCCTTGAACTCCTTCTAGGTTGTAGAATGCCATCTACATCGGTTGCTTCGTCTACCATTTGCCAAGTTAGCCCTGTTACGGGCTCTACTTCATCATCACCACCACCGCCACCTTCAACAAGTTATTCTTGTGCATTGGTGGCTTCGGCATCCTTAGCAAGAATGACATCCACATCCTTTTCCTTAGCTCTTTTTTTTTTATTATTACTCAACTTAGCATTGAATTGGACATAGACTAGATTACTCAACCGACTGACATCTAGTTTATTCCTTTTCTTTGTATGTATCTACACAATAAGAATGATAATAAATTAATAAAATAATAAATTGTTAATTAATAGTTAATTAGTTAATTAGTTACTTTATAAATTTTATAGTAAGCTAGTGGCCTAGTGCACTCACCCCTTCAAAAGTGCTCCGATTTCGTTCACATCCGGAGGAACTTGTGGTTAATAATAGGATTTTTATCGCCATTCTTTGGAGATTGGGTATGCGACCTCCATATATAGCCCACCATGTAGCTACAATCATGAAGATATATATTTCAATTTTCAAGTTTTGAACATAATAATAATAAAAAAAACCTATAAGTTTAAAATAGTACCCGGATTATAACTCTCATTATTTCTTTCACATCCTTTTTCCGCAAATGAATTGTTAAAAGATCCTTCCCTCTCCCTATACTTTATAGATTCAACATTGACAATATGATTTTGTAACTCGAAATTTTCACCACAAAACGCCTCCACACAATCAAATATTGCATTGTTCACATCATCGTTATATTGAATTGTTACATCTTTGAAGTAGTAATAGGGGTTGAGAAAATAGGCCACCAAGTGCAATGAACTATCAAACCGACCTTTAATTCTTGCATCAATAATGTCCAAGATCGGTCGATAGTTCATTTCAACATTGTTCAATGCTACTTTGATTTATTCTTTCGCTTTCAGCAACTTTCCATATACAAACCCCATAGCTGGTTTTCTATCCCTATCAACAACTCTAAGCACATTTACCAAATGTGCAAATACCTTCAAGCAAGTGGTCACACCATTACAAAAGCTCATACTCATAATAGTAGCGAATGTCACTTTCCCCTTTGTAGAGGTAGACCATTTGATGTCTAGTTTGATTTGATCTTTCTCGATTGCGTGCTTTTCATTTATTGACCGCTACTTTCTCAATTGCATGCTCTTTAGTCTTTCTTTATTGTAAAAGACCTCATTAAGGATAAGGTCTTGTGGTGTGCATAGATGAAGACGGTAAAAGTCTTGGCTTGGTCAATGGTTTTTTTAAACTTCTGGATCTTACCAATGCTTTCAAGCATAAGATTGATGCTGTGAGTTACACATGAGGTCCAAAATATATGGGGTCTCTTAACCTTGAGCAATTTTCACTGCCATGTTGTTGGTGGCATTATCCATGACCACTTGAATGATATTCTTTGGTCCAACTTGTTCAATGCACCCATCCACATACTGAAAAATGTGCTCTCCCGTGTGTGCCTCGTCTGAAGACTCTTTAGAGGAAAGGAAAGTTGTTCCTATTTTGCAATTCACACACAAGTTCATTAAGCTCATCCTTTTTCTATCGGACCAAGCGTTATTCATAATGGAGCACCCATTCAAAGCCCACTCTGCTTCTTGCTTCTTGAGTACATCTTTTGTTCTCTGAACCTCCTTCCTCAACAATGGTTCCCTTAATTGGTATTGACTTGGCGATTTGTATTCCGGGCCAAATTGACCAACCGCCTCTATTACTTGCTTGAAACTGTCATTGTCAATTGCATTGAAAGATATCCCTGCTTCGTACATCCATTTAGCTACATACTAGTGCACTTTATGAGTCCTTTCTTTAAAAAGTCCTTCGCAGATGTTTTGTTGTCTCTTAGTTCCACCACTCAATGAAGAATCATGATTGATTTCCGATACATATCGATCGATGGGGCCAAGAGAACTGGGCTCTCTCCTCACCCCTAATTCTGCCGCCATCACATCTTTTTCCTCGGTTGTTGTATCAACCACATTTATTTGTGATCTCATTAGCAACTCTTCATTCCTCTTACCCTTCTTCTTACTTTTAGCCTCCGTAATGGTATTTCTACACTTGACTTGCATTTTCGGTGTTGCTTTTGGACAAGTTGCAACATTTTCTGATATTTAGCCTACGTGCTCTTTCATTCTATAAGTTCCTCCGGACATCACTTTTCCACAGAGGATACATTTAACCTTGTCCATATTCTTCGCATCAATTAACACCCCAAACTCCCATCCAAGATCATTTGACTTCCTTTTAAGGACTGATTCGGCTGAGGATTGGACCGTTTGGTCCACTAAGGCAGCCAAGGACGCTATTAGAAATATAACAATTAACAACTTAGAAAAGTTAACAAACATTTATGATTTATAATTTATTTAATCATAAACACATAAATAAAATAATACAACATTACAACTATACAACTATAATGATACAATCTAAATATCTAATCATCTATAGACTATAAATGATTAAATTCCATAAAATTCCTACTTTTCTATTTGGCTATTTCCTATATAAATATTAATTACAAATTCAAAATACTAAAATACTAAAATCTTTATCATAATTTAATTTTTAAATGATAAATGATTATTTCAAGTTCAAATTGTTCAATATAACATTAATATTATGGTAATCAACAATGAATAATTGAAAGTTAAACTAAAAATATTCACAATTTTATAAAAAATATTCATCTAACCATTTAATCAAACACTTAGATTGCATATATAAAATCATATTTATTAACACTAAAAAGCTTAAAAATACTAAAATAGAGAAGTATCATACCTTTATAGAAGATGATGATGATGATAAATGGTTGAAATGGAGAAGAAGAAGAAGAAGATCACTTAGCTAGGTTTCTGTTTTTGGGTTGGTTTTCTAAAGAGGAGAGAACAAAAAATATTTGCTAGCGTTTTCTTCTACTAAGCACGGCTGCTGCCCACTGCCACTTAAAGTTTTATTTTTTTTTTTTACAAGACCAAAACGCCGTTTTGGTGTGTGTAATTTTAAAAAAAAAATTAAACTCTCCGCGGCGGGTGGCTGCGGAGACAAAAATCGTCGCCTAGGCGGGTGCGGCCTGGGTGGATATGCGGCGCTTTCTGCCGCACTGGCAGCCTAGGCGCCTGCCGAGCTTCATCTGTGCGGCCGGGCGCCTAACAATGCAGAATCGGCCTTGTTCGGTGCGGCCGGGCGCCTCCTAATACCGATGCCGCCGAGGAATCCGAATTTTGTTTCACTGATTACAACATGAATGCATCTTTCTGCCTATGATGGAAACCTCTTGATAATCCTACTATTTTCCGGACTGCATTGGAAGCTGTTCAATATTTGACTCACACAAGGGCTGAGATTGCCTTTGTGGTCAACAAACTCCAATTCTTGCAAACACCAACTGATGTACATTGGCAAGTACTCAAAAGAGTTTTCAGGTTACTTAGAGGAACCATGGATCATGGACTACACATTCAACCTGCAGATAGATTGACAATAACAGGCTTTTCCGATGCTGATTGGGCTTGTTGTTCGGTTGATAGAAAATAAGTGGCAGACTACTGTGTTTATTTGGGTGAAACTTTAGTTGTTTGGTCGTTCAAAAAGCGACACGTGGTAGCAAGGTCTAGTACCGAGTCAGAATATAGAGCATTGGCACGTGTTGCAGCTGAGATTACATGGATTCAATCCTTATTTAAAGAATTATCAATATATTTGGTGGCTATTCCAGTCATTTGGTGTGACAATATGAGTGCTAGTGCACTTGATGCAAATCCTGTATACCATGCCAAAATAAAATACATCGAAATTGACGTGCATTTTATTAGGGATCAAGTTCGAAAAAGACAACTTGAAGTTAGATATGTACCATCATATCAAGTTGCAGACTGCGTGACAAACGCCCTTTCACACTCTCGTTTCCAATTCTTGAAGAGCAAACTTGGAGTGAATCAGCTCCCCTCCAGTTTGAAGGGTAATGTTAGAACACAAAACTAAACGACATGCCGTATCACTAAGATTACGCATGAGCTGGTTTGCAGAATGCTTTATCAAATAAGCCCATCACTAAACTGTTGTTTTGATCCTACAGTTTGCTATTTACAAGAAGTTAAATTTCCTATGCTAATTGTTAGCATTACTTTCAATATGTGTCCAAATATAAGTAGTATGAACTGTAAATTTTCTCATTGTTGTGTTTGTTTGTGAATAGGAGAGCAATGATGGTTGCCATTGGTTTTTTGACCTAAGGCATATAAGAAATCTTGTTTTACACGTGATAACAAAAAGGAATTCTTAATTCTTTGGAAATCTTTTGGCCAGATGCAGAAGTTGGAGATTGTGCAGGACACATGTATGCAATCTTTAAGACGAAATTCAGAGGGCCTTTATTGAAGTCATTGTTCTTGCTGGTTACCTGGTTCCATGTGTTGTAAAAATTTCATGTACAAAACCTGTCAAGGTTTATAAGCTGAAGATACATGAAGACTGAGTTTCAAGTTTAAGATGATTGTGACGTCGTCTACACATGAAGATGATATATTTATCTACAAGTGTTTTGTTGAGAATTTGATATAAGGTTGAAAAATCAATATAATATATGTATGTATACATGCATGCATGCATATGAGGGCATATAGGTCATTTTGTGTGTGGTTGATTATACTTATGTGAAACATATTGTTCATTGTTTAAAAATGTTAATGTAAAGTGACTAATGATATAGTTCACATTTAGATCAATATTTAGAATGTTAACATAAAATGATAATTAACACTTAAAAAAAATTGAAAGATTTATGACAAAATAATAATAATTTTTTAAAAAGGTCATGTATTATGACAGATTTTAGAAAATGCCAAAACATCATGATTTTTTTTAATCAGTGTTATAGTGTTAAGACTGTAAAGAAGACTGTCAAGGGTTTTATTCCCAAGTATCATCACCTAATTCATAATTTGGGTACGCTACTAATACGACATGAGTAGTTACTTCGACAATATAGGTCTCCTCACTTTTGTTTTTAAGTAAATTAGAGATTCTTGTTTAGATAATATAGACATTGTTATTCCATTATTTAAAGTTATAAGCATTACAACTTTACAAAGTATCAGTGTTCTAAAAGTCGAAAAAATTGGCCGCCTAGTGTCACCTGAAAAATGGCCAAATCGGCCATTCTCGACGGTCGGCCGCCTAGACAATACTAGGCGGCCGCCAGCCATGTAGATTGAAGCCGCCTAGGCGGCCGATTACCCCTCCTCGGCCGCCTAGCCGCAGAGAGTTAATTTTTTTTTTTTAAAAAAAATAACTGCCAAAACGAAATCATTTTGGCTGTTTTAATAACAATGCCAAAACGATGTCGTTTTGACATGTTATATATATAAAAAAAAAAAAAAACCTAAAGCGGGCAGTAAACAATTAGAAGCCCAAATCAAATTTTTTTTTCCATTCTTTTCTCTGTTTTTCGGCAGCACACAGTAACATCCAATATCTCCATCTTCTTGATTTTTTTTCCCATTTTTAACCCATTTTCTTCATCAACAACCATCTCTAAGGTATTTTTCTTCCATGTTTTGCTATTTTTAAGAGTTATTGTTGTTAGACTTGTTAAATATATTATGCAATCCAAGTGTTTGATAAAATGTGTAGATGAAATTTTTTTTTTATAAAATTGTGAATAGTTTTAGTTTAGTCTTCATTGTTAATTAATATAATGTTATTATGAACATTTGAACCTAAAATGATAATTAAAAAAAATATTAAATTATTATAAAGATTTAGATTATACTATTTTAGTATTTTTTTAGTATTGTTGTAATTAATATTTAATTATTTATGTAGGAACTAGGAGATTTTTAAAATTTATAGATGGTTTAATTCTTGTATAGTTAGATTATGGAATTAATATTAAATTATTAATGTATATAATATATTATATATACTAATTTATAGATGATATAATATTAATGTATATATTAATTTATAGATGATATAGTAATTAATACTTGTATAGTTGTAAATTGTAATGTTGTATAATTTTATTTATGTTATGAATTTATGATTAAATAAATCATAAATGTTTGTTAATTTTTCTAGGTTGTTATAAATATAATGGCGTCCTCGGCAGCCTCAGTGGACCAAATGGTCCAATCCACATCCGAATCAGTGCTTAAAAGAAGGTCGAATGATGTCGGATGAGAGTTTGGGGTGTGAATTGACCCAAAGAATTTGGACAGGGTCAAATGTATCCTATGTGGAAAAGTGGTGTCCGGGGGATTTTATAGAATAAAAGAACACATAGGCCAAATATCAGGAAATGTTGCAGCTTGTCCGAAAGCAATACCGGACGCGCAAGCCAAGTGTAGAAATGCGGTTATGGAGACTAAAGGTAAGAAGAAGGAAGAGTTGTTGAGATCACAAGTAAATGTAGTTGATACAACTGGGGAAGAAGATGCGATGGAAGAATTAGGGGGGAAGAGAGATCCCCATACTCTTGGCCCCATGGATCAATTTGTATCGGCCATCAATCCTGAATCTTCATTGGGCAGTGGAACTAAGAGACAACAAAACATCAATGAGGCACTTTTTAAAAAAAGAACTCATAATGTGCACCAGTATGTGAGTAGATGGGTGTACGGAGCAGGGATTCCTTTCAATGCAATTGATAATGATGATTTCAAGCTGATGATGGAAGCGATTGGTCAATTTGGACCGGGATACAAACCACTAAGTCAGTACGAATTGAGGAAACCGTTGTTGAAGGAGGGGGTTCAGAGAACAAAAGAGTTACTGAAGAAGCAAGAAGAAAACTGGGATTTGAATGGGTGCTCCATTATGACGGACGCTTGGTCAAAAAGGAGGAGTATAATGAATTTGTGTGTCAATTGCTCGGAAGAAACTACTTTCTTTCCTCTAAAGAGTCTTCAGATGAGGCACACACGGCTGATCTCATTTTTCAGTATGTGGATGGGTGCATTGAACAAGTTGGACCGAAGAACGTCGTTCAAGTGGTCACAGATAATGCCACAAACAACATGACAGCGGCGAAATTACTCAAAGAGAAGAGACCTCAGATATTTTGAACGTCGTGTGCAACTCACACCATCAATCTCATGCTTGAAAGTATTGGTAAGCTCCAGAAGTTAAAAAAAACTATTGACCAAGCCAAGAATTTTACCATCTTTATCTATGCACACCACAAGACATTATCCTTAATGAGGTCTTTCACTAAAAAAAGGGACATAGTGAAGCTGGGAGTGACTAGATTTGCCTCTCCGTTTTTAATATTGCAGAGTATGATGGAGAAAAAAAAATCTCAATTGAAAACAATGTTTTGTAGTGAACTATGGGATCAGTGTAAATGGTCTAACACTACCAAGGGGCAAAAGATATATGCTATTGTTATAAATACGAGCTTCTGGAATGGTATGACCACTTGCTTGAAGGTCTTTGCACCTTTGGTGAAGGTGCTTAGGCTTGTTGATGGGAATAAAAAGCTAGCCATGGGTTTTGTATATAGAGAGCTATTGCAAGCAAAAGAAGACATCAAAGTAGCATTGAACAATGTTGAAAAGAACTACAAACCGATCATTGACATTATTGATGCAAGAATTAAGGGTCGGCTTGATAGTTCATTGCACTTGGCGGCCTATTTCCTCAACCCATACTACTGCTACAGAGACGCCACAATTAAAGATAAGGTTGATGTGAATCTTGCAATGTTTGAATGTGTGGAGGCTATTTGTAGTGCGGAGAATTTTGAGATGCAAGATACAATTGCAAATTATGAAATTTGAAAGTACAAGATGAAGGAAGAATCTTAAGGGAAACCATTGGCGATCTCAGGATGTAAAAACAATAGGGAGGAATATGATATAGGTACTATTTTTAAAGTTGTAGTTGTAGTGCTTTATTTTTTTTCTTTTAATATTATGTTATAAATCCTAAAAACTTGAAATATGTATCTTCGTGATCATAGCTTCTTGGTGGTCTAACTATGAAGGTCAAACACCCAATTTGCAAGTAATTGCTAAAAGAATCCTCAACTTGACCACGAGTTCCTCCGGATGTGAACGAAACTGGAGCACTTTTAAAGCAGTGAGTGCACCACTACATTAGTTCACTGTAAATTTACAAATTAACTCTTAACTAACAATTTATTATTGCCATTTTGATTTTATAGATACATACAAAGAAAAGGAATAGACTAAATGTGAGTTGGTTGAATAATCTAATATATGTCCAATTCAATTCCAAGTTGAGGAACAAACAAAGAAGAGCAAAAGAAAAGGATGTGGATGTCCTTCTTGCTACGGATGCCGAAGCCACCAATGCACAGGAATGGATTATTGAAGGTTGTGGCAATGATGAAGTAAAGCCCGGAACAGGGCTAACTTGACAATTGGTAGACGAAGCAATCGGTGTAGATGAGATTCTACAACCTAGGAGGAGTTCAAGGGTGACAGAGGAGAGAGAACTGCATGAAGATGACTTTATATTAGAGGATGAGGAGGAAGTAGAAAATGATGCTGATGTTGAATTTGAGTCTGATAGAGACCGTGTAATGGAAGAATACGAAGAAGAGGAGTTTGATCATGATGAATAGTTTAGGATTTTGGATTATCATTTCATCATATTTTCATGCTTTCATAGTTTCATAAGTTTCATCTTGTTTGGAATGTCTGGAATGATTTATGTTTTATATTGTAGTTTGGAATATTTTTGGAATAACTTATTTGTTTGCAATGACTTTGTTTTATATTGTTTGGAATGTTTGGTGTTTGGAATGCCTTAATATTATAATTTTTATTATTTTCATATTGTTTAGAAGTTATACAGGAGATTTTTTCAGGTGGTCAACGGTACGATCAACACGTTAACCGTTGACTACCGAGGAATCGCCTAGGTGCCGATTAATTGGTGCCTAGCCGAAAAATCGCTAGGCGCTACCCCGCCGCCTAAGTAGTGTCTAGCGATTTTTAAAACACTGCAAAGTATATGACCCAAATTTATCAATGGCCGAAACCAAACTAATTATTCACATAAAAAAACTTTTGATTTATGTCTACCCATATTGTCGGCCTTATGAGGGGTTTAGCGATCACTCTATGCACTTACTGTCATATATGGGCATGACATCACTGCGTGATTACACCAACCAGCCGCTGCCACTTGGCACTACAAAACCCCTTAGATCTACTCACACCTCATACAGGTGCGGGGCTCTACGCTAGTAAGGATATAAGGAATAAAGTATCGCCCTTTGGTAAGTGCTTGGTAAGTGCTTGATCGGTTGATCCTAACACATGTATTTGTGATGCATAAATCAAATACAATGTAATCAATTAGCATAATGCTCATAAATATAAAATTATATATCGAATATTTTCTCAAATAATAAATAAATATTTATTTCACATGTTTTTTGAGGGCATATTTCTAACATATTGGTGTTATTAACATTTATGTTATTTATATTAATATATGTACAATTTACTTTATATTATTATTAAAATTAAAATCATTATATTGTAAGAATGTTAATTATATAATTATCATAGATATTATTTTGGTGATTTCTTATCTTTACCTTAAATAAAACTTTTCTTGACTGTTTGTAAAAAATTAGGTGGAGGACCGCAATTCTTTCAAAGAATTATCAGTTCAAAATATCGATTTTAACCTCATATTAGTGTTTATTTATTTAGTTTTAGTTACTTCTAATTAACTAAATCATAAAATAAAATATAGATTTTCTTTAATTTTAATTTATTTTACAGTATTTTTACTAATAAGAAAATATAATGAAAGGATAATGGGGTGTTAAGCAAGGCTAATAAATTTGGACCCAATGGGAATACTATTTTAGTTAGAGCTAGTTTGTCTCAATATGGGCCTGATTCTCTTTCTAGGCCGAATGATGTTACTATGGGGCCAACTGTTTTGGAAGGAAATTGAAGCATTAAGGCTGCTGGGCTGAAATTGGGGTCTATAGGTGTTATTGAGCTTGAATTTGTCGATATTGGGGCTGCATCTGTAGTGGGCTCGGTTTTTCAATTTAAAAGTGAAGTGAAGAAGAAGACTAAATGGAAAAAAACTTGCTAGGATGGTCATGGATCTCGTAAGCCCAATTCATTTACCTGAAAAGAAAAAAAGACTTTGTAAGTTGGAGAATGATCTGGTCATCTCCAAAAAAATCTAAGAAGAATGTTGCAGAATCTCTGGCGTCTTCATGTTCATCAGTGAGCTTCCCTCATGAAGCTTGCCGAAGCTAATGAAAACCTTCGTCTGGAATGTTCGAGGATTGGGAAACGACCGGATGTTCCAAGCTCTTAAACGAAACGTACAGGACCTTGCTCCAGAACTGGTGTTTCTTTCAGAAATGTTAATGTCTCATGGCCGAATAGAGTCTTTGCATGTGCGGTTGGGTTTCTCTAGTAAGGTAGTTGTGGATAAGGTGGGTCCTAGTGGTGGACTCTGCTTGATGTGGTCTGATTTAGTTTCTATTTCTCTTATCTCTTTTTCGCGTTGGCATGTGGATGTGGTAGTTAATTCGGATGATAATCGGGTGTGGCATTTTACGGGTGTGTATGGGAATCCTGAGGCTGCTCAAAGGGTTCATACGTGGGAGTTGATTAGGCGTTTAAATTCTGTGTCTACTCTTTCGTGGCTCATTGGAGAAGTTAGGTGGGGTGGAGAGGCCATCCTCTTTCATAAATAATTTTTTATCAATGGTAGAAGATTGTAAGTTACATGATTTGGGTTATGTTAGTGATTTCTTCACCTGGTGTAACGGCAGAACGGGAGGTTATTTTGTTCAAGAACGTCTGGATAGATCTTTGGGCAGTAATGATTGGCGTCTCATGTTTCTTAATTCAGTGGTTTCGCATCTTGAGTATTGGGAGTTTGATCATCGTCCTGTGTTTATTCAGGATTGTGATAATCGGTTGGGTTTGGAGGGGTTTCAGAGTGGAAGGCGTCACAAATTCCATTTGAAGATTGATGGATCAATTCTTCAAAGTGTGAAAAAATTATTCGAGACAATTGGGGGACTCATGGTTCAGAAAACTCGATGTCTAGTATGTCGCGAAATATTTCTAGCTGTTCTGAAGTGCTGTAGGTATGGAACTCAAATAATCTCCATCATCTTTGAAATCGTATCACTTATAAGCATCGTATACTCCAGAATTTGAGTTCGGGGGTGACTAGTACTTCTTGGAGTACCATTAGGAGGGTAAAAAATAAGCTGGATACTCTCCTGCATAAAGAGAAAACCTATTGGCACCAACGTTCGAGAACTAAGTGGTTGTCTGAAGGTGATCGAAATACACGGTTCTTTCATCTTACAACAACTAGCAGAAGGAAGAAAAATAAAATTGTGAGTCTACTGGATTCTAACAATGTTTTGGTGTCCTCTAGAACTGGTGTGATTGGCTGTATCCAGGATTTTTTAGTTCTTTATTTACTTCTTCGGGCCCGTGTTCGGATGCTGTAAACCAAGTTCTGGATTGTGTTAGGCCTTGGGTCACTCCTAGCATGAATAATCTCCTGGATGCCCCGTTTTCTAGTGCAAAGATTAAAAAATCTCTTTTCCAGATGTCTTCGTCTAAAGCCTTAAGAAAGGATGGTATGTCAGTTTGGTTTTTCCAGAATTATTAGGATATAGTTGGTAATGGTGTTACTGCACCTTGTTTGAATTTCTTAAATCATGGGAATGATGTTGGGGCAGTTAATGCGACACTGATTGCTTTAATTCCTAAAGTTAAAAATCCAATTAAGATTTCAGATTTTAGGCCAATCAGTCTGTGTAATGTTCTTTATAAGTTGGTGTCGAAAGTGCTTGTTAATCGCTTTTGGCTTGTGTTTCATGAGGTCATTTCGGAGAATCAAAGTGCATTTGTTCCAGGCAGACTTCTAACGGATAATGCAATTCTGGGCTTCGAATGTAAAAGTGTTGTGGGTTACTTGATGCTTAAATTAGATATGTCCAAGGCGTATGATCGGGTTAAATAGAGCTTCATTGGCCATATGTTGAGGGTGTTAGGTTTCTCTATAGCCTGGATTAGGAGAATCATGGTGTGTATCTCGTCGGTTTCTTACCAATTCCTACTTAATGGTGAGACTGATGGCTATCTCAAGCCTGGGAGGGGCTTACAACAAGAAGATTGTTATCTCTTATCTATTCCTGATTTGTGCGGAAGGTCTTTCTTCTCTCATCAGGAAAGTAGAGGTTGATGGTTCTATCCATGGTTTATGCTATGAACGGACGGGCCCTCGTATTTCTCACTTGTTTTTTTTGTAGACAACAACCTCATTTTCTTTAAATCTAACTCTATTGAATGTGAGATTGTTAAGTGCATTTTACAGGTTTACGAAGATGCTTCAGGGCAAGTAGTGAATCTTGAAAAATCTGCAGTTTGCTTTAGTGGTGGGTCATCGATTCAAACTCAGAGGTTCTTATCTAGCATTTTGGGCGTTCCTTTAGTTGCTTGCCATAAAAATTACTTGGTGCTGTCAAGTTTTGCAGGTCGCAACAAAAGAGTTTTGTTCCAGTCTATTGTTGATCGCGTTTAGAGCAAGCTTCAAGGGTGGTGGAATAAGATGCTGTCAGTTGAGGGTAAATAAGTTTTGATCAAAGCTATGATTCAGTCAATTCTAGCCTATTCAATAAACCTTTTCAAGCTGTCCATGAGATTAATTTGGGAGGTCCACCGGCTGTCCTCATGTTTCTTGTGGGAAAGTGGGAATTCTTCAAACAAAACCCATTAGTGTAAATGAGAGGTGTTGTGTAAGAACAAGTTTAAGGGAGGGCTAGGTTTCATAAATTTGGGTTGCTTCAACCAAGCTATGCTTGCGAAACAATGTTGGAGGCTCATCTCTAACCCGATTTCACTTGCGGCTAGAATTCTACAATCAGTGTATTTTCCTAGGTGCTGTTTTCTGGATGCCTACATTGGTTCGTCAGCTTCACTCGTGTGAAGAAGTCTTTTGTGGGGTAGAAATCTAATTGTTTTGGGCTCTCGGTAGAGAATTGGCAATGGTGCTTCTACGTTTGTTTACTCGGATCACTGGCTTCCTCGTCCTTCTTCGTTTAAAGTGTTATCTCCAGCTGTTCTGGATCCTCTTTTGAATGCTGATTTGAAAACACCAAATGGAGGCAGGAATTCTAATTTAGTTTAGAGTTCTTTTCTTTCAGACGAAGCACATTTGATTTTGAATTTACTCTGCTCTTCTTCGAATCATTTAGACTCCCTCATATGGCATTTCGATCGCTCAGGTTTTGATTCCGTAAAGAGTGGCTATTGAGTTGTTGTAGAGCATGAAAGTACTACATTTGCTCCCTCATGTTCTTCTTTTGTTGGTGTGGATTGGTGGAGGAAAATATGGGGTCTGAAAATTCTAAGCAAAGTCAAAATCTTCCTCTTGAGGGCTTGTAATAACTGGCTCCCAGTTTGTCAAGTCCCGTGATATCATCATTTGCACAATTCTGACATTTGCCCTTGTTATGATAAGGATAATGAAACATTGATGCTTGTATTTTGGTCGTGCCTTCTTTTGATGAGATTCATAACCAGTGCCCCTTCATTGCTAGTAAGTTCCTTACTGTTTCCTCATCTTCTACATTTCTTGACTTCTTTGTGCACTGCTGCTCTAATCTTCAAGAGGCAGATCTTCGATTGCTTGTGATTGTACTTTGGCGCGTGTGGTTTCGTTGCAACAAGCTGGTTTATGAGCATGTTATGCTCTCATCCATTGATGTGGTTTCTTGGTCTGTTAGTTTTGTTGCTGAATTTGATTTAGCAGGGGTATCTCCAGCGAGCTCAATGGATCCAGTTTGTGTGGTTAAATGCGAAGTGCCCCTGTTAATTGGTATAAACTAAATGTTGATGCCTCTTTGTGAAGTGATGATAGTTTGGTTGGTGTAGGAGTTGTGATTCATAATCATCTTGGATAGTTTATGGCTGGTTTATCGTGCAAGTTAATTGGGTCCGTTTCGGTGAAAATTGCGGAAGCTACGACGATTTTGAATGGTTTACACTTGGCCATCCAGTCAGGTTTTAACCGATTGATTGTGGAATCCGATGCTTTAAATGTTGTTAACTATATTTCTAGTAGGAATCCTCCACTTTCTGAAGTTGGTTTAATAGTTTCAGATATTTTTTTGTTGAGCTCTAAAGCTAATGTTAGGTTTTCTTTTGTGTCTATAAGTGCTAATTGTGTTGCGCATTATCTGGCTAGAAATAATTTCTCTGTTGATGATGTCTCTTTTGGTTGGAGGATTGTCCTCATTGGCTAGATCAGGTTTTGTTGTCTGATGTCCAAGCCTAGCTGTGTTAGTTTTCTTTCCTAAAATAAATAAATAAATAATAATAAAAAAATCTAATGAGAGAAGGGAATTTAATTCTTGACTTGAGATTACAATGTCTACTAAAAACGCTTAAAAATCAAATTACATGGATCCCACACAAAATAGGAATTAAGTTCGGAAAAGAACTTAATTCCTCCCTCCCATCTAGGAAACTTGATCACTTTATATGGAACTTAATTTCCTTAAATTTATATTTCATATTAGTAAACGTGCCCTCAATCTATTTTTTATTTCAATGTTTTATTTAATTAATTTAATTTATAATCAATTTTCATATATGGTAAACAATAAAATTTAAAATAGATCTATTTGATTAAAAAGTATTGAAATCTAATTCACTTTTATAGAAAATGATGTAAATAATCTTATTTTATTCAAAATATAATGAAATCTAATTCCATTAAATAATAATTCTATCATAAATTATGAGCCATTGTAAAATCGAATTCATAAGTTTGTCCTTCACTTCACTGACTTTTGCGTCGTAGTTCGCTAGTTTTGCTTCCATTTTACAACATTTTCTTTCAACTTCACAAACACCATTTGAATGCAAATAATACTCACGTTGGATACAAAAACTTTAATGCATAACATGCTTATTTTATTTATTTGTAAATAACATAAGTTTATTTAAGAGATATAGCCCTCACACCTATATCATTAAGATTGTGAGTTATCATATATATATATATATATATATATATATATACCAGTCGAGTTAGAATTATCTCGTAGTCTTTACTTTTACTTTACTTTTACCTTGCCTTACTGTTTCCAAATTTGTTCTTTTTTTCCTCTCTCCTATATACACAAGTGTTTTATTCAAACTCAATTATTTTTAAAAATAGGTTAGGAAAAAATAATATTAGAAGAGAATCCATATCCTTACTAGTTACCAATTATTTCAAGTTTGAGATTCGTTCTATTCTAAACTTAATAATAATTTTTTTTTTAGAAATCAAATAATTGATGTTGTTTATATTTTTTTCTTTTTATTGATTTCAATTAATTAATTTTAACATTTTTGTTATTTAAATGTTAATAAGTTTGAAATTATTATAATATGATTTTGTTTGAGTAGAATATGATAATATTACAATTCATATATACATATAAACATATGAATAACTGTGATTTTGACTGTATTAAGGTACAACAGTATTTTGAATATTTTAATGACTAATTATATTTGTGTCGATTTGTTATTTATAATTGAGTGTTTCTTTTTATTATTATATTTATTTGACACTAAATAGTATTACATTTAATTTTTTAATAACAAAATTTTTAAATATTATTATATATTTATTTTGTGTTAAATTTTTAAATTATTTTTTATAAAAAATATTGTAACAAGAAATTATAATTATATATATATATATTATGGAGTTCTTAAAATTATTTTTGGATTATTTTCTTAAATTTTATTTTCTTAAAAGTAATAATATAAGGGAAAATTTTGAAAAACATATTATTTGTACGTGCATTTTAGTCTTTTCAATTATGGTTAAATTAATATTAATTTGTATTTTTAAAATATTAAAATTTTAATTTCTGAATTTTTAATTCTATAAAAGAAATACATAATTGATGAGGCAATCGGTTGTGTCATCAATATTATCATCTACTTTTGACCAATTCTTCAAATAACAATATATATCCGTAGAATGAGTCAAACAGGTGATTGTTGTTCCGTTATTTGATGATGACCAAACAATCAGCTCCTGCTTCCCTCAAATCATGGACTCATTTCACCTATAAATTAACACGAAACCAAGTTGTATATCGACAGGCAGAAAGCGAAGATCAAGAAGATCAATAAAAAAGCAATAACAATGGCGTCTTCTGCAATCCCAAGTCGCCCTCTTGTTCTTGCTTTCTCTCTGCTCCTCCTACTCCCAATTACCTCTCTCGCTCATCAACGGCCTAATCGCTATCAGAAGAGAGAGCAAATCACCTACCATGGAGGCAAGCTTTTGACCGGCAACATCAACCTTGTGTTCATATGGTACGGTATATTCGACCAGTCCACAAAGGACACCATGAGAGCCTTCGTCGACTCCATCAACTCAAACCAGAAGGGTAAGTCGAAAGCTACCGTGGCCAAATGGTGGAAGGTGGTGGAGAACTACCAAACGGTGGCTGCGCCGAGGGCTCCGAAGAAGAAGAATTACGTGAAGGTGGTGGGAGAGGTGCAAGAAGCTTGTTACTGGGGCAAAATCTTGACCATGGATTTTATCCCAAGGATTGTTGAGAAGGCTGTGGGTGGAAAGCCAAACACAGTGGCGGTTTTATTCACGGCAAAGGACGTGTCGGTGCATGGACTGTGCACAGGAAAATGCCAGCTGCATGGATTGATAGAGAAGACCCAACCATACATAGTTGTTGGTAACCCAGAGATTGATTGTCCAGGAGCATGCATGTGGCCTTTCCACGCTTCGCAGTACATACCCAAGGGAGTTGTTTTCAAGGCACCAAATGGGAACGCAGTGGATGACTCCATGGTGGTGCATTTGGCAGCAGGGTTAGCAGAGCTGGTCACCAACCCAGGCAACCAAGGCTTCTATGGAGGAACCGAGTACAAGACAATTGAGATCACAGGAGGACGTTGCAAGAACGTTTTTGGAAGCCGGGCATCAGCTGCCAGGGGTCTGCCAGGCACCGTCCGCTACGCAGATGGAAAAGCTTACAATGCAGATGGCAACAATGGCAGGAAATTCTTGCTTCCAGCTTTGTGGAACCCAAGAACCTCGTCTTGCTTTACCTTGATGTAGAGAGAGAGAGAGAGAAAGAGAGATAGAGATAGAAGAGAGATTGAGAAAAATGTGCAACATTTTACAGGACTTGGGCGGTGATTGTGGGTTTGAAAAATAAAAGTTTCCAATGCTATCAAAGTTCCATTTTTATTTACATTATTAAAATTATACATTATCATTGCTAAACATCATCATCACCTACAACAGCAAAATTCCAAACTTTTCCATCAATTCTTTCTAGCAAATGCTTTAATAATTTTTGTGTAACCTGGACATAAATATTAATGGAGTTAAATGATTTTGAAATTACTTGTAAATTTTCCAAGTTTATCAAATATTTTTTCTTTTAAAACAATAAAAAAAAATTTAAGAAAAAGAGAGGAGATCTTTGAGATTTTTAACTAATCACATTTAGAGCCACTCCTATCTTTATGAGTCTTCCTTTAAGTTACCATTTTCTAAATTTTATTGTTGAAAAGGATAAAATTACCACTACAAAAAAAAAAATGAAAATATTAAAAATAAAATAAATATTTTAATTAGAATTTTAAAAGTAAAATAACAAAAAAAAAAAAAAAACTAATGTAATGAGGATTGCAACCTACTCTCGGCTTCGATGGATATTCTGTATGGATATTTACAACTTACGAATTTTAGAAAAAATTTAAACAAGTAATTATGTGTCAAATGAATCATATTTTAATAAAATGTTGATTTTTTAGGTATATAATTTTTTTAAATTATATATTTAATAGAATAATATTTTATTAAATGTGTAATAAAAAAATTATCATAAAAGAATATGGTTCTATAATTCTATTATACATTGGATGTCATTTTTTATTTTTCTTTAAACAACATATATAAATTTTGAAGCTTGAAAGACAGTAAATTATGCATGGGCAAAACCTGCCAATTGAAATTGGTGGTCCGTGTATCCATAACAAAAATCTTCCATGTGTACAATAACAAATTAAATGAGTTATTTGTTAAAAGGAAGCATTATAAAACTAATTAGAAGCTATAAGTATCATTAAAGATACACATCCACTAGTGGGAAAGTGGTTGAGCACTTACCGTTTACTTCTACGATAAAAGTTCGAGTTCCACATTTACCATTAAATCGCAAAGTGTGGGAAGACCCTTCTCCTGTAATGGAAATTGTATTCGAGCTGACTTGAAAAATTAGTGCTAAATTTGTTAATTGGGTAACTTAATACTTTTGTAAAATACTAACATAATATGCAAAATTAATTAAATTACAAAACTGTTTTTGTATGTTGTTATTGTATTTAACGGTGTTAACAGGTCGGGAATTAAAAAAAAAAGCCAAAATTAATAACAGGAAGTAATAAAATAATATACTATTCAGACTCACACTTTCGAGATTGTTGATTCGAATCGTATCCATTTATCTTAAATCTTGAATTAATTGAAAACAATAAAATAAAATTTGTTTGCTTTTGAAACTAAAACTTCCTAAATATTATCACAAACCAACTTATAATTTTTAGGAATAAACTCACTGAAAATCACCTTGAAAATGAACCAGTGTATTAAGCAATGCCAAAGGAACAATTTGCAATCTCCAAAGGTCCCAGCTGGTTTCATCCATATCCATATCTAGAACCTTCAAATTGTTAAAATAAACCATCCCATTATTTTTGAAATAAATGCACTTATGCCTAACGAAGAAGGTATCGATCTAGCTTCCAAATTTATAAATATATATAAGATAATATCTATATTGTGAATATTGTACTAATTTTTTTTTAAAAATAGGCATATTTACACCTAAAGTTAAGAATATTTTATAAAATTTCAGGACAATATTAAACAAATAATTATACATCCAGTAAATCATATTTTGACAATATATTAGCATAGTTATAAACTTATGTTACAAATTATAACATAAATAGTGTCTGTGTATAATTTTTAAAATTAAAAATTTAATAGAATAGTACGTTGTTTTACTTTTACAATATTATATACAATATAGAGAACTTAAATATTTAATAAACAAAATTATCATAAAAAATGTAGTTACATTATTCTATCATACATTGCATGTCTAAAATTTAATACCAAAATGAATTTATTTATGGTTTAAAGACATAAGATACATTTTTATCTTAATTCAAACTATAATTTTCCAGGAAAATGTGCTTGCATAGTTTATTAAGGCATAGGTAGAATATGACATTTATGGTGAAAAATAATCAAATATACTGTAACCACAATAAGTTCCATAACTACCAGAATATGGTACTTAGGAACCCAAAGAACTATTTTTCGTGTCTATACTCATAGAAGAAAGAGTTACAGTCAAAGAATCTTTATCAATTTGACTCATTCCTCCTTCTTGTTTACCACGATTTTGATCAATATCTTTTCCTATTTGTTCTCTACCTGCACTAACATCCCAATCTCCTACATGAATATCCCACTTACTAAACCAGCTCCTGAACTCTCTCCTCTCTTTGACCTCCCTCCAAAGGTTCTTTCTTCTTGTTCTCTTTGACATTCAGATGCTTTGGATGCATCTACAATAGAACGGTAATCATCTCACTCATATGGATGAAAACTTTCATCTTCAGGATAATGATATTTGTCAGCTTCCTCTTTTGTATCAGCAAGTTTCAAAACTTTCATCTTCAAGATAATGATATATGTCATCTTCCTCTTTTGTATAAGCAAGTTTCCTCTTCATTCTTGCTGAATTTCTTCAATTACCCTCGGAGTTTTTTTTTTTTTTTTTCGATATTTCTTTATTTTTTTTGCCATTGCGATATTTGCATTTTCACTTCCGGTGGCACATTTGGGTATAATATAACATTTTTGTACACCTCATTACCGATTAATAAAATTTAAACAGCAAAAAAGATATATAATACCATTTTTATTACCCGGTATTCGTTTGTAGAACTCCCATGCTGGATCACTTTTATGCAATATAACTCCCTGTTAAAACAAAATTAAATTTGTATCAATCAATTTACAAAAATGAAAATTCACATGAGTTTTAGAAATAATACCATACAACTAGGGATGTTAAGTCAGACTTTAATTTTGTCACAAGACTAACAACGAAAACCCACTTTAAAGAGCATGTAAATTGTTGTTGGTAATTTCGAGTTGGTTTTGTCGTATTATAAACCCGGCCCAGAAATCTAATAAAATAGTTTGGGCCCAAAGTGTTTACTAGATCCAAGCATGTTCATCAAAAACAGGAGTAGTTTTCGACAACAATAAAGAAGATAAAAACTACAGATGTTCGACTGAGATGGTTCTCGGACAAGGCGTAGCAGAGAAGCTTCAAGCCACCTACCCCTATTAATGACTCTACAACTTACTGTTACCTATCTAAATCCATCATCTATAGCACCATTTGAAGCGCCGATTTAGCTCAAAAATGCGTGCATTTAATGCACTTGCACCATTAAATGCATCGGCATTTAATGGAGACCATGCTGCTGCAGACGTATTAATGGCAGATAGTCAAAATCATTCGACCATAATCCTTTCATCGGATACAGCTTCAAGAAAAATGATGATTAAGGATAAAAATGAACAGCTAATCATTGGAAGTCAGAACTGACCATACCCTGACAGAAAGAATATCTAAGGAATAAACGACCTTCTATAAACAGTTCAAAAAGAAAAGATTAAGGTAATTTTTTTAACATATTTTAAACCCTAAAATCTCTGTGATTTATCTAAAAAAGATGTTTTTCTACTGAACTGACTTGATCGTCGGAGCGTAATTGTCGGCACAAGTCCGACGCACCTTAACAATCTTTCTCTGATTGCAGATTTACTCTAGCCAACCACTTTTTCTTCAAAATTTTATCATAGTCGAGCACCTCAGCAGAACGGCTGACTGTTTTGTTGCCTCGTGCACCATGCTTGACCATTGTTGACCGTGTGATCCAATTTTCACCGTAAAAAATTTGGCTCTAGAAGGAGGAATGTGTTTATTTCCTTTGAGGATACCTTGAAAAAATGGATCCACTTAATCAAAGCAAAAAGTGCAACCCCCCAGCAGACAATACCAACTGAGAACCCACTGTCTCCGATCATACAAACCCCCCGGATTTCACCGTACCAGATGGTACAGTAGATGCCTTACTTCTATCTCATCCGTTCAACCCGCAAACAGAAATGTCTACTCAAGACAAGATTCAAGCGAGATGCCACTTCCAAAAACTCATGGAAATCATGGACAGTCAAGTTGCTACTCCCCTTGAAGGAGAGGATAAAAGAGGTATGGGCCCCAGTAAGGGAGCCCCTTTCCACAAGACACATGCCGATAAGGGAAAAGGGACACTACAAACTTAGAAACTTTTCCTCAGCGAATCCTCCTCCCATTCAACTGGTAGTTCACAGACCAAGAAGAACCCAACCCAAAACAAACGAAGACATCACCGAGGAGACAACCAAAAATTCTGTTTCCACTCAAAGCGAAAAGCACTTAAGAAGACACAACCATGTTACAAAAGCAATTTCAGTAGTAGTTAAATAGAATCTGACGAAAGCCACAAGTCAAGCCATACCAACAATCTACCGAGGACAAGAACATTATTATAAGAGAAATCCAAAGGTTGAAGGAAGGACTAGAGCAGGTCCAGCGCGGAAGCCGACTCCCCAATAATGTAACTCAACATTCCGACACAACAAGCAAGTTCACAAACAGAGTGCTAACCAAGAGGTTATCCAGGAACTTTAAAATTCCAGCCATGAACGAATATAAGGAGGACAGGGAACATGTTTCTTGCTTTACCACCAGAATTACCTCTTACGTTTCAATAAGGAAGTAGTCCAAGTGGAAGATTTCAATGATACAGGCGCCATCAATGTATTCATGAATAGCCTACAAAGCGGAGCTTTCTCTTTCCAGTTGAGGAAGTAGCGACCTAAGTCTTACCCAGAAATTGTGAAGGTAAGCCGCCGACTATGCACGCGCAGAGGAAGAGATAATAGCTCAGGGAGGAAACCTTGTGCACGGCACATGATTGGACGATTTGAACCGCTAAAAAAGTTTAAATAATAAGGGAGATTATGACAAGTCGCAAGGGTGAAGTTCCCGTGATGATTGGCAAGAAGGTTATAACCGATCAAGAGATGGCAGGCGGAGCAAAAATCGGTATGACAGGTTCACACCTTTGAGGAGAGGACGCGAGGAGATATTATCTATCGCCCAACACAAAGGGATTGTAACATGGCCAGGGAGGATGACGTTGATGCTCCAGAAATGCGACAAGGATAAATATTATCGTTTCCATTACGACCACGGCCATGACACGTCAAAATGCTACCAATTAAGAAACCACATAGAAAGTCTTATTAGGGACAGCTGAAAGTTTAAGTGCAACGGTCTAATATGAACCTAGAGGGGGGTGAATAGGTTCTTACCTAATTTTTTTATTACCAACAATTTAATTACACCAATCCAACAATTATAAACACATAACAAATGCGGAAGAGATAAAAAAAATCAACATAAGAATTTTAGCATGGAAAACCCCTTCCAACAAGGGATCAAAAACCAGGGGACCACTCTTGGCCACTTAACGGACAATCTACTAGTGATAAATGCAGTACACCCTCAAGTTGAAATTACAAGGACTCACTCCTCTTAGACTATCCCACTCTAGTCTACCCGCAGGGCTTTTCCCTAATGATCTCGCAAGATCCACTAGGTGACTAAACGTATATCCTCAAGCTATCCTAGAATTTACACTCCTATTGGCTGTGAGCCTACACCTATCGTTTAGCAAGAACCAACTAGTGAAATTCCACACAAACTGCAACTTTTCCACAAGAAGCAAACCTTGAGCTCGTTCACAAGACTTCACCAAAGTCACACAAGCTCTCCCAACAACATAAAGGATTATGGTCTAAGTGTTTCAATGATGCATGAACATACAATTAGGATGCATGACCAATATAACCTATGATGCCAAGTGAACTAGTACATACAATCTACTTAAATAACACTTAGCATAAACACATTTCAAGACCTAACAAATTTTGCAACAAATTCAACACTTTCAAGTTATGAAACAAACATATTCAATGCATGAACTCTACAAGGCAACCAACATGTTTATATGAATATGATTCTAGCAACAAGTAAATTATTATAACAACAACTAACACGCTTGATCCAACCTAGATAAGTACCAATCCACTAAACACATGTGAGATAGAGGTATAATTCATTCAAGCAAGACAAATGCACTCTAAATCACAACATAAACTTATCTAAGTACTAATTCAACTTCCCTAAATCCCTTATCATGCATTAAACACAAAACCCACAAGCTTTCAACATCCAATCAATATCTAACTCTCATTCAAGAATAACAAAGTGATTTAAATGAAATGAAGCATAAAATAACTTCAACATACAAGAAACACACTTACCACAAGTCTCTAGTTTGATTTCATAGGACATACAAGAGAGATTGGGTGAGTTTTGAGAGATTGGATTTGAGAGAGCATGAAGAGAAGGAGCTGCTAGGGTTCTTCTTTTTGGATTTTTGATGAAAAAGACGAAGTGGCATTTATATAGGAAGAGCCACGGGTCGGGTTGCCATACAAAATGGGTCAGGTGCAGTTTTCTACACCGACCTACATCCGATTTCTAGGTAATATCTAGAGAAGCGCCACCCAGAAAATTCTGAAAACATTACTGAAGAAAGTAGACACATATATGAACAACTTTCATGAAGAACACCATTTAAAATTTGGACAGTAACGGTGCCATATTGACCACATACATGACACACAAAAATTGTCTCCCCTATTTTTTCAGCACTGACCTATGTTCGGTGTTTAGCTATTATCTAGAGAAGCGCTTCCCCAGAAAATTCTGAAAACATTACAGAAGAAAGTAGACACATAGATAAACAACTTTTATGAACAACACACTTTGCAATTAGGAGAGGAAGGTGGAGATATGGGATCATCTATAGGATGCATCTGCAGAACATAACATATGAATGCAATACAATGAGCTATGCACCATATACCATGTAGTTGATAAATGAGATGCCTAGAAACATAATGACTGATATGTTGTGTATGTGTGAGATCATAAAAACCTTTGTGAGATTGAGAGCAACTTACCAAATGAATCGATGATCATAATGCCTTCAACGAAAACTCCCTAAACACAATTACAACCAAAGAATGTTTTGCATGGAATTAGCCAACCTAGAAAAAACTCGACCTAACAACGGCCATTTGAAAGAATATGTTTGAAAGAAAGATGACGATCAGCGTCTTTCTCAAAACAAGGCATCGTCAGACAAAAGAACGAACCATCCTCAGGAATCTACCAAGTTGGATCATCCTCGAAGTCTCAAGAAGTCTGATAGACAATTAGAGAGTTCGAAGGCCAATCCCATCAATACATACATGGAGGACCGAGTACCTGCACTAGCAATAGGGAAAGAAAAGTAGAAATTTGAGAACTATCCGACTAGAGAAAGTCCTCGGATGTAAATTTGATTCATAGAGGAGCAAAGAGACAGAAAGAAGGGTGGGACCCTATAACCTTTACAACAGAAGATGGAGAAAGAATTGATGCCAAACCAAACAATACAATCGTTGTGGGGCTCCAAATCGCCCATAGAGATGTATGCGCATAATGATTGACAATGGAAGTTCCGCCGATATCCTCTACATATCGGTCTTCACTTAGTTGGGATTTCAGAAAAAGGATCTAGAGCAGTTCAATACCCCTTTCGAGCATTCGGTGGTTCAAAAATAAAGCCGTGGGATATAGTGATACTCCCTGTAAGAATAGGAAGCAAGTCGTGCAGAAAAACGGTTTTGATAGAGTTTGTGGTGGCAAACATACCCAACTAGCCATATAACGTTGTGTTAGGGAGGCCTCTCCTTAACAAAACTAAAGCAGTCTCAGCCACATACTGCCATAAGGTGAGGTTTCCAATAGAGAATGGAGTAGGGGAGATAAGGGGATGTCAGGAAACTGCTCGGCAAGCCAATTTATCAGCTTTTAGAGATAGGGGGCTACACAGATTGATAAGGATGAAGGACGAGATCAAATGAAGGTTCGTCAACAGAGAGAAGAAAGGAAGGAATGTGCAAATATCACCAAAGCAAGCCAGTTACTGAAAAATCGCTAGACCGGGAAGAAACACTTTTGGCCCATTGTTTTTTTTTTTTTGTATCAAAAAGAGAAAGAAGCCCGGCTGGAAGGGCGGAATGTAATTGTCTATTTTAAAAGAAATGAAAAGCTTGTTCGGTGAAAAGTGACCTGCACCTTCCGAGAATTAAATCGGTTTAGAGAGACCAGTTCCTATATTGTCTCCTAAAACCTGTGGTGGCCACGCCTTCTGAGAATTAAATCAAGTTAGAGACCAATTCCTAAATTGTCTTCTAAAACTTGGTGGCGACCACATCTTCAAGATTTAAATTGGGTTAGAGACCAGTTCCTAAACTATCTCCTAAAACCTGATGGCAACCAAACCTTCCGAAAATTAAATCGGGTTAGAGACCAGTTTTTAACTTGTCTCCTAAAACCTGGTGGCGACCAAGGCTTCAAGAATTAAATCTGGTTCAGAACCAGTTTTTAAACTGACTCTTAAAATCTGATAACAATCATGCATTCGAAACGAATTAGAGCCGAGGTACATTCCTAAAAATATCTCCAATAATTCTATGATGTTAATATTTAAGTCAAGTTTAAAGTGAGTTTAAAAAAAAAAAAAATCAAAAGCTGACAACTGGTAATCCAATTCAAATACTATCCCAACAATCACTCAACCAATCATACTTTGTGACGCGGGGGCAGAAGTGAACACGACTTTCATCAATTTCAAAACATCGAAATTCCAATTGAAAATACAAAGTGGTGATTTTCATGCATTTTATTGAGACTATTATAAATGGTAGAATATGTCATCCAAAGAATAGTGATGGCGAAAGTATAATAAATAGCCATACATAAACATGCATAGCAAACCAAAAATTATAATTACAAAATCAATATCATTCATAAGCGAAAAATAACAATATCTCAATCAAAGCACTAGAGGGTCTGGATCTTGTGGAGCGTCCTTAACCACCGAGCGGGAACTTTGGCTTACTTCTCTCCTAGATGAAGAAATACTTTTTCCCTTCTTCATAAGTGAGTTGATGGTAGATTTATCTTCATTGTCGATGTCATTATCATCAGAGGTTAGATTTACTTTTCTTCCTCTTCTTCACTGTTATCATCAGACATAAATGAAGTATAATTGAAGTTAGGAATGGGTCTTTCATCTGAGCGTGCACCTATGATCAGAGTCCTATCCTCCCTAGCTGTGAAGAAAGTAGGCTTCCCATCTTTTGGAGGAGTTTCTGTGTGCATGTTCAAGAGGGGAAGCTTCATCATTCGTCAAAGTGCTCGCCACAGCTTCTTCGCCCTCTTCAAAGTCTTTTTCTCCACATTCTCATTCTTAAGAATGCCTTTGTCGAGACTCTCCAGAAGTTCTTAAGCTACATCATCCTTGAAGAAAGCACTACTCTCCCTCATCCTATTTACATACTCCTGATGCATGAAGCCATTAAAAGCTAGAAACCTCTTATACCGATCCACAAATCAAATCTCCATTTCTATCCTAGCACCCTCTATGGTAACTTCATAAGCTTGGATCTTGTCCAGCAACTCCTACCTCTGTTTCTCCACTTGAATCCAGATGGCGTTTGATCTCGGCTTCACCCTTAATAGACTAGTAGAGTCTTTTTGTCAAAGACGAAATGGCCTCGTCCCTCTTGGCAGATTCAGCCTTCTTTTCGGCCTTCAACACAGCTACATGCTTACGAAGTGTATCCCTCTCCTTAATTGCAACATCCCTCTCACTGGATAGTTGCATCTCTCTCTTTGGCGGCAACATCTACATTTGCTAGGTACTGCATGAAGAAAAATAGTCAGAAAAGTATTAACAAATACATTGAAGGAAAAACCATTTGAACATGAAATGCGAACTAACCGCGATGGAAAAATCAAGATAATAATGAGTTTAATGCTCTAACAATCCTGAGAGGACACCCCCAGCGCCAATACAGTCCCTCAAAGCAACCTCCCATGACACTGCACTTTTCATAATAGTATAAGCAGTTAATGAGGCGGGTGGAGGAGTATCGCCAATATTAGGATCATGCACCCCACTAGGAAATGGAAGTGGAACAACTAATCCCGAGAAAGGGACCTTGTCTGACCTAGTAGCGCTACTGGTACCGACATCAGCAAGGCCTTATCCTTCACAACCTGATCCCCGTTGAATCCTATCATCTGCAGATCCCTCAAAATTCTTAGGCATTACCCCGCTCAGATGAATGAGGAGGCAATATAGATTCTTTTCCAGAATCTTGGGGATGAGCCGCAAAATCTGAGGAGTCGCTTAAAATTCTTTCCTCAAGGAACATGGAATCCGCTTAGGCATATCTTCTAAAAAATAAGTGTAGCTTTCCTCTTCTTCCCAACAAACGTAGGTTAATGAGGCATATCACCCTCTTTGTTTTCACTCGGAACAGGGGCTGAGACCCCTGAACTCACCGCCACCTTGACAGGGACAGTCGAGATACTCTCAGAAGTCTGTCTCCTGGTCCTATGACTACTATAGGAATCTCTTAGCTTGTGCCCCAATGTCTTAAAGCGCGTTAGAGTAGTCTTAGGTACATGTCCCCCCATTTGGCAAGACTTACAAACATTCCCTACATCGTCAGACGTTTTGGCTCCTTCATCACTGCTCCTCCCTATTCCTATCTCAAAGGTTCCTGTCGAACTCTTAGTCTTACACATTTTCCAACTGTATATGGGATCATTTTCCTAAACTAAAAGCGAACCAAATGCGGGTCAAACAGAAACGCCTAATCAGAAATAAAAATAGTATGCATAACCAAGACAAAGTCGGCGAAGAAAACTTACTGCGAGGATGGGCAACGACATATTTGTTCAAGGAAGTACTAAAACCATCAAACGCACCCCCACCAGGGTTTGATCATTGAACAAGTGATTAGCAGCTCAGTCATCCACCGAAGTAGTAACTGCTAGGCACACTCTCTCAACCTCATCCCAAGTCAATAATGGCCTCTCACTCCACAAGACTGTCATAAAAAAAAAAAGTAAAAATACAGCCACATCGAATTTGTAAGTCAAAAAAGCATATACTTACCAAGTTCCATGAAGTGATGAGGGACAAATGCTGTTGGGAAACTTTGATCTGGGTCGGCTTCGACGATGGGACCCCAGTCACCACCGGTAAAAAAACCAGGCTACTTTCCAGTATTTTTTGAAAGAAGGGATCCCCTTATATAAAACCTCATTTTAGTAAGGTCGGTCGACGTTTGTACCTCCTCGTCGTTCGCCCTTATTTGGTTACTAGTGGCTCGGATGATAAGCCAAGAGGTAAAAACACCCACGTTCATGGAAAGATGGCTTCAGGCCGTAACAGCTCTTGATTTCGTTTGGAGATAGAGGTGGAAAACCTACAGACCTTCAAAGTGAACTAGAGTGCCAATAATATCCAATACCTAGTGGAGGCCAGTTGAGTAAGAGTTAAGCGCGCTTTGCTGAGAAAGCGGGCGATGAAAAGTTACAGCGGTAAAGTTACACGACAGCTAAGCATCATCTAGTATATAGCGACCGCCCCTTTGGGTGGATTCCACGCTGTAGCTGAATGAGCAGGAGCGAGTTCCACAGTAGAAGGAATCTCGAAGTAAGAACTATATAAATGTAAGTCTCTAATGCTCACCATGCTCGGTTCACGGTCCAAAAAGCTGGGTTCTGAGGGAAAGTACTTCACCATCCTACTCGTATGGTCCTTACTATCAGAATCTTTGACTATTTGCTCAGTGAAATGGGAAGAACCTTTCGCCATGAGAACTACTTCAAAAGACGAAGAGGATGTCGAGGAGTCGCTTGAACTCAAATCAATGACCTGTGTATGAGAATAATCAACATTAAGAGGAATTGGTTCATTGGGGTCTCGCGTCACGAAGGCTGGAAGACCAATTTGTTCAAACTCCTCTAGTTTATGCCTAAAATGCAATATTCGAGCGTAATCCATTTTCGAAATAGAAATAGAACAAGGACAGAGAGAACTCACCAAGTAAGTGAAGAATAAGACTCAGGCCGAAGATTGCAAGAGTCAAGAAGTCCTTGCTACTGATTTCAGAGTTGGTAAATTCTTTGGGTACAAAGAAAGCAACTTTTCAGAGAAGAGACAAATTGTTTTCTCGTTGAAAAATCTTATTAATAAAGGCATGGGATTGAAAAGTCCCCTAACCATCAATTTTCGAATAAAGACAAAATGTTGGTATATTTATTGGCGAACGAACTCATCATTGCCCTGTTTCCCGCCCAAAAAATATGCGAACCAAAACCAACAGGGAAGCGCCACATCAGTCGGAAGCAAAGGTAACTACCACCATTTGAAATGTCTCTTTCTCTTTTTCAAATCTGGATAGCTGGAACCTCAAACGGCGACATCCCATGAGCTTCGATCTATTACAATCTATGCGACATCGTGTTTTCAAGTTGCAGCACCTCAAGATTTGTACGTTGTAGTTTTACGCCAAAGAAAATTCCCTTTAAAATTTTTTACTCAGGAAATTTTGGGGTTATTACTCTTGGTAAATTCTAGTTTGTTTAGTCTTATTATAAACCCAACCCAGAAATCTAATAAAATGGTTTGGGCCCAAAGTGTCTACTGAATCCAAGCATGTTCATTAAAAATAGGAGTAGCTCTCGGCAACAATAAAGAAGACAGAAACTACAGATGTCCAGCCGATATGGTTCTCAGAACAAGGCAAAGCGAAGAAGCTTCAAGCCACTCACCACCATTAATGACTCTGCAACTTACTGTCACCTGTATAAATCCATCACCTACAACACCATTTGGAGTGCCGATTCAGCTAAAAATTCCATGAATTTAATGCATTGGCATTTAATGGAAAACATGCTCCTGCAGACACATTAATGGCAGACAGTCAAAATCGTTCAATCAGAATCCTTTCTTCGGATATAGTTTTGAGAAAAAATGATGATCAAGGATAAAAATGAACGGCTAACCATTGAAAGTCAGAACTGACCATACCCTAACAGAAAGAATATCTAAGGAATAAACGACCTCCTATAAGTAGTTCAGAAATAGAAGATTAAGGTAACTTTTTCAACATATTCCAAACCCTAAAATCTTTGTGATTTATCTAAAAAAATATATTTTTCCACTGAACTAACTTGATCGTTAGAGTTTAATTACCGGTACAAGTTTGGCGCTCCTTAATGATCTTTCTCTGATTGCAGATTTACTCCAGCCAAGCACTTTTGCTGCAAGATTTTATCATAGCCTAGCACTTCAGCACAACGGCCGACCGCTTTGTTGCCTCGTGCACCATGCTTGACCATTGTTGACCGTGTGATCCCATTTTTACCATCAACATAAATCAACATCTACAGAACATGTAAATCAATAAAAATAGTCTTAACCCCATCAAAAGAACCACAAACAATTGACAACAAATTGCTTCTGGCCCAAAATCTCCATAAAAAATGACAACAAATTGCTTTTGCTCAAAGTGTAAAAATTAGTTTAAAATCTAACAAATTGAAAATTGTACTTAAAATAATGAATGAAAGAATTATCGATGGCTGCTGCTACTTGGACTAGTGCGATGGCCAGAAAGAGATGGAGGATTCATGCGACTATTGGAACAGAGTTTGAGGAATCTTGTGACAGCCTGAATAGAGGTGAGAATAGTGAAGTGGACCCCCAGTTGATGGGAGAGTAGGCACATGACAAGCGGCAGGAGATGACTGGACGAGCAGCGACAATAAGGGACCAATGGCCTGGGTAAATGTGGCCGTAGTGGCCGATGAGATCACCAGATTTTATTTTGTGAATTGGGACCATATAAGCTTTAGATGAGAGAGTGTTTTTCTTATTTTTATGTTTTTCATTTCAATATATATTTTTCTTTATATAGATCAGATTAAAAAAAATAAAATAATTGAGAAAGATTCTCTATTATTATTGTTTTTAAACTTTTGCAGACAGCCATGTAAAATCTCCAGGAATTAAAATCATTATTTTTGTATAAGAACTAAAGTCATTATTTATTGATTTTTAACTTCAATAATTCTACTATTGACTATTATCTTGAAAATTTTTATAAATTTGGTAATGCTTCTTCTAAAAGAATTTTCAATTTAAATTATTTAAACAATAATTAAAGTGATTACGATTAAAAATGCTTTTTTAATAATTTGAAAAATATCCATCCATTTTTAAGAAAAAATCTACAAAATTTCGAGATTATCAAGATCTTTTGTGGATATTTTGAACACGTCCGGATATTCTACCGAATATTGAATATTTGCTCATTTCGATATCAGTCCCTCCAAAGTATGTATATATCGGAAGATATTTCGGTATATCTATCGATTTTAAGTTCCCTGCTTATGCCTTTATTAATTATCAGTTCAAATTATTATTAACTTTTAATTTACTTTTTTCCACTCTTGGATTGAGAGGAAATGAATGGATAGATTTTTTTTTTTTTTTGACATACAGTAATGGCGACTCGAACCTGTATCATTACAAGACGAAATAACCGTTTTAGCCACTGAGCCATATGGGACTGTGGTATGAATGGATGGATTTTGAAGTCATAAATTTAAGTCAAATTTTTAAGTTGATATAACCTAACCTTATACAATAATTTAAATGGATATTATTAAAATCTCCTTGTAGTTTGGGGTATTAGACAAAACAACCCTATAGTTTTATTTTTTATAGTCAAAATACCCCATATAATTTTATTTTATAACCAATTCCCAAAATACATTTGACTATTAACCATTATGTTACTAATTTGATGGCACTAAGAGTATATGGGTAAATGACTACAAATCTTAAAGAGTAATAATCATAATCCCTCTCATAGTTTGGGATATTAGACAAAACACACCTCGTAGTTTCATTTATTGCCAAACTACTTCCCATAATTTCATCTTATCACCAAACTTCCCCCTATCGTTAATTTATGTTAATTTTATAAGAGAAATTACTCATTTACGTTTTAAGAAAATTTTAACAAAAATTAATGGATCTCTTCCGTCCATATGGACTATGGAGATAAAAAAAATTGAAAAAAAAAATCAAATTAAAAATCAGGAGATTAGATCTCCATAATTTTTTTATAAAAAAAAATTTAATTTTTTTTATTTATTATGATATCCACCGTCCGTCTTTTTAATTTTTAATAATTTTAATCTTTTTCCTTTTTTGATCTCTATCGTCTATGTGAATGGTGGAGATCCATCAATCTTTGATTGAAAAATTGAGAATTTAAAAGTGACCAAACACTCTTTAGATTCTTCTTGGATTTGTTATGACTAACAAAGAAAACATTTTTTGTTTTTCTCTATCCTCAGGTATTATATAATTCAAAGAAAATGGAGCCTACACTCCAAGGTGATTTACGTTCATTATTAGATTGGAAGATTTTGCGAAAAATAATTTCAACGCAACATCAATCATCGCGGAAAAATGTACGATATCTTTTATTAATATGTTAGTTAATCAAGGGTCAAGATTTATTTAAAAGGAAAATTTTTGAAACCTATACCAAAACTATTTTATTCCGCTGCGTACATTTAAAAGATTTTTCCTACAGTTGAGACCCCTAAAATCACTGCCACTTTGATAGGGATAGTGAAGATCCTCTCAGAAGTCTGTTTCCTGGTCCTAGGACCAATATACGTATCTCTCAACTTGTGCCCCAATGTCTTAAAGCGCGTTGGAGTAGTCTTAGGTACATCTACCCTGTAACATCCCGGATTTCGGGTAATTAATGTTATATATGTGAAAATAAATTTTACTATTTGGGAAGCGAATTGAATGAATTTATTAATCGATTGTATATGTTGCTTTTATTGTGGAAACTAAAGTGATGGAAACTGTTTTATGAATTGATTTTGAAGTTCAGTTGATTTGTACATGATTAGAAATGAAATTCATATTGTGATTTATTTCTTCTTAAAAGATATTTATATTGTGGTTTATTTAATTGAGTTTATAGTACACCCACTAAACTATATGCTTAGCGCGTTAGTTTTGTTTCTAACGCGTAGGTACCAGGGATCCGGAAGAAGTTAAAGACTGAAGAGAAAGAGATTTACTGACAGAGTCTCAGAGATATTTACAGTTGGGTAGCTATATTATTGTTATGTGTATATATATTTTGAAAGCATGCATATACAGGGGATTTATAAATATATTTTGTAATATGTATTGTAAATAATTATTTTATGATTTCTGTCTTTTATTATTAAAATGTTTGTAAATATTAAAGTTTGATTTGTTATATTTTATAATTGTGATGGTAAGTCGCACTAAACGGCAGAGTGCGCAACTGTTTGAAAATGTTATTGAAGTATTGTTGAGAATTGAATTTGAATTGATTTGTGTAAAAACAGGTTTTGGAAAGTCCGAAAACAACGGTACTCTGCCGAATTTTGTAAAAAGTTTATCGATTTGGGCTCACTCAAAAATGATTTTTAAAATAATAAACTCTAAGGGTTTCCAATGAGTCGAAAATTGTTTATGGGCTCACAACGATTTGAAATGTATATGAATTTAGAAAGTATGAAAACCGTGTAGCGCTCCCTGGGTCGGTCCGGTCGGGTCGGGTCGGGGGGTGTTACATACCCTGTTTGGCAAGACTTACCAACATTCCCTGCATTGCCAGACATTTTGGCTCATTTATCAATACTCCTCCCCATTCCCATCTGAGCGGTCGCTACTGAACTCTTAGTCTCATGCATTTTCCAGCTGCATATGGGATCATTTTTCTAAACTGAAAGCAAACCAAATGTGGGTCAGAAAGAAACGCCTAATGAGAAATAAAAATAGTATGCATAACCAAGACGAAGTTGTCGGAGAAAACTTACTACGAGGACGGCCAATGACATAAGAGTTCAAGGAAGTACTGAAAGCATCAAATGCATTCCCCACCAACACTTGATAATTGAACAAGCGATTAGTAGTTCGGTCATCCATCGAAGTATTCATTTCCAATAGTTGTTGAAAGAAGGGAGCCCCCATATAAAATCTCATTTTGCGGGGTCGGTCGACGTTTGTACCTTCCCTTTTACCTCCTCATCGTCCGCCTCGATTCGGTAACCTAGTGGCTCGGATGATAAGCCGAGAGGTAGAAACACTAACGCTTATAGAAAGATGGCTTCAGGTCGCAACAGCTATTGATTTCGTTTAGATATGGAGGTGGAAAACCTAGAGACCTCCAAAGCAAACAAAGCGCCAATAATATCTGATACCCATTGGGTGCCAACTGAGTAGGAGCTAAGCACGCTTCATTGAGAAAGCGACCGATAAACCGGTTGCAGCGGCAAAGTCACATCACAGCTCAGCATTATCTCGTATATAGCGACCGCCCCTTTAGGTGGATTCCACACCGTAGCTAAATGAGCATAAGCAAGTTCCACAGTATAAGGAATCTCGAAGTAAGAACTATATAAATGTAAGTCACCAATGCTCACCACACTTGGGTCACGGTCCAAAAAGCTGGGTTCTAAGGAAGAATACTTCACCCTACTCGTGTGGTCCTCACTATCAGAATATTCGACTATGTGCTCAGTGAAATGGGAATAAACTTTTGCCATGGGAACTGCTTCAGAAGATGAAGAGGATGTCGAGGAGTGGCTTGAACTCAAATCAATGACCTGCGCATGAGAATCGACATTAAGAGGAATTGGTTCATTGGGGTCTCACGTCACAAAGGCTGCAAAACCAATTTGTTCAAACTCCTCCAGTATAGCGTATAAAATGCAATATTCGAACGTAATCCATTTTTGAAATAGAAAAGAATAAGGACATAGAGAACTCACCAAGTAAGTGAAGAATAAAACTCAAGCTGTGTGGCCGATGAGATCATGAGATTTTTTATTTTTTTTTTGTGAACTGGGACCATATAAGCTTTAGATGAGAGAGTATGCTTTTCTCATTTTTACGCTATTCATTTCAATATATATTTTCTTTGTGGAGATCATATTAAAAAAAATAATAATTGAGAAATATTATCTATTATTATTGTTTTTAAACTTTTGCAAGCAGCCATGTAGAATCTACAAGAATTAAAATCATTATTTTTGTTTCTAAACTTTTGCAATCCGGATGTATAAGAATTAAAGTCATTATTAATTGATTTTTTACTTCAATAATTCTACTATTAACCATTATCTTAGAAATTTTTATAAATTTGGCAATGCTTCTTCTAAAATAATTTTCAATTTATATTATTTAAACAATAATTAAAGTGATTACGATTAAAAATATTTTTTAATAATTTGAAAAATATCCATCCATTTTTAAGAAAAAATTATAAAATTTCGAGATCATCAAGATCTTTTGTGGATATTTTGAACACCTCCGAATATTCTACCGAATATTGAATATTTGCTCATTTCGATATCAGTCTCTCCAAAATATGAATATATCGGTAGATATTTCGGTATATCTATCGATTTTAAGCTCCTTGCTTATGACTTTATTAATTATCAGTTCAAATTGTTATTAATTTTTAATTTACTTTTTTCCACCCTTGGATTGAGAGGAAATGAATGGATTAATGTTTTTTTTTTTATATATACGGTAGTGGCAACTCGAATCTGTAACATTACAAGGTGAAATGACCGCTTTAGCCACTAAGCTATTTTATTTCTTAGACTGCTAACAAATTAGATTACCTCCATGATAAATGCAATATCCTCCAGTTGACTTTCCATCATCAGGGCAACTAGCTCAATCTGCATCAGCCAATCCTTCTAAGACAAGGTGGGTAGTTGGTGTAAAGAACATACCAGTTGTGAGATAACCATCGAAGCACTTTCTTCACAGACTGTCAATGAACCTGAGATGAAGCTGCCACAAATTGACTTAATTTATTTACTGCAAAAGCCAAGTGTGGCCCAGAGAGAGTTAAGTGCTGAAGAGCACCCACTGTGCTCCTATATAAGGTTGGATCCTCAAACGGCACACCATCATGAGCAGACAACTTACAACTTGGTGAAAGAGGTGTTAGACAGTCCATCAAATGAAGCATATTAGTTTTCAATAATAAATTAGTAGCATATTTTGTCTGAGTTAAAGAGATACCAGCCACTGTTCTTTGTATCTCAAAGCCAAGAAAATAGTACAGAGAACCAAGAGATTTGAGGGAAAAAATAAGCATTGAGGTCTTTGATAACAGTAGCAATATGGTGAGAATCACTACCAGTAGCCAATATATCATTAACATAGATTAAAACCAGAGTAATAGAGCTGCAAGTGTGATGGAAAAACATAGATGTATTATCTTTTGAGTTCTTGAAACCCTATTTGATCGAATCACCACATAGCTTCTCATACCAAACTTTTGGAGCTTACTTCAATCCATATAAGGATTTGTGTAACTTGCAATAAAAATCAGGATGAGTAGGGCTGGAGAAACCTTCTGGTTAAGCCATAAACACCTCTTCCTTAAGATCACCATTAAGGAATGCATTATTTACATCTATTTGTTGAATATTCCACTTGTATGTCACTGCCAATGTGAGAACAATCCTAATGGTGGCTGATTTAATAACAGGACTAAAGGTTTCAGCAAAACAAATTCCCAGGGTTTGATGAAAACCTTTTACTACAAGCCTAGTTTTATACCTCTTAACTGAACCATCTTACTTATGTTTGACTCTAAACACCCACTTTCAACCTATAATGTTAATACTATCATGATAGGGTACCAAACTCTTAAGTTTGATTACTTTGAATGGCAATTAAATTCGGCTTGCATAACAGTATGCCAAGTAGGGTCTACTAATGCTTGAGTGACTAAGGCAAATGGTTGGTCTTTTGAAGTGACAGTAGAGGTTGAGTAAACTTTTGGTTTCTATATTCCTGATTTTGATCTAGTGATCATGGGGTGTTTTGAAGTGAGTTGAAGTGGGTGGACATATAGGAGGTGTTGTGTAATGAGAAATAGGTAGCTTATGAGGTGTTGAAACAACCTTTGAAACAGTAGACAAAGGAACATATTTTTGAGAATATAACAGATCAGATTGTTGTGGTGAGAATAGAATTGTATATAGAAATTCAACCTCATCGAAGAGAATATGTCTAGAAACATAAATTCTGCCGGAGGGGTACAAGCACTTAAAGCCTTTGTAGTTATCACTATACCCAACAAACAAGCATTTGGAAGAGTGAAAACCAAATTTATGTTTATTATAAGGTCTCAAATATGGAAAACATAAAGTACCAAAGATTTTAAGGTCTAGATAATGTGGAGGTTTGTGAAAAGTAAGGTGAAATGGTGAACAAGATTCAGCACTGGAGTTAGCAGTCCATTAATCACAAACACAGCAGTATGAAAAGTTTCCCACCAAAACCTAAGAGGCATGTTTGCTTGTGCAAGTAATGTAACCTCAACTATATGCCTATGTTTTCTCTCGGCTAGGCCATTTTGTTGTGATGTGTATGGACAAGAAAAACATTGAATTATACCTTATTGCTTAAGTTATGGTCACAACCCTTTGAATTCCCCTCCATAATCACATTGCAAAGCCTTTATCTTGACAGCAAATTGATGTTTAACTTCCTTTTGAAACAGCTTGAAGGCAGTAGAAACCTGAGATTTGTTACATAGGATATATCCAAGGGGTAATTGCAATAACTATCCGTGTATATAGTCATAATTGTACAAAAATCTGAAAATAATCGATAATAACAATAACTCCCCTTTGGCCGGTTGACTAACCGTTGACCACAGTTAGTCACTAACGGTCAAAGGGGTAAAATCGTCTTTTTAAAAAAATTAAAAACAAAACTGGAAAACGAAGAAGAAGAAGAAAAAGAAGAGGAAGAGAAGGAAGAAGAAAGAAGAGGAAGAAAAAAATAAAAAAAAATCTGGAAAAAAAAAGAAAAGAAAAAGAAGAAGAAGAATAAAGAAATCTGAAGAAAAAAAAAAGCAAAGAAGAAGAAGATGAGGAGGAAGAACAAAAATAAAAAAAATCTGAAAAAAAAAAAAGAAAAAGAAGAAGAAGAAGAAGAATAAATAAATTTGAAAAAAAAAAAGCAAAGAAGAAGAAGAAGAAGAAGAAAAGAAAGAAGAACAAAAATAAAAAAAAGCAAAGAAGAAGAAGAAGAAAGAGAAAGAAAAAAAAAATAAGAGAAGAAGAAGAATTCGAAAAATAAAAATTTGAAAGAAGAAGAATTAAAGAAGAAGAAGATGGAGGAAAAGGAAAAAAAATGATAAACAAAGAAATTAAAAAAAGAAAAAAAAATTGGAAGAAGTAAGATTTGGTGATGATGAATAAAAAAAATTGAAAAAAAAATTGATTTTTTTTTTTTTTTTGGCAATGGATCTGGTCCATTGGATGAAGATATTTTTATCTCATCTAATGGACCAGATCTCATCTGGTCCATTTTTAAAAAAAAAATTTTAAATTTTTTTTTTTCTAAAAAGACAATTTTACCCTTTTGACCGTTAATGACTAACTGTGGTCAACGGTTAGTCAACCGATCAAAGGGGAGTTATTGTTATTATCGATTATTCTCAGATTTTTGTGTAATTATACCTATATACACAGGGAGTTATTGCAATTACCCATATATCCAACAATATCATGTGTAACAATCAACAAAACTAACATAATATCTGTATCCTTGAGTTGATAAAACAGGTGAGGGTCCCCACACATCAGAACATACAAGCTCAAGTGGTGTCAATGCGTTGTATAGAGAATTTGGAAAAGGAAGTTTGTGATGTTTCCTAAGTCTACAAGTATCACAAAAATTAGCTTATACATCTGAACTAGTAGAGACATTTAAAGATTTCAATACTTTGGCCAATACAGAAAAAGATAGATGGCCCAACTTTTGATGCCACATTCTTAGCAAAACATGTTTAGGTGCGGTTAACAGCCTAACAAAATTATTTGGAATGCAATTGCTTGGAAGTTTTATTTACAGATAAAACAGAAACATGCAATGGAGCAGTAGTTGAAATGGTTCCATAAGCAGGTGCAGTAGATGTCTTCAAGACCAAATGAGTTGAGAAACCACAATTTTCAGCATTTAGGAGTGTGAGTCTATACAACTCATCTTTCAGCACCCCTTGAAGAAGTATTTCTTCAGTGTTTTGTCCTTAACAAAACAGCAATTTGCATCAAATTCAACTATCATATTGTTATCCTTTGTTAGTTGCTATATACTCAATAATCTCTTTGTTATTTGTGGCACAAAAAACTTATCATTCAATGCTAGCTTTCTTTGAGGTTGTGTGTGAGAACCAATCATAGACTTACCAATATGAGATATAGAAAGAGTGTTGTCATTACCTACTGAAAGTCTTTCATTACCTCGATACTCATTACTAATTGAGAGATTGTTGAATTCTGGTGTGATGTGGTTAGTTGCATCACTATCCACATACCAATTCAAATCAGTAACAGTGGAAGATGAAGCCATCATTGCATTATAAGAAGTAGGCCAAGAATAATAAGCTGGTTTATGAGTATAGTTAAGATGCTGAGTAATATTACCTTGAGGAGATGAATTAAAAGCTCTATGCTGTCCATTTGACATCTGATCAGACTTGTGAAAATTGTTTCATGATTGATCATACCTATGATAACACACAGTGGCACTATGACCAAGTTTTCCACACAATTGACATGGAACTCTATTGTTGATAAACCGTCCTCCTCTACCTCTCCCTCTGCCCCTGAATCTTCCTCTGAATTAATTAAACCTGAAGTTTGGTAGAAGTTCTTCTTTGTGAATCCTTCTCATAATATTTGCAGAGACATTAGAGAGGTCAATTGTTGCTATAGATGCAAACTGCTTAAGCCTAGACTCAAAGCTAACAAACAGAAATTGTGTGTCCTGCAGTGTCACATCTTCTTTCATTATTGTAATGGTTACCACAACTAGGTCGTATTCTTGACCAATTCCACCTAGAATATGTGCAACTAGGTCTCTCTCAGTCACGGTTTTCCCTGCAACTAGCAACAAATCTACAATTCCTTTCATCTTTACTATATATAGTCTGTCACACTCAAAGATCCTTTCTTAAGTGTTTGTAATTGAGATCTAAGATGTAATATCCTTGCTAGTGAGTTTTGTGAATACAATTGAGTGGTATAATTCCACAACTCATATGCTGTAATACAATGAGAAACCTGACCGTAGATCGGTTCATTAAGGGTTGAAAGTAACCAACATACAATCATTTGATCATTTTTCTTCCAATCTAGATAATTATCATTATAGGTTTTTGTTATTTCTCCAGATTGTTCATCTACAGATTCAATAAACTTTGGAGGACATTTTATTGGATTGTAAACATAATCTTCCAATCCAAAAGCTCTAATGGCATGTGAGAGTTGTACCTTCCAGTAGTTATTGTTATTTGGGTTCAGTTTGATAGACTGATTGAAGTTCAGATTCTTTGTGATAAGCATAGTCTGAGTTTGTCTTTGCTTTTTCGTGTAAACTGGTTCTCTGTCGACTAAGTTTTGAGAGTGATTCATCAAGGAAGATGGTGAAGAATCTATGGCCGCCGATCTTTTGTTCTGATACCAAGAAAGATTAGCTAAATTAAGCTAATATTCAATAACAAGAAAGAAAGTTTTCTAGAGAGAAAATAGAACACTTCATTTTCATTTATTTTCAGATGATCTACAACTAGCAACAGCTCTTGCTATTTATACAAACATATTGTGTTCACTTAATCGTTTCTAGCCAACTATATTTTCGTCATCACTCTGATTCATTAGCTCATATATTCCAGTCATCAAGAGGTTGACCTGGAGGAGTTTGTTATGATTTGTAACTAACTAACTAACTGACTGACTGATAAGTTCTTCTCAGCTGAAGCAGGTCTTCGAACCTTATGTTGGAACAACACTTTGTATGATTATCAGTTGATCAATTCATATCTCTAACAAAAATAAATCACTTACCACATCATTTACGTTGATTTTTGTGTTTAATTTTTTAGGTTGTGTAGCATTATTATATATATTATATATTTATCCAAAATTTTACTCGTTGGTTCTAAATTTATACAAATAAAGAAGCAATGTGCAACCAAAAGTTGAGAACCCCAACATGATAGCTACTACGATAATCAAAAGAAATTAACTAACTAGAATATATATAGAAGCCATCTATTAATTTATATGATTATCCAATATCCACAATGATTAAAGTCAATGTTTATCTCTCTAAATCAATTACACATGTTATTATACCTAAAACTGTGTTGTCTTGTCGGGTTAAAATTTTGCATCTCTCAAATTGTTAATTACCACCTTCAAATTAAATTCTACCTTTTTTTCTTTTTTCTTTTTTTCAAAATAAATTGGTTTTTCAAAGGTATGTGAACCTTATCTTTTGTTTTCATGTTTTGACCCATCAAGAGTTGGATACTTATTTGTAGTAAAACTTTCATGAACTACTCCCCACCTTATTTTTTTCCCTTTTTGTTTTTTATTTTTTAACTAGAACTTCTACAAGGGCAAAAGTAGATGTTATCACATGCATCAAAGTGTAAATTCTTGTAACTTGAACAACATGAATAAATGTATGCATAAAATAAAAATATTAAGAATTACTATATGTCAATTACCATTTAACCTTAAAGCACACATTGAGAAAAAGAAAATCCTTTATATATTTTAATTAAAGGTGACTTTTCCATAATTTTTGGAAAAGTCGGATATGGTCTAGTTTGTAAAAAACTTAGGGCGCTTGGATGCAATTTTCCCTAATTTTATCTTTTATTTTAGAAGTAATTACACACAACCTACCTGAGATTTGCTATTTTACTTTCATACACAACTTTATAGTCAATTGACACAAAAAAAAAACCCCCTCGTTGTTAGTCAACTACTATTAGTTTTAACAGTTGACTTTTAAAATTATATGTAAAGTCCAAAATGCCCCTTAATAGTGTCAAACAAATGTAATTACAATTTTGTCCAAAAAAAGAAAAAAATATTAATAATATTTTTTTTACAATATAAAAAAATAAATGATTAAAATTTTTTTAAAAATAATGGGTAAAAATTAGATGGGATTTCCACCATCCACCATCCATCCATCCCTATGGATAGATGGTGGAGATCAAAAACCTTTTAAAAATATCAAAATAAAAAAAAAAATAGATAGAGAAGATTAAAAAAAAAATTAAAAAATAGGTGGAGATCCCAGATGGGATCTCCACTCCCCATAGAGATTAGATCTCCATGAAAATGGAGACCAGATCTCCATCGTCGATGGAGATGACTCCGTTGATGATGAAGTCGTCTCCATCGATAGAGACATGGTCTTCATGTACATGGAAACGAACTCGTCTCTGGAGACAAGCCAGTCTCTAGAAGATGATCGATGGAGATCCTCTCCATCGATGAAGGCGAACCAGTTCTGGTTCGTCTTTTTTTTTCCTTTCGATTTTTTAAAATTGTTTTATTATTTTAATATTTAATTGTTTAATATTTAATTGTTTTAATATTTAATTATTTTATTTTTAATTTTAAAATTTTTAAAAAATATATTGTTTACAATAAATATTAAAAAAGATGAAAAGATAAAAATACCATTTTAATTGTTATAACTAATTGTAGTTGACTAACAATAATGAGGTTTTGTGTGGATTGACTATAAAATTGTCATATGAAAGTAAAAGAACAAACTATCTAGTAAATTGTGTTTAATTACTTTTTTATTTTATATATTTATTAATTTAAAATAATGTTTTTGTCTTGTAAAAATCAAACCTTGTCAAATAGTTATCTTTTTTTTTTTATTATTGAAACTAGTCAAATAGTTATCTTAGTACCACCATTTTGGTGGAATCCTTAATCCAAAAATTTTTTTGCAAAACAAACGATAGAATGTTGATTCTTCTTTCCTTTCCACCATTAATTTCACCAAGCGAACACCATGAATTACTGTAATTAAATTTTAAAACTGTGATATTTCATTAAAAAATAAGAATTATTTTGAAAATTTCAATTTAACGGGTAATTATTAAAATCTTGTCCATAGTTTAGAGTAGTGGCCAAAATACCCACTGGTTTCATTTTTAACCAAAATAACCTCTATAATTTTATATTTTTCTCTCAATCTCCTCCCTAACGTTAACTTTTGGTAACTTAAGAAGTAGAATTACTCATTTACCATTAAATAAAATAATAATAAAAAAAAGAGATGGTATTGAGAACCTAGGTCTAGATCCAACAACAAGCCCTAACTTGCGAAGTAAGTAACGCACACACCAATAGATTTTGAATTAGGTCACCTCATTTAGGGTTTCTCAATTCTCTAGAACGCAGGTTATTTAGCTTTTACCCTAGCCCAAGCCGATCCTAAGTATAATGATTAAGAAAAGCCAAAATAATGTTTATGATTGTTTAGTCAAAAGACAAAAATAAAACTAAATAGTACTTTGATAAATCTGATAACTTACAACCCTAATGATAATAAGCTATTTATAGCAGATAGAATCCTCCTAATAAAAGGAATAGGAAAATAAAATAATAAAATGAATAAAACTCCAAAACAAATAGTAAAACTCCTAAAACAAATAGTAATTAAACTAAACTAGAATAGGAAATTAAGATAAAGTCAAAAGCCTAAAAAATAGGAAATAAAATAGGAAACTGATCGGGACACAAACTATTCACGAACTGCCATTGTTCATGTTACTGTTTACGTCTCAGTCTCTCGCTTCTCCTAACACGGTCTTCATCAATCCCCCCCTCTTCAAGTATGCCCTTGCCCACAAGGGAAAATTCTGGAATTCTCTTCCCCCTGTCATAATAAGTGTAATCTCTATCTTCGTCTTCAAATGCTGACTCTCTGGAATCCACAATCATTAACAACTTGCCATTCTTGCATTGATGACCCTTAGCCCACTCTTCACTACACTTGAAGCATAGACCCTTTTTGACATGTTCTTGCACCTCCTCTCGTGATAACTTCCTTACTTCTGTTGTTTTCCCTCTTTGTTTTGCTACTCACTTCAGTTTTGTCCTCCTCAGTAAGTTTTGCTCTCCTGGTGCTCCTCAAATGTTTTCCTCTCCTTGTAGCTTCTTTCAAATATCTCAGCCATCCGCATTGTCTCACACAAATTCCACGGTTGTCTAAGCTTCACTTCCCTCACCAGCCCTGATTTTAGTCCCTCCATAAATATACCAATTAAGTGGGTTTCCGACCACCCCCTAGTCATAGTCTGAAGTCGCCGGAATTCCTCAGTATAATTCTGGACTTTACCCTCCTGGCGAAGTTTTGCAAGTTTCCCATGGTGATCTATATTTGGCGATGGCCTCCATTGAGCTAGGAACTCATGTTCAAATGCAGTCCACCCCAAACGCTGACGGTCTTGTTCGTACTGATCCCTAATCCATCTCCACCAACTATTTGTCTTACCGTCTAGGTACATGCTCGCAATGTCTACTTTGTCTGCTCGGCTAATCTCATATACTTGGAAGTAACGGTTGGCTTTATCTAACCACTCGTACAGGTCCCCTCCACTAAAGTGTGGAAAATTGATCTTTGGTTTTCTTGGCCCTTGGTTCCCTAGCCGGCCAACCTCACAGTCATTATCTTCAAACTGTCGATTTCTAGGTCTCTCCTGGTTTGGGTTTCCTCTGTAGTTCCTCCGGTTGTCCCTTCGGATTTCGTTTTCACTACTCGAGCCATCCCTTTCAGGTCCTCTACCGACCTCAGGCCTCTACCTCTTTTGATTTGGTTCAATCCACCTTTCGGCTAACCGATCTTCTCGTTCCACTCGTCCTCCATGTCTATAATAAGTCGGAGGTCTATATATTTGATCGCCTCTATTGTCCGACTCATATAATGGATTAGCCTGTGGTGGCCTTTCCCTATAAGTTCGTCTGTCCCCTTGTATAACTTCTTCTTCAACCCCTGGATCAACTCCTTTTGCCAGATGGATTATCTCTAACCTGGGTAGCATAAGTCCCACGGTTGTAAATAGCCTGGTCACTTCCGTTTGCACATCCCTTATGTCGGTCTCTATGGTTTCAAAGCGGACTATGTTGGGTTGATTGGACGTTGATGGTTGATCATTCTCGCTGGTTGACATCTTGATAATTCTCTCAACGAAAGTACCAAATTGTTAAAGACCTAGGTCTAAATCCAACAACAAGCCCTAACTTGCGAAGTAAGTAACGCACATACCGATAGATTTTGAATTAGGTCACCTTATTTAGGGATTCTCAATTCTCTAGAACGCAGGTTATTTAGCCTTTGCCCTAACCCAAGTCAATCCTAAGTATAATGCTCAAGAAAAGCCGAAATAATGTCTATGGTTGTTTAGCCAAAAGATAAAGATAAAACTGAATAGTACTTTGATAAATTTGATAACTTACAATCCTAATGATAATAAGCTATATATAGGAGATAGAATCCTCCTAATAAAAGGAATAGGAAAACAAAATAGTAAAAGGAATAAAACTCCAAAACAAATAGTAAAACTCTTAAAACAAATAGTATTAAACTAAACTATAATAGGAAATTAAGATAAAGTCAAAAGCCTAAAAAATGGGAAATAAAATAGGAAATTGATCGGGACACGAACTGCCACTATTCACGCCTCAGTCTCTCGCTTCTCTTAACGTGGTCTTCATCAGATGGATCTCCACCATCTACATGGACCGTGGAGATAATAAAAAAGAACAAAAAATTAAAAAAAAAAGGATGCATCAAATATAAAAAATTAAAAATAAATAACACTAAATAAAAAATAGAAGATAGATCTCTATAGTGCTTCTCAGAGATGAATGGTGCAGATTATAACAAAGAAAAATAAAATAATAAATAAATAGATCGTTGATATCTTAGATGAGATCTTCACTGTCCATCTTCCAGATGGATGGTGGAGAACCAAGATCTCCATCAAATCTTGGATATCCAAATCTAATCGATGGAGATTGACAGTAGATAATAGAGTCGGTTGCGTCTCTATCGTTGGAGATCATATTCATCAGTGAAGATCAGATCTTGAATCTCTATAATGAAGCCTTCCATCTATGGAGATCCCATCTCGGATCCCTACCATTCTATTTTTTTTTTTTAATTCTTTATTTTGATCTCTATCGTCCATCTTAGAGATGGACAGTGGAGATCAATCTTTTTTTTTAATGTTTTTAATTTTTTTTAATATTTCATCTTCAACCGTCCATCTCGTCCATCTTTGATGGATGATAAGATCATTAATATTTTAAAGATTTTAAATTTAAGAGTTTTTTTTTTTTTTTTTACTATATACCCTTGGTGCTTTCAAAATTTTAACGAAATATTTAATGGTCAGGGTTATTTTAAGGATTTAAACTAACATCATGGAGAGTTTGTGTAACATCCCTAATTTCAAATAATTAATTTTAAGCATATGAATATAATATTTGTGATTTGAGGGGTGTAAATCGTAATTAAATGTATGTATATTTTTAGATGGAGCGATCCAGAAATAACGCATGAAGAGAAGGGTGAAAATTGGGCAGTGAGTACCGCGACCACTCATCGCGACCAAAGATCGCGATGAGTCACTCGCGGTGAAAAATGGTAATTTTTGGCAGTGAGCACCGCGACCAGGGATCGCACTGACTAGCTCGCGGTGAAAATGTCAAATTCGGGCAGTGAGCAACGCGACCACCAGCGCGACCATGGTACCGCGATAGGTGATCGCGATGAAAGCGGTGGATATCACTCCAGTGAGCAACGCGACCTAGTAGCGCGACCACAGGTCGCGATGACAGAAAGTTTATAAAAAAAATAGAAGCGGTGGAAGCCTCTCGAAAAAAAAATCAGAACAGAAAAATAGAGAGGGAGAGACCGAGAGAAAAAGAGAGAAAGAAAGAAAAGAAAAAAAGAGAGAGAAAGGAAGAGAGAGAGAAGAAGAAGAAGAAGAAGAAGAAGAGAGAATAAGAAGAAGAAGAAGAAGAAGAAGAAGGAAGAAGAAGAAAGGAAGAAGAAAAGAGAAAGGGGAAAAGGGAAAGAGAAGGAAAAAGGAAACCCAGAAGAGAAACTATTGTAAAAACTGGTATTCAGGTTGGTGTACACTCATTTCTGAAAATTTTACGGTTTCAGTATGAGTTTCGATATGAACTTTCCAATTTTTGAATATTTTGATATATATATATATATATATATATATATATATATATATGTTTATTGTTTATTAAATTGACTGTTTTGTTTTATTCGTAATTCGATTTTCAATTTATAATGATTATATTAGAGGAAAGTGTTTGAGAGTATCGTTTAAATTATGATTATTGTTTGGAAATTATATTATTGAATTAAATTAATATTTGAGAATTATAATTGTTGATTTCGAAAGAAACGGAAGGTTTTGATATGAAATTTATGAATTATGTGTTACGAATATTGTTTGAAAATTTTGATTCTTGAATTTAATTTCGATTCGTGAATTACTGTTGATTATTTTGAAAAAGAATATAACAAGTTGAGACTGTTGTACTTCGCGAGGCAAACCTGGCATAGTCCAGTTTAGGCAAATCCCGGAGGTTAACATTGCACCGTCACTCATGACTATTGCATCTCGCGGGGCAAACCTGGTATAGTCCAGTTTAGGCGAATCCCAGAGATAGACATTGCACTGTCATTCATGACTGTTGCATCTCGCGGGGCAAACCTAGTATAGTCCAGTTTAGGCGAATCCCAGGAGATAGACATTGCACCGTTATTCATGACTATTGCATCTCGCGGGGCAAACCTGGTATAGTCCAGTTTAGGCGAATCCCGGAGATAGATATTGCACTGATATTCATGACAGTTACATCTCGCGGGACAAACCTGGCATAGTCCAGTTTAGGCGAATCCCGGAGGTGAACGTCACACCGATATTACAGATATTAGTCCAGAAAAGTATGATGAGTATACTATAAGGCCAGAATTGAGAATGAAATTGAATAAAATGATTATAAAAGAACTGAAAACTGAATTTCGTATGAATTATTAACTGAATTTAGATGCTGTTATTAAACTGATTTCGTATGGTTTATTTCAGTGATGGAGTTGAATATTGAAATGTTTTTATACGATAGCATTGTAACATTTTTATTATGAAATGATTTTATGATTTTGATAATTGAATTTAGTGTACACCTACTAAGCATTATTGCTTAGCGCGTTGATTTCATCACGCGTAGGTATCAGAGACGCAGAGAAAAGGAAAAGAATAGAGAGGAAGTAGCTGCAGATTGAAGATCCAGAGTCACTATACTCATTTGGTAGTTATACAGTTTTGTATATATATGATATTCAGTTAAGCATGCATATACAGAAATCTGTAATTCGACATGTGTATATATGTTTTGTAAATAATTGTTTTATGATTTATATTTCTTATCAAATGTTTGTAAATATTAATTATATATGTTTTATTTAAAAACTGTTTGAAAAGTCGCACTAAACGGCAGGGTGCGCATTTGATTGAGAAGGATATTTGAAGTGTTGATTGTTTTATATTATTTGAGTTTTTATTTGAAACAGGTTTTGGGAAATCAGAAAAATAGCGGAAACTCTACCGAAATTTTTAAAACTGATTTGATGGGCTAACTCGAAAAGGTTTTTAAATTATAAATTATATAATTTTCAGATTATAAACAGAATTAAGAAAAGTTTTGAAAACCCGGTAATACTCCTCTGGGTTGATCCAGCCGGATCGGGTCAGGGGGTGTTACAGTTTGGGGGAAAAAATGACATTATAAAAGGTAATTTGATCAAAAATAGAACTAAGATGAGGATTTTATCCAATACCCAAAACTATAGAAAATGCATGTAAATTGTTTTCCCTTTATGAGGACGAACACCAGTTGGGTCAAGAGGGGAAAGTTAACCACACATAGTTTATCGTCTTCCCACATATTGTTTATTATTAAGAATAGTTGGATTCAAACATTTATCACATATGTGAGTTGAAGTGCACTAACCACTTGAATTATGAGGAAAAGTGTATGCAATTTTTATCTTACTAATAATGAATATACTAGTAAAAAAATGTTTAAATTTTTTTTGGTACTAGAACTATTTGTTTCCAAGTTGTAAAATATAAAACATTAAAAAAAAAGGAAAAACATTAAAAAAAAATCCATAAAACTTTAAACCTGATTTACACATATTCTTTTCATTCATGGAAATTATTCAACCAAAAGTCATCATAATGCATTGAATTTGATCAGATATCCTCTCACCGAACTTAATACAAATTATCTTCGTAGGGAATCACTAAAAATGTATATCTTTCTCGTAACTTAAATCAAGTTGAAGATGCGTATCCACTCAGAATTCAAGTGGTTAGTACACTTCCTTCCCACTTTAGTGATGAGAGTTCAATTCTCACCATGTATATTTACTAACAAGTGTGAGTAGTTTTATCCCCTTATTGTGGGAGTAGATATTTCACGTTATGAGAGTAGATATCTGAACCACACGTTTAGTGATTAATTTCGGCAGATCTCAACAGTTATTAATCGTATAATTTATACCCTTAAAAAAAAAACTTCAGGTTGATTAAAATAAATAAATTACATTAGAAAAAAGAAAGACGAATTGAACAAGTTATTAAATGAGGTTGAAGACAATATTTGCTGGTTATACTTTAATTAATTAATAATTGGTTTGTTTGGTGAGAAGGAGATGAACTGTGCAAACGGCGACATATATGTCACAATTTTAGAGAAGATTAGTTGGGCTAAGGGATTGCTTTATCTTACAATCTTTTCAATATTCTTAAAAAATATAAACTACTTCCAAAGTTTCTTCAACGTTGACGATGACCCGATGATGATAATGATATGGGGGCATTTAGAGAGAGTGAATTATGTACAAGAATTCAGAGGCGGCGCCTCTTTTATATAGAAGCGAAGTCGACTACTATTAAACTTTATCTTATTTTAATATGATTAGATACACATACAGTTTGCATACTTTAAATAAGTGCGTTACATGTGATAAAACTAAATTAAGATAAAATTTTCAAAGTAAATAACATCTAAACCCTTTAAAGTTTGATCATCTATAAATAGAATCAGTATTTGAATTTATTGGCAAGAACCTCCTCTGCCGTAAGTAAACTCTATCCAATTTAACGGTTGATCCATATTTAACTCTTAAAAAGACTTAAAGTACCCTCAAAATACTATATAAAATACTAATATTCATTAAATAAAAAAGTTCAAATTTTTACCGTCCATATTATCTTTTTAACTATTTTTTTATAGTTTCTTTATTTAATAAATATTAATAATTTTATATTTTATTTGAGGGATATTTTGATCTTTTTAACGGTTAAATCAACCGTTTAAATTGGATAAAATTTAACTAATAGCAGGAGAGATTTTTACTAATAAACTCAAAGGTTGATTCTGCTTATAGATGAACAAATTTCAAAGGATATAGGTGTTATTTACTCAAATTTTAATAGTGTACACTACATCAATATATTATAGAAGGTTACCATATATATACATGTTAGATAAAGTCATATCAATTTAAAACTCTTACTTAAATTTGTAACTTCTAACATTTTTCTATTCATACTAACGTACCTCAATTATTTCTAATTGTGGCAAATCTGTTGCATGTTTTAAAATATTTGAAAATTGGATGAAAGTGGAGGTGGTTAAATTAATAGACGTCATTGGTAATAACCCTTACTGGGTATATAAGTCTGTACATGTCCAGTAACCACCCGGAAACAGAAGTATATATTTAACCTTGTTCTTCAGGGGCGGTCACCATTGTAGCTTCTTGCGGCGGTGCCGCCGAGTTACTGCAACCAATTCCCGCTTCATGGGGAAAAAGAGCAATGCAAATGAAGTTATTTAGGTTTAGATCTGTTGTAGGTAGTTCTCGACTGGTATAATATAATAGTTTACTGTTAGAAAATATAAGGTGCCCACTTTGGGTCCAATAGAAACCATGGCTAAGACTCTCACGGAGAGTTTAGTGTAGGGTTTGTCAAGCATCTTCTTTGCGGCTCATCAGCAAGAGGGTAAGCTGACAATACAACAAGAAAGTCGCAAAGCGAATTGTCAGTTTCCTACTCGAGAGAATCTGCAACTAATTATCTCCTGTCCTATCAACATTACATAAAGTTGTGGGATAGTAATCAATGCAGGCAGGTCCGGCGCTAGCCCAGGGCAAGCTGGGCGACTGCCTAGGGTCCAACAATTTTGGAGACACCATTCTAAGCTCAACAATCTTGCAATACAATAAAATAGAACACTCTTTATTCCGGACCCAACCATCTTGCAATACAATAAATAGCACAACAATATACCATTCTAGGCATAACAATCTTACAATACAATAAAATAGAACACTCTTCATTTCAGACCCAACAATCTTGCAATACAATAAATGGTACAAATTGTTTTTTTGCCCAGGGCCACAAAAAACTATGAACCGGCCCTGAATGCAGGTACTGAAGCATTAAAGTCGGACACGCAACAATAACTATTGGCTATCTCAGGCCAACTAATCTCTCACAAGATATTTGCAAATCCCTTAATTAAATTGATAATAGCATGGATTTGATGAGGAGGGCGTGGCTAAGCAATCATGCTACTTAGTCAACCACATCAGAGATGACATAACCCCTCTAGCTTGGTATCTCTTCCAGCTAAGCATCGAACCATCCTTATAAATAGAGATGGATTCCTAGACCAAGGTAAGACAGTTTTTCTACCCTAAGCTCTGTCTCTCTCATTTTATACTTTATCTTTGTAAAATTGTTTATTAACTTGACCGTCGAAGTACAAATCATGACAACTAGCCAGCATTTCGAACGAATTTCCTTTGTATTTAGGGTTATCGTAGGTCTTCAAAGGTAAGCTAAGAGACATGAATTCCCATTAGAGAGGGTTCTCGCAGGCACGATAGACCTCTCAATGATTTAAACGTCCATGTCAGCAGCGATTTCTCAACGCTCAAATCATAGTCCTATGTGCCACTTTGACCATTTAACTTAATTGTTCGTCGCACAACCACTTATAGCTCAAGTGGTTAGTGCACCTCCCTTCCACTTTGATGGTGAGGTTCAAGTCCCACCATGCGCATTTATAAGTATGTATGGGTAGTTTTCTTTCCTTATTGTGAGAGTAGATATCTCTCGTTATGAGAGTAGATATTCAAACCGTACATTTAGTGATTAATCTCGGCAGGTCCTGACAGTTATTAAATATTATAATTGTACCCTTCAAAAACAAACAAAAAACAAAAAACTTAATTGTTTGTCAGATTTTAGTGTCGCACAAAAGAATCTGTGAGCAATTAATAAGATTAAGAGATTTCATGGTCCCAAAGTTTTCATGTCAATATATGTCACAGTTTCATTTATTACACACGATGCATCATTTGGTAATAGTTGTTGCAAAACTGTGGAATCTTTCTAGAAAATTAATTCGATTACTAATTAACATTGCTTCTGTTGAATTTTGTGTTATCATTCTGCAGTTTGCCTTTGACCGCCTCAATTCAAGCAAGTCGCCGACAATATAAAAATTCAATTAACTGTCCATTTTATTACATCTGATATACGTAGTTAATTACGTTGAACGTAACATTTATCAAGTGGAGACACAAAACTTGTTTTATAAATTGTGTAAAACAAAATTTGGTCATTGATTTTAACTGTTATATATTTCCTATTTTATTATTATAATTAGGGGCGGACACCTTTAAAGAAGAGTAGAAAAAAAATTAAATTATATATAGTAATCAATTTTGAATCGTGCACGTGAAATTCTTTTATTTTTGTCTTTTCGTTGTATTTCTAATTATAATATTTTTATATATATATATATATAAAAGTAATAAAAGAAATAATAATAAAATCAGTCGTTAGAAGTGGGTTGGGGCATAGGTCCCACAGTCTTAATAGTTTTCGTGTTTAGATATGTTTATGTAGAAAATTAGATCACATTAACTATGTAAATAGTAATTAAGGGGAGGTTTCTTCCCAATGTGATCTAAGGAAAAACAGAGGTTTAATTTGACCTTCTTGTTATTCGCCACGTGGAAATTAAACCTACGTACACTTAATACTGGTTTAAGAACTTGTGCTCATGTGTACCCTCTCTTAATTAATTAGCGCGAACGGGAAAGTCTAGCACATTAACTCGTAGTTCATATAATGTATTTTTCTCTAATACACGATAATAATAGGGGTTCAAGTGTTATTATATGTATGTAAAGTTTTTTTTCGTTATATGAAAGTAAATTTCGTCCACTTATAAGAATAGATGTACCGACAGAGATACATATAGCGTTTAATCTCAATTAGTTCTAATAAATTTCTGACTTGTTCGATATAAACAAAAAAAATAAATAAATAAAAAGGAGGAGTAGAATAAGAAGAAAGTTGGTAGGCATACGTATAAACCCCAACTGATATTATTTGCCTTGTGCAACAAGTGAAGTTTCTGCTTACGTACTTTGCATGATTGATTACTACAATACCCTTCAATATTATACCCGTATATTTCATGAGTTCCTTGAATATATTACGCCGACAAGACAATAACTGCTAATTATATTACTTGCAAGTGGCACCTATATATAGTTGAGTACATAATATAATTTGAAATTGCATTCGATTAATTAATACTGTCTTGATTTTTTAAAATCAAGATTGGATTTATTTTTACTTAGAAACAACTGTTGTCTGGCGTAGAATGGCATCATTTGTTAATTTGACATGTACATTGATATTATGGCATGGTTTGTTAAAATAGTTCAGTGACATACTAAATATGGGATTGGCTTGGACTAGATAGGACTAAGTCTTAATCTCATGTTTGGTGAGTCACTAAACTATTTTAAGTGAGACTAACAGTTCTGGGCCCACTAAAAATATCCATTGACTTCACTATCTAATCTTATTCAAAAGTTAGGGTTTATTTTGTCTCCTCTCTAATTTGTCCTCCATAGTACTCTCCTTAGGCCATCCCCAATGGGTCTATATTTTTTTTTTATCAAAATGGAGATCCAAAATGAAATATTCCAAGAATATTCTATCTCCATAAATTCATAACTCTAAGTATTTTTCATTTTACAATCTTCAAATAATAAAATATTATTATCTTTTTACTTCATAAATTATTTTTTTAACTTTCTCTTAATTATTTTAGATAATAATTTACTCACATAATATATTTAAACCTAACTATTTTACATATTACAATTTTAATCTAAATTTTTTAATAATTAATTCTTTTATTTACCTAATTTTCTCCACCTTACTTTACACCTAATGTATTCATTTGTAGATGTTAATGTAATTGTTCTTATTTTATTAAATTATTTTCAGTTAATTATTATATTAAATAGTAATTTTATATATATATATATATATTGAAGCTTTGAAATAATTTATTTTTAAATAAAATAATTATTAAAATTGTTGATTAATAAATAGATATAATAAATGAAAATTTTAAAATAATTAAAATATAGTCAATATTATACTCACTTGAAAGATCTCGATAAAATATTTTTAATGATATAATTTTATGCTAATTACATTTATAGCCAATATTGTTGTTTCTATGCTTGGAGGCTTTGGAATTACCAGCATATGTTAGATTATTATTTGTTTAATTTATATACTATTTGTATTTATATGAGTTTGCACCTTATATTTCATTTTCGAATATTGAATAATATAAACAAAATGATATTTGAAAGTTAAGGAGAAAGTTGCATAAATAATTGAAGCGACATAATTGGTTGTTATTTCATTTAGAACTAATGTCATAAAAAAAAGTCTATCAATAATATTTTATATTTACAATTTTATAAAATAAAAAAAAATCCGAAATAGCATTAAACACGGGTCTGGACTATTTTAATAATCCAGCTCTTAGTCCGATGTAGTATCAAATATAGATCAGGATTTAGTCTCAGTCCAGACCAAGCCAGTCCAGTCCAATCTAATTCCAGAACTTAGTCTAGTCCAAGCCAATCATGTCTAACAAACGAGCCCTAAAAGTTATATGTATATGTAATTATTATTCATATATCTTCCTCATTGGTTATGTGTATATAGCAATATATAAATGATTATAGAGCAAATAAAACTTAGATCTATTTAGGTTTGTTTATCTACAAATAGAATTAACTTTTGGATTTATTGGTAAAGATTTCTATTGCCGTTAGTTATACTCTATCAAATTTAATGGTTGACTATGTTTCACCATTAAAAAGATAAAAATATCCTCAAATTAATATACAAAGTTACCAAAATCCATTAAATAAAATAACTAAAAAAGAAAAAAAAAACATTTCAGATCTTTACCGTTCATCTCATATAGATCTTCATTTTATTTATTTCTTTTTTAAAATTTTTATTTAATGATTTTTTTATATATTAATTTGGGGGTATTTTGATCTTTTTACCAGTCAAATATGGTCGACCATTAAATTGGATGGATTTTGACTAGTAGGAGGCGAAGGTCTTTGCCAATAAATCCAAATATTAATTCCATTTGTACAAAAGCAAACCTTAAGGGATGTGGGTGTTATCTACTCATGATTATATATATAGTAGTGACCGAGGCAAAGATGGATGCATGACATTAGATAAGATTCCTTTGTTAATCATATTACTTGAGTGAACAAGCTTGAAAGACTGGTTAACAAATATGATTATAGATAATTAATAATTTTTAAGCTATCTATGAAAATGATCAAAGACTGTTAGACTGAGGACAGATTTGTAATTTTCGCTGAATGTTAATATTAAAATATATGTCAAAGGACATGTCATATGAGGAAATAAACCTCGTCTAGTCGTCTTTGCACTAAACTTTTTGTCTCCAAATGATCACTTGAACACACTATTTAAGCAGCATATCCATTACTTAGATTTCCAAATAACATACTGCCTTCACTCTTCATATTCTGTCCACAATCTATCTTAACAAAGGTTTTAGATGAATGAATTCCTTTTGTTTAATTAATTACATGTCTTTGACAATCACATTTTGATCATATTTTTTTTGTTATGTATATGTAGGTTATATATATGTATATGTATGATGGGGAGATCATCAGCATCTTCAGATGAAAACAGCCTGAAAAAGGGACCATGGACACCAGAGGAAGATAGAAAGCTTGTGGATTACATTGAGAAACATGGCTATGGAAGTTGGAGAGCACTTCCAAGGCTTGCCGGTTTGAACAGGTGTGGCAAGAGTTGTCGTCTCAGGTGGACCAACTATCTGAGGCCTGATATCAAAAGAGGAAGATTCTCAGAAGAAGAAGAGCAAATCATCATCCACCTCCATTCTATTCTTGGAAATAAGTAATTATATAGCTTGTCGACATATATTTTATTATGTTTTCATAGAGTGAGACTAGTTATATATAATGTTTGATGATATTTTTCCTCTTTGCAGGTGGTCTGCAATAGCATCGCGTCTTCCTGGAAGAACTGACAATGAAATCAAGAACTACTGGAACACCCATCTAAGGAAAAAGCTTCTCCAAATGGGAATTGATCCAGTCACACACAAGCCAAGAACTGATCATCTAAATGATATTCTTGTAAATCTGCCACAGCTGCTACAGACTTTGCTGAATACTAGTACTTCTGCTGCCAATCTCATGAATGTTACTCTCAGCAGCAGTAGGTTACACTCAGATAATCATGCCTCACAACTTGTCAAAATCCAATTATTGCACAACATACTTCAAGTCCTGAGTACTAGTTCTCCTCCAAATATCATCCTACCAATTATGCCAGACCATCCTCAAATTTCTGACTTGCTTCCATTGATTAATAATTCTCATCAATTACATGGAAATGCTTGCTTTACTAGTTCTCCACAAGATCATCAAATTAATCAAATTCTGTCTGATTTACAAAACTTTGAAGCTTCCCAATTACAACCTTTGAAGCTCGGTGATGATCATTATCAGCCCAGTAAACAGTCACAAACTTATGCCAACAACATTAGTAGTACTATTGATAGCCAATTCGGTTCCTCATCCTCATATGCCATGAATCCATTAACTCCAAATCAGCTTCCTGCATTGGTTTCTGCAGCCTCACCAGTACTGATGAACCTGGAAACCAATAATAAGATTATTAGTTCAAATGATACTTCGGACCCTTCTTCCACTTCAACCACATTTGAAGCTTGGGCAGATCTTATCGACGATGAGGCAACTGACTCTTACTGGAAAGCCTTTTTAGAGTAAGTGTCCATCTCTTTTCACACGTTTCCATTTCTCAAATAAAATCACTGCTAGCTAGCTAGCTACCATCTCCTTTTCTTTGTTCAACTACTTTTTGTTTTACTTCATTAGTACTTAGTAGCTAGATTATATAATAGTTAGGAAACAGTAATGAATTTTATTTTAATTGAAGTATTTTAAAACGTTTTAACGTTGTTTTTAAATAATATTAACGTGTATCTTAAAGAACATGTTAAGCGATTATATAACGTTACATAATCATTTCTGTATTTATTTTAAAATTATGTTAATGTGTATTTTAAGGAATATATATATTAAGCTATTATTTTTAATAACTCACTCCTAGCTTGTTACAATTTACTTTTTCTTCGATCAACTACTTTTTGTTTTGCTTAATAGATTATATAATAGTTTGCTGATAACGTCTACCCTTAGAGTATACGTTAACAAAATCTTTTATTTTGTAGTATTCAATCGATAATCGAGTATTATGACTGATGATCAATAAAGCATTTGCAGATGTTTCTTGTTAATTCTTATTATTGTTACTGTCTGGCTAATATGTAAATCAAATATATATATATATATATGCTGTTTGCAGGCAAGCATCTTCTCAGCCCTGGCCAATCGCAGAGTGAAACTAACTGCATGCACTTCCAGAAAAGATAGAGTGATACACATAGTCATTTGTATTTGTATACGTACAGCACATATAGTTTTTTTGATTAATTAATTATATTGTGAGTTGATGTACACTTTGTTATTTATATTTGTAACATATGTATACACAAAGCCATTGTATATATGTATATATATACATATATATATATATATATAAATAAAGTCTTATTATAGTTTACAGCATCTCTTATACCATTCTTGATCTTCAATGAAATCCCACTAATTAGTGAATTTGTCTTTGAAAACAAGTCCAAATAATAATTGGTGGAAGAGAGAGAGAAATGAGATCTATTACTATATTTTGAAAATAAAACAAAGTAATTAGTTGTAGAGAATATGGGGCAAGCAAGAAATTTGTAGGTGAAAAGGACCCAAATTTCTTCATGTTGAAAAAGGGCAGAAATTAACTCATGTCAAACATCAAATATGAGAAACCAAAGACAAAATCTGCCTACTGCTGCCTATTTCTATCTGTGTTGGTTGGGTTATGTCTTTTTTTTTTTTTCTATATATTTGTGAGGAGCCCCACATTTATATATGGAATAAAATATGAGAAAAAGTGATCATATAATATATTATGTAAGTGTTGTTAACTAATAGATATTTACATCTTCCTTCTCATTAAAAAAAAAAAAAAATTAAAGTCAAGATTATTTGTTATCTATTTGGTAAGAATAATTCCTTTTCAAACAAGCCATTGATGCAAAATCAAGCAAACCCCTTATAAACCTAATTCCCTCTCTTCCCCTCTAAAGTCTTTAATGTGACCGACAGCATTGCTTGTTATACCCGTTCAAAATGGTTTTTTTCCCAATACTGAGATTTTCTTTTCTTTAATTTAATATGTTCGTCCTATTAAAGACTCTCTTCTATTTCATTTATTTAAAAGATTAAGTATAGTGAACAAAAACGTTCGTTTTAGTTATCCTACGTTGAAAACTTGAAATAAAGGTTGAAATTAACAATCTCAAAGATTATTTTTTTTTTCACTTTCTCTAGATATAGAATACCATGCATATATAGAAGGGCAAGTGAGATATAATAATAAGAAGTTTTGAATTCCAATCATTTTTTTAACAAGATAAAAGAGAAATCCCAAAGTTACAAGATAAGCAGTGGAAGAAGGGAGTTGATGATATTATTATTTAGTAGGTATCCTTATTGACCTTTAAAAAACAACTAACCTACCTACCTTGCCAAATGTATGTTGAGATTCTAACCTACGTTGTCATTTTCATGAATTTAACTTAGAATAATTATTAATTTAATCCCTAATTTTTGAGAAATCGTCAATTTTTAACGCAGTTTCATTTATTGCTATTCTTGGACCCTACCTTTTTGAAAATGTATTATTCTGGTCCCTTTGACTAATATTCTAACGGTCAAACTTCACATAATTAGTAAAAAAACTGATTTGCCCTTAATTCGATTTAAATAAGTCAAAATTACAATTTTAACCTTAAAATTTTAAAAAGATTATTAATATTTAGAAGGGTAATATGGTCATTTCATATTAATATTTAAAAAATATCTTTTTAAATGGATCTCCACCATCCTATCAAGATTGTTGGACAGTGAAAATTATATTGGAATTTTTTTTAAAAAAAATAAAAAGTGAAAATCAAATATTTCTTTTAAATTTTTTTTTTTTTTTTGTTCAACAAAAAAAAAATTGAAATTGTTCTTGGTAGGAGATCGAGATTGGATCTCCACCAAGAACACAAAAAAAAAAATTGAAACTGTTATTTGTGGAGATTCAGATTGAATATCCACTGTCCATCCAATTTGAATGGAACCATGGAGATCCAATCTAGATCTCTACCAACATCAAAAAAAAAAAATTAAAAAAACTGAAATGAATCTCCAGCAATGGAGATCCATCTCCATCATTGGAGAAGAAGCGACATCCATCTTCAACGAAGAACCAGATCTGGGTTCTTCAATTTTTTTATTTTTTTATTTTTTTATTTTTTTTGTATTGGATCTCCACCAAGAACATTAAAAAGAAATTAAAAATAAAATTTAATTTTCAATTTTCAATTTCTTTTTTTAAAAATTCCAATATAATCTCCACTGTTCAACAATCTTGATGAACGGTAAAAATCCAACTAAATTTTTTTAAAATTTTTTAATTTAATTTATTTTAAATTTTTAACTAGGGGTAGATATATCATTTCACCAAAAATTTTACTAAAAGACAAAAATACCCTGAAACCGTTAAGTTTGACTAACGGTTGACTTACAGAAAAACCAAATTGATACATTTTCATAAAGTTAGAGCCTAAGAATACCAATAAACGAAACTGCTTTAAAAAATTGATAATTACCTAAAAGTTAGGAACCAAATTAATAATTACCCTTTAACTTAATTCTAAACTATATAGCAATACATTTTTATGGTTTATAACCAAGTGTTTTGGTGCTTCTAGATTATGTACGATTCGATAGTGAATTGATAAAACAACAAAAAAAAAATTGAAAACTATTTTACAATTTAAAATTTTAGAAAAACAGAAATAATAACAACGATCGAGTTTCTCTATCGGTTTTAATAAACAAAGACTTTTTTTTCCTTCCCTTTTTTTTTTGGCTTTAATAAAGTAACACTTACGTTGGGTTTGCTTAAATAATAATTAAAAGAGAATTGGTTTTAAATTTGGAACCAAATTTTCAAATTTATAAGAATTCTATTCTCACAGTGTATTTCTTGGCCTTAATAATAATAACAATAATAATAAATGAGAGTTGCCATAGAAAAAATATAACGAATAGAAGTGATTTAACTATCAAAAAAAGGTTCTATGTATCTCGGTATTCTCAATGCGAGATCTAAAAATATATCTTTCTGCGACATGCGAATGACTTCGAATTACTTATCCTTCGGTCTATTAGTGAACTATCTCTTCAGAGATGCCTATTCGGTCATATACCTAGCTACAAAATCCTATTTTACTTTCATTATAGTATTTTTGAAAAAGTTCCCATAATAATAATAATCATAATATCTTGATAGGTAGAATTTGAAAAAAGAAGAATAGAGTTAGAAGAATTTCAAAGAGAAAGATAATTTGTATGGTAATTTATGTCCCTTATTTATTTCTAGCAAAGTCTTTAAATAAGAAAGAATACAAGAGCAAGAATTCAAAGTAACAGCAAAAAAACAACAATAAGCAAAAAACAAGGAATACTAGTAGAAGTTGGTAATCGTGGCTTGGACCAAGTCATGAGCAGTCCTGTGATACAGCTGCCCCTGCCTTATTTGCAGTACACTCTCCCCACACATGCACAATGTAAAGCACTGTAAGATACATATCAATCCATCCGTCTCAAATAATTCTTGTCCTCAAGAATGAACAGTGGAAAGGATTTTGAAAACCTCCATTTATTCTCCCAAGTCGCTTCTTCTGATGGACAGCCCTCCCATTTAACTAAAATTTCTTCTTTTGGGCAATACTTTCCCTTCTACACCACCCTATGCGTCAGGACTGTTTCGGGATGATTAACAATCCTCACTGGAAACCCAATGAAGGGATCCTATAAAGGCAAAGTAGGAAGTGGCCCAAAATGGCGCTTGAGAAAACTTACATGAAAAACATTGTGAATTTGTGAACCTGGTGGTAGCTCCAAACGGTATGCGACTTGACCAATGTGTGCCAATACCGAAATGGACCTTGAAATTTCAGAGCTAACTTTGGAAAGGGTCGACGAGCCACAGTTTTCTGTTTGTAAGGCTGGAGCTTCAAATACACCCAATCGCCCGGCTCAAACTCGATTTCACGCCTATACTAATTTGCATGTGTCTTCATGCGATTTTAGGCAAGTTGCAGATTGCGTCTGAGGAAACGAATGAGTTCATCACGATCACGCAACAGAGAATCAATTGCTGCCACTTGTGCGACACCTGGAGTATATGAGAGGAGAGTATGAGGTAAAGTGCCATAAACAGCTTCAAACGGAGAGAGTTTGGTTAGCTGAATGGGGGATAATGTTGTAACTATATTCTGCCCAAGGAATCCACTCCACCCATTTTTTTGGTTGATCGGATGAGAAACAATGGAGGTACTGTTCGAGGATTCGGTAGACCACTTCTGTTTGACCATCTGATTAAGGATGATAACTAGAACTCATGCGAAGTTTGGTCCCCTAAAATTTAAAAAAATGTTGCCAGAACGAACTTATGAACACGTGATCGCGGTTACTTATAATAGATGTTGGTACTCCATGTAACCTGATAATCTCTTGTACGAAATCTTGGGTGACAGTAAGAGCTGTATAGGGGTGTTTCAATGACACAAAATGTGCATATTTAGAAAGGCAGTCAACGACAACCATCACTACAGAATAACCGGCTGAGAGAGGCAGTGCTTTGATGAAATCCATTGAAATCTCGGACCATATTTTATGAGGAATAGAGAGCAGTTTAAGGAGTCGAGCAGGTTGCAAACATTCATGCTTATTTTTTTTGACATACAGAGCATTCGCGAATATACGCCTTCACTGCCGTGCACATCCCTGGCCACACGAAACTCTTTGTGATTTTACTAAGAGTTTTATTGTAACCAAAATGACCTCCACTTGGTGATGCATGGACATCGATTAAAATATGTGGAATAAAAGATATGGTAGGACTCAAAAATAAGAGATCTAGTTTGTACCAAAGTCTATCTCTTTTTACATATTTGGATTGTTGTGTACGTGAAAGACTAGCATACCAATCTTCATAAAACTTATCTTCTGTTATTTCTGATTGCAAGTTTTGCCACCAATCTCCTAACGGCAATGAGATGGCCGAGCATTCGAAGGTGACGCACTGAGATAGAGCATCTGCGCCCTTATTTTCCACCCCTTTTCTGTACCGAATGACGTAATCGTAGCCTAATAACTTAGGCAACCAGCGAATCTGCATTGGAGCGGAAATGCGTTGCTCCATCAAAAACTTCAAGATGCTTTGGTTTATCTGAATGATGAAAGGTCTTCCCAAGAGATAGGGTCTCCATTTCCGGACTGCTTTGACAATGGCAAGCATCTCCTTGTTGTAGGTTGAGAGATGCAACGCAGAGCCTTTTAATGACTCACTGTAATATGCGATAGGTCTGTCTTCTTAAGTCAATATCACGCCCAGCCCTGTCCCACTTGCGTCGCATTCAATTATAAATGTTTTCATAAAATTCGGAAGTTTCAATACTGGAGTTGAAGTTAATACTTGTTTCAATTTGGAAAATGACTCAGAAGCTTCATGAGACAACTGGAATTCACCCTTGTTGAGTAGTTTCATGAGAGGTGCAGCCAAGTAACCGAAACTACGTATGAACTTGCGATAATACCCAGCCAACCCAAGGAAGCAGCATACTGCCTTTGCCGAAGTTAGAATAGGCCAGTTTCGAACTTGCTTGTATTTTAGACGGGTCAACTGACACGCCATCCAGGGAGATGATATGTCCCAAATAATTGATCTGTAACACTTCAAAACAACATTTGGATGCCTTGGAAAACAATTGATTAGTGCTGAGAATTATCAAAACAAGACGAAGATGATGTAAATGATCCTCCCATCAAACTTTGGAATGTGGAAGATGTAACATCCCTAATTTCGAAAAATTAATTTTGAGTATGTGAGTTGAGGGGTGTAAAACGTTATTAAATGTATGTTTATTTTTATGGTTTCCAGGTGGACCAGATGGAGCGGTCCAAAAAGATTATATGAAGTGAAGGAAAAAGTGGCAGTGAGTACCGCGATCCTCACCGCAACCAGAGATCGCGATGAGCTGCTCGCGGTGAAAAATGGAATTTTTGGCAGTGAGCACCGCGACCACAGATCTCGCTGACTAGCTCGCGGTGAAAAATGTCAAATTCTAACAATGAGCAATGCGACCACCAGCGCAACCATGGTACCGCGATGGGTGATCGCGATGAAGGCGGTGAAACTTCTTCAGTGAGTACCGCGACCAGGCGGCGCGACCATAGGTCGCGATGATGGTCGCGACGACCGAAATTTTATAAAAAAATAAGAAGCGTGAGAAGTCTCCAAAAAACAGAAAATGAAGAAACCAAGAGAGAAAGAGAGACCGAGAGAGAAAGATATATAAAAAAAATATTTACAAACCTTTACAAATAAAAAAAATAGAAACCATAATATTATTTACAAAACATATATATACATATCGAATGTATAGACTTCTGTATATGCATGCGAATCCAAATATAACATACAAAATTTTATAACTACCCAATAACAGTCGAGACTCTGACTTTTTCAATCTGCAGGTACCTCCTCTCTACTCTTACTGTCCTTCGAGATCCCTGTTACCTACGCGTTATAAAAACAACGAACGCGCTAAGCATATAGCTTAGTGGGTGTACACTAAACTCATTTATTAAACTCATAAATAACTTTTCATAATAAACTCATAAATATCTTTTTATAATAAACATATCACAATATACATATTTCAATTCCAATCATTTACAGAAATAAATCGGGTGAAATTGATTCAAGAAACAACTCATTTCAATTTACAATCCATACAAAACCAAACCATAAATAGGTTATAATCATTTGAACTTCAATAATGAGATAAACATATAAAATCGATTTATAAAGGCACTTATAACCATATCACTCAATTCACTTCAATTCTGACCCTCTAGAATACTCAACATAAACCAGGACTGGAATATGGGTCGTTCGACCACAGTGACTGTCTGTTGAACATAACTCCCACCCTAGGACGAATCCTAAGAGTGGTACGTATCTCCTTACTCTAGGACCGAGGGTTCGGACCCTAGAGAGGTACATATCTCCCTATCCCAGGAACGAATCCTTAGGAAGGTACGTGTCTCCCTACCCCAGGACGAATCCGTGAGGAGGTACGTGTCTCCCTACCCCTGGACGAATCCATGAGGAGGTACATAATAAATCATCAATAGCAATGTCAATGTCGGTGCAGTACTGCTCACTGAACCCAGCTGGTATACCAACCTCCTATATCCATTTCTATGTCTAAGTATCCTAGGGCCGTTTCGATAAAACATTTTCAAATATTCACTATAATTTACAATCAATGGTCACTTAATAAATTCAAACGATATTCTCAAAATATACTTATATGATTTCATGAAAGGTAACCAATATTCAGACAATATTCTAACACGAGTAATTTCAATGAAATCGTAATAATTGAAATACGATCGAAATACGAGTAAAATACGATCAAAATATAAAATCATTCCAAAGAATGTATTATAAACACATAATAACAAAATACTTCAAATAAATCGCAGATTCAAACTAAAACTACTTAATACTTTTGTAAAGAATTTGAAAACGGGTGTACACCAACCTGGATACCGTTTCCTTTCGACAAATCGCGTTTCTAGGTTTCTTTTTCCTTCCCTTTCTCTTCCTTCTTCACTTTCCTCTTCCCTTTCCTTCCTCTTTTCTTCTTCTTCTTCTTCTTCTTCTTCTTCCTCTTCTTTCTTCTTTCTTCTTTCTCTTCTTTCTTCTTTTTCTCGGTCTCTCCGTCTCTCTTTTCCTCTGTTCTGTTTCGTTGGCTTCTATGAAAAGCCAAATTTTTTTTTATATTATTTCGGTCGTCGCGACCTGTGGTCGCGCCACCAGGTCGCGTTGCTCACTGGAGCAACTCTACCGCCTTCATCGCGAGCACACCTCGCGGTGCTCTGGTCGAGCTGGTGGTTGCCATGCTCACTGCCCGAATTTCATTTTTTCATCGCGACCTGTGGTCGCGGTGACCAGGTCGCGGTGCTCACTGCCAAGAATCACCATTTTTCATCGCGAGCAGCTTATCGCGATCTGTGGTCGCAGTGAGTGGTCGCGATACTCACTGTCTCAGTTTTTCACTCTTCTCTTCGTACATCGTTTTCGACCGTTCAATTTGGTCCACCTGGAAACCATAAAAATAAACATACATTTAATTACGTTTTGCACCCCTCATATCATCAATTTTTATATCCATATATGCAAAATTAAGAATTCGAAATCCGGGATGTTACATCTCTCCATTGTCTCTTGTTGTGAAATTCATCGTATGGTCATTGGTGGTGTTGCGGCATTTCCAAGAGCTTTGGTGGCCGGGGGTGGGCCTAGAACTCTAGCTTGGTTGGGGTTTTTGCTAAGGTAACTAGTGGTAGAAGTTCTATACGGCTACCCAATTTTTTTTTGCAACAATATATTCTCTTCAATTAGCCGCGCCACACCGATTATATCTGCCAGAGTCTTGGGTTTTCGTACCTTCACATCCAGCCATATTTCGTCTTTCAACCCTACAATAAAACAGCCGACTAAGAAACTCTCCTGTAAGTCATCTACTTTGATAATGAAACTGAGAATTGTATTACACAGTCTGTTTGTTGATTACAATTGGAAACCTATTTATAGATAGAAATACTAATATAATAATATACATGGAAATACTATAATAATATAATATAGTAACTACACTATATATTATATTAATATCCCCCCACAAACTCAAGATGGTAAGATAGAAACAAGCTTGAGTTTGGAAATCAAATCGCGAAAACGTCCAGAATAAAGAGCTTTGGTGAAGATATCAGCAGGCTGATTAATGGAGGAGACTGAAAGGAGCTTAACAGTACCTTGAGTGACATGCTGGCGAACAAAGTGACAATCAATTTCAATATGTTTAGTACATTCATGAAAAACATCATTGTGAGTGATCTGAATAGCACTACGATTGTTACAGTGGAGAGGAGTAGCAGTGGACTGTTTGACTCCCAGATCACCAAGTAACCAACGTAACCAGAGAAGTTCTTGAGTAGTATCAGCAATTGCACGATATTCAGCCTCAGTACTAGAACGTGCAGTAACAGTTTGCTTCTTACTACGCCAGGAAATGAGAGAGTCTCCAAGAAAGAAACATAATCCAGTAGTAGATCGTCGATCAGTAGGATCACCGGCCCAGTCAGCATCTGAGTATGCTTGTAAATCTAGAGATGAGTGAGCAGAGAAATGAAGACCATGAAACATAGTGCCTTTGAGATACCGGAGAATATGAAGAACAGCTGCAAAATGAGTGGAGTGCGGAGCGGTCATGAACTTACTGACCACATGTACAGCATATGCAATATCCGGTCTAGTCACTGTTAAATAAACAAGACTACCAACAAGTTGACGATAAAGAGTAGGATCACGGAGCGGTGTACCCTCCAAGGGTGTTAGTTTGACATTGGCCTCCAAGGGATTTGCAGTAGTCTTACTATCAGTCAAACCTGCTCGAGCAAGGAGATCAGAGACATATTTGGCTTGAGAAAGATAAAAACCATTAGAATCAGAAGAAACTTCAAGTCCAAGAAAAAAACTAAGATGTCCAAGATCTTTCATTTCAAAGTGTTGCCGAAGAAAGTCTTTGAGATCAGAAATACCAGTAATGTCATCTCCTGTGATAATCATGTCATCCACATAAAGTAACAAGAAAATGCAACCATGATCAGTCTTGCAGATAAATAATGCAGAATCATAAGAGCTAGAGAGAAAACCAAATTGCTGGATTGTAGTGGAAAATTTGGCAAACCAGGCCCGAGGGGCTTGTTTGAGGCCATATAATGCACGTCGAAGTCGGCACACCTTATTTGGAGGAGAATCATACCCTGGGGGAGGTTTCATGTAAACTTCTTCAGTAAGGTCACCATTAAGAAATGCATTTTTCACATCCATCTGAAATAAGTTCCATCGTCGAACTGCAGCAACAGCTAGTAAGCTGCGAACAGATGTAAGTCTAGCAACTGGTGCGAATGTTTCTTCATAATCAATCACATACTCCTGTGTAAAGCCTTTTGCAACAAGGCGGGCTTTATGTCGTTCAACGGAGCCATCAGACTTAGTTTTGATCTTATATACCCATTTACATCCCACTGCAGTCTTATTTGAAGGAAGATCAACCATATCCCAAGTATGAGTTTTGTCAAGAGCCTGTAATTCTTCTGCCATAGCTTGCTGCCAAACAAGATTAGAGCTGGCCTCCTTATATGATTGAGGCTCATGCAAGGAAATAATAGTAGAGAAGCAATGAAAATCTCGAAGTTTAACAGATGGTGTTCTTACCCGATTAGATTGACAGAATGATGGGACAGAATGATGGGAAGACTCTGGTACAGGATCAGCAAGCGGTTCAGATAACTCGGGAGTTGGCAGAGTACAATCAGGAGCACTTGTTTGAGTCTCATGGGATGTATCTGGGTCAATGTCCTCTGGGAATAAGGAAATAGTGGGATCGATGAAAAAATTTAAAGATGCATTATGTGAAACATGAAATTTTGACATAGTAGAAAACATTTTATGCTCTCAAAAAACAACATGACGAGATATGCGAAGACGATTCGAAATGGGATCCCAACATCGATAACCTTTGTGTTCAATACCATAGCCAAGAAAACAGCACAAACGAGACCGGGGTTCTAACTTGGTATGCTCATGAGGTTGAAGGAGAACGAAACAGAAACATCCAAAAACTTTAAGATTTTGATAAGTTGGTGGAGTACCGTAAAGACTTTCATAAGGAGTCTGATTATCGATGACAGGAGAGGGAACTCGATTGATAGTATATACTGCAGTTAATGCAGCTTCCCCCCAAAAACGTTCAGGACATGCGGAAGAGATAACAAGGGCACAAACAGTTTCAAGAATGTGTCTGTGTTTGCGTTCTGCACGTCCATTTTGTTGGGATGTCCCTGGGCATGACCTATGACAAATGGTGCCATTCTGATGCAGGAAATTTAAAAAAGATGCATCCTTCTATTCCATAGCATTATCAGTACGAAAAATTTTGATAGTTTTAGAGAACTGAGTTTTAATCATATTAGCAAAGTCACAGTAAGTTTTAGATAACTCAGATCTACTATGCAAAAGATAAAGCCATGTATATCGAGAATAATCATCCACAAAGATAACAAAATATTTGGATCCCCCCACGGTAGTGGTGGGTGAGGGTCCCCAAATATCAGAATGGATCAAATCAAAAGGTGCATGTGAAGTTGAATCACTGTTATTAAAAGGCAGAGCATGTTGTTTTGCTAATTGACAAGAAATACAATCAAAATGTTCATCTGAGACAGAACCCAAGTGTCCACTAGATATTAGAGAGCGCAAACGATTAAAGGAAACATAACCTAACCGTGAGTGCCAAAGACTCAATGAGGACAATACAGAAGCAGCAGATTTATGTGGGAAAAGGTCCTGAGAGGGCAGATGAAGACTAATAAGCTCAGACAAACGTCCAACTTTACGGCCTATCCCAAGCGTCTTTCCCGTTTGCGGGTCCTACACACGACAACCAGAAGAGGAAAAAAGAACATCAAGACCAAGATCACATAATTGACCCACAGAAAGAAGATTTAATGTAAGTTGAGGAATGAAATAAGCATTAGACAATGAGAGATTATTGGTAGAAATGTGACCAACAGTCTGAACATTCATCGACGAGCCATCAGCAGTATAAATGACAGGTAACGAGGGATTAGATGATTTTGTCAAAAATAGAGAAGGATCAGAAGTCATATGATTACAACAAGAAGAATCAAAGTACCAAGAATGAGTACCTGCAGATACTGATGAAGCAGAAATGGAGGAATTACCAGACTTTGAGAGAATTTGATGCACCATGGATTCAAGATCATGAATGGGAAATGAAGATGGTTCTGGATCATGATCAGCAGTACCGTGTGTGTTAGCAGCAGTGGCAGCAGAGAATTGTTGACTGTTTTTGAAGTTCTTGAAAGGAACACCTTTGGGTTTGGCAGAAACACCTCTCTTATCAGGATTGCTGGGACAATCATCAATATAATGGCCTGGTCCAAGCTTATGACAATATTTACAACGTCTGGTGGGACAATGCAGAACTGAATGTCCTGGCTCTCGACAATATCGACAAAAGAGTTTCTGTTTGAATGACTGCTTAGAGTGTGTAACTAAAGCAGCATCCGTGTGTTGACTCTGAAATGTGGCAAGGCGAGTCTCCTTGGTATGATTCTCCTCAGAAATTAGCTCAGAAACAGCTTGCTCAAGAGTAGGCAAGGGATGTCGATGAAGGAGAGATGCACGAGTAGGCTCAAATGTGTCATGTAGAGCCATAAGGAACTGTATCAAGTGCTGCTGATCTTTGTAAGTTGTGAACTTAATAGCATCTGTAGTATCCGTCCAAGTAGGCTCCGAAAGGGCTAGTTGATCCCAGATAAACTGCATTTTAGAGTGGAAGTCGGCAATAGACTGACCAGGTTCCTGTCACAGTTGATGAATAGTGCATAATAATTGATACTGATGAGAAAGATCAGAGGCAGTGTACCTTGTAGCTAAGAAGTCCCAAAGAGATGTGGCGGTTTCAAATCGACCAAACTGGAGATTGATAGATTGAACCGAGGTATTACGAAACCAGGTAATAATTTGATGATGTTTGCTATCCCAATCATCAAGACGCTCAAAAAATTTGGCATCAGTCTCAGTGGCATCAGTCCCAGTGGTTGTTCTAACGGGTTTTGGAATATCTCCAGTGACATAACGCCATAATTTTCGTCCTTTAAGAAAACTCTGCATTGCTTGAGCCCATAAAATATAATTGGGTCCATCTAAAATAACTTGAATAGGCTGAGACACATCCATTTTCCAGGAATTTTCCATAAATGATGAAAAATAGCCAAGTAATGTGGAAATAATAAAATAAGGGAATAATCAAGCAATGTAGGAAATTATAGGGGCTGATGCTGTAAGAAACCAAATCAGGGCAGTATCGTGATTAACCAGTTGTGAAAGGGTTGAGACTGTAATTTGCCGTCAAGGGGCTGAGACTGTAAATTGCCGACTGAAGTGGTGGAATGGCCAACAGCAGTCTCAGCGGCGGTGGTGGAGGCACGGGGAAGGAGGGCGGCCTCAACGAAGACCAGATCCAGGAAGCTCATCGGCCGGTGAGTCTGAACGTGCCGGAGGTGAGGAACAAATCGCCGGGAAACGGCGGGATCGGGCGAAGAAAGGGAGAGCGACGCGGCCCTAGTGAACACCGCGCGTGGAGCTTCTGCGGTGGTCTGATGGCGGAGTTTTTGGTGGTGGCGGAATCGGAAGAGGACGATGATCCAGGCGGAAGTGGTGGTGAGCCGAGAAAAAGAAGCTACGGCGGCGGAGCAGGGAAGACAGTGGCGTCGAGCGGGGAAGGCAGTGGTGAGGGAGAGACGATCTGGCGTAGGCAAGTGCGTAGTAGACCTGCGAGATACCAGGAAGACTGAGCAGATTGTGAGCACCAAGAGACAGATTTGATGAGTGCAGCAACAAAGAACAGTACCAGATCGGATCTCTGAATGAGATCTGGAAGAGAGATCGCCGGAAAAAAAAAATTAGAATTTAGATTACCATAGCTCTGATACCATGATAACGAAACTGAGAATTGTATTACACAGTCTGTTTGTTGATTACAATTGGAAACCTATTTATAGATAGAAATACTAATATAATAATATACATGGAAATACTATAATAATATAATATAGTAACTACACTATATATTATATTAACATACTTGATGAGATATCTTCTCAAAGGCTTCCTGGTATGCTGCCATAGTAATGATATGTTGCAACCGTAGAAGTGCTTTAGAAGGGTCTTCATATTCGGTAGGTCCAAACCAATTGAGGATTGCTTGGGTGAGTTCATCCTAATTGAGGGGCCCTTTGAATTTAGTGAGTCATTAGAGCCATTGTAGAGCAATTCCTTCTAGATGAAAGGATGCGAGTTGGACTCGGTGTTGGGGATTAACTTCTTTGAACTCGAAGTATTGCTTCGCCTTGTAAATCCACCCTTGCAGATCCTCTCCATTGAATTTGGGGAATGAGAGTTTTAGTTGTGTATGATTGCATTCAGAACCTAGGATGGAGGAAGATGGTTGTGGAATGCGGTTTATTGAAGTTTCCCCCGCTGTAAACGGATTGACCTCCCTTTCTTGAGTTGTGGTAGCCTGCGACATTCGTATTGGTAGTTGTTTTGCAACTACAGCTTGGATCGAGTGATTCAGCTATTGGTAGTTGTTTAGCATGACATCAAAACTTGTTTCATAACGGCTGAGGATTTCGTGGACTTCGTTCCTAAATTCCGCGTTTGTTTTTCCCCTAGTTTCCATGGATCGTACGTCTCTAATACCAATTGATAGGTAGAATTTGAAAAAAGAAGAATGAATTTAGAAGAATTTGAGAGAGAAATATAATTTGCAAGTAATTTATGTCCCTTATTTATTTCCAGCAAGAGTCTTTAAATAAGAAAGAATACAAGAGCAAGAATTCAAAGTAACAGCAAAAAAAAAAAAACAATAAGCAAAAAACAATGAATACTAGTAGAAGTCAAGTAATCGTGGCTTGGATCAAGTCATGAGCAGTCCTGTAATACAGCTGCCCCTGCCTTATTTGCGGTACACTCTCCTCACACAAGCACAATGTAAAACACTGTAAGATACATATCATATCTATATGCATTATTCTCAGAAATATAGAAATGTAATTATTCATTGACTTCTCTCAATTTGTGCTTTTTTGTCCTCCAATTAGAAGACAAATACCTGTAAATTTGCCTAAGATTTGGCTGAGAGCATTGGTATTCTTGTGTGAATCGAGCCGTTGTAAATTGACGCTACACATTGTTGTGTGAATTGGTATTTTTTTGCCCACTAAATCATGAAAAGTAATATCAAATTTTGAGCAAATTGCCTAATCATTCAATTGCATTGTTTCATATTTTATAAAACCTTTGAAGGACATCCAACATATCGAGGCAGTACAGTTACATGTGAAATATTATTCAAATATAGACCGCAACTCCAATAAATATAGAGGAAAAATGAATTACAATCCCTATGGTTTGGCTAAATTATAGCGGTATTCCCCTCATTTAGGGATGATAATTCCACCCGCGGATGTAAGGTCACTGGGGATGCCCATCTATGATGGGTGGCTATGGATTTTGCTAGTTGGGTTCGTGGATGAGTGTGGATACCGAATTCAAACCCGATGCTATTTAGATTCAAGTTCCCGTAGGAATTTAAAAAAGCATACACACACGAATCTACAAACCCACAAAAAATTAATATATGTATTCAGAAAAAAAAAATACTCTTAAAGTTCAAGACGTTATCATTTTAAGCTACAAGTAGAAATATAAACTCAAAATGACATCATTTTCAGCTACTATACTTTGTATTTCATTTTGTTATTATGGTATATATAGCTTGAAGATTATTTAACTCAATAAGATATTATTTTATTATTAATTATTTTTAGTATTTTTTGTATAATTTTTTGGGTTCGTAGACGGATGTAAATATAAACAAAACTCGTACGTAAAAATCCACCCGCAAACTGCATAACTGCACGTTATAAAATTGCCCGAACCCGACCCTTTGCGATCCCTACAGCCTCATTTCAAGAGTAGGCATAAACATAAAACATCCCTTCTTGTTAACTGTAGGCATGGTCGATTTGTTTTTGTAATTTTTGCAAGGAAAAGCAACAACAATGATGAAGACAACCAAAATAGCCTATCACAGAACCTATAACAGATGTTTCAACAATCAAATTACTGCTGTGAATGCCAAATAGATAGATCTTTACATCACATATTAGTATAGGCAATGGAAGCAGACCTCATCTCATAAGCTAAAACTAGAACTTGATAGATGTATTTTGAGTTTGACATGATTATCTAGTAAAACATAACATCAAAGTCCATCCATCACCCAACTCTACTTCCATTACTGATCCGATAATCTCATCCAAGTGAGAGTTGAAACCAGCTTCACTTAGCTACAAGAACGACTACACAACATCTGTGCTATAATGCTCGTCTGAGAAAACTTTCATATATAGCTTTTACTCAAGAAAACTCATCAAGGAAAAACAATATGCTCCCATCCAACAAACAATCATAATCAAGATGCGTAAAACAATTTCATTGTGTCCAGTTCTCCGCTTCCAATCCTCTATTTCCACAGATTCTTCCAATTAAAAAGAGAAAAGAAAAGTAATAATATTTGTAGTTTCTAGAAAGTGTCTTTACTGAATAACGGTTTCTACAAAAGCATCTCCAAACACACTTCAAGTTTATATACGATAACACCATTCCAATCCAATCTCTTGCATCAAACATGAACTAACATACAACAAATGCTATTTGCAATGCAAATGACGACACTTACCTTACCTGAAATGAGACAGAAAAAGAAAATTGAAGACACATTAGGTAAGTCTAGACATTACAATGATATTATTTTATTACAATGATTCTAAGGAATGAGATTACATGTAAAACAAGTATATATCAGTTAATTACCTCTGAGATTTTCTCATTGAAAATATAAAAAAATGTCAAACACACTCGCACTCACTACACTCAGTTGTGATGTTTCTTCTGCTTTGCGCTGTTATAAGGCACCGGGTTTCTTTACATTTGGGCCGTCTTGGCATTTTCTCTTCATTCTTCCTTAGCCTTGCAGCCACAGACCTAAGACCGCTCCTCATGTAACTCACTGCTACTTTTAGAAGCTCCCTGCAGAATGCAACAGCAGTGATCAAAAACCAATAAGAAACTAAATTGATTTTGTTACTGAAAGTGCTTTTGATTTCTCCGAAGCGCTTTTAAATAGTCAAAACCTTTAGGATTACTCTGTAGCATTTTGGTTTATAATAATAAAAAGCCCTCAACAAATACTTTTCAAATAAGTGTTTTTAAAGTTATTTAACAAAAATAGTTGAAATAATTTTCAAAAAAGCACTTGATGAATGTTTTTTCAGCATCTGTTTTATGGAAAACGTTTTTACTAAAAAGCATCCCCAAACTCTAACCCCCTCAAAAAAACTATAATAACACTTTTGACGGCACCAATCGTATTATGAGTATTTAAGGAAATAAACAACTAATCTGTATGAAAAGAAAACTTCATAACCTTTTTATATACTAAAAGGTTCAGAGATACGTGATGTTATAATTCAACATAGTTACCACTGTGATCATATCTTCCCTGCCTCTAGAATATTAAACACCACAATTAGATAGTTTGATCATAAATGAAGGAATCAATGTAAAAGGACCTGCCTATGAGAAACTTGCAATTGGCAAAAGAATAACTTCAAAATAATAATAGGTAATGAACTCAAATCCTTCAATTTATTGATTCAGACACTACCTAGTTTACAATAATGCATTCATTCTTTATCGTTTATGCTATTGGAATCATACAATCAAAGCACACAACAAAATAATGCACATAAAAACAATAATACCATAATTCATGTAAACTAATAAAAGGATTACAGCATCATTCTCTGCTGCTGCCTAACTGCCTTGTCCTCTATTATAGATATCCATCTAGCAACTTCAGATTTCAATCATCAAAATATAATTTTTCAGAACCTTGAGGGGAAGGCTTCCAAATGGCAACAATCTAATTCCTGTTACCAAGGCACAACTTTTTCTATCCCTTAACCTTAGGAGGGAAAGATTCAATGGCAATTATGTAATTCTTGTCAATATTATATGAATTATTTTTTTTCCTATCCCTTTGACCCCTTTTAACACTGATCCTAAACCCGTTTATATTCTTAGCTTTTCTTTCAAATATTCCCAACCGGTTCCACCCAAGTAACAATATCATGGTAAGTAAAGGAGAACTCCACAACCTGCTGATTTGAAATTAGATTAATTCTCCTTTCATCATTTTGAAGTGTAACACGATTTCCAATCTTTCCTAGATCTCTAAACAAGTATGCATCAGAATCTAATTTCAGCGAAACTTGAAGGGGATGTTCCCATGGAAATCTTAAATTTCTCTACACAATACAAGAAGAAATCACTTTCATACTCCTTGAAAACTTCAAAGAGATCCCTCCAAACTCAGTAGAAGTTGACGTCTAAGGACGCGATAGGAAAATGATTCTGTTTTGTATGGATCAACTATCAGATTCTCTGCTCCATACAAAACAGTAAGTAAAACATAAGAGCACAAGTATTTGCCAGTACCAAAGCAAAAGCCAACAAAGGCAAATTCTAAATAAGTAGTATATTCCAGGGCTGTGCAATTCATACTCTCCAAGCTAATAACTCTTCACTGCAATGTACATGCTATGTCCCAATGAAGGAAGTTATATGCTGTTTATTACTCTTTCTTCACACCAAAACAAGCAGAAAGAGGCAAAATAAATTTCTTTCAAAAACACATTGCAATTGGTCTTCTCATCTACTACTATCTAAAACAAAACTTATCACTTTGGCAGTTTTGCATAACTAAGTCAACCAATAACAAACATTTACAGATAAAAAAAACAAGAAGAATAATTTCCAAGAGAAAAATACAACAGGATGAATATATTGACACATCTAAATCCAGCTTAGAAACTGAGATATACATTGCTAAGAGAAGAATGAACAGATGAGTAGCTCTTTGATTTCCCAGTCATTGAGATAGTGAAGAAACTTTAATGAACTTCTTAAAAGACCTAGTAATTCAATAGGGGCCAAACAAATACTATGTAAGGAAAAATACGTCTGCTGAAAATTGGATATTTTAGACTTCCAAATATAGTCATGATGACCATCAAGAATCCCAATATAACGAAAAGTTCAATGCAAAAATTTCAAAGCAATTGACATAGTTGAATCATATCAGTTTACAAAAACAAAAAATCAAATATATCAATTCTTCTTTTATTTAGATTTGGAACTATTGTAGCAAGATAACCATGCCTCAAGGTTGTTCTACATGTATCTTTTTAATTTTCTTATTCTTTGTATCCTTCACCTATCTATTATATTTGCAACTTTATCTAATACAAGATATCTATTAAGGACAATGTAATATTGGCGGCTACATATCATTCTGAACAACCTCATTCCTGTCACTTCTCTAGCAAATTGAGCAAATTTTGGCTGAAATGTTGAGAAATTCCTTTTAATTAGACAACAACATATCATAAAAGATAAAAATGTAAAGATGTTTTATACTTACAATGGTGAGCAGGGAGAGCGACCACCATTTACATAGTAAATGAACAAGTATGAATCATAATGCTGGCCATTGATTAAATAAAACCCGTGCAACCGTTTTACACACTTGAAGGACATTTTCTTGTACAGATGGATGGCAGGATTGTTGTAAGAAATCACATGCAAGTAAATTGCAAGGCATGTTTGAATACTCGAGGCATATTTGATGACCTCACCAATCAGTGAAGCAGCTGCAAATCCAGCATCAACCAAAATAATGGTTATACGATGACAATAGTTTCAAGGAACATGTCAGGTGAGAGAGCTCCTACCTATTCCAAGATTTCTATAAGTTTCCACTATTCCCAACGTTAAAATGTAGACTAGTGTTTGATCTGATCTAGATGAGTCATAACTGAGGAAATCTCCTATCTGCAGGAATGATGTTAATTGATATGAATCCTAAGAAGACAGAAACAAAATTATTAACAAACTAATCATTCAGATAATTATAAATTGAAAAGCAAAATTCAAGCACTTTACACTTTGTCAGCTACCACTTGATATATTAAAAATCTTTAGCATATTGCATGTTTATAAAATTTAATATTTGTTACAGTCACTTATATTATAATTGAATACTCCACCTAGTCACCTAATCTTTTGGATTAGATATACATAAAATGATATAGAGCGAAGTATTTTTCTATTCTTATGTTTGGTTATCCCCATTTCATTTAATTTAATTTTTAGGTTTACATACAAGTATCATTTAATTAGATATTGTATCAAACCTGGGAGAGAGTAGTATACAAAATTGATACGCTTTAGAATTTGGGTGGCTACTTATATTATGGTTGGATTCTCACCTAGAAGCTTTAACTTTTAAGTTGCACTAGCTTAATGAATTTATTCATGAATATTAAGAACCAAATATATGAATAGCACTCGGAAACAAGCCAACGGAGAACAATCTGATCAGGCAGAAGGTTACAAACCAACTTAGTTTATCACTTAGGTTTCAATAATTAAAAATTGTCATCAAAGGTCTTAAAATCAGATGACGCAAATTATCCTAACATTTCATCTGATCCACTAAGGATTAGGTACATCTTTTGGTCTAAGGCATAAAAGCTAGCCATACCCACAAAGAGGACCCACCTCACTTTCTTTTGCCAAAACAATTCTTGCAGTAACAAATCCAATAAGTTCATCGCTGCGACCATCAGATCGACTCCGATCAACAGCTCCCCAGGACACAATGTCACGTGCATTCACAACGTTCTGGAAAAACTCAGACTCGTACCTGAAAAGATTAATGCTTTATTACTGAAAATGCAAACTTAACAATTAAATCCCATAAGCACTAGACGAAGTTACCTACCTGATAGGAAATACATCAGCATGAAGTTGCTCTAAAATCCCCAAATCTGAGGGCCGTATAGGCCTATAGCATATCGTTGGATGGCCAGCAACTTTTGGCATTACAATTGAGTATTTTTCCATTAATCCCCAAAAAAGATAAGGTATATCTGGAGAAATTGCAGATGAACCTCTCCTTCCATTTATAATGCAACAGCCACAGCCGCCATGTACTAGTAGCTAGAAACTGTAAAAGAAAAAAAAAATCGTTAGATTGTCAAAGACAACCAAATTGCAGAGACAAATAATTCATAAAACTCTTATCATGAGAAAATACAAAAATCCCAGATGAAATCTGAGGTGAGAAATCAATATCTCACCTTAATTTAATTAATTGGCAACAGAGATACAGAAAGGAAGGCAGAAGATTTCTTTTGATCAGTGGAATGAATATTATGATATTTTATTGTGCACGTGATGTTTCTTCTGTCACGGTACAAGACTTATTCTGTCATATGCAAGGACTTGACCATGTTTTATGGTACAAAACTTATTTGTAGATTCATGAAAATTTTAAATCTTTGATGGACTGAATTATTACTAATTACCATACCACAAATTCCAAAAATCAACCCCAATCTTTTCAATTATTGTAAAATAACTTGAATACGAATATATTCCCCTTTTTAACACTTATCCCACTATAATAAGAAATTCTATTATTTACTTTAACAAAAATTAAAAAATAAGATGACATGGCAAGTAAAAATTTTTATTTTGATAATTGGAATGAAAACATTAAAATAAAAGTTAAGAAATGTAGTCTTTTAAAATTTAATTTTGAAGTCTGAACCTATTGCCCTTAAAAAATGGTATAATTTTAAAAATCATATTTATTGATGATTAATATAGGAATTTTTTAAATTTTTTTTAATAAAATGTAAATATATATATATATATATCTTTTTCATATTTCAAATTTAGAAGGCATCACATTTCAATATAAGAAGTGCATATCATTTTATCTAACAGATGCCGTCCTTTTTAAGAACTCCTCCATGAAAACTACATGATGGATAACTGCCATGTCACAAGTGAATGTTCATAGATGATACAGTATGTTATCAGACATGAAGATCTTTATTCAAAAAATAAAATCATTACCTTGACTCACTGTCTCCTTGACATATACAAGGCAATCTAGTCACTTTCAGAGGTTTTCTTGACACGTGGTCTGCGGGATTTAAGAAAATTAATCAATCCACCTATAATAAACAAAATCTTGAATCAAGTACAGGTATCAATCTATACAAATCCTTACAATGGTGAAATGATTTTAGTTGAAGACACAGATTGGAAAGATCACCTTACTATCAACATTAACTTGGTTCATCCTTTTCATCATTTATCTATTTATTTCCTTGTTTGGAGAGGATGGGGGAATGCTATAAATTAGCAACCAAATAAGTACCATATATGCATTATCATTAATCACAACCAAGCAATCAATCTATAAGGTATACAGTGCAGAGTCTGCAGAAACATAAAGAGAAGGCAAATGCTGGTTTTTCTATAATTTTACGACTTTTTTGTCCTTTAACTTTCATGTGAGGTCCACGTGAGAGTGTCCATACTCTAGTCTAATTGATATAGTGTTCTATTTTAAGGGTTTTCGGCATTGACACACATCTGGTTTGGTTTTTAGTATGTTCTATTTATTTTATTTAGTCCAGGGTGGATTAATAATTTCCACAATCACAGGAATGGGAAGTAGATCTTGTTACATTGATATATGAAATTAGTTGGAATGGTATGTAGTAGCTTGTTACATTGATATATGCAATTAGTTGTGCTTTATGCAGCTACTAAGCCTTTGCTTAGTCTTGCTGTCAAAGTTTCTAATCTGGGAGTCCACTCTTGTTAGAATAGGAATACCAAGCATTCTATGTCTACATTTCAGAGAATTCCCCCAAATCCAAAAGAGTTGTAGGCTGTAATTTAATTTTGCTTATGATAAAGCTCGTGATTGCCTTTCTGCTGCTTCTTTTCTTAATTTCTTATACTTGATGCTTCAACTTCTTAACTATCATCAATATTCAGCAATTCTAAGACCACTACATGCAACCAACCCCACTCACAACTCAACAAACCCTTACTCTATCTACACATTAACACCTATCAGCCCAAAATTCTCCGGAACAAAACCACAAGTAATTTTCAAGGGTTAAGTTAGATGAAAAAGGTTAGAGATACATGGCTTAAACTCAGCAACATGTTGGGGCCATATGAGAATATAGTTGGCACTTTTTTGTAAAATGGATTCAAAGCACGAAAGAAAGATTTAGTAAAAATCACCACCTCCCCTACTTTGTTGTTATAAGAGAATGCCTCCTCTGATTTGTTATTAGAGTGAAGTTAACCTCCTACAAGACAGAAAGAAACAATAAAAGTAATTACACCAAGTGGGAAACATTTTTATATTACTCCTAGGTGTCTTACAGTCTTTTATTAAGAAGGGTGTATGTGGAGATTTGAAATGTAGGAAAATCTTCTAAAACGGCATAACCTCCCTCCAACCCTTTGATCAAATTGAGACGTCCATGAATGATAAACCATATATCGAACTGCCGAATCACGGGTTATGACAATAATCTAGTTCACTACTTGTGAAACTCCACAAGGATCAAGATCGACTGAACATTCATTCCCGTTCCTCACTTCTTTCTCTCATTCAAAGCCGTGCATGAGACTCAGGGGATTCCGTCCACAAATGCATAGTTACTACTGTATGCTTTCTCACACCGTGCCCTAATTTGCTTGTCTTTTAATGCAGCATGTTTAACAAAAGCTAATGTTATCAATTAGATGATTGCTCCCATTTAAGACTAATTGTGGCTTCATCCTTGCAAGAAATAAATTTCACATTTGGAAAATACAGGAGCTTAACTCAAATTCAAGAAAAAGAAGAAACAAATAAGAAAGACAATAGAAGTCCATCATGGTTGCCAATATAATGACAAATATTTAATTTAGTATGATGAACAATTTTGCAGAGAATTCTTGAAGCATATAATAAACAAGCCAAATCCCCAATCATAATCCAAAGATTCAATATTACATCAAAAGTTTCTATCATGATATAAAATTCACGAACCCAACCAAATCGCAAACACGAATATTTCATGAAATGAGAGAAGTCGCAATAATCATGAGAGAACACAAACACCCCAGATGAGATCTGAGCTGAGAAATCGATGTCTCACCTTAATTCAATTATACAGAACAGAAAGGATGGCAGCGCGTGTGTGACACTGTACAAGGCACCAGACTTCTCCTTTCTTCTGCAGGGGGTTTGACTCTGTATGATTCCTGAAAATTTTAAATAATTTTATGGATTGAATTGTTACTAATTACCAATTCCACAAATCACAAAAGCAGATCTTTCTAAATTATGGGCCCATTTATAAAAGTTTCGAGTAAAGCTTTTAAAATTATTTTTTTTTTAAAGAATTATAATTAATTTAGGATTAAAACTGGGACATGACTCGAACTCATAATCTCAATAATATAAGTGTGAGATATAAATTATTAAACTAACCTCATTTTATATATCTTTTAAAAGTATAATTTTACTAATAGAATTTTTAAGGAAAAATAATTTCTTAAAATGATATAATTATTAAAAATAACATAATTTTAAGTTAAAATAATATTATAAAATTAACAAAATACTATATTATTATAATAGACATTTCAATTTTTGAAAAATTTATAAAATTTACTTGAAAAAGTTCAAAATTTGAACTTATTCGACTAGACGTAAAATAATTTTTTAAATTGTCCAAAAACTCCACTCGAGTGGTAACCAAATGATCAAAAAATATATTGAAAAGAGTTTTTGGAATTAAAAAAGTTCTTTTAACGAATAGATAACATCTTTCAAACGTACATTTAATATTGTTCTAAAAAGTTAAAATCAATCTATAAAATAATTTTAGTATAAAAAGGATGTGTAATAAAACATTCAAAAGGGATTATTTAATAATATAAGTTGATTCGATAATAATTTTAAAATATATGTGAGGGACTACTTTTGTAAAATAATTATGAAATAATATGTGGTGAGATTTATTAAATCTTTTAAATGACCTAATGATAGAATCTTTTAAATGACCTAATCATACTTACAAATAAATATATAAAAGCATTTAGGAATCATTTATTTTTTCAATTTAACACTGGACGAGTCTGAATTTAACTCATTAAGTTATTTTTATTTTTTTTTAGTAGTCAAATAACTTAAAAATATTAAAAATATAACTAAAAATAAAAATAAAAAATTATGGTTTTTGCTTAATTCCAAATAACTGAAATATATTAAAATTATTTTTCTTCAAAAAGTATCCTCTTAAAATGACATACTTTCAATTTTATTCTATTTTTATATAGTACAAATTTATTTTTTATTGCTTATGATAAAGACTTTAAAAAAAATATACGTATTATGTAATGTTGCTGTGTCACTTTCAATACCATTATTAAACCTTAATTATTATTATTTTTAAAACAAAATAAAAATAACTTTTATATTATATTTTTCATATCTTAATCATGAATAAAATCTCATCAATATTTATAAAAAAAAATAGTTTAGGATTGATAATATTATTTATTTTTAGTTATTTATATCATATGAAATAAAAATACATTACAACTAATAGTAATAAGGTTATTTAAATGTCAAGTTATTTATTTTCAAACATTTTTCTTTTTAAAAAGCAAACACGTTGACATTATATCCAGATGTGAGAAAGAAAAAAAAATATGTCATTTATGTTTCAAGTTTCAATCCTCAGACAAAAAAAAATAAATAAATAAACTTTATCACTGTTCATGGCATTGCAAGAAACATAATTTGACTTCTCTATCTAGTACAGAGGCCAAATATATAGCTGGTGAAAGTGGTTGCATGCAGCTACTTTGGATGAAACAAACATGGGAAGATTATGAGATCAAACAAGTTGTGATAACATAAGTGCAATAAATATTTTTAAGAATCCTGTACAACATTCTCGAATCAAATATATAGATATCCGACATCGCTTCATTAGAGAATTGATTGAAAATGGAACCGTCACTCTTGAACATGTGCAATAGAACATCAACTTACTAATTTGTTTACAAAACCTTTGGATACTACTAAGTTTCAAATTCTTAGTAATTCCAATGGAGATTGCTCTTTAGAATGATTATGTTGGAGAATGAGAACTCAAAAATTGATTTTTTGATGAAAATTATCATATTTTTTATGAGATGATTACTGAATAGTAGATATAAATGTATGACCTAAAATACATCCAAATATCAGTTTTCAAAACATTGAAATAGAAAATAAATCCTAAAACTAACCAAAATCAAATAATTAAGACTTTACACTTATAAAATATTAAAAGTAATATGTATGAACTCAAACATTGACGTATGAACATATTATATGTGAGTGTGTGAATCATAATGTAATCCAACGGTTTAGAGTTTCGAATCATCAATTTAACTTGAAATGCTCCTCTTTTGGGGCGTACCCAGGATTTTTTTTTATGGGGATGGATTGAAAAAAACTAAATTTTTTTTAGTGAACATCAACAATATGAAGAAATTTTATTGATTGGAAAACAAAGATAAAACTAGATGGGGAACATAATGAACTTTACCTCTCAAAATGTATATATTAAATAAAGTATATTTATTTTAATAAGATAATAATAAAAAATAAAAAATAAAAAAAAGAAACATGCAATACAAATACAAATAAGCATTATTTAAATTTTGTCATACTAGATTTTACATAATCAAACTCGTCTATTATATATTTTAAGTCAATAGTATCAGCAATCTCCGTTTCAATATATATGACCATACAATATGTCAGAAAATCATCATCCATCTTATTGCGAAGGGGTGTTTTGGTAAGTTTCATAGCAGAAAATGCTCGGTTATGTTGTTGTTGTAGATACAAGAAGGGTTAAGATTAAACAGAATAATTTATCAATCAAAGTATAGTGTTCTAACATTTTTGTTTCAGCTAAACATTGATATGATTCCGAGAAAGAAGCAAAATTCTAAAATTCTAGACAACAAAGAACATCAAACCTGTAATGGATTATAGGAATCGTTTTTCTGTTCTACTGGTCACGAAACGGAATTGGGGTTTAAAAAATTTTTATACAGATCGCAAAAGTGATCTATAACCAGTAAAACTTTAGAACTATATTTTCGGAACAATAAAAATAATATATATCACATATGTATTTATTTTACATACAGAAAATTGTAATCAATTAAAAAAAGAAAAAAAAAAAGGAACATACCACCGTTGGAGGCTCCTTCGTAATTTTTTTTTTTTTTGCAACTTCTTGTCTGTACCACTACGTCTTCCTTGCTATATCCCGGCACCGATAACTTGCGTGTGGGCACATCACGTTGTCAAGAACAATAAAGATGTTGAATGAAAACGAGTTGGAGAGATACTGTATCTCTCCGGTCACTTTTCTTTTTCTGTATTTTTTACGTACAAACTCTTTTGAACGTCAAACCCTTTGGTTTTTTCGTATGTTATATTAAAAATTCTTTTTAATATATATATATATATATATATTTAAGTTACCAATTAATAAAAACTACTTTTATTAATTTATCAGTAACTTTTGAATTTAAACTCTTTAAATTTAAATAATATTTAATTATTTTATTTTATTTACTAAATGAGATAATCATATTATCTCTCTATTTAAAATAAAATATCAATATTATCAGTAACTTTTGAATTTAAACTTTTTAAATTTAAATTTATTTTATTTTATTTAATAAATGAGATAATTCTATTATCTCACTATTCAAAATAAAATATCAACCATCACTCTTCTCTTATGACTAATTATATAATTAAATAATCTTAATATTTAGTTGCTATAATTGTCATTACTTAATTAATTAAATAATCATATTACTTAATTAACTCCTGACACGTATCACTTTCGCAACACTATTAATTGGATCATTCAATTAATTATACGTGACCCTTGTTACCTATATGGATCAGACTAGCAAGGGGACCTAATTGACCCACAGTAGTTTGAGCTCTGATAGTCATCGGAATCATTAATTAAACTCTTTAATTAATATTCCTTAATTATCAACTTCGGTGTTATTCCACTAAAATCCTGAAGCTGCATTCTCTCAACTGCGAACGCTTTTACATAGACCGATATCTCTCGGTGTCCATCGATATAGCTATTACATATGGTGTGACCCTCTACAGTAGTAATTAGAACTGGGTCATAATGTCCGTTATACCCCTTTAATTACATATATCATTTAAGTACTGTTGATTCTCTAATGAACAATAAATCCTGTTTCCTCATGAAATCAAGAGAGCGCTCATATTGTTCAAGCCCCAAATCAACCCTTAAGGGAACTACTCTCTACTTCTCACAAAAAGGAGTGGATTCCACTATTGTGTACAAACCTTCCCAGCCACAAGCCAAACCGCAATCCCAACATACAAAGAATATTGATCAGGAATAATCATCCGACCTCACTCATGGTATATCAAAGATCACGATCTAACCTGAAGGAGTCGATAAGACACTCAGGATTGAGATCACCCACGTATAGCCATCATAAGTTGATGTACATGAATCTCATCGGTAAACGGATCTTGGTGAGAAATTCATATAGATCATGGTCCAGTCCTATATGATCACATCATACAAGGTGCCTTCATTCCCATATCTCCATATGAATGATTCAGGATAGTATCATCGTACAATACAGAATGGACCGCACCTATAGATTAACAACAAAAGTACCCAGCTTTATTTGATATCTATGGACTCTTTAGATTGCACATCTCTTACTGTATCCATCTGTATATGACAATCATATACACAGTACGAGATTACATCCGGCAATCTAGGATGTTATAATGCACAAGTTTATATAATATAAATGACACAATAAGAATGAATTGAACTCTTTTTTTATTTATTTATAAAAACCATTTACAAATTACATCTTTAGGGCAAAAACCCCAACAATCTCTCACTTGTACTAAAGCATGTGAGGCATAAGACACAACCCTAGACCTTCTAGGTGACCCGTGAATACATTAGCCGGTAAGGTCTTCGAAAATGGATCAGTATGATTGTCTTGTGAGGCTATCTTGGTGACGATAATATCTCTTCTCTGCAATATCTCTCTAATGAGATATACTTCCTCTCTATATGCTTCCCTCTTTTATGGCTTCTTGGTTATTTGGAATTAGCCACAGCACCATTGTTATCACAATAAAGTGTGATGGGCATATCCATATTTGGAACAATTTCCAGATTACTCAAGAACTGATGGAGCCAAACAGCCTCTTTAGCAGCTTCACAAGCTGCTACATATTCGGCTTCCATAGTAGAGTCAGCAATGCAAGATTACTTAATACTTCTCCATACAATGGCTCCACCACCCAGGGTGAAAACTGATCCAAACATAGATTTCTTAGAATCCATGTCTGACTGAAAATCATAATATGTGTATTCTAACGGGATCAAATTCTGTCCGGAATACAAGAGCATATAGTTTCTCGTTCTCCGAAGATACTCTAGAATGGTCTTGACAGCAACCCAATGATCTAATCTCGGGTTGGACTGGTATCTACTGACTACTCCCACTGCACAGTAGATGTTCGGTCTTGGGCATAACATAGCATACATGAGATTTTCTACTGTAGATGCACAGGGCACACATCTTATATCCTTAATATCTTGAGGTATCTTAGGACATTGTTCCTTAAACAAGTGAACTCTATGCCTAAAGGGTAAATTACCTTTCTTAGAGTTCTGCATCAAAAATCGCATAAGAATCTTGTCGATATACGATGCCTGAGACAGTGCTATGAGTTTGTTCTTACGATCCCTTATAAGTTGGATACATAGAACATAACTCGCCTATCCCAAATCTTTCATTTGGAATTGGCTAGTTAGCCAGCCCTTAACATCAGACAACACTCCCACATCATTCCCAATGAGTAGGATGTTGTCTACGTATAAACAAACAAAACTATCTTTTTGTCAATGATGTGCTTGTATACACAATGCTCATCAACGTTTTGCTCGAAGCCATAGGTTTTGATCACATTATCAAACCTTATGTTTCAAGATCTAGATGTTTGCTTAAGTCCATAAATGGACCTTTGTAGCTTGCAAACTTTTTGCTCTTGATCTGGGGACACGAATCCCTCTAGTTGCATCATATAGATGATCTTGTCAAGATTGCCATTCAAGAATGCAGTCTTGACATCCATTTGCCAAATTTCATAATCGAAATAGGTAGCAATGAATAAGAGAATCCGAATAGACTTAAACATGGCAATTGGCGAAAAGGTCTCTTCATAATCGACCTCCTCCTTTTGAGTATAACCCTTAGCCACTAGCCTTACTTTGAAGGTCTCTACCTTCTCGTCTACTCCTCTCTTTCTCTTGTAGATCCACGTACACCCAATAGGTTTTACCCCATCCGGTAAGTCTACAAGATCCCAGACTGAGTTGGAGTACATAGACTCTATCTCGAGATTCATGGCTTTGAGTCATTCCTCTTTATCAGGATCTTCCATTGCATTCTTAAATATCAATGGGTCATCCACACTATCAGTAGAGACAACACATTGTCCCTCACCTATACCTAAATATCATTTAGGTTGTATCACAACCCTCCCACTACGTCTAGGTGGTAGTGTATCCCAATCAGGAATCATCTGACTCTCAGATATTTGTGGATCAACAACTCTTGTTGATGGAGTGCTGGTCTCACCAGGCTCCAGTTCATTTAACACAATCTTGGATCGAGGCTTATGGTCACTAATATAGTTGTCCTCAAGAAACGTTGCATTTATCGATACAAACACTTTGTTATCTTCAGGACTATAGAAATGTCCGCCTCTGGTCTCCTTAGAGTATCCGACAAATAGGCAGACCACAGACTTGAAGTCTAGCTTTCCACTTCTGTTCTTCAACACGTGTGCTGGACACCCCCACATGCGGAAATGTTGCAAACTAACTTTACGACCATTCTACAACTCTAGGGGAGTCTTAGGAACAGCTTTAGATGACACTACATTCAAAATGTATACCGCTGTTTGTAACGCATACCCCTAGAATGAATTTGGTAATGATGAGAAACTAATCATAGATCTCACCATTTCCATTAGGGTTCTATTTTTCCTCTCCGCTACACCATTTTGCTGAGGTGTACCCGGAGCTGTGAGTTGGGATACTATCCCATGCTCGACCATAAAGTCTTTAAACTCTTGGTCAAGGTACTCACCTCCACAATCCGATCGTAGAGACTTGATAGTCTTACCTAACTGATTCTCAACTTCAGCTCGAAATTCTTTAAACTTTTCAAAAGTTTCCGACTTACGTTGCATCAGGTAGACATATCCAAATCTAGAGTAGTCATATATAAAGGTGACATAATACTCATAACCACCCCTGGCTTTAACATTCATCGGTCTGCAGACGTTAGTATGAATAAGCTCCAGTGGCTCTTTAGCTCTAAAGCCTTTTCCAGTAAAAGATCTCTTAGTCATCTTACCTTCTAAACAGGATTCACAAACAGGTAAGGTGTCAACCTTTAACTCACTTAAAGGTCCGCTTTTTACTAGTCTGTCTATCCGGTCAAGATTAATATGACCAAGCCTTAGATGCCAGAGATACGTGTCATCATCTGGAGAACTCTTATGTCGTTTGGTTTTAGGTTTTTCAACCTTAAACAATTCGGTGTTGAGCAGTGTTGTATGTATTAACGACCTTAACACATACAAATTATTTTCATTAATTCCTGAACAAATATTCAGACCATTCTTTGAAATAATAACATATTTATTATCAAAAGAAACAAAATAAAATTATTCTAACAATTTAGAAACGGAAATTAAATTTCGTGTAAATCCAGGAATATAATAAACATTGTCCAAAAGTAAAAATCTAGCATTATTACAAAAATTCAATTTTATTGAACCCACTGCTCAAGCCGACACGACATCCCCTAACCCCACACGCATCGAGAAAGCTCCCTCTTCTAGCTGTATCCAAGAATCAGTCAACTGCAAAGAAGAACAAACATGGTTAGTGGCCCCCGAATCTGTAGGAACCGTTTTTCCGTTCTACTGGTCACACAGCGGAATTGGGGTTTAAAAAAATTTTATACAAATCGCAAAAACGATCTGTGACCAGTAAAACTTTATAACTATATTTTCATAACAATAATATATATATATATATCAAAAATATATATATTTTTTTACATACAGAAAATTGTAATCAAATAAAAAAAAATTAAGGAACATACCAACGTTGGAGGCTCTTTCGTATTTTTTTTTTCTGCAGCTCCTTCGCTGTACCACTACGTCTTCCTTGCTATGTCCTGGCACCGGTAACTTGCGTGTGGGCGCGTCACATTGTCAGGAACCGTGAAGAGGAGTTAGAGAGATACTGTATCTCTCCGGTCACTTTTCTTTTTTTCTATATATCGTACGTAAAAAAACTTTAAACGTAAAACTCTTTGGTTCAGTTGTCTGTTAAATTAAAAACTCTTTTTAATATGTCTATTTAAGTTACCAAATTAATAAAAACTCTTTTTATTAATTTATCAGTAACTTTTAAATTTAAACTTTTTAAATTCAATTTTATTTTATTTTATTTAATAAATGAGATAATCCTATTATCTTTTTACTCAAAATAAAAATAAAAATAAACTATTATCAGACTTTTGAATTTAAACTTTTTAAATTCAAATTTATTTTATTTTATTTAATAAATGAGATAATCATATTATCTCTATATTCAAAAAATAAAAATAAACTATTATCAGACTTTTGAATTTAAACTTTTTAAATTCAAATTTATTTTATTTTATTTTATTTAATAAATGAGATAATCCTATTATCTCACTATTCAAAATAAAATATCAACTATTACCATCCTCTTATGACTAATTACATAATTAAATAATCTTATTATTTAATTGTTATAATTGTCATTATTTAATTAATTGAATAATCACATCACTCAATTAACTCCTAACACGTGTCACTTTCGCAATACTATTAATTGGACCATCCAATTAATTATACGTGACCCTTGTTACCTAAATGGATCGGGCTAACAAGGGGACCTAATGGACCCACAGTATTTCAAGCTCCGATAATCCTCATAATCATTAATTGAACTCTTTAATTAATATTCCTTAATTATCAACTCCAGTATTATTCCACTAAAAATCCGAAGTTGCATTCTCTCAACTGCGGACGCTTTTACACAGACCGATATCACTCGGTGTCCATCAATATAACTATTATATATGGTGTGACCCTCCACAGTAGTTCATAATTAGAGCTAGGTCATAACGTCTGTTATACCCCTCTAATTATATATATCCTTTAAGCACCGTTGATTATCTAATGAACAATAAATCCTATTTCCTCACGGAATCAGGAGAGCGCTCATATTGTTCAAGCCCTTAATCAACTCGTAAGGGAACTACTCCCTACTTCTCACAAGAAGGAGTGGATTCTACTATTATGTGCAAACTTTCCCAGCCACAAGCCAAATTGCAATCCCAACATATGGAGAATATTGATTGGGAATAATCATCCGACCTCACCCATGGTATATCAAAGATCACGATCTAACCTGAAGGAGTCGATAAGACACTCAGGATTGAGATCACCCATATATAGCCATCATAAGTTGATGTATATGAATCTCATCGGTAAATGGATCTTGGTGAGAGATTCATATAGATCATGGCCCAGTCCTATATGATCACATCATACAAGGTGCCTCCATTCTCATATCTCTATATGAATGATTCAGGATAGAATCATCGTACAATACAGAATGGACTGCAGTTATAGATTAACTACAAATAAAGTACCCAGCTTTATTTGCTATCTATGGACTCTTTAGATTGCACATCTCTTATTGTATCCATCTGTATATGACAATCATATACACAGTATGAGATTACATCCGGCAATCTAGGATATTATAATGCACAAGTTTATATAATATAAATGACATAATAAGAATGAATTGAACTCTTCTTTTATGTATTTATAAAAAACCATTTACAAATTATATCTTTAGGGCAAAAACCCCAACAGAATCAACTATCCAGGGTGAAGAATCATCTTCTACTAAATAAGATTCAAGAATTAGTAAATCATATTTACCTTTCTGCTTCTTCTTCTTGGCTATCTTCTCCAGGTACTGAGGACAGTTCCTCTCCCAGTGCCCGACCTTGTTACAACGAAAACATTTTCCCTTGTCTTTGTCAGTAGAGGCGCCCTTCTTTTTGCCTTGGGCTTTATTGGGCTTGGGCTTACCTTTAGCTTTCCCAGCAGACCTCTTCCTCTTCTTATTTTTAGAGGAGGAAGATGGTTCGGCAACATTTGTCTCACCGGTCTTTACCTTACTGACCTTAGTTAAGGCCTCGAAGGTGGCGAGCTCATTGAGCAACTGAGTGAGACTGAACTGCAACTTGTTCATCCCGTAGTTACTCTTGAACTGATTGAAACTCTTCGGAAGAGTCGTCACTATGATGCTCACTTGGCTAGGTTCATCAATGGCCCCGCCATTAATTTCTGCCGTGTTGAAGTAGGACATCATGGTCAGGACATGTTCCCGAACAGATGTACCTTCCTTCATACGAGCGAGCATAGCGGCATGAATAGATTCATAGCACTTTTGCTCAGATGGTTGCCCGAACATAGCTTGCAATGACTCCATGATTTCGAATGCTGTAGTCATTGCTTTGTGCTTTGTGGCAAGCACTTCTGTCATAGAAGCTAATAGATATGTACGGGCTTTCTCATCAGATGAGACCCATCGCTAGTATGCCTCACGAACTCTTTGTGGGGCATTGACAGCAGGCTGTGGAGGACATTTCTCCGTAAGCACAAACTTAAGGTCTTTGGTGACCAAAATCACGTTTATGTTAAGTTTCCACTTTGTATAGTTATCATCAATTAGTTTATCGTATGCAAGTATTTGTAATAACGCAGAAGACATTATTGCTAAAAAATAAATAAACATCCATTCAATCATATATTAAAAACAAGTGCTAATACTTTGGCATAAATTTAAACATTATGCATGTACATGTTTAACGAACTAGAACTACCCAAAAAATCAGTTACTATGTTACGATAATCCAATATACCACAAATAAGTACCGCTTTAGGGTCAATCAAGTCCTTGCATGTTGAGCCGAGACATTCTCAATAAAATAATATTCTAGAATAACTCTTATTTCATATTATTCAACCATCGTTTATTTAGTCAGGTTTTTGATTAACCACATTTAATTTGAACCTTATTAGTGTAACCCATCATTTCAGATCTCATGGGCTTAACTCGAGAGTGCTGCCTTAAGGTCGGTCAAACCCGAAATACCCTCAGAAATCCTATCCGTTAGGAAGTCAACCTTGGTATTGACCTTCGTAGAAACCCTCCTTAGAGAAGACAAAAGTAAAGCCGTCACGAGGCCCCACTCGGATCTCACAGTGTTGAACTAACGATGGAGACTGCAGGATATATATGTCATATATCCCTCTCCCACTCACTATTTTAAAACTTAGGGTTTTCTATTCGTTAATACACCTAGACTCTACATGATCAAATGGCTAATTTTAATCAAGTTATCTAGGGCATTAACTAATTTATTATTATAATCATATTCTAAATAATTATGATTTTTAACACTTAAAAATCTATAAGTGAATAATCTAAACTTAGGTAAACATTTTACTAAAGTTAGATTATTAATTTGGTATTTACTAAGTTTTAACTATTTAAAACTCTAACACATTATTTGGTTCATTTATTTATTAGGTGATTAATCATATTAAACCTAATTTTAATAAATGACCATATTAATCTAAATTTATTAAACACTTTAATAACAAGATTAATATTAAGAGAATTACCAAGTTTTTAACTATTAAAAACTAATCCTTTTTTATAGTAAATTATAAATATATTATTTACCATTTTAATATCATTAAAACAAATAATATATAAGTGCTATGATGCATGTATGACAATATCAACATATATTTGTATAGGCACACATAAACCTAAATGACATGTATATTCATGATAATGATAAATTATAACAGAATAAAGTATACATGAGTTGACTTAGTGTTGTGAATTATTTAACCTAAAAAAAATTAAAAACTAAATTACAAAAATAACCCCAAGGCATTCATTGGTCTTCTTATAACTTCATAGTCTTTCAGTCTCTCCAGAGCTTTCTGATTCATCTCACAAATTCAGAACAATAGTTGATTTGCACACTAAATAATTAGTGATAAGCACGTGACATCGGCGCACCACTAGTTTGTACAATGAAATCACGTGTGTCCAGCATATTACAATGATCTTGCATATTACATCACGTGTCCAGAGTATGCAATGATACTGATTTGCTTAAACTCGCATACGTAAGCATTTAATGCTTGTGTACACTAAATCATTTGTACATATACAATACGCAACGACCTTATTAAACCAGCATATCATGTACTGTCATGATGTTGATTTGCTCAAATGCAGTACACAGTAAGGCAACAATTGTGCCTTGTATCTGCAGCCGATTGATCCAGTTTTCGATCACAATCCGTTATTCAATTTCTACTATTTTCGTCTTCGATCATATTTTATATAAAAAAAATATAATACAAAAACAAAACTGAAAACTAAAAAAATAAAATAAAATAATTTACAAACCAGTAATACCTAAATCCACAACACCATAAAAAATTACGATCAACTATGTTTAAAATTAAACAATTTAATTTAAACAATATATAGTCAAATAAAAAAAAAAAAATTTGTGCCTACACAATCATACGTCAGGAGCATCGAAAACAATTTTCTGTTTCGAAAATAAACTGGCTCTGATACCAATTGTAGGAATCGTTTTTCCGTTCTACTGGCCACGCAACGGAATTGGGGTTTAAAATTTTTTTATAAAGATCACAAAAGCGATCTGTGACCAGTAAAACTTTAGAACTATATTTTCGGAACAATAAAAATAATATATATCACACATATATTTATTTTACATACAGAAAAATGTAATCAATTAAAAGAAGAAAAAAAAATAAAGAACATACCACCGTTGGAGGCTCCTTCGTAATTTTTTTTTTGCAGCTCCTTATCTATACCACTACATCTTCCTTGCTATATCCCGTCACCGGTAACTTGCATGTAGGCGCGTCACGTTGTCAGCAATAATGAAGATGTTGAATGAAGAAGAGTTGGAGAGATACTGTATCTCTCCGGTCACTTTTCTTTTTCTGTATTTTTTATGTACAAATTCTTTTGAACATAAAAAATTTTGGTTTTTTCATATGTTAAATTAAAAACTCTTTTTAATATATATATATATATATATATATATATATATATTTAAGTTACCAAATTAATAAAAACTCTTTTTATTAATTTATCAGTAACTTTTAAGTTTAAACTCTTTAAATTCAAATAATATTTATTTATTTTATTTAATAAATGAGATAATCATATTATCTCTCTTTTTAAAATAAAATATTAATATTATTAGTAAAATTTAAACTTTTTAAATTTAAATTTATTTTATTTTATTTAATAAATGAGATAATTATATTATTTCACTATTCAAAATAAAATATCAACCATTACCCTTCTCTTATGACTAATTACATAATTAAATAATCTTATTATTTCATTGTTATAATTGTAATTACTTAATTAATTGAATAATCACATTACTCAATTAATTCCTGACACGTGTCACTTTCGCAACACTATTGATTGGATCATTCAATTAATTATATGTGATCCTTGTTATCTATATGGATCGGGCTAACAAGGGGACCTAATGAACCCACAGTATTTTGAGCTCTGATAATCCTTAAAATTATTAATTAAACTTTTTAATTAATATTCCTTAATTATCGGTGTTATTCCACTAAAAACCTGAAGCTGTATTCTCTCAACTACGGACGTTTTTACACAGACCGATATCACTTGGTGTCCATCGATATAGTTATTACATATAGTGTGACCCTGCACAATAGTTCATAATTAGAGCTGGGTCATAATGTCCGTTACACCCATCTAATTACATATATCCTTTAAGCACCATTGATTCTCTAATGAACAATAAATCTTGTTTCCTCATGGAATCAGGAGAGCGCTCATATTGTTCAAGTCCCAAATCAACCCTTAAGGGAACTATTCTCTACTTCTCACAAGAAGGAGTAGATTCCACTATTGTGTACAAATCTTTCCATCCATAAGCCAAACTGCAATCCCAACATACGAAGAATATTGATCGAGAATAATCATCCGACCTCACTCATGGTATATCAAAGATCACGATCTAATCTGAAGGAGTCGATAAGACACTTAGGATTGAGATCACCCACATATAGCCATCATAAGTTGATGTATATGAATCTCATCGGTAAACAGATCTTGGTGAGAGATTCATATAGATCATGGCTCAGTTCTATATGATCATATCATACAAGGTGCCTCCATTCCCATATCTCTATATGAATGATTCAGGACAATACAGAATGGACTGCAGCTATAGATTAACAACAAAAGTACCCAACTTTATTTGATATCTATGGACTCTTTAGATTGCACATCTCTTACTGTATCCATCTGTATATGACAACCATATACACAGTACGAGATTACATCTGGCAATATAGGATGTTATAATGCACAAGTTTATATAATATAAATGACACAATAAGAATGAATTGAACTCTTCTTTTATTTATTTATAAAAACCATTTACAAATTACATCTTTAGGGCAAAAACCCCAACATCAATTGTCTTCTCAAATCTTCAATGTCATTTTTATCGAAATCTTGAGAGTAGAACTTCATAGTAAGAGTACAAATGTCATCAACATCAAATGATTTAAACCTACCCATGAGGCTTAAAGCCATGCTAAGAGTAAGAATTTCTATTGTTTGCTCTTTGGAAATCTACTATCAACTCCATCAATTAAAAATCCATCACTGCATAAAATATACTAAAGTGATAGTAATACTCAACTGTGACATTATCTTTTTGCTAACAAGAACACTTTGTTTCTTCATATGATGTGCATTTATATTAGGTATATTAATTTCGTACCCTTCACAAAATAACACTACACTTTCAAGGAAAGTATCACATTCATTCTTCCTTAAATCTAGAATGAGCATTTTTATCGTTGACACCAAATTCATAGCATTTAAGATATCTTGAGATTTCAATAGCAAAGCTTGACAAAGCATATTAGAGCTTCCAAAAATTTTATGCAACAATAACAAAATAAACGCAAATTCAAAGGTATCTCAAAGTTTTATATGCATCTTTGGCTTCCCTATGTATATTAATGTTCAGACCCTTATTAATCAAATTTTCAAGAAGAGTAAAAATTGAACCAAACATCTGATTCAATATACTAATATAAGTAAAATGAGAGCTCCAACGAGTAGCTCCAGGTTATTGTAAAGTGCGAATTTGATTAGCCCTTATAGCAGTCTCAAGTTCGCCTAAAGCGATTAATTCTTTAATTTCATCTTCTCGAATAGATTTCAACTTAGAATGACTCTTGAAAGAAGTACTTACAAAGTTGACAATAGAATTCAATTTTAAAAAAAAAATTATCATGCACTTCTTTAGCTACCGCAAGTAAAGCAAGCTGAAGTATATGTGCAAAGAAATGTATGTAATAAGCAGCTAAATAATCTTTGAGAAATAAAGCTTGTAAACCATTCTATTCACCTATCATGTTGCTAACACTATCATATACTTGATCTAACAAGTTTTCAACTGATAGATTATATCGAGTAAAGACATTACATATATCTTTTTTAAGAGTTAAGAATTTGTGTCATTATACTCATAACTTGAAAAAAAAAATGTTTTCTAACAAATTCCTTTAAATCAACATGCCTCAAAATAATTGTCATTTGTTCCTTGTTAGATTCATCAATTGCTTCGTTAATAAGAATATAGAATTTGGCATCCCTTACTTCCTTACTGATCTTAGCTATCACTTCGTTAGCTAATATTCAATAACTCCTTTTAAATCCGATGTGATGTATACTTGGTATTTTCAGGAGAATTTTCTAAAACAATCCTAGCAATTTCTTGATTTACTCTTACTTGCAAATTTATCATCTCAATAAAGTTACTACGATTGGTAGAATTGATGGATTCATCATGACCCCAAAAAGCACACCCTTGTATTGCTAGTCACTTCACTATCTCTAGTGAGGTTTTGAGTCGTAACCGATTTTGTAAAGTTTCTTGTAGAGAGAGTGTATTCATGATTTTGTCGATATGCCGAGATGAACATTTTAAGTTATTCCAATTTTGGATGGCAAATCTATATTGTGAATTATGTTTCTCTTCATGTTACAAAAATGGACATTTTTTTGTACAATTGAGTTTTTTCCAACTTTAGAAATAATCAATTGTAAATGTGTAATTCTTTGACGGAACACTATAAAAAAGAAAGCATGGAAAACAAACTGCTCTATTTTTTTCTATCGAATATTCAAGCCAAGAAAATCGTTGGAACTAAGATTGTAAAAATCTTTGAGTATGTTTACCATCCGAAATGAGTGGATATTCATCCAACATAGGTTGAAATGGTCTTATTTTTATATATGCTTTTTGAACATCATCACGTTTGTCAGCATGATAAACTCTATCGGGAGACATAATCCGGGATCACGTTCATAATAATGAGTGTTAATGTCTAATGGAGTGTCAACATTATCAATTTTAAAATTTTTAGACGGAGTAGGCAAACTTGAACTGCCAACATCACATGGAGAACTTAACCCATTCGATGATTGACAATCTCATTTTTTTCCCAAAGTATGAAAAGAGATCAGCCAAGATGCTGGTGACTCGGATGATGATGGCCTCTTGAGTGAATCTCTTACAACTGTTGAACACAATCTTAGCAGAGAAGCAACCAAGTTGTAACATCCCGGATTTCGGATAATTAATTTTATATATGTGAAAATAAATTTTGTGATTGGAAGGGGTGTAAATGTAATTAAAAGTATGTTTATTTTTATAATTTCCAGGTGGACCAGATGGAACGGTTCAAAAATGAAGTGTGAAAAAGGAAAACTGAAGCAGAGAGCATCACGACCTGGTCACTGCGACCACAGGTTGCGATGAACTGCTCGCGATGAAAATTTCAAATTCGGGCAATAAGCAACGCGACCACCAGCGCGACCATGGTACCGCGAGGTGTGCTCGCGATGAAGGCGGTGCAAACGCTCCAGTGAGTACCGTGACCACAGGTCGCGACAGCTAAAAAATATAAAAAAAAAAGTAGCTTCTCGCGGAAGCCAGAAACACAGAAACAGAGAGAAGAAAGAGGCAGAGAGAGAGAAAGAAAGAAAGAAAGAAAAGAAAGAAAAGAAAGAAGAAGAGAGAAAGAAGAGAAAGAGAAAGAAGAAGAAGAAGAAGAGAAAGAAGAAGAAGAAGAAGAAGAAGAAGAAAGTGAAGAGGAAAGTGAAGAGGAAAGTGAAGAGAAAGGGAAAGGGAAGGAAAAAGAAATCGTAGAACCGCGATTTCTCGAACGAAAAACAGTATCCAGGTTGGTGTACTTTCGATTTCGGAATCTTTACGAAAAGTATTTCGTTATCGTTTTCGTTTTCGTTTTCGTTTTCGATTTCGTTGAAAGTTCTCGTTTTCGATTTTCGTAGGAAACTTGTTTATTTTATATGAAAAATCGATGATTGATATATCTATTGTTGATTTTGGAATGATTTTATGATAGATCGCATTTTGATTTCGTTTTCGAATATTTCGATTTCGTAACAATACTTGATTTAGATTTTCGTATAACTATTGATTATTTTTCGTGAAGGGAATTGTGTGACTTGTATGTTTATTGAGTAACGATTGTGAAAGTTATTGTGAATCTAGTTTATTGGAAACGGCCCTAGGATATTTAGACATAGAAATGGATATAGGAGGTTGGTATACCAGCTGAGTTCACTGAGCAGTACTGCGCCGCTATTGATTGTTATTGATGATTATTATGTACCTCCTCATGGATTCGTCCAGAGGCAGGGAGACACGTAACTCCTCAGGATTCGTCCTGGGGGTTGGGAGCCACGTACCTTCCTAAGGATTCGTTCCTGGGATAGGGAATTATGTACCTCTCTAGGTTCCGTACCCACGGTCCTAGAGTAGGGAGATACGTACCACTCTTAGGATTCGTCCTAGGGTGGGAGTTTGACCCATATTCCAGCCCTAGTATGTTGAGTATTCTAGTGGGCCATATTTGAAGTGAATTGGGAAGTGAATTGAATGATTCTATTAATCGATTTTATATGTTGCTGTGAAAATTAAAGTGATGGAAACTGTTTTATGATTTGATTTTAAAGTTACATTGATTTAGAAATGATTAGAATTGACATATATTGTGATATGTTTTCTATTTTAAAAGTTATTTATGATTTTTATGTACACCCACTAAGCTATATGCTTAGCACGTTAGTTTTGTTTCTAACGCATAGGTACCGGGGATCCCGAGGAAGCTAAAGACTGAAGAGAGAGAGAGATTTGCTGATAGAGTTCCAGAGTTATCACAGTTGGGTAGCTATATTGTTGTTATATGTATATATATTCTGAAAGCATGCATATACAGAGAATTTGTAATATGTTTGTAATTAATTATTTATAGATTTATGTTTCTCATTTTAGAATATTTGTAAGTATTGACTTTTGATTTATGTTATTTATAAACTGTATTGGAAAGTCGCACTAAACGGCAGAGTGCGCAATGGTTTGAAAATGATATTGAAGTGTTGATATTGAATTTGTAATTGCATTGTTTTATGGAAAAACAGGTTTTGGAAAATCCGAAAAACAAACGGAACTCTGCCGAATTTTTGTAAAAAGTGTGATTTGATGGGCTCACTCGAGATGGTTTTTACATTATAACGTATGTGGTTTTCCAATGGTTTAAAAATTTATTCGATGGGCTCACGAGAAAAGTCTTTTTGGAATTTCAAATTGATTTGATTTTAAATGGTTTGAGATTATAAAATGAATTTGGAAAGTTTTGAAAGTCCAAGTAGCGCTCCCTGGGTCGGTCCAGCCGGGTCGGGTCAGGGGGTGTTACATTTATTGGTATCAGAGCGCGGTTTAGGCGTTTCTGGACCAAAGAGTCTGTATATGCATGCATTGTCTAAAGCTACCCATAGGAATGTGTGACTCTAATCTGCAGACCTCTCTTCTGTCTTATATAGGATAAAAGAAATGGAAGGAAGCGGTGATAGACCGGATAGTCCCGCCAGCGTGGCTGGGGGAGCATTTAGGGAGTCAGTAAGTCCGAGAGTAGCGGATCTTGTACAACCAGCGTTTATGCAGCAGATGGCTGAGTTCTTTCAAAATGTGGCTAGAGCAGCGCCACGAAGATCAGCCATAGAGCGACTGGCTAAACACAGACCCACTGATTTCCATGGCAGAAAGGATGAGGATGCATCTGCCGCAGAGTACTGGTTTGAGAGGACGAACAGAATATTAGAGCAGATGCACTGCACACCTGAAGAGCGACTGGAGTGTGCAGTATCCTTATTGCAGGAGGATGCCTACCAGTGGTGGACCTCCATCATACAGACAGTGCGACCAGAGGATAGAACGTGGGATTTCTTTCAGAAGGAATTCTGAAGAAAATATATTGGTCGCATTTATTTGGATAATCTGAAGAGGGAATTTACCAACCTGAAGTAAAGGCAGATGACAGTGACAGAATACGAAAGAGAATTTGTTAGGTTGAGTAAATATGCGAAAGAGATGGTGGCGACAGAGGCGGATAAATGTAGAAGGTTTGAAGATGGATTGAACGATTATATCCGCCTACAGGTTGTGTAACATTATGAATTTCAAAGTAATTGATTTTGAATATATATATATATATATATAAATCGAATGTGGATTAATTGATGAATGTTACAGGTGGCTGCCTTTGAATTCGAAGATTTTACCCGTCTCGTCTCGGCAGCTCTGAATGTAGAGAGAATTAAGAAGGAAGAGCAAGCTAGAAGAGGCAGAGGGCAGCAGAGAAGAGGGGTAGGGCCATCCAGCTCATATCAGCCCCAGAGTAAGTAGTTTAAGGGACCGCAGCCTAGTGGTCCAGTGCAGTCTCAGAGGCCAGTACCCACAGCTAGGCCTGGTCAGTCTGCAACTTCTGTGGCCAGTACCCCTAGGAGTGCAGTGAGGGGACCAGCCCCTGCATTGTGTGATCATTGTGGAAGAAGACATCCTGGGGAATGCTGGAAACTTACAGGAGCCTGCTTGCGATGTGGATCTTATGACCATTTCCTGAGAGATTGCCCACAGATGAGATCCCAACAGCCAGAGAGACCAGCCCCTACTACTTTCAGAGGTAGGAGGCCTAGTCAGGCAGTACCTGAATGTGGTAGCCACAGAGGAGCGTCAGAGTCAGTGGTCAGACCTGATAGTCGAGCTCCTGCACGAGTTTATGGTGTTAGAGCTTAGGAAGACAAGGATGCTCCTGACGTGATAGCTGGTATTATTTCTATTTTTGATACTACAACTATTGCATTGATAGATCCAGGTTCCACGCATTCCTATATATGTGATACTATGCTGAAACACCGAAACCTGGAAACTGAACCTACTGAATATGATGTGTTAGTCAGTAATCCGATAGGTCAGAGTGTAGTAGTGAACCGTATATACAGAAATTGTCCGATTCGGATACAGGAATGTGAATTTCCAAGAGATTTGATGGAGTTGCCATTCCATGAGTTTGACGTGATCCTAGGCATGGATTGGTTAACTCGGCATAAAGTAGTGATTGATTGTGAATTGAAGCGAGTGACCCTCAGAACAGCAGATGGAGCAGAGATCACAATAGTGGGTGAAAGGAGGGATTTTCTCTCCAATGTTATTTCAGCCACTGCAACCTGTAAACTGATTAGAAAGGGATGTGAAGCGTATTTGGCACAGATGGTTGATTCCAGAAAGGTTACTGCTGAAATCCAGAATATACCCACTGTGTGTGATTTTACAGATGTGTTTCCAGAGAAGCTTCCTGGTTTGCCACCTCAGAGAGAAGTGGAGTTTGTAATATATGTGGTACCAGGTACGTCTCCAGTATCGATAGCACCCTACAGAATGGCACCAGCAGAACTGAAAGAGCTGAAGATACAGTTACAGGAATTGCTGGATAAGGGTTTCATCAGACCCAGTGTATCCCCTTGGGGAGCTCCAGTTCTGTTTGTGAAAAAGAAGGATGGGTCATTGAGATTGTGCATCGATTACAGGCAGCTGAATAAATTTACTGTCAAGAACAAGTATCCGTTGCCTAGAATCGATGACTTGTTTGACCAGCTGAGAGGAGCCTGTGTCTTCTCAAAGATAGATCTGAGATCGGGGTATCACCAGTTGAGAATAAAAGAGTCAGATATTCCGAAAACTGCATTCAGAACCAGGTATGGACACTATAAATTTGTAGTGATGCCATTTGCGCTGACTAATGCACCTACAGCCTTTATGGATTTGATGAACAGAATATTCCGACCATACCTGGATCAGTTTGTGGTAGTATTTATCGATGATATCCTGGTGTACTCACAGACGGCAGATGACCATGACAGGCACCTCAGAGTAGTACTGCAGATTCTGCGGGAGAAGCAACTGTATGGCAAACTGAGCAAATGTGAATTCTGGTTGCCTGAGATTGCATTTCTGGGTCACATTGTATCAGCAGAGGGCATTAAGGCAGATCTAAAAAAGATCGAAGCAATAGTGGAATGGAAGCCTCCCAGAAATGTTACAGAAGTCAGAAGTTTTCTAGGCTTGGCAGGTTATTATCGACGGTTTGTGAAGGGATTTTCCTCCATAGCAAGTCCGTTGACCAAGCTACTGCATAAGAATGTCAGATTTGAATGGACTGACAGATGCTAAGCGGCTTTTGACAGATTGAAGGCAATGCTTGTTGATGCTTCAATTCTGATTCAGCCTGTTTCAGGTAAAGACTTTGTGATCTATAGTGATGCCTCACACCATGGTTTGGGATGCGTATTGATGCAGGAAGGCAAGGTGGTTGCATATGCGTCCAGACAGTTGAAAAATCATGAGCTGAATTATCCGATTCATGATCTGGAACTTGCAGCCATAGTCTTCGCTTTGAAAATTTGGAGGCATTACCTTTATGGTGAGAAATGATACATATACACATATCACAAGAGTCTGAAATATCTGCCTACCTAGAGAGAACTCAATTTGAGACAGAGACGATGGATGGAGTTGATTAAAGACTATGACTGTAACATCCCGAATTTCGGGTCATGAATTTTTGATATATGTGAAATATGTGAAAATAAATTTTTACTATTTGAGGGGGTGTAAATGTAATTAGATGTATGTTTATTTTATGATTTCCAGTGGACCGGATTTAGATGTAAAAAATGAGAAAAATGGAAAAATTGAAAAATTGAACCAGAGAGCATCGCGACCTGGTCACCGCGACCACAGGTCGCGATGGCTTGCTCGCGATGAAAATGGCAAAACCTGGCAGTGAGCATCGCGACCAGCCACCGCGACCACAGGTCGCGATGGACTGCTCGCGATGAAATTGTCAAAAACGGGCAGAGAGCAGCGCGACCACTCGCGCGACCAAGGCGCGCTCGCGAGGAAGGCGGTGCGCGCATTCCAGTGAGCATCGCGACCTGGTGCCGCGACCACAGGTCGCGACGGCGGTCGCGGTAGCGAAAAAAATATAAAAAAAAGAAGAAACTTCTCGCAGAAGCGAGAAAACAGAACAGAAGAGAAAGAGAGAGAAAGAGCCGAAAAAAAAGAGAGAAAAGGAGAGAAAAGAGAGAAGAAAAAGAAAAAGAGGAAGAAGAGGAAGAAGAAGAAAGAAAAAGGGAAAGAAATCGTGGAACCGCGGTTGGTCGAACGAAAAACGGTACCGAGGTAGGTGTACGTTTGTTTTCGAAATCGTTACGAAAAGTTTCTCGTTATTGTTTTAGTTTTTGTTTTTGTTTCCGTTTCCGTTTTTGATTTCGTTGGAAGATTTCGTTTTCGATTATTCGTATGAAAAGTGTTTATTTTATATGTATAAATTGATGATTGGTTGATCTTGGAACACGTTGATGTTAGATCGCATCTTGGTTTTCTTTCAATTTTGTAGATTCCATTAATAATAATACATGATTTATATTTTTGTATGATTATTGTTGATTTTGGACTGATTTGTGATAAATTGTATTTCAATTTCGATTTCGAATATTTTGACTGTTATGATTTGTAATATATTGTGATTTCTTGAAAATTTATTTATTGTAACGGCCCTAGGATACTTAGACATAGAAATGGATATAGGAGGTTGGTATACCAGCTGGGTTTTACTGAGCAGTACTGCGCCGTTATTATTGTGTGATTGTTGTTGCGGGGCAATCTCGGACAATCACACCGATTTAGTGATCGTTGTTGCGGGGCAATCTCGGACGATCACAATGATACTAGCGATTGTTGTTGCGGGGCAATCTCGGACAATCGCGATGATATTAGTGATTGTTGTTGCGGGGCAATCTCGGACAATCACGTGATATCAGTGACTGTTGTTGCGGGGCAACCCCGGACGTCACATTGACCCATATTCCAGTCCTAGAATGTTTAGTATTCTAGTGGGCCAGAATTGATTGAAATTGAAAAGTGAACCGAATGATTTTATTGATAGCATTCATTATTGACTTCATTATTGAAATTAAAGTAATTGGAATTGTTTAATGCTTTGATTTTCGAAATTTAATTGTTTGGAAATGCAATAGAAATGGAATTGTTTTGGAAATATTTATAATGTGATTTATTTAATTGAGTTTTTAGTACACCCACTAAGCTTTATGCTTAGCGCGTTAGTTTGTTTCTAACGCGTAGGTACCAGGAATCCAGAGGAGGCTAGAGACTGAAGGAAGAGCAAGTTGCAGACCGAGTCACAGAGACTGTACAGTTGGGTAGCTATATTTTTGTTATGTGTATATATAAACCGAAAGCATGCATGTACAGAGAATTTGTAAATATGTTTTGTAAAACGTTTTGTAATTAAGCATTTTATGACTTCTGTTTCGTTTTTTTTTTTTATTATTATTTAAATGTACATAGTAAAGTCTGATTTGTTTTATTTTATAAATTGTGATGAAAGATTTTGATAAGTCGCACTAAACGGCAGAGTGCGCAATTGTTTGAAATTGTTATTGAAGTGTTATTAAAATTGGTATTGAATTGATTGTGTAAAAACAGGTTTTGGAAAGTCCGAAAAACAAACGGTACTCTGCCGGATTTTTGTAAAAAGTTTAATTTTTTTTATGGGCTCACAATGATTTTGAAATGAAAAATTGAAGTTTAGCAAAGTTTTGAAAGTTCCGAGTAGTGCACCCCGGGTCGGTCCGGCCGGGTCGGGTCGGGGGGTGCTACACTTAGTGGTATCAGAGCGCGCCTTTTTATTGTGACGTCCACCTCCGGGATTCGCCTACACTGGTCTATGCCAGGTTTGCCCCGCGAGGTCCGACGGTCACTCACAAGGTACTGTCCGCTTTGGGTCGTCCGGGGTTGCCCCGCCACAACGCCCTCACGGTTTTGCTTCGCCTCCCCCAAATCAGGATTTGAACCAGTTACTTATCCTTAAGTACTAATCCTTATCAAGTTGGGTACCAATTGAGCTACTAGCGCAATTGGTACCCAACTTGATAAGGATTAGTACTTAAGGATAAGTAACTGGTTCAAATCCTGATTTGGGGGAGGCGAAGCAAAACCGTGAGGGCGTTGTGGCGGGGCAACCCCGGACGACCCAAGGCGGACAGTACCTTGTGAGTGACCGTCGGACCTCGCGGGGCAAACCTGGCATAGACCAGTGTAGGCGAATCCCGGAGGTGGACGTCACAATGACTGTGTAATCGACTACCATCCAGGGAAGGCGAATGTAGTCGCAGATGCGTTGAGTAGAAAAGCACTGTTTGCTCTGAAGGCTATGAATGTGCAATTGCAGATAAATCCAGATAATACAGTAGTAGCTGAATTGATATGCAGACCTAGTTTGATTCAGCAAATTGCAGAGAAACAGAAGCAGGATGCTAGAATCCAAATGATATGTAGACATATTCTAGAAGGGAAGCATCCAGATGATGAAGAATTGAGAAAGATAATCCTGACAGAGGCACACAGCAGTTCGTATGCGATGCACCCAGGTAGCACAAAGATGTACAGAGATATGAAACTTCAGTATTGGTGGTCTGGTATGAAGAAAGATGTGGTGGAGTTTGCAAATAGATGCATGACTTGTCAACAGGTGAAAGCTGAACACCAGGTTCCATCGGGATTGTTACAGCCAATAGCAATACCCAAATGGAAATGGGATCGCATCACTATGGACTTTGTCACTGGATTGCCACTCACCCGGAGTAAACACGATGCAGTATGGGTTATAGTGGATCGGTTGACGAAGTCAGCACACTTTCTACCTGTCAGAACTGACTACTCCCTGGATCGACTAGCAGAATTGTATATCAGAGAGATAGTCAGATTGCATGGAGTGCCTGTATCCATAATATCAGATAGAGATCCGAGGTTTACATCCAGATTCTGGAAGAAATTTCAAGAAGCCTTGGGTACTCGACTGAGTTTCAGTACAGCCTTCCATCCGCAGACAGACAGACAATCAGAAAGGGTAATTCAGGTGCTTGAAGATATGCTCAGGAGTTGTGTAATTGAGTTTGAAGGAAGTTGGGCGGATCATCTTCCATTGATTGAATTCGCCTACAACAACAGTTACCAGTCGAGCATAGCTATGACACCTTATGAGGCACTGTATGGAAGGAAATGCAGGACTCCAGTATGCTGGACAGAGTTAGGAGAGGACAGGTTAGTAGGCCCAGACTTGATTCGACAAACTGAGGAGAAGGTGAAGATTATCAAGGATCGATTGAAAGTTGCTTCTGACCGACAGAAATCATACGCAGATTTGAAAAGAAAAGAGATAGAATATGACGTCGGTGAGAAAGTGTTTCTGAAAGTATCTCCGTAGAAGAAAGTGCTTCGATTTGGCAGAAAAGGTAAGTTGAGTCCTAGGTTTATTGGGCCATACGAAATCATTGAACGTGTGGGACCAGTAGCCTACAGACTAGCTTTACCTCCAGAATTAGAAAAGATTCATAATGTGTTCCACGTTTCTATGATGAGGAGATACAGATCTGATCCTTCCCACAGAGTTCAGGCCGAAAGTATTGAAATCCGACCAGACCTGACATATGAGGAGGAACCAGTGCAGATTCTTGATCGGGAGATTAAAGAACTAAGAAATAAAAGAGTGCCACTGGTGAAAGTCCTCTTGAGGAATCATAAAGTGGAAGAGGCTACCTGGGAGAGCGAGGAGACGATGAGACAACAATATCCACAACTATTCAATTGAGGTAAATTTCGAGGACGAAATTTCTTAAGAGAGGAAGAATTGTAACATCTCGGATTTCGGATAATTAATTTTATATATGTGAAAATAAATTTTGTGATTGGAAGGGGTGTAAATGTAATTAAAAGTATAGCAATTTCTTGATTTACTCTTACTTGCAAATTTATCATCTCAATAAAGTTACTACGATTGGTAGAATTGATGGATTCATCATGACCCCAAAAAGCACACCCTTGCATTGCTAGTCACTTCACTATCTCTAGTGAGGTTTTGAGTCGTAACCGATTTTGTAAAGTTTCTTGTAGAGAGAGTGTATTCATGATTTTGTCGATATGCCGAGATGAATATTTTAAGTTATTCCAATTTTGGATGGCAAATCTATATTGTGAATTATGTTCCTCTTCATGTTACAAAAATGGACATTTTTTTGTACAATTGAGTTTTTTCCAACTTTAGAAATAATCAATTGTAAATGTGTAATTCTTTGACGGAACACTATAAAAAAGAAAGCATGGAAAATAAACTGCTCTATTTTTTTCCACAGGTCGCAATGGCTTGCTCGCGGTGAAAAACGCGATTTCTAGCAGTGAGCATCGCGACCAGTCACCGCGACCACAGGTCGCGATGAACTGCTCGCGATGAAAATGTCAAATTCGAGCAGTGAGCAACTCGACCACCAGCGCGACCATGGTACCGCGAGGTGTGCTCGCGATGAAGGCGGTGCAAACGCTCTAGTGAGTACCGCGACCACAGGTCGCGACAGCTGAAAAATATAAAAAAAAAGTAGCTTCTCGCGGAAGCCAGAAACACATAAACAGAGAGAAGAAAGAGGCAGAGAGCGAGAAAGAAAGAAAGAAAGAAAAGAAAGAAAAGAAAGAAGAAGATAGAAAGAAGAGAAAGAGAAAGAAGAAGAAGAAGAAGAGAAAGAAGAAGAAGAAGAAAAAGAAGAAGAAGAAGAAAGTGAAGAGGAAAGTGAAGAGGAAAGTGAAGAGAAAGGGAAAGGGAAGGAAAAAGAAATCGTAGAACCGCGATTTCTCGAACGAAAAACGGTATCCAGGTTGGTGTACTTTTGATTTCGGAATCTTTACGAAAAGTATTTCGTTATCGTTTTCGTTTTCGTTTTTGTTTTCGATTTCGTTGAAAGTTCTCGTTTTCGATTTTCGTAGGAAACTTGTTTATTTTATATGAAAAATCGATGATTGATATATCTATTGTTGATTTTGGAATGATTTTATGATAGATCGCATTTTGATTTCGTTTTCGAATATTTCGATTTCGTAACAATACTTGATTTAGATTTTCGTATAACTATTGATTATTTTTCGTGAAGGGAATTGTGTGACTTGTATGTTTATTGAGTAACGATTGTGAAAGTTATTGTGAATCTAGTTTATTGGAAACGGCCCTAGGATACTTAGACATAGAAATGGATATAGGAGGTTGGTATACCAGCTGGGTTCACTGAGCAGTACTGCGCCGCTATTGATTGCTATTGATGATTATTATGTACCTCCTCATGGATTCGTCCAGAGGCAGGGAGACACGTACCTCCTTAGGATTCGTCCTAGGGGTTGGGAGCCACGTACCTTCCTAAGGATTCGTTCCTGGGATAGGGAGTTATGTACCTCTTTAGGTTCCGTACCCACGGTCCTAGAGTAGGGAGATACGTACCACTCTTAGGATTCGTCCTAGGGTGGGAGTTTGACCCATATTCCAGTCCTAGTATGTTGAGTATTCTAGTGGGCCAGATTTGAAGTGAATTGGGAAGTGAATTGAATGATTCTATTAATCGATTTTATATGTTGCTGTGAAAATTAAAGTGATGGAAACTGTTTTATGATTTGATTTTAAAGTTACATTGATTTAGAAATGATTAGAATTGACATATATTGTGATATGTTTTCTATTTTAAAAGTTATTTATGATTTTTATGTACACCCACTAAGTTATATGCTTAGCGCGTTAGTTTTGTTTCTAACGCGTAGGTACCGGGGATCCCGAGGAAGCTAAAGACTGAAGAGAGAGAGAGATTTGCTGACAGAGTTCCAGAGTTATCATAGTTGGGTAGCTATATTGTTGTTATATGTATATATATTCTGAAAGCATGCATATACAGAGAATTTGTAATATGTTTGTAATTAATTATTTATAGATTTTTGTTTCTCATTTTAGAATATTTGTAAATACTGACTTTTGATTTATGTTATTTATAAACTGTATTGGAAAGTCGCACTAAACGGCAGAGTGCGCAATGGTTTGAAAATGATATTGAAGTGTTGATATTGAATTTGTAATTGCATTGTTTTATGGAAAAACAGGTTTTGGAAAATCCGAAAAACAAACGGAACTCTGCCGAATTTTTGTAAAAAGTGTGATTTGATGGGCTCACTCGAGATGGTTTTTACATTATAACGTATGTGGTTTTCCAATGGTTTAAAAATTTATTCGATGGGCTCACGAGAAAAGTCTTTTTGGAATTTCAAATTGATTTGATTTTTAAATGGTTTGAGTTTATAAAATGAATTTGGAAAGTTTTGAAAGTCCAAGTAGCGCTCTCTGGGTCGGTCCAGCCGGGTCGGGTCAAGGGGTGTTACACAAGTGGTTGCAATGGCTTGATGTATGTGACTGCACAAGTCAATGGCAAGGATATGCAGGCTATGTTGGACACAAGTATGACCAACAATTTTGTGGCTCAACGAGAGGTATACAGGTTGTGGTTAAATCATTTGGGCAGCACTAATCAGATCAAAGCAATGAACTATGGTGTTATGCCTGTGTATGGTATGCTGAGACAACTTTAAAGTTAGGTTTATGGCAGGGAAATTATAGCATGATGATCGTGCCTCTAGATGACTTTGACTTGATTCTTGGCATCGAGTTCTTTGTGAAGGCCAAGGTCACATTAATGCCTTATTTCGAGGTATTTGACCGGATTGATTATGTTATATTTTAAGCCCTTTTTACCTCGTTTTTTAATCTTGTTTTCAAGTGAATTTGGCAGGTTTGATGTATGTTTTGAGCTTGTGTAGGTTTTATATGATGATTAGGGAAAATTTGCTAAGGATTGAAGATTAAAGCTTTAAAAGACAAGTTCTTGATCAATGAGCATTGCGACCTAGGTTTCGTGACCTAGGGTTGCCATATGGAGTAGCGACAAAAAGGTGATTTTTGGCCAGAGAGTGTCGCGACCCAGGTTTCGCGATCGAGGGTCGCGAAAAGAGAATTGCGAAGGAAGTTTCATGTTTTAGTAGTAAGTGCCGCGACCTGGGTTTCGTGACCCAGGGTCGTGACACGCGGTTGTGACAACAAACTTGATGCCCTAAGGGTTGCGAACTATAAAAGGAAAAGTAAAAGGAAAAGAGAGGGTTCGTTCTTTTTGTAGAAAAACACGTCCAAGGCCAGGAAAAACCCATTCATACTCTTCTATCATAGTTTATTGGGTGCTTTCGATCAAAGACACAAGTTACATACATCAATAGTCATCATCTTCATCAACGATTCATCGGAGAAAATGAAGTATCAAAGAAGAAGGAGTTATAGCTGGACCAAAGCTGGATTTCTTTCCTATTTGTACTTCTAGAATGAGTTTTATCTATTCCTTATCTTTCTTCTTTGTTTTTAATTGCTGATATGATAAACTAATTTTATAGTTAAGAGGTCAATGGACCATGATTGAGTTTTAGGGTTTGTAATTGACTAATACTTTTTGATTACATTTCAAGAGCATTATTTCTAGTTATTTTATTTTATTAATCTGTAGTTCTTGTTGGTTGCACTACGAAAGTTTGATACATGAATGTTGAATTACGATTAATAAGGAAATTGTAGCTTATTTTAAGAAATCATTAAGTTATAATTGTATTTATTAGATTTCTAGAATAATGATTAGTTTAATTAAGGCATGAGAATGCTTAATTAACCTAGGTATTAAACTTAACAAGGGGTTTCTAATTATTTTCACTCTAGGACCAATAGGTGAATTTAATTGAAATTACAACATCAGTGCATGACTAATATAACTTGATATATCATTGTTAGGGTTAATTACTTCTTTGAAATATTGCGCGTATATAGTCAATTACAATACATGTGCTCATAATTGTGACCATTGGACCATCTAATGCCTTCTCACCCTTGGTCAATCTCATTGTTAGATAATTGCTTTAATTAAAGTTTTCTTTTTATAATTCAAACTCAAAATTCTGATTTCAATTCTCCTCTCGTTAACATCTTTGGATTTCATCTAACACTTGATGGAAACTCTTCTACTCAGCTTAGCATAACTGACTTTCACAGTGACAACGTGAGTGCTATTATTGACATGGATACTTATTATTTGTTTAGAATATCAAAACATATTGACTTGCAATTTTAGTAGGATCTTGCCCAACTCGAGGACGGGTTTTTTAGTAGGATTTATTTTCTAATTTATGTTTTGAAATTTATTTTCTATTTAATTTAGACTTGGTTAGGTTTTTATCTTTTTAGGAATGTTGTGTTTGACTCGTATTAAGATTAGTTTAATAGAAATAGTCTTACAATTTCAATTTATTGTAAGATTTTTCATATTATCAATAAAATTCGTTCCTTTGGAACAATTTCTTTGTTGTGGATTCGACATGCTCTTTAGGGATTTGAGAACAGCACTTCTCGACGTTCTCGTAACGATGACTAGGGAATGATGGCCCTCATGTATCTTCGTCAAGGTACTTCTGAGAGTGCCTCTGGTTCGACGAAGTTATCATTCTTTGTTTCACCATACTCCACCGCATCAAGCATGCTAGTATAATTAATTGTGCTACAATGTTTAAATATTATTGTTGAGTTTAAGTCCCACTATATACATTTACCAGTTTTCTCCCTTTATTATTGGAGTAGATGTCTGTATTTAGTGATTAAGCTCAGCAGGTGCCAATAGTTGTTAATTATGTAATTGTATCCTTCCAAAAAAATAAAAAAATAAAAAACTCCCACAAAATATAGAATGAATACAGCCCTTAATTTTTTTTATTATTTTTAGCATTCATTTATTTATTTTTAAATTTAATAATTAAAAAATTAAAAAAAGGAAATTACAATTAGTATGTAGATTAAGAATAAATGACTAGAATATATATTATTATAGACCGGTCCATTTTCATATTAAGCAAGACTTGTGGGTAACTGATGGTGATGATGCTCTCCTTGCTGTCACGTTTGGAGGATGAATAATAGGAATTATTAGAATAGAAGAGAGATCCATTTCTGCAAAAGAGAGAAGAAAAAAGCAAAAATGCCTGTGAAACAAACACCATCGACGAGATCCAATACAACAAAATCACCAATACTCCTCCTCTCTCTCTCTCTCCTCGCTCTCTCTATCCTCTTCATTCTCTTCTCACTCTCCTCCTCCTCCTCCTCCCATAATACCCCAAACCCCTACTCCGATTCATACTCTAATCCCACCGCCAAACCCGAGACTTCTTTTGTTGCCTCCCTCGAACACTTCCTCACTGTCAAATCTCAACGATTCCCTCCACTCAAAGACGATACAGTTACTACTGTTAGCGAAGAAGATGTCACTAGGTTCGATCAACAGACCCACCAGAGACTGTATGGAGATCCCAATTCTCCCATTAGGGTTTACGTGTACAACATGCCTAGGAAATTCACCTACGATTTGCTTTGGCTCTTTAGGAATTCTTATAAAGACACTTTTAATTTGACCTCCAATGGCAGCCCCGTGCATCGTTTAATCGAGCAGGTACTATTCTTTTTATTTGTAAATAAAGGGAGCTTAGATTTGTTAATTGCAATTTAAAAGTAATGTATTTTTTGTGCAGCATTCAATTGATTATTGGCTTTGGGTAGATTTGATTGCTCCTGAATCAGAAAGGCTTTTGAAAAATGTTGTGAGAGTTGTCCGGCAGGAGGATGCCGATCTGTTCTACATCCCCTTTTTCACGACCATCAGCTTTTTCTTGCTGGAGAAGCAACAATGCAAGGCTCTTTATAGGGTGTGAGTGCACTTCCAGGCTTTAGATTATTGCTTCATTGCCCTGTGTCACTATTGCTTGAATAATCCTGTGACAAATGATCCAACTGTTATGCGTTTTGTATCACGTGATTGTTACTTGATCCGGATTTCGGCCGTGGATGTTTATATCTTTCCTATAAGCATCTTGAGCACTGTTGCTTTTGGCCATGGACATTTATAGTTTGACTTTGACATGAAGAATTACATCACAGATATAACTTTGCAAAGCATGATCCAACCACTGGTTTTAAGTGGAATCCCGGAGCCTATATTTTTATAAGTATATACTTGGGATCGTGTTGAGACCTGAGTTTCAGGGGATGAGTACTTGTATTGTGCTGTTATTTATGCCGTTTGAGTCGCTGTTCGAAGAGTTACTTCCATAGCCTTTTTTTTATATTTTTAGATTAATGTGTATGGAGTTTTAGAAATTGCTTTATATGTTCTGAAGATGTAATTTACTGTTTGCCTATGGCTGTAGGAAGCTTTGAAGTGGGTGACCGATCAACCTGCATGGAAAAGATCTGAAGGTAGGGATCACATACTTCCCATTCATCATCCTTGGTCTTTCAAGTCTGTTCGCAGATATATGAAAAATGCAATTTGGCTGCTACCGGACATGGACTCAACAGGGAACTGGTAACTAGATGGCTTTAGTCTGAAAGAAATCTTGCTATGTGTTTAATTTCATGAGTTGATATTGCTCATTCGTCTACTGATAAATGAGTGATTTCTTAACTTCTAGGTATAAACCTGGACAAGTGTCACTGGAGAAAGATCTAATTCTTCCTTATGTCCCTAATGTTGATTTATGTGATGCCAAATGCATATCAGAAACTGAATCTAAGAGAAGCATACTGCTTTTCTTCCGTGGCCGGCTTAAAAGGAATGCTGTAAGATTTTTTTGGCCAAATGAATTAATTTGCTTTATGTTGGTTGACATGAGGTTTCTTGTATGAGATATCAAATGAGATCAAATTTCTTTCCCTGTTGCCATTTCATCCTTTTTGTTGAAAAAATTGTTATTCAATAGCGCTGTTCTTGGTGAAAGAAATGTTGTTAGAGTTTTGGCAACTACTTAGTGTTGTAAAAGCTTTGACTAGTATTACTGTTCTTGAGTGTGCAATTTTTTCCTTCCACTTAAATCAGATAAGGCACTAAACAAATTTACTCAATTAGAAGTTGCCATCCATCTAGTTTAATTGAGAAAGTTTCTTGACAATTGTCCAAGTCTCATGAACGAATTTTTCCTTGGAAATAGAGGGTTGAAGGATAGGAAGGGCTACTCCTAACTGTAGCCCAGCCAGCTGACTAAAAGTTTAGAATTGATTAAAAATATAAATGTGCTAATGCAAGTGGTACTTCAAGAATACTGAAACTTGGGGTGTTTGGAGAAAAGTGAAATTATGGCTATTGTTTTTTGTTGGGTATATGTAATGATAACATGTTATATAAGTGTTACTTTTGGATTGTTGTTATGACTATGTCTACAATCATAGCTGTGAAGCCTCTTATAGCAACTTTGTGGGACCCATTCCTAGTCTTTCTTTGATGAGACTGGATAAGTTCTGTATTTAGTGTGTGTGGGTGTGTGTGTGTGTGTGTATGTATGTATGTATATAGTGATTCTCTTTTAAGGGATCCCTTACATTAGCAATAGTGAGGACCTTGATGAATTGCAATCAATTTTAATGTATTTTGATTTTATTATTATTATTATTTTTGTAGATGGTAAGTTTCAATCAAATATACTTGTGAAGAAATTTGAAAAATTATACGAGCACTTTTCCAGATCTCCTATGTTTCACCCCCTTTTTTAATGCTGCAAATATAAAAAATTCGGAAAAATATAGTTTTAGTGTATTAAAAATATTCAAATTTTTTTCACAAGTATATTACATAATAAATTTAGTTTCTCAGCTATTAGTTGTTTAGATTCATCTAGTTTGACTTAGTCGGTATCCACTTATGTTTAATTAGTGACTCATGTCTTGCATTGACTTTATTAAATTCAGTGTGCATGAGGAGAAAATTTTTTGTGTATATATGTAGCATACCTGAAAAAATGTCAGAAACTCAACAAGATAGTGAAGCAAGATAAGTTGTCAAATCTACAAAAAAATAAAATAAAATAAATATTCCTTTTTATGCATATGCAAATCTGGAGCAAAGCAAGATTGCACTTGTTTAGGGATTTTTCTTTTGTATATGTAATTTTCTTTCTCTGCAAAAAGAAAAGTAATTCACAACAAGATAGTGAAGCAAGATAAGTTGTCAAATCTATAACAAAAGAAATATTGTTTTTTATACATATGAAAATCTGGAGCAAAGCAAAATTACACTTGTTTAGGGATTCTTCTTTTATATATGTAATTTTCTTTCTCTGCAAATAGAAAAGTACTTCGAGAAACTGTTGAGAAAAAACAGATATGTTTATTAAGTGGTTTCTGTCATGTACTCCCACATTTCTTGGGCTGAGTGAAATGAATTTTTTTTTAATCCCTTGTCCTGATGATTACTGTTAATGTATCTTGCTACACTTTTTTGGTGTTGCATCTCTGTGTTCTATGTATAGTTACTTAGTTTATGGTGTTTTACAGGGAGGAAAGATACGTGCTAAACTTGTAGCAGAACTAAGTCGTGCCGAGGGTGTAGTTATAGAGGAAGGGACAGCTGGGAATAGTGGGAAAGCAGCTGCTCAGGATGGCATGCGCAGGTAATATAAGTTGATAATTTCATATATTTGTCTTTGTTGGGGGAAGACTATTCTTTATCAAAATATTAATGTTGGATGCTCTGTCATCAGGTCTATTTTCTGCTTAAATCCAGCTGGTGACACTCCTTCATCTGCTAGATTGTTTGATGCTATTGTGAGTGGGTGCATCCCTGTTATAGTTAGTGATGAATTGGAGCTTCCTTTTGAAGGAATCCTTGATTATAGGAAGGTATATTTGATACTAAATCTTGTATTTCTATTTCCTTATGCATCTCCTGACAGTCAAACTTTAGATCATTTGATTAAATGAGTTATATTTTAGAAAGATAATACAAAATATTCAATAAATAGGAAGAAATAACTTAGTAGTTCTGGTGTTGAATTATAAACCAGTATTTTGCATTTACCATATGATTGTCTAATGTTTTTAATATGCTTCACGAAAATGGTGTTGATTGTGCTTAATTAGTACCTAAGTTTATTTATTTATATTATATTTTGTTTGCTTTGTTGTATCCTGAAGACTGTCACTTGGAATCTTGGTTTAATAATTTGGTATGCTACTAGCCTAAGGTTTAAGATAGTCAGTTGCATAAAGTGAATGATATTGATTCCAGTAAATGCTGAGACCGCTTATGCATACCTCTACCTCTGTGGCATGGACCCCTCAAAGTGGGGTTAGTAATTGCCACTGTCGGTGCAATGATGTATACAGTCCTATAAAAAATGTTGTTATGGATATTGAACAAGTTTTGACATGCATTATTTCAAACACAGCCCAATGGTCCTCTCTCACGAGAGGAGATGAGAATTTTTGGACAGTGTTCCCTAGGATACTTTCTATTATGTTCTTTGTGATGCCTAATACTTGATTTCTATGTACATTGACACATGCGCTAGTATTTGGTTTAGCGCTGATTTATATGCTCAATACATAACATGAAAATTTGGAGTTGAAGAGTCGTATTATGCCTTAATTCCAGTCTTGTCTTGACAGTTGCTGAGATTTCTGTCACTTATTTCCTTTTCTGCAGATAGCTTTATTTGTTTCTTCTAGTGATGCTGTACAATCGGGATGGCTCTTGAAATTTTTAAAAGGTGTTAGCCCTTCTCAAACAAGAGAAATGCGGAGAAATCTTGCACAGGTTTGTGACTGTAAAGTTGACATGGTTTCCCCTATTCACTATAGAATTCTTATACCTAAATGTGAAATGGTTGGGTGTAAACTTGCATTTCTTGAGTCCAAGTTTTTAACCATTTAGTTGAATTGGGAACTTGGGTGGACCAAGTTTAGTATTTCTTCCTTCCTCTTTGCAACCGAATGCTTAGTATTTATGTGGTATGCATTAGCCTATTTACACTTATGATTAATTACAATTTCTGTATCTTAAATTGAGTACAATTTAGATGGCACTTCTGTTTATTTCCCATGCTCTCTAGATCTTTAAAATTAAAAATTTAAACTAAGCTATTTCTGTGCGGTGACAAATGCTTCAGTACTCGAGGCATTTCCTGTATTCCAGTCCAGCTCAACCCTTGGGTCCAGAAGACTTGGTTTGGAGAATGGTACGTTACTGTCTCTTTCTGCAACCAAAAGTTCGGCTTCTATAATTTTTATTTACATGTATTTCAGACAGTTGCAGAGTGTGGGTTGAATTATATTTCTGACCAAGTAGATTTTTTTTTTGGACAGTTCTATATGCTTCCCTAAACTGGCCAAAGCTTTTCAGTGCACCTTGGTCTTTGAATAAGGCCGTAGAAATTTTCTTTTTGACAGTTCTATATGGTGCCCTAAACTGGCCAAAGCTTTTCAGTGCACCTTTGGCTTTGAATAAGGCCATTTAAGTTAGCGTTATACGGTTTTTATGATACTATAATGACATTGAAATTCATATTTGCCTGAAAAGGGATGTTTTCATGCACAGTATTTTTTTGTGATTTTTAGCTCCTGAGTTTTGCCGGGATGGGTATTATTATTAACGTAACCTAGCTATGTAATTCATATTGATGGTTCAGCGGATAAGTCCCAGGAATTGGCCTGTGGTAACATGGAGAGGCGGGTAGCCATTGGAACTCTTTTGATTGTGATTATGGTGCCTTTGATATCTTCAGGAGAGGAGAGGCATAATTATATGATTGATAATTTTATTTTTGTTTTTTCCTCATTTAATTTATGTCATTAAATTCTGGTATTTTGAAAAATGCCAGTAGAACCCTAATGGTAAGGTTGCAATGAACCAATATTTGAAAAAATTAATATTTTTGTATTTTTGTTGGGGGAACAGATGGCTGGTAAGTTGATAAACATCAAGCTTCACACACGAAGATCACAGCGGGTGGTGAAAGAGTCTAGGAGCATATGCTCTTGCGATTGCAGACGTGCAAACTTTTCAAGTTCAATTCACTTGTCTTGAACTATGGCTAAGAGGACTTTCTCTGTTTCTACCTCTCTCAATTGGAGTTAACATTATATTTTCATTTGAATTTTATTACATTTTGAGTGGATATTGTAGGGTTTATGATTAGAAAGAAAATTGCTAATATTCTCTCAATTCATATTTGGTCTTGCAAATATAACTATAACTAAGCACATTTAAAGCGCAAGTGAAGTCACCAAATCATGTTTCTTCTTTTTCTCCTGCACATCCTCACTATCATCCTTGTTAGCAAATATGTTGTCATACAGAAGTTCTCATTAACGCTGGAGATCTATATACCCTCTCACGCCCCAAATGGTCCCCAAGAAAAAATGGCATGAAAACTCAAAAACATTTCTCTCTCTAGAACTCGAAGTTTAAATGCGAAATGGAAAACGGTGAAATTCATCCTGTTTGTCGACCATCAAAGTCCTCTTCGGCAGCATCCAGCTAACTCCAACATCTCTGCAGCGATCTTCAGAGGTTTATCTCTCAAAAACAACAGTTTCTCTCTCTAACGGATTTGAGTTTGAACAGTGGAGAGGGAAAATGGGAAGCCTCTTAATTGAGGAGCATTTAGGACATTATTAGTGGCGTGGTTAAAAATAATCATAAATTCCTATAGTTAAAAATAATTTTCCTATGATTTTTTAGGGAGCTATAAGATGAAAATTTTTCATTACAAAAAGTTAGAGACCAACATGATCATTTGATCAAACATATAAAAGCCTTTATAATGTTCGTTTATTTTAAGCTAAGATTACAGCGCATTAACACCGAAATATTCTCCAATTCATTATTTTGTATAAACATTTTACTAATGAAGGGATTTTATTTATTTATTTTTTTTTTTTTGAGATCTGAACGAGTTAGAGGGTTATTGAAACCTACAAGATTAAATCTACGGTCCGAACATCTACTCCTAACATGGAAAGATATATATCCACACAATTATACTTTTATGGGTAATAACGAGAAAATATATACACTATTTAGATTTTGAACTTTGATGATTTAAAGGAGCTTATGAGACTCCAACCATCAATACGTGTGATCCTTTGGTACTAATAAAGGGATTAAAATGATAGTGATTTTTATAAAGTAGGAGATGCATTTTTCATAAAATAAGAGCCAAAAGTTGCACGACAAATATATTTAAATAGTAATATTTCCCCACAAATTAGGGGATTTGGTGACATTTCTCCAATTAATTAATAATACATTGCCCCATGACCAGGACCAGGCCCAAAAACCAAAGACGTGCTATCCATCTTAATATTATAAAAAGGAAGCAATTTATTTTAGTCCGTCTCTTTTTTAAAATTATTATTTTTTAATTAATATTTTTTTTAATTTATATGATATTTAATTTTAAAAATTTATCATTTTAATTTTTTTAATCAAATTTTTTACAGTTAAATATAAAATAATATATATATTGATCCCTTTTTTTTAATTTTAAATTATTAAATTAAAAATATAATTTTACTATTTAATTTTTATAAATTAACTTTAACTTGTATATACAATAAAAATCTAACATGTGAATTAATAAAAAAAATTATAATTATAATATACACAAAATTTAATAGAAAAATCCTTAAATATTAAAAAAATTAACACTAAAATTAAAAATATTTTAAAAATAAAAATTTATTACAATAAATAACTAAAAATTTAATAATTCAAAATAACACTTTAAATTAATATTAAAATATAACACATAAATTTTATATATGAAAATAAATTATAATAAATTAAAAATTAAAAATTAAAATAATTATTAAAGTAATAAAAATATATTTTTTTAAAATATTAGGTGGAGACATTATTAAATAAATTATTAAAAGTAATTTTTAATTATTTATGAAAATTATTATTTTTTATTTTTTTATTTTTCAGTTGTTATTATTTCATTTTTTGAATTAAATTTTTATTTAATAATTTTTTAACCTTAATTTTTATTTTTATGTATAATGACTGAAATACATCTAACACCTTTAAATTTGACTAACGGAAAGACTAAATTGATGAATTTTTAAAAAGTTAGAAATCACGCTAGGTAAAAAAATAAAATATCGGATAAAAAGTAATAATTCGAAAATGTTAGGGATCAAAATAATTTTTACTCTTATAAAAACCCTCTTAGATTTAACTCATCTTTAAAAAGAATTCTCTAATTTTAAATTTAAATGTAAACTCCTTACTGTTAATTATTTATTAAAATTAAAAAGAATTGATATGACATAGCTAAAATAGCTATCATAATAATAAATAAATTTTAATTTCTTAGTAATTCTAATTTTTTTTAATCATTCTAAATTAAAATTATACGTTAAAAACTAAAATATCCATCTGTTAGATTTAACAAATGTCAATTGATATTTAACTAACAGGAGAGGAGAAGGGTTTTCACCAAAATAAACTAATAATTGCGGGAATTCAAAACTAAAGGAGTATTTATGGGGATGGATCAAACCTTAGGGGTACTTTTTATAAATCTTCGTATCTGTTGAGGAACAACCTATGCATCAGCAGGCATGAATGTCAATGTTGATCACGATGCTAGTCCCCACCTTTGGAAAAAAAAAAAAAAAAATGGTCAGTACGAAATATCCATTGCATCCTGTGGATTTTTTTAAGAAAAATTATTAAAATATCTTCAATAGTTTAATATATTCGTCAAAATCTCATTTAATTTTATTTTTGATTAAAATTCCTCCTGTAGTTTAGTGTATTCATAAAAATTCCTCCTACCGTTAGTTTTAATTATCAAAATATCATTGACCATTAACTTTTTAGTTAGGCATATTATTAAAATCCCTCTATAATTTGATGTATTAGTCAAAATATCCTTATAATTTCATTTATAGTCAAAATCTCTCCCCTCCCCCCAAATTTTATTTTATAGTCAATTTTTCCTTTACTGTCAGTTTTAATTACCAAAATACTTTTACCATTAACTTTCTTGTTAAAAACTTTAGGGCACCAATGATATAAAGATAAATATCTATATATATTAAATTAAAATATTTTAATTTATAATATCAACGAATCTCTACCATATAGACAATAGAGATCAAATATAAAATATTAAACAATTAAAAATTTTAAAATCTGTGAAGATAGATGGTGGACGATGGAGGTCTACTTTTTAATTTTTAAATTTTTATGTGTTTTTTTAAAAAATATTTTATGTTTATGATCTCTACTATCTATCTATGGAGATGGACGATGGAGATCCATTTTTTATAAAAATAATTTAATCTTTTTTAAAAATTTTGGTAATTTTTTTTAAAACACTTTTGTGCTTATGATCTCCATGTCCATCTATGGACGGTGGATATCCAACTTTTTTTAATTTTTAATTTTTTAATATTTTAAATTTGATCTCTAATGTCCATTATAATATAGAAATGGACGGTGGAGATCTTTTTTATTTTTTATTTTTAAATTTTTTTTAAAAAAAAATTGTGTTTATGATCTGCACCGTCCATCTGTGGACAATGAAGATCCAACTTTTTTTAAAATTTTTTATATTTAATCTCTAATGTCATCATATTAAGAACGGTAGAGATTTATTAATATTATAAATTAAAATATTTATATATATATATATACCTTTATACCCTTGGTGCCTTAAATTTTTTAACAGAAAGTTAATGGTTAAAAGTATTTTGGTAATTAAAACTGACGGTAGAGGGAAAATTGACTATAAAATAAAACTACGGGGAGAATTTTGACCATAAATGAAACTATGAGAAGATTTTGACTAATACATCAAATTATAAGGGGATTTTAATAATATGCCTAACTGCAAAGGTTAATGGTAAATGGTATTTTAGTAATTAAAATGATGGTAGGGGGGATTTTGACAAATATACCAAACTAGAGGGGGGCTTTTGACGAATACACTAAACTACAGAGAAATTTTTATAATAGCTTTTTCTTTAAACAAATAAAATATATATTATTTTTAATATTTATTTTATTATTATTTATTAATAATTTAGATAATTTTATATTGTTATTTTTATTTAATTAATTTTTAATATATTATTATTATGTCATTTAATAATTTTTCATATTGCATAATGATACATATTTTAGTTATTTTGTCAAACTTTCCTTTATTACCAAAAGCAAAGAAATTTTAAATTGAGTTATAATTTACTTTTTTTTAAAGATGATTATTTTTCAACAAAATTAATAATTAATTATTTCCTAAACAAACATTACCAAAAAAAATATATTATATTTACCACAACGATTTTGCCACGGATGCTAATCCGTGATAAATATTAAAAATTTTAAATATTTTATCATAAATTTTAAGCTATTTGCCGTGCATGTTCCGCGGTAAAAAGGTTTTTACAACAGTGATCACCTGCGGTAATACTTTTTGTCATGACAGTATTTACAGCACCTTTTATGCGGATTACAGTATATTTTTTCTGCGGTAAAATGCCACTTTTTTTTTATAGTAAAACCCTAAATTATTTCAATTTCAACACAACTCATTCAAGATTTCGAAGGCAATTCACCAATTTCTTTACTAGACAATTGTTTATTTCAGAATTACTACAGTAAGGTGCCACTTTACTTTATAATATACCTTAGTTTTCTTAATATTTTAATAATTTTTAATATTTAAAGTTACTAAAAGACAAAATAAAACACAATTTATAAAGTAAAATAGCAACTTACAAGACAAAAATGATCTTTGTATCTCATTTTCGTATTTACTATCATCTAAAACTACTTATCCGCGGGTCTTTTACTATTAACCTTGTTAGTGTCGTTTGCGGAACTCCACACACCACAAGACTTCATAATTCTTTCGTAAGGTCAAATAACCAAAATCCACCTCACTTAAAATTACGATCTAGGTGCTCATGAATATATGCACAAATAAATAATATGCAAAACCAAAACATATTATGAAGACAAGAATAATCAAGCACAATAATAAAAATAATCTACTCTTTTGAACTCTAAAAAACTCTCACAAAAAGAATGAATTGAAAGAGTGTAGTAGCCAAAATATGTCTGGCCCAAAGTGTGTCCCAAAGACAAAGCCCAGAGCCAAAAGTGGGACTACATTCTCATGTAGTACGACGATGGACCAGTACGAAGACCTTAGTGTCGCACGACATACATTCGACATGAAGCATTCTCATGTAGTACGACGATGAACCAGTACGAAGACCTTAGTGTCGTACGACATACAGTCGACATGAAGCACTCTCATGTAGTACGGTGTGCGCTACATGTCCCACGCATCCAAGTAGCATCAAGGGAGATAACTCAGTGTCCACACTTGGAAGAGCTCCTATGTAGCACGACATACCCTTCTCATGTCGACATCCAATCAGCACATCATACGGCACGCAATCATGGTTGTCCAAATTGACAAACCTACATGTCGTACGACATAGAATCTCTGTCGTTCCGAGGGAGATCAAATCATGATCTACTTTAAAGCAGGTCCTACAAAACCATAATGACACTTGATAACAGCCCGATCAAAAGAAGCATCCAGATGCTTTCTTGGTGGAAAACAGCAAAGAGAGAATGATGAAATCCCTCAAAAGGTAGAAGCATCAGTCTCCTATAAAAAGAACGATAATCCCTCATAGGAAGGGGACCGAAAAACTGAGATTCGAAGGTTACTACTATAAAAAACCACACCCTCCGGCCATTGTTCTTTTTTCTCCGATCACCCTCGGACCTCACACCTCCTCTGATCGAGGAGGCCTCGATCACAAACAATACAGAAAACATCCTTCACTCATCACCATTTACAAGCATACATATTTATTAGCACTCGCTAACTTGACCGTCGGAGTGACTTTGGCCGGCACCACCCTGGTGTCCCAGACGTCCTGCGGGTCACGTGCGTTCTGTCTTTGCAGGTTGTAGTGCCCCGTGTCCCCGAGCGATTTTTGAGGACTACAATTTGGCGCCCACCGTGGGGCCCGACAATCTCTAAGCAAGCAAAGGTAGAACGTGGCAACCCCGACAATGTTATCTGACGATTTTCATCACGATGCGATGGAGGTTAGGGTACAACTCCTCATATCCCAGATGCAAGAGAATACCCAAAGGCTCCAAGCACTCGAACAAGAGAATCAACGAGTGTTGGCGGAGAACCAAGAATTACCAAATATGATCAATTCGCTCACTATCGTACGACCGTTTGGAGACGCTTCAACATCTCAACCCTTGCCATTCGAGCAAGCCGCCCACACTACTTACTACGCGCCAGTCCGCCCAGACGAACAAGGTACTACCGCAAGAGACCTCGATCCAACCCACGTAGGCTCAGAGCCTAACATTCGAGTCTCGAATGAACCGCACATCGTCGCACGACATACGGCGGACAACACACCGAATGGAACGGGAGGACATCGATCAGACGACATGACAAGAGCTACACAAGGGGTGCCGCCTATGTCCAGCCCCAATGGCAACGTCGGCTCAACCCAACCAACCATCCTGCTACAAGGAACGTCATCAGGCCCTTCGCATTCGGCGCCGTCGAACCCGAACCGAGTAAGTACCGAACCAACCTTGGCTAACCGTGACTTGGCACGAAGGTTCATAGAGATGGAAGCACTCATCCAACGCATTCCGGGAATGCCCACTCCTATAAAGAAAAGCGCGGCAATAGTTTTGCCGACTCTCCCTTTGTCGACACAATAGCATTGGTGGAGATGCCAAGGAAGTTCAACTTTCCAGGTATGAAGCAGTACGACGGTACGACGGACCCCGACAACCACATTGTGCAGTATTGACAACAGATGTTTACGGCCGCCATCCCGCGTGACCTTAGGGAAGCATGCATGTGCAAAGGTTTCGGTTCGAGCCTCGTAGGACCTGCCCTACAATGGTACACCAACCTTCCCAATGTTTCCATAAACTCTTTTGCTCAACTCACTGACACCTTTGTAGAGTAGTTCGCTAGTAGCCGGAAGCTAGAAAAGCAATCCGACGACCTCTATACAATCAGCCAAAGGAGGGGTGAACGCCTACGGGACTTTGTTGGCCGGTTCAACTATGAAAAAGTGTCCATCCCTCATTGTAACCAGGCGACAGCCATATCAGCCTTCCACAAGGGTCTACTCTATGATTCTGACCTATACAAGGAGCTCACCAAATACCCTTGTAAAACTATGGAAGACGTCCTAGCCAAGGCATGGGCACAGATAAAATGGTCGAACAACGAATTAACAACCGACGTAGCGGGCCATACCCAACAATACCTCGAAGGGACAGCCGTATAAGGTGCGAGCGCCGGCGCGACGATAAACCACCAAGGCCGTTCGTCCGGCCAAAAAACATAACACCAGAATACAATTTGAACATCAGACCAACAGAGGTAGTCGCTATACTCAAAGGAATGGGTAGATCAGTTCGGTGGCCAGACAAGATGATGAGCCCGCCGGATCAAAGAGACAACTCCAAATGGTGCGAATTTCATGGCGACCACGGCCATCGAATTGAGCATTGTGTGGCGCTACGATTGGAAGTGGCCGAACTACTCAAGAAAGGTCACCTTAAAGAATTCCTGACTTACAAAGGTAAGCAGACTTTTCTGAACAAGGATAGGTCGCGCGACATTGTTTCAATCCCACCACCAGAACCTCCCAAACACGAGAGAACTGTGAATGTCATCTCTGGCGGATCAGAAGTGAATGGAGTAACCTACTCGGAGGCAAAGCGCCACTCGCGGCAAGCCGGTCGTACGGACGTCCAACGAACCCATACGGCGGATCCCACGTATAACTGTCCAATCAGTTTTAGCAGCGATGAGCATATGGACTTGTTCAATCCTCACCACGACGCGCTAGTCATCTCACTGACGGTGGCCAATTGTTTGATCAGGCGGATCCTAGTGGACAATGGAAGCTCAACAAACGTACTCTTCCTCGGCGCACTGAAAGAGATGCATATTGATGAGTGTAATATCGTACGTCGCTCCACAATCCTTGTAGGATTTAGTGGAGAACACAAGAACACTATAGGAGAAATCACCCTTCCTGTCTACGCGGAAGGTATCAACTTGAACACTCGTTTCCTCATCCTGGACTGTCCGTCGTCCTACAACATAATCATGGGTCGCCCGTGGATTCATGAGATGAGGGCAGTCCCCTCAACATATCATCAGGTCATCCGTTTTCCTACCAGGTGGGGAGTCCATGAGATCCGAGGGTAACAAAAGACCTTGCATGACTGCTACCAGAACACTCTAAAAAGCAGGCCGTCCGACTTATAGCAATTACAGAGTGAGAGCACCACCACCAACAAAGACGGACCGGATATGGAAGAACTCGACGAAGTGTCCATACATCCAAATTTTTCAGACCACAAAGTTAGTATCGGATCCCGCCTTCCACAAAATATCCGAGCAAAGCTACTCAGCTTCTTGACGGCGCGGCACGACAGCTTCGCATGGTCACACGCAGACATGATCGGCATTAACCCAGAAGTTCTAGTGCATAGGTTGCAAGTCGATCCAAATCATCCGCCTGTGAAGCAAAAAAGAAGGAAGTTCGCGCCCGAGCGCAACAAAGTTATCAATGAAGAAATCCAAAAGCTAATTGACATTGGCTCAGTGAGAGAAGTAAATTACCCGGACTGGCTCGCAAACGTAGTAGTAGTGAAGAAAAAGAATAGGAAGTGGCGAGTTTGCATCGACTTCACAGACCTCAACAAGACTTGTCCGAAAAATTCCTTCCCTCTCCCACACATCGACATGATGGTGGATGCTACAGTAGGCCACGAACTATTGAGCTTTATGGATGCATTCTCCGGTTACAACCAAATCCTCATGCATCCGGACGACCAGGAAAAGACTTCTTTCATCACGGAGCGCGGCATTTTTTGCTACAAGGTGATGCCCTTCGGCCTCAAAAATGCTGGGGTAACCTACCAAAGATTAGTTAACAAAATGTTCGCAACCATGCTCGGATAGACTGTGGAGGTCTACATCGACGACATGCTAGTGAAATCATTAGTAGCAGATCAACACCTCGACCACCTCCGGCAGTCGTTCGACATCATCGACAATTATGAGATGAAGCTTAATCCAACCAAATGTTCCTTCAGAGTTTCATCGGGAAAGTTCCTTGGCTATTTAGTAACCAAGAGGGGCGTCGAGGCCAACCCAGATCAACTCCGATCCGTCATGGATCTGAAGTCCCCCAAAAGCATCAAAGACGTACAAAAGCTGACCGGACGGCTCGCGGCCCTCAACCGATTCATCTCAAAGTCATCCGAAAAATGTAAGCCTTTCTTCGATGCTCTAAGAAAGAGCAAGTCATTTGATTGGAACCAAACAAGCGAGGACGCATTCCAAAACATAAAAAGATACCTAGCAAACCCTCCTCTCCTATCCAAACCTAAGGAAGGAGAAACCCTCCTACTCTACCTCGTTGTATCCGAAACGGCCGTTAGCGCGATACTAATAAGGGAGGAGGATGGCAAACAACTCTCCGTATACTACATCAGCAAGACCCTACTCGACGCAGAGACAAGGTACACTCAACTTGAGAAATTGGCCCTCGCACTAGTTACTGCCGCAAGGAAATTGAGGCCGTACTTCCAATGCCACACTATTAGTGTACTCACTACCTTTCCCTTGAAGAACATCCTACATAAGCCCGAACTATCCGGCCGTCTAGTGAAATGGGCCGTGGAGCTAAGCGAGTACGACGTCAACTACCAACCTCGCATGGCGATCAAGTCACAAGTGTTGGCGGACTTTATAGCAGACTTCACACTCGGGATTCTACAACGAGCGGAGGAAGAACTTTGCACCATGTCGTGCAACACACAAAAGGAGGAATGGAGTTTGGCTGTTGACGGATCAAGTAACGCTAGAGGCAGTGGTCTAGGGATAGTACTTGCCTCCCCGGTGGGACACGTCGTCGAGAGGTCCATCCGATGTGGATTCAGGACCACCAACAACGAAGCCAAGTACGAAGCCCTCATAGCCGGGCTCACCTTGGCAAAGGACTTACGCGTCGAGCGAATAAAGGTGCGTAGTGACTCCCAATTAATTGTAAGACAATTGCAAGGGTCCTATCAAGCTCGGGACTTGAAAATGTCGGCCTACTTAACCTTGGTAAAAGAGCTACAAGCTTCATTCGAGTCATTCGACATCAAGCAAATACCAAGATCCGAAAACACGCATGTTGACGCGCTCGCCAATCTCGGTTCCGCACTAGATACCACGATTGAATGAACCATTCCCATGGTGTTTGTCCAATGGCCAGCTGTGTGGAAGCCAACAAAGCTCGAAGTCGAGCCAATTTCGGACGAGCCAACTTGGATCACCCCGATCTACGACTACCTAAGGGACGACACCCTCCCATCTGACAAGATAGAAGCACGAAGAATTAAGGTCAAGGCTGCCCGATTTTCCATAATAGAGGGTCAACTTTACAAGCTATCCTACTCCGGGTCCTACCTCAAATGTATCGACCCAATCGAAGCTCAGCAAGTACTCAAGGACTTGCACGAGGGGCAATGTGGGAACCACTCGGCCGAGAGAAGCCTAGCCAATAGAGCAATCACGGCCGGGTATTACTGGCCCACAATGCGGTCCGAGTCGCACGACCTCGTCAAATGATGCGACCCGTGTCAGCGCTTCGCCCACGTTTCACATCAACACCCAGAAAGACTCCACCCCATCTCAGCACCATGGCCCTTCATGAAGTGGGGAATGGACATAGTAGGAAAAATGCCCGTCGCTACCGGAGGCAAGGTCTACATGCTAGCCGTGACCGATTACTTCACAAAATGGGTTAAAGCCGAGTCATATGTGAGAATCAAAGACTCCAAAGTAAAGAGCTTTATTTGGAAAAATGTCATATGCCGCTACGGAGTTCCAAAAGAGATAGTCACTGACAATGGCTCACAATTCATATCATACGACTTCCAAGACTTTTGCAACAAGTGGAACATCAAACTAAGCTATTCGAGCCCAAGATACCCTCAAGCTAACGGACAAGCAGAATCCACCAACAAGACAATCATGTCCACCCTCAAGAAGCGACTCGACCAATACAAAGGAAAGTGGGCCGACGAGCTACAAGGTGTGCTGTGGTCTTACCGTACGACAGTCAGAACATCAACAAGGGAGACACCATTCTCCCTATCTTACGGCTCAGAAGCCGTCATAGCAACAGAGGCTGACTACCCTTCTTATAGGATACGACACGCGACTGAAGAAACAAATAATAGAGAGTTGCTGAACGAACTCGACACAATCGACGAGCGTCGCGACAAGGCCGCAATTAGATTGGCCGTATACCAACAAAGAGTCGCCCGCCATTATAACAGAAACATTCGTCTCAAGTCATTCCATATTGGAGATTGGGTCCTTCGCCGCATCTTCCAAAATACAAAGGAAAAAGGAGCAGGTAAACTCGGTCCTACGTGGGAGGGACCATACCAAATCACCAAAGTAGTTGGACATGCAGCCTACAAACTACGATGTACAGATGGCATGGAGATCGATAACAGCTAGAACGCATGCCATCTAAAACAATATCAGTTCTAAAAAATTTTCGAACTTTATCACTCTACAAGGTAGAACTCACTTGCTCATCGGAGGGTCGTTGGTAAACCCAACGGCCGACCCTAACCTTTTTATGCAGGTCAGCATTGCAAAGCGTACCCGAGTTGAGAGAATCTTTTTTCACACTACACAACTTAAAACTACGCACTTAATCAAAGTTGTAGCATGAAACTAAGAAGTTACACACTCCAACTGGGGCAATTCAATATCATAAAAAGCAAAGTCTATGACGAGACCCGTACTCAAGGTCATGAACCTCAACCTGCATTCAAGGTCCGTATCTCCAAATGGCCACATAACCCGCACTCAAGGTCATGGACCTCGGCCTGCATTCAAGGTCGGTATCTCCAAATGGCCACATGACCCGCACTCAAGGTCATGGACCTCGGCCTGCATTCAAGGTCTGCATCTCCAAATGGCCACATGACCCGCACTCAAGGTCATGGACCGCGACCTGCACTCACACTCATCAATAAAAACGCATTACCATACACAAAAAAGAATGATCATGTAAGGCGTACGACAATAAAGAAAATCAAAATACATCATATATTAAAAACATCGTTCGACAAAGCCTTAATAAAAATAAAAAAATAAAAATAAAAAATCGTTCGACAAAGCATCATATATTACAACCCCTTATGGGGCAAGATCATCAGGCTCTCCAGTCGGCTGAGCAGCCAAAGCTATGACGGTCGAGCCTTCTGGAGGAGAAAGGATAGACTCTTCAACAGCAGCTTTGTCATCCATATGCTCATCAGCTTCATCTTCATCAAAGCGCGACAGCTCCTCATGGTCGGCGATCCAACTATCAACCTTCCACTCGGTCGCACGACCGTCCCTGTACTCCTTCATTAAGTCTGCACGAGTCTTAATGACCGCGTTGAGGACGTTATCCTCCGCTTTATCGTATAGAGAGTCGTAGTCCGCCTCCTTAGCCTTCAGCTTGGCTTCGAGTAAGTCGACGCTCAACTTCAGCTTGTTCAACTCCAGAGTAGCCTCTACCACACTACTAGACGCCTCAAGCACTGTCTTCTTGACCTCAATGTTCGAAGCTTTTAGCTTGTCATTATCAGCCTTGAGGCTCTGGTTGCTTACCTTCAGCTCCCTTACCTTCTTAAGGGCAAGGCCCAGCTCCTCCTTCAGATAAACATGAGACTGAAGAGCCTACAAAAAACAAATAACAAAAGAAAACACTCAGAAAATTCTAAAGTACTCAATAAGGAAATATATAAATATACCAGTTGTACGACCATACCTGGAAAAGGTGGCCAAAACCCCAATTAGCAGCTTGGGAAAGACCCATCTCCCTTAAGCGATTTTTATCTTCGGGCAGCAGCAGTCGCCCGACCTGGGGAAGGATTGACCCAACATCAGAATATGCAGAGGCATTCTGCGGGAAGACAAGGTCGACCGATGCGTCGACCCCCGAAGTTGAATCCTCCCTCCTCCATTTTTTTCCAGTTGAAGAAACATCAAGGGAGGCCTTGGCTCGACTTGATGGAGGAGGTGGAGGAGTGGAAACAGCTTGGTCGCTCGACTGAGCCTTCTTCTTCCCCTTCCTTTTCTCCCTGAGCCTCCTCATCGCATCATCAGCACCAGGAGCGGCGATCTCTCCAGCCAGGATGTCAACTGCAAATCGTCGCTCGACGTATGAGATTGGAGTCAGAAATCTTGTGCCGTACAGTCGCTCGACACAATGTCTGACCCTGACAAACTCCACTAAGTTTTTGAATGCAGGGTAGGGGGTACCTAGCTCGTTGATCACACTGAACTTCCAGAGATGACTAGGCCGCAGATTTTCCTCCGTCAAGATATTCCTTCAACTCGACGGAATTAAAGACCCACCAGCCTTAGACCAGGTCGTACGTACAACCGTAACCCCGAGAGGCCAATCGACAAGTAGGCCCCTCGCAAAGAAGTACCTATCCTTCCACAACTTATCGTTTGTCGTTAGCTCCGTGATAAAGTGTGTTCTATTGGGCCGAAGGTTCAAATTATAACGACCCTTCTCTGTGTCGTGCTCTCGCACGGAGTACGTGTAGATCAGGTCAGGCAGCTCGAAGACTATTCCCTCCTCATACACAACAGCTCTAGCCCCAGCAAGATTCTCCAACTGTTGGGCATCAGCTGGCCTGGGGCAAGCTCGAAATGGTCGAGCACCTTTCGCAGTAGTCCGACTACTGGTAACCTAAATCCAACCCGCTGAAACGGGAACTCATAGAAACAGGTCCATCCTGGGATGTCCCAGTTTGGCCTCTCCTCCTTATACGGCGCCCTCAATGTGACACCATCAGGTATGCCATAATTGAATCGTAGCCGCATGATGTCGTCCTCCGTTAGCACACTGGCCGGATTACTCAAAAGCAAGCCTAGTGGCCTACTAGGTCCCATTAGACATGGGCCAGCCGCGTCGCCCAGTAGCTCGACTAGGGGAATCCCCATAGGAATGTTGTCCATTATGCGCGATGTACCCGCGAGAGAGACAGTCACAGTGTCGTACGACGAGGACGCCACTGTCACCTCAGCACTTGCTGCCTCCGACTCTCCCCATGAGTCGTACGACAGATCTATTGGATCGTCGTATCCACGCCCAGAGGTACTGGGAGGACTCTCATCACATCGACTCGACATCGAAACCTACAAGTCGAACGACAGTAGCCACGGTTAGTAATTATAACCTAAACCAAAGACCTTACACGACCTAATATCAGCTCCCAAGACTGTTAAGAAGGTCGTGCGACCTATATGTCTTGGCTACTGTCGTGCAACCTAAACACTACAAACAGGTTATATATAAACCTAAGTTGTCTTTTTAGATCTAAAACAAGGTTTTTTCAAAATTCTTCCCAAGAACCAGTCGAAGAACACGAAAAAACCCAGAAACAAAAATATATGCAAAAATAGAAACCAAAATATAGCGAGAACAGAAAAAACTTACCAAGTAGAGTAAAGACAATCACCGCTTCGCCGGAATAGACATGAAAAAGGACCAAAATGATCAACAAACACCGGAATAGCTTGCACAGGCGACTGGTTCCTAGAGAGAGAAAGAAAATGAGAGACAAAGCTAGAAATTGAACATGAAGAAGAAAAGGGAAGGGCGGCAATTAAAAGAAAGCATGTGCTGACGTGTCAACTTCTCATTGGACACACGCCCCCATAACCGTATCATTAACCAAGCATGCGCGTTGCCCATAAAAGCCACATTTATTCCGACACAAATATCGAGAAGTCGTTAGAAGACCAATCACTCCTTTAAAATGACACTGTCGCACGACAATGACAAAACTCATGGATTGTTATCTACTCATGAACACTAATACGTTCTCTCAGGAGGACAGAGTCGTGCGACACTATGGAACAAGCATTAGAGTTCACACATACATATCCATGTCTACATGTCGTACAATGCAAACCCCTTGGTTTTTCTAATCCAATGCGTTTGGGGGCAAACTGTAGTAGCCAAAATATGTCTGGCCCAAAGTGTGTCTCAAAGACAAAGCCCAGAGCCAAAAGTGGGACTACATTCTCATGTAGTACGATGATGGACCAGTATGAAGAACTTAGTGTCGCACGACATACATTCGACATGAAGCATTCTTATGTAGTACGACGATGGACCAGTACAAAGACCTTAGTGTCGCACGACATACATTCGACATGAAACATTCTCATGTAGTACGACGATGGACCAATACGAAGACCTTAGTGTCGTACGACATACACTCGACATGAAGCACTCTCATGTAGTACGACGTGCGCTACATGTCCCACGCATCCAAGTAGCATCAAGGGAGATAACTCAGTGTCCACACTTGGAAAAGCTCCTATGTAGCACGACATACCCTTCTCATGTCGACATCTAATCAGCACATCATACGGCACGCAATCATGGTTGTCTAAATTGGCAAACCTACATGTCATATGACATAGAATCTCTGTCATTCTGAGGGGGACCAAATCATGATCTACTTTAAAGCAGGTCCTACAAAACCATAATGACACTTGATAACAGCCTGATCAAAAGAAGCATCCAGATGCTTTCTTGGTGGAAGACAGCAAAGAGAGAATGATGAAATCCCTCAAAAGGTAGAAGCATCAGTCTCCTATAAAAAGAAGGATAATCCCTCATAGGAAGGGGACCGAAAAACTGAGATCCGAAGGTTACTAATATAAAAAACTACACCCTCCGGCCATTGTTCTTTTTTCTTCGATCACCCTCGGACCTCACACCTCCTTTGATCGAGGAGGCCTCGATCACAAACAATACAGGAAGCATCCTTCACTCATCACCATTTACAAGCATACATATTTATTAGCACTCGCTAACTTGACTGTCGGAGTGAGTGACTTTGGCCGGCACCACCCCAGTGTCCCAGACGTCGTGCGGGTCACGTGCGTTCTGTCTTTGCAGGTTGTAGTGCCTCGTGTCCCCGAACAATTTTTGAGGACTACAAAGAGATAATAGTAAGCACACAAAAAGTAAAAACAAAAATATGAGAGACATAGTAAATAATGAATAATCCACTATTTATAGGTTTCAGTAAAAAATATAGCTCAAAACAAAATAGGGAAACTTATTCTAGCAGATTTTCTAAAATGCTTTCAGGAAACAAAGTAAATAATGAATGAATTCACCACTTATATATATATATATATATATATATGTATATATGTGTATATATATATATATACACACACACACGTGTGATAGTCCTAATGAATGTCAAGAGTTTAGAGTATTGACACTTGAAAATATCTCTTAAAACTGTTGACAGCTTGTCATTTTTGCGTGAAGTCACTTGTCACCTTTGTAGTAAGTTGAGCTCCTCCATTTACATCCATTATGGCCAAAACTAAGTTATCTAAAAATTACAAATAAAAATCGTTTCGCTCACAGAATTAAGACAACTAAAATACAGTAGAACCTCTCTAAATTAATATTCTGAGGACTCACTCTTGAGCATTAATTTAAAGAGGTTACTAATTTGAAGGGTTTTACCTTATAAATTGTTATTTTGTCTTACAAAATGTGTCTGTTTAATGTTTTATATCCTTTAAACTCCTTCAACATCTATATAGCATTTAATCTCTCAAAAAATCTCACTTTTGTTGGTAAGCTCTATAAAAATCTCCTTGCAAATATATCTTATCACATTTCTTGCTCTCCTAAAAATTCTCTCTTTTTGCTATTGCTCCTCCTTATAAGATGTCAAATCCTCATGTTATTATGAGGGATAGCATTCGCAAAGAACTTTGCCAAATGAAAAAGGACAATCCTACATTTACTCAAAAATAACTTGCCCAATAGCTACTGGATAAGTACAAGCTCAAAGTCAGTTAAGGCAACATCTTGAACGCCTTTTGCCAAGCGCCCATAATATAAGTAGAAGTTCGAAATGCCATAAGCCTATCTCATACCTACCATGGAAATAACATTAGTAGAATGTGTTAATATCTGGCAAAGTAAGATCAATATCGGTGGTGATCTAATCAAAGAGAAAGGTGCCTTCTTTCTTAATCAACTTTATCCTGAAGCAACATCTTTTGAATTCTCCAATGGTTGGCTGAATAGATTTAAATCTCATCATGGAATCAAAACCTTTAAATGTTTTGGGGAAAGTAGGACTGCTGATATTCAAGCAATGGAAGAAGATATACCCAATTTGTGTGGCATACTTGATCAATAAGAGTGGAAGGATCTCTACAATATGGATGAAACTGACATGTTTTATAGATTACAGGTTAGCTTTTTCCCATTTGTTTTTCAATTTAAATTGCATACGTGTATAAGCTTCAATTGATAAATTGGAGTACTGAACCTTGTCTATATTGGCAGATAAATTTTTGGCAACAAAACAGCTTGAAGGTCATCAGCAGAACAAAGAAAGAAAGAATAAATGTGGTCCTATGCACCAATAGAGATGGCAGTGACAAAATCCCCTTGTGGATAATTGGAAAACATTTGAATTATTAGTAAATCTTAAATGTATATTTGACTATTAGGAAATGTTAGGTGAGTGTTAGGTGTACTCTTGACTTTATGTAATGTTAGGTGAGTGTTAGGAGTACTCTTGACTTTATGTAATGTTAGGTGAGTGTTTGTTGTACTTTTGACTTTATGTAATGTTAGGTGAATGTTAGGTGTACTCTTGACTTTATGTAATGTTAGGTGAGTGTTAGGTGAATATTAGGTGGGTGATAGACTTTATATGTTATATCTTCATGTATATATACCTCATAAGATTAATGAAACAGATATACATTTTTCCTCCATTACATTTTCTCTCACTTTCATCATTTTACACATTTCTTTCATTATATTTTCAGACATTTTCATTATTTAACATGGTATCAGAGCCAGGTTTCTGATCCGGACAACGTCTTGCAAAGAATTTTCATCAAGCAACTTCAACAGCTTTCTTGTCTTCATCAATGATGAGTTCAAACCATGGTGCTGGTAATAAATACACTTATGCAAATGCGACAGGTCTGTATCCATTTTCCAATGGTTCAATTAATTCTGTATTTACAAAGCCATGGATTTTAGATAGTGGAGCCACCGATCATATCACTTCTGATTCCACACTTCTCACCAAAACACAATCATCATCCATACCTATTGTTAATTTACCAACAGGATCTACAGCATCAATCACTTCAACTGGCACTGTATCTTTTAATTCCAACATCACTTTAGATGATGTTTTATGTGTTCCTAGTTTTCGCTTAAATCTAATTTCTGTAAGCAAACTTACCTCTGCCCTAAACTGTTGTGCCATTTTTTTCCCACCTTTTGTGTTCTACAGGACTTGGCTACGGGGAAGATGATTGGCTCGGGTAAACAACATGGTGGTCTCTATTACATGCCTCTCTTACAAAAGATGTCAACCTGTCATCAAATTTCACAGCCTTCCAATCTATGGCATATGCGTCTTGGACATCCATCACCATCTCGTCTTAAATTAGTTTATTCCTTATTATCTTCAAACAATATTTCTTATGATAATAATTGCACTGTTTGTCCTATGGCAAAACAAACAAGACTTCCATTTCCATTAAGCTCCATATCAACTCATGCTCCATTTGATTTATTGCATTGTGATATCTGGGGTCCTCACAAAGTTCATACACACTCAGGGGCACGATTTTTTCTTACCATTGTAGATGACTTTACAAGATGCACATGGCTATTCCTTATGCAGCACAAGTCTGAAACTCAAAACATTTTGAAATCTTTTATTGATTTTGTTTACACTCAATTTCATGCATATGTCAAAACAGTTAGAGTAGACAATGGTTCTGAATTTTCATCTATGAAAAACTTTTTTAGACTTCATGGCATTGAATATCAACGCACTTGTGTTTACACCCCACAGCAAAATGGAGTCGTTGAAAGGAAACATCGTCATATTCTCACTGTGGCACGAGCACTACTTTTTCAATCTCATTTACCTTTACATTTTTGGGGTGAATGTGTTTTAACTGCAGTTTATCTCATTAACCGGTTGTCATCACCATTGCTCTCAAATAAAACACCTTTTGAAATGCTATATAGTCGCCCGCCTTCACTTGATCACTTAAAGGTTTTTGGTTGTCTATGCTATGCAACTATTGTACATCCCATTCAAAAATTTGAACCTCGTGCCAAGTGTTGCATCTTTGTTGGATATCCGACTGGGCAAAAGGGATACAAACTATATGACATGGAAACCAAGAAATTTTTTGTCAGTCGTGATGTCAAATTTCATGAATCCATTTTTCCTTTTTCATCTATCTCAACCCCATCCACTTCTGATTTTGTGGTGCCTAATTTCATAACTAAGACCACAGAAATGCAGTCTATCATACCACCATGCTCTTCTAACACCAATCCTCATCAATCCGAGCAAACAACATCTAATACACATGAACCCATCTCACCCACACCTGTTGTTCCCTCCAGCATTGATCAACCTTCCACAAACACACCAGATGCCGAAACCTTACCACCACTTTTAGACCCATCAAATATTCCTTCTGAAACTACTACCATTCCACCTCCGAGACAGTCAACACGGCCTAAGCGACATCCGGCATGGCATAGAGACTTCCTAATGTCATCTCAGGCACATCAATCTACCTCTGCAGCAAGTCCTATACCAGGTACTCGATATCCACTCTCTAATTTTCTTTCATACTCACGTTTTTCACCTTCCCATTCTACTTTTCTAGTTAACATCACAGATCACACTGAGCCTAAAAATTATGCTCAAGCTGTCCTTAATCCACATTGGCGACAAGCTATGAATACAGAATTAGAAGCATTGCAGCTCAACAACACATGGAGCTTAGTCCCTTTGCCCATTGGCCACAAACCAATTGGTTGCAAATGGGTCTACAAAATCAAATACAAATCTGATGGCACCATTGAACGCTACAAAGCTCGTCTTGTTGTTAAAGGATACAATCAAGTTGAGGGTATTGACTATCAAGAAACATTTTCTCCAACAGCAAAGCTTACAACACTTCGTTGTCTTCTTACTGTTGCTGCTGCTCGCCATTGGTACATCCACCAATTGGACGTTCAAAATGCTTTCCTCCATGGCGACCTTCATGAAGTTGTCTACATGGAACCTCCACCTGGTCTTCGCCGACAGGGGGAGCACACTGTATGTCGGCTCAACAAGTCTCTTTATGGACTTAAACAAGCATCAAGAAATTGATTTTCCACATTTTCAGATACTATCAGAAAGGCCGGCTATCAACAATCAAAGGCTGATTATTCCCTTTTCACCAAAACTCAAGGTACTTCTTTTACAGCAATTCTTATATATGTCGATGACATACTTCTCACAGGAAATGATCTACATGAAATGGAACGTCTCAAAAGATTCCTTCTTAAACGCTTCCGTATCAAAGATCTTGGAAACTTGAAGTACTTTCTCGGTATTGAATTTTCTCGTTCCAGAAAAGGCATTTTTATGTCACAAAGAAAGTATGCGTTGGACATTTTACAAGATTCTGGACTCTTAGGCGCATGTCCCAACAATTTTCCAATGGAGCAGAATTTGAAACTTACTCCCACTGATGGAGCATTGCTAAATGATCCAACAAAGTACAGAAGACTAGTTGGCAGATTGATATATCTTACAGTGATAAGACCCGATATAGTTTATTCAGTTCGCACATTGAGCCAGTTCATGCAAGAACCTAGAATACCTCATTGGGACGCTGCCATTCGAATTCTCAAATACATCAAAGGTACACCTGGTCAGGGATTATTACTTCCCTCCATAAATAGTTTAACTTTGAAAGCTTTTTGTGATTCAGATTGGGGAGGTTGTCGTGCCACAAGAAGATCAGTTACAGGCTACTGTATTTTCCTTGGAAGTTCTCTCATATCATGGAAATCTAAGAAGCAAGCCAATGTCTCTAGATCATCAGCTGAGGCTGAATATCGAGCAATGGCTAACACATGTTTGGAGTTAACTTGGTTGCGTTACATACTACATGACCTAAAGGTTCCTCAAACAACTCTTGCACCATTATTTTGTGACAATCAGGCAACTTTACACATTGCTGCGAATCCTGTCTTTCATGAGCGTACAAAGCACATTGAGATAGACTGTCATATAGTACGAGAAAAAGTACAAGCCGGAATAATCAATCCTTCTTTTGTTTCTTCACACTTGCAATTGGCTGATGTATTTACGAAGGCTTTAGGAAAGGATCAGTTTGTGAATTTACGTAACAAGTTGGGACTTCATGATATTCACTCTCCAACTTGAGGGGGAGTATTAGTAAATCTTAAATGTATATTTGACTATTAGGAAATGTTAGGTGAGTGTTAGGTGTACTCTTGACTTTATGTAATGTTAGGTGAGTGTTTGTTGTACTCTTGACTTTATGTAATGTTAGGTGAATGTCAGGTGTACTCTTGACTTTATGTAATGTTAGGTGAGTGTTAGGTGAATATTAGGTGGGTGATAGACTTTATATGTTATATCTTCATGTATATATACCTCATAAGATTAATGAAACATATATACATTTTTCCTCCATTACATTTTCTCTCACTTTCATCATTTTACACATTTTTTTCATTATATTTTCAAACATTTTCATTATTTAACATGAATCCATGTTGTTTCAAGCATGTTAATATAGAAAATCTTGGCTGCCAATACATGGCAAATCAAAAAGCTTAAATGACACATTCTTTTTGTACAGTGACTTCAAGCAATTGACCTTCACATGGCAAATCGAAAGGTTTTATTTCTCCTTGATAATTACACTGTCCACGTACCACTTACAGAGCTACCTAACCAGATCCAACTTAGGAACACCACAGTATGTGCCACCAAATGTGACATCAAAGCTGCAACCATGTCATGCTAGAATAATTCGCAACTTCAAGGCGTATTATCGTCATCGCTTTAATTGTATGTTACTCGAACGTTTGGAATCCAACACACTTGATCCTAAAAAGATTGATATTTTAATAGCCATTTGTATGGTTGTTGCAGTATGGACATTTGATGTTAAGCTCAAGACTTTTGTTAATTTTTTTATTCATTACAAAATTCGTACATTCCAAGGAGAAACCTAGGGAGATATTGAGGACAATAGTGTTATGAGTGAATTAGAACAACAAACTCCAAACTTCCATTATAGAAATTTTATGGATGTCAATATCTAGTTAACCAACCAGCGAAATAAGAAGTGTGCTACCCTTCAACTGAAAAGGATATCAATAACTATATCCCAAGGTATAATAATAATGTTGTGGTTGAGATAGAAGATGACGACGACGATAGTCATGAGGTACGTAAAATATCTACAAGAAAGGCTACTGAAATGCTAAACTTAGTTAAAACCTTTTGGCTACAACAAGAAGGTGATCACAATAACTTCTTGAGGATAATTCAAAAGATGAAGGATAAAGTCAAAAATCTCAAACATGGTGGCCCTTTGCAAACTAGTACCTTGAAGTACTTTTCTAGTTCTTGAATGTTATGTAACATATTTTATACTTTTATGAATTTATTAATTTATGCAACAGTCAAGACCAAAATTTTACACTAAGATTCAAAAAGAAAATATTAATCGGGAAGAATTAGGGGACACAAGTTTTGACACAATATTTGATACGATTTTATAGCCATTAGATTTCTAAGATTTGGATGGCTAAGATTTAATGAATTTATTTCTTACTTTCTTTCTCTCTCCTATCTCTCTCATTAATTTATTTTATTTCACCTCTCATCTCCTAAAGATTTTCTTTTTAAAATTTTATATATTAATTTTCCTCTATTACTCCGTTATATTTTTCTCCTCTCTATAAAATTAATTTAATTAACTCTTAAGCAATGAATGACATGCTAAATGCATGTGTGATTAAAGAATTATGTTAGGTTTAATGTAAGAAATTTAAATATATCATTTTAGTATGTTTTAAAGAAAAGAGAAGACAAATGTAAAAAATTAAAATATCTTTGTTTTAAATAATAATAATAATAATTAATCTTTCAATAAATAAAGAATAATTAAAAGCTAAAAGAAATAATAAAAAAGGAGGAGAGGAGGAGGAGCATGGTCTTTGTGCAGCCCAATAAACATTGGAAAAACAAAGTTTAAGTAACGGATAAAAGAAAAAGGCAGTTGAAAAAGGATAAAAATGTAAGAGAGAGAGAAAAAATAATAGAAATTAAAATATATCAAAATTTGAAAAATATAATCTTTTGAAAGAGGATAAAGGAAATAAAATAAATTAATGAGAGAGATAGGAGAAAGAAAGAAAATAAGAAATAAATTTATTAAATCCTAGTCATTTACATCTTAAAGATTCAATAGTTATAAAATCGTATCAAATATTGTATCAAAACTCGTGTCCCACAATCTTTCCCAATTATTAATTATAACGATAAGCATTAGACATTATAAAATAATGTTATATTTGCAGAAACTTTTCTGCCACGAATATTAATCTGTGACAAATGTTAAAATTTTTTAATTTTTTACCGCAGATTTTAACTCTTTTATCAAAGGTTTTTGCAATAGTTATTATTTACAATAAAATTTTTTTCTACGAGAGTATTTATAATCCCTTTTATCGCGGATTACAATATATTTTTTTTACGATAAAATATTAATTTTTTTTTTATAGTGAGAGGGGTTTATTAACTTTTTTACAATAGCCCAAATTGGGACTGAAATATTTTTTATTAATTTAGAGGGGATTCTATTGTAATAACCTTGCAAAAGTTTTACCTAATTTGAGAATCTCATAAATTATAATTCTTCTTAAACAATCCCTTCTTTTCTCAAAATAATAATAATAACCTTCCTAATCAATTCTATTTATTATCGAGATATGTATATGTATATTTGGAACATCATACCATATTTATTTTTTAATTTGATAAATTTTAAATAAATAAATATTAACAGGTGAATTATTTTAAAATAAAAAAAAATTAAACGATTTAGCTATTAAACACAATTTTTATAGTCACAGTATTTTGACGTCGTTGTCGGAGGGCTCCTCTATTATTGAAGAAGAAGTCCTCCATTTTTTAAGGCGTTGGAGGAGACTCTCACCTCCTCCAACTCCGGAAAGGGATTGATAGGTGCTACGTTACTTTATAATATACGTTAATTTTCTTAATATTTTAATAAGTTTTTAACAACTTACAATGATAAAAATTATCCTTTTATTATCTCATTTTGGTCTTTGCTGGTAGAATTATGTAAGTTAAAAATGCAAATGAATTAAAGGCAATAAAAAGGGATGTTTATTTTCTGTGATAAAAAAAGTAGATCAATTAGGACAATTATAGATGCAAATACAATAATAGTCACTTTTAACCATAGGATCAGGATCAATGATCTTGCATATGCCCCTTCCATTGTGTTTATGTAGACATTTGTAGCCACAATCTGCAAGTGTACAACCTCTTGGATATAATATTTCTTCGCATCTTTTTTGTGCATTCACTTGAGGTACCACCACCACTGCAACTGCAACCATATATCAAAATTATTCATTACAAAATTGCACAAAATAAATTACGTTCAATATGTTAAGAGCGCTCATTCAGTCTGAAAATATCTCAAATTAGAGTTGCTATCATCGTAGGTGGTATGTAAAAAAAAAAAAAACTTAATGCAAAATTTGAAACCTGAGAAAATGAGGACAAGAATGAAGAAATGGCTGGGAGTAAAATTCTTCATCTCAATAGCTGTGACGACTGTGAATAGTATTTTCTCTGTAAACCAGAGAATGGGTTTGTATATATAGGGTTTAGGGCACAAAGATTTGTTAATTACATGATAATTATTGTAAAGATCCATCCATATTTGGGTGCCCAAACAAGAGGAAATTTGTTTGAAATAGAAAAAAAAAATATATTAATTTTCAATGCTACAATTAGAAGCAGAGTTTTCAATTCTCTAGCTGGCTTTCCATGCTAGTTGAGAAAGATTCTTGTTTTGATTCCTCTTCTTGAGATTTTAATAAAAAGTTTTTTTTTTTTTTAAGGGGTATAATTACAATACTAATTATTTTAAAAAAAAATTATAAGATTAATAATTACCGGGACTTGCCGAGATGAATCATTAAAGATTCGTGTGAATATGATTTAATGTATTTTTATTTTATTTTTAAAAAATATATTTTCTATTTCGCACAACCTGAACCCGCGAAACTATGTGAGTTTGTGGATGGATGCGAATTTGAGTTTGTAGGGATGGCAACGAATTGGATCGGGGTCAGGTCGGCATGCTACAAATCTAAAACTCGTTTTGGGTAGGGTGCTCCATAACCGACCCATGCCCCGAACGAATTTTTAAATTTTGCTCCAAACCCGAATCCATTTGGTGCGAGGTGATCCATACCCGACCTGAATTGACCCATTTTATTTTGTATTTAAAAAAAAAAAGTTCATCCCACTAATTAAATAACTTTTCACATACAATTGATATTAAATATAAAATATAACTAATTATTAATACACATAAACTTAAATTTAAGATAATATAAATTAAACAATATTTATGTTTAATAAACCATACAATAGTTAGTTCAATAAATCATACAACACTTAAATTCAAAAATAAAGTATAAACATCAAAATAACCTAAGTGACATAAAATTTATTAACTTCTTACAACATTAGCAATATACTGAAAAAAAAAAAAAAAACCAAAGATTCAATTTAAAAATCCATCCAATATCTTTTATATCCACAACTTAGACATGATTTATTTTAAACACAACTTGTAGCAATAAAGAAAATTTAAGTTACCAAATTAATTAATTAGCATGTAAATTTTGAGCATAAAGAAATTGATAAAGAAATAAAGAGATAGAGTTTTATTTATTTATTTTTTTAATATTTTAAAAATAATTATTTAAATACCGGGACAAACAGGACGGGTCGGGACATAATAGTTTGACCTAAACCCGATATGGCTACAAACCGGGTCAAAGATGTTTGATTTGAACCCGAACCGAGCCCTATTTTAAGTACTCCAAACCCGTCTCAAATGGATCCAAGTCCCGCCAATTTGGGACGGATCTAGAATTTTTGTCATCCCTAAACCCACGGGTGCAAACCCGAACCTGAACCCGAACCCATAAAATTTTGTGGGTTCACGGGTTGGTTTGAGTGTAAAAAATTAATACGAGTTCGTGTTTGGATTTGGCCGAACCGCCCGAACCCAATCCGCTGCTATCCCTACACACATCATTAAGCTAATGAATCAAGTATATAGACTGGTCTAGATTTGGTTCTAAGCTGAATGGAATGGGTAGTTTCCTAATAAAATTCAAAAACTGGTCTCCAGAGGTGGCTCTCAGATTTCACCTTAGCAGCAGTGAAAACCTCCGCTACAAGCGGTGGTTTTTGGTTTTTACAGAAGTCTTCCGAATTTACTTTTTTAAAAGTTTTTATTGAATCATGTTTTAATAAACAAGATTTATCAAATAGAATTCCTAATTTCTATTATTTTTTTGGTTTTAAAATAATTATCATTTTAGGAAAACCTAGTTAGGTTTTATGTCTTATATCATTGAGTTTTCCTTTAGTAGCCTATGAACACAAAAACACACGAACGAACGTTAGTAATGCACGTAAGTTTTTTACTCTTATGTTGAAGAACCGTCTGTGAAGTTTATCATTTTCATCTTGCTAAAGGCAGAAGGTTCTTCCTCTTCTTCTTTTTATTTGTTGCATGTTTTGATTTTCTTTTAACAAGCATATTAATTCTTTTGTGTTCTTTGATTGCATATATTGTGAAAAGAAGTTGTTTTGAGAGTTATTTGATTATTAAAGAGAATCTTACAAAACTAGTTTATCTTATTTATACTTAATTGTACTAGTTTTGTATAATATGACTTTTGGTGTAAATCTTATTATTTGATTGTTTTCATAGCATTGCATCATTTAAATAGTTCTCTCTGTGTGTTGAGAACTTGGATTGAGTAAAGGTGTCCTCAGTGCTTTGTAAGTCTTACAATTCGTAAGTGACGAAATTGGGCAAGCAACCTAAGTCTTGTCATCTATGAGTGAGTGGTCAGCAAGCATTGAAGTCTCAGTTGTGTGCGAGCATATAGTCCGGAGTCATTAGTAAAAAGCCTGTGAGTAGAGGTGGGTATGGTTCGGTTTGGTTTGGTTTTGGGTAAAACCGACAAAAATCAACAATTGATCGATTTTTGAAAAAGTGAATCGAACTGAGCACCGGGAATAAAGGGAACCGAACCAAACCAAACCGGATTAGACTGGTTTGGCTTGGTTCGGTTTGGTTGGTTTGTGGGTCTATTGGGCCATAAAACTTATAATGGGCTTTCGGTTTTTTTACATCTAAATATGATTAAGTTTTATTTTAAAAAATACAAATTCAATCTAATAATCCAATAATCGATCCAATAATACAAAATCAATTAAGTTAAATTGTAAAATAAATCAAATATTAGTATATCAAACACCACCTTCGGTTTTTTTACATCAAAATATGATAAAAAAATGCACAAATCCAAAACCTGAACAGTCCAAAAATATATATTATAATAAATCTCATAGTTTAAACTTTATAAAACTCTAAAAAAATTCAAATCATAATTTGAATAAAATTCTAGAATTAATAGTCCACAAACAAGTCCAAATATAATCCATAGTTCAAAAATAATACATAAATTATAATAACATAGTCTAAATAACAAATGAAAATAAAAGTCCTCATTCTTGACTACTCACTACGATTTCCCATCTTCATCCACTGTTGTCAATGATGACATTGCTTCTGACAACTTTGCAAGATCTAAGTAAAAATAAAAGTAAAGTATTTGTTAAAATAAAACAAGATCAAATAACAATATATTCAAGTATTTAAATTGATTAATAAACAATAACTACTTACCAGATTCTGCTTCTTCATTAAATTGCAAGTTTTCTAACGATGTATTATCATTTTGTGCAAGCGCCCTCGCTACTTCAACCGCAATAGTAAATCTTTTAGCTTGCAACTAATTTTCAGTACAAATCAAGCACTCCACCATTTTTGGATTTAGTGAACTCCTAAATGGATCAAGAACACGTCCTCCATTGCTAAATGCCGACTTCGAAGCTACAGTAGAAATCGGCATTGCAAACACATCCTGCGCAATGAATGCCAAAATCGAATAGTGTTTACTAGAAACACTCCACCAAGTTAACCCATCAAAACTAGGACGTTTGCATTCAACCGGCTCCAACAAATACCTTTCCACCTCATTTTTTCCTCCAATTGTATCTTGCATTTCAACTGTCTCCGAAAAGGTAACTGAAAGGTCAAACTTAGAGCCACTAATGCCAATGCCATCATCACATTCTATATCACCAACATCACTAAATGAGGGAATATTATCGACCCCATCATTACCACCGTGCAATACATGATAGCAACCATACAACTCAACCCAAGCATCTTTGATACTTGCAGTCATTGATTCAGCACTAACAACACCATATAAAACCTTAAAACAATAATACACATATTGCAATTTGTACCTAGGATCGAGCACAACCGCTATTATCAACAACTTGTTTGTAGTTTCTAAACTCCCCTAATATTTTTTAAATTTGGGCTTCATGCTAGAAGCCATATGACACACAAGCGAATTTCCCTTACCACTCATTGATGTTAATTGGTTGTTAATTATGCTCCATTTGTGAAAATATAAGTTTGAAGATAGATTATGACGCACAGGTTGTGAGTAGATAGAATTGGGTTATAAAAGAGTAAAGATTAGATTAATCGTCTCGTGAGTGTAAGCAAACTATTAACTAGTAAACTTTATGACTTAAGTGGCCAAAGTGTTAGTCCCGTGATTTTTACTCATTGGGGTTTTTCACGTAAAATTATTGTGTTTCAATCTCTCTCCCCCCCTCCCCTGATTATTATATGTATTTATAACTTTTTTTTTAATTCTGCATTTTTCATTATAAACTTATTCACTTTTCTAAGGTAATCATAGTTAACATTGATAATTTCTCACTAGCAAACTTTATGACTTAAAGAAGATGGTAGCGTTGATCGTTTTAAAGATCGTTTTATTGCCAAAGGTTACACTCAACTTCTAGGTCTTGATTTTGACGAAACCTTCAATCCTGTTGTCAAAACTACTATAATATGGGTCATTATCTCGCTTGCTGTGCATTTCAAATGGCCTTTCAAGCAGCTAGATGTTAAAAACACTTACAAGACGTCCTTAAAGAGAAAGTTCACATGGAGCAACCTCCCGGATTTAAGAATTTTGAATATTTAGATCATGTTTGCCTTTTACAAAAATTGTTTTATGGTCTTAAACAAGCACCTCGTGCTTGGTTTGCCAAATTATCAAGTTTAATTTCTATTAGTTTCTTTTGTAGCAAAGCTGATTCTTCGTTATTTTTATATCACACTGATAATCAACTAATTCTTTTCTTGTTTATGTAGATAATATTATTATCACTGGGATTGATTCCTCATTCATCTCTTAACTCATCCATCGTCTCAATAAGGAATTTGCTCTCAAAGGCTTAGGCCAACTTCACTACTTTTTAGGCCTTGAAGTCAAACATTTTTCCGGTGGCCTCATGCTCTCTCAAACCAAATATGCTTATGATCTCCTAGCCAAAACCTACATGCTTGAAGCCTCTAAGATCAACACTCTCATCACTTAGAAACAAATCCCTTGCCTGATGATGACAAACAAACGAATGCAACTGAATATCGTTAATTGTGTGGATCTCTTCAGTACCTCACCTTTTCTAGACCCGATCTCACACATGCAGTGAATATAGTGTGTCAACACTTTCAAAATCCCACCATGAAATATTTTATGTCAATCAAACGCATTTTGTAATATATCAAAGGCACCCTCACTTATGATTTACAATATTTGTCTCAACGCTCACTCAATTTGAATGCTTTTTGTAATGTAGATTGGGCTGGCTGTCCAACTACTAGGAGAAGCATAACTAGATATTGCATAAATTTTGGTACAAACTGTATATCTTGGCATCTAAAAAGCAACCAACAGCCTTTCAATCTAGTGTTAAAGCTTAATCTCATACCTTAGTTACTACAACGACTGAAATTACATGGCTTTAATACCTTTTTCATGACATTGACATCAAGTTTAAAAGGTGGCCTCTCCTTCTATGTGAAAATTAAAGTGCCATACACATGTCACATAATTCAGTGTTTCATGCAGCTCGTACCAAACACATTGAAATTGATATCACTTCATCCAAGAAAAAGTCACTGTATGAGTGTTAGGTCGATAAATGTTCATATTTAAGACCCTTAATTCCTATTCTTATGGCTTCTTCTTTTTTCCTGTAATATTGGTCTTATAATGTATTTTTGGAGTATTGTGTAGATTATCATCCCAAAATAAGACTTTGAACTTTATTGAAAAGCTTTGGTGGCTGAAATTGGAGAATTAAAGATTTCTCGTGCAGACCTGTCATGTTTTGGAGGCCTTCATAAATTTCACAAGATACACTAGGTTGTGAGCCACATATTTATGGAAAGATCTAGAAGTCTAGCTTCCAAAAAATTTAACGGTTCGTGATTTTGAGTTTTTTAAAGGAATTTATGCTCGTTATCGCATCAATGTATAGTCCAATGTGAGTTCCAGCGTGAGCTATAACTGACATCGCAACTAATGCCGGTTCAAGCATAAAATCCCGAGAGTGTCATAAGTTGCAGTGCGAGTTACACAACTAGTGCCCACAATTCATGCCTGCCTAAAAATTACCTTAATCTCGAGCCACTATAAATGGAAAGCTTTGCATTTTCATAAAAGAAGAGGTAGCTCACCGAAGAAAGAAAGAAGGGTGAGGGGAGAAGAGAAGACCACCATTTTGGAGACAAACATGATATCTCTTCAACCCTCACATTATCATCTCCAAATCAAGCTAGGATTGGAAGCAAGGGCAAACTAGAGTTCTTCGAAAGGGAGAAGAAAATCCTTCTTCCCAAGAGTTCTTCTTTAATCTTAAACTCTTACTTTCCATGCTTGTATTTTTGTTTAAGGTTATGTTTGTCATGTATATTGTCATTTCCTTGAACATGAGCTAAAATTGCAAGCTAAGATTTTGATGGATCCTTTTCTAGATTATTAAATGGATTGATTGTGTGATTATTGAGATTAATTGTTGATTATTGAGTGAATATTATTGTGCTTCATGCTTCTAAATGTAAGGGCCTGCATTTAGTTGATTTTATGATTGTGTTATGGACTGAAATGTGACGCCCACAACTTGTTTGATATAATGTTTATCATAAGTATAATTAGTTATAGATATATTAATTTACTTATGGGATCCTCATAATGTGCTTCTGGTGCTTAATGAATTATTATGCATATAATAATCATCGAGCGATGTAGTAGCCAAAATATGTCAGGCCCAAAATATAAGCGAGGATCCAGTCCAGAGGCCCAAAGTATATCTCATGACCAGGCCCAGAGTCAGAAAATGGTCATGAACCCATTGACTCTGCCGCATGACGACCCAACTAGGATCACTACGCGGTGATCCAAATAAAGAAAAATCATGTGAAAACATGATTGACACACTGAAAGAACCTTCATGTAGTACGACACCCAAAGAACCTTCATGTAGTATGACATACACTCAACACCCCACACATCCATCCAAGTAGCAACAAGGGAAATAGCTCAATATCCACACTTGGGAAAGCTCCTACGTCGCACGACATACTATCATTTTCATCTCAGATCAAAGTTCAATTGTCTATACTATGTTCATTGACGTACTACGTCGCACGACATATGATCATGATTGTCTGTACAATTGTCAAAACCACATGTCGTACGACATAGAATCTCCTTGGTTATTTAGGAGACCAAATCATGATTTACTTTAAAGACGGTCCTACAAAACCATAATTACAATTTAAAACGGCTAGATCAAAGAAAACATCAAAAAAAAAACTCCTTAATGGAGGACAACAAGAGAGGTAGTGATGAAACCCCTAACGGGCAGAAACATCATCCCCCTATAAATGAAGGATGGCTCTCCAAAGAAAGGGAGACCGAAAAACTGAGATCCTAGAGCTATCAATATTCAGATAACACTCTCCGGCCATTGTTCATCATCTCTGACCACCTTCCGATTATACTCCGTTTATTCGATCTTACATCTCCTTCCATCAAGGAGACCTCAATCGCCAATATAACAGGAAGTATTACTCACTTATCTCCATTTACGAGCATTATATACTTATTAGCATTCGCTAACTTAACCGTCGGAGTGACTTTGGCCGGTACCACCCCGGTGTCCCAGACATCCTGCGGGTTACATGCGTTCTATCTTTGCAGGTTGTAGTGCCCCGTGTCCCCAAGCAATTTTTGAGGACTACAAGCGATAGAATATTGATGTGTGATAATAACTCCGGCATGATTCGAGAGGGTGTATTGGTTAATTTAGATGACATGATTCTCAATAGCTTGCTTTCATGAATTTATTAAGACAGATTAGGTGAAATCGGACACCCTAACTATCTTTCATAGCGGTCCGTTCTATCCCTTATGGGCATATATTTGATGCGTTGGTTAATTTCCTTTTACTTCACTTTATATCATATTCGGCTTTTCAAATAGACGTAGGCTAGATTAATTTTGCTAATTGACACCCTAAATATCCTTGTGAGAACAATATTCTACTTATTCCATAGTACTTGCACCGACCCCGTACACTTGCGGCTAAAAGAAAGGCTAACAAGGAGCTCTTCACCTTCGATATCTCTCCATTATCAAATAAATAGTAGATATCCTTACCAAAGCATTGCCCCTGAAAATCATTTGATACATTCGCTACAAGCTTGGCTTTAATTTACCTTTACTGCCTACCTTGAAGAAGGGTGAAAAGAGCTCTCACACTCAAGTCACAATTCAAGGAAAAAGTTAAGGCAAAACACATGAAAAGCTGTTAACTTATACTAGATAATTGGAAGCAAATCAAAACGCATCATTAGTTCTCCATAGATTAGCAAATCAAAACACATTATTAGCTCTCCATGATTAGCTTTCTACAATGGATTCAAAACATTCCTTTCCAACATTAGATTTATTATTCCTCACTGCAAGCGTATAGTTCATCATATTCATTTTTCTTAAAATTCAAAACAAAAGAGTATATTAAGGGATTGATGCTTGGTGTAAAGAAGTAGATGAGATAAAAAGTCTTGGAAAAATGTACAACAACAAATAAGGACTTGGATTTGTGAATAATTTGAAAGCTTCCATGAGCAAAACAGTTTTTGTGAAGGCTATATTTACCAAGCGACAAGATAATGTGCACAAGCCTAATGACAAGTCGCAAGGAACTTAAAGTCCTCTTAAATTTATTCTCACTGTGTCATTATTGTTGTATCAAATGACATATTAAACGTAGGTGTTACAAGCATATTAGTATATGCAATAATAAGTAAGTGTCAATAATCATGCTAATAACACTAAGAATCGGTCTAAAGTTTTGATATTTCAAAGTAGCTGGTACTTTCACACTTATTTATCATCAATGTGGTGTGAAGAGTCACATTAGATTTAGTCAGAGACGCCTATAGAGGCCATCGCCCCCAAGCTAACAAATTTTTAATAATTTTTTTTTATTTAAAATAATTTATAATATATACCGTATATACCATAAATTAAGCTAGTCGATTTATTATTTTATTATTGTTTTAATTAACATCGTAATAATGCAATATGTAGCAAAGAAAGATCTAGTCTTACCTATTATTTTAATAATATAGTTTAGTCTATCTATCTATCAATATTTATATTTTTAGTTTTTTAGTTTTTCACTAATATAAGTAAACAAATTGATTTCCTACGGGATGCAACCCCACTTTTACTCTACATTCTTAACATTCTTCGATTCAATTGTTCAGATTATTTTTATCAATCCCTACAATTTTAGGTTTGAGATTGTAATATAATAAATATTTTTTTTATTTTCTTCTTCTTTTTTCAAAACTTTTGTTATTTATATTTTTTTTTATTTTGTTAGGTTATTAACATGACTTTGATACCAATGATCATTGGCCTTTAGTGATTGGAGAAGTCTCACATACTCTTTCAAACCACAAGGTTCAAAATCTAAGTGTGTATATATTTATCCAATCATTGTGTATAAAAGCAAAATGTATAGGCAGGCCTCTTTTGTGTTGGGAGTAGAAGACTTCCACTATGGTCGTAAATGCACGGGCCGTGCACTCGTAGGTGTATGCATGAAGTATCAGCCAAGATGAAGTAGTATGTCCGCGGAGACTACTCGCTCTGTTGTGGATTTAGCTTCAATGTCTGTTTCGACATATTCTTTAGTTGAAGCTACTGATGCCCTAACTTAACATGCTCTACCTTTTGCCCTTCCTTATCTTTAGAATGACGTATGATAAGCATTGCTACTTGCTTTGCTATGGAAGTGAAAGTAGCTCTCTTTAGTGAGAGGCTATACCTTTGAGGTACTTTTGAACATTTCCCTGCGATTGGAGGAAAGGCTGTTTAAATGGGTCAGGCAGGTTCAGTAGTTCCTCTAACTCGTAAGATGTCAGATCTCAAAAAAAAAAAAAAAAACTTTGATGTACTTATTTTACTGGCTTGTTATTTATATGTTTATTTGTTTAAATTTGTTTAAAATATTATAAGTTAATTTGCTTCGACATAAATATATGATGAACTTAATTACAAGGAAAATATGTAAATAATTGTGATTTAAATATATTAATAGTACACTGATATTTTAAATAATTTATAATGAATTATATTTATTTTGTATTTGTTAGTCATTTAAATTTACATGAATATTTATTATTAGTTTTTAAAATTTTTAAAACTAATAAATTTTTATTATAGTAATTATGAAGATATTATGAGTATTTTTTTTATTAAAACAATATAAAAAATATTATGACTTTTTTATACTCTTTGATCATGTATATTAAAATAGAAATTGCAAAGAATTTAGTATTTTTTTTTATATAAAAAATATTATGACTTTTTTATACTCTTTAATCATGTATATTAAAATAGAAATGGCAAAGAATTTAGTATATTCGATTGTAGATCATTTTTGAGATTAGAACGACAAGTTCCATTTTAATTCATAAAATTTATATTTATTTTATTTATTATTTTTTTTTTTACCATTGCATATAATATTAAACAGTATTAGATTTAATATTTGAAAACTTAATTTTAAATTTTAGTATATTTTTATTGTGTAAACTTGAATATTTATTTTTATGTTGCCTCTCCAAAACTAAAATCATGCCCTTAGACTTAGATGCTATGTACAAAAAAATAAAAAAGTCCAATTATAAATCTTTTAAAAGATTGACCATGTTAAATATATTTTCATTTTTAAAAAAAATAAAAAATAAAAGTTAAATATCTACTCACACAACAATAAGAGAAAAATTACTCACATATACTATAAATATGAATAATGAGATTTAAACTCTCACCATTAAAATAAAATAGATGTACACTAATTATTTAAATTATAAGTGATTATATATATAAGTTGATAATTTACGTGGCAGTTATATCTCACGTCACATATAATATATATACATAAATTCAGGTGAAAAACTTGGCAATCAAACATTAGTCAAAAACAAAAAATATTTAAAAAGAAAAAACACGTGAGACAGAAAAGCATTCGCTAATCATTCCGGTCATCCCGCGCTTTGATTTGAAATGAGCACTCTGTAATTTAACAAGATGCGTAAGGGTAGAATGGGAAATCAAATGTTTGAGATGCAAGGGTGTTTCAGGTATTTCCTATTGGCGATGTAGCTAGCGCGAAATCAAAAGCTGCATGAATATATAGTAAATAATGCCATAATGGTGTACCAGCTGCAGAAAAAATCATCCTTTTCAAACAGAATAAAACCAACCCATAGTTGACACGTCAACACGCCTTCGCTGTAACAAAACAGAACAGTTGCGCTTCATCTCTGGCAAGCCGTGTCTTTTTCCACCTGCTCTGCTCCTAAATCTTGACGTCGTTTTCCATGTTTTTATATAAAAATAAAATATTATATTTTTACTTCCTTTTTCCTTTTCAATTTAGGTAGTCTTTAAAATTTTATAAATAAATTAAATTAATCTTTTTGTTTTATTCTTAAAAAAATATAATTAATATAATTACAATTTTACCTTTTAATAAAAATATAATAAAATAAATAATAAAAAATTTAAAAAATAATATTAAATTAAATTATAAATACTTAAAAATAGTAAAAAAATATTTAAATTAAGTTATTTTATTAAAAAAATTTAAAAAAAAGAGAGTTAACAACGGTTAAGAAAATAAAATAAAACAAATAAAATGGAGAATTAAAAAGACTCATGGAAATATTTTTGTTTTTATATTTTTTTTCAAAAAAATTCTTTTAGTTTTTTTAATTCTCCATTTTATTTATTTTATTTTATTTTATTAGCAATTTTTAACCCTTTTTTATTCTTTATTTTTTATAAATATTAATTTTTCTAATAAAGTAAGTTAATTTAAATATTTTTTTTAATGGGTTTTGTATTTTTAAGTTTTTATAATTTAGTTTAATATAATTTTATTAATTTTTTATTAATTTTTGTTATATTTTAATTGTAAGGTGAAATTTTAATTTTATTAATTGAATTCTTCAAAGGCAAAACTCTTTTAAAAAATTTTATTATGTTCGGCCGTCAAAAAGTTGGTTAGAATGACCAATTTGATATATTTAGGAAATGTTAAGAACTACACAAATTAAAAATAAAAAAGTACATAAAAAAAATGATGTTTGATCAATATATAAGACTAAATTGAAGTGTTCCCTTTATATATGTTAGAAAGTTTCTAATTATGAACTTATAAGGTTGATTTCTTCAATCTTGATCAAATTCTAAGTTTTATTTTTAATTAATTTTATTTCTTTTAGACTACTCTCTTATAAGGTTGATTTCTTCAATCTAGATCAAATTTTTTAAAATGTTCATTCAGTTTGACAATAATTTAAATTAGATAGTATGTTAAAGAAAAGCTACATATTACTGGTTCATCTATGGTTTTGTTGAGTTTAATTCTAACTATTTACCTCTACCTAAATGATACTCTTACAATAATCATAGATCACAATGTAAAGTGAACATATAAGGAGTCAAAATTGTTTCAAGCACCAACAGAACCAGAAGCGCCCCTTGTTTCAAAGAGAGGAGGACGAGTTATTCACATTTGATTTGATGGTCAGAGGCGAATTGAAAGCTAAGCAGTGGTAATTCTAAAGATTTCCCAGGAAAAAAATATAGAGGTCTCCTACGTTACCCATAATATGTGGAAGAGTTGTACTATAAATATAGTTGTACCACCACTTGTTATAGGTGTCAATTGGAAGCCTAAGAGAGCTTTGTGGCTTGACACTTGAAAATCTTGCATGGCACATTTGGATTGGCAATAATTATCTTTAAATAGAAGAAGTGATATGCAATAATAATTTGCAATTCAAATTGAGAAATCCGAAACTAGACGAAGGTTTAATATACATGGCTTAATATACATATATCATACACTTATTTTATTGCTTGATAAATTTTATATATGAATTTACTCGATCGCATATAAGTAAAAAGGATCTTTAGAAGAGTATGAGGTTGGTTCAGTGGTTTGCTCCTCACACTTACATTCTTGATATTGTGAGTTTGAGTTGAGTCTCCCTCCCATAATCCCGAATTAATTGTAATTATTTACAAAAAAAAAATGATTTACTTACCAATTAATATTGCATTTATTCATAATATTGCAATTTGAAAATTGCAAAAGTAAATAAAAAATCTGAAAGCTATAAATATTAAGAATTTCAATCCAGTAAGAATTTAAAGTTATGGATATATTTAGAATTTCAATCCGGTAAGAACCAGATGTTCTGAATATATTTAGAATTTCAATCCAGTAAGAAACCGAAGTTTTGGATCTAATAAAATGCAATTTATTTATTTACTTTTATGCATTTTATTTACTGTTATGCATCGCAAGTTGGCTATGCCAAATTTTTTTTATCATTTATGCAATTTATTTAGGGAAAATTGTACAAACTCACTCGAGTTTAGGTAGCATTGCACATAGCGTCAATTTTTATTATAATTACACAAATATCCTCGAAATCCGTTAACTAACGGATGGACTTAATTGATTCAGGGGGCAAAAATATCTTTTACATAACTTTATTTTTTGTTTGACTAGACTTGCACAATTTTTAAAGCTATAAAATAAGACAAATTTACTATTAAAAAATTTAAATTCTTCAAAAAAAAAAAATTAATCCCACTAACTACAATATTAATAACTATTGTTTCTTATTTTCATAATATTAAATCTTAAATTTAACTGTAGTCAACAGATTTTAGGGAATATTTATGTAATTATAATAAAAATTACAATTGCGTGCAATATTATCTAAACTTGGTGGCATTTGTATAATTTTTCCAATTACTTATTGTTATGCACGTATGCAAACATTATTTACTATTTATGTATTTTATTTAGTGTTATCTATTTTATTTCAATGCTCTTCTAAATTTTGCGTATAATTCTGAAAAATCAAATTTAGAATTTTTTTTATTATATTAGCAATTCTAATTTTAAATATAATTTTCAGATCCAGAAGATCTAAACATGAAAAAACTTGTGAATTTGAGATTTATTACACTTAAAGTTTTTTAATACAATTACATGTCATGGATCATTAATGCTGAATTGCATTTAAAATCTAACGGCCAATCTTTTACTATTACAAAACTAGAAGTTATGTGATACAAATTAAAAAAACATATATAACCACCAGAAAGAAATGATTATTCCTAATGCTCGACCGATTCCACATCATTTTCAAAAGTGAATGCTAACACATATAAAAAATTTTGGGTGTGGTCGTAATTATGGTCATAATCGTGTTCGTGGGCTTGAACATGGACGCAATTACAGCAGACATGGTGGTTATCAATTTTCAAATCACCATAATGCCAATAACATTCCTCATAAGTGGAATATCTATAAGGTCAACAAGACAAAGGATATAAATCTAGATAATGAAATGTCCACTGAAAAACAAGATGGAGACATATATCTTGCTGACAGTGCAATGACACATACAATTCTATAGAATCAAAAATATTTTTTGAATTTAACTTTACTTAAAACAAATGTTAATACCGTCTTAGGTCCAATAGATCTGATTGAAGATTTCGAAAGAGCCACAATATTTTTACCAAATATTACTCAATTATGTGTCAATAATGTTTTATATTAAGGCAGTTCTATAAGAAATCTGTATAGTTTAAAGATATATAATGTAATTAATATTATGAGATTATAAATGAAAAGAATGATAAATATCCTTATATAATGTAGGGAAACTACATTCTTTCTCATCCGGATTATACTATATCATTATAAAAAAAATCTAGATGTTTATGTAGTTATGAACCAAAATCTCTTAGATCCAAAATTATTTATACTTTGGTATGATTGTCTTGATCATACAAGATCTACAATGATGCGTAGGATCATCGAAAATTCTCATGGACATTTATTAAAGAACTAAAATATTCTTTTATTGCATGAGAATATATATAATGTATGTTCACACAAGAAGTTATTGATTAGACCATTTGATTCTAAAATTGGTTTTGAATCCTCATCGTTCTTACAAAAAATTTAAGAGGATATATGTGGACCTAATTCACCTATCAAGTGGACCATTCTGCTATTTAATGTGTATAATTGATGCATCTGTGAGATAATCACATGTTTGTTTATTATCTACTCATAATTTTATTTTTGCCAGATTACTTACACAGATTATCAGGCTTCGGGACCCACTTTCACGATAATCTAATTAAGTCAATATGCCTTGATAATATTAGTGAATTTACATTCAAGACATTTGATGCATATTGCAAAGAAATTGGGGTTAATATTGTACATCCAGTTCCACATATTCATACTCAGAATGGATTAGTAGAATCATTTATCAAACTTCTCTAGATAATTGTGAGAACTTTATTATTATAAACACAATTAACAATTTATGTATGCGGACATGCTATTTTACATGTCGTTGCATTAATTTGTCTTTAACCTACTGCTTATTATCAGCAATCACCATTACAACTCGTATTTGGTTATATCAACCAGACATTTCTCATTTGCATAGTATTAGTTGTATAGTAGATGTCCCAATCACATATAAAGAAAGAAATATAATGAAACCTCAAAGACATATGAATAGAATGGAACCTCAAAGACATATGAGGATATATGTTGGTTTTGATTCACTATCAATTATTAGATATCTGAAAGATTTGACAGATGATCTTTTTACCGCACGATTTACGGATTGCAATTTTGATGAGTTAATTTTCCCATCACTGAGGGAAAGGAAAATTTCTCTTGAAGATGAGCGAGAATTTCTTGGAAGGTTCCCAATTTGATTCATTTAGATCTATACACATTTCGATGTAAGAATGAAGTGCAAAAGATAGTGCATCTTTAAACAATTATTAATCAGTTACCAGATGCATTTACAGATACTATTAGAGTATCAATGCTGCTGTACCAGCTTAGATAATTGTTCCAGAAGAACAATTTAAACAAATGGGAGCAAATGAACATATGTTGTATGCTAGAAGAGTGGCATATCACTTGGTTCGAAAGATATTTTGAGGACATGAGTTTTTAGGTTGGCTTATTCTTATGTCAAAACACCCTTGTGCTTGTAATTCAAAGTTTCATAGGTTGTCCTGTTGGATTCGCACTTCAAGTGCAGTAACTTATAGGCATTGCCGTCATCTTTAAGAGATTGTTTCGCATGGTAAGTTTCTAACTTGTTTTGAAAGCATACACATACATTTCATACATATGTGTCCTTACATCGTAATGCATCTTAACCGCATGCAAACTATGATCATTCTTATTATATCATTGTGTTTGCATGTTGTTTTGTCTAATTAGTTTCATGCTTCGATATTGAAATGCATGTGCTCGAGTTTCTGGACTCTTTATATTTGTCAGCACAATGCAGTTACCCACCTCTGAGAACCTTACTGGTTTCTCACTCGCGACCCTAAAGCGCGAAGTTGCGCTCACTGTGGTCGACCCTAGGATCGTGGTGTCGACTTGCAGTTGCATTCCAATAACTACTAGTGATGACTCACGACCTTATAATGCGATGTATTGATCATGGTTTGTGTCTAACGTGTCATCTCCTGTGAGTTCCTAGATTTGAAAGCGACCTTATATAGCCATGCACAGCTCACAGTGGTATATCGTGAGTCCATTCCAGTGAGCTTCTAGCTTTGGACCAGTGACACTTGATCATTATCCTTGGCATGCAAGATTCTTCTGTTTTGTAACTTGCTACCTTCAACAGTGATCTAGTGATTGTATGAGAGATATGCATGTGGATTCTAGTAGCTTTTGGCCACCATTCGTGAGGGAGAGTCGCGACTCTTGGCTCGCAATCGACGCTAGTGGTTGCTGTGTTAGACTTTTTTTTTTTTAAAAAAAAAGAGATTTTTGGTCCACTATAAATATGACCACTTTTTTTTTTTCCTGAAACCCTAAGAGAGCCACCACGAGATTTCCAAGAGTGCTTCTCTAAGAAAAAGCTCTCAACCTTTTTACTTTCTCTCTCTCTAAAAACATTGACCATGCTTTCCATGGGTTAGAAAATCTTTAGTCTTTGTCTCTGAGTGAATGTCATGTCCTTGTAAATACTTGTCTCCTTCTTGAATTGTATTTAATATACCCATTAGACATTATTTATACCTGGTCTTTCGGTTGTTGGAGATTTATTGTGAATGCGTTTGTAAGTGACTAGGATTTATTGTTATTTGTTTAATCCTAAATTATGTGGTTTGTTTTTTTTAGCATCCTATACATTTTGCATGTAATATTCATATCAAACACTTAAACATTTTTTTTTTATACATTCTTCATTGATTTTAAGTCTTGTTAGTCGAAGGTGTCGCTTGAACAAGCAAGAGTCAAGACTCATTATAAAAGGACTAAAGGTGGGTAGATTTAGGTTATTAATCCAAGAGTAGTGTGACTATGTGAGTCAACTTAAGGGTATAACTAAATTATCATATAATGAATTTTTATAACGAAAGTGGCTAACGATGGTTAGTCTCGTGGTTTTTACATATTGAGGTGTATCATATTATTTGTGTTATTTCGCTTGCATATTTGAGGTGTATCATATTAAAAAAAAAAATTTAGGGCATAAATCTGTTCAACCCCTCTAGGTTGTTAGTTGTCACTTAAACACCCTTTCAGATATTGTTTCCCGAAAGAGAAAAGTAAATTATCAGGATCCTAATATTACTGATAAAACTCGAGTTATAAATAAATTTACTTTCTCTAAGTTAACTCCAGAAGAGTTAGATGTCCCTAAATAGATACAAGTCCCTTAAGTGATAAAAGCCCCTGAAGTGGAAGAAATCCTTAAAGAGATACAAGAATATAGAAATGAAAAATTTCTATAAATTATATAGAAGAAATATAGAATCGTGAAGAAACAAGCATCGATGATATATATATATATATATATATATATATATATATATATATATATATATATTCATACACAGTAGCTATTGAAATACAAATGATGATACGAACCTCACAATATTGATGATTGTAGTCAAAGACATGATTAGCCTAAATGAAAAGAAGCAATTCAAACATAATTGACTTTATTTGCAAATCGTGAAGTATTTGGACCAATAGTTTAGACGCCTAAAGACGTCAAACCAGTGGGATACAAATAGGTTTTTGTACGGAAACGTAATGAGAAAAATAAATTCGTAAGATATAAGGCATGACTTGCAGCACAAGGTTTCTCGTAGAGACCTGGCATTGATTTTGATGAGATGTATTCATCAGTAATGAATACAATTATGTTCCGATTTTTGTTAAGATTGACTGTTTCAAAAAAGCTTGAAATGCATAATGAACGTAGTGACCGTTTATTTATATGGTTAATTTGATTAATATATTTATATGAAAATTCCTAAAAAATTTTAAAATGTCATAAACATATAATTTGGGATCTCGTATTTCGTATTAGATAAAGGTACAAAGATCATTGTATAAATTGAAACAATTTGGACGGATGTGGATATAACTATCTCAGTAAATATCTGATTAAAAAAAAGGGTATATTAATAATCATATATGTCTGTGTCTTCATAAAAAAAATTATAATCTAGTTTTGCCATTATAGCAGTATATGTTGATGATATGAATTTAATTGGAACTCCTTAAAAGTTCTTGAAGACTGTTGAATATTTAAAAAATAAATTTGAAATGAAAGACTTGAGAAAAATAAAATATTGTCTCAGGTACAGAAAATCGAGTATAGATCAAATGGAATACTTGTCTATTAGTCGGCATATGCTGAACAGATTCTGAAAAGATTTAATATGGACAATGCCCATCTGTGAAGTACTCCTATGATTGTTAGGTTTCTTAATTCTAAGAAAGATTCATTCCGACCCAAAGAAAATAGTGAAATATACTTGGTCCTGAAGTATTATATCTTAATGTGATTAATAGTTTGTTATATATGGCTAAGTGTACTAGACCAAAATTGCATTCTTAGTTAATTTGCTTGCTAGATTCGGTTCAACACAAACTCGAAGATATTAAAATGAGATTAAACATCTTTTTCATTACCTTCACAGAACGAAAGATTTGGTATTATTTTATACGTCTAACAATTTTTTAGGTTTACTTGTTATGATGATGCCAGATATTTATCTAACCTCATAAAGCTCATTTAAAAATGTTTTTACCTATAATGACACAAAAATCTCATATCGCTCCACAAAAAAACTTTTGTTATTACATCCTCCAATTATTCTGAGAATCTTGCACTTCATGAAATAAGTCAAGAATATGTCTGGCTAAATTCTATTATTTATCATATTCAAAGTACAAGTGGATTTCCATCATCCACAAAAATGCCGATACCAATATTTGTAAATAATGCTACTTGTATTGCTCCGTCAGGATATATCAAAGACGATAGACCAAATATATTTTTATAAAGTTTTTCTATACTCATAAACTTTAATAAAACTGATAAATAGATGTCAAGTAAATACGATCTATAGATAATCTTACAGATCTGTTACTAAGACATTGCCCACATCAACATTTGAAAAATGATATAGAGAATTGATAGACCAGATCTGTATAAATTATAAGATTAATATTAAAATTTTCGTCAAGGGGAGCGTTCATTCAGGGGAATCAATAGTAATTTGTAATTCAAAAAGAGAAATCCGAAACAAGACAAAGGTTTAATATACATGGTTTATTATACATATATTATACTCTCATTTTATTGATTTATAAATTTTATATATGAATTTACTTTTAAAAAATAAAAATTCAACCAATAACTATTATATATATTTCTAAGATGACCCCAAATGTTTCTTTTTTAAAGTTTTCATTTTCAAATTTATTTTTTGAATTTATAAATACAAACATGTAACATATAAAGATTTTCATTATATAAATAATAAAATTTGGTTTAGATAATAAAAAAAAACAGATCACTACTAAAGAGGACAAATATTGTCAATATGCTCTTTTTATTATCGAAAGAATGAGAAAAACAATATTCCATTTTACACCATGTTTCCGACTAGATCTTCTGTCTTTTCATTTGTAATATATTTTTTAAATAAATATTTTTATAACCTCCCTCAAAATTTAGTTAAAATATTAACAAACATACCCTTTTACGTTCCCGATGGAAAATCCTATAATATGTGCATTTTATAGCTTTTTCTTAGATGCTGTGAAAGTAGATATATATATATATATATATATATATAATTTTTTTTGGATAATAAAAGTTTAGGTGAAAGGAAGCTACCCCAATTCAAAATTTGGGCATGCCACAGGTTTTGGTAAAGGTTTACAGTAGTACTTACAGATTATCCATCAAGAGGGACTGTTTGTGACACTCGAACCTTAGTTCTTATTAATGTACTAGTAAGTACTCAACCAACTCAACCAACCTTTATTGATAGATATCTTTCATTTGTAGAAATAAATATTAGACATCATACGTAATATTTAATTTTAATAATTCTAATAATTTCATACCCGTTGGGTTGGGTGTCAAATGTCAAAATTGACCAAAATAAAACTCTACAAAGATTCCAAATATCATCATATTGTAAAAGGTTTTCAATTATTTTTGAAACCAAGGGTACTCCTATAATTTTGCAATTAGGACACACATCATAGCATAAAAAAACCTTCACACGAAAAAGTTTTTGCAAGAGGTCAAAAACAGTCTTCTACTTTCAAGTTCTAATTGTAAAATACCATAAATACCCTCCAAATTAGTTCACACACATTTCGTCAAAATCCTACAATACCCTTATCGTGTTGGGAATACAAAAAATTATTTTAAAAAAAGAAAAAGTAAGTGTCTAAAAAACACACTCATTGTTGTGATATACAGAGAGAGATAGAGAGAGAGACGGGGTCAGGTCTGAAGAAGCCAGCCGGCGATCCACGAAACCTCCACTTTTATTCAAATACATGTTCTCAAACCAAAGAAGCTTCTCTTTTTACAATATTTTAAAAGGGTATTTTTCATTTTTTATATGAATAAAAATGGTGGAGTAGTGCTTGTAATCTTGCCCACGACTAAGTCCTTTTTCTCCTGTTTTTTTTTTTGGTTTATAGAAGAAGACAGTTGGAGACCATTAGATAGACACTTTGAACAGTTCAGATTCAGAGCCAGCTAGCTGTTTAGGCTTTGTCAAGGTTATATATACACAACAAGAGGTATGTTTTTCTACATTGCTACTAGGATCTGTTCTGTTCTGTTCTTCTTTCTTTTTTTTCCGACATGGTCCGATCATTTCTCGCTTCAAGGTAAATTGGGTTTTGTTTTGTTTGGTTCCTCAGAAACTGTAAGAAAATGCAACCAAAGCTTAATTTTGGGTCATGGGCCTTGGATTTGAGGTTTTTTTTTTTCTTTATGGGAAATTTATTTATTGTTATATATATTCGTTTTATGAAATCTGCGTTTTAGGTGGAAAATCTCATGTTGACTTGTTTTTACTGAATTTTTCCTAGCAACCAAACAGAGTCATGAACGCGTTTTTGAATCAACTGTTGTTATCCAGTTAGTTTTTTCCTTTTTTGTCTTTGTCTACGGTTTGATCCTAAATAAATTGAGATCATTGGATTCATATCTTTGATGCTCATCGGTTCAAGGGTCTAAATCACTAGAAGATCATTCACTATCTAATTGGATCTGATTGTAGCTAGCTCTGTGTTTGATGTTGAATATTTGATATTAGTGGTTTAATATATATATATTTCAGAGAGATTGAATTTTGCTGCGTTTTGTAATTTCAGGACCTAAGGCTATTTTTCTGTTAGTGTTTAAAACATGACATCAAGATCATTCAAAGCGAGTCGGTCGAATCTGTCGACAACTTCAGATGCTCAGGATTTAAACAAGCCTCCACTGCCTCCAACTGTGACATTTGGCCGGAGGACTTCTTCGGGTCGCTACATTAGCTACTCGCGAGATGATCTCGATAGTGAACTGGGCAGTAGTGATTTCATGAACTATACAGTACACATACCACCCACCCCTGATAACCAACCTATGGATCCATCGATTTCACAGAAAGTTGAAGAGCAATATGTGTCGAATTCGCTCTTCACCGGTGGCTTCAACAGTGTTACTCGAGCTCATCTCATGGACAAGGTGATCGAATCTGAAGCAAACCATCCTCAGATGGCCGGTGCAAAAGGATCTTCCTGTGCTATCCCAGGGTGTGATGCAAAGGTGATGAGCGATGAGCGTGGCGTGGATATTCTCCCTTGTGAATGTGATTTCAAAATATGTAGGGATTGCTATATTGATGCAGTGAAAACGGGAGGTGGGGTTTGTCCAGGATGTAAGGAGCTATATAAGAACACAGATTTGGATGAGTCGGCTGTGGATAATGGGCGGTCACTTCCACTTCCTTTACCGCCTGGGATGTCCAAAATGGAGAGGAGGCTATCCTTGATGAAATCAACAAAGTCGGTGCTGATGAGGAGCCAAACTGGGGATTTCGATCACAATCGTTGGCTGTTTGAGACAAGAGGAACTTATGGTTATGGGAATGCTATATGGCCAAAGGATGGGAATTTTGGAAATGGAAATGGAAAAGATGATGAAGTTTCAGAACCACAAGAGTTGATGAACAAGCCATGGAGGCCACTTACCCGGAAATTAAAGATCCCTGCAGCGGTTCTCAGCCCATATCGGTATAGTCTCTGTTTTATGATTGTCCAGTATATTATTTGTGATCTTCTACACTTTATACATTGTGATGACAGTCATGTTTTGATTGCCAGTAGTCAAATTTCATTTCACCAATGTATAAGGATTAGATGTTAAGGGAAGTTTGGTACACATGCACTTATATACACCGATAAACATAAGAATACGTTGCAGTAAATAAAATTAGGGGATTTTGCTACCATACAAGATTTGTATGGTTACTGCGTGGTTACAAGAGAACTGACATTTGTTTTTTAATTTCTTACGTTCTTTCCTTTTAACCCTTGGATTAGAGTCCAATTGGTGTTAAAATGTTCAATAACCATATAGGTCCTGGATAGTAGCATGACCCAAAACTAAAGACCTTATCCAGAAAAAAATCTTTGTTTTTCATTATTGTTATTGGGACTCATTTCTTTGCGGTATATTTAGCATGTCATATACTGATGATAAGACAGAAAGAGGAATGGCAATTTTGTCTCACCTCACCTGAAGCTTTTTGCACTCTACTAGATAGATAGCAAACAAGTAACATTTTCCTATCTTTTGATATGTGGGCTCATTGTAGAACTTTGTTAATAAGTCGATGATAGTCCTAAAGTATCAGTTATTATTATTTCTTGTTGCTGTAGTTATTGTTGCTATTACTATTACAATGGATCTGAAGGCACCAAAATTATTACTTTTGAAGACACCAGCATAGTAATTTTGTAATTTTAATTCATATATTTAAAAAAATATATATTTTTAATAGTTAAGTTTAATTATTTTAATCTTCAGTATTTTACTTGAAATACTATTATACCCTTTGTTATTTAATCCTTATTTTTTATAAGGACAAAATAGTCAAATTAGAAATACCAAGGAAGGGCATAAGAGTATTAACCTGTTCAAGTGTGCAATGTCACCGTTTTTCCAAAAGGTGACTACCATCAAGAAGGTTATTTTCTTATTTTGAAAAAAGCATGTATAAATATTAAATAGCATTAAACCTTACCTCAGGGAGGAATTTTGGAATTCACCCCTATTATTATGGTTGGTTTTGTTATATTGACCACTTAGAATATTATTATGGTACTGCCTTTAAAACACAAAATGGAGTCTCTAAACCACAAATAGTTTATTGCAAATTTTGAGTCTCCTTATTAATCAAGATGACTAGACTGATCACAATTTTTGTGCAATATCTGCTTTTTAAACTCTATAAGTGTTTGCTGTTCGCTTATGAGGTTTAAGTTGCATTTAATTGTTTGATGCTTGTGGAAGCACTTACTTTTGTCTATTCCCTCCACCATTTTTATTTCTTTCTTCAAAAACTGGCTCCTGTTATTACTTGCAACTGCAACACTTTTGCGGTCTGAAAACTTGGCAACGTTAATAGCACTTTTCTATCACGAGTTTTATATATCTCTGTTCCCTTGTACACATCCTTGAGACATCAACCAGTTAGGTGGAACCTTTACCTTGATTTGTAGACGGGAGAATTGCAAAAAATCCCTTATGTTTTGACACTTTTTCAAAACAATCCTCTAGTTTTGAATTTAATGAGAAACCCCCTTATTGGATACCAAAAATACCTGTGATTTCAAAATTTAGTTAAAAACGCCCTGATTGTGTAACAAAAACTCCCAGAAGGGGCATTTTCATCTAAATTTGAAACCAAAGCATTGTTTTTCAGAACGGTTCAAAACTAAGGGGGGGCTTTTGGGAATTTCCTTTTGTAGACTGTTCTCACATGCAAAGTTTGATTTTAATCTTGTTTATGAGATCTTGAGAATTTATATTCAATTCAATCCTTATGTGATCTAGCAACAGAGTGGTACATGCTGGGAAAGACATTTAGCTTCTTTATTATTACTTTACTTTAATGCTTATGCTGATAGATACTTTCTACTTTCTGCTGCATTTCTGCTTACAGGCTTCTGGTTCTTGTTCGGCTGGTTGTTCTTGGATTGTTTCTGTCATGGAGAATTCAGAACCGTAACAATGATGCAGTTTGGCTATGGGGGATGTCTGTGGTTTGTGAAATTTGGTTTGCTTTTTCATGGCTTCTTGATCAACTTCCCAAGCTCTGTCCAATCAATCGTTCTACAGATCTTAATGTCTTGAAGGAGAAATTTGAAACTCCTAGCCCCAACAACCCCACTGGAAAATCTGATCTTCCAGGCATAGATATCTTTGTCTCGACTGCTGACCCGGAAAAAGAACCACCCCTTGTGACTGCAAACACTATCTTGTCCATTTTAGCTGCGGATTACCCTGTAGAAAAGCTTTCTTGTTATGTTTCAGATGATGGAGGTGCTCTTCTAACTTTTGAGGCGATGGCTGAAGCTGCAAGCTTTGCTAACATATGGGTTCCATTTTGTCGGAAACATGATATTGAGCCCAGAAATCCAGAATCTTACTTCAATTTGAAGAGGGATCCTTACAAGAACAAAGTAAAGTCAGATTTTGTCAAGGATCGTAGACGAGTTAAGCGTGAGTATGATGAGTTCAAGGTCCGAACCAATGGTTTGCCTGACTCTATCCGTCGCCGGTCTGATGCTTATCATGCTAGAGAGGAAATCAAGGCCCTGAAGCTTCAGAGACAGAATGTGGTTGATGAACCTGTGGAGAGTGTGAAGATTCCAAAAGCCACATGGATGGCTGACGGTACCCATTGGCCCGGGACTTGGTTGAACCCTGGCCCTGAGCACTCTCGGGGTGACCACGCTGGTATCATACAGGTATTTATTTTTTCAGAAGATATATAACAATCTGTTCCACTTTATGGTCGTTATCGTCTGAACTTATTATGATTACACTAGCTGTAATGCTATGTCTGTAACTGAAGACTTTTTTTTGAGGGGTTTTGTTTTAATATCAATATTAATATCATAAATATTAAAATCATAAGAAAGCGGAAGGAGTTGTAAACATTATTGGGGTTGGGGCTAGGGTCAGAAGGGCTGATTTTATTATTACTTTTGTTTTTTTTTTTTAAATAATCTAATTTATTTTTTAAAAAAAATTATGCAGGTGATGTTGAAACCTCCTAGTGATGAACCACTGCTTGGAACTACTGATGACACCAAACTCATTGACCTCACTGATGTTGATATCCGTCTCCCACTGCTTGTTTATGTATCACGTGAGAAGCGCCCGGGATACGATCACAACAAGAAGGCAGGAGCTATGAATGCCCTGGTTCGAGCTTCTGCCATTATGTCTAATGGCCCCTTTATTCTCAACCTTGATTGTGACCACTACATCTACAACTCTCAAGCAATGAGGGAAGGCATGTGCTTCATGATGGATCGAGGAGGTGACCGTCTTTGTTATGTTCAGTTCCCTCAAAGGTTTGAGGGTATTGACCCTTCTGATCGATATGCTAATCATAACACAGTCTTCTTTGATGTTAACATGCGAGCCCTTGATGGAATTATGGGCCCAGTCTATGTCGGAACTGGATGTCTCTTTAGAAGGATTGCCCTATATGGATTTGACCCACCTCGGTCTAAAGAACACCACCCAGGTTTCTGTAGCTGTTGTTTTGGCCATCGCAAGAAGCATGTGTCGGTTGCAAACACCCCGGAAGAGAATCGGGCACTAAGAATGGGTGATTCAGATGATGAAGAGATGAATCTCTCTCTGCTCCCTAAGAAGTTTGGAAACTCAACTTTCCTCATTGATTCAATCCCGGTAGCAGAGTTCCAAGGTCGTCCCCTTGCAGATCACCCGGCTGTTAAAAATGGACGTCCACCTGGTGCTCTTACCATACCTCGTGAACTTCTTGATGCCTCAACTGTTGCCGAGGCTATCAGTGTCATCTCTTGCTGGTACGAGGACAAGACTGAGTGGGGACAGCGTGTTGGGTGGATTTATGGGTCTGTGACCGAAGATGTGGTCACTGGGTATAGGATGCACAATAGAGGATGGAAATCAGTTTATTGCGTGACCAAACGTGATGCCTTCCGTGGAACTGCTCCAATTAACCTCACAGATAGGCTACATCAAGTCCTACGGTGGGCTACTGGTTCAGTTGAGATTTTCTTCTCCCGCAACAATGCTCTCCTTGCCAGTCCAAGAATGAAGTTACTCCAGAGGATAGCATATCTCAATGTTGGAATATATCCCTTTACTTCTATCTTCCTTATCGTCTATTGCTTTCTACCCGCACTCTCCCTCTTCTCTGGCCAGTTTATTGTCCAGACCTTGAATGTTACTTTCCTTACCTACCTCCTTGTCATCACCGTGACTCTATGTTTGCTTGCTATCCTTGAAATTAAATGGTCTGGTATTGAACTGGAGGAGTGGTGGAGGAATGAGCAATTTTGGTTGATTGGTGGGACTAGTGCTCACCTTGCTGCTGTGCTTCAGGGGTTGCTGAAAGTCATAGCAGGAATTGAAATTTCTTTCACCTTGACATCTAAATCAGGTGGTGATGATGTGGATGATGAGTATGCTGATCTCTACATTGTCAAATGGACAGCCCTGATGATACCTCCAATCACAATCATGATGGTTAACTTAATTGCAATAGCAGTTGGGTTTAGCCGAACAATTTACAGCGTTATACCACAATGGAGTCGCTTAATAGGTGGAGTTTTCTTCAGTTTCTGGGTCTTGGCTCATCTCTATCCTTTCGCAAAAGGCCTTATGGGAAGAAGAGGGAGGACACCTACCATTGTTTTTGTGTGGTCTGGACTTATTGCAATCACCATCTCTCTCCTTTGGGTGGCGATTAATCCTCCAAGTGGTACTACCCAAATCGGAGGCTCGTTCCAATTCCCGTAACAGGTGAATCTTTTTGGTGACAGACATTCCTTTATTAAATCTTTTTTTTTTTCACAACTTAATTATGCTGGTGAACGACAGACTAGAGATATTCAGTTTCATGCACCCATTTGAGCCTTTATTTTGTTGGATGGGAGCAAGAACAGAATGGGAAACTGGTTTTCCTGGCATTTTGTTTATTATTGTATCATGTCTTATATAACAATTACTTGTATTAGATGTGTTTTACATTTACATCCATGATGAGGATTTTGGTTTAAATGCTTTTTTTTTTCTTTTTTGTAATTTTAACTGCTATACGACAGCTGCTGCCAGAATCCTGAACAAATCTCTGTGCATTCACAAAATTCTCAAATGGACATAATAAAATTGTGAATTCTTACAAAAGATTTATATTTTCTCAAAATGCTAACTTTAAAGTATGCTGTGTTTACAAACTCAAAGAATAGCACCAGTCATAAAGCGATGCTTGATAACTGCTTCTGCAATTGGCCGATTTCGGAAGTCTGGATTCAGCATTGCCTACAGTTACACAAATGATAATGAGACATGAAAGGAAAACTTTCGAGTTGTTCAAACTTCAAAGTATAGTTTTGACATGACAATGGAAAAAAAAAAGTGTGAAGGCAAGGACCATAATAATTGTACTCCATCACCAGAAATTTGAAATAGAAATTCAACCTGTAGTAATTCCCAACCAGCACCATCACCCAGATCCAAAAACCTGACAGCTTCTAATAAGCGGTCATCAGCTAGACAATACCTGTTCAATTTAAAACAAAATATAAGGCTCAAGAGGTATAACTTTAAAGCAATGTTTCAAAATTCAAACAAGGCGCGCCTCGCTGCCAAAGAGTGTCTTGAGTTGGCTGACTCTCCCTATCTTCTTGAAGAGATTACTTGAAGAGCTTCTCGAAAACCCTCCATCATCTCTGCCACGTCAAGTGGGCACATCTTTTGCGTTGCGTTTTGGGGTCGATTGACAAGGGTTATAAGAGAAGCTGATTTTTACGTTTTTTATGTTGTCTAATATTTTATTGTGAAAATTGAATAATTGTTAAATAATTTTATTAAAAAATTGGATTTGTTTGTATTTTTCGTGGAAAAAAAATATAATCTTAAGATGATCTTAAACACAAATCACCAAGCATCTAGCAAATTACATACTATTACTAGCTTAAGAACAACAAAGAGCTAACTTGAGCATCAGAATGGCTTTTGTCAATGTCTTGATCGAATCTAAGTTGTTTTGTAGAGTAAACTAGCAATTCTCATTCCCACCATCCCATTTTCTAAACATCCAACTAAACCTCATTTTCCTATGTTGTTAACACTAAAGAGATAGGGGGAAAAGAGAATTGTGTTGTATGTTATTATTCAGCTGAGGTACATGAATTTATAGTGTTAGGCCTAGAAGAGAAAAGGAAGTAGAATCAAATTATAATAATTATTCCATCAATCATCTAGCTAATTACATCAACCTACAGCTGATTGTCACCCTAATTGTAGCTGATTGACAGCTAGATATAACATATATTTATAGTAGGCCTCACATGTTTATGCTGGGTACTACAATTGAACATTAAAGCATATGCTTTTCACGATCAACACGCTAGAAATTCTTGTAACTACGTGATGCATGTGCAAACTCGCAAACAATCATGGCAGAGATTAGATTGCATGTATTTACTGAACAAAGCAATTGATTAGGGGGAAAATAAATCTTGATCCAAATTCTGCCAAAATAACCACATTTGAGAAACTATATTTGATTTTAAAAGTACATCAATGTATTAGTTTTCAGCATGACTGTCTCTTCAATAACTTTCTTTAAGGTATCAGTAAAACCATACATTTTCTAATACGTTAGAACATGAATCCATCTGATTGAACGACTTAATCTTAGGGGGACAAACACTGGGGTGGACGTGGTTGATACTTGTCATTATGTCTTGTGTTGAGACAAAAGCATTAATAAGCACCAATTTTCATGTGACCTATTCAATAACATGGGCAATGTGCCAAATGCAAACACATTTTTTTTATTAAAAAAAAAGGTTAACAAAGCAATATTATAAGTATAATCGGTTTAAGAAGTGGATTTTAATAATAATAAAAAAAAACCTTTATTTGTAGTAGATTCCACAAGACTCACTAAGAAACTTTATAACCAAGCATTCTGTAACCTACATAGTGCAAATATCACATTCTTTAAAGTCAAATAACCTCCTCCAGTGTGTTTTAAGTGAAGACATCTACAATTACATAACTTCATAACATGATTCATATATTTTTTCAAAAGTAGAACTCTGCTTCAAAAGAATAAGATACCAACTCAAGGAGCAGCTATTAAATGATGTACAAAGTTTTATGCAGTCCACAATGAATACTAAATAATTTGCAGCTGAACCTACAAGGGTTCTTAGTATTGACTATTGAGTCAATAAAATGGACAATGATTTGTGGACTCAACTCAACAATAAGGAGCCTTAACCTTCCGGAGAAAAAAATAAATAAAAAAAGCATAATGCCAAAGGTCAAACATAAGTGAGATAAGCAATCTTAACACGCAGCCTTAAATGCTTTAAGTGTGTGTGCAAGGGCAAACTTACATTCACAATCATATACTGATTAATGGAAGTACTCATGGGAATCATAATTGATTCATAACATATAAAGGGCATCTTACTCTCTTGTAGCTTGAAGATCAAGTCGAAAAGTGCTTTCCAAAAGCCTCTGCAATTTCAAGTTAAAAGAGTTTATATCAAGTCAACATTTTCTTTTTTCCTTTCCCACTTTGAACTTCTTACATGATATACATGAAGAGAAATCAGATTAGAGATAATAAAATGTATAAGAAAGATAGGAAAAAACCATAAAGATAGGTGTAGCAGTGAAGCTTACTTGCAAAGAAAGGCTATCCATGATGTTTGCCTCAGAGAATGTAACAAAAGCTAAGTAAGCAAAAAGCAGTCCTGCTTCATATCTGTGTTGGAGGGCAAAAGAAAGAAAGAAGATGGTTAAGAAAATAATTTAACAAACCTCATTGATGAAACAAATCCAAAATTTGGCTACTTACATGTCATCTGCAATTCCAAAAGCCCTTTTCTCCATTGGAGTGAAAGCACCTGCAGCAACTGCTCTTCTCCATAGGCCTTCTGAGAATGCTCCGGGACTTTCTTCCACATTTGGAAATCTAGAAATTCCCATCATTCAAAATAGAATTGTTAAAAAGAGTTTAACCTGAAATTATATTGAATCACCGTCATGTAAATACTATACAGTGCTTCAAAAAAAAAAATCCCAAAAGTAAAATATGTAGTTGACATGTTAGAAAAGGAAATGCATTGATCTAATATATGATTGCATTAATGCAAAACTGAAAGTAACAGACCCCTGATTCTTCAGATGGAAACAGCAGCAGCAAGACTAATCTTAGGCCATTATGCTCTTTGACTGCCCTAATGCTTATAAATTGAAGAATCAGGCTAGGGTTTAACACTGTGGAGCATAACATAAAGCTAGTTAATGGTGGTCTTCAATATTCAATTATGATAGACGAAAAGGCCCAGATCATGGATCTTGTTAATTTGTGACCTTTTCATCTTTAAAAATTTCTTCTTAATGCTTCAGACCAGTTTACAGATCTATTTGTTAATTCACTTCCATTTTCTGATATAATGAGGTAGAAACTCTGAACAATTTCTTCAAATCTCAATAAAAGTAGGAAGCCCCTCCTTTTTAACAAATTTCCCGTCTTTCACGCTTTGTACATCGTAGTACATCTTTCCAAACAAAGTAAAATATTTTTCCATTGTTTATCAAGAAAGAGTGACATCACAACTAAATAACTAAGTGGTCATCGAGACAATCATCTAGCAATGTCACCAGCCAGGAAAACTAGTTGTGTGAATTGAGAGGATACCAAGAGCATTTCCAAAATATTAGACACAAAAGTCCAGTCAAGGGTAGACAATCTGCTTATGTGCAATCCAACACTCTTTGGAGAAAGATATGAATCATATTAGTCAACTAGCCAGCGGATCTGCTCCAGTGGGAGGAGTTGGCAGAGGCCACCTCCACCGCCCCTTTTTCTATTTAATCTTCTAGTGTTTTAATAATTTTTTATTAAAGATTTTAATATTTTGAATTATTTACTACTTTTAAATATCTATAGAAGTTTAAAATTTAATTTAATTTTTTATTTTTAATTTTTTATTATAATTTTTAATACAGTTCTTCTTCTTTTATTTTTACATTTTTTCAATCATTTTTTATTTTACTTTTTTCATTTAGTCCATTTTTAGATTAATTTAGTTTAATGTTTCTCTTCGGCAGGCATGGTTACTGGCAAGAACTTATTGAATCCATCATTTTGGGCTCATAATAAATTATAAGTTGCTCCTGCTACTCAACCTAGAGCCTTGAGCATTGTACAAGGATATGCTATAGGAGTAACCCATTACTTTCTGAGTGGAATTGCCACAACATGAACATTCTTCTTAGCAAGAATTGTTGCATTGTATTTTATTTCTACTATAAATTTTATCATTATTCTAATTTTTCAAACTTTTTTACTTTCTATGGGTACATCCAAGAACTCAATGTAAAGTTGAAAAACCAAGTTGTTTGGTAAAGAGTTTTAGTACTTCTGTAAAATTACATGTATATTTGAATTCTAAAGTTCATAAACTTATTCTTCTTTTCTTTTATTTTTTTTCGGAAACAAACTTTACTCATGTTGTTTTCTTTTTCTTTTTCTTTTTCTTTTCAAAATAATATTTTCATCCTTTTTTCCTCACTTTTGAAAATACTTTGTACTCCCAACTTGAAATTTCTTCTTTTTTTTTTTTTTTTAACTTGACCTTTTATCCTAATGCTCAGTTTTATTTCAAATTTCTTACTTATAATAAAAATTGTTAAAGTACTTAAATACCATTGTTGGCCATTTCCTAAGGGCTTAAGCTTTTAGGTCTGTTGATTATTACGGTATCAAAGTTTTGTTATATCAGGAAGTTCAGTATTCGAGTCCCCCCACGTGATTATATTTGAATTTATTATTTGTTATATGAATTTGTTAAGTGTGTGTGTTTAGGCTCAAGCCGCATGACAAGCCTGCTGGTCTTGCATGTGAGGGGTGTATTAGTGCTTAAATACTGTTGTGGAGCCCTTTCCTGACAGCTTAACCTTTTAGGTATGTTGATTACTAATATTATATATTAGTCATTTTGAAATATGTAAAAGGATTTTAATCATATCAATAAAAACAATATTATTAAATTATTATAAGTTATTTCATAAAAATATGTTAGCAAAACATATGCCGCTGTTTATCTTTAAATATATTTGACAAATATATTTTTACAACATTCTAAAATCTTAAAACAATTTTTAGATACCATACCAAACGGATTTCAAATACTAAGAATACAATACTAAAATACTAAAATTCAACTCCAACCCCAATTTCTGAAAATTGTTTTGGGGATTGCAAATCAAACACCCCCTTAGTCACCCAATTTTGCCTGTGACATGCACAGAAGATAGTCTTCATCCCTCATGTTAAACAATATGTGGAAAAAGTAATACATCAAGAAAAAATAATGATAATAGTACCTAATATCGACAGAAAAGGCTAGATCCCGAAGTCGAGGAACTAAGTAATCAGCTTCTCTCTCTGCAATTGTACTGTCATTAATCAAGAAAGATTTTCCATAAAAATTCAAGAAGTGAACATTATACTTTGATCAAATATGTCACTATTCACAAGCAATATTCCAACAACGTACTTGAGAACAACAGAAGATGGTCCAAGACTCTGGTGTAATCTGTCACGACCATGCATGTAAGCTAGACCAATCATAGCTCCCTGAAAAAGTTTAATGACAAAACATCTTCGACGTTTAATTGTTTGCTCTTGTTCAAAACGGTTCCAAGAGCTTTCTCCCACAGGAACTTTTGATATTTTTTCGCTTGTAAGTTTTGCATAGTCTGCTGCACTATATTTACCATCATTACGAAATGCAAGCCACTGCACGCGATAAACGAATTTATTGATTTCTATTTAGCAAAAAAAAAAAAAGAGACAAAATTGCCAAGACACTCTACCCATATATGGTTGACAATTGTTACTACAGACCTGCTCCCCAGTTTTTGTCTCAAACCCACCAACAAGTAACACGAGATTCTGACAGAGACCTTTTGAGCTGCTCTGCAAAGTGCATAGAAGAGATAAATCAATTTTGTTGTGAGAAAGAATGCTCATAGACCATTGGCACATTAAAGAGACCAAAACCAACAACACTAAACAAATTTCAGACAGTGAAAGGAATGTAAAAGTATTTTAAATATCTGTGAGTAATACAGCATAGCGTCTAGTCTTACTCTTACCTGGAGGAAAGTATGCGCATTGAGTTCATTTGCAGCCATCATATCAGCCTCAACACCACCAGCTCTTTGTCCAGGATATACCTTCATGGCCAAAAAATGTTACGTTCAATGAAAAAAGAATGAACAAGAAATTTTACATTTAATACATCCAATTAAATACGAAACATATTTGCCGAAAAGATTAAATATAGTAAATTCTTAATGAACTCTTAAAGCAACTGTTTCTTATTATAATGAGATGTTTTATATAACTAAAACAGAATAAGATAAAAGCACCTTAAAAATAACTGAAGTTCCTTTGAGCCGACCTTGAGCTATTCTTCCTTCATAAAGCCTGCACACAAACTGCCTCGGACAGTATCAGTATTCAATACCAAGAATTCCATTGATTTTCTCATACAAACACAAAATTTGAAAATATGAATTTCTGACGATTTTGTGGATTTAGTATACTTTGAATAAACTGACAACAATAGGATTGGTTGATTCGAGAGAACCACTAGAATTCCTTAATTAAATAAAGAAATTCAATTACAATAATCTCCCACAATTGTCTTCTTCAACTTATAGAATATATACAAATAAACGGTAACTAAAATAAAAGCAAATGCCTGAAATCAAGGACCTACTACTGACAACTACGATCAATCTAAACCGGTTGATTGAAAATAGTAAAAAATATTTCAAAAATATAGGAAAATCATCTGTAATCCACTAACCCACTTAATCTATAACTTGCTATAAAATTAGAAACAGTAACATTTCCTATAAGAATAATGCCATACTGCCCAAAACTTTCCTCAAATTTTTGCCTAAATGATATGAGAAGCTGATTTGTTGATAATGTGATGGTTACAAATCAACTTGACGCAATGAATTTGGTTAAATTTTTACTGTACTATGGCTCTTTGCCTCTTTCAATAGTATATATAAAAGAAACATGAATGCACCTGATCTTTACACTGCCCTCCCCCACATCTTGCCCCCTCAATCGCTCCAAATTTCCATATGAATCTTCAACTCCCGAATAGCTGCAGAACATATAATTTTTTTTCAATAAAAAAAAATAAAAATCAGAGTATAAACTTAAAACTGATAAAAAAATAACTATGAGTTCAATTTTGAAGTCACAACAACAATGACGATGATGATAATACCTTGTGATGTTCATGAAGCCGTAGCTACCAATGAGTCGGCCAACCTCGAAGGAATCGGGAGTAGTGATTAAAGTCGCGGTGCAGAGCCGACTCATCCGTGTCCGACTGAGTAATTGGTTGGAGAAGAAAGCGGTTGGTTTCCTGAGAGAAACGGAGGAGAGCAAAGAAGAAGAGAGACAATCGGGTGTTGTGAGGAGCATGGTTGTTGCTGTGTGTTGCTTTGCTTGCTCGTTTCGCTTGAGTTTATATGTGGATCATTAAATCAATGAACAAAAGGATAAGGTTGCACTTGCACTCTTTTGCTTTCTTTAGACTGACCGACAAGTGACAACCAATCACTGTATAACATATAAAAATCACTCATTTTACCGCTCCTCGAATAATTAATTGAATGCAATTATAATAAGAACAAATTGTATTATAATAATTGAAGTATTTCGAATAATTATTAATTTAATTATTATAAAATATATTTTTTTATTTTTATTTTTTAAATTTATATATTTTTATTTTTTAATTTATTAATTACTTTTATATATTGATAGTTTAATAAAAAATTAATATATATTATAACAATTTAAAATTTTTTAAAAATATTTAAAAATAATTTAATAATAAAATAAATATGATAAAATTTATTAAAAATTAAAAATTAAAAAATTATAAAAATTTGAACTATTTTTATATTTGAACAATCTGACCTATTTAGATAATCTAATAAAAAATTGATACAAATTATAAAAACTTAAATTATTTTTAAAAAATACTTAAAAATGATTAAATAAAAAAATAAATATAATAAAATTCATTATAATTCAAAATAATTCAAAAATTCAAAAAATTTAAAAGTAACTTCATTTATTAAAATAAAACAAAATTTAAGATTGAATACTTATAAAACTTAAAGTTTAGTTTACAAAATAAAATGTTAAAAATATTATATATACATGTTTTATAGTATATTATATATATATATATATATATGTATTATAAGAGTAAAATATAATAATAAAATTACAATATATATATATACACATTTATTATTATTATTATATATATATGAACCTATTGTGGAAGATGATCCTCCTGATTCTCCTCACTATACTAATCTGAGACCAGAATTTCCTCCACAGTCCTCTGATAAGGCTACTAATGGTCCCTGATTTTCCCTTGAAGGAAAAAATCCTGATGAATGGCGTAACAAACTTCTAGAATTCGATGCTTAGATTGACCTTCAATTGACCAAGTCAAACCGCACCCTTGAGAATATTCTTCGTGAATTCTCCTCTAGATTCACGGGTATGCTTCGGGACTGGTTTCAATGTCTTGGTGAATACAGGCAACTACAGTTTGTTCACCTCCCTACTGCTGCTAAAGTTCTGGATGTACTGTTCTCCACTTTTATTGGTGATGTTCAACTTCTTGATAAACAGATCAAACAAGAGTTCTTTGACCGCAAATGTTGCTCCCATTATAAAAAGATGGCTGAAAGATTCTACATGCTCAATGGTTATAATGATGAATCTCTCACTCAAGTCTACATCAACTCTCTTCCTGATGAGTTACATGCTGACTTACAAAGACAGATCACTGCTACTCATAGACCTTTATTCAATATTACTCTGGGAGAAGTCCATCAGATGGCTCTTGCTGCCCTAGAAAAGCTTTGTGATACCCAGAAATTGATCTCCAAGATGATGAAGAATAAAAAGAAGTTTGACAAAAACTCCATCTTCAGATCAAATGTAAACCTGATAAATGTTCTTGTTCTACCAAGAAACGAAAGCACTTCCTTCCCAAAGAAGGTTGAAAGAATCGCAGATTCAGTTATTTCAGAAAAAAGCAACGCAGAGGATTCAGAAAATCTAATCGCTGCTTTATTTGTAAGAAGAAAGGACATTTTGCAAAACAATGTCCTTACAAGACTAAACAATCTGCCAAGATGATACAACAGATTTAATCCTCATAACCTACTCTTGAGCCAGATGCAGATGTTGAGTCTCTATACTCTAAACAATCTGAATTAGACAACGATACTGCTTTTGCTCTCCCTGTCTCTGAGCCAGACTCATTATCCTCTTCCTTAGATGATAATGTTGATGATGATTCTGATTCTTCCGAATCTACCATTTTCCACCTTCACCCAGTCCAACAGACCCACACATTCTAACCAGTCAGCATATTCCAAGCCCAACTCTTACTGGACAAATATGATAAGCCCATCAATGTTATTGCTTACATTGATACTGGTGCTTATAAATCCATGTTGGATCCCAAGGTCCTTCCCTCTCAATATTGGACTCCTCATACCTAATACTTCAATGCAGCTAATGGTGAACTGTTTATTACAAGACTTATCACTAAGAAACGTATTGGTGTTAAGTTTTTTCCTGGTTGTGTCATTTGGTCCAAGTTCATTGGAAGTCCATTACCTGGTAAAGATTTACTTCTGGGATGAGATACCTATTGCTTATTCGATAAGCTCAGAATACTTCCCACTGGAATTCGTTACAAAAGAGATTTCAAACTCTTCACCACAGATTCTGAAGTTTTCTCTATCCAAGATGGTCCTCCCTCTTTTGAACCCTTCAAGACAACACTCTTGTCTCATTGTGCTGACAACCATGCCCTGTTTACTTATCCAAACCCGCTTTGGCATAATTCTGGTTTCTTTATTAAGCTTCCTTTTAAGCTTAACGAAGATGTTAACCCTACCAAAGCCTCTCATCCTTGCATGTCCCCTTCAGATCTTCAACTGGCCCGACAAGAATGTGAAGCCCTTTTAACACGAGGCCTTATTGAGCCCACATCCTCTTCTTGGGCTTGTCAAGCCTTTTATGTTGAAAAGCAATCTGAAAAACTTAGGGGAAAAAAGAGACTTGTTATTGATTACAAACCCTTAAACAGATTTCTCCAAGATGACAAGTTTCCTTTACCAAAAATGTCTACCCTTTTGGTCCATTTAGCCAAAGCCCGTTTATTTTCAAAGTTTGATCTTAAAAGCGCTTTTTGGCAATTGGGTATTCATCTTCCAGACCGGCCCAAAACTGCCTTTTGCATCCCAAATGCCCAGTACTAGTGGAAGGTCTTACCCTTTGAGTTAAAGACTGCTCCTTCCCTTTTTCAAAAGGCCATGACTCGTATTTTTCACTCTATCCTCCACAGTACTCTTATCTACATTGATGATATTCTGCTGTTTAGTTCCACAGAAGAAGATCATAGATCCCTTCTTTCACAATTCTGTGACATCATCCAACAGTATGGCATAATGCTTTCTGAAAAAAAAAAACTTTATTGCTCAACAGGAAATTGATTTTTTGGGTATGCACATTTCTCATGGCAGGTACTCTCCTGGCCCACATATTGCCCATGAATTATTGAAGTTTCCTGACTCCAACTGTAACATCCCGGATTTCGGGTAATGAATTTTTGATATATGTAAAATATGTGAAAATAAATTTTACTATTTGAGGGGGGTGTAAATGTAATTAAATGTATGTTTATTTTATGATTTCCAGCGGACCAGAATTGAATAGTGAAAAATGAAAACTGAAAATTGAAAAACTGGACCAGAGAGTATCGCGACCTGGTCACCGCGACCACAGGTCGCGATAGCTCGCTCGCGATGAAAATGGCAAAATCAGGCAGTGAGTATCGCGACCAGCCACCGCGACCACAGGTCGCGATGGACTGCTCGCGATAAAATTGCCAAAGTTGGCAGAGAGCATCGCGATCTCTTGCGCGACCAAGGCGCGCTCGCGAGGAAGGCGGTGCACGCACTCCAGTGAGCATCGCGACCTGGTGCCGCGACCACAGGTCGCGACGGCGGTCGCGATGGCGAAAAAAATATAAAAAAAATAGAAGCTTCTCGCAGAAGCGAGAAAACAGAACAGAGAGAGAAAGAACCGAGAAAAAGAGAGAAAAGGAGAGAAAAGAGATAAGAAAAAGAAGAAGAAGAAGAAAGAAAAGAAAAGAAAAAGAGGAAGAAGAGAAAGAAAGGTGTAGGTAAAGAGAAAAGGAAAGGAAAGGAAAAAGAGATCGTGGAACCGCGATTTCTCGAACGAAAAACGGTACCGAAGTAGGTGTACTCTCGTTTTCGAAACCGTTTTGAGAAGAATTTCATTTACGTTTTCGTTTTAGTTTCGTTTCGTTTCGATTTCGTTGAACATCTTCGTTTTCGATTTTTTTGTATAAAAATATGTGAGATTGATGCTTGATACACTTGATTGCATTTCGAATAACTCGAATTTGTTTTAAAGAGTTGATTTAGACTTTTATGTGGTTATTGTTTATTTTCTTGAAGAATATTGTATAAAAATTTGAGATGTGTTGATTAAATGTTGATTTTGGACTTGATTATGGATTTAGTTTATTGTAACGGCCCTAGGATACTTAGACATAGAAATGGATATAGGAGGTTGGTATACCAGCTGGGTTTTACTGAGCAGTACTGCGCCGTTATTATTGTGTGATTGTTGTTGCGGGGCAATCTCGGACAATCACACCGATTTTAGTGATCGTTGTTGCGGGGCAATCTCGGACGATCACAATGATACTAGCGATTGTTGTTGCGGGGCAATCTCGGACAATCGCGATGATATTAGTGATTGTTGTTGCGGGGCAATCTCGGACAATCACGTGATATCAGTGACTGTTGTTGCGGGGCAACCCCGGACGTCACATTGACCCATATTCCAGTCCTAGAATGTTTAGTATTCTAGTGGGCCAGAATTGATTGAAATTGAAAAGTGTATTGAATGCTTTTATTGATCGAAATTATATTGACCTCATTATTGAAGTTAAAGTGCTTAAAATTATTATATGCTTGGATTCTGAAATTTAATTGTTTTGAACATGATTTGAATTGATATATATATATATATATATATATATATATATATATATATATATATATATATATATATATATATATATTGTGATTTGTTTATTAATAAAAGTTATATATGATTTTTATATTGAGCTTATAGTACACCCACTAAGCTTTATGCTTAGCGCGTTAGTTTGTTTCTAACGCGTAGGTACCAGGAATCCAGAGGAGGATAGAGACTGAAGGAAGAGCAAGTTGCAGACCGAGTCACAGAGATTGTACAGTTGGGTAGCTATATTTTTATTAGGTGTATATATATTCTGAAAGCATGCATATACAGGGAATTTGTAAATACGTTTTGTAAAATATTTTGTAATTAATTAGTTTATGATTTATGTCTTTTATTATTAAAAATGTTTGTAACTAGTAAAGACTGTTTTGTTTTATTTTATAAACTGTTTTGATAAGTCGCACTAAACGGCAGAGTGCGCAACTGATTGAAATTGTTATAGAAGTGTTTGTGAAAAATGTAATGTAATTTGATTTGGGTAAAAGCAGGTTTTGGAAAGTCCGAAAAACAAACGGTACTCTGCCGGATTTTCGTAAAAAGTTTGTAATGAATGGCCTCACTCGAAAACGATTTTTAAACTATAATTTATATGGTTTTCTGTTTACAAAATGAATTTAGAAAGTTTTGAATGTCCGGGTAGCGCTTCCCGGGTCGGTCCGCCCGGGTCGGGTCGGGGGGTGCTACACCAACCTTTCTCGTGAACAAATCCAGCAATTTCTTGGCACAGTCACTTATATCTGTGATTTTCTCCCACATGTGGCCACATACACTTCACCTTTCTCCAGTCTCCTAAAAAAAAACACTTCCCCCCTAGGGTCCAGTTCACACTAATGCTGTCCTCCACCTCAAAAGGATAGCTCAACAGCCACCCCTATTATACATTTCATCTAATGGTCTCTGCATCCTCCAAACAGATGCATCTGACTGTCACTGGGGTGCATTACTCCTCGAAGAAAGAAACAAAAAAAGATTCTACTGTGCTCATGCCAGTGGTTTTTTCAAGTCCTCTCAGCAACACTATCATACCATTTACAAGGAGATTCTTGCTGTCAAATATGTGATTGAAAAATTTGATTTTTATCTCCGAGGACATACATTTAAAGTAGAAATGGATAATTCGTCCTTTCCACGTGTTCTTGAATTCAAGAACAAGGTCCCTCCTGATCCTTTGTTGCTAAGGCTTTAGTCTTGGTTTCAGCGTTATGATTTCCATACTTCACATATAAAAGGATCTCAGAACATTATCCCAGATATGCTATCTCGACCTCAACCTATTCAGCTCCTCTATAAAACCTCTATCATACCAGTCATTTATACCCTCTCTCCAGCTATGGCTGAACCCTCCTTTACTCCTTCTGAAATTCTCAACCTCCCAGCAAAACATCTACTTTCTTTTCCACCAGATCTTTCCCAATTATCTGCTCCTTCTCCTCAGCCTACCTCACATGAAATTAGACTTTTTGCTTCATGCCATCTCTATCGTCATCTCTCTTTTCTTCATGTTGAGAATGACCCTCATCATGTGACTAGCCATAATAAACCTTTCATTTCTCCTTTCCACCTACGACCTTCTCACTTTTCCCAACACACTCTTTGGTATCTTTGGTGCCTCTCTACCCTTTACTCACATCCTATTGTTTTACCCCTCATGCACACTTATCAACACCTCCATGATCCTACCAATAATCACTCCCTCCTTTGGACTTTTCTCCAGTGGTTCAATCCTCTTTCCTGGTGGCGTAATAAACTTGTTTCATTAATGGGTTATCATAATATTTGGAAGATGGATGATCTCATGAGTAATAAGCTGTCAAGTATTTTTATTTTTCACAGGCCATATCTCTCTAATCCTAATACAAAATTATTATGGTATCTGAATCATGCATATAAATATCAGACAGTTTATGATTTTGACATCCAGTAGCCACAGCTCAAGATTTCCCTAATCCAATTCCTATATGAGCTAAATCATGTGGATCCAGATTACCCTGATGAAGTCTTCATTCTACCAGCAACACATTCTCCTCCTGGTTATTTTCAAGATTCCCATGACCCTATGGAGCTTGACAAAGACTTTGACCTTGAGGCTTTACATCACTCTCAGCCTCTTCATGATCATGACACTGGGCCATCCAAGCCCTGGTACAAATCATTTTATGGAGATATTGATTCTAGTGATCCTGAATACGACAACAACAATTTATCTCCTTCTCAGAATTTGATGTGATGCTCCACCAGCTCAGCAGATTCCCTCTTATCAGCTTGCTTTTATTATTTGTTTTGTCTTCTTGTACTTTTGGAAAAGTCACCCGTGACTTTCCTTTTACTTTAGCATCTTTCTTTTAAAAGTTGTTTGTCTGCTTGTTATCATGTATTTTCTTTTTCTGATGTAATGATTGCTTTGTAATTATTGTCCCTAGATCCAGAGAGTTTGCTCTGCCTTTATAAGGTTAGACCCTCTTCAGTTTGGGATCATCGAAGTTTACTTTGTAATCCCTTGTGAAATCAATAAACTATGTTTGCTTAAAACCTTTCTCTTTCCTGAAAACTCTTGGTTTATTTTATTTTATAATGGAACCCTACTGAACTATTCTAGTATGCTCTGTGCTTACCTCCAGTGGAGGATCCTGCATATCAGAACGGATACACAGTTTGATCCGATTGCTACGGTCCCTCTCACAGAGTAGTATCACCCGAGATTCAGAGTTTAAAAACAGAGATAAAAAGAATGCATAAAGATCTTATAAAGAAGAAGAAACCTGTTTCCTCCTCTTTATATGGTTACTATCTTTTTGACTCTTCACCATCTCCTATATCACCCCCAGATCACTCACAAACATTCAAAATGGCCTCTGACACCTTCAAAAAATATCCTCTTCAGGATCCAACTACCCGATCCCCATCCAAGCAATCTCATGAACCCTCAGTACCAAAAGATAAAGGGAAACTTCCCTTTTACTCCAAACACAAATTCCCAAAGAAATCCTTATCCATCTCTGAACCTAAGCATCCAGCTTTATCTTCATCACCTACCTCTATGTCTTTCTAACTCAGATGAATCAGAAACTGCTAATGTCAACACCTACCTCTATGACTCTGATACCAAGGACTACGCCGGGAGCCCTCAACACAGATTTCAAACCCATTCCTATTGCCCTATATCAACTTAAATGGGACTTACGGCAGAATAACGGGTGATACTACTCTGTGAGAGGGACCATAGCAATCGGATCAAACTATGTATCCGTTATGATATGCAGGATTCTCCACTGGAGGCAAGCACAGAGCATACTAGAATAGTTCAGTAGGGTTCCATTATAAAATAAAATAAACTAAGAGTTTTCAGGAAAGAGAAAGGTTTTAAGCAAACATAGTTTATTGATTTCACAAGGGATTACAAAGAAAACTTCGATGATCCCAAACTGGAGAGGGTCTAACCTTATAAAGGTAGAGCAAACTCTCTGGATCTAGGGACAATAATTACAAAGCAATCATTACATCAGAAAAAGAAAATACATTATAACAAGCAGACAGACAACTTTTAAAAGAAAGATGCTAAAGTAAAAGGAAAGTCACGGGTGACTTTTCCAAAAGTACAAGAAGACAAAACAAATAATAAAAGCAAGCTGATAAGAGGGAATCTGCTGAGCTGGTGGAGCATCACATCAAATTCTGAGAAGGAGATAAATTGTTGTTGTCGTATTCAGGATCACTAGAATCAATATCTCCATAAAACGATTTGTACCAGGGCTTGGATGGCCCAGTGTCATGATCATGAAGAGGCTGAAAGTGATGTAAAGCCTTAGGGTCAAAGTTTTTGTCAAGCTCCATAAGGTCATGGGAATCTTGAAAATAACCAGGAGGAGAATGTGTTGCTGGTAGAATGAAGACTTCATCAAGGTAATCTGGATCTACATGATTTAGCTCATATAGGAATTGGATTAGGGAAATCTTGAGCTGTGGCTACTGGATGTTAAAATCATAAACTGTCTGATATTCATATGCATGATTCAGATACCATAATAATTTTGTATTAGGATTAGAGAGATATGGTCTATGAAAAATAAAAATACTTGACAGCTTATTACTCATGAGATCATTCATCTTCCAAATATTATGATAACCCATTAATGAAACAAGTTTATTACGCCACCAGGAAAGAGGATTGAACCACTGGAGAAAAGTCCAAAGGAGGGAGTGATTATTGGTAGGATTATGGAGGTGATGATAAGTGTGCATGAGGGGTAAAACAATAGGATGTGAGTAAAGGGCAGAGAGGCACCAAAGATACCAAAGAGTGTGTTGGGGAAAGTGAGAAGGTCGTACGTGGAAAGGAGAAATGAAAGGTTTATTATGGCTAGTCACATGATGAGGGTCATTCTCAGCATGAAGAAAAGAGAGATGATGATAGAGATGGCATAAAGCAAAAAGTCTAATTTCATGTGAGGTAGGCTGAGGAGAAGGAGCAGATAATTGGGAAAGATTTGGTGGAAAAGAAAGTAGATGTTTTGCTGAGAGGACTTGAAAGAACCACTGGCATGAGCACAGTAGAATCTTTTTTTGTTTCTTTCTTTGAGGAGTAATGCACCTCAGTGACAGACAGATGCATCTGTTTGGAGGATGCGGAGACCATCGGATGGAATTTATAATATGGGTGGCTGTTGAGCTATCCTTTTGAGGTGGATGACAGCATTAGTGTGAACTGGACCCCAGGGGGGAGGTGTTTTTTTTAGGAGACTGGATAAAGGTGAAGTGTATGTGGCCACATGTGGGAGAAAATCACGGATATAAGTGACTGTGCCAAGAAATTGCTGGATTTGTTCACGAGAAAGGTTGGAGTCAAGAAACTTCAATAATTCATAGGCAATATGTGGGCCAGGAGAGTACCTGCCATGAGAAATGTGCATACCCAAAAAATCAATTTCCTGTTGAGTAATAAAACTTTTCTTTTCAGAAAGCATTATGCCATACTGTTGGATGATGTCACAGAATTGTGAAAGAAGGGATCTATGATCTTCTTCTGTGGAACTAAACAGCAGAATATCATCAATGTAGATGAGAGTGCTGTGGAGGACAGAGTGAAAAATGCGAGTTATGGCCTTTTGAAAAAGGGAAGGAGCAGTCTTTAACCCAAAGGGTAAGACTTTCCACTGGTACTGGGCATTTGGAATGCAAAAGGCAGTTTTGGGCCGGTCTGGAAGATGAATACCCAATTGCCAAAAAGCGCCTTTAAGATCAAACTTTGAAAATAAACAGGCTTTGGCTAAATGGACCAAAAGGGTAGAGGTTTTTGGTAAAGGAAACTTGTCATCTTAGAGAAATCTGTTTAAGGGTTTGTAATCAATAACAAGTCTCTTTTTTCCCCTAAGTTTTTCAGATTGCTTTTCAACATAAAAGGCTTGACAAGCCCAAGAAGAGGATGTGGGCTCAATAAGGCCTCGTGTTAAAAGGGCTTCACATTCTTGTCGGGCCAGTTGAAGATCTGAAGGGGACATGCCAGGATGAGAGGCTTTGGTAGGGTTAACATCTTCGTTAAGCTTAAAGGGAAGCTTAATAAAGAAACCAGAATTATGCCAAAGCGGGTTTGGATGAGTAAACAGGGCATGGTTGTCAGCACAATAAGACAGGAGTGTTGTCTTGAAGGGTTCAAAAGAGGGAGGACCATCTTGGATAGAGAAAACTTCAGAATCTGTGGTGAAGAGTTTGAAATCTCTTTTGTAACGAATTCCAGTGGGAAGTATTATGAGCTTATCGAATAAGCAATAGGTATCCCATCCCAGAAGTAAATCTTTGCCAGGTAATGGACTTCCAATGAACTTGGACCAAATGATACAACCAGGGAAAAACTTAACACCAATACGTTTCGTAGTGATAAATCTTGTAGTAAACAGTTCACCATTGGCTGCTTTGAAGTGTTGGGTATGAGGAGTCCAATACTGAGAGGAAAGGACCTTGGGATCCAACATGGATTTATAAGCACCAGTATCAATGTAAGCAATAACATTGTTGGGCTTATCATATTTGTCCAGTAAGAGTTGGGCTTGGAATATGGTGACTGGTTAGAATGTGTGGGTCTGTATGGACTGGGTGAAGGTGGAAAATGGTAGATTCGGAAGAATCAGAATCATCATCAACATTATCATCTGAGGAAGAGAATACTGAGTCTGGCTCAGAGACAAGGAGAGCAAAAGCAGTATCGTTGTCTAATTCAGATTGTTCAGAGTATAGAGACTCAACATCTGCATCTGGCTCAAGAGTAGGTTCTGAGGATTGAATCTGTTGTATCATCTTGGTAGATTGCTTAGTCTTGTGAGGACATTGTTTTGCAAAATGTCCTTTCTTCTTACAGATAAAGCAGCGATTTGATTTTCTGAATCCTCTTTTCTGAAATATCTGAATCTGCGATTCTTTCGACCTTCTTTGGGAAGGAAGTGCTTTCGTTTCTTGGTAGAACAAGAACATTTATCAGGTTTACATTTGATCTGAAGATGGGGTTTTTGACAAACTCTGTCAAACTTCTTTTTATTTTTCATCATCTTGGAGATCAATTTCTGGGTATCACAAAGCTTTTCTAGGGCAGCAAGAGCCATCTGATGGATTTCTCCCAGAGTAATATTGGATAAAGGTCTATGAGTAGCAGTGATCTGTCATTGTAAGTCAGCATGTAACTCATCAGGAAGAGCGTTGATGTAGACTTGAGTGAGAGATTCATCATTATAACCATTGAGCATGTAGAATCTTTCAACCATCTTTTTATAATGGTGATTGAGATCTTTGCGTTTCAGGGAGCAACATTTGCGGTTAAAGAACTCTTGTTTGATCTGTTTATCAACAAGTTGAACATCACCAATAAAAGTGGAGAACAGGACATCCAGAACTTTAGCAGCAGTAGGGAGGCGAACAAACTGTAGTTGCTTGTATTCACAAAGACATTGAAACTGGTCTCGAAGCATACCCGTGAATCTAGAGGAGAATTCACAAAGAATATCCTCAAGGGTGCGGTTTGACTTGGTCAGTTGAAGGTCAATCCAAGCACCGAATTCTAGAAGTTTGTTACGCCATTCATCAGGATTTTTTCCTTCAAGGGAAAATCAGGGACCATTAGTAGCCTTATCAGAGGACTGTGGAGGAAATTCTGGTCTCAGATTAGTATAGTGAGGAGAATTAGGAGGATTATCTTCTACAATAGGTTCATCACTACGAGTTCATAAGCTTTCTGCAAAAGGTCGGTTAGCCATAAGAAGACGACTGACATTAGCAGTTTCTGATTCATATGAGTCAGAAGACATAGAGGTAGGTGATAAAGATAAAGATGGATGCTTAGGTTCAGAGATGGATAAGGATTTCTTTGTAAATTTGTGTTTGGAGGAAAAGGGAAGTTTCCCTTTATCTTTTGGTACTGAGGGTTCATGAGATTGCTTGGATGGGGATCGGGTAGTTAGATCATGAAGAGGATATTTTCTGAAGGTTTTAGATGCCATTTTGAATGTTTGTGAGTGATCTGGGGGTGATATAGGAGATGGTGGAGAATAAAAAAGAGAGTAACCATATAAAGAGGAGGAAACCAGTTTCTTCTTCTTTATAAGATCTTTATGCATTCTTTTCATCTCTGTTTTTAAACTCTGAATCTCTTTCTCCTTTTGATCAAATTCACAGCCAAAACGTTATTGTTTCAACAAGAATCTCAATTCAGAATCAATTTGGGAAATTCTGTCTTGGAGGTCTAAATAGTACTGGCGAAGAGTAGAATCAAGACCAGCAAGTTTGTCATCTGTCTGAGCATAATATTCCATAAATTTATTAATTTTGGAATCAAGAGTTTTGAGGATCTTGTTTTGAGATCTGACATTTTTGGTTTGCCAGTTAAGAACCTCTTCTGCTTGAGAGCATGGCTTTTGTCGGCCATCAGGGAGAACTTCAGAAGGTTGAACAAAAGGACGAGTGGCTATGTTGTTGTCTCTGTCTGTAAGATGCTCCAATGGGGGAAAATCATCATCATAGTTGTAAGAAGAAGCCATGTGACAGAAAATAGGTTCAGAGTGAAGTGGTCGTGGTATGGGAAAAAGTTCTGGTAAGGGCTCAGGTTTAGGAAGAAGACCTTCTTCTTTTAGAATTCTCAGGGCTTCTGCATAGATGTCTAATGGTTTATGGGTCTTGTGAATGCCAATCTAAGGAGAGTGTGGGTCTCCAGGTTTAAAAGGCTTTCTGGGTGGGGTACAAGGAGATGAAGGTTTACGATGTTTACGACAAGTACAATATATATATATATATGTGTGTGTGTGTGTGTGTGTGTGTGTGTGTGTGTGTGTGTGTGTGTATTAAATAACTAAATATTGAGTTTTATAAGTATTCAATTTTAAATTTCATTTTATTTTTAATAAATGATATTATTTTTAAGATTTTTTAAATTTTATAATATTTTTATATTTATTTTTTTAATAAATTTTATCATATTTATTTTATTATTTAATCCTTTTTAAGTATTTTTTAAAAAAAATAAAATTTTTATAGCTCATATCAATTTTTTATTGACTTATCAAAATAGGTAAAACTATTAAAAAGTTAAAGGATAAAAGTATCATTCTAATTTAATAAATTAATAAAAAAAATAAAATGATTAATTTATATTTTATGTCAGATTTGACTATTAAAATTTTGGTCATAGAGATTAAATTGATATATTTTGAAAAAGTTAGGGACCATATGAGTTAAAAAAGTAAAAATAAATCAAAACGTGATATTTCATAATATGTTATGGACCAAATTGAGAATTATCTAAGGTACTCCATTGTAGTTTAAGTGCAATTTCATTGTAATATGACTAATGTTACGGTATTCCATTGCAATTTGTCCTTATAATAATGATATACAAATATGCAATTAAAGAGTTGTATGATATTTTAAAACAAATTACAAAAGGAAATTAGAAGACTCTCGATAGAAGATGGGTCATTTTCCATTCGAACCAAAGGTCGAGCCTTAACAAGAGCTAACTTGGCTAAACAATGAGCTATCTCTAATGTTGTCCAGGATAATACCAATATTTAATAACAGTGAAGAGATCCCATTCTACATAGAGTTTACGAAAGATCACAAACCTCCCTCAACTGCCAATGATAAACTAAAATAAAACAGCCATAGCCTCTGCATGCTAAGGACTCAGCAGCAAATCTAAACATTTAATACCTGAGAGTATAACAGCCTCAGTTTCGTAGCGGATCACCACACCAAAACCAATTCGACGCTGCGAGAAATCATGACCTGCATCCGAGTAAATCTTTAAAGCTCCATCAATAAGCGGGATCCAACGGGCAAACCTTCCGACTCTAGGAATCGGAAGGGAAACTGAAGCAGTATGAAACTCCTACAGGAAGGCACTACACCAAGGAACCACATCTTCGGCTTTCAAACAAGGACAAAAAGAGTTTTTTTTTTTTTTTTTTTAAAAAAAAGAAGAATTTTTATTTACGTTTTAATAGCGAAAAACGTTAATGAGCTAATAACTAATATATATTTTCAAGGTTGCAGAAAGCGCTAGGCGCTAGTCGGGCGGCGACCCACCGCCTAGCGCCTAGAAAATTAAGCGGGGATTAAGCGGTCTGCTGGAAGTCGGCCGGTTATCCCGCCGGAGGCCGGCCGGAGGCAGATCGGAGTAATTTTCAAGTTAAAAATAAAATCTAAATCAATAAATTTCAAGTAAAATTCAACCAAATTAATAAATTTCCAACTAAAATACCAAAGTCAATCAAACATAATATGTTAATAAAGTAGTAAATTAACAAACATAAAGATAAAGTAGGGAAATTAATTTGCAACTCTAACTAGTAAGTTCATAAGCTCATAAAACAATAAAACATAAAGTAGTAAACACTAAACACTAAACAAACATAAAATTTAAGTGTCAAAATCATGATATTCTTCTCCATATCTTTCCAACACTTGTTCTCCATCGGCTTCGAATTCAAAATTATCTTCCTCCACCTGTTCATTTTCAGATTCAAACTCTTCTCCAAGATCTCTAGTAACTCTAGTACTTCTTCGAGGTTGTGTCATTTCGTCCGCACCGGTTGCTTCATCAACTAATTGCCAAGTAAGCCCTGTACCCGGCTCAACCACTTCGTCACCATCATCAACCATCCATCCTTGTGCATTACTAGCATCTCCATTACTTGCTAATAGCACATCTATGTTGGCCTTTTTATCCATTAATCTTTTCCGCTTATTCATCAATTTGGAATTGAATTGGACGAATACTAGATTGTTCAATCGATCAACATCTAGTCTATTTCTTTTCTTCGTGTGTATCTACATAAAAGTGAATATGTGAAATTAATTATTAATTAAAAAACTAATGCCTAGTAAATACTAAATAATAACATAATAAATAATTAACCCCCTCAAAAGTGCTCCAGTTCCTTTCACACCAGGATGAACTTGTGGTTAATGCCAGGATCCTTTCCGCCATCCTTTTCAAGTCAGGTGTGTGAGTTCCAAACACATTCCACCATTGAACTATATAATAAAACAATTAGATATTAATAGTTAATAGTTTAAATGGTAAACACATACCAACTAAAAATTCTTATTTGTTAAAAGTTGTGATTACCTGGATCATATGTTCCGTTGGCATCCCATTCCCATATCTTTTTAGCCAATGGTTTTTCAAACTGATCCTCTTTGTTAGTGTACTTTACTAAGTCGTTCATTAAGATCCGCGTTTGCTTGTCCATGTCATCGGGATACATTATCTCCACACAAGCATATAACGCATTCATTAGATCACAGTCTTTTCCAATCTCAGGATCTTTATAGCAATAGAAGGGATTTAAGAGATAAGCCGTCTTATGTAATGGTGTATCGAGCCGATCCTTGGCTTTACTATCAATGATGTCAAGGATTGGCCGATAAACACTCACATTATTTCGCAAGACCACTTTAATCTCTTCTTTTGCATTCTTAAGCTCCCCATATAAAAAACCCATGGATGGCTTTACATCCCCATCGACTAGTCGAAGCACTTTCACCAAAGGAGCAAATACCTTCAAGCATAAGGTGACCCCATTCCAGAAATTCATGTTCAACACAGTAGAGTAGGCTGCCTTCCCTTTAGCGGTCCTCGACCATTTGCAATTTTCCCATTCCGTGCTAGTAAACATATTCCTTAAACTTTCCTTCTTCTCCACCAAACTTTGCAATGTTAGGAAAGCGGAGGCAAACCTAGTAACTCCAGGCCTAATTATTTCCCCTTTCTTTGTGTAGGTCCTCATTAACCACAAGGTTTTATGATGTGCATAAATAAAGATCGTAAAAACTTTTGCACTATCAAGAGTTTTTTTGAACTTTGGTATTTTTCCAATACCTTCAAGCATCAAGTTGATGGTGTAAGTAGCACATGAAGACCAAAATATGTGTAGCATCCGATCCTTCAACAACTTTGCCGCGGCCATATTGTTGGAGGCATTGTCGGTCACCACTTGAACAACATTCTCTGGCCCAACTTCTTCAATACATTTGAACACATAATCAAAAATGTGTTCCCCGGTGTGTGCCTCCTCAGAACTTTCCTTAGAAGAAACAAAAGTAGTACCGCGCCTGTAATTTACACACAAGTTCATAATGCTCATTCTTTTTCTATCAGTCCAAGCATCGGTCATAATCGAACATCCACCCAATTTCCACTCTTCTTGTTGTTGTTGTAGGGCCTCTTTGGTACTATCAAACTCTTCCTTCAACAGTGGTCCACTCAATTGGTATCGAGTTGGTGGTTTAAATCCTGGACCAAATTGACCAATTGCCTCAACCATTACAGTGAAACTGTTGTTCTGAGTAGCATTGAAAGGAATGCCCGCTTCATACACCCATTTAACCACATATCGTTGCACAGAATGTGTTCTCTCCTTGAAGAGTACATCCGTAATATGTTGTTGCCGAAGAGATGTACCGATACTCATAGTCATCGAAGCTTCAGGGTTGATCTTTGATGCAAACTTATCCATAGGGCCAAGAAAGTGTGGTTTTTTTCTTAACCCTAACCCTTCAACTTCTTCTTCATCATCCTTAATCCCGGTGAGATCAACTCCCATTCTAATCTCACGGTCTTCAATGCTTTTATTTTTCTTTTTACATTTTGCATCTTCGACGGCTTGTTTACATTTGACTTGATCCTCCTTAGTTGACTTCGGACACCTAGAAACATTTCCGGCTATGTGTCCAATATGTTGCTTCAATCGATGTACTCCCCCAGAAAATATTTTTCCACAATAATTACACCTAACTCTATCATAATTTGAGGGATCAACCAACTTCCCATAATCCCACCCAATATCATCTGATTTCCGTTTCATAACGGATTCATTCGAGTTAGAGGCGGCACCCTCCGAACGAATATTCGTGTTAGCTCTGGAACTCATTTTCTATGTCCTAACAACAATGCACAACCACAAACACAATTCAATTCAAATTCAACCAATATTCCAATAATAATATAATATAAATAAATTTATTCAAAGCTTATAATAAATTATAAAATTATAAAATAATCATATGATACATTTCATACATCATCAAATAAACTAATTAACTAAAAAAATTCTACTTCAAATTTTAAAATTAAAAATTCCTAAATATAAATTCTAAAACCCTAAATTAGTAAATCACTAAATTGTAGAAATTTATAAAATACCAACAAATGCGGTACTGCCAAGAGAGGAGGAGAAATCGGCGGCGGCGGCAGAAGGAAACGGCGACGGAAACGGAGATGAGATGAAGAAGAAAATGTGAAGAGCAAGAAGATCGAAGTAGAACAGATGCTGGGATTTGGAGAAGAAGAGAAACAGAGCTACGGCTGCCTCACTGCCTAAGAGGAGCTGAAAAAAAAATTTAAAACCACCCCCAAACGGCGTCGTTTGGGGGTGAGATTTTTTTTAAAAAAAAAAACAAAAACTAACCCCAAACGACGCCGTTTGGGGTTAAGGTTCAATTCTTCGTATTTTCTTCTCTTCTTCTTCCCCCGCCTCTGTTTCTTCTTCTTCTCTTCTTCTTCCCCCGCCTCTGTTTCTTCTTCTTCTCTTCTTCCCCCGCTGCGACAGTGGCTCTGTTTCTTCTTCTTCTTTTCTTTCTCCGCCGCGACAACCGTTCTTCTTCGTCATCTCCACCGCCGATGATGGTCGGCCGCTTAATGGCCCGCTTTGGACCAAATCGCGGCGGCGAGGCGTCGCCTAGCGCCTTACCGCCGCGATCGGGCCGCTTAAAACCGATTTCTGCAACCTTGTGATATTGATTATATATATAGTTTCTCGAGCATGGATTCTCAATGATTGAAATGAACATTTCACCTCTTCAAATTCAAGTTCATGCGGAAAAGTGAAAATTCTCTAATGGTTCTCTTCCATCAACCCCCACCCCTCCCGGAACTAGATTTTGCTGTCTTTACTAGTCTGAATTTGATTAAACTAGTAGTGGACAGTTATAGATGCTAAGATATATTGGTAGAATCCGGTACTTACGGTCGGGTTGAAATAAGACCAACAACCTACAAAAAGGAATTAATAGGGTCGAACTCTTTGGGAGACCGGGGTGCCAGCCAAAGATAAACCCGAGTGAAGGAGAATAGATAGAAGGAATTACTACCTGGAATGATCTAAGTGTCGAGTGTAATCGTGGATACATCGCACGTAGCGTGATTGTTGATAGGTCGAATATTCAATACTAGTAGGTACCATTCGTCAAGACTGTCGAGTGTAGTACTTGGACCTTGGTGTCAACTATGTCGAATGTAGGCTAGATTGCTTAAGTATATTGATTGCTCTCTCAAGTGTAATGTGCATGACCCAGTTTATGAAGTTTGGGTTAATATTTATAGGGTATGGGTAGTAATTATTGAAGGCGGTCGAGATAATCATTGTCCGAGATATCAAGGATCCCTATTATCTTCGAGCTGTTGGGCTAACATAGACACTGTTTGACTAGGACAGTCTTGACTTGGATGACAAGTCTTGACTAAGTCACTGTTGACTTAGTCGATCAGTGAATGGATATTGGACTTAACAATCTGTTAGGCCTGCTTTGGGTCGTGTCCTATTTCTTTATATGGGCTAGTTCATGGGTCTAAGTCTTTTAGATTATTTTTTACCGTTACAACGATCCATAAGTTTCGTAGCTGCAATTTAAAATCGAGACTAAGTCATCTCATGACCCACTACTATTTTAAATTAACTCTTGACTACTCCAAAAAAAAAACTCATAATTGCATTCTAATAATTCATGTTATAAAATAAAACTCATTTTAATTAAGGGTATCAATATTGTTACGCATAAATATGTTTTGCACATTCATATTTTATTAAAAATTTTAATTCTAAAAATATATCAATACAAAATGACCAACAAGCACAAAATATTTTAATTAAAGATAAATAAAAAATACGGATAATTTCAATTTAGTCTCTAAAGTTTGATGAACAATCACTTTTTTATTTACCTTTCCTTTTTTAATTCCTGCGTGGTTCCTCACGTTTTCTAAATATATCAAATTGGTCATTTAACCAACTATTTGACGATCAGCCATCACTATTTGACAATTTTACCCTTAAAGATTAATATAATAACAATTTTACTTTTCAATTAAAATATAATAAAAATAAATAATAGAAAAAATAAAAAATAATAATATTAAACTAAATTATAAAGACTTAAAATATAAAATCGGTTAAAAAAATTAAATTAAATTATGTTATTAGAAAAATTAACATTTAAAAAATAAAGAATAAAAAAAGGTTAAAAAAATAAAATAAAATATATAAAATTGAGAATTAAAAAAACTAAAAGAAATATTTTAAAAAAACAAAAAACAATTCTTTAATTTTTTATTTCTTCATTTATTTTATTTCTTTAACATTTTTTATTATTTATTTTTTAAAATGTTAAGTTTTTTAATAAAATAATTTAATTTGAATTTTTTTTTACAGGTTTTACATTTTTAATTTTTTATAATCTAGCTTAATATTATTTTATTAGTTTTCTATTTATTTATTTTTATTATATTTTAATTATAAGGTAAAATTATAATTCTATTAATTAAATTCTTAAAGGGTAAAATTCTCTTTTTAAAAAAATTTGTAATGTTTAGCTGTCCAATAGTTGGTCAAATGATCAATCTAATCTATTTATAAAAAGCGAGGGACCTAGAAAATCAAAAAGAAAAGGTAAATAAAAAAAAGGAGGTTTCATCAAATATTAAAAACTAAATTGAAGTTCTCTCTAAATAATAAGCGTATCCTAAATCTTAATTAAACTTTAATTCTATTCTAAATATCAAATTTTCTCAAAAGATACATGACTATCATATAACAAATTAATGAAAAAGAAATTTGAGGGGATTTTGGTCATACAAAATATGTATTTCTATAAATTTTAAAATTAAGTTTTTATTTATCTCCAATTTGCTTCGAAATTTACTAAGATTAAATGTACATCAAACAATATTAACCATTTATTCTATGTAATTGTTCATAGGAATATCTTTGACATTCATGTTATTGATGTCAATTATATTAAATTACATTAAAGTGACTTATGAGTATCAAAGATAGACTAACATAATGTATAGTCGTTTCGTTAAGGTGGACTAGCAATAAAATATATTTAATAATATACATGTGATACTTGGCGATACTTTAATATATTATTTTAAAAAAATATCAACATATTATGAAAAACAATATGCGCTATATTTTTCTATATAGTACTTAAGCTATTGAATTTTATAAATTAATAACACTGAAATCAATATTTCAAAAGAAAAAAAAAATATTGAAATCGGCAACTTTAATTCCCATATATTGAATTTTTAATTTCACAAAATTAGAAGAAAAAAAATCACATAAGAAAATACTCGTATACTAAAACTATAAAATTTCTCTAATTTCAAAAATCTCATATACAAAAAATTTCTAATTTTACAAAACTATTAAGTGAAAAATATGTTTATTACAAGAATGAATTCTAATTAGAATAAAATGAAAAAACTAATTAGCTTAAAATCCCTAATTTTACAAATTACGCAGTAAAAAATCATATTTATAATAAGAAGAAATATCACACATTCTCTCTTATTTCAAGTGGTACGTGCCTCTCTTTTCATATTTATGGAAATAGATAATTAATTGTACGTATTTAAAAAAAGCACATTACATTTATTTTTGAAAATAATAAAAATTCAACTTCCATCATGTTCAAACTTTATAATTATTTCATATTAGAAAGTAAGAATTAAAAATACGAAAAAAATAACTAATTGAGAAAATAAATAAATGACTATTAACTAAAATAAAATGAAATCATAAAGCAAAATAATAGCAAAAGACCACCTACAATTTAGTTGAGAAATGAATGTTTAGAGAGATTGAGAGCAAATTGTCATAAAAGTAAAAAGAAGATAGTAAAAACGTATTATTTAGTAAAAGTGGTAAAAAATGATAAGAAAAACTTCAACGTAGTCCTCACTTTTTGAAAAAACATCACCTTTTTACTTACGTTTTCTTTTTTTGTTGTTCGTGTGATCCCTAATATTTCATAAAATCATATAGGTCCTTTAACCAACTATTTGACAGTTTTGCCCTTAAAGAATTAATAGAATTACAATTTGACATTCCAATTAAAATATAATAAAAATATTAAATAGAAATAATAATAAAATATTATTAAGTTAAATTATAAAAATTTAAAAATATAAAACCTGTTAAAAAAAATCAAATTAAATTATGTTATTAGAAAAATTAATATTTTAAAAAATAAAGAATAAAAAAGGTTAAAAATGTTAGAAAAATAAAATTAAGAATTAAATTTTATTCTTTAATGTTTTAAATCTTAATTTTTCTAATAAAATAACTTAATTTGAATATTTTTAATATTTTAAATTTCTTAAATGTTATTTTTTCCTAAAAAACTAACTTAATTTGAATATTTTTTTAATAGGTTTTATATTTTTATGTTTTTATAATTTAATTTAATATTATTTTATTAAATTTTTATTTAATTATTTTTATTACATTTTAATTAGAAGGTAAAATTGTAATTTTATTAATTGAATTTTTTAAAGGTAAAATTATTTTTTAGATAATTTTGTGACGGTTGACCATAAAAAAATTGATCAGAAAGATCAATTTGATAATTTTAGAAAATGTCAGGAACCACACAAATAAAAAAAAATAAACGTAAGTAAAAAAAAAAACATTTTATCAAAATATAGAGATTAAATTGAAGTTATTCCAAAATAATATAATAATTAGTGAATAATAATTTGCTAATTTACTAATATATTGGATTAACATTGGGCTGTCCTATTGGACTTATTAAATAATAAAAGATTAGTGGGCTTATAGTTTATTGAACTAATATTGTAATTGGGCCCATTAAAAAGATATAGAAGTTTTATTATAATAATAATAACATATATTTTTTTTTTCTGTTAGGACAAACTATGCTTAAGCCCAGCTTAGCCTCTACTTGGCCTCCGCCTTTGTGTATAGTATAAGTATGCGTCAACTTTATAAATTACAAAATATTTGTTGAGGGCATAATATATTTTATTTTGGACATATGTATACTCTGCTCTTTTTTCCTTGGCTATATTTTATCTCACTAGCGAGAATTTTAATGGTAAGGGTTTTTAATGAGACGGTAACTAAGCACATCCAATATATTTTTTAAAAATATTTGAGAATATTATTAAGGCAGCGTAATAGAGGGGATTTTGTGATAATATGACCTTGTATGATTGTATCACCATTTAGATAATTATTAACATTTATTATTTTGATAATAATTAATGAGCTAATTGCACTCACACCCCTGAGGTTTGGCTAACTACAGGTAAAATCAACTTTATCGTTTATTAACAATGACACCCCCCACCGTTAGTTGACTTTAGTCAAAGTTAACAGTATCAGGGGTATTTTCGTCTTTTTCAATTTTTAATTTTATTTTATTAAATAATAAATCAAAAAATTAAAATAAAATAATAAAATAATTTAAAAATTAAAATAATAATAAAATTAATAAAAAATAAAAAATTAATTAATTTAAATCCATTTTCCAGATCGAATCTCAACCGTCCATCAAGATTAATGAAGGGTTGAGATTCAATCTGAAAATGGATCTAAAAAAAAAAAATATTTTTTTTGGGATCTTCGAAGAACCCAATCTGGGTTCTTCGAAGAACCCAGAAGGGTTCGATCGAAGAACCCTCTCTGGGTTCTTCGATCGAACCCTCTGGGTTCAGATCGAAGAACCCTTCTGGGTTCTTCGATCGAAGAACCCTTCTGGGTTCTTCGATCGAAGAACCCTCTGGGTTCGATCGAAGAACCCTCTGGGTTTGATCGAAGAACCCAGAGGGTTCTTCGAAGAAGAACCCAACTGGGTTCTTCGATCGAACCCATCTGGGTTCTTCGAAGAACCCAGTTTTCTGGGTTCTTCGTTCGAACCCAGATGGGTTCGATCGAAGAACCCAGAAGGGTTCTTCGATCTGAACCCAGAGGGTTCTTCGATCGAACCCTTTTGGGTTCTTCGAAGATCCCAAAAATTTTTTTTTTTTTTTTTTTTGGGTAGAGTTCCAATCTCCAGATTGGATCTCCACCGTCCATCAGATTTGATGGACGGTGGAGATCCACACTTTAATTTTTTTTTTTTTTTAAATTAAAAAATTTATAATAATTTTTTTTATTTAATAAAAAGAAAATATTGTTTGAGGGGTAGTTTGGTCATTTTAAGGGTAACAGTTGGTCAACCGTTAAATCTAACGGAAGTCAACTAACGGTAGGGGGTGTCATTGTCAATAAACGATAAAGTTGATTTTACCTGTAGTTGGCCAAACCTCAGGGAGTGTGAGTGCAATTAGCTCAATAATTAATTGGGCAAATTATAATGGAATACTCTGACATTTGATCATATTACAATGGAATCGCACTTTTACTTAAATTACAATGAAGTACCTCAGATAATTATCAATTTGATCCCTAACGTATTATGAAATATCATTTTTTGATATATTTTAATCTTTTAACTTACATAGTCCCTAACTTTTTCAAAATACATCAATTTAATCTCTATGATCAAAATTTTAACGGTCAAACCTGACATAAAATATAAATTGATTATTTTATATTTTTTTATTAAATTATTAAAGTAGAATGATGCTTTTACTATTTAACTTTTTAACAACTTTCATATTTTGACAGTCCAATAAAAACTGATATAAGTTATAAAAATTTAATTTTTTTAAAAATACTTAAAAATAATTAAATAATAAAATAAATATGATTAAATTTATTAAAAATAAAAATAAAAATAAAAATATTATAAAAATTTGACCTATTTTTACATTTGAACAATTTGACCTATTTAGATAATTCAATAAGAAATTAATATGTGTTATAAAAAATAAATTATTTTTAAAAATACTTAAAAAGAATTAAAAAATAAATATAATAAAATTTATTAAAATTTAAAAATTTAAAAAACATCATTTATTAAAATAAAAATAAGATTGAATACTTATAAACTCAAAGTTTAGTTAAAGAAACAAAATGTTAAAAAAATTACATATACAAGTTTTAGAGTATATTATATAGTATATATGCATTATATATTTACACACACATATTATAAAAATAAAATATAATAATAAAATTACAATATATATATATATATATACATACATTTATTATTATTATATTATAAAATAAAAATATAATAATAAAACTGTAATATATATAACTTTATTATATATATATGTATTAAATTTTTAAATTTTGAGTTTTATAAATATTCAATTTTAAATTTTATTTTATTTTTAATAAATAATATTACTTTTAAGATTTTTTAAGATTTATAATATTTTTATATTTTATTTTTAATAAATTTTATTATATTTATTTTATTATTTAATTATTTTTAAGTATTTTTTAAAAAAATTAATTATTACAACGTATATCAATATTTTATTGGATTTCTGAATAGTAAAATTGTTAAAAAGTTAAAGGTAAAACATCATTCTAATTTAATAATTTAATAAAAAAGTTTAAAATGATCAATTTTTACTTTATATCATGTTTGACTTTCAAAATTTTGGTCATTGATATTAAATTGATATATTTTGGAAAACTTACGGACCATATGAGTCAAAAAAGTAAAAACAGATTAAAAGTAATATTTTATAATATGTTAGGGATTCAATTGAAAATTATCCGAGGTAATCCATTATGGTTTAAGTAAAAGTACGATTTCATTGCAATATGACCAGATTTCATGTTATAATTTGCCCTAATTAATTTGTTGACACTGATATAATTACTCACTTATTGTCCATTGTTTTTAAGTGATAAATATTCATTGTAAACGTAATCCTCCCATGCCTATATATGAGCCTCCTACGTAGTATCATGGATGGGATCAATTAAATTGCTTTCCTTTTCATTTATTTAGTGTTTTATTTTATGTTTTGCTTTTATGCTTTGATTTGCAACAAATTTTTTATTTTATTTTTATTTTTTTACCCTTAAATGTGGAAATATATTTGTTTTTGTATTTTTCAAATTTTATTAGTGTCTATAGATTTATCAATTAAGTGGAAGCTAGCTATTCAATTGTAGTTTTAGTTTTGTATAGTAGTTTGAGTCTTAAAAGTGTGTTTAATTATAAAACAAATAAATAACATTGAACCTGATTGGGGTTTCTTGAATTACAATTAGAATTAAAGTTTATAAAAACTTACACTGAACTCCCTTGGTATTAAGTTTGACCGTTAAAGAGTAGGATTGACCGTTAAAAATAAGAAAAAAATATAAGAGGAAGTGAGAGATCCATGGTGGATTTACCATAGATCCATCATAGATCACGAAGTAGGGAGATTTGAGCCTACTTTTTAACGGTAAAACTTAATGCTAGGGGAGTTCAGTGTGAATTTTTACAAACTTTAATTTTGAGTGTATTCAACAAACCTCATGTAGATTTAATATTATTTGTTTATTATAAAATAATATTTACAGTGAGAATAAATATCAGAATGGTAATATAAAATATTTGCTTATATTAATTATAATAATTCCTTCAAAACAATATTAATAACAATAAAATATGGTGAGATTATTATGATATTAATTATAAACGTTACTGTTAAGATTTTTTAAAATTAATCTAGTTCATTGAAATAATAACAGCAGTTTCACCATATATATATATATATATATATATATATATTTGAAACAAAGAGCATATTATGGCAAAAAACAAACAGTTGCACAACTATTTGACGTCTAAATGATCGATGGATGGAGGAACTTCTTCCTCCTAAACAGACTCCTCCTCTAAAGACAGAGCCAACTTAGTTAAAGCAGGAGCCACATAATTTGACTCTCTATTTGCATAGGAAACAACCAGAGACGAGAAGAGAGCCAAAAGCCTCGGAATACTTTGAATCCACAAACTAATATTGAAATGAAGAGTAGTTCTTGAATTCAGAAAGCTAACCACAGAGGTTGTATCAGACTCAATTGATACATGAGAGATACCAGTCTCGATAGCCAGTTGAAGACCATGATGAATCGCCATGGCTTCCACAATATCGACAGGATAAAGCATTTTAAAAACATGAGAACATTCAACCAAAACAAATCCTAGAGCACTACAAATCACGATGACGACGTCCGTATTAATCTTGTAATAACCAGAAGGAGGTAGCCTCTATTTCAGACCACAAGCTAGGCGGGTCAAAGCAGGTTTTGTCGAAGCTTGTTTAAACTCAGCTATGAAAGATCGCAACCAGCCCACCACCTCCTCCGTTGATAGAAAATATTGCGAATGAACCATCTTATTCCGCCGAAACCAAATGCACCATAATAGACCCTTGATTCCAACATGACTAAATAAGTTGACGTACTCATCAAGAGCACTCCAACACTCCTCGAAATGGAACCATTTCGATTGAGTACAAATACCTAGTTGTCTTTCAGTATCCGTGAAAAACTCCAATAAGAAAAGGCGATGATCAGACTGATACTTCACTGTTGCATGGGGAAATAAACTATGTTAATTGTCATTACATACAAAGCGATCTAATTGCTCATGAATAAATGAATCACCGTCATGGTTGTTGCACCAGGCAAAACACGGACATTGAAAACCCTTGTCCCTAAGGTTACAAGCATCATATTTGTCTTGAAAATTATTGATTAAAAAAATATGGTTATTCGCATCTACCTTCTTTTTCTTCATGTTTTAAATCTCGTTGAAGTCTCCCCTACACATTCAGAGGAAAGAGTTAATAGAGCAAAGCCTTCTGAGCATGGTCCACGAGGGCAACCTTTGAGATGTATCCGAGTGTCCGTAGAAGCCCGTAAAGCGCCATGCTTTATCTTCATTTGAGATGACTTCAACGCCGATGTGAAAGCATAAATAATTTATCAACAAAACCTTAACATTATCTGTCTAGAGTAAACAAATGTCACCACTTCTAGTCGTTCTATATATAACCAATTTTTCCAACAATTCCAAGCTGGAGTTGAACCATTTCAATATATCCAATGATCTAAATAGTTTCTACAAGAAAAATAACATCTAGTTTGTGTTTTTTCATATGTTGTTGCATGACCTAGAATGATTGGGCATTTCCTAGCCCTTAGACATTTCAAATGAAGGTTCTCATAATTCTCGGTAAACTTGGTTACTGCCATGACCCGCCAAATAACTTTTGAAGACTTACCATCACTACTTGCCAGCTTGAGTTTTTTCACCGAACCTGTGGTATTAGGAGTTAAAACACAAAAGTACCATTTGTTCATATTAGAGCTCTTATCATTCAGATTACTCATTTGATGAAATCGTTTCCATATGGGCTTTATATAAGTGCTTTGAAGGCTCACTTCAAGAGAATTCATATTAGAGCCCAAATACACCTAACCCATTATTCGCATAATATAAGTCGTCTTTAGAAGAGTTTGTCTCTACATGAGAACTTATAATGTGACAAATATACAATGAGATAATCGGACTATCAACCTCTATGACTTGTGGGATCATGAGAGATTGCATATCAACAGAATCCGTATTTCCATGAACAATCGTAATAATCTCCTCCTTGGTAACGTGGTTTTGGAAAAATTGAGAATCCTTCACTAAAATAGAATCATCACTTGCATCTTTTACCTTGAGCCTTTCCCTATCATAACTGTCGATTTCTCTTCCTTCTTATGAAATTTGTGTCGAGCTTTCGGGTGTGAACATCTAAAATCTTTTTTGCCCGACTTTTCATGGTTTCCCAATTAACCTAAGTCATCGTAGGTATTGTCAAGTTACCTTCTGTTCCTTTGACAAGCTGCATATTAACACTCAACACTCTACCCTTCTCATTCGAACATCCCCTACATTATACTTTAGGTTTCCCTACTCTTGTTCCCTGTGCATTGATACCCATGAGATTCATATGGTATTCCTTAAACGTGGTGGACTTGAAACTCGAAGCTAAGTTCCAAAATGATGGGAGTTAGATGTATCACATGCTGCCCCTTGCACCATGTTAGGACACTCTCTATGACTATGCCCAATGAACCAAGGCAAGCGCTCATACCTTAATAATAGGGTAGTTTCCTCTCCAGTATCCTCCAAGGTAAGATGTATGCCTAACTTTAATGGCTTTCAAACATCGATTACTGACTGGAAGATATTTCCCCATACTCCTGAATCCCCAAGATCAATGTCTTTAAGCACACTTATATGTTTGCCAAGAGATAGGCCAACCTCCTTCATCATACATAATAACTGAACATTGTGAAGCTACACACAAAATTCAACCTTATTGAATTGCGTTCTCGAAAAATCCCTCAGACCATTTGGTTATGCTAATATCAGAAGTGAGTTATAGACAGTCCATAATACACCCACTAAAACCTTATTTATATCCCGAATATTCTTAAAATGAAAAAAAAAAAGACATTCTCCCTCACCACTTTGATCTCAACCTCTTGCACTGTTTGCCATGTCCTGGAGATAGTCACCCAAAAACCTTCCGATTGATGAGTTTACTAGCCAATATTTTACCAACCAAACAATGTGATAACTTATGCGAGCCAACTTCACTTAAGTTTCCTGCAATTTGCATGTTCAGAATGTCCTCATCTGTCAATGACAAAGACTCACAAACCTTAGTAATCTCCTCTGACTTCATAACAACCAATCGAAAACGAATACTATCTTAATGAGGAAAAAATAGTATTGTGACTACAACCGCAAGGGATGAAAACTGTCTGAAGACCAATGAATACTTTCACTCTAGGGTTTATTAAAAGAAAACTCAGAGAAAAGACTAGTATTGATTTTGTCAGTGTTGATAACATTATGTTGATTGTTAGAGAGAAGAAATTACTTGACAATTTGACATATATAAGTACAAATGAATGAGTAATTTGTTTGGTATTTTGTAATAGAGCTAATATCAGTTATCAATTACTTGACTTATTCTTTCCTATTAGTTTGTATTATTCAAATGTATTTACATATATTTTGCTGTCATCCTTAGATATAGGATTCAGTTTGTAACTTTCCCAGTTTATAGGATCTTAAACCATTCTTGGCTTTGTATTTATACGGTTGTTTAAATCAATGAGAATTATTCAGCTTTTGCAATCTATTATGGTATCAGAGCAAAAACAGAGGTAACAAATTCCAATTTTTCTTTCTTCTCCTAATCCTCCCTTTCTTCACTCACGACAAAGCCATGACTACCTCCTCCCCCTCTATTCTCAACACAAATGACTCTCACAACACCCTTATCAGCATCAATGTAGCAGCCCAAATCCCTCTAAAACTCACATCCACCAACTACCTCTCATGGAAACTACAATTCCACACACTCTTCATTGGTTATGATCTCTTAGGATATATAGATGGCTCCAAGCCATGTCCCTCAGCCACTCTCACCCAAAATGACACAACCAGATTCAACCCTGCTCACACCATTTGGATCCGACAGGACCAATTGATTTTGAATGCAATCATTGGCTCTATCTCCCATACTATCATCCTTTTTATTGCACAAGCCAAGACAGCCCGTGAAGCATGGAAAATCCTGGCTGCCACCTACGCAACGCCTTCTCGTGGTCGCATTAAACAGACCAAAAACCAACTCAAAATGATCACCAAAGGATCTGATAATGTCACGTCCTTTCTGCAATCTATTAAGGCCAAGGCTGATGAGCTTGCCCTTCTTGGAGCACCACTAGATGCAGAGGATCTTACTGACAAGATCCTTGATGGCCTTGGTGATGAATACAAAGAACTCACACGTGCTGTCCAAGCCAGAGACATGCCTATTACCTTTGAGGAACTACATGAGAAGTTGCTCAATTTTGAAGCCTCGGTGATCACCCCAAAACCAGATCCACTTCAGTTTCCTGCCACTGCTAATCCCATGAGCAAGAACTCAGCACCTTGGCGCCCCCCTGCACCTTCAGGCACCAAAAATCATACATGGCACCCCTCCAACAGCAATCAAAATAGGTATCCTCCTACACAAAGCAGCGGCCAACCCACATCTTCAGGTAATCGTCCATCTCGGCCATACATGGGTTACTGCCAAATTTGCAGGATACAAGGACATACAGCAAAACGGTGTCCCTCCTTTCGGCTAGTCCCAATCAACTCATCTAGCAGTCCTTCTCCTACTTCGAACACTCACTTTGCCACCCCATGGCAACCAAGGGCTCATTATGCATCCAATAATCCCAGCCGCTTGGCTCCTGGACAGTGGAGCATCTCACCATGTTACAGCTGATCTACACAACCTCTCCATGCATACTCCATACAATGGCTCGGATGATATTATGATCGGTGATGGCTCGGGTTTCCCCATCACTCATACCGGTTCTTCCTCTCTTCACACAGCTCATAACTCCTTTACATTGAATAATGTCCTTTGTGTTCCTGCTATGAAAAAGAATCTCATCTCCATTTCTCAATTTTGCACCTCAAATAATGTCTCCATTGAATTCTTACCAACTACTTTTCTTGTAAAGGACATTCACACGGGGGCAACACTTCTGAAGGGCAACACTAAAGATGGAGTTTATGAGTGGCCGATATCTCTACCCTTGCTTGCATTCTCTAGCATCAAAACAACCTTATCCGAATGGCATCAAAGACTAGGACACCCAGCTTTCCAAATTCTGAAACAGATTGTCTCCCAAAATAAACTCGATTCCTCTTCTTCATTATCCAATAATTTTTCATGTAATGCTTGCTTGAGTAATAAACGCCACAAATTGTCTTTCTCTCAATCCACAATTGTCTCCTCTCAACCCCTTGAGATCATCTTTTCTGATGTTTGGACATCTCCAATTATATCAAACAATGGATTTAAATATTATGTCATTTTTGTGGATCATTTTACCAGGTATATTTGGTTATTTCCTCTTAAACAAAAGTCTGAAGTTAAAGATATTTTTATTCGATTTAAAGCCATTGTTGAAAAACACTTTGATAAAACCATCAAAACACTCTATTCTGACAATGGTGGTGAATATATTGCGCTTGCCCATTTCCTTTCAACAAATGGTATTTCTCATCTCACTACACCACCTCACACACCTGAACACAATGGCTTTGCTGAACGTAGACATCTTCATATTGTAAAGACTGGCTTAGCATTACTCTCCCATGCATCTCTTCCTTTAAGTTATTGGACCTATGCCTTAGCCACAGCAGTTTACCTCATAAATAGGATGCCAACACCTACACTGAACCTTTCTTCTCCTTATGAAAAAATCTTTACAACAGCTCCAAACTATTCAAAACTCAAAGTTTTTGGTTACTTATGCTACCCTTGGCTTAGACCATATACAACCAATAAACTAGACACTCGATCCAAACCATGTGTCTTTCTTGGCTATTCCTTAACTCAGAGTGCCTATTACTGCCTTGATCCATCAACTTCCAAAGTATATATCTCTAGGCATGTTAAATTTGTAGAGTCTATTTTTCCCTTCACTCATCTCTCTGCTCCATCCTCTCTTCCTCCATTAAATTCCATTGCTACATGGATTCCATCACCACTTCAAATTCCTATCCTGCCCATGGTACCACCACTCAATCCGCCATCTGCAGTGGACGCCCAACAGCAACAGCCCCGTGAAGCTTCACTACCACCAGCCTTGCCTGCCACATCTCCACCACCACCTTCACGTGACCCTTCTCCAACCATCAATACCTAGCATCCATCACCACATATAAGCCCACCCGAGCCTCAGCCTCAGCCTCAACAAACACACACAATGACTACTAGAGCCAAGAACAATATTCGAAAACCTATCACAAAAATGAATCTTCACACCCAATTAACTAAAGGAGATGATCATGAACCAACCACCTTGACCCAAGCACTCAAAGATCATAGATGGCGTCAAGCCATGTCTGAAGAGTATGATGCTTTAGTAAAGAATGGCACATGGGCTCTAGTTCCATCGGATAGCACTCAAAATCTGATTGGCTGTAAGTGGATTTTTTGAACTAAACGCAAATCTGATGGTTCTGTCGACCGGTTCAAGGCTCGATTAGTTGCAAAAGGCTTCCACCAACGTCCTGGAATAGACTACCAAGACACATTCAGTCCGGTTGTAAAACCGACTACGGTCCGAATCGTTCTAAGTATAGCAGTCAGCCGTGGTTGGACCTTGAGGCAACTTGATGTTAACAATGCCTTTCTTCAAGGACATCTATCAGAGAAGGTACACATGTCACAGCCACTGGGATTTGTTGATAATGACAATCCCTCTTATGTCTGCAAACTCAACAAAGCGATATATGGCCTGAAACAAGCCCCTCGGGCGTGGTACCAAGAGCTCAGGACATTCCTGCTCCAGTTTGGTTTTTAGAATTCATATGCTGATACATCACTCTTTGTTTTTCATGCTGATGGCTACACTATGTATCTTCTTGTTTATGTTGATGATTTAATCCTCACAGGAGACAATGATACCAAGGTTAATCACTTCATTAGCCTCCTTGCTCAGCGATTTTCCATCAAAGACCTTGGTTTCCTAACTTACTTTCTCGGTGTGGAAGTTGTCCCAAACAAGCATGGCTTGTTACTCTCACAAAAGCGATATATTATGGATCTCCTCACTCAAACCAAAATGTAAGACGCCAAGATTGTTCTCACTCCCATACCAACCAGCCCGACTCTTATGTTAACCTCAGGCTCCTCTCTTTCAGATCCAACTGAGTATCGCCAGGTAGTTGGGAGCCTCCAATATTTGCTAATAACAAGACCAGACATCGCCTTTGCTGTCAACAAATTGTCCCAATATATGCATTGCCCAACAACAGAACACTGGTCCTTTGTCAAACAGCTATTACGTTATCTTGTTGGTACTGTTAATGATGGTTTACAGCTCTACAAAGACTCCTCTATCAGTTTGCATGCATTCTCAGACACTTCTCTCAGTTTACAAGCCTTTTCTGACGCTGATTGGGCAGGGGACAAGGACACTTTTTGCTCCACCAGTGCTTACGTTGTTTATCTTGGTAAAAATCCAATCTCCTGGAGTTCTAAAAAGCAACGGGCTGTTGTTAGATCCTCCACTGAAGCAGAGTATCGCTCCGTTGCCAATACAGCTGCTGAGCTTAATTTCATTTGTTATCTCTTAACTGATCTTGGTATTTCACTTCCGTACTGCCCTGTCATTTATTGTGATAATATAGGGGCCACTCAGCTCTGCTCCAATCCAATTTTTCATTCCCGCATGAAGCATGTTGCTATAGATTTTCATTTTATCAGAGATCAAGTTCAAAATGGAGCTCTTCGTGTAGCTCATGTTTCTTCTGAAGATCAGCTGGCAGATGCACTTACCAAGCTACTTCCCAGACAGCGTTTTCTTCAACTTAAACACCATATTGGACTTCACTCCCGAGCTCCATCTTGAGGGGGCATAATAGAGCTAATATCAATTATCAATTACTTGACTTATTCTTTCCTATTAGTTTGTATTATTCAAATGTATTTACATATATTTTGCTGTCATCCTTAGATATAGGATTCAGTTTGTAACTTTCCCAGTTTATAGGATCTTAAACCATTCTTGGCTTTGTATTTATACGGTTGTTTAAATCAATGAGAATTATTCAGCTTTTGCAATCTATTATTTTGTAGGAAGAATAAAAGCGACTTAGCCGAAACATAAAAGATGCAACCTGAAAGTTTGCTGCTTTTGGCTTTGATCTAGCTGGAAAGTTGGCTATTTTTTCCAATACAGGACCCCGTAGCCATTTGACAATAGTCAAGGTATGCAAAAGCCAATTAATAGTTCCACCTATAAATCTAATTATTTTATTGATAAATATCACTAGCTTAAGTGGTATTATAATTATAATTTTGTATTTCGTCTATTACCTCAGTCAATTTCAAATTAGCAAATTATCCAAAACCTCCATGAGTTTTGGCTTTTGACATACAAAATTAACTTTTGTAAGAATTGATACTTACCTCCTCTACTATTAATGTTCATCTGAAACTGTAATAGTTAAATGTGTCCGAATGATAAAAAGACTTAAATACCCATGATACCCATAATTCAATAAAATTAAAATTAAAAAAATAAGAAAAATGAAAACAATTCCGATATCCACTCTCCATATTAGAGATGAACAATAAAGATCCATTTAAAATAAGAAATAAAATTGTGCAAATAAAAAAAAAACCGATTTATAAATTGTGGAGATCCATTTAAAAAAACAAAATAAAAAAAATGAAAAATGAAAAAAAGAAAAGAAAAGATGGAGACCTAAATTAAATCTCCACCACCCATTTTTGACATGGACGATAAAGATCGATCCATCTATTAATCTTCGACGTGAACCATTAGAGGCCTCCACTAAAACCCACCAAAGAAGGCACTTATCTCCTCCGCAATAACCTAGCCGCCTTGTTACGATATCATATCCACTAAGTATAGGATTAGTGGTTGATATATAACTTGTTAGGCACCGTCCCCTTACAAGCTGGTTTTTAAGGGTAAGTTCTATCTAGTGGGTTCATATTAAGTGGTATCAGAGCCTGCACCATACAAACTCGCACGAACGATGTAACCTAGGGAGGGCTGCTACCCGATCCAGGATCTGCGGAGTCACCCAGCTGAGAATGATGGGCCGCCATGGACATCGGCTGCGAAAGGGTGGTGGAATGTTACGATCCCATATCCACTAAGTATGGGATTAGTAGTTGGTATATAACTTGTTATACACCCCCCTCTTACAAGTTGATTTTTAAGGATGAGTTCTACCTAATGGAATGTTACGATTTCACATCCACTAAGTATGAGATTAGTGATTGGTATATAACTTATTAGACACTCTCCTCTTACAAGCCGATCTTTAAAGGTGAGTTCTACCTAGTGGGCTCATATCAAGTGGTATCATAGCGTACACCATGTGCACCTGCACGCATGATGCACAGACGGAGTGACCTGGGGAGGGTTGCTACCCAATGCGGGATCTACAAAGTCACCTTGCTGACTCCGCGGATCACAGTTCGGGTAGCAGCCCTCCTCAGGTCACTCTGTCCGTGCATCGTGCATGCGGGAACGCGTGGTACAGGCTCTGATACCACTTGATATGAACCCACTAGGTAGAACACACCCTTAAAAATCGGCTTGTAATAGGATGGTGCTTAGCAAATTATATACCAACAATTAATCTCATACTTAGTGGATGTGAGATCGTAACATTCCACCACACTTTCGCAGCCGATGTCCATGGAGGCCCATCATTTCTGGCTGGGTGACTTCGTGGATCCCGTATCGGGTATTAGCCCTCCCCAAGTTGCCCCCTCCATGCGTCGGACGTCGGCTACGGAAGCATAGTGGAATGTTACGATCTTACATCCACTGAGTATGAGACTAGTGGTTGGTATATAATTTACTAGGCACCCTCCTCTTACAAGCCAGTTTTTAAAGGTGAGTTTTAGGTCCATGTTAAGTGGTATCAGAGGCTGCACCACATGCACATGCACGCACGACTTACAGACGGGGCGACCTGAGGAAGGCTGCTACCCGATGTGGGATCCTCGGAGTCACCCAGCTGTTACGATCTCATATCTACTAAGTATGAGATTAGTGGTTGGTATATAACTTACTAGGCACCCTGCTCTTACAAACCGATTTTTAAGGGTGAGTTCTTCCTAGTGGGTTCATATCAAAATATCATCAAAAAATATATGAACAAATTTTCTTAAGCTTTTTTTGAATACCTCATTCATGAGCAATTGAAATGTTGAAGGAGCATTTGTGAGACTAGAAGGCATGACAAGAAACTCATAATGGCCTTGGTGGGTGCAAAATGCAGTCTTCTCAACATCATTGGAATGCATACGGATCTGTTGATAGCCTGAACGAAGATCTAATTTGTAGAAGATCTTTACTCCATGTAATTCATCTAACAACTTGTCAATGACAGGGATTGAGAATTTATCTTTGATTGTTATTTTATTTAATTCTCTGTAATCAATGCACATTCGCCATGATCTGTCATGCTTCTTTACTAATATGACTGGAGAAGAATAAGGGTTGTTGATGTAGATCCTGAAAAGATTTCAGCTATGATAAAATGACCCAAACTTCAAACAGTTAAAGCCTTACGGGGATTCTTGGGTCTCACAGGATATTATCGAAAGTTTATCAAAGACTATGAAAAGATAGTTAGCACACTCAATAAAATGCTAAAAAAAAAAAAAATCCTTTTCATGGAGCCAAATTGCAAAAAGGCCTTTAAATGTCTCAAGGTGGCAATGACCAAAGCTCCTGTATTGGCATTACCCAACTTTTCAAAGATGTCTTTTTTTTTTTATAGAATATGATGCATCTGGTTCAGAGGTGGGAGCAGTTTTAAGGCAAGAGCGACCTATCGCATTTTAAAGCCATGCACTCCAAGGTAAAAATTTGTTCCTCTCTACATATGAAAAAGAAATAGTAGCTCTGGTGCTAGCTGTACAGAAATGGAGAGCTTATCTCCTTGGAAGAAAATTTGTGGTGTATACTGATAAATAAAGTCTTAAACACTTGTGGAACCAAAAGATTACCACCATAGCTCAGCAAAGATGACTCTATAAATTAATGGGGTTTGATTTTGTCATCATCTACAAGAAGGGAAAGGATAACAATATAGCGAATGCTATGTCTTGAAGAGAAGAAAATTCTGCATAGATGTTAGCTTTCTCTCAACCTATACCAAATTGGTTGAATCAATTAAAAAAGAGACTCAATGAAACCCAGTTCTTCAATAACTAGTACAATTAGTCAAGAATGGGGAAGCTGTTGGGCCTTGAAAACTTTAAAATGATCTCATCTTTTTCAAAGATAGAATTTATTTGGCACCAAATTCATCTCTTGCTCAAGTCATAATTTGGCAATACCATGATAACACACATGAGGGGTTCTTAAAATCCATTCATCGTATTCGATTTACTTTCTATTGAGGAGGCATGAGGGGGCAAATAAAAGAGTATATAAAGCATTGTGATGTTTGCCAACATCACAAAATTGAGCATCTCACTCCTGCAAGTTTACTACAACCATTACCCATTCCAAGTCAAATTTGGGAGGATATTGCAATGGATTTTATAGAAAGGCTGCCAAACTCCAAAAGTAAATCATCCATATTTGTTGTGGTGGATAGATTTGAAAAATATGCTCACTTTATTGCTATCCCACATCCATATACAACAGCTAGTATTGCACAATTTTTTTTGATCAAATATTCATATTACATGGAATGCCGAGGACGATTGTGTGTGATAGAGATCCCACATTTACAAGCAATTTTTGGACGAAATTATTTCGTTTAAATGGCACAAGTTTCAACTTTAGTTCAACTTATCATCCTCAGACGGACGGTTAAAGCAAAGTTGTAAATCGAACGGTTGAAATGTATCTTCGATGTCTTACAAGTTCGCAGCCTACACATTGGGTACGTTGGTTAGCTTGTGCAGAGTATTGTTACAATACTAGTTGGCACTCCACTGTCAAGAAGAAACCATTTGAGATTGTATATGGACGCACTCTACCCAATATTTTAGTTTATGTCTCAGGAACTGCCAAGGTTGCTGCTGTAGAGGAAGAGCTAATGTTGCGGGATACAATTCTCCAAGAATTGAAGCAAAATATCAAGAAGGCTCAAGCAAGGATGAAACATAGATATACGACTCTAAGCATACTGAAAGGGAGTTTTCAATAGACGATTGAGTGACAATTATCTATGTGTACTAGAAAAAATATGAAACTTTCTCTAAGATTTTATGGCCCCTATCAGATAGTGCAGCGTATTGGAGCAGTGGCTTACAAGTTGGAGTTACCAATAGAAGCTTGAATACATTATGTCTTCCATGTCTCCTTACTTAAAAAGAAAGCGGGAACTAATTTTAATGTCCAAACTCATCTTCCCTCAATCAACCAAGACAAATTAATACCAAACCCACAAGCTATTTTAGAACATTGCAAGCAGAAAAACAGAGATGAAATTTTACTTTATTGGCGGGGACTATCACCAGCAGATGCCATATGGGAAGACCTTGAATTTATGAAGACTCAGTTTCCAGACTTCTACACTTGAGGGAAAGTGCCTTTTAAATGTATGATAATGTTTGCATAAGTCATTCAGTTTTCATCCACTTCAAAATGGCTTGTTTGTTAATTTATTCCTAAGTATCATTGATACAAATGTTTAGTTCCTATTTTCTAGTTATTAGCTATTGTAATAATCTCTATTTACGAGATGATCATGGAATAACAAATTAATCAATTAATTCATCACACAAACAGTGTATTAGGAGGCTTGGGTTCCCCTCAAAGTGATCTACTCTCTATTTTATCTACTATGTCTTCATTCTCTACAAATTAGGTAAAGATAAAATTGGTGCATCTGTTAAAGTGGTATCAGAGTCTACACCATGCGCTTCCGCAGCCAACGTCCATAGCGACCTATCATTCCTAGTTAGGTGACTTTGCAGATCCCGCATCGAGTAGCAGCCCTCCACATGTCGCCCCGTTCGTGCATCGTGTGTGCGGGTGCTCGTGGTGCAGGCTGCGATACCACTTTGGTACAAATGCACCAGTTTTATCTTTACCTATTTTATAGAGAATGAAGACAGAGTAGATAAAATAGAGAGTGAGTCACTTCAAGGGGAACCCAAGCCTCCTAATACACTTTTTGTGTGATGAATTAATTAATTACTTTGTTATTCCGTGATCATATCTTAAATAGAGATTATTACAATGGCTAATAACAAGAAAATAGGAACTAAACATCTGTATCCAGGATACTTACGATCTCACATCTACTACGTATGGGATTAGTGGTTGGTATAGTGCTAGACACTTTCCTCTTACAAGCCGGTTTTTTAAAGATGAATCATACTTAGTGGCATATCAAGTAGTATCAAAGCCTGCACCACGTGCAACCGCACGCACGACGCATAAACGGGGCGACCGTGGGGAAAGGGGTGGTGGTGGGAGAGACTGCTACCAGATGCGGAATCTGCGGAGTCATCAAGCTGGGAATGATGGGCCGCCGTGGACGCGGCTGCGGAATCGTGATGAAATGTTACGATCCCACATCCACTAAATATGAGATTAATGGTTGGTATATAATTTGCTAGGCACTCTCCTCTTACAAGCCGGTTTTTAAGAGTGAGTTTTCTTCGAAAAAACTCAAGCATTTTCCATAAAAAAACCAGTACGAGTAACTCAAGCCTCCCTTATTTTTACAGCCACACCTGTAGCCACAAAACAAGGGAGGCTCTAGGCTTCCCACTGTAACAACTGCTTCCATAAATAAGGAGGCACTAGCCTCCTCGCCATTAACACTCCAGTCTCCTCCATCTGGAAAAGATTTTAGGATTTTTCAAGTTTTTAATTTATTATTATTATTATTATTATTAATTTTAATATTTTTTTTTATTAAATGATCAAACTATCCTTTCAACCGTTAAATTTAACAAATAACTACTGATACACCTTTTAGTTACCTGCAAGTATACGGGGTCAGTACAAGTAATATAAAATAAGTAAATTATCGATTCTACGAGGATATTTGGGTGTTAAGTACCGAAATTAATCTAGTCTACGTCTATTTGGAAAATCGAAACGTGTGTAAAAAGAATTAAAATTGAAATTAACAAAAACGTAAAAATATGCACATGAGAGATAACTCAAACCAATATGAGAGATAACTAGGGTATTTGACTTCACCTAATTTATCTAAATGAATTTCATGAAAGTACATTATTGAGATTTAATTATCATTGTTGATGATCGTGTTTATCTAAGTTAACCAGCATATCCTCTTGAATCATGTCGTAGTTATTATCACACATCAATATTCTATCTCTCGATAAATATTACATGCATAACAATTTGTCAAGTACAATAAACATATTATATGATCACACAAGTAAATTAGCATATCTCTATCTAATTCTACTTATGGTGGACATTACATCAAGCACGTTGTGGGCGTCACCTCTCGGTCCATAACACACAACCATAAAATCAACTAAATGCAGGCCATTACACTTAGAAGCATGAAAAAACAATAATATCACTCAACAAACAATAATCAACCTTTATAAATCAACGATCAATTCATTCAAATATTAGGAAAAGAATTCATCAAAACCCTAACTTAAAAATTTAGTTCATATTCAAAGAATTACAATTAAACATGTTAATCAATTATAAAAGAGAAATACAAGTATGGAAATGGAAGAGTAAAGGGATAAAAGAACTCTTGGAATGCATGGACTCCCATCCTCTTCCGATTGTGAAATCTTCTTACTTCCACTTGCTTCCAAACTATTGCTTGATGATGAGAAGATGACCAAAGAATCAGATCTGCACCCTCTTATTTCTAAGGTAATCTTTTTCTCCCTCTTTGCCTATCCTTTTCTCTTTTTTTCTCATATTGGTCGAGCTCTAGTTCGATTTCTCACTCCATAGCCAAATCCTCTTTTTCCTCTTTCTTTTTCTTTTTATACCGGCTCGAAATAGGGCATCAGGTGCCCTGTTGCGAGTTACAACACGATTTGGGAGTCGCACTGCAACTCGCGCGCCTCTCTGGAATTTCTGAAATTGAAATTGTCGCGACCTGGGGATCGCGCTGTAAGTCACGCTGTAAGTCGCATGAGTCTCTAAAATTTTGGGATATTTGAATTGCCGCAAATTGTAGCAAGACCAGATAGCTCCAAAACTGCACTGCTTTGCCCTGAAAACCTCCGAACGCAAACTTTTGATCTTATTACCTGCACACTAGAATAAAATATCAAAACAACTGATATTCACTCGGAACGGAACAAAAGTAAGTAGAGATGGAGGCTGATTTATACCAAGAATTGGCTTTATCAACCACTAACGATAGAGTGATGTTAGTTTTTGCAAAAGCCGAGTCCTTATTCCATAGATCAAAACTCAAGTAGGTTTTATGTAATTTGCTCATTTCTAATTTATGATTTATATTATTTTGAATGGTATGTACTCTTTTCGTACATTGTAAGATTTTATTTGAAACAATTGAAAGATAAATACTAACACTACATTTTGACTTTTAAATTAGTATTATTCTTTTTTATAAAACATGTTTTATGTTCCAATATACTAATTATTTATAGTGAATAAAAATGATTTAAAATTAAAATTAGAAAATTTATTAAATAAGTAATAAAAAAATGAGTTTAAAAGAAAAAAAAAACATAATAAATATAAAACTTTAATCAACGGGCAATAATCATTTTGGTCCCTAACTTATTACAAAATATTACATTTTGACCACTATTTTACTTTTTAGCTTCCATGGTCCTTAACTTTTCAAAAATCCATCAATTTAGTCCTTTTGACCAATTTTTTGACGGTCAAACATGACAAAATGTGTACATTGACCATTTTACCCTTAGTTTTAATTTATTAAATTGAAAATTTAATTTTTTTCCTTTATTAAAATTAAAAACCTTTAAAAAAATTATTACACTAAATAAAAAAATTTAATAATTTAAAATAATACATTAAATTAACATTCAAATATTAAAAATAATATTATATATTAAAATTTTAAAAAAATTGGGAAACCCTTAAATTTGGGTTTAATTTATTAAATTGAAAATTTAATTTTTTTTCCTTTATTAAAATTAAAAACCTTTAAAAAAAATTATTAATCTAAATAAAAATTAAAAAAAAACCATTTGCTTTTTTTTTGTTAATTTTTTAATTAAATTTTTGTTTAATAAGTTTTTATTAATTTTTTAATATAAATTATTATTTTTATATAAAAAGACTAAAATACCCCTATGACTATTGAATTTGACTAACTGTTGACTAATAGAAGGACTAAATTGATAAATTTGTGAAAAGTTAGGGACCTAAATGATATATAGTAGTCAAAATATGATATTTAGTAATAAGTTAGAAACCTAAATGATTTTTACTCTTAATCAACAGACATTCAGTTTTATATAATAAAAGACTAGAGCAGCATAGGTGGCCGCAAAGGCAGCAGTCTCACTGTTCCAGTCCATTTTGTGGAGTATTATTCTTCATATTATATAAAAGAAAAAGCAGTACGTGTCAGTTAGTTGGGGCCACCCAGGCATTTGTGTTCATCCCCTCCAAATCTAAAACCCTGTTAGGTTTTGTATAGAAATATAGATCAACAAATCATTTACAAATTACAAGAATGGATTCGATGATGTCCAGCTCTTCATCTGCCAATGGGAATACGTTGCCACCGTTTCTGAGCAAAATCTACGACCTCGTTGAAGACCCCTCCACCAATGATGTCGTTTCCTGGAGTGCTGGTAATAACAGTTTTGTGGTTTGGAAAGTAGCTGAGTTTTCTAGAGATCTCTTGCCCAAGTATTTCAAGCACAGTAACTTCTCCAGCTTTGTCAGGCAGTTGAATACTTATGTGGGTATTGCTTACTTTTTATTTATTGATTTTGATTGTTGATGTTGCCTCAGTTCTCTTATCATGTCATAGCTTTTTGTTTACTATGGTTTTTTAGCTCATAATTTGGATTTGAATTTTTGAGCATCCAAGGAAAATTCATTTTATTGTGTTTGGCGTATCTGTTTAGACTTTGTGTTTTAAATTTATTTTTTAATATGAATCATGGGGATGTGATATAAAATCTATGATTCATAATATGATGGGTAGCTATAGCGTATTTATAAACAATTTATTATCAAGTTTATTTGGTGGGTTATGGAAGATAAGAGTATCGGATGCATAAAGTACGTCAGTTTATTTCTCTTAAATTCAAGTTGAATCAATATTTTATTTTTAGTTGTAAAAATGGTAATGGAGTAGCTGTGGTTCAGTTTTGTTGATGCTTGCTACTCTGTGGGTAAGCTGTCAAAATAGCATGATGACACTTAATAAGGTTTAATCCAGGTTGTCTCTCATTTCTTTAGTATCCTTCAGATAATAACGAGTTGATACTTGTTAAGGTTTAGTGCTGTGGTATGGATGTGTCTTGAGAGGAATTGTGGAGAGACAGTGAGGCAGAAAACGAAGGATGTTACGTATGGTGGACTCTATAATCTATATAACAGTCTCTGGTACAGTAAAAAACATCTGAATGCTTTTAAAACATTTTGAGATGAATAGAAACATTATTGGGCAAGTGCCTTCAAGAAGAGGGACTGTTACAATTACGTGGAAGTAAGTTGAAGTCCTGAAGATGCTGAGAGAATGAAGCTGAGGAATCTAGACCTAGATGTTTTACTGTGCTTTATGTTCTACTATAAGATCCGTGGCCTTTTATTTCCCATGATTGATGGCACACTAAGAAACTATGGATAGTTTGGAAACAGAAATTCCAATTGAAAGCGTTGGGAATTTGGATTTAAATGAATTTGTGCCTTTACTCCATTCAACTTAGGATCATTGCTGGCCCCCTTCGCACTCCACCTGTACCTTTACCACTTTATTGCTACCATTGCTGCTGTGATTGCCATTACAATTACTGCTGGTGTTGGTGGTGTGTTTTCAACCCACTGTTATTGTGGGCCATACTTTCTCTTATATATTAAATGTCCCGCCAAATAATGGAAATTAATGTTTGAAGCCCCAAAATGATGAGAATAAGTATTAATGAGAATGCAATGGAAGATTATAATGGAAGCTTATGCTACTTGCCATGGGATACTGACCAATATAATTTATAACCTTTTGGAGTTCTATGGGAGTTGGACTGAGCAATCCTGGCATGTGATCATGATATTTCTTGTCCATACTGCTGAAAAGTTATTGGAATGTCTTTATGGTGGAATGACTACATACCAAGTTGCCATCGCTTGTCAAACCATTGATTTGAACTGAGCTGGTTGGTTGGCTGCGTATGTGTAGTTCGTAAACTCCTTTTGTGTACCTCTTTAAATTTATATTTTTCTCTGGAATGATGGATCATAATGTTTGAATGCATCTGATATATAAATATATTTGAAGTGTATTTTAAATTTAGTTTTGGTTTATCCATGAGGGGTTAAAAGAATGGTTAAGCACATGGTTTGCTCCCACAAGGTCTAGGGTTCAAATCCCCTCATGTGTACCTACATGGCCACAGGCCATAATTTCTTGCATCTCAAAATTGTAGGGTTCGGAGGGGGCTCCAGTTTCAAACTTGGGCCCGCTAAGCAGGTTCAGTGGATTTTCGGATTATCAAAACAATAAAATAAAAATAAAAATTTAGTTTTGGTTTGAGTTCTTGTGGACTTGTTGCAGTCAGACTCAGTCCTATCAAGAAAAAGTAACACATTCTTATCCATGATGTGATTTCTGTCTCTCACTTTCTCCCTCCTTTCTTTCATTTTTGATATTATTACGTGATCATGTATTGTGACCAATATGTATTATATAAAAATGAAGTGCACAGGAAGTGAGTTGTTTCTCTTCAGTGAGCAGATAACCATGCTGCCTAACTTGATTCTTCTCAATTCACTAATCTGTGCTAGCCCCAGGAAGTCTTATATCATTTATACGAAGCACTGTTGATTGGTGATCTTGTAGTAGTCTTAATGTAGGAAACTTTGAAAATTAGGAAATTTAGTTGTATAGGAAAAAGGGATTATGTTTTGAGTTTAGTTAGAATTACAGAAGAAATCTGTTTTACAGAACTTTAGCGAACTGTTATCAGTTGTTATGAACAATGACAAACAGTTTCTGTTAACAATCAGTCCTATGGAGGAAAAGTAACACATTATTTTACATGTTGTGATTCTCTCTCTCCCTCCCTCCTCCCATTTTCTTCATGTTTTGTTGTGGGCTATGAGAAGAAAAAGGTCAAGAAACAAAAAATAACTAAAAGAATATTTTAGTTGTTCTTTTTGTTATGACTTTAACATTAGAAAGCCACAATATAATCTCAAATTCAGATAACAAATCTAATTTCTATAGTACATTGGCAATTATGATTAGTGTTGGAAATCATGTTTGAGAACAAAATTCCCATTGGAAAAGTGAACATAAGGATGGTTTACATATAAATTAGACTTGCAATCTAATAAGCTATAGCTTTTTGGGTTGTATATCGATCTAATAAATATTAACCGATTCCAAAATATTACATGATATTAGAGTGATTTTGATCTAGTGGGCCAAAAACAAACCAAAAATTCTGCTAAAAATGCAACTCCTCAAACAAAGGACTTCTGCTATCTTTTCTCCACCAGAAGCCAATGTTTCTCCACCAAAAACTCACTACAAGGCTAAAGATGTTATCAAGTTACACTGGGTGGGACACCAATGGACTTTAACTTGATAGATCTTCGAGGAAGCTAAAGAGGAGGACAGCTTTTTATGGGATAAAGCTTATTATTTAGCTTCTCTACTGGCATCTACTTCTGAAGAATTTAGAGACAATTCTCTATTTTTCATCATGTTGGATTGGAAGACTGTTGTTTTTGATTGAATCCTTCAATTTTCTTTTTGTTTAGTTTGTTGTTTTGGTGGATTACTAGTTCACTTGTGTACTTATTTTCATCATCTTTGAATAAAGTTTTCTTTTGCCTATCAAAAACATAATAGTACTTAATGTATCATCAAAATACGCTGGCACTAACATACTAATCGGACCAGCCACACATGAAGATTCTATTAGTTACCGAGGACACTTTCCCTTAGACGAAAAGGTTTCTTTGTCATTGTGAGACTCAGGCTTTGGCTCTATGCTTCTGCAGAGGATATTTCTTTTCTAAACAAGCGATAAATCCCGCTTCATGTTCTTTTTTCTTGTTTTAATTCCTTTTTTTTCTTATTCTGCCCTTGAACTATTGAAAATACGTTTAACATGATTAACGTATGATTTGTTCTTGTGCCAATGCTGGAATATATGGCACTTCTTTTTCTGCGAGTGCAATTTTGGTGGCCTGTGATAGAAGTTTTACTGCCCTCTTTGATACGCAGAAAATGATTTCTGATTGAGGCTGATGATATCTTTTCTTATTTTTCCGTCATTTCATAATAACATAGTAAAATCATGGAAAAAAGAAATTCAGTTTGCTCTAATATTTAGAGTTGATCTAAGAGGTTTAGATATGTATTTCGGAGTACGTTCATTACAGTTAAGGAAATAAACACTAATGTAAGATGTTTCTTACTTACTAAAGAACAGTCACGAAATCTGCAGGGACATTTGCACACGTCCTCACATGAGTTTGCGAAGATTGGGTTGCTTGAAAGGGTTCCATCACTTTTTCCTATCTTCTCTAGCTGTGTCCGTCTTGAAATGTTCGCCAGTTGCCAATGTTAGCTATTCATGCATCTAACATTGTTCAGCAGGTGGATGGCTTGTAAATTTGAATTTTAGTTATCTATGTCCAAGGCAATCCATTTCCAATGGCAGGATGATGGAATAGGAACTCCTGACCCCTTTTTCCCCCCTCTTTTCTGGATTTGTTTTAATTTTTTTGAAATGAAGAATTAGTTAAGTTATGTTGGTGCTTGTTGTCTGCAGGTTTAGATATAAGCTTGTGATTTAGTCTCTAAATGGTTGAAGGTATATGTTGGTTTTTGACCACTAAGAAAATGGTGAATCCTATATTTCTACATTGTTTTGGGCAAATATTATTGACAACTTGTGCATTCATCTTTATTTGATATTCTTAAGAATATGTTTCTGCACTTGGTGAAACAGGGTTTTAAAAAGGCTGACCCAGACCGCTATGAATTTGCAAATGAAGGATTTCTAAGAGGTCAGAAACATCTCTTAAAGGGTATTAGTAGGCGAAAACCTGCTCAAGTACATGGTCAACAGCAACCTCCACTTCAGAGCTCTTCAGTGGGTGCATGTGTTGAAGTAGGGAAGTTTGGACTTGAGGAAGAGGTTGAAATACTTAAGCGGGACAAGAATGTCCTCATGCAGGAACTTGTTAGGTTGAGGCAGCAGCAGCAATCTACAGATCGCCAGTTGCAAACTGTGGGGCAGCGTGTACAGGTGATGGAGCAGCGGCAGCAACAAATGATGTCGTTTCTTGCAAAGGCAATGCATAGTCCAAGCTTCTTAAGCCAGCTTGTACAACAGCAAAATGAAAGCAACAGGCGCATTTCTGGTGGCAATAAAAAGAGGAGACTGCCCAGGCAGGATGAAGAAAACTCAGCTTGTGAGTGTGGCACTAATGCTCCTAATGGACAAATCATCAAGTTCCAGCCTTCAATGAATGAAGCAGCTAAGGCAATGCTGCACCAGATCTTGAAAATGAATGCATCTTCTAGGCTAGAACCGTCTATGAACAACCTTGGCACCTTCTTGATTGATGATATTCCTTCTGCCAACGCATTGGACAATGCGAGTACCTCAAGGCAAATTTCAGGATTGACCCTTGCAGAGGTTCCACCAACTTCTGGGCAGAGTTATATGTCAGCAGAGTCGAGTTTTCCTGTTAGTTGCCCATCCACTGCCATTTCCGAAATTCAGTGCCCCCCTTGTGTGGTAACGGACTCAGTTAGAGTGGATCAAATTCCAGAGATCAGTATGCATTCTAGGGAAGATACAGTTTTTCCAAACTTTACTCAACTGCAGGAAACCAATCCAGAAAGCTCTATCCCAATCCCTGGTGTGAATCATGTAGTGTCTGACAATCGGAATGCAGAATATGTGGATCCGATGTCAGCAGTTCTCGGTGGGACAGTGTCTGAAGAAGCTGATGCCTTTTCTCCTGATCATGATACAGACATTTTGCCAGATGGGATTGCTAAGCTTCCAGGAATCGAGGATGTCTTTTGGGAACAGTTTCTTACGGCAAGTCCACTCACTGGGGATACAGATGACATTAATTCAAGCTCATTGGAAAGTGATATGACCAATGAGCAGGAACTGCACTCAGGGCTGGAGAATGGATGGGACAAGATTCAACATATGCATCACCTTACTGAGCAGATGGGCCTTCTTTCATCCGAGAGCAGAAGAATTTGACATCTTCCCTAATGACTTTACATGTTTATGCTATTTTGAGGTAAATTTTCAACTCTCCTTTTGTGATAATAAGCCTGCTGATCAGCTTGCTCCTCCGTTTCTAACTGTAGTGCTGGCAAGTAATTATCAGAATCCTTACTGGCTTTTACATATGTAGCCTCTATAAATCTGTCTTTTTTGGTATTCACCTCTTCACTTTCTTAGTGCTCGTTGCTGTAAACAAGGTGTCCGTAATTATTCAGTCTGCTATATGTTATCCAGCCGTTAATGTAATGTACAAATTACAATCTTCTTTACTCTTTTTTTTCCCTCAAATATGTAAAGAATTTTTAGACCCAAAAGCAAAAAATAATGAAATAGAAAGTTAAAAAAAAGTTGCATATTTATGTGAGTTTCTGGGAACAAATTAAGAGCGCAAGTGAATGGGAAATGCTTTCATTTATTAGTGATATAGATATAATGAAGTGCTTGTTTCTGTTTGAGTTTGAGAGGATGGGGTATGGTTTTTGAGTTTCAGATTTCTGTGGTTCTTGCAGTGGTTGATGTTTTCCTGTGCTGCTGGGCAGAGAAAGCTTTTTCAAAGAGAGATGACCTTGGAAGTTTGTGAACTTTCTAGCTCCTATTATATCTTCTTAATAATTCTGTGTTAATGATATGGTATGGAGATACATCTTAAAGAACATATATAAAATATATAAATACATGATATAAATTTGGTTTAGGTGAAATTATCTGTTATATATATATATATATATATATATATAGGATAATTTTATATTGAAACCATCTTATGTTCGGAAAAATTTAATGAATTTTACTGAGATTTTTTGCATGAATGTTAAGAAAAATGAGTATTCTTATTGAAAAAATTTCAAAAATTTTCTAGTTAGGGAACTATTTTTTTCTTAATTCTTTAAGCTAAACCATTAAAAAAAAAAAAAAATAATCAAACATTCATTTTTCCTAAGCATATATTTTTCTTCCTTAACATTCAAACAATAATTCTCAATAAAATTTGTGGTTGGTTTTGACGTCAGATAGTTTATACTATGAAATTACCTTATATATAGACACACATAAAGGGATATATCAATATCCTGATGAAATTTATTGAATTTTGATGAGATTTTATGTATGGGTGCTGATATAAAGGGAAATATATTTAAGGAAAAAATTGATATTTTCAGGATATGAAACTTATCTGAGTTTGTTTTAAATTTTTTTTTCTATATTTATATATGTTTTCTATAAATATATTTTATTTTTCTTATTATCTATACAAGACATCTTATCAAAATTTATAATGCAAACATAAAAAAGTTTTGCACTTGAGAACCTATAGAAAAGATGAAATGGAGATGTAAAAAAGCTTAATATTTAAAAATTTTCAAAGAAGTTTCAATAAATAAAAGATGAAAAATAATTGTCAAAGAAACAAGTATAATGCATCAGAGGAAATAATAACCTAAACTAGAAACAAATAAATGCTTAAATACAAATTTAAAGTTACTGATACATGGTGGTTTAATCAGAAATTCATACAATAGTCAATAAATAATAACAACAATAAAAATATGATTGTTTTTCTTATTATTATTTATTAAATATAATACCCAACTAGTACGGGGTTTTTTTTTTTTTTTGAAGATTGATCAGTCCTGAATTTTATTGAAAACTGAATGAGGTCTAAAACCTGAATGCTAAATAATATGTTGTATTTTTTTCCTCATATCTTAATATGGTGTTAACTTATTTATTTATTTTTAAAATAAAAATATTTAAAAATAAATAATTTGACATTTATACCCTTATTATTATTAGTTATTATGTATTTTTATTTGATTTGATACAAATAACTAAAAACAAATAGTTTAACAAATCATAAACAACTTTTATGTAGATATTGATAAGATTTTATTCATGATTAAAATATGATAAATAATAATATTAAATGGTTTCTATTGACAAAGTAATACATTTATTTTTAGATATCTATATAATTTCAAATATAACTAAATTACAATTAATAGTTATAAGGATAAAAACGTAAAATAATTCATTTCCATATGTTTTTATTTAAAAAAAATCAACTTTTTTTTTTCCGTTGTTAGAAGGAAAAAATGATAAATATTATTCAGCTTTCAGGTTTTAGTCCCTATTTAATCTTAGGAAAATTAGGCTTATTCAATCTTTAGATAAAAAAAACAAACGACCCAAACAATAGTGAGAATGGACGATGGGTAAAAATATGCCTACCAAATTTGTGCCATTTTAGACCCTAAAAGTGGGTAGCGTTTTTAAAGTATTCATACATTCGGCCAAATGTGATTCATAAATTGAAGGGATATAATCATCCCCCTGTAGTTTGAGGTATTCTCTATTTTTCATCCCTCTAATTCTATTTTTTTTTCTCTTTTACCACTTTTGATAAGATTTTATTAGTATTTCAGTAGAAAAGAGCATTTTACCCTTGATTTTTAAAATAAAATAATACTTAAATATTTTCATACATAAAAAACATATAAAAAGAATTGAATAAAAAGATGGATTTAATATAAAAATTATGAAAAAAAATTAAAAACACATAATAAAAATTTAATAGAACTAAAAATAGAATTTTTTTTTTTTGTATAAATAATTCTAGATTTGGTGGAGATCCAACCGCTCATCTTTAAAATGGACAGTGGAGATTGGTCTCCACCAAATCTCCAACAAAAATTATGAACAAACAAAATAAGAAAAAATCCCACATCATATCATAAATAATAATAAAAAAGGTGAGTGTGAGAGAGAGAGAAAGAGAGAGAGAGAGAGAGAGAGAGAGAGAGAGAGAGAGAGAGAGAAGAAGAAGAAGAAGAAGAAGAAGAAGAAGAAGATGATGAGGAGAGTGAGGAAAGCGAAAGAGAGAGAAAAAAAAAGAGAAGAAGAAAATGAGGAGATAAAGGAGAAAGGAAAGAGAAAAATATTTTTTATTTAATTTAAAATTTTTTGGGTATTTATTATGTTATAATTACCTTTCTACCCTTCAACATTTAAATATCAAATTTAAAAGTTAAACAAAAATTTAACAGAAAGGGAGATTTTGGATATTTTAATAAACTAAAGGAGTAAAATAGAGAAAAATAAAATTAGAAGATGAAAAATAAAAAATACCCTAAATTATAGAGTCCAGAATAATAATACCTCTAAATTGAATAGAGCATTTATATTTGTTATATTTGACAATTTTGTGTTATATCACATTTAGTATTATAATACAAAACTCACAAAGTCGTGCTAATTTTTTCCTTAAAATAGAGTATATTTTTTAAAGTTCAAAATTCTCTTATATATGATATTTAGATAGAATAGAGCATTTCTAGTTGTTCAATAAGAAAATTATATATTAAATTATATTTTGTGATGAAATATGCGATTTGTAAAAAATGTGTCAATTTTGTCCTAAAAAATTGGATGGATCATGGATATTTTAAAGTGCTTGAAATGCTTTAAAATTTGATTTTTAGATATAATAGAAATTTTTTAATTGTTCTATGTAAATAGTCATATTTTTCTTTAATAAAATATGCTCCCAAAAAATGTATCGATTTTGCCAATTAAAAGGGTTGACTTTTTATAGTGCTTGAAATTCTTCCAAATTTGATTTTTAGATAGAATAAAATATTTATATTTTTTTGAGATATTATTATTTTTCTCTTGAGATTTAAAAATATATCGTTTTACCTTCTACTTTTAAAATATTAATCATTTTTTCACCTGCCTTAAAAATATTCACAATTTTTCACCATACATTTTAAAATATTAGCTATTGTCCTCCCTGCCGTTAAAAAAACTAATTTAACTGTTAACTCTCAAGGACAAAATAGTAATTAACTATTAATTAGATAAGGGGTTTGAAAAAAATATCGTTTTACTCTTACTTTTAAATATTCCTTATTTTCTCCTCTACAGTTAAAAAAATTAAAATATATGCTTCAATGTATGTGCTAATTTTATTGGGTAAAAACATAAAAAGTCTACTATAACCTTGATGAAAACTAAAAATAATTATCATATCATTAAAATATTTAAATAATAATAATAAACCACTAAATTTATTACTAATATAAAAAATAAAATATATTTACTCTTCTTCTTCATTAAAATAAAATAAATAAATAATAAACAAAATCATTTCTCTCTGTCCATCATGTCACTATCCATCCTTAACACCAAACCCTAAGCAAATTATCCATAATTACTAATTTATTGTTCCTCCCCGATACTAAACCCTAACTCAATTATTATAATTGGAGGAGAGAGAAGAAATAATTTTATTATTATATTTTCTTATATTTTATATATTTTTTAGAGATGGATAATTAGGTATTTTAAATTTTTTATTAATAAATTTAATAATTTGTTATTATTATTTAAATAAATTAAGAATATAATAGTTATTTATAGTTTTCATTAAGGGTATACATTTTGAAGTATATATTTAGTTTTTTTAACTGTAAGGGAAAAATAAGGAATATTTTAAAAGTAGGGATAAAATTATATTTTTGAAACCTCGGGGGCAAATAATAATATCCCTTATCAGGTTAAAACTAATTATCATTTTGTCCTTAAGAGTTAAAGGTTAAATTAATATTTTTAATGGTAGGGGGGAAATGGTGAATATTTTAAAAAGTAGGGTGAAAAATGATAAATATTTTTAAGGCAGAGGAAAATGGTAAATATTTTAAAAATAGGAGGTAAAATAATGTAATTTTAAACCTCAGGGGAAAAATAATAACATCTCTATTTTTTTTACGTAAAATGTTTTGTGATAAATTGCATTTTGTAATGAAAATATTCATTTTATAAAAATTGTATCGATTTTGCCATTAAAAATGGGTCGATTTTTTAAGGTACTCGAAATGTTATTGTAGTGGCAAAAATAAGCATTTGGTTCAACTATCAGACCCAAACGCATGTAAGTTATAACCCACTTTACAAGCTTATAAATCCAAGATATATCAAATATGACTAAGGCCCAATTTCGAATGAGATCTGTCCTCTCTCAAAGTTAGGGTTGGCCACGATTCGGTTCGAACCACCAAGGTTTTGAACCAAAACCGGCTGTCCGATTCAAAACTGGTTAACCGGAATCAGGACCCACGGTCCTCCTTCCTGTTAGCTCAAAAAATGAACCGCAATCGTCGTTTAGGAACCAGCGACTCACAGAACTGGTGGTTCTATCGGTTCCGATTCGGTTCACATTTTTTTTTTCTCTTTTTTTTTTTAAAAAAAGGAGGCTGCGGTTCCGGATCCCAAAACCGAAGGAGGAATCGTAACCACGGTTCCTCCCTCGGTTTCTGAACCTAGAACCAGAACCAGAACCGGGACCCCATGGTCCCGGTCCCGGTTCCTCTTTTAAGGGGACCAGAACCAACGGTTCCAGAACCGGAATCGTCGGTTCCGAAACCGCGGCCAACCCTATTCAAAGCCTTTTAAACGAAGGCTCAAGACCAATTAGGCCCAATCTAAAGAGAGTAATATGATCTTAGCCTAAACCCGAGTCCAAATGACCATCGATTCAAAATTCAAACCAAGTCAAACGATCAATTGAAGATCCCGAGATTTGGGCCTATAATCAAGGACATTATCTGCCATCAATGGGAGTAATGGAAGAGGATAAAAGGGCAACCCTTACTCTGAGTAAGGGTTCACTGCAATTCTATGCAAATTAACACTGAGTAAGTAATATTTTTACTCAAGCAAATCACTCAATTTTACACTCAAGTCTGACAATTCTCTAGAATTCATCACATTCCGACCAACCTCGATCACAATTCTACCTCTTTTCCAATATTTGTTATCTCAACAATAACCATCAGGATGTATCCATATACTTTATTTTATTGTTTTGATTATTAACATCAACTGTTTACTGACTGGATCGTCGGAGTGCATTTGGTCGGTATTACCCCGGTGTCCCAAGCGATCTATCGATAATTTTTTGTTCTGGTTTTGCAGGTTGTAATGCCCCGATTACCCTTCTACCATTTTCGTAGTTTACAGTTATAAATTTGATTTTTAGGTAGTCTACTCTACAACATTCTAGTTGTTATATGTAAAAAGTTTGAGTTAAATTATATTTATTATTAAAATATGTGCATCGTAACAAAATAGCAATAGTTGCTCATAATAGGTTGATTTTTCAAAGAACTCGAAATGCTCACAGATTTTATTAAATATGAGATAAAATAGAGTATTTCTTATATGCCTGTTTTGAATTGTAAGTGTTTAGTTACAAAATTTATATAATGGGATATTGTTAATTCTTTACCTCTACGTTGTCATATTTCTTGTCCAAAACATATAGAAAGTTTATGTATACCTAGAGTGATATTGTAATTAAGTGTTGATTTGTTAGTATATATAGAGTTTTGTTAGTGTCATTTCCTTGTAAAGACAGAAGATTGAGCAGACCATGCATAAGTCAAGCCAACCTCGTCCTCATGCATGAAGCAAACTCAACGAGTGATATGCCAACACAAAAATGCTCACTTTCAGGTCACTTTCTAAGTAGATTAGAGCATGCATACTTATAAATTTTTCTTTAGAATTTTGGTTGTACTAATTAACCAGTTTAATTAGGCGTAGTTTTTTTTTTTTTTTTAAAAAAAAAAATCCCCGAAACCGTTAAGTTTGACTAACGGTTAACTCACAGAATGACCAAATTGATCCATTTACGAAAACTTAGAGCTCACAGGTACTAATAAAGCAAACTGACGTTAAAAATTTAATGATTCCCCAAAAGTTAGGGACCAAATTGATAATTACCCTATTTTTAAACCATTATTACGAATGTGTGTTTTGACTTTTGAGTAAATGTAAAAATAAAACATCTTTCATCTACCTTTATTAAGGCTTATTTGGCAAGGCTTTTAGAACCTTGCTTTTAACTTTTTGGGCCCTAAAAACTATTTTGAGAGTGTTTAGATTTTTCCAAGAGAAGAACTTTTAAGCTTTAAAAACTCTTTTAGGAAAAATAAAAATATATAGCTTTTGTTGAAAAAGCTTCCAAGAAGCCAAAAGTCCAAAGTAAAAGCTCTGCCAAACAGGGCTTTACTCGATTATTAACAGGCAATAGCTCTCCCCTTTGTTGCACTCTCAAGCTCTATGCTCCAAACCTCTTACTCTTTCTCTCAAGTCTCAATTGAAGATAAAAAAATCTCAATGGATTAAAGAACAACTAGCCCTCCTATGTTATTATACTCAAGTAATTTTCTTAACATTAATTTATTCATTCTAATTTACAAGTTAGGGTTTTTGGGTTAGTTATTCCTGATTTTGAGTTTGGGCTTTGTTACATTTGATTTATGGGATATGTTTAGGGTTTGTAATTTGTTACTTCTAGTGTTTGATAATTTTTTGTGACGAGTTATTGACTTTGCTTTTGAATATTCAATATGAGCCTACAAATTTACAAACTATAGTAGAAAAATTACTATCAAATTATTGGACCAATTCTTTAACCAAATTGTTTAATAATATTAGGTTGCAATGTCAAACAATTATACATCGAAACCAAGAAAAATTCTCCTATCGTACTTTGGGAAAAAAGAAGAATATCAATCATCGAGTGAGTTAAGTTCTCCATATAATGTTAGCAGTTCAAGTTTGCCTTCTTCGTCTGACAAATTTGAAACTGAGAATGTTGACACTCCATCGGATATTGATACTCATTATGAATGTGATCCCCGATTACGTCTCTCAATAGGAGTTTATCTCACTAACATGCGTTATGATGTTCGAGAAACATATATCAAAACAGAACCATTTCAATCTATGTTGGATAAATATCCACCCATTCTATATGGTAAATAAACTCTAAGATTTCAACATTCTTGGTTCCAAAGATTTTCTTATCTTGAATATTTAATAGAAAAAAATAGAGCATTTTGTTTTCTATACTATCTTTTCATAGTGCTCTTGTTAAATAAATAAAGGACAAATAGAATAAGATAAAAATTGGAAGAAAAAGCTTTTGTTTCTACAATATTATTTCATTGAGCAACATGCCTTTATATAGACAATACACCAACGATTAAAAGCATAATCTTAGGCAATACACTATGTGCCAAAACTACTTCCTATTGACTGGATAAAACATGGCTAAAAGATAGGAATTACTGGTCACGTACAATAACTTAAAACTACTATAAAGTTATTTCCTAAAGACTAGGCCATACTCTACAACAAAAAAGAAAACAAGCTAAATAAAAGCCTAAAGACTAAGATTACGTGACCAAGTCTTTCAACAATTCCTCCCTTAAACTGAAAGTTTGCAAACATTCAGTTTAATAAAACTATGTAGTGTGCAAACACCAAGCACCTTTCTTAGCTTCTGAAACATGGGCACTTTAAGAGGCTTGGTAAATATGTCAGCAACTTGATCTTCACTTCCTACAGTAGATGAGATCAATAACTCCTTCATTTGTCAGGTTCCTTAAAAACTGAAACTTCACATCTATATGATTGCTTCTTCCATGTAAAACAAGATTTTTTAAAGAGTTTGATGGCTGAGCTATTATCACAAAAAATTGTTATAAGACCTTGTCGCTTGAAGTTTAGTTCTCCAAGAATTTTCTTCAACCAAATAGTTTGACAGGCGCAGGTTGTTGCAGCTACAAACTCTGCTTCAATTGTCGACAAAGTGACAATTGCTTGCTTTTTCGATGACTATGAAACAGCTGATGAGCCAAGCATGATGACATATCCTGAAGTACTCTTCCGATCATCTAAATCTCTAGCGTAATCACTGTTAGTGAAACTAAACAAATCTGACTCTTATCTCTTCTTATAGAATAGCCCAAATTCCAAAGTACCTTGTAAGTACCAAAAAATTCTTTTAGCAGCCAAAAGATGCATTTCCCGGGGAACACTTCATATATCTGCTAATAAGACTAACAACATGTATAATATATGGGCTTGTTGCAGTTAAATACATCAAGCTACCCATAATTTGCTTGTAAAGAGTGTTGTCAACTCTATTTCCTCCAGGATCTTTAACCAGCTTCAAACCAGGCTCAGTTGGTGTACTAACAGAATTGCAATTTTTTATCTAAAACCTGTCTAAAATTTCTTACATATATTTCTTTTGAGAAATAAATATTCCAACAGCAAATTGCACCACCTCAATACCGAGATAATAATGCATCATTCCAAGATCAGACATATCAAATTCAACAATCATAGACTTCTTAAAATTTTCAAACATGGCAGTATCATTTCCAGTAAAAATAAGATCATCAATATCTAAACACACAATGAATATTTTTCCACCATCTCCGATTTTGACAAAAAGAGTATGCTCATATGGGCACTTTTGAAAACCCTTCTTCAAAAAATAAGCATAAATACAATTATACCAAGCCTGTGGAGCTTGTTTTAATCCATATAGAGTTTTTTTCAACTTATAAACTTTATGCTTATTTCCAGCCTTATCATAATCGGGAGGTTGATCAATATATACTTGTTCTTCCAAGTCTTCATATAAGAAAGCTAATTTCACGTCCAACTGGAAGATAGACCATGAATTTTGTGCTACTAATGCAATCACTAGTCTGATTGTATCATGCTTTGCTAAAGGAGCAAATACTTCTTTGTAGTCAACACCGAACTCTTGCTTATAGCCTTTAGCTACTAAGCGTGGCTTATACTTGTCAACTTCACAATTTCCTTTCAGCTTTGTTTTGTACACCCACTTGACACCAATTGTCTTATGTCCTCTCGGAAGATCAGTCAACTCCCAAGCGTTGTTCCTTTCAATGGCTACAATTTCTTCATCCATTGTCTTCCGCCATTTTGTTTCTTTCACAGCAGTTTCAAAAACTGTAGGGTCACAATATGAAAATAAAGCAAAATGCGTGAGCTAATCCTCATAATCATCAGTATCAGATACCTCATAGTCAATCATCCATGCGGGTCTTTTTCTAGCACGCTGGAGCCGTTGTTCTCCTTCTTCATCAATTATAGTTATAGGTGGGCTTTGTGAGTTTGTAGGAACATTTTCAGTGACTGGTACTGCTGGAACTGCTTGCTGCTGGTTTCTTACATGCTGCTGACCCTCACCTTCTTTTACTCCATCAAGGTCCATTGGAATTTGTTATTGAACTGTGTTATAATTCCACGGCCAGAACTTTTATTCATCAAAGACAACATCGTGGCTTATAACAATTTTCTTAATGCTAGGATTGTAGAGCTTATAAGCATTTGACTGTTCATTAACACCAAGAAAAATGCATTTTTCTACTTTGTCGTCTAGTTTTTTCTTCTTCTCATCTGGGATATGGGCGAAAGCAATACACCTAAAAATTCTGAAGTGATCTACGACTAGTCTCATGCTTCCTTAGGTGTCATATTTTGAACAGCAAATGTAGGACTTCTGTTCAAAATATGAATGCTGCAGTTGACTGCTTCCGGCTAGAAACGTTTTAGAACGCCACTCCCTGTCAAAAGGCTTCGCACCATGTTTAGAATTGTACGATTTTTCCTCTCGCACACACCATTTTATTGAGGCGTATAAGCTGTTGTAAGTTGCCTCTTGATTCCATGAGTCTCACAGAAATTTGCAAATTCATGTGAGTTGTATTCTCCTCCACGATTAGTGCGAAGAACTTTTATTGGGCTGCCAACTTCTTTCTCAACAAGTACTTTATAGTTTTTAAAGGCTGCAAATACTTCAGATTTTTCCTACAAAAAATAGATCTAGATTTTTCGACTATAATCATAAATGAAGGTAATTATGTATCTTTTACCTCCGTTAGAAGATGGATTTATTGGCCCGCAAATGTCGAAATGAACCAACTCCAATGCCTTCTTTGCTATCCATGATTTTCCTTGCGAAAATTTAACAACACATTCTTCACAAACTTCAGATAAAGCAGTAATTTGAGGAAAATATTTTTATGCTGTAGAGTCTTCAATCCACCAAAATTTAGGTGACCATAACGAAAATGCCATAGCCATGCCTCATTCTTTAGTTTTACTAAGGAGCATGAATGAGTGGTGTTGTAGAGATAAAGTGGGAACATACGATTCGCTGTCATGTTAACTTGAACAATTAACCCCAACTTTGCATCTTAAATTCAACATACTTTATCTTTGATAGAAATCTCATACCCCTTCTCTTGCAACTGACCCACACTAAGCAAGTTGGTCTTTAAATCTGGAACAAAAAGAATATTAGAGATAGTGTGGGTGGAGTTTTCCTTGGTTTGGAGAGTAACATTTCCTTTACCCATAACAAAAACTGTGGAGTTGTCACCAAATTTGACAGTGTTGCAGAAAGATTCGTTTAAGTCAGATAACACCCTCTTATCTCCACACATGTGGTTGTTGCAGCCGGTGTCTAAATACCACATGTTTTGTTAAGTTTCTTCATTCATATGACACACCATCAAAAGAGACACCTCTTCTTCATTTTTTGCAAAGTTAGTTCTTTCTTCATTTTGTTTATTCAAATTAGTTTGGCATTCGAACTGATAATGGCTATACCTATGACACCTGTAACATTCAATATTGGACTTGTCTCCTAACTTTGGTCTCTGTAACACCCCCTGATCCGACCCGGCTGGATCGACCCAGGAAGTGCTACCGGGTTTTCAAAACTTTCTCAATTCAATTTATAATTTCAAACCATTTAAAAATCATATCAATTTGTAATTCAAAAAGACTTTTCTAGTGAGCCCATCGAATCAATTTTGCAAACCATTGGAAAACCACATAATTTATAATTTTAAAACCATTTTCGAGTGAGCCCATCGAAATACACTTTTTACAAAAATTCGGTAGAGTTTCCCCTGTTTTTCGAATTTTCCAAAACCTGTTTTTCCACCACTCAAATCAAATACAAATTCAATAACACTTCAATCTCATTTTCACTCAATTGCGCACTCTACCGTTTAGTGCGACTTTCAAACAACAGTTTATATACTAAAACGATTCAGAAGTCAATATTTACAAACATTCTGAAAATGAAAGACAAAAATCATAGAATAATTAATTACAAAACATATTTACAAACTCTCTGTATATGCATGCATATCAATCATAATACACATCAACATAAATATCTACCCCTGAAATGTGATTCTACTCTTCTGTCTGCAGGAAACTTCTCTTCAGTCCTTTGCCTCTTCAGTCTCCCTGGTACCTACGCGTTAGAAACAAAACTAACGCGCTAAGCATATAGCTTAGTGGGTGTACACTAAACTCGAATATTAAAATCATAACATAACTTGCCATAAAATAAATATCTCAATACAAATATAAGGAAAACATTACTAATTAAAAACATATGAACTCAAATTAGTAAACTCAATTAAATCAATAATTATACTCAATATATTTCTCATTTCAATTACAAACAGTTTTATATATACACTAAAATAACCATGTCAAATCGATTTCGAAAATACTTATAAACATATCACTTATTTCAATTCAATTCTGGCCCTCTAGAATACTTAACATAAGCCATGACTAGAATATGGGTCATCCGACCACATTAACTATCGATCGAACATAACTCCCACCCTAGGACGAATCCTAAGAGTGGTACGTATCTCCCTACCCTAGGACCGAGGGTACGGAACCTAAAGAGGTACATAACTCCCTATCCCAGGAACGAATCCTTAGGAAGGTACGTGTCTCCCTACCCCAGGACGAATCCTTGAGGAGGTACGTGTCTCCCTGCCCTTGGACGAATCTATGAGGAGGTACATAATAATCATCAATAGCATATCAATATCGGTGCAGTACTGCTCGCTGAACCCAGCCGATATACCAACCTCCTATATCCCTTTTCTATGTCTAAGTATCCCAGGGCCGTTTCGATAAACTATTTTCAAACGTTCACTGTATTTACAAGTCAACGAATAACTCAATAAATATACTATTCAATCAAACATAAGTTTTCATGAAAAATCAACAATATTTATACAATAGTCGAAAATAAGTATTTTCAGCGGAATCGTAATAATCAAAATACGATCAACAATAAAATCATTTCAATGAAATAATATAAACACATAAAAATTGAAAATCTTCAAATAAATCTCAGATTCAAACTAAAAATACTTAATACTTTTTGTAAAGAGTTCGAATACAGTGGTACACCAACCTGGATACCGTTTTTCTTTCGACTAATCGCGTTTCTAGGTTTCTTTTCCTTTCCCTTTCTCTTTCTCCTACACTTTCCTTTTCTCTTTCCTTCCTCTTCTCTTCTTCTTCTTCTTCCTCTTCTTCTTCTTTCTTCTTCTTTCTTCTTTCTCTTCTTTCTTTCTTTTTCTTTCTTTCTTCTTCTTTCTTTCTTTCTCTCGGTCTCTCACTCTCTCTTTTCTCTTTTCTGTTTTCTATGGCTTTTGCGAGAAGCCAAATTTTCTTTTTATATTTTTCGATCGTCGTGACCTGTGGTCGCGCCACCAGGTCGCGGTACTCACTGGAGCATTTCCACCGCCTTCATCGCGAGCGCACCTCGCGGTACCATGGTCGCGCTGGTGGTCGCGTTGCTCACTGCCAAAATTTGACATTTTCATCGCGAGCAGTTCATCGCGATCTGTGGTCACGGTGACTGGTCGCGATGCTCACTGCCAAAAATTCACATTTTCCACCGCGAGCAGGTCATTGCGATCTATGGTCGCGGTGACTAGATCGCGATGCTCACTGCCTCGGTTTTCCTTTTTCTTGCATTATTTTTGGACCGTTCCATCTGGTCCACCTGGAAATCATAAAAATAAACATACTTTTAATTACATTTACAGTCCCTCCAATCATAAAATTTATATTCACATATATAAAATTAATTATCCGAAATCCGGGATGTTACAGTCTCTTAGTTGTTGAGTGGTGGCCTTCTCATCCTTATCCTTGAAATTGATTTTCTTGATACTGATGATGGTGTTGGTTGCCACGATCATTGTTTCCTTTGCCCCTACCTCTGCCTTTGCTTCGTCCTATATCTCCTCTTGGTACCGATTGATTTTCTATTAAGGCCTTCAATGCTTGCTCCTCTTTCTCCTACTGGTTAATTTTTTTGTTCATGAACTAGAAGGAACTTTGCAATTCGTCAATTGAAAGTTCCTCGATGTCATTGGCTTCTTCTATAGCATTTTGGTGTCATTGACCAAAGAATCTTTTCGGCTATTGTGACATCCTCTGACTTGTCGCCATGGATCCACATCTTGTTGACGATTGTCATCGTCCATGAAAACTAATCTATGACTGATTCTCCCGATTTCATTCGTAGTGTTTCGAACTCCAAACGAAGTGCTTAAAGCTGCTGCCTCTTTGCTCTTGTGGAACCTTGGTACTTCTTCTTCATGGAATCTCAAATATGCTTGGAAGGGTCATTGCAAATAATAGTTTCCAAGATTGAGCGATCAATAGCTTGGAAAAGATAATTCTTCGCCTTGAGATCCTTCAAACGTAGCCCTTCTAGCTCCGTTCTTTGTACTTTCGTCGTTACCGTGCTGGTTGCTGGTTACTGCAATTCTATCGGAGACAATATGCCAATACTCTTTGGATCTCAAGAAGTTCTCCATCAACAAACTCCAATGATCATAGTGACCATCAAAGCGAGGAATAACTGGTTGAACGAAGTTATCGGTGGCTATTGAAAATATTGTTACTGCAAAACAAAACAAAGTGAGTAAAAAAAATACAAAGTTGCTGCCTGCTACAATACACCCCACAAAATGTCCTTGTCTGTTGATTCTCTCAACCTCACTTATAATAATTTTTTAACTCACTCTTCTCACAACCTGGCTCTGATATTATTGTTAAATAAAGAAAGGACAAATAGAAGAAGACAAAAATTGGAAGAAAAAGCTTTTGTTTCTACAATATTATTTCATTGAGCAACATGCCTTTACATACGCAATACACCAACGGTTAAAAGCATAATCTTAGGCACTACACTACGTGCCAAAACTACTTCCTATTGACCGGATAAAACATGGCTAAAAGATAGGAATTACTTATTACATGCAATAACTTAAAACCACTATAAAGTTACTTCCTAAAGATTAGGCCACACTCTGCAACAGAAAAGAAAACAAGCTAAATAAAAGCCTAAAGACTAAGACTACGTGACCAAGTTTTTCAACAGTTCTGTCAAAGCATCGCACATTTATAATTGATGGTTTCTAAAGTTGGAAAAGTATTAGTTGTGGGAGAAAATGTCAATTTGTGCAACATGAAGGGGAACATAATTCACAACATAGGTTTGTCATCCAAAGTTGGGATAACTTAAGAGAATCATCTCAACATTATCGACAAAGTCATAAATACACTTTCTACAAGAAACTTTGCAAAACCGGCTACGACTTAAGACCTTATTAGCGACGGTGAAGTGGCTAGCAATGCAAGAGTGTGCTTTTCGAGGTTATGATGAATCCATCAATTCTACCAATCATAGGAACTTTGTTGAGATGATAAAATTGCAAACAATAGTAAATCAAGAAATTATTTGGGATAATTCTAGAACATTCTCCACAAAATGCTAAGTATACATCATCTCGGATTCAGAAAGAGTTGTTGAATATTCTTGCTAATAGAATGTGAGGTAAGACCCGTAAGGAAGTCGAGGATGCCAAATTTTGTATTCTTGTTGATAAAGAAGTTGATGAATCCAACAAGAAACAAATGACAATTATTTTGAAGTATGTTAATTCAAAGGGATTTGTTGGATAACATTTTTTTTTTCAAGTTATGAATGTTAATGACACAAATGCTTCAACTCTTAAAAAAGATATTGTAATGTCCTTTCTCAATATGATCTATCAGTTAAAAACTTACAAAGTCAAAGATTATGATAGTGCTAGCAACATGAAAGGTAAATAGAATGGTTTACAAGCCTTATTTCTTAAAGATTATCCATATACTTATTACATAAATTGATTTGTACATAGGCTTTGACTTGTTTTAATCGCGGTAGCTAAAGAAGTGCATGATATATGGCTATTTTTTTCGAAATTGAATTCTATTGTCAATTTTGTGAGTAGTTTCTTTCAAGTGTCATTTTAAGTTGAAATTTATTTGAAAAGATGAAATTATAGGGTTGATTGTTTTAGGCAAACTTGAACTGCAATAGGGGCTAATTAAATTTGTAATGACCTAGAACCATTCATTGGAGCTCCCATTTTTACTTTTATTAGTAGATTGATTCAGATATTTATTTCAACTTATACTCTTCTTAAAAACTTGATTAATAAGGGACTAAACAAGTATTATACTACAAATCAATTTGTATCTACTACATCATCAACACATCATCTCATAATTAATATAGTTTGCTATAAATCAGTTTGCCATATTATTTGGGTTAAAAAATTTATAAAAAAATCCTGAATAATGTAGTATTATTCTTTGATAATTATAAAAAATATGGCAACCAATTTAATGGAAAAAAAAAATCTTAAACAGAAGCAAAAACCTCAATAACGGTTGATTGGACTACAGTAAAAACTCTCAGCAAAACCTTAAAATTAAAAACAAATTTATGATACATTCGGTAATGGCTTTTAAAATAATTAAATATTTTTTTTATTTTTTTATTTTTAACTTAAAAATGATTCGAACTTAAAATCTCGAACAGCTTTGCGTTGCTTGATTACCACTGAACTTTTTTTCCACCACAAAATTAAATATTTATTTAGGATAGTTTTGTGGTGTCTTTTAACAAGATCATCTTCATACATAAAATAAATATTTCTTTCAAAAAACTATACTTCACTCACTTGAGAACTATCAATTTGGGAGTTAGGGAAGAACACACCACCACAACATAAGATACAAAAAAAAAAAATAGAGCCATCGAAGAAAATTAAAAGCTCGATACGTTTATATGATCAATCTTCGATATATACCTTATCAAACAGTTATGTAACCAAATTCAAATCATGAATTACTTACACAAAATGGAAAAGCAAAGGAATGTTATACTGAGATGTTCACGTTCGTGTTTATCAAAAGGTTATAGGCTTTTGAAACCAAACTAAATTGTCTGCAACACCTACAGTGGCCTAACATCACCAGCATACTGATGTCATTAAAGTATGAAATTGAATGTATACAGCTACTCAGAAGGTGATAAGGTCACCTTTTGGCGATTGCTGCTTCTTTGAATCGTGTCCTCCTTCCGATGTACTCCCACCTTTCTTACCAAATATCATTTCATCAAGATCATCCATCATGTCGTCATTGTTCGCTCCGAGGGATCCACTTCGGGAACCTGCTGGTTTTCTAATAAGGGCATCTTCTTTTGCAAGACGAGGTGACTCATCGGGCTCAACAGATACAGGAATCATAGCAGGTTCAGGCTCGGTAGGAACCACTGATGGCTTATTCAACTCCTCATATTTGGTCAGAACTTTCTGGATATCATCATTCACATTCAAAGCTTCAAAAAGCATGGCCTCATTATCTCCTGCGGTTTCAATTATTCTCTGGACAGTGAATTGCGATTGACGACATTGGTGTACAAGTGTTATTGTTAAATCATCCTGTCAACAGGATCAAATAATTAATTATTAAGAACTGGCTGGTTGGGAATAGTCGTTTTTGTGCAAGATTGACAAAATGACTATCCCCTGACAAAACAGATTGCAATTATTTCCATATTGAAAGGCATGATACAAATATTAAAACAACTAAAATTCAACCACATCACAGTAATATTAAAACAACTAGAATTTCCAGATGACTACCTGTGCAGCTACAGAAATTAGATAATAGAATTTGATTACGTGCCAGAATCTACTAAGTCCCAAAATCAAATTGCCATTGCAAATTGAAGTTCATTGCAATACTGTTTCTCTAAATGCTGTAGATTAAGACAATTTGATATTACTAGACAACATTCTAGTTTATTTGATTCAGATAACAGCATTCATTAGAATTGACACAGGAAACATCTCCTACCCTAAATTATAAACATGGGATAATTCCATAAATAAGTTATCTATTTATCAATAAAAATTCTATTTAGACCTTATTTAAGTTGTAACTTGCAAGTGATATTTCAAAAACCTAGAGAGTTTGTATATGATCCATCTTGAGATGCACCCATATGTCCTCCAAAAACCTTCCAGTTTCCGTAAGTCCATTACAACAAATAGGAAACTAATTTATTTTGCAGTGCTCAACCTTGTGATCCTTACTTTATATTTATTTGACATTCGACTGACAGCTTAATCACTATATGGACAACATAGTAGTCTCCAATTAAAATTGGGGATATATATGCAGTGAATCCAGCTTAACATGGTGTTTCTGATAGACCAGAACTTAGGGATGGGTGGGAACGAAGATGGGTTACAAGCAAGGAGCAAGCATAGCTATTGCCCTCCTATACACTTTTAATTACTTTTTTTTTTTTCCTTAAAACTATTTCTACTATATTCTCATACAGAATAGTGACAAAAAAGCTTTATCTCTTCATCAACTCATCTAAAGTAACCAATAACCATTACTCGGTGATGTAGGACAACACCTAAATTTCATAGTTACAGCTATTCTACAATCAAATTTGATGGCCTAAAGTAAATAAAGTGAACAGATTATTTTGGTCGAGTAAACATTAGCAATGAACATTTTCCATATACATACTCATAAAAATGCAGTGAAAAAGTATGGTGATGTTTTTGAATTATATTGATAATTGATTGACTTGAACTTGTCAAATGAGAATTTCAATTTGAAATCATATAGACAAAAACTAAAAGCATACAATATGACCAAGAAAGAAAGTAGAAACTGTTAACACTAAAGAGATATGGGGAAAAGAGAATTCTGTTGTATATATTATTCAGCCAATATACATGAATTTACAGTGCTAGCCTGCTAGGCCTAGAATAGAAAAAGGAAATACAACAATTACTCAATCAATCACCTAGTTAATTACATCAATCCATGGCTGATTGACACCTTAATTGTAGCTGATTTAACAGAAACTATGCCCTCTGAGAAGTCTCACAGTTAAAAGAAGCAAACAGATTTTATAGTCAAACTCTGTAAAGAATTGTTTATTGCTTCAGATTGTGTAGTCAAACTCTAATGAATTGTTTACATAATACCTCCTTAGATAATAGTAATTTAAGTCCTAATATGATATAAAGAAGTATAGGTATCAATTCAGTAAGAAGAAGGTCTCCTAAGAATTAATTAAACTCAAAAATCAAGTAAAAATAAACAAAACTGTGGACTTGAAACCAAAGATCAATACAAATCAATTGTACGAAATTACAAAATTACTATGATGACCACATAAATCCTGTATTTGTGAAACTCAAAAGGTTTGTTCTTTACTTTGCTTCCCAAAAAAAAGGTTGTTCTTTACTTGGTCCCTCTCAAAAGAGGGAAATAAAAAAAAAAAAAAAAAAAATCAAGGATCAAGTTAAGGTGGAGGGATTCTCGGAAATTAACAATTTATTTTCTTCAACTTGCTAAAACTTGTGATTGAGATACAGCAATTTCAATCATTCATCAACGGTATCCTCAAGAGCTGTTCACTATTCTCTATCTATTACCATTTGTTTTAGTTGAACCATTATGCCCTACATTCAACTATTATTTGTACATTTTGACTTTTTATTTTACATTGTTTTACTATTTTTGTTGATACAATATATTCTGTTGTTAGACACAAACATATTTTTCTTCTCCTATGCATGGCTTAGCATGTTGGGGCTTTGATTATTTTTTCTATGAGCATGCCTTTGCTTGATTCCAATAATTATCAGTAAACCCATACTTTTAAATCTCATTTTAGCAAATACTACCGTAAATTAACACTGAATGCCTTTTCACATTGTGTTTATTGGCAGTTTTCACTGTTGAATTTGGAAGCTAGTATGTAGTTCATAACTGTTGGAAAAATATGTCACTATAACATAGTCAGGCCATCATCCCTAGTAGACAAAGATAGAATGCATAACACACACCAGTAATTAATTATGTCTGTGCTACCAAGCTCCTGATAAAGAAATTAGCAAGACAGATTTCAAAACAAGAGCATTAAACTAGATGAAGGCAACTGCAAATTAAAGTGATGACAAAAACCATAATTGATAATCAATTAAAGAATCCAGTATCTTGATTCAACATTTGCAACTTGTTATCTAACAGTAATTTTGCTAAAAGAAAATACATTAGTTTAGAACACTGAAGATCAGATGAACATTAGTATATTTTAAAAGCTTATAACTATATAGAGGATTTGTATATAGAAATGATTGATTGCAGCTAATCAAACTGATGCGGTCCACTCTCGGAGGAAAGAGAAATGGAAGGGTGTCACGGGACAGTGAGTATCGCGACTTGTGTCGCGACTCTGTTTTCAAATAAAAATTAAAAACAAAAACAGTGAGTACCGCAACTCACCGTCGCAACTCACCGTCGTGGCCATAAGTCGCGACACTCACTGGAGCGCGACAGACATCCTTTGGGCGGGCAGCAGCTGTGTTGTGTTTTAATTATATTTCCTTTTTAGTGTCAGCTTATTTTATTAGACTTATATTCTATTTCCTATTCGACATGTATTAGGAGTCAATGTTATTTCCCATTAGAATTGTGTTAGGATTCTATTTTATCTCTGGACTAGGTTAGGTTATTGAGTTATTGTAAATAGACTAGATTTGTATTCATTCGAAAGAAATTCAGACTATCAATAAAATTGAGTGGTTTTCTCTATTCGGCTTTTCTAAAGTTTTAGGAAGCTTGGGCTAATTCAAGAGCTAATAACCCGAGTTCTGGATTTATTCGACTTTTTCCGATTCCAAAACCTTGGGAATCGCTTGGGCTAGAATTAGTTCTCCAACAAGGGCTAATTCTAGAGATTTGATTAGTTGAATTCTGCTTAACTAGTCAAATCAAAACAAATTTATCTAACCTTGGGAATTCTGTTTCTAGGGTTAGAGTTTCGAATTGGGGATTTAGGGAAATTTGACCTAGGTCCTCAACAATTTGGTGCTTTCATTGAGAGATTTTGAAATATCGAACGACGACAACAATTAGACCCCGACGACTGTTCCAACCCACAAGACATGCCTAGATGCCTTGGAAGCCAGACAACAAGCCTTGGAAGCCGGTCAACTAGAGTTACGAGCAGACATGACAAGGGTGATGGGGATGTTGGAACGTATAATGGTAAGGGTAAAGCGACTACCAGTTGAAGAAGATATTGTTCCAGGGATAGGGGCTGAAGGAGAAGTCGTTCAAGAGACTGGACGAACTCATGGGGTAAGACCACCATCGATTGAACCAGTACGCGAGCCAGGAGACAGAGTCGAGAGACAGATTAGGGTTCCAATACAGTATAGGCATGGTGGAAGAGTAAAACGGGGAGACAGGGTGGCCGAAAGGTGGTTTGATCCGAATCAAGGGAGGCAGATACCGAGGGCTAGTAGGGAGTCTGTAGATTTTGGCTCAAGCAGTGAAGATGATGTTCGAAGGGATGACCGAAGGAATTACAGGGGCGAGCCGAATTTGGAGAGACCCAGAAATCGACGGTTTGATGAAGTTGTTTATGAAATCGGTCGAAGGAGGGATCCAGGTCCAAGGAAGCCGAATGTAGATTTTCCACACTTTAGCGGGGGTGATCCGTATGAGTGGTTGGACAAAGCTAGCCATTATTTCTAAGTCTACGAGGTTAACAGAATTGACCACGTAGCCATTGCGAGCATGTACAAAAACGGTAAGGCAAATAATTGGTGGAGGTGGATTACAGCTAAGTACGAACAGGATTGTCAGCGTTTGGGATGGACTGCATTTGAACAGGAGTTTCTAGCTCAATGGAGGCCGTCACCGACCATAGATCACCATGGGCAATTTGCGAAACTTCGCCAAGAGGGTAAAGTCCAGAATTATATTGAGGAACTTCGGCAACTTCAGATTATGACCAGGGGGTGGTTGGAAACTCACCTAATTGGTATGTTTATGGAGGGACTAAGATCATGGTTGGCGAGAGAAGTGAAGTTAAGACAACTGCGAAATTTGCGTGTTGCAATGCGAATGGCGGAGATATTTGAAGGAAGCTACAAGGAGAGGAAAGCGTTCGAAGAGCACAGGGGAAACAAATACTCAAACCTTATGCAAACCGAGACTTCCGATGAGGAAAAAACCGAAGTGAGCAGTAAAAACGAAGGGTAAAACAACAGAGGTAAGGAAGTTATCACGAGAGGAGGTGTAAGAACATATCAAAAAAGGTCTGTGCTTCAAGTGTAGTGAAAAGTGCACTATGGCTCATCAATGCAAGAATGGTAAATTGTTAATGATTGAGGATTTCGGAGAGTCAGCATCTGAAGACAAAGAGGAAGAGGAAACTTATTATGACAGGAGGAAGAGAATTTCAGATGTCACCCTTGAGGGCAAGAGCATTCTTGAAGGAAGGGGGAACGATGAGGTCCACTCTCGGAGTAAAGAGAAATGGAAGGGTGTCGCGGGATAGTGAGTACCGCGACCACAAGTCGCAACATTCACTGTTTTCAAATAAAAATTAAAAACAAAAACAGTGGCCACAGCAATAAGTCGCGACACTTACTGGATCGCGACAGACATCCTTTAGGCGGGTAGCAGCTGTGTTGTGTTTTAATTATATTCCCTTTTTAGTGTCAACTTATTTTATTATACTTATATTCTATTTCTTATTCGACATGTATTAGGAGTCAATGTTATTTTCTATTGGAATTATGTTAGGATTCTATTTTATCTGTGGACTAGGTTAGGTTATTGAGTTATTATAAATAGATTAAGTTTGTATTCATTCAGAAGAAATTCAGACTATCAATAAAATTGAGAGGTTTTCTTTATTCGGTTTTTCTAATGTTTTAAGACGCTTGGGCTAGTTCAAGGGCTAATAACCCGAGTACTAGATTTATTCGACTTTTTCCGAAACCAAAACCTTAGGAATCGCTTGGGCTAGGGTTAGTTCTCCAACAAGGGCTAATTCTAGAGATTTGATTAGTTGAATTCTGCTTGACTAGTCAAATCAAAACAAAGCTATCTAACCTTGGGAATTCTGTTTCTAGGGTTAGGGTTTCGAATTGGGGATTTTGGGAAATTTGACCTAGGTTCTCAACACAAACACTAAACAAGTCTGTGGTTTCTAGTCATACAAGTAAGCAATGTATCAAATTTATAACAGCTTAACTAGGGCACCACAGAAATGCTTCTGATGAAGTTTGTTTGGCTACCACTTGAGTATGTAGTGACGTTAAGTACAACTTATTCGCACGCGGTTTTTCCCTATTAATCCCAAGCAAGCAAACCACTCCCAGGTAGACTCAAGATCGACCAAAACGGAGGCCGGATGTGGCCGAAAAATGAAGTCAAAGATGGAGGAAAAATAGAGAAAACGGAGAGAGAGAAAGAAAATGGCAGACCCGGGGAAGAAGACGCAAAGGAAAATTTCTGTTTATATATATATATATAGAGAAATGTAAAATTTTCCGGCCACATCCGGCCTCCGTTTTGGTCGATCTTGGTACCAATAGATTCTATGTCGCCAAATATTCGGTAGGAAAAACAATCTAGATGATTTCCATATTTTGATAGGATATCTAGATGATTTTCTTAGTCAATCAGAATCATATCAATATAGACAGAAACTGACAGCCAATGTGACATTAGAAAATACCTTCAAAGCGTTCTGGTGAGGTGAAGGGGAAAAACCGTTGTAAGAAACTACATACTGTTTTCAGTATTTTGCCCCTTTTCATCCCAAGCAAATAAAACATTCCTATGTATCTACATAAGGACCAAATATCAGGTAGGAATAGCAAACTACAAGATTTTCGCAGTCAATTGTTATCTTCCAGGGTGGTTTTTGGTAAAAACAAAAACGTAAGAAAGTCAACTTGGCCAAATAAATATTTTGAAAAAGAAAAATAGTAGATTACGATGTTTATGCACTTCATGTCACTTGTAGATCCCTACGGACAAAATGCTCAATTAAATCAGAATCCTATCGTTATAAATAGACAATGAAAGCTGATACAAAATTAAAAAATACCTCTAATGCATCTTGTTGGGGTGAAGAGGATAAAACTGTTGTAAGAAGCTCGATACTGTTTCTTGCCACATCAAATGCTTCCTTCGTTTGTTCAGCAGTAAAGCTTTGCACTGGAATATCATGCTGAATCTGCTGCGCAAGACTAACATCCACTTCTGGTGCTGAAACTGAAACTGAACGAGGAGGGGTAAATATAGGTGCCAAACTCTCATTGTCACGTCCTGGAAATCGGATGCCCCTGGATTTTAAACTCTAAGATAGAAAACCAAGAATAAAAACTCAGTCATAAATCAGGAAACTCTTGCTGAAGAAATACACAAATTTATCTGATAGAAACACCACCACATATTTCTCTTGCATGCAAACACTTATTTGGCGAATTATAGTGTAATCAAGTAATGTCTATATTCTAAAAGAGTTCAAAGCAACCAGTTTCAAAAATAAAGCTAGGCATTGTTTCTTGTCTTTCTACATCAGATATTTTCTTCAACCAAGTTACTGCAGAATGACATTTGAACAATTCATTTTTCACCGCAGCAACCAGTTTCAAAAATAAAGCTAGGCATTGTTCAAAAATAAAGCTAGGCATTGTTTCTTGTCTTTCTACATCAGATATTTTCTTCAACCAAGTTACTGCAGAATGACATTTGAACAATTCATTTTTCACCGCAGCACATTCAGATGTCTTAATTTCATTAACAAATTGAATATTATCCAACTCAATTAATGAGATAAAGAAGCAAAAGGAGAAGATCAATAAATTTTGACTTAAAACTTTTCACTAAATTAATTCAAGTAAACAAAAATCTCCAGCTGAACTAAAGAAAATAATTATATGTAACATCCTTTTCTAAAGACCCGAAGGCAATTTAAATAACGTTTGAAATTATTTGTTTCCTGTCCATAGTGCTAGGCAACCAACATGGAGTAAAATATTTAGACAACTCCAGAAATACCTTGTATGTTTCTTCATAAACGGGCAAGTAGCGAAGTTCACCCGTGGACTCCCCCCAAGCTTCAATCAGCATCAAAGCCTTGTTCCTATTATTAACAACAGTCTGAGGATCATCAATCAGTTTGACCATTTCATCAAGAACCCTCTCAGCTGCAACCTCTGAGAAAGCCTTCTCGCAATTCTTAACACATGTTTCAAGCAACACCATAGCCAAGTACTGAACCCTGGGGTTCTTCAACATGATCCTCTTCTTTATGCCACGGACCAATTCAACACTGTTAATTCTCTCAGTATTGATCAGGTCACAGAGGTCCAGATTCATGGCCCAATCTGGCTCCTCAAGGGCCTCTGAGGTGGCATCCTCAACAAGTTTATCAGCTGGGTTTGGGCCTTGGAAGAGCTCCTTCATCTTGAAGCTCATTTGGCTCATGCTTTCACTCATCTTGCGGCTCACCTCGGCCCCTCCGATCTTGAGGCGTTCACCAAAGGCACTTACTTTGTCCATCAGATTGTCACTCATCTTGAAAACGTTTTAAAACCCTAAAAACAATTTCTTCAAAATTTCTGCTGATAAGAAAATGGCAACACATAAAAATCAGAAGAGAACAATAATGCCAGTATACAAGCTGAGCAAAGATTGGGCAGGGAGAGGAGATGCGGGGAGAGAGAGCACTTAAAACATTAAAGATCAAGACTTAGTTTCTTCGTTTTCTTTTATTCGTCATTTTCTTGGGAACCAAACAGAAAATATCAGAACCAAAATTCAAATAAACACCTGAACTCCTGAAAACTCAGATTTCCAAAAGAACAGCCTGATTATCTGTTTGATAGTCGCTCACTCATACACAAGAAAAAGAAAGAAAGAATAATAACACATCAAATATTCGGCTTAGCGAGAAAATCACTCCACATTCATAAGATTAAAAATAAAACTCTAATTCCTTTTCATTCAATAGTCAATTGAAATCATTGTTATATGATAAATAATGAATATAATCTGTTTGGATCAAAATATTACTTTCAAGTCTTCTTAGCAATCAAACAACCCTATAATCCTAAATCAAGCTCCAAATTTTACAATGAAAACGAACTAACCATAAAATATTAAAACTTAAAACCCATCAAAACCATAATCTTCAAATATTCAAAACACTCACTAAAAAGACCTATAAAAACCGGGTCAATTAAGTCGTGATAATAATTTTGGTTACTGAGAAAATACATTAAGAATTTATATCTAATTCTCATATTTTGACATAGTTTAGATGACTTTTTTCACATAAAAGAACAACCCAAAACATGAAATTAACCACCACAACGCCATCTATTTTACTTTTCTGTCAGGCAATCAAACAACGAGAAAAAAAAAATAAAAATAAAAAAATTCACCAAAAAAGGAAAAATACAAGAAAATGAAAACTTCTCTTAAATCCTTTAAAACCCCTAATTTCAAATCGGCAAGTCTCAACAGTTTTATGTAAATTCAACTACTTAAACTATATATAAAAATAAATAATAATACAAAGCAAGACCGGTTTTTCATGTTATACAAACTATGATAAAAAATAAATATCAAAATAAAATTCAACATTATGTTCTTTTCCTCATCAGCTAAAAAGAGCACGCAACCCGAAGTGGGTCGATCAGATCGAGAAATAAAGCAGATTTCAAGAGCATGAACGATTCGATAAAAATGATTTTATCTTCTTACATTTGAAATTTGATGAAGAGTTGTTGAGCTGAGACGACGATGACGCGCAACGACTCAGTAAAGTTGTTGATCTTCCTTGTAGTTCCAGTCTCCTCCTCTTTCTGACTCTATATATGTTGTCGAGTTACAAACTTATAATATTTTTCTAAAATACCCTTCTAGTTCAATCTTTGACTAAAATTTTTCCATATAATTTTACGTTTTTGCCCCAATCTTCCCGTTAATTTTGTATTCAAAATTAAATTAAAATATGTTTCAAAAAAAAAATTAATTAAAATAATCTAATTTATTCAACATATATTTAAAGTAAAAATATAAAAATATTCAAGATATTTTTATGTTAGCCGTGACTTTTAAAATAATCATATTTAATTATGCTGAAAGAATAATTTGATATTAAAATAATTAAATAAATATTTATATTTTACAATTATTAAAATATTCAAATCATTGTGTAAGATTTGGTAATTTTATCCAAAAATATTATAACTATATATAATAACTGAAATAAATATAATATTATAATATATTTTTACTTTTTTTATTTTAAAATTTAAAATAAATTAATATTTAATTATAATATTATATTAAAAATAACTATAATTACGTTAATTAAAAATAAATATTGCTATAATTGTCTTCCACCAATTAGAGAAAATTATCCTTCTCATTAAAGTCACCATCCCTCCTAATTTGAGGAGTTACCTCTGGTGTGTTATAAAACCTAACCTTTTTTTTATTTTTTTAATTATATTTAATTTTTAGTACTAAAGTATTTTAATTTATAAAAAAAAAATATCTACATATTAAATTAATAAGGACAATGTAGATAATTTAAAATATAATTATACATTATTCAATAATTACTTTGAAAAAGTAACCCTCCACCAAGTGACGGACACAATAGAGAGCTGACTCGCACTTGAGTTAGCTTTTTCAAAATTTTTAAATATATTTATAAATTTACCCATTACAATTCACTAATATTATAAATTTATCCTTTTATATGTAAAAGTAACTTAAGTTTACCTGGTTAGTGACAAAACTAAAAAAATAAAAATTTCTTCACTTCACCTGCTGCTACTCGCCAGACCAGAGCAACTTTCTTGTCCTTGTTTGGCTGTCTACCATGTTCTATACCAGCCACCAAACCTCTTCACTTTATTCTTTCCCTCAAGTTTTAAAGAATTAAAAAGAATTTGTCCGCCTACTTTCTTACGATAAAGTAAAATTTTTTTTAATTTTTATTTTATTCAATTAAATTAAAAAGTTAGGATTTTAAATTTATTATTTCTAATTTTAGGTTTGTGTTTTGTTACAGTTAAATTATAGAATTTATTTAGGGTTACAATTTGTTACTTGTAGCGTTTTAATTCATTCATTCTTGAAGAAGAGATGATAAAAGGATGTGGGATTTATTTAGGGTTTGCAATTTATTCCTTGTAGTGTTTTTTTTTTTCATTAATTTAGTTTATGTTTTTTAAGTTCAAAATAATTGCTAGGTTTTATGGCTTGGTTAATTTGGTTTTATGCATTTGTTCAATCACTTCAGCATGTATACTTCACTATTGTTTATTTTCTTCTCATATAATTTATTCAATTATTTTACTATTGTATTTGTATTAGGTTGATCGTAATGCCAATTGATGGGTGATTATAGTTTTTGGTATTATGAGTTTTGTTTTTAGTATTTGTAAACATGTCATTAGTATAGATTCTAATTGCATAGGATCTAATGATTCTAATCTATGAACTTTATGCTACCAATTGAGATTTTTATCTTAATCTTGAATATTAAGTTATTATTTGATCAATTATTTAATTAAATAATTTTAAGTCGTTAATGTACTTTATTTAATATATGCATTTTGAGGGCAAGGTTTATTACATCCCCTATTTTGTTTTGTTTTTGCTTTTCAATCAATGAATTTCTTTATATTGTTGATGTTCGCTTCAAAAAAATTTTAGTTTTATTTTAGACCATCCTAGCAAAAAATCTTAAGTACGTCCCTGCCTCCACCGCTTCTCAAATCTGCTTGAGATTTAATGAAATATCAATTCTTTATATTTAAGAGAATTATAAAAAAAAAATTTAGATATTTTAAATTTTATTTTATATTAAACATAATTATAAAATTACTTGACTTTATTCTTTTACTTCAAATATTTGAATTTAAGTATTAGTTTGGTTTAAATACCAAATAGAAATAGAAATGTTTTATTATTATGTTTATTATCGATATTATATATATTCACTGTAATTAACAGTAAAATTTAATAAAAATATGTATACTGCTTTTGAGTCTTATAATAAATTTAACAACAAAATTAACCAAATAACTGCTTTAATTAATTTTACAGTAGATTATTTTTTCAGCACAGCTGAATTAATTATTTTAAAAGCTACTGTAATACTAAACTGATCCTAAGTAGAAAAACATGAAAAAAAAAAGCTCGGGTTGCATTGTCATTGTCATCAGTCGTGGTAAAAATAGTTGAACTTAATCTCGTGCACTATACGCATTTTAAATATCTTATTTCATATCATAAGACTACGAATATTAAAATTGACTGTGTCTTTGTGATTTCGAGATCTTGGCCGCATATATTGATGAGTCGATAAATAATATTGACCGAGTGTTGAAAGCCAATTTGAATAAATCCTCTAGTACGAGAATATTAAGTAATTAACTTCTGAGACTCAATTGGATTTCAGTAACTAAGAGATTGGTAGTTGTTCAACTTTATAACAAGTCAAGGTAGTTGTTCTTTCTTGTGGTAAATCAATTGCAACCAACATGCATTAACCAATTAGAAACTATTCCATAATTCTTGTTCTTGTTTCGTAATATTATTGATGATAATGAACTACAATATTTAATTAATTTTTTGGCTACAGTCCTTGACTTTTCAACATCAATATAAGGCGAGAAGCTACCGGTCGGTTTAGTATTGTTCTGCCTTCTAAAATAATAACAGTTAATTGTGCTGAAAGACTAATCAGCTATAAAATTAAAAGTGTTTGATAACCCATGAATTTTAAACTATTGTTAGGTTCAAAAATATTATTTATATGTTTTATAAGTTTACTGTCAAAATACTATATAAGTGTATAATGACCAAAACAGACATGATATTGAAATGACTTTAATTCCTTATTCTATTCAAAACAAAGCACTTATTTAACCAATATATATTATTTTAGTGTAATACTAGGTTGTCCAAATTCATACCTATATGATGTAGCATGAAAGTTATCAACACTAAGTAATGTGATAAGTGACATGTTGTTGACAACTCAATACCACATTATATGGACATGAATTTGGGTATTTTTTTGGGTACTCTAACAATACTCATTATTTTAATAATAAATTTAAGAGTAATGCTAGACTGTTCAAAAATTTATTTAAAAGAGTTGTATTCAATTTAAATTTTCAAAGACTTTTATGGAATTAAAAAGTATGAGTGTATTTAATAAAGACTTTTGAGGAGTATTTAAAAGTCATGGTGTATTCAATATAGACTATTATAGGTTTTAAAAAAGTATATAAAAGTCATAAGGGTATTCAATTTAAACTTTTAACAAGTTTACAAAAGTCACGGGGTATTCAATCTAAACTTTTAATGAATCTATAAAAGTCATGGGGTATTCAATATAAAATTTTAACGAATTTAAAAAAAGTCTATAAAAGTCATGAGGTATTCAATCTAGATTTTTTAAGAGTCTACGAAAGTCACGGGGTATTCAAAATATCAATGACTTTCATAGACTTTTGTAGACAATTCTTCACAAAAATGTTAAAAAATTTTCTCTCACTTTTTTGAAAGACTTTTGAAAACTTTCTAACAAATAATTATTGACAACTTTTATTATCATTTGCTATTGAGCATATTATTTGAAAAGAATAATTCATAAAAAATTGTAATCAATAACTTTTGTAGACAATTCTTCATAAAAATCTTCAAAATTTTTCTCTCACTTCTCTGAAAGACTTTTGAAGACTTTTTAATAAATAATTATTGACCACTTTTATTATCACTTGCTATTGAGCATATTATTCGAAAAGAATAATTCAGAAAAAATTGTAATCACTCTGCAACCTATTATGTGAACGAAAAATAATTTAAAAATTAATAAATATTTCTGACAAGATAGAAAAAATAATGTTTAAAGTAAAAAGAATAAAAAAAATATGAAATGATTATTTCTGAATATATACTATATCTTTTAATTATTCAAGACTTTAAAATACACTTTAAGTATTTTGTTAGTATTTAACAAAGCTACAAAAATGAAATTCAACTTTGATATTTTCAAGATTAAATAATAAGTTAAAAATATATATATTTTTTAAATCTAAAACGTATTAGTAATAGACGGGTGAAAAATTAGGTTAAACATTATATATAATTATTAGATTAAATAATTTAATTATATTATTATATATATAAAATATGATTGGATTGATATAATGTATTTATTTATTTCTTTTCGTCTTTTCATGTTCAGACCTTATTTTATTGATAATAATGGAGATTATATATATATTTTTTTCCATTAAAGACATCAAGTATATGATGAGTAATAAATGTCTAGAAAAAAACTTGGTATTTTGATTATCTCTTTGACTCTATTTTTTTTTATGTCATACTTGTGTGGTCAAATTCATAATAATATCCATTTATGATTATTACTAAATAAAAATTGAATGAGCAGGTAAAGTTAACTACTAATATATTTGTAATTTTAAAAGTTAATAAAAATCTATAAAAGTTTATGAAACTCTATAAAAATATTTTTAATAAAGTCTATCAAAATCGACGAAAGTCATTCATAAATCTTGTAAAGTCTATAAAAGTCATTAGAAATCCATGAACTGTACAAAAAGTCATACACTTAAATAAAGTCACTAAAAGTTATCCAAAATTTAAATTGAATACACCCCCTAAATTTATTGTCCAAATGATATTGCAAAATAATTTGTAACTGCCATAATAATTATGAGATAACTTATCGATGATGTGGCAGTTATGAATCAGCTTGCCAAATTATTTGGGCAGTTTGCATTACTCTAAATTTAAATATCTAGTATTTTTAAAATAGATTCATATATCAAAAAATTAAATATTATATTATTCACATAAATAAAAAGCTTATATATATATATATATAATATTATACCTATGTTAAAGTAATTTAAATATTATACTGTCGTTAATTTTGTATTCAAAATTAAATTAAAATAATTTAATTTATTCAAAATTATTCAAGATGTGTTTATATTAGCGAAGGGTACGACATATTGCTATGAGGTAACATTTTCTCTCTTCGTTATTAGAAATTAATTTCATTCTGTGGCTGAAATTCACTTTAGAGTTTTTTATTATTTGTCCTTCCTAGTTTTTCGTTTCTAAAAGCCATCATATTTTTCGTTTTGTCTCCGTCGCAGTTCGTCATTGCCGTTCATCCTTGTTGTGAGACATCAATGATATCGTTGCTAGGAGGGAGTCGATTTTGCGATTTAATTTCGAAACTTATGGAGGTGAATTACGGAGTCGATTCGCAATGGCCGACGGAGTCCATTCTACTGCCTAAAGGAGACGGGTTGGAAGAGAAAGGAGGTTATACTCTTCACCTGTTCCATGTTTCTTTTAAGCAATTCAATTGAAGCTTTAGTGGTTTGGATTAGTTAGAGATCTGGATATTTGTTTGGTACTAATGGATTTCTATTTAGTTTTGTTATGTGTTACCAGCCGCTCGGACTTGATCTTTTGAATAGTGACAATTTGGGAAAACCTGTCACTCAGTATGTAGTCATGGTATTGCAATGTTCTTGTTTTATCTGTCTTCTTGGGTAGTTTGTGTTTGCTTAGTAATTGTTTCATATTTGTGTCTTTCTTTATGTAATTCGGAGTGTTTTATTATGGACTCTTTTATTATGGTACTATTTAATTATAAACCGTTTGACATGAACTGTTTTATTATGGTGAACGGTTTTGTTATGGACTGTTTGATATGGATTGTTTATTATGGTGGACGGTTTTTTTATGTACGTTTTTATTATGGATTGTTTTATTAAATCGTGACCAATCAATTAGTTTGAATTGTATGTTTTATTATGAATTGTTGATAAGTATAAATCAGGTGTTATAGAAGATTATTGAAAGATTATTGTATGTTTTCCAATACAATAACAACAGGTTTTATGAAAAAAAAAAAATAGCAAACAAGTATCAATTATACAAAAAAAAGGTATCAAATTATAATTTAACTCAAATGAGCCCCAAATTTGATATTGGCCCAAAATTAATGTATATGGACCTAAAATAAAAAAAAATTGATTTCTGACTTAAAAAGCCTACTTAAACTCATATACACAACTCAGGCTCAAGGAGGCCCAAAACAAGATAACCAAACCGAACCGAATTTTTACGGTTTGATTATTTTCGGTTATTTATATAAAACTTACCATGTTTGGTTGACCCAATTAATAACTAAAAAAACTTAATTTTATTCAATTATGGATAAAACCGAATCAAACCAAATTTTGCCCACCCCTAGTCATCTTTAATTTCCAAAGTAAATATGAAAACCTCACTAAGGTCTGAGCTGCTGCATTTACAGAATGCATATTTTGGTAAATCAAACTATTTCTAAATATTTCATTGTCTTTTCTGCTACAGCATTGCTTGTGAATATATTGAAGATCTAGACCAATTTGTAAAGGACTTTTTTGTGGGCCTTCCTTGCTCCTGAATAATCATGTTTTGGTTTTTTGGAACTTTTTAATTTTTGTATATTCTATGTAAATCTCATATATTACTTACTGGTTTGTATTTTTTTTATTATATGTAAAACTCAAATTGTACTGTCTTGTAGTGTAGGCTAATGTCTAATCTCTGTTTTTCCCTTTATTTTTCCTTGTTTATCAATCAGGATAATATAAATGAAATTTTATTCATTGGTGGGCTTATTTTTGTTTGGTTTTATTCATGTATATTAGAAATAGATATTTTACATATATACAGATTATATAGGTTATCCATGTGGCCACCTACAACCAAATTAAACCTACTAAAAGGTTTTTCAATCATATTGGTTGACTGTCTGTGTCAAATGGAGGAGGATATGCTGTAGGAGAAGCTGAAGGAGATGTTCGTTGTTTGGGTGCAGGTGCCCGAGTAAGATCTCTAACAACGTTGTCCACCTTTTTCATAAGATCTATATATACTTACAGAATATGTAGTTCATGAAGCAACAAAAATGAAACATCATCATCATACTTTCTTGGAAACTTTTGAGTATAAACGACCGTACTAATAACTACGTCATACCTACTATAAATTATAACCTTCCGATATATCCACTTAACCAACTACGTAAGTGTCAACTCTTTAGAAACTAGAGCCTCAATTGGTGAACCACCAATATAATCTAGCACATCCTTCAGAGAGAGAATCGGTCAAAGGCAACAGATGATCGACCGAATCAGCCCAACAGACGTCGTATGGGTATAGGTGCCCGAGTAGGATCTCTAATATTGTTATCCACTTTTTCCACAACATCTATAGATACCTTCAGAATATGTGGTTCATCAAGCAACAAAAATGTAGCATCATCGTCGCCCACAATTTGTAACTTTTTCGGGTGTTTTTGAGTATAAGCGACCGTATTTATGACTACGTCATACCTTATACTATCAATCTTAGTCTTTCGATATATTAAGTCAACCAACTCTATAAGTGTCAACTCTTTAGAAACCAATACCCCAACCAACAAACCACTAATATAATCTAGACCATCACATTGTCCATTATAATTGAATATAAGCTTACGGGTATTCATTTCCTGAAATAAGTAACAAATGTTTAGATTTGTATAATATTTCATAAAAACATGAATAAAATTTCACTAATAATGCTTTCCTGCAAACATTTCATTAACAACATTTCACTGAAAAAAAAAAAAACCTTAAACATTTCACTAATAAACATTTTACAAACCTTATATTTCACTAACCAACATTTCACTAATATATATTTCACCAACCAACATTTCAATAACCTATATTTAACTAACCAACAGTTCACTAATCAACATTTTACTAACCAATATTTCACTAACTAATATTTCATTAACTAATATTTCACTAACCAACATTTTCACTAACCAATATTTCAATAATCATATTCCGCAACCATTAACATTTCACAAAAGAAAAACTCAATATCACCCAAAATTTTTTAACCACAAATCAAACACATTATACAAAAAAAAAAAAAAAAAAATACAAAAATACAAAAATAAAAAACTAAAAAAATTCATAAAACACATTTTAAATAAAAAAAAAATCCGTAAAATTACCTTCAAGTTTTGATTTTGTTGAGGTAATAGAGTTGTTAAAGACAAGATGATCAATGTTAGAAAAATAAAGGAGTGTAAATAAATTTTAATGAAAAAGAAAAAAAAATGTAAGTGTAAAAAAAAGGACAAGAAACAGAGAAGAAGGGAGGGAAGAAAAGGAAAAAGTGACTTTTTGTTTTAACAATGTTCAAGTGTAAATAGGGCTTTTATGTAATTTTAAATGGACTTTTTTTTTATAATTTTTTATTTTTTGAATTCTTTTATAATTGTCCAGGGTGGTTGAGAGGATTTATGATATTAAATTATTAAAATAGTTAAAAATAATTATTTTTTCATATGGCTATAAACAATTTTTCACATATTTATTATGCTATTTTTAACAATTTTTACTATTTTTAAAAATAACTATAATTATGTTAATTAAAAATAAGTATTGCAATAATTTTTTTCGACAAATTAGAGGAGATTATCCTCCTCATCGAGGTCACTATCCCTCCTAGTTCAAGAGTTGGTCTCTTGTGTGTTGTAAAACCTAATTTTCTTAAGTGAAAATCGTTAAATATGGCTTAATAATTATTAGAAAAATTATTTTTAGTTACATATGAAAAAGTAATCGTTTTTAGTCATTTTTATAATTTAATAACATAAACACTCCTCAACTACTCTCTGACTCGATAATTATAAAAAGACCCCGAGAAATAAAAAATTATAAAAAAAGTCCATTAAAAATTATAAAAAAAAACTCATTTTACACTTAAATCTAGTGAAAATAAAAATACACTTTTTCTTTCTATTCCATTCGCATTCCAGTCGCATGCAACTCTTTTTTTTTCCCTTCTATTCCAGCGGCAATCAACTCTCTTTCTTATAATTTTTTTTTCTTTTTTGTCTTTTTCATGAAAGCTAGTTACACTCATTTATTTTTCTGACACTGATCATTTTATCTTTACCAACTCTATTATCTCAACAAAATCAAACTTGGAGGTAATTTTATGAATTTTTTTATATTTTATTTAGAATGTGTTTTATGGATTTTTTTTTAAGTTTTTTTATTTTTGTATTTTATTTGTATAATCTTTTTGACTTGTGGTTGAAAGAATTTGAGTGATATTGGATTTATTTTTGTGAAATTGTAATGGTTATGGGATATGGTTATTGAAATGTTAGTGAAATATCGGTCAATAATGTTGGTTAGTAAAAAGTTAGTCAATAATATTGGTTAGTGAAAAATTGGTTAATGAAATGTTGGTTAGTGAAATATTAGTTAATGAAATGTAGGTTAGTGAAATGTTGGTTATTGAAATATTGGTTAGTAAAATGTAGGTTAGTGAAATATTGGTTAATGAAATGTTTGTTAGTGAAATATAGGTTAGTGAAATGTTTGTTAGTGACATGTTGGTTAGTGAAATGTAAATTAGTGTAATGTTGGTTAGTGAATTGTATGTTAGTGAAATGTTTATAGTGTAATTGTTTTCAGTGAAATGTTGTTACTGAATGTTTGCAATGAAACATTATTAGTGAAATTTTATTCATATTTTTGTGAAATGTTGTATCTTCTAAATATTTGTCACTTATTTCAGAAAATGAATACTCGTAGGCTTATACTCAATTATAATGGACAATAGGATGGTCTAGATTATGTTGGTATTTCACCGGTTGGAGTACTGATTTATAAAGAGTTGACACTTATAGAGTTGGTTGACTTGATATATCGGAAGGCTAAGGTTGATAGTATAAGGTATGACATAGTCATAAGTACGGTCGCTTATACTCAAAAACACCCGAGAAAGTTACAAATTGTGGGCGACTATGATGTTACATTTTTGTTGCTTGATGAACTACATATTCCAGAGGTATATGTAGATCTTGTGGAAAAGGTGGACAACAATGTTAGAGATCCTATTTTGGCACCTGCACCGATACTACGAGCATCCCCTCTAGATGTCCTCCTCCATTTGGAACCCAGTTTTCAGCTGCTGGCGAATGTAACTGACATTCAGAATCAATTCCTTCTGTATTTAAAAATCTCAGACATGTTGCATATGTGCCATTATCCGATATAGATCACGAGTTTACATCTACATTTATGGATGATGATCAAAAAACTAAAGATGGTAATCATTCCGATTCATCCGATGATGATGGAATTTCGTTGCCACCCACCACTAAAATTTTTAGTGTTTTTCAAATTTGAATTGAGTTTACAGCAGTAGATGAATGTCAAGTCAGGAGCAAATGAAAGAACAATGACAACAATAATATGCTACAGAATTTGAAAGCTGATGAAGCTCTATCAGTAGCTGGAGGATTGTACTTCAAGAAACCTTGTTAAAAGTCAAATGAGAGTTGGTTGTACCTAAAATCTTTAATCAAATGAGTATCAGTCAAACACTTACCAGCAAGTCTCATTTTCCAGTGGCTGTCCTAAAACTGCCTTCAAATAGTCTAAGGTCAACCAAGAAGTTTCTTGAATAATCCTATAATAAATATAGAAAAAAAAATTGATAAAAAACAAGCGGAGGAAATCCATTTTTTGCTGAAACCAACTTAGTAGATGATTCTTTTATTGATACAATCACGATACATACAAGAAAGTTTGCATTCGAAAAAACAATTGTATTGCAACAGTTGAAACCATGAAATTTATAATGAACAGACATGAAAAGAACCTTTAAATAACTTATGGTTACAGTCCATTACTTCAAGCATCTTTATAATCTGAAGCTAAAAGCTGAATCAGGATCTACAAGGATGTAGCACGTAATATCTAAAGAAGCTTTACGGTGATTCCACTAGCAATGACCCGAATTTCTACAAAGATAACAAGATTGGCAAAGGAAATATATAAGAACGTGAAAAGTAAAAATAAAACAAAATATATACCTGATAAGCACAATGAAATCCGATTTTGTAGCTTCCAATTCCAACTTTTCTAGATTCTCGTTGCAACATGAGTCGGGTTTTAACACTGTCCACTGGTGCAGTTATGCACGTACTCACTATGCCTGCAACAGTGCTTGAACTTCATGCAGTAAAAGTATAGTTAAACACCATGAAACCAACAATGAAACAGAAAAATGAGTGCATACTTAAGATATAATAACGATGAGGAGTCCCTCTCGGTGACGGCGACGTTGACTTTTAAAGGCAACGATGAATGGCGACGGCAAGGGAGGGAGATGAACGGTCCGCGATCGAAGACGTTAGGGTTTCTTTTATTTTTTTCTCTCTCCTAAAATCTGGTTTGATAATGACGAGGAGTCCCTCTTGGCGATGGTGACGCCGACTTCTCAGGGCAAGGATGAACGGCGACGGTGAGGGAGATCAACGACGAGGAAGATGAAAGGCGAGGGAGATTAACGGCGAGGAAGAAAAAAACGTTTGGGATTTTAGGGTTTTTTTCTCTCTCCACAAATCCAGTTTATTAAATGAGAGCAAATGGAAAATCTTATCTGGAAGCATAAATGGTGGCTCAACCCAAATTTTACCTAGCTATCTATATAAGGGTTTAAAAATAATTTTTCATGCCAAAAATGGCTAAAATGATTATTTTTTTTATTTAAGGCTAAAAATAATTTTTTTTTATAATAATTATTAGGCCATTTTTGATTTTGTCCCCTTTTTTTTTAATTATATTTAATTTTTGGTACCAAGGTATTTAGTTTAGAGTAAATAATGCCTATCTCCTTTGAGATTTGCTCAATTACTGGCGGAGTCAACTTTTGAATTTATTGACTAAGACCTCTTCTTTTTTGGGTTTGCTCAATTACAGGTGTATTCAACTTTTAGTTAACTCTTCAGTTTTTTAATAAAGACCTACCCTAATTAACTGTTACATTAATTTGATCAAATTTTACTAAGGGTATTGGAGGTATTTGTTAATAAACAATAAAGTTGACTCCGTTTGTAGTTGGCAAAATCTCAGGGGAGGTCCATGCAATTAGCTCTTTAGTTTGTTGAGGATAAAAGTATCTACATGTTAAATTAATAAGGATAATATAGACAATTTGAAATATGATTATGAATTATTTAATAATCACTTTGGAAAAGTAACCCTCTACTGGCTTCTCAAATCTGCTTGAAATTTAATGAAATATCAAATCTTTATATTTAAGAGAATTATAAAAAAAAATAGATATTTTAAATTTTATTTTATATTATAAAATTACTTTGCTTTTTTTCTTTTACTTCAAATATTTGAATTTAAGTATTAGTTTGGTTTGCACATCCACTCATAACTCAAGTGGTTAATGCACTTCCCTCCCACCTCAGTGGTGATGGTTCAATTCCCACCATGCACATTTACCACTGTTATGGGAGTAGATATTTGGATTGTGCGTTTAGTATACTTAGATTATTACAAGAAGGTAGCTTTAAGGCTTATGATGGTAGTGCATAGGATTATTTTGGTATATGATTTTGTCTATTTATAATGAAGAATTAATAAAATTACAAATTTCATCAACATTCAGCATATTAACCTTTCATCAAAATAATTGATGCTCATGTTGATAATATCCAATCAAGGATTGCTAGCCACAAAAAAAAAAAAAATTTAGCATGGATTGTAATCACATATTTCAATAAAGTTGAAGTGACAATTTCGAATTCCCCATCTCCCAATTAAAGGAACAGTTGACACAAAAATAAAAGTATGGCCTAACTATTATACCATTATTCAACAAAATGTAAACAAAAAGCATTAGGCTTAGCCCAGTCAAAATGAGGCTGTGATTGAGGCTGACAAAATGAGAGGCTACTTCACTGCTCTGTAAAATCAAATATGAAACAGATTTCATAGGAACATTAAATTGTAAAACAGGGTCAATTCAAAAGGTTAGGTTTGTAACCCAATTTACCATTTTATTCTTTAGAGATAATTCTTCTTCTTATTTCCTGTCCTAACTTGGGAAGATGAAGCATCATTATGTTAGAATTATGATTGAAAATAAACAATAAGAAGGAAAAGAAACTGGCATGCAACTTACATTTGTCATGCACATCTACTTATAGTTCAAGTAATTAATGTACCTTCCTTTTACTTTAATGGTGAGGGTTTAAGTCCCACCATATGTATTTACTGACATGTGTGAGTAGTTTTCTCCTCTTATTATAGGAGCATATATTTCCTGTTATCCTACTCCACACTGTGGATTTAGGACATGTTTGTTGGGCTGCACTGAATTGGATAAGAGACTTGTTCTGTATTAAATTAATCCACTACATACGTTTACCATTGTGTCTGTATTACACAATACAATAGGAGGAGATATGTTTACCTTGTATTAAATCTGTTGTCATCAGTTGTTATGTGTTGTACTCACTTTCAAAAAAAAAAAAAAAAAATACCTATCTTTGCCACCTTTGCACCTTTGCATATCCTTTTGTTATGCTTGTTGTATTTTGGCTTTTATCATAATCCCACATTAGTGAGATATGAGATGTGATGGGCTTTCTTATGCTATAAAAGAAAGACCCCTCATTTGGTTTGAAACATCCCACAAAAAGCCTCTCATCTCTAAGGCTTAGTATTCTTTCTCTCTCTTTTGTATTCTTCTTTGAAATTAGTGAAGTCATCTATTGGTGGTGTCCGAGGAAGTAGGCATAATTGGCCGAACCTCGTTAAATCTCTGGTGTTCTCTCTTTTAATTTTGTGCTTCCAAGTTGTTATTGTCGGGCACTATTGAATTTATTTATTGGTGGAAAAATAGCCCGAATTTCCACAACAAATTGGTATCAGAGCTCTTGGTTGCGATTTCTCCTAAAATTCAAGTATGCTCTGTGGTCGCAGTTTTAACTGATCTTCCACATCAGAAAGAATTTTTTGAGAATTGTTTGGTGTTTTGATTACTAGTAATATATTGTCTAATTTAGTGCATGTCTAGGAAAGGTCTGTCTAAGGAAAGATTTGGTACTTAAGAGTGTCCGTTGTGACCCACCTCTCTTTCCTGGGAACTTTCCTGGTGCATTTTTTAAGACCATTTTATTGCTAGTAATTTTCACGCTACGGAGCCAAAATGACAGATGATATGGAGCAGGCTCAAAAATCCACAGTTTCCGCCGCATCAACTTCGACAGCCTCTTCGTCGTCAATTTTGACGAGATTAACCGTGCCAAATGTAAGATTTGCGGTGGAGATTTTTGACGGTACGGGTCATTTCGGCATGTGGCAAGGTGAAGTTCTAGACGCTCTTTTTCAGCAAGGTCTAGACATTGCTATTGAAGAAGAGAAACCAGATGAGATTGATGAAAAAGAATGGAAGACCATCAATCGGTTGGCGTGTGGTACTATTCGATCATGCCTTTCCAGAGAGCAGAAGTATTCATTCTCAAAGGAAACTTCTGCAAGTAAGCTATGGAAGGCATTGGAGGATAAATTTCTAAAGAAGAGCGGTCATAATAAGCTCTATTTGAAGAAGAAATTGTTCCGGTTTAGTTACCAATCCGGTACCACCATGAACGACCATATTACTGCTTTTAACAAGGCAGTAGCTGATTTGATGAATCTTGATGAAACTTTCAAAGATGAGGATCTGGCCTTGATGTTGCTGTTTTCCCTTCCTGATGAGTACACATTTATAGAAGCCATGTTACTTCATGGGAAAGAGAAAGTTTCCCTTAGTGAAGTGTGCAGTACTCTATATAGTCATGAATTGAGGAAAAAGGATAGAGAGGAAAGCAAGAAAGCAGAAGTGGTAGCAGAAGCACTAGTAGCCAGAGGCAGACCACAAGGCCAGAAGAAAGGAATAAGAGGGAGATCTCGTTCGAAAGGCAGACCTAGTAAAGACGAATGTGCTTTTTGTCGAGAGAAGGGGCACTGGAAGAAAGATTGCCCAAAATTGAAAAACAGGGGTAAAGATGATAAAGGCAAAGCTGTTGCAGAATCATGTGTAGCTGAGTACAGTGATGAAGATTCAGATCTTTCACTGGTCGTTACAACCTCAACAAGGCGATCTGACAAATGGTTGTTTGATTCAGCATGTAACCAACATATTTGTCATATTCGAGAGTGGTTCTCTGAATTTAAAGAAGTAGATGGCGGAGTTGTTTACATGGGCAATGACACATATTGCGAAACAACTGGAATTGGTTCAATCTACTTAAAGAACCATGATGGATCGACTAGAGTTCTGACAGAGGTCCGATATGTACCTGGTATGAAAAAGAATCTCATCTCTTTGGGAGTTCTAGAATCCAAAGGATTAATCGTGACAATGCGAGATGGAATTCTGAAAATAACCTCTGGAGCTCTGGTGATGTTGAAAGGCACTCGGAAGAATAATTTGTATTACTATGATGGTAGTACAATTGTTGGGACAGCTGCACTTGCTACTCTTGATGATGAGGAGTCAGATGTAACCAGGTTGTGGCATATGCGGTTAGGGCATGCAGGCGAAAAATCCTTACAAATTCTGGTGAAACAAGGATTGTTGAAAGATGCAAAAACCTGTAAGATAGATTTCTGCGAGCATTGTGTGATGGGAAAGCAGAAGAGAGTGAAATTCGGCACTGCAATCCATGATACCAAGGGTATTTTGGATTATATTCACTCTGATGTGTGGGGACCTTCTAAGACAGCTTCTTTGGGAGAAAAACATTATTATGTTACTTTTGTTGATGACTTCTCTCGAAGAGTGTGGGTGTACACTATGAAGTCAAAAGATGAAGTGTTAGAATGTTTCCTTAAGTGGAAAAAAATGATAGAGACGCAAACTGGCAAAAAAATCAAACGGCTCAGAACAGACAATGGAGGTGAATACAGAAGTGATCCGTTTGACAAAATTTGTCAAGATGAAGGCATTGTTCGACACTTCACAGTTAGAAATACACCACAACAGAACGGGGTGGCAGAGCGCATGAACCGAACATTGCTGGAGAAAGTTCGGTGTATGTTGTCCAATGCTGGGTTGGGCAGACAATTTTGGGCTGAGGCAGTGAGATACGCGAGTCATCTTGTTAATCGTTTGCCATCAACTGCTATTGGTGGCAAAACACCTCTGGAGGCTTGGTCTGGAAAATCTGTTACTGATTATGATTCCTTACATGTGTTTGGTTCCGCTGCATACTATCATGTTAAGGAATCAAAGTTGGATCCGAGAGCTAAGAAGGCACTCTTTATGGGGATCACTACTGGTGTGAAAGGATACCGTCTCTGGTGTCCAGAAACAAAGAAGATAATCTTTAGCAGAGATGTTACCTTTGATGAATCTGCCATGTTGAAAAAGGTGACAAAAGATGATATTCAACAGATCGATGATACTCCGCAACAGGTGGAGAAAACTCCAAAGCAGGTGGAGTTTGAAGGAAGAAGAATTGGCTCAGTAATCAATAAAGCAGATGGAGAAACTCCTACGGCAGAAGAGGAGTTAAATGAAGAAGAGGTTCTAACCCAAGAACCTCCACAGCAACAAGAACAAATTGCATTAAGAAAGTCACAACGAGAGAGACACAAACCTGCTCGATTTAATGATATGGTGGCTCATGCATCTATAATTGTAAATGATGAAATTCCTACCACGTATCAAGAAGCAGTTCAAAGTTCAGAAGAGGAAAAGTGGAGGAATGCTATGAATGAAGAAATGCAGTCTCTTCATAAAAATCAGACATGGAAGCTAGCAAGTCTACCGAAGGGAAAGAAGGCAATTGGATGCAAATGGGTATATGCAAAGAAAGAAGGATTTCCTGACAAGAAAAGTATTCGCTGCAAGGCAAGATTGGTGGCTAAAGGCTACGCTCAGATGGAAGGAATTGACTATAATGAAGTTTTTTCTCCAGTAGTGAAACATTTCTCCATCAGAATCTTATTGGCCTTGGTAGCTCAATTGAATCTGGAACTAGTTCAACTTGATGTAAAAACTGCATTTTTACATGGAGACTTGGAGGAGGAAATCTATATGACTCAGCCAGAAGGGTTCAAGGTTGCTGGAAAAGAAGATTTGGTATGCAAACTTGGAAAATCATTGTACGGATTGAAACAATCTCCAAGACAGTGGTACAAGCGATTTGACAAGTTTATGTTGGGGCAGAAATACACAAGGAGCAAGTACGATCATTGTGTGTATTTGCGCAAGCTACAAGATGGATCTTTTATCTATCTTCTCCTTTATGTTGATGATATGTTGATAGCTTCAAGTAATCAAGAAGAAATTGAGAAGTTGAAAGCTCAATTGAGTCAAGAGTTCGAAATGAAAGATCTGGGAGAAGCTAAGAAGATTCTCGGCATGGAGATAAGTAGAGACAGAAAATTGGGGCAACTTTGTTTGACTCAGAAACAATATCTGAGAAAGGTACTGCAACGTTTTGGCATAAATGACAAGTCAAAGCCAGTGAATACACCACTTGCCCCTCATATGAAACTTAGTGCTGATTTATCTCCAAAGAATGATGCTGAACGAGAATATATGTCAAAAGTTCCATATGCTAATGCTGTTGGTAGCTTGATGTATGCTATGGTGTGTACAAGACCTGACATTTCACAGGCAGTTGGGGTTGTGAGCAGGTACATGCATGATCCTGGTAAAGGACATTGGCAAGCTGTCAAATGGATTCTGCGGTATATTCTGAACACCGTGGATGTTGGTTTGATGTTTGAGCGGGATGAAAAAAATGGTCAATATGTAGTTGGATATTGTGATTCCGACTATGCTGGAGATTTGGACAAGCGTCGATCAACTACCGGTTATGTGTTTACTCTTGCAAAGGCACCGGTCAGTTGGAAGTCTACTTTACAGTCAACAGTTGCTTTGTCTACTACAGAGGCAGAGTATATGGCAGTTACAGAGGCTGTTAAAGAGTCTATTTGGCTTCAAGGATTGCTGAAAGACTTGGGATTTGGTCAGAAGCACGTGAAAGTGCATTGTGACAGTCAAAGTGCTATTTGTTTAGCAAAGAACCAAGTCTATCATGTACGGACGAAGCATATAGATGTCCGATATCATTTTGTAAGGGAAATTCTTGAAGAAGGTCAAATATTACTTCAGAAGATCCACACAGCTGAAAATCCTGCAGACATGATGACCAAAGTTGTGACATCGATCAAGTTCCAACATTGTTTGGACTTGATAAATATTTTGAAGATTTGAAGATGGGTGGCGCCCTAGGCGCATTTGGAGACACTACTAAGGATAGCTTTTCTGTGAGAGAGATTCGTAAATGTTTCTTGGGATTTTGATTTTTCGCCAAGGTGGAGATTTGTTGTATTTTGGCTTTTATCATAATCCCACATTGGTGAGATATGAGATGTGATGGGCTTTCTTATGCTATAAAAGAAAGACCCCTCATTTGGTTTGAAACATCCCACAAAAAGCCTCTCATCTCTAAGGCTTAGTATTCTTTCTCTCTCTTTTGTATTCTTCTTTGAAATTAGTGAAGTCATCTATTGGTGGTGTCCGAGGAAGTAGGCATAATTGGCCGAACCTCGTTAAATCTCTGGTGTTCTCTCTTTTAATTTTGTGCTTCCAAGTTGTTATTGTCGGGCACTATTGAATTTATTTATTGGTGGAAAAATACCCCGAATTTCCACAACAATGCTTAACAACCCTACACTTTATGCACACCACACTACCAATCATTGCCTTTCTTTGACTCTCATCTGGTTCAATCCTCATTGCAAGCTTAAAACTTTTCTCAATATAATGTAAGTGTATGCTATAAGATAAACAAATCAAAAGAACCAAAGCGAGCCCTTGAGATTATCTAAATCAACCAATTCATAAGAATGCAAAAACCTAATAATAATAGAATCCCAATTCAAAAAGGTTTTTAAAATTAATTACAGTATAAAATCTGTAAACTTAATCAAATAGGTTTTTATCAAAGAAATTAGGAAAAACAAAAAATTTGTTCAAAAAAGTTTTTAAAAAGAATTAGGGCATAAATCAATGTTTTCTAATTTCACTTTTTCTCTTTTTAATTACTTGGAATTAATACTAATTCAAAAGGGTTTACAAAAGAGATTATGATTAAATTTCAGAAACCTTATTCAAATTGATTTTCTTAAAAACCTTTTAGGAACAGAAAACTAGTTCAAAAGGTTTTCTAAAATAATTAGTACAAAAGTTAGCACTCTGCATTGGCGTATGCGCTTACATGTGCTCGCTTGTTCGTGTTACGACGTGATGAAAATCAACGCATGAAAACTTGCCGCGAAGCCTCGGACATGCAGCAGCTTTAGGCACACTCTCACAGTAACGCACTTTGCGATGCTATCGAGCACATTTTGTGGTGCGATCGCACTGACGTCATGAGTCGTCACACGTCACTCTTTCGAGCTTGCAAACACCTATCAAATATCTTTAAAAACTAGCATGTAATATATTATTGGAAAGCTATGAGTATCTAGTTTTATAATGGTTCATGATTTGAAAGTCTGTAGAGAAAGTTAATGACAGCTTAAGTACGAGAGGTCAGATTCCGCCAGAACTGTTGAGTTTGGCAGTGAGCAAGCGCTTGGCGCGATGGCACCACACACTTTGGTGTGGTTGTGCCCCAGTAAGCAGGGACATGCACCTTGGCACTAGCAAATGACGCTAGGGCGTGCGCCAGCTGTGCATCACGTGACCAATACGACACTGGGATCGTCACTCTTTCGAGCATGATGATGCTTGTCAAATATGAAAAGCTACAAAAGTCAACTTTCTAATGAAACTAACAAATCATGATTTGAGGGTTTGTGAAAGGACTAATGATCATTCAAATGACAAGAGGCCGAAAATAAACAAAATTTTTCAAACAACTAAGTCAAACTCCTAAATGATGTTGGAATGAAAAACAACATATATAAAGTGCATTGCTTGTAAAACAACAGATCATATCATGTAATGTCTCATAAGAATAAAATGTTATGCATGAAATTGTGAGTGTGAGTAGAACACTTACCTTAAGCACAGTCCTCTTGAAGAAGTTCAATACTTGTTGAGTTGCTTGGATTCAAGATATCATGAACGAGATCAACATATCCTAAGTAACTAATAAACGATAAAAAGTAAAGAATGTTTTGTTAGTACTTGATGAAGCCAACACAAAATAATTGTACTCCTAACTGCACTGAATCATATCAAGATTCTTTATAGGAGAAAAGCAGAAGATAGGATTAAGGATAAAGAAATTAATAAGGTTGAGATTGATAAGATTCTCAGTGAAAAGAGAGATTTGAAGATCAATGTCAAATGGTTAGAGAGTAGTGAAGAAATCTGTAAGATTGGCAAATAACTTTTTGAGAAGATTATGAGGAATCTAGAAAAACCATATTGAGTGCAACAATAATATGCATCAAGAACAGTTAAAAGATTGTAAAATTGAGCTTGAGAAGTTAATAAAAGAGAATGAAATATTGTCTAATCTTCTAGGATCTTTAAACCGAAAAAACAATTTGTCGAAAAGGACAAACTAAACACTTATTTCTTTGATATAATCTATCTAATATGGATTTTATCAGGAAAAAATGCAGGTGCTGGAGGATTTTTCTGAATCAAAGAAAAGAGCACGCGGCTGGAGCTGCAAATTTTGTCAGATGTCCAAGTTCGTGTGTGTTTTCGTAATTCAAGGACTTCATGTTTGTGTGTTTTACTTTTCAATTACATGCTCTGAAATTGAATGCTTATTACCCTTGTTTCGATCATTTTTTGTAAAAGTGACTACAATAAAAGAGTAAACAAATAACATTGAACTTATCTGAGATTTGTTGAATTATACTGGGAATAGAAGTTTATAAAAACTCACACTGAACTCCCCTAACATTAAATTTAACAGTTAAAAATAGGGATGACCGTTAAAAAAAAAAATAGAAGAAGAAGTAAGAGATCTATAGACCGAGAACTGGGAGGGGAGGTTTGAAACTACCTTTTAACGATTAAACTTAACGTCAGGCGAGTTTAATGTGAGTTTCTGTAAACTTTGATTCCGATTGTATCAGGTTAATTACACATAGATATATACAATGTAATGTTATCTTAAAATTTGAGAAATTATAGAATTTGTTTGTACGTGTATGCACGAAACCTAATGAATCAACAACAAAAACAAATACTGCTCATGAGGCAGGTGTGAACTGAGTTGTTGAAGCACCAAAGATGCATGGCCAAGCTACGCTATACAAAACCAAGTTGTATTTCTCTATAATAAGATCCAAATTAGACAAAACAGTAAACCAAAAAAGAGGATGGTTTGTGACTTTATTATCATCAATATCACCATGTTAATTCTTCTCATTTCACTTATCTCGGCAGTATCTGCAATCACAGTACCCACAACCATTCCTTCAGAAAACCGCGGCCAAGACCTTGTTGTTGCCATTGAAGAGATGCAAAAAGCCAATTATTTCACCTTTATCATGCTCATTAACATGTCTCCAAGTGATGATCAAAAAATGTTTGGCAATGTCACTTTCTTGATGCCTAATGACAAAACGTTGTCGAAAGCCAACTTGAACCAGCAATCTGTGTCTGATTTCTTGCTGCATCATACCATCCCTTCAGCTTTACTATTTGAAAATCTTGAGCATATCCCTTCTGGCTCTCTGATTCCTAGTTCGAACCCCGAGTACATGCTCAAGATTTCCAATGGTGGGAGGAAGAGTTTTTTCCTCAACAATGTCAAAATCATTAGCCCAAATATATGCACTTTAGGGTCTTCCATTAGATGCCATGGCATAGATGGAGTGTTAAATGTCACAGAAAATAACACATCATCCCTGCCTGCTACTTGCTCCAGTAATAACACAAGTCCTGATGTGGTGGTGGCTACACCTCCGTTGCCGCAGTCCTCCATATCTGCGGCGGCTCCTCCAGTACTTATTGACGAGGACCCCAATCAGCAGCCTCGCCCAGAGAAGTCAGCAGGATCTTTGAAATGCCTGTCTTATGGAGAAATATCATTCAAGTTAGTTGTAACCTTGGTGATGCTATCAATAATGCGAATGCTTGTGTAGTTTATATTAATTAATTGCAACATTAATTGTGTTTTGTTCATCGATTTTGGAAAGTTGTATATGGCCTAGCTACGTACGGATGAGAGATTCTTTCGGATCTTGTATCTACTTAACATTTTCCTAATATGGTGACACAGACATCTAAGCATAAAAGAGGATTAAGATTTTTTTTTTTTTTTTTTTTCGTTTTGGCTCCTCATATAGTTTAGAGTTTTGTTCAAACCCAGTTACTCTAAAAAATAGACAAGGTAAAAGCAAGAACGAGAGAGAATCCTAATTTCGTACTCACATAGTTCACCTATAAGTATAGGTTAAGAAAGGCTAAAATTCGTGATTTAACAAAAATAGATTATGATTTTAAGTTTTTGGAAACAATACCATATAACAATTTTTCTTTATTCTAAATTTTAACAAATTCCAAACAGCACTAGGGAAAAGTTTAATAGATACTCTCTCTTTCATATATAATTTAGATAGAAAGAAAATCCTCATAGACAAAGGAAAAGGAAACATACTGTCAAATCAAAAAAGAAAATGTTTAATTTGACTTTTTGAACGCGAATGCGCGTTATTTACCAAACTGCGAGTGTGCGAGTACAATCTCACGTTCCACCGCGAGTTTGTACTCCCTTCAACGGATTTCAGTGTTTCAGTTCAGGGAGATGGAGGAAGCATTCGTTTTCTCAGCTGAAGCACAACCAATGGCAACTGATCAGCCCGAAGTGAAGCCACCTGAAGACACAACCAGCTTCAAATGAGTTCGTGGGGAAGAAGGTGAGGGCCCTGTGACTAACCAACAGCTAGCGGGTGGAAGTTTCAAGTCGAAACTACTCAGTATGGCAGCACCTAGTACCTAGGAGGGTTTTGGGAGCAAGAAAGAGAGATTAAAAGTAGGGAAAAAAGACTACATTTTTTCAAAGGGACCGAACAATGTGGAATTGAGTTTGTCTGAGGATTTGAAGACTCAACTCAACCGTCCTTGGGCCAACGCAGTCATCCTGAAAATCATGGGGCAGCCCCACACATTGAATTTCATCCTTCCAAGGCTAAAGTAAAAATGGGCTTTGGTAGGACATTGGCAGCTTACTAATCTTGAAGAAGGCTATTTCATCGTGATGTTCCAGCTGAAAACATATATAGAAATGGTTTTGACTAGGGGACCTTGGATTATCGCAAATCACTATCTGGTTGTGCAAAAATGGAGACCCAATTTCGTTCCTGCCGAGGAAGAGATTCAATGGATGCAAATGTGGGTACATTTGCTTAGACTCCCAATAGAATGGATGGATGCTAATTTATTGTGGATAATTGATGGGATGCTGGGCACCATATGCTAAGTGGACCTATTATCGAAAGTCAAGCTCGAGGTTGTTTTGCTAGAATTTGCATGGTAATTGACATATCTAAATCGCTTGTAGACAATCTGATTGTGGAGAAAAGACAGCTTATAGTTGAATATGAGAGTCTGGGTGCAGTGTGTTTCAAATGCGGATGATATGGTCACAGTAAAGAAAGCTATAGTGATGGGTTTCAAGCTGGGCAAGAAGAAGTTATCATGACTGAGAATGGAGAGAAACAACAGGAAAAGGTTAAAGAACCATATGGGCCGTGGCTTGTAGTTTGTATGGCAGGAACGATACAAGTTATGGCAACCATGACAGGAAGAACATGGGAAGGGCAGTTGGCAGTGGAAATAGGGTTGTGGGTAGCCAAGGAAGAACTGAACCTAGTGGCAAAATTAGTGGTAGCTTCAATATCCAATCTGATAAGTTTGTTGGCGGCAACACAAGCAAAAAGAATGGTAACAATGGGGACAAAGCTGGAGCTAGCAATATTGCTAAGTTTGGAATAAAAGCCAGAGTTCGGGTTGACAATGATAAGGATACTATTATGAGCTACAAAAACAGGGGATCTAGATTTGACATTCTGGAAAAGGCGATGCAAGAAGAGCAAGAAGTTGAAATTTCTAACTTTGAATGTAGAAATAAACAGCCTGAAGCTTTATCTGACATTACTAAAGGTAAGGGCAGTAGAGGTTTCAAAGGGAATCATGGAGAGGCAAGCATTAGTGGTAAGGGGAAAAACATCAAGATTTCCAAGAGCTTTAAAGGCAGTTCTACTGTTAAGGGTGGCCCTAAAGGTTCTACAAGTTGTGCTAAAGGGAAATCTTCTAGTGCTCTAAAAAAGAAGAATGCTCTTGCTGTAGTCCTCAAAAATCGCTCGGGGACACGGGGCACTACAACCTGTAAAGACAGAACGCACGTGACCCGCAGGACGTCTGGGACACCGGGGTGGTGCCAGCTAAAGTCACTCCGACTGTCAAGTTAGCGAGTGCTAATAAATATATATGCTTGTAAATAGAAATGAGTGAAGGATGTTTCCTGTGTTGTTTGTGATCGAGGCCTCCTCGATCAGAGGAGGTGCGAGGTCGGAGGGTAATCGGAGAAGATGAACAATGGCCGGAGGGTGTGGTTTTTTCTCCCTCCTCATTTTGGATCTTAGTTTCTTCTTTTATAGGGGAATGATGCTTCTGCCTTTTGAGGGGTTTCATCATTACCCCTCCTTGCTGTCCTCCACCAAGAATGCATGTGGATGCTTCTTTTGATCTGGCCGTTATTGAGTGCCATTTATGGTTTTGTAGGACCTATTTTAAAGTAGATCATGATTTGGTCCCCCAAGTAACAAAAGAGATTTTACGTCGTGCGACATGTAGGATTTGTCAATTTGGACAATCATTAGTACGTGTCGTATGATGTGCTGACTGGATGTCGACATGAGATGACTTATGTCGTGCGACATAGGAGTTCTTCCAAGCGTGAATACTGAGTTATCTTCACTTTATGCTACTTGGATGTGTAGGATATGGAGTGCCTGTCCTACTACATGGAGGTCTTACATAGATGCCTCATGTCGTACTACATGAATGCTTCATGTCGAGCGAATGTCGCACTACATGGGTGCTTCATGTAGAGCGAATATCGTACTACATAGGTGTCTAATGTCGTACGACATGGATGTCTTATGTTGAACGCATGTCGTACTACTTGGACGTCACATGTCTAGTGTACTTTTATACTGCATGAAGATCGTTATACTGATCTGGCGTCGTACTACTTAGACATCTCATGTCGTACTACATGGATGTCTAATGTCGTACTACATTGATGCTTTCCCACTTTTGGCGCTGGGCCCTGTCTTTACTTATATTTTGGGCCTGACATATTTTGGCTACTACAGTTTGCCCCTAAACGCCTTGGATTTTAAAAAGTCAAGGGGTTTGTGTCGTTCGACATGTAGACAAGGATCTGCGTGGTAGTTTTTATCGGTGGTTCCTTAACGTCGTACGACTGTCACCTGTAAAGGAGACTTTATAGGTTTGTATGAGAAGTTCATAACCACTGATTTTTACCATCGTCGCACGACAATGTCGTGGTAAAGGCGGTGTGATTGGTTGGCCTTTCAATGACTCTTCGACAGTTGTGTCAAAGTAATTGTGACTTTATGGGAAACATGCACGCCTAATTAATGATGACGATTGTGGGGGTGTGTGCCCAATAAGAAGCTGACACGTTATCATGCTTGCCCTTTTATTGCCGCCTTTTCCCTTTCTCTTCCATTTTCAATTTTTTGCCCTCTCTCTCTCTCTTTATCTATTTATCTCTTTATTTCTCTCTCTAGAACCAGTCGCTGCGTAAGCTTCTCTGGTGCTGTTTTGTTGCACGTTTTGGTCCTTTTCAAGTTTATTCCGGCGAAGTAGTGCTCGTCTTTGCTCTATTGGTAAGTCTTCTCTGTTCATGCAAATATTTTGGTTTATATTTTTGCATTTTGGTTTCTGGGTTTTTTCGTGTTCTTCGAATGGTTCTTGGGAAGAATTTGAAAAAACCTTGTTTTAGATCTAAAAATACAACTTAGGTTTATATACAACCTGTTTGTAGTGTCTAGGTCTCACGACAGTAGCCAAGACATATAGGTCGCACGACCTTCTTAACAGTCTTGGGAACTGATATTAGGTCATGCAAGGTCTTTGGTTTAGGTTCTAATTACTAACCATGGCTACTGTCGTTCGACTTGTAGGTTTTGATGTCGAGTCGAGGTGATGAGAGTTCCCCAAGTACCTCTGGGCGAGGATACGACGATACTATAGATCTGTCGTACGACTCATGGGGAGAGTCGGAGGCACCAAGTACTGGCATAACAGTAGCGTCCACATCGTACGACACCGTGACTGTCTCAAGTCTCACGGGTACATCGCGCGTAACGGATGACATTCCTATGGGGATTCCTCTAGTCGAGCTACCAGGGGACGCGGCTGGCCCATGTCCAATGGGAACTAGTAGGCCGCTAGGCTTGCTTTTGAGTAATCCAGCCAGTGTGCTAACGGAGGACGACATCATGCGCATACGATTCAGTTATGGCATACCCGATGGTGTCGCATTGAGGGCGACGCATAAGGAGGAGAGGCCAGACTGGGACATCCCAGGATGGACCTACTTCTATGAATTCCCGTTTCAGCGGGTTAGATTCAGGTTACCAGTAGTCGGACTACTGAGGAAGGTGCTCGATCATTTCGAGCTTGCCCTAGGGCAGCTGATGCCCAACAGTTGGAGGATCTTACTAGGGCTAGAGCTGTTGTGTACGAGGGAGGGCATAGTCTTCGAGTTGCCTGACCTATTCTACACATACTCTGTGCAGGAGCACGACACAGAGAAGGGTCGCTATAATTTGAACCTCCGCCCCAACAGAACACACCTTATCACGGAGCTAACGACAAACGATAGGTTGTGGAAGGATAGGTACTTCTTTGTGAGGGGTCTACTTGTCGATTGGCCTCTTGGGGATACGGTTGTTCGTACGACCTGGTCCAAGGCTGGTGGGTCTTTAATTCTGTCGTGTTGTTCGACGTTCTATACTTTTATTTTACTTTACTAATTTTATTTTTCTTTGTATTGCTGTGAACACAGGAGCTCCTCAAGCTGTTGTTGGCTTAATGTGTGTGACTTGTACAGCGAAGGTACTGTCGTACGACGTTAAGGAGAGGAGTTGGAGAAGTATCTTGACCGAAGAAAACCTGCGGCCCAGTCATCTCTGGAAGTTCAGTGTTATCAACGAGCCAGGTACTCCTTACCCTGCATTCAAAAACTTAGTGGAGTTTGTCAGGGTCAGGTATTGTGTCGAGCGACTGTACGACATAAGGTTTCTGACTCCAATCTCATACGTCGAACGACGCTTTGCAGTTGACATCATGGCTGGAGAGATTGCCGCCCTTGGTACTGATGATGCTATGAGAAGGCTCAGGGAGAAGAGAAAGGGGAAGAAGAAGGCTCAGTCGAGCGACCAGGTAGAGTCCACTCCTTCACCTCCTCCATCAAGTCGAGCCAAGGCCACCCTTGACATTGCTTTAATGGAAAAAAAATGAAGGAGGAAGGATTCAGCTTCGGGGGCCGAGAAGTCGATCGACCTTATCTTTCCTCAGGATGCCTCCGCGTATTCTGACGTCGGGTCGATCCTTCCCCAGGTCGAGCGACTCCTTCTGCCCGAGGACAAGAATCGCTTGAAGGAGATGGGCCTCTCTCAAGCTGCTGATTGGGGTCTTGGCCACCTTTTTTAGGTACAGTCGTACGACCGATATGTTTTTTTTTGTGTACTTTCAATTTTTCTAAGTGTTTAATTCTTGCAGGCTCTTCAGTCCCACGTCCATTTGAAGGAAGAGCTTGGCTTTGCTCTTAAGAAGGTGAGGGAGCTGAAGTCAAGCAATCAGAGTCTGAAGCTTGACAATGACAAGTTGAAAGCTTCAAACCTGAAGGCCAAGAAGACAGCTCTTGAAGCGTTGAGTCGTGCGGTTGAGGCAACTCTTGAATTGAACAAACTGAAGTCAAGCATCGACTTACTAGAGGCCAAGCTGAAGGCGAAGGAGGCAGACTACGACTCTCTGTACGACAAAGCAGAGGACAATGTCCTTAATGCGGTTATCAAGACCCGTGCGGACCTGATGAGGGAGTACAGGGACGGTCGTATGACGGAGTGGAAGGTCGACAGTTGGATCGCCAACCATGAGGAGCTGTCGCGTTCTGACGATGAAGATGAAGCCAATAAGCACACCGACGCGAAAGATGTGGAAGACAAAGCTGGCGGTGTAGAGTCTGCCCTTCCTCCTCCAGAAGGCTCGACAGTCGTGGCTCTGGCTGCTCAGCCTACTGGAGAGCTTGATGATCTTGCCCCATAAAGGGTTGTAATTTTGTACTTATGAATTTTTAATTTTTGTGCCTACGAAGGTTTTTTATATTTTGTCGAACGACTTTCCTTTAATATATGATGCTTTTCGATTTTCCTTATAGACATTTGTTATAGAATGGTTGTTTTTAATTTGAAGTTTTACCTTGAATGTAAGTCGTTCCTTTTGGAATTGCATGATGGCCGTGTGACCGTAAATCGTGTTTACGACCTTGAGTGCTGGTCGTGCGACCACTGGAGATGGTGACCTTGAAAGCAGGTCGTGGTCCTTGACCTTGAATGCAGGTCGTATGGCCACTGATTGTGTTTGTAACCTTGAGTGCAGGCCGTGGTCCGTGACCTTGAATGCAGGTCATGTGACCATTTGGAGATGTAGACCTTGAATGCAGGTCGTGGTCCATGACCTTGAATGCGGGTCATGTGACCATTTGGAGATGAAGATCTTGAATGCGAGTCTCGTCATAGACTTTGCTTTTTATGATATTGAATTGCCCCAGTTGGAGTGTGTAACTTCATAGTTTCATACTACAACTTTTATTAAGTGCGTAACTTCTGGTTGTGTGGTATGAAAAAAAGATACTTTCAACTCGAGTGCGTCCAGCAATGCTGACCTGCATAAAATAGTTAGGGTTGGCCATTGGGTTTACTAACGACCCTCCGATGACTAAGTGAGCTCCATGTTGTAGAGTGATAAAGTTCGAAATTTTTAGAAATGATATTGTTTTAGATGGCATGCGTTCCAGCTGTTGCCGATCTCCATGCCATCTGTACATCGTAGTTTGTAGGCTCCATGTCCAACTACTTTGGTGATTTGGTATGGTCCCTCCCACGTGGGACCGAGTTTACCTGCTCCTTTTTCTTTTGTATTTTGGAAGATACGGCGAAGGACCCAATCTCCAATATGGAATGATTTGAGACGAATGTTTCTGTTATAATGGCGGGCGACTCTTTGTTGGTATACGGCCAATCTGATTGCGGCCTTGTCGCGACGCTCGTTGATTGTGTCGAGTTCGTTCAGCAACTCTCTGTTGTTTGTTTCTTCTGTCGCGTGTCGTATCCTATAAGAAGGGTAGTCAGCCTCTATTGCTATGACGGCCTCTGAGCCGTAAGATAGAGAGAATGGTGTCTCTCCTAGTTGATGTTCTGACCGTCGTACGGTAAGACCACAGCACACCTTGTAGCTCGTCGGCCTACTTTCCTTTGTATTGGTCGAGTCGCTTCTTGAGAGTGGACATGATTGTTTTGTTGGTGGATTCTGCTTGTCCGTTAGCTTGAGGATATCTTGGGCTCGAATAGCTTAGTTTGATGTTCCACTTGTCGCAAAAGTCTTGGAAGTCGTATGATATGAATTGTGAGCCATTGTCAGTGACTATCTCTTTTGGAACTCTGTAGCGACATATGACATTTTTTCAAATAAAGCTTTTTACTTCAGAGTCTTTGATTCTCACATATGACTCGGCTTCGACCCATTTTGTGAATAATTTGTCACGGCTAGCATGTAGACCTTACCTCCGGTAGCGACCGGCATTTTTCCTACTATGTCCATTCCCCACTTCATGAAGGGCCATGGTGCTGAGATGGGGTGGAGTCTTTCTGGGTGTTGATGTGAAACGTGGGCGAAGCGCTGACACGGGTCACATCTTTTGACGAGGTCAGTGCGACTCGGACCGCATTGTGGGCCAGTAATACCCAGCCGTGATTGCTCGGTTGGCTAGGCTTCTCCCAGCTGAGTGGTTCCCACATTGCCCCTCGTGCAAGTCCTTGAGTACCTGCTGAGCTTCGATTGGGTCGATGCATTTGAGGTAGGGCCCGGAATAGGATCGCTTGTAAAGTTGACCCTCTATTATGGAAAATCGGGTAGCTTGACCTTAATTCTTCGTGCTTCTACCTTGTCAGATGGGAGGGTGTCGTCCCTCAGGTAGTCGTAGATCGGGGTGATCCAAGTTGGCTCGTCCGAAATTGGCTTGACTTCGAGCTTTGTTGGCTTCCACACAGCTGGCCATTGGACAAACACCATGGGAATGGTTCGTTCAATCGTGGTATCTAGTGCAGAACCGAGATTGGCGAGCACGTCAGCATGCGTGTTTTTAGATCTTGGTATTTGTTCGATGTCGAGTGACTCGAATGAAGCTTGTAGCCCTTTTACCAAGGTTAAGTAGGCCGACATTTTCAAGTCCCAAGCTTGGTAGGACCCTTGCAATTGTCTTACAATTAATTGGGAGTCACTACGCACCTTTATTCGCTCAACGCGTAAGTCCTTTGCCAAGGTGAGCCCGGCTATGAGGGCTTCGTACTCGGCTTCGTTGTTGGTGGTCTTGAATCCACATCGGATGGACCTCTCGATGACGTGTCTCGCCGGTGAGGCAAGTACTATCCCTAGCCCACTGCCCCTAGCGTTACTTGATCCGTCAACTGCCAAACTCCATTCCTCCTTTGGTGTGTTGCACGACATAGTGCAAAGTCCTTCCTCACTCGTTGTAGAATCCCGGGTGTGAAGTCTGCTATAAAGTCTGCCAACACTTGTGACTTGATCGCCGTGCGAGGTTGGTAGTTGACGTCGTACTCGCTTAGCTCCACGGCCCACTTCACTAGACGGCCTGATAGTTCGGGCTTATGTAGGATGTTCTTCAAGGGGAAGGCAGTGAGTACACTGATAGTGTGGCATTGGAAGTACGGCCTCAATTTCCTTGCGGCCGTAACTAGTGCGAGGGCCAATTTCTCAAGTTGAGTGTACCTTGTTTCTGCGTCGAGTAGGGTCTTGCTGATGTAGTATACAAGGAGTTGTTTGCCATCCTCCTCCCTTATTAGTACCACGCTAACGGCCGTCTCAGATACAGCGAGGTAGAGTAGGAGGGTCTCTCCTTCCTTAGGTTTGGATAGGAGAGGAGGGTCTGCTAGGTACCGTTTTATGTTTTGGAACGCGTCCTCGCTTGTTTGGTTCCAATCAAATGATTTACTCTTTCTTAGAGCGTCGAAGAAAGGCTTACATTTTTCAGATGACTTTAAGATGAATCGGTTGAGGGCCGCGAGCCGACCGGTCAGCTTTTGTACGTCTTTGATGCTTTTGGGGGACCTCAGATCCATGACGGATCGGAGTTGATCCGGGTTGGCCTCGATGCCCCTCTTGGTTACTAAATAGCCAAGGAACTTTCCTGATGAAACTCCGAAGGAACATTTGGTTGGATTAAACTTCATCTCATACTTGTCGATGATGTCAAACGACTGCCGGAGGTGGTTGAGGTGTTGATCTGCTACTAATGATTTCACTAGTATGTCGTCGATGTAGACCTCCATGGTCTGTCCGAGCATGCTTGCGAACATTTTGTTGACTAATCTTTAGTAGGTTGCCCCAGCGTTTTTGAGGCCGAAGGGCATCACCTTGTAGCAAAAAATGCCGCACTCCGTGATGAAAGAAGTCTTTTCCTGGTCATCCGGATGCATGAGAATTTGGTTGTAACCGGAGAATGCATCCATGAAGCTCAATAGTTCGTGGCCTGCTGTAGCGTCCACCATCATGTCGATGTGCAGGAGAAGGAAGGAATCCTTCGGACAAGCCTTATTGAGGTCTGTGAAGTCGATGCAAACTCGCCACTTCCCATTCTTTTTCTTCACTACTACTACGTTTGCGAGCCAGTCCGGGTAATTTACTTCTCTCACTGAGCCAATGTCAATTAGCTTTTGGATTTCTTCATTGATAACTTTGTTGCGCTTGGGCGCGAACTTCCTTCTTTTTTGCTTCACAGGCGGATGATTTGGGTCGACTTGCAACCTATGCACTAGGACTTCTGGGTTAATGCCGGTCATGTCTGCGTGTGACCATGCGAAGCTGTCATGCCGCGCCGTCAAGAAGCTGAGTAGCTTTGCTCGGATATTTTGTGGAAGGCGGGATCCGATACTAACTTTGTGGTCTGGGAAATTTGGATGTATGGACACTTCGTCGAGTTCTTCCATATCCGGTCCGTCTTTGTTGGTGGTGATGCTCTCGCTCTGTAATTGCTATAAGTCGGATGGCCTGCTTTTCAGAGTGTTCTGGTAGCAGTCACGCGAGGTCTTTTGTTGCCCTCGGATCTCGTGGACTCCCCACCTAGTAGGAAAACGGATGACCTGATGATATGTCGAGAGGACTGCTCTCATCTCATGAATCCATGGGCAACCCATGATTATGTTATAGGACGACGGACAGTCCAGGATGAGGAAGCGAGTGTTCAAGTTGATACCTTCCGCGTAGACAGGAAGGATGATTTCTCCTATAGTGTTCTTGTGTTCTCCACTAAATCCTACAAGGATTGTGGAGCGACGTACGATGTTACACTCATCAATATGCATCTCTTTTAGTGCGCCGAGGAAGAGTACGTTTGTTGAGCTTCCATTGTCCACTAGGATTCGCCTGATCAAACAATTAGCTACTGTCAGTGAGATGACTAGCGCGTCGTGGTGGGGATTGAGCAAGTCCATATGCTCATCGCTGCTAAAACTGATTGGATAGTTATAAGTGGGGTCCGCCGTATGGGTTCGTTGGACGTCCGTACGACCGGCTTGTCGCGAGTGGCGCTTTGCCCCCGAGTAGGTTACTCCATTCACTTCTGATCCGCCAGAGATGACATTCACAGTTCTCTCGTGTTTGGGAGGTTCTGGTAGTGGGATTGAAACAATGTCGTGCGACCTATCCTTGTTCAGAAAAGTCTGCTTACCTTTGTCAGTCAGGAATTCTTTAAGGTGACCCTTCTTGAGTAGTTCTGCCACTTCCAGTCGTAGCGCCACACAATGCTCAGTTCGATGGCTGTGGTCGCCATGAAATTCGCACCATTTGGAGTTGTCTCTTTGATCCGGCGGGCTCATCATCTTGTCTGGCCACCGAACAGATCTACCCATTCCTTTGAGTATGGCGACTACCTCTGCTGGTCTGATGTTCAAATTGTATTCTGACGTTACGTTTTTTGGCCGGACGAACGGCCTTGGTGGTCTGTCGTCGTGCCGGCGCTCGTACCTTATATGGCCGTCCCTTCGGGGTATTATTAGGTATGGCCCGCTACGTCTGTTGTTAATTCGTTGTTCGACCATCCTACCCGACTTATCTTCCTTGTAGTTCGCTCTACTAGGTTTATAGTTTACTTCGTCTTCTTCCCATTTTATCTGTGCCCATGCCTTGGCTAGGACGTCTTCCATGGTTTTACAAGGGTATTTGGTGAGCTCGTTGTATAGGTCGGAATCATAGAGTAGACCCTTGCAGAAGGCTGATATGGCTGTCGCCTGGTTGCAATGAGGGATTGACACTTTTTCATGGTTGAACCGGCCAACAAAGTCACGTAGGCGTTCACCCCTCCTTTGACTGATTGTATAGAGGTCGTCGGATTGCTTTTCTAGCTTCCGGCTACTAGCGAACTGCTCTACGAAGGTGTCAGTGAGTTGAGGAAAAGATTTGATGGAAACATTGGGAAGGTTGGTGTACCATTGTAGGGCAGGTCCTACGAGGCTCGAACCGAAACCTTTGCACATGCATGCTTCCCTAAGGTCGCGCGGGATGGCGGCAGTGAACATCCATTGTCGATACTGCGCAATGTGGTCGTCGGGGTCTGTCGTACCGTCGTACTGCTTCATACCTGGAAAGTTGAACTTTCTTGGCGTCTCCACCAATGCTATTGTGTCGACAAAGGCAGAGTCGGCAAAACTATTGGCCGCGCTTTTCTTTATAGGAGTGGGCATTCTCGGAATGCGTTGGATCAGTGCTTCCATCTCTGCGAACCTTCATTCCAAGTCACGGTTAGCCAAGGTTGGTTCGATACTTACCCGTTTCGGGTTAGACGGCGCCGAATGCGAAGGGCCAGATGGCGTTCCTTGTAGCAGGATGGTTGGTTGGGTTGAACCAACGTTGCCATTAGGGGTGGATATAGGCGGTATCCCTTGTGTAGCTCTTGCCATGTCATCTAATCGACGTCCTCCTGTCCCGTTCGGTGTGTTGTCCGCCGCATGTCGTGCGACGATGTGCGGTCCATCCGAGACTCGAATGTTAGGCTCCGAGCCTACGTGGGTTGGATCGAGGTCTCTTGCCGTGGTACCTTATTCGTCTGGGCGGACTGGCGCGTAGTAAGTAGTGTGGGCAGCTTGCTCGAATGGCAAGGGCTGGGACATTGAAGCGTCTCCAAACGGTCGTACGATAGTGAGCGAATTGATCCTATTTTGTAATTCTTGGTTCTCTGCCAACACTCGTTGATTTTCTTGTTCGAGCGCTTGGAGCCTTTGGGTATTCTCTTGCATCTGGGATATGAGGAGTTGTACCCTAACCTCCATCGCATCGTGATGAAAATCGTCAGATGACATAGTCGGAGTTGCCACGTTCTACCTTTGCTTGCTTAAAGATTATCGGGCCCCACGGTGGGCGCCAAATTGTAGTCCTCAAAAATTGCTCGGGGACACAGGGTACTACAACCTGCAAAGACAGAACGAACGTGACCCGCAGGACGTCTGGGACACCGGGGTGGTGCCGGCCAAAGTCACTCCGACAGTCAAGTTAGCGAGTGCTAATAAATATGTATGCTTGTAAATAGAGCTGAGTGAAGGATGTTTCCTATGTTATTTGTGATCGAGGCCTCCTCGATCAGAGGAGGTGCGAGGTCGGAGGGTAATCGGAGAAGATGAACAATGGCCGAAGGGTGTGGTTTTTTCTCCCTCCTTATTTTGGATCTTAGTTTCTTCTTTTATAGGGGAATGATGCTTCTGCCTTTTGAGGGGTTTCATCATTACCCCTCCTTGCTGTCCTCCACCAAGAATGCATGTGGATGCTTCTTTTGATCTGGCCGTTATTGAGTGCCATTTATGGTTTTGTAGGACCTATTTTAAAGTAGATCATGATTTGGTCCCCCAAGTAACAAAAGAGATTTTATGTCGTGCGACATGTAGGATTTGTCAATTTAGACAATCATTATTACGTGTCGTATGATGTGCTGACTGGATGTCGACATGAGATGACTTATGTCGTGCGACATAGGAGTTCTTCCAAGCGTGAATACTGAGTTATCTTCACTTTATGCTACTTGGATGTGTAGGATATGGAGTGCCTGTCGTACTACATGGAGGTCTTACATAGATGCCTCATGTCGTACTACATGAATGCTTCATGTCGAGCGAATGTCGCACTACATGGGTGCTTCATGTAGAGCAAATATCATACTACATAGGTGTCTAATGTCGTACGACATGGATGTCTTATGTCGAACGCATGTCGTACTACTTGGATGTCACATGTCTAGTGTACTTTTATACTGCATGAAGATCGTTATACTGATCTGGCGTCGTACTACTTAGACATCTCATGTCGTACTACATGGATGTCTAATGTCGTACTATATTGATGCTTTCCCACTTTTGGCACTGGGCCTGGTCTTTACTTATATTTTGAGCCTGATATATTTTGGCTACTACACTTGCCGAGGTAGCAAATAAGGAATTAGAGGATTTTGGAGTTCTGAAACATCTTCCTCATGAGGTTGTAGCTTTTAAGGGTTTCCAGATTCTTGACAGCAAGCCTTCTGGTATTTCTACAGTTAGTGGAGACCCCCAGAACAGCATCCAGAACATATCTACGGACACCATTGTCAACAAGAAGGTGCATATCATTTGCAACAACTTTGATGAGGTAGCTGCTTCTCTTGTAGAGGTTATTGATGATGCCCAAGTCTAAGTTTTTGTTAGATACGTCCAACACTGTTTCCTTCATGTATTGTGTATGGAATGTTAGGGGTGTGGCAAAAACATTGTTTGTTAGGACTGCTAGAGACGTGAAAACTCTTCATAAATTCAATGTGTTTGCTATTTTGGAGCCTCGCATTAGTGGTAGGAAAGCTAGGAATGTTATTAAGAAGCTAGGTTTTTCTCATCATTATATTGTGGATGCAAAAGGGTTTGCTAGAGATTTGTGGTTACTCTGGGATAGTAATAAGATCCGGTTTCAAGTGATTACTAGCACTATGTACATTATCACTACCCTTGTGGATGATGGTAATGGTTTGTGGGTGTTTACTACTGTCTATGTTAGTCCTAGTATGAGTACTAGGAAACATCTATGAAATTATTTATCTAATATAATAAACTGCTTTGAGAGCCCATGGGCTATTATGGGGGTCTTCAATAAGATTGTTTATTCCTTTGAGAATAAGATAGGCATGCATGGTTTCATGAATAGGGACTGTTTTGGTTGGCTTTTTAACAATAAGAAAAGGACTTTGGCTAGAATCCAAGGTATGCAAAGGAAATTGAGCACCAATTATAATAAATATTTAGTGAATCTTGAGGAGCGTTTGGTGGAAGAGTACAACAAGATTACAGAAAAAGAAGAAATCTTTTGGCTCCAGAAGTCAAGGAATACTTGGCTGAGGGAAAGGGACAGAAATACGAAATTCTTCCATCTTTCCACCCTAGTGAGAAGAAGACACAATAAACTAGAAGGTATTAAGATGGAGAATGGAGAGTGGACTGTGGACTTTAGACGAGGAGTTAATGAAGATGATTGCAGTCAATTATTTCAGAAATCTCTTTAAAAATAGCAGCAGTGTTTTGGGGTATGACAAGATCCCTCACTTGTTTCCTAGCTTGAGTGAGGTGGATTTTGATAACCTTAGTAGAAGAGTGAGGATTGAGGAAGTCAAGGCTTGTTTAGATGGCATAGTAGGGCTTAAAGCTTCTGGCTCAAACGGTTTCCCAGCTGTTTTCTCTTTCAATACGTCTTTTGTTTTCTCTTTCAATTACTATTTTTTTTTATTATAGTTTATTGACGAATTCAAAATTCTTAATGGACTTCAGGAAGAAAATGATGATGATGATGATGATATCATTAAGTTAGCTTTGTTGCTTATCTTAGAGATGATGTTGCTCGGAAAGGACTTAAGGACAAATGTTGAATAGTGGGCCATGAAGTTAGTGGATAACTTGGATGAATTCAATCGATTCTTATGGGGTTCATTTGTATATTCAAGGACATTCAAATTCTTTTCGAGTTGTTGCAAAAGTAGAGATCAAAAGTTTATGGAGTGTGCGAAAAACGATCCAACCTATACAGCAGAGAAGTACAAATTGTATGGCTTTGTGTAAGCTTTTAAGGTAATACATACTACATAGAATGTGTAAAAATGTTACCCCGTTAAATTCATTTAAACTCTTATTGAATTTTTTATTTATTTCATTTGTTAGGTGAGGGCCATTGAAGCAATTCCGTTGTACTCAAAGATGAGTCATGCTAAGAGGGTGTCCCGTACCACCCATCGTATTCTTAACTGGGAAGCCAAATGACACGGGAGTGTTCAATAGCTCAACCTCGGCCCAAAGCACAAAAGAAGTTCGAATTCTCACTATGGTTTATCAAGCAACAGAATCTGTTCGCAGTGGCAAAAATCAGTTCGCGCAATGAGTTCGCGAAGACCGCGCAGTAAGTTCGCGAGGGCCATAACTTTTGATTGACATGGAATCTTCGTTCGCTCCTTTATATGTTGGAAAGATAAAAGCCTTAACTCCATTTTTGTATTTTGAAGCAAGTCATTTGGAGCATCCAAGAGAGAGTTATGACCGAATTCGTTCTAGTGATCTGCTGGTAGCGCATTTCGGGAAATGAAGAGTTTTTCTTTGTATTTAAGTTTCTAGTCAACTTTTACTTTTCTTGCTTCTTGTTATCATATAAAAGCTTTTATGTCTTATGTTTCCCATGCTTGGAAGGTTGTTCCAAGTCATGTTTTCCTATTTAAACTCTCATGTAAATCATTTGAACAACAATTGATGAATATTAATGAAAATTAGAACTCTTTGAGTTTTATTCTCCTAACTCTGTATCTCTTGGGTGGATTCCTTTGAATGGTGAGTTTTATCCTTGGTTCTGTATCCTTGGCTAGTTGAGAGGGTCGTGTTTCTGTATCCCTTTAGATTGGTCTTGGTGGTGAGCCGTTTGCTAGTTTACTAAGGGTGGTAATTTCTATATCCCTTGGGAAATTAGTTGATCTATCTTGACTTGTTCTTGTGTGAGTGAGGCTGGTTCGTGCACTTCCCTAGTGCTTAGTGCTTCCGTGAGTATGTTTGACATCTTTGAATATTGTTTAGGGCTGTCCGGCAACACCAAAGGCACTCCTGAGTTTGAGACGTTGAAAATTGAAATTTTCAGAAAGTAATCGGTATGAATTAAATTCACACGGTAATCTTAGCTATATGATATTTATTTTAATTTGTCCCTGTATCTGTCTATTTTTTTTGTTAGATTTCCACGTTTCAAACTCTCAAACCCACGGATGAAGAACAACATTTACCTTATGTCACGGGCTTGGACGAGGCTAATGTTTCATATGCCCCACAATTTGAACCATATGATCAGTGTGCCACAATTAATGAGAAGGATGAGATCGATAATGATGAAGATGGTGAATATTCTGATAATGATATTGATGTTGTTGATAGTGGTGTTGATGGTTCCAATGATGTTGAGCAATGTCAATCGAAAGTTAAGAATCCCTCGTATAAAGCTAAAATACAAGAAAATCAGTCTAATGTACCAAGTAGCTCGGTATGTAGCCAATCATGTCCTTTAATACAATTATTCAGTGAATATATAAATATTTTCATAACTATCTAAGACATTATATCATGATTCACAACATCTTCGTAAAAGAGTGGATGATTTACCTACTAAAGTCATGTCTCTAAAAAATCTGTTACCACACTTGGTAATAAAGTTGATAAAGGGTTTTCAACTTTGAAAAGTGAACTGTTGGATGATATCGTAAAGATTTCCTAAAATTGAAAGAGGTTGTTTACATGCATGCTGTGAGTAATTAACATGTCCAAAATGATTATAAGGTGCTTCATGTAATTTTTTTTTAATTATGTCCTTGTGTGTTTTTTTTTAATTCTATTAACCATATACTTTTTTATTATAATTTATTGACTGCAGGTTGATGATCCTTCTCAAAATGTAGACATCGATGGTGATTTAATAGAGACAAATGCTGAATTTATAGATGCGTACAAGGTAATCAATGAAACCAACGGCATCGAAGTGGGAGAGGAAAAGGAAATGGAAGAAACTAATTTCAACAATATTAAAAAGGATAAGGCAATTGTACAAGTGATGTCAAGCGAGATGAACAGGAAAATGATTAAACTCTTGCCAACAGTTTGTTGGAGGAAAAGGCAACTGATGACGTCATAGACCTTACTATTTATTCTCCCTTACCGAACATTGTCAGTACCACTGGTAATGAGAGTGTCGTTGCTTTTGAGAAGAAAGTGGTCGGAGTAAGATATGGTCTTCGGGCATGTAAACGTTCTGCATACGTATTTAGCCCTTACGTGAACCCAACTAGACTAAAAAAACAAAAGACATGTAATACCCAAATTATTGAATTCAACCCCTTCAAACTGGTTGATCCGGAAATTGAGTCTGAGTACGAGACTTTCAAAAAGAATAAAAAAGCAAGATAACCCTGCACTCTTTCAGCTCAGTCTATATTTTCACAGCATGTTGTTAATTACATTATATTTAATCTTATTGACTCCAAATATTATTCTGTATATTTAGGCGCTACATAGGGCAACAACTATATGCAAAAGTTCCATTTTTCAAAACGTTTGAAAGCAATATCAAATGGTTGGAAGGTTGGGTATGTTAATTCTTTTTAATTCCACTATAAATTCCTTTGGTATTCTATTATATAAATTATTTAGAGTTATTAAATTGCAATTATTCCATTTCTTTGTCAAAAAAAAAAAAAGCACATTGAGGCTTATATGGCAGTATTACGAAGGTGCCAACTTTTACATCCTAATATAATTTTGCTCAATTATAACTTGATTGATCCAACCTTCTTTGTAAGTTGTTATCAAATTTTAAATAATTTTTATGTTTTCAATGTCATAACTACAAATATATTATACTCATATTTTTTATTTTTTTTAGACAAACCTTCAAAATTTATGGAAAAAGCTTTCATCTAATCCTGATGGAACGATATCAAAGGATGTGTACAATCCACTTGTTTTCAAGTGGGAAGATTGGTACTTATCATATGTTCGCATAGAACGACCAGATGGGTGTCGGCCATGGTGGGAGATTGATAATTTAAGCATAATGATTCAGTTAGTTTTGATACTTAAATGTATATATATCAAATGACAGCTATAAGTGTTTTAATGTAGTTATTAATTCCTATTAACGTCGATGGTTGTGGCTCAAAGAATATTGGTGTATGATTCATTGTGACAGGATACAGAAACATTACTTCGGGAGCAATATATCACACCACTTATGTTTTTTGCCCTTATTGTTGTGTATCGAAGGATACCATAAAAATAAGGGAAAAAAAGTACATGTGGCTCCTTTCACGTGCAAAAGACTAGGTCCTAATGTTGTTCCACAACAATGCGACGCATAAGTGACATTGAATTTTCTATTTTAGACTGATTGTGATTTTATATTGTCATATAATATTGTATTGCAGTGGCAACTATGATGCATTTGTGCATATGTATGCTTAATACTATAGGAAAAACACGCAGCGGAAGCGCAAAAAGTGGGCATTGGCACATTTTTAAAAATTTTCCTAAAAGAGCGGATCTTAACCCTTAGTTAATTAAATATACATTAAAGGTATTATACTTTTATGAAATGTGAAGTTTGATGTCGCGTTGAGATCGAACCGCAAGATCTTTCAATCCTTCACAAACGTAGATAACCTTGGAGTGTGGGCTCCCTTTCTTTGAATTGTGTATCTAAGGATGAGAAACAATAAAAAAAACTTTTCTTTTGTTAGTCACTCAAAACCCTCCTGAGAAAACAAAGAACGCTATTAAACTTTCACGTTCTTTATCTCTTTTCTCTCAGGCTAATTCTCACACTTTCCTTTAGAGATGGGCGGTATTTTCTTGGCTTCCAAAAGCTCACAAAAACTCCAAAATTTCATTAAGTGGTCGAACTCCCCTTGCTTGCCTTTTATGGTGGCCGAATTCTCCCTATGGTGGGAGGATTTGTGTTTCACCATAAAATCTATTAAGTTAGAGTTCAATCCTATCCCAACTCTAAAAAAACATTATCCAATTAATTATAAAAGGATAATTGAGAATTAGTGACTTATCAAAACTTCCTAAAATTGACATAAAAGTCAACTTTAGAGTTTTGATAAATATCAAAAACCTTCCTAAATTGATTTGATAAATAATTCCTATTATCTATCACCTTATCAAATAAGGTCTTTGATACTTATCATACTATCACCAATAGTATAAAACTAGGAAATCAATTCACAGTAGAAAACATTTTTGACTTTTAATTAAATAATTAATTAATTTTCATTTAATTAAGTAATAAAATAAAGTAATTAGCTAATGCCGCCCAACCCTAAATTGATGGGCTAAAATTTGTTTTTCCATTTTATTAATCTCATTGGACTTCTAAAATAAGTCCACATGTGAACTAGACTCATTTTTACAAAAAGAAACTATTCCACATGCCTTAAATAAATTAATTAATATAATTTCAACAGCCTATTTATATTAAATGTGCTAATTATATTCTTAATATATTTATGGGATGTTAAAAATATCAAATAGGGCCGCCCAAGGGATCACACACCCTTGGCCGCCCATTCTAGGTACTTTGACGAGTTACCGCGTGTCTTGATCGAACACAAGAACGCACCTCTCAAATCTTTTGGAAAAATACCAAAAACAATTCTTAAGATGGATCATTAAATGATCTGGTAGAATATATCAAGTGATCCATTCAAATTCGTGTGGATTGAGGATCTTGGCGGGTTATCTAAATTTAAGCTCCAATAGACACAACCTAATCACAATCAACAAATGATTCACTTAGGTCCGATCCATTAATTTTAGTTCATTCCACTAAAGAACTAAAATTGAACTCTTAAATAAAGATAGAATAAGTGAGCATACTAATTCGTACCCTCGACAATCTAAATGGAGAAAATGTATCATCGTAAAAAATATCAGTAATCGCCAAGAGCTCATAGACCGCCTATAGCTCTCCATGTTACCATATTTACTTATATGACCATGTTTTTGAACTTAGATATTCTGACTTGTCCAGAAGCCATGTTTCAATAGTCACTATTGAAAACTTAACGTTAAGATTTAATATCTAGTACCTCAAACATTCATATGATGGTATTCTACTAACATTTACTAGATACAGTCACGATGTCCATTTCTATAAATGATGTCCTCTATCGATATACACGTGAATACCACCAAACTATCGAGGATAGACTATGCGATATAATCGTACTCATTGACAGTTTAAATGATAACGCGTGCAATCATAAGTCTATCATTTATCTCAGGATTAAGATAGACTCTCCGATTGTCTCAGTCGAATACTTTTATCCACTGACGGTTGCGAATAAAGTTTTCTATAATGATCCTATTCAATGCACTCAGTGCACTAGATTCTTTTATCCAAAGACACTTCGATGATTTTAGACTCATCATATCACATTTGATCCCGCTTAAATGCTAACAAAAGAATCTACAACTTTAACAAGATAAAGGCGCCCAACCTTATATCTTAAGTTGTGAATATTATTTGAGACTAACTAAAGAATTGTATCTACCTCATACATATCCAGATGTATGAACAATTCTTTTGTTTCCTATAGTCTCTTGACATTATGATTATTTACTTTTGACAATTGATATAATTGCTATAAGATTTGTTAAATCTGAAATCACTTTATTCATATAAGAAAGATTGTCAAATACACTATTATACTTTTGTTATTGAGCATAATCCCAACAATCTCCCAGTTACGCTATAGCAAGTGTGTCATATCTCTCATTCTCATGTTTTCTAGGTGCCCATTAAAACTCTTATGTGGTAGAGCCTTTGTGAAGGGATTCGTTAGATTTTCAGCTGACGCGATCTTGGCAACCATCACGTCTCCCTATGCACAATCTTCCTTGGAAGATGATCCTTCCTTTCAATGTGTTTCCTTCTCTTATGATTTCTTGGTTCTTTCAAATTAGCCAAACCACCACTGTTGTCACAGTAAATGGTGATCAGCTTATTCACACTGGGAACCAAGTCAATCAAGAATTAACGGAGCTATACAACCTCTTTGGCAGCTTCGCATGCGGCAATATACTCAACTTCCATGGTGGAATCAGCAATACATAATTGCTTGATACTCCTACATATGACTGTGTCTCCTCCTAGGGTAAACACGGATCCTGATGTAGATCTCATGGAGTTAGAATTTGATTGAAAATCGAAATCTGTATACCCAACGGGAATCAAATTCTCTCCAAAGTGTACTAGCATATGATTTCTCGTTTTCCTAAGATACTTGAAAATATGCTTGACTGCCATCCAGCGATCAGGGCTAGGTTATCGATTGAAACCTGCTAACTATATCAACAGCAAAACAAATATTTGGTCTAGTGCAGAGCATTGTATACATGAGACTTCCAACTGCCGAGGCATATGGAATCCTACTCATTAACTGCTCCTCATGCGCGTCCTTAGGATCTTGTTCCTTAGGAAGCTTAATTTCATGCCTGAAAGGTAACATACCTTTCTTGGAATCCTGCATGGAGAACCTAGACAAGATTTTATCGATGTATGAAGCTTGGGATAATGAAATTGTTATATTCTTTCTATCTCTTATTACTTGGATACCAATAATATAACTTGCTTCTCCTAAGTCCTTCATATCAAATTGTTTTGCTAATAATTTTTTAACTGATGTCAATCCACCTACATTGTTTTCGATGAATAATATATCATCAACATATAGAACTAGGAAAACCAACTTGTTGCCTTTGATCCTCTTGTATACACAAGGTTCTGAATAAATCCAAAATGTTTTACAGCTTGATCAAACCTTATGTTCAAGGATCTAGATACTTGCTTCAATCCATAAATGGACCGTTGCAACTTGCATACCCTTTGCTTTTGGCCTTTTTCAATGAATTCTTCTGGTTGCATTATATATATGCTTTCATCAAGAATTTTGTTAAGGAAAGCCGTCTTGACGTCCATTTATCAAATCTCTAAGTCTAGAGATGCCGCAATGGATAAAAGTATTCTTATGGATTTAAGCAGGGCTACGGGAGAGAAGATTTATTCGTAATCGATACCTTCATTTTGTGTATAACGTTTTGCTACCAATCTAGCTTTAAAGGTTTCTACCTTATCATCCATACCTCTTTTTCTCTTGTATACCCACTTGCTCCCTATGGGTTTTATCCCTTTAGGCAAGTCTACAAGAGTCCAGACTTTGTTTGTGAACATCGATTCAATTTCGGATTACATTGCCTTTTGCCAATGGCGACAATCAACATCCTTCATAGCTTCTTTGTATGTGTAGGAATCATCGTTGTCCTGGAGATTCTCGACAGATTCTCCTAGACCAATTTATCTCTCGGGTTGTCTAATAACCCTTTCAGTGCGACGAGAAATGGTAGGTTGTTGATATTGTGATGGTGCGGAACTAATAATTGGGCTAGGTTGTGAAACCTCCTGTGGAATTATATCTCCTGAAAGCTCATTCAGAACAATTCTACTTTTAGGCACAAAATTATTCATATAGTCCTTTTCCCAAAATTTAGCATTCGATACTTTAAGATCTGAAGGACTATAGAAATAACATCATTTCGTTCCTTTTGGATACCCCATGAATATGCATGTTTCTGAACAGGACTCCATCTTTTCTGTCTTTCCAATCAACACATGCGCAGGACATCCAAATATCCTTAAGTGTTGTAAGCTAGGCTTTCGCCCAGTCCACAACTCATGCGGTGTTTTAGGAACTGACTTAAATGGTGCATCATTTAGAATGTACATCGCAGTTTGCAGAGCATATCCCCAAAAAGAATTAGAAAGCATTGAATAACTCAATATCGATCTAACCATATCTAAAAGAGTTTTATTTCTCCTTTCTGCCACCTCATTCTATTGAGGCATTCCTGGTGTAAAAAATTGAGAAATTATCTCACTATCAGTAAGATATTACTAAAACTCACCTGATAGATATTCTCCACCACGATCAAATCTCAAGATTTTTATGTGTTTCTCAAGCTGATTTTCTACTTCAGCTTTAAATACTTTGAACATGTCAAAAGCATCAGACTTATGTCTCATGAGATGCACATAGCCAAATCTCGAGTAATCATCTGTGAAACTGATGAAGTACTCATATCCACCTCTAGCTTGAATGATCATAGGACCACATACATCAATGTGTATCATTCCTAAACATTCAGTGGCTCGTATGCCTTTGGCCGTAAATGGACTTTTGGTCATTTTACCTTTCAGACAAGATTCACAAGTTGGTAGATAATTGACCTTTAAGTTACTCAAAGGTCCGTCATTAACAAATCTTTTAATCCTATCAAGGTTAATATGACCTAGGCGCAAATATCATTGGTAGGTTTCATCTTTTGATAGTTTTTCTCTTTTATGATTAGATTCAGTTGATTCAGTATCCAATATATGAGAGATGTTTTTATGTAAATGGAATAAACCGCTTTCTAATGTACCTTTGCAAATAAACTTGTTATTCTTACTAATAATAAAGCCTGTATTAAAAGTAACCGAATATCCAAATTTATTTAAACAAGAAACTGAAATTAAATTCCTCTTGAAATGAGGTACATAATAAACGTCTATCAAATCCAAATACCTATTAGAATCTAAACTAATTCTAATATCTCCCACTGCATTGGCGAACACTAACGCTCCATTGCCTAACCGCAAGTTGAATTCACCTTCATTCAATTTTCTCCTTGTAACACCCCCCGACCCGACCCGGCTGGACCGACCCAGGGAGCGCTACTCGGATTTCAATACTTTCTAAATTCATTTTATAAATTCCAAAATCATTGTGAGCCCATCGATAGATTTTCAAAACATTAGAAAACCAAATAGTTGATAGTTTTAAAACCTTTCCAAGTGAGCCCAATAAATAAACTTTTTACAAAAATTCGGCAGAGTTCCGTTTGTTTTTCGGATTTTCCAAAACCTGTTTTTCCACAAATCAATTCAAATACATATTCAATATCAACACTTCAATATCACTTTCAAACAATTGCGCACTCTGCCGTTTAGTGCGACTTTCCAATACAGTTTATAAAATAAAACGATTCAAATTTTAATATTTACAAACATTCTAATAATAAAAGACAGAAATCATAAAATATTTAATTACAAAACATATTACGAAACATATTTACAAATCCTCTGTATATGCATGCTTTCAGAATATATACATATAACAACAATATAGCTACCCAACTGTGATAACTCTGGGCACTCTGTTAGCAAATCTCTCTCTCTTCAGTCTTTAGCTTCTTCGGGATCCCTGGTACCTACGCGTTAGAAACAAAACTAACGCGCTAAGCATATAGCTTAGTGGGTGTACACTAAACTCAAATATGAAAATCATAAATAACTTTTAATAATAAACAAATCACAATATATATATATATATATATATATATATATTTCAATTCGAATCATTTACAAAATCAATTTAACTTCCAAAATCAAACCATAAAACAGTTTTAATCACTTTCATTTCAACAATAAGATCAATGTATAAAATCGGTCAATAAAGTTATTCAATTCATTTCTCAATTCACTTCAAATCTGGCCCGCTAGAATACTCAACATACTAGGACTGGAATATGGGTCAAACTCCCACCCTAGGACGAATCCTAAGAGTGGTACGTATCTCCCTACTCTAGGACCGTGGGTACGGAACCTAGAGAGGTACATAACTCCCTATCCCAGGAACGAATCCTTAGGAAGGTACGTGACTCCCAACCCCCAGGACGAATCCTGAGGAGGTACGTGTCTCCCTGCCTCTGGACGAATCCATGAGGAGGTACATAATAATCATCAATAGCGGCGCAGTACTGCTCAGTAAACCCAGCTGGTATACCAACCTCCTATATCCATTTCTATGTCTAAGTATCCTAGGGCCGTTTCCGATGAACTAGATTCACAATAAATTTCACAATAGGTACTCAGTAAACAATAGTTGCTCAATAAACATACAATTCACATAATACTCTTCAAGAAAAATAATCAATAGTTATACGAAAATCTAAATCAAGTATTTTTAACGAAATCGAAATATTCGAAAACACGATCAAAATGCGATCTATCATAAAATCATTCCAAAATCAACAATAGGTATATCAATCATCGATTTTTCATTTAAAATAAACTAATTTTCATACAAAAATCGAAAACGAGAAATTTCAACGAAATCGAAAACGAAAACGATAACGAAAACGATAACGAAATACTTTTCGTAAAGATTCCGAAAACGAAAGTACACCAACCTGGAATCCGTTTTTCGTTCGGCAAATCGGGGTTCCACGATTTTCTTTTTCCTTTTCCTTTCCCTTTCTCTTTCACCTACACTTCCTTTTCTCTCTTTCCTTCTTCTTCTTCTTCCTCTTCTTCTTCCTTCTCTTTCTTCTTCTTTCTTTCTTCTTCTTTTTTTTTTCTTCTTTCTCTTCTTCTTTCTCTTCTTTCTCTCTTCTTCTTTCTTTTCTTTCTTGCTCTCTGCCTCTCTCTTTTCTCGCCTCTGTGTTTTCTGGCTTCTGCGAGAAGCTACTTTTTTTTTATATATTTTTCGGTCGTCGCGACCTGTGGTCGCGCCACCAGGTCGCGGTACTCACTGGAGCGTTTACACCGCCTTCATCGCGAGCACACCTCGCGGTCCTTTGGTCGCGCTGGTGGTCGCGTTGCTCACTGCCAGAATTTGACATTTTCATCGCGAGCAGTTCATCGCGATCTGTGGTCGCGGTGACTGGTCGCGATGCTCACTGCTAAAATCTCATTTTCCACCGCGAGCAAGCCATCGCGTCCTGTGGTCGCGGTGACCAGGTCGCGATGCTCTCTGCTTCAATTTTCCTTTTTCTTGCATCATTTTTAGACTGTTCCATCTGGTCCACCTGGAAATCATAAAAATAAACATACTTTTAATTACATTTACACCCCCTCCAATTACGAAATTTATTTTCACATATATGAAATTAATATCCGAAATCCGGGATGTTACACTCCTTTTCTAGAACCCCTTCTTCCTTCTTTTGCATTTTCCTCTGTTGTTCCTCAACATTTTTACGGGTTTCAACAGTAGAAGACTTTCCTACGTGGTGAATCTTTTGATTATCATTCACAAGGATCTGCTCAGTGCTTAAAACAACTTGCATCAACTTTTGCAAGGTCTATTCCTTTTTGTGCAGGGCATAGTTTGAGCCCTCTAAAAGGAATCTGACAGTGAACTGACAATCAAGTCAATCTTAGTCCTACTGTCTATCTCAGCACTTTTGAGTTCAGCAACATTGAGATGTACAATGATTTTCATCATATAATATTTTACTGACTGTCCAGGTATCATTCTAAGATGCAGAAAAATAGTTACTGCCTCTTTCTTAGTCATCCTAAACATTACAGTAAAGATCTCCCTTAGAGATCGCATAATATCTGCAGCAGTCTCCATGTCTTCATGCTGCTTTCGCAATACTTCAGACACTATGGCCAAAATACAATGACAGAATGAACCAATGATTTTTAGATTGCAACCATAGCACAATATTCCTTTTCCATGTAACGTAATTATCTCTATTTGAAGTATTGTCTTTAAGGATGTTGATTAGGGATGGGGTCATAATTTCTGAATAAAACAAAAATTATATTAAGTAAGCTATCATTTAGCACTTTCGAAAATTTATCTTGAATTAACTATTATAATTCAATCGTAAAATTCAACGGTGATCCAACACCCATAAACGCAACGCCTCCTTTGGGAGTTCGCAACATCTACTAGTTGAACTAGGTCTCACCTAATTGTTAACATAACAACCACATTTTCAATTTTAGCCTTACGATTATTATTGACAAGAACTCTTAAGAGGATATCAATAAAATCGCATTGAGTGTGTCACCAAGGTTTCGACCTTTAATATATTCCCGCACGAAAATCCCTTTTTTGAGAGTAGATATCATTTGAGTCAATTGTCAAGCCTATCCTTGTAAGGAAGTATCTTGCTAAATTCCATTCATGGATACCACTTGAGGGGTTATCACACAAAACATAAAGCTCAATTAACCCTGGAGGCCATAGGTGTTCAAAACACCTTCTCCTACTCAATTGTTTAAGGCGTGTGATGGAATTCTAAAGAATGATTACCAAGTTATCTAGATGCCAATTTAGATACCTAAATCATTCAATGCATGTTCATACCAAAAGAGATATATGAGTAGCACTCCTATTCTATATGACATATTATCAAACAATGAATAAACATTGTAATATTTACATAAATGTAAGTAGCCACAATTTTGGTCCATCTTAAAAAAGCAAGTAAATTACATTGTTGGAAAAAAAATCAAACCCTAACCCTAACCCTAACTTGTCGAACAATTCTTTACACAGCCGTCCATCCAAGATCGCGACAAGGCGTTACGGCCCTCGAATGTGCGCACTCAGCCCTAAGCGGGCGTGAACGCCCAGCTCTTCGCTTGGCTGGACACGTGGACAGCCCTAGCTAGGCCGCTTGTGTGCCCAACCTTGGGAAGGCTGTACGCACCTTGCCTAGCCCTGGGTAAGCTACGTACCGCAGCAAGCAGAGCTGCGCGCCTTTGCACGCGCGCTTGCTGCCTTGGTGCATGCGGGCTGTTCCGGGTCTCGCGTTGCTTCGTTTTCTGCTTTGAATTCTTCAATTCTTCATGTCTTCGAGTTCCGAATGAATTACAACAGTTTTTAAATTAAAAAAAAAACTTAACAACTACTAAGAAGGAAATTATGATAATAATAGATCACCCTTCTTGTTACAACTCCAAACAAAAATACATTGAAATTCTATGACCAAAATCGAGTAATAACAGTTCACTTTATATAATCCATATATTCCAATGTAATATATATAAGAATTCCTAGAGTGCCATATCTTTCTTAAAACATGCATATTATCCATACACAATAAAAAAAGGATCCACGTATATACGTTTAATTAACTAAGGGTATAACATGTCTCTGATATTAATTATAGGAAAAACATGCGGCAGAAGTGCAAAAAGTGGGCATTGGTACTTTTTTAAAAATTTTCCTAAAAGAGCGGATCTTAACCTTTAGTTAATTAAATATACATTAAAGGTATCATACCTTTATGAAACGTGATGTTTGATGTCGCATCGAGATCGAACCGCAAGATCTTCCAATCCTTCACGAACGTGGATCACCTTGGAGTGTGGACTCCCTTTCTTTGAATTGTGTACCTAAGGATGAGAAACAAAAAAAAAAAAAACTTTTCTTTTGTTAGTCACTCAAAACCCTTCTGAGAAAAGAAAGAACGCTCTTGAACTTTTACGTTCTTTCTCTTTTTTCTCTCGGGCTAATTCTCACACTTTTCTTTAGAGATGACGGTTTTTTCTTGGCTTCCAAAAGCTCACAAAAACTCCAAAATTTCATTAAGTGGCCGAACTCCCCTTACTTGCCTTTTATGGTGGCCGAATTCTCCCTATGATGGAAGGATTTGTGCTTCACCATAAAACCTATCAAGTTAGAGTTCAATCTTATCCCAACTCTAAAAAAACATTATCCAATTAATTATAAAAGGATAATTGAGAATTAGTGACTTATCAAAACTTCCTAAAATTGACATAAAAGTCAACTTTAGAGTTTTGATAAATATCAAAAACCTTCCTAATTTTATTTGATAAATAATTCCTATTATCTATCACCTTATCAAATAAGGTCTTTGATACTTATTATACTATCACCAATAGATCATACTAGGTCTTTGATACTTATTATACTATCACCAATAGATCATACTATCACTAATAGTATGAAACGAGGAATCTAATTCCCAGTAGAAAAGTATTTTTGACTTTTAATTAATTAATTAATTAATTTTCATTTAATTAAGTAATAAAATAAAACAAAGTAATTAGCTAATGCCGCCCAACCCTAAATTGATGGGCTAAATTTTGTTTTTCCATTTTATAATCTCATTGAACTTCCAAAATATGTTCATATGTGAACTAGACCCATTCTTATACAAATAAACAAGTCCACATATCTTAAATAAATATATTAATATAATTTCAACAGCCCATTTATATTAAATGTGCTAATTATATTCCTAATATATTTATGGGATGTTAAAAACATCACATAGAGTCGCCCAAGGGATCACACACCCTTGACCGCCCATCCTAGGTACTTTGACGAGTTACCGCGTGTCTTGATTGAACATAAGAACGCACCTTTCTAACCTTTTGGAAAAATTCCAAAAAACAATTCTTAAGATGGATCATTAAATGATCCGGTAGAATATATCAAGTGATCGATTCAAATTCTTGTGGATTGGGGATCTTGGCGGGCTATCTAAATTTAAGCTCCAATAGACACAACCTAATCACAATCAATAAATGATTTACTTAGGTCCGATCCATTAATTTTAGTTCATTCCACTAAAGAACTAAAATTAAACTCTTAAATAAAGATAGAGTAAGTGAGCGTACTAATTCGTACCCTAGACAACCTAAATGGAGAAAATGTATCATCGTAAAAAATACTAGTAATCGTCAAGAGCTCATAGACCGCCTATAGCTCTCCAAGTTACCATATTTACTCATATGATCATGTTTTCGAACTTGGATATTCTGATTTGTCCAGAAGCCATGTTTTAATAGTCACTATTGAAAACTTAACGTTAAGATTTAATATCCAATACCTCAAAACATCCATATGATGGTATTCTACTAACATTTTCTAGATGCAGTCACGATGTCCATTTCTATAAATGATGTCCGCTATCGATATACACGTGAATACCACTAAACCATCGAGGATAGACTATGCGATATAATTGTACTCATTGACAGCTTAAATAATAACACGTGCAACAATAAGTTTATCATTTATCTCAGGATTGAGATAGACTCTCCGATTGTCTCTGTCGAATACTTTTATTCACTGACGGTTGCAGATAAAGTTTTCTATAGTGATCATATTCAATGCACTCAGTGCACTAGATTCTTTTGTCTAAAAACACTTCGATGATTTTAGACTCATCATATCACATTTGAATTCACTCAAATGCTAATAAAAGAATCTACAACTTTAACAAGATAAAGGTACCCAACCTTGTATCTTAAGTTGTGAATGTTATTCGAGACTAATTAAAGAATTGTATCTACCTTATACATATCCAGATGTATGAACAATTCTTTTTTTTTTCCATAGTCTCTTGACCTTATGATTATTTACTTTTGATAATTGATATAATTTCTATAAGTTTGTTAAATCTGAAATCACTTTATGCATATGAGAAAGATTGTCAAATACACTATTACACTCTTGCTATTAAGCATAATCCTAGCAAATACATTATAGCAAACATATATAAATTCGATTTCAAAACAGAGCAAATGAAAGGTTTTAGGTAGAAAATGTTTATTGAAATCTTTGCGAATTCTACACCATTAGTCGATGATGAAATATAAGATTGAAATGTAGTTTTTGGTTTTTTTTTTAATAACATTTTTGTTATGTATAGAATGATACATCTATATTACAAATTTATGCAAATATATTTTAACTTATTTGTATATCTGATAAAATTCTACTGTGAATTAGAATATGAAGCAACAATTGATCACAGAACAACACGCCTCCCAGTCACCCAACCAAACCAACGAATTCATCTCTCCTTTTAAAATCTTTATTGCGATAAGAACCTGCCCTGTCCCAAACTTTACTCATCAAGAGTTTTCCATACCCACACAAACACACTCTTTGTCATATTTACATATACTATATTATTACACATGTATCCATTTTTTAAAAAAAAAAAGATTTACAAATGGATCAGATTATTTCAAGATTTAGAATTTAATTTGTCTACTAATTTCACTGTTTTTCTTCAACTGTCATCCATCATTGATCAAAAGAAGAAGAAGAAATATATCCACATATACCAATAAATAGTTATCAAAAGTTGAATATAGTTCTTTATCAATAAATAAATAAAACAAATAATTTATGTCAATTGGGTAATAACATCTCTAGATTGTCAGAATTTTCATCTACCAAATGTGTAATCCAAGAACTACATAAATGTCATAAACAAAATTTTAATATCCAGATAGAAGCTCGAAATTGAGTAAACAAAGGTTTCAGACAAAAGAACTGAAGAACCATTTAGTCAAAGAGACTAAAGCCCATATCCTGCAACGAGTAAAAGAAAAAGCCAATTAGATACATATGGTTCACAGCCATACACCTACCAGATGTAGCTTACTTAAATAGACATGAAACTTATACTTGTAACAATGCAATTGAATGAATTTTAATTAAATATAACATATGTTTAATAATACATTCAACATATTACATTTCCCAACTTTTTGTCCCTCTTTTATCATCCTCTCAGTGGTTCAGATATTTTAGAATTCTTGCATATTTGGCTATTGTGACCGTGGCGCTAACAATTTCTACACCTTCTTCGTATAATGTCTTCTTCAATGGAAGATATACGTTGTTTTCTTGATCGATCTGGTGGATGTCGGGCGACAGGTGGCAGAACAATCATATTTGTAACCTCAGCAAGTACCAACCAATCTTCTTGATAGCCAATATGATGAATTTCACCACTGTAAGCTGAAACAAGATAAGCAGTCAAGTAATATGGTGAGATGAATGTTGTATAATGTCTAATGGCAGTTAAAGCATGTGCACATGGAATATTTTATGAAGATCGAATTCTTTGCAACCGCATATACGGTTTTCTAAATCAACTATTCCATCATGCACTTCAAACTGATACAATGCAATTGGGGAAACCTTTATATATTGTGCAGATTCATCTCTAAGCCCAATAAACCATTTCTGTCAATTGTGTTTAATAAGAACCTGCCACTGTACGTCGATCATAAAACTTACGTTGCATCATATCTCGAATATGGTCAATCATAGCAACAATGGGTAACTCTCGAAAATCATTGATTGTGTTATTCATAGATTGAGCAATATTAGTTGTTATAATATTATACATTTTTCTCGGACAGAAGGCTCGCGACCATCGCTCTTGTCCTACATCAAGAACGTACTTATGAGCTCCAACATTTATGTTCGATAATTATTCTATGTAAAATACGTGATCATTAACTCGATAGGCCTTAGCTGCCTTCCTAAATGGTATGGAAGGATTTTTGTTCTTGTAAATAGAAATCATGTTTCATTCTAAATGCATAAAACAAGCACCGTGGTATGTATTTTGAAAAACCGTTGAAATCGCTTTAACAATACTGTTTTTCCTATCAGACATAAAAATAAGGTCTTCAACCTCTCTAATGATATCATACAAACAAGATAAAAACCAATTACATGCAGCATCATTCTCAGAATCTACAACACCAAATGCCAATGGGAATATTTGGTAGCTCTCGTCCTGACATACAGCCACAAAGAAGATGTCACCATATGAATCCTTTAGAAACGTGGCATCAATTACAATAACTAATCTAGTGGCAGCATTAAAACCATCTATGCATGCTTTCATGGAAAAGAACATATACATGAACCTATTTTTAGCATCAGTTTTAATGTCCGTAATCGTCTCTTAGTTTGTTTCCTCTAACATGTGATAATAATAATAAGGTAATATACTTAAAGAAACTTCAGCTGATCTGTGTATCTCTTCAATAGCAACATGTTTAGCATGATATCCTTTGTGATAATTTAATGTAATGCCCAAGTCATTTTGGATATCTCTTATGATTTGCTTTGGTCTGTAGATACGACCATTATGAAATTTCTCTTAATATGTTCTCCAATAAACTGTGCACTAGCCTTTCTATTCCATGAAAACCTTTTCTCCTTTGAGCAATTGTGTTTGTGGTCAAATCTTATAATCTGAAAAAAAAAAATCAGTGTTTATAACCTTGAATGCATGTAGTCGCCATTTGCATTCTCCAACCACACAATGTACCTCAAAACGTGAAGTATCCGACTTCCATTCTTTGAAATTGAAACGATTTGTCATAGCATACCTTTTTAATTGGGAGTGCAACTCTTTTTTATTATTAAAGACTTCCCCATTTGCAATAAAATTTGGTATAGGTCGGGAAGCAATTTCACCATCATTAATTGAAGACATCACAAAGGTAGCTGGAACCAATTATTCGTTACTGTTTCGAACACGCTGAACATCTTCGGACTAGTCACTTTCTCTACATTCGTTACCAAAATCATAAACAAGAAGTTGATCATGAACCGTCACATCATTGAAATTTGGTTTGTAGCCCTTCCGAATATCACCTGTATAGACACTCGATTGAGAACAATTGTTTGCTTTAGTGACAGGAATAGAAGTAGAAATATGATTGATTCCCTTGGATGAAGGAAACTGAAAATTGATAGGATGGTATTGTTGATTAGGTGACTCTGGACAACATTTATGCTTCAATTGTGGGTGACTATGCTTAACCTCAAACACGGTTATACAAACTAAAGGGTCAACATTCTTTTAACACAATAATAAGGCAACATTATCATTGTTACTAATCTTTACAGACATGCTTGGGTGGATGGTAGGAGCAACCGTCTTTATAATAACTCGATAATTGTTTCTGTCAATCCTAGTGACTTGATACACCTCATCTAATAGTTGAGCAAAAATTGCATCTCTTGTAAACAACAACTATTTTGATCTCTTGCCATCATACCAATAAACTCCTTGTTCACATACTCAATGTTCATCCTAATTAATTATCAATTGTACATTAACTATACTCATTCCTGCATAAAAACAGAAAACAAAATTAAACTTTGCATCATGCTGACCCAATGATACAATAGCAAATATCGGGTCTCCTCAGCCGGTAGTAATAATCATTGGGTAGGATTAACCTGATGAAAAGCAAAGAAATGAAGAACAGCAGTCTCCATTACAAATGGAGAATTAACAAATATAAAACCCATAAATATCGACCCGATATCCTTCAATGAAAACATAAATGTAAAACCCATAAAGAGGGAGGATTAACAAATTAAAAGCATTATGGTAAAAATGAAAGATGAATACTAACCTTGGCGAATCTAGGTATAGAATAAGATGGTGGGAATTTAGTTGGAGATGAGAGAATTTATTTCTACTTTGTGAAGAATTAAACCAGTCAAAAAATGGTTAGGTCTGTCAACACTTTAAACAAGTTTTAGGAGTTGGTTTGAACGAATTTTCGATGGTGGGAGTTTGGGAGATGGTTTGAACGATTTTTTAATGGTGGGAGTTTATAGAGATGAGAAAAAAAGATTTTGTTGACTTAGGTTTGGTAAGAGCTTAGAATACTCATTCTGATCTATGAAGAAGAGAAGAGTAAAAAAAATCTTATGGGTTGGATTAAAATATGAGAGGTATTTTTGTCTCAAACAAAAATTTGTATAATCTATGCAAAAGTTAGTGTGAGGTGAATAGGCTTGCAATTTTCATTTATTTTTTTGGCATTTTTGCTAAATTCCCTTCTTTTTTTAGTTGGCAAAGAAAGGAAAAACAACATATCGATAAGCATGTTTATTGAAACTCGAACAATGATTGATAAAGAGTCAATAAAAGTGATTATTGATGACGAGGCTACAGAGGTCATTGTAAGTATTATGTACATTAGTTTTATGTTGATATTAGCATTTTTATTTATTTTGACTAACCGCATTAATTTGTTAGAGTCAATTTGATGAACATCTACGTGACATACCTGAGGAAGAACAAACCGATGCCAATCGAGAACAAGTGTTCACTCAAATAATGGGAACTGATGATCACGGTCGTGTTCGTTTGTTTGGCACTGGAACAACTTCATCAAATGATGTTGGTAAAAACTCGACTATTGATGAGATACGAGCAGAGTTGAATGAATTGCGATCTAATTATCATATATTGCACTCCAATTACAATGATTTATAGTCAAGGTATTGAGAAATTAGAGTCTATTATAATGAGTCATTATGAAACATGCCCACAAATACAATCAAGGAGTGAACAGGTATGACATATTTAATATAAATTAAATGTGTAAAATATGACAGAAAATAACATGTATTTTATTAACAGGTTCAAGATAATTTAAGTGTACACCAGCCACACCCTTCTTCAAATGGACATTGATTAGGTTTATTGTTATATTATTATTAAGAACTACACATATATTGAATTCAAAATTATTATTTATAATTTTAGAAATTTATTTTTTACAGGTGTTGGAAAAGATATGTTGGAAAAGACATATATTTGGGGATCTTGTAATACATTGACTTTAATTAGTATTTTTGGATATATATATATATATATATATATATATATATATATATATATATATATATATTTATTCTTAAGTTTGACATATTGAACTCTTTTCAGGATTTATTTTTAAACTGATATGTTTTTATTTAATGGATTCATTTAATTAAAAAATTGAACTTTTTTTATTTTGGTGATTTGTCGCCGTCTTCATAATATTAGTTTAATTTCTAATGTTACAATTCAAGAATTTTAATTTAAATAATATTATAATTTTAATTTTAAAAATATATATAATTTGGATTTTTAAAGAAATTTATTTAAAAATATAAAATACATTTTGAAGCGGATGATTTCCGTGGTAAATATAAAAAATCGTAACACTTGTTTAACCGCAGTAAAAGTTTTTTACCGCAACAAATATTAAAATTTTACCACAACCTTTTTGCAACGGCCAATTTAGCGTGGCAAAAAATCATTTTACCATATTGCAATCCGTTGTAAAACTTTTTGCCATGGCCATATCTGTAGCACTTCAAATCTGCGGCAAATCCGCAAAAACAAGCCTTTTACTACAAAATTTGCCACGAATATAAAGTTTACGGGTACGCAAACGGATATAAATTTAGGCAATTAACCACATATAAATACATGCATTATACACGCATAATTCCATAAGTAACCGAACGAATATGAATATTAAAATGGGATGCAGGTATAAATATAGATATATGACAATATTTGTCTATACTCTACTTGTTACCTGTCATACTACTCCACCAAGTGAAAGCAGACGGAGTAGATACGACATCTTCTCTCCAGGTCGTAGCTCACATTCCAAATTCACAATGTTAAATTAATAATATAATATGGCAATTTTTATTTTGGTCCCAACTTTCAAAAAATTATCAATTTTTTAAATCAATTTCGTTTATTGGTATTATTGGACCCTAATTTTCTGGAAACGTATCAATTTGGTCCTTCTGTTAGTCAACCATTAATCAAACTTAACTGTTTTAAGGGTATTTTTGTCTTTCAACCGATCTCTAATTAAAAAATTAAATGAAAATCTCCACCGTCCATCAAAATTGATGGACAGTGGAGATTATATCGAGATTTTTAAAAAAAATAGAAATTGTAAAATTAATTTCTTTTTTTTTTACTATTTTTTTTAAAAAAGTTGATGTTCTTGGTGGAGATCCAGTCTCCACAAAAAAAAAATTGAAGTTGAAGTTGAAGATCTGGGTTCAATTCGAACCCAAAAACTGGGTTCATCTTTGAACTCAGATTCTAGTCTTCGAACCCAAATCTTCAAGTTCTATAACTTGTCTTTTTTTTTTTTTTACTGTCCAAGATCCAATCTGGATCTCCACTAAGAACATCAATTTTTTTTTTAAACAAGTAAAAGAAATAAATTGAAAAAAAATTAATTTTATAATTTTTTTTTTTTTAAATTTCGATATAATCTCTACCATCCATCAATTTTGATGGACGGTAGAGATCCATTTTTAAGGGCATTTTTAAATATTTTAACATTTTTAATTAAAAATTAATCTAAAATGACTATACTACCCTTTTAATTATTAATATTTTTTAAAATTTAAGGTTAAAATTGTAATTTTAACTCATTTAAATAGAGTCAAGGGAAAAATAGTCTTTTTACCAATTCTATTAGGTTTGACGGGCAAAAATTTGGTTAGAGAGACCAAATTTATACGTTTCCAGAAAATTAGAGTCTAATGATACCAATAAATGAAACTGGTCTAAAAAATTAATAATTTTTCAAAAGTTAGGGACCAAAATGAAAATTACTCTAATATAATATTATCATTAATGTAATTGCTGGATATATCTTATACCTTCTAAGCAATTTATTTTGATATTATTATTAAAGTGTGGTATAAATGTGAGCATTAGGGCAGTACTGCTTTTGAGAATTCAAAAGTAATTTATTTTTAACAATTTTAGTATAAAAAATTATTAAGTATTTGATAATCTAGTCAATTTGTAGTAACAATAAGAAGCAAGTGAGGTAAAGTAATAATAAATTAATATAATGTGAGACTTAATAAATTTTTTAATGATCAATAATCTTATTAGAAAATACCACTTTACTTTCTAACTCTTTAAATTTTAACTTATTAATTTTAATTTGTATATCTAAAAATAAATTAACATGTATTACTAATGTTTTTAAAAAATATATTAAAATAAAAAATTAAACAAAATTGATTAAAAAAAATCCTAAATAACAAAAAAAATAAAAAAATAAAACCTTTGACAAAATAATTAAAAAATAGATTCAGTAAGAATAAATAACTAATTTATAAAAATATAAAATTAATATCAAATAAAAAATAAAAAATTACAAATTAATATCAAAGTATAATTTAAGAAAAACATAAAAAGTACAAAAAAAAATTGAATTTGAAACATTTTAAAAAATTATTAAAGTAATACAAATGTCGAAATAACAAAACTAATCTTTTAAAAAAAAATTAAGAACAAAAAATAAAAATGGATGATGCTCTCCAAATCTGTGGGGCGGAGGCCGCACCCCTTCCCTGCCGATTAAGGCCCCTTATATTTCAAGCCATCCTCCCACATTCGACGAGGTGTAGGCTGGTACCTACACAATATAAGAGACAACAACTTCTTCTATTTTTTAATTTTAAAATCAATTTTTCATTTAATAATTTTTACATTTTAATTTTTTTCATTAATTTTTTTTTAACTTAAATGGTGAATTTTTGTACGATAATATTGAATTATTTCTAAAATCGTTAAATTTAATTAATAATTTACTAATAACCAAATTGATGTGATTTAAAAAATATAGGGAATGAAAACGGTAAAATTAATCAAAAAGTAATAAATTCAATTAACTGAAGGACAAAAATAATTATCTCCTTAAAAAATAAACTGAAACCAGAAAAATAAAATTATCCAGTGCCGCTTGTCTTGATATAAATAGAATACGAGAAGAAGAAGAAAGAAGATATTTTTTCTTAGATATGGAGTCACTGAAGTGGAGCTCGGTAGTGAGTCCAGGCCTCCCTTGCAAACCCTCCTATAAGAAACCATCAAAAACAAAGCAGAGAATCCAAGTCAGGTCTTCCTCAAGAGTCCAGCCAGATCCCTGGTCTTTAAGTGATGGAAACGACCCAACAAAGCCGAAACCGAGATCCAAGAATCCCAAAAACCCTCTATCGGACGACAATGCTCGTCGCATCATAAAAGGCAAGGCTCAATATCTAAGCGTTTTGAGGAGGAATCAGGGTCCCAGAGCTATGACTCCCAAGTGGATCAAGAGGACGCCTGAGCAGATGGTCAAGTACTTGCAAGATGACAGGAACGGCCACCTCTATGGCAGGCACGTCGTGGCTGCTATCAAGGCTGTCAGAGCTATGGATGAAAATGTCAATGTTAGGCTGGTCATGTCCAGTTTTGTGGCCAAGCTGTCTTTTAGAGATATGTGTGTTGTTTTGAAGGAGCAGAAAAGCTGGAGACAGGCCGCGAATTTCTTTGCTTGGATGAAATTGCAGGTGGGCAACTTTACTTTTGGTCCATGATTTTCTTCAATTTTTTATTATGATCATTCATGATATATTCTAAAGCATAAACCTTCCTTTTAAGTTTGTAATTATATTGCACATCCGCTCACGGCTCTGAGTGGTTAGTGCACCATTCTCATCCACCTTAGTGATAGGGTTCAAGGTCCACCACCATGAGCATTTACAAGTATGTACCAGTACCAGAAGTAGTTGTCTCCTGCCAAACTTGTAATTAATCTTATAAATATAATTCAAAAATGAAAAGTTTGTAATTATATTATAAATTTAGTTGTTATCAATTATCATCCTTATTGTTCTTGGTCTTCCTAAGCATAATTATTGATACTGTGTAATAGTAGATGCTTGCTTGAACAGTTAAGCTATCGACCAAGTGTTATTGTGTATACAATTCTTTTGCGAATATATGGTCAAGTTGGAAAGATCAAGCTGGCTGAACAGACCTTCCTGGAGATGCTTGAAGCAGGATGCGAGCCGGATGAAGTTGCTTGCGGTACAATGCTTTGTACGTATGCTAGATGGGGACGTCATAAAGCTATGCTCACATTTTATTCTGCCGTACAAGAAAGGGGAATTATACCCTCTACTGCAGTATTTAATTTTATGCTCTCCTCTTTGCACAAAAAATCATTTCATGGTATGGTAATAGATTTATGGAGGCAGATGGTGGATAAAGGGGTAGTGCGCAATAGTTTTACTTATACAGTAGTCATCAGTTCGCTTGTTAAAGAAGGTCTCCATGAGGAGGCTTTGAAGACCTTTTATGAGATGAAAAACACCGGGTTTGCGCCTGAGGAAGTAACTTACAGCCAGCTTATTAGTTTGAGTACAAAAAATGGTAAATGGGATGAAGCTCTGAATTATATGAGGACATGAAATGTCAAGGAATTGTTCCTAGTAACTACACATGTGCTTCACTTCTAACTTTGTATTACAAAAAAGAAGACTACTCTAAAGCTCTGTCTCTCTTTTCTGAAATGGAGAAGTATAAAATTGCTGCCGATGAAGTAATTTACGGTCTGCTCATTCGAATATATGGCAAACTTGGTCTTTATGAGGATGCCCAAAAAATGTTTGAGGAGACTGAGCAGCTGGGCATTCTTGGTGATGAGAAAACATACTTGGCAATGGCACAGGTCCATCTCAATTATGGGAATGTTGGAAGAGCTTTGAATGTGATTGGAGTAATGAAATCCAGAAACATTTGGTTCTCAAGGTTTGCTTATATTGTCTTGTTGCAATGTAATGTTATGAAAGAGGACTTGGGCCCTGCGGAAGTCGCATTTCAAGCGTTGTCCAAAACTGGACTTCCTGATGCTGGTTCTTGTAATGACATGCTGAATTTGTACATAAAACTGGACTTGACTGAAAAGGCCAAGGCTTTTATTGGCCAGATAAGGAAATATCAATTTGATTTTGATCACGAGCTTTACAAGACTGTTATGAAAGTATATTGTAACCAAGGAATGCTAATAGCTGCCAAGCAGTTAACAGAAGAGATGGGTAAAAATGGATCATTCAAAGATAATAAGTTCATTCAAACATTTTCTATAACTATGCACGGGGAATATATAGACCATGAACAAAATGGAGACAAACTTGTGGCATCTAGCAAACTTGACTCAATGGCACTTGGGATGATGCTTAATCTGTATCTAATAGATGGTAATTTCAGTAAGATGGAAGAAATCCTGAAGTTATTGCTCGAGACAGCTGGTGGCTCATCTGTGGTTAGTCAAGTCATTAGCAATTTTATTAGAAAAGGTACAAAATTACTTTTAAAGTGACCTACTGTCTAATTCGCTATATGACTTTAGATATGTATCTTGTTAAAGCAATAATTGAATCAGTTGGTATGCCTTGAATGCTGACATGATCTTCTGCATAGGTGATATATCCAAAGTAAAAATTCTTTATAATCAGTTGATGAAACTGGGCTGTAGATTGGAGGATGAAGTAATCGCTTCTTTGATCAGCTTATATGGGAAGCAACAGAGGCTGGAAGAGGCCCAAGATGTCTTCAAACTAGTTGTTGATTCATCTAGACCAGGGAAATTAATACTGAAATCAATTATTGATGCATATGCCAAATGTGGTAAAGCTGAGGAGGCATACTCAGTTTATAAAGAAGCAACCACAAAAGGGCAAGATCTGGATGCTGTTGCTATCAGCATACTTGTGAATATGTTGACTAATTGTGGTATGACTGTAAAAATCTTCAAATTAAAGCATTTGCTCCTTCTTTGAATTTTTTTTAAAGGATCATTGGATTTAAGGAGGGTAATAATTACATGAATATCTTCTCAAATAATATACAAATGAACCATGCATAAGAGATTCTGCTGCATGTAAGTATTTGAGTTTTAAAAAAAAAAAAAAAAAAATTTAACTGTTACTATTCAAACTATGGAAAATTCTTTTCCAGAACATCTGAATTTACAGAGGTCGTATTACGTAGTTATTTTCTGTCGAAAGCAGTACGTATTGGAAAACTTGAGAATTATAGTCATTTATATTTAACAGTGTTTATTGTATCTCAGTCTTATGCCAAGTAAAATAGTAGAACCATGGAAAGCTCAAAAGTTTCCCAAACTCCAAGTCCAGGGTAAAAAAAGATTTATTAACTTGTACCAACTTTTTATTTTCCAGAGTGTCAAAGGTGTGCACAGGGTAGTGTGATGTGCCCCTGTAGTTGAAACAGTGATTCTTAATATATTTACTGCATGTGATAATACTGGAGAATCGAGAGGTTTGAATGTGTCTTGAATACTTCATGGTTTATTATAGCCAGGTTATTGCCACACTTTGTAATTAGTAACTAAGAATAACCCATCCCCAGGCAAACATGAAGAGTCACAGATTGTTGTCCGTAAAAGTTTTCAAGACAGCTTGGACCTTGACACTGTGGCTTACAATACCTTTATCAAGGCAATGCTAGGAGCAGGTAAACATAGAAAATCGTTTATTTATTTAAGATAAATGTGTGCTGAAGAAATCATGTGATGACCTGTGGGTATGATGTTGCAGGTAAATTGCATTTTGCTGCCAGTATTTATGAGCGCATGCTTTCTTTGGGAGTTCCTTCAACAATTCAGACCTACAATACCATGATTAGGTAAAATCTTGGTCAATAACATGGTTGGAAAAGAGGATAGAATATATGTGCATTTAGGATCTTGCTTCGCCTTTTTGAAGATTGGCTAGCATCACACAGGAAAATAACATTCACATTTCCTTTTTTGTCAACCTGATTCATACATCTCACCCAGTACATGTAAGTGCTTTAAGTTAGGTATTAGTTCGGTAATACTAATAAGTGTTCCCATATTCATTGTCTCACAACATCAATACAAGATTGGAGATTAGGATCTCTGACGTGACGCATATTGCTCAAAATTAAAGTTGTGTAGTAATAATCTATTCGTGTAATATTAGTTGATATGAGTTGATTCTGCCTCCTCGTATGTATGCATCTAAATGCATAATACTTGTATATATATCCATTCTGGTGCAACATGTTGAGTGATTAACTTTGGATGCAGTGTGTATGGACGAAGTCGAAAACTGGACAAAGCTTTAGAGATGTTTAACACTGCTCGCAGCTTGGGTTGCCCTCTTGATGAGAAGGCTTACATGAATCTTATCAGCTTTTATGGGAAGGCTGGTAAAAATCTATTTCTGCCTCCATTGAATAAATTAATTTTGACATATACACATCTTTAGAATTATAAATTATTTCCTTATCTCTTGTTTGAGCACACATAGAGTAATGATGTCCTCTACAATTTTAGATTTAATTTATTTTAAAGAACCAAAGGAAAACTCATTATACTTGAACAACTATGATATATCGATATATATGGTTATTCAAGATGGACTTGGTTCATGATGACATGGAGAATGTCAGAGAAACGCCAGTATCTATTACATGCTTGATTACACTTAGCAGCTTAACAATTATTTAGTACCTGAAAGATAAACCGAGTCGTATACCTGGAGCTTTTGTTATACATGCTGCTGACAAAATTGCTGGATCTATTTTTAATGTCTTTTGTAATATTCGAATGATTTACTTCCTTTTTATATATTTAAATATCTAGTATTAAGAATGTCAGGTATCAGATTGCCCATCGCTTGAAATATTCTATTACTTATTATGTTATTTATTTCGCAGGTAAAACAAAGGAAGCATCCCTTCTATTCTCTGAAATGCAGGAAGAAGGGATAAACCCTGGGCTGGTATGCTCATCTAATTTGCCAGAACTATCGTTTGAATAAAATATTCTGAATACAATATGATTGCAATTTGTTTATGATATTTGTGTTTTAACAGTATTCCATAGTATCCATAGTACAATAAACTTCTATCTCTATTTTCAAGAACTTAACTGGTAGACAGTATAAAATGCAACATGAACATGATATTATTATTTTCTTCCATCATTTTGGTTATGAGACCATATGTTTCTAATCTTTTCATGCGAGTTTATGGAGAGGTGCCCTTAAATCAGTAAAAACTTTGTAGAATAATCGCCCCTCTGTTTTTTTGTTTGTTCTAATTTAGTTTACATATTCAACATATACAAATGTGATATGCGTGAAATTTTTATTTTTGGATTGATGTATTAGTATTGTGCTTACCTTTGTCTTTGCTTGGGAAGTGCAGGTTAGCTACAATATCATGATCAATGTATATGCTGCCGCTGGACTTTATAATGAAGCTGAGAAACTTTTCCGAGTCATGCAGAGAGATGGTTTCTCACCTGACTCTTTCACCTATCTTTCCCTCATTCAAGCTTATACAAAGAGTTTGAAATACTCTGAAGCCGAGGAAACCATCAATTCTATGCAGAAGCAAGGCATCCCTCCTTCTTGCTCACATTTTAACCACTTGCTATCTGCTTTCTCACAAGCAGGTCTGATAAGAGAAGCTAAAAGGGTTTTCAAGGAACTCTTGATGGCTGGTTTAAGTCCTGACCTTGCTTGTTACCGGACTATGCTTAAAGGTTACATGGACTACGGTTGTGTTGAAGAGGGAATCGACTTTTTTGAACAGGTTAGGGAGTCTATTAAACAAGACAAATTTATATTGAGTGCAGCTGTGCATTTATACAAGTATGCTGGGAAGGAACTCGAGGCTAAAAATATTTTAGATTTCATGAGTTCTTTGAGAATACCATTCCTGAATAACCTTGAGGTTGGATTGAAGATAAAACCCTTATAATGTCTATAGGACTTATGTTGAATACAAAGGAATTCTGGATCGTGGGAATAAGGCTAATAATGAACTAAGTATTGCATAGTTGTATTATCAGTGGAGACATGGCAAGTGAATCACAGCAACAAGGTGCAAAGATGTCCACTGGTGTATGAGGTTTTGACATTGAAAGATGCCAATTACAGTGTATGTAAATCGTTAACGTTGAACAAATGCTGCATAGTTGTGTTGAAAAGGTAACATTGCGGAGGAGTCATGGTATTGTATTGGTAGCCTGAAAACTCAAACTACGGTGTATTGAAACTGTTAACTCTATGGCCTGAAGAAATCTACTGACTACGAGATGTTCATATGTAATGACTAAGAGGACTTGGTGATCCAAATGGGATGGTCATCATGGTCCCATGAGATGCGTATGTGAGGACATCATTTGTGGCTTATGCAGGATTATAACCATAGCTGCTAAAAATTTGTTTGATACGGTGATATCTTTTAGGGCTAGCATTGATCTTGTGACACTGGAATATGGTTGCATGAGAAACAGTATATCAAAGCTTGCAATAGCTGTTTATCTGTAGGCTGCATTACTAAGAGATCAAGCTGTTTTAGAAAAGCATCAGATTATTGTAGATGGAACATAATTGCGGAGGTACTTAAGTCAAACGTACCCGTGACTGGCTGAAAATGATTTTGTAATAGCATCTGATGATAGCTGTTTAATTTTATTTGTAAATGATTGTAGAAAAGAACTATATAGATGGCTCTCCCATAGAATTCATGTCAATTCTTCTGTTCTGTTTGTGTCTATAAATGTTAGAACAAGTTCTTGGATCCTTCCCATATATTATCATGATAGTGATCTTTCTTCAGATACGTTGAGGAAATCGTCTACATTTGTTGGCTTGCATGTCCTTACCGTTTTAACCGGCCTTGGCAAAATTGAATAATAGTAATTTATTTATTTTCAAGCAAAACCTGAGGACTGATTAGAAAAGGAAACCATCTTTCATGCTGTTTTTGGGTGCGTGCGCGGGCGCAGGTAGTTTGGAGTTTAAGTAATTTTTTGGAATGTTATTACTTCTAACCAATCTATCTTTCTCATTGAGATTTTGCTTCATATGTTTGGGGCATGAAAGAGGAAGGAATTTGAACGTGCAGGTGTCTTACTCTTACTTTGGAGTATTTGGACCTGATCGAAACAACTTGGTTTTCAACAATTCTTGCAGGTCTTTTGAGGAAGGAATTGTATTTGTATGCATGCGTTTGTGTCATGTGTAATATGTCCGGATATCTACTCCGGTAACAGGAGAATATCTATTTACATAATAAGGGAATAAAACTATTCACATATGCTAGTAAATGTGTATGGTGGAAATTGAATTACTCAGTTTACCACTGAAGGTGGGAGAGAGGTGCACTAACCACTTGAACTATAAATTAATGTGCAAATTTATTTAATATTTGATTTCTTGAATTGAATGGTTTGTATATGAGGTATTTTATGTTCCTCCCCTTTACATGTACAAGGAATTGATGAAGAAATCAATGTTGGAATAAAAGACAAAACTATGAAACAACGACAGTTTTCTCATTTATTGATAGAATATGCAAAGATGAAACATATATTAATTTCAAGCTTTGTAAGTTTATGATTGCATTATTTATTTATTTTTATTTTTTTCTTGTTTGTCTGTAGACTAAAAGCTAGGGGTGTTTATGCAATTACCCCTAATTTTTTGTTAGCTGGAATAACTAAGTTGCTAGACACTGGCAATCAGGCAATGACGAGTATGCGACTATTTTACTTTTTAACTAATTAGTCCTCATATTTTTATAAATACAAAAGTAGTCACTGACATTACAAAAGTGATCAAATTGATCCCTCTCACAGTTCAAACCCAACATTTAACTTTAACCGAATTCGTGAAAATATATTAGTATCCTTAATTTATTTTATTTGAGTAAAATTGATTAAAATAAAAACAACAAATTACTTAAATAAAGGATAAAATAATATTTTTGTTAGTTAATAAATAATAATAATAATAATCTTTGAAAAAATTAAAAAGTAAAAGACAATAAATTTAAATTTAAATTTATAATTAATTAATCTAAAATTATATTAAAAATAAATAAATAAAATTCAAACCCATTTTTTTTTCTTTTACGTGTCAAACATTGTACATGCACTAATATATTTAAATTAAAATGCTTTTTCATCAAATAATAATAGCAGTTAGGGGTAGGTACAATTTGATACGGTTCGGTTTTACCGAAATTTTTTCAGTTTTCAAGAATTAAAACCAAATTAACCGAATTGAAGTTATGAAACGAATTGAATTGAACTCAATTAACTCTATCCGATTTGTTTGGGTTCATTTTGATTTTGAGCCTAACGAGCTTTTTATATGTATTTAAATTGTTCCCATGTAATTTCATGTAATTCGGCAATTGACTTTGGCAGGAGCTTGTTTGCTCTAGTACTGAAATTAATATAGACAGTTCTCAAATGAAGGACTTCAGAAATTTAGGTACATGGGAAAATAAGTTTGTGTTTAAGAATTTCATTTGGATTTGAAAAGGAAATTGTTTGGTATTAAAAACTTGGAACTCAGAATTAATGAATTGTGAATCCATACTTGGTAGAAGTAAGGAAAACTACAAGAAGAAAATAAAGAGATTAGGAGCGTGCCGCAGCGACAAGGTGCAGCATCAAATGAAAGTTGAGACTCGAGAGGAATGATAGTTGAGTGGGGTTCAGGTGTGGGTCTAGTGTTGAGAGGGATGGGAGTTGAGCGGTGATGGTTAAAATCTGAGAATGAGTTGAGAGAGAGCGACTTGGGTTTGTTAACAATAAGATTAGGTTTTTTTTTTTAAAAAAAAAACCTTTTATATCACAATTTTTTGTTATAAAAAATTATCACGGTTTTTGGTTCAAACCAGTTTTGAAAAATCAAAACAGATTTTAGCCAAATTTAATTCAGTTTTCACTTTTAAAAACTGATTTGAACTGTATTACAAGGTTTAACCGAACCAAACTACATTAGTAGGCTTCCAATCTTAGTCGATGCAATTCGAGTTCTGGTTAAATGAAAGGGCAATTATTAATTTAGTTCCTAAGTTTTGACGAATTATGAGTATTTTAACGCAATTTGCTTTATTGCTATTCGTAAGGCCTAAGTTTTCGTAAACGTATCAATTTGGTCCCTCTGACCAATTTTTTAATAGTTAAACTCACAGAAAATGTTAAAAAACAGTTTTGCCCTTGACTCTATTTAAATGAGTTAAAACTACAATTTTACACAGAAAATTAAATAGATCTCCATTGATAGACGGTAGAGATAATATTAAAAATATTTGAAATATTTTTTTTTTAAAAATTAATTTTTGTATGTTCTTAATAAAATGGAGATTCAATCTTCACCGTCCATCAAATGATTGGATCTCCACACTAAAAAAAAATAATGAAAAGTTGAATCCAGCGATAGATATCGTCTCCTTCGCTGGAGACCCCAAGAACAAAAAAAAAAAAAATGAATTTGTCAAATCTCCAGGGATGGAGATGGATCTCCAGAGGGATGGAGATGGATCTCCATCGCTGGAGATGAGCAACCTCCAGCGATGGGGATCCAGTCTCCATCGTTGAAGATCCAACGACCTCCATCGCTCATTTCCAACGAGATTGGATCTCTATTTATATATTTTTTTTTTTGTGGAGATCCAAATCCGGAGATTGGATCTTCATTCATAATAATTTTATTTTTTTTTAACTCTCCATTCTCAATTTTTTTAAAAAAAAAAATAAAAATTCAATATGATCTCTACTGTCCATCAAGCTTGATAGATGATGGTGGATATCCATATAATTTTTTTAATTAAAAAAAGTTAGTGTTGACATGTAGATATGTTTAAAGATAAAAATATCTCTGAAACCATTAAGCTGACTAACAGTTGGCTCACAGAATGATCAAATTGATATAACTATGAAAACTTAGGGTCCACAGATACTAATAAAGCAAAATACATTAAAACAAGTCATAATTTATCAAACTTTAGGGACTAAATTGATAATTACCCTAATTAAAATACAATTTCATCAAATAATAATAAAAGCCGCAGGAAGCCTTCGGGTGTTACCCGATCCATCCAGCAACTATAATGGTGGGTACTCTGCAAACCCGAGATGATTGCCTTCGCAGAAATTGTTAGGGAGCGAGTCTCATTCTCTGAAACAGCAAAGAGCAAATGGCGTCGAGTCTGCTGAAAACCCTAATTAAATCGTCGTCGAATTTGCCATCTACCACTAGAAATCTGTGCCTCGTCACCAGTGGAATCATCAGCAACCACACTGCCAAATGGATGCAGGTACCCATCCTCCATCCATTTGATTTCCTGAATTTTTTTTGAATCATTAGCTTTGCGAAAATTAAAATCACTCACTGGGTATATTTACTTTGTATTCTCTATTGTAAATTTGATGGAATTGTTCTATTTAGTCTTTGTTTCTTGATTTTTGTACACATATACTTATATTGGGAAAAAATAAAATGAAAGCTCAACTAATTAACCTTCTGGTGTCATGAATTGGTGGCTGTTTAGTTCATACAACACAACACGAAAAGTATATTTTTAATGTCATGAAAAGCGATAAGATTGGTTTTTTATTGATTCAGAAGAATATTGCTCATCTTGCTGGTTTTTAGAGGATCTAAACAGGAAGAGAGAAGAGGAATGTTATTTTTTTTTTACTTAGAGGAGGGAGGATTTGATCTTAGATCTCAAGCTATCTGAGAGATGTGGTTATCACCAGACTATATCTACGATGGTTGTTTAGCATTGATCTCTTCTTCTCTGTTTGGGTGTAAGTGTGCACATCGACGCATGTGTGTGTCCCTCTCATGTCATGTAAAGCTATGTTCTGATTATTTATATTTACTTTCCGGGGAAATTTTTAACCGTCCAAATTGTGGGCAGAATTTGAGAAAGCCCTTTCATACTCAGAGGAACCATGATAAGGGATGAACTGATCTTACGTTAATTAGTGAAGATATTTTAACTAACCATGCAGATCAATTCAGTTTTATGTTTGTGGCTTAAGATCTAGTTACTTCAGTTGTAAGACTTTTTTCCGATTGCACCCTTCAAATGTTATTTATAAAATGATCAGTCTCAATAAACAAACTTTGGCTTTTATGTTCTTTTGGTACTTTTTAAACTTCAATTGCATAGGGGAGTAGGAGCTTTGTTATCCAAATGATAATCATGTTAAAGTTATACCATGCATATTTAAGGATCAAGATCTTGGAGATATTTAGTAAGTGTGGAAGGTGAGTTAATTCAAGAGTAATGGTAGACATCCTAACTTATATCCCAGCTTGTGAGGATCAATTGACATTTGGCAAGTGAGATAATGTTGTAATAATGTCAATTAATAAAACACCTCATCAAGTTGGGATACAAGTTGGGATGTATACCATTACTCGTAATTCAATGGTGGAATTAGCAAAAACAAGAATTTTACAAAAGTTAGTTTAGCTTGCCTGAATGTTAATTTTTAGAGTGGGGAAAAATGTATAAATAGGCATCCATTTTCTGATAGAAAACATAAAACCATCCTTTAAGTTCAATAATCAATGGCTCAAAGATGTCAATTACTAAAAATTAAATGAAACTGCAGAATAGTCGTCATAAGACCTTTTCTTTCCGTAATAGCTTAGTTACCTCAGAACACTCAATTCTGAAGTTCATGACCAGTGCTAAAAGATGAAATTCTTTCCTTAGGACTTTGCATATGTTTACCTCTGCTAATTGCTCTTTTGCAATATTTCAGAGAGAGAGATGGGCTCCTTCAAATGTTTTCATGGTGTATCTGATAAAATATAGACAAAATATTCATGGTAAAAGATGATGCTCATTCGGGTAGTTTGGTGATAAGACCTAGTATAAGACATTTCTACCAAAAGGCCAGGGGCTCGAATCTCCTTGGGGCACCTGCCCTGTGATTATTTTCCACATGCTTCTTGACTGCTAATATAGGATCTAGTGGTAGTTTCCAGTTTAGAATCCCTTGAATTGATAAAGGATTGTAATTTTTTAATATAAAAAAAGGTCAAGGATGAGATTCTGTCATTAAATTTGTGGCGCTATGTTTAGGCAAGGAAGATGGGGAGAGATGGGCATGTCAGTGTGTTATCCCAGCTCGCTTCTAGTTTATTTTTACTTTGTGCTTGTGGATGTGAGGGTGTAGTCCTACATATTTTCCATCAATTATTTATTTCTTTGAGTATCACTTATGCCTTATGAAAGTTATAATTCCTAGCATCTAAGCAAAAATGCCTCTATAATGATTGAATTCTATTGAATATGATCATAAAGGTCTTTGTAGTCATACATGCTTATAATTTTGTGCCTAAGAAGGTCATTTTTCCCCTTCAGTTCTTGAAGTCTACTAAATTTTATGAGCCTTTTATCATCCGTTAGCATATTCAGATGATAATAGTGACTGTCTCTGAAATTTAGGAAAAATTCTTAGTGCCCGTGTTCTTTTGCATTTGTTCCCACTTCCCACCCTAAATCAACCCCTGTACTTTAGACTCTTTGCCTCTATGTGTAAAGAGTTTGATATGAGTCTGGGTTATTACATAGAGAGTTTCAATCCCCCTATAAATTAACATTTGGTAGGTTCTTTACATGGATATTGTGGTTAGATTTTAGTTCAAAACATTTTATTTATGACTGTTACTTTAGTTAATTTACGTTAGTTACTATTAGAGATTTGATTTGTACCTATCCTAATTAGAGATGTTGACTGTTGAGGTAAATTTAATGTATGAATGAAGAACAAATAAAGATGTTAAATAGATAGGTAAAGGTTTCCCCTCAGAATATGGATTATTAGGCTCCAATTCAAGTTTGCACTGTGTTTTATTTTATTTCTCAACCTTCACTCCCTCTGGAGATTCACTTTTGGTGGGTTTACCCTTTGGTTATATAGAAATTGATTTTATTTACTTTTGCCTGCTAGGATACTAGCAAGAAATCACCAATGGAATTGATCAATGAAGTTCCACCAATTAAGGTTGAAGGACGGATTGTGGCTTGTGAAGGAGGTCAGTTTGTGTCTAACCTTTGCTCAATTTCTTGATTTGTTACTCAAGAAATCTCATACGTTTTCTTATGAAGTCTTGATTTTTGCTCACTGAAATTTGTTTCCTGAATATGCGTGTGCTGTTGGCGGTTGTAGATAGCGATCCTGCACTTGGGCACCCAATTGAGTTCATATGCCTCGACTTAAAGGAGCCTGCTGTCTGCAAGTATTGTGGCCTACGTTATGTTCAGGATCACCATCACTAGCAGAGTTGGGTATTGATTTTCAGCAATTGTCAAAGTTCATTAGCAACATGGTGGTCTTATATGTCTGTAATGACAATAGTCTGGTATAACAAGTGTTGGGAGAAAAAGTCATTTGTGATTGTCTCTCTATTTCAAGAAATTTATAACTTCTATGTGGTAAATCCATGTGTTAATTATACTCATGTTGACCAGTCAGGCGAAATAAGGATTTGAGCAGCAAAGATTTTTGAAATGCATTCCATTGATTTGGTTTTTGGGCATCTTTTACAGTTGCAATCACCTGCTCTGGTGGTGTAATTATATGCTAGTACACATTTTGTGTTGCATTTCTTTTCTTTCTATTTAATCTTTTAGAATTAATTTAAGTATGTTTAATTGTTGATATCTCTAACTTTGACATTCAAACAAGAATTGAATTTAGCAAAACTCTGGACTGTCATGAAAGGTCTTGATTGCAATAGTCGTTAAAGTCAAATATTAGATTCAAGTGTACGATTTATTTGAGATTTATTTAGTACTAATGAGACTAATTTAGTCGAAAATTAAAAAAAAGCGTGTAAACACATCTTAAACAAAATGAGAGAAATGAAACTTCAAATATAACAACAATCATCTCAAATTCATTCCCATGAACCATGACAAAATTTGAAGGGCTTGAAGAAACAAGATGGAATTACATCAAAAAAAAAAAAAAAAATGTTAGTCGCTCTCTTTTGTTACTTTTCTCTTAAAACACCAAAAAATTCTCCTTGGTCGTATTTAAGGAACTTTGAATCACTTCAAAGAATTGTTGTAATTTATCTACCTATAGCAATAAATATAACAAAATATAATCCAATGCATTGAATGATAATACTTTCTTTTCTGTTTGCCATTAAGAATATAAATCATGTGAATACCAAAAAGTCAAAAACAAATTTTACCAATATACCTATAAATAACTTCACAAAAATTGTCAGCACTAAAATATTCAATAATTTAAGATAAGGGATACCAAAAATCCCCCACTAATTGGGGAGTAAATGATGATGACAACATTGATGCCCAAGTCAAAAATATGGGCCATTTCGAATAGCTAGGGAGATTCTCATCAGCAAAATCATATTCCATGAAAGGAGATACTCCTCGACCTTTTATTTTAGCCCCCAGATAAAGCCGCCAAATAATAAATGATATTACAACTCAAAACTCACCATCAACTACTGCTACTTCCACCTGCAGATGCAAGTTTGATTCTCTGTTGATGCTCTGCCACTTTATAGTCTACAACTTCACGGAACAGGCTTGCATCAAGTACACAATTCTCACTCCCATAAACAGCTGCTTGGACACTTGCCATCAATTTTGCAATTTCCCTTCCAGAAAATCCTTCAGTTTTAGCAGCTGCTTCCATTAAGATATCATCAGTCAACCCCTTAATCTCTATCTTTTGCTGTTCACCCTTAAACAATTTGTTGAACAAACCAGATTTTCTTGATCCAGCTTGAGCAATATATTTCTCAAGATAGAGCTTTAGCAGCTTGAAGCGTTCCTCTTGCCCAGGTAAAGGAAACTCCAGGACTTCATCAATTCGATCTGCCACTGCTGTATCAAGATCACCAGGGCGATTAGTGGCAAGCGCAAGGACTATATCCTTGGATTGATCACCTGTGCGGTAAAGAAGAGCATTCAGAGCACTTCTTTGAGCTTCACTCATGTAGGTTTTATTCCGCCTGCAAAACAATTTATCAATAGATTAAATTCTCTGCCTCAGTTCCAACCAAACCAGAAAAAATGAAAAATTTTCTCATCTCAATGCATGCATTGTATCTCAGATGCATAACGGATAGATGACAAAAAATATTATAGAACTCAACTAGAAACATCTTGACAGGGCATTTGAAAAGCATTAAGATAAGATTAATGATTTTTACAAAACTCATGATAAAACTCAATTAAAAACAATAGCATACAGATTAAATCAATGAATTTTTCATACATATAATTCCAAAAGACTGGATTTTGATTTATAACATTTGAAATCTACTTCGTTCCATGCATAAAATTGTTTTCAACATTTGAGGAAATTACACAATGTTATACATTCTTCAACTGATTCTACTTCTGCTTTCAAAGGATTCAATAGAAGCCTTTAAAGGCCATGTAAACATATTAATGGTTTCAACTCAAGCCTTTAAATGCCAAAAAATATATATATCTAAAATCATTTGTTCGACCACAAAAGCAATGTCAATGGCTTAAGCCAAAGGAAATATATACACTTCACACTAAATTGGTATGTACAGTCCGAAATAGAAGGTCGTTTCCCTGTTGATTCCAGTTTTGGCTCAATCAGCATTTCCCACAGGCAACTACTGAAAACTTAGTAGTATTCTAACACCCTTCCCTCAAGACAGAATGACCATGGTTTTTAAGCTCATTGAGACACCCCATTAGCATATTATTATGATAGTAATATTTATATTGTAATACTCAGATCTTCAAAGAAGTCAAATATTTTGTTGAAAGTTAGAAAGCTATGAGGTCTAGATGGTAGCATATAACAATCAAATGGCACAACAATTCCAACATGTATTGTTACTTGAACATTTTGACCATTAAGTTCAAGCCATGCTCCCATCATTCATCCGAATGAAAAACATATTTTGAATTTTTTTCACACAAAATCTTTGATATATAAATTGAAAAAAATATAATGAATGAAAGTATCACTTACTCGCACAAAAAAGCATCTGCTTCATCAATGAACAGCAGTAGACCCCGATTAGACTTCTTACCCCAGTCAAACAACTGGTGTATCTTAGTAACCGCCTGTGATCCCAGTGGGGCAACATCTCCACCTGTCATCAATGCATAGTCTAATCCCTGCATGTAAATAAAAAATCAGAGGATGCAGAAAAGAATAATATACCACCAAAAACTCACAAACTATAAGCTTCCAGTTATGTTTAATTTCCCTCCATAAGTTGCCAAATTTTCAGCACCTTTAAAAGTTTGAAAATAGTAGACATTTATATCCGATGTCTGATTTAAAATTTGAAGGCTAGCACATTGAGTGCTAGACATAATAAAAGCAACCAATATGTGCATCAGTCAACCAAATATTCAATTGCCTTTCCCAATTGAAATAAACTAGGTGAGAAGAGGAAAGAGAAGAAGAGGGTTAGCCGGTTAGCTATCAATTAAGTCTCAAAGAAGAAAATATCTAACAGATTTTATCTTGCAATGACAGAGCATAATGAAGATTTCGTACAGATTTACGAGCCAGCTCTCTAGCAGCCATTGTTTTCCCTGTCCCTGGAGGGCCATAGAAAAGCATATTCCTAAATGGTGCATTGTGCGATTTCGTATTGGCAGTCGCTCCAGACAGCTGTTCAATCCTTTTCTGAAGAGATGGATGTAGAATCACATCACCAAACCCATTTCCATTTTTTGAAGCTGACCCTCTATCACTGCCACGTGAAAACAAGCCTGACCAAGGGTATTTCCCTCTAGACGATTCCCTGATCAATGATGGCTGTCCCAATATTCTATCCACATATCCCCATATTACCCTTGCACCTTCTCTGCATTAGAAAAATAGAAAATGAATAAGCTAGATACATCTCCATATAAAGCATCTGATTTTAAAAAATAAAATAAAATAAACTGCAGAATGTAGGAATAGCCAATAGCCTGCAAATACTTGGATAACAATTATCTCCTTGTGTGCCACAACAAAAAGTAAAACCAATTATAAGACAAAATATGGTTAAAGAGAAAATGAAAAATTAATGCCACAGCTCACAGAGTCAGAAGCCATGACGGCAGAGCAACAATCAAATGCCAGCAGACAAAAACATGCTAAAAACTTTATTGCATACAACAAAAATCTTTTTCATCCTCCCCAAAACCAATCCCAATAATTGAAAAGCTAAAAAAAAAAAAAAAAAAGAGCCCAAAAGCATGTCGAAGAGTTCATCATTAATGAAGTAAAGAGCTATTAATCATGGTCATTAAACCAGTCATGCAGGCAGCCCAGGCTCCACTTTTAAAGCAGTTTCACTACCAAAGAAAGATAACCATCCTCAAATGAATGCACAAGAAAATGATAGTGGCAAACATATCCCAAAAGGAAGCTATTTATTTTTCATACAAAACCAACACCATTGAAAACACCAAAAGATTTCATTAGCTTTGACAGGCAAAATCCCACATATACATAGCAAAGATGCAGGTGAGGATCAAGTATGCATTTGACGATAACCTTGTTGTGTAAACTCCTGCTGCAAGAGCAGTCACTCCCCCAACAGCAACAACCAGCTTATTTTGATCAGTTAATATGGCTCGCAGACCCCCTGCATAAAATAGAACACGCTAAGGCACACCTTAAATGTTAACATGTAAACAAGTGGCATCAGAACAACTAATTGCAGCATAATATTGACCAGTATGTCCTTATAAGCTAAATATTAAGAATGACATATGTAACTGGTCCAGCGCAAATATTATAAATTTATAAAGAAACTTATGCAATAAATGGCAAATTGAATAATCTGTTCTGGAGTTTAAGTATACGAGGCTGAATTTATACCCCCAATATGGTCAAATGTGGTATTTATGGCAGCAATCCATTTCTCCCTTTCTGCATTTGCACGATCAATCAGTATTCTCCTGTTAACATCTTCAGCTAGCTTTGCTTCATGGGCTCTCCCTTCTGCTTCTGCCATAGCTCTCACCCGGATTGTTTCACGTTCTATCTCAGCCTTTTCCCTCTCTGTTTGTCGCCTTTGTGCTTGAATCTGCTCTTCCGTAGCTCGTCGAGCTTGCTCCTGCCTAACAGATGACTCTTCTTGCAGTTTAACGAGCTCTTGATTTCTTGCTCTTTGGTATTCATTTTCTGCCTGCAAAGACAAGTGGCAATTAAATTATTCTGCATAAATAACTACTACATGAACGTCAGAACACTAGAGTTACATGCCTGCATCCTCTTCCTCGCCAATTCATCTTCATAGCGAGCCATCTGGGATTTTGTCTGTGCTTGATGCTGGGCTAGCTTTTTCTGTTCATCGTATATTACCCTTTGTCTCTCCTGCCAGGGCGAAGAGTAAATAATTCAAGAAACAAAGATGCTTCAACAGATTTCTCAGGCCACAAAATATCCAGAAACAAGTTTACAGAAGTAAAATAATTTATCAACAGATTCGGTGATCAACATTAATAGGGAGGTCCAGAGCCGTTCTCTTCATTTTTTTTTTTTCTTTCTATATGTTTTTACTTTCATATCTCAATGACTGATGCCCATACCTCCCACAAGCCATTTCCTATGAAAAGTACATAGCTTTCACAAAGTAAAGCAAAAGCTACTTCACAGAGCATGAATAAGGGGCTCATCAAATAGAATTCTTCAAAGTCAACCCAACCACCTAAACACTCCAAGGTAAATGCTGCCGCTCAGTCAACGTAAAAAATCAAGTTTCAGTCCCGGTTACCAACTTGATACAAAATAACAAATAAAATCCAGGAAAATCCCACACAAGAGATTATATAAGTAATGCCACCAGCAAAAAACATCGAAGTTATATCAACTATAAGCCGAAGCTCAAGTAATCACTAATTAAGATCTCTAAACTTAGTCTTTCTGTTCTATCAAAGCTCAACCTGCTTCAATTTGAGTAAATGCACAAACACATTAATATGACTGCTAAGAAGGAATCTGATTAGAGGACATGAATGAATCATAACAGCCCACACACATTTCTGAGTCGACCATTTATTAGTTATCCACAGTCGTCAATTGGCTATAAAAAGATAAAAGAGGATATTATCCGAGCAATTCAGAAATTGTATCTTACAGTTTCCGCCTGAGCCTGCATTGCCTTATATTCCGCAGCCTTTGCAGCTGTTTCTGCTTGTCTTGTCTCTTCTCGCTTCTTCATAAGTTCAAAGGCCTACACCAAAACCATGGACAAGGTAAATATTTATTTTCTAATTTATATATTTCCCCATGAAAGCTACACCGTTGAGTGATGATTTCACATAATGAGAAAAGGCAGTGTATCTAAATATCCATTAATTTTTTTTTTCTTTAAAGCTAACACCAATTTGTCCTACCGGAATCAATAACTACATGCATGCTCCCATATCCGGGTGATATCAGGAAAAAAACTCCAAACATAAATACAAATGAAGAGACTTAAACCCCACCACTAATGTGGAAGGGGAGGTGCAGAACACCTAACCTATGGATATTAATTAATTTAATCCAAAAGAACAAACTGAAACAGCAATAATTTGAAAAAATTATGGTACATTTAAAACTAATCGAATTCATTTAATAAAAAAGAAAAAAATAAAAATCCAAAGCCATCCCCTACCTCTAAAGAAAAAAATAAGAACATATAATAAAAAAAAATGACCTTTTTGGCATTAGCTGAGGTGCTGATCTCTCTCAAGGCCTTGGCACCCCTCTCCAAGGCCTCCGGATCAAAGCCAGCAGAACTTGTTCTGGGATTATCATTCCTAACCCTGGGAGGAGCAGAGTCGTCAGCCGCTGTCGAAGGCGGTTCAGAAGAAGACTGAGGAGGATTCGAAGAAAAGGGACCATCGGCAAAAGCAGTCTTGGATTGGGCAAGCGAAGCAGAAGCAGCTACTGCTGATATGAGGCTTACTGCATATGCTTTTGCCATTTTCAACTGTTATTAAAAAAAAATTAAAAAAAAAAAGCTTCTGAGAGTGAAATGGGTGGTGGAGTTTATTGAAGAAAAAATGGCTTCAAGAGCAAGAAATTTGGGAGCTCCATAGATAAAAGACGACGCATAAACCCGTTGAGGGTTTTTGTAGGGTTTTTTGTTGTTAGGGTATATGGCGGTTTTTTCTTTTATTCTTTACTCTTGAACCGGATTGGAACCACCGGTTCGATTGTTGATGTGGTGGCGTCATTAAACTATAGGATTTTAACATTCTCTCCCTGTAATTTCGGATATTATTCGTTTTCCACCCTCTATTTTCTTTTCTCTCATCTTCCCCCTCTAGTTTACTATTAAGCCTTACCCCGGGACGATATTTGGTATTTACCCTATTTTACACTAAGAATACAAGATTTAATTTATGAGTAAATTACAATTCAATATCCTAAGATTTTGTATAAAGACATGAATAATGTTGTTTTTACTATAATAACACAATTTAAGGGTAAATTATATCTTATATTTGAAAAATAAATGAATTGAAAAAATTACAATAGTAAATCAAAACATAACATATAATCCAAGAAGAAAAAACAATTTGAAAAAAAATGGAGGAGATCGATCCAAAATGAAGAACATTGGGAGAAGATCTAACTTGGGTCTTCCCTATTAACTCTTCCACTAATGGAATAGAGGAAATGCGAGTATTTCAATCTTAGCGAAGGAGATTTGTCTCCTTCATTTGGAGGAGATGAAGTTTTTTATTAAAAAAATTATATTGCTTTAATTTTTTTTTATTATTAAAAAAATATTAAAATATTTTACAAACAAAATAAATTAGGGGTAATATTAATATTGGACAAATTGTAATGAAGTGCCATGATGTTTGGCTATATTGTAATGAAATCGTGAGTTTAGTCTTAATTAAACGTTAGTACCCTGCCGTTAGTTAACCCAGTCAAATATAACGGTTTTGACCATGATTTATGTACAAAATAATATAACTACCCCTCGTTAAAAAATTAAATTAAATAAAAAATAATTTTTTTAAATATGGATCTCTACCGTCCATCAAGATTGATGGACGGTGGAGATCCATTTTTAAAAAAATTAAATTTTGTTTGAAGAATCAAACAATTAAAAAATATATTTTTATGTTAAAATTTTTTTTGGTATTCTTGGTGGTGGAGATCTAGATTGGATCACCACACCAAGAACAAAGGACAGAAAAAAAAAAATGACAGTCAAACATGACAAAATATACACATTGACTATTTTGCCCTCAATTATAAATAATTAAGTTAAAAATACGATTTTACCCTTTATTTTTTAAAATTTGACAAATTAACCTTAACTTGTATATTCAATAAGAATCTAACATGTGTCAACAAAAAAAATTAAAATTAAATACACAAAATTTATAAGAAAAGTCCTTAAATATTAAAAATTAATTAACACCAAAATAAAAAAAAATAAAAAAATTACAATAATAATTCATTTATGAAAAATTTTGAATTATTATTTTTAACAATAAAATAAAATTATTTTTAATTATTTTCAAAAATTATTTTTTTCTAGTTTTTAATTTTTTCAGTTTATTATTTTATTTTTAAAATTTTATTTTTATTTTATAATATTTTATTTATTTTTTAATCTTAATTTTTATTTATGTGTCCCTAACACTATTAAATTTGACTAACATAATAATTAAATTGATGGATTTTTAAAATGTTAGGGACCACACGAGCTAAAAAAGAAAATATCGGTCAAAAAGTAATAATTCGAGAAAAGATAGGGACCAAAATAAATTTTACCCTAAAAAAAAGAGAGATGTTCAGTAAGATAAGGAGCAAATAATACTCACAGCCCCTGAGGTTTGCTTATGTACAAGCGGAATCAATTTTTGGGTTTATTAATAAACACATTCCCCGCCGTTAGTCAAATTCTGTCAAATTTAACAGTTGATCAAGTTTGACTATTAAACTGACCAAAGTACCCCTGAAATAATATTTAAAATTATTAAAATTTATTAAGTAAAATAATAATAATAATAAAAGAAATAGCTAAGATATCCACCGTTCATTTGACTTAAGATGGACGGTGAAGATTTATTTTTAAAAAATAATATTAAATATTAAAATTAAAATAAAAACATAAAAAAATTGATGAACAGTGGATATCCATTAAAAAAAATATTTTTTAAAAAAAAATAAGAGAAAATGATTAAAAAATATTTTTTTAAAAATAAATTAAGAGAAAGTGTGGACAGTGGGATCCACACTTTCCTAGTGTTGGTATCTCATATTTCAATAGTTTTTATACAAATATACCACAATCAACAATTGAGGAGGTCAAAAATAAGAAGTAGCTTTCCCGTCTTAATTTTGAAATGAAAAATGCCAAAATAACAGTAAGTTGAAGTACAATAGGACTTCTCCACATTAATGACGCCAACTGTTAACCTCAAATTTTATAGTGAATCCAAAGTTAACAAGTAAAGAAAGAAATACATCAAAACGTCTTCTAAAGAAAGTGTCCAGGACATGTAGCACCCCCCGACCCGACCCGGCCGGACCGACCCGGGGAGCGCTACCGGTTTTCAGAACTTTTAAAATCAGTTTTCTATGTTTTCAAAAAATCATTGTGAGCCCATAAAACAATAAATAAACTTTTTACGAAAATCCGGCAGAGTGCCATTTGTTTTTCGGACTTTCCAAAAACCTGTTTTCCACAAATCAATTCAATTCCAATTTCAATAACACTTCAATATCAATTTCAAACAATTGCGCACTCTGCCGTTTAGTGCGACTTATCAATCACAATTTATAAAATAAAACAAACAAACCTTAATATTTACAAACAGTTTTAATAATAAAAGACATAAATCATAAACTAATTAATTACAAAACATTTTACAAAACGTATTTACAAATTTCCTGTATATGCATGCTTTCAAAATATATATACACATAACATAAATATAGCTACCCAACTGTACAATCTCTGTGACTCGGTCTGCAACTTGCTCTTCCTTCAATCTTTAGCCTCCTCTGGATTCCTGGTACCTACGCGTTAGAAACAAACTAACGCGCTAAGCATAAAGCTTAGTGGGTGTACTAAAAACTCAATTAAATAAATCATAATATAAATGTATATAAATCACAATATATATATATATATATTTCAAAACAATTTCATTTCTATTGCATTTCAAAACAATTAACTTTCGAAAATCAAAGTATTAAACAATTTCCAATTACTTTAATTTCAATAATGAAGTCAATAATGTTCGTTTCACTTTGAATTTCAATCAATTCTGACCCACTAGAATACTAAACATTCTAGGACTGGAATATGGGTCAATGTGACGTCCGGGGTTGCCCCGCAATAACAGTCACTGATATCACGTGATTGTCCGAGATTGCCCCGCAACAACAATCACTAATATCATCGCGATTGTCCGAGATTGCCCCGCAACAACAATCGCTAGTATCATTGTGATCGTCCGAGATTGCCCCGCAACAACGATAACTAAAATCGGTGTGATTGTCCGAGATTGCCCCGCAACAACAATCACACAATAATAACAGCGCAGTACTGCTAGGTAAAACCCAGCTGGTATACCAACCTCCTATATCCATTTCTATGTTTCCGTATCCTAGGGCCGTTACAATAAATAAATTTTCAAGAAATCACAATATATTACAAATCATAAACGATAGTCATGCAAGCAACTAAATCAAGTATTTTTTTTCACCAATCGTAACAAGCAAATTATTCAAAAACACGATCCAAATGCTGTCTATCGTAAACGTATTACAAATCAACAATAGATATGCAGATCATCAATTTTTCTTCATATAGCATAAACCATTTTCATACGAAAATCGAAAACGAAGAATCGAAAACATAAACGAAAACAAAACGAAACGAAATCGAAAACGAAAACTCAAAAGAAAACGGAAATGAAAACGATAACTAAATACTTTTCACAACGATTTCGAAAACAAACGTACACCTACTTGGAATCCGTGTTTTTCGGTCGACAAACCGCGGTTCCACGATTTCTTTCCCTTCTCTTTTTCCTTTCTCCTTCTTCCTCTTTTTCTTTTCTTTTCTTTCTTCTTCTTCTTCTCTCTTCTTCTTCTTCTTTTTCTTCTCTCTTTTCTCTCCTTTTCTCTCTTTTTCTCGGTTCTTTCTCTCTCTGTTCTGTTTTCTCGCTTCTGCGAGAAGCTTCTATTTTTTTTATATTTTTTTCGCCATCGCGACCGCCGTCGCGACCTGTGGTCGCGGCACCAGGTCGCGACACTCACTGGAGTGCGCGCACCGCCTTCGTCGCGAGCGCGCCCTGGTCGCGCGAATGGTCGCGTTGCTCTCTGCCCGTTTTTCACACTTTCATCGCGAGCAGTCCATCGCGACCTGTGGTCGCGGTGGCTGGTCGCGTTGCTCACTGCCAGGTTTTGCCATTTTCATCGCGAGCAAGCCATCGCGACCTGTGGTTGCGGTGACTGGTCGCGGTACTCACTGCCAGATTTTGCGTTTTTCACCGCGAGCGAGCCATCGCGACCTGTGGTCGCGGTGACCAGGTCGCGATGCTCTCTGGTTCAGTTTTCCAATTTTTCATTTTTTTTTCTCATTTTTCACTATTCAATCCGGTCGAAATCATAAAATAAACATACATTTAATTACATTTACACCCCCTCAAATAGTAAAAATTTATTTTCACATATTTCACATATATCAAAATTTCATTACCCGAAATCCGGGATGTTACAGGACATCTCTCTAAAAAATAATTTGTCAAAGACTGAAGAAATGCTAATAAAACTTTCCAACGAGAAATACTGAAATTAACATCTTAAACATCCATTAAACAATATGGAAAAATTGGATCCAAGTAATAGATAAGAATATTCAAAGAGAACAATGTTGTGAGTATTTATACTACTTCTCTTGATCTAGCTCCTGAAAAGTTCTCCTTGAAGAAGTCTGCAAAGACATGTAAAAGCTTGGGGTCAGGGTGGAGGCCGGTGGTGGTCCAGCTACCACACTCCGATGCCTAAGTTAGTATAGAAAAATCTGTCTCTCAACTCTTCCATTTGAATTATAAAATAAAATAAAAAGTAAAAAAATCTAAAAAGAAGTAGCCAACCTTTTCAAATGAACTTACATAGGTATATATAGCCTTCTAGAGACAGGCGTTCGCTCACAGTCTGCCACTTGTCATTATGCCTATGGTCCTTCATTTTTGCTCCATGACCTGCTCTTACTTTTACACCTTTCTCTGGGCCTCGTGGCGGGCACACTCCTCCATCCAATAGGCTCTAGACGAGTAGGATGTTAGGTGCGACTTAGGATCCCTCCAGGATATCCTGGAGCCTTGTTGTACCTATTTATCTAACAAGGACTTCCACATGTTATTCTCTGCTGTTGACACTTGAAGATTCTCTTGTCCCCTGGTGGGGGACACATTTTACCTGCTATCTTCTGCTCTGTAACACCGATTTCAGCTCCACCTTTCCTTTGCCATGCGTATGGTCCCCTCGTCTTGTCATCTCATTAACCGTTTTCCTTCTTTCTTCTCAACCTTTTGTCTTCTCACGTGTTCTTCTCTTTTATCATATAGCTTATTGATATTTGTCTGTATTTTTGTTGCCTAATATTCCCACAAGGCGAGGGTTCTTCGTAATTGGTTTTCTTGATATATTGAAAATATTCTTTCTGCTTTTCTCCTGGATACAATCTTCCTAGAAGGTGGGTTTCCTTGAAGTGCAATCCTGGAGACCTTTCCTCCTGGACGATTGCTCAAATCCTTGAACCAAAATTTATGTTAACATAGACTATATAATGATAAGTGTTTATCCTTCTGTTATCTTTGATCAGTCTTCAATACAAATATTGTTTTAATAGTATCTTATTTTACTTTATTTATTTATTATTATTATTTTTAGCTAAACCAATGACTTCATGAACCAAAAAAAGGAAGATAACATACCATTTCAAGAGATGTTCCAGGTTATGATGAATATATATATAGGACAAATTGTAAAGAAATACCCTAATGTTCGATCATATTATAATGAAATCGTACTTTTTCTTAAACTACAAACAAGTACCTCAGATAATTATCAATTTAGTTCATAATATATTTAATAATATCACTTTTTAATCTATTTTTACTTTTTTGACTCCTATGGTCCCTACTTTTTTCAAAATATATCAATTGAGTCTCTATGACTAAAATTTTGACAGTCAAACCTGACATAAAATATAAATTAACTATCTTGCCCCTTTTTTATTAAATTATTAAATTGAAATGATGCTTTTACCCTTTAATTTTTTAATAACTTTACATATTTGGGTAATCTAATAAGAAATTAATATATGTTATAAAAATTTAATTTTTGTTTTAAAAATACTTAAAAAGGATTAAATAATGAAACAAATATGATAAAATTTATTAAAAATAGAAAAAATTATAAAATTAAAAAAATTTAAAAAAAATGTTAAAAGTAATATCATTTATTAAAAATAAAATAAAATTCAAAATTGAATACTTATAAAATTCAAAATTTAGTAATTTAATATACACACACATATATATAATAAATTTATATATATTGCAGTTTTGTTATTATATTTTTATTTTTATAATATAATAATAATAAATGTATATATATATATATTATAATTTTATGATATATATATAATGTATATATACTATATAATATACCCTAAAATATGTAGATATAATATTTTAAAAGTAAATAACATCTACCTCCCCCGAGGTTTGCTCAATTATAGGCGGAGCAACTTTTGAGTTTATTGACAAAGACCTCCCCTCTTTTGGGTTTGCTCAATTACAAGCAGAGTTAACTTTTAGCCAGCTCTTAAGTTTTTTGACAAAGACCTCCCCTGGTTAACTGTTACATTTGACCAAATTTTACTAAGGGCAGAGAAGATGTTTGTCAATAAACGATAAAATTGATTTCGCTTGTAGTTGGCAAAACCTCAGGAGAGGTCCATGCAATTAGCTTATATTTTAATATTTTAGTTTTTTTAACTGAATTTTGAGTTTTATAAGTATTCAATCTTGAATTTTATTTTTATCATTAATAAATGATGTTATTTTTAAATTTTTAATGAATTTATATTTTTTTTATTTAATCATTTTTAAGTATTTTTTAAAAAAAATTAAGTTTTTATAACACATCAATTTTTTATTGGACTATCCAAATATGTAAAATTGTTAAAATGTAAAATGTTAGATGGTAAAATTGTCTTGCTAATTTAATAAAAAAAAGGTAAGATGGTCAATTTATACTTTATTTCAGGTTTGACCGTAAAAATTTTGATCATAGGGACTAAGTTGATATATTTTAAAAAAGGTAGGGACCATGTGAGTTAAAAAAGTAAAAATAGATTAAAAAGTAATATTTTTAAATATATTAGGGAACAAGTGAATAATTATCCGAGGTATTTGGTTGTAGTTTAAGGAAAGTACGATTTCATTGTAATATAATCAAACATCAAGTATTCTATTGCAATTTGTCCAACAAAAAGATAATGTCTGTCTGATTCCATCAGAGATTTTTTAAAGAGTAAATAACGCCTACCTCCCTTGAAGTTTCTTCAATTACAGGCGGAGTCAACTTTTGGGTTTATTGACAAAGACCTTCCCTCTCATTAGTTAACTTTTGGGTTTATTGACAAAGACCTCCCCTCCCGTTAGTCAATTTTTGAGATTTTTAACAAAGACCTCCCCTGGTCAACTGTTATATTTGACCAAATTTTACTAAGGGAGGGGAGATATTTGTCAATAAACGATAAAGTTGACTCCGCTTATAGTTGGCAAAACCTCAGGGGGAGTCGATGCAATTAGCTCTTTTTTAAATAAATACATTTTGGTCTACCCTTCCAACAATTAAAAGAGTTAATTACACCCAACTCCCCTGAGGTTTGCTCAATTATAGATGGGGTCAAATTTTGGGTTTATTAACAAACACATCCCCTGCCATTAGTCAAATTCCATTAAAATTAAAATTCCGTTAAAATAGCTTTAACCGTTAAAAAGACCAAAATACCCCTAAAATAATATTTAAAATTATTAATATTTATTAAATAAAAAATAAAAATAAATTTAGATCTCCACCGTCCATCTCATGTGGAGATTTTTTTTAAAAAAAAAAATTATTATAAAAAATTAATCTTCAGATCTCTATAGTCCATTTTTGAATGGACGGTGGAGATCTAAAATTCTTTTTTATTTTTATTTAAAAAAAAAAGAAGAAGTGGTAAAAAGAACCCTTTTTTGGGTTATTGGACGAACCCAGAAAATGGTTTTTCGATGAACCCATAAGGGTTCGAACCAGAACCCATAAAAAACCCTTTTTTGGGTTCATCGAAGAACCCATTTGGGTTCTTCGAAGAATCCAACCCTTTTGAGTTCGTGGATTCTTTGAAGAACTCTTTTCTTCATAAATTGAAAAACAAAATTCAATAAAAAATAAATTGAAAAGCATTTACAAATAAACAAAAAAAAAAAAAAAAGTAGTCATTGATGAAGCCTCGGAGTCTGCCTTCTCTGCAATACCTCATTGCCCATAATCATTAGTTTTTTTTTTTTTTTTGTTGAATGATTAGAATTTTTGTTGATTGGAGGAGAGGGACAGCCTTGGAACTGCAAATTAACTCATAGCACCCCCAACTTCAGTCTCGACATGATCAACATAACATAATTGTTGCTGCTTGCTTATATGGACAGCTGGCTTGGATGCTCAGACAATGTCTTGTTAATGTTTAAACATCTGTCTTCTGATATTAACTCAAAATATTACATCTTGCTTCAAAAAAAAAAAAACTAAAAATATTACATATTGTTATAAAATAAAATAAAATGATAATAATAAAAATAAAAAGCAATAACAGAATATTGAAGTAAAGAGGAGCAATAACTGTAGAAGCAGAGGATGACAAAATAGGCGCACGTAAAATAAGAGAGGAGAATTGATTTGTAGAGAGAGAAGCTTTTGTATTTCTAATCTCTTCACAAATGAGAAAGAATGTGGTATATATAGAAGTTTCCACCGTCCCACATACATTAAATATTAATAAGAGGAATCTTAGTTGTATATCAGTATTTATTGTCTCCCACTTACAGCATACTTTTTAATGGGTGGAAATCCATATATGCAACACTCCCCCTTGGATTTTCACCAATTTACTGTATTTGATTTTGCTAGGAAAATTCCATTGGGATAAAAACCTTAGCAATATATACAATGATCTTCTGGATCACAAGTAGTATTTTATGTGTTCAAACTGCCTCATTAAAAACCTTGTCGGTAAAACCCAGTGGGACAAAATCCGGTCGAAGGGAAAAAGAGTGCAGTACACATGTATTGTTATCTTCAAAAATCTACTCCCCCTGATAAAAATTAATTCTGTAGTTTACAAAATCGACGCATACCAATGCCATATACTAATTTCTCAAATGTTGACGTCGGTAATGATTTAGTAAACAGATCTGCAAGATTATCTGTAGACCGTATCTGTTTTACATCAATCTGTCGACTTTGTTGAAGTTCATGAGTATAGAAGAATTTTGGAGAAATATGCTTAGTTCTATCCCCTTTGATATATCCTCCTCTTATCTGAGCAATACAAGCTGTATTATCTTCAAATATTGGTGTCTGCATTTCTTTGGATGATGAAAATCCGCATGTACTTCGAATATGATGAATAATAGAATTTAGCCAAACACATTCTCGACTTGTTTCATGAAGTGCAAGGATCTCCGAATGATTAGAGGATGTAGCAACAAGACTCTGCTTTATAGATTGCCAGGAGATTGCTGTGCCATTATAGGTAAAAACATATCCCGTTTGTGAACGAGCTTTATGGGGATCAGATAAATATCCAACATCAGCATAACCAATTAAACCTGAAAAATTGTTAGACACATAAAATAATCCCAAGTCTATTGTACCACGAAGGTAACGAAAAATATGTTTGATTCCATTCCAATGTCTTCGAGTTGGTGCTGAACTGCATCTTGCTAATAAATTTACTGCAAATGCAATATCAGGTCTAGTACATTGTGCAAGATATAATAGAGCACAAATTGCATTTAGATATGGTACTTCGGGACTAAGTATCTTTTCATCATCTTCTTTAGGCCGGAATGGATCCTTTTTAGGATCAAGAGATCTAACAACCATAGGAGTACCTAATGGATGAGCATTGTCCATATTAAATCTTTTCAGAATCTTTTCAACATATGCCGATTGATGAACAAGTATTCCATTTGGTGTATGCTCGATCTCCAGGCCGAGACAATACTTTGTTTTGCCCAAGTCTTTCATTTCAAATTCCCTTTTTAAATATTCAGCAGTTTTTAGGAGCTCTTCAGGAGTTCCAATTAAATTCATATCATCAACATATACTGCTACAATAGCAAATCCAGATTCAGATTTCTTTATAAAAACACATGGACATACTAGATCATTAATATACCCTTCCTTGATCAGATATTGACTAAGACGGTTATACCACATCCGTCCAGATTGTTTTAATCCATACAGGGATCTTTGCAACTTTATCGAATATAAATTACGAGATCTCGATTTATATGCTTCTGGCATTTTAAATCCTTCAGGAATTTTCATATAGATATCTGAATCGAGTGACCCATATAAATAAGCAGTCACTACATCCATTAGACGCATTTCAAGCTTTTCTGAAACAGCAATACTTAATAAAAACCGAAATGTGATTGTATCCATCACTGGTGAATACGTTTCATCAAAATCAATACCAGGTCTCTGCGAGAAACCTTGTGCTACGAGTCGTGCCTTATATCTCATGACTTCATTTTTCTCATTTCGTTTTCGTACAAAAACCCATTTATATCCGACGGGTTTGATATCTTCAGGTGTCTGGACTACAGGTCCAAATACTTCACGTTTGGCTAAAGAATTTAATTCTGCTTGAATTGCTTCTTTCCATTTAGGCCAATCATGCCTTTGTCTACAATCATCAATACCATGAGGTTCATAATCATCATTAATAATTTCAGTAGCTACTGTGTAAGAAAATATATCATCGATGATTGTTTCTTCACGATTCCATATTTCTTTTGCATAATTTATGGATATTTCTTCATTTCCATTTTCTTGTCTCTCTTCTGGGATTTCTGCCACTTCAGGGGCTTCTGCCACTTCAGGGGCTTCTGCCACTACAGGGGCTCCTGTCGCTTCAGGGACATCTAACTCTACTGGAGTTGATTCAGAGAAAGTGGATTTATTTGTAACTCGAGTTTTATCAAAATCCTGATAATTTAATTTCCTCTTCCGGGGAACTGTATCTTTTGATCCAAGTGGTCTACCACGCTTCTGTTGTGCAACAGATGATTCAGTTGCTGCTAATTGTTTATATCGTTCTTCAAGAACAATCACCCGGGCTGGTACATTAGCAGCTGGTATATATGACTTTGTTACCCTATTAGCATCTGTAAATGCATCTGGTAACTGATTAGCAATTGTTTGAAGATGCACTATCTTTCGCACTTCATTCTCACACTGAGATGTGTATGGATCTAAATGGATCAAACTTGGAACCTTCCAAGAAAATTCCTGCTTCTCTTCAGGAGAAGTTTTTCTTTCCCCGAAAGATGGAAAATTTTTCTCATCAAAATGACAATCCGCAAATCGTGCAGTAAAAAGATCACTCGTCAAAGGTTCCAAATATCTAATAATTGACGGTGAATCAAAACCAATATATATCCCTAAACGTCTTTGGGGTCCCATTTTAGTTCTTTGAGTTGGGGCTATTGGGACATATACAGCGCAACCAAAAGTACGTAAATGGGATATATTAGGTTGATGGCCAAACACAAGTTGTAATGGTGAATACTGGTGATAAGCAGTAGGTCGAAGACGGATTAATGCAGCAGCATGTAAAATAGCATGTCCCCATACAGAACTTGGTAATTGTGTTCTTAATAATAAAGTTCTCGCAATTACCTGTAGGCGTTTGATAAATGATTCTGCTAATCCGTTCTGGGTGTGCACATATGGGACTGGATGCTCAACATCAATCCCCACTGCTTTGCAATACTCATAAAAAGTTTTGGATGTAAACTCACCAGCATTATCAAGGCGTATTGATTTTATTGGATAATCTGGAAAATGTGCTCGAAGCCTAATAACCTGTGCAAGTAATCTGGCAAAAGCAACATTACGAGTAGACAATAAACAAACATGTGACCATCTTGCAGATGCATCAATTAGAACCATAAAATAGCGAAATGGTCCACTAGGTGGGTGAATAGGTCCACATATATCCCCCTGAATTCTTTGTAGGAATGATGGGGATTCAAAACCAACTTTAGGATAAGATGGTCTAATTACTAATTTTCCTTGTGAACATGTAGTACATATACTCTCATGTAACAGCTGAATCTTCTGGTTCTTTAATGGATGTCCATGAGAATTTTCAGTGATTCTACGCATCATCATAGATCCCGGGTGACCTAAGCGGTCATGCCAAAGCATGAATATTTTTGCATTGGAGAACTTCTGGTTCATAACTGCATAAGCCTCAATTGATTTGATTATCGTATAATATAATCCAGATGAGAAAGTACGAATCTTTTCCAAAATCAATTTTTGTCCTGAAACAACAGAAGTAATATAGAGATATTCTATATTATTTTCACTTCTTGTTTCAATATGATATCCATTACAACGAATATCTTTAAAGCTAAGTAAATTTCTTTGGGAACTGCTTGAATATAAAGCATCATGGATACATATTTTTGTTCCATTTTCCAATAGAATTGTGGCTCTTCCAGAGCCTTCAATTAGGTCTGCAGGACCTGATATAGTATTCACCTCAGCTTTAAGTGATATCAAATTTGAGAAATACTTCTTATCACGAAGAATAGTATGTGTTGTTGCACTATCAATCAAACATTTATCTTCTCCACTGGAAACAGATGGCATATCCATATCCTTTATTTCATTAAACAAAAATATATATTGACACGCTCGAACGCGTGGGAATAAATCCCAAGTGCAGGATGTGTCGAAGTAATAAATTTCCGTGAGTACGGAGTCGAATCCACAAGGAAGTGGTGGAACTAATTCTAAAAACTAGAGATTATAGGTAGTGCGGTAAACGTAAATGAAGGTTGTTGTTTTTTGGGTTTTTTAATTAAAATATAATTAATTACTAATGCAATAAAATAAAGCGAGACGGATTAAATGGAAGATGATGCTAGGTAGTCTCACGGTTCCAATTCCGAATAAGGAAATATATTGACTATTATGAAACACGTTATTAACATGATAAGAATAATTCAACTAAGGCCACACCACATTATATTGCTCCCGCAATGGTATGGTATGTGAATTCGGTCAACCACACCTATTGGTCCTAGAGTGCAATTAATCGAAAACCATAGTTAATCTAATGCCTAGGTTAATTAAGTAATTTCTTATCGAAACTAACCCAGTATTGATTTTAGAGTCAATTAAGCTCGATTGCAATTTCAATGATTTCTCATATAATATTACAATAACTATTAGATCGGTTTTAATCACAGGGCATGCAATATACTTGCGCAATCGCAAAACACCATAATCGAACACAAAGTAATAATATAATACACTCAAAATCAATATAATCTCTTACAGTAAATATCAAATCGGTTCTCATCACGGGGCATGCAATCTACTCTCGCAATCGCAAAACACCATAAATCAAACGCAATAAGATAATGTTCAAATAAGCTCAAGGACAATATCATGAAATAATATACAAAATATATTCATAATCAATAAAATCCAAATTCGGTCATGGTTCCGAAAACCACCTAACAACAAAATTAGCAACTCATATAATCGAAATAACAAGAAGATAGGAAAAGGGATGTGATACAACCCATTCGGAGACGTGTGGAGTCGAAATCGGCTTTAGTCCGGCTGAGACTTCTCTTCCGCAAATCTTCGTCTTCTCTTGATGAACAATCGATGTAATTCGTAAAACTAATCTTGTGTTGGTGTTTGATGATAATGGTTGGTGTTTTGGAGAGTGAAGAATGGTGAAAATTGGCCCTAGGCCGCAGCTAAGAGCTGCTGGAACGAACCCAGCTGAACTCTCTGTCTTGGATCCCCTCCTCTCTCTTTCTTTTTTTGATATCCTTTTAAATGAAGGAAATGAGGTATTTATAAGAAAATCTTCGGGTACTATTCATTATACACTGTTCACGTATACGTCACTGCTGACGTATACGGTCCTGTTGACGCCGACATTCCACTGTTCACATATACGTCACTGCTTACGAACGGTACTGTTGATGTCACTGCTGACGTATACGGTGCTGTTGACGCTGACATTCACTGTTCACATATACGTCACTGCTTACGTACGGTATTGTTGACGTCACTGCATACGTATACGGTACTGTGACGTCACTGTTTACGAGACGTACTGTTTATTTCTACGGTACTGTTCATTATACACTATTCACGTGTACGGTACTATTCACAGGCGGGGCCAAATCTTCAATTTAGTCCACCAAGGCTTCCTTGGTAAGCTCCTGCACCTCATACCAAGAATACATGTCCCGAATTGCCCGATTTTGTCTCAACTCATCGTGTATTCGTACTAATTCACAGGGCTCATCTAATAGCTGCACATACTCACAAAACACATTAAACGTACCAAGAATACTCAAAAATACAATCAAAAGAAACGATCTAAGGGTCGTAAATATATAACAATAAATGACTGATCAAATACCCCCAAACCTATCTTTTGCTTGTCCTCAAGCAAATCGGCACACAGCACAACAAAAATAAAAGCAACTAAAATTAACAATAACAAATAAATAAACTAAGCTATATCCATTTTCGTAGGATGAAACGATGGCACTTAGCACATGCCACAAGCCTTTAAACCTCTAGGTGGCCCTAGTGGACGAGTTATAGTCTCGTGAGGGTTTACCAGCTACGATACCCACAAACGTCCTAAGCTAACCACATACATAGCTACACATCAAATCAAGTATATACACAAATACAAAGGCATAAGAACAGCACAAAATCAGAAATCCAAAATGCTGTCAATTAGTCTAATACACCCTATATCATACAGGACACTGACATGCAACGCATTTATAATAGTGAATCCTTCCATACCAATAAACCACTGATGTAATTCGCCTCGACTCTAGTCTCACCAGTTTTCACTCAATGACACTCAGAACCTAGGCAATCACACTTTTAACTGCATACGACTGGAATTTATGAGCAAAGAATTTCAAAGTTTGTCGTATGCATCAATAATTAGAAAGAACGCACATATTAAGCAAAGGACCTCATGAAAGATATCAAATGCTAAGAACAGAAAAATCAGTATACATACATGTCAAATATTACAATTAAGTTTCCTAAGGAGATCAACAGGTCTTTTTCAGGTTGTAATGGGGCTTTGGGGTGATTGGCTCAAAAAGAATGGAAATCGGGTTCAACTTACTTGGAAACCTATTGAGAGACTTCATAAAATTTTCAATTCGTGCAATTTCTCTCACGACTACCAAATTCATTCAACTTTTCTTCCAAATCTTTTTCTCGCCTTTCTCCTTCAACCTCTTTTCAAACTCTTTTTCAAATTTTACTTTGTGCATCATACTTCTTTTCTCATTTAGCCAACTCTTTTCATATATGTATTTTATATTTTCTGTTGGCTATTTTATTTTTCTGCACATTTCCACATCCATTTCATCTTTTCTACTCCACTCCTTTTTCTCACTCAACACTTACACATTCCCTATTTAATTGTCTCTAGTTTCCAAGCATCAAAGGTAACATTTTACAATTTTGGCTAGGATTGTTTTGAACATGTAGGTCATACAATAAAAGGCTAATATGTGAGTGTTTGGCCATAAATGGGATAGGGAGCACACAATTTAAGGACAGGAAATCAAGCTATTTAGGAGTTCACACACAATGCCTAGATCATATCTCCAAAATCTACTAAACTGAACATTCAAAACATACATACAAGATTTTTATAATGCAGTTCATTAACATCCAATGCAAACCTATAGAGATCAATCTAGTGACAATAAAGCTCAAGAAAGTGTTTTAAGAGTAGAAACAAAAATTCCCTCAGAATGAATATACAATAAGCTCAAAACTCACTAAGGGTAGTCTCCACTATTAATCAGGACTACTAATTGGAAGTTTTCACATATTACAATGCAAATATGTCAGACATATATGTTTAGATGCAAAGACACTACCGACATTATTCTAGTTAACAACTTTGTACACTCAAATGACCTAAGCATTTACATATTATTATCCAATTATCTATAAAGCATGCATATGATTTGCTATCCTAAAACAAATAAAACAAAACACGAAAGATACAATAAAAGACTCAAAACTGGTGTACGTGGCATTGTTATACCTAAATCTTCCAAACGCAGTGCGTATGAGGAAAGTCTAGGTTTCCAGCCTATATACACCAACAAGACTAAAAAAGCACACAAAAGACAAAAATAGAAAATACCCCCAAACCTAAGATAAACATTGTCCTCAATGTTTAAAATCCTGGATTCAAAAGAAACAACAAAAACTCACAAAACATGAACACAGAACAACAGTCCTAGTATCCACAACTAACAATCCTAAATATCCACAACTATCACTTCATCCAACCTCACTCCCCGTACTTCATTTTCTCAACACAAGGCACAACACTTCAATTGGAAAAGCAAAATTGAATGAAAATGATAAAAACACAATGAAAACAAAGAGAAATGAAAATAAAAAAAATAAAAATAAAGGGTTACCTCCCTCCTAGTGCTTTATTTAACGTCTAGGCAAGACGTCGTACTTGAGCTATATCTCAAAATACATCCCAGACTTTGCTTTCTGCATGACCTGCAATCAGCTCATGCCTGCATGATTGTACATGCTCTCTATGGACCTGAACTAATAAGGAGAATAGATTTTTCAACTTAAAGCAGTTTCTATCATCTCCATATTTAGTCCCTTCATCAGGTGGCTTAGTCGAAACGGGTTTGGGCTCCTCTTTAGGTTTGACTTCCGTTTTAACCCCCAAACCTGTTTTCACCTCTACTCTCACCTGCTGAGTACCTGTACCTGCAGCAACATTAACAGAATCAGAAAGTTCATCCTCAACCCTATCAGTAACTGTCATACCATTCAGAGGAATGGTAATCTCCTCTGTTTGCTCTAGCTGGTTGGGGAACTCTTCTGGCACTTTATTTTGCAATGCCTCGATCAGTTGGCCGAGTTGTGCCTGTATCCTGTTAGTTATCTGATTGTTTTGCTGCATATTTTGTATGAGTTTCTCAAGCATGTCATCTTGTGATGTTTGAACCTGGTGAAATGATTGATCAGCCGGTTGATCAAAATAACTTTGTGCATTGGGCTGGTACTGGTACTGATGCAGTGGCTCAAACCAACTCTGTTGTTGGCACTCCTGATACTGCCATGGCTGCTGCTGACTATCTCTCCAGGAGGAGTCTGGATAATTACTCCATCCTGGATTATAGCTGTTGGAGTATGGATCATTCCCTGACCACGGAAGATAATAATTAAGCGCCTGTGCTTGTTCATACTCATACTCCGGGAAGGTCTCCCTGGATGGACACACAGAAGAACCGTGTCCACCAACTCCACATATATAGCAAGCAAGCCCTGTGCGGTTTTGCCTAGTCTTAGCGGCCAACATCTGCGACTGTCTAGATTGCATGGCTAATGGCTCGAGCACCTGATAAATAAAAATTAATCAAAAGAAAAATAAAAACAAGAAAAACTAAAAAAAAATACAACCACGAAAATAGAAATAAAATGATAACTAAAAAAAATAATAAATAAAAACCTAGAAAAGAAAATAAAACCTAAAAAATCTCTAATTTAAAGAATAAGCTACCGAAACACTTCCCCGGCAACGGCGCCAAAAACTTGACACGCTCGAACGCGTGGGAATAAATCCCAAGTGCAGGATGTGTCGAAGTAATAAATTTCCGTGAGTACGGAGTCGAATCCACAAGGAAGTGGTGGAACTAATTCTAAAAACTAGAGATTATAGGTAGTGCGGTAAACGTAAATGAAGGTTGTTGTTTTTTGGGTTTTTTAATTAAAATATAATTAATTACTAATGCAATAAAATAAAGCGAGACGGATTAAATGGAAGATGATGCTAGGTAGTCTCACGGTTCCAATTCCGAATAAGGAAATATATTGACTATTATGAAACACGTTATTAACATGATAAGAATAATTCAACTAAGGCCACACCACATTATATTGCTCCCGCAATGGTATGGTATGTGAATTCGGTCAACCACACCTATTGGTCCTAGAGTGCAATTAATCGAAAACCATAGTTAATCTAATGCCTAGGTTAATTAAGTAATTTCTTATCGAAACTAACCCAGTATTGATTTTAGAGTCAATTAAGCTCGATTGCAATTTCAATGATTTCTCATATAATATTACAATAACTATTAGATCGGTTTTAATCACAGGGCATGCAATATACTTGCGCAATCGCAAAACACCATAATCGAACACAAAGTAATAATATAATACACTCAAAATCAATATAATCTCTTACAGTAAATATCAAATCGGTTCTCATCACGGGGCATGCAATCTACTCTCGCAATCGCAAAACACCATAAATCAAACGCAATAAGATAATGTTCAAATAAGCTCAAGGACAATATCATGAAATAATATACAAAATATATTCATAATCAATAAAATCCAAATTCGGTCATGGTTCCGAAAACCACCTAACAACAAAATTAGCAACTCATATAATCGAAATAACAAGAAGATAGGAAAAGGGATGTGATACAACCCATTCGGAGACGTGTGGAGTCGAAATCGGCTTTAGTCCGGCTGAGACTTCTCTTCCGCAAATCTTCGTCTTCTCTTGATGAACAATCGATGTAATTCGTAAAACTAATCTTGTGTTGGTGTTTGATGATAATGGTTGGTGTTTTGGAGAGTGAAGAATGGTGAAAATTGGCCCTAGGCCGCAGCTAAGAGCTGCTGGAACGAACCCAGCTGAACTCTCTGTCTTGGATCCCCTCCTCTCTCTTTCTTTTTTTGATATCCTTTTAAATGAAGGAAATGAGGTATTTATAAGAAAATCTTCGGGTACTATTCATTATACACTGTTCACGTATACGTCACTGCTGACGTATACGGTCCTGTTGACGCCGACATTCCACTGTTCACATATACGTCACTGCTTACGAACGGTACTGTTGATGTCACTGCTGACGTATACGGTGCTGTTGACGCTGACATTCACTGTTCACATATACGTCACTGCTTACGTACGGTATTGTTGACGTCACTGCATACGTATACGGTACTGTGACGTCACTGTTTACGAGACGTACTGTTTATTTCTACGGTACTGTTCATTATACACTATTCACGTGTACGGTACTATTCACAGGCGGGGCCAAATCTTCAATTTAGTCCACCAAGGCTTCCTTGGTAAGCTCCTGCACCTCATACCAAGAATACATGTCCCGAATTGCCCGATTTTGTCTCAACTCATCGTGTATTCGTACTAATTCACAGGGCTCATCTAATAGCTGCACATACTCACAAAACACATTAAACGTACCAAGAATACTCAAAAATACAATCAAAAGAAACGATCTAAGGGTCGTAAATATATAACAATAAATGACTGATCATATATTAGTTATTAACGAAAACAGAGGCACAAAAGATACATCATACTTGATTGCAGAGAAAAAGAAAAGATAAAAACATAACAAAAACACACACACAAAACAAATCGATGATTGACATATTTTAGTTGGTATGGACATTCCCATTACCAGCTACCCAAATATAGTGTAAAAAGCAGTCATAATAAGACCCTAATTGGTGTGGCCAGAGCCACCATTTCCATTCTCATCTCCAAAAAAATCTGGAATATCAAGATGAGTAATATCTCCTGGATCTGAGAGATTCGCAAGATTTGCCTCAATTTCCTTTATCTTTCCTCTTATAGATGCTTGATATAGATCTACCAGATGTTTAGGCGTACGACAGGTACGCGACCAATGTCCGGGTACACCACATCTAAAACAAACATCTTTATTGCTTTTAGTGGTTTTGTCATCTGTAATTTTGTTTTTTCCTTTATCTTGCTTAGCCACATTGGCATTCCACTTCTGGGGCATATTATTGGTGTTACGGTTCCATGAGGATTTGTAACTACCACGAGAACTATATCCACGACCACGAGAACCATTCCATTGTCCGTGTCCTCGTCCACGACCCCGACCACGTCCATGGCTTTTATATCTATTGGCATTCACTTCAGGGAATGTTGATGAACCAGTTGGACGTAGTTCATAATTTTTCATTAGCAACTCATTGTTTTGTTCAGCAACCAACAAACACGAGATTAGTTCTGAATATTTTTGGAATCGACGTTCTCTGTATTGCTGCTGCAGGAGCACATTCGAAGCATGAAAAGTAGAGAACGTCTTTTCTAACATATCATGCTCAGTCACTGTTTCACCACACAATTTTAGTTGTGAAGTGATCTTGAATAAAGCAGAATTATATTCAGTAACTGTTTTGAAATCTTGTAATCGTAGGTGGATCCAATCATATCTTGCTTTTGGGAGGAATACATCCCTCTGATGATCATATCGATCTTTTAAATTTTTCCACAATATTAATGGATCTTTCACTGTGAGATATTGGACTTTTAGATTCTCATGTAGATGATGTCTAAGAAAGATTATGGCCTTGGCCTTATCCTGCAGGGATGTCTCATTTTCTTCCTTAACCGTGTCTTGCAAATTCATGGCTTGTAAATGCATTTCAGCATCCAGAATCCAGGAAAGGTAGTTGTTTCCAGAAATATCTAGGGCAAAGAACTGCAGGTTCTTAAGATTTGACATTTTTCAGCAGATTTCTATTCATACAAAACAATAATAATAATTAGTTTTCTAGTAAATATATCAAGAATAGTGCATAATAAGTATAAATCATATCTAATAATTAAATAGGCATATAAACGTAACATATATAGAAATAGCTATAGATAAGTAAATGTTGACTGGATCGTACATATGCAAATTTAATTAAAATAAAGAGTACTGAAGTAAAATGTATTAACAATAAATAAAATGCATAAATAGTATATATTGTTGGCATAACCAAATTTAAGATGCGTAATAAATAAATTGCATAAATAATAAATATGGTCGGCATAGCCAACTTGAGATGCATAACAATAAATAAATTGCATAAATATAAACGTGGTCGGCATAGCCGACTTGAGATGCATAACAATAAATAAATTACATAAATATAAATATGGTCGGCATAGCCAACTTAAAATGCATTATATTTATATAAATTACATAAATATAAATATAAATATATATATATAAACATTAAATTAAAAATAATAATAATAATATTATGTCCAGAACTTCTTATTGGATTAAAGTTTATAATATTTATAGTTTCTAGCTCTTTTATTTATTTTGTAATCTTCATGTTTCAATATAATAAATATAAGTAAAAACTAAACTTATTTTCTGATGTGAAAGATCTAATAGAGTGGCAATCACAGAGCATACTAATAAGCTAGTCGTGCTGATAACGTGTTATAAAATAAAAATAAAATGATAATAATAAAAATAAAAAGCAATAACAGAATATTGAAGTAAAGAGGAGCAATAACTGTAGAAGCAGAGGATGACAAAATAGGCGCACGTAAAATAAGAGAGGAGAATTGATTTATAGAGAGAGAAGCTTTTGTATTTCTAATCTCTTCACAAATGAGAAAGAATGTGGTATATATAGAAGTTTCCACCGTCCCACATACATTAAATATTAATAAGAGGAATCTTAGTTGTATATCAGTATTTATTGTCTCCCACTTACAGCATACTTTTTAATGGGTGGAAATCCATATATGCAACACATATATATTTTAACCTGACAGCTTATATATGAAGACACACCATATATATAAAAAAAACTTATTTGATAGTAAGTTTTTTTTTTTTTTTTGGAAGGAGGTTTGATAATAAGTTTTTGATATGAAATAACGATATTTTTATCCAAAGTGACAAAGAATACTTAAAAAAACGTGAAGTTATCAATTTTTTATATATTTACAAAAACTAAAGAGTGCTGCTTGTATTTTTCATGTTATTATTTTAAGACCAAGTTACATAGTTTACAAATTTCAAAATATAAGTTATATTTGAGTTTATTGTACAAAACTTCTAGATTTTAGAAGTTGAATGATTTGTTTTAATAAAAGAGTGTATTTTCATAATTCAATATTTCCCATGTTATTTTTATATGGGTTAATTACACTTGTATCCCTGAGTTTAGGTTAGGTGATATTACATGGGTTGGCCACGGTTTCGGAATCACCGGTTCTGGTTCTGGTTTCCCTGGGAGGGGAATCGGAACCGGAACAGGTAATTCTAGAACCGGCGTGGAACCGCCGGTTCATATTTCTCCTCCAGTTCCTACAACAGGCCAAATTTTTTTTTAATTAAAAATAATTTGAAAATTAAAATAATGTAAAAAAAAAATTAAAAGTAGGTAACCCTAAACTATAATAAAATTGAAATAAAATTACGATAATATCATAAAATTAAAATAAAATTTAAAGAAATAAATAAGAAATTTGGGCTTGTACTTAATTTTACCTCAATTAAGCTGCCTACGTATCCTCTATGAGGAATTAAAGCCCACGTAGTTCTCTTACCTTTTATTTATCTGAGATCAATCGTCACTCGTACCTTCGGTAGCCGTTGTATCATCGTTGTTGTCGAAAAGGTCATTGTCATCGGAGGGTCTGTCTATTTCATGTTGCCTGTATTGCGTCTTGGTCTAATCGTCTACACAGACTCGGATCTGAATTGAGTCTGGACTCAGCAACGATCGTCTCTTGTTGAGAATGTTACCAACGGCGCTAAATTCTTGTTCCACTGCCACGATCGAGACAGTGGTTCCAAAAATTTGTTTGGTAATGATGGTCAAAATTAGAAAGTTTCTCTGGTGATCCCTCCACCAGTGTTGAAGTTTGAAGTCATCGCTCACAAACTCGAATACAGTGTTTAAGTAAACATCAACCTCTGAAGTAGAGGTTGATGAAGACACATTCCGCATTTTCATTGTTTGTTTAGATAACATACTTGACCCTAACTTCCTTAATGTGGAGAGAACACTAAATGAAGAATTTCTAATTTCCGATTGCTGAACATTAATATTCAGTGAGGGACCATATATAGAACGATATTCATCATACAATTCATAAAATAAACTCCTAACATTATTAAACAAACAAACAATTTCTATATTACTTATACCTAAACATTGATAATAAATAGTATAATATTCAAATAAATTATCTAATTTACACATATGGTCAAAACATAAAGCAATTACATAAATCATAGGAATATCTCTATAATAATCTAACCATTTTAATCTCTTTGCTGTAACACATTTAGTTAACATTTGATCTTGTGCATACTCATTAAGTGCATCAACTATATTTACGGCTTCTATAAAAAATAAATGTGTGGTAGGATCATATATACCAGATAAATTATTAGTAGTATTATTAAAAACTTTTAATAATTCATAAATACATGTACACACATCCCAATGCTGATTATATAAATTAATACTACTGTAATTATACTGCATAAATCTAACTAATAAATCCATATACTCATAACTTTCACACAATAATTTGTACGTTGAGTTCTAATGAGTTAGAACATCACAAGAAAATCTAATTGGATATTTCCTATTAGATTTGCATAACCTAACCCATTGTTTCATAATGCTAGGATGTTTTCACAAATAATAGAGAGCACCCATAATTTGTTTAATAAAATATTGAAGTGTTTGCAAACTAGTTTGAACACATAAATTTAAAATATGGCTAACACATCTTTGATGAAAAAATCTGCCGCCAAAATAGGGGTTACACAATTCATATAATTGTGGAACGACTACAATATTGTTTGCAGTATTATCAAAACCAATTGCAAAAATTTTTGTTTTCAGTCGAATATTCTTCCAAAATTATTTTTATCATTTTATATATATTTTCTGCAGTATGAGATTCATTAAAAACTCTAAATGCAAGAATTATTTTTTGCAAATCTCATGCTTTATCAATATAATGACATGTGAGTCCTAAATATGAATGTTTTTGCCAATGATCACTTCAGATATCGGCACAAATAGACACATGACCTACATAATTTTTAAAAATATCTAACTAAAATGTTTTTATTTTTATTTTTATAAATTTCACACACGACCTACATAATTTTTATAATTTTTAAAATATCTAACCAAAGCATAAATATCATTATGCTTCATCAATATAATGACATGATACGTTTAAGTGTATTCCTATGTACCCTACATGTAACGGGATTTAAGGCCTTATGACAATGTTTTAAAAAACTGGTTTTTTCACCAAAACTAAAAAGTAAATGTTCTACAGCTACCATTTTAGTTAATTTTTCCATATTGCATTTATCACTATATTTAAATAATGGATGATTAGGAGATGTGTACCTACTAATTTGTTGTTGTCCGTGTGCTCAAGATGCTTCGACTGGATGACTGTTGTTGATGTGTTTCTAGTACGTGCTGTATCCTCTGGATTTGTTCCACTTAAACTCCTTGGAACAATAGTTACAAGTCACTACCATTTTTCCCAATTCTTTTTTCACCTTCTTCATATGAACTTTAAAATTTTCAGATTTGTACTACCCCAAATCAGCATCACCCAAATCGGACATATTTTGGGATTGGTTGGTTGTATGGTAAGGGTTTCGAGGGCCTTGAGGAGTGGAACCGGGTTCAGAAAATTTAGGAGAAAAATTAGGAGGAGTTTCATTACCGAATATTTCATCCTCGAATGCTTGTTGTTATAGGAAGTCGTGATAATTTACTTCATTGAATAAATTATCATGCGGCTCTTCTTGAACCGATATAGGATCCTTTCCGCTGCTGGAAACTAATCTTCTGGAAGGATTGGAACTTGCCATTGCGATTTTATAATTTGAAAAAAAATATATAGAATTAAAATTAATAATTAAAAATGAAGACAATTGAGAACTTAAGAGATTGTTGAGAGAGAGATTGAGAGAATTGGTGTATGAAAAATAAATGGGGGAGGGGGGTTATATAGTTTTAGGGGGAGGGGTCAATTTATAATTAGGGGAGAAGGGGGGTGGTGGCTACAATTTTGCAGCCAGCCTCCACTACTAGCCGTTGGGGGCTAGTAGACCGTTAGGCCAACGGTTGGTTGTAGGCCTGATTCAAAATATTTTAAACAGACCGAATGTAACACCCCCTGACCCAATCCGCTCGGACCGAATCAGGGAGCGCTACACTGTACGGAAAACTTTGCTTTACTGTATAAAAATCGTGTCCTTAAAATTAAAAAATAAACATTAAATAATGGTCCAAAAATATTTTCTGAAAATCTGGTCAGAGTATCTTCCGTTTTTCTGATTTACCAAAATCTGTTTTACAAATACCGTTTATACAAAATATAATATTTAAGTAATACCCATTCAAAAGTAACAGAATCCATTTTACCGACAAACATAATTATTACAGAAAATACATAAAACCAACATAATCCTTACAAATATTTACAAAACATTTCCGGTAGATGCATGTACTTAAAATATAACTACTGTACACAAAATGTCTACCCAAATATATAGGAACGATGTGACTCTAGTTCGGATCCTGCAGACTCTACTCTTTTCTTTCTTTGCCTTCTCTGGAACCTCTGTTACCTACGTGTGAGAAAAACTCAACACGCTAAGCATATAGCTTAGTGGGTGTACATAAAACTATATTTACACTTGCACTATAATATCATTTAAATTAAAATATCAAAAATATACTAACAAATAAATAATCAATATAGGGCTAAATTCAAATCAAATACAAGTCAAGTCAAATATTCGTAAATCACTTCCCAATATAAAACACGTTTCAAATCAAATAACATTTCTAGTTTCAAATAACATTTTTATATTCATATGGGCTGCTGATCTATATAACATAAGTTTGTGGACTAGATTACGAGTGATTCGGCTTCGAATATTAAACTGAACATCAGATCAGAGTTGGACACCAACAGAGTACCCGCTGCATGTCCCATATCAGATTACAATATTTATGTGATACATAATCACAGCATTTCGACACAGTACTATTCAGAGAACCCAATTGACATGTCAATATCCTATATCCATATCTATATTTACATATATCAGAGCCAAATCACTTTTCAAAAACAATACAATTTATTCCGTTCAGAATTATTGAATTAAATCCAAATCATATCCATATCTATAAATATATTTCCAGAATCCGAATCGCATCAATATTCATTTAAAAGCAAAAATACAAAATCATTTCCGAATATATTTCTGAATCCGGAAATCGCATCAAATCCATTTAAAAAAAAAACCACATGCAAATATAACTCATAAATCCATAGAAAAATCCAAATGCCCCGAAATCTCTTTTCGATACAAATCGCAAAACAATATATACCAAATCGCTTTTAACCATATTCTCCGTAATAATACTATAATCAAATCATATCGAAAATCAATTAAGAATATTTTTCGTAAACAATATTACGGATCCAAATTATATTTCAAATAAACATAATCCAAATCATCCCAAAATCAATTTCAAACAACAAATCATAAACAATATAACTCAAATAAACTAAAAACAATATAATATAACTATTCGGAAATATTCTGAAAAATCTGAAAATTCGAAAACGAAAGTCACCAAACCTTAATACCCTTTTTCCTACTCTTTTCCTTCTTCTCCTTCTCTTTTCTTCTACTTCTTCCTTTCTCACTTGGCCGACTTTGCTTCTCTCTTCTTCCTTCTTTTCTTCTTTTCTTTTCTTTCTCTCTTTCTTTCTTCTTCTGGCCGAAAATGCATCTGGTTTCTTTTTTTTTTGTTTTTATTTTTATGCTTATTGTTTGACTTCCACTTGAGTGGAATTCTCCACTAGCATAATTATATATATATATATATATATATATATATATATATATATATATATATATATTCTTAATTTCAAATTGCTCCCTTGACTTCTACAAATCACAAAATGGCAATCCAATTTACAATTAATCACATTCCATCTCGATAATTATTCAAAAAATATTCTACACTTATCCAATTACCAAATTGACTTCACCAATATTCAATTGGACCCATTATTATCCAAATGCACCATGAAAATAATATCTCTAATGGGATTTAACTGGGTTAAAATTATTATTCATTTTCAACATATACCGAATATATATATACTTTCCACCAATATAAATCACATACTTGACTGTTGCATACTTAATAATAATTAATAATAATACTTCTTATAATTATGAAAAATTAGGGGCGTTACACCGAACACAATCCATAAAGGTCCATCAGCCACCTACCAACAAAACAGTCCACCCAATAAAAAAAGACCCAGTCAAAATTAACAGTTATGTCGACTAAACTGCTTCGAGATAGCGAGGATTCCTGATATCGCGGAGTACGATTCTCTCAACTAACCTTAACGGGCTCCAGGTCCCCCTATAAATACAAACTCAAGCCTCAAAGGCAAGGGTTACGCGATTTTCACTAAACAATTGCATAAAGATCACACTCTAGTTCACTCCGAATGAGTATAGCCCAGTCTCCACTCGACAAAGTCGACGCCATATCCTGACATTGAGCTCAACTGTATTTGATTCTAGTTCGTATCAATACCTCAAATACTCCTACGCTCGACATCAACCATAGCTTGCTACTATCGACACGTCAATGTCTCAGGCTTGATCTTCCTAGCATCTACCTTTATTATTTAAGTTTTGTTTGCTAACTTGAGCATCAGAGTCTATTTGGCTGGCACCACTCCGGTGTTCCAAAAGCTTAACCGTTTCTATTTTCCTTACAGGTTGTTGGTTCCACCATCTTCCGATCGTAGACCCTCGGATCTGCATTGTAGATTTTAGCATCTACACATATCATCTGTGATGGTGGCGATTTGAACTTGGGATACTGCTATACTGAATGAGCTTTCTTCGCCATCAAGTCACATTGAGTGGTAATATTAACCTTATTGAAATTAAGTAAGAGAGATTTCATATTATAAAATTTCAGTTATCCGTTGGTAATATATTATAAAACTCCTCAATAGTAAACAAATATTCATATAGCTTTGAAACAAGAAATTTTAAAGAGTTTTATATGTATTTTTTCAAAGGGATATTATTGAGGAAAAAAACCTCGAACGTTTACCAATACATCGTTATACTCTCCTTAGTTTCTGTATTAGTATAAAACCACCTTGTCGTTACTTTTTATCCAAAATATTAATTTTTGACATCAAAATATGAAATTATCCCTAATTTAATATAACATAATATTTTAAATAAATTAAAAAATTTATTGTCTCTTTCCTCTCTTCTCTCTCTCTTTCGTCTTCACATCAACCACTCTCTCTCTCTCTCTCTCTCTCCTCACACCTTTCTTTCTCTTTAGGTGTGGTGGTTGGGTTTTGGAGGTGACAGGTTTGTGGTGCTTGGGTTTTGGTGTCAGCGACGGCGAGGCAACTGGCGGGGCGGCTGTTATGTTTTTTTGTTCTTGGTTGGGGGGAGGGGGGAGGTGCAGCGAACATGGCTGTCGCGAATGGAGCCTCCCTATTCGTTGTAGCCCAATTGGAGATCCATCTCTGGATCTCCATGAAAATTCAGAGATTGTGGATATCCAACTCTAGATAGAAATCTATAAAGGGATCTGGTGGGCATATTGTTTGCTTGTAAAGATCCACAAGATCTCCATATTTTTTTTGCTTTTGCTTTTTATTATTATTATTATTATTTTGGTGACCTAGTGGAGATCTAGATTGAATGTACACCTTATGTTGTCGTTTTAAATTTTTTTTTTATTTGGTTGGATCTTCACCGTCCATCTTAAGTTGAATGATGAATCAATATGGATCTCTACTATATGTTTCTACTTTGATTTTTTTTTGGAATATGGTGTTGATCCACCATATTTTTTTGTTTTCATTTTTTATTTTGATATGGTGGAGATCTATCTTTTTTTTTATTATTTGATTTCATTTTTTAATTAATTTTTTTTTAATCTCTGATCTCCACCGTCTATATTTTCATGGACAGTGAAAATCCAACTAGATCTTTTTTTTCAATTTTCCTTTAATATTTAAATTTTTATTTGTTAAATCATTCCATTTCTCTAATTAGCAAAATGCCCTTTGAAGTTAACAGAGAAATCACTTTTTAGATGGAATCCTAATGACGGGGTGTACAATGGCTAATACAGAAACTGAGAAGGTACAACGATGTATTCGCAAACAGTCGGGGTTTTTTTTAATAATAGGATAAATTATTATGAAGTATTCTGACGTTTAATTATATTACAACGAAATCGTGAGTTTAGCCTTAATTATATGTTAGTGTCATTGACTAACTGGTTGACCATTAGATTTGACAGTCAACCAGTAATCAGAAGGGTAATATGGTCATTTTTGCTTATTTTGTTTTAAAAAAATATATTAAAATATAAAAATTTTAAATAGATCTCTACTTTCCATTAAGATTGATGGATGGTCGAGATCATATTAAAAATAATTAAAAAAGAAATTTATTTTAAAAAGAATAATTAAAAAAAGAAAAAAAAAATTCTTGGTGGTGAAGATCCAATTTGAAGATTGGATCTTCACCCAAAAAAAAAAACAAAAAACCATCGCTACGCTGAATCTCCAGCGATGTAGATTGGTCTCTATCACTGGATCATCTGGAATTATTTTTGAAAAAAAAAATATAATATTTATCGTCCATCAAGATTGATGGACAGTGGAGATCCCTTTTAAAAAAAATTATTTTAATATTCAATATTAATTTGTTATCTTTTAATCAGGGGTAGTTATATCATTTCACACATACGTCAAAATCAAACCGTTAATTTTAACTGAGTCAACTAACGATAAGATACTAATGTGTAATTAAGGCTAAACTCACAGTTTTGTTGCAACATGATCAAATGTCAGGGTATTCTATTACAATTTGCCCTTGATAATAATATCTCTTTTCAAATAGAGATTTATTAGGGGGAATTACATAACGTTTAGAGAAATTATACAGATACACAATATTTGATTATATCAACACAAACCTCACCTAACATTTAAAAAATATTGTACGAACATTCCTTGTCGTCAACTTGAGACCGTGAGTATTAGTCTAACAAGAGTAACTTAAGGGTAAAAGGGTACATTTATTCCCTTTATCAGAAACAACCATATCCAATAAATTTTTAATTAATTAAATAAATATTTTAATATAAAAAATAATATTAAATTAATTTTTAATTAAAAAAGTAAAATAAAATATCATCTCTTCTCACAATCATCTCCACCAACATCTCTAGAGAAAAAAAAAATCAGCATCTTCTCACCATCATCTTCAGCCACATCTCCAGAGAAAAAAAAAAAGATAAAATCATAATCCTCTCACCATCATCGTCAACAACATCTCCAAAATAAAAAAAAAATACACAAAATCATCATCTTCTCACCATAATCTTCAGTAACATCTCCAGGAAAAAAAAAAAAAAAAGGGAAGGGGGGAGGTGGTGGCGAGAGAAGTTTGGATGGAGCGATCTGCAATCACATAGTATGAAAATGCTTTATCTATTCACTAAAAACAAAGACATGTAAAGAAATTTTTTTTAAAAGAAAAAAAGAAACAGTGCGTGTGAGAGAGAGAAAGAGAGAGATGTTGCATAGATAGGTAGTGAGTGAGTGACAGAGTGAGGGATTGATTTGGAGAGAGAGAGAGAGAGAGAGAGAGATGTTGCATAGATAGGTAGCGAGTGAGGGATTGATTTGATTTGATTTGGAGGCTCCATAGAGAAGGTTTATCACATAAAACGACGCAATGTTTATTATAGAACGGAAAACTGAAATTTTCTTTGGTAGAGCTTCCATTTCCAGATTTCTTCTCAAAAATTTAACGGATCAGATCTGGTCATTAATATTTTTATTTTTTAAAATTTTTTTAATAAATTATTTAATTATTTAATATAATAAAATTAATTTTTTAATTTTTAAAAATAAAAATAAGAACATTTTAGACTTTTTACATATTTGACCATTACTGTTAGTGTCTAACGGTCTTAAGTTGACGGTAGGAAATGTACGTACAATATTTTTCATACCTTATATGATATTTGTGTTAATATAGTCAAATCTTATCTATCAGTTTTATTAATCGTGAGGAGATGTTTATTTAATTTTCCTAATTTATAATAAGTTTTGAACGCTAGGGCTTTGTTTGGTATGGTGTTGTTAAATAAATTTATTTTTAATAATTTTTAAATAAAATAAAATATTTTGGATTATATATAATAAAATATAAAGAATTTAATAATAAAATTCAAAATTAGATATAGAATTCTTAATAAAATATAATTATTTAAAATTAATTTCATAAAATAATCAATTTTTATAAGTCAACAAAATTATGATAGTTGTTTATTTGGAATGGCTGCATTCTAATCTGAACTTAGCTCGCAAGAAAGTGGTGGCTGACCCTGGGTGTCCTGCTGGGTGTGGGAAGGCAGAGTCTTCGCATGCAGTCTGGGGCTGTAAGTTTCTTCGGCGTTTTCGGGCTCATTGCGGGGCTGTTTCTGGTATTGCTGGTTTCCAGCATCTTTCATTCTTTGAGTTCTTTTTGCTTGCTCACTCCCAACTGATGGTGAATGAGCTGGAGTCCTTCTGTGTTATCACCTGGCGTCTTTGGTTCAAGAGGAATAGGGAGGAGCATGACCAGACTTCTCTCTTAGTTAGTGAGGTGGTGGATTAGAGTGTGGCTCTTTTGAAGGATTTTCAGGCTGCTGCGGCGCACCCTTCTACTGCCGCAGTTCAGGACAGAGCTGCTAGATGCTGGCCCCCTCCAGTTCATGGCTCGTGGAAGATAAATACGGATGCGGCAGTGGATTCAACTAGGGGGCTGGTTGGTATCGGGATCATTGTTAGGGATCAGAAGGGTCTTGTTTGTGGTTCCTCTGCTCAATGTTTGAAGGCTCATTTCTCCCCCCCTTGTCGCTGAAGGTGTGGCTCTGTTGAGAGGTCTTTGGTTTGCTGTGGACCTAGGCGTTCCTTCAGCAGTTGTTGAGTCTGATGCAGCTGTGGTGGTGGACTGTGTGAAGGCTGGTGTGGTGCTTGGGTCTAATTTCGGGTTAGTTTTGCATGATATTTTTCTGGTTTTGGAGCAGGGCATCTTCTCCTCTGTTGGCTTTGCCCCTAGAGAGTGCAATAAGGCAGCTCACGCTTTGGCAAAATTAGCTTTATCTCTTAGTTCAGATTTATTTCTGACATATGAATCTGACGTTTAGTGTTAGGTGGGTCCCTCTAAATGGAGGGCACACCCACTTGTTGCATATTAAGAATAAAAAAATAAAAAAAATTATATAGCAAGACCACTCTTTGACAAGCTCTCTTACCTATAAATAGGCAAGAGTTGCTTGATTCAAAGCATGAGAAGCAAAGCATCTCAAAGCAAAGCATAGCTTCCTTGGTACAAGAGAAGCAAAGCATCTCAGAACAAAGCGAAGCTTCCTTGGTTGAAGATTGAGAGAAAGTGAGTGTTTGGAAAAAAAAAAATTTTAATGGGAGTGATAAAATAGTGAGGATAAATATTTAGCATTATGGAAAACACCTTGAGTGTCACTATTTTGAATTTATCTCAATTATTATATTGCCTCTAGAAATTGTCTAGAGAAGACTCTCTTTTTGTACATGTTATTTTTATAGTGAAAGAAAAATTATTCGGAGTTTATCCCGTAAAAATAATTCAAATTTAAAGGTGAATCACCTTAAAATTATTAGTGTTATTTTTTTAATTATTTTATTTCTATATTTTTATTAGTATTATACCCGCTACGCCCAAGATTTAGTAACTGCTGGGACTAGTTACAATAAATCCCAAACAATCAGTCACAACAATATCTTTATAACCCATATTTGTAGGTTATAGGAAACTCATATGTAAGGTGGGTTTCATTATAACCCACATGTATGGTGGGTTTCATCATAACCCGCAGTGGTGGCCTTTATATATATATATTCTAATTTTGTAAATTTAAAATAAATCTAAAAAAAATAATAAATTATAAAATTTAACTAAAAATATTAACAATTTACTTTTTTAAAATTATTATAAATATTTTAAGTGAAAATTGTTAAAAATGACCTAAAAATTATTGGTGAAATTGTTTTTAACCGCAGATGTAAAAATAATCGTTTTTAGCCAATTGGAGAAAAAAATAACATAAACAACCCTCAACTACCCACTTTTTGAATAATTTTAAAAAAACCCTTAAAAATAAAAATTACAAAAAAAACCCATTTAAAATTACAAAAAAACCCAGTCAATTTAACCTAAAAATTATTACTTTCATTATTACATTCCTTTAGCCGCCCACTTTGCTTCTTCATTAAAAAAATTTCTCTCTTATTATATTATTTTATATTTTTCTTTTTCTTTTTTAAAATCAAAATCTATTTGTCTGTCTTTATCACGTTTATTTGTCTTCACCAACTCAAAAATTGAAGGTAAATTTATGAACATTGTTTATATTTTATTTAGAATGTATTTTATAGATTTTTAAAGTTTTTTATTTTTTTTCTTTTATTTGTATATTGTGTTTGTTTTGTAGTTGAAAGAATTTGGGTGATACTGATTACTAGGGTTTAGTTTTGTGAAATTTTAATGGTTATTAGTGAAAAGTTAGTTAGTGAAATATTTGTTAATGAAATGTTGATTAGTGAAATATTTAGTAATAATATTTGTTAGTGAATTCTATGTTAATAAACTGTAGGTTAGTGAAATATATATTAGTGAAATGTATGTTAGTGAAATATAAGTTAGTGAAATGTTGGCTAGTGAAACATTTAGTATTGTTAGGGATATGTATGTTAGTGAAATATTTGATTTGTGAAATGTTTGATTAGTGAAATGTGTGGTTTGTGAAATATGTGGTTTGTGAAATGTTTGATTAGTGAAATGTTTTAGTAGTGAAATGTGTGGTTTGTGAAATATGTGGTTTGTGAAATGTTTGATTAGTGAAATGTTTGATTTGTGAAATGTTTGATTAGTGAAATGTTTGAGTAGTGAAATGTGTGGTTTGTGAAATGTTTGATTAGTGAAATGTTTGATTAATGAAATGTTTGATTTGTGAAATGTTTGGTTAGTGAAATGTTTGTTAGTGAAATATTGGTTAGTGAAATGTTGGTTCGTGAAATGTTGATTAGTAAAATGTAGTTTAGTGAAATATTTAGTATTTGTTAGTGACATGTATGTTAGTAAACTGTAGGTTAGTGAAATATAAATTAGTGAAATCTTAGGTTAGTGAAATGTTTGGTCCGATGAAGACAGTCAAGGATACCTTCGAGTGGTGAGATCCAACGGCATAATAAATGCAGAAAATGTGGCGAAGCTGGTCATAATCGTTTGGGTTGCCCAAACCCACGCCAAAGAACTGCAAATACTGAGCCATGCAATCCTATTAGTGAAAAAGTTCCCGTACGTCGACAGAGGAAATGCGGTACTTGCAAGCAGTTAGGACATAACCGCGTTACATGCCAGTTTGTTGATCACTCTCAAACCAGCAACGAGACGAATATGTACACAGGGGGAAGTGCACAATAGAGATGAACTTTGGTAATTTAGTAAAACATTTTGTGAGATTATGTGTTGAACTTGTGTGACATCAAGGATAACTTTTATGAGAGAATATTTGTTATGTTTGGTTAATTCGATTGAATCGGTTCAAGTTTAAATTATTTTTGTTTATATTAGTTCAATTAGCATTGTTTATGGTAATGATAGTGATTCGTTGCATCTTGTGTGATTGCATTGAATTGTTTAAAAATGATCCAAGCAGATTCTTACTTCCCAATTGTCGCTAATGTTGCTGTGGTATTTAATATGCTCATTTATGATTTCATCCTCGTTAACGAAGTTGGTCTCAAATTATTCAGTCCAGGAAAGGACCAAAATGAAGGTAATTATGTCATTAACTCTTTAACATAAATGTTGAGGAAATTCATTGTTTTGATTTATTTCTGCTGCATTTGTCTGGCGTAAAAACGAAGCAAATATTCTGCTGTAGTAGGCTAACATAATATGTGGCAGTGACCATGGCGAAACACCAAAAAATTCATATGCTCCCACAAAATATACCTATACCACCACTAGTATATACACCAACAAAAACTACCACCATCTATCTTTCACCTAAAAATTGTTCATTTCTAACATCACTCTACAGGTATACTATATGCAAATATTTCCATAGCAATCTCCTCCCGAATTTTATTTACATCACCTTCAACAAAATCCCAATTAAATTCTTTAAATGTCATAATATTGTCCAAGTACTTCATCACGAAAACCCCACAGCTGATCTTGTAATTTTAATAAGCTTAGAAAATGTATACAGATATGAAGGAAATAATATATCACGAATACTCAAATAATGGATTACCCGTCTGGCTGCTGTGGCAATAAGTCGGCCGAAAGGACTTCAACCTTTATACCGTCTGTCTAAGGAGCGATACCTGTATTTTCAAAGAATCCTCCACACCTCAACATTGACGGTAAAAATTTTATCAATGGCTCTATTTGTGAAATGCGGTGTGTTGGATCTTTATGCTTCTGGAGGGAGTCATAAATGACAATGACTTTCTTCCTCAAATTTATTTTGCATAAAATCCAATGGTAATTGTCAATACAACAAGGGAGAAGGACCTGCAATGTTAACAATAGGTACATTAACAATAATGCAATGTGTTTGAAGGAATTTGAATACATTAACATATGACTGATAAGTGATGCATGGGTGCAAACTCACACACCACCAGCGCCAACATTTTTCACTCAACCATATAATTAAAAACTACAATCTTCTCTATAAGTGAAATGGCCAAAATGTCATCACTGTCCACAAACCACAAATTGAGTTGAATGTAAAGTTCATGTTCAACTCATCTAAACAAACCATACGAGAGGATAACTCCTAGTATTCTTACCAATGGTGATACCAAGATTAACTAAAACCTAAGTTGCAGGATTGTTGATTATTAGAAGTAAACTCAAACAAGGTAGCAACTTTTGGATATAGTTGATAATGTAAAACATTCATCATCCTATGTAAGTAATAAAACCATTGGTAGAACTTACAACTAAGGTTAGCTCATTCAAATCATATTTGAATTTCTCAATTAAATTCAATTTTCCGCCATATGTGTGAGTATCAACACAGGTAATTACTATATACATATATGGATCCCTCAAAACCAAAATGGCCATAGTGAAAACTGGAATTATCAGTTTGAAACACCAATCACCAACTGCCATACACAATAAAAATAATGATAAAAAGAGCCTGAATGATGAATTTGAACCCCATATAACAAAGCAAAATTTAGTGGAGCTACTAATTTTCACGTGTTATTATGGTTTCCTAAAGCTTGTTTCACTTCCATTTTGATGAACTGTTTACACAATATTTGTAAAGAATACATTGTTCATGCTATTCATAACTAAAAAGAGAAGGAAATGATAATTTTCCAACAATTTTGTAGTATATTCATGACCAATGGGTTAATAGTTGCTACTTGAAAATGAAATGAAAAACACTATCAAGTTATTCAAATTTCAACGTCATTCAGATGCCAATATTTTCTATTTAAATAAGTTTATCACCTTGCAGTTTGCAGCTGCGTGCTTTTCGAGAGCAGAAGCCTGTGCCTTGTAGATCGAAACATTCTTTGACATGACATCCTTCCTCTCCATACCTTCTTTTCTCGGGAAACCACCAGCCATAACCGCAATGTTGACCCTAGTGCATGCCTCAACAAGTCGAGGTAACAGTGAAGGAGAGAGAGAGGGAGACGCCCGCCGCGGCGACGGAAACGGCACGATGAGATGGACGAAAACGGCACAGCGAGGTGGCGGCGAGATGGCGGTGAGAGGGGGAGGGTGAGGTGCTGCGAGCGGCCGAGAGAGATGAGAAAATTGTTAGGGTTGAATTTAGGGTAAAAACCTAATTAGGAAATTAATAAATGAGATTAATAAAAAATTATTTAGGAAATTAATAAAAAATTAGGTATTTTAATTAATAAATGAAATTTGAAAAAAAATATTTTGGGTTCAAGTGAGATTTTATCGATCTATATATATAAGGACTAAATTATAATTTACCAATTTCAAAATGGTTAGAAACGATTATTTCGTTTTTTCAGGTTAAAAACAATTCTTTCCATAATCTTTTGGCCACTTTTGATTTTGTCCCATATTTTAATTATGAATAATTATAATTTTTTTAGAAATCTTTTTTTAATAATTTTGTTTTATTAAAAGTAATTTTTAGTATTTTTATTTAATTCAAAAATTGACTTAATTTGACCTTATTAAATTCATGTATAGTCCAATTTCATAATGCACCAAACGCATGACAATATCATATCCTATAAAATTTAAGACAAATTAAAATGGAATATCCTAACGTTTGGTCATATTGCAATAAAATCGTACTTTTCCTTAAACAACAACTAAGTACGTCAGATAATTATCAATTTGATCCCTAATGTATTTGAAAATATCATTTTTTGATTTATTTTACTTTTTTAACTCACATGGTCCCTACCTTTTTCAAAATACATTAATGTAGTCTCTATGATAAAAATTTCACAGTCAAACCTGATATAAACTATAGATTGACCATTTTAACCATTTTTATTAAATTAGTAAGATGATTTTACCCTTTAAATTTTTTACATTTTAATGATTTTACTTATTTGGATAGTCCAATAAAAATTGATATGTGTTATAAAAATTTAAATTTTAAAAAAAATGCTTAAAATTAATTAAATAAAAAATATATATAATAATTCATTAAAAACTAAAAATCATTATAAAAATAAAAAAATAAAAAATAACATCATTTATTATAAATAAAAATAAAATTCAAGATTGAATACTTATAAAACTCAAAATTTAATTAAAAAAACTAATATGTTAAAATATTATATATATATATATACATATTTTATAGTATATCATATAATATATAAAAATGAAATATAATAATAAAATTACAATATATATACATTTATTATTATTAATGTTATAAAAATAAAAATATAATAATAAAACTGCAATATATGTAAATTTATTATATAGCTTGATGGACAATGGAGATCAATTTAAAAAAAATAATTGTTTATTCAATTTTTGTTTAATTTAATTTTTTAATCAGGGGTAGTTATATCATTTCACACAAAAGTCAATGTCAAACCATTATGTTTGACTAAATCAACTGACGGTAGGATACTAACTTGTAATTAAAATTAAATTCATAATTTCATAATAATATAACCAAATTTGAGGGTACTTCTTTACAATTCGCGCTCCAATCTAATACAACTCATTCAACTCAATTTAAAATATTTTTTATTTTATTGAAACCGGCCTGTATGGTATCAGAGTGCACTTGTAGTGGATTTAGAGTATTAGCAAAATCATATTTTATATCAAATATTTGATTATGAGAAATCACCAAAGTCATGAGATTATTTTCCAACACTAGTATTTAGATATATATTGATATCAAATTAACAATATTTGATTAATTTACAATCATATTTATTTTGGTAAAATTAAATTTATAGAGACGAATGATTTTCTACTTAAAAAATGGCTATAGCTGTTTAATGATTTTATTGTATTATATACATAAAAGAATTTACAGTGACTGGTGACATAATAGTTATGTGTATTGTACATTTTACTACAAATAGCACAACATATTTATCCTACGTAATCGAAAAGTAGAGGCCGTTTGAATATCTACTCTCATAACCGAAAGATATACATTTTCACATAACGAGAAGAAAACTTCCTATACATATTATTAAATGTACAAGGTGAAACTTTAATTTCCCCCCCACCCCACCAACGATTCAGTGAATCGGAGAGGAGTTTGAAAAATAGACAGTAATAGTCCAAAGAGGCTGCAATGAATACACAAGCAATTATATTATTATATGTGAAAGATAAATTGAAAGAAAGAAATGAGTGGTGGTAGCTGTGTTTACGTGGGACAGTTAAGTATATATGTGAGAGAGAGAGAGAGAGAGAGAGAGAGAGGTAGGTAGTGAAATGAGCGAAGACACATGCACAAGCAGCATCCCCCCAGGTTCTGGTTTTGGTGCTGTTGCTGGTGTGCTTTGATTTTGAAAGTGAGATGGGTGCATGCTTTTAGCTTTCCTCTCTCTCTACCCCCCACTTCTCCAAATCTACCCATTCCCTCTACCTACCACTTCCTTTTTCTCTCTTTTTAAATTTGTTAACTCTCTCTCTCTCTCTCTCTCTAACCATAACTAGTAAGACTTCTCTCTCTCTCTCTCTCTCTCTCTGATCAGAATTCAGAACACAAAGACACACAAACACCATGATTTCCATTGCTGATCCTCATGTTGAGCCTCAAAAACCTGCTTCTTCTTCTTCTTCTAATGTTTCTTCTCCATCACATAATAAACCATCTACTGAGAACACGACGACCCATGTTTTCAAATCTAAACTACCTGATATTCCCATCTCTAATCACCTCTCTCTTCACACATACTGCTTCCAGAATGTCTCTGATTTCCCAGACAACCCTTGTTTGATAGTTGGTTCCACTGGTAAAACCTACTCTTTCGCTGAAACCCACCTCATTTGTCGTAAAACTGCTGCTGGGTTATCCAATCTAGGCATCAAACAAGGCGATGTCATCATGATTCTTCTTCAAAACTGCGCCGAGTTTGTCTTCGCGTTCATGGGAGCATCCATTATGGGCGCTGTCACCACCACAGCTAACCCTTTCTACACATCTACTGAAGTCTTCAAGCAATTCAACGCTTCTCGTGCTAAGCTCATTATCACAATGTCCCAATACGTCGACAAGCTACGAGAATCAACCCCCGACGAGAATCACCCCAGGATCGGGGAAGACTTCACTGTTATCACAATCGATGAACCGCCGGAGAATTGCCTGCACTTCACTGTATTGTCCGAGGCAAATGAGAATGATGTCCCGGAAGTTTCTATCAAACCTGACGATCCTGTAGCTCTACCCTTCTCTTCGGGCACTACAGGATTGCCCAAAGGAGTTGTATTGACACACAAGAGTCTGATAACAAGCGTGGCACAGCAAGTCGACGGAGAGAACCCAAATCTCTACTTGAAACAGCAAGATGTGGTGCTCTGCGTGTTGCCTTTGTTCCACATATATTCACTGAACAGTGTGCTTCTATGCTCCCTGAGAGCCGGAGCTGGAGTCCTGTTGATGCAGAAGTTCGAGATAGGGTCGTTGCTGGAGCTGATACAGAGGCACAAGGTGTCAGTGGCGGCGGTGGTGCCACCGTTGGTTGTTGCGCTTGCTAAGAACCCAATGGTGGCAAATTTCGATCTGAGCTCAATCAGGATGGTGCTCTCAGGGGCGGCGCCGCTGGGAAAGGAGCTGGAGGAGGCTCTCCGGAGCAGAGTTCCTCAGGCCATTTTGGGTCAGGTTAGTGGTGGTGTGTTTTGCATTTCTCAACGGATTCTGTTCATGCACTTAGACAGTCATCCCTCATCAAACTTAAAAACTGCCCCTTTTCTAAATTCCTTAGGGGTGTCTTTTGTCATTTTGGTTAATTTGGAGGGCTTTTTAGTGATTCAACAACATAATCAAATTACTACACTAATTTAAATTTCTTAAACTGTTAAACTGTGTGAGGACAAACTACCTCTAAAATTTTGATGGTCTTGGAGAGTTGGAGGTCATCTTCATCAATTAATTTTTCTTTAAAATTATATAATAATTTGAAGTCAAAACTACTTTCAATGTTGGGCTTTTTACGATAATGCCCTCAAATGTTTATAATATTTAGGTAAATTACACAAACATTATTAAATTTAGATCTTATGCAATTTTTACCTAAATTTTCACAAACATCTCCAACGTTTAGCATATCAATAAGACAAATTGTTTAATGATTCAATAATTTAAAAACCGAATTGACAAGATTAGAGACCAGTTTGATAGAGTTTTTATTTTTTATTTTTTAAAGTAACTATCATAGTAGCTTTTTTAAATGATTTGATTGTAGCTGTAGCTTTTGAAAAAAACTACTGATTGTTTTGTTAAACTGTATTTTTATAAATGTTGTGGGTTAAAAAACTATATTAATGTGTATGATAAACTATATGACTGAACTGCTGTGAAATTATAAAATAATTAAAATTAAAATCTTAATAAAATTAATTTATTTAATTTATTAATAAAAATTCTGTTTATATATATTAAACATATTTAAATATTTTTATTTTAATTTAATATAAAAATAGACTTAATTAAATTTATTAATTGTATTATAACATTAATTATAAAAATCAAGTTTTAGATAATAAAATAAATACTAATAAGGTTTTTAATTACTTTTTTCAAATATTGAAAATAAAAAAAAATGATCTGATTTAATTATTATTGTATATAAAATTATTGAATATAAAAAAATATTAATTTTTAATTAATTATTAATTTCTAATTTTTAATGTTAGGTTAAGTTTTTTTTAAAAATTTTAATATAAAATGATGAATAATTTTGTCTAAAATATTTTTATCAAAAAATATAATTAGCTATATGTTGAAAATAGAAGTTGAAATTATGTAAAATTAATTTTAACTTTTAACTATAACTTGATCAAATTTTTTAAAAAATTATTTTCAAAAAATCTGGCAAATAACTTTTGAATCCTAACTTATTAAAAAAATTAAAAACACTTTAAAAAAAAAAATGCACCAAACGGATCATAGATCTCCTATCGTCTAATTTGAATAAAAGTCAACTAAAGTGGGATATTTTTATTTAGACCAAACGACTTGAATGACTGTGCAACTGACCCGAAATATTTATTCTAAGTGGAGGACAGTTTCGTCATTTGATGAGAAAGACAAAATTTTTAGGTACTTTGGTTGTCAAATCACAAGTGTAGATATCCCAATAATAATAATAATAATAATAACAACAACAACAACCGTTCTCACCTCAAAATTTGGTTGGTAGGTGTATATACGTGAGATTGTGCAACTTTTAAAGGTAGGTAAAATTAACTCAAATTAAATGAGCTCCGTCTTCTTCTTCTTTTTTAATTTATCGTCAGTTCTATTAATATATGTTTAAAATTATTATAATTTGCAAAATAATTATTTATTTTATAATTTAAAAAATATTTAATAAATTAATTATTTCTTATTTAAAAATATAATATTAAAAAAATAAAAACTTTTAATTAATTTATTAAACACTTTTAAAATTATAAATTATAAAATAAATTATTATTCCATACATTCTAAATCTAATAAAACGAATGAATTAACTAAGGCTAAGTTGTGTTAAGTATTTATAAATCCAACAGTTTTTTTATATGAGAATTTATTTAGTTATTTGAAATTTAACTTTAACAATTATTTGATGATATTGACAATGAGAAAGTTTAATAATTCGTTGTTCTCCTCCATTTATTAATTATTTTGATTGTTGCATGGGGACCAACTAACTTGGTGGTCATTGATGAGAAAATAGTGAGACTAGCTAACTAGTTTTGTGGCGATTTATAATGAAAAAGATTGCGAGAGCAGTTGCAACTCTTAATGATTAAAAAATAATAAATAAATAATTTTTTTTAAAGATTATGCCTAATCATAGGCAGACCAACCGTGCCTAAAAAAACTAGGAGGTTTATTTTATATAGAAGAGATTTTTAATAAATTTATAATTTTTTATTTTAAATCTGACACCCTACGGGTTAAAGGACTACCGGGACCTAAGAGATTAAACTATACGAGCACGATCTATACATCTACTTTCATTTCGAAGCCGTATACTCCTAATAATAAAAGAGGTCTACTCTCAATATAGAGAGAGGTCTACCACACAATTGTGCTTTTATAGATAATGTTAGAAATAATATATATTAGTGTTGAATCTTGGTGGCTTAAAGAAGTTTGAGACTTCTCTAACTACTAAGGCAATGTACATTGGGTATAAATTTATAAAACTTGAGTAGAGGTTGGCGGGATTTAACTGTCAAATCTGGTCCACACAACCGTAGGGTTTGGCCCTAAATTTGAAGGTCAGGCTAGTGCTGCGGGCCCTTTTGACACCTTTAATTTTACGAAGCAATATAGGAAGTTAAAAAATGTGTCATAAAATAAAAGAAAACGATAAGATTACAATAGTAGATTAAAATGTTAGAACATAGTCTAATTTCTATTATAATATTTCAATATTGTAATACTGCTAATTTCTCACGTTAATATTGCACTTGCAGTCCTTGATGTTTCTTTTAATTAGCATAAATAACAAAGTATTAATTTGATTGAATAAATAGGGTTACGGGATGACAGAAGCAGGACCAGTGCTATCAATGTGCTTAGGATTTGCAAAGGAACCATACCCAACCAAGTCAGGTTCATGTGGTACTGTGGTAAGAAATGCCGAGCTCAAAGTTATCGATCCCGAAACCGGTTGCTCCCTTGGCTACAACCAGCCTGGTGAAATTTGCATTCGAGGTCCTCAGATTATGAAAGGATATTTGAATGATGCCGAGTCCACTGCAACTACTATAGATGTTGAAGGTTGGCTTCACACTGGTGACATTGGTTATGTGGATGATGATGATGAAGTTTTCATTGTCGATAGGGTTAAGGAGATCATCAAATTCAAAGGCTTCCAGGCATGTTTTCACTTAACCTTATGATATATAGAACCCCATCTTTTCAATTCATATAACCATGTCGACAAATTAATAAAATAAAACAATCTATGTGTTCAGGTGCCCCCAGCTGAACTCGAGGCCCTTCTTATAAACCACTCGTCAATTGCAGATGCAGCTGTTGTCCCGTAAGTAGTATATATTATATAGAATTATATTAATGTGTACTCTAAAGGTACACCCGTACACAGTAACATGAACCTAAACTAAAACTCTTTAATGTTAACAGCCAAAAAGATGAAGTTGCTGGGGAAGTTCCAGTTGCATTTGTGGTCAGATCAAATGGGTTTGAACTCACTGAAGAAGCTATAAAGGAGTACATAGCCAAACAGGTACTGTAAAATTTCATTTTGGTCACATATATTTTATTTATTGTTGAAGTACATGATATATAGAAAGGCAATTAATGAAAATATTGGTATGTGGAAAACAGGTGGTGTTTTACAAGCGACTACACAAGGTATATTTTGTTCATGCAATTCCAAAGTCTCCTTCTGGTAAGATATTGAGAAAAGATCTGAGAGCAAAGCTAGCCGTTGCAGCCTCCCCAATTTCTTAGAAGCTTAGATTTCTTCTTCGTTGTTTGGCTTATTTATATTGTATGCTCATGCTGTGTTTTGTTTTGCCTCAAATGTAATTTTTTGATGGGTAGTAGTTGTTAATTACAAGACATTCTTGTAATAAAGCATGTATTAAGTTATTCTTTTCATTTACTTTATTATCTTTTTATCTTTTCCTTTCTAGGGTTTGTTTGGTTTAACTGTATATAGTAATTACTGATAGTTGTGTTAAAAAAATAACGATAAATTATAATGAAATATCCTGACATTTGGTGATATTGCAATGAAATAGTATTTTTTCTTAAATTATAACCAAGTACCTTAGATAATTTCAATTTGGACCCTACTGTATTTAAAAATATCACGTTTTTTTTATCTATTTTTATTTTTTACTCACATGGTCCTTACCTTTTTTTAAAATATATCAATTTTGTCCCTATAATCAACATTTTGACGGTCAAACCTGATATAAAGTATAAATTGACTATCTTACCCTTTTTTATTAAATTAGCAAGACGATTTTATCCTCCAACTTTTTATATTTTAACAATTTTACCTATTTAGATAGTTTAATAAAAAATTTAGAAAAATACTTAAAAATGATTAAATAAAAAATAAATATTATAAATTTATTAAAATTAAAAATAATTATAAAAATTTAAAAATAATATCATGTATTAAAAATGAAAATAAAATTCAAGATTGAATACTTATAAAACTCAAAATTTAATTAAAAAAATTAAAATGTTAAAATATTATATATACATATTTTAGAGTATATTATAAAATATATATACATTATATTATATATATATATATTATAAAAATAAAATTATAATATATACATTTATTATTATTATATTAAAAAAATATAATAAAAAACTGCAATATATATAAATTTATTACACACACACACACACATATATATATATATATTAAATTACTAAATTTTGAGTTGTATAAATATTTATTATATTTTATTTTATTTTTAATAAATGATATTACTTTTAACATTTTTTTAAATTTTTTTAATATTTTAATATTTATTTTTTATTTTAATAAATTTTATCATAGTTATTTTATTATTTAATTCTTTTAAAAAATTAAAATATATTAATTTCTTATTGGACTATCTAAATAAATAAAGTAATTAAAAAAATTAAAGGGTAAAAATATCATTATAATTTAATAATTTAATTAAAAAGGATAAGATGGTTAACTTATATTTTATGTCAGGTTTGACCGTCAAAATTTTGGTCACAGGGACTAAATTAATATATTTTGAAAAAAGTAGAGATCATGTGAGTTAATAAAGTAAAAATAGATCAAAAAATAATATTTTTAAATACCTTATGGGCCAAATTGTAATTATTCGAGGTACTTAGTTGTAGTTTAAGGAAAAATGCGATTTCATTACAATGTGACTAAACGTCGGAGTACTCCATTACAATTTGTCTAAAAAATAATTGTAAAGTCAATCAAGTTGTTATTTGGTTAATTCTGCCGTTGAACATGTTATAAGCTAGTTTGAGATTGTTTTTGACAACATATTTTAGTTTATTTGTTTATTTGTTTATTATATAATTTTAACATCAGAAAGTATTTGGTAAAATAATCAAAAGTGACTATTAAAAAAAAATAATTATAAAGTCAATCAGGTTGAAATTTGGTTAATTCTGCCGTTTAACCTGTTATAAGCTAGTTTGAGATTGTTTTTGACAACATATTTTAATTTGTTTGTTTATTATTTTTATTATATAATTTTGACATCATAAAGTATTTGGTAAAATAATCAAAAGTGACTATTAAATCATTATAGAGAATTTTACGTTCTCTATAGCAGATTTTGAGAAGCGAGTAGGGAGTTACTTTTTCAAAGTGATTATTGAATAATTCACAACCAAAGTTAAATTATATATACTACTCTTATTAATTTAACATGTAGATACTTTTATCCTCATAATAAATCAAAATTTAAATAAATTAAAACACTTTGTTATTAAAATTATATGTATAAGTTAGAACTTACGGTAAATAAGAGGTCAACTTCTCAAATTAGGAGGGATGGTGACCTCCATTAGGAGAACAATCTCCTCTAGTTCGTTTAAAAAATATATAATAATAATTATTTTTAATGAATGTAATTATAGTTATTTTTATTTTTAATAAACATAATTATAGTTATTTTTAATACAACATTCTAATTAAATATTAATTTAGTTTAAAATTTAGAATAATAAAAAAATATTATAATATTATATTTATTTTAGTCATTATACACATAGGTTTAATAAAATATAATAATTAGGGGATTAAAGTTAAAAAATTTTAAAATTATATAATAAATATACTTTTTTTTTAAAATTTGGGGGGTTCGTGGCTCCCATTGGCCCAAAACATTTGCTTCTAATTATACACTGTTACAATATTTTTGGAATAAAATTACCAAGCATATGCGCACTGTTTTCGAGTCTCACAATAATTTTAAAATGCAATTAAGAAAATATTTACCTAATTATCTTAATAATTGATCATTTTTTTCAGCACAACTAACCAAGATTATTTTAAAAGATACAGTAATACTAATTTGGTATTATTTTTAGGGGTAATTGCAATAACTCTGGTGTATATAGTCATAATTGTATAAAAATCTAAGAATAATTGATAATAACAATAACTCCCCTTTGACCGGTTGACTAACCGTTGACCACAATTAATCACTAACGGTCAAAGGGGTAAAATCGTCTTTTAGAAAAAAATTAAAAAAATTTTTTTAAAATGGACCAGATGAGATCTGGTTCATTAGATGAGATAAAAATATCTTCATCCAATGGACCAGATCCATTGCCAAAAAAAAAAAAATTAATATTCATCACCAGATCTTCTTCTTCTTCCTATTTTTTTTTTTTTTTAATTTCTTTCTTCATTATTTTTTTTTCTTTTCCTCCATCTTCTTCTTTTCAAAATTTTTTTAAAATTTTTCTTCTTTCTTCTTCTTCTTCTTTTTTTAGATTTTTTCTTCTTCTTCTACTACTTCTTTTCTTCCTTTTTTTCAAAATTTTTTTTTTCTTCTTCCTCTTCTTTCTTCTTCTTCTTTTTTCAGATTTTTTTTTTTTTTAAATTTTCTAAAAGACAATTTTACACTTTTGACCGTTATTGACTAACTGTGATCAACGGTTAGTCAACCGATCAAAGGGAAGTTATTGTTATTATTAATTATTCTTATATTTTTGTACAATTATGCCTATATATACGGGAGTTATTGCAATTACCCCTTACTTTTACTTCTAAAATAATTGATGATATTTATGCTAACCGAACAAATATTGTGAAGTTAATCCGATAATTGTATGATTATTGACGGTGTTAAAATTGTTGTAAAACTTAAAAGCAATATGTATGCATTTTATAATTCTATTGGTTATTGTTATGAATTTATGTAATGACTGAAAGAGTCATCAAATTGAAATGCTATACTTTCCATGTAGCCTTCAGACCAAGCCAATATTGAATTCAAACGTTTAATGTAAAATAAAACGAAGTAAGTTTATAATTATTTAAGGGAGAATTTTAATTTAATCCCTATTTTTTAATAAAATATTATTTTTTTACTTATGTTTACCTTTTTAGTTAACATGATCCCAGACGTTTCATAAATAGATCAAATTGGTTCTTTGACCAACTATTTGATAGTCAAACATCACTATTTGACAGTTTTACCCTTGAAGAATTAATAGAATTATAATTTAACCTTCTAATTAAAATATAATAAAATAAATAAATAGAAAAAATGAATAAAATAATATTAAATTAAATTATAAAAATTTAAAAATATAAAACTTATTAAAAATAATCAAATTAAATTATGTTATTAGAAAAAAATTAATATTTTAAAAAATAAAGAATAAAAAAGGTTAAAAATTGCTAAAAAATAAAATAAAATAAATAAAATTGAGAATTAAAATTTTTAAATGTTAATTTTTCTAATAAAATAACTTAATTTGAATATTTTTTTTAATATTTTTAATTCTCTATTTTTTAATTTTATTCTTTAATTTTATAAATGTTAATTTTTCCTAATAAAATAACTTAATTTGAATATTTTTTAATAAGTTTTTATAATTTAGTTTAATATTATTTTATTAATTTTTTCTATTTAATTATTTTTATTATATTTTAATTAGAAGGTGAAATTATAATTCTATTAATTAAATTCTTTAAGGGCAAAACTGTCTTTTAAAAAATTTTGTGATGGTTGACCATTGAAAAGTTGGTCAGAAGGACCAATTTGATATATTTAGAAAATGTCAGGAACCACGCGAACTAAAAAAGGAAATGTAAGTAAAAAAATGATGTTTCATCAAAAAATAGGGACTAAATTGAAGTTACCCCTATATTTAATATAAAACGAAACAAATTTAAAATATCTCAATTTATTTCTCTATCGATATAAATATTTATTTTAAAAAAATTAATAATATTCTTTATCAAAAGCACATGTAGATAAAATCAGAGACAAAATTAAATATAAATCCCAAAAATTTCAAATCAATTTATCTATAAGGCCATCTCCAATGGGTCTCTAAATTGAAGAATGAAACCTCTTCAATCATACTCTATATTGTTGTTCCAAAAAAATATCAAATGAATAAATTGATATATTTTGAAAAAAGTAGAGATCATGTAAGTTAAAATAGTAAAAATAGATCAAAAAATAATATTTTTGAATACATTAGGGATCAAATTGTAATTATTCTAGGTACTTGGTTGTAGTTTAAAGAAAAATGCAATTTCATTGCAATGTGACTAAACATCGGGGTATTCCATTGCAATTTGCCCAAAAAATAATTGTAAAGTCAATCAAGTTGTTATTTGGTTAATTCTACCGTTGAACCTGTTATAAGCTAGTTTGAGATTGTTTTTGACAACATATTTTAGTTAGTTAGTTTATTTTTTTTATTATATAATTTTGACATCAGAAAGTATTTGGTAAAATAATCAAAAGTGACTATTAAAAAAAAATAATTATAAAGTCAATCAGGTTGATATTTGGTTAATTCTGCCGTTTCACCTGTTATAAGCAAGTTTGAGATTGTTTTTGACAACATATTTTAATTTGTTTGTTTATTATTTTTATTATATAATTTTGATGTTAGAAAGTATTTGATAAAATAATCAGAAGTGACTATTAAATAATTATAGAGAATTTTACCTTCTCTATAGCGGATTTTGGAAAGCGGGTAGGGGGTTACTTTTTCAAAGTGATTATTGAATAATTCACAACCAAAGTTAAATTATATATACTACTCTTATTAATTTAACATGTGGACACTTTTATTCTTATAATAAATCAAAATTTAAATAAATTAAAACACTTTGTTATTAAAATTATATATATAAAAGTTAGAACTTACGGTAAATAAGAGGTCAACTTCTCAAACTAGGAGGGAGGAGGACAATCTCCTCTAGCTCATTTAAAAAACATATGATAATAATTATTTTTATGAATGTAATTATAGTTATTTTTATTTTTAATAAACATAATTATAGTTATTTTTAATATAACATTCTAATTAAATATTAATTCAGTTTAAAATTTAGAATAATAAAAAAAATTATAATATTATATTTATTTTAGTCATTATACACACGGGTAGAGATAAAAAATTATATGTAGGGGTCAAGTTAATAAAATATAATAATTAGGGGGATTAAAGTTAAAAAAGTTTAAAATTATATAATAAATATTTTTTTTTAAAAAAATTTTGAGGGTTCGTGGCTCCCATTGGCCCCAAAACATTTGCTTCTAATTATACACCGATACAATATTTTTGGAATAAAATTACCAAATATATGCGCACGATTTTTAAGTCTTATAATAATTTTAAAATGCAGTCAAGAAAATATTTTTCTAATTATTTTAATAATTGATTATTTTTTCAGCACAACTAACCATAATTATTTTAAAAGATACAGTAATACTAATTTAGTATTGCTTTTACTTCTAAAATAATTGATGATATTTATACTAAACGAACAATTATTGTGAAATTAATCTGATAATTGTTTGGTTATTGATGGTGTTAAAATTGTTGTAAAACTCAAAAGCAATAAGTATGCATTTTATAATTATATTGGTTATTGTTATGAATTTATGTAATGACTAAAATAGTCATCAAATTGAAATGTTATACTTTCCATGTAGCCTTCAGACCAATCCAATATTAAATTCTGTAAAATAAAACGAAGTAAGTTTATAATTATATATTTAAGGGAAAACTTTAATTTAGTCCCTATTTTTTAATAAAACATCATTTTTTATTTATATTTATCTTTTTGGTTTGCGTAATCCCAGACATTTCATAGATTAAATTGGTTCTTTAACCAACTATTTGACAATCAAACATCACTATTTGATAGTTTTACCCTTCAAGAATTAATAGAATTACAATTTAACCTTCTAATTAAAATATAATAAAAATAAATAAATAGAAAAAATAAATAAAATAATATTAAATTAAATTATAAAAATTTAAAACTTATTAAAAATAATCAAATTAAATTATGTTACTAGAAAAAATTAATATTTTAAAAAATAAAGAATAAAAAAGGTTAAAAATTTCTAAAAAATAAAATAAAATAAATAAAATTGAGAATTAAATTTTTTAAATGTTAATTTTACTAGTAAAATAACTTAATTTGAATATTTTTTTTAATTCTCTATTTTTTAATTTTATTCTTTAATTTTATAAATGTTAATTTTAATAAAATAACTTAATTTGAATATTTTTTTAATAAGTTTTTATAATTTAGTTTAATATTATTTTATTATTTTTATTATATTTTAATTAGAAGGTAAAATTGTAATTTTATTAATTGAATTCTTTAAGGGTAAAACTGTCTTTTAAAAAATTTTGTGATGGTTGACCATTAAAAAGTTGGCAAGAAGGACCAATTTGATATATGTATGAAATGTCAAGGACCACGCGAACTAAAAAAGGAAACGTAAATAAAAAAGTAATGTTTCATTAAAAAGTAGGGACTAAATTAAAGTTATCCCTATATTTAATATAAAACGAAATAAATTTAAAATACCTCAATTTATTTCTCTACCGATATAAGTATTTATTTTTAAAAAATTAATAATAATCTTTATCACAAGCACATGAATATTAGATAAAATCAGAGACAAAATTAAATATAAATCCCAAAAATTTCAAATCAATTTATCTATAAGGCCATCTCCAATGGGTCTTTAAATTGAAGAATGAAATCTCTCTAATCATACTCTATATTGTTGTTCCAAAAAAATATCAAATGAATATTGGCAAATGGATCTCCCAATTTGGAGATTTACTATTCCAATGTCAATTATTTTTTCAACATTATATATTCCAATATTACCATTCCATCCATTTTTTAAACAAATTTCATTCCTCTCATATCCTTTTTAAATTTTTAACTAAATTCAATTAACTTATCATAGCCTTTTATTTATACATGTAATTAGCATAAAAATTATATCATTAGAAATATTTTATTGAGATCTTTCAAGTGAGTATAATATTGATTATATTTTAATTATTTTTAAAATTTAGATTAAAATTGTTACATGTAAAATAATTTGGTATAAATATATTACGTGAGTAAATTATTATTTAAAATAATTAAGAGAAAGTTAGAAAAAATAATTTATAAAGTAAAAAAAATAATAATATTTTATTATTTAGAGATTATAAAATAAAGAATGGTTAGAGTTGTAAATTTATAGAGATGAAATATTATTAAAATATTCTATTTTCAATCTCTATTTTAATAAAAAAAAATAGAGAGCCCTTCAAAATAGTAATAAACAAACAATACTAAGGTTTCCATCAAACTAGCAATAATATTGTCTGTCAATGAATTAATTTCTCCTGCCCACCATGCCATTACTTCAAAATCAATATTCATGTCCATCATTTCAAAAAAAAAGATCTCTTAGAATCTTCCACATTTTTTTCCATACTCCAAAACTATTTAAGAGAAGAGCGTGTGTGGTTGAATACTTCTTGATGATTAAAAAGTTGGCTACCTCGACGGAAATTAAGAAGGTGTTATCTCTCTCTCTTATATGGTACCAAATATTCATTCTTTCATATGTATTAGATAGTATTTTCATGAATATCATTCAATAAGTTTTGTTAGGATTAATATTTTTTTAAAAATATAAATACAATATACAAGAATTATTAATATGCAATTACTCTATTTCAAAAATTAAATAAAATTACTAGCCCCGGGAGGTTTAGGAAAATTTCAAGCTTTATTACAATTAGTTATTTATTTATTTTTACTTTTTTTTTTAATTTAATACCATGCGGGTTAAATGATTACCGGGACCTACTAAGATTAAACTATACGTGTACGGTCCGGACATCTATTTTCATTTCGGAAGCCGTCTACTCCCAATAACGGGAGGGGTCTATACGAAACCATACTAGCACGACCCGGACATCTACTTCTATTTTGGAATCCTTCTACTCCCAATAATAGGAAAGGTCTATTTCCAACAACGGGAGAGGTCTACCTACATAATTGCGCTTTTATGGGCAATGATGAGAATAATATATACACTATCAAGGTGTTGAACCTTGGTAGCTTAAAGGAGTTTGAGGCTCCTCTAACCATTAAGATAAGAGATCCATTTTTTTTTTTTTTGTTGAACCACAGGTATCCATGCCAAACCCGACTAATTTCGTTTCAAGGCGGGTCACACTTAAGGCTCAAATCTTTCCCAAAGAGTGTTTAGTGGAGATCAAACCTGAGACTCTTTCCACATGCTCAGCGTGTATTGCCAACTGAACTACAATTTATCGGTAAGACAAGAGACCTTTGGTTCAAATAGTTACTAAGAATATGATTGCATCATGAGTAATCCCTTCCCAACCTGTAATTGCAAAAATACATTACATATTAAAATGGTTGGCTTTGGCGGCCATGTGTGGCCTTGGGCTGCATTCAAAATCAAAGTGATAATTGCATGCATGAGCAGTTATCATGCAATTTAGTTTGTAAGTGCATTTTGGCACAACAAACAAGCCTGCATGAAAGGACGGGTTTGTGGAAAATTATCAATTCACATATCCATAATCCCAGATTTTTTTTTTTCAGGATTGGGACGGGTTTGTGGAAAATTATTTTCCTTGGATTAGGAATTCATAATCCCGTCACGAACTCACCCCATTGACATCCCTATTTCTAGGGTTAGCCACGGTTCCAAAATTGGCGGTTCCGATTCTAGAACCGGAATTGGTTTCCCTTTTCAAAAAAATTTTTCTAAAAAAAAAAACTGAGAACCAGATGGAACAGGCAGTTTCCGTGAATTGCCGATCACTAAACGGCAATTCCTGTTCCAATTTTAGGGAAACCAAAATCGGGACCGTGGGTCCCGATTTCAATTAGCTGGTTCCTAACCGGTTATGAACCTAGACCGGCTCAGAACCGACAGTTCTGCGGCCAACGGTACCTATTTCCACCCATCAATTTTTATTTCCATTTCAATTTTTTTTATTTCTAAAAAAAAATCTATTTTAAATTTTAGAGGCATGGAAGGTAAAGATCCAATATTTTTTTTGACAATGAAATCCAGATTTTTTTATTTCTATTATTTAAATTAAATATAATAAAATTTAATGAATAATTCAAAAATTATCCTTTCTTACAAATTAAATTTAACCGACCATGACTAAAACAGAGAAGATCAATGTCATTTTTAAAATTTTTAAAAACATCATTATTTTTTGCCCGTAAATAGTCAAACCTCAATCATGAAAATTTTGACGATTGACAAACAAACATCAAAATTTGTGAGGGCCGAAGTGTACTTAGACATACCCTATGGAAGGGTAAGTGGACATAAAGTCATAAACCCAACAGAAAACATAGAAAACAAGAGCACTTCTCTATTAATTTTCTTTTGTATTCAAATCCCACTTCCTTTTCTCTTGCTTTTACTGCCCTGCATTCCCCTAAAACAATATAACAGATCAAGGACAAGCAAAACCAATGCATTAAAATTTTAACTAAATCAAGTTATACAAAAACTATTAAACATTTGTGTTTTCTAAAAACACTACATTAATTTGAGTGACTGTATCATCAAAGCCTCCTTGCAACTCTATTCTACCATGGCATCAGCGGAAGCTTCAGCAACTGCTAGCTTCGAGGTTGTTTTCGTCTTTTTACCTATACATGAACGCGAATACATATCAAAACAAGTTGGCAATCCCTTCAATATTGAAGAAGAAAGGGGAAACTAGTAGGCATTACAAATTATAGGAAGAACAAACCTCTGTGTTTTAACTGTTTAAGCTTCAAACCCTTCTTCAAACGAAATTTAGTTGGTGATTTGTTGGTGTCTTGTGATGTACCTACAACCCAAGACAAACTTCACATAAATCACAGTTGCAAATACAAGTAGTTGACATGTATAAAATTGGAACATTAGTAAATAGTTTGAAAAAGCCTTTTTTCTTTTTGGAAAGTCGAAGAGAATTTTTCATGGAAGAGAAATATTACAAAGTGCAAAAGCTGTCCACAAACGAGGGAACTTATACAACATCAACTGAATAATTTCAGAAAAAAATTCCAATTAAATATGCCAATCTCTTTAAAAAGCAATGTGATGTCAACAAAAGCCCCTATAAAGTACAAGATTAAGATTTGACTCCTTCCAATTTAAATGAACTAAGAAGAGAGATATGTTCAAACTCTTTTGAAACGGAAGCCTGCAAAGATGTTAGAAATCAAACTCTATACCATAATAGTTAGCCACTCTCACTAGAAATAGTTAACGATGTGTCAATATCTCTTCCAGTACTTTTACTAATTAGGTTTGCAAAAATCAAGAACGGAACAAGTGGACCTACAAGGAAAAACTTGGACTTGAGGTATTCTTTTCTCCTCATTTTTTTTTGTTTGGACAACAAATTAATCAGATCCTCTTGCTGAGTTTGCCAACAATTCACTAAGCGCTCAGATTCGTGGTAAGTGTAGTGTAGCTGTGATTCCTACTCTTGTTTAAAAAATTGAACTATGCCCTTTTGTCCAAAGCAAAATTCTTTGTTTCTAAAACTGTCCAAAGCAAAAATGATTTAGAATGAAATTAAATGAAAGCACAATTGAGAGTGATCGAAGTGAAGAATCGAAGAAATGGGCTGATCCAAACAGCACAAAAAAAAGAGAAGATTAGAAACATTTGTGAAAACAATGCTGAATATTGTTGTCCCTTTTGCTGTTTGGTTGCGTTTGAATTAAAACATTTGAGTTCATTGAACCAATGTGTATTCATCAATCAAACTTCATACTGGATTATGCTTTCTATATCCAATGTCGAAAGCTTCTGTCTTCAATTTCCCCAATTCTAAATCAGTTACAGACACACGTATTCTCAAGAATTGGCATTACCCACAATCAGAATCTCCCCTAGCTTCGTGTATGTACACGTTTCATGAACAACTAATCATCTATAGCAAAATTTAAAGGCAGTTTTTAACCATTGACATTGGCATCAAATACCCAGTTCAATTCTTAAATAAATTAATGCTATATATATATATATATATCCAAGAAAAAAAAAACCAAAAAGTAGATAACAAAGATATTATAAAGTAAATAAGTATAAAAAGCACACACCAGCAGAAGCAGCCATCTCCACATCTTCCATGGTGACTAGGCCTCTCTCCACAGCTTCCTTCTGCTCCTGCGAGGATAAGAGATAAGAGATTGTGTACAGACAACATCTTTTTACAAAGTGAAAAAGGCATCAAAACAAGAAAAAAGTGGAAAGACATACTCTGCGCCATTTCTTCAAGAGCTTGCGTTGACGCTTGCCAGAGACGGAGAGGTTCTGGGGCTTGTTCTTGAGCTTCCCAGATGATGGGTCTCCGTGTACTGCTCTCTTTCTCACTGCTTTCTCTGCTCTCTTCCTCTTAAGCACCACATTGTATTTTGCCATTTTTCTCTCTAACACCAAAAACCCTAAATTTCGACTACTTAAAACAATTCATTTTAACAGTACAATAAATGGGCTTGGATCAAACCCACACTTGGGCCTCACCCAACTTGGCAATTTCTAATTTTTTTTAAATAGTTTATTTTAATTTTTAATTTATTTTAATAAACAACTAACACTCAACCTTACCCGAGGTTTAATAAATTACACTCGCAATCAAAGTTTGCATAATTGATATTGACCTCCCGTCCCGTTAAGTTTGACCGTTAAAAATAAGTGTTGACCGTCTAAAAATAACAAAAAGACTAAAATACCCATAGTTAAAAATATTTGATTTTCAATTTTTATTTTTAAAAAAATTTCAATATAATCTCCACTGTCCATTCTTGATTTATGGTGGAAATTCATTTAATTTTTTTAATTTAATTTTTTAAAAATTAATATAAAATGATCATATTACCCTTTTTATTTTTAATTAGGGGTATTTTAGTCTTTTTACTATTTTCAGACGGTCAACACTTATTTTTAATGGTCAAATTTAACGGGGGGAGAACCCTAACTCAATTCTCAACTCTCGCTCTCATCTCACTCATAATTGGGCATTTTTTTTTCCAATACCTTGCAGATTTCTTTTCACAACTTAGCTTATGCAGCTTTTTAGTTGTGGAAAATCACTTGGTTGATTATGAAAAGGCTGCCTGTGTTATGGTACTTCCCTTGTCATCTACTGCACCTCAATCTTCCAGTTTTTTTATGGGTAATCAGAAGTTGTCACGACCCGGGCCCTAGGCCGTGGCAGAGTTGTAAATAAAATCAATAGTGTCCAACTTGACTTTATTAAAATTTCATAAAAACCACAACAAATTTCTTCTCATACTCCGGAGTATCAAACAAAATGAAAATCTGTTTACAAACAAAATATTTCCAAATTTCAAAAGTCAACACCAAATAACCCCACAGATATGTGATCACCCATTAGAATTCATGGATTCAATTTCCAAGATAATAATCATACTGAAACATGCATAACTCCTGAAGTCTTAATCATCCACAACTATAAGATTTGCACATCAACAAACCTAACTCACAAACTGAGTTATCTCAACATTTGTTATAAGTCCATAACAAATACAAATCCTTTAATCAATACAAATCTCAAATAACATAAATTTAATAACTAATATCAGAAATCTAATCCTTAGATCTCACAAGCCTTCACCCACATCAACTAACGATCTTCTAATCCGCGTGGGCGCTCCCTGGGGGAAAAGAAAATAAAAGGGGTGAGCTAAAAGCTCAGTAGGGTATAATCCCCGATAATGTATGTGGAAAACATCATTTTTATAAAGTCATGGGATAATCCTGCATGGTTAAATACTTTCACAAAATTTTAAATAAACAGTAACACTTTCCTTCAGAAAGTAATATCCACACGTCCACTAGTCATACCCGGTGGCCTATCATTTTAAAAATATTTTGCTCACCGTGACCCTGGTACTACCCTCATATACAAGGTGTACGTACCAGAAAATACCCTGCGCAGTCCCCGACATAAAGTCGTATAATAATATATAATATAATGACTAGGACGGTTACCTTTTCAAAATCATCAAACCATTTAAATAAATCCGCCATGCATCCCATATGTAAACTCATCATTTTTTTTTAATAAAATTTCGGCAGCATAACGGCTGCTTTTATCAAAATCCCAAAATACAAAACCTGCATAAAAATCATATTTTCCACACAATACATTCCAATTTATTCCTCAAATCAATTCCACAATTCAAATAAACATTTCCTCAAATTTCCACAATCAATTTATATCCAAACCATTTAGGGAAAATATTCTAAAAATTTAAGTTTGAAACCCCTACCTCGTGTAAGCTACCCGTAACTCGCTGCGGCCTCGCTTTCAATCTCAATTATCCCAATCGGTAAAATCTACACGAGAATATAATTATTTAATTTATATACGGCGGCCATATAATCCAATTTACCTCAAAATAATATCCTACACTTAAAACGAATACGTAAACGGATTCGGAATCAAATTCTAAGTTCGGGAGGTCGGAAACTTACCCCCGCCGTGCGTGGCGGCCGGCGGCGACTTTCTGGAAACTTTCCGGCGACCTCCAAAAATGGTCGGGTTTTGTTCGCCTCGTCTCCCTCGTCAATGTTTATAACTGTCGCCGGAGAGGGAAATGGCTAGATTCGCCGGAATCGGAGGTTTTCCGAATTGGAAAATCCCTAACTTTCTCCACCAAATCGGAGACTCAAACGGCCATGAAAATCTCCAAAGTTGGTACCAAAAGATTCTTTGTCGCAAAAGCTTTCTATTGGTACCAAGAACGAACAAAATGGAGGTCGGATGTGGCCGGAATTAATGGTCAAAGTTGTCGGAAAAACGAAAGAAAAGAGAGAAAAAAATGTGCAGGTGAGCTGTCTCGAGGAAGAAGATGAATAGATATAGGATTGGAAAAGTTTCGTTTTGTCCCTCAACTTTTCAAAATTACAATTTTAATTGCCAACTTTCAAATATATCTTTTACGTCCTCACACATTCATCAAAAATTTTCAAAAGATTTCAAATACACCCTTCATAATAATTTAAAATAAAATAATAAAAATGAGATTTTACAGAAGTTGTATACTATAATGAGATTAAATGATAAATTAATAAATTTTAATCATTGTCGGATAGTGTTTAAGGAAATCTGATTGAATTCATGAAAGGCAGAATTTGAAAATCTAATTATTTTTAAGATTTTACATCACAGGTTTGATATATTATTTGTTGTGCACATGTATGTAGAATGTTCAGCAGTGTATCAACATCTATGCTATTTGGTGGAATGAAGTTTGATTGTGCTTAAATTTGAGAAAGTAAGATACCTAAAATAGTAATGAATCCAACCGTGTAAAATCGGATCGGTTCACAACTTTAATTTAATTCAATCCAGTTTTAAATTTTGAAAACTGTCAAAATTTTGGTTCAATTTTAAACTGTGCCCACCCCTCGTACCAATAGTTTCCTTATTAAAATCATTTACTTATTTGCATATAATTTATTTGTAAAATATTTTTTTTTATAAAGGTACAATAATAAGATTAACAACTGCCACACATATTGGTAAATGCATGATGGAACTTGAACCTTCACCATTAAAGTGGAAGGGATGTGCACTAACCATTTGAGCTGTGAGTGCACCTTCTTAAATTATTAATACACCCAATTTAATACTTACATCATTATATTAATTGAAAAATACATAAATGTTCATTATAATTCTTTTGAATAAAAAAAAGGAATTATTATTTTTTAAAAATCTATAACATAAAACATAATTAGTTTCCTTTTATAAATTCTCAAAGAGATTCTTTTTAAAAGAAATTAAAATGTACACCAACTATTTTAAAATATGAAAATTGACAATTGAGAATTGATTTATAAATTTATTACTCTTCCAAATTTATACTGATAACAAGTTATCATTGGTAGTAAAAGCAAATAACATACTTAATTTTCCTCAACAAAAAAAAAAAAAAAACTATCATCAACATTAATCTACGCCTCACCTTTTTTTTTTTTTTTAAAATTCTACCTCTCTTTTTGTTTATTGTTTATTAATAGAATCATAGCCATGCAAAAAAAAAAAAGTTCAATTTAAAATTCAAATAAACACATACTTTGTATGATTACAGTCTTATGAAATTTCTTTTTTTTTTTTTTCATTATTTTGTTATAGGATACTCATATATTTCATGGGAAAATTGATAAAATAATTAGGTTTAATTAAGGTTTATCTTATGCTTTCCTTTTTTTTTCCTTTTAAATAAAAAGGTTGCATATTGTTGACATGTGAATTTAGTCAACGTGATTAATCGGTGAATATGTAGCATTTGAAGGATTAAAACGGATAAAAGATTGACACAAGAGATTTTTAAAGTGGTTCGGTTTAAGAGAATGCATACATCCACTGTTCTTGGTATTCAAGTCGAGCTCGCTGGGTGTATCGCAGAGCTCGCTTATGTATGTGTTTTCTGAAAAAACTGGTAACCTTTGTAACAGTGATGATCCGCTCCTTTTATAATGTGGAGGGGCGGCAAGCATTCCTTTTTACATGAAATCTGATTATATAAATTAAAAGCGGAATTCTATCCTTTAATGGGCGCAGTTTAATTTAAATATAATTGTTGATTTTAAGGAATTTGAAATTAATTGGGAGTCTGCTAGTTGACCTAGTATGATCTTCATATTCTTAGGATTCTTCTTTAAATTGAGGCTTCAGGCTGCGTGACTTGCGAGCTGTGGGTTGCTTCATCTGCGAACAGTTAGCTTGACAAGGTGCAGTACTTTAACTCCTTTGCTGTTTGTTCAGAGCTTCTTCCTTCGTGGTATATTGGGTTAGGGCCCATTTTGTTTTGTAATGACCATTTGGCCTCTTTCGTGCATTGGGCTTTCTTCGGTGGTTTTTCCATTTTGGGCATGTTTGGGCCTAGTACAATTTGACACACAACATTAGCCCCCTAACTTCTAGCTCGATAACTTCGTGGTGGAAGCTGAAAAGTTTTCTTCCTGCGGGCTGCATTTTCAGCAAGCTGTCGTTTGTTTACTTTATGGAGAAGTCCATGAGTCGTCTGTCGTGGTTGGTGGCTCCAAGCTTCAAAGGCTTCTAGTGAGTGAGATGTGTTATGTCAATTGCCACGTTTGTACGGCGCATTAACTACGTGTGTTAAATCAGTGACCTTTCAGTATCCCGCCATATCCCCAGGTTGAATATTAGCCGTTTATTATTCTTTAGGTTATTATTGCTTCGATCTAACGGTTCGCGCTCTTCGTCTATATATATGGTTATCTGTACTTTCTCTTCATTCTTCGTAAACTTTCTTGATAATTCTCTCTTCTTCTCTTTCTGCTGATCATCTTTGAAAAAAGGGTTGTGTTTCAACTTTTGCTTGTCCCGGTTTTAAATTGATCATCTTTGAAAAAAGGGTTGTGTTTAAATCCTGGTTTTATTATTATCAGCTGTCGCCACCTGATCGCGGGCTTAAGGTTCCCCATCCTAGTATTCCTTATTGAAGTGTTGAACCTCCTGAAGCACGCCTCCATGCAGCTTATCCCCAGCTCGGATGACTAGCTTCTTACCCTTTACCTCTCGTTCAGAAGAAACAGGCTCCCTCCGCCTAGTGACAATGTCATCAGGTATTGTGTCACCCTGAAACAGTGTCCCTTACCAAGGGGCTAACCTGAGGATGCCCTTCACGACGGGATGTACATGGGGGTGCGAGCTGGTGAACATAGGGAGCAGCTTCAGGGGAACTCTAGCTTGAACACCAAGGATTACAAAGTGAGCTGTTTCTTTGTTAAGGGCCCTAAAATCGAGCTCCTGCAAAATAGGAGCTTCGTGTTGAAGCCTAATGAGTAGGTTATGTGTCTTGTTTTCTTTGTCTGTACCACGCGCTTACCCTTTCTCTCTTTTTGTTTGCAGACGGTACGGGTTTAAACCCTTTCCTTTTCGAGGAGGAGAGAGTGGCGCTTGACGCTCTCATGGCCTTGATCCTGAGGGATTCGAGGGAGCTCGCTACATATAATCAGGTTACTGAGGAGCACCTGGTAAACTTTAAGCTTACTTCTGATCGTAGGGGCGCTGTGGCAACTCGCGGGACAGAGTGCTGAGGCATGTGCGTCGAGCAGAGAGGTGGTCCCAACTGAGCAAATTCAGGGGATGGTCCTTGCTCGCTCCCAAAGCCAAAACCAAACGGGCGTCGAGCAGCAACAACAACAACAATAACAGTGCCTGCAGCGGGGTCTGATGGGGAGCCTGAATATAAAGAAGTCTCCTTTGACTAAGAGGGGGGCTGAAACTCCTCTCATCGTTACTCCCAAAAAGGCCAGATTGGGGAGGTCTAACCAGAACGACCAGCCTTTGCTCCTGGAGGGTTCTACTCGTATCCCTCTACCTCCTTCTTCTACAGCTATTAGGGGTGCTTGCGGGAAAGAAAAAGGGATTGATTTTGATGCTTCTACAAAGCAGCATGTCCAGAGGGAGACGCCTGGCCATTCTGCCGTGGTGGGTTCGGCTGATTTCCATCTTCGAGCTGAGGTCTTGGCACGGTTGCGAAGGAGTATCTCGAACAGGCTCCGATACTTTACAAGGATTTCCTTGCCGAGGGCCTGAGCCAGCAAATTGAAGAGGACAAGGGTCCGGACCTTCGTCCATACATTAGTTTATCACGCCGTCCTAGTAAGTTGCGTGCACATATACATATCTTTTCTTATATATGTTATTTCTTACGGCTCGTTCGCCTTTGTTTCTTTCTTCTCCTAGACCGTCTGCTTGTGATATAAAAACATGTTCGAATATGAGGATAATGACGCAGAAAGGAGAGTTCTTCGCGATAAGCTTATGAAGACAAAGCAGGGGCTTGCTGTTGTGGAAGGCCGTGAGAAGGAGCTGGTGGCAAAACTTGAGAAATCACGAGCCCACGACAGGGCCCTGGAGATGGAGTTGAAAGAATCAGCTGCCGTGTTAAACAAAAGCAAGCCGATGCCGAATGGGCCGACGGGGAGGTGGCTCAAGTCCAGGGACAACTGGCGAAATTAGAAGAGGGTCTGACTAGAAGGAAGGAGAAGCTCGCCCAAAAGAAGAGATGTTGGAAAGAGGAGAAGGTGGCCGTGATTGATGAAGCCCAGCTTGATCTTCTTTATAGCATATGGCTTCATCATCCACACTTGCTGTTAGACTTATTTGGTCCACCTGTTGATGAGTTGATTAGGGGATTTAAGGAGCTGCGAGCTGACGGTGCTATCGACGTGCCTGAGAAGGGTCAGGGTGCTCAGGATGGAAGTGATGATCAAGCTTAAGGGTCTTCCACCTGGTTGGATCCGACGAACTTCTTCCCCCTCTTCCAAGACTTGCTGCTTTCTTGCGTCCGCATACATCTTTTTCGGCAAGTTCTTTATATAGTGCGACCTCCTCACCTTTGTTGATGTGGCTATAATGACCTACAGAGTGGCTTTCACACATATCAATCTCCCCGCCTTCTTCAACTTCACCGCCATATGCTACGTCCTTTATTTCTTCCTCCACATGAGTGTCATACGCTACTGTGAGCTCAAACTTGTTCTGAGGCAGAAGGCTAACAATAAATAAGTTGTTCCCCCCCATCATAAACGAGCTTTTCTACACAACTCCTCAAGCACAATAGTGAACTTGAGCTATACGAACCTTTCTACGCTACCTCTCAAGCACGACAGTGAACTTGAGCTATGCAAGCTTCTTATTATCAAGTTCAGACAGGCAGGTTTGATAAGGTTTGTCAAGCGGTTTTCCTTGATTCCCTTGCTTTCAGCAGTTCTGTTATCATTATCGGAAATGGAAATAGTGTATTGGTAAAATGCTGCATCCTGAGTTCTAAGAGAAACCTCAAAGTGACTTGTCAGTAAACTGAGACATCGGCCGCTGTTGCTTTCTTTAGTAGCTTCTAACTTATTGAGAGAATCGTGCTCGTATTCGAGCTGCTTTTCCACTGATTATTCTTTTTGTAATTCTCTGATTCCGATGATTCTTTGTACCTAACTTTATTGTAATCTCAGCCCGTTCTACGTCTTTAATAATAAATTCTCTATTTTTGCTAAATGTCGCACTATACTTATGTTTGTTCTATCTTTACCATCTCTATATAAATATTTGTTTAAAGCCTTTAGTAAATTAAAACTCAAAACATACATATATATATAAGATGATAGAACCTGATAAGTGACCTTCTTTGGGGAGTCGCAGTGGACTTTTAGCTCAAGGAAATCCTTCCACTAGGCGCACTTCAGTGGCCTTAGTTATTTTAATGACTTATAAGCATGTCATCTCATTGCTATTTCTTGAGTTTTGCCTGGCTTTTTTGGGGGGTTGACTTCGTGGGTTGGAGAGCTGAAGTGCTTCTCGCGTTGGTGAGTCTTGTCAACTTTTAGCACGGCTCTTAGGGGGAGGCCGGCCATTATAGGTGCTAGCTTTGCTAGTTTGGGGGCCTATGGCCACTCGGCGAAATTTCACTGATTTATACAGCTCCTCGGAGAGGCTGTTTGCCGCAAGTATTGACTTCGCTGCTCTTGGGGCTCTTTGCCAGCCCAGATCGGTGAGTCTCTATCAATACTTATACAGACATTGAGGGATTTCACCTTAAGTGTTTATATTGACCCTGCTAGTTAATTGAGCTCGTCAGCCCATAGGTTGACAGGTTTTTTTTGTTACTGTCTACAACTCTAGGTCTGTTCCTCCGAGTATTTCTATTGACCTCGCTTGTTAGAGAGCCCTTTGGGCTGTTAGGTTGGCGAGTTTTGCCAATTTTTATACTCAGGTTTCCAGCGAGCTCATAAGTTTGAAAGTAAAAGACTTTCGCGTTAATAAGCCTGTGAGAAATGCTTCGTTGTCGCCAGGGAGGGGGAATGTAGTTTTTCTTTTTTTACTTCTGTGCTTCGTTTTTGCATCCATCTGCTAATCCCCCTAGGCCCCCAAGGTCGAGCGGACAATATTAGCGCGAGAGCTTTATGACAGAAAAATTGCATCTTTATTGATTGAAATAAGCATTACAGAGGAATTTTCAGCGTTCCTGTTTTGTTATCTAATGATGTACGGACCTTGCTGGCGTTTGGTGGGGGGATGAGCCCTGTCATTCCCCATGACTTTTGTCACCGGGTGCGACCAGTAAATGTGTCATTGTCATTGGAGGAGGCTGCCGCCAAAACTTTGGCCTTTACTGCAATCTCTGGTGTGCCAAATCTGATCGTCTTATTATAGCACAATCTGGCCATCTTTTGTTCCTCATACACGTGCCCCACTCCCGTCGAGGTTAGGAATTTTAAGGTTAGGTGTTTTGTAAAGGAGATCACCTCTAGATCGTTGAGAGTGGGCCTTCCCAGAACAGCGTTATAAACCGTTGGGCAGTTAATGATGAAGAAGTCGGCCATCGTGGTCACTTGGCGGCCTTGTTCTCCTATGGTGAGAGGTAGGGTGATCAGTCCCAGGGGGATGATCGAATTGCCCGTAAAACCATAAAGGGGTTCACTCGAGGGACGCAGATGGCTCTGCTTTAACCCCATCACCTTGAAGGCCGCTTTGTACAGGACGTTCACCGAGCTTCCGTTGTCGATCATTGTCCTGTAAATGGCCACTCCTTCTATCGTTGCCATAATGACGATCGCGTCATTGTGTGGCCAGTGCACTCCTCGCATGTCCGCCTCTGTGAAGGTTACCTCTTCAGCCATGGTTCTACACTGCTTTGTGGGCCGCTCGTCCACGTTCATCATCATCAACCGGCCTCTTTCATATGTCACGGCAGCGACCTATTGTTTGTCATTACAAGATGGGCCCCTTTATGAATGGTGTGAGTAGCTCTCACTGCGGTTGTTGTGGCTATTGTTGGTTTCTGGGGTATACCACGTAATCTTCTAGGCAACCTCGCCTGATCAAGCTCTCTATTGCATCCTTGAGCTCGTAGTATTCAGACGTGTTGTGGCCCACCTCATTGTGGTAGTAGCAGAATTTGTTAAAATTGTGGGTTCTCGTTGGTGTCCTCATAGGAGGTGGCCTCCCTAACTTTTCATTGTTCCTCTCTGTGCTGAAGATTTTATCCCGGGAGTCGGAAAACTATGCATAGGTTTGGTAACGGCTTCCACCTCGCTGTACATCTTCATCGTTTCTGGCCTTCTTGACTACCTGATTCGTTAAAGCGTCGTCCCTGCGTGAGTCCCTGTTTTGGTTGCGACCATCGCCTCGTCTGCCTTCTTTCTGATTGCTCCTGTCTCGCGGGCTCCTGCTTCTGTCCTTCTTAGAGTGTTTCTTAGGTCTGAAGGCTTCTTCCATGCGGATGTGGGTGTTGGACCGCTTGTAGAAATCCCTGAGTGTCTTCACCAGTTTGCTGTATATACTTCGATATAGTACATCGTCTTTTCGCAGGCCAGCGGTAATTGCGGTAAGCACACTTTCGTCTGTGGGGCTCTCCACGCAACTAACTTCCCTCTGAAAGCGGGCTATGTAATCCTTTAAAGGCTCATCTACCTTATGGAAGATTGTCGCTAAGTGGTAGAAGAGAGCGAGTTGTTGTTTCAATGCCTAGTATTGGTTCAAGAACAGATATTGGCATTGGTTCCAGCTGGTTATACTGCCCGTGAAGAGCCCTCTAAGCCATTTTCTCGGGATTTCACCAAAAGTGACTGAGAAGCATCGGTATTTAATCCTACTGTTGGTCGAGAGTAGGCTCATCTGTACGTTGTAGGCGTTCAAATGATCGAAGGGGTCACTGGACGCTTGGTAGATAGGGACGCTGGGCATCTTGAAACGCTCAGGCAGCGGCTCGTTATCGATCTCCCAGCTGAATGAACTTCTTTCTACATACATGTCGGTGAATTCAGTGCCTCCCCGCTGTTGCAGCAAAGCCTTGTATTCGAGGCCCGAATGGGTCATTACTGATGCACTGGAGGTGGCATTGTTTTCCCTTAGGGGCCGATTCAGCCGGTTGGGTGTCCTCCGTGCTCCCTCATTGGGCTAGCTCCTCTCATTAAGCTACGGCTCTGTAATCTATCCCTGGGGGTTCCAGCGGCCGGTAGTGTGTGGCGAGCATTCCTATTGTTGCTCCTCTCAGGCAGTCGGTCGCGCGCCTTCGGGCATGGTATGGGTTGTTGAGATGTACTATGAGTTGGGGTGCCTCGTCGGTCCTTGTTAAGTTCTACGTACCTTTTCTTGTTGGCATTTATGTGGACTACGGGGCCGGTGCGAGGTGGTCCTTCTTGTTGCTTGTCACGTCCTGTCTTAGCTCGCCTGGCCGCGTTGGCCAAATGAAAAGAGATTTCGCCCCGCTGGACGTTGTCTAGTAGAGGATTTTGCCCACGGGGCTGAGGGACAAGATGATTCGCGTCATCTCTCGCCGAACGTGGCGGTGAGGTGTTTTTTATGATCTGCTAGTAAAGAGGATAGTTCTGTAGCAGGAGATGGTATCCACAAGACATCATCGCCACCATCCTTTCTAGTTCTGCCTGCCTCTCCATCATTTTGCTAAAGTCGGAGGGACTGGATAGGCCAACTTGATCATGGCTTTGAGGCTTTATCAGAGGATGGGGTTGACCCGCCGACAGGTTTGTGGTGGGCGGCTAAACTGCCGGTGCAATGGGAGCCGCGTTTGTCGTCACTGGTGCGTTTCATGCAACCGGCGGGATCAGAGGTTGGTGGGATGTCTCAGAAGGTCCTCCAACCGAGGGTATGTCTCTACTCCATATTGTCCTGGAATGGGTTCCTTCGCCTCTCGCCATTGATCTTGAGACTCTTTTTGTCTGAAATAACAAAGATTAAAAAACTAAAATGGTTGTTCCTCACCGGGAACAGAGGTTTGAATCCTCAAACGGACCCTCCTTCTAGCGCCAAACTGTTGACGTGTGAATTTGGTCAATGTGATTAATCGGTAAATATGTAATATTTGAGGGATTAAAATGGATAAAAGGATTGACACAAGAGATTTTTAAAGTGGTTCGGCTTAAGATAATGCATACATCCACTGTTCTTAGTATTCAAGTCGAGCTCGCTGGGTGTATTGCAGAGCTCACTTATGTATGTGTTTTCTGAAAAAACTGGTAACCCTTGTAACAGTGATGATCCGCTCCTTTTATAATGTGGAGGGGTGGGAGCATTCCTTTTACATGAAATCTGATTATATAAATTAAGGGCGGAATTCTATCCCTTAATGGGCGCAGTTTAATTTAAATATAATTGATGATTTTAAGGAATTTGAAATTAATTGGGAGTATGCTAGTTGACCGAGTATTATCTCTATATTCTCAGGATTCTTCCTTAAATTGAGGCTTCAGGCTGCGTGACTTGCGAGCTGTGGGTTGCTTCATCTGCGAACAGTCAGCTTTGCGAGGTGCAGTACTTTGACTCCTTTACTGTTTGTTCAGAGCTTCTTCCTTCGTGGTATGTTGGGTTAGGGCCCATTTTGTTTTGTAACGACACTTTGGCCTCTTTTGTGCGTTGGGCCTCTTTCGGTGGTTTTGGCATTTTGGGCCTGATGCAATTTGACATACAACACATATGAGATGGGTGTACATAGTATTTGATTTATTTTAATTAAAATAGTTTACCCTTATTGATCATTTTGTATTGAGATATTTTTGTAATTAAAAATTTTAATATAATATAGGTGTGTAAGTCATATTAAAGGGTGACAATATGGGCAACCTAAATTATATATTTATAAATATAAAAATTCAGGGATATAAGTTAGCAAAAAGTAGTTAAAGAGGTGACATTTCATCAAAGTATAACAATAACCTATCGTTAGCATAATTTCTAGAAAGATGTACAAACATCCTACAATATTTTTTTTTTAACATACCACTTGCGGTAGTTGCGACTCGAACTTTGGTAATTGTCAGGCTGAATGAGCGCATTACCACTGAACAACATCCTACAATATTAACGTTTGCAATGTCGTCCAGTAGTAAGTAAGGTAATAAGGTTATTTTTCCTTGATTTAATAATTAAAAAAATTAAAACATGTTTTAACATGGATTTTCACAATAGTAGAGATCAGATTGAATTTTTTTTTCAAAACAAAAAAAATATGAAGAGATCTCCAGATCTTACTTCTCAATCAGAGATGGAGCTTACTCAATCAAAGATAGAACAATGCTCCAGCTGATGCAACAGACGCTCCATTAGGGATGGAGCAGATCTGCTTCATTTCAATTTTTTTCTTTTTTCTTTTTTCTATTTTTGGATTTATTAATTATTGAAGAAGAAATGTGTAAAATGAATTTTTTTTTTTTTTGTTAGTTGGCTGTGATGAGATGAAGATAGGTTTGTGATGATGTTGGAATGGTCAAATACCACAATTTTACTCGTCGAGAATTAGATAACTCGAGGCAGTAGGGATGAGCGAGGTAATAATGATCCTTAATAACCTATCCAATGATGACAACAACCCTCTAAATGAACGGATCCTAAAATGTAGAACCTCTATAAATAGAGGTTCAAAAGGATGAATAAGGTATGTAATTTCTTTGAATCTCTGTAATTTTATTTACTTAGAAATCAATCCTACTGACAAAACCTGACTTGGTCGTCAGAGTCCAAACGCCGCCTTAGTTTTCGAGGTCTAAACTTCAGTGTAGTTCTAACACTAGTTGGTAAATTCTAACGTGAGTCTCTTCTCTCTTGCAAACACCCAAAGTCTATCAAAATTGCAACAAAACATTAATGTTTGAATTTGACTGATAAAATTATGATGTTAAGTACAAATTCTGCATATTTAACATATGTGAAGTTTACACACGAACAAATGAAACTTAAATGTTAACCTGTGTCAATTAACGTCTATTTTCCTGTCACAAGATAAAGATTAATTTATACAAACATCAAATTGGAACATTGTTGGCACCATTTTTTACCGAAAATGAGATCTTATCTCTGCTTGCTTTTGTCCGTTCTTGGGTGATTATTGGTTTTTTTTTTTTCTTGAGTGTGCAGGTAAACAGGGTCATTCAGAGAGTTCGGGAGATATTAGGGCAAAACTACGCCGTTTTGGCCCTGCTGCTTGAGTTGCTACTTGGCAAGTCGCGGCAATATATTTTTGCCAAATCCTGGCAATGTGAGCCGCTACTTGCCAAGTCGCGGCTATATATTTCAAAACCAGGCAGTGTGTACCGCGACATTAACCGCAAATCACAAGTCGCAGCAATATAAATTCAGAACTGGACAGTGGCTGCCACGACATGTGCCGCGACTTGGGCCGCTACTTGCGCAAGTTGCGGGTGGACTAAAAAGTGCCATATTTCGCTTGAGTACAAAAGGAAAATGTGAAAAAAAAAACAGAAGGGGGTTCAACTGTGGCAAAAAGACAAAAGAGAGAATGAGTGCTAGGAGACTAGACCTTGATCAATTTGCTGTCCGTCTACATCAATTGAGGAATCCGAATTGTAGAAGGACGAATTCACCTGAGTCGGAATCAGACGAGAGTCTTTCCGTCCATAGTTCTGGTTCTTCATTCATTCCTCCTTTATTGTTTTTCTTTACTCACGTCTTCATTGTTGAACAGCATTTATTGCTTTAATTACTTAGTTATGAACTAATTCTTTTAACTAGGAAAAATGATGGAACTTTGTATAAATATTGGCTAATTTTATATACATATGTTTGGATGATTTACGAATTACGGTTGAGTGGCTTTTTAATGCTTATTGATATGTTAATTGATTGATCACCTCTTAGCATAATTTGTTGTTGTAGGTTAAGTACTGAGAGGAGATGTCCACGACGTATTCGATCAATTGCCCCTCATAGTATAAGAGTTAAATAGAAATATATTAACTTATTCTATATGGTCTGTGATATGATATTGTGTGTTAATATATTCTCATATAGTTGAATAATCATCTAGAAATAAGGTATTAGTATATATGGAATATGTTTGATTTTCCTCGAGAGAGGATTTTGAATAATTAAGTTAGCCTGATCATCAACCGATAACAATTAGACATCCTTACATAGTAATTTCATTCATTAGGATATACTTAATGAAATCGAATTCTCTAATCCTTCTCTCATAAATTAAACCCTTTCGTTATTTAATTTCCTAGGCATTTTAGTTGTTAATTAGAAATTGATCACCAATCATTTAATCATTCAAATAGAGATACACTTAGTTAATTTTAATATTTAATACCTAAAACATCCTCGTGGAAATGATACTTATACTCATATTATTATTTGTACCGACCCCGTACACTTACGAGTAATCTAAAGGCATAAGAAACATCCAAACTTTAAACAAAATATTAATGATCTTATAAATTTAAGAAAACTAATTAGACATTAAAATTGAGATGGTCAGGGTCCTTCCTCCCACACTCTGAAGGTGAAGACCTTCATGCCTTCCACAAGTCGGGAGTACGAAAAATCCATCAACACTAGGAAAAATACATTAAAGATATAATTGTCTTTTTAAAAAATAATAATAATAACAATATAAATACTTTAGTAACTTATATGATGACATAGATTATATACATGAAGATTTTTTTTTTTATATTTGTGCAATACCAGCAGTCAGCTGAGCTTACTACAATTGTATGGCCTCACCCCGAAACTGAAATTGCAAATTGGGATGATTTCAAATTTTTACCCTAACAAGTAACAACTGAGTCCACTTGTGGCCACAACGTTTATAGGCATTTTGCCTCAATTTCCTCAAGAGTGAGCCCTTTTGTCTCTGGAACAACGAAGAATATGAAAGCAAGAGATATTACAGCTATCACCCCGAATGCGTAAAACAAAAGCCCTGCTCCTAGCAATGCCTGCAGTAGATCATCAACAGTAATCATATCTTCTCTTCAATCATGCATTTCATTTTTAAAAAATTTGATGTTAAAAATAACAGGTTATTTCAATGTAACTGAAAAATACATGGAGAGACAGAGAACTAGCCCATGTTTAATTGTCCAGTTCACAATGCAGATAAGTAGGATAAGAAGACTATCGCACAGATGGCACATGGCATCATGCGATAAGAATATGATAACTTGACTATAACAATAAAAATATAAGTAACAAGGATAATTTAACATCATATACAGAAATGAGATTATCACGATAGAGCCTTCTAAATGCATGTATCTTAATAGAATGTCTTAAAGGAAAAGAAAAGCAAAGGAGATATTATTGGAAATATAAGTTATTCAAAAAACTTCAATACCTTCAGGGGGGAAAATGCAAATGTAACAATTGCATTTGCGCCAAAGTTCACAAGCACTGCTATACTGAGTCCTCGCCCTCTTAGACGTAGAGGGAAAATCTCAGAAATCATCAGCCAACCAATTGGACCAAATGACAACTGCAAAACCAATTTCGTAAGCCACACAGGCGCAAGCTATAGTACTGAAATATGAATCTGAAATAAAAATCTCAAACCCAAAAAAGGAAAACAAAATGTGGAGAACTAAGTAATTACAATTTAAAGCAAATCTCTTTCCGTCATATAGGTAACAACAATGCTAGAACATGGAACAGATTCTTCCCATCTATTTCCAGATGAATTACAAAAAAGATATTTCTGTTTTCACTGTCACACATGACCAACGTAAAAGTATCATAGACATCATTGGAACTGCAAAATAGGACAAGGAGCATGGGAGAGTGGCGTCAACCAAGATTAACAATTTTTTATCACTATGTTAATTACATATGTGATACATGTATCTATTTTTGACAGACGGGAAATGGTACTGTCAGTGGCGGACCCAGAAATTTATATTGAGGGGGCACTTTAAAAAAAAGCATCATAGATAATTACAATTACAGTTAAATATGATTTTTTTTTTTTTCCATGAATTTTATAACCTGAAGAATTTTATGTACAACAAAAACAATTCACACCTAGTTAAAGTATTCTATTTTTTAAAAACTTTTCATAATAACCTCTATCAATTTTATTGAAAATAGTTATCTCTACATATGCAAATAGGCTATCATTCATCCACTAATCTCCTATTTGATAACGTAGTTGAAACTACTTCTATTTTTCCATAGCAAACAACTGAATACTGAACTAAGACATGCCACCCAAAGTCAAAGAAATCACACAAAATGTATTTTTGGAAAACGATGATTTAGTAAGTTGCATATCCTTGATAGTACAAAATAACCCATCATGATAGTGATGCATATTTGTGGTTCCTTGAGTTTTTGATGCAACAAATTTAGATTATAGATGGACAATTTTGATACAAAAAAAAAATAATTGAATTTGGGATGTTAGAATTCAATAATTAGACCTAGATCAAACTAAAAATATTATACATAACAAAAATTTTTTAAAAGAATGATGGATAATTCAATATAGGAAAAGAAGTTAATATGTTTTGCAAAAATGCTAAGTAGAAGAGCAAAAATAACTGATAATAGTTGAGAAAGAATGAAGAAAAATATAGAAATTTAAGTTTATTAATATAATTAAATATATATTCAAAAAAAAAAAGAAAAAAAATTCAAAAACGTTGAGGAGGGGCACACCAATGGGTACTGTGATGGTAGAGACGCTTCAAACTTCATAAACCCAAGAAGGATGAAGGAAAATCTTTTTTTAATTTATTTATTTTCCCTTTGCATGAGCTAATCTTATCCTAATAAAGCAAATATATTATGTAACTTAAATGAAGAGGAATCAACTCTAAAGAAAAGGAGTAAATGAAAGCGAAAAACTCATTTAATGCTAAAACCATGAATTCAAACCTAGCCCTAGTCTCTAATCCATCAGTAATAGCTTACGAATAAAATTCTACGTTAAGCAATTCTCGGTAATTAAGATATCCTCAACCCTTAATTAGGAAACTGTTGATTGTACAGATTGTATAGAGTTAATGCTGATTATTCTGTAGTTAATGTTGATTATTCTTTCCTTAGCTAGGAGTTAGATTAGAGGGATTTGATTCTCTAGTTAACGTGTTGCCCTAGCTGCTGTGTATATAATTCTAGTTGCCCTGTTAATAAAATTAAGGCACTAAGCCTAATTCTTCATAGTATCAGAGCATCCTCTGAACCCTAAATGTCCTAAAGTCATTGCCGGCCAAAAACCCTAACCTCTCTTTTCAGACAGCAAGCAAACCCTAAACGCCTTTTCCGGCTGAAAATCTAAATCTGCCTTTTCTGGCAGAAACCCAGCCCTTTTTCTGACCGAAGCCGAAACCCTAATTGGCTAAAACCCTAACTCTGCCTTTTCCGGCCAAAACCCAGCCCTTTTTCTAGCCGAAACCCTAATTCCAGCAGCAAATCAACCTGAGACTCCTTCCGACAGCCTCCTACTGCTATTTCCGGCAGCATCCGGCCGCAAATCAGCCTAAGATTCTTTCCAGCAACCTTCCAACAACCTAAATACATTTCCGGCAGCCTATACATTTCCAGCAGCCTAAATACATTTCTGGTGGCCTTATTACATTTTTCGGCAGCGTCAAAATCCCTAAACACCCACCTGTTCATTACTGCTCATTCCGGCAGTCACCAAAACACATACAGCTTTTTTTCACTGCTCATTCCGACAGCAAGTGTTTTTTTTTTTCTTTCCAAACATGTGTACCTCTTCCATTTCGATAAACAATCCAGACCTCCTCCCAAACTTGATCCACCAACAGTCCATTGTTTCAGGATCCTTGGCGCATTCAAGTAACCATCTGACTGTCCTTAATGCAAAACAAGTCCACAATGAGAGTTGGATTGTTGACTCGGGCGTATCAGACCATATGACAGGTGATATTAAAGTTTTTCCAACATACACTCCCTGTCATAATAATCTCAATATTCGCATAGCAGATGGGTCCCTATCTAAGGTTGCTGAGGTCGATTCAGTGGCAATCACTAGCACCGTCACTTTTGACTCAGTATTATTTGTGCCTAAATTGGATTGCAATATTTTATCAGTGAGAAAATTGACCCACGATAAGAATTGTGTCGCGAAATTCTCTCCTAAATCGTGTCTTTTTCAGGACTTGGGTTCGGGGAAGACGATTGGCAGTACTGAAGTCAGTTCTGGACTCTACTATCTCAAAGCAGAACCTTATGTAGGAGCACCATCTATTCCAATAGCATGTAGGGCCGGTTGCAATAGCGTCTCTAGAGGTTCAGGTTCTTACAATGAAAAAGATATCTTAATTTGGCATTATCGTCTAGGTCATTTAAACTTTCTATACTTGTCCAAATTATTTCCTAGTTTGTTCAGAAATAAAAATCCATTGTCTTTTCAATGTGAGATCTGTTAGTTGGCTAAACACACTAGGAGCACATATTCTATTTCACCATACAAACCATCAAAACCTTTCTCACTCATTCACAGTGATGTTTGGGGACTTTCCAGGGTTCCAAATATCACAGGGGCTAGGTGGTTCGTTTCTTTTGTAGATGACCATACTAGGCTCACTTGGATTTATCATATGAAGGAAAAATCAGAAGTGACAAATATTTTTAAATGTTTTAAAAAGATTATTCAATCTCAATTTGACATAGGGATTCAAATTTTTCGAACTGATAATGGAAAAGAATTTTTTAACTCATTCCTTGGTAATTACCTTTCTGATGAGGGAATCATACATCAAAGTACTTGTGTAGATACACCTTAACAGAATGGGATTGCTGAGAGAAACAATCGTCACTTATTAGAGATGGCCCGATCCCTCATGTTTTCTAGCAATGTTCCAAAACATTTTTGGGGTGAAGCGGTACTTACTACAGCATTCCTTATCAACAGGGTCCCCTCAAAAGCTTTAAATTTTTCCACACCTAAAATGATTCTTCAAAAATTCTATCCTCAAAATCAGTTATTAACTGATATTTCTCCTAAAATTTTTGTATGCACTGTTTTCTTCCATGTGTACCCTTATAGTCGTAGTAAACTGGATCCTAAAGCTATTAAGGGAATATTTATTGGATATTCTCCTAATAAGAAAGGATACAAGTGTTACTACCCTTTTACTAAACGTATTTATCATACTATGGTTGTCACATTTTTTTAAAATCAATCTTTTTTTCTCCAAAACCGATATTCGGGGGGGGAGGGGGGGCGGGGGGAATTCAACCTCAAATCATGAATATCTGTTTTGGGATCCTAACCCAAATCTAATTCTTCCTTCTGAATTTGAAAATCAGCAATCTAAATCTGGTCAACCTCTTTCTAAAAGTCAGCACAATCTGCAGCCTCATAATCAGCCCAAAACACAACCTCCTAGTACTCCTAGGAATCAGCAGCCTCAATCTTGTCTTAATTCCCCCAAACAGTCTCCTAGTTCTCCTAGTCAAGATATAATATTCAACTCTCAATCAAACAGCAATCCTGCTAGTCCTAGAATCTCCAGTCAGCAAACTCCTAGTAATTGTCAACCCAACCACTCGCAAAAGGAAGTGATTACCTACCACAGAAAGGAGAAGCTGGAAAACATAATTCAGACTGATAATGACACTAGTCAAGAATTCCAACCGAATCCTATAGTCCAAGAATTTGACCCAAATGCAACAGAGACTGAAGTTACTACAATTCCTGATCTTGATCGACCCATTGCAGTAAGAAGGGGGTACAGGGAATGTCAAGATAGGCCTCTTTATCCTATGTCGAAATATGTTTCGTATGAAGGTATCTCACCCAACTTCAAAGCTTTTATTTCAACACTCTCTAACATTTTAGTGCCAAGAAACATACAGGAAGCATTGAATATACCAGAGTGGAAAAAAGCAGTGGAGGATGAGATTCATGCACTAGAAAAAACCGGGACATGGGAACTATCAGTTCTGCCAGAAGGAAAAAATTCAGTGGGTTACAAGTGGGTGTTTACAGTCAAAACAAAAGCAGATGGAAGTGTAGAACGATTTAAGGCAAGGTTAGTTGCAAAGGGATTTACTCAGTCCTTTGGTATTGATTATGAGGAGACTTTCGCACCAGTGGCGAAGCTAAATACAATCCGGATACTATTATCTCTGGCAGCAAATAGGGATGTGTCTATTTTCACTGATGCTGACTGGGCAGGCTCTATCACAGACCGTAGGTCTACTTCAGGCTATTGCACTACAGTTTGGGGTAATATAACCACTTGGAGAAGTAAAAAACAGTCAGTGGTAGCTAGAAGCAGTGCTGAAGCTGAATTCCGCGCAATGAATATGTGAGGGTCTTTGGATCAAACGTGTTCTAAGCGATCTAAAAATACCATTTGAAGGGTCTATCAACTTGTTCTGTGACAATCAAGCTACAATTAGTATTGCTAAAAATCCGGTTCATCATGACCGAACCAAACACATTGAGATAGACTGACACTTCATAAAGGAGAAGATTGATAGAGGCATTCTGCAGCTATTTTATACTCCAACCAGCAAACAACTTGCAGACATCCTAACTAAACCTCTCCCACGGGCCAGATTTGATGAATTAAGTAGCAAGTTGGGTTTGATCAATATTTACAACCCAACTTGAGGGGGGGTGTTGATTGTACAGATTGTATAGAGTTAATGTTGATTATTCTGTAGTTAATGTTAATTATTCTTTCCTTAGTTAGAAGCTAGATTAGAGGGATTTGATTCTCTAGTTAATGTGTTGCCCTAACTGCTGTGTATATAATTCTAGTTGCCCTGTTAATAAAATTGAGGCACTAAGCCTAATTCTTCAGAAACTCTAAAGGGCTAAATGATCAACTGGATCAACACAAATCAAGTAAGGAAAATTTAAGATGACTTCTACAGGGATATAGACATAATATTCTTGCACTCTGCATCATGAATTTCTCAAATTTATAATCATTCACTATTGTATTTTCTTGGATTTTTCTTTTTACACAGTGCTTCAAGCAAAAGCAAAAAGCACAAGTGTTCCATCATTGAGCCCTATCCCCTTTTCTTTAAATTTTTTAAATACTTACATAAAATAAACCAAACACCTCCAAATCCTGGTGTGAGTGGAATTCAATCCCTATACCTCTAAGATAACTGAAGATAATTGAAACCTTGATAGGAAAGAGTTATTATTATGATCACTCTAACCTTCTGAATGAAGAATTAGAGATATATATAACTCTAGTTACATTGTTTAATTAAACAACTAGGAGTCCTAATCTAACAAGGAGATAAACACTACTATTATCTCTTTATTATCTACTAAATAACTAACAAGATAAATATGGCTAATAAATCAGAAAAATACAGCAGTAATAATTCAACTACTGCTGAAACAAACTTAACTAACAACACCCCCCCTCAAGCTGGGTCATATATGTTAACCATGCCCAGCTTGAGAGTTAAGTTTTCGAAGCTGCTCCTAGGGAGTGGTTTAGTCAAAATGTCTGCTGTTTGAGATGATGTTGGAGTGTAGATTAGCTTGATGATCCCGCCTTCCAATTTTTCTTTAATAAAGTGACGGTCGATCTCAACATGTTTGGTTTTGTCATGAAATACAGGATCCTTCGCCATACTTATGGCTGCTTGATTATCACACATGATCTTAACCGAGCCTTGATCATCCATTCCAAGTTCTGCCATTACTCTCTTCAACCAAATACCCTCACAAATACCTGTAGCCATGGATCTAAACTCGGATTCTGCACTGCTTTTCGAAACAACGGCTTGCTTCTTGCTGCGCCATGTAACTAGATTGCCCCATACATAAGAACAATAACCAGACGTTGATCTTCTATCAACCATGGAACTAGCCCAGTCAGCATCTGTATAGATTTTTAGGTCCCTGTCACTGTGCTTTTCAAATAATAAGCCCTTTCCTGGAGTCATTTTAAGGTATCTGAGGATTCTATATACAGCTTGCATATGCTCTTCCCTTGGATCATTCATGAATCTACTAACAACACTCACCGAATAGCTTATGTCCGGCCTTGTATGTGATAGATAAATTAATTTCCCTACCAGTCGCTGATATCTTCCCTTGTCCACAGGTGTGCTTTTCTCAGCCATTCCCAGTTTCATTGTATACTCCATAGGCGTTTCTGCAGGTCTAGAGTCAAGCATCTTTGTTTCTTTAAGTAAATCCAAAGTATACTTTCTTTGAGAGACCGAAATACCTTTTCTTGACCTTGCTACTTCCATGCCAAGAAAGTATCTAAGGTCTCCTAAGTCTTTAGTTTCGAATTCTGTTGCCAAGTACTTCTTCAGTGTTCTGATTTCTTCCTCACAATTCCCTGTGAGAATGATGTCGTCGACGTACACAATTAGAGCAGTCATTCTTCCTCCATTTGAGTGCTTAACAAACAGAGTATGGTCTGATTGACATTGTCTATACCCATTTTGCTTCACAGCCCTGGTGAACCTGCCAAACCAAGCTCGTGGGGACTGTTTCAGTCCATAGAGTGATTTTTGGAGCTTGCAGACTTTGTTTGCATTGTTCTTTGTTTCTAGCCCAGGAGGTATGGCCATATATACCTCCTCTTCTAGGTCTCCATTCAAGAACGCATTCTTGATGTCGAGTTGATGTAGATTCCAATCCAAGTTTGCTGCCAAAGAGAGCAACACTCTGATGGTATTCAATTTTGCTACAGGAGCGAAAGTCTCTTGATAGTCTACCCCATATGATTGAGAGTATCCCTTAGCCACCAACCTAGCCTTGAACCTCTCAACACTGCCATCTGATTTGTGTTTTACTGTGAACACCCATCTGCAACCAACTGGTTTTTTTCCTTGTGGAAGATCCACAATCTGCCAAGTTTTGTTTTTCTCTAGTGCATGTACTTCTGCCATAACAGCTTCCTTCCATCTTGGACTGCCAAGTGCTTCTTGTATATTGTTTGGAACCTGTATCTTGGACAAATTCATAGCAAAGGCGCGGTACCCAGGAGACAGTTTATCATAGGAAATAAAATTGTTCATAGGATACCTGGGTCGATTTCTACACTCTCGGTAGCCTTTTCTGATAGCAATAGGAAACTCACCTTCTGTATTTTCAATTACTTCCTCATGATCCGGTCCTGTATCAGCCTCTTCTTCCTCTTGATTCAGAACTTGGAGTCTCGGTTCTTCTTCTTGGACCTGCTGAAGTTGTGTGTGGGGCTGTACATCTTCTTGAGAACATTTTTTCCTAGAATATATAATCAACTCAGACTGTTTTTGGGAATCAGACTCGTGATCAAGAGGAGTAAGACTCAAAACGAGACTGTGATGACTCAAATTAGGGCTGTGACCACCAGGACTGTTTTGACCAGGACTGTGACTGTTTTGAGAAGGAGCAGTTTCAGTTTCAAGGGTAGGCAGGTCAGGTTGGGGTGTAGGCAGTGTAGGCAGACCAGTTTGGTCACTGGGTGTAATCTGGGCAGCCGAAATAGAATCCCAAAACTGAAATGAATCCCAAAACTGAAATTCTTGATTTTTATTCCCCCCTTGAATTTGAGTTTTGTGGAAATAGGGTTGGTCTTCCATGAATGCTACATCCATTGACACATAAAGTTTCCTAGTACTAGTTGAATAGCATTTGTAACCTTTTTGTGTAGGTGAGTAACCAATGAACATGCATTTGATGGCTTTTGGGTCAAGTTTACTACGAGTAGAACTATGGTTATGAACATACACAGTACACCCAAACACTTTTTGTGGAATGTGAGAGAGGAGCCTATTATTGGGAAATTTCATAGAAAAAACTTGACAAGGGGTTTGGAAATTGAGAACTCTAGAAGGTAGGCGATTTATCAAATAAGCAGCTGTTAAAACAGCTTCTCCCCAGAAATTCTTTGGAACATTCATGGCTATCATTAGAGATCTAGCTACCTCTAGCAAATGTCTATTTTTCCTCTCAGACACTCCATTTTGTTGTGGAGTATCTACACAAGAGCTTTGATGAACTATTCCTTCTCCTAATAGGTATGCAAACATATTGGAATTGAAATACTCCTTCCCATTATCAGTCCTAAGAACACATATCCTGGTTTGAAATTGTGTTTTTATCATACTATTGAAGTTTTTGAAAACCTGGAATACCTCAGATTTTTCCTTCATCAAGAAAACCCAAGTGATCCTTGTATGATCATCAACAAATGATACAAACCATTTAGCCCCTGTAAAGTTATCAACTCTAGATGGCCCCCATACATCACTGTGTACTAAAGAGAATGGCGATGAAATTTTGTAGGATTGAGTTGGATAGGAACTACGAGTGTGTTTAGATAAATGACAAACTTCACATTGAAACTGACTCGCATTTTTATTGATAAATAAATTTGGAAATAACTTCTCAAGATACATGAAATTAGGGTGACCTAAACGAAAGTGCCATAACATTATGGCGTTATTCTTATTCAAGGTAACAGACTCAGTAACTTGACTCTTAAACGACACATACTCTCTAGGTTGACTTCCTTTTCTAGCAGAATTGTCCTCTTGTAGAATGTACAGCCCTTCACGCATCCTAGCATTGCCAATCGTCTTCCCCGAGACCAAGTCCTGAAAAATACATTGAGTGTGTGAAAAAACAGCAAAACAGTTTTGATCCTTAGTGATTTTACTAACTGACAGTAGGTTGCAATCCAAAGAAGGTACTAAAAGCACAGATTTTAAACACAGGTCTGGTGAGATTACAACTGTCCCAACACCTGTGACCTTTGACAATGAACCATCAGCAATTCTAACCGAAAAATTACCAGTGTATTTTTGGAAAGTATGAAACCTAGTTGCATCACCTGTCATGTGATCCGAGGCACCAGAATCCACTATCCATGACTGGTTCTTCTCTTTACCAACCTTAAAAGCAGTAAGAAAATTACCTTTGTGTGCCAAAGACCCTGTTCCAACTACTGGATTTTGGCTGCTCTGTGTAGACTGAGTAAAAAACCTTTGCAGGACCGCCATCTGTTCCTTGCTGAAGGGTAAGTCATCTGCAGTTCCCTGTTGTTCTTGTGTCACTGTATTTCCACGGCTCTCTCGGTTGGTAAACCTGTTAGGTTTCCAATCTGCAGGTTTTCCATGTAAAACCCAGCACCCTTCCTTTTTGTGACCCGGAGGGAATTGTGTGTGATCTAACCCTCCACCCCCATTGCCGCTGTTTGCAGCAGGTTGACTTGAGGAGGAGGTCTCCTCGGTTGTGGTACTTGGATAAGCCACTATAAGAGAGCTCACAACATTATTCTAGTTAACTGATGAAGCCCATCCCTGAAAACATATGTCAAGAAATAATTTCAAAGACGTGACCAATTCTTTCGTTTGAATAAAATATTTATAGATTGCATTTATGTTTCGATATCAAATTGGATCTTGATAAATTCTTTAGCCACATGGACCCCATCTACATATTTGAATTGAGTACAAATGCAGCTAGACCTTAACAGTTTTCCTCTCTCTCTCTGGAGGCCTAAAGCTTTCAAAGATGTTTAGAATGCTCTTTAGTTCACACGTTTTCTTTTTTAATTACAACAAATGAGAGGTGTCTTTGAAGCCCACAATACTGATGCACTTTCAAAACCTTGTGTTGAGTTAAATATAAAAGCAAGTAATTCTCAATTTTCATATTGTCTATATCATTAATTATTCTTGTGTGACAAACACACTATTTTTGGAAAAAAAAAAAAAAGGTTTGCCAATAAGTCCCAAAATCCTGATTAAGCTTATAATTACTTAACAGAAGCTCTAAAGACTAGAGAACCAAGATCTTCCTCAGAGGGAAATCCGTATTGCTATTTGTAAGATACATCTCTACTGAACACCAAACAGAGAACCTATTTTCATAAATGTATTCACAATTCTAATTCCAGCTACTTAAACATGTACTGATATGGATATTCTACACAGTGATAGTATAGACAAGTTTTACATATTAAAGCACGAAATGCTGAGATTAAAATCAAGTGAGGATTGAAAACCTTTATTACCTGATAACAACCAACATATAACAGCAGTGCAACAACAGCCGCAGCAGGTGCATTATCCAGGAACATGTAATATGAACCCAAAAGGAACAAAGAGATAACCTGTCACATAAATTAAATCTCAATTCATAATAGCTGATCATGCTTTAAAGAAAGTTGCATACGATTTCTTTCATTCATATAACTGCTCATGTCATTTTTTTTGTTTAGCGAAAGAAGTTTCACTCTTTTATGTTTAATGACAGAAGTTTTGAGTAACCAGAACAAGGATTGATCTTATGGAATAGATGCATAAATTTCACACAAGGATCGCTCTTATGGAATAGATGCATAAATTTCAAAAAAGTAGTTAACTTTTGCCTCCTCATAGCTCAATATTTAGTATTACGACAAATAAAAGTTCTTGACAGAAAATAAAAGACTTACCATCCCAGACACACCGCCAAGTAGTAAAGGTCTCCTCCCAAGTCTATCAACAACTAGAACAGCTATTCCAGTCATAATCAGCTACAACAACAAAAGAATGTGTCAGATGTTACTAGAAAGGAGCAATCATGTGCTTTTGGTGACAATTTGGCTTATGCATCAAGCAGAAGGTGGCGAAATGATCAACTACCCAAGTATATAAATGAAAAGAAAAGGGGCTTGGTATCACTTTTAAAAAGAAAAGCAAGTAAAGTTGCATGAAGAGTTTGAGAGGAGAACTACATCCGTACATAATACATGCATTGAAAACATCAAGATAATTACTGCAAGTAACATAACAAGCCAAAATCTGCTTAAGCACTGAAGAACCAACAGCTTTTCAAAGAAACTATCATATTTTCCCAAACACTTTAAACAAGGCATGTACTAAGCAAAATCATGAACGGAAGTGGTTTTATCCACATTTATGTGAAAGGAATATGTTACAATTATGGGTAAACATCCATTACTGCAGATGCATCTGTTGGCTGTTGGGAAAAAGCACAAGGTTCAACAAAACATATTATGTTAGAAGTTATTGTGTTGTTGTGATTTATGTATTTGATTTTTACTAGAACTAGTAGTTTGTATAGAACTAGTTAAGTTAGTTGTTACTAGAACTTAAAGTTAGGACTCTTGTAACTACTGTACATATTTTTACAAAATCAGGAAATACATAAAAGTTTTTCCGCCTACCTTCTTGACATGGTGTCAGAGTACTAGATGCTATTTTTTCGTCAGCCTTCATCGCTCCTTTTTCGTCAGCTTTTAGCGCTAATTTTCGTCAGCCTTTATAGCTATTTTTTTTCCAAGCCTTCATCGCCGCTTCTTCCACCCTTCGTTGCCGCCCTTTTGAGCCTTCATCGCTGTTTCTTCCGCGCCTTCTGCGCCATGACTGAAGAAAGTTCCACCAATCAGACCGCACCTATTCCTTCTGGTGCTGCGTCTGGCCTGCAGAATGAAGAATAATTTTTTGGAGGTGGCAATAATAATGGGTCTGGAAAGGATTATTATTGCAGTTTATTCAGGCCGGGTACAGACTGAATGGAAAAAATTACTTGAAGGGAAAGGGCAAACTACGCCATCTGACAGGAACAGGTCCTCCAAAAGAAGACCCTCGGTTCGATGCGTGGGATGAGGAGAATTCTATGATCATGACTTGGTTGTGAAATTCGATGACTCCTGAGGTGAATGATACTTGTATGTTCTTGACCACTACAAGAGAAATCTAGGAGTCTATCCAACAAACCCACTCGAAAGTGAAAGATGCCGTTCAGGTGTATGAAATTCGAACAAAGGCAATGTCAACCAAGCAAGGTAATGGATCTGTAACTGATTAAGCAAATGCTTTGCAGAGTTTATGGCAAGAATTGGATCATTATCGCTGTGTAAGGATAACCAATCCTGCAAACGCCACGGTTGTGAGAAAAATGTTGGAACAAGACAAGGTGTATGATTTTTTGGCAGGCCTCAATATGGAGTATGATCAAGTTCGAATCCAGATTTTGGGAAGAGAAGAAGTGCCACCGTTGAGCACTGTGATTTCAATGGTTCGTGCTAAAGAGAGTAGGAGGAGTGTGATGGTGCACTCTGTGCACGAAGAAGGGTCAGCTCTTGCTTCCAATGGCAGTCGAAGTCTGCATCAAATGAAGACTGCCAGTGATGGTCATAAGCCACCGAATGCTAATCCCTCTAACCTTTGGTGTACCTATTGTAAGAAACCAAGGCATACCAAAGATAGGTGCTAGAAATTGCATGGGAACCTTCTACATCAAGTAAAGAATGGGGTCAAAAAGGTGAACAGCAACGACGAGCAAATCTGACTGGAGAAGTTGCAACTCGAGAGGATACAAAAATAGACTCTGCAATACTAGAGAAAATTAAAAGCCTCCTAGGAACACTGGAAAAAACTCCGCATAATCCCGAGTTAGGTATATGCTCTCTAGTTCAAACAAGTAAGGTCTCTAATTGTGTTAGTTTTAATGTTACAGACAAGTGTGAACCAGGTGCCTGGGTTATTGACTCAGGTGCCACAAACCACATGACTAACTCACCTTATAATTTTTCCACCTATGAACCGTGCTCGGGCAATAAAAAAATAGCAGTGGCTGATGGAACTTTAATTACAATAGCCGGCCCAGGAGAAATTAAACTTAGCCCCACTCTTTGTTTGAACCAAGTTTTGCATGTCCCAAAATTATAAACCAACTTAATTTCTATTTAGAAAATTACGAGACATGAATTGTTCAATAACTTTCTTTCCCAATCATTGTGAATTTCAGGATCAGAGTTAGAAGAAGATTGGACTTGCTAAAGAAAAGAATGGGCTATATTTCCTTGACACAACTCAGAAAGGTTATGAATCCACTTCCTCACTCCTACCTCTCTGAACACACAACCAATAAAAACCAGATTTGGTTACATCATTTGAGATTCGGTCATCCCTCTTTTCAAATTTTAAAGATTATGTTTCCTTCTTTATTTGTTGGTCTTCAACTTAGCTCATTTTAGTGTGATACATGTGCGCTTGCTAAACAAAAACATGTATCTTTTTCAATTAGTAATAAAAAAAGTGTTTTACCATTTTCTCTTGTTCATAGTGATATCCGGGGACCATCTCGAGTTCCTAATATTAGGGGTGCGAGATGGTTTGTATCTTTTATAGACGACTGTACTAGAGTGACTTGGGTCTATTTACTAAAACAAAAATCTGAATTGAATAAAGTGCTTTTGAGTTTTTACTCCATGATTCAAACTCAGTTTCAGACAAAAATTAAACGTTTTCGAACTGATAATGCAAGTGATTATTTTAATCAGGAACTAATAAGTTTTTTTCAAAAAGAGGGTATTATACATGAGTCCTCATATGTTTATACTCCTCAACAGAACGGTTTGGCAGAAAGAAAAAATGGTCATTTGCTTTCAACAACAAGAGCATTACTTTTCCAAAACAATGTTCCAAAATGTTATTGGAGCGAAGTTTTGTTAACTGCTACACACATTATTAACATGCTTCCCATAAAAGTTTTGGATTTTAAATCTCTTGTTTCTATTTTTTCAAAGTTTTATTCTGATTTTAATACATCTCAAAACCTTATTCCTCGGATTTTTGGTTGTGTAGCATTTGTCCATAATTACAGTCCCACTAGAAGTAAATTGGATCCAAGGTCTCTTAAGTGTGTATTTCTTGGGTATTCCACTACCCAGAAAGGATACAAGTGTTATCACCCAGTCACTAAAAGATATTTTGTCTCTGTGGATGTCATTTTTTATGAGTATAAATCCTTTTTTGAGTCATATCTTCAGGGGGAGAATTTGAGTGAAGATAAGACTAAAACTGATGAGGACATCAACAATTTTTTCAACCTTGATGAGTTCGGTTCTAACAATTTTCCTAAGTGTACTGATGAGTTTAGGTCTAAGAGTCCTGTGAGTCCCAGTTCTAGTAGCTTACCTAAGTCACCTAAGAATCCTACTTCTTTTAACAAAACTGATGATTTGAAGTTTGAAATGAGTCAGCAGAGTAAAAAACCAGTTTGAGTGTGAGTCAAAATCTGTTTTTGATAAAATTACAGTTTTAAATGAAGACCAGTATATTTCAAACAAGGAAGCTGATTTTTTGAAACTTGATAAGAGTCTTATTTTGACTAAGTCTCAACAAGGTGAACCAGATAAGCCAAGTCACTTACCCAACATAATCTATCACACGCCAAAGACTCCTGAATCCAAAAAGAACCATGCTGAAACCGAAAAACATTATCCCACACCAAAAACTCCTAAATCTGAAAAAAAATCCTGCTGAAACCGAAGCTATAACTGAGTTAAAAACACAAATACCCAACTGTCCAGTTCAAAATCCCATTGTGTATTCAAGGAAGAAAGGCCCAAGAATAAAACCAAAGCAAGCCCAATCTGACCTGAAGTCTGATGAAGAAAGAAAAGAGTTACCAATCGCACAGAGAAAACGAACTAGAGAATGTACTAAACACCCAAAATACCCACTGTCAAAATATGTTTCTCACCAGAAATTTTCAGTGTCACATCAATCCTTCCTCACCAATCTAACCACTACCTCTATACCTACCACACTTTCTGAAGCATTAACTAATAACAATTGGTGAGCTGCCATGGAAACTGAGATGGATGCATTAGAAAAGAACAAGACTTGGGATTTAGTGGATTTACCTGAAGGAAAGAAAACCGTGGGTTGTAAATGGGCATACATGGTCAAGTATAAAGTAGATGGAACATTGGAGAGATATAAGGTCAGGTTAGTTGCAAAGGGATACACGCAGACACAATGAGTGGATTATCAGGAGACATTTGCCCCTATAGCGAAGATGAATACAATGAGGGTTTTACTTGCTCTAGCCGCAAATTATGAGTGGTCGCTTAATCAGTTCGATATGAAAAATGCCTTCCTCCATGGAGACTTAGAGGAGGAAATCTAAATGCAAATTCCACCTATGGTGGTAAAATAAAGGCAGGGACTGTTTGCAAACTAAAGAAGGCTTTGTATGGCCTTAAACAATCGCCTCGGGCTTGGTTTGGGGTGTTTGCAAAGGTGTTAATCAAGGCCGGCTACAAGCAATTTCAGAGGGATTATACGCTTTTTTTCAAGCATTCGGCTTCAGGGGGAGTCACGGCCTTATTGGTATATGTAGACGATATTATAGTAACCGGGGAAGATGAAAAAGAAAGGGAAGAAATCACGCAGTGTATGAAGAAAGAGTTTGAGATTAAAGAATTGGGTAGATTGAAGTATTTTTTAGGAATTGAGGGGGCTCACTCAAGGGAAGGAATTTACCTCTCGCAGAAAAAATACGTGACTGATTTATTGAAAGAAACCGGACAACTAGGATATAAACCAACAGCTGTTCCTATTGAGCAGAATCATAGACTTGGAGATGCAGTGGATGATATTGGAGTGAACCAAGAGAGATACCAAAGGTTGGTAGGAAAATTGATTTACCTATCACACACACGACCAGACATTGCATATGTTGTGAGTGTGGTAAGTCAGTTCATGCATGATCCTAGGAAGACACACATGCAAGCAATGTATCGTATACTTAGGTATCTCAAGGCTCATCCAAGTAGAGGGCTACTATTCAAGAGAGATGCAGGTTTGGCCTTAGCTGCATATACGAATGCGGATTATGCGGGTCGGTGACATATAGACACTCCACAACCGGGTATTGCACTTTCATAGGTGATAACTTGGTGACATGGAGAAGTAAGAAACAAAATGTAGTTGCAAGGTCAAGTGCAGAGGCAGAGTTTAGAGCTATGACTCATGAAGTGCGTGAGTTATTGTGGCTTAAAATCATTTTGAGTGATTTGAAAATCCCTCTAGAAGGTCCCATGAAACTCTACTGTAACAATAAATCTGCCATTAGCATTGCTCATAATCCAGTGCAACATGACAGGACTAAGTGTATTGAGGTTGATCGACACTTTATAAAGGAGAAGCTTGATAGTGGGATAATCTGCACTCCTTATGTTCTACTGGGAATCAGATGGCAGATGTCTTTACTAAAGGATTACCTAGTGTTACATTTCAAGAAATCATATCCAAGCTGGGAATGGAAGATCTCTATTCACCAGCTTGAGGGGGAGTGTTAGAAGTTATTGTGTTGTTGTTTTGTTTTATGTATTTGATTTTTACTAGAACTAGTAGTTTGTATAGAACTGGTTAGTTAGCTGTTACTAGAACTTAAACTAAAGTTAGGACTCTTGTAACTATTGTATATATTTTTACAAAATCAGGAAATACATAAAAGTTTTTCCGCCTACCTTCTTGACATATTATTAGGGTGATTAGATACTATTGTTGGAACCTTTCCTAATAGCTTAAGCTTTCGGGTCTAGTGGTTACTAATGGACAAACAAAAAAGGGCAGAAATCATAGAAATGTTTAATGACATCATAACTATATAAAATACACACAACCAAGCCTAAACAAATATATGACTTCAATGCATTAACATAAATATTTAACTGACCCCAATTTCAAAAGCTAAACAACTTCATCAAAATGCATTAACATGAATATTCAGTAAACATATGTACCTTCAATAAACCAAGTAGAATAGAGACCCTTGTTGCATCGGATGCAGCAGAAAATCCTGCACTCTATCAGATTATATTGGATTAGGATGAAGTATGCTTCTTCTATTGATAACTGACTAAAGATATAATTGTTGTCAATACCAAATTAACGTCATAAATTTAGACAATAACATACCTGAAGGATTGATGCAGCATAATATAACACACTTGGTTGTCCTGTGATCTGTGATGGAAATGGATGATATTTATATATGTATAAATAACTTTATAATGATATATTTCATATATAATTCTCTCTCTCATACTTGCTCTATCAGAATGTGGTCATAAGTGTTCATGATGATCACAACTGTATTATGACAACTCATGACTACATTTAAAAAAGAAACAATGCAACCTCTGGACTTGAGAATTTTTGTATAAATATAATAATATATTGAAGTGTGTTAGTTATACTGATTGTCTCCTCATTCTACACAGAAAAGACATTTATTCTCATGTTAATTTCCTATCCTCCTCTTCCTTTTTTTATAAATTGAAAATCTTTGACTTCAGCTTATAAAGGTACCTGTTGAAACAAAACTAATCCTGCACCAATTATAAGGGCTTTCAGGCACTTTCCACGGAACATGTCCCCTAAGTTAGCTTCTTTTTCTTCTCCAAGAAAAGAAAGTTCATTGAGCATCTCATCTACTTGTTCAGGAGCTGAATCACCAATAATTTGACCCCTGAGACGACACAAGCAATATATTGCAGTTTCTTTTAATTCTTGCAAATTGCCTTTTCCCTTAATAGCACATAACAGTAGCCATCTAGGTGATGCTGGTAGCCACCACATTCCTATTCCCATGATCACTGCCAAAGGGCTACTAGCTCCATACATGTAACGCCATCCAGCTACTGTATCTACTAAAAGGCTACCAATTCCGTAGCCGCCCTACAAAGAAATCCACATGTATAATATTACCACAAAAATTATTGCAGGAAATAGTTCAAAAAATGAAAGGGGAGAAAGATCGAAAAAGCCATGGTTGACTCCATGGAATTTACTCATCCTTCTCAAAGTCTTTAGAAGAGATAATGAAGCACTTACAACCATCCCAAGAACTATAAAGAACTCTTTAAGAGAAATTAGTTGACCACGTATCGGACTTGGAGCTGTCTCAGCTATGTACATTGGAGCAGCATGCATTGCCTAAAATTATGAAATTTAAAATTAATTTTTATGTAGTAAATATTGCTAAACAGAATAAAAATTTATATGTTCAAAGAATGTATTTGCATGTTAATTCTTATGTGTGTTCTTTAGAAAAAAAAACAAAAGATAATTGATTTCCTTTCTGTCGTTCTGCAATGTTTTTCATCTTTTGGTAGGAAGATAAAAGAACTCCTATATATGTCAGAAAATGCAAAAAAAAAAAAAAAAAAGTGAACAAGCATTTCACAAACAATAACAATAGTAACCAGCTCAAAAACAAAAGGATGAGTAAATTCTCCCAAAAGCATAGTGAATCGAGAATGCATATACACATGAACATGCTTGTTTATGACCTTTACACAGGAATTTACAAGGTTAGTTATGCCACAGTAATACAGTTTATCACAGGACTTGTCAAAGTGGATATATGAATTAACAAATGTAAGAGCCCTAGACCGTGCTCTAGAAGTATACATAAAATGGAAAAAGCACATACAATGATATGACTCATGGACATAGTTAAATAAAAATTCAGGAGCTAAAGCATAAAATAATTGCGAACAGAAACATTGTGTGCAAAATAATGAGCGTCGTGAGTATTACCAGTCCAATCCCTATGCCAAATATAAAACGCCCAATCACCAGAATAACAAAGTCAGGTGTGAGTGCTGTCACAAGCGCTCCAAGAAGATACAAGAGAGCGGCCAAAATTAGCTCCTTTCTTCGTCCTTCAATTTAAATTTCTCTTTTTAACTTCATCCATAATAGGGTATTATCATCAATTGAAAACAATAAGCCCACAACGACAAAGAACTAACCTAGAAAGTCAGCAATATTAAATGCCAAAACAGAGCCAATCAAGGCCCCATACAGTGACCCGCTAGTCTGCACCACAAATTTGAGATCAAAAGAAATACCCGCTTTACATCATTAAAAAAAATGAAATAAAGATTTACTTTGGGATAAATAAAACTAAAGAAAAATATATATATATATATATATATATATATATATATATATAATGCTTCCATCAATAGAAGTACAATAGCAAAATGGAAAGAAGTGATAAGAAACTTACGACAAGACCAATTTCCACAGAAGATAAGTCATACCAGGTAATTCCACTTAATGTGGCCGACTGCAGGAGAAAGAAAACAGTTAAATAAGCTTAAGAAAAAGTAACTAATAATTTGCAATAAGATCCAAATATAAAAAATGATATTATATTAATACATATATCTATACATATCTACACAAAACTATATCTACATCCATACACAAAAACCTTAATATGCATAACTAGATATATGTTCATGAATCTATCTACTGCAAGGCAAGACCTCTATATTTGATGTGAACAACTAGAACATAAGTTGGAATTATCTACTATTTTCGAAGGGTGCAAAAATTTTAAGACTGGTTTGGTTGGATACTTATATCAAACTGTTTAATTTCTTATAGAACTTAAATTAAGTTTATCTTTATAAGAAAACAAATCTATTTGTGATACTAACAATCAAAGAGGACACAATATCCTTTTAAGTATTAGCCAAGTCATGATCATCATCATGTTTCATGTAATGATAAACAATCAAATTGGAAAAGAAAAAGTGTTATCACTACCAAACAAACAATTGCAAGTGTGTCAAAATTATCCACCAAAAAAGTGTAAAGAACAGGTACATGGATAGGGTAAGCCTGAAACTACTCTAAGAAAGAAGTAGAAGACAAGGAATCAGAAAGTATCAAAGAAAAGAGACTGCATACAAGAAAAACCTTCCACTGGACAAAAGTTTACAAAAATCAAATGTAGTGTGATGGTTCACTCCTGCCAAAAACACATCTATCTTATCCTTTCCGAACAAAAATGACACAGTGGATAGTGTAATAATTAAATCCAAAAAAATATTTATCAGCCTACAGCCAGAAATCAGTTTATTAGAATGCATAACTTGATTGAAAATTTTGTATTAAGGTAAATACCAGTTGTGGAAAATTTAAGGGCCTCAGAAACCAAAAGATATCACATGTACATATATATGTAGACATGAGATGACTGCAGATTTTCCTTTTCTTTTTGAATTTTTTGTTCAGATGGATAAAACCCATTGCAAACCTATTATATATAGCAATAAGCTCAAATCTTATCCAATTGTCGTTTGTGATCGAGTGCAACACAACAAAAAAAAAAAAACTTATCAAATAATTCTACTGAAGGTCAAGATAGAACTTTCTTGAGATAATAACAACATGGAATCAAAAGGCATGCACTTACATGTTTAAATATGGTGCAAAGCATGACGTGAATATTAGAGGAAAAAAAATGTAATAATCAATAACTATCATATGTCAATACAATCACCAAAACGATCTAAATATATGGAACATAAACCTGAAATCATCATCAAAGTACAACAATGTATAGACCAGATATTCCAACACTATAAGTTTACCTAATGAAGGGCCCCAAGATGATTTGGATTTAATTTACATAGTGTGTTATCAGACAAAGAGATGACTTCAACAAAACAATGGAACAGTTGAAATAATTAGGAATTAAATTTATCACCATGTAATTTGATGCACAAACTGTGTTGACCCATAACTAAAGATTTAATTATTTCAAAAATCTCTTAATCCCACGTCAAAAGACAGTAGATATTTCAATTAAAAAACAAAACCTTTTGTTTAAAAACCGCCAAAACAGGTCAGCACTTATTCTTATATTTTTAATTTATTTTCAACTGGAAAAATGGGTCAGCACTTATTCTTATACTTAAAACACTGTCAAGCCAACCAGATGCATTACTTACGCACTATTGCACTTATTAACTAGTTCACCGGCCAATACTGTGATTCGCAGTACAAACAGAATAACAGTCTCTAACGACAGAAGTCTTAAGCCAAACAGTACACTTATTACTCGATCAATGTTGAAACAAAATACAGTTAAAAGTGTGGAGAAAGAATCAGTAACTACAGATCAACTTATACTTCAGATGCCACACCAAACTAATAATGTCAGTAATTCATTGATAGTATACCTCTATTGAAATTGTTGCACAGGATGTGGCCCCAATATCATAACCATATAGTAGTCCTCCAAGAGCTGGAAATAGAAATCTGAAATCACAACGGCATTCTTTTTAGTATGAATACAGTAATTTGATTCCAATTTTCTGTTTTGTACATTTAACAATAACATGGCCTGAACATAAACTTAGGGATAAGGGCAAAACAAAAATTGGGGTAAAAAATCTATCCTATAGTTGGCCCTAGAAAAATACAAATGAATTACGAAATAACAATTCATAGCATCATAATCTGATCACAAGAAACAAATATATTTCAACAATTACAAGCATGAACACTTCTAATCGGCAAAGATAAAAATCAAGGAAGAACCATAGTCATCTTTCTCTAGGTCTAGGGTGAATAAGTTATTATCAATGACCTTCTGCTAGTTTTTGAAAGTTAGATCACTTCCAAAAAGGAAGCCGCAGATTTTGCAGCTTTAATGAAGAAGCATGAATCCATTTAAAATCCAAGTAGTTGTGACTGATTACAAAAAGAAAGAAGTTTAACGCCTTTAAGGACACACCTAATCCATTTTGATTTCCACCAACATAGATGATAATGTAAGGACTATTACACTATACTAATAGTGTGTTTGGATTGTTGTAGTTTATGAAATAATCATTTATTTCATAATGTAAGATCCAAAAAATGTTTAGTAAATTAATTGTAAGTTAATTATTTCTTAAGTGGAGCTACGGCAATCCTAAGTGCACTCTAAGTCTTTGGTGCTCCTTGCATCAAGCCACTTTTCCATCAGAATCATGTATCTATCACTAATAAGCAAAGATGGCCACATTTCATCTTTGGTTCAATTATACTTTTTTTGTTCGTATTTTAGCTAAATATATATTAATTTTTTCAACAAACTATAAGCGGGGCCGGGATGAGGTTGGGGAGGGGATAGCCAACCCCAAAGCCACCCCCACTCCCAACCCCAACTTTTCGTTTAGTTCCATTTGGATCAAGGTGGGGAAGGATTCCATGGATTAGGGTTTTTTTTGACATCCTTGCTTAGGGGAAGTCAAAATCATTACCATATTTTATTACAGTTTATTTAAACTTTGTTCATCGTCAAATTGGACTTAAATTTTGGAACTAAAGGTATTTCCTTTTGGGCTTCTAAATTTTAGACTAGAAATCCTACTATCTTTGAAATAGTAAGCATACGTTAACGTACACACATGATGCCACTCTTTCTGGAAATTTCAATGTTGAAGTGCTTTTAGCTTAGAGCTTACAATTGGTATTCATGCTAGACATATACAACCCTTGCAGACCTCATAAGTCCATGATGCAAGAAACACAGAATGTAGTACAAGCAAACATAAAAGAGGGAGAATTGACAGAAACCTGTTTTCATCTCTCTTTGATAATTGTTCCCCTAAATACGATCCTATCCTTACATCATTGAAACCCTAATCACCCACATATTTTTCTAACCTTTCTACTACAAATTACACAGACATCAATCCTTAAGCTCTTTACTGATTGCTGGCATACAGAGCAACCAGTTTCATCAATTGCAGTAAATGTTTTCCCTTCAAACATCAGCATAATCCACTCATAGGAAATGCCCAAGCCCCATGCCCTTTCTATGACAGCTTTGAAACCTTAAGCCCTATCTTTTTTAACCACCAAAAAGTCACAAATACACATTACTCTCCAAGTTGTCCGACGTCAACCACATTCCCTTAATGAAGCTATCTATGTGATTGATCAGACAAGTACTAAGGGCTTTCGTTAGACTTCTTTCATTCCAAATTTGCTTGCGAAAAGTAAAAGTCCTAGCATTAGTATGACTTCATTGACCGCGTAAGGGCAGTCCATCTTGATGACGAATTCCACTAGAACAATAAAGAAAAATGAATATTCGATGTCGGCTCGTTCTCCCCACTTCAATTCCTAATGAACAACATGATCTTGACCTATCATTTGTTCAATTTGGTCGATCATGCAACCCGACAGCTACTAATAGCAGGGCCTAGGGAGAAAATGGGCAAGCATCTCTCATATAGATTAGGATGCATCTACTCTGCACATGTTTTTTCTTTATTTCCCACAGCCATACAACATGATCTGGAAATGTATGGCTGTTTTGATATGCATATTTCTTTATAAATCAAAACACAAAGGCATAACATATTGAATAAAAACTTACGGGAGAATTGTTGCACAAGTAGAATAGTTCTCAGAAGGGTGGATCCCATTAATAAGAGGTTCTTCTGCATCGCCAATCTCACCAGAAGACTTTCCTACCTAAACAACCAATGCATAAAAAACCTTATTCTTAACTTTAAACATCAAGTACCAAATAAAAATCCTCGATTTGGTTGCTAAGAAAACAGTGTAAATAATATAATCACATAGCTTTGTGGGCACTAGTCAGCTTAGCTGGTAAAATCTCTTCTTGCCCCACATAGAGGCCATGGATTCAAATCTAATCAGCTTAGCTAATAAGAGTGCGAACGGGTATGATTTATATTTTTGATTTGTTGCAACTTAAATCTCCATTGAGCCAAGCCAAAAATTCTCAAAACACTAAAAGAACGAAAGAAAAAAAATGAAAAAGAAAGGATTTGAAACCCGTTATAATTTTGTTAGAAAAAAAAAAAAACAAAATAGAATCTGACGGCAACTAAACAAAACAAATTACGAGAAAGCTTAGATGACCTCCACAATTTACAGTGATTGCAGTGTAAAGCAAATTAATAAAAATTAAAAATAAAAAAGTGCAAGAAATGGAACCTTTCCAATAGAAGAGAGAGTCGGGTGGTGAGGATCAGACTCCATGATTCTCCACTACTGAAAAAAGAAAGAAAAAAAAAAAGAGTACTTAACTTGTTAGCCAAATATAAATAAATAAATAAATCGGAAGCAACCAAACTAATTACATGTTTTGAATTGCAGTTGAATGGTACTTTTTTTGTGTCTTTCTCTAATGGAATTGTAATATTAGGATATAAGAAATGAATTTGGGGATTTTTGATTAGTTGAAAGGAGGAAGGGAGGTTATAGAAGACAGGTGGGTTGGTTGGTTGCACATTCTTCTTCTCCTTCTGCTCTGCTGCTGGTCTCAACTTAAAATGTTTTTGCTTCTACCAACCCTCACAAGTTCAATTCATACGTTGACGTTTCGGACCTATTAATGCTCCCTTGGAGGGAAGATAAACCGGATCGAATATTATACACGTGGAAGAAGAAAACAAATCCAACAAACTTTAGGGTGCTTCCGTATTGCGTTTTCTAGAGAAATTTTGAGTTCATCAAATCACGTTTTATAAATAATTTTTTTTTATTGTTTTCTTTTTTCAACCCGACACCGAACGGGAGATTCTATAAGTCAACATATATGATGCGTGAAAAAATCATTTTATATATATATATGATGAGATTTGATCCCTTATAGGAAGATATGTGCAGTTTTAAAGATAGAAATTTAGGAGAATAGTTTTTTTTTTTTTTAAAAGGGTATAATTACAATAATAACAACTGTCGGGACTTACCAAGATTAATCATTAAACGCTGAAAGGTAATTGTAACATAATAAATACCCAAAAAAAATTTAAAATTAATTAAAATTTCATTTAAGATAAAAATATGAAAACACTGAAAATATTTTTTCTCTATCCTCTCTCCTCTATCTTATCATTTTTTAAAGATGGATGGTTGGATCTCCGATAGATCTAGAATTATTTATAAAATAAATTCTATTTTTAGTTTTATTATGTGTTTTTAATTTTTTTTAATACTTTTCTTATTAAATTTATTAAATTCATCTTTTTATAAAAATATTTAAGTATTATTTTATTTAAAAAAATTGAGGGTAAAATAATCTTTTCTACTAAAATACTAATAAAATCTTAACGATAAAAGAGAGAAAAATAAAATTAAAAGGTGGAAAAATAAAAAATATCCCAAACTATAGGAGAGGAGAATGATAATATTCCTAAAAAAAAAAAAATATGATTCTAAATAAATAAGAAATGTCAATTTGGTTAAAAACTTTTTGTTACCTAAATTCATATATATATTTAATTGAGTTTTCATAAAAATAAAATTAAAATAATTTATAATATGATTGAATATTACACGACAAGACACCTCTAGATTTTCGATAATATACACAAAACATTGGTGTGTCAAATGGAAAGCCATGCAATCAAAGCCCTTTGTATTTAATTAATATTGTGAAACACAACACTAACCACCCAATCCAATTTTGGACGCACAAAATGTCCAGACAAGCCACTTCATACTTGTCATCTTCTCCTTCACTAAAATGTTAAACTCGTCCATCGCCCTTTTTATTGGCATCATCCTCCTCTTCTCTAGTCTCACTGACAATGTTTTACTTTTCTTTTTCAAATGTCAATAACAAGTAGTCACTATGAATGATCTTTTTGTCATCTTTAATACATTTCACTAAATCACTGACTTTTATAGTAAGAAAGGGTATTCCCGCACTTTATTTATTTATTAATAAAAATAGAATTCGAATATAAGAATGTTAAAATATGACATGGCTTTATAAAAGAACACGTGGTGGTGTATATACTACGTGGATTAGAACAAAACCTCAATTTAGCAATTAAAAGTTGGGTTCTAGATTTTGACAAAAACCATGACTAAATGAAGTGAAAACCAATTAGAACAACCCAATCGGCATTTCTAGGTTTTGAGATTGACTGTTTCAATCAAATTGTCTTGTCTGATTCCATTCAATTCAATTCAATTCAATTATTAATCAATTTGATTTCTTGTCACTATTCTATTAGACTAGACTACTCATTTATTTTTATTTTTATTTTTTATAGAGTTTTGATTTATTTTTGACCTTTTATTTTGTTTCTAGAGTATGCTCCACTTGTGCAGGTATGGAGGAAAAGTATCCAGTAAATCTAAGCGATAAACAGAAAAATTGAAAACACAGATCACAAGCTTCATTGTCTTATCCAAATTCTTGACATTTGAGTCTTTGATATTCCATCCCTGTAATATTTTGTGCAATTCACTAATAAATGAGAAGGTAGTTTTCATGTCAAAGACAAAGAGCACCACAAACAACTCTTGCTTACCACTTTCTAAGGAAAAACTACTATGAAATATTAATTCATAATCCGAATAAAAATTTAAAAAAATTAACATACAAATGTAAATTTCGAAAAAAAAAGAGGAAAAAAATAAACTTGCATACAATCCCAAAAAATATCGTAACTGAAAAAATGCTAGGCAGCATTCAATTCTCAATTTTGTGTGTTTTCTAAGATGTGTGGTTTTGAGATGGACAAAATTTGGAATTGTCCTTCAAAGTAAATTTCATTAATCTATTGTAACGTTTGATTAAATTTTTTATAACATTTAGATTTTGGAAACTTAAAAGAGAGAATAAAGATAGATAGCTCAAATTTTTTGCCTACTTCAATCGGAATATGAATATGAAGTGGGTAGTCCACGGTTCTCTTGTGGTAAACATATGCAAAAAAATATCCTAGAGCTTCAAACAAGCAAGTACAAGACATTTTATTTATTGGAATGGAATTTAAAAACCCAGAATTTGCAAGTTAACACAATGTTGAAGACGAAGAAATTACTCGGCCTTCGTAGGTTGCCAAGGTTGGTACCTGGACCAGTCTCTCTGCCCAGGATTGAGGGCGTGTCCCTTAGAATGGTAGATATACTCATCGCCCTCTCCAGATAAGTTTTCCTTGTGCTCAAGCCCATACCTCTTTGGTTTCAACATCAGAAGCTGCAACAAATGCACTTTCTTTAATATAGACAGACAAACAAACGCGCGCACATTATATGGTATCATATAATATTTCAAAACAAGACTTGCCTCATCTCCTGTATGGTCAGTTATGAAGTGGAGCCAACCATGCCATTCAGCTGGTACTTGAGAGGCGTTGTAGCGACCCTTCTCTGCATATTCAACCCACCTATGTCTTCCTGAAAGATGCTATAGCAAGTCAGAAGCCATAGAAAAGGCACACATATGACAGGATCGGGTTAACAACGTTCTGATTTTTTTTATGTGAAACGTGCAGTTTTTCTTTGGGCAGTGGATAGTCTCAGCTTGACTCTAATATATAGTTTATAACTGCACCAGATATTCAACCTAATAGTGGAAACATGAAAAGGAGCACCCCAGTTGGCATTTAGTCAATCGGAATTATTCGAAAGCATCCATCTAATGGAAGGTCAAGGGTAAACCAAACCTCTTGTTTGCATCTTTATTACTATCTTCCTCTACCTTTTTTTCAGAAAGAATATACAAAAAACTGATATAAGAAAAATGACTCCTCAGGTCAATTCATATATCTTGGACAACTCCATTTAGTTCATGAAACAATCAGATCAAGGAAATTAAATAAGAAGTAATTTTTCTCAGGAGAAAGATAAAACTCTTTTACCCTAAAACAAAGGACTGGCAATTTGTTAACAAAAACACATGCATCCATTTAGAATTGGTTAGGAGCATTTGCACATCCCATGAAAACATAATCATTTTTGTTTCGTCCAAAAGTTGTATCTGATACGAGTCTCTAAGTGTCATATGTATCAACATGAACTTGACAATTTGGTGAGATTATGATTTCTCAATCATTTAACACCATTTTCACACGACTGCACAAATTTTCTGATGTCAACTGATTATGATTAGTGCTTCCATGGCTATGGATTACAAGGACTCATATTTACTAACAACAAGAGCAAATACATTGCAATAACTCAATTGTTAGAAACATAACAGAACAAAAGAGAAAAATTCAAATTTTCTTTTTCTCCCCAATATTTAAATACATAAACAAATGACAGGATACTTAAAACACAAGTCTTTTTTCTTGAATCTGATATTCTTCATATGGTCAAGTAAAAATTGCTGCATGATTTATAAATCTGTCATACACAATCCACAATCAGATACATAATTGAAGAACCTTTAATCAATCAGTACGAAAACCAATGATGGTATGCATATAGGAACAATCAGTACAAATTAATAAAAATTACTTGAAAGGGGAATAGAGGTGGTGCAACCATACTGTGAGATTATCATAGTTTTTCAACATTTACAGTGAAAACTAATAGTCCAAGAACGGCATAGCACATCAAATGAAGAAGGAAAAGAAAAACTAACCATACTGAGTGTCTCCAAGTTTCTGATAATACTTGTTACCAAATTTATCAACTCCAACAAGTGTTGCCCCTATATTGTGTATTTTGGTTTGCCTGCATCAATCAAATAAATGTAAGTGATGGTGCTGGAGATTAAGGAAGATTTAAGATTTGAATACATTGAAATAAAGATCGAGAAAAATTGATATTAAGAAATTTATTTGGTAGAGACAGCAATTATCAAAATTCCTAACCAAATGTTGTATTGGAGCATTAAAGTAAGAAGCAAGAATAGATGACCAAATGATCAACTATAAACGTAAAACGAGGCACATATAAACCTATGTAATAACAACACCTTATGTTAACACTTTAAGTCATGATATGAACCCACTACACAAGAACACATTGGTAACAATGATTTGAACACCAGAATTCATTTTTTTCTGAAGTGGCTCCAAAGGTAACACCTATTAATCCAATGTTTGTGGTCTGTTATTGCCAATCTATTAGAAAAATGTGAATTCACACAAGGTCTAGCGTGTGTGTGTGTATATATATTAGTATTCCCACTAAGCTTAATCCATCTTCAATCATGTGTCAAAGGAGTATTTAAATATTACCACAATTTGACATGTGGAAATCCACATGGCTTCACAATAATCCCCCTAGAATTTTCACATGAGAATGGTGGCAATATTTAAATAATCATTTTACACATGATTGAAGATGGATTAAACTTAGTGGCAATTACCATTTGGCACCGATTAAAAATTCGATCTCTATAAATAGAGCATTGTTGTGAGGAAATATCTGTACTTGGAGGAATGAAATAACTCTCAGTTTTCATGAATCATTTTCGTCGTTATTAACTTCCAAATTTTTAAAATTTTCTTTGTTCTATAACATGACAACACGTTATCGGCAAATAAATATATATTCCGTTTATTTCCTATCCAAAAATAAAAAGCAAGGACTAGCCTATTATAAAATGCATGCGGTGCTGGGTTCAGAGAGCTTCAAGAAATATGCAAGTTTAGCTATCAGTATGAGAGAAATACTTTTTTAAAGATCTTCTATCTATATCAAGATTCCAATAAATAATTCAACTTAATTAAAAGTGATCAAGATGCAGGTATTGATTTGCAATATGGCATAAAATGCTCTAAGACATGACACTTTCTTCTCTTTCACGTTTGGATTGAATTATTTGTAAAGAAATTCAATCCAAAGCTCTTTAGTGTACATCCCAAACTTTATGATGAGACTTAAAAAAAAAAAAAGAATTAAGGGCATCTTTGCAAGAACAGTTATAGGGGCCGCATTGGATTGAGGAGGAGATATAATTGAGACATCCAGTGTTTGGGGTATTCAAGGGACAGATATAACCTTTCCCAACACTGAATTTATAACCCAGTATGACTGGTTATGTGAAACCCACGACTATCAGTGAGGTTTCAACATAATCGACAGTTGCTGGATTGAAAAAGAGTTAAAGACAGCTTCTCTCCTTTCTGGGTTATACGCTCTCTCTCTTCAATTCTCTCTCTTCTCTAAAATCTATACAATCCTATCATGCACCAAACTCAAGACAAGAGTACATCCAATTCAGTCTTGCCATGCATCAAACACATGATCACATTCAATCCACTCCGTTATACAAAAAGAAGCCCAAGGGAACTCACCTACGTTGAATTGCATTGCAATTACAAAGTGATTGTTCTCATATTGTCTTCAAACTTCAAATTCTACCTAACCAGCCACATGAAAAAATTTGACCAAATGGTTTTATATCATCTTCAACAAGCTAGCTAACATAACAATTCCTAAATATTGTTTCCTCAAACATATCAATCTCCCTCTATGTCCCTTGTTCAAAATCACTTCTAAAGTTTTTATGTAACACAGTTCTCTACATCTTTGAGAACTGCAGGAACAATTGACAATATAGATAAGAGGGGGATGGCAGCAGCGTTCCCGTCACTTAGAGAAGCAGCTAAACAAACATAGGACTTATTGCAACAAGGGATGGAGACACGTTGGCTTATGTTCCCACTAATGTGATCCCCATAACTGTTTTCAACTTCACTCTGCTAAACTTCAAAAAGCCTTAGTCTTAGGGTTTTCTAATCATATTAGTAGGATATACTACATAATTAAAAAATCTAAATTCGATCAATCGTTGGTGATAAGATAACCAATTCATACTCGATAAGCAAAATATTCAGCAAATGAATGTGAATACATTAGATTTGCCTAATAGAGAATTAGCGAAGATGTTCAACTTACAAGAGATTTCCATCAGAAAGGCACCTCCTGAAACACATAAATACAAAAACACCCAAATTAATCCCTTAAAATTTTCACATAAAAAACAAACATCCAGATTCAAAATCAAAATGAAATGATATAGTTTGAACCAAAACTCATCGACTATTGAATGATTTAACAATGCAATTGAACAAGTAGGAAGATAGAGAAACAGACAAATAGCCTTCTTCCTTGAGCTCTCGCAAGAAGGTACCAAGACCTCTTTCTCTGATCGCCTTCAATGCGCTCTTCAACACTGTCGACGCCATCTCTCTCTCCGCGCTCTCTCTCTCTCTCCCTCTTCTATATTTATTTTTTCTTTCCTGTCCCTCTTAAAAAACAATGAGGGTGGTTTCCAGATAATTTTATGCTCGGGGTAATATTCGCTAATTTCGTTTTCACTTTTCTGTTTTAATAATTTTTATTTTAAAAGAAGAAATTGATTTATATATTTTTAGACGTCCAATAAGGCAATAAAAATAACCAAATTATAATATATTAATTACTTTTAAAATATATTTTTATAATGATATCATGTTTAATTAAATTAATTTTTATTATTTAAAAATATTTTTATATTATTTTATAAATTTTTTAATTGATAAAATTAATTAGTGGTTTCCTATTTATTTTTTTTAAATGAATAAATAACACTGAATCTACTTTAGATTTATTGAATTACATTTGATATCAAAGTTTACATAAACCCACATTGAACTACTTTGACCTTAATTTGACCGTTAAAAAATAGGCTCCAGTCTCCCCCTTTTACTTTTTCTTTTTCTTTTATTTTTTTCCAAATGATCAACCTTACTTTTTAACGGTCAAACTTAGGGGGGTGTATTCAATTTTGACTTTTAATGACTTTTACAGACTTTTTTTAAGTGATAGATTTTTATAGACTTTACCGACTTTTATTGACTTTTATAGAGTTTACAGAATTCTTACAAACTTTTATAGATTTTTATGGATTTTCATTTTAAAAGATTTTTATTGACATTAATAGATTTTTATTGACTTTGATAGAGTTGAAAGAAATTCTATAAATGACTTTTATAAACTTTTATAGACTTTTATTTTAAAACAAGTGTATATTATATCAAAATTTGTTGGATGGTGTATTAAAATCAAGTACATAATGTAAAAAAATATGATACATTCTTTAGATAAATAATACATACCCGTTGATGACTTGTCAACCAAAATAATAAGTTTTTTAAAATAATTTAATTATTCATTAATATAATATATTTAATCTAAAATAAAACAAATACCGCAACGAGAATTAAAACCTAAAAAACCCTAATAATTTCAAGCTTCATGAACCATATTTCTCCAAACCCAAATGATAAACAACGAGAAAATGAATTTGATAAAAAGAAAACAATTAGGGAAAGAACAAAGTGAAATGAGAAATACATCCCTCTTTGTATTTATTATTTTTGTGGAATTGCACTAAATTTTGAGCAACAATAAGATATGATATTTTGATTTTATTCTATCATGGTGATTTTTTTTCTTTTTAATAAGTATGTATTTCGATGTCATATGGACATAAAAGACTTTGCTTTTTTATTTTTGTTTTTCTTCTGTTACTAATTGTTTGCATAAGTTCATATTATTCTGATTACGCATGTCAATGATGTATTGATTGTCTAAATTATATTTATTTTCTGACTCATTTGTTGTAAATTTATTATATCAATTGTTGCAATCTCCTTACTATAATGTACAATAAAAAGCTTCAATGGGATTTTACAAAAAAAAAAAAACATAATTTGTATGTCCAGTCCAACCAAGTCGATCCTTTTAAGAAGAACTATTGCTATGTGGTCTAACAATTCGAAATTGAAACATTGTCAGGTCGAATGAGTGTCATTTTCTATCTAGGCTGTTTCTTGATCCTTATATTTTCAAATCACTCAAGTTAATTTGTTTTTAGACTAGCTGATAATAATAAACATATAAATTTAGGCAAATTGAGGTAAAAATAGTGGAGGGGAAGGAAATACGAATTAAAACTGTTTTCCTACACATGCTTTCAATGCATCTAAATGGAATGTAAACCAGTGTGCAAATGTTGATAACCAAACTTAAACTTATGTCCTACCTACATTGTTAATTTTTTGTTTAAAACCAAAAAATCAAAATCGACAAAAGAAGAGAGTAGTATGAAAAAACTATAAGATCAAAATCAACAAATAAGAATAACTATTTTTTAAAAAAAACAATAATATAAAAATAAGAAAAATGATTTGCTTACCCAGAACTTGAACCGTAGGGGGGGTCTATAAAAATCTATCACTTAAAAAAAGTCTGTAAAAGTCATTAAAAGTCAAAATTGAATACACTCTCCGTACGTTGTTGCTTCTCAAATTGAAAGTCTACAAAAGTTTGTGGGGTGAATGGTGGAGAAATTGTGAGATTAGAGTATTTATAGTTTACAACAAAAGTCTAGATTTTTTATAAGTCCATAAAAGTTATGAACTTTTTGAATACCCCCTAACTTTTTTATACTTCATAAAAGTCTATATTCAATACCCCATGACTTTTATGGACTTTAAAAAAGTTCATATTGAATACCTCAAAACTTTTGTGGACTTTTGAAAAGTATATGAAAATCCATATTGAATACATATTGATTTTTATGGAATCTTTAAAAATCCATATTGAATACACCTATACTTTTAAAATCCACATAAGTCATTAAAAGTTATTAAAAGTTGATATTGAATACACCCCTCTTAATGTTAGGAGAGTTCAATATGAGTTTCTGTAAACTCTGATTTCAAGTGTAATTCAACAAACCTCAGATAAGTTAAGTATTATTTGTTCTTTTTTAAATTATAATAATTTTAAGAAAAATATATTTATTAATAATAAAACCGAATAAATATACATTAATATATGATAAATTACAATAGAGTATCCTAATGTTTGATACTATTACAACGAAATCGTGAGTTTACCATTAATTACACATTAATACATTTGTAACATCCCGGATTTCGGGTAATGAATTTTTGATATATATGAAATATGTGAAAATGAATTTTTACTATTTGAGGGGGTGTAAATGTAATTAAATGTAAATATGAAAATGAATTAATGTATTTGAGCGGACCGGATTGAATAGTGAAAAAAAATGAAAAAAATGGAAAATTGGAAAACTGGACCAGAGAGCATCGCGACCTGGTCACCGCGACCACAGGTCGCGATGGCTCGCTCGCGGTGAAAAACGCAAAAATCTGGCAGTGAGTACCGCGACCAGCCACCGCGACCACAGGTCGCGATGGACTGCTCGCGATGAAATTGTCAAAATCGGGCAGAGAGCAGCGCGACCACTCGCGCGACCAAGGCGTGCTCGCGAGGAAGGCGGTGCGCGCACTCCAGTGAGTATCGCGACCTGGTGCCGCGACCACAGGTCGCGACGGCGGTCGCGGTAGCGAAAAAAATATAAAAAAAAGAAGAAACTTCTCGCAGAAGCGAGAGAAAAGGAGAGACAGTAAGAAGAGAGAGAAAGAGCCGAGAAAAGAGAGAAGAAGAAGAAAGAAAAGAAAAGAAAAAGAGGAAGAAGAAGAAGAGAAGAGGAAAGGAGAGGGAAAGAAATCGTGGAACCGCGGATTCTCGAACGAAAAACACGGATTCCAAGTAGATGTACGTTTGTTTTCGAAATCATTACGAAAATATTTTCGTTATTGTTTTGTTTTCGTTTTCATTTTTCTTTTTTCGTTATTGTTTTCGGTTCGTTTTCGATTTTGTAGAGATTTCTCGCATTTGATTTTCGTATGAACATTGTTTATTATCTTTATTGTTGAGTTTATGAAAAATCGATATTTGATGTCTTTATTGTTGAGTTTGGACTGGTTTTGTGGTAGATTGTATTTCGATTTCGTCAAAAATACTTGATTTCTACTTTTGTATGATTATTGTTATTTCTTGAAAAAAATTACTGTGCGAAGTGTATATTATTGAGTAACTGTTGATATGTAATTGATTGTGAAAATAATTTATCGAAACGGCCCTAGGATACGTAAACATAGAAGTGGATATAGGAGGTTGGTATACCAGCTGGGTTTTTACTGAGCAGTACTGCGCCGCTACTGATTGATTGATATTGATGATACTGATGTACCTCCTCTTGGATTCGTCCAGAGGTTGGGAGATACGTACCTCCTCAGGATTCGTCCTGGGGGTTGGGAGTTAATGTACCTTCCCAAGGATTCGTTCCTGGGATAGGGAGCTATGTACCTCTCTAGGTTCCGTACCCACGGTCCTAGAGTTGGGAGACACGTACCTCCTCAGAATTCGTTCTGGGGGTTGGGAGCTTGACCCATATTCCAGTCCGTATATGTTTAGTATTCTAGCGGGCCAGAATTGATTGGAAATTGAAAAGTGAATCGAATGATTTTATTGATAGTATTCAGTGTTAACATCATTATTGAAAAGTGATCGAAATTGTTTAATGCTTTGATTTAGAAATGTAATTGTTTTGAAATGGATTAGAAATGGAATATATATATTGTGGTTTATTTTTTTCTCATAAGATATTTATTTTGTGGTTATTTAATTGAGTTTTTAGTACACCCACTAAGCTTTATGCTTAGCGCGTTAGTTTGTTTCTAACGCGTAGGTACCAGGAATCCGGAAGAGGCTAGAGATTGAAGGAAGAGCAAGTTGCAGACCGAGTCACAGAGATTGTACAGTTGGGTAGCTATATTTATGTTATGTGTATATATATTCTGAAAGCATGCAGATACAGGGAATTTGTGAATATGTTTTGTAAAATGTTTTGTAATTAATTAGTTTATGATTTATGTCTTTTATTATTAAAAATGTTTGTAACTATTAAAGTCTGTTTTGTTTTTTTATAAACTGTTTTGATAAGTCGCACTAAACGGCAGAGTGCGCAATTGTTTGAAAATGAGATATTGAAGTGTTATTGAGAATTGTTTTTGAATTGAAATGTGTAAAAACAGGTTTTGGAAAGTTCGAAAAACAAACGGTACTCTGCCGAATTTTCGTAAAAAGTTTGTATTGAATGGGCTCACTTGAAAACGATTTTTAAACTATATTTTATATGGTTTGAAATGAAAAATGAAGTTTTGAAAAGTTTTGAAAGTCCGAATAGCGCACCCCGGGTCGGTCCGGCCGGGTCGGTTCAAGGGGTGCTACAACATTACCGTTAATTGATTCAGTCAAACTTAACTGTTTAACTAAGAATTTCACTTGAAATGATAAAAATACCCTTGATTAAAAAAAATTTAAAAAATATTAATTATCAAAAATTAAAAATTTAAAAATTTTAAAAAAACTTTTAAATAGATCTCTACCGTCCATGTTAAAAAAATTTAAAAAAAATTTAAAAAAAAAAGAAAAAAAAAAGTGGAAATCTAATCTGGAGATTGAATATCCACCTAACCAAGAACACCAAGAATAAAAAAGATTTTTTTTTTTTTTTTTTTTTGAAAATCAGATCTACTCTATCAATGGGAGCATATTTACTCTCATTAATGGAGCAGATCTAATTTCCAGAAATTTATTCTTCTTTTTTATGTGTTCTTAGTGGGCTGGAAATCTAACACCGAGAACAAAATTTTTTTATTTTTTTTATTTTTTTATCAATATAACATCCACTGTCCATCAATCTTGATGATAGTGGAGATTCATTTAATTTATGTAAAAAAAATTAAACTTTTTAAATTTTTTTTAATAAATTAAGGCAAAAATATCCATTTATCCTTTGACTTTTGGTTAACCGTCAACTCTAACAGTCAACCAGTTAGTTAATGATACTAATGTGTAATAAATGCTAAGCTCCCAGTTTTATTATAATTTGGTCAAATGTCGAGGTACTCTATTACAATTTGTACTATAATATATAACTTTAATCTGTGTTTGGTGGTTAGTATTGACTGGGATTGGACTAATCTCAGTCCAATCGTATGTCTGCTTGTGACACCAGACTGGACAAAATCCAATCCAATGCCACTAATTTGTCTAATTTTGGTAGGACATAGAATCCAACCACAGCTGGTGGGGCTAATTAGTCCCATCATTATATACTTTTTTTTTACATAAATTTTTTATCTTATTATTATAACTATTTATATATAAAATATTAACATTAATTTAATATATTTTATTCTTACATTAAAAAATAATATATTTCAATACCAATTTAAAAATTAACTAACTAATTTTAAATGTTTTATCTAATTTAAATAATTTCTTAACTAACTTTATTTTAATTTAAATAATTTTATTAAAATTAAAATTAAATTTTTTTATTAAATTAAATTATTTTATTTTATTCAAAAATTAATTGATATAATATTATTTTGACCAATTTTATGTTATATTATATATAAAACACAATTATTTTACATCCAATCCAATACAACACCGAATAGTGGACAATACGTGATAGTCTGGTACTTTTGTATCCCTTTTAACTTTTTTTTTAATATTAATTAATTAATATAATATATTTTATTTCTAAATAATTTTAAAATATCGAATATAAATGTATTTAATTATTTAACATATTTATATTTTATTTAGATTTATTTTAAATGATTTATTTTTAATCATAACAAATTTAAAAATAATTTTATTTTTATGTGAAAATTAATTTAGTCCACTATAATTTTATCCAATCACATACTACACAAAACAAGAGACAATATTATTTTTATTCTAATCCATATTTTACTAAACACATCACATACTAATTTAATCATATTCAATCCAATCTAATCCAATCATATCCTATCTTAGAACTGGATTGGATGGATTGGATTAATAATAATATTATCCTATATTTGGTACAAATAGGATATAACTAAAATTAATCCAGTCTTGTGTTTGGTATGTTATGGGATTGGACAAAAATAATGTAATAACATATTAATATTTAAATTTATTTTAATATAATAAAATTAATTTAAGTAATATTTAAATTATATTTTTTAAAAATATTATAGATGACACATTTTATTAAATAAACATAGTCAGCTCTAAGTATGATGAATTTTGAAAGTAAAAAATAATTTAAAAAGGGTTGAGATCCATTAACAACGGAGAAATTACTATGAGTATGTTTTTATCAGAACTATCCCCACAAACCCCACAATCAATTATTTAGAACAAAATGAAATGCAGTTGTCAGGGATAAAAAAACATCAAAAACTGATTGACAAAATGCTCAAATATAATACCAGTAATTAACCGAAGCGTACTTCAGGCCATTATTGGATACAAAATTAAATACCAATTTAAATATAAATTCATGACTCAAATTCATATAATCATATGCTGATGAGTGATAACATCATCAATATACTGTCATGGTATTATCGATTTATAATATCCAAATATTAATCAAGAGTATTAAAACTAAATCAACTAATTTCGAATAAAAAATTAAAAAATATATATTTTTTAATATAATCTCATCAGCCTTATAGCCGGCAAAACAACATATACGAAATAATATATCAAATACTAAATAAATATTGTTATTAGAACCAAATAAAACTTAAAGATTATTTTCTTCAGCTCCAAACTGAATTCTTTGAAAATGTTGGCTATTATATGCTTTGTCAAATAATACAAATCTAACCAACCAAATTGAATAAAAAAAAAACAAATTTGATCAGTAGATTTGGTCACATTAATTTATCATATGAGTAAGCAACTATGATATATACAAAAAAATGAAAAGTGGTTTTGTCAACAACTATGAACTGAAGAAAAATAATTGGAACCACTCAAACAAAATATTTTTGGAGCAACCATGAAAGATGAATTGAAAATGAAAATACTAAACATAATAATAATATACCAAGAGTTATTGTACTTTGTATCACATAATTATATTTTTGCATTATATGGTTACCAGCTATTGATGCAAGTAACCCAAAAGTACATACATTATCTATAATTATCGATATACAAAAAAACTAGTCAATAGCTACCAACTATGTATATTAGTGTTGCTTCAAATGTTTGTAATCATCATATACACATTCTAAATTAGTTCAAAAAGTCACAAAATATGAACATTTTAAAGTAATCCAAAAAGTTATTATCTTTATTAGAGACCATCAATCATCAAATTCATCACTAAGAAGTGCTGCAACAAACTACAACTCCTGCTCCTCTTGTTGTTGTGCCTTAAAGATCGCTGCAATTTCTGCGTTTTGAATAAACTTATGCATTACTTGTATTTGATCCGATAGGGGAAGTTACATTTTTTACAAGTCATTAGCTATCACTCGATTTTATTCATCTTGTTTCTTGCTAATATTTGACAAAATTTGTCTAAAGTATCAGTGGTTTTGTCAATAACATATTTCATTACATAAGTAAATCTATCCACACTACGAACTATAGGATCTCCTAATATGGACCTTTTCCTACCCACTAGCTGAGATGAAACTTGATTCTTTTGTTGGTTAGAATCAGTTTAATTAATAGATATAAGAGAAAAGTTCTTGGAAGTCTCAAATTCATTATCAAAGTTGTCATTTATATCTAATCTGCTGCTAGGTTCTCAGGAGTATATGTTATTTTTTCCGTTGCACGGTCTTTCTCAAAGATATTAGCTAGCCTTTCATAAAGGGAAAAATATTTATCTCTCCATTCTTCTGTTTGTTTATAATGCTACAAGCAGAGGTGGACAAATAGGAGGGTTGACCCGGGCTGTTGCCCGGATAAGCTTTTTGAAAAAATTTTAGACATAATTACATGTTTACCCTTTAGCTTTAGTAATATTACAAGTTTACTTGTTAGTAATTAAATTAAAAAAACTTTTTTTCTTACCTCACTTTATCAGTTACGTGAGCTCTCCCTCTCTACTCTCTTTCTCCTCTTTCTTTCCTGTTCTAAATATGCACCAATGACCAGTCCATTGTCCGCCCACATGCTCTCTTTCTCTCAAGTCTCAAAGAATTAAAAGAATCAGTCCTCCTCTTTTATTGTACTAAAGTAAGTTTCTTAATTTTTAATTTATATATTCAAATTAAAAAAATTAGGATTTTGGGTTTGTGTTTTGTTATATTTAAATTGTGGAATTTGTTTAGGGCTTGCAATTTGTTATTTCTATTGTTTTAATTTATTCCTCTGGAAGAAGATGTGATAAAAGGATGTGAGATTTGTTTATGGTTTGCAATGTATTCCTTCTAGTGTTTTTTTTTTAATTAATTTAGTTATTTTACTATTGCTTTTCATTAGGTTGATTATAATTCCAATTGTTGGGCGATTGTAGCTTTTGGTATTATATATTTTGTTGTTAATATTTGTTAACATGTCATTAGAATAGATTGTGATTGCATAAGATCTAATCTATTAACTTTATCTTACCAATTGAGATTTTTATCTTAATCTTGATTATTAAGTTGTTGTTTGACCAATTATTTAACCAAAGAGTCTAATAATTTTAGGTTACAATGTCAAACAACCATAATTCCAAGCCAAGAAAAACGTTCATTTCATACTTTGGGAAAAAAACAAGATTATCATTTATCGAGTGGGTTAAGTTCTTCGTGTGATGTTGGAGGTTCAAGTTTGTCTACTCCCTCTGAAAATTTTGAAATTCAGAATGTTTACACTGCATCGGATATTAACATTACTTATTATGAACATGATCCTGGATTAGGTCTCCCAATAGAAGTTTATCCCACTGACAAACATGATGATGTTTGAAAATCATACATAAAAATGAGATCGTTTTAACTTATGTTGGATAACTATCCACCCATTATGGATAGCAAATATACTCGAAGCTTTCAACAATCTTGGTTCCAACGATTTCTTGGCTTGAATACTCAATAGAAAAAATAGAGTATTTTGTTTTCCATGTTTTTTTTTATAGTGTTCCGTCAAAGCATCACACATTTACTATTGATGGTTTTCAAAGTTGGAAAATAATCAATTGTAAAAAAAAATGTTCATTTTTTATACACGAAGATGGACATAATTCACTACATACTTTTACCATCCAAAATTGGGATAACTTAAAAGATTCATCTCGGCATATTGACAAAATCATGAATACACTATATTTACAAGAAACTTCACAAAATCGATTACGACTCAAGACCTCACTAGGGACGGTGAAGTGACTAGCAATGCAAGGGTGTGCTTTTTGGGATCAAGATGAATCCATCAATTCTATCAATCATGGGAACTTTATTGACATGATAAAATTACAAGCAAGAGTAAATAAAGAAATTGTTGGGATTGTTCTAAAAAATGCTCCACTTTGATTGATAAATTAATATGTTTAATCTTAACTCTTCATATATCCACGGACATTTTCTGCTATGAAACTTCTCAAAACACCACTTCGCAATATGATGAAGAATAATTTTCTAACAGATTATATGGTCATATGTATTGAAAGGGAGATTGTTGATACCATTGATTTAGAATATATAATAGACGAATTTAATTGTGTAAAATCTCGCAAGATAAAGTTTAAATAAGGCTTATTTGTATTTGTATTGTATATTTCTTTTTATTTTTTTTATTGTTATCTTATTGAAAGTTAATGTATTTTGTTTAATATATACATTTTGAGAGGTAATGTTCATTATATCCCCATCTAGTTTTATTTTTACTTTTCAATCAATTAAATTTCTTTGTATTATTTATATTCGCTCATTTCTTTTTTTTTTTTTTTTTAGCCCATCCTAGCAAAAATTTATGAGTTCCCCTGGCTGCAAGTAAAATAAAAATGTGTTAAATTACAAACTTATAATTATTATAATATTTGACATGAAAATTGAAAAAAAAAATAGTTTTACCTGTACATATGAATGTTATACTTCATTGCTATCAACTTAGATACATTTTATCATATCGTTCCAACCAAATCCACTAATATTTAATAAAATCATATATCACTCCATATTGTTTTTTTCGAGACTTGAGCTTGAACTCAATATAAAGACTAGATTTCAAACCACGGTTTGGTAGAACGTTTGTTAATCGTACTTCAATAATTTTCAATGTTTTGACTTTAAAAGAACCATAGTCTGCACGACTATCGGCTGCTACAATTTCATCCATGATATTTATTAAAGCCTCTTCTTTTTCTTTCGTCCATAAATGCCTACTTCCCCTTTCTTCTTGCTCGTTTATTTGGCTACAATCTAATATATCCATTCCTACACAACATAATCACAAAACAAACACAAGGAAGCAAACTATCATGTAACATAACAAATAAACCATAAAAAAAAACAAAGTAAGAAAAAATCATAGCTATAGATACAAATTAATAAGCCATAAAAGATAATATATCAGTAAATAACGTGTAAGTAGCATAAAAAAAAAATTAATGACGTACAAGTACGTAAGATCAAATTGTCACGTATTTATTGTTCAAGACAAACAACAATCTTTACAAATCAAAATTAAGCTGATCGATTTCCCCTCCATTTATTAAACATTTGTAATGCTAAATTATTTCTCCATATTTGTCACTGTTAAGATGAAGAAACTTGACCAATAAAGTCGTTATCCAATTTATCCTCATTCACGTCATTTAGATCATGCGTCATTTCTCCTCTAATAAGATTGTGTGGAAGAGAACACATAACTATGATTTTACATTGTATTTTTATTAGATAAAATGATGGATTTTATAAGATTGCCCAATACATTTTCAGTAGTCCAAAACAACGTTTAATAACATTTGCGCTGACAGATGCTTCATTTTAAAGTATGCCTCATGGTTAATAGGAACATAATCATCTCTTTATTCAGATAAATGATATTTTGTTCCTTTATATGATGCTAAAAATCCTTCATCATTTGTGTACCTACAATCCGTAAAGTAATAACAACCTAATAGTCATAAATATTAAACAAATTTTTTTTAAAAAAATGGTCAACACATTTATATTTGTCTTTATACTATTCATTTATTAATGCTTACCAGTTGAAACTTTCAACCCAGTTGGTCTAGACAATGTATCTCGAAGTAAGCCGAACCTCCTATCCTGAGATATCTTGATAATCTCTATCCCTGGTCTTCTTCGATGAATATTGAACAAAGGACAATAGTGCCTAGTTTACATTTATGTTCACATCAATCGATTTTTTCAATAAAATAATGTAAATTCCAGCCTATCAGTTTTTCCAACAAAATAATATACAACATTTCAAGGATAAGCAAAAGAACAATATTGAAGATTAATTCACCTTTGTTACAGTAATTGAGATGCTGTGAAGATAAGAGATGCTGATGCGAGAGATGGTTTTTTTTTTTTTTTTTTTTTGCTAATGCAAGAGATGGTTCAATTGTGAATTTTGTAAGTTCGATGAGAGAGAAAGCCTAGGTTGTGGGAAGTTCTAATTTCGATAATCGTAAGTCACGTGGAGGGAAATAAAGTTGTTTTTATGAGTGAGAAATAAAATTGTTTATCAGAAAGCAAGTTTCCCCCTTTTTAGGGATATTTTTGTCCATAAATATGCACTGCATAATAATATAAAGCTTACTTTTGCTAAATCGATTTTTTTTTCTATTGGCTATTTGTGAATAAGTGAAGCGGTAATAACTATTTTCAGCAATTCCCACTATTGTTATTGTTTAGCTAACCCGGAGATATGTTTTGTAATTACATGGTTATGGGTAAGGGTGGTCACAAAAGTCATACCCGAACCGATTCGAATCGTAATTTATAGTTTAAGTCAGTTTTGAGTTTGAATTTGTTTTGGTTTGATTTTAAATTTTAAAAAACCGTGTTAAAAACGGTTTGGTTCGGTTTTGACAGTCCAAAACCGATTTAAACCGATTGAATCGTTATATAAAAAGAAAAAAAAAAAAAACCCTAACCACTAGCTTAGAAGTTTTTTTAAGAGAGAGTGAGTGAGACTTTGATTATAAAAAAAAAAAAAACAACAACAACAACAGCACTCAAAAGAAATAACTAAAGAATAAGACTTTAAGCTACTCAAGATTTAGGTACATAAATACAACAACAATACTTAAAACAAATGACTAAAGAAGGGAAGTTTAATTTCTGGACAGTTTTATTTAGGAATGAGTTTACTGTTTAATTTTCTTCTGGACTGTTGTTTAATTTTCATGTTAATTATTTTGTAATTAGAGCAATACATTGGTTGGATAGATTGAAATCAGTTACTGTTTGTACATGATACTTGAATTTTTTCACTTAAGTTTGAAGCATGATTTCATTTGTATAAAATTCATATCAATAGACAATATTGCTTAAGTGATACACTTTATTAATACACCGTTGAAATCAGGTTTGAATTCTAAAATCGATAGCCCAAAAACTAAAACTAAAACTATAGTCCAAATTAATATTTAAAACCTATTAAAATTTCAATACGTGGAAAAGGCCCAGTGGGCCTAAAACCGTATTGAACCAAATCAAATCGAATCGAATCTTATTATTTTCGGTTCGATTCAATTTACACTTTCAATTCGGTTTAGTTCAGTTTTAATTTTTCAAAAACATTATAAATTTCGAGTCGGTTCGATTTCACCCAAAACCGTACTGATTCGAACCGTGCCCACCCCTAGTTATGGGTGAAAAAATATTTTCAAGCTTGATTAAAAACAATTAAACTATTATTTGTAGGTAAAAATTAAATTCCATAATTTTTTTAGAAGGTTTTGTTGACATTTTCACTTATATTGTAATTAAAACATTTTAAATTTGTGCCAAAGGCCCATTGTCTTGATGATTGAAGTTTCACAAATTCTTTCAATCTACTAAAGTTCAAACCTTGATATTATAAATATTATTATATCATTATCTATAAAAGCGCAATAAATGTGAGTGACCTCTACTAGCTTTGGGAGCAAACTTCTTCCCATTTGAAAGTAGATGTCAGATTTAAACTTGAAAATGGTATAAATTATGGATAATTAGGAAGAAAATATCGTGTTGGATAGGTTGGGCCGTCCTCTGAAAACTGTTGGGTTTTTAAAAATGGCCTAGAGCCTCGGGCACACGTGGCGGCCGCCTATTGGAAATGATGACGCCAAATGCACATATATATTACTGTCTTCTCGAAACAAATTCAGGCCTTTCTTTTTCAATATTTAACAAGTAGAGATCTTTCGATTCAGGTAACTCTTATTTCTTCAATTCTGGTAATTTAATTATTATTTTTTATGATTATGAATTTGAAATTATTGAGAATTTAGGGTTACGCTATATTGTTGCTGTTTTATTTGGATGATAAGATTCCGATTTTCAATTTTCCTTTGACTTTCTCAGTAACCAAACAGAAACAGAAACGGATTTTTTTTTTGTTTTAATAGTTTCGAGAATTAATAATTTTGTGATTGTAACAGACAAATGATGAGGCTGCAAACATATGCGGGATTTAGTTTGATGGCTACTTTAGCAGTTATATACCATGCATTTAGCAGTAGAAGACAATTCTACCCTTCCATGGTTTACTTGTCAACTTCTAAGATCAGTTTGGTGTTGCTTCTCAACATGGGTTTGGTCGTTATGTGCATTCTGTGGCAATTGACCAAGCGCATATTCCTCGGTCATCTACGGGAAGCTGAGGTTGAGAGGTTGAATGAGCAGTCACGTAGGGAGATCATGGAAATCCTCTTTGCTATCACTATTTTTCGCCAGGACTTTTCCGTTAGCTTCCTTTCTATGGTCACTACCTTGTTGTTGATCAAGGCTTTGCATTGGTTGGCTCAGAAGCGGGTCGAATACATTGAGACTACCCCTACTGTCCCCATGTTGTCTCACATTCGCATTGTTTCTTTTATGGGTTTCCTCCTCCTTCTGGATTGCCTGTTTTTGTACAGTTCGGTCAAGTTTTTGATACAAACGCGCCAAGCTTCGGTTTCTCTCTTCTTTTCGTTTGAGTAAGTAATTTAAGTTAATGCATTTATTTTCATCTCATCATTGGTGTGAGTTGGTAGTAGTTGTTAATGTCGATCATTTGGTCATGCTATTGTATTTTGGAGCTATAGTGATCTTGTATGATAAACGCCTTTATAAATGTTTGATTTTCATGTGAAAGACATTAGATATTAGATGATACCTTGCCGGCCACCTCTACAGCCTTCAGAGTGTAGTGCTAACTATCTCTGGTGCCTTTAGAGTGGACTGCCAGCTAGTTTTGATCAAAATATGATATTGACTCCAGTAAGAAATTAATTGTTTTAATTTATTTAGTGTATAGTTTTGTATGCCTAAGTAGGTGTAATTGATATTGGCTGTATCCTGTATGGTTCCCTTTGGTCCTTAATTGGTGTCTTTTGAGGATTCAACTGATTAATATCATCCAAATAATTTATGGTATTGTGGTTCTGATGTTTGAATTTTTTCTTTTGGACTCTGTGGGATGGAATTCTTGAGAGGAGTTTGGATTCAGTGAGGAGCTATGTACATAAATAGAGTGGGAATGGCAACATCGTTGCTCAGATTGACTAAAATTGAATTGCCCAAACAAGTAAAATTTTGCTGTGCTGAAGAACTTCTGTCAGTTATCTAAACAACTTGTAACTTATGTCGCTCTTTGCTAATATTGAGTGGTGATTTTAGCTTTCTAGCTAGACCATCATAAATCATGTAGATGTAATGGGCTTAAGTCTGTTGTGGAGTTGTGTGCCTTTTTCTGGTTCAGCAATAGTTGAATACTTTGGCACTTGAAATTGTGTATCTTATTGAAAGAAATTACTGTCAAAATGTTTCCTTTTTTCCTCTTCCCCATGGCAAATTGGCTTACTATGTGTAAGGTGGATTGTTGATAGATCATACGCTGTGGCTCATTTCTTTTTGTATGCAGACCCATTACTCATTAGTTCTATTTTCTTTGTCATGTATCTCCATTCACTTTGTAACTGGTTTCTATAGTACAGCTGGAGCCATACCTTTTAGTTGAATTGAAGTTCAGTTGTTGGAAAATAGTTGCAGGATGTTGCTGAAAATTTGTATTTCTTGAATTGTCTAGTGTCATGAAATTAATTTTATTTTATTGTCAACGTCTTCCAAGAATTGTGCTCTTATGTCTTATTTTCTTGTGTTTACTTATATCTGGGCTCTTTTATCTTATGTGGGAACTCAGCATAGATAGTAAATTTTCTTTCGAGGAGCTGTATTACTGGATTTGAAACAATATTTTGTGTTTGGTTGCATATAAATAGAGTTCTGAATTTGAATTGGAATTGAGTGAAATTGGGATTTCTTTCACTCTTTTTTGTTGGATAATGCACCTTCATGTTCTTTTAAGATTTCTATAGTATAGCTAATGACGTGGCACTAAATGCAGCCTAAAGGTATATTGACCCTTCATTTTTTGTTAAAACAGTTTTTGTGCAAAGGAAATAGTTGGTATTTTTCTTTTTATTTTTTCCATAGACATTAATTGATGTGTTTGTAGAGCTACAATTTGGCCCCGAAAGCATTAAAAATGGAAACAAGTCTTGGATAGTTATCCTTAATAATCAAATAAATGTGAATTCTAGTGTTACCTTTCATATCTTTTCTTTTCTTTTCTTAGGTGCTAAGTCTCATTTTTCACCTGTCATCGTGTACTATCATTGTGTTACAATTAACACTTCATCTATACAAGAAACCAAGGATATGTTTATTTTAACTTTCTTCTCTTTGAGCCACTTGGTTCAGTTATATGATGGTCAAGGACATGCTTCAGTTATATTTCTTACACCCTGTAATGTTTGTTGTACTTGGCAAGGTCAACATTTTAAGGTGACATGTAGTGAAATGCTTATTTTTCAATATTTTGAAAAACATTAATTCTATATGTGATATAGATTTATTTTACAAAGTTAGATAAATTTGTTGTTGGGTACTATTGGAAGTGGACAAACCGCAATGGAATTGATAAAAAAGTAGTACGGAAAAATATACTGGAAGCAACCATCTCTTTATGTATTTTTTTAGAAATCATGTATGTTAGGTTGTTTTTCGTTGCACTGACATCTATAATTTTGTGTAATAGGTACATGATATTGGCGACAACAACGGTGTCAACATTTGTGAAATATGTTTTCTATGTGAGTGACATGCTTATGGAAGGACAATGGGAAAAGAAAGCTGTCTACACATTCTACTTGGAACTTATCCGGGACTTGCTTCATTTGTCTATGTACCTGTGCTTCTTTCTTGTGATATTTATGTAAGTAATCCATGCTACCTCAACTTTTGTGCAATGATTTAGATATGCATATGACATTCATAGAATGCACATGGACTCACTCAGAAAACATGAACTCTAATTTACATAGATACTTTTGGACCAAGTCAGTATCAGGCTGAAATTCACAAAATGCTACAATTGGGATAAAAACACTTAGGGATGTTCATATATTTATAAACAACAATGTTATTGTAACCATTTATTTGATGGTTACATCATTTCTTTTAAATAAGCTTCTTTTGAAATGAATAAGATGAAGGCTATTGTGTGTTGACACAATTGTATATCTGACTCTACTAAACAGCTCGCTTAGTTGGTAATTGGGTTGGATAATGTACCACCTTTTCTAAGAAGTGCGTATCCTGTTTAGGATTGAATAATAAAGAATTTTTATTATTTCAGAATTTTTTTAACTAGTATTGGAGGCCTCTATAGTATTAGGCTCAGTGCTCTGTAACTGGTAGGGATGCAGCTCAGGAGGGTTGGATGTCAGCCTGAGTTCATTCCTAGAATTACCAAATTTCCTCTACTGTGAAGAATTGGGTAAATCACTGTTCTGCGTACAATAGAAATTACCTATAACTCCTAAATGACACTCCAAATTAAAATCTGATTTAGCCTTGGGTAATGGCGACCCCAATCATCAATATTCTTCAAATCTCTTGTTCATTTAATGCATGAGAACATACAAAAGAAAGTCTCAAAAATTGCAAAATTTAAAAATTACAGAGAATTTAGTATTGAATTCCTTTACCCCACGGCTGCATTAGGAGTCTTAATGATGTTGAGGGAAACAGGGTTTGCACCATCCAGTAAATTGATCCCTCGTTTTGTTATTATACTTCATGTATTTGTAATTTATATAGGTATTGATTTGATTACTTAACAGCTCATATCTGACCCGTGTAAGTGGAGACCTGATGCATGCTTGTGTCCTACCTGTATCGAGATTGGGATAAACCCCATGTTCTAGGTTAGCTTGAGACATCTGCCCAGGAGTGAAATCTTGTGTTGCTTAGGTTAAAACGCACAAAGCATTTGAGTTTTTGGTCAAGGTCAACACAGAACTGAAGCTGAAGCTGATGTGTCAGGTTTGTCTATGAAATGGTTGGACTTTGATTGCCCAAGTTAATCAAAGTCCAGGTCTTACTGGTCTGAGTCAAGTCTTCCCTCTGTCCTAATGTGCAAAGTCCTATCCATATGTAGGTTTTATCTTCTAATTTTTTTCTCTACTGATCACTGTTAATAGGATTTTTCTTTAATTGGGAAAGCTTGATTTCTTTTCAGTTATGGAGAACTATTGTTTAATGTGTCTATGAGGTTGTTTAATTTTAACAAAGTTAAGACATTTGTTGTACATTGATGTTATAGTTTTATAGATTTTGTTGATATGTTTACCGGTGCTTCATTTTACTCAATTTTTTTTTCAATGGATATGTTTTAGCTCTTCCTATTTTTGATTGGAATTTGAGTTGTTTTTGCAGGAATTATGGTGTTCCTTTGCACTTAATTCGAGAACTCTATGAGACATTTAGAAATTTCAGGATTCGTGTTGCTGATTATGTTCGATATCGGAAGATCACTTCAAATATGAATGATCGATTTCCAGATGCAACACCTGAAGAGCTGAATGCGTGAGTTATAACCTTGATTGAGTAATATGTTTCTATGGTAGCATTTTTTTATTCTTAGAAGTTTTTTATGTCATCTACATCATCTTTCCTGATTGTTTCTGATGGATATGCAGAAGTGATTCAACCTGCATTATATGTCGTGAGGAGATGACCACAGCCAAGAAATTAATTTGTGGACATCTTTTTCATGTTCATTGCCTCCGCTCATGGTTAGAGCGACAGCATACCTGCCCTACTTGTAGAGCTCTAGTTGTACCACCTGAAAATGGGGCAAGTACAGCTGGAGGACAACGTGGAGCAAGGCCAGCTGCTCATCAACCGGGTAATCTCACTTTTACGTCTTCTCTTTTGGTAGTAAATGATTTGGAAACTTTGGTTCTGATATTTGGTCCTGAGTAAAATATGAAGTCACCCTTGTCTGCTTGCCTTAAGATTGCACAGAACCGGATTTGCCATCCTTGACTTTTGTTGCATAATTCGTAAATATATTTTCTTATTAGATTAATTTGTTTTATTTATTTATTTATTTATTTCTCCCAGCCATTCAATTTGACATCAGTTTGATGTGGTAGCTGATGTTTGTTCAGTTTTTATTTTTCATGCCACAGTTTTGTTTTGCAACATAATTTATAGTTTGGCCCCAATTATTAAGCTTGCCACATGTACAGTTATTATTGTACAATAAAGTGCATGTAGTTTGAATTATTAATTATCAAATTATCAGAATTTGATGCCTTTGTTAAAAACAAAATGTGAATGATTTTCATTTTGCTGGATTAGAATGCTAATAGTACTCTTAGGGCCTGTTTGGCTTACGAGATTGGATTGAATATGACAGGACTAAATTAGCACTATAATGTGCTTGGTGTGGTACATGTTAGACTAAAAATAGTACGGTTTCTTATTTGGTATAGTATGAGATTGGACGAAAAAAATTGTCTTATATTTGATACAGTGTGAGATTGACTAGTATAAAATTAGATTAAATTAATTTTTAAGCAAAATAAAATCATTTCAAAAGAATAAAATTATTTTATAAGTAGTTAAATAAAATAAGAAACAGAAAGGGGGACAAATTTTTGTTCTAGGTTGTGAGGCGGGATTGGATAGTATTCCAGTCCAAATCATGTCCAATCTCATGTAACAAACGCATAGCGCACTAAACTAAAGGGACAACTTCTGACAACGTATGAGTATACTATTTAGGATGGATTTGTGTTGGGTACCTAGGTCAAAATACCCAAATTCCTAAATCGAAATTCTAACCCTAGAAATAGAATTCTAAGATTATAGAGTTTTGGTTTGACTAGTTAGGCAGAATTCAACTATTCAAACCTCTAGAATTAGCCCTTGTGGGAGAACTAACCCTAGTGCAAGCGATTCCCAAGGTTTTGGTCTCGGAAAAAGCCAAATAAATTTAGAACTCGGGTTATTAGCCCTCGAACTAGCGCAAGCTTCCTAAAACTTTAGAAAAGCCGAATAAAGAAAACTTCTCAATTTTACTGATAATCTCAATTGATTTTCCATGAATTCAAACATAGTTTATTTATAATAACTCAATAACCTAACCTAGTCCTTCCTAATAGGAAACAATAACAAAAAACCTAATACAATTCTAATAGGAATTAAATAATAAGAAACCTAATACAATTCTAATAGGAAATAAATAAAAAGAAACCTAATACAAAAAGACTAAACTACCTTTAATAAATAAAACTAAAAACCTAAAAAATGTAACCAAATAAAACTTAAAATTTCACAACCAAAACAGTGAGTGTCGCGACCTCTATGTATAGAGGTCGCGACAAAGGGTCGCGGTACTCACTGTCCGCGAAAACCCTTTTTTTCTTTTCAATAAAAATATGGTTCTCATCAATTTGTTGCTATACTAGATATCTGGAAGTGATTTAGGCCATCCTTTTGTTTTCTTTTGTGTAGAATGCTGGTTATGTGCTTGTTAAATGAATGACAATGTAAATATAGCTTGACTTACATCTATAAGCTGTAAAATGTTATTCTGTGTAGTTGATGCAAAATGCTATCTAGTGGATATCGCGTGTCATACCATCGTACCGGAAATATAATTTTTTTTCTTTTAAAAATCTACATTGTAGTATTTCCATTGTGCTAACATATTCTTTTAGTTTTGAATATTTGTGTTTGGTGGCTTAGTTTTACTCTGAAACAATTTTGAGCTAACTTGACCACTTCCCTGTCATGCTCTTGCAACAATTTACTTAAATGACAAGGAAATGGCTAATTGTTTTAACTGGAAACAGGTACAAGCACCGCAAGCACATCTGCGCAGGGTTCAGTTGATGGTGCAGTTGACAATAACTTGAGCCGGCACCAGGCCAGGCTCCAGGCGGCTGCTGCTGCCGCCACAATATATGAGAAATCCTTTGTTTACCCTTCTCCGAACCCACTAGCTTGGTAGGTACTAGAATGCCAGTAATTATCACCCTCTTTTGAACAGAATGTGCATTTTGGCTGCTCAAGTTTTAAGTACTATTACCTCATCTAGAAATTTGGTATAGAAACTCTTGATTGTTTACTCACAGACACCTGCCAATCGTCTATCTCTGTAGTGTTTCCATAATTGTAGTAAATATTTGCTGTGTAAAGTTGGCTGAGTGCTATTTCATTTCAAAACTTTTCCTCTCTCCCTGTTCGTTGAGACGTGACTAACAAAATAGATCAGTTAGCAACCCCAGATGTACTTTATTTCTTTCTTTTATTTGGTCAGTAGAAGAATTTTTGGGTTTAAAACTTGATAGGATACAGAAGTGTCTCTTATGGATCAACCAGGAGTTGGCTTTTAGTTTCATATTGGACATATTTCAAAAGTTGTAAATTTGTAGTTCTTAGAGCTGGTTTATTGGTTTAGAGTTTTCTCTTGATCTTTATATATTCTGGGCTCAGCTCTCTTACTGTCCTGCTTTTTGATGTTATCTGGCTGGTTCAACTGGTGGTTCAGTCCAGGTTAGATAATATTTCATACGATGCAACAAGGTAAGAGCTTGAATATTTGATTGTGTATGCAGGTCTCCAGGATATGTTGTACTTCCTCAGGCTTATAGGCCTGAATCAACTAATGTGGAATCTGGTGGAGAACAGGTTTTTAATGGACAACCACAACAGTTAATAAATCCTAGTGGACCTGCTACTTTGTCCTTTCCTCAATTTGCGCACACTGGTTTTGTCCCTTTTCAGACATCTGGTGCCAATGTGACTTACGGGGAAAGATTATGCAGCACTTCAAATATGTCAAACTCACAGTTGGAAGCTCAAAGAAAGATCATTCAGCACCAGATTGAGGTATTCTAGCACTGCTTTGTGTGTTCTTGATCACTCTCTTGAACTGTACATTTAAATGTTGGATGACGAGTTATTTGCTTTTATGAGTAAGATTGTGTTTGGCTGTATTATTGCCTTGCTCTATGCTGATAGGATGACTGCCTTAAATACCTTTAATATGATGGGTCAAATCACCAACATTTATAATTAGTAGTCAATAATGCAGTTATTTGCTTTGTATGCAGTAAGCATGGAATAGAAACTCTTGTTCGCAATTTTAGTGTTACCCCTTTTTTCCCTTTCTGTTTTACACATTCCATGCTCGTGACTGGAAAATATGTCTTGTGCTACTGGTGTTTAGTGCACTATTTAGCAGTCATCATGTAATTAGATTTAAATTATGGATTGGTGGCTCTGATAAATTGAATCAGCCATTTTTGCTTATTATTGCTTGGGACATTCAATAGAATCTTTTCTTGTCTGAAAGCTTGAGAGGCAATTCTGACATTTGTTCTTAGTAGTACCATGAGATCTCGTGTTTAATGCACATGGGAGGGACATGATATGTCTTCCTATATCAGTCATTTTGGTTCTGGGATAGATTTCTGTCAGTTGCCGTGGACTGGTAACATTTTAGTATCTGCTCCGGGATTCTGTTACTAGGTTAATCTTGCTTCTTTTTGCTGATCTTTGAAAAATGATTGGTTATTCAAAATGGTTCTAGCTGCTTTACAAGCCGTGTTTTCACATTTTGGTAGTGCCAGGTTGATTTCCTGCAGCTTGTTTCTACCATGGCTGAATGTGCTGGAAGTTCTGTTGCAATGGTTTGCGGTGGGTTTGATTTTTTAGAATTTTGAAAATTCCAGTGCATCTTTTGCTGAAGTGTTGAGTAGGATTTTATGATCTCTCTTTGGTTTCTATAGCTGGAACAGTTTTCTTTTGTTTTGATGCTTGCAAGTTTTATGCTTGTTTACTTTCGTTTTATTATAATACCTGATGTTTGCGTTATCTAATCTACTCAGAACTTAAAATGATAAAGAGTCAATCTTTTAATTGGTCTCTTGTATTTGTTCAAATTTGCATACATAACTTAATTTGTGTGTTCTTAATTTACTCTGCCTTGACTTTTATACAATTTTTTTTTTTCCATTAATGTTTGTAATAGGTCCTGGAAAACCAGCTCCAACTTCTGCAGCAGTCGAAACCCGAGGGAAGTGTGGTGGATAACAAAGGAAAGGCTGTTGAATCTTCAGCTTCTTCTGTTTCGGACTCTGCTATTCACGGGAATACTGGAGAGAGTGCTTCGTAGTTTCTTCATAATCGGGATTGTACTACAGGTACACTTTAAAAGAGTTTTAACAAGAGAAAAAAATGGAAAAAAATGAAAATGCATAATGGCATTGCTGTGACAAAAGCTGAATCATTGAAGCAAATGTTGCAAAGGGTAGCTTCTTTTTTTTCGTTTTTCTTTCTTTTTCTTTTGAAAGAAAAAGAAAAAATTACAAAACAAAGTACCTGATGCAAATTACGGATGTGTAAAATTGTATCTGTTGATGTAAGATGTTGATGTGCAGTGCTTAGAAATGACTATATTTTCTACCCTTCTTGTATGTAGGGGGCTCAGATCATAGATCTGCTAATTGTGATAAATCTCTCTTTTCATTGGAGCTTAAAAAATTTGTATAATTTGGAATGCAAGTCAATAAAAAAAAAAAGAAAAGAAAAGAAAATACATGACTAGTGTTATCTTTGGAACTTTGAACATTAAAAAAAAAAAATTTGAATGTGAACATAAAGAAAAGAAAAGAATGGCATACTCCCACTTCCTTTTATTGTCATTATTATTATTATTATTTAATTTGTGTTTTATAAATTCTATTACTATCTAATCTATTTATTTGTACCTTGAACATAAAAAAAGAAATTCATTTTTGTTTTACTATATTTTTTATTAACTATTGTGTTGAATTGATACAAATAAGAAATTTTTTTATAAGTTTTATGTATTTTTTTTTTCATTATATATAATGAAAGCAATTTAAAAGTAAAATTTGCCAAATATGTGAATCTGAATTCCATTATCGTGAAATGAATAATGAAATTGTGGACCATTTTAATGGAATGCAAAGGGGTATTTCATTGTTACTTACAATCCACTTCAATGAAATGTCTAATTTTATTGTTACTTACAGAGTGTGAACCCGTTTTGATGTTTTAGTTAAATACAGCCCGCTATAAAAAGAAAGAAAATAAATAGTTTATTGATTTTTTAATTTTTTAATTTGAATGTATAAATTAAAATTTAAGAAATTTACTTGAGCATAAGAAGCGAGGAAGTATTGATTTTTTTCAGTCTTTTGAGAATTGAGAGAGAGCAAGTTGGTGGACAATAGACTGATTAAAATTAGGTATAATTGATTCAAAATTCTAACTTTTTAATTTGAATGTATGAATTAAAAGCTAAGAAACTTATCTAAGTACAAGAAGAGAGAAGGGCTGATTCTTTTAAAGGTAAATTGTAATGGAATACCCTGACATTTGGTCATATTGCAATGAAACTGAATTTTTACTTAAACTACTACTTAGTATTTTGGATAATTATCAATTCAGTCCCTAACTTATTTATAAATATAACTTTTTAACTTATTTTTACTTTTTTTAACTTACATAATTCCTAACTTCTTAAAAAATAATCAATTTAGTTTCTCTAACTAAAATTTTGACAGTATAAATTGATCATTTTACCTTTTTAATTAAATTATTAAATTAGAGAGATGATTTTACCGTCCAACTTTTTATATTTTAATAATTTTATCTATTTGAATAGTCCAATATAAAATTGATATGTGTTATAAAAACTTAATTTTTTTAAAAAAATATTTAAAAAGGATTTAATAAGAAATAAAATTCATTAAAAATTAAAAATAATTTAAAAGTAACATCGTTTATTAAAAATAAAAATTCAAAATTGAATACTTATAAAACTCAAAATTTAGTATAAAAAACTAAAATGTAAAACATTATATATATATATGTATATATATACATATTTTAGAGTATATTATATAGTATATATTATTATTATATTATAAAAATAAAAATATATAAAACTGCAATATATAAACATTTATTATATATATATATTAAATTTTAAATTTTAAATTTTATAAGTATTCAATTTTAAATTTTATTTTATTTTTAATAAATTATATCTTTAAATATTTTTAAATTTTAATTAATTTTATCATATGAATTTTATCATTTTAGTTCAATAAGAGAATGTATCGTATAAAAGTAAGACAAATCTAATAAACTAGTTAAAGAGTTCAATAAGTCCAAATATAAATAAAACAAATTAAACCAAATAATCACTTGTCCCTCAGCTAACTTTTGTCTCATTCAACATCCCACTTTCCTAAATTTGTTTTTGAGTTAATTACACTTAACCTCCCTGAGGTTTGGTTAATTATACTCGGAATCAAAGTTTGCATTAATTGACACTAACCTCCCCTCACGTTAACTTTGACCGTTAGAATAAACGTTGACTTTTGCCAAATTTATTAAATGACCAAAATACTCATGTTAATTAATATTAAAGAGTTAATTACACTCAACCTCCCTGAGGTTTGGCTAATTACACTTGGAATCAAAGTTTGCATTAATTGACACTAACCTCCCCTTTAGAATAAGCGTTGACTTTTGCCAAATTTATTAAATTACCAAAATACCCTTGTTAATTAATATTATCAATTTTTTTTTACTCTTTATTAAAAAAAAAAAAATTGATAGTGGAATCCAGACTGGATCTCCACCAAGAAAAAAAAAAATTTGAAGCTTGAATGTCTGAGTTTGTTCTTACCCAGACTTCAAACCCTTTGTGGGTTTAATTCGAACACAGAAGGGTTCGAAGACGAAACCCTTCTGGGTTCGAATCGAACCCACAAAGGGTTTGAAGTCTGGGTTCAAACGAACCCAGACATTCAAGCTTCAAAATTTTATTTTTTATTTTTTATTCTCGATGGAGATCCAGATTGGATATCCACCATCATAGTTGATGGACGGTGGAGATCCAATCTGGATTCCACCATCAATTTTTTTTTAATAAAGAGTAAAAAAAATTGATAATATTAATTAATAGGGGTATTTTGGTCGTTTAATAAATTTGGCAAAAGTCAACGTTTATTCTAACGGTCAAAGTTAACGTAAGGGGAGGTTAGTGTCAATTAATGGAAACTTTTATTCCGAGTGTAATTAGCAAAACCTCAGGGAGGTTGAGTGTAATTAACTCATTTGTTTTTTCTATAAGCGGACAACACAATAGCTTTTTTTTATTTTTTTTATTTTTTTATTTTTTCACTTTCTCAAATTTTAACCCTAACTTTTCACTCATCTCATCTTTTAAAATTTAAATAATATTTCTCTCTCTGTTTGAAGCTTTAAAGGTAATTACTTTTAATTTATTTTTATTTATTTAATTATCTATATTGTATTTAATTTTAGATTTTGCATTTTGTAATTTAAATTTAAATTTCTATTTTATATGTATTGAAAAATATTATTGTGTGGTCCCTAGCGGTCCGCTTCATTAACTAGAAGTTTAGTATTCTTTTTTTTCTTTATCTTATTATTTAAAATACCGAGACAACAGATCCCGGTTCAAAACCGATGCACCGGAACTGGGACCCCCGGTCCCGATTTCGGTTAACATTAAATTTGAACCGGAATCGCTAGTTTGGAACCCGCAGTTCAAGGAATGCCGGTTTCGGTGGTTCCAGTTCAATTAACGGTTTTTTTTCTTTTTAAAAAAAATAAAAAGCAAATTTGGTCGTTGGCCAAATTTCTTATAGTGGCAGACTGCCACTTTCTGGCAGTGGCAGTCTGCCATTACCGTCGAACAGGTAGCCGTTGGCCGAAGACCTCTTTAAAAATTACAAAATTTCCCTTTAAATAATTATATTTTGGCAGTGGCAGTCTGCCACTACCGTCGAACAGGTAGCCGTTGGCCGAAGACCTCTTTAAAAATTACAAAATTTCCCTTTAAATAATTATATTTTGGCCCCTTAAATTTTTAAAAATGTTATTTTTCTCCTCAACCCCAAAAACTATATAAACCCCTCTTATCTTCATTTCACTTCACACCAATTCTCTTTCTCTCCATCTTTCTCTAATCTCTAATCTCTAATCTCTCTCTCTCTCTCAACAATTCTCTCAATCTTTCTCTTTCTAACATATCTATTTTTTCAATACTTCAATTATTTACATTATTTGTTTAAATTGTATACTTTATTTTTATAAAATTATAATGGCATCATCCACAAGACTATTTTTTTTTCAGAAGCCGAAGGTCCGTTTCTTTTAGAGACAATGAATCGGTCCTAGATTTAAATGTTCAAGAAGTGCAGAATCGCCCTGCCCCAAAATTTAATTTGAACGATGAAAATTTTACTCAATACGTACAAGAGAGAGAATATGATGAGGTAATTTTTTGTAATGAAACTCCTCCTAATTTTACTCCTCAGTATTCTCATCCCCCTGCTCCCTCTCGTCAAATCCCCCCAAGTGAAATCGTAGAAATGCCGCAGCCAAATTTGGCAAAGTACAAATCTAAACTATTTAAAGTTCATATGAAGAGGGTGGAGAAGGAACCAAGGGTAATTGTGGTGACTTGCAACTATTGTTCCAAATAATTTAAGTAGAACAAATCCGGAGGATACGGGACGTACTGGAAACACATCAACGGCAGGCATCCAGTCGAAGCTGAGCGTGAGCGTAGCCGCGGACAATAACAAATTTCAAGGTACACATCTTTTAACCATCCATTATTTAAATATAGTGATGCAAATAATAGGAAAGAGTTAGCAAAAATGGTAGCAACCGAACATCTTCGTTTTAGTTTTGGTGAAAAAACAGGATTTTTAAAATATTATCATAAGGCCTTAAATCCCGCTGCATGTAGGGTACCTAGGACCACGTTGAAACGTACTATGTGTTAAAATATATAAAAAAGAAAAAAAATCATTAGTTAAATATTTTCAAAATTATATGGGTCGTGTGTCTATTTGTGCCGATATCTGGAGTGATCATTAGCAAAAACATTTATATTTAGGACTCACTTGCCATTACGTTGATCAAGCATGGGAGTTGCAGAAAAGAATTCTTGCATTTAAAGTTTTTGACGACACTCATACTGCTGATAATATTTATAAATTGATGAAAATTATTTTTGAAGAATATTGTATTGAAAATAAAATTTTTGTAATTGGTTTTGATAACGCAGCAAATAATACTGCCGCCGTTCCACAATTACTTCAATTGTGTAACCCCTATTTTGGCGGCAGATGTTTTCATCAAAGATGTGTTTGCCATGTTTTAAATATATGTATACAACATGGTTTGTAAACACTACAAGAATATATTCCACCTATTAGGGATGCTCTACATTATTTGTGGAAACATCCTGGCAGTATGAAACAATGGGCTAGGTATTGCAAATCTCACGGAAAATATCCAATTAAGTTTTCTCGTGATGGTCCAACTCGTTGGAACTCCATATATAAATTGCTTTGTGAAAGCTATAAATATAGAGAATTATTAGTTAGATTTATGCAACATAGTAGCGCTAATTTGTATATTTATCATTGGGATCTTTGTACTAAAATTTGCATGCTATTAAAAGTTTTTTATGATGCAACACACACTTTATCTGGTATATATTATCCAACATCACATTTATTTTTAATTGAAGCCATTAATATTATAGGTGTACTTAATGAGCGCGCACAATTACTTGATTTAACTGCATGTGTTATTGCAATGACAGAAAAATGGTTAAATTATTATAGGGATATTCCTATGATTTATACAATTGCATCAGTTTTTGACCCTAAGTGTAAATTTGATAGTTTATATGAATATTTTACTCTTTATTATCAATTCTCTAGGGCTACATAATGTGGATATTAATGCTTTATATAATAATGTTAGGAAATTATTTTATTCTATGCATGAAGAATACCGTTTTGTATATGGTCCCTCACTGAACATTAATGTTCAACAATCGGAAACAAGCGGAAGTGGTAGTACTAGTACTACTCATTCTCGTGTTCCCTCTGTATTAAGGAAGTTAGGGTCAAGCGTGTTGTCCAAAAAATCAAAGAGGCCGGGAAGTTCGTCTTCTTCAACCTATGTTTCAAAGGTTGATGTTTACATTAACACTTCTTTTGAGTTTCTGGACAGCGGTGACTTTAACATTCTACATTGGTGGAGGGAGCACGAAACTAACTTTCCAATTTTGGCCATCATTGTCAAACAAGTTTTTGGAACCCCTGTCTCGACCGTGGCATTCGAATAGAAATTTAGTGCAAGTGGCAACGTTCTCGACGAGAGACGAGCATTGCTAAATCCAGACTCAATACAGATCCAGGTCTGTGTTGACGACTAGACCAAGGTCTCATACCGCCAATAGGAAATGGATTTAGTGTTCAACGACAATGACTTCTTCGACACCAATGACGATACAACGACGACTAAATGTACAAGCGACGATTGATCACATTCGGAACATAACAGGTAAAAGAACTACGTGGACTTTGATTCCTTCTAGAGGATACGTAGGCAGCTTAATTAAGGTAAAATTAAGTACAAGCCCTAATTTCTTATTTATCTATTTAAATTTCTTTTTAATTTTATAGTTTTATGATATTATCGTAATTTTATTTTAATCCAGTACCCACTTTTAATTTTTTCAAATTTTTATTAATTTATTCATATTTCTTAACTTTTTTTTATGGGTGGCCGGTTCCGACTTTAGGACCGGCGGTTCAACCGCCGGTTCCCAAAATCGGTGGAGAAACCTAACCACGGTTCCTCCCCCAATTCAAAAATCGGAACCGGGACTGGGATCGGGACCCCATGGTCCCAATTCCGATTCCCATTAAAATTGGCTGGAACCGGCAGTTTCAAAACCGAAACCGCCGGTTCCGGTTTTTGGCCATGACTAAATACATTGTAAATTATAATATGTTGAGAATTGTGTATTTTTAAATTATAGAAGTTAAAACTAAAATAATTCATTTTCCTAAAATTTACACTTATATCTAATATATAACCCAATATAATAATAAGTTATGCTTAAATTACAATTTAGACAAAAAAATATCATTATATTATATAAAACAAGTATATAATGTTATGAGATTTTGTGAAAATATCATTACTTTAGTAATTTAGTTTGTACATAACTTGTAAATAGTGTGGTAGGAGAAAGTTTTAAAATTTTATTTTATATTTAATTTTTTAATTTTTTAAAATTGATAATAGTTAGTTGAAATTTATTCAATTTGATTTGATGATTTATATGTTTTATTTTTGGTGTTTTTCTTACACATAATAGGTACTTAAAAGTGAGGCTTTTTATGTATTCCTAATTAGGTGTATCTTTTATCATTATTAATGAAAATTATTTCATACTATCGAGATTTAACCATTACAAAGAAAATTTTTATTTACTACAAAATAGTGAGACTTTTAAACAGAAAAATAAAATTTAAATTAGCTCACCCAACGTAAAGTTTTTAACTACACCCTTCTTCTTACGTTAAAAAACAGTGTCTACAACTTTCTCAACTAAGTTCATAGGGACTTTGTTAACTAAAATGAATAAAAAAAACAATGTCTATAGGGACTTTGTTGTAGAAAATAATTTTAATAAAATGAATCATCCAAGAATACATATTTCCCAACACTCTTTTTCTCTTTACTGAAACTAACAGATATGTCTAAGAATCATCGAAGTGAACTTTAAAGTTATTTATGATTTCCCTCCAAGTGAACAAATTTTATATTCTTGTAAACTTGGTATCAGAATCTAGTTTTAGAAAATCAAAGGTCAGGACATCTGCTGTTGTCCGAAATATTACAGAGAGTTTATTGATCGTTTCTTAAAAATCATTGCGAACAGATGCCAGAAAGATTCTTAGATATAAATTCGCGTTTTGAGAAATTAATGAGAAAAATCTGGCAAGGCGAGGATGGGGATGGCATCCTTGACACCCTGCGGCGTCCTATTTACATTTTTGTCTCTTGATACATTAAAATGTCAATGTACCTAAACCATAACCCAAGTTGCTGCTGATAAGTGAAACCAAACCATGCAACTTTTGTGCAAGATTTAACCACGCACACAAACATTATTGTTGGGTAAGTAAAAAAGCATCGGTATCAAAGAAAATATATGCATTCATTATATTCTTAGTGTAACTAGAAAACTATCTTCGTCTAAAACGCTCTGCCATGGCGGTCATGTTGTTAGTATAACACTCTAAACTGAGATGGCTCCAACTCAGGCAGGCAGCTTGAGCTTCTCTCTGTTCTTCCAGCTGACAAATCACAAAAATTTGTTAAAACATATGCAAAAATTTAAAAGCCAATTTCTCTGCAAAGTATAGTTTCCCTGAAGAACATCATGTTTCAACCAAGAATTTCTTTTACGGAGATAAACGGTTACTATTCAATCTAACTGTTTCATTCCCAGAAAATGAATTAACTGGTTTCAATCAAGACAAGCAGATCCTTGAAAAAGAACGAGAAAATAATAGCATATGAAATGTACCTCTTAATATAGTAGTAGAAAAAGTCAGCATAAAGAGCAGTCTGAACAAGGCCGGAAATCCAAGCTGTTTTTAAGATTTCAACAAAATCTCCTGTTAATGACATCACAAAGGCAGCAGCAGTACAAGCAAAAGGCAGAAAAACTTACGTATCCAGCGGAATTTGTGATTCTCCGTAAAGAAGCGATAAACCCAGTTGAGAAGATACAAACCTCGGTAACCACTAAATAGGAAATAAAAAACAGAAGTTAAAAGAGAACATAAACGAATTACTTTAAAAAGCAATATATAAGTTTATCCAATTCTCATAAATCTCATTAAACTAAAAAATAATACTTAGAAAGAAAACAAGTCAAACACAAACAACTTCATATGTCGAAGAAGTAATCTGTATGTGCATTCACGAGTGTCTGTAAATGCACTAAAGCTTGAGAAAATTACTACTTCCAGTCGACCAGAAACACAATAAAGTCCAAGAAACAATAGAGTGTGTGTGTGTGTATAATAGCAACATAACCAAACAAGAATGGAATGATCACTATGACAAGAGAAAGTGAGGAGCTTTGATAAACATAAATGGCATACCCCAGAAGAAAAACATAGTTTCCAGTTAAGTTGTCAATATTTCTTGATCTTTGCAGCAGTACCAATTGGGGTAAGATTGCAACTGCTTCAAGATAAATAGAAAATGTCCACAGAATCTGTCATAAGAAAGCGAATTATCCATCAAACAGCATAGCCAGCTAATAAGTAAACGGCAGCATTATTTTCCGATCTTTCAATGCAATATTCTTGTTACTTCACGAAAATATCAATATTAATTTTTTCAATATGATATTCATCAAAGAAAGCTATTTCCGATGATCATTGTGATCAAAATTAACATTTGGGATCTTGAATGCTCCTTAATGTCTCCTCAATGACACAATTCAGATGAAACTATGCTCATACAATCAGTGTTGGAGAAATTAATTACTCTGTTTACATAATTAGTCAGACTAATTTTTCTATATGGATTCAAGCTGCATAAGCAGTTATTGATTGCTTTCTTCTCAAAGTCATGAAATTCAATTATTTATTTCTTTTAATGATATCTATGTATATCATGAATGCAATTTGAAACTAATATTAGTCACCACAAAAAGAATTATCGTTGAACTAGTAGTACATATAAGAACTTTAATGTAAAATTTCTATTACTTGATGAAATGAGAAATGGTCATTCATATGTGAATAAAAATTGTGGTTCAAAATAACCCGAGTAAAAGTAAAATACAAATACGCTTTCTACATCAATTTTCAACAATAAGTCAATAGATAGTGGTTCATACTTTTACATAGATTAAACTTTCTGTTTCAAAAAATACGTTGAATATAAAACATAGTAAGAAGAAGAAAATAAGAATGTTTCATACCTCAATAGTATTAAAAGCATGAGGTATCAAAAGGGCCAACATGAAACTCAGCAGGATAAGAAAATAATGTTTAAAGGTGTCTTCATCCTTGTTATACGTTTGCTTCACGACTTTATGGTACCGCATATACCAAACAATAGCAAATGAAGTTCCAAGAAACACTAGCTTCATCATAGAGTTGTAGAATGAGAGGTGCCTTGTGAACAAATCAAGGTACCGAGTGACAAAGACTACAACATAGAGTTCTTGAGTTTTGAGGGAAATTCCTGGGGCAAACAAAAGTATATTAAGCCTACAAACAGAGGATACTCACAGAGAACTAGAGAATTTTCAAATTCATATTTTAAACAATACAGTGCTTCTGATTTTCATCAAGGTTACAAAACAATTAGGAGCAAGAAACCACAATTTTGAATCTTTTGAACTTATTTCCTTGGATCTGGATCAATTATGCAAGGATAAAATTTGAGAGATTCCTACAAAATTCAATTAGCATTTACCTAGAAAAAATATCAAAAAAAATATTAGAATTCATGCAACTAGCAAACATCTTCCACTCCTATTTGATTCTTCCTTCTATCAACCACAGATCTTGATCTACATTAAGTTTCAAATAAGCACCAAAGAACAGAAAATGGAAAAAAAAAAAAAAAAAAGAGTAAACAAGTCAGCAGATACTAAAAAGTTAATTTTTTTTTTTTTTTTTTTGCAGAAATGAATGTTTAGATATCTCAAGGAAATGAAAAGGCAATAATAAACCCAAAAAGAAACATCACACAACTTCATTTCAGCAAACATACTCACATTCCCATTAATTTTTTTTTTCAACAAACAATACATAATTAATCATACAAACAACAAATGGTAATAAGCGCAAATGGGTATCTGGAAATTTTGAATAAAGACCAAGAAAAGCAAAGCTGAAACACGAAATGGAGTCAAAAAGCAAAAACTGACCAAACAAAAAAAAAAAAAAGTGAGAAGCCAATAAAATACCAGCACAAGATTTAGTGGTACGAATCTTGAGGAGAAGGACGACTATACTGAGGAGGTGGGTCATGTCCCCAGCTAATCTAAACAAGTTCATCTTTTGAATTTTTGATTATTGAATTTGCTTGATTTCTTTTTCTTGTCTGTTTTGAGAACCAAACAGCTTCAGTACCAGTCGTGGTGTTTAAGGTTTACTAAATAGGTCGGTTGGCTTAATTCCATACTTTTTCTAATATCATGGGCAACTTTCATTTTTGTCCCTAATCTTTTAAGAATTATTAATTTTTAATGCAGTTCTTTTCATTATACCCGTGGTTCATAAATTTCTATAAATATATCAATTTGATCCCTCTGTTAGTCAGGTTCCTCTGCTAATTCTATGAGTTTTGACCGTAAGAAAATAGGTCAAAGAAATTAAATTGATGTATTTATAGAAATTTAGAATTCACGAGTATAATAAACAAAATTATGTTAAAATTAATAATTTACTAAAAATTAGGTATGAAAATTAAATTTATACCAATATCATTTATCTCCTCTCGGTTTTAGTAAAACTACAAATATACCCATTGATTTGATTCATTTCATATTATAATAAACTTTTATGCAAAAATGCAACTTAATAGAACTGATGCTTCTTTTGCACATTCACTTATAGCTCAAGTGGTTAGTGCATTTCCCTCACACCTTAGTGGTAAGGGTTCAATTTCCACCATACACATTTACTAGCATGTATGGATAGTTTTGTCCCCTTATTGTAGGAGTAAATGTCTTTAATCATGGAAGTAGATATCCGGATCACGAGTTTAGTGATTGATATCGACAGATCCCGGCATTTATTAATCTTGTAATTGTACCCCCTTATTGAAAAAAAAAAAAAAAACTGATGCTTCTTTTTGGATTGTCACTGCTTTAATAATTTTTGTTGTTTTTTCACCAAAGTAATGGAATGGACGAAATTGCCCTCGTCCTTTTTCTCTCTCTCACCATTTATCCTTTCTCAGGGCATCTCCATTATGTGACACTAAATTTTACACCATTTTAGTATTAAAAAGGCATATTTATGGAATATGCTCACATCAAATTTTTTTACACTCCAATATTATTAACACCAAATTGGTGTAAATAGCACCTTTAAAGAATATTTTATTCTTTTAATAATATTAATTAATTTTTATTTGATAACTTATACAAAATTAATTAATTTTTTTGACATTCTTAAATAATTAATCATATAATTTTTAAAAATATGGTGAATTGTACTAAAGTTAACCCTGAATTTATTCATAATTACACGTATAATTTCAGTTTACCGTTTATTACACTCAAGTACCCTACAGTTAATTGACTTCGTTAGTTTTAACTGTTGACCAAAACTTTTATGTAAAATGACTTAACTACCCCTATTAAAAATATAAAAAATAACATTAAAAAATAATAATAAATTAAAAACAAAATTATTTAATACCATCCACCTCCATCTCCATTTCAATCTCCATCTTCTTCATTCAACCCACCATATTTAATTCATTTAATCCCAAAAATACAATCAATTCATCAACCATCCACCAAAAAACTAAAAAAACATATCACTAACCAAAAAAAAAAAAAATAGAAGAATAAGAAATTCGATCCAAATCCAATATCATCTCCACCATCACTATCACCATCACCATCTTCATCTTCATCTCCCTCAATCAACCCTCAATCACCCATAATCCAAAAAAAAAAAAAAAGAAATATGTATGATATTAACCTTCTTCTTCTACTTCAAGAGCAAAAACTATCAAGAAACTGGAAAAAAAAAAAAAAAAGGCAAAAAGTAAGAAGATTAAACATGAAATAACAAACTACATATAAATGAAAGCAAAAGCTCACAGAAAGAAAACCTTAAAAATGCTTGTAGCCAGAACTCAGAACCAAGAAGAACTACATCTTGAAATCATAAAAAAAAAAACAAATAAATAAATTTTCAAGCCCCAGAATCAACAACCCAAATAAGGAAAAAAGAAAAAAAAAAGTGACAGAATTCTCAAGATCTTTACCACCAAAGCAGGAAGAACACAAAACTCTCAAAGCTCTCAACCCATCACAAAAACCATTTAACCGAACAACACACTATAATAACACCACCCTGACAAGCTTCACTTAAAGACAAACCCCACAAAAAAAAATAAAAACCTCAATAGTTAACAACTCAAAGCAAAGGCAAAGCAGAGATAGAGAGAAACTATAATAAAAAGGAGGTAGATTTCTTTTTAATCTCTCTCTATCTTTTTAATTTTTCATTTATTATTTTTTTAAAGGAAGGATATAGAAATTCAAATCCTTCCTTAAAATTTTTGTAAAATTTTTTTAATTAATTAATGATGTGGCGCGTCCTGATTGGTCAGACAATTTTTTTTAAAATAAAAATTTATGGATAAAAGACCAATTTACCGTTGAACCGTTAAGATCACCATTAAATTAATGGTAGTAAACAAAGTCAAGGGTATTTGAGTGTAATAAACGGTAAACTAACAGTATACATATAATTATGGATAAATTCAAGTACCTTAGTGCAATTCACCCTAAAAAATAATTATTCACATAATTAGTCATATATTTTTTTTTCAATGGTTAATCAAATTACACTTTAACTTAAACATACTTTAACACATAAAGTTTTAATTTAATAAACACACCTTTATTTAATTTTTCACTAAACTCATAAACATTTTTCACATCTAATTTTATGAATTACTATATTGCTCTCATAAATAAAATTATGTTTTAATTTCCTATAGAATTATTGTTATCGTGTGTTTTATTATTAAATTATATTTTAATATACTTTATTTTATAGTTTAATTTCGTATATGTAATTAATTTCACTTAATTTTAATGTTATTATTTTAATTATATTACTGTATTTTTATATTATAATTATTAAAAAATTAATTTAAAATAAAAAATTTAGAGATGAAGTAAAAATGGAGTAAATAAATTAAATAAAATTTATATATATAATATTTGGTTCATTTTGAAGATCTCGACTAGATCTTTCCAACGGTATATTTTTTTATAATATTTTAATTTATAAATTTTATTATTTATCAAATTTTATAAATATATTAAATTGATAAAATGATATAAATAAAATAAAATTTATTTAAACTAAATAATGGAGGGCAAAATGGAGAGTTAATAAAAAACCAAAAAAAAAAACAAATGGTGTTGCTTCAGTACTTCACCAAATTTGGTGTCGTACTATAGCAACACCAATTTTTTTTTTTTTTTTTTTGAGAGTTAGATTTGTTGCTCCATTGAAGCACACCAATTTGGTGTTACATTAGAGATGGCCTGATATCTTTTTGTTCTTACTTTCTTTGCCTACAAATATCATTTTTCTATTAACTTAAACAACTGAAACTTGAAATCTTAGGTTGAAAATTCAAAATCACTAGATCCCTTACTCAATTTCAAAGATAATCTTATTGTTGAAGACTTGTACATGCATTCATCTTACTAAATAGTGTAGAAACCACTGAGTCTCTACGAGTTTTACAGATAAACCTTACTCTCAAACCTCTTTATTGTTCATTTGCAACTTTAATTTACTTAATTTCACTCTAAATTTCATTCATCTTTGGAGTTGAAAATATGTATTATCATTCCATCAATACCCCAAAAAATAGAATTGATCTCTTTCGGTTTCCAATTTGTAAGAGCAATATCTGGAAGACTCCAATTTGATTGCGGCTTTGGAATTGTAGTACCATCTTCATTGGTTACAGTAGGAGGAGTGTAACCTTCTTTCACAATTCTATAAACGTTATGATCAATGGACTTCGAATAGACTTTCATCCAGCGACGCCTTAACAGAAAAAGAAAATTAAATAAATTAAAAAATTATTATTATTATAATAAAACTTCTATATCTTTTAATAAGCTCATTCCAACATTAGTCTAATAAATTATGAGCCCACTAATATTGTATTATTTAATAAGTCCAATAGGTCGGTGCCAATGTTAGTCTAATATATATAAGTTCAATCAGCAAATTATCAAACTGCCATTCATTAATTTGTTATATCATTCTTTTCAAAAAAAAAAAAAATTGTTATATCATTTTGTATTATCTTTACCAAATAATTATACTTTCACTATTTTCTTTTTTTCTTTTATGCCAATTTCCTCTCAATCTCTCTAAACATTCATTTGTCAACTAAATTGTAAATGGTTTTATACTATTTATTTTTTATTTTGCTTTATCATTTCATTTTATTTTAGTTAATAGTAATTTATTTATTTTCTCAATTAGTTTTTTTTTTATTTTTTTTCCTTACTTTTGTATATGAAATAATTGTAAGGTTTGAAAATGATGAAAGTTGAATTATTTATTATTTTCTAAATTAATGTAGTGTGTTTTTTAAATTCTTATCCACTTCAACAAACATAAAAAGAGAAGTATATACCACTTGAATTAGGAGGGGATGTGTGATATTTTCTCACGTTATAAACATAATTTTTTACTTCATGGTTTTGTGAAATTAGGAATTTTTATGCTAATTAGTTTTTTCATTATTTTTTATTTTTTTAATTTTATGTTAATTATAATTTCTTCTTGTACTGAACATATTTTTTACTTCATAGTTTTGTAAAATCATGAATTTTTTGCATATGTGATTTTTGAAATTATATATTATAAATTTTATAGTTTTGGCATGTGAGTATTTGCTTATGTGATTTTTTTTCTTCTAAAACTTGTGAAATTAAATATATGGGAATCAAAGTAGTCGATTTCAATTTTTTTTATAAATATCAATTTTAATGTTATTTAAATCCTTACAACTAGTTATCTACTTCCACAAACATGAGAAGAGAGATATATACCACTTGAACTAAAAAGGAATATGTGATATTTCCTCATGTTATAAATATTATTTTTACTTCATGGTTGTAATGCCCCTAATTTTTCATAATTATGAAAAGTATTATTACTAATTATTATTAAGCATGCAACAGTTAAGTATGTGATTTAAATTGGTGGATTAGTTTAATATTTAAAAGATTTTTGATTAAATTCATGTGATTAAATTTTATTGGTGGTCACTTTATGATTTAGACTAGTCAAGGGAGGTATATTGCAATTAGTAAAAAAAATAAAATAAGAAGGTGTTGACACCTAAAAAGTGGGCTGATACTTGGCAAAACCCACTCAAAATACTCAGCATGCATGTCTTAAATCAGTAAAGTTGAGAGTTGACCATGAGAAATTGAGAGATTCGAATGAGATAGAGAGAGAAATAGGAAGAGTTTTTAGAGAGAGAAAGAGCTAGAAGAAGAAGAAGAAGAAGAAGAGTGATAGAGAAGTTGGAAAAGAAGAAGTTTGTGAAGAGAAGAGTATTAAGGTTTGGTGACTTTCATTTTCGAATTTTCAGATTTTCCAGAATATTTCCGAATAGTTATATTATATTGTTTTTAGTTTATTTGAGTTATATTATTTATGATTTGTTGTTTGAAATTGATTTTGAGATGATTTGGATTACGTTTATTTGAAATATAATTTGGATCCGTAATATTGTTTACGACAAATATTCTGAATTGATTTTCAATATGATTTGACTATAGTATTATTACGGAGAATATGGTTAAAAGCGATTTGGTATACATTGTTTTGCGATTTGTATCGAAAAGCAATTTCGGGGTATTTGGATTTTCTATGGATTTATGAGTTATATTTGTATGTGGTTTTTAAATGGATTTGATGCGATTTTCGGATTCGGAAATATATTCGGAAATGATTTTGTATTTTGCTTTTAAATGAATATTGATGCGATTCGGATTCTAGAAATATGTTTATAGATATGGATATTATTTGAATTTAATTCGATAATTCTGAACGGAATAAATTGTATTGTTTTCGAAAAGTGATTTGGCTCTGATATATGTAAACATAGATATGGATATAGGATATTGACATGTCAATTGGGTTCTCTGAACAGTACTGTATCGAAATGCTGTGATTATGTATCACAGAAATATTGTAATCTGATATGGGACATGCAGCGGGTACTCCGTTGGTGTCCAACTCTGATTTGATGTTCGGTTTAGTTTTCGAAGCTGAACCACCCGTAATCCAGTCCACAAACATATGTTATATAGATCAGCAGCCCATATGAATATAGAAATATTCTTTAAAACTAGAAATGTTATTTAATTTGAAACGTGTTTTATATTGAAAAGTGATTTACGAATATTTGACTTGACTTGTTTTTAATGTGAATATATGCTTTGACTTGTATTTGATTTGAATTGAGCCCCATATTGATTATTTATTGGTCAGTATATTTTTGATGTTTTGATTTAAATGATATTATAGTGTAAGCGTAAATATAGTTTTATGTACACCTAATAAGCTATATGCTTAGCGTGTTGAGTTTTATCACACGTAGGTAACAGAGGTTCCAGAGAAGGCAAAGACAGAGAAGAGTAGAGTCTGCAGGATCCGAGCCAGAGTCACATCGTTCCTATACATTTGGGTAGACATTTTGTGTACAGTAGTTATGTTTTAAGTACATGCATCTACCGGAAATGTTTTGTAAATAATTGTAAGGATTATGTTGGTTTTATGTATTTTCTGTAATAATTATGTTTGTCGGTAAAATGGATTATGTTACTTTTGAATGGGTATTACTTAAATATTATATTTTGTATAAACGGTATTTGTAAAATAGGTTTTGGTAAATCAGAAAAACGGAGGATACTCTGATCAGATTTTCAGAAAATGTTTTTGGACCATTATTTAATGTTTATCTTTTAATTTTAAGGACATGATTTTTATACAGTAAAGCAAAGTTTTTCCGTACAGTGTAGCACTCCCTAATTCGGTCCTAGTGGATTGGGTTAGTGGGTGTTACAATTTTTGGTATCAGAGCAATGGTTTAGGCGTTCCTAGACCTGAGCAACAAATATTTTGTATATGAAAAATGTTTTGAATATGCTTGCATTGTAGAAAAGAAAAACAGGAAGATGTGACTCTAACCTGCAGAATTTCTCTTCTGTCTTGTATAGGGTAAAGGACAAAAGATATGGAACCATTGAGTATTGATAGTCCTGCCAGTGTAGCGGGGGGAGATGGAGGAGATTCAGTGGCTAGACCAGATAATCAAGGTCAGCCAATGACAATGCAACAGATGGCAAAACTTCTTCAGAATGCGGCTAGACATGAACCACGAAGGTCAGCCATTGAGAGATTAGCTAAGTATAGACTTACGGATTTTTATGGTAGGAGAGATGATGTTGCAATTGTTGCAGAATATTGGTTAGAGCGAACAGAGAGAGTATTACAGCAGTTACACTGTACTTCAGAGGAAAGCCTAGAGTGTGCAGTTTCCTTATTGTAGGAGGATGCTTATCAATGGTGGACTTCAGTGATTCAGCCAGTACGACCAGAGGATAGGACATGGGATTTCTTTCAGAGAGAATTCCGACGGAAATATATTGGTCGTATTTATTTGGAGAATATGAAGAAGGAGTTTGTTAATTTGAGAAAGAGACAGATGTCACTGACTGAGTATAAGAAAGAATTCCTTAGACTGAGTAAGTATGCTCAAGAGATGTTGGTTACCGAAGAGATTAGGTGTAGGAGGTTTGAGGATGGGTTAAATGATTATATATGGATTCAGGTTGCAGCTATGCAGTTTAAGGATTTTAGTAGACTGGTTTCCTCAGCCTTAAGTGTAGAAAAGGTTGGCATAGATGCACAGATTAGGAGGGATCGTGGCCAGCCGAGGAAAGGTCCAGGGCAGGCTAGTTCGTTCCAGCCGCCGAGTAAGAGATTTACGGGACCACCAGTTAGTGATTAGAGGCCGTCACAGAGACCTCCACTAGTTAGACCAGGACAATCGGTTGTTTCAGCAGCTAGCACTCCTGGAAGTACTACCAGGGGACCAGCCTTACCACTTTGTGAGTATTATGGGAAGAGGCATTCAGGAGAGTGTAGGAGATTGACCGGAGCTTGTTTCAGGTATGGGTCCCATGGTCATTTTATGAGGGATTGTCCGCAGAGTCAGACAACTTTCGTTATGCCATCTGAGAGAACAGTTCCTACTGTTCCCGGATGGAGTAGACCAAGTCAGATAGAGACAGAGGCTAATGGATATAGGGGGGCATCAGAGTTTTCAGGGAGACCGGATAATAGTGCCCCAGCACGAGCTTATATTATTAGAGCTCAGGAAGATAGAGATACACCGGATGTGACTACTAGTATGATTTTTAATTTTTGATATTACTGTGATTGTATTGATAGGCTTAGGATTTATTCATATGTATGTGATGCTATGTTAGGAAATAGAAATGTGACATTGAATCTGTTGCGTATAATATGGTAGTGAGTATCCTTTAGGTCACAGTGTGTTAAACTGAGTATTTAGAGATGGTTCTAATAGAATACAGGCATATGAATTTACAGGTGATTTGATTGAATTACTATTTTATGAATTTGATGTGAAATTAAGTATAAATTTGATTAACGAGATCTGATTATAATTGATTATAGTTTGAGAAAGGTAATATTTAATGAATTGTTAAAGTTATATGCATATTGTAGGCGATTGAATGAATTCATAATCGAGAATAAATATATGTTGTTTAAAATGGATGATTTGTTTGATCAGTTAAGAAGAGTCAATATCTGGTAGGAGTTATGTGGTGTATAACATATTCTCAACTGTTCAACTGAGGTAAATTTCGCGGACGAAATTCTTAAGAGGGGAAGAATTATAACGCCCTTAATTTTCCATAATTATTAATTATTATTAAGCATGCAACAGTTAAATATGTGATTTAAATTGGTGGATTAGTTTGATATTCAAAATTTTTTTGATTAAATTCATGTGATTAAATTTTATTGGTGGTCACTTTATGATTTAGACTAGTTAAGGGAGTATATTGCAATTAGTCAAGGGGTATATTGCAATTAGTAAAAAAAAAAGGTGTTGACACCTAAAAAGTGGGCTGATACTTGGCAAAATCCACTCAAAATACTCAGCATGCATGTCTTAAATCAGTAAAGTTGAGAGTTGACCATGAGAAATTGAGAGAGATTCGAATGAGATAGAGAGAGAAATATGGAGAGTTTTTAGAGAGAGAAAGAGCTAGAAGAAGAAAAAGAAGAAGAGTGATAGAGAAGTTGGAAAAGAAGAAGTTTGTGAAGAGAAGAATATTAAGGTTTGGTGACTTCCGTTTTCAAATTTTCAGATTTTCCAGAATATTTCCGAATAGTTATATTATATTGTTTTTAGTTTATTTGAGTTATATTGTTTATGATTTGTTGTTTAAAATTGATTTTGGGATGATTTGGATTATGTTTATTTAAAATATAATTTGGATCCATAATATTGTTTATGAAAAATATTCTGAATTGATTTTCAATATGATTTTATTATAGTATTATTACGGAGAATATTGTTAAAAGCGATTTGGTATATATTGTTTTGCGATTTGTATCGAAAAGCGATTTCGGGGCATTTGAATTTTTGATGGATTTATGAGTTATATTTGCATGTGGTTTTTAAATGGATTTGATGCGATTTCCGGATTCAGAAATATATTCGGAAATGATTTTGTATTTTGCTTTTAAATTAATATTAATACGATTCGGATTTTGGAAATATGTTTATAGATATGGATATGATTTGGATTTAATTCGATAATTCTAAACGGAATAAATTGTATTGTTTTCGAAAAGTGATTTGGCTCTGATATATGTAAACATAGATATGGATATAGGATATTGACATGTTAATTGGGTTCTTTAAACAGTACTGTGTCGAGATGCTGTGATTATGTATTACATAAATATTGTAATCTGATATGGGACATGCAGTGGGTACTCCGTTTGTGTCCAACTCTGATTTGATGTTCGGTTTAGTATTCGAAGCCGAACCACCCGTAATCTAATTGACAAACTTATGTTATATAGATCAGGAGCCCATATGAATATAGAAATATTCTTTGAAATTAGAAATGTTATTTGATTTGAAACGTGTTTTATATTGGGAAGTGATTTACGAATATTTGACTTGACTTGTTTTTAATGTGAATATATACTTTAACTTGTATTTGCTTTGAATTGAGAGCTATATTGATTATTTATTTATCAATATATTTTTGATGTTTTGATTTAAATGATATTATAGTGTAAGCGTAAATATAGTTTTATGTACACCCACTAAGCTATATACTTAGCGTGTTGAGTTTTCCCACACGTAGATAACAGAGGTTTCAGAGAAAGCAAAGACAGAGAAGAGTAGAATCAGAGTCACATCGTTCCTATACATTTGGGTAGACATTTTATGTACAGTAGTTATGTTTTAAGTACATGCCTCTACCGGAAATGTTTTGTAAATAATTGTAAGGATTATGTTGGTTTTATGTATTTTCTGTAATAATTATGTTTGTCGGTAAAATGGATTATGTTACTTTTGAATGGGTATTACTTAAATATTATATTTTGTATAAACGGTATTTGTAAAACGAGTTTTGGTAAATCAGAAAAACAGAGAATACTCTGACCAGATTTTCAAAAAATATTTTTGGACCATTATTTAATGTTTATCTTTTAATTTTAAGGACATGATTTTTATACAGTAAAGCAAAGTTTTTCCGTACAGTGTAGCACTCCCTGATTCGGTTCGAGCGGATTGGGTTAGGGGAGTGTTACAATGGTTTTGTGAAATTAGGAATTTTTATGCTAATTAGTTTTTTCATTTTTTTTATTTTATGTTAATTTCAATTCTTCTTGTAATGAACACATTTTTCACTTTATAGTTTTATAAAGGGTAATTGCAATAACTCTCCGTATATATAGGCATAATTGCATAAAATCTGATGATAATTGATAATAACAATAACTCCCCTTTGACCGGTTGACTAACTGTTAACCACAGTTAGTCATTAACGGTCAAATGGGTAAAATCGTCTTTTTAGAAAAAAAATTTAAAAAAAAAAAAGAAAATTAAAAAATGGATCGGATGAGATCTGGTCCATTAGATGAGATAAAAATATCTTCATCCAATGGACCAGATCTTCTAGTCCATTGCCAAAAAAAAAAATTAAATTTCTTTTATCAAATTTTTTTGTTCATCAGATCTGCTTCTTCTTTTTCCAATTTTTTTTTTCTTTTTTCAATTTCTTTCTTCATCATTTTTTTCCCTTTTCCTCCATTTTCTTCTTCTTTTTATTCTTCTTTTTCCAAATTTTTTTTTTCGAATTCTTCTTCTCTTATTTTTTTTTTTGTTGTTTCTCTTCTTTTTTCTTATTCGTTTTCTTCTTCTTCTTCTTCTTTTCTTTTTTTTTTCTAAACTTTTTTAATTTTTGTTCTTCTTTCTTCTTCCTCCTCCTCCTCTTCATCTTCTTTTTCCAATTTTTTTTTTAAGTTCTTCCTCTTCTTCTTTTTTTTTCTTTTTTTTTTCAAAATTTTTTTTTACTTCTTCTTCTTCTTCGTACACTTATGCATATATACACGGGGAGTTATTGTAATTACCTTTTTTTATAAAATCAGGAATTTTTCTTCTCCTTCTTCTTCTTCTTCTTCTTCTTCTTCATACAATTATGCATATATATACGGGGAGTTATTGCAATTACCCTTTTTATAAAATCAGAAATTTTTTTGCATATGAGATTTTTGAAATTATAGATTAGAAATTTCATAGTTTTGGCATATGAATATTTGCTTATGTGATTTTTTTCTTCTAAACTTTGTGAAATTAAAAATTATATCTATGGAAATCAAAGTCGTCGATTTCAATATTTTTTTATAAATATCAATTTCAATGCTCTTAATTTAAAAAATTCAATAGCTTGAGTATTACATAGAAAAACACAGTGCATATTATTTTTCATACTATCTTGATCTTTTTCTATAGTAATACATCAAAGTATCGCACATTCATTATTAAATGTGTTTTATCGCTAGTCCACCATTACAATAAATCTTGGCTGTATCTCTACTCCCATCATAGCTTTCCAAAAAGAATAATTTGCACCGTCAAGAAGAGGTGGATAAGTGTTGGACCCACCTTCTCTTGTAATTCCAGCCATAGTAGATAATTGTCAAAATTCCTAAGATCAACCAAGTTACTGTTAAGATCTCACTTTTATAAGGTTATTATTTTAGTTGGCTTAACTCCTGAGTAAAAATGTTTTTTGTTTGTAGTTTTAGATAGCTTAGTTTTGGACACGGATGTAAATAATGCTTCGATTTATTGCAAAGGTAACAAGTGTCTTCATGCAAACGTAATGAGCTATCAACATTTTTTTTTACAAGAGGTATTTGGATTATCAATAAGGTTTATTAGTAAAAGGCCTGCAGATAGATAGTTTTGGATTATAGTAAGAGTAGTGTGATTGAGTGGTCAATTAACTTAAGTTGTAAATAAAATACCAACTAGTGAAATCAGTATATAATGTTAAGAGGCCAAAAAGTTGGTCTCATGATTTTTATTCATTGGGGGGTTTTCCACGTACAAATCGTGGTGTTATTGTTAATTAGTTCTTCATTTTTTTTATTTTCACAAAATTGATTGATAAACCTATCCAACCCCCCATAGTTGTTAAATCCACTTTTCAGTTTTAATACCAATTGAACAATTATCTAACTATAACAAACCTATGGAGGTTGAATATGTTTCTTATACTTTTGTAGCCAATTAAAAATTAAAACTTATATCAACAAAAATAAAAAATAAAAGTAGTCATAAAATCACATGACCAAATTCTTTTGGCTACTTAGTCATAAAATCCACTAGTTGATAAAATATACACCATCAAGTTTATTTTTCCAATCAAACTACTATTGAACTATCCTATTCTATCAAGCCGTGGCTCTTTTACTAGTGATCCTTGACACCCTTTCCTCATATATTTCGTCTTTCACGAAATAACAAGTCTTCAGCCTTTGCTTACTAAGCTTCAACTTCCACAAAAATGCAAGTGTTTAGTTTGTTCGACAACTCTATCTTCCATAAAGCTGCAAGTCCTCATCTTGTCTTTTCGGATTCCTTCCAAGAAACAAGTTCCTAACTCTTTCTAGATATGATCTAAATGAATGAATGAACAACAAATAGAATGAATGACTACACCACTCTATATAGAGTATATCGATACATCCACAATGAAGCAATATATATGTAGTAAAGAAAACAATCAAGAACAATAATCAATGACATTATTATTAACACAATATTGGTCTATGAAAGAGAGAACAGAAAGAAATTTGGTGGAGAAGAGGAAGTAAAAACATAAAAGGGGTATTTTGATCACACTATGAATAAAATTTGATAAAAATAAAAAAGTTATTGGAGGTTGATAAATTTAAACTCTCCCATAATTTGAAGGTTAAAAAACGAAATTTCTTCATAGTGAATTAATGGGTTTCTTTTGACAGTTTGAGTTTAACTATAACCGACAACTACATACACCCTTTCTAAAGTTAATAATTTGTTTTAACATACTCAATAGTTTTATATTGAGTTATGTGATGTTGTTTCTTGATTGCTGATTGTTTCGTATCATGTTGTTTTGTTTTATATTTTTACTATTGTTTTTTGATTGTGAGATGTGAATTGATATGATTGAATTGCATTCAAACCCGGTAGCAGAGCACCTTGTTTTAAGCCTACTTGAACATTTAGGATTTAACTCTACTGCAAACATTTTAATAAGCACATTTTGTCTCAAAGTGTATGTTGTGTTGCGCATCACCTTTCATTTAAGGTAGGCTCTGCTGTTTTTAAAATGGGATAATTGCACTAAAGTACCCTGACGTTTGGCTATATTGTAATGAAATCGTGAATTTAGCCTTAATTGCATGTTAGTACCCTTGACCAAGTTGACCGGTATGTTGACTTTGACTTTTTTGGTAAAAAGACAAAATTGCCCCTGGTTAAAAAAAAAAATTAAATAAAAATTTAAAAAAAAATTTAAAAATTTTAATTTTTAAAATTTTTTTTAAATTTTTATTTAATTTTTTTTTTTAACCAGGGGCAATTTTGTCTTTTTACCAAAAAAGTCAAAGTCAACATACCGGTCAACTTGGTCAAGGGTACTAACATGCAATTAATCAATTAGTTAAGGGTATTAACATGCAATTAAGGCTAAACTCACGATTTCATTGCAATATAACCAAACGTCAGGGCACTTTATTGCAATTAACCCTTTTAAAATCAAAGTGCTAAATTGTTTGGAATACATGTCTATATATTTGCAATGATATATTGGTTAAAAAAAATATTTGCAATGATATTGATACATACATTGCTTTTGTTGGAGATGATGAAAAGCTTAATAGTTCTATTCATGGTGGAACAAATGAGGTGTGTAACTGTCTATGTCTTCATAATTTATTTAAGCGTTAATTGTAATGAAATACCCTAACGTTTGACCGTATTGTAATAAAATTATGAGTTTAGCCTTAATTAAACGTTAGTACCCTACTGTCAGTTGATTCAGTCAAATATAACGGTTTGACCATGACTTATATGTGAAATGATGTAACACCCCCTAAACCGATCCACTCGAACCGAACTAAGAAGCACTACCATATACTGAAATCTCTGACTAAATTTTATAAATCCAAATACAAAAACAACTGTATTTAATATTTGGAAACAAAAAGACCAAATCAATTGCTGAAAATTTTGGCAGAGTTCCCTCTGATTTTCTGACTTCCAAAAACCTGGTTGCAATCAATTCATAAAATTTACACTTCTAATTTATTAAATCACTTTTGCGCACCCTTCCAAATTCAGTGCGACTTTCCAATCATTTTATCGAAATATATAATCAATATCAATTCAAAAATAACATAAATCATATTTTCCAACAACATAAACATTTAATAAAAACAATATTTACAAAACTTAACTGTTTACAAATGTTTATAACATTTTTCTGTATAATGCATAAACATATATACATATAAAACACAAATAACTACCTAAAAATACAGGACTGATGTGACTCTGATCTATACTCCTGCAGTTTCAACTCTTCTCCGTCTTTGTCTTCTTAAGAATCTCTTTTACCTACGTGTGAGAAACTCAACACGCTAAGCTTATTACTTAGTGGATGTACACAAAACTGAATTTACAAATTTACTATAACAATAAGTATATCAATTTATCAGAAATATAGATAACAGATAAATATTCAAATATGGGGCTCAAATCAAATCAAATACTTTCAATTCACATCACCTTTTGAGTTCAAAAGCAAATAACATTACAATTACTATTTTCACAATTACACAAATAGTCTCAAATCACATTTCAATTTCCATTTCGGCTCTTAATACGCATAACATATTTTAGTGGAGTGGATTACGCGTTGTTTGGCATCGGAACACTTCGGGCCTACCCGCCGAACTAAATCCACATATTTACCTATTCGGCATCGGACACCAACGGGGCTACCCGCTGAAAATGTCCCAAATCAATCTCTCTACCCTAGGACCGGTACTCGGGGCCCGTTACACATCCATAGGGTGGTACATCATAATATTTCGGTGCAGTACTGTTATATAACCCAACTGACATGTCAATCTCCTATATCCATATCTATGTTCATATATATCAGAGTCATTTCATAATATGATTTTTCAAATTCAATATCAATTCATTTCTTTTCTTTCAGAATTGTCAAATTCAACTTTCAAATCATTCAATTTCGATTTCGAAATTTCAATTTCACAATACAGATTCACAAATCACTCCTTTATAATTAAATTCAATAAACACATTTACAAAATCCAAATATATCATTAATAATCATATAAAAGAGACTCAAAATTATATTCAAACTTATTTCACAAATCAATATCGAATCAAATTGCCCCAAAATCGTTTAATCAATTTATCACAAATAATATATATACAAAATCACTTTCAATTATATTTCACATATCACTAATAGAATCAAAACATATTAAATTCAATTCATAATACTATCCACAATCAATTTTTCGAATTTATACCATATTTCGAGAATACGTAAATCAAATCAAGTCAAAATCAATTTCAATCTGTGAATTCTAATCAAAATAGTTCAAACAATTCAAAATCAATAAAATTCGATAAATCCAAAATATTATGGAAAAATTTAACATACGAAAACTAGTGTACAACGAACCTGGATAACTTCCCAACACTTTTCTTCTTCTTTTCTTCTTCTTCTTCTTCTCCCCTTTCTCTCTCTTCTTTCTCTATTCTCCCCGGCCTCTATTCGATTTTTTTGCTTCTGTTCTGTTTCTGTTTTCATTTATTTGCTTCTCCTCACTGCTTCATTAATCGTTCGGTGCTATTTTTTTTTTATTAAATTTTTGATACCGCAAGCGGTGGTCGCGCTGCCAGGTCACGGTACTCACTGGTGAAATTTTACAACTTTTATCTCGAGCAGCTACCGCGATCTCTGGTCGTGGTGCTCACTGTCCAGTTTTTCTCCCTTTTCTTTACACATTGTTTTAGACCGATCCAATTGGTCTACTTGGAAACCTAAACATCAAACCAATTGTTTATTCCCCAATTAAGATTACAAATCTCACTTAATACTAATTAAATAATACTTTACATATTTATACGAAATTAGGGATGTTACAAATGATATATTTATCCCTGATTAAAAAATTAAACTAAATGAAAAATGAAAAAAAAAATAATAAAAATGGATCTCCACGGTGGAGATTCATTTATTTTTTTTTATAATTTTCAACAATTTTTTTTATTTTTTTTTTAAAATTAAGGTTAAAATGACCATATTACCCTTTAACTATTGGTTTACCGTCAACTCTAAAGGTCAACCAGTTAGTCAATGGTACTAATATGTAATTAAAGCTAAAGTCACGATTTCATTAAAATATAACTAAACGTCATTATACTTTGTAGTAGCCAAAATCTGTCAAACACAAAATACAAGCGAAGATCCAGCCTAGAAACCCAAAAGTATATTACAAGAACAAGCCCAGAGCCAAAAATGGTCAAACTACTTAGCCTAATCGCCTTAGTCAAAAAATGGTCATGGACCTATTGTCTCAGTCGCACGACGACCCAGCTAGGATCACTATGCGGAGATTCAAATAAATACAGTCACATGAAACTATGATGGACACACCTAGGGAACATTCATGTCGTACGACATACACTCAACGCCCTACACATCGATCCAAGTAGCAACAAGGAAATAACTCCACAACGTCCACACTTGGGAAAGCTCCTACGTCGCACGACAAGTATCATTCTCATCTCGGGTCAACGTTCAGTAGACATGTCGCACGACATATAACTATAATTGTCTCAGGACAATTGTCAAAACCACATGTCGTACAACATGGAATCTCATTGGTTCTATGGGAGACCAAATCATGATCTACTTTAATAAAGACGGTTCTACAAAACCACAATTAAAAACTAAACGGCTAAGTTAAAGAAAGCATCCATAAACTTCCTTAATTGGAGGTAGTAAGGGAGGTAATGATGGAATCCCTCAACGAGCAAAAACATCATCCCCCTATAAATGAAAGATAGTTCTCCCAAGAGAGGGGGACTGAAAAAAAAAACTCATATTCAAAAACCATCAATATTTAGACAACATTCTCCGGCCATTGTTCATTATCTCCGATCATCTTCCGATTGTAGCCCGATTAGCCGATCTCACATCTCCTTCGATCAGGAAGATCTCAATCACCAAGTTAACAGGAAGTATTACTCACTCATCTCAACTTATAACCATTATATACTTATTAGCATTCGCTAACTTGACTGTCGGAGTGACTTTGGCCGGCACCACCCCGGTGTCCCAGATGTCCTGCAGGTCACGTGCATTCTATCTTTGCAGGTTGTAGTGTCCCGTGTCTCCGAGCAATGTTTAAGAACTATATACTTTATTACAATTCGCCATTTATTTAAAGCCACATTCATTTGAATTCAAAGTTTTCATAAATGTTATTGAACTCTAATCACTATGCATGGAGTTAGGGATATTATTAAAATTCCCCTATAGTTTGATGTATTCATTAAAATTCCCCATCTAGTTTTATTTTTGGTTAAAATCCCCCCTGTAGTTTGGTGTATTTGTCAAAATCCCCCCTATCGTCAGTTTTAATTACCAAAATACCATTGACTGTTAACTTTTCAGTTAGGCATATTATTAAAATCCCCCTATAATTTGATGTATTAGTTAAAATCTCCTCATAGTTTCATTTATAGTCAAAATCCCCCCCGTAGTTTTATTTTATAGTCAATTTCCCCCTACCGTCAGTTTTAATTACTAGAATACTTTTAACCATTAACTTTCTTGTTAAAAAATTTAGGGCACCAAGGGTATAAAGGTAAATATCTAAATATATATTAAATTAAAATATTTTAATTTATAATGTTAATGAATTTCTATCGTCCATAATATGATGACATTAGATATCAAATATAAAAAATTAAAAAAAGTTGAATCTCCGTCGTCCATAGATGGACGGTGGAGATCATAAACACAATTTTTTTAAAAAAATATATTACAAAATTTTAAAACAAAATTAAAAAGTTAAAAATAAAAATATGGATCTCCATCGTCTATCTCCATATTATAATGGATATTAGAGATCAAATTTAAAAAATTAAAAATTAAAAAAATTAAAAAAACTTGGATCTCCACCGTACATAGATGGACAGTGGAGATCATAAATACAACAATTTTTTTAAAAAAATTACCAAAAATTTTTTAAAAATAAAAATTAAAAATAAAAAGATCGATCTTTATCATCCATCTCCATATTATAATGAACATTAGAGATTAAATTTAAAATATTAAAAAAAATTAAAAATTTAAAAAAAGTTAGATATCCACCGTCCATATATGGACAGTGGAGATCATAAACACAAAAAAAAAATTTAAAAATTACCAAAAATTTTTTAAAAAAAATTAAAAACTTAAAAAAAAAATGGATCTCCGCCGTTCATCTCCATAGATTGATAATAGAGATCATAAATACAAAATATTTTTTAAAAAAACACATAAAAATTAAAAATTAAAAAATAGACATCCACCGTCCACCGTCCATCTCCATAGATTTTAAATTTTTTTAAATTTTTTAATTGTTTAATATTTTATATTTGATCTCTAATGTCATCATATTATGGACGGTAGAGATTCATTAACATTATAAATTAAAATATTTTAATTTAATATATATTTAGTTATTTACTTTTATACTCTTGGTGCCCTAAAGTTTTTAACAAGAAAGTTAATGGTTAAAAGTATTTTGGTAATTAAAATTGACGGTAGAGGGAAAATTGACTATAAAATAAAACTACGGGGAGATTTTGACCATAAATGAAACTATAAGAGATTTTAACTAATACATCAAATTATAGGGAGATTTTAATAATATGTCTAACTGAAAAGTTAACGATCAATAGTATTTTAGTAATTAAAACTGACGGTAGGAAAAATTTTTATAAATACACTACACTATAAGGTGAATTTTAGTTAAAAATAAATTTAGAGGGAAGATTTTGATAAATATACTAAACTAGATAGAGAATTTTAATAATAACCGTATAGTTAAGTTTGCCATATTCAAAAATTTGAAAATGGAGAGGTGTGTCGACGAAGGGAGTGAGCTGGAAAAGAGAAAAAGGTGGAATGGTATTCACGACACTCAATACTAATGTTTTAATGGAATGAGTTCGAGAAAAGTAAGTCAACTAAGCTGCAAATATATTGACAAGTGCTTTTTTTTTTTTTTTTTCTCTCTGTGATGGAAATTTTTTTTTTTTTTTTCAATTTTTAACAAAGACGAACAAAATAGATTATTAATTTTCTTTATACAATACTATTAACAAAACATTTGTAATTAGTGGAAGGAATTGTCAAAATTGTTTTCATCATGTTGTGTTCATAGTTAATAGATATATGTGCATTTGATGCGGGTTTGAATTTGACTATTTTTATTAAATAGAAAATAGTTATATATTATGATATTATTTTTAAATAAAAGTAAATTATTTTATTTTATTTAATAAAATAAAATAAAATACTTAAAAAACTAAATTTAGTATTTTGTAAATATATTAAAATTATTTTTAAATAAAGATATGTTAAAAAGATTAAATTAATTCAAATAAAACTAAATTATAATTGATATAGTAAATAAAAATAAAATAAAAAGAAGCAAATCATAGTCCCATTACTAGCAAACCATGAATATATATGGGTTTATTTAATCTCATGTTAGGTAGAATTATTGGGCACTGTTGGGATATTAAATCTCGGTCCCTTGTCCTTACCAAACGTGAGATTATGATTAAAATAATCTAATCCAAACCTAATTTTGTGTAACAAACACACCTTTATCGTAATATTATCTTCTATATATTTACTTTAGTAATAGTTTTAGGCATCCATATTTTAGAAAGACTTTGAGGCTTACCTTATTAGAGCTTAAAACCTTATTTGCCTTCAAAGCAAATTGATACAACCATTGCTTAATGTAGTTCAATAGGTAAAAGTACCCATTCAACCGTCTTAACTTCTAGTCATCATCACTGCAAGTAGTACGTTAAAAAAAAATAATAATAATACAAATTGTTTATAATAACAAACTACCTTTCTTTTACATATAAGTTTCTACTGCATGCTAATATGCTAATAACATTGCCTAATTTATTTGATGTGACTTATTTTTTTTTATCTTTAATTATTTTCTTTAATAGTTAACTTTTTTTCTTTACTCATGATTTATTTTCTTTATTTGTGATATGTTTTCTTTATTTGTGATCTACCGTAACTTTTTTATTGATAGTAGGACAATGTTGATATGCTTCTGGAGAAAAATAATGTCAGATTTGAGTTCAAATATATCGTTGTAATCGTCTCGATTAGGAGAACCAAATTTGTCATAATATATTACTAAATTCAAAAGCTTCAGTCTCTATTTTTACATTTTTCTATTTTTGTCAATATTTTTAACCTTTGTTTGGGTGTTTTGTGTTCTTCAAAATCAAATTGTCTAAGGAGGAAAGGAAAGGTATTTTTATCCAAAAATCAGAATAAGTGCTATAATAACTAAAATTAATAACGATTGACAGTTACACCAAAACCCGTTCAAATTATTTAAAAAATGGTAATACTAAATAAGTCTCAGACCTTTTTCTTAATCCCACGTTGTTTCCGACTTTTTTATTCTGGACCAAAATAGTCCCCATATTTTTCATAGATACTAAATAAGTCCCTAACTTTTCAGAAGGTACTAAATTAGTCTTTCTCACGGTCAAACTTGACGTTTGACTTTAACATAATTTGTGAAAGTACATTAATACTCTGATTCAGTCTAACCAGATTCCCAAATTTTGTTTCAATTTAGTCCAATCAAATAATCGAAGTGAATCCCATTTAGCTAAACTACATGCATAGTGATTGATTGATCATAACAAATAAAGTAGTATGTAGTAATTCCAACAAACAATAGGGGTTCAAATCTCGTAATATAATTTATTTGTATATGGAGCGAGTTTCCTCCTCTCATTATAGGAGTAGTAACTATCCGGATAGTACAGGTAGTGATTCATCTTAATAGATTATGATAGACCACTAACCCATTCGGCATGAGATTTTTTTCTAAAAAAAATAACAAGAAATAAAAAATGAAAGGCACTTTAATTTTACAAAAAGAAAAGGCTTAAAAATGAAAACACTTTTCTTTTTTCTTTTTCTTTTTTTAGTAAAAAAAATGAAAACACTTTTCTTTTTCTTTTTTTTTTTTGAGGAAAAAAAATGAAAAGACTGCAAGTTCGTGTATAATTGTATATTTGTATTGATATGTGAAGGAGGTCTATTCGAGAGTTTCAAATATCGGCATCGGCCCCACGGTCACAAAAGATATTTCTAGAACGACGGTCACAGCTAATAACAACAACAATTTTTTTTTTTTTTGTGTCATACCGCGATTTGCCCGCCCAATTTCACCATAAATTCCTCAAAGTCCTCCACCCCTTTACCCCACCCAAACTCTATATTCTGGGGCCCTTTAATCTCTCTTTTTTCCTAACAACTGTTTCATGTTCTCAAAAGATAGCAAAATAATAATAATAATAATAATAAAAATAAAAATAAAGGTGTTTGATCATAGGTTTTTTTTAAACTTAGGGAGGTGAGATTCCAACTCGATATCTCAACTTTATTGAGTAGCGTAGTTACCACTTAATTATACTTGCGACCACGTTTGGTTAAAGGTCCGTTTGGAAGAGTTTCTCCGGGTAGATTTTTTAAGAGTATAACTTTTATAAGTAGAGTTTTTAAGGAAAAGCCGTGAGCCGTTTGACTGTCAACTAAAAAAAAATCATTTTAAACTGTAAATTATTTGATTGCAATAATTTTAAAAACTCTTTTAAATAATATAATTGCCAAAAAAATATATAGAAGAATTTGAAGCATAACAAAAATAATATGAGAAAATATATTTCCTTGTAATTAAAAAATCAATTGCAAAATATTATAAAAGAGTATGGAAATACAATTTTCTAAACAAAATAATTAAAATAATAATAACAAATTATGTTGAATAATACACTGGAACTTTTGCAATTGGTATTGTTCTCATGGAAAAAAAAAAACTCAAACAGAATATACAAATATATCTATATATATACATATACAAATTCATGCACACTAAAAAAAATAAAAACAAGCATATGACAATATACATGTATGTATAATATGACATACACATATATGTGCGGTAACATATATATGTGTATATATATATAAATAATAATAATAATAATAATATTATGTTTATGTGCATATAGACGAACAATCTTATTCGGATTATAGAAATAAATAATAATAATTAGAAAGACGTAAAATAGAAGGAAACTCACAGATTAAAGATGAATTTTCGAAAATTCAAATGTATTAAAAGTAGTGAAGTTATGATGTTAAAAAACTAAGTTATTAGGGTTTGTTATTTAAAACTAAGTGATTACGGTTTTTAATTTAAAAGTGTATTGTGAAATTATAAAATATACTAGGGTTATATAAGATATTTTAATATTTATTTAAAAAACTCAAAAAGCTATACTTGGAAAACAACTTATTTAATTCGCCTAAAAGTTTTATTGGGGTGAAAACCAAACGACAAAAAAAAAAGGAAAAAAAAAAAGAGTTTTTGCAATTAAATAAGCTCTTTTGGTTAGTCGATAAACTCTTCCAAACGTACACTAAATGTTTTTTGAAAGTAAAAAAAAAAAATGTTGTTTTATTGAAATTATAAGTAAAATGATTTATTATTTTTAGTCCTTTACAAAATGTTAACTTTTCTCTTAAAACAATTATTTACTCATTTTTTTTTATATAATAATACTAACAAAACACATTTGATGAAATAAGGTTGATACATTGGTATGCACTTTAGAACTGTATGAGTTGTGAGTTGAGTCATGTCCCATTTTTTAAATCTCGAATTAATTGTACAAATTTTTTTAATTAAAAAATCAATTTCAGAGTCGCTTCAAGCCATGTTCCCAATTCTCAAATTCTACGTTTGAAGCAATAATATTTCATTTTCAATAGTAGTTTTCAAAAATTCTGTTTAAAAGCATGCCAAATGCTCAATTTTATCCTAATTTATTATAATCAAATCAATTTTTTTATGGTATGGAAAGTACAAGTTTGTTAGTTTGAAGTTTGAGAGAAAATTTGGAAATATAAATTGTGTAGTAGTAGTCCTTCTATTAAAAATTCCAAATGTAACGAGATGAGGTATTTCGGTAGTATGCCCTTCATACATATACTATATCAATTAAGAGAGTTGCCCAAAAGCAGTAATTAGGCGTACCCAGTAAAACTTACAAGTAACCTCAGAGATAGAGATGGCGACTAGGGTTATTGTTTCTGTTATTATATAATTTCAATACTACAATAAATATAGGAAAAGATCGTTTATTTACAATGGAATGATATACAAAATCAACCGATCTCAATGAATACAGAATAGGATTTATCGTTGCAAAAAATGTTGAGCGTATTCTATATCTACTCTAAGGCGAATGGATATAGTAGCTTTATTGAAACCATTGAATTCAAAATGTGGTAAAGTAACTCTTGGATGGGGAACTACTCCTTTGATGGGCATCGCAAGGGTTTTGTTTGTAGTATTCCTATCTATTATTTTGGAGATTTAGAATTCTCTTGTTTTACTGGACGGAATTTCACTGAATTAGATTTATAAGAACCATAAAATCCTAACTTTTAAATATAAATGCCAAAGCATTTAGGTCTTGGTTTTTTATTTTTTATTTTTGCATTTTCTTTTGGTAATTCGACCCCAAAATTTTCGTGTTTATGTATTTATGGAATATGAGTGTGTGGCTTGTTATAGTCGATCTTATTGAGAGTACAGAGAATAGATCGAGTTCGAGTTGTATTTCTTTTTCCTAAATTCCGAATTTATTATAATAGTTTAAAAAATAAAAAATTTCCAATTGCTTTTCTAGTCCAAAAATTACTTGATAAGAGTAATTAAGTAAATTAAGTAAATTTTAATGTGAAAGACATTTATGGTTATTTTCAAACGTTACAAAACAATCATAAAAACACACATAATGTAAAACACTATTTAATTAATTACACAAAAACCAGTTTAGCATTCAGTCACTATAGCGTCTGTATATACAAAGTACAACCAAACACAGACACATGACGCTCCTCATCAGTCATCAATCTAAATAAAATTAATTAATTAATTAATTAATTAAAAAGATTTAAAAAAAAAAAAAAATTGAATTCAATTCAAAGTCTCTTTCTCTCCCTCTCTGCTTCAATTTTAAGCTGTCTTTTATATATCCCTCCTTCTATATAAACTCCTTTCTCTCTCTCTCTACAAAATCTAATTTTATCTCTCTTAGGGTTTGGGGTCCGTACATTATTTCTAGGGTTTTATTACTGTGAGTGAGTTAGCGAGCGAGTCAGTGAGTGTGTGTTGTGTCAGTGAGATTTCGAATATGGCGGCTGAGAAGCTTCGGGATTTAAGCCAGCCGATTGACGTCGCCTTGCTCGACGCCACCGTCGCTGCCTTCTATGGCACCGGATCTAAGGAGGAGGTCTGCTATTTTTTTCCTTCTCCCACTACTTCTCCAAATTGTTATACCTTTTAACTCTCTGCCCTCTGTTTGGTTCCCGACTTGCCGGAAAATGAGGGGTTCTTAGAGTTCGCTACTGTTGTCTAGGGTTTTTACATACTCGTGCCTCCACTTTGAGAAATTCGGTTGAAAGATATTTTGTTTGGTTCGCGAGAAAGTCAATTAGTGTGTTTATGTGGTCAATACTCTCAGTATTAATTGAGTTTGTCATGTGGATTGTATGGCTAAGTTTCCCTCCTTTTCTAGATTGTTTTCGGTTGCTGGAAGTGACAGTACTTGGTTCTTTATACGTGTAACTATGTTTTGAATGCTGCTACTCCAAATAGTCTGTTTGGCTTGCGTGAATCTGTGGAAAGATGAGTTAAAATTACACCATTCAGTGTTAGGATTTGCATTGCTTAGGCTTTTACTTTTAAAGGGTTTTCAGATTGTTTGGAGCATGAAGTTCTCAAATTTACCATTAGAAATTGATATATCCGTAATGGTGCTTTGTGGGGTTTAGCGTGTATTCAAACATGGGTTTCTAGTGTTTTCGCTATTTTGCTTATTTTTGGTTGCCAGGAAAAATGGGACATTAATATATCTCTGACTTCCTTAACTGGTCCAATTATAATGAAAGTTTACTATTGAATTAGATACGATCTAAATTGGTTTGTTTTTATTGTCCTTAGATTTGTTGTGTGGTTCCTGTTATTTTTGAACCCTCATGTTTTCAACTATAAAGTTTACATTTTCTTGTACTCTTTTTGATTTTGTATGTTGATGACATTGCTGCTGCTGCAATTGTTCTCTTTTGATTGGGTGTTATGTCTTAGATAAATGGGATTCTCAAGGAATCAATGTCACTTAATGATGTTTTTATTTCTTTCTTTCTTTACCCAGTTCATTTTCATATTCAGTGTTTTACTAACAGTTATGGTTATTATGCTATTGTACCTTATGTATCCAAGTGTATGACTTGAGATGTTATCAACTATAGTTTACTTATGAAGCTTGTTCGTTTGATTATTCATTTAGTATTTTGGTCCTTAGCTTTGGTGATGGCCATTGTGTGTTCATTTTGGATGCTTGAACTACAAACTTCATTTGTGGTACATACATAATTTACTTTTTTTAATCATGTATTTGACTTTACTTACCTCGTCTATTTGCTATTTATGTTGGTGATGTAGAGAACTGCTGCAGATCAGATCTTGCGGGATTTGCAAAATAATCCTGATATGTGGCTCCAGGTTGTGCACATATTGCAGAACACAAAAAACCTGAACACAAAGTTCTTTGCCTTGCAGGTCAGTGGTAGCTCCCAAATACATAGTAATCTATTTCAAGTGCTGTAGTATATTCTCTTAACAGCCAGTACGTGATTTGATTATGGTTCTAATTATCTGCATAACACAAATAGCACAATGAATTTTTTTATTTTTATTTTCTTATGTTAAATCATGAGCATCATTGCTCAGAACTGTTGGTTTTGCTGATCTGACTTTAGAGACCCTATGTTGTTTTAAGACAGACAGTTTTCTTGGTGGTAATGATGAAATTCCGTTCTTGAATCTAAGGACAGACCGAATCCTTCAAAACGCTAAGAAATCATGTACGCTTTACACAATGGCATACCAATTAATAAGAACAGAAAGGAGGGAGTATCCTTTACATTTGAAGAAGCAAATGTCTAGTATGGAGCCCAGAAGTGAACGGTGGCACAAAGAGAACTCATATCCACTTCTCTGGAGTCCTTAAAGTTCCTCATATTTATTCCCATCAAAACAACCCACAAAATTGCTATTACAGCAGAATCCCAATTAGTTTTAGCTTTCTTAGTTCCTCCAAAGGAAATTTTTTTTTTCCCACCAGAATGTGTTCGCAAGAAGAAGCATTTCAGAAAGTATTAATTAAAAAAACAGAAAAGAAGCTAGGAATCAAAGCTATCATATCATATCTTAGTGTTTCATGGTTATTTAACATCTTTTCTATTCCTGTGAGTTCAGATTTGTTTTCTTGGAGCAAAAAATTATTTTTGCATATTCTAAATCCTCTCTGTTAGTGGTCAACATTCAATCTATTTGATTACATGTCCTTCAAACTAATTAGAAACTTGTAAAGCAGTGCTTTGCTTTTAAACTAGTTTATAGCAACTGTGGACTTCTAATTGGTTGGTTGGGAAGCTGTGAATTAAGAATTTCTGATAATAGGAATAATGATTTAAATGTAGTGACTGTTGTAGGTAGCAGGGCAGGAGAAATTCTGATTTTGAAGCTATAGTATGGATCTTAATTTTTAAAAATTGTCGGATATTTTGCAATATTATGGTTTTGCTGAGCCAAGTTGGGGCTTTTGATAATGTGATAGTTAGCTTTTCTCAAGTTGAAGAGCCATATGTAATATCAACCTAAACAATAGCATATTAGGTACTGTGGGATATGGAAAAAAAGATAAGTTATTGCATACTTGGGTATGTTATTTGTAAGGATTTATCTTGAACGCATTCAACGATTGGTAGTTTGCCATATATTTAAGAAAGAGTATCGTCAATTATTGTAAGCAATGTATATGTGTTCACGTAAGCTATATTAATGCCATTTAATCCGCTTTTTTGGTGTCAACGTTGCTTAGATGTCTATAATCTTAGTTTTTGAAGTGCTTTTTTTGGGGATCCTTTTCGTCATTTGTGCTCCTTCAATATGCAGGTACTTGAAGGTGTCATTAAATATAGATGGAATGCATTACCTGGTGAACAGCGAGATGGAATGAAAAATTACATTTCTGAAGTTATCGTACAGGTATTCAGAAGTAATTATGGTCATGTGTCCTTATATATGTGTGTATATGTTTTGATGTTCACCATTACTCTTCTTCACTTCGATCTATCTTCATAGCTTTCAAGTAATGAGGCTTCTTTTCGACAAGAACGGCTGTATGTTAACAAGCTCAATATCATATTAGTTCAGGTACCATCTCAATATGATTCCGTAATATAAGTTTGTATAAGAATGATGGTTGTTTCGATGGCATTTGTAATCTGTTTTATATAACTTTTTCCACTAATCACCATTAATGATAACCATTTTCCTTTCTCTTTTTGTTTGGTTTATAGAAAATAGCTCCAATAACATGAATTTATACTTTAGCTTGGCTTATGTACAATGCTTATCATATTTACAGATTTTGAAGCATGAGTGGCCAACTAGATGGCGGAGCTTTATTCCAGATCTTGTTGCTGCAGCAAAAACTAGTGAAACAATTTGTGAGAATTGCATGGCTATATTAAAGGTAAGTGTGTTCTGGCATTGCCTTTTTTTAGTTTTGTTTTTGGTGTACTTAAGTATAAATTTTTTTTTTGTTAATTTTAAATGTCAGCTTCTAAGTGAAGAAGTTTTCGATTTTTCAAGAGGGGAAATGACTCAACAGAAGATCAAAGAGCTCAAGCAATCACTAAACAGGCGAGTCTGTTGATGGGTTTGGGATTTTTAAGGCTGTGTCCATTGAACTACTACATGTTATTGCTTCCATTGGTTCTTTCATAGGCATCATTTCAGATTGTTATGTGGACTACTGTATTTATCATCTCATGTTGATCCATGTAGGGATGCAATAGGTGACCTTTTTCAATATGCATGTTTGGAGTTGCATATGATGACTGATAAAAACATATTTATAGTGCTGAGTTTTCCATGTCCCCTTAAATAATCAGCAGATATTCCTTTTGCTTAGGTAATGTGTAATAAGCTTTAAAGCTGAAATCAGTGTTGTGTTTCCGTGACTTGATGACATTCCTGCCACATTACTAGTCAATTAATGAGTTTTTATATTGCAAAGAATTTAACAAGGCAAATTATTGCAAGATTAGTTTTGGAAGCGAGAGCTCCGCGGGCTTTAAGGAATTCTAGGCACTTCATGTAGTTGTTTTAGCAGCATTAAATTATGTTGGGCTTTTTGTGGGATAGGATTCACTTTGGGCATCACTTTGGGCTTCAGTTTCTCCGATTTTTAAAGAAGTTTCTTTCTTCTCTATCAACCTTAATTGGGAAACTGCTTTAGCTTGATAGGGTCTGTTTTTGCTCTTGCTTAGAGCTTTGTGGATGGCTTTTGTATAGGCATTTTCAATATGCATGTTTGGAGTTGCATATGATGACTGATAAAAACATATTTATAGTGCTGAGTTTTCCATGTCCCCTTAAATAATCAGCAGATATTCCTTTTGCTTAGGTAATGTGTAATAAGCTTTAAAGCTGAAATCAGTGTTGTGTTTCCGTGACTTGATGACATTCCTGCCACATTACTAGTCAATTAATGAGTTTTTATATTGCAAAGAATTTAACAAGGCAAATTATTGCAAGATTAGTTTTGGAAGCGAGAGCTCCGCGGGGCTTTTAAGGAATTCTAGGCACTTCAGGTAGTTGTTTTAGCAGCATTAAATTCTGTTGGGCTTTTGTGGGGATAGGATTCACTTTGGGCATCACTTTGGGCTTCAGTTTCTCCGATTTTAAAGAAGTTTCTTTCTTCTCTATCAACCTTAATTGGGAAACTGCTTTAGCTTGATAGGGTCTGTTTTTGCTCTTGCTTAGAGCTTTGTGGATGGCTTTTGTATAGGCATTTTGTTTTATTGTAACTGTTCTTATCTTTTATTGTTAAGGATAGCTTGCTTTCTCTATTGTATATCTTTTTGTTAAAAAAAAAAAAAAATTATTGCAACTCTAGCGTATATAGGAACATCAGTGATTTTTGTTAGATGGATCATGTTCTCCTCACTGATCTATATAATACTGTTTCTGTGTTCTTTTCCTTCTTGAAGCCCAAAATAACAGAATCATTGTTGATGTAATTGTGTTGGATAATGGGTTTGTTTGGTGGCGCTCTTGTTTTTGCTTTGCTTCCTGAATACCTGTAAATTTATCAAAGCACCAACTTATTATTGTTTTTTTTCAGAATTGATGTTTTGATTGTTTTTATTAGATACATTAACTGTGTTATTTTATTTCTATGTTCTTAAGTTATTCTATTGTGATCACATGTTTCTCATTATCTGCAGTCCAATTTTTTTGTTCACGCTGTCTTATTCATTGTTGTAAATTTGACAAGAGACAAACTATTGTTTTGTTTATTGCAGTGAGTTTCAGCTCATTCATGAGTTATGCTTGTATGTATTGTCAGCATCTCAAAGAATGGAGCTTATACGAGCAACACTGTCCACATTGCATGCATTCCTTTCATGGATACCCTTGGGCTATATTTTTGAATCCCCATTAGTATGTACTTTCTTCTATCATAGCTGTTGATTTACACAAATTATTGTACTGTGAACTTGCTTAATATTTTAAAGTAAATTCTCATAGTTTTCAGTTCAATGATCTTTATTTGCCTTGTAGCTGGAAACTCTCCTGAAATTTTTTCCAATGCCATCGTATAGGAATCTCACTCTTCAGTGTCTAACAGAGGTACATGATTTTTGTTTATAATAATTTTCTTTTAGACTTTCAGAAGTCAATACTTTTCTTTTCCATTTTAAGTGCTGAATTGTAAGATGTTTGTCTTTTGATATTCGCAGGTTGCAGCCCTTAATTTTGGAGACTTCTACAACTTGCAGTATGTTAACATGTATAATATATTCATGGCCCAGTTACAGGTGCATAATACATAGTTCCTTCATATGGCTTAGATTGTTGTTAATTTCATGTTTGTAGCTCTTTAGATTTTATAGAGTATAGTACTTTCACAATTGTTAATGTTATTGTCACCTTAAAATTTTTTATTAGCTTACAGTATTTTCTCTCTCTACTTTACCTGCTCAGACCATTCTCCCTCCATCCACAAACATCCCTGAGGCTTATGCACATGGAACTAGTGAGGAACAGGCAAGTGCTATCATTACGTTCTTTCTTGCTCAAAGCATGACATTTCTACTAAATTTTTTCTTTTTTCTTCAGGCATTTATTCAGAATTTGGCACTCTTTTTTACGTCATTTTACAAGGCAAGTTTCTTTTTTCACTCACATGAACATTTTATGTGCAATAGAGAATAAGGGATAATTTTGATTGACGAAATTTGTCTGGCGCATCTTGTCATTTCTCTCCTTGTGGTACTGGTCATCCCTACGTTTTTGATAATATTAATGTACATCTTGATCATTCTTGTCTAGGATTAATGACAACTTGACTGACTTTTCTTTTTTCTTTTTTTAAATGTAATTATCTTTAGTTGTAGTATTGTATGCAGATATTTACTTTGAGCACTCATCTAAGTTGTTAATCCTTCATTTTACACAATATGATATGGGCTTGGCTTTGCATCATTGTATGCTTGTCTATTTACACAAATACAAATGCTGATACAGGATACACAGTCATCCTTGTGTATGTGTGAATTCTGTTACCGAGATTATAAGTATGTAACTGATTTGTTTTCATTTGCAGTTTCATATCCGAGTGCTGGAACTGACACAAGAGAATATTAATACATTGCTATTGGGTCTTGAATATCTCATTAATATATCATATGTGGATGACACCGAGGTCTTTAAGGTGTGGCAATATATCGGTTTCTTAATCCTGTTTGAACTTTTGTCAATGTGCTTCTCTTTTGGGTGTTGTGTTGCTGAACATATGCATGACATGCTTGCTGGTTGCGCGAATGAGAACAGGTTTGCCTGGACTACTGGAACTCTTTGGTGTTGGAGCTTTTTGATCAACAGCATAATCTGGACAATCCTGCATTAGCTGCAAACATGATGGGACTGCAGGTATGCTAGGTTTTTTATGCCTCGGGTTTCAGGGTATTTAAGCATAAGTTTGTCTATGTTAGAGTGCATAAACAGTTTACTACAGTATATTAGCAAGAAGTGTAAATAAGAAACTGTTGCTGATATTGTAAAATGTAAACTTTGAAGTTTTTATAAGAAAGATATATTGTTCCTTAGTGAGGATAATCTGTCTGAATATTAGCAAGAAGTGTTAATAAGAAACTGAAAATTTTATTAACAGAAAAGAAGTGAACTAGTAGTTCACTATAGGGGCTTTACAATCCAAAATGAAGAAAGAGTAATCAACCAACAAGAATCATTTATAAACTCTCTCTTTTTTTTTTCATTTAGAAAGAGTAATTCTCATGCAGCATTCGAGATGTTGATTGCATTCTTTCACATATAATGTAGAAACCTTACCATCTATAATTGTTTTGAATTAACTTAAAACTCTGTTGCCACGCAGTGGAACTATTCTATATGGAAGGCTAAATTGATTTCTTATGCAAGATGTCTATTACTGAGATCTCTTAGCCTTTGAATTTTGTAGTTCTGTAAACAAACCCAAAGCGTATTATTTATGCTAAAACATGTCTGATAGTGCTTAACGGACCATGAAAGAGACAGTATAAAGAGAATAGTGCAAAATTCCCTTGAAAATGTTTTAAAATGCTTTATATGCACGGTTGCTCTTTTTTAACCCTTGCTTATTGGGTTTGATTGTTCTTATCTGTGCATTCACAAGCCGGTCTCTGAATAGCTGTGTAAATCTTGTTAGTGTTGGCTAGTATTTGTGAGATACTGTTTCCGTTGTGCATTGGAATTCTTGTATAATGCATGTCAGAGGGTTATTTACATCTGGTTGTTTCTATCTATTTAATTACCAGGTGCCATCAATTCCAACTGTGGTTGATGGTATAGGGGCACAATTGCTGCAGCGGCGACAACTTTATGCTGGTCCAATGTCCAAGTTGAGAATGCTTATGATTTGTCGTATGGCTAAGCCTGAAGAGGTCCTGATTGTTGAAGATGAAAACGGGAATATTGTTCGTGAAACCATGAAGGACAATGATGTTCTTGTTCAATACAAGGTGATAAATCTTCATCTGTTGGAGATTTTAATGTTGTCAATGCATATGAGCCTTTAAATATGATGGCTAATTTCTAAGAAATTATTTTGGCCCTCTATTTCCCTTAATTACTATTTCCTGAAGATGAAGAAGGCATTATGCTGGAAATTGTTGAACTTTGAGTCTTTAAGTTCTTTGAATAAGTAGAAGTTGCATGATTAATCTGATTTTCATCTTAGAATGAAATGACTTCAGTTGTGGTAAATACATTAATTATGGAATTGTTTTGAATTATTTGAATGATAACCAAATGTTTAAGTTATCTACTTTTTATCTAGTTCTCTATATCGTACTGTTAGCTTCTATGCTTGATAAAAGTTCAATATTGCAGATTATGAGGGAGACATTAATTTACCTGTCACACCTGGACCACGAGGATACTGAAAAGCAGGTATTGGTTAATGATCACTTGATTTCATGCTTTCCTTACAAGAAAATGAAAGTATACAAATGTGCAGCAGTGTATGGTTATGCAAGTTGAATGAGAATACCTTTTCTTTGTTATCACTATAGTAATCTTTGTTTTCTCCTGCAAAATTCTATTCTTTCCGCAGCCAGGTTGTAATTTAAGTAATTTTATATCTTAATATTGGACATTTTTAAGTATAGTGTTTACTATAGTCAATAAATTTTGTCATTTCTCTTGCAAGTTGGACATTTTTAAGTAAAATGTTCATTTCTGAAAATGACTGGAACTCCTCCTCAATATCTTAACATAGATTTTGCTTATGACTTTTATGGTGTAATGCACAGATGCTGAAAAAGTTGAGTAAACAATTGAGTGGAGAAGATTGGACATGGAATAACTTAAACACTTTATGTTGGGCAATAGGATCCATATCTGGGTCCATGATGGAAGAACAGGTATGCTATGATTTTTAAATTGCATACTGTTCATTTATTGTTTTCTTAATTTGCATAATTAGGTTATGAACTTTTTCTTGTCATGTCTTTTGAGCATTGTTGTACGAAAATGTTCTCAATCATCTAAGTCATTTAATAAGTTATAATGCTTATTGTGAATTCTTGCTTACACATGCGGTCGCTACTTCAGACCCTCTCATTGAATGAGCGAGTTCTTGTATCTTAATATTGCCTTATTAGCAAGCATTGAGGCCAAGGAAATAATTAGATCCTCAAGGAATTACTTACAGTGGTACAAGATAGTGGTGCAACTTATGCTAATGATTCGTCAATCGTCAACAGATGGGCCGCTTCATTGTTTTGATGAATTTATAAGATTTCGACATGTGTAATCCATTGCTGTGTGTACAATAAATTGGAGAAAATTAAAGAGGTTTATTTTAATGATTTAGCTATCAAAAAATAAGTATTGAACCTATTTATAGACACATGTTATTGCATAAATATGGCAACAAGGGATATGAAAATCTTAATAAATAGTAGAGATGTGATCAATTATAAACGGAAATATGGCAACATGGGATATGAAAATCTTAATAAATAGTAGAGATGTGATCAATTATAAACGGAAATATAAGATGCTTTATTATTATATCAACATATGCTAATTATGATAAAATTTGGTGCTTTTATCTTTTTCTGTGAAAATTTTCTACAATTTTGCCTCCTTGTGTATGTATACGGTTAGCTTTTTTCAGTCTTCGATTATAGTTGATTTAAAATTGTTTCTTGAAGCTATGTATTTAGCTTTCTTGCTATTATTCATTGGCAGTTAGTTGGGTTTTCCTTTTTTATAAATTCCTCGCGTATATTGGTACCAATTTTAATTAATGCATTTTATTCATTTAGGTCTGTTAGTTAGAATTTTCTCTTGCTTCATTAAATTGTAATTTCTATTGTAACTGTAGTCTACATTTATTGACATGTATAACCTTTTTGGCTTGTTTCCAGGAAAACAGATTTCTAGTGATGGTTATTCGAGACTTATTGAATCTATGTGAAATGACAAAAGGGAAAGATAACAAAGCTGTTATTGCAAGTAATATCATGTAAGTTGTTGTGGAATATTTGTGGAGTATCTTTTTATTGAGTTGTATCTGTTGATAAATTAAGTGGTAGGGGCATGCCTATTTGTGGGCTTTTACCATTTGACTGGGAGATGTGGGAAACAGTATGCTTTCTGAATCATCTGTCTATTGGAAAACACTGGCATTGTATGCTGCAATGGTTACTGGAAGAACTGAAAGGAGAATAACTGATCGGGAATTTGGCCTTTGTGCTTTAATCAAAAGTCACAGTCTTAATATTTATTTTCTGGTTTTGTTCACAGGTATGTTGTTGGACAGTATCCAAGATTTTTGAGAGCCCATTGGAAGTTCCTGAAAACTGTTGTGAATAAGTTATTTGAGTTCATGCACGAAACACATCCAGGAGTTCAGGTTATATTACTGTTGTGATATTTTAAATTAAGATATAGACCTCATTTACCTGATGAGGTGTTAAATTGTTTGTAGTACATCTACCTATGTAGCACAGGAAGTTGTTGATTTCCTACTTGTTTGTGAACTGAAGAATTTGAATCCTCGTCCCAACATGTGTTAATGTGGAAATTTTTATACTTGTCTTTGCAATGCTATTTTTATTTGAATATAAGTAAATTGATTGGGAAGTTTCCTTAAAATGTTTTGATAAGTGATAATAGCTGATTTTCACTAGTCATACTGGTGCTTGCGAGAGGATATACTCACTAGTCGCATTGTCAGATTTAAGTTTGGTGTTGAGCGAGCAAAAGAGCTTAACCCTTTGAAAGTACCAGTTGAGGATACTGTTAGCTATAGTGTGCAAGCTGTAGATACAGTCTACACGCCTTGCGTAGTAGATATGCATATCATTTTTCATACAAATGGTATGCTTTAGTTCAGTATTAAGCATTAACATATTAGTCTGATGTTATTTGTTCTCTTGTTCATGCACATTCAGCGAATATATTATTTTTTCATGTGTGTTATGTTATTTTCTGTTAGGCATCATGCATTGTCATGATGGTTAATAATATACGTACTAGTGATGTTCTGTTATTTTATCTCTTGTTAATGCACAATCACCTATTTCTGAATAATTTGTTTAATACTGCTACTGAATAGTATTTTATTAATTATGAATTATTCCAACTTCCATGGCATCTCTTCCAGGATATGGCTTGTGACACATTCTTGAAAATTGTTCAGAAGTGCAAGCGGAAGTTTGTGATTGTACAGGTGATATTCGTTTTCAAACTTAAATGATTATGCTTTGTATGTATTAGCTAAATAGTTTCTCTTCGCTTAAAAAAAGGGCTAAATGTCAAAAAGTGAGACTTACCATTTTGATGCAACGTATTATGTTTTCAGGTTGGAGAAAATGAACCATTTGTGTCTGAACTTCTGACAGGCCTTGCAACAACTGTTGCAGATCTTGAACCTCATCAGATCCATACATTTTATGAATCTGTACAACTTTATACTTCTCCTATCATTTAATATACTATACAGCGGTTATGGTATTTCATAACATTTCCTCTGCCTTTTTCAGGTTGGGAATATGATTCAAGCAGAATCTGATGCCCAGAAGAGAGAAGAATACCTGCAGAGGTTGATGGCTCTTCCAAACCAGGTTTGTTAGACTGATCACTTCTAGGCCATTGTATTTTGAATTCTCATTTCAGATGCACAACTGAATTCTTCTGGTAACTGACGACTTACTTTGCTGCCTTTTTATGCAGAAATGGGGTGAAATTCTAGGGCAGGCACGCCAAAGTGTTGATTTTCTAAAGGATCAGGATGTCATCAGGACTGTGCTTAATATAATGCAGGTGCATTTTTATAAATTTATATAATGTGCTCTTCATGCTCTACCTAATAGTACAGAGTATTTTTTCAGTTTCCTGAGTGATGGCAGAATCTTCTGGCATGCCTGTTTTCACAGAAAATATCAGTATTTTTGGAATGATATTCTGTAACTTTAAATATTTATCATTGACCTGAACAGTTTACTTGTGACTGTTGCTACTTCTAATTAATATTGCTGTTTCATTTTGTGTTTGGAGGTAAATAATAGTTTAATTAATACTATTGCAACATTGATATAACAATATGCAGATCTCCTAGGCCCAAGTAAGCAGCATACTACCTGAGAGAGGGCATTTAGCGAAATGAAATTTACTGTTATATGTGCTTTTCTATTATAGCTCCAATTGAATTTGGAAGAGATGTCAAGACTAAAAATGTCGCACTAACTTGTGAAACTACACTCAAGAATAAAACCGAAAAGACTAAAATTATATCACAAAAGATCCAAGGAAATATACACCCTTGATTGTGTAGGTGATTTGCTGTTGTTCCTTCTGTAGCTCCAATTGGATTTGGAATACCTTTTTTTGTGAAACCGCATTCAAGATAAAAAAATTTCCAACTGCATTTTTTAAAAAAAATGTTAAAATTTGAAATAATTTAGACTACAATACTGTTGCATTTGTTTTCAATGTGCATTAGCTTTAGATTTTTCTTTTATCCGTGTCTTCTTCCTTTTTCATGAGGTATTGATCTGTTATTGTCATACTCAACTTATTTAATTTTTTTTTTTTTTTTCATTTGAAAGTGTATTTTTTTATTTTCACTGCTTCCTCAATTTCTAAATCATTGTTGTTTTGCAGACAAATACGAGTGTTGCCAGCTCTCTTGGAACATTCTTCTTATCTCAAATTTCTGTGATCTTTATGGACATGCTAAATGTGTACAAGTAATATTTGCAACACTAACAATTCTAAAAGTCAATAGTGTTTTAGTTAAATTGCCTAAAATTGATATTCACATCTTTTAATGTATGCAACAGAATGTACAGTGAGCTTATATCGAGTAGCATTGCAGAAGGAGGGCCTTTTGCATCCAGAACATCTTATGTGAAACTTCTTCGGTGAGATCAGTTGGTTGTTTTCTGTTTCTGTCTTGATTCAAGCCCAAAGTTTCTTCTTTTCTTAATGTCCGAAATGAACAGATCTGTTAAACGGGAGACTCTCAAGCTCATTGAGACATTCTTGGACAAAGCTGAAGATCAACCACACATTGGAAAGCAGTTTGTGCCCCCTATGATGGATCCCATCCTCGGAGACTATGCTAGGAATGTGCCTGATGCTAGAGAGTCGGAAGTTCTATCTCTTTTTGCGACAATAATAAACAAGTATTATATCTTTCTTCTAATATCTCTTTATATTATGTATTAAAAATACATTAATGTGTGATCTGTTACATTGCAACTTAAAATGATTTGAAATATAATTTGATAGCTTAGATGCATTTGAACACTTTCACTGGAAAGAGAATGGCCTGTGGCTCTCCCTCTCCATCCCCACACACATGAGCTCACACCTCATTTCCAAAGAAAACCTTCAAGATTACTGCACCATTAGAAATTTTTTTGAGATTCATAATACTGTTTATCTTGTTGAGCTCCATGTTCTTAGTTTCTGGTGGCTTAGAAATTTGTAAGATCACATATGAGCACCATTTCCATCAGTTTTTAGCATATAATTTTATCATTTTACTGCTAACTGTACTGAGAATAATGTATTTAATTTTAGTTTGGAAAACTGTACTGTGGTAGCGGATTTTTTGACTTCAACATTCAACCATCCATTTCCTCTTGATCCAAGGGTTGAGAATTGATTCCAACTCTACAACCCTTGGATCAAGAGTAGATATGATAGCATGTTTAAGTTGCAAAATTTAGTTGATTTAGCCTGTTCTATGCTATAATCTTGATAATTATGTTGTTGGGAATTACTTAGTGTTATTTTCTGATTAGCTTCATGGTTTTCTTTTCAACAAGCTTAAATTTGTGTTGATGTATTAAAAGAGGCAGTCTTGTGTATAATTAATGTATCTGAAAAGTTCATCTTTTACTGTGTGAGATAATGCTGTCTTGCTTTCTGATCTAATGTCTTGTTTCTTTGCCCCCTTGAAGGTACAAAAGTGCAATGATAGACGACGTTCCTCGCATATTTGAAGCCATTTTCCAGTGCACATTGGAGGTGAGGATGTAGGCTTTTAGTTGTAAAAACCCTGTTTATACATAATGCTCGTGTGAAGCTCAGAGCTCAGCTTTGGCTACTCTATAATGCTCTGCAGCTTCAGGGTTGTAATCATGTTTATTTGTTTAACCACATTTTGGTAAGATTCATAAGGACATTTGTTTTGGTATATGGCTTCTATTCTCTGAAACTTCCTTTTATAATTGTTTGACATGTCTGTTTGTTCTGGCAGATGATAACCAAAAATTTTGAAGATTACCCTGAACATCGACTCAAGTTCTTTTCATTGCTTCGTGCCATTGCTACTCACTGTTTTCCTGCATTGATTCGGTTGTCAAGTCAGGTTGGGATTAAACCCCTTCTATTTTTGGGGTTCTTTCAATGAGCTCTATGCTTAACTTATTAGTGGTTGATTTCTAATTTTGTCTGTTATCCACCTCAGCAACTGAAGCTAGTGATGGATTCAATCATATGGGCGTTTCGGCATACAGAAAGGAATATCGCTGAAACTGGGTTAATTCTTTTATTGGAGATGCTGAAGAACTTTCAGGTGTTATTTTATTTTGGTTTTATTTCTTGCTGATTAATTAATAATTAATTATGTCATGCTAGATGCTTACTAGTTTTTGGGGGTCTAATTTGGCAGGCTTCTGAGTTTTGTAACCAGTTCTACCGGACATACTTTTTGACAATTGAACAAGAAATATTTGCAGTGTTGACAGACACATTTCATAAACCTGGGTTCAAGTTGCATGTCCTTGTGTTACAGCACCTGTTTTGCTTGGTAAAATGTCTCACATTAGTTCCTTTTCTTTTTGCTTTTTCAGTTGCAAGTTAAAAGACATTTTAAACATTTTTTTCCAGGTTGAGTGTGGTATGTTAACGGAGCCTTTGTGGGATGTTACCACAATCTCTTATCCGTATCCAAATAATGCCATTTTTGTTCGTGAGTACACCATAAAACTTTTGGGTACATCGTTCCCCAACATGACTCCGGCAGAGGTATAGATAATAAATGTTTGTTTCTCGCTTATTTATTAAATATTTGATTGGATATTGCTAATTTGAATGGAGCTTCTATTGTTTAGGTTACTCAATTCGTGAGTGGGTTATTTGAGTCAAGAAATGATCTCTCCACGTTTAAGAATCACATACGGGACTTCCTTGTGCAATCAAAAGAGTTTTCGGCTCAGGTGACACTTGAAAGTCATATATATATTTACCTGGCCTAACTAGTTTGAAAACAGTTTTTGAATTATATATCAAATGGGTTGTCAATTAGAATACAACTCAAGTTGATGGTTAATATTTTAATTGTTTTTAAAACTATATTTCGATGACGAATAAACTTTTTACTTATGGATGATATAACTAAAGTTTACTTTATTCAATGCTTTCTGCAGGATAACAAAGATTTATATGCAGAAGAGGCAGCCGCACAGCGGGAAAGAGAGCGGCAAAGAATGCTTTCAATTCCAGGGCTCATTGCCCCTAATGAGATACAAGATGAAATGCAGGACTCATAGATGGCTAATTTTGCCATGAAAGCTAATCTCATGAAATTTTTTTCTTTCATGTGGGGGTTGCTGTGGGCGTGTTGATTCAATCAGTGGATATAAACCGATACAGCATTTTTTTCGCAATTGTTTATCTTGCCGAGAATTTAAATTTAATGGAAAGTGGTGAATCAAGATGAAAGCGTGCGGGCACAATGGGTTTAGTTGGTGGTGGTGGTGGTGGTTACAGGTGCTGCTGTCTATTTGGCCGGGTGTAGAGTATTTTAGATGCTAATGTAGGAGGAATTATACCGAGTCATTTGTACGAGTTTTTGTTGATCCAGCTTGAAGTTTGTATTCATGATGATGGTTGGAATGCAGACTGTGACTGTTTAGATAGATGACTCATTTTGCAAGTGTTGATTCATCCTTGTTAGGTTGTTAACATATATGTTACTAACCTCCGCTCTGCTCAGAGTTGTGCAGTTTTCTCTTTTTTATTTTTTCCCAATTAGTAGAATGCTCTGTGTTATTTTTGGTGCTTGGGTAAAACCTCATTGTTTTTTTTTCTCTTATAGTAGTGTTCCCATAACTTTTATTGAAAATTTAGTACTGTATCTGGCTTTGTATTTTTACAGATTACACAATTCTATAATATGTTGGACTGCACCAAAAACTCCTATTTTGTCTTTATGATCATTGTCAATTCTCTATTATGAATATTACTCGAGCAAAACAATTTCTTCAAAAATAGTTTTATATCAGAAAATAGTTATTCCTCTTTCAGCAAAAAAGATGAATTGCATGAACCGGTCAAAAGTGTTGGACAGACATCCCACACTGGATGATTGCTTTCAGGTTTTTCAGGGAACTTAATCACTGTCCAATGCCCTTTTCAGTTCAAGTTGTTTTCATTTTTTTTTTTTTTTTCTTCCAATTTTCTTGCCACAAAAATCAGATCCAAGCTCCTTGATAATCCTTTTTTGTGCTATGTAGTACCAAATTGTCAAGTTGAGATGTTTATTATTATTGTTTTTTGGAATAAACCAGACTTTGGTGTAAAAAATATGGCCTCCAATTCATATACTCCACTCCACCATTAATAATAATAACCCCTACTGCACGTAGTGGTTAAAATATGAAGCTGAGGAACCCATTCAACTACAATTTCATTTAAGTCACCGTACACTTGTTTCCATTTCTGAATTTGTATTTCGGATCATTGTTAACTCTATAGTATATTTGGTGTGCGAGATTGGATTGGATTGAATTAATTTGTACTGTCATATGTTTGTGCAGTACAAATTAGATTAAAAATAGTATTGTCTCTTGTTTGCTGTAATGTGTGATTGGATAAAAAAAAATTATTGCGTTTTATATCTTTTATAGTGTGCGATTGATTAGTTTAAAATTAGATTAAATTTTAATTTTGAAGTAAAATAAAATTACTTTAAATTAATAATAAAAATTGGATTAGTTAAATTAATTTTGGTTAATTTTTTTTAAATAAAATTTTTATACTATTTTTTTAAATAAAACAACTATTTATAATTAATTTTAAAAAATAACATTTATTTATTATTATTTTTGAGCAATTACGATTCATTCAGGATTTGGGAGAAGAGGACACTACTCGAACTCACAACCTTAAGGTGTAGATGTGAAGGGTATACTACTGACCCAACCTTATATTGTCACATTTATATACTTATTAATATTAAAAAATATTTTTTTAATGATATTTTAATATAATATTTTAAATAAAGAAGCTTGGGACAATTTTGTCCAAGCTTTGATGCGGGACAAATTGCCCTACCTCACCAACATTAAAAAATTTAGATGGGATTGGATTTTTCCAATCCCATCTAACAACCAATCATGGACTTGGACTGAGAATAGTCTAATCCCAGTTCAATCTCATGCTCCATACAGGTAAGGGTCTAATTCTTGTAAGCTGTTAATGACAATTGCATCTTCTCGTGTTAGTTTGAGGTCCATATGGTAGCATTTCATATGTACACTTCTGATATTTCTAGCATCAATTTAACCAATTTTAATTTTAGGGTGAATTGTACTAAAGTACCTTGACTTTATCCACAATTATACATATAATGCCAGTTTTGCTTTTATTACACTGAAGTACCTTTGACCACGTTAACCGCCGTTAAACGTGGAAAGGGCATAAACGTCTTTTGAGGGATTAAAATTTAATTACTTATTTTTTATTACAAAAAAAAAGAATGGATGGAGTAGGTTAAATCTCCCATGTCCATCTTGCAATCTACATCATCAAAATAAAATAAAATAAAATAAATTTTTTTTTAGAGAAGGAAAGAAATTGGGAAGAGATTTGGAGATTTTTCTAAATCTCTTCCCATTTTTGTTTCAAAACTCAGTTGTTTAAAAAAAAAAAAAGTATTGACTTCATCGCAGATCGCTGCGATGGATTCAAAGAAAATACCAATACGTAGAGGGTTATTGTATTTACATAGCGGCACTGAAGAAGCACCGTACTGGGGAGATAGATTAGTACAACCTACTTGGCATCCAACAAGACAAGTGTGTATCTCTCTCAGCTCAGTCATCACCCACTAATATGTGAAGCTTGCCAAGTTGATCAATCCATACCTACATTGCTCCGCCACCCTCCCAAAGCATTCCAGCTGGTAACCACCGCTTGGGAGACTCTTGGAGAGCTCGATAAGTGTCTTGCTTATCATGCTCGTGTGGGTTTGGCACAGCCCAAATCAGAAGATTAGACCAACAACGGAACCAAACATTGTCCCAAATCGGAGGAGTAGACCACCAGCAGAAGCAGACCCAGTCCCAAATTAAATAAGCAGATGCATTGGACCACAACCAGAAGCATACCTAATCTCAAATTTGTGTATTTGTATACTTGTGATGGAGACTTAGATCTACGATGGAGTTGCAGACGAAGAGTCTCCATCGCATCTGCGATGGAGACTCTTCTTCTCCATCGCAGATACCTTCGACTCGATCGTAGATCTTTCTGCCATCTGCTTTTACTTTTTTCTTTTTTTGAATTGGGATGAGAATTGAAATTTTTGTGGAATTTATTTAAGAAGATTGATTATTTATTGTGGAAGATTGATTATTTGTTGTGGATTTTAAATTTGTAAGAGAATAAAAATTATAGGGATTTTTTGTTGAATGTCGAAGATGATGATTTTTTTTAATTAATTTTTTTTTGTAAAATTTATATTTAATTATTAATTTTTTATAATAACTAAAAAATTAAAATTTGAATTGTGTAAGGGTAAAGTGATCTGTTACCCTTTCCACGTTGACATCACAGTTAAATTAACGGTGGTCAACTTGGTCAAGGGTACTTCAGTGTAATAAAGGCAAAACTGATATTATAAGTGTAATTATGGATAAAATCAAGGTACTTTAGTGCAGTTCATCTTTAATTTTAATTAACAATAACTACCACTTGTCTTAGTAACTGATTTTCATAGGAAATTGTCAAAAATAATTTTTGTTTTTTCATGTTTTTGATCAAATGTATCGCTAGGTTATCCAAATTATTTTTTTAATATATTCAAATGATATAACATTTGACTTGTAATCACTATGTAAATCATGAGATAATGTAGTAAATGATGTATTATTTACAATTCGCATGCCACATCATTTGTACAGTCTAACATTACTCTTTTGACAAACATAAAATTTTCAATTTCGACCACATGCTTCGCCAACGTGAAACATAGATTATTCTCTCTTTCTCTCTCCTTTTCTCCTCCTCTTTCTCAATTTTCTCTCTCTTCCTCTTCTGTTGCCAATATCGACCACATGCTTCGCCGGTGGGTTCACCCTCCGTCGCCAACATCTTCCACTCCTGTTTCTGGCATCGCGGAACCGTTCGTCTGTCTCATTCTATATATATTTTGCTTTAGATTTCTCACTCCTCAAAATTATGTAACTTGAACAATGATGAGTTTGGTTTTTATGTAGGGTTATTTTAGTCTTCGTATATTTATGTGACTAAAACAATAATTACTAATTTTATATGGTTAAAAATATAATTTTCCCAATTTTAGAAGCATTTAGTTAGTGCTGGTGAGATTTTATTTATTTATTTTTATATATTTAGATTTTCAGATTCGGTCCAATAATGGACTGGATTTTTTAAAATTGTTTTCAACCGAATTGAATTAAAAATTATAATCAGAATTTTGCAGTAAAAATAAGAGGGTAACTCCTTTAGAAGGTTGAGAAGACCAAACTGGCAAAGACTGTTTGTGCGTTTGCTGAAGTAAAGAAAGCAGAAACCCCAATGGTAGTGTGTTGTTTTAGTCTCCGAATTTCAATTCATTTTTTTGGGCTTGTTTCTCTTTGTTATCGTAGGAGGTTTTTGTCAGCCTAACTGGAGTGTGTATAGAGTTGTGCTGCAACAACATGATTTTGGTCTGTGGCTCTTTTGTTTCATCCTTTGGCCAAAAAAATTTGTTTCTTATACAAAAAGACATCAAATTATATAAAAATGTATACATATTATAAGCAAGAAATTACCAGATCGACTAATGAAAAAGCTGTTTTAACACATTGATGCATACTATCTTTATATGAATAAAAGAACCATTTCATTCCAAACCCATCAATGTAAAATATATAGGGTAAACCTCTCAAGTAACCAAATTAGCTTGTGGGTATGCTCCAATTTTTGCTGCCCACAGCAACATAAACAGCAAAATCGAAAATGGCCCAAGAGAAAATTCGATTTACAATAGATATTACCGGCCATGATTTAGAGCAATAGATTAGAGCAAAAGTGAAAAAGGGTGATCTTAAAAAAAATAGGAGAAAATGAGAAGAACCAGAAGTGCCCCACAATCTGTCTATACTCCATGTGGTAACACCTTTCTTATCTACGCGGCCATCACCTTGATGGAAGCTCCGACGGTTGACCACTCAACGAAGGATTTGATGAATTGGAAGGAAGGGAACCATTATCTTGTGGGGGGGCGCTACCCCACTTCAGCTCTGCATCAGAGGGCTCAACTACATGTACTGCTCCATCACTCATGCCCAGTGCAATCTGATTCGGCTCAGATGGGTGAGCCGCTATAACCAAGGGATGGGCTGCATTGCTGTTGCTGCAGCAGAATATATTATCAATCAATGACAATCACCTCAAGATTTTTATACAATGAACTGGATTATATTACAACCATATGTCCAAACACCCTAAAATAAAAAGGGAATTTACCTGACAGTGAACAAAGGTATGTAAGCAGAAGGTGCTATTCGACATCTGAGCCTCAGACTATCCGCATCAAAGACTCCAACAGCGCCATCACAAAAACCAGCATAAACCAGTAAACCATCACACGAATATATGGCACTTGAAATGGGAGCAGATAGTGTATCTTTAGGAGACCACTGCAAGAACGTGGATCACAAAGTCAAAGTTACCAAAACTGTAAGCATGAGGACTGCTAGAAGTGAGATTTAAGAATAAACATTCAATGGATACATAACAAAAGATGTTAGCAAAAGATGTTCATTATTCTCAATTTTATTTGGCAACTGTAAGAACCATTACAAGACTTGCCACTATGTATATGAGGCGGTATCGGCACCCCCAAAATTTTACAGTGACACGTCCTATCCTTTAGATTGAAAATATTTGGATGGTTAAGATTCACTCGTTATGTTTTGGAAAAAAAAAGGTTCGGTGCATTGGAACTACATATTTATTCATTTTCTCTCTCCTCTTTTTATCTTTATATCTCCTCCCTTTCTCTCCTTTTCCTGGCTCATTTTTCATCTTTTTCTCTCCTCCCTTAACTAAAAATAAATTTTAAAATTCAGATGCAAAAAAAAAAAAAAAAAAAAAAAAACCTTTCCCGTCAATTATCCTTCCCACAGCTAATAATAAGAGCTTCCCAAATTAAAAAACGTTTAGATCCAAGAAATAGAAATTGAGGGCCATTGTATTCCACTGTTCAAGTGCAGAAAAGATAACAAGAATTTATGAGATTCTATCTCCTCACTCTTCAAATTTCTATCGGTTTACCTTTTTTCTGAAATTGCGGTTAATTTTAATTCGTGAACATATGATTGTGCAAAGGAGAAAACTAATTGGAATATTATTTTTTCTTTTACTGCAACATAGGTGGGTAGGATGTAGGAGTTGCATAACATCTTGTAAATATTTTTACAACCTCAACCAAAAATGAAAATAAAGGAAAGATTGAAACAAAATTAAAGGAAATTTAAAATAACAAAAGTTGAAGGACCGAGTTGGTATCCAACTTAAAGATTGAAGATTTGGATTTGGATATATTTGTTCTTGGTCAGCTTGTAGATTGGATGAGAGAGGAGAGAGGAGAGAGCCTTTGTAAGCTTAATTTTTATTAAATATGAGATAAGAGAGAAAATATTAAAGAGAAAGGGGAGAGATTGAGTAAGATTTGTGTAATTAAGATGTTAAGCGAGATTTAGACTATGTTTTGGATTTCAGCAATTTACGAAATAACCACTTATAACTTAACTTAAAATAATCAACTTAAAAAAATGGTTAGTGTTTTAGTAAACTCAATTTAAAAATAATTAGCTTATAAAATTATAAAGGGACACAATATTACTTTTACAAGATGTGATTATGTAAAATGACCAAAACAAACACTAAGAAAATGTCAATGTGAGTATTTAAATTTTACATAATTTTGAAATTTTGACATGATGAAATTTTTATATATAAAAACATAAAAAGAAAAAATTTTAAAAAAAAAAAAGCAGCCTGAGGAAACTAATCCTCCGACGCCGACACTGACTTTGTCAGCATTGTCGAAGTAGGTCGGATCCTCCTCTGGTGACGTTGACGGTGGAGGCAAGATTGTTGAAGGAGGAAGTGACCTCCTCCAACGTTGGAGGAGTATAATCTCCCCTCCGATCGCCTGAGGCTCCATCAATGGAAGATGCCTCAATCGCCGACATGGCAGCCACCAACTATTTCTAAATTTTACATTAACTAAATAAAATTATTTAATATATTATTCTTATTTTCATATTTAATTTTTTATGTTTTTATTATTTCTGATTTTAAAATAATTTTAATAGGTAGGAAGGCATTATTGTCTTTTAATATCAACACTAAGGGTATTAAGGACATTTCATAAATTTTTAGTATAGCTTCCCCATAATCAGATTTGAAGAACAACACAAGCAAAACCAACTTCTCAAAATCTAATATAGGAGAAATAGATTAAATAAGTAGATTTTAATAAGTTCACAATTTTTGTCCAAACTTATTAATTAAACGGTTATTTGTCAAGTTACAACAATCTCAAACGTACCCTTAATCCCTACCATCCAAATTATTTTCCTTTCATAGCTAGGAAGTTGTGTCACAATTTGTGTAAATTTTTTGGACTGCCAATCTTGCCCCTATATAGACACACACACACACACACACACACCAGGGCTTCTAACCTACCATTTACTAGTCAAGGTATATAATTATAAGCCACATAACTAATTCTTCATAGATGAAACAAGGTGAGACTTATACCCATGTTTTAACATTGGGACAATCGATTTATAAGTTATAACTGACGATTTGGCCGGTGCAATAAAAGAAAATTGATGACATACTATGACATGAAGACAATGAGCAAAGAAACTTACTGATCGCGAACACTCAAGCTTGCTGTCATAAAGAGCAATTTGACTTTCGTGGACCACCAACAGATGAGTTTGATCATTATGAAACTGAACTCTAGTTTCTCCTACCAGAGGGGATTGACGGCCAGCCGGTGCTTGTATGAACCTTGATTTCAGTTTATCCCATTTATCAATGCTCCACATGCATAGCTTCACACATTTAATTCAAAATAAATAAATTACCATGACATGAAGTTTAAAAAAAAAAAAAAACCTGAAAATCAAGAAAGTTCTAACAAACATAAAGGCGTCAACTATTTGGGATCATGACCCAAATCAATTGCATTTAGCAGAGGCTGGGAGAAGCCATGTTCCAGTTTTAACTGTTGGAGACAATGCAATGCCATTTCCAAACCTTCTATAGTTGTCCTTTTTTTTTTTTTTTTCTTTTTTCTGCCCAACAGCCTATGCCTTCAGAGCCTTAATCCCTAATAACCTTCGCCATGTCTCAGTTTTAACTGTTGGAGACAATGCAATGCCTTTTCCAAACCTTCTATTACTTTCTGCTCTTTTTTTTTTTTTTTTTTTTTTCCTTTTTTCTGCCAACAGCCTATGCCTTCAGAGCCTGAATCTGAATAACCTTTGTAGTTATTTTTTATTATAATAGATCAAAGATTCACCTAATAAGATCATACCACTGAAAGTGATCTACATACACACTCCAGATAAAGATGATCTAGAATTTCAAGACAGGTTCATTCATTACAGTATTATATACTAAGGGTAATGCTAGATTGCTCAAATTCTTGTCCAAATGATGTCATATGAGTTGTAACTATAACATCACTTACCACATCATCTTATGATTTTTATGGTGTTAACAACTTACATATCACATCACTGAGCATGAATTTGGACAATATAGCAGTACTTTTAGACTAATCAGCCACTAACCTGCGCATCAGCCCCTGACGACACCAGTGCATTTAAAGTTTGGGAAAATGCAAGTCCTGTTATTCGATTCTGGTGGCCCTTAAGTTTGGTTTTGACCTGCCAAAGACATACAAGGTTTAGTATGCATCCATATATGACCATGCAAAGAATTTAAGATATTCAAGAGGTCAATATGTAGATGAATTCCTTTCAGTTGGTCTATGCTTATAAGAGCATCTCCAATATTATTATGGATTTGGAGAAAATTGAGTGTCACATAGGATCTATATTGAAAAAGTTAAGAAAACATTCTTCAATGCAATTCTCTAACTTTAATATTGATATGATGTAGCAAAAAAAAGTTAGAGAATATCAAGTAGAGTTTCTAATTGTAGATATCCTCCTTGATATGCTAACTAGCTTTTCCCACCAATAAAATTTTAGCATTTTGTCAATGCATTTAATTATCATATTGAATGAAGAGAAAATGTAACAAATGACTTGTGGTAATTGGTTTAAAATTACTATTTAGATATTCACATTAGAGAAGTAAATATGCATTTCTATAATTTTTTTGACAAGATAGATCCATATTAGTTAGAAATGCTGATGTGACACTATTTAGATACTCAAAAATACATATTTGCATTGGAGATGCTCTAAAATGAATAAATTTACCTTATTGACATTGAATTTGAACCACCCATAACCCTAAACTAGATTTACTAGAAAAAACTATCTTAAAAAGAAAAAAAGGAAAAGAAAAAAAAGAGCAGCTGAGATGCTTCACCTCATCAACTCGAACATTATATATTGAATAGTAGAATCCTCCATGCCAATGGCAATAATATTATTATCTTGAGGATGAAAAGCCAAGAAAGTGGCTGCAGGAGGTGGAGACATAAACATCGTCATGACCTGAGAAACAGTTACCAATTTAATTCAATCATGGGAATTTCTACAAAATTGCACAACCAACAGTTGAAATTTCAAATTCTAAGTGCTGCAATGAAATGACCTTGAACGTCATCATGTTGAACAAGGAAACTTTTCCACCAGATGCAGACATAACATAAGAATCATTTTTAGATAGTGCGATGCACGCAGCAGATTCTTCAGCTGGTTTACTGTCATTTATGTCATTTGTCATAAGAGTTCCACTGGGAGGCTGCCACAATGATGGCACCACATATGCAGTAGCCTGACAAGTTCCGATGAAATGATATTAGCATCAAATAAAACACAAAAAGAAATTAAAAAACAAAAAGAGATAAACCTTCGCCGATGGATTCCTCTCACTGCGCTGCCACTTCCAGAGCTTGTGAACAGCATTGGAGGCAAGAGCCAATAAAGCTAAGCCAGAGTTGGTGTAGATCAAACGGACAACCTGAAATTATAATATATATTTACCTCAATATGAAAACTCAAAAAATACAATAGAACAAGTGCTTATGTCTAATATATACATTCACAAATTACCTACAAACAAGGGAAACTTCATAGTATCTACATTAATTACCTATGATGTTTGATATGCCTACTTATGCTATTACTGGGTCCTCCACCTAACAGCTAAAGCTTTTGGATTGGATTCATCTAACAGGTGCAAGAACAAGTTTGCTCCAAAAGTAGTTCTTGGAAGTATACCCAATAACATTAATAATGATAATAAATAAACAACATACAATCAGATTTCAAATCCAGCCCCAAATGGGAAAAAAATTGTAGGTGAGAGATAGTCCAGCCAAAACAGGCCAAACAGCCACACATTTGTCTCCCATGAAAAAAAAAAATTGAAATAATAAAAATCCACAAATATATATATGAAAATGGTAACATTTAAGCGTTCAAAGGTGCAAACTTATTTATGAAAGCATTTGCCTTCCATTTCAATCAAAGGCAGAAAGAAATTATTCTAGATAAATCCTACCTTCTCTTTCATGATTAAAACTGTCAAAACTGAGATGTACTACCCCATAAACTACTTAAAGCAGCAGCTCCTGATATGTTGAAGGCATCAAGTAACAAGTTAGTTGATACCAAGTAACAAGTTAGTTGATACCAAGGCCTACTGCCTTATTATTCACTTCAGTTGTGGACAATCTGGGTAAATGGCTTTGGAGACTTCCTTTAGAGCATAATTCCTTGTGGTATAACATTATAAAAAAGCTTCTATGGGTTTCATGAAAATGATTGGGATTTTGCCATGGCTGGTGGGCTGCTTCCAAGTGTCTTTGGAAGGCTATTTTGCAACTAATATCATGACTTCATCCCTCATAAACTCGGCTGTTGGTAATGGTGAAAGGATTAGAATTCAGGAAATCCATGATGCTACATCGTTTATCTAATGATTAAGGTTACTCTATTAATGATCTGTTAGTCTTCCTCCAAATATTTTGATTAAAAATTATATTTGTTTTGAAAAAGATAAACACTCTTGGTCCTAAATTCCTCAGGTTCAATTTCTTGCAAGTGCTTCGTTCATATGTTGATTGATGATTATTCTTCATCAGTTTTACATCCTAATGCTTTTATTTGAAAATCTCTGACACCTTTGTATTCTTGATTGACTTTGGCTCATGGCAAAAATGAACACTAGTTATTTGCTTCAAAGGAGGCAGCCAAACATTTCTTTATCCTCTCACTGATCCTTTTTTTTTTTTTCCCATAGGGTAGTCAATGCATTGCTTAATTTTGGATCTGCTTTGGCAAATGGATTGTGGAGTAGATTGTCATACTTAACACAGGTGGTTTAGAATTGGCCTCAATCACACACTCATATTTTCCTACAGATTGGCAAGGATTCTGGAAGGCATAGGGGCTAGAGTATATGGAGATCTGCAATGAACATTGTCAAACAGTTTGCAGTAAACGAAATTGAAGAATTTCTGAAGAAAGAGTATAAGAGCCTAATACATGAGAAGATTAATATTTCTCACTTCATTGTGGACTTCAACTTTAACGATTTCAAATGATGTTCTAAAAACTCCCTTTAGGGAAGTTTTGTTTTGCAAGGATTTTGCAAATCTTGTGAGAATAGGATGGAAGACAAGTTTTTTTCTTAGTAGTTTTCCTCTATTTTCAACAAAATCTTGTTTCTAATTAAAAAAAAAAAAACACAGAAGCATACGATTTTTTTTAGCAATTTAAAGTAGCATGTAACAGCTTGAATTCTTTACCACCTACCTTGCTTGCCGCAATAGAATCAGGCAACCGCAAAGCTTTCAGTTGGGATGATTCTGTAATATCAGGACTTTTCCAGGTTTTAATCTTTTCTGCGTCATCCACAATCCGTTGTTTAACATCAAGCCTGCTACTGTCTATTGAACCCTGTAGTGGCACCCAGTATAAACTTACAAACCCAGGGTAGCAATAACAACTGCATGAAATTTAAAAGCTGAACTTACAAGACCACTAATCGATACAGCAGGTGGAACTCTATCTGGGCGTTCCAGAGTTGGGGCAATAGCACCAGATACATTTGTCACTGGACCTAGAGCATTGACAATCAATGGCTGCCCAAAACAAAATAAATCTGCATAAGAAACCTAATAGCAAAATAGAAAAGAAAATTAACTAACAAAATTTGAGAGTCAAATATAAAAATACAGAAAGGCTGCATGGTCTATCTTTCTCAACCAACAGCTTTAAGCTTGCAGAAGGATGTATACAAAATGTCTAATGGATATCTCTTTAAGCTTGCAGAATGATATATTCTGAAAACTAATAATATCAATCTTCCACCTGCTTGTGCAAGTTACATTTTCAACTCTTTTTAAAGATGTTCTTCTTCCAACAAAAGATCATTATTTTAAAATTTGTCCTTTGATGGCACAAGATAATTTCTTCAAAAACTATTACAAGGTTTTCTTTTCTGCAACAACTATCATTTCAGCATATTTATTTGTTGGGTTACAGATGGTAAGCTTTAGAATTATATATTGAAAACAAGCTGGCTTGCATCAAACTAACATATTTCAGACTAATCCACTAGAGCACTCCAAAATCAAACTGATTTCACAGATAAAATCATGGAAAATAAGACTTGAAGAAACCAAGCTTGAGATTCCCACATGACTATTGCTGCCTCAATAAATATATTACTAAAATACTATCAACATAAAAACATATCTTCTGAGTTGTCAAGGTTCAAGTAACAACAGATCAACCAGGGTAAATGTACGTACACCACATAATAGCTTTATCATTCTTCTTTTGTACTTTTTTTTTCCCTAATTAGCATTAGAAACCTTATTAACTGGAATAGTGTACAAAAGGGTGAACCAACTGTCTGACAAGAAATTACAAATGAAGAAAAAAACAATCTACAAGCTCCAATAAATACAAAATTATCTACCCACAACCTTCGACAAAGACCTACTATTCCAACAGAAGACTTGTTAAGAACAGGAACAAACTGTCTTTATACTAGTTATCCTTTCTTTAGAGAATTTTTTGAGCAGGTTCAAATGACATGAGAACAAGACAAGGGTTTCTAGATGAAAGAGTTCTAACTGGGTTAACAACATTGTCTGAATATACAAAAAGGTAAGATGTCAACAAAAACAAAACAATGTTCATCCCAACAGTTGGAACTCAAACTTTGTCAGTTATGGTTCCAATATTTGTTATAGTAAACAGAACCAAAAAAAGATTATAAATAAAAAATAAGTCAATGTCAAGAAGCAGTGAACTAGCTACACGAAAAAAATACACCTCCAGGACAGACCAGAAGGCTTATATATATATATATATAAAAAAAAAAAAAAAAAAAAAAGCTGGCCCCAAAACCAAGGTCAAAGTCTCTAAGGCAATAAAAAGCCCTCCCACTAAAAAGACCAAAAAACTTTATTCACGGCAACCTACCAACTAAGCTGAATGAAGCAAAGGGGAAGTATCTTGTATTCTTCAGCAACAGAAGCTGATAAAGAAGTTGCATATCAAGTTCGAACCCATAAACTGTCAAAATTTCCTGTTCCTTTGTTGCCATATGACCCACATCAAGGCTAGGACAGAACACTTCCTTTGTTACCATCTCATTCATTGCCCTATAGCCACCAACATATGCACTGACAGAGCCAGAATTCTAATTCAAGAGGGACCCAAGCATTAAATAATTTATAATCCAACTATAAAAAATATTAAAGGATGAAAAAGTCACATCGTTTATTTTGGGTTTTCTATTTAAAAACTGTTAAAAAATTTGTACTTTTTGGATTATTTTTTTTATGTTTATGAGAAATGGTCCTTACAACCAAAGACTAGCTTATTGGGCTGTAGCATCCATTAGTGATATAAACCCTTCTCTTGCTTTTTATGTTTTCAATGTGGGATTTATTTTCATCTTTTCTAGCTCCACATGTTCTCTCTAACAATCTCCCTCACATGTGAGCCCGGGTTGGATATTATTTTAACAAAAGATGTTGATCCCTATACAAAAATAAATAAATAGACAATTTACAAAGCTTATTAGCAATAGATAATATTAAATCACATATAGTCTTGGGTTAACAATCTAATGAAGCATTGCAGCATCGGTAAATAATTCAAAAAGATAATAAGAAAATCTGATGCTAGATAATAGAAAGTATGGAAGATGCAATTTATTAATTGATTAATAATACAATTTTCATGGTAATATTTAGATTTATTTTATTATGTTATATATGTGATACATGCAACTTGTATACACATTGAAAATAATTATAGATACAGTACAACATATATAGATTAATAACGTTGGGACAGCATATAATCTATTAATTAATCGAGATAATAATTTATCAATAAATTAATTTACGGAGATATTGAACGTATAATAATACTATTATTGTTATTGTTGTTGTTGTTGTTAATTTCACACATACATTTTATTCCAATTAATTAATTAAAATTCAACGTACACATTTAACCAATTAAATATTCATTGTGTTTTACTAATTTATCAATCAAAGATGTATTAATCTACTAAACATACATTTGACTAACTAAAATTAAATTAGATTACATTCCTATTTATATGTAGATTCAATAAACATCATAGTCAATCATATATGTACTTTTTAGCAAATTATTAATTTATGAAATGAGTGGGACCACATATTTATATAAAGGTTTTTTTTAAAATTTATTATCTTATAATTTAATCGAAATTATTAATTTATCCCAAAGGCCCAAGTTGGGACCAGTAAAATTTATTATATTAAAGAGATTATTAATTTATAGAGATTATACTGTATAATAAGTTGCATAAAAATATTGAATAGATAATAATATCATATGCAAAACACAAAAAATTATATAATTATATTATTTCACCGGTTTTATTTAGCAAGAAGTATTGAATGTTAGGAAAAAACATTCAACTTAGAGCTTTCAATTTCTTTGGTTTTTGAATATATTTTTTTTATAATCTAGTAACCCGCTTAGCAGCCCGAGTTCAAAACTGGAGCCCCCGCGAACCCTACAATCTTTGGGAAGCAAGAAACTACGTTATTTTAATTCTCAATTCACAATTTTTTTTAATTTTTATTTATTTATAATTTAATTTATTGTTATCACATTAATAGGTTTAAAGATAAAAATACCTTGAACCGTTAATTTTGATTAACAGTTGACTCACACAGGGATCAAAATGATATATTTTCAAAAAGTTAGGACCCAAGAATACTACTAAACAAAACTGCGTTAAAAATTTAATGATTCCCAAAAGATTAGGGACTAAGTTGATATTTGCCATTAATCTTAAATAAAATAAGATGATTTTAAATTAAATTTTTGAATAAAATTAAATATTTGAATTATTTTTTTAAATCAATAAAACTATTTAAAATTAATTTTAAATAAAATAAAATTTATTTATATTTATATTAATGAGTAAATAACGCCTACCTCCCCTGAGGTTTGATCAATTATAGGCGGAGTTAACTTTTAGCCAACTCTTCAGGTTTTCGACAAGAACCTCCCCTAATAAACTGTTACATTTGACCAAATTTTACTAAGGGCATGCACTGATGGAAGGTATTTGTCAATAAACGATAAAGTTAACTCCACTTGTAGTTAGCAAAAACTCAGGGGAGGTCCATGCAATTAGCTTTATTAAATATTATATTAACTAAAATAAAAGTATAAAAAAAAAAGGAAAAGAAGAGATGGGACAATACAAAATTGTCCCATCTCTTTAGGTAGGGCTAAATAGTCCCCACCTAAATGGGATAAGGTGGGACTGTTGGGATTGGACATGTCATGTTCAATCCCAACATGTCCCATGCATAGGATTAGACTAAAATTAGTCCAATCCTGTCCTTATCCCATGCACCTAAACAGCCCCTCATAGTATTAAAGAGCTGCAAAAGGTAACTCTCAGGGACTGTTTGGTGCATGGGATAAGGACAGGATTTGACTAATTTTAGTTCAATCCCAACAGTCCTACCTTATCTCATTTAAATAGTCCTACCTAAAGAGATGGGACAATTTTGTCCCATCTCTTCTTTTCCAATTTTTTTTACTTTATTTAATATAACATAATATTTAATATAAATAAAAATTAATTTTATTTTATTTCAAATTAATTTTAAATAGTTTTATTTATTTTTAAAAATAATTTAAATATTTAATTTTATTCAAAAAAATTTTATCTAAATTTAATTTAATATTTCTATTTTTATTTAATTTAAAATCATCTTATTTTATTTAAAATTAATTTAAATATTTTATTTTATTCAAAAATAGATTTTTTTAATTAAATTTAATTTAAATATATTTTTTTATTTGATTTAAAATTAATTTTATCCTTTAGAGCTAATTGCATCGACCTCCCCTGAGGTTTTGTCAACTACAAGAGGAGTCAACTTTATCGTTTATTGGCAAATATATCCTCTGCCCTTAGTAAAATTTAGTCAAACTGTAACAGTTAATCGGGAGAGGTCTTTGTCAAAAAACCCAAAAGTTGACTAAGGAGAGGGGAGGTCTTTGTCAATAAACCCAAAAGTTGACTCCGCCTATAATTGAGCAAACCTCAGGTGAGGTGGGCATTATTTATTCTATCCTTTATTTAAGTTAAAATGAATTTAATTTACTTTAAAATAATTTTATTTTATGTGAAAATTAGTTAATCTAATCTGATTTTATCTCATCTCATATTATACCAAACAAGATAATACTATTTTTAGTCCAGTTCATACTGCACCAAACTACATTACTGTACTAATTTAGTGCAGTTGAATCCAGTGCCCACGCACCAAACGCACCCTCATAATCAAAGTCACCTTTAGGATTTGGAACAACGGGACCAAGCATCAAAAAATGAATAAATGGTTAGACTAAGTAACTTTCAAAGGCCACAACAAAATAGGAAGGGACTAGGGAGGATCATGGGCCTCTTGGCTTCCAGAGGGGCTCCACCACTAAGCTTATAGTATAAGCTCCTGCAGCGGCAAAACTGATGCAGGCAGCACCAGCCTCATGCTACTCTTCAATGTGGAATAAAATATGGTGATTTATCCTATGGAAGTGGTGCAGCAGTAACTGTCCTCTGGTTATTTGACTAGAGAGAGACAATTTGACAAAGTTGAGTAAGATAACATTATCTTTTGTGACAGAACTAGATTTCTAGTTTCGCTCTTATATTTCTTTTTTTAGCTAGGGATAGTGTTTTGGATTAATTCTGTATATTAGGGTTTTATGCTTACAAGATATTGTAACTAAGTTAGGGTCAATTTCAGTTTTCTTCACATTCTAGCCAGGCTTTCCCTAGTTTTGTGGACAACTTGTCCACTTCTGAAATTATTTCTCAAGTAAAACAAAATCGTGTGTTTCTGATCAAAAAACAAAACATAAGAGAAGAAATACCTTTGAGCTGATGGGTTCGGAAGGGGACCGATTCTTATCAATAGCCCTGCTCTCCAACATTCTTATCAAACGCAAACCATCACTGTTGGCTAAAATTTTGATGCCGTTATCACTCGTTGTGACTGCCAACAAAGATCCTTCCTTGTTGAATCTCAGTCTAGGACTAGCCTGCAAAGCGTAGAACTATATGAACAACCAACATGTCTACTTTTAGAATAATATTAGGAAACAAGTATGGATACTAACTGGCAATCCACCATCTGCATCAACAGCTGTCAACATGTTTATACTGTCCATATCCCAGAACTTGATTTGGAATTCATCACCGGCAGCTAAAAATCGGTTCCTTGTTGTGTCAAACTGGACAACACCTAAAGAGCGTTTCCGGAAACCAGAATATGTCCGTTTAATAGCTCCTTCAGTCTCATTCCACTCAACTAAATGGGATTCACCATCTTTACTTGTTCCACATGAAAAGAGCCTGCAAGAAACAATAGAGCAGTCTTATCCTCCATATGTAACATGAATTGTTAAAATCACCATTACGTGAATGGCAGATAACTCTCCTAGTTATCCAGTAAAAGAGGTCCATGTGAAACTAAATTCTATTAGATCCCAAAACAGAAAAAGAAATGAAAAAAAATGCCATAAGATAATTGTTGCACAATGTGAAGAACAAGAGAGAAAAGACATCGAAGAATATTAGCTATAGTCCATCTTATGAATAAGCAGGCTATACCTAGTTCCATCTGCACTATATGCCATCATGGTGCACCAATGTCCAGGAGCATCATAGTCCACTCTAGAACCCAAGCAATCATAAAGCCATGCTTTAATCTTCCCATCAATTGCAGTAGAGAAAATAAACTGCACATGTGGACATAGCAAATGGATCATATGAGATTTGGGAATTATAGAACTGTGCTCTTGTACCCAACCATGACAAACTGCTAAATAAAAATTTGTAGCTGAAAACCAACTTCCAAAATAAATTGACCTGGATATTTTCTTTATGATGAGGACAGACTGAATATACAGGAGCTTCATGACCTTCAAAAGTATACTGTCTGCGACCAACAACAGCATCCCATACCTGGCATGGAGGAAATTACATTGAGGAGCCCAGCCAGTAATTTTAAAAAATATAGGAGGGAGAGGAAGAGGGAGAGAGAAAGAGAGAGATATAATGAGAAAAAATAATCTCCTTTTCAAGGAAGCACATCACACCCTTTTAAGTAGATACCTTAATCATCTTATCGTCACCACATGTGACAATACACAGTTGCTTGTTGGGATGAGCAAATGCAATGTCATTAACACCGCCAACATGAGCATCAATCTAAAAGATAAGAACACTGTCAACAAACTGTAAACAGACATTGTTAAGGAGAAACACAGCATTCAGCAAACAAAACACACCTCAAGATGCTGTCGTAGTTCTCCAGTAGTATTGTAAATATATGTCTGAACAATATGTTTTGAAAATGCAACACCTAGACAAAGCAAAATTTGGTTAACAGCAGAACCAATTACTGTAATGAAATAGGGATGTTATTGACGTTGATGGGTAAAAATTAAAATATATATCTATATACCAAGCATAAGTCCATCTGGTCCCCACACACACCGATTAACTGATATTGCGGCATCATTCACCAATGCTGTCTGGTAACATAACAAGATTAATCAAACAGAACAATCAGTCACCGTTAAACTGTTAATGGTGCTTAGTGAATCCAACTTCCATACGTATTAGCTGAATATGTAGGTACAACAGGCTACCCACCAATATTTGATCCATTATCAATTTCCATAAAACTAATTATAAAAAAAATGAACACGATGGGTTGATACTTAATAGCTCCTAGAGAGGAAAACAAGTGAATACCTGTAACGGCATTGAAGCAGCTGAAATATCCCAAACCTTGAAAGGTTTATTTGCCATCCTTTCCCGAGACCCAACTTCCCATAGACTAATGTCACCAACATTTGTCCCGACTACAAAAAAAAAAGGTTGAAAAGTTCAACAAACAAAATGATGTCTGGAAACTTCTTTTAGTTCTTCTATGTGACATGGCATTAAAGAAATTTTTAGATTCCAAGTTTGAACCTAGAAGAATAGTTTGCTGTTGTGGATGGAAGTCCATGCTCATGACATTAGATCCTTGATTTAAGGTCCGGACGACAGTTTTAGCAAGGTCATCTTGTGAATAGACATTGGGAGTGTGTGTTACACCAGCAAAAGACACCTACAAAGACCAAATGTGATCTATACAGTCAAATATATATGAGGCAGAAAGAAAAAGGAAGAGATAATAATTTAGCCCCTATTAAGGCCAGCAGTACTAATAGCTATGAAGTTTAAGAGACAAGCTTTTTAAAATATAAAATAATCCTACTCATCATACCTCATCAGATTGGCCAGTGCGAATACGCTTCATCAAGTGCTCTGAATCAGCTGACTGATAATCCATAGCTGTCATACCTGTCGGTGTTCTTGGGTGTTTCAAGAATGCAGCTGTATGCATTAAGAAAATGAATTCAAGTGATTTCACCTAACATATAAGCCCAGAGAGAGAAAAAAAAAATCATCAGTTTCAAACATCCTTACCAGCACTGGAGGGCTGCACAAGACCAGGAGGGGCTGCTGCCACTCCAGGGTGAGGTAGAGAAGGACTATTAGTCGACATCCACCCTGCAATGGCGCCAGGAGATGGCGAAACAACAGGCTGAAATGGCTGCACATTAGGAAACACTGCAATTATTATTTGAGAATGTTATAAGTTTTTATACGTCAGACAGATGCAAACTACTTACTCCATGGCCGCCAATTGGAGGAAATGCACCAGCCTTAGGAATTGGTCCTACAAGGGGGCTGTTTGTGGGGGGAGGAGGACGAGCTCCATTAGTTGTAGGATTGCAAGAATGATCAGTGAAAAGTGTTTTAATGTCAGGGTTTGGGCGAGGATTCTTGCAAAGCTGATGCTGCCAATTGAGACTGAAAATTTCAAAAACAAAAACGAGTAGAAAATAACTTTCATCAGAGGCAGCTAAGATCAGCTGCAAGTCTAAATTAATTTTTATCATTTCCCTTATACACTACTCAAGGCCAGAGGCAAAACAATAAATATTGATATATGACTACATATGAAAAATAAATCACTTCTTCTGTTTATACCAAAGGATCAACTGCAGTATGCTGTCACAAGATGATTAACTAATAGGAAAAGATTCAGGAATGACCTCTGGTTTATTAACGTCCTTAATCGTGAACTTTTAAAGGGCGGGAATAAGAGCTTGTCACGAAACAGAGGGTTTGCTTCAATCAGCTTTTTCAGTTCCACAAGCATAATATTTCGAGCTGATTTCGTGTCCCCATACTTAGAAAGCTGCTCATTTTGCCTGACGACAAGTGTAGAGAGCAAAACTTAACTAAAGGTAATCAATTGGCAGGCCTTAAGAATTAAAAAAACAAAATCAAGTGTAAGCACCTAAAATTATCAAGAGTAAGAAGCTGCGTAATCTCCTTGAAGAGTTCTTCATTGAAGGATGCGAAAACCTTAAGGTCCTTGACAAGAATCTCAACAGCTTTTGCTCTATCCTGCCTGATAGAAAGAAACAGAACATTATTACAAATCTCACATGCGGAAGCATAAATAATAATTTCAGATGGAAAATCAAGTACAGAGACTTCTATACCAATTGACATATAACTACATCGCTCCCTTTTAACAAAAGCTCCCTTCATAAGACCATTAATTTTTAAAATGTCCCTACCATTTCAATTGGTATAGATATTTGTCACTATCACTATGCACTGTAGCATTTCATGTTGAAATCTTAAATGTTTTCATATAAGAGATTGACAGTGATACTCAAGAACTCACCTATCAAGAGCTTCCAAATACTTCTGCTTCCTAATTTCAAAGAAAATCTTCATGGAGTACCTGTTATCTTCAACCTTTGTGAACCCACAGAGATAACGTTCAACCTCATCCCACTCACCAGCCTGGACTTGATCCTCAAAATGTTTCATATTGAAGAAAAACCCGGATTCTTGCTCCAGCCTTAATATTCAGCATCCATAACAAACACACATATAAGAAACAGATAATGAGTCCAAAAGTCAAGTTCTTGCTTCCATTTCGTACCAGAAGCAAAGCCGGAAATATGAAAGCAAGTATGGAATTGCTAAGTTCTGTGAAAGTAAACTATCACTCTGAGCTAAAAGCAATGCAACTTTGGCTCTCAATATCAGGAAATATAATTGAAAACTATAAGCATGCAATTCCTAATTCCCATTATTATAAACACAATAACCCAAAAACCTCCTTTCACCTAAGCTTAATACCATATTCAGCATAATTTTAAATCAGCTTTGTCCTTTTCTGTACTATAGACTTATTTTTTCCCATTTCCTTCTTTTCCTAAGTTCTGCCAGCAGACAACACAATCTCAAAATGAAACAAAACAAGAAAAATTGAAATAAACTTACTTGTGAACCGTCTCCTTGAACTTTTCCTCATCCAAGAACTGTAGTATCAAGAATACCAGTTCCCTACTCAACGAAGACATCGTCCCCGATGCTCCTAACGACTCCAGCGCAAAGGTTGTGTATTAAACAAATACAAAAAAATAATAATAATAATTTCACCGTCGCCAACCCAAGTTTGCCCCAAGAAGGACCTCACCACATTAACAAATCGCAATAATATAATGTACCCAGAAGCTAATTCTTTCCCATTTCTCTTTTGCAACTAGAAATTCCTTCAAATACCAAACACTGTAAAGAACCAAAAATTAACCAGAAGCTATTACTTCTTCAGTTCAGTTTTGCTATCTCAAATTCCTTCAAATCCCTCAGCAAACACAAAATCGACCACAAGTGATCCTTCAAAAGGAAGTAAAGTGAACTTCTTCACCAAAACAACACAAACCCCAAACACATAAAAAGCATACAAAATGAACCAGCTACAAAATACCCAAAAAATAACAGCAGCAAAACCCCGGTTTCAGAACAACCCCACTTCTCATAAACCCTAAATTTCAGATTATTCTACAGAAATCCAACAAAGTAAAACATCTGAAACACCATCAACAAAAGTCGTAAAAGCTTGATTTGACAAATAAAAATTACCACAAAATGGTAAACATGTCTTCTTCCATCTGCTCATATACCCTCATAAACAACATAGATTATAAAATACAGGCCTTACTCATAGATATAGCAGCAAAATGAGGCGTATATAAAAATCTAGGGCTAGGGTTTTCTTTTCTTTTCTTTTCTTTTTTTTTTTTTTTTTTGTTTTGGTTATCTTTGTTTCTTTATAAATAATGCTTTTGCAAACAAAAACCAACCCTTCAACTTTCTCTCTCCTAAAAAGACTTTAACTTTGATTTTTTTCTAACAACTATTGTTTTTGTTTTTTTTTTTGGTGTGTTTTCTCTCTCTGTATCTAAGTTAGAGACTATATATATATATATAATTAAATAAAAAAGAAATTATTTTCTCTCTCTTACAGGGACAATGACAAAACTACGACAAAGGTTGTGTTGTGTGCTGGACTTTTTCTCTCTCTCTCTCCCTGTCTTCTCAGGTCTCACTATAACTATATATATGTATATAAAGTTTCTCTCTCTACCTGATTTTCTCCACTTTTACTTTCCATAGTCCCTAATGATAGGTCCATATTAAATGCTTTGATGCTATTTCAAAATCAAACCCTAAAAAGGTCTAGGATGTTATCTGCTGTACTCCATCCCAAATTATTACATGACACAATATAATTAGATTAAACAGATAAGACTAACATTATTGAAGCATTTCTCCTTATTCAATGCTTATTTTCCAACTTTAAAATTTCCTTATATTATTTCTTAATTACGTTACCTTACGAAGACGTGTATAATTAGTAATCAATTAATAACCATTATATTTTGAGTCACGCTTATAAAAAAAATATAAAATTTTAAAGAGTAAATAACAGTCTATCCTTTTCTGAGATTTGTTCAATTACAGGCAGAGTCAACTTTTATATTTATATGGTGAAAATCTTCCCTTCCGTTAATTAACTTTTGAAGTTTTTTAACAAATATATTATTTGATCAACTGTTATATTTGATTAAATTTTACTAATGGCTAGAGGTTGTATTTGTCAATAAACTAATAAACTTGAATCCGCTTGTAGTTAGCAAAACTTTAAAAAAGTTCAATGCAATTAGCTTATTCTTAAAACTAAAAATTATTATCACTTTAATAACCTTAGTGAAACTAAACAAATCTTCTTCTGAAAATGAAAAGGAAAAAAAAAATTAAACCAATCTTGTATAATATAATTTTCTTTTTACGCATAAAAGTTGCAATTAAATTTAAAAGCAAATTTTTTTCAATATTTGATATATGGTATGATATCATATATGAGTTTGATAATTAATGATAATATATAATTGATTTAGATTACCAAACTTTTTATTTTATGGAAGGATTGCCTATTTAATGATGGGATTTTGTATAAAAAAAATAATCTAATATCAATATGGATCATATAGGTTAAAAGTATCTTTAAGGAGTTGTTTGAAGATTTGGTTAACCAATTTAATTGGTTAGCAAAATGTAATTCAAGTTTATACTTATAATAATATTTTGAAAACCTTGAAATGCATTTAATAGATCATTCTCCACAAGTTAATGTTAAAAACGTGGAATTTTGTTTTATAATTAAAATATTTAAAATAATTATTCTACTCGTAAAACTATTTATAATTCAATTGGTTATGCATTTTTCCTTCATATTTATTAATTTTAATTATAAAATATGAGGAGACCGCTCCCTTACGATAGGAATTATTTTTCGAACCGTATCTATAGCGGTTGATCTCGTCAGGTACCAACAGATTCCTAACCTAATTGATGTTAGACTTGAAAAAATAATAATAATTCTTCTACTCTTCTTATAAACAAACACCAAACAAACTCTTGTTTTGTTGTTTTAATTTAAGATAACTACCTTTTATGAATGCATGAAACATGTTTTTATTTTGAAAAATAATGTTTATACCAAAGGTCATTTTTAGTTTTTATAGGGAAAAAAAATGATATAAAGGCATACTATTATTAATTAGTGCTGTTATTTTTAGAATCCAGCGGTTATGTTTCGGGCTTGACGAAAAGTTAAGGTGATAAAATAGTATTGCTCTCCTTTCATATTCACGTATTGGGATCGTGGGTTTAAATTGTATTTTGCTTTTTTAAATTTATATTTTTAACAAAAATCTTATGGGCTTACCATGAGGTGGCAACAGGGAATCACTGCTAAGGAATTGGTGCTTTAAATTCCTTTCCTTTGTAGTTGATAGAGAGAGATTCATAGGAAAAAGAGCCTTATTAGGTCGGCAGTCAGTTCAGTGCCTCTGGAACATTATTTTTTTTATTCCATTTTTACCCTCCACTTTTCTCTAATTCAACCACTAATTCAATTTCTTTTTCTGTTTTTCTTTATGTATTTTTTTTCCTTTTATTTAGTAAAAATATGGACGGCTTGTAGGTCCACATCAACAATAAAATTTAGAGTAAATAATACATACTTAAAGTTTATTTAATTGTACGGATGAATCAATTTTTAAATTTATTGATAAAGACATCTCCTCCGTTAGTCAAATTTTAAATTTATTGACAAAGATCTCCCCTCCTATTAGTCAACTTTTAGATTTTTTAATAAAAACCTTCCCAAGTCAACTGTTATATTTGACCAAATTTTACTTATGGCAGGAGAGATGTTTGTCAATAAATGATAAAGTTAACTTCGCTTATAGTTGGCAAAACTTCAGGGAAGATCGATGCAATTAGCTCTAAATTTTATGATTATTGAGACACCTAATTAATCATAATTTAAAAAAATAACTTAATTAATACAATAAATAGATTCATATATTAAATAAGATAAATAATTATTAATATGAATTTATTTATCAGCTACCACATATTTGATTATGATACAAATATAATATAAAGAGCTAATTGCACTCACAACCACTGAGATTTGGCTAACTACAGGTAAAATCAACTTTATCGTTTATTAACAATGACACCCCCCACCATTAGTTGACTTTAGTCAAAGTTAACAGTATCAGGGGTATTTTCGTCTTTTTTAATTTTAATTTTATTTTATTAAATAATAAATCAAAAAATTAAAATAAAATAATAAAATTATTTAAAAATTAAAATAATAATAAAATTAATAAAAAATAAAAAATTAATTAATTTAAATCCATTTTCCAGATCGAATCTCAACCGTCCATCAAGATTAATGAAGGGTTGAGATTCAATCTGAAAATGGATCTAAAATATATATATATATATATATATATATATATATATATTTTTGGGATCTTCGAAGAACCCAATCTGGGTTCGATCGAAGAACCCAGAGAGTTCTTCGAAGAACTGGGTTCTTCGAAGATCCCAAAAAAATTTTTTTTTTTTTTTTTTTGGGTGGAGTTCCAATCTCCAGATTGGATCTCCACCGTCCATCAGATTTGATGGACGGTGGAGATCCACACTTTATTTTTTTATTTTTTTAAAAAAAAATTAAAAAATTTATAATAATTTTTTTTATTTAATAAAAAGAAAATATTGTTTGAGGGGTAGTTTGGTCATTTTAAGGGTAACAGTTGGTCAACCGTTAAATCTAACGGAAGTCAACTAACGGTAGGGGGTGTCATTGTCAATAAACGATAAAGTTGATTTTACCTGTAGTTGGCCAAACCTCAGGAGGTGTGAGTGCAATTAGCTCTAATATAAAAGGTGGAACGTCTAACATTAATTTTAATCATAAAATCTTTAAAGTATATAATAAAAGTTAAGATAATAAGTTTTTCACACCTGCACGTTGTGATTATAATTTCAAATTTATACTTATAAAAAAAATCTTCTAGTACACCATTTGTGTGAATAAAAAGCAATCCCTTTCCCTAGCGATGATGCATTACACCATTTGTGGAAGTCGTTGCGGTCTCCTCTATTTGGTAGAGTTGTGAACGATTTTCTCTAATTCGTGGAAGAGATCTATTCTCCTAGATTTTCAACAAGAGGTAGAGGAGATGCTCCAGTAGACGCTACCAATGGAGTTTTTTTAAATATTATTCACTAATAAATAACCAATTATATTATTATTTTTTTAAAATTTTTATTGTTTATCTATTTTAGGGGTAATAAAATAATGTTATATTAACTTAACAAGAGGCATTTTTGATAAATCGCATTGAAAAGCTAATCAATTGTTAGTTTTAATTAAAGCAACTAATAAAATGAGAGATTTGTGTTATTTTGAGTAAAAGATCATTCTATATGCAATTATATCTAAATTTGAAAGTATTTGTGCAAGTTACCTATTTTTCTTTTTATTGGTAGGGTAGGGGCGGCCATTCTTTACATTGTCGACAAACATTAAACATTTTTAATGGGTTATGGTTGTAAGTTTAGTATAACTAATTAAATAGATTATATTTGTATTGATTCAAATACGATATGATAATATAAATCAGCTATCTCTAATTATTGATAAGATATCTACGAATTGTCATATCTAACTATAGGTGGAAAAATTATTGCATTGGCTATTGGATTGACAATCATTACACGTTTTTTGAATTGTCACCATTGACATGGTATCACATTTCTTTCTTTTTTTAGGAAAAGAAATTACTGTATTGCTCAAAGAGAAACAATATTACAACTAGAAAAATCCATCAGAACCAAGTCTATAATCCAATTTAGACAAGGAGTCACCCAGCACCCACTACAAGAAGAGCCTCAATGCTCTTTTAGCTACATCATGAGCTGCTCTATTGTAGCTCCTGGCAATGTGAGAGAGACAAAATATTCAAATGAGCACACCCTCAGTCTAATGTCTTGAATTACAACATCAACCTCAGCTCTAAAGAAAATCGGCCCGTTAACAAAGATTAATAATATTCAAAGAATCAGACTCAACAAGTAAAGGGAAGAGATTCTAATAACCTATCAACTTCAACCCCTCCAACTAAAGCCTCAGCTTCACCAACCTCAACATCAGTCAAGCCACAGCTAAACCAAGAAGCCACCACACAAGGCACACCGGCAGCATCACAGAAGACAACTTTCAGCTCAGAAAAACCACCCTACAGATCAATGGCTGCGTCATTTGTTTGACGTGGTACACCTTTTTGATAATATGGATGATGGTGCGAAGCATGTTAAAAATGTAATCCTACAATTAGAAAAATTTTAACACCAAATTTTTGTAATTCAATCATACTATGATAGGAATGCTTGCATGGAAATTTAGTATGACTATAGTCCCATAAATGGTTATCTTACTCAAATAGAGCTTTCAAAATTTGCTATGATTTTTTTTTTTTAAGATTTGATATTTTACGGATCAAAGGGCTACCGGAACTTACTACTATTGAATCTCTATTAATACAGTCTGGAAATCTACTTGCATAGTAGAAGAAAAAAAGGACAAAATTCATTTTAATCCCGTATCTTTTATTGAAATCTTATTTTTTGATCAATATTTTTTTGTTTGGCTCGCATGGTCTCTAACTTTTAAAAATCCATTATTTTAGTCTTTATGACTAAATTTTTTATAGTCAAACATGACAGAATATGTATATTGATCATTTTACCCTTAACTTTAAATGTTTAAGTTAAAAATACGATTTTACCCTTTATTTTTTAAAATTTAACAAATTAACTTTAACTTGTACATCCACTAAAAATCTAACACGTGTCAACAAAAAAATTAAAATTATAAAATATACAAAATTTATAAGAAAAGTCCTTAAATATTAAAAATAATTAATTAATTAATTAACACTAAAATTAAAAAATTTTAAGAAAATAAAAAATCAGTACAATATTGACTAATTTATGAAATTTTAATAATTCAAAATAACACTTTAAATTAATATTAAAATATAAAAAATAAATTTTATGTATGAAATAAATTATAATAGATTAAAAATTAAAAATAAAATAAATTATTGAAGTAATAAAAAATAAAATACATTTTTTTAAAATGTTAAGAAATGAGGCATTATTATTTAAAAATTAAAAATTAAAAATTATTATTTTTAAAAATAAAATAAATTACTAAAGTAATTTTTAATTATTTTTAAAAACTGTTTTTTATTTTTATTTTTTAATTATTATTATTCTAGATCGACCCAGGGAGCGTTACCGGGTTTTCAAAACTTTCTCAATTCACTTCATAAATTTTCAAACCATTGGGAGCCCATCAAATAAATTTTCATACCATTGGAAAACCACATAGTTTATAATTTAAAAACATTTTCGAGTGAGCCCATCAAATCATATTTTCAAAAATTTCAGCAGAGTTTCCTTTATTTTCGGATTTCCCAAAACCTGTTTTCACAAAATAAATACAACACAATTTAAACAACACTTCATACCACTTCAAAAAGTAATCTCATTTAGTGCGACTTTTCAAACAAAATATAAATTCATAAATAATATTTACAAACCTTAAAATAAAAAAATAGAAACCATAATATTATTTACAAATATATATATATATATATATATATATCGAATGTACAGACTTCTGTATATGCATGCGAATCCAAGAATAACATACAAAATTTTATAAGTACCCAATAACGGTCGAGACTCTGACTTTTTCAATCTGCAGGTACCTCCTCTCTACTCTTGCTGTCCTTCGAGATCCCTGTTACCTACGCGTTATAAAAACAACTAACACGCTAAGCAATACTGCTTAGTGGGTGTACACTGAACTCAAATATTAAAATCATAAACAACTTTACTTAATAAACAAAATGGCACAATAAAATTAGATATGTACATATTACGATGCAAATCATTTACAGAACTAAAACTGATGAAATCAATTCTATATAAGCAATTCATTACAATTCATAATCCAGGACGTATAAAATCATTTATATTATAATCATAAACGTATAAACATCAATTCCGAATTTCACTTAGAAACATATTATTCAAATCACTTCAATTCTGGCCCTCTAGAATACCCAACATAAACCAGGACTGGAATATGGGTCGTTCGACCACAGTGACTGTCTGTCGAACATAGCTTCCACCCTAGGATGAATCCTAAGAGTGGTACGTATCTCCCTACCCTAGAACCGAGGGTTCGGACCCTAGAGAGGTACATATCTCCCTATCCCAGGAACGAATCCTTAGGAAGGTACGTGTCTCTCTACCCCAGGACGAATCCGTGAGGACGTACGTGTCTCCCTACCCCTGGACGAATCCTGGATACCGTTTCCTTTCGACAAATCGCGTTTCTAGGTTTCTTTTACTTCCCTTTCTCTTTCTCCTTCCCTTTCCTCTTCTTTTCTTCTTCTTCTTCTTCTTCTTCTTTCTTTCTTCTTCTTCTTTCTCTTCTTTCTTCTTTTTCTCGGTCTCTCCCTCTCTCTTTTCCTCTGTTCTGTTTCGTGGCTTCTGTGAGAAGCTAAATTTTTCTTTTTATATTATTTCGGTGTAGACCGTTTACATGGGTCGTGTCATCAGGTCCTTTTTGTCACGCCTTCATGACATACTTGTGGCGGTGGGAATTGTCAGATTTCACCTTTCTCGCGAGCCAGTTAGCGCATCTTGGTCGGGGGACAGTCGCGTGTCACTGGAAAATCTCCCGGTCACTTTCTATCGCATACACACTGCCAGTATTACTTTAATAATTAATAAAATAAAAATAAAATACTTTTATATTTTTATAAGAATTTGATATCATATATTAAACGTAATTATTCGAAATTTAGGATGTCACAGTTGTACCCCGATAAAATTTATTTAAAAGTTTAAAAAGAGAATGAGAGGAATGAAATTTATTTAAAGAATAAATAGAATGGTAGTATTGGAATATATAATGTTGAAATAAAAATGGAGATTGGAATAATGTATCTAGAAATTTAGAAATTTATTTGTCAATCTCCTATTTTTTTTTTTTGGGAACCACATTTTAGGAGCATGGTTGGAGAGTAAGAATGACTAAGGACCTATTTGGCAGGGCTTTTAGAAGTCTACTTTTGGCTTTGATGAGCCCAAAAATCCTTTTGAGAGTATTTGAATATTCCCATAGAAAAGCTTTTAAGCTTTACAAATTCTTTCAGGTAAAACCAAAATATAATATATGACTTTTACTAGAAAGAGCTTCCAAGAAACTAAAAGTCTAAAGTAAAAGCCCTACTAAATAGAGTCCTAAAAGTGAAAAACTCATTTTTTTTGGTTCTCTATGTTCATTATAAAATTTTAACCAACGTACTTTCTATCGGCTTTCTATTTTGTAAAACAAAAAATGGGTTTAAAAAACAATAATGAACGAAGTCGGACCCTAGTACCTGTTGGATTTTAATCTAAAGATTCATAAAAATAAAAACAAAGGTTTTATAAATATTACTGTCTAATTTGGTTCGATGATAAGAGTGTCCATTCGCCCGTTACAGGTTCCAGTCGTCACCACTATAAATGAATGGTATATTAAAAAAAGGTTGTATAAATAAAAATAAAGTTTTATTGTAACTACCCATTAACTTTTTGTTCCTAAATAATAGCAAAGTCCTTTTTGAATATACAATTATTTTTTTTCTTAATTATCCCTAAGATCAAGATGATTGTTGGTTGTTTTTTAAAAGATTGGAAATTTTCAAGAACCTCTCTATGAAATCATTTTCTTTGTCATTTTTGTATTTTTAACTTAAATGTCTCTAACTTTTTAAATGTGTGACATTTTACTCCTTATGTTTGAAAACTAACCAACAAAAATACTTAGACATTAGTTTTTGTTAACTGGACAAGAACTTATATACATCGGTTGTAATACATCTTATTCATACATATCGTATTACATAATATGATTAACCAATCAAATTTGGTTTTTATGTCATGTAGCATAATATTAGTGGTCGGATATATTATATTCGATACATTCAAGTTTTTCGTTAATTAGATTGTTGGATTAATTGCATTTGACTTTTAAAAAGACAACAATACCCTTTATTTTTAATTAAAACTTCATTAAAAAATTATTTTAAGAAATAATAGAAGAACTATAAAAAATAATTAAAACAGGAGGTCACTACATTTACTATTTAATGTTGAATTTACTTATATGTAAGAGAATAAACATATTTTTTTTTAGATTGTAACAGTGAAAATAGATGTTAATATTTTTGGGTTTTATATTATTAATAATATGATTACTACTATACAATCCAAAAAATTAACCTAGAAATCAACAAGTGATTTGTCGTCTTCATTTCACTCACCACTGGCATCCCATAAATTATATAGTAAAGATAAATAAATTGCCACATCATTTAAGTTGATTATTTTTCGTCTAATTTTTAGTATTTAGCACATCGAACTAGAGGGACTGAATTTTTTCCAAATCCTCACTCTTGTTTGGGGCAACAATATTTTTATTTAAATTTAGTTAAAAGATAAAATAAATTAAAATTTTATTTAAAAATATGTTTGGATTTTGCTAATTTAGTAATAAATTAATTAAAATATTTATTTCATTAATTTATTATTCATTTAGAAAATATTATTAAATTTAATTCAATCTCATGTTTTACAAAAATAAAGTATAATATTAATTTAGTCGACTAGTATGCTGTACCAAACAGAGCATAGTAACAACCAATCCGTTTAGGGCCTATTTGGGGAAGTTTTTTCAAAAGTACTTTTAACTTTTTCAATAAGTTGGGGTCTAAAAGCTGTTTGGTAAACAGAGCGAAAACCGCTTATTGGAGAATCTGGCCAAAAATTAGCTAAAAGTTGAAGCTAATCCGCCCTAACTTTAGCTTCCAACTTAATCGAAAAGCTGATAATAAATTTTAATAAAAAAAAATTTGAACCAAATTATCCCTCATCTTATATTAAAATTAACAAATATAATATATATATAACCTTAAACATTAAAAATTAATTAATATTTTTTTTATCTTCAATATTTTTATAAAAAAAATAAAAAATTAAATCAAACCATTTTTTATCTTTAATATTAAAAATAATTAAAAACATTAATAGTATTTATTTCGTTTTCTAAAAATTAGCCTTTATACTTAATTAATAAATTTAATTAAGTCTATTTTTATATTAGAATTAAAATAAATATATTCAAATATATTTAATGTATATTAACAGAATTTCCAACAACAAATTAAATAAATTAATTTTATTAAGATGTTAATTTTAATTATTTTATAATTTCACGACAATTTAGCCATATAACTTATTAAATACCTTAATACAATTTTTTCAACCTATAGAACTTCTAAAAATAAAGTTTACAATACTTAGTAAGTTTTTCCAAAACTATAGACACAACTATTTTTGAGAATGCTACATCTGAAAAAAGCAAATTACACATAAGTTACATGAGGTTTGACTTATTACACATAAAAACAACTTTTTTAAAAATTTGCACATAATCTACATACCGTTAGTAAAATCTGTTAGTATTAACGGTTGATTTTGTTTAACAAGCAAAAAAACCATAATACTATTAGAATAATTTAATAAAATTACTAACATGCCATTACTATTTTTAAAAAAAATAAGAAATAAAAAAATCTAAATTTCAGCTATCCATCTTTGTGATATTTAAAAAATAAATATTGAAAATTTTAAAAATTATTTTTCAACAAATTTTAACCGTACATCTATGAGATGGACGGTAGATATTTAAATTAAAAATAAAAAAAATATTCATATCCAATCTGGACCAATTTTGAAAAAAATTAAATTAAAAAAAGTCCAAATCAAATTTGGACCGTCCATCAGATTTGATGGACGGTCCAAATTTGATTTGTACCATCCTCCATCCATGGAGATCTCTCAATGGACGGACTCTTCCCGTTCAGCAAACGGGGAAAGCAGAGAGATCGACCTTTCTCATCACGACGGGGGAGGCGTCCACCTCCCCATTTGCCCAATGGGAAGGGAGAACGAGGAGGCACCGCCTCGTTTGCCAACGAGGAGGTGTCCCCTGTTGTGGGGGAGGCTCGACTTCCCCACATCCCCCGCCTCTGCCTTTTGGAGGCGAAGAAGCTCCATGGAAAGATCTCCATGGATGAAACTCTATCCTTAGAGATCTCTCCATGATGGAGGACAATCTAAATTAAATCTGAACCTCCATCAGATCTAATAAACAGTGCATATTTGATCTGGACTTTTTTTTTTTAGTTTTTTCTATTTTTTTAAAAAATTGGTCGAGATCCCATCTGGACCTTCCATCAGATCTGGTTGACAGTTTGATTGGATCTGGACATTTGTTTATTGATCTCTATTTTTTATTAAAAAAGTTCAATTTGAAAGGAGATTCATTTATTATTTTACAATTTTTTATTAGATCTCAACCATTCATTATTGGACAGTCTAGACATATTTTTAACTTTCTAAAGTTTATATTTATTTTAAAATATAAAAATATATAAAAATGACTAAATTACCCTCCTTTAACGGTCAACTGTTAATTGTATTATGTGTAATTTTTTTAAAATCTGACACATTTTTGGGTCAGAGGACTACCGGAATCAACCGAGATTAAATCATACAAGCACGACCCGGACAACTACTCCCAATAATAGGAGGGGTTTACTCCCAACACGGGAGAGAGGTCTACCTACACAATTGGATTTTTATGGGTAACAGTAGAAATATATATTTATATGCAGGGGCGTAGCTATAAACTTTTTACTGGGTGAACTAATCTAAATTTATTTTTTTATTTAAAAGTCTTACTATTTTATATGAAATAAAAAAAAATTTCTATAATAGTCAAACCTCGACGATACGAGAGAATTTTTATTAATAATAATAAAGAATACACATAGTTAGGGGGAATAAAGATTCTTTTTTCATTTTGTTAATATGCTCTTCGAATATCATCTTGTTGATTAACATCATATATCTATATATGTTTTCGCAATCCCGGGTCGCATTCAAAATAAACATCAACCTTTTCAAATTCAACCCTTCGAAATTTAGAAGAATGTGGCTCATCAAAACTTTTTCTACTAATAAGTGCATCACTTAGTGATTGGTCTTCATTTTTATTAAAAAAAGAACATATAGTTTGTTGTTTACTTGATTTAGACATTATAACCCACGATAAAAAAATATATGATATAAATAATAAATTAAAAAGAAATAATAAGTTTCAAATGTTTTTATAAAAATTTGATTTTAAGTCCAATAAAAAATATAACAAATTGGTAATAAAAAGTAAAAGGTATAAATCACTATATTGAATAAACTTTAACTAAATATCATCACAATTAAAAAAAAATTTTAAAAAAAATTATATAATCATTTTACAATTTATAAATTCAATACGAAATAAAAATTTACAACTTTCTCCTACCGTAAACTACCATAAGCTATGTACAAACAAAACAACCAAAGTAATAATCTATTCATAAAATTTCAAAACATTAAATACTTATTTTATAAAATGTAATAATATTTTTATGTCTAAAATATAACTTAAACATAATTTATTATTATATTGGGTTATATAATAGATATAAGTACAAGTCTTAGGAAAATTAGTTATTTTAATTTTTCTATAATTTAAAAATACATAATTTTTAATATATTATAATTTTTAATGTATATAATATTTTAATCAGTAAAATAAAAAAAATACTAAAATTTTAGATAGTAGAGTGAATCATTAGAGGATCACATAATAAATTTTTTTAATATATATAAAACGTAAAACTAAATATATTACAGATAATTAAACTAAATATATTACTTAAAAAAAAAAGCTGCATGGAAGTATGTGTGTTAGTGGCTTACGCTGACAAATAAAAATAAAAATTTAGAAAAGTTTGGTTGGGTTGAAGTGCATTGGCAGTTCCGCCTATATTTATATGTTTATATAAAAATTTAAATTTTGATGGTTTGTAGAATTTTAATATATTTCGATAAGGAGATTGTGTTATTATGTATAAATTTTTAAAAAGCTGTTTCTACGTGCAATGTATCAAACCCAACGTAGCATGTGTAATTTGCTTTAAAGTTAAACCGTCCTTTATGTCAATTCTCTCTTCTCCAATAAAATAGACTCAAGTTTCACCGAGCAAAGCATAGTATTTATAGGACACGTGTCAAGAATAGGCGTTGATTTCGTTAAGAGAGAGAGAGATGAGAGTTATCTTTGACTTGAAGAAAGCCAAAAAAAGTAAGTGGAAGTCCACGTGAAAAATAATTAACAAAAATATACAAACTTTGAAAACGAGATGGGTATTTCTGTCATTGCAGTCTAAATTCTTCACTCCCGTTTTGTCACGTCACCCTACCTCGTACACATTTACTATTTATTTTTGCATTATTATATTGTATTAGTTTAATATTTTAAAATTAAAAAAAGAAAAAACATAGCAATTATGAACCTGTCATTGTCATATTCAGTCTTGTTTAGTGCGCGATAGCTGTCTGGGTCTCGGCGTCGGCAATGCCACATGATAAGTACGTTGCCTTATCACCCTTCACTTATGTTCCACAATTTTACACAACCCACCCTCCATTTCAAGTTTAAAGGATTTGTATTTAATTTAGAATGAGGGGTGTATTTAATTTATAATTTGTTGGAATTTAAAATATTTTAAAATTTTGAATGTATTCAATTCAGACTTTTAAAGAGTCCATTAAATTTTAAGTATATTCAATTCATACTTTTATACATTCCATCAAAATTTAGGTATATACAATTCAGACTTTTAAAGATTCCATTAAAATTTAGGTGTATAAAGACGACTGCGGTTAGCAGTCGTTCTGAACGACAAGTGTCACCTGAAATTATTTTTTTTTCAAATTCTGTGTATAATTTTATTTTAATCTTTATATTTATATTTAACTTTTAAAACTACTAAACTATTATAAATATATCAATTTAGTCTTTACGATAAACTTTTTAATAATAAAACATAAATAAAATTATAATTAATTATTATCAAATTTAAAAATTAAATATAAGAAAAAATTAATAGTAATTAAAATCTAAAAATTAAATAAAATAATTAAAAAATTAAAAAAATTTCACATACAATATATCTAAAATTTGTTGTTTCACTTATATATATAACTTTATGGTCAATTGACATGAACCTCCTTCACTATTAAAATCCAAATATAATTTTTTAAGTTCATTAGAAAAAAAATGAAGGTGGAGATAGGATCTCCAATTTTTTTTTTCTTTTTTTGAAAGGAGATGAGATCTCCACTTTGATCTTTAAGTCTAACTATGGAGATCGTCTTCTTGGAGACAATGAAGATCTCGTATCCATCTAGAGGTCTGATCTCCATTGACACAAACCTTCCTCACTATTGATGGAGACCAAGTCTGATTTCCATAAAAGTGCGATCAACAGAGACAAGGGCTCCATAATAGAGATTTGACCTGGTCAAAACAGAAGCATGGAGATCAGACTTGGCCTCCATCAATGAAGATCAGGCCTCCAGATGGACACGAGGTCTCCATTTTCCCCATAGAGACGACCTCCATCATTAGAGATCAAGGTGCAGATCTCATCTCCACCTTTATTTTTTTTCTTAATAAATTAAAAAAATTATATTTAGATTTTAATAGTGAGGGAGATTTATGTCAATTGACCATAAAATTGTATATATAAATGAAACAATAAATTTCAGATAGGTTGTGTGAAATTTGTTAAACTTTTAAATTATTTTATTTTATTTTTAGATTTTAATTACTATTAAATTTTTCTTATTTTTAATTTTAAATTTGATAATAATTAGTTTTGATTTCATTTACGTTTACCATTAAAATTTTTATCGTAAGGACTAAATTGATATATTTATAATAGTTTAGTATTATAAAAGTTAAGTATAACTATAGGGATTAAAATGAAATTATACACAGAATTTGAAAAAAATAAAAAAATTTAAGAGTGACTGTGGTTAGTATGGCTCCTAGGTGTATTCAATCCAGACTTTTAAAATTTTTATTAAAATCTAGATATATTCAAAAAATTATTGACTTGTAGAAATTGTTTAAGTGATGGAATTATATGGACATTAAAGTAAAAAGTATAAATAAAAAAGCTCATTGTAGTGACCAAAATTGGTTAAACCCAAACGTCATAAACCCAAAGAAAATCCAGCTCAAATAGGGCTTTTAGTTTACCATGTAACACATAGGCCCAATGCCCAATTAATTATGGTCAAGGGCCTAAGCCATATTAGGCTCTCTACTTGGATCAGCACTTGATTCAAATCCAAGAACTCAACACTTTGAGAGGGTAGTAAAGGCCTAAAGAAGCGAGGCCTAGAATGACGACCTACATGTTGACTGACACCTAAAAATAGTCTCAACCTACATGTCCCCGTATCGATCCATATGTCGACCTACAAAGTCGATTTACATGTCGAGCGACATATCGACCTACATGTCAATCCACCTATTGGCTCAAGACTTCCATGTGAACCCGACCCATGGCCCATGTGTTGACTCGTCAACCCAGGCCCATGACTATCAGACTTCAAATTTAAAGTCTGATGGACCAAGTCAATGAGGCAATCAATCCCTTCTTGATCTTGGCCGAAATATTCGGTGAGTGATCCATGCCCATAAATAATCAAACCCTCGCTCAGAGTGAGGGTTCACTTTTTTTACTATAAGCACACTAATTCGATGTTCATCGTCTACCTTAAACAAGTAACCTCCAACAACCATTGACTGCCACATTCATCTTTCATTCGCAACCATAGCTACCGTGCCCCTACATTTCCGACCATCGCCGAATATACATACAATTGCAAGGAGTAAAATTTATTCATTTATTCCATATTCACATATTGCTACTTACAAATGACTGACTTGAGCGTTATAGTGTACTTGGCCGGCATCGCCTGAGTGACCAAGCATTCTATCGACCTCGTGCTTCTAGTTCTGCAGGTTGTATTGCTCCGATCATCACCCTACCAATTTCGTGGTCTACACCCATAACAAATTTTGCCCTACTCTTATAGAATTTGATGGATTTCAAACTATTATCAATCAAATATTATTTTTTTAAAGATAAATCAATAAAAATCCATCCAATTTCATATAAATCTGTAAAAAATTCTAACAAACTCTATACATAATTCTTACAAAATCTACATGAAATCTATAGAATTTGTGAACTCCACTAAAATCTATCACTTAAAAGAAACTCATCAAACTCCAACAAACTCTAATTTGAATCCACTCTCCTTAGTGGGAATTTAAAAGATTTTAAAAATATAGGTGTATTAAATTTAAAATTTTTAAATAGTCCATAAAAGTTTGGGTGTATTTAATTCAGACTTTTTAAAATCCATTAAAATTTAGATGTATTCAATTTAGATTTAAAAAAAAATAAATTTAGGTGTATTAAAAATTTATTGCTATTATAAAAATGCTTAAGTGCTGGAATTTAAAATGAAATATATAAATATAAAGATCCATAACAAATCTTGGATTTTAAACCATTATATGATGCATAATCAAATATTATTTTTTTTTAAAGACAAATCATTAAAACTTCATCTAATTCTATATAACTTTGTGAAAAAGTTTAATAAACTCTATACAAAATTCTAACAAAATCTATGAACTCCATGAAATCTGCCAAAATTTGTCACATAGAAAAATCTACCGAACTCCATGAAATCCGCCAAAATCTGTCACATAGAAAAATCTAAATTGAATACACCCCCTAATTTAAACTCCAACTAACTCTAAATTGAATACATCGCCTAATTTAAACTAGATTAACCTTTCTTAAAAAATTAAACAAATTCTACTACTATTAGTTGACTTCTATTAAAACTAATTGTTCACTAACTTATCAATATATGCATTATATACGTACCCTGTAAGAATTTTTTTTTTTTAAAAAACCTATAATCAAACGGAGTAGATCGCTCCATCTGATGGAGCAAATATGCTTCATGTTTCAACTTTTATTTTTATTTTTTTTGTGTTTTTTTAATAGACCAAGTTTGAGTTAATTTTTATTTTTTGTTTTGTGTGTTTTTAAGAATAGATTGATGATGAATAAGAAGTGTTTTGTGTTTTGATAGAATATAAAGAGTGGAAAGAGTGTAATTACAACACTAGTGGTTAAATTTGGATTTTTTTATTATTATTTTTGGATAAATTTATTTAAATAATAATATTTAATAATTTAAAATAGTTAAACTAGGGGTATTAAAGACATTTCATGTAAGTTAATTGACTAACATCAATGGTACTTTTGTATTGAATTTCACAAATGTTTTGAATATGTTTGACATATTACATAATGTTAGGGTACCCTAGTGCAATTTTCCCTAAAAGTAAAGAGTTCAAGGCCAAATATTTCCTATTGCGCCACCAGAGTTAATGTATAATGTGAAAGTACCCTAATCCTTTTGCTCCAACAGTAGAAGATATATTCCACTTGGAGCGATCTACTCCAACTAAATCATATTGCTCATGCTCGTGGAGAAGACTGTTCTTCCATGAGCAAATGAGGACTAAGGGAGATCGAACAACTTCGATCATCCAATCTCCTCCATTTGATAGAAGAAATTTGGAGATCAAATCTCGTCCATCTATGAAGGTGATCTCCATTAGATTCGAAGGAGATTACCTCTATCAGATTACTTTCATTTGAAAATATAATTAATTTATTTATTTGGAAGAATTATATTTTGATCCCTAAATTTTAAAAAAAAGTCACTTTTTTACATGACATATGCATATTAGCTTCTTTGGTCCTTAATTTTTATCATAAATGCATCAAAATGGTCGTCGTAACAAAAAAATTAATGATTTAAACATAACAAAATCCATGAAAGGACTGTTTTATCCATCATTTAAAGTAATTGAGTTAAAAAGACCATTTAAATGGGCAACTATTTACGTATTTACAATTTAACCTTGATGAAAAAATATAAAAATCCTATAAAAATAATTGAATTATCACAAATTTATCTTTATTGTAAAAAAGCCAAAAAACTATAAAAATAATTTGAAAATAAAAAATAAATCCAAAAATAAATTTAAAACACTTTAAAATATATAAAATGATTATTTTGTATTCATTTATTCTTTATTAATAAAAAATAAACTATTTATAATAAATAACTTCCGAAAAAAAATATCTTTTTAATAGATAATAAATTTTTTTTAAAAATTAAACCCTTTCTATACAACCAGCCAATTCGAAAATATGCCTGATTTGGGTGGTGCTGATTTGGGGAAGTACAAATCTGAAAATTTTAAAGTTCATATGAATAATGTGGAAAAAGAACCGGCGAAAATGGTGGTGACTTGCAATTATTATTCCAAGGAGTTTAAGTGGAACAAATCCGGTGGATACGACACATACTGGAAACACATTGTAACATCCCTAATTTCGCATGAATATGAAAAGTATTGTGGAACTAATATTGAGTATATGAATGTGATATTTATGATTTGAAGGGGTGAAAAATGTAATTAAATGTATGTATTTTTAGTTTCCAAGTGGACCAATTGGAACGGTCCAAAACAGTGCACTAAGAGAAGGGAGAAAAATTGGACAGTGAGCACCGCGACCAGAGATCGCGGTAGCTGCTCACGATGAAAGTGGAAAAATTGGATCAGTGAGCACCGCGACCAGAGCTCACGGTAGCTACTCACGATGAAGGCGGCAAAATTCCACCAGTGAGTACCGCGACTTAGCGACTCGACCACTACTCGAGATACGCGGTCGCTATAGTAGAAAGTTTATAAAAAAAAGGCACCGAATGAAATCAGAAACAACAAAGCAGAAAAAAAGAATTGAGAGCTCGAAGGAGAGAGAAAGGAAAGAAGAGAAAGAAGAAGAAGAGGAAGAAGAAAAGAGAAGGAGAAGAAGAAAAAGAGAAAAATGAAAGGGTATCCAGGTTTAGTGTACACTAGTTTTTGAATTTTCAGTTTTCTAGAATATTTTGGATTAATTGAATTTCATTAATGTTGAGTTATTTGAATTATATTGATTATAGTTTATAGTTTGAAATTGATTTTAGAATGATTTGAATTACAATATAGTTTATATCTAAAATATTGATTGTGAATAATATTATGAATTGATTTTAATACGTTTTGATTCTAATATTGTGATGAGAAATATAGTTGAAGGTTATTTTGATTATATAATGTTTGTGAACTGTATCGAAAAATGATTTTGGGGTATTTTGATTTAATATTGGTTTGTGAAATATATTCAAATATGATTTTGAATTGATTTGATGTCAATATTGGTTTCAAAAATATATTGGAATATATTTTTGGATTGATTTGATGTGATTATTGACTTGAGAAATATACTCGTATATGATTTTGTATATTTCTTTTATATGATTATTAATGAAATTTGAATTTCAAAAATATGTTTATTGATTTGAAATATTTGAAAGTTAAATTTGAATGTAAGAAAATGATTTGTGAAATTGTATTTTGGAATTGAAATTTTAATATAGAATTTGAATGATTTGAAATGGATTTGAGAAAACGTTTTGCGAAATAACTTTGGTGTGTATAAACATAGATATGGATAGATGAGGTTGACAAGTCAATTGGGTTTTTCTGAACAGTACTGTGCCGATATACTCTGATGCACCATCCTATGGATAATGCAGGCCGCAAGTGCCGGTCCTAGGGTAGGGAGCTTTGATCTGAATGTACCACCCTTTGGATAGTGCAGGTCGCAAGTGCCGGTCCTAGGGTTGAAAATCTGATATGGGACATTTACATCGGGTAACCTCGTTGGTGCCCAACTCTGATCTGATGTTCACCGGGTAGCCCCGTTGGTGTCCGATGCTGAACAACCCGTAATCCAGTCCGAAAACTTATGTTATGTATGTCAGGAGCCTAGTATGAAAACTGATTTGTTATATGAAAGCATTTGAGAAATTATGAAGATTTTGTCTGTTGATTGATTTTGAATATTGTAATTGTTGAGCATATGTTTTGATTTGACATGAGCCCCATATATGATTTATATATATATATTATTTATATTTTTGATAAATAGATAAACTTATTTGATCTAGTATATTTTGATATACAATTTTGTGTACACCCACTAAACAATCTGCTTAGCGTGTTGAGTTTTCTCACATATAGGTAAAAGAGGTTCTAAGGGAGACAAAGACAAAGAAGAGTAGAGACTGCAGGAGTAGAGTCCAGAGTCACATCGTTCCTATATATTTTGGTAGTCCTTTTGTAATAAGTGTATATGTTTTAATACAACATGCATATGCAGAAAATGTTTGTACATATTTGAAGAAATTCCGTAAGTGCCGGTCCTAGGGTAGGGAGCTTTGATCTGAATGTACCACCCTTTGAATAGTGCAGGCCGCAAGTGTTGGTCCTAGGGTTGGAAATCTGATATGGGACATTTACAGCGGGTAACTCCGTTGGTGTCCAACTCTGATCTGATGTTCGGTGGGTAGCCCAGTTGGTGTCCGATGCCGAACAACCCGTAATCCAGTTCGAAAACTTATGTTATGTATGTCAGAAGCCCAGTATGAAAACTGATTTGTTATATGAAAGCATTTGAGAAATTATGAAGATTTTGTCTGTTGATTGATTTTGAATACTGTAATTGTTGAGTATATGATTTGATTTGACATGAGCCTCATATATGATTTATATATATGTTATTTATATTTTCGATAAATAGATAAAATTATTTGATCTAGTATATTTGAATATACAATTTTGTGTACACCTACTAAACAATCTGCTTAGTGTGTTGAGTTTTCTCACACGTAGGTAAAAGAGGTTCCAAGGGAGACAAATACAAAGAAGAGTAGAGACTGCAGGAGCAGAGTCCAGAGTCACATCGTTCCTATATATTTTGGTTGTCCTTTTGTAATAAGTGTATATGTTTTAATACTACATGCATATACAGAAAATGTTTGTACATATTTGAAGAAATTCCGCTGTATAAATATTTTATTATATGTTTATGTTATTTGAATATTTATAAATTATATTGTGATAAATTGATTTGTCAAGTCGCACTAAATTTGGAAGGGTGTGCAAAAGTGATTTGAGAATTTAGAAGTTGATTTTATGAATTTTAATTGTAAATAGGTTTTGGAAAGTTAGAAAAACAGAGGAAACTCTGACAAGATTTTTGGAAATTTATTTAGACCATTTTCAAATATTTTTAATATAGTTTTAAGTTATGGTTATATAAAAGTAAAATAGATATTTCGGTATATAGTAGTGCTCCCTGATTCGGTTCGAGCAATTTGGGTCAGGGGGTATTACACACATTAACAATAGTTATTCAGTCGAAGCATCTCGAGCACGCGGACAACAACAAATTGACAGGTACACATCTCATAACCATCAATTATTTAAATATAGTGATCAATGTAATAGGGAAAAATTAGCAAAAATAGTAGCTGTAGAACATTTACCATTTAGTTTTTGTGAAAAAATTGGTTTTTTAAAATATTGTCATAATGCCTTAAATTCTACTGCATGTAGGGTTTCTAAGAATACTCTTAAACGTACAATGTGTGAAATTTATAAAAAAGAGAAAAAAAAAATTTAGTTAGATATTTTAAAAATTATGTAGGTAGTGTGTTTATTTGTGTCGATATCTGGAGTGATTATTGGCAAAAACATTCATTTTTAGGACTCATATGTCATTATATTGATAAAGTATGGGATTTGCAAAAATGAATTATTGCATTTAAAGTTTTTGATGAATCCCATACTGCAAACAATATATATAAAATGATAAAAATAATTTTTGAAAAATATTCGATTGAAAACAAAATTTTTACAATTGGTTTTGATAATACTGCAAACAATATTACCGCTGTTCTATAATTATTAGAATTGTGTAATCCCCATTTTGGCTGCAGATTTTTTCATCAAAGATGTATTTGCTATGTTTCAAATTTATGTGTACAAAATGGTTTGCAAACACTTCAACATTTTATTAGATCAATTAGGGATGTTTTCTATTATTTGTGAAAATACCCTAGTACCATGAAACGATGAGCTATGTTTTGCAAATCTCATGGAAAGCATCAAATTATGTTTTCTCATGATGTTCTAACTTGTTGGAACTCTACGTATAAATTGCTTTGTGAAAGTTATGAATATAGAGAATTATTAATTCGTTTTATGCAATATAATATTAGTAGTATTAAATTGTATCATCAGCCTTTGGATGTTTGTATAAAAATTTGTGAATTATTAAAAAATTTAATGATGCAATTAATAATTTAACTGTTATATATTATCCAACTACACATTTATTTTTTATAAAAGCAATAAATATTGTTGATGCACTTAATGAGTGTGCACAAGATCCATCTTTACCTAAATGTGTTACAACAATGAGATTAAAATAGTTAGATTATTATAGGGAGATTCTTATAATTTATATAATTGCTTTATGTTTTGACCCTAGGTGTAAATTATATAATTTATTTGAATATTATACTGTTTGTTATCAATGTTTAGATATAAATAATACATAAATTGTTTATTTGTTTAATAATGTTAGGAATTTATTTTATGAATTGTATGATGAATACCGTTCTATATACGGTCCCTCGCTGAACATTAATGTTTAGCAACCGGAAATTAGAGATTCTCAATTTAGTGTTCCCTCCACATTAAGGAAGTTAGGGTTAAGTATGTTATTTAAACACACAAAGAAGATGCGGAGTGCGTCTTTATCAACCTCTATTTTAGAGGTTGATGTTTACTTAAACACTGCATTCGAGTTTGTGAGCGATGACTTCAACCTTCAACACTGGTGAAGGGATCACCTGTAACACTCCCTGACCCGACCCGCCTGGATCGAACCAAGGAGCGCTACCCGATTTTAAAACTTTTCTAAACTTAATTTATATGTTGAAAATTTTTGTAAAACCAACAAATACTGTTATATTTAAAATACATTACAGTGAGCCCATCACTATTATAAAAAATTTTGCCAGAGTTTTCTCTATTTTTCTGACTTTCCAAAAATTCTATTTTCCACAAAACTCAAACAATATAATATCAAACACTTCAAAATTCAATTCTCAATCATTTGCACACTCTTCCATATAGTGCGACTTTCTCAAACATTTTCAATAAAACAAAATATAATTACTAATTAAAAAACTTTGAAAAAAATAAACTATTATACAAATATTTACAAAACTCATATATTGTAACTTTACAAACTTCTGTATATGCATGCTGAAATAAATAATTATACGAACAAGGTTTAAATAAAACTACTCAAGTAATGTGACTCTGAATCCTCGTCTGCAGCTATCACTTCTTCAGTCTTTTTCTCCACTGGTATCTCTACTACCTACGCGTGATAAAATCAATGCATTAAGCAATATTGCTTAGTGGGTGTACACTAAAATATTTGTGGAATTCACAAAATAATTTTAAAGATAAAATGTCATAATGATATCATATTAAAACATATTATGATTCGACTAAATCAAATAAATAAATCATAAGAAAATCAATTTCTAAATTCTCTTATATACATTTTATTCGATTCATTGCAATCCTAGCCCTTTGGTATACTCAACATAATTTTCTGGACTGAAATATGGGCCGTTCGACATCGACCACTCGGTGGCTGCCCGTCGAACATAACTCCCAACCCTAGGACTGGCACTTGGGGTCTACACCATCCAAGGGTGGTACGTACAGATCATATCATAACTTCCTATCCTAGGACCGGGTACTCGGTACCTGCTCATAATCCTTAGGGAGGTACGTAATATCAATATCAATATTAATATCGGTGCAGTACTGCTAAAATAACCCAGCTGGTATACCAACCTCCTATATTTGTTTTCTATGTTCAAGTATCCTAGGGCCGTTTCGCAATACACAATTCATAAATTTCATATCAAAGCATTCCATTTCTTTCAAAATCCACAACTATAACTCTCAAATCTTAATCAAATTCAACAATATAATTTCCAAACGATATTCGTAATTCAAACAATATTCTCAAACAATTTCTTTTAACATAATCGTTATAAATTGAAATACGAGTATATCAAAACATTCAAATAAATAAATATGTAAACATATATAATATTCAAAGATCGGAAAATTCGAATCAAAACACATACTAAAACCATAAAGTTTTCAGAAATGAGTGTACAATGTAGTAGCCAAAACATGTCTGGCCCAAAGTGTGTCCCAAAGACAAAGCCCAGAGCCAAAAGTGGGACTACATCTTCATGTAGTACGACGATGGACCAGTACGAAGACCTTAGTTTCGCACGACATACACTCGACATGAAGCACTCTCATGTAGTACGACGCTGGACCAGTATGAAGACCTTAGTGTCGCACGTCATACACTCGACATGAAGCACTCTCATGTAGTACGACGTGCGCCATCATGTAGTACGGCGCTGGACCAGTATGAAGACCTTAAAGTAGTACGACATGCACTCGACATGAAGCACTCTCATGTAGTACGACGTGCGCCACATGTCCCACGCATCTAAGTAGCATCAAGGGAGATAACTCAGTGTCCACACTTGGAAGAGCTCCTATGTAGCACGACATACCCTTCTCATGTCGACATCCAATCAGCACATCATACGACACGCAATCATGGTTGTCCAACTTGACAAACCTACATGTCGTACGACATAGAATCTCTGTAGTTCCGAGGGAGACCAAATCATGATCTACTTTAAAGCAGGTCCTACAAAACCATAATGACACTTGATAACGGCCAGAGCAAAAGAAGGATCCACATGCATTCTTAGTGGAAGACAGCAAGGAGAGAATGATGAAATCCCTCAAAAGGTAGAAGCATGAGTCCCCTATAAAAAGAAGGATAAATCCCTCATGGAAGGGGGGAGGAGAAACTGAGATCCAAAAGGCTACCAATACTAAAACCACACCCTCCGGCCATTGTCTATCTTCCCCGATTACCCTCCGACCTCACACCTCCTTTGATCGAGGAGGCCTTGATCACAAACAATACAGGAAGCATCCTTCACTCGTCATCGTTTACAAGCTTACATATTTATTAGCACTTGCTAACTTGATTGTCGGAGTGACTTTGGCCGGCACCACCCCGGTGTCCCAGATGTCCTGCGGGTCACGTGCGTTCTGTCTTTGCAGGTTGTAGTGCCCCGTGTCTCCGAGCGATTTTTGAGGACTACAATTTGGCGCTTACTGTGGGGCACGACAATCTCTAAAGCGAGCAAAGGTAGAACGTGGCAACTCCGACTATGTCATCTGAGGATTTTCATCACGATGCGATGGAGGTTAGGGTACAACTCCTCATATCCCAGATGCAAGAGAATACCCAAAGGCTCCAAGCACTCGAACAAGAGAATCAACGAGTGTTGGCGGAGAACCAAGAATTACAAAATAGGATCAATTCTCTTACTATCGTACGACCGTTTGGAGACGCTTCAACGTCCCAACCCTTGCCATTCGAGCAAGCCGCCCACACTACCTACTACGCGCCAGTCCGCCCAGACGAGCAAGGTACTACGGCAAGAGACCTCGATCCAACCACGTAGGCTCAGAGCCTAACATTCGAGTCTCGAATGGACCGCACATCGTCGCACGACATACGGCAGACAACACACCGAACGGGACGGGGGAACATCGATCAGACGACATGGCAAGAGCTACACAAGGAGTGCCGCCTATATCCACCCTCAATGGCAACGTTGGCTCAACCCAACCAACCATTTCGCTACAAGGAACACCATCTGGCCCTTCGCATTCGGCGCCGTCGAACCCGAACCGGGTAAGTACCGAACCAACCTTGGCTAACCGTGACTTGGTACGAAGGTTCGTAGAGATGGAAGCACTCATCCAACGCATTCCGGGAATGCCCGCTCCTATAAAGAAAAGCGCGGCCAATAGTTTTGCCTACTCTCCCTTTGTCGAAACAATAGCATTGGTAGAGATGCCAAGGAAGTTCAACTTTCCAGGTATGAAGCAGTATGACGGTACGACAGACCCCGACGACCACATTGCGCAGTATCGACAACGGATGTTCACTGCCGCCATCCCGCGTGACCTTAGGGAAGCATGCATGTGCAAAGGTTTCGATTCAAGCCTCGTAGGACCTGCCCTACAATGGTACACCAACCTTCCCAATGTTTCCATCAACTCTTTTGCTCAACTCACTGACACCTTCGTAGAGCAGTTCGCTAGTAGCCGGAAGCTAGAAAGACAATCCGACGACCTCTATACAATCAGCCAGAGAAGGAGTAAACGCCTACGTGACTTTGTTGACCGGTTCAACCATGAAAAAGTGTCCATCCCTCATTGTCACTAGGCGACAGCCATATCAGCCTTCCGCAAGGGTCTACTCTATGATTCCGACCTATACAAGGAGCTCACCAAATACCCTTGTAAAATCATGGAAGACGTCCTAGCCAAGGCATGGGCACAGATAAAATGGGAAGAAGACGAAGTAAACTACAAACCTAGTAGAGCGAACTACAAGGAAGATAAGTCGGAGAGGATGGTCGAACAACGAATCATCAACCGACGTAGCGGGCCATACCCAACAATACCCCGAAGGGACGGCCATATGAGGTACGAGCGACGGCGCGACGATAGACCACCAAGGCCGTTCGTCCTGCCAAAGAACGTAACGCCAGAATACAATTTGAACATCAGACCAGCAGAGGTAGTCGCCATACTCAAAGGAATGGGTAGATCAGTTCGTTGGCCAGACAAGATGATGAGCCCGCTAGATCAAAGAGACAACTCCAAATGGTGCGAATTTCATGGCGACCACGGCCATCGAACTGAGCATTGTGTGGCGCTACGATTGGAAGTGGCTGAACTACTCAAGAAGGGTCACCTTAAAGAATTCATGACTGACAAAGGTAAGCAGACTTTTCTGAACAAAGATAGGTCGCACGACATTGTTTCAATCCCGCCACCAGAACCTCCCAAACACGAGAGAACTGTGAATGTCATCTCTGGCGGATCAGAAGTGAATGGAGTAACCTACTCGGAGGCGAAGCGCTACTCGCCACAAGCCGGTCGTACGAACGTCCAACGAACCCATACGGCGGACTCCACCTATAACTATCCAATTAGTTTAGCAGCGATGGGCATATGGACTTGTTCAATCCCTACCACGACGCGCTAGTCATCCCACTGACAGTAGCCAATTGTTTGATCAAGCGAATCCTAGTGGACAATGAAAGCTCAACAAACGTACTTTTCCTCGGCGCACTGAAAGAGATGCATATTGATGAGTGTAACATCGTACGTCGCTCCACAATACTTGTAGGATTTAGTGGAGAACACAAGAACACTATAGGAGAAATCATCCTTCCTGTCTACGCGGAAGGTATCAACTTGAACACTCGCTTCCTCATCCTGGACTGCCCGTCGTCCTACAACATAATCATAGGTCGCCTATGGATCCATGAGATGAGGGCAGTCCCCTCGATATATCATCAGGTCATCCGTTTTCCTACCAGGTGGGGAGTCCATGAGATCCGAGGGCAACAAAAGACCTCGCGTGACTGCTACCAGAACACTCTGAAAAGCAGGCCGTCCGACTTATAGCAATTACAGAGCGAGAGCACCCCCATCAACAAAGACGAATCAGATATGGAAGAACTCGATGAAGTGTCCATACATCCAAATTTCCCAGACCACAAAGTTAGTATCGGATTCCGCCTTCTACAAAATATCCGAGCAGAGCTACTCAGCTTCTTGACGGCGCGGCACGACAGCTTCGCATGGCACACGCAGACATGACCGGCATTAACCCAGAAGTCCTAGTGCATAGGTTGCAAGTCGACCCAAATCATCCGCATGTGAAGCAAAAAAGAAGGAAGTTCGCGCCCGAGCGCAACAAAGTTATCAATGAAGAAATCCAAAAGCTAATTGACATTGGCTCAGTGAGAGAAGTGAATTACCCGGACTGGCTCGCAAACGTAGTAGTAGTGAAGAAAAAGAATGGGAAGTGGCGAGTTTGCATCGACTTCACAGACCTCAACAAGCCTTGTCCGAAGGATTCCTTCCATCTCCCGCACATCGACATGATGGTGGACGCTACAGCAGGCCATGAACTATTGAGCTTCATGGATGCATTCTCCGGTTACAACCAAATCCTCATGCATCCGGACGACCAGGAGAAGACTTCTTTCATCACGGAGCGCGGCATTTTTTGCTACAATGTGATGCCCTTCGGCCTCAAAAACGCCGGGGCAACCTACCAAAGATTAGTCAACAAAATGTTCGCAAGCATGCTCGGACAGACTATAGAGGTCTACATCGACGACATGCTAGTGAAATCATTAGTAGCAGATCAACACCTCGACCACCTCCGGCAGTCGTTCGACATCATCGACAAGTATGGGATGAAGCTTAATCCAACCAAATGTTCCTTCGGAGTTTCATCAGGAAAGTTCCTTGGCTATTTAGTAACCAAGAGGGGCATCGAGGCCAACCCGGATCAACTCCGATCCGTCATGGATCTGAGGTCCCCCAAAAGCATCAAAGACGTACAAAAGCTGACCGGACGGCTCGCGGCCCTCAACCGATTCATCTTAAAGTCATCCGAGAAATGTAAGCCTTTCTTTGATGCTCTAAGAAAGAGCAAATCATTTGACTGGAACCAAACAAACGAGGACGCATTCCAAAACATAAAAAGGTACCTAGCAGACCCTCCTCTTCTATCCAAACCTAAGGAAGGAGAGACCCTCCTACTCTACCTCGCTGTATCCGAAATGGCCGTTAGCGCCGTACTAATAAGGAATGAGGATGGCAAACAACTCCCCGTATACTACATCAGCAAGACCCTACTCGACGCAGAAACAAGGTACACCCAACTTGAGAAATTGGCCCTCGCACTAGTTACGGCTGCAAGGAAATTGAGGCCGTACTTCCAATGCCACACTATCAGTGTACTCACTGCCTTCCCCTTGAAGAACATCCTACATAAGCCCGAACTATCCGGCCGTCTAGTGAAGTGGGCCGTGGCGCTAAGCGAGTACGACGTCAATTACCAACCTCGCACGGCGATCAAGTCACAAGTGTTGGCGGACTTCATAGCAGACTTCACACCTGGGATCCTACAACGAGTGGAGGAAGAACTTTGCACCATGTCGTGCGACACACCAAAGGAGGAATGGAGTTTGGCAGTTGACGGATCAAGTAACGCTAGGGGCAGTGGGCTAGGAATAGTACTTGCCTCACCTGTGGGACACATCATCGAGAGGTCCATCCGATGTGGATTCAGGACTACCAACAACGAAGCCGAGTACGAAGCCCTCATAGCCGGGCTAACCTTGGCAAAGGACTTACGCGTCGAGCGAATAAAGGTGCGTAGTGACTCTCAATTAATTGTGAGACAATTGCAAGGGTCCTACCAAGCTCAGGACTTGAAAATGTCGGCCTACTTAACCTTGGTAAAAGGGCTACAAGCTTCATTCGAGTCATTCGACATCGAACAAATACCAAAATCTGAAAACACGCATGCTGACGCGCTCGCCAATCTCGGTTCCGCACTAGATACCACGATTGAACGAACCATTCCCATGGTATTTGTCCAATGGCCAACTGTGTGGAAGCCAACAAAGCTCGAAGTCGAGCCAATTTCGGACAAGCCAACTTGGATCACCCCGATCTATGACTACCTGAGGGACGACACCCTCCCATCTGACAAGGTAGAAGCACGAAGAATTAAGGTCAAGGCTGCCCGATTTTCTATAGTAGAGGGTCAACTTTACAAGCGATCCTACTCCGGGCCTTACCTCAAATGTATCGGCCCAATCGAAGCTCAGCAAGTACTCAAGGACTTGCACGAGGGGCAATGTGGGAACCACTCGGCCGGGAGAAGCCTAGCCAACAGAGCAATCACGGCTGGGTATTACTGGCCGACAATGCGATCCGAGTCGCACGACCTCGTCAAAAGATGCGACCCGTGTCAGCGTTTCGCCCACGTTTCACATCAACACCCAGAAAGACTCCACCCTATCTCAGCACCATGGCTCTTCATGAAGTGGGGAATGGACATAGTAGGAAAAATGCCCGTCGCTACCGGAGGTAAGGTCTACATGTTAGCCGTGACCGATTACTTCACAAAATGGGTTGAAGCCGAGTCATATGTAAGAATCAAAGACTCCGAAGTAAAGAGCTTTATTTGGAAAAATGTCATATGCCGCTACGGAGTTCCAAAAGAGATAGTCACTGACAATGACTCACAATTCATATCATACGACTTCCAAGACTTTTGCGACAAGTGGAACATCAAACTAAGCTATTAGAGCCCAAGATACCCTCAAGCTAACGGACAAGCAGAATCCACCAACAAGACAATCATGTCCACCCTCAAGAAGCGACTCGACCAATACAAAGGAAAGTGGGCCGACGAGCTACAAGGTGTGCTGTGGTCTTACCGTACGACGGTCAGAACATCAACAAGGAAGACGCCATTCTCCCTATCTTACGGCTCAGAGGCCGTCATAGCAACAGAGGCTGACTACCCCTCATACAGGATACGACACGCGACAGAAGAAACAAACAACAGAGAGTTGCTGAGCGAACTCGACACAATCGACGAGCGTCGAGACAAAGCCGCAATCAGGTTGGCCGTATACCAACAAAGAGTCGCCCGCCATTATAACAGAAACATTCCTCTCAAGTCATTCCATATTGGGGATTGGGTCCTTCGCCGCGTGTTCCAAAATACAAAGGAAAAAGGAGCAGGTAAACTCGGTCCTACGTGGGAATGACCATACCAAATTACCAAAGTAATTGGGCATGGAGCCTACAAACTACGATGTACAGATGGCATGGAGATCGGCAATAGCTGGAACGCATGCCATCTAAAACAATATCAGTTCTAAGAATTTCGAACTTTATCACTCTACAACATGGAACTCACTTACTCATCGGAGGGTCGTTGGTAAACCCAGCGGCCGACTCTAACCTTTTTATGCAGGTCAGCATTGCTGAGCGTACCCGAGTTGAGAGAATCTTTTTTCATACCGCACAAACTATGCACTTAATCAAAGTTGTAGCATGAAACTAAGAAGTTACACACTCCAACTGGGGCAATTCAATATCATAAAAAGCAAAGTCTATGACGAGACCTGCTTTCAAGGTCTCCATCTCCAAATGGTCACATGACCCGCATTCAAGGTCACGGACCACGACCTGCTTTCAAGGTCTCCATCTCCAAATGGTCACATGACCCGCATTCAAGGTCACGGACCACGACCTGCTTTCAAGGTCTTCATCTCCAAATGGTCACATGACCCGCATTCAAGGTCACGGACCATGACCTGCACTCAAGGTCCTGGACCGCAACCTGCACTCACGCTCGTAAATAACAATTAAAACGCATTGCCATACACAAAAAAGAATGATCATGTAGGTCGTGCGACAATAAAGAAAATCAAAATGGATCATATATTAAAAAAGGAAAAGAAATCGTTCGACAAAGCCTTCTAAAAAAAAAAAAAATAGTTCGACAAAGCATCATATTACAACCCCTTACGGGGCAAGATCATCAGGCTCTCCAGTCGGCTGAGCAACCAAAGCTACGACTGTCGAGCCTTCTAGAGGAGGAAGGATAGACTCTTCACCGACAGCTTTGTCATCCACATGCTCATCAGCTTCATCTTCATCAGAGCGCGACAGCTCCTCATGGTCGGCGATCCAACTATCAACCTTCCACTCGGTCGCACGACCATCCCTATACTCCCTCATCAAATCTGCACGGGTCTTAATAACCGCGTTGAGGACGTTATCCTCCGCCTTGTCGTACAGAGAGTCATAGTCTGCCTCCTTAGCCTTCAGCTTGGCTTCGAGTAAGTCGCCTCCCTCCTTCGCTTCTTTCCAGTCGAAGAAATGTCGAGGGAGGCCTTGGCTCGACTTGATGGAGGAGGTGGAGGAATGGAATCCACTTGGTCGCTCGATTGAGCCTTCTTCTTTCCCTTCCTCTTTTCCCTAAGTCTCCTTATCGCATCATCAGCACCAGGAGCAGTAATCTCTCCAGCCATGATGTCAACTGCAAAGCGTCGCTCGACGTATGAGATTGGAGTAAAAAACCTTGTGCCGTACAGTCGCTCGACACAATGTCTGACCCTGACAAACTCCACTAAGTTTTTGAAGGCAGGGTAGGGAGTACCTGTCTCGTTGATCACACTAAACTTCCAGAGATGACTGGGTCGCAGATTTTCCTCCGACAAAATATTCCTCCAACTCTTCTCTTTCACGTCGTACGACAGTACCTTTGTTGTACGTGTCACGCAAGTTAAGCCAACAACTGCTTGAGGTGCTCTTGTGTTCACTGCAATACAAATAAAGATAAGAGTTAGTAAAAGTAAACAATGAAAAGAGAAAGTCGAACAATGCTACGGAATTAAAAACCCACCAGCCTTGGACCAGGTCGTACGAACGACCGTATCCCCAAGAGGCCAATCGACAAGTAGGCCCCTAGCAAAGAAGTACCTATCCTTCCACAACCTATCATTTGTCGTCAGCTCTGTGATAAGGTACGTTCTGTTGGGCCGGAGGTTCAAATTATAGCGACCCTTCTCTGTGTCGTGCTCCCGCACGGAGTATGTGTAGAATAGGTCAGGCAGCTCGAAGACTATTCCTTCCCTCGTACACAACAACTCTAGCCCCAGCAAGATCCTCCAACTGTTGGGCATCAACTGCCCTGGGGCAAGCTCAAAATGGTCGAGCACCTTCCTCAGTAGTCCGACTACTGGTAACCTAAATCCAACCCGCTGAAACGGGAACTCATAGAAACAGGTCCATCCTGGGATGTCCCAGTCTGGCCTCTCCTCCTTATGCGGCGCCCTCAATGCGACACCATCGGGTATGCCATAACTGAAACGTAGGCGCATGATGTCGTCCTCCGTTAGCACGCTGGCTGGGTTACTCAAAAGCAAGCCTAGCGGCCTACTAGGTCCCATTGGACATGGGCCAGCCGCGTCGCCCGGTAGCTCGACTAGGGGAATCCCCATAGGAATGTCGTCTGTTACGCGCGATGTACCCGCGAGAGAGACAGTCACAGTGTCGTACGACGAGGAAGCCACTGTCACCTCAGCACTTGCTGCCTTCGACTCTCCCCATGAGTTGTAACATCCCGGATTGCGGGTAATGAATTTTTGATATATGTGAAATATGTGAAAATAAATTTTTACTATTTGAGGGGGTGTAAATGTAATTAAATGTATGTTTATTTTATGATTTCCAGCGGACCGGAGTGAATAGTGAAAAATGAGAAAAATGAAATTGGAAAACTGGACCAGAGAGCATCGCGACCTGGTCATCGCGACCATAGGTCGCGATGGCTTGCTCGCGATGAAAATGACAAAACCTGGCAGTGAGCAACGCGACCAGCCACCGCGACCACAGGTCGCGATGGACTGCTCGCGATGAAATTGTCAAAAACAGGCAGAGAGCAACGCGACCATTCGCGCGACCAGGGTGCGCTCGCGACGAAGGCGGTGCGCGCACTCCAGTGAGTGTCGCGACCTGGTGCCGCGACCACAGGTCGCGACGGCGGTCGCGGTAGCGAAAAAAATATAAAAAAAAGAAGTGGCTTCTCGAGGAAGCCAGAAATCATCACAGAACAGAGAGAGAGAGAAAAGAGCGAGAAAAAGAAAGAAGAAGAAGAAGAAGAAGAAGAAGAAGAAGAAGAAGAAGAAGGAGAAGAAGAAGAAGGAGAAGAAGAAGAGGAAAGAAAGAGAAAAGAGAGAAAGTAATTGTAGGAGAAAGGAAAAGGAAAACAAAATCGTCGAACCGCGATTCTCGAACGAAAAAACGGTACCGAGGTTGGTGTACGTTGTTTTTTCGAAATCGTTACGAAAAACATTTCGTTATCGTTTACGTTTTTTGTTTTCGTTATGTTTCTCGTTTTCGTTTAGATTTCGATTTCGTTAATTGTTTCCGATTTCGATTTCGTTAATTGTTTTCGATTTTGATTTTGTTAAATGTTTTCGATTTCGATTTTCGATGTGTAAAAATTGATGATTGATATACTTATGGATGATTATGGAAAGATTTTATACGAGATCGTATTTGTTTGTGTTTTGAATATTTCCGATTTCGTTTTAAACAGTTGATTTAGACTTGTATGTGAATATTGTTCATATTTCTTGAAGTTTATTATGTGATTTATATGATTATTGAGTGATTATCGATTATTGAGTAATTATTGCGAAATTGATTGTGAATTTGGTTTATCGAAACGGCCCTAGGATACGTAGACATAGAAAAGGATATAGGAGGTTGGTATACCAGCTGGGTTTTATTGAGCAGTACTGCGCCGATATTGATTGATTGATATTGATGATATTGATGTACCTCCTCTTGGATTCGTCCAGAGGCTGGGAGATACGTACCTCCTCGGGATTCGTCCCGGGGGTTGGGAGTTAATGTACCTTCCCAAGGATTCGTTCCTGGGATAGGGAGCTATGTACCTCTCTAGGTTCCGTACCCACGGTCCTAGAGTTGGGAGACACGTACCTCCTCAGAATTCGTTCTGGGGGTTGGGAGCTTGACCCATATTCCAGTCCGTATATGTTTAGTATTCTAGCGGGCCAGAATTGATTTGGAATTGAAAAGTGTATTGAATGTTTTTATTGATCGAAAATTATATATTGTCCTCATTATTGAAGTTCAAGTGCTTGAAATTATTATATACTTTGATTCTGAAATTTAATTGTTTTAAACATGATTTGAATTGACATATATATATTGTGATTTATTTATTATTAAAAGTTATATATGTTTCCGTATTGAGATTTTAGTACACCCACTAAGCTTTATGCTTAGCGCGTTAGTTTTTGTGTCTAACGCGTAGGTACCAAGAATCCGGACGAAGGTAAAGACTGAAGAACTGGAAGAATTGCAGACCGAGTCACAGGATTGTACAGTCGGGTAGCGATATTTTTGTTATGTATATATATTCTGAAAGCATGCATATACAGGGAATTGTAAATATGTTTTGTAATATGTTTTTAATTAATTACTTTACGATTTCTGAATGTCTGTATATATATATATATATATATATATATATATATATATATATATATATATATAAAAGTTTGAACTGTTCTATTTTATAAATTGTGATTGATAAGTCGCACTAAACGGCAGAGTGCGCAATTGTTTGAAATTGATATTGAAGTGTTATTGAAATTGGAATTGAATTGATTTGTGTAAAAGCAGGTTTTTGGAAAGTCCGAAAAATAAACGGCACTCTGCCGGATTTTCGTAAAAAGTTTATTTAATTATTTGTTTTGGGCTCACAAAGATTTTAAAATGTATGATTTTTGAAACGTATAAAACTAGTTTTGAAAAAGTTTGAAAGATCGGGTAGCGCTCCCCGGGTCGGTCCGGCCGGGTCGGGTCGGGGGGTGCCACATGAGTCGTACGACAGATCTATTGGATCGTCGTATCCACGCCCAGAGGTACTGGGAGGACTCTCATCACCTCGACTCAACATCGAAACCTACAAGTCGAACGACAGTAACCACGGTTAGTAATTATAACCTAAACCAAAGACCTTGCATGACCTAATATCAGCTCCCAAGACTGTTAAGAAGGTCGTGCGACCTATATGTCTTGGCTACTGTCGTGCGACCTAGACACTACAAACAGGTTTTATATAAACCTAAGTCGTGTTTTTCGATCTAAAACCAAAATTTTTTAAATTCTTCTCGAAACTTATTCAAAGAACACGAGAAATACCCAGACATCGAAATGCAAAAATAGAGACCAAAATATAGCGAAAAGAAAAAACTTACCAAATAAGAGTAAAGACGATCACCGCTTCGTCGTAATAGACGTGAAAAAGGACCAAAAACGATCAACAAACACCGGAATAGCTTGCACAGGCGACTGGTTTCTAGAGAGAGAAAGAAAAAGAGAGAGAAAGCTAGAAATTGAAAATGAAGAAGAAAAGGGAAGGGCGGCAATTAAAAGAAAGCATGTGCTGACGTGTCAACTTCTCATTGGACACACGCCCCCATAACCGTATCGTTAACCAAACATGCGCATTGCCCATAAAAGCCACATTTATTCTGACACAAATATCGAGGAGTCATTAGAAGACCAATCACTCCTTTAAATGACATTGTCGCACGACAATGGCAAAACTCATGGATCGTTATCTACTCTTGAACACTAATACGTTTTCTTAGGAGGACAGAGTCGTGCGACACTATGGAACCAGCATTAGAGTTCACATATACATATCCTTGTCTACATGTCGTACGACGCAAACCCCTTGGCTTTTCTAACCCAATGCGTTTGGGGGCAAACTGTAGTAGCCAAAACATGTCTGGCCCAAAGTGTGTCCCAAAGACAAGGCCCAGAGCCAAAAGTGGGACTACATCTTCATGTAGTACGACGATGGACCAGTACGAAGACCTTAGTGTCGCACGACATACATTCGACATGAAGCACTCTCATGTAGTACGACGCTGGACCAGTATGAAGACCTTAGTGTCGCACGTCATACACTCGACATGAAGCACTCTCATGTAGTACGACGTGCGCCATCATGTAGTACGACGCTGGACCAGTATGAAGACCTTAAAGTAGTACGACATGCACTCGACATGAAGCACTCTCATGTAGTACGACGTGCGCCACATGTCCCACGCATCTAAGTAGCATCAAGGAAGAGCTCCTATGTAGCACGACATACCCTTCTCATGTCGACATCCAATCAGCACATCATACGACACGCAATCATGGTTGTCCAACTTGACAAACCTACATGTCGTACGACATAGAATCTCTGTCGTTCCGAGGGAGACCAAATCATGATCTACTTTAAAGCAGGTCCTACAAAACCATAATGACACTTGATAACGGCCAGATCAAAAGAAGGATCCACATGCATTCTTAGTGGAAGACAGCAAGGAGAGAATGATGAAATCCCTCAAAAGGTAGAAGCATGAGTCCCCTATAAAAAGAAGGATAAATCCCTCATGGAAGGGGGGAGGAGAAACTGAGATCCAAAAGGCTACCAATACTAAAACCACACCCTCCGGCCATTGTCTATCTTCTCCGATTACCCTCCGACCTCACACCTCCTTTGATCGAGGAGGCCTTGATCACAAACAATACAGGAAGCATCCTTCACTCGTCATCATTTACAAGCTTACATATTTATTAGCACTTGCTAACTTGACCGTCGGAGTGACTTTGGCCGGCACCACCCCGGTGTCCCAGATGTCTTGCGGGTCACGTGCGTTCTGTCTTTGTAGGTTGTAGTGCCCCGTGTCCCCAAGCGATTTTTGAGGACTACATACACCAATCTGGATATCGTTTTTATGAAATTTTCTTTTCTGGATTTCCTTTTCTTCCTCCTTTTTTCTCTTCTCTTTCTCTCTCATCTTTTCCTTCTCCATCTTCTTCTTCTTCTCTTCTTCTTCTTCCTTTCTTTTTCTTCTTTTCTTCTTCTTCTTTCTCTTTCCCTCTTTCTCTTTCTTTTTTCTCTTCTTCTTTTTCCTTTTCCTTTCTTCTTCTTTTTCTTTCTTTCTCCCGGTCTCTCTCTTTTCTTTGGCTTTTTCGTGAAGCTTCTCACCACCTCTTTTTTTTTTATAAAATTTTAGCTGTCGCGACCAGTAGTCCTGTCGCTTGATCGCGGTACTCACTGGAGTGTTTTCACCGCCTTCATCGCTATCAGCTATCGCGGTATCTGGTCACGATGTTAGTCACGATGCTCACTGGTCGATTTCACCATTTTTATCGCGATCACTGGACGCGGTCTTGGGTCGCGATGCTCACCGCCCAAAATTCTCATTTTCACTGCGAGCTGCACACTGCAATCCCTGGTCACGGTAGCTGGTAGCAATACACACTGCCAGCATTTTTCTTTTTCTTTTCATGCACTATTTCTGGACCGCTCCACCTGGTCCATTTGTATACCTAAAAATTAATCCAAGTAAACACATTACATCATTTTCACATCATTAACAACAATTAAGGTTACCTTTCGTAATTACTGAAAATTAAGGATGTTACCTCACCAGACAAACTTTCCAATTTTGGCCATCATTGCTAAACAAATTTTTGGAGCCCTTGTCTACCGTGGAATTGAATTAAGAATTTAGCGCCGGGCAACGTTCTAGACGAAAGACGGTCGTTGATGAGTCCAGACTCAATTCATATCCAAGTCTGTGTTGACGACTGGACTAAGTCTTCATACATGCAGCAGGAAATGGACGAACCATCTGACGACAATGATTTCTTCGATAACAACGACCACCGAAGGTACGAGTGACGATTGATCTCACTTAGATAAATAAAAGGTAAGAGAACTACGTGGGCTTTAATTCCTCCTAGAGGATATGTAGACAGCTTATTCGAGGTAAAATTAGGTGCAAACCAAAATTTCTTATTTATTTATTTAAATTTTATTTTACTTTTATGATATTATCGTAATTTTATTTTAATTTTATCGTAACTTAGGGTTACCCACTTTTAATTTTTTTATATTATTTTAATTTTCAAATTATTTTAATTTTTTTTAAAAAAAATAGACCGATTCCGGAACTGAAACAGGAACCGACTTGGAACCGCCGGTTCCAGGAACCGAAAGAGGAATCAGAATTGGTGGTTCCACGTCGGTTTCAGAATCGAAACCGGTACCCCCTAATTTCAATTTTAGTTCCTCTCCCACAAAAATCGGAATCAACGATTTCGAAACCGCAACCATTCCTAATTGGTGGAAGAAAGTGTTAATCTCTTCCACAATCTCCTCTATGTATAGAGGAGATCAAACTATAGACGACTATGAACATTAATTTTGTTGGATGTGACCTTCTAACTTTTTTTGTTTGGAAACTTCATATTTCATTATTTTTTTTATTGGTACAAGTGTCATAGACTCATATTTGTATATTTATCATGTGTAAAGATAAAAATAATAATGTTTCCATTAATTTTAAATACCTGTGACTAATAAAAGGATCATTTTAATAAAATTTTAAAATGTATGAGATAAAGAAGTTAATTCACACTTATTATGTCAAAAAGTAATATTTTAAAATTTTAGGGATTAAAATGAATTTTTCTTATTTATTTTAAGAATATTAACTAATAATAAGATTAAATTGATCAACTAGAGGGAAATGAATTTATGAGGAGGTTTATATAATTTCTAACAAAAAGTCTATGTGAATAATTGTGTCTTCTAATGTGGACAAATGTCTGTATAATTTACCTTTTCCTTTTTAACACATATTAAATAAAAACAAATAATCAAATGTGAAAGGATAACGACTGATGATGAATTTGGTATTGTCCATTAGTGGGTTGGGTGGCTGCCTGGCTCTTGCTTAATGCGCGGTAGCTGTCTGTGGGGCCGCGGTGATAAGCAAGACCACTTATAATCTTTTGATTTGAATTCTACTTTTTTTTTTTTTGAAGGTATTTTTCCTTTTTTGTTTTTTTAATTTAAAAAAAAAAACAAATATTATTTGGGAGATTCTTTCGTTCATGTGCTCTGCATCATACTTTTAAGACTTTGTATGCATGCTTTTTAACACCTTTAACCACACTGATTAAGATATCCCTTTTCAGCTAATAGCATTATTAGCGGTAGCTGTCGATCGATCTTAATATCCCTTTTCAATTAATAGCATTATTATTCAATTTTTTAAATAATTATTAATTTAGTCCCTAACTTTTTACTATTTATAACACATTTTACTTTATTATATCATAGACCCTAAATTTTTATAAATATATCAATTTGGTATTTATGTGAGTTAACCGTTAGTCAAACTTAATGGTTCCAGATATATTTTTATCTTTAAACCTACTCCTAATTAAAAATTTAAACAAATTAAATTAAAAAAATTAAAAATAATTTTAAATGAATCTCCACCATCTATCAAGATTGATGGACGGTCTAAATCATATTGATTTTTTTTAAAAAAAAAATTATGAATAGATATTTAAAAAAAAGAAATTTCTGTTTTTGGGGTGGAGATCCAGATTGAATCTTCACCAAGAAAAAAAAATCGAAAAAGCCTGATCTCTAGTGATGAAGATTGATCTCCATCGCTGGAGATAAAGCAACCTCCAATAATGGAGGTTGTTGGGTCTTCGGCGATGAAGACTGTTGAAGACCAGTTTCTTCAACGACAACGACTACATCTGCATTTGCAACTACTCTTGGTATTCTCAACCACCACTACCTCATCAAGAAGACCCACTCCTTAAATCAATATCTGATTCACTCAAAGCAAACTATTCTTCTTCTTCTTCTTCTTCTTTTTCTTCGTCTTTGAATAAACTGCTCTAGAAAATCACAACCAATCAACCATTCACGTCCTCACTCTCATCAACTACAACCCCCATTGTCTCCCTTATCTCTCTCTCCTCTCATTCTTCAACTTTCTCTCCTTCCACCCTCCATTTCTGCCTCCTCACTCTCCAATCATACTCCGCCATGACCCACTTCCTCGTCTCCAACAACCTCCGCTCTCAAGCACTCGACCTTCTTCATCTCGTCGTCTTTAAGAAAAGGAACGACTTTAGCTCTTTCGTCTTCGCTTCCCTCATCGAAACCAGAGGTACCCATTTTCTTGGTATTAATTTTGATTTCATTTTCGATGCATTGATGATTGTCTACATCGATTTGTGGTTCGTGAACGATGCTATTCAGTGTTTTAGATTGGTTAGGAAGCATAATTTTAGAATTCCTGTAATGGATGTAGGTGTTTGATTGATAGAATGATGAAAACGAAGCCTATGGTGACTTTGGGGTTCTATTTGGAGGTTTTGGATTACAGGTACTTATCGAGTGTGTAGGTTTTACAAAGAAAGGAAAATCAAGGATGCCCGGACGATGTTAATGTCTTCAACGGTGGAGACTGAGTCTCTATCGCTGGTGATCGAACCCACCTATAGCGCTGGAGGTCGTTTTTTCTCCAGCGGTGGTGATCGATCTCCAACGTTAGAGATCAAGATTTTTCAATTTTTTTTTTGTGTTCTTGGTGGATCTCCACCCCGAGAACAGAAAAAAAAAGTTTACTAAAAATAAATTTGTTTTAATTCCCCATTACCAATATTTTTTTAAAAAAAACTTTCAATATGATCTCCACCGTCTATCAATATTGATGAACGGTGGAAATCCATTTAAAAATTTTTTAAAATTTTCTTAAATTTTATTTTACAAAAATTAATATAAAATGATCATATTACCCTTTTGATTATTAAATAATTAACATAATCTTTTTAATTTAAGGGTAACGTTGTAATTTTAACTATTTAAATAGAGTTAAGGGAAAAACTGTCTTTTTAATATTTTTTGTTAGTTTGACTATTAAAAAATTAGTCAGAGGAACCAAATTGATACATTTACGAAAACTTAGGGCCCATGAGTGCCGATTAAGCAAACTGCGTTAAAAAAGTGATAATTCTTCAAAAGTTAGAGACTAAATTGATAATTGCCCATTTTTTGGACATATTACAGTTTACCTGGCTGAGGTATTCCTAAATATAGACAGAATCAACTTTTAAGGAAATTGACAACAGACCTCTCTATCGTTAGTATTAATCGTAAAAAAAATAGTTGACCTTTAAAAATATATAAAATTTAGGACAAATTACAGCCCATCTATCTGAGGTATCTGTAATTACAGGTAGAATCAACTTTTAGAAAAATTAACCGCAGATCTCCTTGGCTCATGCCATTAGTCAACGTCAGTAAATGTTTGTCAAAGTCAACAATATTAATGGTATTTTGATCATTTCATCTTATTTTTAAAATATTTTTAAAAAAAATAGTTAAGATCTCCACTGTCCATTTCATATATTTATTTATTTTTTAAAAAAGTTAAGATTTATTTTTTAAAAATTTAAAATAAAAAAACTTAAGATCTCTGTCGTATGATGTTAGAGAATTAAAAGAAAAGAAAATAAAGAAAAAGAAAAGAAGAATAAGAGAGATAGAAGGGCGAGATTCATGATGGATCCACTATGGATCGTGAACTTAAGTTCACGATGGATTCGAGAAACTCCCTCTCATGGCTATTGGATGGATCCCTACTAAATTCTTAATTTTTTTTTATTTTATAAAAAAATAGATAAATCTTCAGATGAGTGATGAAGATCTTTAATTTAATTTAATTTTTTAAAATTTTTTCATGAATGGATCTCCACTTGGATGGTGGAGATGCAGAATATATTTATTTTATTTTAAATCTTTTTTATTTTAGCTTTTTTAACTATGGGTAAATATATTTTTTCACATATTTTTAATTAACAGTCAATTGTTTTTTTTATTTTTATAATTAACGCTAACGGTAGGAGGGTCTGCAATAAATTTTTCTAAAAGTTGATTCTGCCTGAAATTACGGATACCTCAGGTAGGTGAGCTATAATTTGTCCTAAATTTTATATATTTTTAACGGTCAACGCTAACAGCTAAGGGTTTGCAGTCAATTTTTCTAAAAATTGATTCCGTTTGCAATTTAAAATACCTCAGGTAAGGGGACTGTAATTTATCATTTTTTTTCATTGTTTATTATAAATATATTTCTATTACATATAAATACACTCTTATCTCTAAAGTAATTATGGAGAGAAAAATATAATTTCACTTTATGACGAGTCACTATAAAATACTTGTCTCGCTTTTTTATTTATTACTCTCCTTTATTTTTGTTTTTTTAAATCTATTTTATTTTTGTTTCTATTAAGTTTTTTCTTACTTTTTTTTTTATATAATTATATTTTGCAGGTCTTGTCCACTCTCATTTGATTCAAATTACCTTTTTTTTTAAAACTTTTGTAGATTATTCAATTTTTTTTGTTCTTTTTATTTATTATATTTGTTTTAATTTTTTGTTTGTGTTCTTTTTTGTCTTTACCTTTTTTTTTTTTTTTAAATATAAGGGTTATGGACTATACATAGGTCAAACTGGGTCAACGTAACAAAAGTGTTAATAAGAGTTTTATTTAAAAAGGGTATAATTTAATTAATAAAATATCATCAAAATACTTTTAATATTTAAAAGTTTTTAAATTGTTTAAAAAGAATTTATTAAAAAAATCTAAAAAAATTAAGTTAAATTATACGTATTTTATAAATATAATAATTAACTTGTTACTGTTTTAAGTTAGAATTGCCACAAAAAAGAAAATTTACGTTTAGGTACTTACGTATTTTGTGTTATGCAATTTGATGTCTTGACCAATTTAGTATGTGGAAGAAATGAAAAGTAAAAATAGATGGGAGTGAGAGCACAAGAGTCAAATGATGTCTTGACTAAAATGACAAGGCAAGAAGAGTTCAGAGTTGGGAAGTGGGGAATTCGAAACTGCATTTTAGTGGTTGGTCACGTGTCCTTTCATAGATTGCTAAAAATACCAGTTTTCACCTGTCATGTCCTGACGTGGCACTCCTTTGTCCTATTAGAAGAAAGATTCGCCATATTTTTATTAAATAAATTGTTAAAAAAAATATTAAATTTATCAAATTTTAATTTTTTTTTATTTTTTAAATAAAAATGCCCTTTATGAATGTTTGAATTATTTTATAAAAGATAATAAAATATTATTTTTTGTCAATTTTTTTATCTTTTAATTCTCGTACTTTTTAATTTTTTAAAAAATAATTAAGATAATATTTATATTAATTAACAGTTAATTAATTTGACGGCTTTAGAGTTATTTTAATTTTTATACATAAAATTACTGTTTAGGTTAAACTACTAAATAAAAGTAAAATTTTAAATATAAAAGATTACAATTCAACAAAAAATGATAAAGTAAAAGAATATATATATTAAATTTAGAGTTTATAAGAATTAAAATTTGATTGATCTATTTACCTTTTCATCTTAAATAAACGCCGGAGGTTAGAGAAGGAGAAAATAAAGAAATGAAAAAGAAATTAAAAATTATGGAGATATGAGATCCCCGGCAACCCAATTGATGACAAACACTAGATCAGACCTCATATAATATCTATGCAAGAAATAAAAACAAAAAACACAAATGAACAAAACTACAAACAAGTTAATTACTTTAACTGTTTGGTTGTCACCCTAAGAACACCCCCAAGTGGGGTTAGCTCAATATCAACCACACACACACACACAAAAATCAAAAATCCAGTAAAAATCTCACAAAAACATACCAACCCACCACGCCACGCACAACATTGAGAGAAAGCAAAAACCCAAGTCGGTTTTTAAAGTACATACACATAGAGAGAGTGAGGGAGGGAGAGAGAGAGAGAGGTGTTTATATGCGTGAGGTACGTGAGGGAGTTTTTGTCTCTTTGTCCATTAACAAGTAACACACACAAGAGAAAAACAGAGGATTCCAATAAATGATGCGTGTAGTGTCAAAAACAGGGCTTAGCTCCTCTCGTTTATTTTAAGAAGGCCTGCTACAAAAAATAGACCAAGATAAAAGATCAAGTTTAAGAGGTAAAAGCCCTAAACCTTCTGACACTTACTTGGACCGAATAAAAAAATGGATCAAGTCGTTAGTGATGTCATTTTATCCCTAGAATAAAGGGATTAACAGTATTAACTCACTACCTTGCCCTGTGATCCTAGGAATTACATCATTGGCTTAAAGCCTCCACCTATAAATAGAAGCCTCGAGTTTTGGGACGGAAGTTGGCGCCAAATTGTAGACCACGAAATCGGTAAGGTGATGATCGGGACACTACAACTTGTAAAACTAGAGAACACGAGGTCGATAGAATGCTTGGTCACCGGAGCGGTACCGGTCAAATAAACTCCAACGCTCAAGTTAGTCTATTGTAAGTAAAAACAATAGATAATGTAAAGGGATAAATGAGTATACTTCCTGTGTATGAAAGTTCGATCATGGATGGTCAGAGGTATGGGGGCGTTGTGACTGTAGTCGCGTTTGAATGATGATCGATGTTGTGAGTGAACGACGATTACAATAATCAGTGGTGGCCGGAGGTCACTTGTCTAAGGCAGATGATGAATAGTAAAATAGTATGCCTGATAGTAAAAAAGGTGAACCCTCACTTAAAGTGAGGGTATCTTTATTTATAGGTGTGTGATCCACCCGTTGGAGGGTGGATCACTCTTCTAAGATCTTGGCCAAGATCAAGGAGGACTTGATTCCCTTCTTGACTTGGTCCATCAAACTTTAAATTTGAAGTTTGATGGTCGTGGGCTTGGGTCGACTAATAACGAGTCGATATATGGGTCATGGGTTGACTCGTGGATAGCGGGTCGACATATGAGTCAACATGTGGGTCATAGGTCGACACATAGATAATGGGTCGACATATGGGTTGATATGCGGGTCGACATGTAGGCCTTGCTGCTTTGGGCCTTCACCAGCCTTTTAAAGTGTTGAGTTTTTTGGCTTAGACTATATGTTGATCCAAGTAGAGACTTTAATAGGCCTTAGGCTTTGGAAAGGGTTAGACCTAAATTGATTTGGCCTTGGGTCTACAGAACATTTGTTCTAATATTAGCCAACTAGGGCTGGACTTTTGTTTGGGTTATGGCGTCTTGGGTCTGATCAATTTTGGTCACTACACACGCATTTTATATATAAAAAAAAAAACTTTATCTGATTGACAAAGGGAGACATAGAACCAAATGTAGACTCCACGCTCTACATCATGTCGCAAGCCAAGTAAATCTAAGCTCAAGTCGACTTCACCTCGTTTTGATCACATTCTTAAATCCAGCTATCACATGTCCCTACCATCTACGACTCTCCGTTCAACATCAAGTCCTACGACCCTCCATTTGATATCAAATTTTATAACCCTTTGTTTAACATCAGGTGTTATGGGTCCTTGCTCAAGACCCAATGTTGACCTACAATTTGTTGATTCTACACTATTCTTATTCCACATTCAATACATTCTTACATTTGTTGACTTGAGTGTTAGAGTTCATTTGGCTGGTACCACGTCGATGACCCAAGTGTTCTACGTTTACTATTCCGTCCCTTGCAATCTCGTCATCTACAATGTGTTAGTGGTTAACTGCCATAAAGTGTTATATGATTCTAGACAGAGAAAGTTTAGGTTGCATAGAAGGCAGAGAGGAGAGAGAGGTGAGAAGTCGATTTTCATCTCAGATGGAGATGAAGATCTCATCATTTTTATTTATTTATTTTTTTTGGTTTCCTTTTTTGATCTCCACCATCCATATTAGATCCAACTATCAATTTTTTATTTTTATAATTTATGAAATTTATTAGATTCTTATTAAAAGGTTAATTTGTTAACTTTTTAACAGTTAAAAGGTATAATTGTATTTTCAACCCAATCAATTAAATATAAGGGCAAAAATGGTGATGTATTTATTCTATTAGATTTGAATATTAAAAATCTAGTAAGAGGAATTAACTTGATTGATTTTTAAAAAATTGGGGAGCACGAGAGCCAACAGGTGAAAGATTATTAAAAATGTAATGTTTAGAAAAATATAGGGACCAAAATTATTTTCATCCACAAAAAATAAAGGGGCGTTAGAGGGGGTAAAATAGAAAAGTAAATTAATTTTTTGACTATTTGTAGTTATTTCCTCTTTTTAATGTATTAATACATAACTTTCTATAAGGATTTTGTTAATGCGAGTTTTTCAAACTTATATGCACATTCACACAGAGTTCAAATGATTAATACTCTTTCATGTCACATCCGTAATAGGCGTTCGAGATTCACATTTGTCAATAAATAAACAGTGTTGGGAGGCTCCTATCCTATTGTAAAAATTATTTTTCAGACCGTACTTATAGTGATTTAGCTAGTTAGGACTCAGGTCCCGAGATTACCTGATTGAAAAAAAAAAAAAAATAGTGAAATCGTGTTATTTAAATAAATAAAATCTTAGGGGTGCGTTTGGTGCGCGAGATTTGATTGGACTAATTAGTATTTTGATGTGTTTGGTGTAGTATAGATAGGATTAAAAATAGTACCGTTTCTTGTTTGGTGTAGAATGAGATTGAATAAAATTATATTTTGATTAAATTAATTTCATATAAAATATTTTTTTTAAATATTATATAATTGAATTAAAGTTATTTAAAATAAATCTAAATAAAATATAAATATTTTAAAAATTAAATATATTTATATTAAATATTTTAAAATTAATTATAAATAAAATATATTATAGTAATTAATTCAATATTAAAAATATAAAAAAAGTTAAAAAGTATAAAAGTATTGAAATATCAAGTCTTATATTTTATTTGGTATAATATAAAATTGAATAAAATATAATTATATCTTATATGATGTGAGATTGACAAGTATAAAATTAATTTTTTTAAAATAAAAGTGTTTAAAAAATTAAAAGATTTAAATTAAATTTGATTAAAAAATTACTTTTTAAGAAAATAAATATTATAAATAATATTTATTTTTTTATTAATATTAAAAATTTTATTTTTAATGATATATATTTAATATTTTATATAAATTTAAACATTAAAAAAGTAAAAAAAAAAAAGAAAGGCAAGGGACAATACAGGTGGGACTCTTGAGTTCGGTCTGGGCAAGATTATTTTGTGCATGGGATTGGAGAAAAAACAAATAAAGTATTGGTCTTAAAAACATCCCAATCCTTTCCAATCTCAGCCAACAAATGTGGCCTAAGCTCTTACTTTGAAGTTATTATGGATTTACTTTTGGGCCCATAAAGCTTCTGCATATAGGTTCATTAAGATTTGATATGGGCTTTCTATTAAAGATCCCAGTTCTTGAAGCATCATAGACCAGACCACATAGAGTAATGTTGAAGAGAGAGAGAGAGAGAGAGAGAGAGGGGAAATTAGAGATATTGAGAAGGGAAAAAAAAATGGTTGATAGAGTAAGACCTTTTTATAGTGATACTTCATATAGGAATGATTTTCATGTAATTATAAAAAATTATAATCTCAATTTAGGTAAGTGATAAATAATAATAAATTTTACATTGTAATAAGTTATATTTTTTCTAGATTCCGTCTTAAAAAACTTGCATTCACATAATAATAATTATCTATATATTGTAAAAAAAATATGCTAAGTTATATTAAAAGTTTAAAATAGAATAAAATATTTTTTTTAAAGTTGTTCGAGACATTGATTTATTCTTTAGAGTTGTTACTATATTTTTAATCTTGCCGGTACGTAATAACTCGTCAATGTGAATACTTTCTTATTGAAGCCAATAATTTTTGTAACTCCAACTCCATTAAGTTATAACCTCTTCATAATAATTAAGTTGTTACCATTATGATTATAGAGAGATTTTATTGTGTATACTAAAAGCAAGAACATGAAGCACTAAACAAAATGAGAAAATAGAAGAAGAAAGAAAGTAATTCAATTATGGTACAAGAAACGCTTATACAATAGACTTATATATAGGCATGAGAAATATTATATTTATAAGCAAGATTAATCACTTTAAAATAGAAAGATAATAATAGAATAATTATTTTGGTTACAATACTTTATACTATTAAATCAATAAGAACGGATGGTTATAATAATTCCATATTTGATGTGAAGCAGGATTGTTGTGTCTCGTCAAAGCAGGTGAGACAAATTTATCCCACTTATTTTTTTTTTTTTTAAATTTTAATAAAAATATTTATATATAAATTATTAAAATTTATTTTAAAAATATTTTATATTATTATTAAAAAATAATATATTTTTATAATAATTTTTAAATTAAATTAAATATTTTATTTTATTTAAAATTTAATTATTATTAAAAATAATACAATTATTTTTATTCAATTCCATACAATACTAAATAAGGGACAATACTATTTTTAATCCAATCCGTACTGCACCAAACACATCATAGTACTAATTTAATCTAATCCAATCCAATTCCATAAAAATAGTCCAATCCAATCCCGCGCACCAGATGTACCCTAACAGTATCTCCAACAAAACTCTATACTATAAGCTCTAAGAAAAAAATTTAAGAGATTGGGTTGATGAGTCTCTAAATTTAGAGATCCAAATTTGGTGTGAGATACCAAGAGTGGTGTGATTAGTAAGTTGAGTCTCAGATACCAAAAGTGATGTGGTCGGAGTACCAACTTAAGGGAGTTAAGAATGGTAGGCTAAAGGTCAACCTGAGGGAGTCAAGAGTGGTAGACTTGTAAATAACATAAGGGCGTAGATATCTTTATAACTAATGGATACTGTGATATAAGTGGCCAAAAGAGTTTGATCCCGTGGTTTTTATCTTGTTGAATTTTCCATACTAAAATCTCGTGTTTCGTCTCTTTATCCTTTATCTCTGATTTATATCTTATTCATTTAGAGACTAAGTTTGAACGTATTTTTTCGTAACATACAAACTCGAGAATAACCTGACCGGCCATCTCTAGGTTATTGCTAATGATATAGATTCACGCACTTTCGTCACACTCCCTACTCTGTAAGTCTTCATCAACATATCCCACACCTATTTTACAATTGTTGCATGTGCAATCTTTTTAAAAATTTATGGGTCAATTGATTGGTTCATGAAGGATTGTGCCTTCAAGTCTTTCTTTAGTGTTGCTTGATCTGTTGGCTACATATAACCTTATTCTATGACTCATCAAAGTTCTTGATACTCAAATAGCAATTGGATATGAGATCTCCAATACTTGAAATTCGATTTTCCGTTAAATTTTAGAATTTGGAGCTGAAACATGTTATTGTTGTTCGTAGCCATGCTTATGTTAAGGTGATCGGTCATTTATTTTCATATATTTACGACCCTTAAACCGTATCTTTTAATTGTATTCTTGAGTATTTTTGGTGCTTTTCACGTGTTTTCCTTGAGTGTGCAGGTTTAGGGACCTAAGTGATGATTTTATGTATTTTTAGGAAAAAAGTATAATTTCAGTAACTTTGGGGAAGGGCATAGATGAAAGAATGCTAAAGTTCTGGGGTCAAACTGTAAATTCAGAAAGTTGACCCCAGCAATTAATGAAACGGTGCGTTTTGATGGCAGCTGGGACTTAAGTTGAACGACGCCGTTTTGGACCAAAGCTTTGGTCCAAAACGACGTCGTTTTGGTTAAGAAATAAAACAAAAGAAAAACAATCCCAGTTCGCCATGCATGCGCGACCAGCCTTCTCCCTCGCGCCTTTGCTCGCGTTGAAGACGCCCAAACCACCAGTGAGCACGGCGACCTCGACCGTGACCAGCCTCTCCTCGCGGCGCATCTCGCGGTGCAGAAGAGGAGTCGTCCAGTGAGCTGCGCGAGCTCCGAGCGCGACCTGTGCTCGCGTGGAGAGCTCGCGGTGCAGAAACAGAATGAACCAGTGAGCGTGGCGAGGGGCAGCGCGGTGTGTCCTCCTTGCGGTGCAGCTAGCGTTCCAGCCACTTCCAGCAGGCCAGTGAAGGCCGCGACCAAGCCACCGCGACCACAAGTCGCGGTGGTGGTCGCGGCGAGTGAAAAAACGCAGCCCTAACGGGCTGCTATAAAATGAAAACTGCAGAAACTTGCAGAGGGAGAGGGAGCTCGTGGCAGCAGTCCAGACAGCCTTCAAGCTGTTCCAAGGGTGACTTCAACCCTCCTTGCTCCTCCCAAACACATCCCAAGCATCACAAATCATCACAACATCTCTAGATCGTGGGTGTTCATCAAAGAAGACGAAGATCGAAAGCGGAGAAGTTCAAGCCGGACCAAAGCGGAACTTCGAGTCTTGAGAGCTTCAATGGGTTGTATTTCATCTCATTTATCTTCCTTGATTGTTCATTTATGATTTTTGAGTTGTTAGAACTATTGTTAGGTGATTTTCGGAACCGTGAACGGATTTGGATATTTATTGTTTATGAATATATTTTATGTGATTTATCTCATGATATTATGTGCTTAATAATAATCAATATATTTTCCATTTCCGTGATTGGAACCGTGTGACTACCTCGCATTACCCTCCACTGAATCCGTCTCATTTTATATTAATTGTTTTAGTTAATTTAATTTAGTTTAATTAATTGAAAACCATGATTAGGAGCTAAACTTGTGAGTTGGGATTTTGATGGATCCTATTCTATGATGATTGAATGAATTGATTGTTTAATTTGTTGTGGTTGATTATTGTGTTGTTGAGTGGTTTTATTGTGCTTAATGCTTTTAAATGTGAAGGCCTACATTTAGATGATAAATTGGTGGTGTGTTATGTACCGAGAGGAGACGCCCACCACGTGCTCGATATAATGTCCACCACAAGTAGAATTGGATAGAGATATACTAATTTGCTTGTGTGATCACATAGGGTGTTTATTGTAATTAATGCATTTCCATGCACTTGGATATACCATCGAGAGATAGGATATTAGTGTGTGCGGAATAGGTCCGATTTACCTCGAGAGAGGACTTGGATAAATTAGATAAACACGGTCATCTTCATGCGTAATTAAACCTCACAATGTGCCGCTCATGAAATTCAATCGGATGGATTAGGTGAATTCAAATACCCTAACTATCTCTCATATTGGTTGCTTGCGTATTTCATGTCTTTAGATATTTTTATCCGTTATATCTTCGATTATTCAAATAGAAATAGCTTGGTTAATTTTAGTACTCAACGCCTAAATATCCCTGTGGAGACGATAATTTACTCATCATTTTATTACTTGTGCCGACCCCGTATACTTGCGGGTACAAAAAGTCGCATCATAAGGCGTTTGAAAAAATGTCTCGAAACAGCGTTGGGGCGAGTAACTCATACGTTTAGCAATGACGCGTGTAGTACACTAGTGGTGGCAGGTGCTGTATCTGATGCGCTACTTCAACAGGCCAATGATTCTAATAATCGTCGGATCTGGAAGATTTTGAGGACACTGAGTTCACCTATGTGGTTGGTTTTGTAAGGTTCACGACGAATCGACGTAGATCTGACGATGACAGATCGATTATAGTGTTGGTTTTAGCTTCATTTCTCTCACCATGCCAACAAGAGGAATTGGGTTTGAATGGCGCTAGAGGAACATTTTCAATGCTGCAGTGTCAGTTAACTAGCCGGTGTTCGGTTAGTTGACGAGGAGGGGCACAGTTCATTTTCTGATAGATTTTTGATGGGGTTTCGTTGCTCTTTTGGCAACACGCCTATAGGAACTTGTGAAGATCGGGCAATTCTGCACACATTGGTGGCAGTGTCAACTCACCCGCGACAGCGGTAGGCGACGCATGTGGTGACACGTACGACAACATGTGGGCTCGTGGCTCTGATAACGATTACTGCACTTCTCTGAAACCTCTCCCTGATCTTATGGATCTCACACTACAAAAAAAGTCGTCATTACTGATGGTAAAATACGGTTAGTAATAAGGAAATATCGTCAGAAACACCTGTTTCTGACGGCAAAACGCCGTCAGAGGCCGTCTCAAATACGACTGGCAGAAATACTCATTTTTTGACGAACGGTCGGAACTATTAAATATCTGACGGGACTTGTCGTAAAAAAAAAAAATAAAACCAACCGTCAGTAATAGAGTTTCAAAATGATGTCTGATTTAATTTTTGACAGTTATGGGCGGTCAGCAATACTTTATTTCTAACGGGGACTTACCGTAAAAAAAAATAAAACCAACCGTCAGTAATAGAGTTTCAAAATGATGTATGATTTAATTTTTGATAGTTATGGACGGTCAGTAATAGTTTATTTCTAACGGGGATCGCCGTCACAAAAAAATTAGAAGTTCGTTACTAATAATGTTTAAAATTGAAGTCAATGTTTTTCTGACAGGAGAGGCAGTAAAAAAAAAAAAAAATACCATTATTTGTAACGGTACTTGCCCAAAAAAATATATCGTCAATAATATTAGAGTGGTTTTCGAAATCAATTATATAACTCATTAGAAATAATGCTTTCAAAAGGATATGTGTGTTTCCATTGGTATGATACTAATAAGTAATAACCATAAATATAAATATTTCTTTCTTATAAAGAATTGCAAATAATAAGTTTTTACATATAAGCTGACATGTTTTGCATATCTTACATGAGTGTAGATGAAATAAGTTCACAGAAACATAATCACGTTTCATTGTTAACATTTATATATAAGAGTGCATAGGAGGACATATACATGAAATAAGTTGACAAAAGCAAAAATCATGTTTCTCGTCTATTTGATGCCCATGTCATGCATGTTTACCAATTGTCAACATCTTCATTTGACTGTTCCTCATCTACATGAATTGATTGTTCAACATTCGCATTTGATGAAACATTTGCTTGTACAAAAATTTAGAAGGCAAAATAAGTTATCACATTATTAATCAATACTTTTCCAAACATTATATATATAATACAATGACTTTACACACAATCAGTTTTTTCTCATACATATAAATATTAGTAATATCATCAAATACCCATTTTCAGTATCATAAACACAATTAACATTATTATATATCAAACAATATATTCATGAATGAGATAATATGACAACTATAGTTTCACTAGAAAAATTATTATTGGAATAATAAATTTATTCTTTACCTAAAATGTGTATATCTTTGAGAAAAAAGATCTCTTAAAAGAGATTGTAAACTAGAGAAATAATAATTACTTTATTTTACTAGTGCAAACAAAATAATGATGTACAATATATGTGTAAATGAAAATAGCATGTTACGGAGAAAAAAAAGGTCTCAAATGACACAAAACATATTAAATCTTTTGATATATTTTGGTACCGAACAACAACCGATCAGTAAATAAAACATCAAATTATCCTTACCAAAGTCATATGATAAACATTAAACATGAGGCTAAAATAAATCATAGAGAAATGTATGTAATACACACAATCACACAAAATAACTTTTATATCAAAAGATAATATTGAATCAAAACAAAATCATACCGTAGCAGGTGGTCGTTGTGTATCTGAGTTAGATATCATAGAACTTACTAACCCTCATAGTTCTTGTAACTCTTCAGTCAAACTTTTGATCTTCAATTTTAGTTCTTCTTGTTTGTCAACACGAGCACACTTACTACTTTCATCACTCGACGAGTCATAGACATCTTTAGCTTTGACCCCTACACCCAAACCAAGAATGTGACCATGCGATGGTTTTCCAACAGTTTCCCTATATATATATTCCACTCGTCCACTTCACAACCTTCTTTTATAGCATTTGTTTTACTAGCTTCCATTTGTTCCTATATTAAAATGATAAATTTGTAACCATTTTACAAAAAATTAACAGTTTTACATATTTGTAAAGTTATACATACATATAGTTGTTTTGCCTTCTCATGTGTCCAAACTTCAGTGCTATGTTTCCTCACATGAAATTTTTTAAAACACTCAATTGAACTTAGCTCTTTTCCAGTTTTTTCCATCTACAGCCATAAAAAAGAAAATGAGACAAATGTTAATATTGTTCAAATCAACACAAGTCATCAAGTATTATTAACTAAATTAGTTAACTAAATCAAGAAGAATAAGAGGAAGACGTAATAGACTATTTAATTACATCTAACTATTATCTACCATTACCTCTTCACTTTTATATTTTGCTATTGGAATTAACCCTGTGGTATGATACATATCCACAGCTTTACTATTGATATGGATCAAGCAAACGAGCTATACCATTTGTGTTACTAAATTGCATATTATCTTCTTGATATGGATCTCCTTCACTCGTGGACATTTCATAGAGATTTCTGGGTTTGACATCAATTACTGGACTCTATGTGGGATCTTTTATCCCCTTCAAATAAAAAACTTGAATTGCTTGGGATGCTAATATGAAAGGCTTTTGAGTATTTAATCTTCTTAGTGGTATTCAAAAAAATATTACCATAACGATCTTTCTTAAAACCGATTCCTTCCCTAGCAGTATCAAACCACTCACAATTGAATAACACAACTCTATTCCCTTTAGTATAACACAACTCAATTATATCTTTTAATATTCCATAATAAGGCACCCCACTTTGATGTTCTCCGTGTACCATAACTCCATTATTTTGGATTTTTTTGGTCTCATCACGTTGCATTGTATGAAACCTAAACCCATTTATATTATAACCAGGATAATATACAGCACGCCTCTCTGGCCCGCAGTCCAAAAAAAACATGTGCTTGTCAATTTGTCCATCTCTATAAAGTTGATTGATCTATACACAAAGAATAAAAATAAACAATTATTAAATAAAAATTAATGTTTAGGAGTATTTATTTCTAAGTTCTTGTAGTATGCCCTATCTTTGAACCACCTTGAAAACTCTTCTCTATAAACCTGCTCCACATCTGTAACACCGGAATTTGTAACAAAATTCTTGTGTTCCCTATGCAGAAAACTGATTTACTATATGCTATAATTTTACTAAAACTATAAATAAAGTTAATAAATACTTAAAGAAAAGCATTACTGAATAAAAGAAGTCGATTCATCACAATTCTGCAGTATATAAAGCATTGCTGCATTATGAAGACCAAAATTCAGCTCTTTCACTTCTGCTTTTCCAAAAAGTCGACCAGGTGTTGAGAATATGGATAATTTACTACAAGAGGATTGCCTTCCATCATAATTTCTCTCAGTTCTATTAAACTTTGTTTTCATTCCAATAATATATCGAGAACAAAAAGTCAAACACTTATCAATTAAATATCCTTCAGCAATAGACCCTTCTGGCCGAGCCTTATTACGAACATAACCCTTTAGCTTACGCAGATACCTAGTAAAAAATTTCATATTAGGTCATTAAATCGTCTACTAATATTATTTAAATAAATTTCAATAGAAGAAATTTACCTTTCAACTGGATACATCCATCTATATTGTACAGAGCCAGTAACTTTGGCCTCCCAAGCTAAATGAATTGGAAGGTGAATCATGATATCAAAAAATGCCGGAGGAAATATTCGCTCTAGCTTACAAAGAGTTAGAGGAATTTGATTTCGAAATTTGTTCAAGTCGTTTGTCTTCAACACTTTTGCACATAATCCTTTGAAAAAGTTGCTAAGTTCAATTAACACATCAGATACATGTTTAGGTAGGAACTCACGCACTATAAGTGATAGTAATCTTTGTAAGAATACATGACAATCATGTGTCTTCATGCCAGTAATCTTACGCTCCCCCACATTTACACATCGAGACAAATTAGCTGAATATCCATCAGACACTTTCAAATTTACCAACCATTCACAAATTCTTTTCTTCTCCTCATTTGTGAGTGTGTAACAAGCAGTAGGCAACACCGTTTTTCCATCATTTTCAATTGGGTGAAGAGCAGTTCTTACACCTATTGCTTGAAGATCAAGACGAGCATTTAAAGAATCTTTTGTTTTACCATCAAGATTAAACACAGTGCCAAACACATTATCACAAACATTTTTTTCTATGTGTATGACATCTAAATTATGGCGCAATATAAGTATTCTCCAATAAGGTAACTGAAAAAAGATGCTATGTTTTGTCCAGTTATGTTATTTTCCAAATCCAGCTATTTTTTTCCTTTTAACACCCTTGCCAAATGTTATTGCAGCTAAACTTTCAAGCTCATTAAAGACATAATCACCAGATGGTCGCTTTGGAGCAACTTTATTATCCTTTTTACCATCAAATTGTCTTTTTTGCTTTCGCCATTTATGATCCACTGGTAAAAATCTGCGATGACCTATATTGCACGTTTTTGAACCATGAGTTAAACGACGATGAGCAGTATTCGTAGTGCAACATGGACATGCAAGCTTTCCTTTTGTACTCCAACCGGATAGATTAGCATATGCAGGAAAGTAATTTATAGTCCATATAATTGCAGCCTTCATTTGAAAGTTTTGACAAGTTGAGACATCAAATGTATTCACTCCATTTACCCACAACTCATTTAATTCATCAATCAGTGGTTTTAAATATACATCAATGTCATTACCGGGCCCCTTTGGACCTGGGATTATTAAAGATATAAATGTATATGCCTCTTTCATATACATCCAAGGAGAAAGGTTATATGGAAATAAAAGAACAGGCCAAGTAATATGTCCAATATTCATATTTCCAAACGGATTAAACCCATCAGTTGCTAGACCCAATCATACATTTTGAGGATCGGTCGCAAAAGAAACATAAGTTTCATTAAAGTTCTTCCAAGAATCTCCATTAGCAGGATGCCTTAACAGTCCATCTTTAATCGATTTTCAAAATACAATCTCATATCTACAGCAGTCTTAGATGACATAAACAACTTTTGAAGTCTTGGAGTGATTGGAAAATAACGTAATACCTTTCATGAAACTTTTTTAGCTTTGTCATTGCCAACTTTTCTTGTTTGCATCCATCTTGGAAGTTCACAAATTGGACATTCTGATGCTTTGGCATATTCTTTGTAGTAAAGAATACAATCATTTTTACAAGCATCAATTTTCACATAATGAAGACCAAGATCTCTTACCATCTTCTTTGCATGGTAGTTAGAAGTGGGCAATTTGTCACACATAGGAAATGCATATTTTAAGAATTCTAACAACATACTGAAGGATTTGTTGCTCCATCCATTAATGCACTTGATGTGCATCAACTTGACAACAAATGATAAATTAGAATATTTTTCACAATTTGGATATAAAGGTTGTTCAGATTCTGTAAGTAAATTGAAAAAATTTTGTGCATCCGCATTAGGATCTTGAGGACATACTTCTTTTATCAAGTCATGCATATCGTCTAGATAAATGTCATGAGATCACTATCTTCATCCCCATTGGTATCACTATTACCATCATTGCCCATATGATTATCCCCATCTTCACCGTGACAATACCAAGTAGTATATTCATGCCTTATTCCTCTATATAGAAGATGTTCGTGTACCTCACTTTGAATTCTTCTATATCTATTATTACACTTTAGACAATGGCATAATATTTTCTTATCTTCATATTGAATATGATTATAAGCATAATCAAGGAAGCATTCTACTCCTTCGAAATACTCAATAGTTGACCTACTTGTTTGCATTCCAAGATTTATCAAAAGGCATTTTGTTTATGACAAAAGAAAATACAAATAAAATATGATGGGTACCTATAAAAAGAAAATAAAAATGGACTATAAGAAACCAATAAATCTTGATAATGTGTGAATGACAATTGGCAAGTAAATTTATTTTACAATAATGTGATATAATAGCTTAATTTAGTAGTTACACATATGAGATTCTCTACTATTAAAATTGAATTTTAGTGTTTAACTATTTTATTTAGTTTTGAGTGTAGAAACCATAAAAATAAAAAGACAAGCTTCATTTTTTTTTTTTAACAAAGGGGTTTGGGAAACAAAACTGATTTGGAAAAACAAAGCTATACTGTGCATGTATAGATTCATGGCTTGAAGTGAAACCATAAATTCATTGTTCGTAGCTTAATGCAAGGAACAATGAAACCAGAAATTATTCTTCATTGGCCTCTCTCTCTCTCTCTCTCTCTCTCTCTCTCTCTCTCCTAATCTCTACTTCTCCATTTAAACATAACCCATCAACAAATTATAGCAAATATCATATATATAAATTTAAAATCAGTTAAGAGTTACTTACCAAATACAAGTGGAGAGAAATAGAAATCAAGAGAGTCAAGAGTGAGGGCTGCTGCTCAAGAATAATGTTAATGTTTGGTGAGAAATAGAGGAGATTAGAAATATGGATTATTTTAATTGCTTCATGAAGGGTTTTTGCTTTTTATCTTATTTAATCTGTTCTTCCCCCCATCTCTCCCCCCCCCCCCCCCCCCCCCCCCCCCACCTTCGTTTTTTTTACACATTGTATGCAATTTATTAATAGTTAATAGTTATTTTCTTAAGAAAATAATAACACAACCAATTTACTTAATAATTAATACATACATTCCATCTTAACTAAAGTTAAATTTTTATATACAATGCTTGATAATTAGTTGGTTTAAGTAGTTATTTTCTTAAGAAAATAAAACACAACCAATTTACTTAATAATTAATACATACATTCCATCCTAATTAAAGTTAAATTTTTATATACAATGCATGATAATTAGTTGGTTTAAGTATATATAATAATTTATTAGTACACGTAAATATAAATAATATAGATGATACAATTTTTTCAAAGTTATAGTTATATATATATATATATATAAAATCAATTTATATAAATATAACTTTTCACTAATGATAATTTTATTAAAAAATAAATTCATATTATTTTTTACGGCCAAATGCCATCAGAAATGTAATCCCAAATCTAAAGTTACTAATTTTTTCCGCCAAAATTGTCCAATTCCCTCTAAAATTTTAGATAATTTCTGACAGTGCTGATGCCGTCAAAAATACTGAAATCGATTTGACAAATTTTTTGACCGCAAAATGGAGGTCATTCCAACTAATTTTACCGCCAAAAATTCCCGCAAAAAAAAATGGCAATATTGACGGTCGATCCGATTATTTCTGACGGGAAAGACGGTCAGTAATATGATATCACTTTTTTAATCCATTTCTGACGATATTGTTTTGGCCGTCAAAAGAAGTTACATTACTGAGGGGGATTTTGACCGTCTGAAATAAATCGTCAGTAATGACCACTTTTTTTGTAGTGTCATTGGATCTTTAACTCGGGCTCTAACACTGAATACATAAGTATGAATAAGTGTATCTGGATATATTATGAATCCTTGAAGGGTTAGGATTTAAGCAAGTCACACTATATATAAGAGGTCCATACTCCCACTCACATAAGTGATTTGGTGATCTGAGAAGGGTGAGAAGAGAGTTGAAAATCCTCTTTATACTAATGTATTATTATTGTCTATGTTTCAGATTATTGCAGGTTATATTATTATGGATCTCGGTAGATATGTAGGAAAATAATATTTTTCTAAATTATTTTTAATTAGGCTCTTTTTCCTATTTAAATTTTATTGATTGATATTTATGTGAATATCTTTTTTGATACTTTTTGTGTATCTGATTGTTGAAATAATACAAAATAACAAGCATATTTATAGGAGAGTAATCAATATTTCAAATTCCATCAGGATTAAGATTACTATATTCTAACTTGAATTAGAAAATTTAACTTGATAAACAATACAACAATTTTACTTAAACTAAATTTGGTCTAATTCCTAGACCCAATTACCTCACCATAAGTAGCTGATTACAAATCCTCAAACAAAATCAAATAAATTCACTGCTTGAAATTAAAACATGCAGCAAACATACAATTATGTACCTCAAAAGGTAAAGATTTGGTGTGTGAGCATATAGAGCTAACTTCATAGTACTTTAGTACAGTTATTAACGGTGACTAAATTTAAAATTTACTCTAATATCATGAAAGCAAAAGTATAATATAAGTTGTGTGATACATTATATGCATAAAATTTTAAGACAAATTACTTTACATGCATAAACAAATTTCAAATATTCGATTGTAGTTCAAAGTTCAAACACAAAGAAGTTCTTAAATTGAACAATTAAAACACAATTGGCTTATTTTATTTAAATTGTATGAGACAAGCTCTCCATACATTGTCATATAGATCCTTCACTTATTCTCTTCTGTCTCTTGGAGATAAATGGGCCTTCAATGGATATTTCATCACAATTGTGAACTCCTCCTTCTCTGTTAAATCAACATCATCACCTTCCACAGCTTTCCACTTAAACTTCCGCACCAAATTGGCCACAAAATACTCCATATGAAGCATTGCAATGCTATATCCAGGACATATCCTCCTTCCTGCACCGAATGGTATCATCTTGAGCTCCCTGTTCCCTGTAATATCAAACACTTGACTTTGGTCACTGATGTCCAAGAATCTCTCCGGCTTGAACGCCATCGGATCTTTCCATACTTTCGGATCCAAACCCATCTCCGCTACCATGAAATTCACAACGCCGTCTTTGGGCACCACGAATCCGTTTAACATTGTGTCTTGTGTCACTGCATGTGGCAACAGGAAATGTGCGGGTGGGTGGCGCCTTAAACCTTCCAAAATAACTGCTTTTAAGTATGGAAGTCTCTGCAAATCTTCTTCTCTTACCTCTTCCTCTTCATCTCCTAAAACCTCTTTCATCTCCATGAATAACTTCTCTTGAACGTCAGGATACTTCACCAAATTTGCCATTATCCATTGCAAAGCTGTGGACGAAGTATCAGTCCCTGCATCAAGAAACTCTGAGCATAAAGCAACTATTTCACCATATTCAAGCTTTCGATTATTCTCTTCTGGGAGCTGCAAATCCAACAATGTATCAACGTATGACTGCACATGCTCATCTTCGTTTTCTACCGGGTCTTTCTGCAAATATGAACTTTCACCTATACAAATATAAAATACTATAATTCGTAACCAATAATATATACAAATAAAAACCTCAAATCATTAGAGAATTTAAGTTATTGTAATTCTTACTTGTGTTCAACTTGTCTTCTTTCAGTTTTTGTCGAGCTTTTATGAAAGGTATCAATACGTTTCTTATGTCTTGCAAAATCTGAAAGAGCTCCTCCCAACGCTTTCGAAACAAAATCTTTCCAAATCTTGGCCAGAAATTCAGAATCTCGAATCGAGAGAGATTCAAAGGTAAGCGATGCAAGACACGTTCGATTTCATTGATTTGTTTTTCCTCAAGCTTTTCACCAAAGCACATCAGTGCCAATGAGCAAAACATGGAATATCGTAAATGGTCTACGACACGAACCGGAGCTCCAGACTGGGAATGTGAGTGAAGACGATCAACAAGATTTTTCAATACCCACTTGCGGGCATGTGAGTAGGCCTTAATTCTCGAACGGCTGAGGACATGAGAAGTGATGTTTCGGCGGAAGAGGACGCCATTTAGGGCCATAAGTGGAGTTGATATTATGCTGATTGCAACTGATAATTTTGGCGGTGGGAGAGACTGGTGGGCGGTCTGCGAATACTGCACTATTTTGGACTAAAGCTTGGTGAGCCAGCGAGCGAGTGGCAATAAAAATTGCAGGCTTGGGGCCAATATAGAGGGTGAAGATGGGGCCATATTTTTCATGAAGGTTTCGGAGCATGAGCTCCAATTTTACCTGAGGTTTGATAAGCCATAGCAAGTGGCCGATAATGGGAACGGCGGGGGGACTTGGAGGGAGGTTTTTACTGAAGTTTCTGGTGAGACAGCTAAAGAAAGCAACAACGGAGATTGAGACTAGAACGATGAACCAGGTAATTTCCATGGTTGATCCTATAAAAATTCAAAAAAGAAAGCTGACAATTAGAAACGCTCTTTTGTATGGTGAGGATGAAATGTATATAAAGATTCTGAGGGATGCATAAGTGGACAGCAAATGATTCTTTTCAAGTTTCATGTAGATCTAATATACTTGTAAAAAAAAAAAAAAAAGACAAACAAAAAAAGTACAAAATACAAAGAACATAGAGAAATCTGTAAGCAGGCATACCACAAGAATTGTTAAGGAGATACTTATGGAGGCAAGTCCTACCCTTGAAAATTATGATATTGAAGACCTCAAAATTAGCTTAAGTATCTACTATAAATGTGAGAAACTACAGTATATATACACCATGAACAAAATTAATGAGCTTGGATATGTCAAAAACACTGGCTCGAAAATATTTAGAGAAAAGTTGGTGATTGAATTAAAGAAAACTTCCAAATAATAAGCTGCATGTCAAGGATTGGAAAATGAGGCAAAGCTTTTAAAGAGAACAATTCCAATGAAGAACAAACACGGATAAGAAATTTACCTAGAATCGAGGAAGTTATAGATTCTAAATTATTCTTTGATTTGATCTCCTTTACTATAATCAGCGTTTGATGCTTTGAACACCCAAATCTTCCTTCCAGTGACTCACTGTCTCAAGATATTAAGAATATTTGGTCATTGATTATCAAGGGGAAGAAGAAAAACTCACAGAGACTCCAGCCTATGTTGCTGGCAACTACTAAGAGAAAAGAAATGCACCCTAGCATCCTCTATAAACCTTATTTTATTATATATATATAGAATGTTATCCAAATTAAGGTTTTGTAGTAATAACCTAATTATAACACATTCCTCTTTTGCCTTGATAATATTGAGCAAAATTAGTTAAAAATAATCAAAACTAAATGAGTTTGAAAGGAAACCTTAGAATTAATTTCCTTAAATAAAATTATGCACATAAATTCCTTTTTTGAATTTACCATAACTAACATTTCCTTAATTACATTTTATAGTACTACAAAAATGTGATTGAACTCCAAAATAATATTTACTAACTATATAAAAGTATTTTTTTTTTCAAATTATATTTTGTCTTCGACCAATTATATTATGTGGGACATTATCCTTCACAAAGACATTCGTTAAATAAAAAGGAGATCGAGTACAATCAAAATAAAGTAGAGTGAGTTGAGGTAAAAGTCGACCATGCACATTTCCTCGTAAGTAAGGTGTTAGATCAACAAATGTTCATATTTGAGACCGTTAACTCCTATGTTTATGGCTATGTTTGCATTTTAATATTGGTCTTTTAATGTGTTTTGGGAGTATTATTTAGATTATCATCCCTAAATAAGGTTTTGAACTTAATTAAAGAGATTAGGAGAATAAAATTAGATAATTGAAGATTTGTCGTGCGGACCTGTCATGTTTTGGAGGTTACCATAAATTCCATAGAGCGAACTAGGTTGTGAGCCATATATTTCTGAAAAAATCTAGAAGTTTAGTTTTTGAAAAATTTTACGGTTTGAGATTCAGAGTTTTCTAGAGGAAGTTATGCTCATTTTAGCACCAGTGTGCAATCAGGCTTTAAGAACTGAGAGCGTCGCGAGTTGTACAACTCATGCCAGGCCTGTTGCCCTATTGTTTTGGCCATTATAAAAGGAAAGTAAGAGGAGAAAAGAGAGAATTTTGGATCAGAGAAGAGAATGTGAGTTCGGTCAAGATAAGAAGAGTGACGGAGGAAGATAATCATTTTGGAGACAAAAATGATATCTCTTCAACTATCACATCACCATCTCCACACCACCCTTGGATTGAAAGTATAGAAAGCTAGATGAAGGTTCATCAAGAGAAGGAGACCAAGTCCATCTACTCAACAGTTTCTTCTTCACACTTAATCTCTTACTTTTTATTTATGTAGTCATATTTAGGGTTGTGATTATTGTTTATATGTTTTATTCCTTGAATATGAACTAATTTAGAATGCTAGGGTTATGATGGATCTTGATATTGATTTGTGAATGTAGTGAATATATATATTGAGATTGATTATCCTTTGTTTAAGTGGATGTTATAAATCTTTGTTGCTTGTTAAGTGTTTGGCCAACATTTTGAAAAATCAAAGATAGCACTGAAAGTGTTTGATAAAAAAACAAATGTGTTTGATGAAAGTCCAAAGTGAAGAAAATCACTTTTGTTGAGAACACCATTAATAGAAGAAAGAGAGCTCTCAATTTCATTATCAGAAAACTTAATTAATGAATACAAAGAAGTCTCAATATATATTACACGAATCAGCCTTCTTCTTCCTTTAATAACTTCAATGCAAGTTGTATTTTCTTAACAGAAAATAACTAACTATCTAACAACCTTAACCAACTTGTAATAGCCAAATGCTAGCTCATTAATCAATTCCAGAGCTGTGCATACTACACTTCCTCTGCTTCTCTTCAATCGTTTGATCACAATGCTTGATGATTAAACCATGATGAGATGTATTGCACAACATGCCATGAGGTGGCAGTATTGAATTGTTAGCTTCAGCTTCCTCAGCTACTAATCTAGCGGCTGTTTCTCGTTCACTTGCAGCTCCTCTCGATGCACTCCATGCACATTACTCTTTACATCCCCCCTCAAACTGAACTGGGGAGAATCAACCAAGTGAAGTTTGGAGCATAGAAACTGAAATCTGTCCCAAGTAAGACCTTTAGTGAACACATCAGCAACTTGACATTCAGTAGGGATATAGCGTGGTTCAATCACATCACTTGCCACCTTTTCATGAATAAAATGTGTGTCAATATCAATATGCTTGGTGCGGTTGTGAAAGACAGGATATTGTGCCAAGGATTTAGCACCAATGTTGTCACACTAAACCGCATCACAAGAGGAAACAGGCAGGCCAAGCTCCTGAACCAAGGATTACAACCAAATAATGTTAGTGGTGAGCTGAGCCATAGCCCTATATTCTGCTTCGGTATTAAACCGAGCAACCACTTTTGCTTTCTTGACCCCCAGCTGACCAAGTTTCCAGCAATGAAGATGCAGCTGCCACTTGTAGAATGGCTTATCGACACTACTTGCCCAATTCGCATCAGTATAAGCTTCAATTTTAAGAAGAGAAGAGGCTGCAGATGGTCTGAAATGTAGACTGGTATGAAAAGTACATTTGATGTATCTCAACACTCTTTTACATGCTAACTAATGTAGGTGTGTTGGAGCTTGAAGAAACTGACTTAATATGTTCACAATGTAAGCAATATCTGGCATGGTATTTGCGAGATACTACAGTGCTCTAATGGTATTTCGATAGACAAAAGGATCATTGAAAGGCTCTTCTACATGCAAGGACAACTTGGTGCTGGAACACACTAGTGTAGGATAAGGTTTGCAGTCGAACTGAAGGGAGTTTTAGAAAAGATTTTAATTATCGTATAACATGCGGAATTAGGTTTCAAAATTTTTTCTTATATTGAAAACCTTTTTCAACCAGGAACGAGTTCCTGTATATACGCAGAAAAAGACTTTAGAAACTACATACCTTTTTCTTGATTCTCTTTTCTTCTGATTCCTTGATCTACCACAAGATCTTCCGAGCTATGACCCGCGGTCTAACAACGTGTGTGTGGGCATGTCACGGCAAGAGATGTAGGTCACGTGAAAAGAATGCCGGCCGCTAAGCGCGCGGGCTCGCTGGGTGCGCGCGGCCGCTGCCCTTGGGGCTGTGCAATCTTTTTTTTTTTTTTTTTCGTTTCTTCTTCGCATCATCCGCTTCTTCGACTCTTCGTAGGGCAAATCGATTACAAGAATAACAATAAATATATATATATATATATATACAAAAAAAAAAACTTTTGCCATAAACAATTGGCCAAAAAATTAAAATTCATCCTATCACCCATTCACCATATAATTAACGACCAATTACGCTTTTAAAATTATACAATCAAATTATATAACAATAAAAACAAATCATACATTCGAGATTTATGCCTACACAATAATATATCACAGATCAAGAATAAAAAAGAAAAATAAAAATAAACAAGAAATATGTAGTTTTTCTTTTTCTTTTGCGTATATACATGAACTTAGAACCAATGGCTCTAATACCAATTGAAGGAAGTTTTAGAAAAGATTTTGATTATCATATAACATGCGGAATTGGGTTTCAAAATTTTTTCTTATATTGAAAACCTTTTTCAACCAGGAATGAGTTTCTGTATATACGCAGAAAAATACTTTAGAAACTACATACCTTTTTCTTGATTTTCTTTTCTTCTGATTCCTCGATCTACCACCAGATCTTCCGAGTTATGACTCGTGGTCTAACAATGTGTGTGTGGGCACGTCACGGCAAGAGATGTAGGTCACATGAAAAGAACACCGGCCGAATCCTGCAAAAGAGTGGAGAGTCAGAAAAAACTTTTTTTTTCTTTTCTTCTCTCTTTGGTGGCCGAATTCTTTTTCTTTTTCACTTGTGTGCTAGGTTAGGTTTTTTTTCTAACTATATAACACTTTTATAGTAGTCCTTTAGGGTTTTAGTTTGACCAAGTCAAAATAGGATTCTAAATCCTATTTATTTTTAGTCTCCCTAAAGACTTGAATCTGTGACCTTTTGGACTATTAAAATAATATAATTATTTTAATTCTTTTGTCTTAGTCATTATTTAATCACATGACCCCATATTTAATAAATAGAATTAATAATTAATAAATAATAATTTCTATTATTTTATTAAATATTTAATTAATTAAATAATCACATTATTTAATTATTCTCTTTTATTTAAATCGCATTACTTTCGTAACACTATTAATTGGACCATCCAATTAATCTACCATGATCCTCGTTACCAACAACTATAAGGGCTAGCAAGGGGACCTAATGGACCCACAGTTTTGAGCTCCAATAATACTTAGTAATATTAATTAAAACTCATTAATTAATATTTCACGATTATTAACCTCGGAGTTATTCTACTAAAAACCCGAGGCTGCACTCTCAGAACTGTAGACGTGTTTATACAATCTGAAGTCTTAGTGTCCATTGATATAGCCAATTGCATATAGTGTGATCCTCCACAAATAGTTCATAACTAGAGCTGAGTCATAAAGTTCGTTATACCCCTCTAGAAATATCTTTTCCTTTAAGTACCATTGATTCTCTAATGAACAATTAAATCCTGTGTTCCTCACAGAAGAAGAAGAGCGCTCATAATCGTTCAAGCCCCGAATCAACCCTTAAGGGAACTACTCATCTACTTCAATCAAGAAGGAGTGGATTCCACTATTGTGTTCAAACCTTCCCAGCCACAGGTCAAACCGTAACTCCAAGATACGGAGGTATTGGTCGAGATTCTCATCAACCTCACTCATGGTAAATCAAAAGTAACGATCCAACCTGAAGGAGTCGATAAGACACTCAGGATTAAGATCATCTATAAATAGCCATTGTTTATCAATTATATATAAATCTCATATACTAACGGATCTTGGTGAGAGATTCATATAAATCGTGGCCCAGTCCTATATGATCTCATTATATAAGGTGCCTCCATTCTCATGTCAATTACATGAGCGGTCTAGGATAAGACCACCGTACTTTACAGAATGGACCGCAATAGTAGATCAATCACAAACAAAGTACCCAGCTTTGTTTGTTCTTTACGGACTCTTTAGATTGCACATCTCAAAATGAATCCTCTATGTATATGACCATCATATACTCATTAAGAGGTTACATCTTGCAATCTAGGATGTTCTTGCACAATGTATTACTGAATATAAAACTTTTATAAACTTGAATGACAATCTGAATAATTCTTATTATTGTCTTCAATCATTTACACTTACAAGATTTAGGGTATAAATCCCGACACGAACATACTTGTTTTCTTCAGCGGATCAATCATGTATTTGGTCTGAGTAAGATAGAGGCCAGACTTGTCCCTATAGGCCTCAAATCCCAAAAATAGTTGATGGAACCAAGTGTCTTTAGAGCAAAGGTGTTATTCAGCCTTTGAATCAACTTATGCACAAGAGAGGATGTAACGCCTCAAATTTTTCCGTAATTATGAAAAGTATATTAATTTTATGGTGCATTTGGATGATAATGAGTTCAATTGAATAATAGTGAAGTCAATTTGGTAATTGGATAAGTATGGAATATTTTTGGAATAATTATTGAGATGGAATGTGATTATGAATAAATTTGTGCCAATGGAGAATTTTAGAAGTTCAAGGGAGCAAATGGTAATTAGGAAGATATTTGTTTATGTATGTGAGTATGTGTGTGAGTGTTTACACACAAGGAAATTTATTTTAAAAAAAAGAAACAAAATTGGATTGGTACAACGAGACAAAGCATAGTAATCTCACAATTAACACATATGAAGAGTGAAATTGGCGAGAGAGAAGAAAGAAAGAGGAGAGAGAGCGTGAGAGAGGAGAGAGAAAGAAGAGAGAGAAAGGAAAGAGAAGAAGAAGGAGAAGGAAATTGACGTTGGTCCAGAAGAATTTTGTATTCAGAATAGTATTTCAGGTTTGGTGGTATTTTTTTTGTATTTTTCAGATTTTTCAGAAATTTTCGGAATTGTTATATTATATTGATTTTAATTTATTTGGGATATATGGCTTATGATCTGTTGTTTGAAATTGATTTTGGGATAATTTGGTATATATATTGTTTATAATAAATTAATTTTGAATATATATATTGTTATATATATATATATTATTTATAATGATATTGATTATATATATATATATATATATATATTGTTATATATATATATATATATGGTGGTAATAAAAGTAAGGATTTTGATTATATATATGATATGATCTGTATATGATTTGAGATGAGAAATTATTTGATTTGGTATTATTATGTTTTCATAAGATATTTATTCTGATTTTCGATGGATTTATTGATATTTGCTTCAATATGATATGTGTTTCAGTTTTCCGATGGATTTGTATATTCGAAATGTTATTTGATTTGAAACGTATTTTATATTGGGAAGTGATTTACGAATATTTGACTTGACTTGTTGTTAATGTGAATATATACTTTGACTTGTATTTGCTTTGACTTGAGCCCCAAATTGATTATTTATTTGTCAGTATATTGATTTAAATGATATTACAAGGTAAGTGGAAATATAGTTTTCTGTACACCCACTAAGCTATATGCTTATCGTGTTGAGTTTTCTCACACGCAGATAAAAGAATTGTTGAAGGGGACAAGGATCAGAAAGAGTAGAATCTGCTGAGATAGTGATCAGAGTCACATCACTCCTGCATTTTTGGTAGCCTACTACATATTTGATATTTTATATGTATTATATCGACATGCATGGACAAGAATGTTTTTGTAAATATTTGAAATGGTATTTAGTTTTTATGTATGTTTTGTAATATTTGGGCCCTTGGATTTTAATGTTTTTGAAGTTGAATATTTAATAGTATTTAATATAATTTGTTTTGGTAAGTCGCACCGGATATGGAAGGGTGCGCAATTTAATTTGCGATTATAGAAGTGTGGATTTTATGAATTGTGAAAACAAGTTTTGGAAAGTCAGAAAAAAAAAAACAGAGGAAACTCTGGTGAAATTTTCAGAAAATCTTTTTGGACCATAATTTAAATATTTTATTCGGATCATTACTTAAAGTTTCTGTTCTGAAAGTTGTTTTCCGTATATGGTAGCGCTCCCCGATTCGGTCCGAGCGGATTCGGGTCGGGGGGTGTTACAGAGGAACTATCACCTGTGATTAAAATGTCATGAAAATACACAAGTAAGTAAATAACATGATCAGCTTGATGTTGAATGAATAAGGAGGAGTCTGAAACAAAATTGATGAAGCCCCAAGAGATCAAAACAGACTTCAACTTATGGAACCACGATCGAGGTGCTTGTTTTAGGCCATATAAAGCCTTGTTAAGCTGGCAGACATGTGAAGGAAATTGAGGACTTTGAAAGCTTTCTGGTTGTGGCCATAAACACCCTCTCTTGCAAGTCACCATTTAAGAATATATTATTGATATCTACTTGTTGGATATCCTAATTCTTGGTCATAACAATGGAGAACTAATTCGAATAGTAGCAGCCTTTACAATAGGACTAAACGTATAAAAAAAAATCTATCAAGGAGTACCTATCACGTTTCAATTGAGAAGCAGTTCAAGTGGAAGACTTCAATGATGCAGCCGCTATAAACATATTCACAAACGACTTGCAAAGTAGAGCCTTCTCCTTTCAACTAAGGAAGCAACGACCAAAGTCATACCCAGAAATGGTAGTAGTCGCTGATTATGCTCGTGCAGAGGAGGAAGAAATAGCCCAAGGTGGCAACCTCGTACATGAGATGTGCCTTGACAAACCAGACCGCTACAAAAACCATACCAACAAGGGAGACAACGATTGGTTTAAAGGAAAAGGTCCTCGCAATGATCGCCTGGTTATCAGGAGCCGGCTGCGAGAAGCGAGGAGGTCAGAAAGCAGATTCGACCGATACACACCCCTTACGCGAGGGCGCAAAAAAATATTATCAGTCGCACAAAACAGGGGGGATTGTGACATGGCCCGAGAAAATGACTTCCGCACCCCCAAAAGCGTGACAAAGACAAGTACTGCTGTTTCCACCGCGACCACGGCCACGACACTTAAAGTGCTTCCAGCTAAAGGACCACATAGAGAACTTGATCCGAGACAGGCACTTGAAGGAATTTGTCTTGAGAAGGGACACGACAACGCTTCTCGCCAAATGAGGGGGCTGACAGATAAAAGACAAGAGTGACCTAGGGGACCAATGAAACCAATTCGCCCTCAAAGTTCGAAAAAGTCTGACGAGCCATTCGAAAGCCCAAAAGCTAGCCTCATCAACACCATACACGGTGGTCTTGGAATGGGCACCAGCAATAGAGAAAGGAAAACAAAAATCCAAGAAATTTTCAATCGTAGAGCACCTCAGAAGTAAACCTGGTAAAAGAAATTGACAAAAGAGAGAAAATAGGTTAGGACCCGATATCATTCACCACAGAAGATGACGTAAGAGTCAACGCCAAACACAATGATACGATTGTCGTGGAGCTTCAAATTGCGCATAAAAATGTATGCCGCATCATGATCGACAACGGAAGCTCCGTCCATATCCTACACATTTTGGTATTTGATCAATTGGGGTTCTAACGTAAAGATCTGGAACCATTCAATACCCCTCTCCGAGCATTCAGAGGATCAGAAATAAGGCCATGGGGAATCGTGATGCTCCCAGTAAGAATAGGTACCAAGTCATGTAGAAAGACGATACTACTGGAATTCGTGGTGGTAGACATTCCCAATTGGCCGTACAACGCGTTGCTAGAGAGGCCTTTCCTCAATAAGACCAAAGCAGTAACGACCATTTACTGTTTGAAAGTAAAGTTCCCCACCGAGAATGGCATCAGAGAGATAAGGGGTTTCCAAGAAACCGCTCAGGGGTTGCAGAAGTTTACCAGATTACGAAAGAGCCGGAGGAAGAAGAAAAAAGAAAATAGGGAATTATAGCAATCAAAGCTAGCCGAAGAAGAGGAGCATACATAAGTACCAAAAGAGTTCACCTTGGACTCGCGAGAACCCACAGCACGGGAGAAAGATGGAGAAATAGAGCCAATCGCGAACGTAATGCTCGACGAAAACTCTTCAGAGAAAGTTGTCAAGATAGGAGCGAAATTAAAAACTGAAATCAAGGAAGATTTGGAGAAATTACTCAGAGAATTCAAAGTCATTTTCGTGTGGAGCCACGCCGACATACCAGGAATTAACCCTTCAATCATATCCCATGGGTTGGCAGTACATAACGATACGAAACCAGTAATCCAAAAAAGACGACATTTTAACTCTGAGAGGAACTCCACAATAAGTAAAATAGAAGAATGGGAAGTGGATAATGTATGTCGACTTCACAGATCTGAACAAGGCTTGCCTAAATGATGGTTTACCCCTTCAAAAAACCAACCAACTGGTAGATGCTACAGCAGGCCACGAGTTCCTCAGTTTTATAAATGTATACTTTGGGTATAACCAAACCAAAATGCATGCCCGTGACGAGGAGAAAATGACATTTACCATCGACCAAGGATTATACTGCTATACGGTAATGCCATTCGGTCTAAAAAAAATGCAAGAGCTACCTACCAAAGACTAGTCAACCAGATGTTCGCCAAACAGATAAAGAGAACGATGGAGGTATACGTCGACGATATGATGATGAAGAACTTGACGGTGAAGGAGCACGCCCATAACTTACTAGAAACATTTGAGGTATTCGGGCAATTTTTTGGTTTTTTGGTCCATGAGAAGGGAATCAAAGTCAACTCAGAAAAGATAGTCGCCCTCGTTAAGATGAAACCCCCTCGAACACTCGAAGAATTCCAACGTCTCATGGGATGCCTGGCAGTGCTAAGTAGATTCATAGCAAGATCAACCGACAAATGTTTCCTATTCATTAAGGCCATCAAGAAGGGCAAAAGGGTAGAATGGGATAAAGAATGCGACAATGCCTTCTACCAATGAAAGCCTATCTTGGATCAGCACCGGTGCTTTCGAAGCCGCTCGCTGACGAGACTCTATATTTATATCTCTTGGACCACGGTTGCGACAAGTTCTATGCTTATCCGTGAAGAGGAAGGAATACAAAACCTGTATTAGTCAGCAAAACACTGGTCGCTGCAAAAACGAGATATCCAGACGTAGAGAAAGTCGCCCTAGCTTTGATTGTAACGGCGAGGATGCTGCGACCATACTTCCAAGCACACAGTATAGAAGTACTCACAAACTTCCTATTAAAACAAATACTACAAAAGCCGAAATTCTCGAGAAGATTGACCAAATAGGCAATTGAGTTAAGCGAATTCGAGATAAGCTTCAAGCCACGAACCGCAATCAAAGCACAATCAGTCACCGATTTCATCGTAGGGTTCACGGAACCACTGGTCAACGCAATTCTTCTCGCCGACACTGAACGGGAAAATGTGATGTATCCATGGAAACTGCATGTCGACGGATTTTCAAATTCCCACGGAAGTGGGGCAGGAGTGGTCCTTACAACATCGGAACAGGACGAGGTAGAATGCGCATTAAGATTCAATTTTAAGGCTACTAACAATGTCGCGGAGTACAAAGCCTTTCTCACAGGACCAAGAGTAGCCATTGCTTTAGGGGTCGACAAAATCGACATCTTCAGTGATTCACAACTGGTGGTCAATTAGATATGCGATGAATACTAGGCCAAGGAAGAAGGAATGGTAGCCTATCTTGAAAAAACCCAATGAGCACTTAGCAGATTCACAAAATTTACAATCACGTAGATACCAAGAGCAGAAAACCTAAAAGTTGATGCTCTATAAAAACTAGCATCCGCCACCAATGTCATCTTGTCTAAGACAATCCCGGTAGCTCACCTTTCACAACTAAGCATAAATGAAGAGGTGGTCGCTGAAGTCGCAGAGCTCAACCTCGCAGAAATCACTTGGATAACACCTATCCGAGCATACTTAGAGCAATGAATCTTTCCCAAAGATAAAAATGAAGCGAAACGCCTAAGATACCGATCAACACGATATACAATGATAGATGATGAAGTATACCGCATGAGGTTCTCCAAAACTTTGCAGAAATGCATTAATCCACAGGAAGCTGCGAGGATCTTGAAAGATATCCATGAAGAAGTATGTGGGAACCACATGGGTGGAAACAACCTGGCATACAAGGCACTGCAGCAAGGTTTCTATTAGCCTACCATGTTTGATGGCGCTAAAGAGACGGCGTTCAGCTACCACAAATGTCAAAGAATCATTGACAACATTAAACAACCACCCGAGAAACTCAGAAACCTTATATCTCCATGGCCTTTCGCCCAATAGAGGATCGACCTCATAGGACCTATGCCGGCTGCGGCAGGACAAGCCAAGTACTCTATAGTGGCCGTCGACTACTTCACTAAGTGGGCCGAAGCAGAACCACTAGTTAGAATTATTGAGCAAAACACCATGGACTTTGTGAAGAAGTCAATTATTTACAGATTTGGAGTTCCAGATACTATTATCTTCGACAACGGCACACAATTTGACAACTTGAATTTCCCAAAGTTTTTCAAAATAGGGAATCAGGAATTACTACTCTTTGGTAGGTCACCCTCAAACAAACGGACTAGTTGAAGTCGTAAACAAAATCATCAAACACACCATAAAAGCGAAGCTAGACTCAAAAAAGGGAAAATGGGCTAAGAAACATCCCGAAGTTCTATGGGTATATCGAACAATGGCGAGAACTTCCACGGGAGAAACACCATTTGCCATGGCCTTTGAGGTTGAAGCAGTGATTCCCATTGAAATGAGAATCTAGTCGCCACGAGTACATCTATATGATCAGGTACAAAATATCTCAGCTTTGGAGCCAAAATCTCGACAAGTTAGAAAGCCTCCAAGACAAAGCCCAGATAAGAAACACAATGTACCAATAGAGGGTTGCCAGATATTCCAACTCTAAAGTGAGAGAAATGAGATTTCAACTCAACAACTTAGTATTAAGAAAAGTTTAGCTCAACACGAAAGACAAGTTTGTGGGATCTCTAGCAGAAAAAATGGGAAGGCCCATACAAGATTGTTGGACAGGCAGGACATAGATGCTACAAAATCGCAAGACTAGAAGGAGGCGTCATCACTCACCCATGGAACGCGCAATATCTAAAGTTTTATTATCCTTAGGGGAAAAACAGAATGTACAATTGTAATCTCCAAAGGAATAAAAAGAATGATCTTTTCAAAGATAAGTGTGCAAATCATTTTCACTACTGGTAATAGCGAGAACGCCCTAATTATCTAAAATCAAGTTAGAGAAAAGTTAACTAAAAACTCTCTAAAAAAGACTTGGTAATGGCGAGAACGCCCTAATTATTTAAAATCAAGTCTGAGAAAAGTTAACTAAAAACTATCTCAAAAAGACTTGGTAATGGCGAGAACGCCCCAATTATTTAAAATCAAGTCTGAGAAAAGTTAACTAAAAACTTTCTCAAAAGGTCTGGTAATGCGAGAATGCCTAAAAAACAATTAAAATCAAGTCTGAGAAAGGTGAACTAAAACTCTATCTAAAAGATTTTATAATGGCAAGAATGCCCAAAATAGTAAAAATCAAGTTAGAGAAAAGTTGTTTAGAACTCTCTCCAAAAACTTGGTGACAACAGAGATATCACTCGCTCTCCACCTCAGTCTAACTCACACGATGAGTCCTGAAGTTCTTTCTCAAACTAACATTTAGGAATCGGGGGTAAAGTCACAAAGCCACCTCGAAACTCGTCCGTTTTATTGCATAAGTTTACTATAGGTTCAAATGCATTTGCATTGTTTAAAACTTATTATGAGTTAAGGTGAGCTGTCGAGATAATTTGATGTCAGGTTAACAATGAACTGACAGCTAAAACACATAAAAATACAATTGAATTACAAAAATAGTAAGGCAGATTTTCAGAAATGAGGAGATATTATATATATCGATTACAAAAAAGAAACTACACTACAAAGCGGAGGGGCCAGGATCTGGTGAAGCTTTCTCTCTTCTAGCAAGATCCATAAGATTGAGCCAATCCTCAGAATCAGTCTCAAACGACGTAGAAACTTCTTTCTCACTGAGAGCAATATCTTTCTCCCCATCCAAATTCTCATACTCGACGTCAGGATCGGGACCAGTGTTCACTCTTGATTCGAGGATGTTAGACCTCGACTTTTCACTGCCATAGATCTTAGGACCTGTAGCCTGATTGGGTATCTCCATGTGCATATCCAAAATAGGCCGCTTCCAGCTCCGACAATAAGCTCACCACATGTTCCTCGCATGCTGAAGATCTCTCTTGGACTTATCCATATTGCTGGCAATGGCGAGATCTATCACTTTGAGCACTTCAGGGCCAACATTAGACGCCACAAGGTCTTGACACTCCTTGATGCCATTTCTCAACTCCCGATGAATTAAGGCATCAAAGGCATGAAAAACTTTGTAGCGATCTATAGCCCTGATTTCCATCTCAAGCTTAGCTCCCTACATAGTAAATTTGTAAGAATCCATCATGTTGTTCAGCTTTTTGATTTTCTCTTCTGACTGGGCAAGCTTATCTTCCACCTCAACTCGAGCATAAACGGTAGCGTCGAGTAAACTGTTGGCAGAAGCAATGGCCTCATCCTTTTCAGTGACAAGGGCGACCTTCTAGGTTTCGAGGGCTTCCACCTTATCCTTAAGAGCGTTTCGCTCCTTTACTGCCACACGATCAACTTTGAAGGAAGCTCTCTCTACTTTAAGTTCTGCAATCCGATACTGCATAACCTCTCTATCTCTCACAGCAGCATCAAACTTTAAAAAAAGCTGTAGACGAAAAATGATTAGAATGACCAAAATACAGAAAGAATGTAATGAGACAATAAGAACCAAACTCACTAAAGAAGAAAGAGCGAAGAAAGACTGGAGCTGCCTCTCGACAGTCTCTCCCAAAAAACTGTCTGCATCCTCCTGAATCAAGGAACAAATGTCCCCACTTAGCACCTTTATGAGAATATCTTCTAAAGAAGGACCCGGTGATGCAGGGATCTCGTTAGCCCAAGAACTCTCTGCGACCTCAATTGTAGGAGTGGAAAATTTGGTACTTTCTTCATTTTCAGACTTGGAGACCACCCTAGTCTCTTGGGCTATTGGACCCTTTTCCTTACCTACAGAATAATGCACAAGCCTCTCTTCGTCTGACTCCTCCTTAACTATCCTCGTCGCAAAAGGTGTTTGTTCTTCGAGGATAGCCTTCGAAGTAGCCTCCAATATGTCTTCATGTGAAGGAGGCATAAAGTTAATTAGAGGAACGAGCTTCACAGGACGCTCCAACCTGTGGCTCATTTCTCATTCGACAAGAAGGACGACCCGAAGCAAGGTTTTGTACCTAACTCTCGAAAATAGGCCAAGGTTGTTAGCACCGCCGACCAACCTCTGCCTTTTAGTAGGCGGCTCAGGAGTAGGAATAGGAAATTCCTCGGCGACGAGGATAGAAGGCTTCTCTAAGACATCCGTATTACGTTTCGGAGAAACATGCACTCTCTTTCTCTCTCTCTCTCTCTCTCTCTCTCTCTCTCTGTCTCGAATGAACGGTCTTCTTAGTCGGGGAATGATTATTCTTCTTAGTTCACTTGTGGCACTCATGGCGAGAAGCAGCCTTGAGATTTTTCAGATCCCTCACATTTCAGCTACATACGAGATCATTCTCCTGAAGAAAAAATGAAAAAGTTTCAGTATCAATACGGGTCGAAGGATACGATTTAAAATACAATGAACATAGATAATATTTGTTGCGAGGATGATTATGAGGACAACGATTCATTGTATAATGAAAAATATCAAAGGCGCGACGCACCAATGCCTTGTTTCAGTGAAGAAAAGTCATCGATCAACCGTTTAGGCGAGACATGACAGCTCACAAAATGTGCTTGGAATCCTCGCTGGTCAACTTGGGTCCTCTGCTTTATGAATTAGCGAAGAAAAGCACAGAGTTACACCTAACAACAAAAACATGCCAAAAATAAAAGCATAGCAATGCGAAAAATACCTGGCTTCATGAAGTGGCGAAGAACATACGCCTCTCGTAGGGAATTTTCTTTGTCGGGGGGAATGCATCGTCCCCAATCCCCTTCGACGAAGAACCAGACCTCCTTCCAAAACTTGTTGGAGGAAGGGAACCCCCAGATGATGCAGTTCTTCTTCTCGTCCCAGACATCTAAATTTTCGAACAGCTTTTAGCCGTTCTCGCCAATGGTAGCCAATTTGAGGAATTGAAGGACGCGAGATAATGAGAACCGGGCTCATGTAGCGATGGTCACAATTGATAACAATGCCAAATCTCATTTGGGGAAGGATCCGAGAAGCTTAGAGATCGCCACAATGCACATAGGGCCATTAAGGTCCTATACCCATTGGGCGCCAATTACGCCGATGCCAGATTCACGTCACTGAGAAAACGCGCAACGAAGGTTGAAGAGGCAGTGTAACCCCGCAGTCAGTATCAACCCATATGCAGTAACCGACCCAGTTGGGGGGTTCCATGCAGCCCTCTCGTCAGGCACCGAGAGCTTCACTTTATCTGGAATCTCATAGTACTCCTTTGAATTGAGTAAATGACGGTCATTGACCACGTTCAGCTCACAGTTTAGAAAGTTGGGGTTCCGCTGAGAGAAGAGGAGCAGCTGAGGTCTGTGTGTACTGTTATCCTATGGGTCAGTTTTCTGATCATCGTATAGAGAAGAACGCTTAGCCATGACTTTCTCCAACGACGAGGTCCTCACTAGTGATTTTTCAGACGATGACTAAGAGGGTGCGTCTGGGACCTGCATGTGTGAATAGTCAACATCTATGGGGAGGGATTCTCGATGAGCCGTAAAAAGGAAGAAACTGTCTGAAAAATCCAACATTAGCTTACCTCTAAGCCACGAAGAAAAATCCATAATGGAAGAAAAGACAACGAAGGAAAAACAGAGAGCTCATCCGAGAAGTTGACAAATCAAGTGTCTGAAAACGTAAGACAACAACGCTAAGCTTCGAAGATCAACCACTCTTGAAAGCTCTCAAGATCTCTTTCTGTGCTAGAAAAATAAGAATAAATGGCCAGAAATGGAAAAGTTCAAAAGAGTGCAAAAGGCGATCATATATAGGCCCCAAGGGAAGAACCTCGACCGTTGATCTGGAGAAGATCCCATGGCCCAAGAACGCCTTTATTAGCCAAAGCAAATAATTAACGCCTCGGGCATTGGAAGCTCGTTAACAAAAACCAACGAAATGAGGCCACATGTATGAAGAGATTAAATCGCAGTATTTTGCATTTAACCCAAAACGTTTGAAATTAAAAAAAGTGATTGTGCGTAAAAACATGTGGGAGAATTAAAGCTGCGTACCCAAACCTAAAGAGGACACCTGCCTTTTTTATAAAACATGCCACATCACTAAAGGATGCCTCTTCGTAAGACAAAATGCACCGTATCACTAAAGCAAACCATTCGCCTTCGAAGCGCACTGTTTTGTTAAGAGAAGAACATTCACTATCAAAACGCACTGTTTCATCAAAAGGGAACTGCCTAACCTTGGAAACGCACTGTATCACTAAGGCTGCTCTCGGAGTCATCTTTTTTCTTCAAGGAATCCCATGGCTATACTCAAAAGGCTAAGTTAAGCTCATTAATCCATTATTTAGCAAATTAAATTCCCTCAGAAAAGATTTCTTCTTAGAAATTTAGGGGGTATTGTTATGGGTAAATTCTGTGAACCTAACCGCCACATAATCATTAGTGACCAAACGTTGTCATTTGACCAACAATAGTCAACTTGAGGCTCGAAATGCTTCGACATCATTTTGAGAAGTGTTGCCAAGAAGGTTCTTATTTGTGGCAAGAACCATATAAGACATCATCAACATTCTTGGAATACATTAATGGATCATCAATAAAGTATTCGCTGTAAGCAGTCTGATTCGTGTCAGAAATAAACTTGGTAGACTGTGAAGGCTTCAGTTTGACATTTATGGCGACCCAGTCAAAGTCAGAACCTTGTCATCAGAAAAGTCAGATCCTTGTCATTAGAAAAGTCAGACGCATTAAAAATCCTAGTGCTGCATGTTACTGTTCAACCATCCACTTTGTCTTATCCATAAGCAGTTTCCCCAAAAAGATAGAGTTTGTATGTTTAAGGTAACATCCTACTGCCCATATCTTTAGACAATCTGAACATTCCTAGAACAGAGGAAAACAAGAGGAATGTCTGAAGAATTATAAATAGAAATATTTATGGAGAACAAAGGTTTGTTATTCAATACTTTCACCAACTTTAAAAACTCTTTGAAGCAATTCATTAACTCGCACATCACTCTAAAACTGACTTGATCATTGGAGGTTAATCATCGGCTAAAGTCTGGTAACCCTAACTGATATTTCTTCATCTTTACAGATAAAAGTTTCATAGACAGTGTCTATCAAGTTCCTGTTCTTGGCGAGAACCTTCTCGCAGAATTCAAGGAACAAACATCATTTTATTTGGCTCAACCAACCACTAAGTTCCCTTACGTGGCCTAGTTGGTGATTGTTGACCGTGTAACCCATTTTTTACCATCAACAAATGTATTTGATGAAATGCATCTATATTAAGTTTTTCCATCTCTTTCTCTTCATAAACATCTCCTGATGATGACTTGGTTTTTGGAATAGCTATACTCTCTAGGTCACCATTCTCAAACACCACTAAGCCACACAAAACAGTCCAAGAATGCCCAAATCGACAGAATTGACCCAAACTGAACCGAACTTTTACAGTTCAGTTTTGGTCATTTTTTTAAATAGGGTGTTTAGTTTTCACAAATGAAACCGATAAAATGTCTGGTCGGGTCGGTTCTGTCCGCTCCACTATATCAACAATAAAGTGTAAGTGGCTTATCCATATCATGAATAACTTTCAGATCTCCCATAAACGAAAGATTTCAAGTTCATTTGGATAGATTTCGAAGGGCTTAAATTCGAGTCACGTGCAAGAGAAGATAACTTGTACGGGTGAAGGAAAAAGTTTTCGGCAATAACCTCACGCCTGAGGCTTAGACCCATGCCTCAGGTGTGAGGTGCTAGCAGTGTAAAATCTCACTTTTCAAATTTTATTTTAAATTATTATGAAGGGTATATCTGAAATCTTTGAAATTTTTTGAAGAATATGTGAGGACGTAAAAGATATATTTTGAAAGTTGGCAATTAAAATTGTAAATAGATAAAAGTAGAGGGACAAAATAGAACTTTTACAGTCCTATATGTACCTGTCTTCTTCCTCGCGACAGCCACCATTTTCTTCTCTCTCTCCCCGTTTTCTTCGTTTTTCCTCCACCTTTGACCTTGATTTCCGATCACGTCCGACCTCCGTTTCGATCGTTCTTGGTACCAATAGAAAGCTCTTGCGACGTAGAATCTATTGGTACCAACTTTGAAGATTTTCATGGCCGTTGAGTCTCCGATTTGGTAGAGAAAGTTAGGGATTTTTCAATTCGAAAATCTTCCGATTCTGGCGATTCTAGCCATTTCCCACTCCGGCCACAGTTATAAACATTGACGAGGGAGACGAGGCGAACAAAACCCGAACATTTTTGGAGGTCGCTGGAAAGTTTCCAGAAAGTCGCCGCCGGCTGCCACGTACGGCGGGGGTAAGTTTCCGACCTCCTGAACTTAGAATTTGATTCCGAACACGTTTACGTATTCTTTTTAAGTGTAGGATATTATTTTGAGGTTAATTGTATTATATGGCCGCCGTATATAAATTAAATAATTATATTCTCGTGTAGATTTTACCGATCGGGATAATTAGGCTTGAAATCGAGGCCACTGCGAGTAACTGGTAGCTTACACGGGGTAGGGGTTTCAAACTTAAATTTTTAGAATATTTTCCCTATAAGTTTTGGATATAAATTGATTGTGAACGTTTGAGGAAATCCTTATTTAAATTGTGGAATTGATTTGAGAAATAAATTGGAATGTATTGTGTGGAAAATATGATTTTTATGCAGGTTTTATATTTTGGGATTTTTATAAAAATAGCTGTTATGTTGCCGAAATTTTATTAGAAATGACGAGTTTACATATGGGATGCATAGTGGGTTTATTTAAATTGTTTGGTGATTTTGAAATGGTAACCGTCCTAGTCATTATATTATATATATGTTATTATACGACTTTATGTCGAGGACTGCGCAGGGTATTTTCTGGTACATACACCTTGTATATGAGGTTAGTACCAGGGTCACGGTGAGCCAAATGTTTTCATTTCAAGTATGAATGTTTTATTTAAAATGATAGGCCACTGGGTATGACTAGTAGACGTGTTGATATTACTTTCTGAAAGAAAGTATTACTGTTTACTTAAAATTTTGTGAACGTATTTAACCATGCAGGATTATCCCATGACTTTATAAAAATGATGTTTTCCACATACATTATCGGGGATTAGACCCTACTAAGCTTTAGCTCACCCCTTTTTATTTTCTTTCCCCCCTAGAGAGCGCCCAACGCGGATTAGAAGATCGTTAGTTGAAGTGGGTGAAGGCTTGTGAGATCTAAGGATTAGATTTCTAATATTAGTGATTAAAATTATGTTATTTGAGATTTGTATTGATTAAAGGATTTGTACTTGTTATGGACTTATAAAAATGTTGAGATAACTCAGTTTAGGAGTTATGCATGTTAATGTGCAAATCTTTTAGTTGTGGATGATTAGGACGTTATGATTGAAGCATGTTTCAGAATGATTATTATCTTGGAAATTGAATCCATGAATTCTAACGGGTGATCACATATCTGTGGGGTTATTTGGTGTTGACTTTTGAAATTTGGAAATATTTTTGTTTGTAAACAGATTTCCGTTTTGTTTGATACTTCGGAGTATCCAAATAAATTAATTGTGGTTTTTATAAAATTTTAATAAAGTCAAGATTAGAAACTATTGATTTTATTTACAACTCTGCCACGGCCTAGGGCCCGGGTCGTGACAGAAGACTGGTATCAGAGCTTTTGGTTTTCAAACCTCGGAATGTGACACCTACTAGAATGAATGGATGGTATTTCACTAAACATGCATCACTAATTGCTGATGATTTGATGTTTAAATTATAGGCTTGAAAGATGTCTCCGAGAAAGAGAACTCGAGGGCAGGAATCAAGGACTGACACACCACCTCCACCACCACCGCAACCCATTAATGAGCAAGTGGTCAATCTCTCGGAAGCAGTTATGAGGATGTCTGCCACACAAACTGTCCATTTGAAGGACAAGAATGAAAGACTCCGGGATTTCTGTCGGATATTTGATACTCAGTTTAATGGCAGGCAAGATCCTATTACTGCAGATAGATGGTTGAAGGCAATTAAGAGGGCCTTTTCTCAAGTTGATACGCCTAGTGAGTTCTGGGTGGGTTTTGCTGTTTACAGGTTGACCAGTGATGCTGTTATATGGTGGGAAAATTTGGCAATTCAACGAGACATGACCGGTGTTGACTGGGAAGTCTTTGAGAGGTTATTCCGGGACAGTTATTTTAATGCAAGCCATAGAAGGATGTTGGCAGATATGTTTGAGAATATTGAGCAAGGGGGGATGACTGTAAATGAATATTATACCAGGTTCATGGAGTTATCCCAGTATGCTGAAAGGGCTGATGAGTCACTGCTATTGTCAAAGTTTCTAATGTGTCTCAGATCGACGATACGGAAATGATCTATACACAAGAGTTCAGGAAGCTAACCGATTATTTGGCTACTGCCATTCTAGCTGAAACAAACTTTAGGGATATCCAGCCTCCCAGGAATCAACTTTCTGGCAGTAAAGATAGGAAAATGACCAAGAAAAATCAAGGAGGGTGGCGTAGCCCTAATTATGCTACTAGTGGAAGTGGCACAAGTAGTGGGTCTTTGGGATAGAGTTCACCATATGGAAACTGTTATAATTGCGGACAGCAGGGTCATCTGAAGAAGGCTTGTCCATATCCGCGAAGCTCCCAATCATCTCGTGGAGGAGCCTCAGGGAGCCATTCAGATTCGGCTTCCTTCCAGGGCCAACCTATGCACAATTCATCCCATGCATCATCTCCAGCATTTGCCTCTCCTGATCCACAGCGCTAGTATATTCCGCAATACCAACATCAATACCGTGCATCTACTTTGGGATTTGGCCAGAATGTTCCTCAAAATTTTCAAGTTCCACAAGCATCTGGGAGCCGTGGTACTTCAAGCTACAACATGGGTTCTAATGCTAGTGGGGACAACCCAGGAAAGGGAAAAGGAAAAGGAAGGGGCACCGGACAGGCTTATGCTGCTACAGCTGAAGAGGAGTGTGATCACTCGGGCAGAGGGGTGATTGATGGTATGGTTCTAATTTCTCGTTCTTGGGCTCATGCTTTGTTCGACACTGGTGCATCATATTCTTTCATTTATTTGTTGTTTGCAAATACTTTGGGGTTGGGTTTTGAGAATCTTAACATGCCATTGAGTTTGGAAACCCCATTGGGAAAAGCTCATGATTTAATAGTATGTTGTAAATCAGTGAGCATTAGAATTGATGACAGGCGATTTTCTGATGATTTGATTGTGATGCCCATGGGACAATTTGATGTGATTTTTGGTATGGATTGGTTAACTAAATACCGAGCACAAATCGATTGTTACAACAAAAGGGTGATACTTTACATAAAGAATGACAAGGTTGTTTACCAAGCGACTCAGGGTATAAAACAGCTAAGTCCAATTCTGAAGACCTTATTTGGTGGAAAGAAAAGACTGGAAACCTATGGTAGTGTATTTGCCATTCACGGGGAGACAAGTAAGGTAAACCAGTATTCGCAGGAATATGTGGTTGATGAGTACCCAGATGTATTTCCTGAAGAGTTACCAGGGTTGCCACCAGATAGAGAGATTGAGTTCAGTATTAATCTAGTTTTCGGGGCTCAACCAATTTCCACAACTCCATATCGTATGGCCCCAGTAGAACTAGTGGAATTATGGAAACAATTAGGAGAGCTCCTAGAAAAGGGATTTATTCGGGAGAGTATCTCTCCATGGGGAGCTCCTGTTTTATTTGCAAAGAAAGCTGACGGTTCTCTGAGACTTTGTGTAGACTATCGAAAGTTGAACCAAGTGACAGTAAAGAATAAGTATCCCTTACCCAGGATAGATGAGTTGTTTGATCAACTCGGAGGATCAAAGTTCTTCTCGAAGATTGATTTGAGATCCGGCTACCACCAATTGAAGGTTCGGGCAGAGGATATTCCTAAAACAGCCTTTCGGACCCGTTATGGTCATTTTGAGTTCCTTGTTATGCCGTTTGGGTTAACTAATGCTCTGCAGCTTTTATGGACCTCATGAATCGAATTTTCAGGCCTTACCTGGATAAATTTGTTGTGGTGTTTATCAATGATATTTTGGTTTATTCCAGAACTTGTGAAGAACATGTAGAGCATTTGAATATAGTCCTGCAGACACTTCGAAAGAATCAGCTCTATGCTAAGAAAGACAAATATGATTTCTGGTTGACCGAAGTCAGGTTCTTGGGTCATATGATCTCCCAAGAAGGAATATCTGTGGATCCTGCAAAGGTGAAAGCTGTCCTTCAATGGGAGAGACCAAAAAACGTGACAGAAGTTCATAGTTTTCTTGGCCTAGCTGGTTATTATCGCCGTTTTCTTGAGAACTTTTCAAGGATTGTTATGCCATTGACCTAATTGACGAGGAAGAATGTAATGTTTGTATGGAATGAAGATTGTGAAGCCTCATTTATGGAATTGAAGCAAAGATTAACCACAGCACCTGTCCTTACAGTACCGGATAGCAATGAACCCTATGTAGTATACACGGATGCCTCAGATACTGGTTTAGGTGGTGTTTTGATGCAAGGAGGAAAGGTAGTGGCTTACGCCTCCCGTCAATTGAAACCGCATGAGAAGAATTACCCTACCCATGATTTGGAGCTTGCCGCTGTGATTTTTGCATTAAAAATTTGGAGGTGTTATCTTTATGGAGTAAAGTTTGACATCTATTCGGATCATAAAAGTCTGAAATATCTTTTTACCCAGTGGGATCTAAATTTGAGGCAAAGGAGATGGATTGAGTACATGGAGGATTATGATTTTAACCTTCAGTATCACACTGGCAAGGCAAATGTGGTTGCAGATGCCTTGAGTAGAAAATCTCATGGAATTTTGGCCAATTTGGCATTGGAGGATTGGAAGAGAACTATGGTCATTGGAGATTATGATCTGTGTTTACAAGAAGATGAGGTAACAACTCGTGTTTACAATATGGTGGCTACACCTAGTGTCCTGCAACGTGTTAAGCAGAGTCAATGGCAGGATGAAGAATTGAGAACTCTGTGGAATCGTTTGATAAATGGTGAGCATCTAGAGGGTTGGGAAATTAAGGCAGATGGATTTATTTATTATAAAGGAAAAGTGATAGTTGCTAACGATCCGGGACTTAGAAGAGATGTGTTGGTTGAGGCCCATAAGTCCAAGTTTGTGGTGCATCCAGGTAGCACAAAGATGTATCATGATCTCAAGAGACAATACTGGTGGACCGGAATGAAACGAGAGGTAGCTGAATTTGTTGCTAAGTGTATGGTATGCCAACAGGTGAAAGCTGAACATCAACGTCCGTCAGGGTTATTCTAACCATTACCAATTCCTGAGTGGAAATGGGATAAGATTTCCATGGACTTCGTGACAGGATTACCGTTGACTCCACAGAGACATGATGCAATATGGGTTATTGTGGACCGGCTAACAAAAACAGCCCACTTCATACCTATAAGGAAGGACTACAAGCTTAATAAGTTAGCCAGACTCTATATGGAGAATATTGTTCGGTTACATGGTGTACCCTCCAGCATTATTTTAGATAGAGACCCACGTTTCACTTCTAGATTTTGGAGAGCCTTACAGACTACCTTAGGGACTGAATTGAACCTTAGTACCGCCCATCATCCCCAAATTGATGGACAGTCTGAGAGGACTATTTAGATATTGGAGGATATGCTCCATTCTTGTATATTGGACTTTGGAGGGAATTGGGGCGAGCACCTACCTTTGGTGGAATTTGCTTATAACAATAGCTATCAGGCTAGTATCGGTATGGCCCCGTATGAGGCTCTTTATGGAAGGCCTTGTAGGTCACCTTCGTGTTGGGCTGAACTAGACGAGCAGATTACTATTGGGCCAGAGATTATTGAAGAGACTACGAGCAAAGTAAGGAGTATTCAAGAAAGGCTTAAAGTAGCCCAAAGTCGCCAAAAGAGTTATGTTGATCTTCACCGTCGTGAGGTGGAATATGAGATTGGTGACTATGTTTTCTTGAAAGTGACACCTATGCGAGGTGTGACTCGATTTGGAGTTAAAGGCAAGTTAGCTCCTCGATACATCGGGCCATTTGAGATTATCGAGAGAGTTGGATAGGTTGCTTATCGCTTAAATTTGCCAGCTTAGTTGGGACATGTTCATAATGTCTTCCACGTGTCCATGTTGAGAAAGTACACCGCAGACCCATCTCACATTGTTCCCCACTCGGAGAGTCCTCTAAGAGAAGATGTGACATATGAGGAATAACCCGTACGGATCCTGGCGAGAGAGATCAAAGTGCTACGAAATCGAGAAATCCGTATGGTTAAAGTGCTGTGGCAAAATCATATGGGAGATGAGGCTACTTGGGAGTTAGAATCTGAAATGTATTATAAATACCCTCACTTGTTTGAGATTCAGCTTGAGGTTGTACTTTGAATTTCGGGACGAAATTCTTTTAAGGAGGGTAGAATGTAAAATCTCACTTTTCAAATTTTATTTTAAATTATTATGAAGGGTGTATCTGAAATCTTTTGAAATTTTTTGAAGAATATGTGAGGACGTAAAAGATATATTTTGAAAGTTGGCATTTAAAATTGTAAATAGATAAAAGTAGAGGGACAAAATAGAACTTTTATAGTCCTATATGTACCTGTCTTCTTCCTCGCGACAGCCACCATTTTCTTCTCTCTCTCCCTGTTTTTTTCGTTTTTCCTCCACCTTTGACCTTGATTTCCGATCATGTCCGACCTCCGTTTCGATCGTTCTTGGTACCAATAGAAAGCTCTTGCGACATAGAATCTATTGGTACCAACTTTGAAGATTTTCATGGCCGTTTGAGTCTCCGATTTGGTAGAGAAAGTTAGGGATTTTTCAATTCGAAAATCTTCCGATTCCGGCGATTCTAGCCATTTCCCACTCCGGCCACAATTATAAACATTGACGAGGGAGACGAGGCGAACAAAACCCGAACATTTTTGGAGGTCGCCGGAAAGTTTCCAGAAAGTCACCGCCGGCCGCCACGTACGGCGGGGGTAAGTTTCCGACCTCCTGAATTAGAATTTGATTTCGAACACGTTTACGTATTCGTTTTAAGTGTAGGATATCATTTTGATGTTAATTGTATTATATGGCCGCCGTATATAAATTAAATAATTATATTCTCGTGTAGATTTTACCGATCGGGATAATTAGGCTTGAAATCGAGGCCACTGCGAGTAACTGGTAGCTTACACGAGGTAGGGGTTTCAAATTTAAATTTTTAGAATATTTTCCCTATAAGTTTTGGATATAAATTGATTGTGAAAGTTTGAGGAAATCCTTATTTAAATTGTGGAATTGATTTGAGAAATAAATTGGAATGTATTGTGTGGAAAATATGATTTTTATGCAGGTTTTATATTTTGGGATTTTTATAAAAACAGCCGTTATGCTGCCGAAATTTTATTAGAAATGATGAGTTTACATATGGGATGCATGATGGGTTTATTTAAATTGTTTGGTGATTTTGAAATGGTAACCGTCCTAGTCATTATATTATATATATGTTATTATACGACTTTATGTCGGAGACTGCGCAGGGTATTTTCTGGTACGTACACCTTATATATGAGGTTAGTACCAGGGTCACGGTGAGCCAAATGTTTTCATTTCAAGTATGAATGTTTTATTTAAAATGATAGGCCACCGGGTATGACTAGTGGACGTGTTGATATTACTTTATGAAAGAAAGTGTTACTATTTACTTAAAATGTTGTGAACGTATTTAACCATGCAGGATTATCCCATGACTTTATAAAAATGATATTTTCCACATACATTATTGGGGATTAGACCCTACTGAGCTTTAGCTCACCCCTTTTTATTTTCTTTCCCCCCCAGGGAGCGCCCAACGCGGATTAGAAGATCGTTAGTTGAAGTGGGTGAAGGCTTGTGAGATATAAGGATTAGATTTCTGATATTAGTGATTAAAATTATGTTATTTGAGATTTGTATTAATTAAAGGATTTGTACTTGTTATGGACCTATAAAAATGTTGAGATAACTCAGTTTAGGAGTTATGTATGTTGATGTGCAAATTTTTTAGTTGTGGATGATTAGGACTTTATGATTGAAGTATGTTTCAGAATGATTATTATCTTGGAAATTGAATCCATGAATTCTAACGGGTGATCACATATCTGTGGGGTTATTTGGTGTTGACTTTTGAAATTTGGAAATATTTTTGTTTGCAAACAGATTTCCGTTTTGTTTGATACTCCGGAGTATCTAAAGAAATTAATTGTGGTTTTTATGAAATTTTAATAAAGTCAAGATTAGAAACTATTGATTTTATTTACAACTCTACCATGGCCCAGGGCCCAGGTCGTGACAAGCAGCAAGTCCATGCCTAAGGCGTGGCCCTACTATCAGTCTGCATAAAAATCTCTTTTTCTTCTTTTGTTCTTTTGTTGACTTTCAAACATGTTTTAATATGTTCCGTAATTGTTTTGGATAATTTTTATAGTTTTAAAAGTATGAAAATTTTCTTGGGCATCAAAATAAAATCCTTTAGGAAGTTTAACTCTCTTGGGAAATTAACTCTCTTCTAAGACTTTTTTCTAAAATACCTATTAATTGGCAAAAGTTTTCCTAGTTTCTATGAGAGTTAAGTTTTGTTTAGAGCCTTAAATAGTAGATCTAAATTCATTATTCATAGGCTCTATGATTTTATTATTCTTTCTCTTGGTTTTGTGTTTTATTATTTTATTCTATGTGAGAGTTTTTGATAGTTCTAGGCTAGATTATCTTTTGAAACTGTGATTTGTTGTTTCTACCCTACATAATATGTTTTGATCTTGCATATTATTTTTTGTTCATGTATTGTTGAGCACCTAGATCATAATCTCAGTTATAAGGGGTTTTGATTCCTCGACCTTACAAAAGAATCGTTGAGTCTGTGAGCAGTATCAACAATGTTCGCTAGGAAAAGGTTTGCGGGTAGGTAGTATTGGATTATAGTAAGAGTCGTGTGATTGACTTATTAATCAATGTAAATTGTAAACGATATACGAACTAGTGAAATCGGTATTCAATGTTTTAAGTGGTATACGAGTTGGTCTTCTAGTTTTTGACTGTTGAGGTTTTCCACGTAGTAATCGCGCGTACTGTAGGTTTATTTTTTTAATTCCATAATATTTGTTATTAACCTCTAGATTATTCTAGTTTTTGACCTGTTGGGTTTTGTTATTTATCAGCTTTTCAGAGGCATATCATATGTACCTTTCACAAAACAAAAAAAATTGTTAGAAAATACTCGTTTTCATAGTGTCATTAGTACTCACTAGTTCTTTGCAACTATACTCCCTTTTCAACTCTAGTGACTACACAATTTGAAGAAAAATTCAAAAAGAGGATAAGCTTCAAGTATTTTTTACCTAACAACAGGAATCGATATATGAGGTCGCTCTGTTCAATCCACGCTCAGTACACCATTGCTAATGCCCAATATTAGTTAGACGTCAACTCCTCCGCTTCCAGCTCTACCACCGTCTCCTAATATATCTAGCAAGTCTTCCTTTGATTCTTGAGAAAGTAAAACGCGTCAAAGACAACGCCAACCACCAATTAGCAAGTCAGGTTCCCGCCCTCGGATTCCTCATTGAACTCAATATCAATGCGACAGAGCTCAATGGAAGGGAACTTTAGAAAATGAATTGATTCACCAATTAGTAATTGTGTTTGCCACGTCATTCCTTCACGCTTAGTTGTCATGAGTGGACTGGGTGTCCCATATAAAGGAGGCGGTCCTTTCCACTTGTCTTCCTGCTATTGCTACCTTCACTAGGTGACCCCTTTCTCCTTAGGTGGAAATATTTGCAGATAAAATGGTTTTATTTTATTGCTTTTATAATCATTTAATTTTTTTATTAACAATTTTATTGTCTCTTTTTATTTTTTTTTATTCTTATCCGGTTTTAAAACAAGTACCTTACTTTAGTTTTTAATTCAATATGAAACTTGTTATGTGTCTAATTTCATTAGACCCAATAGGCCTAGAAAAGTCAATAAAGCCCACTGAGTCCATAAGACCTAGGAAATGCAACAAGGCCCAACGGGCTGGTGATCGGTTGATGATTATTATATTTTTATATCCCGTGAACCGTATCTTTTAATTGTAATTTCCAGTTTATTTGGTACGCTTGATGTGTTTTGTGAACTTATACCGCTACTAGGCGATTCCCGTGAATTAAACGAATATATAGCGAATCGAGTCAAAACCGTACATTTCGGGTACCTTGAGGGAGTAATTGATCAATGCATGCATGACACCATTATGCATGAATTAAATCAAAGAGAAATTGAAGAAGCAACACACGTGGAATGATGAAAACAATTGCATGGCAAAGTGAAGAATTGCATGGAGAATTACATCCAATCACCTTGCATGGACCTAGTGGAAAATAGCCACCACTTGCATGGGCTATTTGAGAAAAAAAAACATGAAATTGAACCACTGAGCGTGAAAGTGAAGAATTGTAGAACCAGGGAATACGACGACCTTCAAACGCGATCCATGCTCGCGTCCTCCAGCTCGCGGTAAAGACCAAGGCATGCAGAAGAAAAGCTGGCAGTGTGCAACGCAAGGAGAAGCCCGCCATGCAGCTCACGGTGCAGTGGTCACACGGATGAGAATGCTGGTGCCCTAGGGTCCGCCTATTTAAAGAAGAACGCAGCAGCATATGAGGGTCGGCCGGGGAGGACTAGGCAGCGCCTAACTCGACTTTTTCACCAAATTTCTCCATTTTTCATCATCAAGCACATCAACAACATCACGAATCATCAACACAAATTAGTTCCATGATTATGTCGAAGATTCATCAAGATAAGACGAAGATTGACAGAGAAGAAGTCTAAGCCGGAAACGAGCGGGTGTCGATTCTCGATATCTCGAATGGGTTGTATTGCATCCCTTTTCTTATCTTTTTGTTATTTAGATAGTATGAGTGACTAGTATTGTTGTTAGGTGGTCATAGGAACCATGAACGAATTCGGAAATTTGACTATGTAATATTTTTTCTTATTTCATGATATTGACTTAGAGTAATATTTCATTATATCGATTGCAATTTATTCTTGTGTCTGTGCATTTACGAAAGTAGTTTGCAAGTATCTAGAATAATAGCAATTTGATATTATTGAATATATTTTTATATTATCACTTTGTGTTCAATTCTCGTTTGTTACAATTGAGAAAGCAGATTGCGAGCTTCTTGATGAGAATCGATTTGATAAATCTTGTGATCTTACATGAGGAATCAGTAGGTTGCAGTACAGCTTAATGTACTCTAAGTTCAATGGTTAGATTAATTTTAATATGATAATGCTGAATTGATCTAGGGATTAGATTAGTTAAGGGTTTCCAATTGAATGTACTCCAGGACCAATAGGTGCGTTTAATTGGAATTACAACATTGCAGGACCAATACAATGTGGTGTGCCTAAACTACTCAATTCGTTTCTTGTTAATAACGTGCTTCATAATAGTCAATGTTTTCTTATCCGGGATATGGATCGTGTGACCACCTAGCCTTTTCTTCCATATATTCCGTCTCGTTTATTTTATTGTTTTAGTTGTTAAATTAGTTCGACACATCTTGCACTTGGGATTATCCCACGCATTGTGAGCGTATCAGCTGGCAAACTAATAAAGCACGTGTAATGGACAAAACCTAACAAAGAGAAGTGAATAAAGGGCCTGGGGTCCTATGCGTACGGCGACACGCCAGCGAGCTAAGAAGACTTTACTACCTCACCTCGCGTCACCAATGTGGCTCAAGCTTGCAGTACGCCCAACTTGAAGTGCGTCTTCTAGATATGGGAGAATCCTACAATTATAGGGATTTGATTATATCAGTTAGCAGAGTTTGAATTTGTATTTAATTCCACATTCTCAGTGACTATATTCTGATCAAATTGTAATAATTAGAGACATTATCTGATTCCTAAATTAAAAGAATTTAATTCCATGTAAACTTAAATGACTCAATCCCTTCACACTATAAAAGGGAAGGATTATTACTAGTACAAGGGTTACAATTTGGGAGAGAGAACATTTAGTGAGAGCTCAAACCTAATACAGGAACAGTGGATGTAGGCATTGTCTTTAGGCCGAACCACTTTAAAAATCCTTTGTTTTGATCCAGTTTTATTTGTTTTTCATTATAATTACTATTTAGAACGTTGACCGAATTCACACGTCAACATCTTGGCACTAGAAGAAGGGTCCTTTTGAGGATTCAAACCTCCAATTTTTAGCAAACAAAACAGTTCTTATTTTAAAAGCAATGGCAAGAGGCGTAGGAACCCGTTCCCAGACAACCAGAAGCAGAGATGTCCCACCAACTGGAGGACACTCAGAGGCATCTCACCATCCTCAAATTCCACTACCTATCCCAAATGTGGTCCTAGTAATTCTTGCTTTCCCTGCAGTTCCACACCACTTGCTTCGAATCCACCAGCAGGTTCTTTCCCCCTTTAATGGATCTACAAGGAAGCGATCAAGCTGATCCATCCAGGTTTCCAGACTTCAACAAGCGGATGAAAATGCAGATTGAGATAGAGAGAATAATAACGGAAATGGCGTGCGGCTATCAGTTCTTAATATAGAATCAGCCCGCACGCGAGTAGGTTGTAGAGAGCACTTCGCCTCAACCTCCAGTGCGAGATAATCCAATCCACACTGCCTACCATTCTATTTTGGTTTTTGCCCTAAAGATGTAATTTGTAAATGATTTTTATAAATAAATAAAAGAAGAGTTCAATTCATTCTTATTGTGTCATTTATATTATATAAACTTGTGTATTATAACATCCTAGATTGCCGGATGTAATCTTGTACTATGTATATGACTGTCATATACAGATGGATACAGTAAGAGATGTGCAATCTAAAGAGTCCATAGATAACAAATAAAGCTGGATACTTTATTTGTAGTTAATCTATAGCTGCGGTCCATTCTGTATTGTACGATGATTCTATCCTAAATCATTCATATGGAGATATGGGAATGGAGGCACATTTTATGATGTGATCATATAGGACTGGGCCATGATCTATATGAATCTCTCACCAATATCCGTTTATAGATGAGATTCATATACATTAACTTATGATGGCTATATGTAGGTGATCTTAATCCTGAGTGTCTTATCGACTCCTTTAGGTTAGATCGTGATTTTTGATATACCATGGGTGAGGTCGGATGATTATTCCCTATCAATATTCTCCATATGTTGAGATCGTAGTTTGGCTTGTGGCTGGGAAGGTTTGTACACAATAGTAAAATCCACTCCTTCTTGTGAGAAGTAGAGAGTAGTTCCCTTAAGGGTTGATTCGGGGCTTGAACAATATGAGCGCTCTCCTGATTCTGTGAGGAAACAGGATTTATTGTTCATTAGAGAATCAATGGTTGTTAAAGAATATATATAACTAGAGGGGTATAACGGATATTATGACATAGCTCTAATTATGAACTACTGTGGAGGGTCACACCATATGTAATAGCTATATCGATGGACACCGAGTGATATCAGTCTGTGTAAAAGCGTCCGCAGTTGAGAGAATGCAGCTTCGGGTTTTTAGTGGAATAACACCGGAGTTGATAATCAAGGAATATTAATTAAAGAGTTTAATTAATGATTCCGAGGATTATCGAAGCTCAAAATACTGTGGGTCCATTAGGTCCCTTTGCTAGTCTGATCTATTTAGGTAACAAGGGTCACGTATAATTAATTGGATGGTCCAATTAATCGTGTTGCGAAAGTGACACGTGTCAGGAGTTAACTGAGTAATGTGATTATTCAATTAATTAAATAATGGCAATTATAACAATTAAATAATAAGATTATTTAATTATGTGATTAGTCATAAGAGAAGGGTGATAGTTGATATTTTATTTTGAATAGTGAGATAATAGGATTATCTTATGTATTAAATAAAATAAAATAAATTTGAATTTTAAAAGTTTAAATTCAAAAGTTACCGATAATATTGATATTTTATTTTAAATAGAGAGATAATATGATTATCTCATTTATTAAATAAAATAAAATAAAATAAATATTATTTGAGTTTAAAATGTTTAAATTTAAAAGTTACTGATAAATTAATAAAAAGAGTTTTTATTAATTTGGTAACTTAAATAAATATATATATATATATATATATAAATTTTTTTTTAATATAACAAATAACTGAACCAAATTTTAGACGTTCAAAAAGTGTTTTGTACGTAAAAGAAAATAAAAAGAGGAAAAGTGACCGGAGAGATACATGATCTCTCTAACTCTTATTTTTTCTACCTTTTCATTGTTCCTGACAACTTGACACGCCCACACGCAAGTTACCGGTGCCGGGATATAGCAACTAAGACGTGGTGGTACAGACAAGGAGCTGCAGAAAAAAATACGAAGGAGCCTCCAATGGTGGTATGTTCCTTAATTTTTTCTTTTGTTTCATTGATTACAATTTTCTGTATATAAAATAAATATATATGTGATATATATTATTTTTATTATTCCGAAAATATAGTTACAAAGTTTTACTGGTCACAGATTGCTTTTGCGCGATCTGTATAAAAAATTTAAAATCTTATTTCCTCTGTGTGACTAGTAGAACGGAAAAACAATTCCTACACATTCCACCAAACAAGATCCTCCTCAGCGTGATGCTCAAAGAGGTGGAGTCTTCATCCATTTAGCCAACGCAGCAAGGAAAGCTACTGAAGAACCTGGTGAGCGGCGTGAAGGACCTCTTCACACCAGACCGGTAATCCACATAAATGCCAATGGTGAAAGATACGTGGAGCTTAGCAGAGATCGTCAGGGGACCCTGGCCCACAGCTCGACCCAACAACCCTGGTTGCTACGCCGTTCACATGAAATCCATGACCAGCGACCTGGTAGGGGCAGCAACAGAGAAGCTTGCCATGCAGTGCCAGCTGTCGAAATTCCCAGAAATCAAGTCACTGCTCCTCAGTTGAACAGAAGAGGGTCTAGATAGAAATCGTTGGAGGTCGCCCAATCCGTAAAATCTACCCTGGGGTAGTAGGGCGGATCGTAGGGAAGATAGTGCCACCTCTAGCATGTTAATGGCAGCCCATCCAGCTCCTGAATATCAAGAGTTGCTGCAAAGGCTGAAACAATTAGAACGGCGAGGTGGAAGGGTGATCGGTCATTTATTTTCATATATTTACGACCCCTAAACCGTATCTTTTAATTGTATTCTTAAGTATTTTTGGTGCTTTTGACGTGTTTTCCTTGAGTGTGCAGGTTTAGGGACCTAAATGATAATTTTATATATTTTTGGGGAAAATGTGTAATTTCAGTAACATTATGGAAGGGCATCGATGAAAGCATGTGAAAGTTCTGGGGCAAAATCGTAAATTCAGAAAGTTCCACCATACTTAAGTGAAACGGTGCGTTTTGGCATAAGGGAATTTGACTTAAGTTGAACGACGCCGTTTTGGACCAAAGCTTTGGTCCAAAACGACGTCGTTTTGGCCAAAGAATTAAAACAAAACAAAACCATGCAGCGTGACCTGTGCTTCCTCGCGAGGCTGCTCGCGTCCCAGCCTTTCCCAGCGGCCAGTGAAGGCCGCGACCAAGCCACCGCGACCACAGGTCGCGGTGGTGGTCGCGGCGAGTGAAAAATCGCGACCTAATGCCCTGCTATAAAATGAAAACGCAGCAGCAGCGTGGAAGGGAGGAGAGCTCGTGGCAGACAGGTCCAAGCAGCTCCCAAGCTGCTCCAAGGGTGATTCTCATCCTCCTTGCTCCTCCCAAACACATCCCAAGCATCACAAATCATCACAACATCTCTAGATCGTGGGTGTTCATCGAAGAAGACGAAGATCGAAAGCGGAGAAGTTCAAGCCGGACCAAAGCGGAACTTCGAGTCTTGAGAGCTTCAATGGGTTGTATTTCATCTCATTTATCTTCCTTGATTGTTCATTTATGATTTTGAGTTGTTAAAACTATTGTTAGGTGATTTTCGGAACCGTGAACGGATTTGGATATTTATTGTTTATGAATATATTTTATGTTATTTATCTCATGAGATTATGTACTTAATAATAATCAATATATTTTCCATTTCCGTGATTGGAACCGTGTGACCACCTCGCATTATCCTCCATTGAATCCGTCTCGTTTTATATTAATTGTTTTAGTTAATTTAATTTAGTTTAATTATTGAAAACCATGATTAGGAGCTAAACTTGTGAGTTGGGGTTTTGATGGATCCTATTCTATGATGATGGAATGAATTGATTGTTTAATTTGTTGCGGTTGATTATTGTGTTGTTGAGTGGTTTTATTGTGCTTAATGCTTTTAAATGTGAAGGCCTACATTTAGATGATAATTTGGTGGTGTGTTATATACCGAGAGGAGACGCCCACCACGTGCTCGATATAATGTCCACCACAAGTAGAATTGGATAGAGATATACTAATTTGCTTGTGTGATCACATAGGGTGTTTATTGTAATTAATGCATTTCCATGCACTTGGATATACCATCGAGAGATAGGATATTAGTGTGTGCGGAATAGGTCCGATTTACCTCGAGAGGGGACTTTGGATAAATTAGATAAACACGGTCATCTTCATGCATAATTAAACCTCAACAATGTGCTCTCATGAAACTCAATCGAATGGATTAGGTGAATTCAAATACCCTAACTAATCTCTCATATTGGTTGCTTGCTTTATTTTCATGTTTTTATATTTTTATCATTTAATATCTTTCGATTATCCAAATAGAAATAGGCTTGGTTAATTTTAGTACTCAACGCCTAAATATCCCTGTGGAGACGATAATTTTACTCATCATTTTATTACTTGTGCCGACCCCGTATACTTGCGGGTACAAAAAGTCGCAATCAAGTTTTTGGCGCCGTTGCCGGGGATATTTTTAGTTGTGTTGATATTAATACCGATTATGTCTATAGCTACTTTGGATTTGTATATATTTTATTTTTATTAGTTTTGTTTTTCTTTTTCTGTGCAGAAAATGTATTCTTGGTATGAGGCGCAGGAGCTTACAGAGGAAGTGGCGGCTAGAGACTACGAAGCACCTCTGGGTTGTTTCTTATGTGGGGGGCCGCATATGAGTACTGATTGTCAGGTGGGCAATCCGTTTGCTGAGAGCCGTTCTGAGCAAATGCAGTACGAGGGCTATGTACATTATCAGCAGAACAACCCCTACCTAAGCTCGTACAATCCTGGGTGGAGCAATCATTCCGAATCTCATTGGAGCAACCAGCAAGAACATCAGGAAATTGATCCAGCATTGGAAGACATGATTTTAAAATTCATGTCTACGATGGATGAAAGAATGGATTCCCAAGATGAGGCCCTGAAGAAGCTGGAAGCTAAACTTGATCAAGTTGCTCAACATACTCAAGCAGCTACCCAACGCTTGGAGATTCAAATCAGTAAATTAGCTACAGATATCCAATGGCAAGAGCACGAACCATATCCTATGGTGCAATGCAATGAAACGGCCGTGAAAATCGAAGAGCAAATTGAGCATCAGATTTGGGTTGATCAAGTAGAGACGGAAGGGAGCAAGAACTTGTTTTATGGAGATGAGGCATCTACCCTTCCAGAACCACTTGAGTTATGTCTAGTCCAGAGTACCACTACAAAAGAAGAAAGCCACCAAGATACATATGTTTCTGTAGACCTCGGAGAAGGGAAGCCCAAACCACCTCCGCCTTTTGAGAAGCCATCGCACTGGGACCGTAAAGAGATACCTTCACATTCGAGGTATGCAGTGCTGGGAGAGTCATCTTCTCTTCCAGTCATTTGGTTAGGATGGTGCGGTAAGCTAATGAGGAGATACCAATCATGGGGGAGGTGGGCGAAAGCTCAAGCGATGAGGTAAAAACTTGTACATATGTTCTTTTATTTTATTTTAATTTTTTTAGTTTAAATTTTCTAATGTTTCGTAACTATTTCCCATGAACATTTTGAAGTGATGTGCCTTGAGTTAAAAATTTTGAAGTTCGGGGGAAGTTTGGTTTGATGTACATATTATTGAAGTGTTTGATTTCTTTGATTTTGTTTTGTTTGTTTTTGTGTGTCTATTTAGATTTGTTAGTTGTGGATATATAGGGTTGTTAGTTGTGGATATTAGGACTGTTGTTTTGTGTTCATTTATTTTGTGCATTTTTGTTTTTGTGTCTTATTTATTTTTCTTTTTAGTTTTTATTTCTAGTGTTTAGTTTTTTTTTTATTTCTTTATAAGCCCCTTTTCTTCGTACGTAAGGTGTAAAACATTGAGGACAATGTTTATTTTAAGTTTGGGGGTATTGTTTGGTATTTGTGTGTTTGTGCGTCTTATTGGTGTATATAGGCTGGAAACCTAGACTTTCCTCATACGCAATGCGTTTGGAAGACTTAGGTATAACAATGCCACGTACACCAGTTTTCGAGTCTTTTATTGTATTTTCGTATTTTGTTGTGTTTGTGTTAGGATAGCGAAACCATATGCATGCTTTACAGAAAATTGAGTAATAATATGTAAATACTTAGGTCATTTGAGTGTACAAAGTTGTTATTTGGAATAATGCCGGTAGTGTTTGTGCATCTAAACATAGAGGTTTGACGTCTTTGCATTGTAATATGTGACAACTTTCAATTAATAGCTCTGATTAATAGTGGAGACTACCTTTAGTGAGATTTTGAGATTATTGCGTATTTATTCTGAGGGAATTCTTGTTTCTACTCTTAAACACTTTCTTGAGCTTTATTGTCATTAGATTGATCTCTATAAGTTTGCATTGGATGTTAATGAACTGCATTATGAAAATCTTGTATATATGTTTTGAATGTTCGATTGAGTAGATTTTGGAGATATGATCCAGGCATTGTGTGTGAATTCCTAAATAGCTTGATTTCCTATCCGTAATTGTGGGCTCCCTATCCCATTCGCGGCCAAACACTATCATATTAGCCTTTTTATTGTATGACCTACATATCCAAAAAAATCCTAGCCGAAATTGTAAGACGTTACCTTTGACGCTTGGAAACTAGAGACAATTAAAAGAAAAATGTGTACGTGTTGAGTGAGAAAGAGGAGTGGAGTTAAAAATATGAAAAGGATGTGGAAATGTGCAGAAAAAGAGAATAGCCAATAAACAAAAATATATATATATATATAAAAAGAGTTGGCTAAAATGAGGAAAAAAGGAGTGGAATGCACAAAGTAAAAATTGAAAAAGGGTTGAAAAAGAGGTTGAAGGAGAAAGGTGTAGAAGAGGAAGGGAAGAAAGTTGAGCAAATTTGGTAGTCGTGAGAGAAGTTGCACGAATTGAAAATTTTATGAAGTCTCTCAATAGGTTTCCAAGTGAGTTGAACCCGATTTCCGTTCTTTTTGAGCCAATCACCCTAAGCCCCATTACAACCATATAAAGACCTGTTGATCTCCTTAGGAAACTCAATTGTAATATTTGACATGTATGTGCATTGATTTTTCTGTTCTTAGCATTTGATATCTTTCATGAGATCCTTTGTTAAATCTGTGCGTTCTTTCTAATTATTGATACATACGATACATTTTGAAATTATTTGCTCATTAATTCCAGTCGTATGCAGTTGAAAGTGTGATAGCTTAGGTTCTGAGTGTCATTGAGTGAAAACTTGTGAGACTAGAGTCGAGGCGAATTATATCAGTGGTTTATTAAAATGGAAGGTGTCACGATTATAAATGCATTGCATGTCAGTGTCCTGTATGATATAAGGTGTATTAGACTTATTGACAGCATTTTGAATTTCTGATTTTGTGCTATTCTTATACCTTTGCATTTGTGTATATACTTAATTTGATGTTGAGGTATGTATGTGTTTAGCTTAGGACGTTTGTGGGTATCGTAGCTGGTAAACCCTCACGAGACTATAACTCGTCCACTAGGGCCACCTAGGGGTTTAAAGGCTTGCGGCACGTGCTAAGTGCCATCGTTGCATCCTACGAAAATGGATATAGCTTAGTTCGTTGTTGATTTTAGTTTTAGTTATTTTTGTCTTTGTTTTTAACCGTGGTGTGTTTTGATTTGCTTGAGGACAAGCAAAAGATAAGTTTGGTGGAAGGGTGATCGGTCATTTATTTTCATATATTTACGACCCCTAAACCGTATCTTTTAATTGTATTCTTAAGTATTTTTGGTGCTTTTGACGTGTTTTCCTTGAGTGTGCAGGTTTAGGGACCTAAATGATAATTTTATATATTTTTGGGGAAAATGTGTAATTTCAGTAACATTATGGAAGGGCATCGATGAAAGCATGTGAAAGTTCTGGGGCAAAATCGTAAATTCAGAAAGTTCCACCATACTTAAGTGAAACGGTGCGTTTTGGCATAAGGGAATTTGACTTAAGTTGAACGACGCCGTTTTGGACCAAAGCTTTGGTCCAAAACGACGTCGTTTTGGCCAAAGAATTAAAACAAAACAAAACCATGCAGCGTGACCTGTGCTTCCTCGCGAGGCTGCTCGCGTCCCAGCCTTTCCCAGCGGCCAGTTAAGGCCGCGACCAAGCCACCGCGACCACAGGTCGCGGTGGTGGTCGCGGCGAGTGAAAAATCGCGACCTAATGCCCTGCTATAAAATGAAAACGCAGCAGCAGCGTGGAAGGGAGGAGAGCTCGTGGCAGACAGGTCCAAGCAGCTCCCAAGCTGCTCCAAGGGTGATTCTCATCCTCCTTGCTCCTCCCAAACACATCCCAAGCATCACAAATCATCACAACATCTCTAGATCGTGGGTGTTCATCGAAGAAGACGAAGATCGAAAGCGGAGAAGTTCAAGCCGGACCAAAGCGGAACTTCGAGTCTTGAGAGCTTCAATGGGTTGTATTTCATCTCATTTATCTTCCTTGATTGTTCATTTATGATTTTGAGTTGTTAAAACTATTGTTAGGTGATTTTCGGAACCGTGAACGGATTTGGATATTTATTGTTTATGAATATATTTTATGTTATTTATCTCATGAGATTATGTACTTAATAATAATCAATATATTTTCCATTTCCGTGATTGGAACCGTGTGACCACCTCGCATTATCCTCCATTGAATCCGTCTCGTTTTATATTAATTGTTTTAGTTAATTTAATTTAGTTTAATTATTGAAAACCATGATTAGGAGCTAAACTTGTGAGTTGGGGTTTTGATGGATCCTATTCTATGATGATGGAATGAATTGATTGTTTAATTTGTTGCGGTTGATTATTGTGTTGTTGAGTGGTTTTATTGTGCTTAATGCTTTTAAATGTGAAGGCCTACATTTAGATGATAATTTGGTGGTGTGTTATATACCGAGAGGAGACGCCCACCACGTGCTCGATATAATGTCCACCACAAGTAGAATTGGATAGAGATATACTAATTTGCTTGTGTGATCACATAGGGTGTTTATTGTAATTAATGCATTTCCATGCACTTGGATATACCATCGAGAGATAGGATATTAGTGTGTGCGGAATAGGTCCGATTTACCTCGAGAGGGGACTTTGGATAAATTAGATAAACACGGTCATCTTCATGCATAATTAAACCTCAACAATGTGCTCTCATGAAACTCAATCGAATGGATTAGGTGAATTCAAATACCCTAACTAATCTCTCATATTGGTTGCTTGCTTTATTTTCATGTTTTTATATTTTTATCATTTAATATCTTTCGATTATCCAAATAGAAATAGGCTTGGTTAATTTTAGTACTCAACGCCTAAATATCCCTGTGGAGACGATAATTTTACTCATCATTTTATTACTTGTGCCGACCCCGTATACTTGCGGGTACAAAAAGTCGCAATCAAAGGGCCGGACCTATGGATAGGTATGTCAAACGAAGTCCGTTCTGCTAGCATATAGAGAATGAACCATTGCCAGATCGCTTTAAAATGCCTAATATCACCCTCTACTAGGCGACTAGTGATCCATTTGTTTACCTGAATGCTTACAACGCGCATATGAGTCTCATCACAATGAGTAGCAGGGTCAAATGCCGGGGCTTCCCAATAACCCTTGGGGAAATTCCTAGAAAATGGCTGAGGGGACTTCCAACTGGAAGTATAATGAGCTGGAACCAGTGCCAGGAACTCTTTATGCAGTAGTACCAGGCTCTAAGAAGATAGCTCGTTCCTTCTTGTCACTTGGCGACCATTTTTTAGAAATCAGACGAGCCCTTAAAGGATTACATAGCTCGTTTTTAGAGAAAAGTGAGCTGCGTAGACAGCCCAACAGATGATAAGGTATTGACAGCGATCACTACCGGGCTACGAAAGGACGGTGAGCTCTACAGAAGCATATACAACAAACTAGACAGAACCCTCAAAGACTTCTACAAGCGGGCTAACACCAACATCTGCATGGATGAAGCTTTCAGACCCAAGAAAAGCAACCCTATTAGCAAAAAAAGATAAAGGTGGGAGCATGTAGGACAAAAACAAGCAAAAGAATAATAAGGAGAGCAACGGTAATAACAACCGCAATAGGAATGAGAGCTCACAGAGAGACGAGACCTCTATAAACCAAGTAGCCAAAAACGCTAGGAATGACGAAGGCGTGAGAAGGAATGGAGGCTGCTACTAGACCTATGACCAACTGTTTGATTCCCAGGACAGAATCTTCATTATGGAGAGAATCATGGAAGAATTTGGGAGGCCACCTCCTCAGAGGATGCTATGCAGGCTAGAAATCCTAACAAGTTCCGTACGTACCACAATGAGACAGGCCATAATACAACCGATTGCTTCGAGCTCGAGGACGCAATCGAAGATTTAATCAGAAGAGGTCGCATGAGAGACTGTGTGGTACTATCCAGAAACTAGTCGCAGTAGCAATAGCAACTAATCGAGCACACTTATCCAGATCCAATCCCCAATTAGCCAGCGGTAAGCGTGATCTATACTATTCATAGAGGACTACACCTCGCAGATACCTTAAACAGGTCGTTTACACGCCATGTGAGAGAAGCCAGCCAATCTATTATGAGGATGATGAGTGCAGATGAACGACCTACGAAATAATGTAGGACAATGGCAGAAGGTGTAACCTTCACGGATGCTGATATGCGGGGTGTACACTGGCCGTATAACAACGCGATTGTCATTAATACGACCATCGGAGGAGTAGACATTTACAGGACTATGATCGATAGTGGCAGCTCGATGAACGTTCTGTACATGGCGGCCTATGAAAAGATGGGGTTGAAGCAAAGCCACCTGTGACCTTTGAGTGAACTGCTCTACGGCTTTACAGGGGACTCCATCATCCCCTAGAGCTAATTACATTACCCCTCACGTTGGGAGAACTATTCCGTTAAGCAACCACTATGGCAGACTTCCTAATCATTGATTGCCCAACGACCTACAACGCCGTCCTAGGAAGGCTAAGCCTCAACGACCTGCAGGTAATCACTTCTACAAAGCACCTAACCCTAAAATTCCTGACTCCAACAGGTGTAGGAAGTGTTTATGGGGAGCAGAAAGTAGCTAGGTCATGTTATGAGAAAACAGTTAGGATAGGGTCCTGGGAAAAAGCGGCAAAGGCTAAAGCTAGCGAGTAGAGAATGAATGCCCTAACTAGGGCCTTCTACGACCAGCTAATCCCAGAACTCGATGACAACATTAACCCGCGTGTGATTTATGAGAATGCAGCCACTGGGCCAGTTGAGGAACTGGAGAAGGTTAGGATAGACGAGCTGAAACTAGAAAGAACCTTAAAGCTAGGAGCAAGCCTGAATCCAGCAATTAGAGATGTGCTACTCGCATTCCTAAAGAAGAACCTCGATGTCTTCACCTGGACGCACAACGATATGATGGGGATCAACCCTGAGGTGATGGCACACAGCCTTAACATAGATCCATCGTTCAAGCAAGTAAGGCAGAAGAGAAGAGCAATGAATGTAAAAAGGTACGCAGCTCTAAAATAAGAAGTTGATAAGCTGTTGGCCAACGGATTCATCAGGGAGTCCTACTACCCATACTGGCTCGCTAATCTTGTCCTGGTGAAGAAGAAGAACAATAAGTGGAGAACATATATGGACTTCATCAACCTCAAGAAGGCATGCCCAAAGGATAGCTTTCCTTTGTCGAGGATTGACCAGCTAGAGGATTCAACTGCTGGACACTAACTACTCAACTTTATGGATGGATACTCGGGGTACAATCAAATCCCCATGTTCCCAGCAAACGAAGAGCATACCTCGTTCATTATAGATAGGGGGCTCTATTGCTACAAGGTGGTGCCATTTGGCTTGAAGAACGCAGGAACAACCTACCAGCGGCTGGTCAACATGATGTTTGCCAATCAGATAGGCAAAACCATGGAGATTTATGTGGAAGACATGCTGGTGAAGTCAACTAAGGCAACTAATCACGTCGCACACATGGAGGAGATGTTTCAGGTACTCAAAGACTATCAGATGAAACTTAATCCTCTGAAATGTGCCTTTGATGTAGCTTCTGGGAAATTCCTAGGTTTCATGGTGAACCAGCAAGAAATAGAGGCAAATCCAGAAAAGATCAAGGTACTGCATGACATGCGGTCACCCACCAAGCCAAAGCATGTATAAAGCCTCAACGGCCAGGTCGTAGCACTGAGTCACTTTATCTCAAAATCTACGGATAAATGCGTACCTTTTTTCAACATGCTACGAGGAAATGAAAAGTTTAAGTGGACAGAGGAATGTGAGCTCGCCTTCTAGTAGCTAAAAGAATACATGAGGCGAGCTCCCTTGCTATTAAAACCGCATGACGGAGAGAAGCTCATTGTTTATTTAGTGGTAACTCAGCATGTTGTAAGCACGGTCTTTGTGTGGGAGGAGAATAAAATCCAGCTGCCGTTGTACTACATGAGCAAAAGGCTACAGGACGCAGATAGCAGATACCTACAGATGGAGAAGCTCGCTTACTGCCTAGTGGTGGTATCAAGGAAGTTGCGGCCTTACTTCTAAGCCCACAACATTGAGATACTAACTAGTTACCCTTTGAGACAGGTTTTGCAGAAGCCAGATAGTTCAGGAAGATTGTTAAAATGGTCAATCGAGCTGGCACAGTACGATCTGGAATACAAGCCGCGAGCAGCGATCAAAGGTCAAGCTTTGGCAGACTTCGTAGAAGAATTCTCGGGCTTAGAAGAAGAAACTCAAAAGGAAGAGCCTTAACAAAAAACTTCCCCTCATACCTCCTTGCTCAAGGATGAGCAAAAAGAGCTAGAATTCCCTCTGTGGGAGCTATACGTCGACAGATCGTCATGTGAAGGGGTGGTTGGAGCTAGTGTTCTCTTAATCAGCCCGGAAGAGCACAAGATCCATTGCGTGCTGCGATTTGACTTCGCTGTGTTCAACGATGAAGCAGAATATAAACCTTTCCTTGTTGGTCTACGTCTAGCCCAAAAGCTATAGGTGCAGGTGATAAAAATCTACAGCCATTCACAGATGATTGTAAACCAAGTCAGAAGGGAATTCCAGGCTCGCAGTACAAAAATGGCAGCCTATCTGCAGAAGGTCAGCAAATCCTGCGAGCCCAAAACACGCATACTGATGCTCTAGCATGCCTAGTGTCGTGCCAGTAGAGCACCTCCAAGAGTCTAATATAACGACCAAGGAGGTCGCTATGGTGATCAGAACCTCGCCAGACTCATGGATGAATCCCATCATTAACTACCTTATGAGCGAGATGCTACCCACAGACAAGAACGAAGCTCGACGATTGCGGATATTGGCAGCGAGGTACGTGATCTATGATGACATGCTGTTCAAACGTGGATCTGCAACTCCCTTACTGCGATGTGTAGACGAATAGAACGTTGTTCCCATCCTCAACGATATTTATGCAGGTTTGTGTGGCAACCACGCTAAGGGGCTTTCCCTAACTCACAAAGCACTATGCTAGGGTTTTTATTAGCCTACGATTAAGTAGGATACTATCGACCTAGTGAAGAAATGCGACAAGTGCCAGAGGTTTGCTAACATACCTTGAGCTCCCTCAGCTTTACTACATTCAATGGTTAGTGACACGCTCAAACGCGTGGGAATAAATCCCAAGTGCAGGATGTGTCGAAGTAATAATATTCCCGTGAGTACGGGGTCGAATCCACAAGGAAGAGGTGGTTACCAATACCAAACTAAAGATGTTATAAAAGCTCAGAAATTCAAGTCAATGATATTTAGAATGATGTTGGTGAAATTAAATTCAACAAGGCTATGAGTAACGAAGGAATGTATTCAAATGTGAGGAAGTGTTACGCGGTCGAATGGAAACATTCATGAGAGTCACTGGTGTAATCAACTTATTGAAGCTTAATATATATTTAAGATAGAAGTATTTCCTAACATTGGCTCATCAAATTATTGTCATGCATTGATGATTCGAATTCAATAACTTCACCCAATGGCCATTAAGTGATGCAATCAAACACCCAATATAGTTGCACTTCTTTAGGTCAATTAACACTTTCGTGGCTCAATCAACTTAACTATTATTGCTAGACTATCACTAAACTCATTCATACCCTAATGATTTCTCATAGAGATAATAATTTCCATATTAATCATAAACCAAAATTCATGCAGACACTTTCGTAATGCAAACAATAAGATTAATGCACTAATAGATTAAATCCTCTAGCAACAAATCTCGAAATATATATATATATATATATAGAAATGTTCAGTCAATTACACCATTAAATCTCAATCTTGGTCCATTGACCACATAACTAGGAAATTAGTTCAACATAATAATCAATACTACAACAAGAAGAGAGGGAAGATTGATAAAACCCATTATGATGCCACCCAAGGACAAGCAAGTGTTGAAGGAGATGAGCTATGGACCCCTTCAAAGCTATTTTCGTGCTGCTGGAATTAATTGCCCTCTAGGTTTTTCAAACTTTTCTATTTATAGGTGCTGACTTTAGGTCAGAATTTCTGCCATCGCGATCGAGCTGTCGCGACCAAAGCTCGCGATGGCTCGGTCGCGATGCTCTCTGGATGAATTGTCACTATCGCCGTGACCCATTCTTCGCGACCAACGCTCGCGATGGATCGGTCGCCACACTCTCTGGATGAACTGGCCATTCTCGCCGCGAGCAAATCCTCGCGAACCATGCTCCTGCCACGAGCAAATCCTTGTGACCCACGCTTGCGATGGCTCGGTCGCCACACTCCCTGGGGGAACTGGCCACACTCGGCGCGAGCAAATCCGCGCGACCAACGCTCGCGATGGCTCGGTCACCACACTCCCTGGAGTAACTGGCCACACTCGCCGCGAGCAAATCCTCGCGACCAACGCTCGCGATGGCTCGGTCGCGATGGCAGCGAAGATTATTTGGTGAAGCTTCATGATCCAGAATTGCATGGTTTCAGCCCGAAACTTCATCTATCGTACAACACCATTATAAACACCTAAAATCTGCGCAAGCTCAACAAACACATCAAAAGCGCAAAATTCACATGAAAATAAGCATGAAAGACACGGGTAAAGGGCTCAAATAGAGTAACAAATATGAATTGATCAGTTAGCCCTTAGCCATTTGCTATTCTTGCTACTGTAAATGACTTAATTAATTGTAAGAATGGTTTGATGAAGCTTACATTTGGGAACATGACATTGGAGGTCAACATTTTCCACATTGGAAGACAACCACATCAAGAAGATGATTGTTATCACACTTACATGATAGATTCATTTATGCCAAAAGAACTACACTTGAAAGATAAGTTTGAATCCTTAGAGTATCTTCTTCTTGAAAATGATTTTGAAAATTTGTCATTTCCTATTAATGCATTTACCACTTGTATTTCAAATGACATTCAGGATAAATCAATGAAGTTCTGGCAACCATGCTTTGAGGAGTTGCCATTGGAAAGAGAAAAGCCGAAACCATCTATCATGGAGACACCAAAGGTCGATCTATCTCCTCTACCCATGTGTCTGAAACACTCATTTCTTGGTCCAAGTGATAACTTTCCTATTATTATTTCTTGTGAACTTAGAATTGAACAAGATGAAAAATTGCTAAATTTGTTAAGAGAACATAAATATGCATTAGGTTGGACCATAGCTGACATTAAAGGTATTTCTCCCTTAGTTTGCTCCCATAGGTTCCATTTAGAGGAAGGAACTCACGCTTTTCGTGATTCCAAAAGAAGACTAATCCCACAATGAAAGAAGTTGTTAAGAAAGAAGTCTTAAAACTATTAGATGCAGGTATAATTTATCCAATATCTGATAGTAAATGGGTAAGTCCAACTCAAGTAGTCCCTAAGAAATCTGGGGTAACTGTAGTTGAAAATGAAGAAGGGATGGTTTCTTACCTAAATGACCTAGAGAAGTATGAACATATTTAGCCAACCACAAATTAAGGGAACATGTTTTCAACTTTTGCTGATAATCTGAACACAGTTTGGTATTTTGGGCATAACTTTCGCTACACAAGTTCAAATACGATGATTCTTACAGCTACATATAGATAAGAGGCAGGGCTACATCTCATATGTTGACAATTGTCTTAAAATCTGTCGGTATGATGGCGAAGATTTCTTGTGAAGTTTTGGATTCGGGAAATGAGTTGCCAAACTTTGGAGAAAAGTCAAGCCTCACTTTCACTATATATAAGTTCCTTGGAAAACTTATTGTGGGAGCCAATAGAGAGAAATATACTTCACATGAAATTTGCGCCATCATACCGACGGATCTTAGAAAAAGTTTCAACATATGAGTTATAGCCCTACTTCTTATATGTCCGTAGCCGCAAGAATCACTGTATTTGGACTTTTGTAGCGAAAGGTATGCCCAAAATATCAAAGTGTGTTCAGCTCAACCACAAAAGTTGAAAACATGTTCCCTTAATTTGTGGTTGGCCGAATTTGTTCATACTTCTCTAGGTCATTTAGGTAAGAAACCATCCCTTCTTCATTTTCAACTATAGTTACCTCATATTGCTTAGGGATTACTTAAGTTGGACTTGTCCATTTACTATCAGATATTGGATAAATTATACCTGCATCTAATAGTTTTAAGACTTCTTTCTTAACTTGTTTCATTGTGGGATTAAGTCTTCTTTGGGGATCATGACGAGGGTGAGTTCCTTCCTCTAAATGGATCCTATGGGAGCAAACTAAGGGAGAAATACCTTTAATGTCAGCTATGGTGCAACATGGTGCAACCTAGTGGAGATTTATGTTCTTTTAATAAATTTAGCAATTTTTCATCTTGTTCAACACTAAGTTAAGAAGCCTTGGACCAAGAAATGTGTTTTAGACTCTTGGGTAGCAGAGATAGATCGACCTTTGCTGTCACTATGATAGATGGTTTCGGCTTTTTTCTTTCCAATGGAAACTCCTCAAAGCGTGGTTGCCAGAACTTCATTGATTTATCTGACTGTCATTTGAAATAGAAGAAGTGTTAAATGCATCAATAGGAAATGACAAATTTTCAAAATCATTTTCAAGAAGAAGATACTTTAAGGATTCAAACTTGTCTTTCAAGTGTAGTTCTTCTGGCATAAGTGAATCAATCTATCATGTAAGTGTGATAACACTCATCTTCTTGATGTGGTTGTCTCCCAATGTGGAAAATGTTGACCTCCAATGTCATGTTCCCAAATGTAAGCTTCATCAAACCATTCCTACAATTGATTAAGTCATTTGTAGTAGCAAGAAATGGTCTTCCTAAGATCAATGGGATCTTTGACTCCATATCAACCATAGACTGTGTATCTAAGATTATGAAATTAACAGGATAATAAAACATGTCAATTTGCAGTAGAACATCTTCTACCATCCCTCTTAGTTTTCTCACTGAATGATCAGCTAGCTGCAATACCACTGATGTTGGCTTAATTTCTCCAAGACCTAGGCGCAAGTAAACTGAATAGGGCATGAGATTAACACAGGCGCCTAAATCTAATAAAGCCTGACCGAATTTATGTGTCCCAATGTGACAGGCGATTGTAGGACAGCTTGGATATTTGTACTTGGGCGGTGTCTTCTGCTAAATTATTGCACTAACTTGCTCAGTCAAGAAAGCAGTTTTCTTCACATTATACTTTCTCTTCACTGTGCACAAATCCTTGATCACTTTGGCATATGACGGTACCTGCTTAATCACATGTAACAAAGGCAGATTAACTTTAACTTGTTGAAGATGTTAAAGGATATCACTATGATTTCTTGGTAATTTTCCCGTTTGTAGAACTTGGGGAAATGATACTTGTACTGGTGGCTTCTTTTTTTGTTCTTTAAAAAGAACATCATCAGGTTTAGTTGAACTTTTGTTAACCTAAGGACTCGGTAGAGTTGGTTAGTCCAGAACCTTGCCACTTCGAATTGTGACAGTATTAACCCATTTTTACTTTTTCTGCACTTTTAGAGGTTTCTGCCATGTGTTGTCCCTTTGGATTTGAATGAGGTTGAGATGGGGATCTTGCCTTGCTCTTGCACAGAAAAAGCACTAGTTAACTTAGTAATTTGACTTTTCATCTCATTTGATCTTCTACCACTTGTGTGAGAATAGTCTCAAACTTCTGCAAAGTTCCCTCTATAGAGGATCTCAGTAGGGCATTGTATTGCGGTGGAGGATAGGACTGTTGTGATGGAGGTGCCTCAGGTTTCCAATGGTTGTTGTTGGATAATGTAGAATGGTTGGCATCATTCTTCCAACTAAAATTGGGATGGTTTCTCCAGTCAGGATTGTAGGTGTCAGAATATGATGAGAAAGGTTTTCTATATGTTCCTAAGGAATTACATTACTCTTCATAAATCCCTCTTATCTCACTAAGTGTTGGACAAACCTGAGCTAAATGATCCACTCCACCACAAATGAAACAATTATCCTGTGATTCTACCCTTGCAACTGTTTGAGGTACTTTCTTATCCTTGGTTTCTAAGGCTTGTAATTTCCTAGACAAGACTTTATACCTAAGATTTGAGATTGTCTTCTTCCCTAAGATAGTAAATACCACTTGTTAGTACCATTAGCAATACTAGGTCCAGTCCATGTGTGGGCTTTCTTGGCTAAGTTATTCAGGTAATCTATGGCTTTATCAGGATCCTTTAGAAGAAAATCACCATTACACATCATTTCTATAAATTGGCGCTCCTTAGGTGTGAGTCCCTCATAAAAATAGCTAACAATGCGCCAATTTTCGTACCCATAATGTGGGCACATATTCAGCAACTCTTTGATCCTCTCCTAGGCTTGGTATAAAGTGTTGCTATCTTTTTGGGAAAGGGTGGAGATCTGTCTCTTAAGGTTGTTAGTCTTATAATGGTGGAAATATTTGTTGAAAAAGGCTTCGATCATTTCTGCCCATGTACCTATGGATTTAGATCTCAAAGAGTATAGTCTAATCTTTGCTTTGTCTTTTAGGGAGAAAGGGAAAAATTTTAGCCTAATTGAATCTAGAACATTGGGTTGGCTATGAAAAATAGCTACTACCTCCTCAAATTCCCTAATATGCAAGTAAGGGTTCTCACTATCCAAACCATGAAAAGTGGGTAGGAGTTGGATCATACACGGCTTGAAATCTAGCCGTGGAATGTTTGCAGGAAACATGATACATGAGAGAGTGGCTGTGGGGGTTGGGTGTAGGTAGTCCTTCAAGGATCGTACAGGGTTGTTTTCTATTGTATTCATGATGGCAGTTGTATTAGATAATGCAATACTTGACCAATATTCAGATGAAGCTTCACTAGCGGTAGGACTTAATGGCTTAGATTCAAGTCTTTTTACAAGCCTTCCAAACACGTTTCTCCAATTCATACACCCAAACAATGATTTTTTTTTTAAATGTTAAAAGGATAATTATGTAATTATGCAAAAGGTCTACACCAAAAATGTAACACCCCCCGACCTGAATCCGCTCTGACCAAATCGGGGAGCGCTACCGGATACAGACATATACGGATACGGAAAATTGAAAACACTAGCGAAAGCATATTCTTATACAGTTAGCATTAAAATTATACTATTCAAAACTTAAAATCATATACTTAAACATAAATCGAAATCAATAGTCCAAAATAGTTTCTGAAAATTTCGCCAGAGTTTCCTTTGTTTTTCTGACTTTCCAAAACATGTTTTCATAATTTATAAAATCCACACTTCTATAATCTCAAATCAAATTGCGCACCCTTCCATATCCGGTGCGACTTACGAAAATAAATTATATTAAAATACTTATAAATATTCAACTTCAAAAGCATTAAATTCCATGGGCCCAAATATTACAAAACGCACATAAAAAAACTAAATACCGTTTCAAATATTTACAAAAACATTCTTGTTTATGCATGCCGATATAATACATATAAAACATCAAAGATATAGTGGGCATCGATGTGACTCAGGACTCAATCACTGCAGACTTAACTATTTCCAGCGTTATCTTCTTCCTGAACTCTTTTATCTGCGTGTGAAAAATGATCGGTCATTTATTTTCATATAATTACGACTCTTAAACCATATCTTCTTCCTGAACTCTTTTATCTGCGCGAAGTTTGGAATTCTTGGTCCAAAACCGTGATTTTCTGGCAGGGAGCATCGCGATCTGTCCGTCACGACCTACGGTCGCGCTGTACTGATTGCGGTGGAAAATGTGGATCCAGGCAGAGAGCAGCGCGACCGCTCAACGCGACCACAGGTCGCGATGAGGTGGTCGCGGTGAGAGTAAGTTCCTTGGCAGAGAGCATGGCGAGCAGCCCATGGTCGCGGTGATGGGATCGCGCTGAATGATGAGGCCTTGGCAGTGAGCGCCGCGATCAAGCCAGCGCGACCTCAGCTCACGGTGCAGCTCGCGATGAAACAGTCCAAGCAATCCAGTGAGCACCGTGACCAAGCCAGCGCGACCACAGGTCGCGGTGGTGATCACGGCGAGGTTTTTCCAGCAAACCCTAAATGCTTCTATAAATAGAAAGTGAGGAGAGAGAAAGGGGATCTCGGAATTTTGAGGAACAAGACAAGAAAGAGAGAGAGAAGGAGGAAGAAGAAGAGAGAAGAGGGTCTAGGAAGCTAGCCATTGGATCGATTCTCCGGACGTCTTCAATCGCTCTACGGATTCGGATTCGTGCACGAAAAAGTTCTACCAATTCGGTTTCGACGAGAGTCAACCCCTATTGAGTTTTTCTATCACAATCTTTCCTTTAATCTTGTACTATTCATGTTGTTCTTGATATATATTATTATGTATTTTTGTTCTCTAATGATGAACTAATTCATTACACTAGGGATGATGATGAAACTTGCTATGACTTTTGATTGAGATTAATGAATGTTGGATGAATTAAGTATTATGATTGAGTGTTGATTTAATATTTAATTGATTATATATTGATTGATCACCAATATTCGATATCTTGTTGTGGTGGATTAAGTACCGAAAGGAGACGCCCACCACGTGTTCGATAAATTGCCACAATGACTTAGAAACCAAATAGAGATATATTGGTGTAGGTTATTTGATCTAAATATGTTTCCATATTTAATGCATTCTTGTATATTGAGCATCCATCGAGAGATAGGGTGTTAGTATGTGTTGAATAGGTTCGATTTACCTCGAGAGAGGATTTCGGATAAATTGTTAACATGATCATCAATCATCAACTTAGACATCCATACATGATTATCTTATATCATTAGGATTAGTAAGTGAAATCGGATTCCCTAGTTCCCATCTCCATTGATAAAAAGATATTTTAATTTCAAGTTTTCATTCATTTAGAATATAAATCACAAATCACAATTTTTGAATTGATCATCTAGATAGTATTAAGCTTGGTAAATTTCAGTACTCAATTTCTAAACGTCCTGGTGGGAACGATATTCGGACTTCACAAATCTATATTACTTGAGCCGAACCCGTATACTTGCGGGTACACAAAAGGCGTGTCAAGTTTTTGGCGCCGTTACCGGGGAACGGTTTAGTCACAATTGATATTGATACCAACTTAGTCTAGTACTAATCTGGATATTTTCTTTATTTTCTTCAATTTCTTGTTACATTTGTTTTCTTATTTGTGTGATTCTTTTTGTGTGTAGGAATTTTTATTTGTGTATGAGACAAACAAGATGTAGCAGTAGTTTAGAGTCTTTTGAAGCCCTTGATCCAGAAATCGAGCGAACACTTATTCAAAGAGTGAGGCAAGCACGACAGCAAGTTACAATGGAAGACCTTGCATAGCAGCAAAATGAGCAGCAACAAGCACCTCCAGAAATTGCCAAGGCATTGAGAGATTATGCCATTCCTACTATGGTAGGAAATCAGTTGAGTATTTGACAACGTCCAGTTGCGGCTAACAACTTTGAAATCAAGCCTGCAATCATTCAAATGATACAAAATACTGTTCAATTTGGGGGTATGCCAATTGAGGACCCAAATAGCCACCTGGAGGAATTTATGAAAATATGCGACACCTTCAAACAAAATGGGGTGTCTGACGATGCAGTTCGGCTGCGGATATTTCCCTTTTCATTAAAGGACAGAGCTAAATTATGGTTGAATTCATTGCCACCGAACACTTTCACTACATGGGAAAGCCTAGCTCAAGCTTTCCTTACCAAGTATTTTCCACCAGGGAAAACTGCAAAGCTTAGAAAAGATATCGCTCTATTCGCCCAAATGGAGACGGAATCGTTATATGAAGTCTGGGAGAGATACAAAGATACTTTGAGAAAGTGTCCGCATCACGGCTTACCCGATTGGATTGTAGTGCTGACATTCTACAATGGGCTCACACTACAAAACCGATGCATGCTAGACGCAGCCGCTCAAGGTGCTTTAATGAGCAAACCAGCTGACGTAGCTCATCAATTAATTGAGGAAATGTCCACAAATAGCTATATGTGGGCATATGAGAGAGCATGTCCCAAGAGAGCAGTTGGGTCAGCTACAGCTTATGAGGTTGACGAAATCACATCACTTAAAGCACAAGTTGCTTCTTTGTCGAGCCAAGTCAACAAATGGAATGTAAATTCCATACAGTCAGCAGCTCCTGGATGTGACAACTGTGGAGGACCACATGGCAGTGCTGAGTGCACAATGGGTAATTCTTCTTTTGCAGGTACAAGCAGTGCTGAACAGGTACAATATGTACAAAACTTCAGCAAGCTATGCAACAACCTATACTCAAGCACTTACAATCCTGGATGGAGAAATCACCCAAATTTCTCAGGGAGAGATAATCAACAGAACAGCAATGCGAAACCCGGTCCGCCTGGTTTTCAGAATCAAGGAAATGTCCATCCAAATCAAGGAAATGTCCATCCAAATCAAGGGAATGTCCATCCAAATCAAGGAACAAATCAGCAAGAGAGGAAACCAGCCTTAGAAGACATGCTGGTTAAATTCATGTCAAAAATTGACTCTAGAATGGATGGACAAGATGCAGCAATGAAAAAGATGGATGGCAAGATTGACCATGTGGCGCAGTAAAATCAAGCTGCCATTCAGAAGCTTGAGGTACAGATTGGCCAGATAGCTAGAGAGACACAAAACAGAGCTCATGGCACATTACCAAGCAACACTGAAGTCAATCCCAAGGAGCATTGTAAAGCAATCACTTTGAGGAGTGGAAAAGAAATAGAAAATACTGCAGGAAGAGACCACTCTCAACAAGAAGCTGAAGCAAATGAAACAAGCATTGAATCACCTTCCACACTACCAGTTCGTCACAATGAAAAGAGTGATGAACCACTCCCGCCTGTCCAAGTAGTCAAGGCATATGTGCCACCTGTACCTTTTCCGCAAAGACTACAGAAGCACAAAGAAGATAAGAATTTTGCTAAATTTCTTGAAATTTTTAAGAAACTTCATATTAACATTCCTTTTGCAGAGGCTTTAGCTCAGATGCCATCATATGTGAAGTTCTTGAAAGAAATTCTATCCAAGAAAAGACGGCTTGAAGATCATGAAACCGTCGCCTTGACTGAGGAATGCAGTGCCATCATTAAGAACAAATTACCTCAGAAATTAAAAGATCCAGGGAGTTTTACTATTCCTTACACTATTGGGAGTTCTGAATTTGTTAAAGCTTTGTGCGATCTAGGTACTAGCATTAATTTGATACCTTTTTCTGTTTTCAGGAAACTAGGCTTGGGCGAAGTGAAGCCAACAAGTGTAACACTCCAATTGGCAGACCGTTATGTCAAATACCCCTACGGAGTGATAGAAGATGTGCTAGTCAATGTGGACAAATTCTACTTCCCTGTGGATTTCATTGTGTTAGAGATGGAGGAAGATAGAGATATTCCTCTCATATTGGGGAGACCATTCTTAGCAACCGGAGGAGCACTAATAGATGTGCAGCAAGGGAAGTTGACACTACGCGTGGGTGAGGAAGAGGCAGTCTTCAACGTGTTCAAGGCCACAAAATTTGCAACTACTGCAAACACTTGCCTGAGAGTTGATGCAATTGACTCTTTAGTTGAAGAAACCTTTGAGAAGAGCATTCCCAAAGAGCCATTGGAAGCTTGTTTGGCTCATGGAGAGACAAAAGAAGAAGAAAATGATAGCATAGCTGAGTATGCTTTCCGTCTTAATTCAGCACCCTCTATGCCATACGAGGGAAGGAGATATGTTGAAGACTTAGGCCATGGGAAGCCTAAAATACTACCTTAAATCGAGAAGCCTCCTCAACTCGAATTGAAGCAGTTACCTGAGCATTTGAGGTACGCTTATTTGGGGGAATCTAACTCCCTCCCAGTAATAATTTCAGCTACCTTAAATGAAACAGAGGAGGAGAAACTTCTGGGAGTGCTGTGGCAGCATAAGTCCGCATTGGGGTGGACTATCTCTGACATAAAGGGAATCAGCCCTACCATGTGCATGCACAAGATCTTGATGGAGGAGAATTTCAAGACTTCAATAGAACATCAACGCAGGCTGAATCCGATTATGAAAGAGGTAGTCAGAGCAGAGATTCTTAAATTGCTAGATGTTGGAATCATATACCCCATCTCAGATAGTTCATGGGTGAGTCCGGTGCAAGTGGTGCCAAAGAAAGGGGGGATCACGGTAGTGAGAAATGAAAACAATGAATTAATCCCCACCAGAACAGTCACAGGTTGGAGAGTGTGCATTGATTATAGGAAGCTAAACACTGCTACAAGAAAAGATCACTTTCCGCTTCCATTTATTGATCAAATGTTAGAAAGACTGGCTGGGTACGCGTACTATTGTTTCCTAGACGGATACTTAGGATACAATCAGATACTTAGGTCCGTTGCTTAATCTGTGCGTTCTTTCTAATTATTGTTGCATACGACACATGTTGAAATTATTTGCTCACAAATTCCAGTCGTACGCAGTTGAAAGTGTGATTACCTAGGTTCTGTGTGTCATTGAGTGAAAACTGGTGAGACTAGAGTCGAGGCGAATTATATCAGCATTTTATTAATATGGAGATATCACGATTATCAATGCATTGTATGTCAGTTTCCTATATGAGATAGGGTGTGTAGGCTTATCGGCAGCATTTTAGATTTCTGATTATTGTGCTACTCTTATGCCCTTGCATGTGCGTTTATGTTTGATTTGATGTGTAGCTATGTTTGTGATTAGCTTAGGACGTTTGTGGGTATCATAGCTGGTAAACCCTCACGAGACTTTAACTCGTCCACTAGGGCCACCTAGGGGTTTAAAGGCTTGTGGCACGTGCTAAGTGCCATCGTTGCATCCTACGAAAATGGATATAGCTTAGTTAATTTTTTTATTCTTAGTTCTAGCTATCTTTGTTTTTGTATTTAGTTGTGGTGTGTTCGATTTGCTTGAGGACAAGCAAAAGATAAGTTTGGGGGTATTTGATCGGTCATTTATTTTCATATAATTACGACCCTTAAACCGTATCTTTTAATTACATTCTTGAGTATTTTTGGTGCTTTTGATGTGTTTGTTAAGTGTTTGTAGGTTTTAGGTGTTTCTCTCGGAACCGTGCGAAGTTTGGAATTCTTGGTCCAAAACCATGATTTTCTGGCAGGGAGCGTCGCGATCTGTCCGTCGTGACCTACGGTCGCACTGTGCTGATCGCGGTGGAAAATGTGGATCCAGGCAGAGAGCAGCGCGACCGCTCAACGCGACCACAGGTCGCGATGAGGTGGTCGCGGTGAGAGTAAGTTCCTTGGCAGAGAGCATGGCGAGCAGCCCATGGTCGCGGTGATGGGATCGCGCTGAATGATGAGGCCTTGGCAGTGAGCGCCGCGATCAAGCCAGCGCGACCTCAGCTCACGGTGCAGCTCGCGATGAAACAGTCCAAGCAATCCAGTGAGCACCGTGACCAAGCCAGCGCGACCACAGGTCGCGGTGGTGATCGCGGTGAGGTTTTTCCAGCAAACCCTAAATGCTTCTATAAATAGAAAGTGAGGAGAGAGAAAGGGGATCTCGAAATTTTGAGGAACAAGACAAGAAAGAGAGAGAGAAGGAGGAAGAAGAAGAGAGAAGAGGGTCTAGGAAGCTAGCCATTGGATCGATTCTCCGGACGTCTTCAATCGCTCTACGGATTCGGATTCGTGCACGAAAAAGTTCTACCAATTCGGTTTCAACGAGAGTCAACCCCTATTGAGTTTTTCTATCACAATCTTTCCTTTAATCTTGTACTATTCATGTTGTTCTTGATATATAATATTATGTATTTTTGTTCTCTAGTGATGAACTAATTCATTACACTAGGGATGATGATGAAACTTGCTATGACTTTTGATTGAGATTAATGAATGTTGGATGAATTAAGTATTATGATTGAGTGTTGATTTAATATTTAATTGATTGTATATTGATTGATCACCAATATTCGATATCTTGTTGTGGTGGATTAAGTACCGAAAGGAGACGCCCACCACGTGTTCGATAAATTGCCACAATGACCTAGAAACCAAATAGAGATATATTGGTGTAGGTTATTTGATCTAAATATGTTTCCATATTTAATGCATTCTTGTATATTGAGCATCCATAGAGAGATAGGGTGTTAGTATGTGTTGTATAGGTTCGATTTACCTCGATAGAGGATTTCGGATAAATTGTTAACATGATCATCAATCATCAACTTAGACATCCATACATGATTATCTTATATCATTAGGATTAGTAAGTGAAATCGGATTCCCTAGTTCCCATCTCCATTGATAAAAAGATATTTTAATTTCAAGTTTTCATTCATTTAGAATATAAATCACAAATCACAATCTTTGAATTGATCATCTAGATAGTATCAAGCTTGGTAAATTTCAGTACTCAATTTCTAAACGTCCTGGTGGGAACGATATTCGGACTTCACAAATCTATATTACTTGAGCCGACCCCGTATACTTGCGGGTACACAAAAGGCGTGTCAAAAAACTCAACACGCTAAGCATAACGCTTAGTGGGTGTACCCAAAATCCAATTGTATAAACATAATATAATATCTCAATAACGCAAATAACATGTAAAACCAACATATGGGGCACAATTAAATGAAATATTTCAAATATATATCCCTTGGAAAAATGATAACAAATATCATATCAAAGCAATTATCAACAACATCTTCCGAAATCGGAATAAAATATCGTATCAAACTTATTAATACCAAATCAAATATTATAACAAATTATATTTCATTTCTATTTCAATTTTAGGCTCCTGATATACTAAACATACTTTTCGGACTGGATTACGGGCTATACAGAACAGAGATGGATACCAACGGAGGACACGCTGCGTATCCCAGATCAGATTTCCCAACCCGCAAAAGAGTGGTACCTCAAACATAACATATAGGCGTAGTACTACTCAAAGAACCCAATTGACATGTCAATCTCCTATATCCATATCTATGTTTACATTTATCAGAGCCAAATCACTTTTCGAAAATCATATAATTCATTCCGAACAGACTCGTCAATTTAAATTATGAAATCAATATACATATACAAGCAAATTACAGAATCGTTTCTAAAAATATTTCTGAATTCAGAAATCGCTTCAAATCACATGCAATTATATATCATAAATCCATAGTAAATCCAAATGCCCCGAATCACTTTTCGAAACAAATTGCAAAACAATATATACGAAATTGCTTTTAATAATATTCTCCGTAATATTACTATAATAAAAACATATCGAAAATCAATTCAGAATATTTTTCGTAAACAATATTACGGATCCAAATTATATTTCAGATAAACGTAATCACTAACAATATATATATATATATATATATATATATATATTCAAAATCAATTTATTACAAACAATATATACCAAATCATTCCAAAATCAATTTCAAACAATATATCATAATCAATATTGCTCAAATAAACTAAAAATGATATAATATAATGATTACGAAATATTCTGAAAAATACAAAAACGGTATCACCAAACCTGAAATGCTATTCTTTACACATAACTCTTCTTGACCAACTTCACCTTCCTTCTCCTTCTTCTTCTTCTAGCACTTTCTCTCTCTAAAAACTCTCCCTATTTCTCTCTCTCTATTCTTCTCTTTCACGCCAACTTTGCTAAGTTTCTGGTTTGTTTCATTTTTGTTTGACTTTGGTTTGAATATTTTTTTGTGTTTTGTTTGGTTTGAACAAGTGGAATTCCACTTGTCAAGTTTTTGATTTTTGTTTTGCTTTTTATGCTTCCAAAATTTAACATGCCATTATGTTGTTCTCCACCACCATCCACTAACATTATATTATATATAAATATCTCACAATTGCAATTTGCTCCCTTGACTTCCACAAATCACCAAGTGGCAAATAATTTACAATTAATCACATCCCATCTCGATGATTATTCCAAAACATATTCCACACCTATCCAATTATCAAATCGACTTCAACAATATTCAATTGGACCCATTATCATCCAAATGCACACTGAAAATAATTTACCTCATTCAAATAGTTGTGGATATTGCTGTCGCATCACTTCTTCGTTTTCCCATGTAGCTTCTTCCACATTATGATTCCTCCAAAGTATCTTCACTAGCGGTATTTTCTTATTTCGAAGTTTTTTTATCTCTCTATCCAGAATCTCCACTGGTTCTTCCTCATATGTCAGATCAGGTTGGATCTCAATGGCTTCAGTCTGAACTCTGTACGATGGGTCAGATCTGTATCGTCTTAACATGGATACATGAAATACATCATGGATCTTTTCCAGTTCCAAAGGTAAAGCCAGTCGATAAGCTACTAGTCCCACACGTTCAATGATCTCATATAGACCAATAAACCTCGGACTCAACTTCCCTTTCTTTTCGAATCTCAGTATCTTCTTCCATGGCGATACTTTCAAAAATACCCTGTCTCCGACTACACATTTAATGTCTCTTCGTTTCAGATCCGCATATGATTTTTGACGATCAGAAGCAGCTTTCAATCTGTTTTTTATAATCTTAACTTTCTCTTTCGTCTGTCTAATCACATCAGGTCCAACCAACTTGTCTTCACCCAACTCTGTCCATCATAAGGGTGTCTTGCATTTCTTGCCATACAATGCCTCGTATGGTGCCATAGCTATGCTTGTCTGAAAACTGTTGTTGTATGCAAATTCAATCAATGGAAGATGATCAACCCAACTCCCTTCAAAATCGATTATACAGCTCCTGAGAATATCTTCAAGCACCTGAATGACTCGCTCTAATTGCCCATCTGTCTGTGGATGGAAAGCTGTACTAAAGTTCAATTGTGTACCCAAAGCTTCCTGAAATTTCTTCCAGAATCTGGATGTAAACCTCGGATCTCTGTCAGAAATTATCGAAGCTGGTATACCATGTAGTCGAACGATCTCTCTGATATACAGCTCTGCTAACCTGTCCAGAGAATAATCCGTTCTGACAGGTAGGAAGTGCGCTAATTTCGTTAGTCGATCCACGATTACCTAAATCGAATCCTGCTTGCTTCGCGTAAGGGGTAATCCGGTACGAAATCTATTGTAATACGGTCTCATTTCCATTCAGGTATGGATATTGGCTGTAGCAAACCTGATGGAACCTGGTGTTCCACTTTTACTCGCTCACATGTCATACATCTGTTCACAAATTCAATCACATCTCTTTTCAAACCTGACCACCAATACTGAGTCCTCAGATATCGATACATTTTCGTACTACCAGGGTGCATCGAATACGCACTACTGTGTGCCTCTGTCAGAATGGTCTTTCTCAACTCATCATCATTTGAAACACAAACTCTGTCCTTGAAGTACAGAATACCATCATCCTTGATTACAAAGTCAGTCTGCTTCCCCTCTTGGACTTGACCACGGATGGCTAAAAGTTTCTCATCTTGTTGTTGCTGATCCTGTATCTGCTGAATCAAATTTGGATTGAGTTTCAACTCAGCCAGGATAGCATCATCTGATGTCAGTCTCAATTGAGCATTCATAGCTCTCAGTGTATACAGAGATTTCCTGCTCAGAGCATCAGCGATAACATTTGCTTTCCTTGGATGGTAGTCAATCACACAATCATAATCTTTAATCAACTCCATCCATCGCCTCTGCCTCAAATTAAGTTCTTTCTGGGTAAGCAGATACTTGAGACTTTTGTGATCAGTGTAAATATAGCATTTCTCTCTATACAGATAATACCGCCATATTTTCAGAGCAAACACTGTGGCTGTAAATTCCAGATCATACGTCGGATAATTCTGTTCATGCGTTTTCAGCTGTCCGGAAGCATATGCAACTACCTTCCTATCCTGTATCAATACACATCCCAGGCCATTTTGTGAAGCATCGCTGTAAACCACAAAGTCTTTTCCTAATACTGGCTGTACAAGAATTGGTGCTTTAACCAACATCGCTTTCAATTTCTCAAAAGCCGCCTGGCATTTCTCATTCTATTTGAACCTGACATTCTTGTGCAGCAGTTTAGTCAGAGGAGTAGCTATGGATGAAAACCCTTTTACAAACCGTTTGTAGTATCCGGCGAAACCCATAAAACTCCGAATCTTAGAAACACTTCTAGGAGGCTTCCACTCCATAACTGCTTCAATTTTCTTAGGATCTGCTTTAATACTATCTGCCGATATTACATGTCCCAGAAAAATAATTTCATTCAGCCAGAATTCACATTTGTTGAGCTTGGCATACAACTTCTTTTCTCTCAGAATTTGTAACACTATTCGGAGATGCCGATCATGTTCTACTGCAGTCTGAGAGTATATCAGAATATCATCGATGAATACTATAACACACAGATCCAGATACGGACGGAAGATAGGGTTTATCAGATCCATAAAGGCTGCTGGTGTATTAGTCAACCCAAATGGCATCACCACAAATTCATAGTGTCCGTACCGTGTCTGAAAAGTTATTTTCTGAATACCATAATCTTTCACCCTCAACTGGTGATATCCTGATCTGAGATCAATCTTCGAGAAGACAGTGGCTCCTCTTAACTGATCAAACAAGTCATCGATCGTAGGCAACATATACTTATTCTTGATTGTGAGCTTATTTAGTTACCTGTAATCGATACACAATCTCATCGACCCATCTTTCTTCTTCACAAACAGTACCGGTGCTCCTCACGGGGAAACACTAGGTCGAATGAATCCCTTATCTAACAACTCTTGCAACTGTAACTTCAGCTCTTTTAATTCTGCAGATGCCATTCTGTACAGAGCAATTGATACTGGTGCAGTTCCTGGTATCACATCAATTACAAATTCCACCTCTCTCACCGGTGGTAGATCAGGAAGTTCTTCTGAAAATACATCTGAAAAATCACACACGGTAGGTATATTCTGTAGACTGAAATCAACCTTCCGTGAATCGACCACATGTGCTAAATAGGCTTCACACCCCTTTCTGATCAATTTCAGAGCAGTAATGGTCGAAATAACATTAGAGAGGTAATCCCTTCTATCGCCCACCATTAATACCTCTGTACCATTTGTTGTCCTAAGCGTTACTCACTTTAGACTACAGTCAATTATAACCTGGTGTCTAGATAACCAATCCATACCTAAAATTACATTGAAGTTATGGAATGGTAACTCCATCAAATCACCTGGAAATTCATGATCCTGTATTCTGATAAGATAATATCTAGAAACCCTATTCACGATCACACTGTAACCTAAGGGACTACTCACTATCACATCAAACTCAATAAACTTAGTTTTCAGATATCTATCTCTAATCATGGCATCACAAATATACGAATGGGTAGATCCAGGGTCTATCAATGCAGTTACAATAAGGTCAAAATAGAAACCATACCAGTAATCACATCTGGTGCATCCCTGTCCTCCTGAGCCCTAATAACATAGGCTCGAGCTGGTGCCCGACTCTCCTGACACCCTGAAGACTCTGTTTCCCCTTCGGGCCTACTGACCTCAGTCCCCGTCTGACTAGGTCTCCTCCCTCTGGAAACAGTGGGAGCTGGTCTCACCGATGGCATATCAGAAGTAGCCTGACTCCTCGGACAATCTCTCAGAAAATGACTGCAGGACCCACATCTGAAGCAGGCTCCGGTCACTCTCCTGCACTCACCCGGATGAGTCTTTCCATAATAATTACAGAGAGCCAAGGCTAGTCCCCTATCTGTACTACCAGGAGCACTAGCCACAGATGCTATAGACTGACCTGGTCTGGCGGATGTTGGAGGTCTCTGGAATTGCCTCGGGCCACTACTCTGTGGTCCCCTGTACCTTTTGCTGGGCGGCTGAGACGAATTGGACTGTCCCTGACCTCTCCGCTGCTGACTCCAGCTCTTCCTGGCCTGTTCATCTGTTTGTACCCTTTCAACACTAAGGGCTGCAGATACAAGCCTAGTAAAATCAACTATCTCCAATGCAGTAACCTGAAGACGGATATAATTATTCAGACCGTCCTCAAATCTCCTGCACCTGCTCTCCTCTGTCAACACCATGTCACTAGCGTACTTACTCAATCGGTTAAACTCGCGTTCGTACTCAGTAACGGACATCTGTCTCTGTTTCAGATTCATAAAATCTCTCTTCATGTTCTCTATGTAAATGCGACCCACATACTTTTTTCGAAACTCCGCTGGAAAAACTCCTAAGTTCGTTTCGCTGGCTGCACTGTCCGAATGATGGCAGTCCACCAATGGTAAGCATCCTCATGCAATAAGGAAACGGCACACTCCAGACTCTCCTCTGGGGTACAGTGCATCTGCTGTAATATGCGCTTTGTCCGCTCAAACCAGTATTCAGCGGCTGTAGCATCATCATCACACTTACCCCTGAAATCCGTAAGTCGGTGTTTAGCCAACCTTTCAACCGCTGATCTCTATGGTGGAGCTCTAGTCACAGTCCGCAGAATCTCAGTCATCTGCTGAACATTTACAGGTTGATTCTGAGCCTCTGGTCCAGGCACTCTTGGACCTACTGACTCACCAGATGCTTCCCCAACTACACTAGCAGGGCTACCAGATCTATCATGTCCTTCTATAATCCTATATAAGACAGAAGAGGAATACTGCAGATCAGAGTCACATTCTCCTATTTTCTTTTCTAAAATGCATGCATGTACAAAACAGTTAACATTTATCAAAGCAATTATCAACAACATCTTCCGAAATTGGAATAAAATATCGTATCAAACTTATTAATACCAAATCAAATCATATAACAAATTATATTTCATTTCTATTTCAATTTTAGGCTCCTGATATACTAAACATACTTTTCGGACTGGATTACAGGCTATACAGAATAGAGATGGATACCAACGGAGGACCCGCTGCGTATCCCAGATATATCAGAACAGAGTTAGATACCAACGGAGGACCTGCTGCGTATCCCAGATCAGATTTCCCAACCTACAAAAGGGTGGTATCTCAAACATAACATATAGGCGTAGTACTACTCAGAGAACCCAATTGACATGTCAATATCATATATCCATATCTATGTTTACATATATCAGAGCCAAATCACTTTTCGAAAATCATATAATTCATTCCGAATAGAATCGTTAATTTAAATTCTGAAATCATATCCAAATCAGTATACACATTTTCGGAATTCGAATCGCATCAATATACATATACACGCAAATTACAAAATCGTTTCCGAAAATATTTCTGAATCCAGAAATCACTTCAAATCACATTTAAAATCACATGCAATTATATATCATAAATCCATAGTAAATCCATAGTGAATCACTTTTCGAAACAAATCACAAAACAATATATACGAAATTATTTTTAGTAATATTCTCCGTAAGATTACTATAATCAAAACATATCGAAAATCAATTCAGAATATTTTTCGTAAACAATATTACGGATCCAAATTATATTTCAGATAAACGTAATCCAAATCACTAACAATATATATATATTCAAAATCAATTTATTACAACAATATATATATATATATATATATATATATATATATATATGTATATATAAATTCAAAGTCATCACAAACAATATATATATATATATATATATATATATATATTCAAAATCAATTTATTACAAACAATATATACCAAATCATCCCAAAATCAATTTCAAACAACATATCATAATCAATATAGCTCAAATAAACTAAAAACAATATAATATAACGATTCCGAAATATTCTGAAAAATCTAAAAAATACGAAAACGGTATCACCAAACCTGAAATGCTATTCTTTACACAAAACTTTTCTTGACCAACTTCACCTTCCTTCTTCTTCTAGCACTTTCTCTCTCTAAAAACTCTCCCTATTTCTCTCTCTCTCTCTCTCTATTCTTCTCTTTCATGCCAACTTTGCTAAGTTTCTGGTTTGTTTCATTTTCGTTTGACTTTGGTTTGAATATTTTTTTGTGTTTTGTTTGGTTTGAACTAGTGGAATTCCACTTGTCAAGTTTTTGATTTTTGTTTTGCTTTTTATGCTTCCAAAATTTAACATGCCATTAAGTTGTTCTCCACCACCATCCACTAACATTATATTATATATAAATATCTCACAATTGCAATTTGCTCCCTTGACTTCCACAAATAACCAAATGACAAACAATTTACAATTAATCACATCCCATCTCGATAATTATTCCAAAAAATATTTCACACCTATCCAATTGCCAAATTGACTTCACCAATATTCAATTGGACCCATTATCATCCAAATGCACACTGAAAATAATATCTCTAATGGGATTTAACTCGGTTAAAATCACTATTCATTTTTCAACCATATACTGAATATATATACTTTCCACCACTTTAAATCACATACTTAACTTCTGCATGCTTAATAATAATTAATAATAATACTTTTCATAATTATGAAAAATTAGGGGCGTTACAAAAAAGGTTCCCAGGTTGATTGGGAAGGTTGCCAAGGTCCCATTTCAGGCCCACCTTTCCTAGACAGAACTCCCCGAGGTTCCCAGGAAAGTATGGAGGGGAACGGTATCACAAACCTTATTTCTGTGACCAGTCTTCCTTAAGTATATGCTTTTTTTACATAACAATCTTGGGTTCTACCAATTACAAAATCACACAACTATTCTCAACACAATTATTTATTTATTATTTATTTTTTTATTTTAAAAAGAACCAAACAAATGATAAAAGAAAGAAGAATAAAACAATCCTGACAAATAGACAAAATTAAATATAAGAAAAACTACAAAAATGAAAACTACTAACAATAGAAAATGAAAAGACAAGCCAAAATAAACTTTTTTTTTTTTTTTAAAGCAATTGTTAAATGAAAGCTAACTAACACAAGACAAATAATAATCATAAAGACAAATTAGAATTTTCACAATCCTAAGACAACGCAAAGAACAAAAGTAAATATAATTACTTACCTCTTTGGCTAAATATCTACTTATGAAGCTTACTTGTTGCACCTCCCCGGCAACGGCGCCAAAATTTGTTTACGCCCAAACTTGTCGAAACAAAGCGATCGATGTAGAATAGATTGGGCGGTCGTATCCGCAAGGAGATGACAAAAACAATCATGAAAAGTTAGTAGACAAATAACTTTAGAGATAAATTAAATGAACAAAAAAGAAAGAAAAAAGATTTTATGATTGAAAATGAATTAAATGTATAGTGAAATAAAGCAAGAGAATTTGATATAAAGAAAATTAAATAACTAAAATTGGTAAGGTTTCGAGAATCTCTTATATGCTTTGTTCACCGATTTGTATTTTGATTCATAAAATAACTCAATTGAAAGTTTCACATCCCAAACAATCAATTGAAAAATAAAGAGTTGAAGAACATATAAATCAAAATATATTTGAGTAAAACAATTTCTTACATTTAGCACTTGTAGAAATTCATCTTATGAGAAATCCAAAAATGACAATATACCATAGGCAATATTGCAATAAAAGACTACTCATAAAATAATTGCATTTTATCAATACAATTATATCATGTAAAATTTCACATAAAAAGAGCTTCACTAGATTTATATGAAAATTGACAATACAATTTTGTTAATATAAGAATTAAAATAAAAGATAGAAGAAAAATAATTTACTCAAATTTATAAACCCTACATAATATTAGAGACTCAAATCCAAATAAGATCACTACACATATAAGATCATCTCTAACCTCACCATAGAACTCTAGCCTAGCTTGCTCATTTTTCCACAAGTTCTATAGAGAAAATGTGAAAAAGAATTACAAGAAAGAAGCTCTCTTAAATTTGAAGTATATTTCTCTCCATTGGCTCTCTTCAATAAGGCTTCCAAGGCACCTATATATAGTGGAGGTGAGGCTTGACTTTTCTCCAAAATTTGGCAGCTCCTTTCCCGAATCCGAAACTTCACACGAAATTTGTGCCATCATACCGACAGATTTTAGGAAAATGTTCAACATATGAGTTTTAGCCTTGCCTCTTATCTGCCCGTAGCTGCAAGAATCATAGTATTTGGACTTTTGTAACGAAAGTTATGCTCAAAATATCAAAGTGTGTTCAGCTCAACCGCAAAAGTTGAAAACATGTTTCCTTAATTTGTGGTTGGCCGAATTTGTTTATACTTCTCTAGGTCATTTAGGTAAGAAACCATCCCTTCTTCAAATGGAAAGTTGATTCATGCATGGGCTAGGGTTTATTGGGCTTTTCTTGATTTATTGATGGATCCTATAAGTACAAAAATAACATAATTAATAAAAACCAACACTTATAAAATTACTATAGAAGAATATCATTTTTAAACTCTTTATTTTACAAATATCAATTAATATTTATACTTTAAATTTACTTTTTGTACTTGCATCAGTCCCTGTCACAGTTTGATTCCGCAACCTCCTATTTAATAAATAGAATTAATAATTTCTATTATTTTATTAAATATTTAATTAATTAAATAATTACATTATTTAATTATTCTGTTTTAATTAAATCGTATTACTTTTGTAACACTATTGATTGGACCATCCAATTAATCTACCGTAACCCTCTTTACCAACAACCATAAGGCTTGCAAGGGAACCTAATGGACCCACAGTTTTGAGCTCCAATAATACTTAGTAATATTAATTAAAACTCTTTAATTAATATTTCATGATTATTAAGCTCGGTGTTATTCCACTAAAAACCCGAGGTTACACTCTCAGAACTATAGATGTGTTTATACAATCTGAAGTCTCAGCGACCATTGATATAAATATTTACATAAAGTGTGATCCTCTACAAGTAGTTCATAACTAGAGCTAGGTCATAAATAGTTATATCAGCAACCATTGATATAACTATTGTGATCCTCTACAAGTAGTTTATAACTAGAGCTGAGTCATAAAGCCCGTTATATCCCTCTAGAAATATCTTTTCCTTTATGCATAGTTGATTCTATAATGAACAATTAAATCCTGTCTTTGTCACGGAAGAATGAGAGGTCTTATAATTGTTCAAGCCTTGAATCAACCCTTAAGGGAACTACTCATATACTTCAATCAAAAAGGAGTGGATTCCACTATTGTGTTCAAACCTTCCCAGCCACAAGTCAAACCGTAACTCTAAGATACGGAGGTATTGGTCGAGATTCACATCGACCTTACTCATGGTAAATCAAAAGCCATGATCCAACCTAAAGGAGTCGATAAGTCACTCAGGATTAAGTTCACCTATAAATAGCCATCGTTTATTTATATATATATATATGAATCTCATCTACTAACAGATCTTAGTGAGAGATTCATATAAATCGTGGCCCAGTCCTATATAATCTCATTATACAAGGTGCCTCCATTCTCATGTCAACTACACGAGCGGTCTAGGATAAGACCACCATACTATATAGAATGCACCGCAACAATAGATCAATCATAAACAAAGTACACAACTCTGTTCGCTCTCTACGGACTCTTTAGATTGCATGTCTCAAAATGAATCCTGTCTGTATATGACCTTTATATACTCATTCTGATATTACATCTTACAATTTAGGATGTTCTTTCACAATCTGAATGTACTACTGAATATAAAACACTTATAAACTTGAATGATAATTTGAATATTCTTATTAAGTCCTTAACCATTTATATTTACAAGTTTTAGGGCATAAATCCAAACATCCTCAAGCTCTCAGCTCTCTAAAATCCACAGAGGCTCACTATAGCTTCCACCACAAGACCATCGCCCAATTTCATTAGGGCCAATAGGCACAGGAAAGTTAACAAAGCCTACTGAACCAAGAAGACCTGAGAAATGCAACAAGGACCAACGGGCTGGCAAACTGATAAAGCCCATGTAATGGACAAAACTCAACAAAGAGAAGTGAATAAAGGGCCTGGGGTCTTATGTGAGCGGCGACATGCCAGCGAGCTAAGAAGACTTTACCACCTCACCTCGCGTTACCAACATGTCTCAAGCTCGCAGTACGCCCAGCTCGAAGCGTGTCTTCCAGATATGGGAGAATCCCACAATTATAGGGATTTGATTATATCAATTAGTAGAGTTTGAATTTGTATTTAATTCCTGATGCTTAGTGATTATATTCTGATCAAATTGTAATAATTAAAGATATTATCTGATTGCTAAATCAAAGGAATTTAATTCCATATAAACCAGAATGACTCCATCCCTTCACACTATAAAAGGGAATTATTATTACTGGTACAGGGGTTACAATTTGGGAGAGAGAACATTTAGTGAGAGCTCAAACCTAATACAAGAATAGTGGACGTAGGCATTGTCTTTAGGCCGAACCACTTTAAAAATACTTTGTCTTAATCCAGTTTTATTTATTTTTTAATATAATTACTGTTTAAAGTGTTGACCAAATTCACACGTCAACAAAACTTATAGAGAATGTCCTTTGAATTAAGTAATACGGTACGATGTTTATTCCAAACTCCGTATTTCAACTAATTTAATCCGATATGGTATTTATCTTGAACAATATTGTGTAATGAACACATATAACAAAACCACTCTTCATTTTAACTCCTTGTTTTTATATTATATGGGGTAAATTACACTAATTTCGGTTGGAGTATAGAAAGGAACATGTAGAAATTATAAATTGGTTTTACACACAAACCTCCTTTTATTATTAATTGACTTTCGTTAATTAGGGTATAAGTTTGACTGTCAATGATGAATTAAAAGACTAAAATGCCCCCGAATCAAACCTCACTACAAACATAAAAATAAAACTAAAACTAAAAGGCAAAATAGGAAGTAAAAAAAATAATTTTGATATGATTAAATATTTAAATATAATGTTAATAAAATCATTATAATTATAATTTATAATAACTTTTGGGAGGCCATTTTGGTCCCTAACATAAAAGCTTACAAATATAAAATGTCGTTATAGAGTGTGAATCACCTGTATTTAAAGAGCCACCAAAACAAAAGATTTTCTATTTCTTATAACCCTTGATTCTAAGTAATAAGTATGTCTTAATAAATGAAAAATGTTGAATAATATGCCCTTTATGTTGTAAATGGTGGGTAGATTTCCACTATTTAAATAATTATTTTTATGTCGGCAATTTTGATTGGTTGATAGGGTTGTAGTCCTCAAAAATAGCTCGAGGACACGGGGCACTACAACCTACAAAGATAGAACGCACGTGACCCGCAGGACGTCTGGGACACCGGGGTGGTGCCGGCCAAAGTCACTCCGACGGTCAAGTTAGCGAGTGCTAATAAATGTGTAATGCTCATAAATGGAGATGAGTGAATGATACTCCCTGTTATCTTAGTGATCAAGGTCTCCTTGATCGGAGGAGATGTAAGGTCAAAGGGTGATCGAAGAAGATGAACAATGGCCGGAGGGTGTTGTTTTAATATTGATAGCTTTGGGATCTCAGTTTCTCGGTCCCCCTACTATGAAAGATTATCCTTCATTTTATAGGGGAATGATGCTTCTGCCTGTTGAGGGATTTCATCATTACCCCTCATTGCTGTCCTCCACCAAGAAAGTATGTGGATGCTTCTTTTGATCTGGTCGTTACAGAGTGTCATTATGGTTTTGTAGGATCTGCCTTAAAGTAGATCATGATTTGGTCTCCCTCGGAACAAAAGAGATTCTTTGTCGTACGACATGCTGATTGGACGTCGATATGGGATGAGTATGTCGCGTGACGTAGACGCACTTCCAAACGCGAACGCTGAGTTATTTCCCATGATACTTGGATGTGTGGGGCATGGAGTGCATGTCGTACTACACGGATGTATCACGTCGAGCGTATGTCGTACTACATAGACGTCTCATGTCGAGTGTATGTCTTACTACATGAAGATCTTATACTGAACCCGTGTCGTACTACATGAAGATCTTATACTGAACCCATGTCGTACTACACGAAGATCTTATACTGAACCCGTGTCATACTACATGAAGATCTTATACTGAACCCGTGTCGTACTACATAGATGCCTTTCCAATTTTGGCTCTGGGCCTGGTCATTAAGATATACTTTGGGCCTTTGGGCTAGATCTTCGCTTATACTTTGGGTCTGACATATTTTTGCTACTACAAGGGTGACAATTTTGATTGGTTGATTGGCTAATACTTTATTTTAATTGGTCAATATGGGTGGTTGTAAGACCTATATATATATAAGTCTTTGCTTGTAGAAGTTGTTACTTGTACTTTCCATTAATAGCAAAGAAGTTTGGTGTTTGCTAGATGCTATCAATTCCCATTAATATTAAAGAGAAAAATCTGCTGTGTGCTTGTGCTTTGTAAGTTTCTCTCCTCTCATTTTCTTTCTCATCCTATTTCTTTTATATCATAACACGTTATCAATACGATTAACCTTATTAATATGCTCCGGAGTTGCCACCACGCTGAATCCTCCATATTAGAAAATAAGTCTAGTCCTATATTTATTATTTATACAATTGATTTATTATTATGCATCTCAAATCGGCTATGCTGACCATATTTATTATTTATGCAATTTATTTATCGTTATGCATCTCAAGTCGGTTATGCCGACTATATTTATTATTTATGTAATTTATTTATAATTTCGCATCTCAAGTTAGTTATACCGACATTATATACTTGTTATGTGCCTAATTTCATTAAGCCCAATAGGTATAGGGATACCAATAAAGCGCAATGGGTTTGGATAAACCAATGAAGCCCAACAGACTTGAGAAAGTTAACAAGGCCCAACGGGCTGGAGAAGCTAATAGAGCCCAGCACAATAAAAAGGTCCATCCCAACAACGTAAAATAGAAACTCTATGCGAGCTACAACTCCTAAGCGATCTAAAATGTCTTCACACACCACCTCTCATCAACAACATAGTCCCAGCTCGCATAACACTCAGCTTGAAGCTTCAGGTACATAAGAATCCCAAGAATAAAGGAGATTTGATCCGGTCAACTAGCAGAGTCCCAATCAGTCTCAAACTCCTTAATTTCAGCAATTGTATTTCAATTAGAGAATGATTATTAGAGATATGATTTAATCCCTGATTTCCTGTAATTACATTTCATGTAAAACAGAATGACTCCATCTCTATACACTATAAAAGGGGTGGATCATCACCATTATAAGGGTTATAAAATTCTGAGAGAAAAAAGACATATAGCGAGCTCAACATTAATACAAGAACAGTGAATGTAGGCATTCTTTCAAAGCCGAATCACTTTAAAAATATATTTTGTTCAATCTTATTTTTTTGCTTTGCTATTATAATTATTGTTAATTGCGTTGATCGAATTCACACGTTAACAATACTATTTATGCATATTATTTATACATTTTATTTCAATACTCACCGAATTCACACGTCAACAATACTATTTATGCATATTATTTATACATTTTATTTCAATACTTTTTCTTTTAATTAAATTTGAATATATATATATATATATACACACACATATAAATATATTTTTATCAAAATTATTTATATATATATATGCTCGAGCCAACGTTTATTTATCTATAACTATTTTTGTATATACGGTCGAACCGATATTTATTTATAAAAAAACTATTTTTATATATATTACTGAGCCAATATTTATTTATCTATAACTATTGTTATATATATGGTAAAGCCAAAATTTATTTATCTATAACTATTTCCATATATGTGGCTCTACCGCCTTAATTTATATACATAAATCTGTCTATTTAATCATCAGGTATGACTAATACTTATTAATGCATTATTCTCAATATTTTTGCTCAAACTAATTACTATTAGTATTTTTTTGTGAATATAGCTATTGAAAATATCAAACCTTAAGAATCTGCAGTTCTTTGCACTTGATATTTCTGAAAACAATTTCCTTTCTTGGACTCTGGATGCTAAGATGCATTTCCAAGCCATGCATTTACAAGATACAATTAAGGAAGGAAATGATACATTACTACAGGATAAGGCCAAGGCTATAATTTTTCTCTGACATCATCTGCATGAGAGTCTAAAGGCCCAATATCTCATAGTGAAAGTCCCGTTAATATTGTGAAAATCAATATAATCATCAGAGGGACGTATTTCTCCCAAAGGTAAGATATGATTGGATCCACTTAAGATTACAAGATTACAAGACAGTTGCTGAATATAATTCTGCTTTATTCAAGATCACTTCACAACTAAAATTGTGTGGTGAAACAGTGACTGAGCAAGATTTGTTAGAGAAAATATTCTCCATTTTTCATGTTTCAAATGTGCTCCTGTAGCAGCAATACAGAGAACGTCGATTGTAAAAATATTCAGATTTAATCTCGTGTTTATTTGTTACTGAACAAGATAATAAATTGCTAATGAAAAATCATAAATTACGTTCAACTGGTTCATTAAAATTCCCAAAAGTAAATGCCAATAAATATAAAAGCCATGGACATGGTCGGGGCTGTGGGTGAGGACGTGGACAAGGTATGGTTCTCGTGGTCATGGTAGTTACAAATCCTCATGGTACCGTAACACCAATAATACACCCCAGAAGTGGAACGTTTATGTGGCTGAGCAAGACAAAGGCAAAAACAAAAATATAGAAGACAAAACAGCTAAAAGTAATGAGGATGTCTATTTTAGATGTGGAGTAGTGGGACATTGGTCGCGTACCTGTTGTATGCCTAAACATCTAGTAGATCTATACCAAGCATCTATAAAAGAAAATAAAAAGGAAATTAAGACAATTCTTGCAAATTTCTCAGATATAAAACTTATTACTTATCTTGATGCTCCAGATTTTTTTCGGGATGAAAATGGAAAGGTTGACTCTGGCCATACCAGTTAGGGTTTAATAATCACTACTTTTGTGCACCCTATTTTGTGTAGCTGGCAATGGGGATGCCCGTGCCAACTAGGATTATTTTTATTTAATGAAAGTAAGGATATGGATAGACCATCTGTTTTCAGTGAAGAAGGTGAAAGTATATGTTTAATTGATACTATAACAACACATTCTATTCTTCATGATAAGAAGTATTTTTAAAATTTGACATCACTTAAAGCTAAGGTAAACACCATATCATGTCCTGCAGACCTAATTGAGGGCTCCAGAAGAGCCACAATCAAACAAAACTAAAATATGTATCAAGGATGCTTTATATTCAAGCAATTCCAAAAGAAACTTGCTTAGCTTTAAAGATGTACGTTGTAGTGGATATCATATTGAGACAGTGAGAGAATAATATAGAATATATCTATATTACTTCTATTGTATGAGGATAAAAATTTATTTTAGAAAAGATTCGTGCTTTCTCATTTGGATTATACTATATAGTAATCAAATCAATTGTGATTTATGCAGTTATGAATCAGAAGTCCTCAGATCCAAAAATATTTATGCTTTGGCATGACCGTCTTGGTCACCCAGGATCTACAATGATGCATAGGATCATCAAAATTCTCATGGACATTCATTAAAGAACCATAAGATTCTTTTTATTGCATGAAAATATATGCAATACATGTGATGTGGATTTATGCAACTCGCAAGGGTACGAGATCAACACAAGTAATAAAGAGTGAATAGAGTATCGTTCCCACGAGGATAATGAATATCAATTACCAAAATTAACTCAACCTAATTCTATTTGGACTAACAATGTTTTAGAAATTGCAAATTAACCAAAAACAATTAAAAACTACGATTCGAATTCAAGGGAATTGAGGCTTTAGGATATCCGATTTCACTTGGTTATTATTATCAAACACTCCTGAGTTACTATCTCTTGATGACTATTGAGTGCGCGAGAACACATTAAGATTAAATAAATACAAAACAGCAACACAAACCAATTTACTATATCTCTATGTAAGCTAGTATATGATAGACATTATTACGAGCAAGTGGCGGGTGTCTCCTCTCGGTTCATGACTAATACCCTTAATTCCTAACTTTAGGAAATTAGTTCATGCTTGAATATAAGAACAAAACAATAATACCCTTAATTCCTAACATGACCAATTATAACTGAAAAGTAAAGGAGAAGTAATCTTAGAAAACGTCATTGATTCCCAATCGATTGCTTTCCGAGGTGACGCATAATTGATGACAAAAGTGATGTGATGAGATGTGGATATGGCTGCTTCTTCCTCTCCAAAACCCTAGAATTTTCAACTCCTTTTCTTGTTGGAAGAGTCCCTATTAATATCTTTCCCCCAAAAAGAGTTTGAGAAGGAAAGAAGGACTAAAAATCGTGCAAAAACGCGACCTAAAAGCGCTAACTGAGGCAGTATGTAGAGGTCACGCTACCTAAGGTAGCATGTGGAGGTCGCGCTACCTGATGAAAGAATTTTTCACTCCAAAAATGATACCCAAAAAGCGCTACCTGAGGTAGCGTTTCTTGGTAGCATTTTTTTGCATGTTTCGGGCTACTAGCAAATGCTGCCCAAAAGTGCTACGTGAGGTAGCATGTGCTAGGTAACACCAACTGACGAAGTGTGCGTCATTCAAATAATGCTACCCCAGAAGCACTACCTGAGGTAGCATGTGCTTGGTAGCATTTTTGGAACTTTTGACCAATAACAAATGCCACCCAAAAAGTGCTACCTAAGGTAGCGTTTCTTGGTAGAATTTCGTCCTAAACTCGCTCTTCAACTTGATTTCAAGGTCTATTGATCCGAAACCATCCAAAATATTATCGATCATCGAATATCACGTGTACACTAAAGAAACACATCAAAATGTCCAACTTTTCTCAAGAATCGAGCAAAAACGATAAATAATGAGATTGCAAAATCATGCAAAATATGACATTATCAATACCCCCAAACCTATCTTTTGCTCATCCTCGAGCAAAATTGGAACTAAACAAAAACACAAAACAAAATAAACAATAAAGTAGACTATACTAATCCACTTTCGTAGTTCAACACGATGACAGTTAGTATGTGCCACAAGCCTTTAAACCTCTAGGTGTCCTTAGTAGGAGGAGTGGTGTTTCTTGATGGTTTACAGCTACGACACCCATAAACGTAATCCCCATGTGTTGAATTCATTGAAACACTTACTAAAAACATACTATCGAAGACTCATTTATGCACGACATACCAATAATCAATAAATGAAGCTCGGTCTACGGATTTAAACATCAACAGTACCTAACTAATTAATGCTCGAGTTATCATAATCTCAAAACAAACATATTTGAATGCCATTGATATAATTCGCCTCGACTTTACATCTCGCATGGAATCTCTCAATGAAACTCTTGGAACCTAGGCTTATACACTAATTCTGTAACACCCCCTGACCCGACCCGTCTGGATCGACTCAGGGAGCGCTATCGGGTTTTCAAAACTTTTCTTAATTCTGTTTATAATTTGAAAACCAAATAATTTATAATTTAAAATCCTTTCTAGTGAGCCCATCCAAAACTGTTTTGAAAAAAAAAATTTGCCAGAGTTTTCTCTATTTTTCTGATTTTCCAAAAACCTGTTTTCAACAAAAACTTAAACAATATAATTTCAACACTTCAAAACTCATTCCTCAATCAAATGCGCACTCTACCATATAGTGCGACTTTCCAAACATTTTCAAATAAAACAATTTATAATTAATATTTACAAACCTTTGAAAAAGAAAATATAAACCATAAAACAATGATTTACAAAACAAATGCATAACACTTTTACACATTTCTGTATATGCATGCGTAGCGCAATATAATATACAAAACTATATAACTACCCAAAGTTTGGTGACTCTGATCCTCAGTCTGTAGCTATCACCTCTTCAATCTTTTTTTTTCCCCTCTGTATCCCTACCTACGCGTGATGAAATCAACGCACTAAGCAATAATGCTTAGTGGGTGTACACTAAAATAAATTTCAATGTAATATAAAACAATAGATTTAAAATTCAGAAATTCTGAAATACATATGGAACAAACATTATATTTCAAATACTGAAACTATATAAAGTAAAATATTTCAAAAATTTCTGGGTTTAAGTCTCAATAGGATTTCCTTATTTCAACATTCAAATTTATAGTTTTCAGTTCTTAATTGGGCCTCTGATACATATTATAGGGTTTACAGGACTGAATTACGGGTTTACAGTCAGGTTTCCCATCTCAAAATGAAATGGTATCCCTATATACACAGTCGGTTTCCCATTTCAAAATAAAATGGTATCCGTAGAATCACAGTCGGTTTCCCATTTCAAAATGAAATGGTATCCGTATATCATCATAATCATAAGGTATTTCGTTGCAGTACTGCTAAATGCACCCAATTGACATGTCAATCTCCTATATCCATATTTTTCCTATACATATATCAGGGCCATAATTCAGGTATTACATTTTATAAATCATCAACATACTCAATTTTCAATATTCAGATAAATTTCATATAACCAAAAATTCTTTCAGTTAATCCAAAATCAATATTCATCAACATTTGTAAAACAAGATATTCAAAAACATATCAAATAACAGAAAACGGAACGCAATAATAATATATATCATAAATTAAAATTATTAAACTCAACATAATCACAATTCTGTAATTCAAAATCATTTTCAAATATTATTCACAAATTAATTCAATCAAAACTTACGAATTATTAAAATTTCAACTAATCAATTTAAATCTGAAAAATAATACTCAAAATAACAGTGTACACCAACCTGGATACCGTTTTTTCGACTGTTTCTTTTCTGGATTTCCTTTTTCCTTTCCTGTTTTCTCTTTTTCTCCTCTTCTTTTCCTTCTCTTTCTTTTTCTTCTTTTCCTCTCTTCTTCTTCTTCTCTTCTTCTTCTTTCTCTCTCTTCCTTTCTCTCTCTTCTTCTTTTTCTTTTTCTTTCTTTCTTTCCTCCGGTCTGTCTCTTTCTCTTTTTCTCTCTTGCTTCTTCGTGAAGCTTCTCACCGCCTCTTATTTTTTTTATAAAATTTCGGTCATCGCGACCGCTTTTCACAACCTGTGGTCGCGTCACCTGGTCGCGTTGCTCACTGGAGTGATTTCACTGCTTTCATCACGATCAACCATCGCGGTGTCTGGTCGCGATGTTGGTCGCGTTGCTCACTACCCAAAATTAACATTTTCACCGCGAGCTGCTCAGCGCGATCCCTGGTCGCGGTACTCACTGCCAACATTTCCCTTTTCTTTCATGCATTCTTTCTGGACTGCTCCACCTGGAAACCTTAAAAATATACATACATTTAATTATATTTTTCACCCCTCAAATCATAAATATCATATTCACATATTCAAAATTCAATCAACCATACTTTTCATATTTATTTGAAAGTAGGGATGTTACACATTCAAAAATATGCGAATTGGAGTTTATGCATAATAAAAATTAAATTTTACTTCGCATATGAGTATGTAAACAGAAAGATGCTCAGATTATGCAAAAGATCTCATGAACAGATTCAGATACTAAGAACGAAGTAAATCACAATGCATGCACATACTCTTAAATTAGAATTATCAAAAGATCAGTAGGTCTTTTTCTCGATTGTAATGGGGCCAAGGGTGAAGGCTAAGAAATAGAACGGAGACCGGATTCCAAGAAGAACTTAGGATCACGAACACGAAAATTATTCAAAATTCGACAAACCTCTACATTTCTTTTCAAGCACAAAAGTTTTTATTGAGTCCAACCTTTCTTTTCTCATTTTTTTTACTTCAAGCCATTAAAGCTTAACACTTTTTGTTTTTAATAGAACACGACTTGAATGGACTGGAACAATTTTGATTTCCTCAATATCTTTTCTCAAGTTCATAACTTTTCTTGAAAATTCGCTTCTCTTTTATATGATTCATCTCCCTAGCTCAAAAGGTAAGGCTAAAAGTACAAGGCTTGGACATGAATTTTGTGGGAGATGCAAGAAAATGTTTAATGATTTTGTCTTCAAAGGGGTTAATGGAGCACACACGCGGGTTGGGATAAAAACACACATAGCCTACATCACTTCTCAAGATCCAACCTACTCAAAATCATAGCACACATGTGAATTTATTTAAAATAGAGTTCATTAGCATCCAAAGCAAAATCTATAGAAATCAATCTATTTTAAAAATATCACAGAAAGTGTATAAGAGTAGAAACAATAAAGCCCTCTCAAAATAAAATGAAAATAGCTCAAAACCTCAAAAGGGTAGTCTTCACTATTAATCATGGCCATTCAAACTTGTTGTTTCTCCACTATAATATCAAGAACATGGCTAATTAAATACCAAACGACGAAAAATTCTTTAAGACCTTACTTTAATAAAAGATTATTTATACTGCCTGCAAAATGGTCTCACAATAACATGTATAAGCGTCATATCTCGGAAAATTCAATTAAAAATGCACCGAAATTCGAATTCCTACCCCCAAATTTAAATTTAACATTGTCCTCAATGTTTGTTAATAAAAGATCAAAAACAAAGAATAGGGAATTCGAAACTCAATAATGCACACTAGTGAGAATTTATAACGAACACAACAGACTAATAATGTAATAAGATCATCAGAACTAACACTCAAAAGCGAACATACTAAAATTAACGAAAAACTAACAAATTATCAACAATCCTAACAATTCTAAAGTTTAAACAAACAATCCAAAAACTAACATTATTAAAAAATTCAGCATGGTTACTCCATCGAGAATTGTATATGCTCAGGTAGAGGTTGTTCTGTTGGTAGTTGTAATTTTGCTCATATTGCATTTGTTCATAATTGCCATCAGCAAACGGATTGCCTACCTGACAATCGATGATCACATGTGGCCCACATACAAGAAACAACCCAATGGTGTTCCAAGTGAACTTCCAGGTGTTGCCCTCTCACATGACCATTGATAGTCATTAGTTGCCACTTCTTCAATAGGATCGTACGCCTTATACCACAAGTACATTACCAGAACAAAAAAAAATTAATAAAAAATAAAAAATACGCAAATACAAAAAAAAAATTTCAAAGTAGCAAAAGGCTAAATTGGTATTGATATTGACATTCAATTATCCTCGGTAATGATGACAAAAATTTGATACGGATTTTATAGAACTCGCAAGTGTACGAGATCGACACAAGAAATAAAAGGTGAATAGAGTATCGTTTCCACGAGAACAATGAATTTCAATTACTAAAATTAACTCAACCTAATTCCATTTGGACTAGCAATGTTTTAGAAATTGCAAATTAATCAAAAACAATTAAAAACTACGATTCGAATTTAAGGGAATTGAGGCGTTAGGATATCCGATTTCACTTGGTTACTATTATCAAACACTCCTGAGTCACTATCTAGATTTTATTACCGATAGTTGAATGTGTCCTTAAACTAGTATTACCGGAATTATTCCCTCACACCAATACCCTATCTCTCGATGACTATTGAGTGCGCGAGAATACATTAAGATTAAATAAACACAAAACAATAATACAAACCAATTTACTATATCTCTATGTAAACTAGTATATGATAGACATTATTACGAGCAAGTGGCGAGTGTCTCCTCTCGGTTCATAACCCAACCACTTATGATGATTCTAAGTGATGGCCAAGCACATTAGAAAGCAAAAACACAATAATATCTATTCAACACATCAATAACAAATCTAAATAGAAAAACTCAATTGTATTCAATTAATAAAAAACCAAGATCCATCATCAATCCTAACTATAGAAAATTAGTTCATGCTTGAATATAAGAACAAAATAATAATATTCTTAATTCCTAACATTACTAATTATAACTTAAAAGTAATTTTAGAAAACTTCATTAATTCCCAATCGATTGCTTTCCGAGGTGATGCATAATTGATGACGAAAGTGATGCGATGAGATGCGGATATAGCTACTTCTTCCTCTCTAAAACCCTAGAATTTTCGACCCCTTTTCTTGTTGGAAGAGTCCCTATTTATATCTTTCCCCCAAAAAGAGTTTGAGAAGGAAAGAAGGACTAAAAATCGTGCAAAAACACGACCTAAAAGCGCTACCTGAGGTAGCATGTAGAGGTCGCGCTACCTGAGGTAGCATGTGGAGGTCGTGCTACCTGATGAAAGAATTTTTCACTCCAAAAATGATACCCAAAAAGCGCTACCTAAGGTAGCATTTCTTGGTAGCATTTTTTGCATGTTTCAAGCTAGTAGCAAATGCTACCCAAAAGCGCTACCTGAGGTAGCATGTGCTAGGTAGCGCCAACTGACGAAGTGTTCGTCATTCAAATAATGCTAGCTCAGAAGTGCTACTTGAGGTAGCATGTGCTTGGTAGCATTTTTGGAACTTTTGACCAATAACATATGCTACCCAAAAAGCGCTACTTGAGGTAGCGTTTCTTAGTAGCTGACACGCCTTTTGTGTACCCGCAAGTATACGGGGTCGGCTCAAGTAATATAGAATTGTGAGTTCCGAATATCATTCCCACGAGGACGTTTAGATATTGAGTACTAAAATTAACCAAGTTTAATACTATCTAGATAACTAATTCAATGGTTGTGATTTGTAATTTATATTCTAAATGATCTAAAACTTGAAATTAAAATATCTTTTTATCAATGGGGATGGAAACTAGGGAATCCGATTTCACTTACTAATCCTAATGATATGAGATAATCATGTATGAATGTCCAAGTTAATGATTGATGATCATGTTAATTAATTATCCGAAATCCTCTCTCAAAGTAAATCGAACCTATTCAACACATACTAACATCCTATCTCTCGATGAATGCTAAATATACGAAAATGCATTAAATATGGAAACATATGAGATCACATAACCTACACCAATATATCTCTATTTGGTTCCTAGGTCATTGTGTCAATTTATCGAACACGTGGTAGGCGTCTCCTTTCGGTACTTAATCCACCACAACAAGATATTGAATATTGGTGATCAATCAATATACAATCAATTAAACATTAAATCAACACTCAATCATATAACTCAAATCATCCAAACATTAATTAATCTCAATCAAAATTCATAGCAAGTTCCATCATCATCCCTAGTGTAAGAAATTAGTTCATCACTAGAAAATAAGAATACATAATATTATAAATCAAAAACAACATGAATAATACAAGATTAAAGGAAAGATTATGATAGAAAAACTCAATGTGCCTTGACTCTCGTCGAAACCAATCCGGTAGAGCTTCTCCGTGCACGAATCCGAATCCTAAGAGTGATTGAAGTCGTCCGGAGAATCGATCCGATGGCTAGCTTCCTAGACCTTCTTCTCTCTTCTTCTTCCTCCTTCTCTCTCTCTTTCTTGTCTTGTTCTCAAAATTCCCGAGCTCCCCTTTCTCTCTCCTCTCTTTCTATTAATAGAAACACTTAGGGTTGCTGGAAATTCCTCGCCGCGATCACCACCGCAACCTGTGGTCACACTGGCTAGGTCGCGGTGCTCACTGGTTTGGTTGGAGCTGCTGCAGTGCTCACTGGCGGTGCTAGCCAGGTCACAGTGCTCACTGGCAAGCCCTCTTCATTCAGTGCGACCCCTTTAACGCGACCAGCTGGTCGCCATGCTCTCTGCCAAGAACCTCCACTTTCACCGCGATCACCTCATTGCGACCTGTGGTCGCAGTGAGCGGTCGCGTTGCTCACTGCTAGGTTCTACATTTTCCACCGCGATCAGCACAGCGCGACCAGAGGTCGCAATGCTTTCTGCCAAAAAATTACAGTTTTGGACCGAAAATTCCAATCTTCGCGCTGTTCCGAGAGAAACACCTAAAACCTACACACACTTAACAAACACATCAAAAGCACAAAAAATACTCAAGAATACAATCAAAAGAGCCAATCCAAGGGTCGTAATTATATGAAAATAAATGACCGATCAAATACCCCCAAGCTTATCTTTTGCTTGTCCTCAAGCAAATCGGAACACACCACGACTAAAAACAAAGACAAAAATAACTCAAAACTAAAAACAAAAACGAACTAAGCGATATCCATTTTCGTTGGATGCAACGATGGCACTTAGCACATGCCCCAAGCCTTTAAACCCCTAGGTGGCCCTAGTGGACGAGTTATAGTCTCGTGAGGGTTTACCAGCTACGATACCCACAAACGTCCTAAGCTAATCACAAACATAGCTACACATCAAATCAAGCATAAATGCACATGCAAAGACATAAGAGTAGCACAATAATCAGAAATCTAAAATGCTGCCGATAAGTCTAAACACCCTATTTCATATAGGAAACTGACATACAATGCATTGATAATCGTGACATCTCCATATCAATAAACCGCTAATATAATTCGCCTCGACTCTAGTTTCACCAGTTTTCACTCAATGACACTCAGAACCTAGGTAATCATACTTTCAATTGCATACGACTGGAATTTATGAGTAAATGATTTCAAAATGCATCGTATGCATCACTAATTAGAAAGAACGCACAGACTTAACAAAGGATCTCATGAAAGATATCAAATGCTAAGAACATAAAAATTCGTGTATATACATGTCAAATATTACAATTGAGTTTCCTATGGAGATCAACAGGTCTTTACATGGTTGTAATGGGGCTTGGGGAGATTGGCTCAAAAAGGACGGAAATCCGGCTCAACTCACTTGGAAACCTACTGAGAGACTTCATAAAAATTTCAATTTGCACAATTTCTCTCACGACCACCAAATTCATTCAACTTGTATTCCTAATCTTTTTCTCACATTTCTCCTTCAACCCCTTTTTCAATTTTTACTTTGTGCATTTCATTCCTTTTTTCTCATTTTAGCCAACTCTTTTTATTTTATTTATTATTTTATTTGTTGGCTATTCACTTTTTCTGCACATTACCCAAATCCTTTTCATCTTTTCTACTCCACTCCTTCTTCCTCACTCAACACTTACACATTTTCCTTTTAATTGTCTCTAGTTTCCAAGCGTCAAAGGTAATGTCTTACAATTTTAGCTAGGATTTTTGGACATGTAGGTCATACAATAAAAGGATAATATGCGAGTGTTTGGCCGCGAATGGGATAGGGAGCACGCAATTACGGATAGAAAAACGAGCTATTTAGGAATTCACACACAATGCCTGGATCATATCTCCAAAATCTACTCAATTGAGCATTCAAAACATATACACAAGATTTTCATAATGTAGTTCATTAACATCCAATGCAAACCTATAGAGATCAATCTATTGACAATGAAGCTCAAGAAAGTGTTTAAGAGTAGAAACCAAAAATTCCCTCAGAATAAATACGCAATAATCTCAAAATCTCACTAATGGTAGTCTCCACTATTAATCAGAGCTATTAATTGAAAGCTGTCACACATTACAATGCAGAGACGTTAGACCTATATGTTTAGATGAAAAGATACTATCGGCATTATTCTAGCTAACAACTTTGTACACTCACATGAACTAAGCATATACAAATTATTATTCAATTATCTGCGAGGCATGCATATGATTTGCTATTCTACAAAAATAAAAAACAAAAACACGAAAAATATCATTAGTTGGTGTACGTGGCGTTGTTCAGCCTATGTCTTCCAAATGCAGTGCGTATGAGGAAAGTCTAGGTTTCCAGCCTATATACACCAACAAAACAAACAACACACAAAAGACAACCACACCCCCAAACTTAACTCAAACATTGTCCGCAATGTTTAAAATACAAAAAAAACGAAACAAAAGCGATAAGCATAAAATAAATGTAACAGTACAAAATCCAAATCTAAAACAAAAGCAGTTCAGTAAATAAAAGACACAGAAAAATAAAACACAAATGACACAAAAACATAAAAACATAAAAACATCATGCTGGTGGAGGTGGCGGAGGAGGTGGACTCGAAGCTCTTGGAAATCTACGGATATATGACTGAACAGTAAAGCCCCTCCTCTGCAAGTCGGATGAGACAGTCTGGAGGTACTGGCTCATATCATCAATGGCTGCATCCTGCCTATCCATCCGCTGGTCAACATGCTGCTGCAGCTACGTCATCCGATGATCCAAATGTAGCCGCATATCCATCATCTGCCCCTAGATATCCTCTAAAGCACCCAATATCTGACCCCACTAAGAACCCTCAGCCTCTCTCTTAGATCGTGCCTGTGAACTGCCTACTGCAGTTCCTCTCGTTTCCCTAGTGGGTACTCTGGGGGCAGCCTGATCGTCATCGCTACTGTCATGAAAGTCCTCGACTGCAGCTATAAGTTCGTTTGCAGGCTGACATTCCGGCTCGCCAAGTCGTGGCAGCCCCCGCCGCTTGGCCAAATCATTCTACGTCGCTTTGTTCAAATTCTGCAGAGACGAGCGGAGGTACTGCTGCTCATCTGCAGCATACACATCAATGCCATAAGAAGTACAAATGTGCGTGATCAAACACGGAAATGGCAGCACACCCCGCAACCGACGGCCCGCATGGCATATCTCATCCCTGATCAAAACTCCAACATCTAAAGCAATACCGCTTCGGATACAGTGCACCAACCGGGCGGTCTCCATGATAAGGGTCGTACGATGTTGGACTGGCCGCAGCAAAAAATCTGAGAATATCTGCCAGAAAGCTGCATCTATCTGAAGCTCATGATGCTTAATAGGGGCAGTGCCGTCCTACCAAACTCTCTCCCCTGACATCCGTAAACTCCCGGCTAAGTCCGAGTTATGATCTAAGAACAATGGAAGCTTAGGGTAGCCAAGACGGAGATCTGGCTGAGGAATGGTGCCGAAGTGAGCATTGATCACTTCTAGAGTGATCCTAATCTGTACTCCTCTGACCGGAACTATGCCATAATTCTGGAAGTGCAGCGGATACATCGCGGTATAGAACTCACGGACGACACTCTCATTCGCCCAGTTGGGCATCCGTATAAAGTTCCCCCAACCCTGCTGGTCAATATGGGCGGGGATAACAGATGTGGCCAGCTCCTCCACAGTAATCCCTCGCTCCAAGAGAAGTGGTCTCCCCTTCTGAGCTGACAACCGACCGTGGAACTTCGGGTTCAGGTCACCCACATTATTCGGTTTCTCTTTATCCAGAATTTTGGCCTTTTTAGACCCTTTTTGCTTTTGTTTGCCTTTTCCCTTTGAAGAACATGAAAACCGGTCAGGATACTCTTCGTTAAATCTTTTCAGCCTCGGCATTGTACCACAACCCACACAATTCCAACCACCTCAACAACACTTAACAAAATTACGACCACCAAATAACTTCACAACAACTTCTATCGCAATAACAACACTACCACAAAAACTTCAACAAAACTACAACAACAAAATAAATCCAACACTCCAACAACCACTACCAATCACAAATAACCCAATCAAATTCAAAATCAAAATCAAAACACACCACAAACCGCAATTTATCCTAGGCACTAAATACACTTAACAAAGTCCAAATTGCTTCTCTACAACTTAATTGAAATGAGAAGAATCAATTACCTTGCACCCAATGATCATGAGAGTTCAGGGGATTTGGAGTTGAGAGAATTCTGAAAAAAAAATATCGCGAGAACTGTTTGAGAGAGTGAGGGCTGTCGCGCGCGCTAGGGATTTAAGCCCCATTTTCTTACCGCGACCGCTCACCGCGAGCACAGGTCGCGCTACGCGGTCGCATTGGCTGATTTTCTGCTTGAAACGCCACCGTTTGGATAAGTGATGGGTCGGCGTGAGGCATCGCCGCGACCACAGGTCGCGTTGGTCTTCTCGCGCTGACCGCTAAACTGCTTTTTCTTGGACTGGCAGTGAGCACCGCGACTTTCTCACCGCGATCAAAGGTTGCGACGTGAGATCGCGTTGCTCACTATGAACCTTGGCAACATTTTCTTTCTTGAGGCATTGAGTAACACGATCGCTCACCGCGACCATAGGTCGCGATGACAGGTCGCGGTGCTCACTGTGATGAGCACAAAAACTCCCTCCTAGCACCTGTCAAGAAAAAAAATTGCAAAAAATAAATAAACATCCAAATCAAACACAATTTACAACAACAAAATTAAAAACTAAAAACTAAGCATCAAAACTAAAAACAATCAAATCAATGTAACTTAAACCAAATTCAAAATAATTCCAAAAATTTAAGAATTTGGGTTGCCTCCCAAGAAGCGCTAGTTTTTAGTCATAGCTCGATTGTATGCCCTGTCATTTGGAATTAAGCAACTCCACCGAGGTTTTGGGCGGAATGGCAACTCCCTCTATGTATAGCTTGAGTCGTTGCCCATTGACCTTGAATGTTTCTCCACTCGGGTTCTTGATATCCACAGCCCCATGTGGATATACTTTCACAATCTCGAATGGTCCGGACCATCGTGATTTCAACTTTCCTGGGAAGAGTCGCAGGCGAGAGTTAAATAGAAGAACTTTCTGCCCCACCTCAAACTCTCTTCGCACAATATGCTTGTCATGCCATCTTTTGGTATGCTCTTTGTAGATTCGGGCGTTCTCATACGCATCCAACCGGAACTCCTCTAATTCATTTAGCTGCAAAATACGCTTTTCACCTGTTAGCTGCATATCATAACTAAGCGCCTTAGTTGCCCAATAAGCCTTGTGCTGGAGCTCTACTGGTAGATGACATGATTTTCCATCAACCAACCTATAGGGAGACATCCCAATAAGGGTTTTGAAAGCTGTCCGATAAGCCTATAGTGCATCGTCTAGCCGGACTGACCAATCTTTTCTGGAGCTATTCACCATTTTCTCCAGAATTTGCTTGATCTCCCTATTCGAAATTTCTACTTGTCTGCTTATTTGAGGGTGGTACGGCGTGGTGATGCGGTGAGTCACTCCATATCTTTTTAGTAGTGCTTCAAACTGCCGGTTGCAGAAGTACGATCCTCCATCACTAATGATTGCCCGCGGTGTTCCAAACCTGTAAAAAATATTTTTCTTGAAAAACTTCAACACTACCTTCGCATCATTAGTCGGAGTGGCTATGGCTTCCACCCATTTTGAGACATAATCAACCACAACCAGAATATATTGGTTGTTGAAAGACATGGGAAATGGTCCCATGAAATCAACTCCCCATAAGTCAAATAGCTCGACCTCAATGATAGGATTTTGAGGCATTTGGTTCCGGCGGCTGATATTGCCAGTCCTCTGACATCTATCACAAGAATCAATGAAGTGGCGGGTGTTTTGAAATATTGATGGCCAATAGAAGCCTGATTGAAGAACTTTTGCGAACGTCTTTGAAGTGCTGAAGTGCCCTCCACACTCCAAACTATGACAATGCATGAGGATATCTCTGATTTCAGTTTTTGGCACACAACGCCTGATTATACCATATGAACAATACTTGAACAAGTATGGTTCCTCCCACATGTAGTATTTCACGTCGGCGAAGAACTTCCTCCGCTTATAATAGGTCAAGTTTGGTGGAATGATCTCGCTCACCAAGTAGTTCACAAAATCAGCATACCATGGGGTCATAAGAGCCTGCAAAACAAAGAGTTCTTCATCGGGAAATGAATCATCTATAGGAATACTTACCTTCTCTTCGTTGCAGCTGCGTTCTAGTCGAGATAGATGGTCTGCCACTAGGTTTTCTGTTCCCTTCTTGTCCTTGATCTCTAAGTCGAACTCTTGCAGGAGTAAGACCCATCGGATGAGTCTCGGCTTGGCATCCTTCTTTGACATGAGATACTTGATCACAGAATGATCAGTGTATACAATTACTTTGGCCCCCACCAAATATGACCTGAATTTTTTGAAAGCAAACACAATTGCCAATAGCTCCTTTTCTGTGGTTGCATAGTTGATTTAAGCATCTGTCAAAGTACGACTCGCATAATAGACAACATGAAGGCGTTTGTCTATTCTCTGACCCAAGACTGCCCCCACAGGAAAATCACTCGCATCGCACATTAATTCGAATAGTAACTCCCAATTAGGGGCTGTGATAATCGGTGCGGAAGTGAGCTCCTTTTTCAGCTTCTGGAATGCAATATGGCATTCTTCGGTGAACTCAAATGCTACCTCTTTTGATAAAAAATTGCATAGGAGCTTGATAATCTTTGAGAAGTCTTTAATGAACCGGCGATAGAAACCGGCGTGTCCCAGAAAACTGCAAACTCCTCTTACAGAGATGGGTGGTGGTAATTTTTCAATGACTTCTATTTTTACCCTGTCCACCTCAATCCCTGTTGATGAGATTCTATGACCCAAGACAATGCCTTCCTTCACCATGAAGTGACATTTCTCCCAATTAAGTACTAGATTCGTCTCTTCACATCTTTTAAGCACTAAGGCCAAATTGTCCAAACACACATCAAAAGACGAACCAAATACAGAAAAATCATCCATGAATATTTCGATGAAACGCTCGACCATATCAGAAAAAATAGCCATCATACATCGCTGAAAGGTCGCTGGGGCATTACAAAGGCCAAATGGCATTCTTCTGTAGGCGAAAGTACCATAAGGGCAGGTGAAGGTTGTCTTCTCTTGATCTTCAGGTGCAATGGGTATCTGATTGTACCCTGAGTATCCATCTAGGAAACAATAGTACGCGTGCCCTGCCAGTCTCTCTAACATTTGATCAATAAACGGAAGCGAAAAGTGATCTTTTCTTGTCGTAGTATTTAGCTTCCTGTAATCGATGTACACTCTCTAACCTATGATTGTTCTGGTGGGGATCAATTCATTATTTTCATTTTTCACTACCGTGATCCCCCCTTTCTTTGGTACTACTTGCACCGAACTCACCCATGAACTGTCTGAGATGTGGTATATGATCCCTGCATCTAGCAATTTGAGGATCTCTGCTCTGACTACCTCTTTCATAATCGGATTCAGTCTGCGTTGATGTTCTATTGAAGTCTTGAAATTATCCTCCATTAAGATCTTGTGCATGCACATGGTAGGGCTGATTCCCTTTATGTCGAAGATAGTCTACCCCAATGTGGACTTGTGCTGTCGCAGCACTCCCAGAAGTTTCTCCTCCTCTGCTTCATTTAAGGTAGCTGAAATTATTACTGGGAGGGAGTTAGATTCCCCCAAATAAGCATACCTCAAATGCTCAGGTAACTGCTTCAATTCGAGCTGAGGAGGCTTCTCGATTGAAGGTGGTATTTTAGGCTTCCCATGGCCTAAGTCTTCAAAATATCTTTTGCCCCTGTATGGCATAGGGGCTGCTGAATCAAGATGGAAAGCATACTCAGCTATGCTGTCATTTTCTTCTTCTTTTGTCACTCTGTGAGTCAAGCAAGCTTCCAGCGGCTCTTCAGGATTGCTCTTCTCAAAGGCCTCTTCAACTAAAGAGTCGACTGCGTCAACTCTAAGGCGAGTGTTTGCAGTTGTTGCAAATTTTGTGGCCTTGAACACATTGAAGACTACCTCTTCATCTCCTACTCGCAATGTCAATTTTCCTTGCTGCACATCTATTAGTGATCCTCTGGTTGCTAAGAATGGTCTCCCCAATATTATAGGAATATCAACATCTTCCTCCATCTCAAGCACAATCAATTCCATAGGGAAGTAGAATTTGTCAACCTTGACCAGCACGTCTTCTATTACTCTATAGGGATATTTGACAGAACGGTCTGCCAATTGGAGTGTTACACTCGTAGGCTTCACTTCGCCCAGGCCTAGTTTACTGAAGATAGAAAAAGGCATCAAATTAATGCTAGTACCTAAGTCACATAAAGCTTTAACAAATTCAGAACTCCCTATAGTGCAAGGAATAGTAAAACTCCCTAGATCTTTTAGTTTCTGAGGCAATTTGTTCTGAATGATGGCGCTGCACTCCTCAGTCAAGGCGACGGTCTCATGATCTTTAAGCCGTCTTTGCTTTGATAGAATTTCTTTCAAGAACTTCATATATGATGGCATTTGAGCTAAAGCCTCTGCAAAAGGAATATTTATGTGAAGTTTCTTAAAGATTTCAAGGAATTTAGTAAAATTCTTATCTTCTTTGTGCTTTTGTAGCCTTTGCGGAAAAGGTACAGGTGGCACATATGCCTTGACTACTTGGACCGGTGGAAGTGGTTCATCACTCTTTTCATTGTGACGAACTGGTGGGGTGGAAGTTGATTCAATGCTTGTTTCATTTGCTTCAGCTTCTTGCTGAGAGTGGTCTCTTCCTGCTGTATTTTCAATTTGCTTCCCACTCCTCAAAGTGATTGCTTTACAATGCTCCTTGGGATTGACTTCAGTGTTGCTTGGTAGTGTTCCATGAGCTCTGCTCTGCGTCTCTCTGGCTATCTGGCCAATCTGCACTTCAAGCTTCTGGATGGCGGCTTGATTCTGCTGCGCTACATGGTCAATCTTCCCGTCCATCTTTTTCATTGCTGCATCTTGACCGTCCATCCTGGAATCAATTTTTGATATGAATTTAACTAGCATGTCTTCTAGGGCTGGTTTCCTCTCTTGCTGATTTGTTCCTTGATTAGCATGAACATTGCCTTGATTCTGAAAACCAGGCAGACCGGGCTTCGCATTGTTATTCTGCTGATTATTGCTCCATAAGAAATTTGGGTGATTTCTCCATCCAGGATTGTAAGTGCTAGAGTAGGGGTTGTTGTATGGCTTGCTGAAGTTCTGCACATATTGTACCTGTTCAGCACTGCTACTACCTACAAAAGAATTACCCATTGTACACTCTGCACTACCGTGTGGTCCTCCACACATGTCACATCCAGGAGTTGCTAACTGAATAGAATTTACATTCCATTTGTTGATTTGGCTCGACAAAGAAGCAACTTGTGCTTTGAGTGATGTGATCTCGTCAACTTCAAAAGCTGCAGCAGACCCAACTGCTTTTTTGTGACTTGCTCTCTCATATGCCCACATATAGCTATTTGTGGACATTTTCTCAATTAACTGATGAGCTATTTCGGCTGGCTTGCTTATTAAAGCACCTTAAGCTGATGCATCTAGCATGCTTCGGTTTTGTTGAGTGAGCCCATTGTAAAATGTCTGCACTACAAGCCAATTAGGTAGACCGTGATGTGGGCACTTTCTCAATGTATCCTTGTATCTCTCCTAGGCTTCATATAGCGATTCCATCTCAAATTGGGTGAATAGAGTGATATCATTTCTAAGCTTTGCTGTTTTCCCTGGTGGAAAATACTTGGCAAGAAAAGCTTGAGCTAGACCTTCCCATGTTGTGAAGGTATTCGGCGGTAATGAATTTAACCATAATTTAGCTTTGTCCCTCAATGAGAAAGGAAATATCCACAGCCGAATCGCATCATCAGACACCCCATTTTGCTTGAAGGTGTCGCATATTTCCAGGAATCGCTCCAGGTGGCTATTTGGATCATCAATTGGCATACTCCCAAACTGGACAGTATTTTGAATCATTTGGATGATTGCAGGCTTAATTTCAAAATTGTTAGCTGCAACTGGAGGTCGTCGAATGCTCGACCGATTTCCCACCATGGTAGGAATGGCATAATCTTGCAATGCCTTGGCAATCTCTGGATTTACTTGTTGCTGCGCATTTTGCTGCTGTGCATGGTCTTGCATTGTAGCTTGCTGTCTTGCTTGCCTTACTCTCTGAATAAGTGTTCGTTCGATTTCTGGGTCAAGGGCTTCGAGAGACTCTAAACTACTGCGTCTCATCTGTCTCATACACAATTGAAACTTCCTGCAAACACAAAGAATCAAACAAGTAAGAAAACAAATGTAAAAAGAATTTTGAAAAAAATAAAGAAAATTTCCAGATTAGTACTAGACTAAGTCGGTATCAATATCAATTATGACTAAACCGTTCCCCGGTAACGGTGCCAAAAACTTGACACGCCTTTTGTGTACCCACAAGTATACGGGGTCGGCTCAAGTAATATAGAATTGTGAGTTCCGAATATCGTTTCCACGAGGACGTTTAGATATTGAGTACTAAAATTAACCAAGTTTAATACTATCTAGATAACTAATTCAATGGTTGTGATTTGTAATTTATATTCTAAATGATCTAAAACTTGAAATTAAAATATCTTTTTATCAATGGAGATGGAAACTAGGGAATCCGATTTCATTTACTAATCCTAATGATATGAGATAATCATGTATGAATGTCTAAGTTAATGATTGATGATCATGTTAATTAATTATCCGAAATCCTCTCTCAAAGTAAATCGAACCTATTCAACACATACTAACACCTTATCTCTCGATGAATGCTAAATATACGAGAATGCATTAAACATGGAAACATATGAGATCACATAACCTACACCAATATATCTCTATTTGGTTCCTAGGTCATTGTGTCAATTTATCGAACACGTGGTAGGCGTTTCCTTTCGGTACTTAATCCACCACAACAAGATATTGAATATTGGTGATCAATCAATATACAATCAATTAAACATTAAATCAACACTCAATCATATACTCAAATCATCCAAACATTAATTAATCTCAATCAAAATTCATAGCAAGTTTCATCATCATCCGTAGTATAAGAAATTAGTTCATCACTAGAAAATAAGAATACATAATATTGTAAATCAAGAACAACATGAATAATACAAGATTAAAGGAAAGATTATGATAGAAAAACTCAATGTGGCTTGACTCTCGTCGAAACTGATCCGGTAGAGCTTCTTCGTGCACGAATCCGAATCCTAAGAGCGATTGAAGTCATCCGGAGAATTGATCTGATGGCTAGCTTCCTAGACCTTCTTCTCTTTTCTTCTTCCTCATTTTCTCTCTCTTTCTTGTCTTGTTCTCAAAATTCCCGAGCTCTCCTTTCTCTCTCCTCTCTTTCTATTAATATAAACACTTAGGGTTGCTGGAAATTCCTCGCCGTGATCACCACCGCGACCTGTGGTAGCACTGGCTAGGTCGCGGTGCTCACTGGTTTGGTTGGAGCTGCTGCACCGCAAGCTGCACTGCGAGCTGAGCAAAAACGATAAATAATGGGGTCATAAAATCAAGCAAAATATAACATTGTCAACATGTTCACAAGGGAAGTTAGTAATCAAACCATCTTTTTTTAAAGTTGGTTTTGAATCCCTATAATTTTTACAAAGAATTCAAGGGGATACATACGGACCTATTCATCCACCAAGCGGACCATTCCGCTATTTTATAGTTTTAATTGATGCATCTACAAGATGATCACATGTTTGTTTATTATCTACTCGTAATGTTGCTTTTGCTAGATTATTTGCACAAATTATTAGACTTTGGGTACAATTTCCAGATTATCCAATTAAGTCAATACGATGTGATAATGTTGGTAAATTTACTTTCAAGTCGCGAGTCGTGGTTGTGGTTTCCTCGTTAGGAGATTTTTAAGTGACAAGTCTCAGTCCTCTATAAATATGACCACTTTTCCTAAATGTGTTTTCTCTGAATTTTTCAAAGAGATAAAGAGAATATTTTCTCTGAAAAGCTTTATATCTTTACATACCCTCTCTTTCACAAACCCTAGCCCCACCATGTGCTCTATGTGCAAGGATTCATTGGGCTTTGTCTTCATTTACTTGTCAAGTCAAAGTAAGTACTTGTATTCTATTTAGACTTGTTTTAGTAGTTGAATCTTAATAGTTGAAGGCTCATTTATAAAGGGTTTGTCTTTTAAGTAGGTTTTTATTGCATATCTTTGTATACCTAGAGTGTGTAGTTAGTTTGTTCTAGCTTTCTTTATACTATGTATGATTTACTTTTGATATTCACTTAGACTTTATTGAATCTTTTCTAGAGTTCAAGTCTTGGTATCCAAAGGTGTAGGATAGTCAAGCAATGGTCCAGAGCCACTATAAAAGACCCGCGAGATAGATAGATCTTGATTATTAACATAATAGTAGTGGACTAGGTACGTAAACTTGAGGACAATAACTAGATTATAATATTTGTGGATTTCTGTGACTCAAGTGGCTGGTTGGTCCCATGGCTTTTTCCCCGTTGAGCTCTTCACGCAAAAATCAAGTGTTCAATCTCACTTTCCCTTACTCGATTTATTTATTTGATTGTTTAGAGTGTTAAAACTTTTTAAAATTTGGTATTCACCTATCCACTCCCTTTAGGTTGTAAGTGACACAGTTAGCACACACTTTCATTCAATTTGGTTCGGGTCTTGTTTATTTGCCTTAAAAAATGGGGTCGACTTTTACCTCAACTCGATCTACTACATTCTGATGGTATTCAATCTCCCTTCTAATAAACAAATATCTTTGTGGAGAACAACATCACACGTAATATAAGTGGATGAAGACAAAAAGTAATTTTTGAAAAAAAATACGTTTATAAAATTAATAACTATTATGTTTGAATTCAATCACATTTTTATGGCATTATAAAGCTTGATTTAGGAAATATAATTGTAAATTTTTTAAAAAAGGATTTTTATGTACATAATTATGTGATCAGAATCACAGTGACCCAACTCTACCCAATTTGGGCCAATACGATAATCTTAAACCTATCCATTTTCCTATGAACAAAAATAATAATAGAACAACCAATTACTGTAGTGAACAGTGCACATGGAAACGATATACCTGAAACCACAAAACTATTTCAATCGTAATAGTGGGAAATCACATACCTTAAAAGTCCCTCGCAGAAACCTTATGAGAATTATCCCTTTCTGTTTCAAGCTTACTTCTGTTTTTGTAAGATTCAGAATGAAGAAAAAGAGGAACAATTTTGTCCAGCACGAAGTTGGATGGTTCGTTTATGAAGTTATTGAGTGACTGATTTAATGGTATTCTGTTCCCAAAAAGATAACTGTTGATTACTATTTCTTACAAGCCAACATGTATAGTTATTGGATTATCTTGCCAGTCATGTGTAAATTGTAATTGTTTACACAAACTGGCATGTATAATTGCTTACCCTAAGTATTATAATTGCAATTACTAATTGTACATGCATTTCTTCAATATTTTCCCTAGCCTCTACCCTGTTCTTTATCATGTCCGGTACAAACCATATACTCTCAATACCGAGTTTAAGTACTTAAAACATGATGAGAATCAAGGGAGAGGTCGAGAAAAAAAAAATGAAAGAAATGCATCTACAAGTACTAGAGAAGCAAAAATAGTTGAAAACCATTTCTTACAAGCCAACATGTATAGTTATTGGATTATTTTGCTCGGCGTATGCAATTGCTTACACAAACTGGAGTGTATAATTGCTTACCCATCCTTGTCTTGTAAGATTGCTTACACGACCTGATGGCAGTAGGATTACTTACACAATCTAGCATTTCAAATTGATTTCATAGCCTATCGTGTATATATTAGTTGCACAATTCGCCATGGGATGATCATCATTCATACACGCAGAAAATTGTCTTATTCAATTTTACACGTAAGTTTTTGTCCTATTCAATTTTGCACACTGGTTTATGTCTTATGTAATTTTACACGCATGTGTTTGTCTTATCCAATTTTACACGCATGGTTCTGTCTTATCCAATTTTACACGCAGATTTTTGTCTTATTCAATTTTACATGCCAAGTAGTTTCTTTTACAATTTTACAAACTCGCAAAAATGTGATGTCAAATTGGTTCCCAAACCACACCCAGTATTTTATATGCCACTGTGTTACCATTAACAAGAAAAAAAAAACAAAAAGGATGACCTGGCGTGTAAAATACTGGGTGTTTAAAGTTGTTGACTTGTGAATCTAGTTAACAGAATTAATAGTGATTAACGATAATTTGAAGGGTGAAAATGGATAAAAGGGATTGACACAAAGATTATTAAAGTGGTTCGACTTATATAGAATGCCTACATCCACTGTTCTTTTATTTCAGGCGAGCTTGCAGAGAGTATGTGGGGAGCTCGCTTATACATATCTCTTTTTTCTAGAAAATTTTGTAACCCTTTTAACCGAGATGATTCGTCTCATTTATAGTGTGAGGGGATCGAAATCATTCTATTTTACATGGACTCTAATTACGTGAATTAAGGGCTAAATTATATCCCTAAAAATTATAGGCTGACTTGAATACAATTACTGGAATTAGGGAGTTTGAGATTGATCGGGAATTTGCTAGTTTAACCGAATAGGATCCCTATATCCTTAAGATTTTTCCTTTGATTGGGGCTTTGAGCTGCATGCCAAGCGGGCTGTGCGTTTATGCATTTTGCGACCAGATTGTTGGTGAGAGGTGGCGCTTGATTTTTTCAAGTGTTTTTGTGTTGGCTGCTTACATAAAGCGTCCTTCGTTTATGGCTGTTGGAACGGGGCCCATCCATTGTTTCGTGGTTCGTTGGCTTCCTCCGTTTGTTGGGCTTTATTGTTTTGTCGTGTCCCATATGGGCTTAGTTGATTTGTTTGGGCCTGTTGAGCATTCCAGTGCCTTTGGGTCTAATTAGGCCTACTGTTAGGGCGACTGAGTTACGAGCCGACGTTGGTTGGGTTCGCGGTGAGCTGGTTCTTTCCTAGGGACTCTTGGAGGAGTCAAAAGAAGACTTGGCCAAGAATAATGAGAAGTTCGCCTAGAAAGAGAAAGACTTGGAGGAGGAGAGGGTGACACTGGTTGATGAGGCTCAACGTGATCTTCTCTACAACATCTGGTTCTGGTATCTGCAATTACCGTTGGATTTCCTGGGTCTAGCTATTGAGTAATGGATTGGGAATTTTGAGGAACTGCGGGCTGCGGGTGCTATTGAGGTTCTTAAGGAAGGCTGTGGAACGCAGGACGAGAATGATGGTCACTTCACTTTGGAGGGTGATGACCCTCCGACTGACCGGGCTTGACCACTGGCTTTTAGAGTCTCATTTCCCTCATTCTCCAACACTTGCTGCCTCATCACATCCGCGTAGGTCCTCACACTCATATTAGGCATATTCTCCCCTGCAGCGAACGTATTGTGCTTCTCCATCGAGATCACTCAATTCAATCTTCAATCCTTCTACGGCCCCTGCACTGGTGAGGTCATTCAACTCAACCTCCAGTCCTTCAACTTGATTGCCATATGCTGCGACGTTCGATCATTCTTTACCATGATTGCCACATGCCGCGACCTCTGATCCTTCTTCAACATGATTGCCTATGCCGCGACCTCCGATCCTTCTTTAACAAGATTGCCATATGCCACGACCTCCGATCCTTCTTCAACGTGATTGCCATATGCCGCGACCTCCGATCCTTCTTCAACGTGATTGCCATATGCCGCGACCTCCGATCTTTCTTCAACTTAATTGCCATATTTCGCGACTTTCGATCCTTCTTCAACATGATTGCCATATGTCGCGACCTCTGATTCTTCTTCCACATGATTGTTGTTTACACTATTGATACTATTGTGTTGTAAGATATCGTATAATTTCTAGGTCTTCGCAATTTTTTCTTTTATTTGAAGGATTCCTTTTATTTGACTTCACTGTAATCTCAGTTCGTTTATGGGTTTAATCAATGAATCGCACCTTTATTTTGACTAAGTATTGCGCACCACATGTCTATATATGCATATTTACCTCTACTTGCTATAAACAGAATCATCTAATGCATAATAATGTGAAGCTTAAGTACTTACAAAAAGAAAGGATAGAACCTGTCGGGTGATCTCGTTGGGGAGTCGAAGTGGGCTTTCGCTCGAGGATGTTCTCCTGTCAAGCGTGTTTTAGTGGCCTTAGTTATTTAAGGGCTTATAAGCTCGCCACTTCGCTGATGTGTCTTACATTCTATCTAGCTCCTTGGAGAGGCTCTGTGGTAGGAGTCAACTTCGCTAGTTTGACAGTTGGCGAGCTTCTCATATTGGCGAGTCTTGTCGACCTTAAGCATAGCTCCTCAGGGAGGCCCGCTACCACAGGCGCCATCTTTACTAGTTTGGGAGCCCGTGAGCTCTTCAGATTGGCGAGTATTTTGCTGATTTTATACAGCTCCTCGGGGAAGCTGTTTACCATAAGTATTAACTTCGCTAGTTTGAAAGCTCGTGGGCTTCACAGGTTAACGAGTTTTTGTCAATTTTGTACTTAGGTAGGCGATGAGGGATTCCACCTTGAGTGTTTCTATTGATGCTGCTAGTTAATTGAGCTCGTCAGCCCATAGGTTGGCAGGTTTTTTGTCAATGTCTATAGCTCTAGGTCTGCTTTCTCGAGTATTTCTATTGACCCCACTTGTTAGATAGCCTGTGGGCCATAAGGTTGGTCAGTTCCGCCAACTTTTTAACTCAGTTTTTCGGCGAGCTCATAGGTTCGAAAGTAGGAGAATTTCTCGTTAACGAGCTCGTGAGGAATGCTTTGTTGTCGCTTGTAGGATGTGGCTTTTTTTCTTGTGGCATTGTCCCATTGGGGAATCTTCCCACCTATTCCACCCCGTTGTGTATCTCTAAGATGCTGGCGATCTAGAGGCATTGGCGTTTATCCGCCAATCCTCCTAGCCCCCAAGGTCGAGGGGGTAATCTTGGCACAAGAACTTATAAAAATAAAAATTCATAACTTTATTAATTGGGATAAACATTATAGAGGAATTCTCAGCTGTTCTGTTTTGCCACTTTGCGATATCTGAGCCGTTCCGGCGTTTTATGAGGTGATGAGCTCTATTTTTCTTTGCTGCCTTTGTCACTGGGCACAGCTGGTGGGTGGATTGTTAGTATGGGAGGCTTTAACGAAAACTTTGAGCTTTGCTGCCTTTTCCCGCGTACCAAACTTGATCGTCTTCTCATAGTACGACATGGTTACTTTTTGTTCCTTACACACATGTCCCACACTCGCCGGGGTTGGAAATTTTAGGGTCAGGTGTTTCGTAGAGGTGATCACCTCCAGGTCGTTGAGAGCGGGTCTTCCTAAGACGACATTGTAAGCCGTTGGGCAGCCCATGATGAGGAAGTTAGCCATCGTGGTTGCTTGGCGGCCTTGCTCCTCCAGAGTGATGGGCAGGGTGATCAATATACGGAGAGGCACCTTGTATGATGTGATCATATAGGACTGGGTCATGATCTATATGAATCTCTCAGCAAGATCCGTTTACCGATGAGATTCATATACATCAACTTATGATGGCTATATGTGGGTGATCTCAATCTTGAGTGTCTTATCGACTCCTTTAGGTTAGATCGTGATTTTTTATATACCATGGGTAAGGTCGGATGATTATTCCCGATCAATATTCTTTGTATATTGGGATTGCGGTTTAACTTGTGACTAGGAAGGTTTGTACACAATAGTGGAATCCACTCCTTCTTGTGAGAAATAGAGAGTAGTTCCCTTAAGGGTTGATTCGAGACTTGAACAATATGAGCGCTCTTCTGATTCCGTGAGGAAACATGATTTATTGTTCATTAGAGAATCAACGGTGCTTAAAGGATATATGTAATTAAAGGGGTGTAACGGACATTATGACCCAGCTCTAATTATGAACTACTGTGGAGGGTCACACTATATGTAATAGCTATATCGATGGACACCGAGTGATATCGGTCTGTGTAAAAGCGTCTGCAGTTGAGAGAATATAGTTTCGGGTTTTTAGTAGAATAACATCGGAGTTGATAATCAAGGAATATTAATTAAAGAGTTTAATTAATGATTATGAGGATTATTGGAGCTCAAAATATTATGGGTCCATTAGGTCCCCTTGCTAGCCCGATCCATTTAGGTAACAAGGGTCAAGCATAATTAATTGGATTGTCCAATTAATAGTGTCACGTAAGTGACACGTCTTAGGAGTAATTGAATTATGTGATTATTTAATTAATTAAATAATAACAATTATAACAATTAAATAATATGATTATGTAATTAGTCATAAGAGGAGGGTGATAGTTGATATTTTATTTTAAATAGTGAGATAATAGGATTATCTCATTTATTAAAGAGATATTCCTATTTCCCCCCCTCACGATTCAATCAATAATAGTTTACCCCCTTACGTTTCAAAAATAGATATTTTCCCCCCTGACGTTAACTTTCCATCCAAAAAGTTACTGTTCCGTTAATAGTGAAGGGCAAAATAGTAAAGGTAAAAATAAAATAAATAGTTAAAATAAAATAAAAAAAGATTAGATCTCTACCGTCCATCTGAGGTGAGATGGACGGTAAAGATTGTTTATTCTTAAAAAAATATTATTATAAATTTTTTAATTTTAAAAAAAAATTATAAAACTTTTTTTTTAAATTGGATCTCTACCGTTCATCAAATCTGATGGACGGTGGAGATCTGGATCTCCACCCAAAAAAAAAAAAAGGAACTTCAAACTTGCTGGAGATCCAGCCATGGCTGGATCTCCAGCGCGACGAAGACGAACCCATTTGGGTTCGTCAACGATCTGGGTTCGCCGTCGACGGCGAACCCAGATCTAGGAATTAAAAAAAAAATTGAAGAACCCAGATATGGGTTCTTCGAAGAACCCTGATTTGGGTTCGAATCGAACCCAGAAGGGTTCTCCGAAGAACCCAGGGTTCTTCGAAAAACCCAGTTTCTGGGTTCTTCGACGAACCCAGAATCTGGGTTCTTTCTCTTCACATCTCTCCTCTTCACAGTAGAGTGCATCAAGCAAGAATGAAGAAGCGTTTTGCTGCTCTCGCTCTTGTACTATCGCCATGATCGATCTTCTTCTAAGAAGAAGAAGAAGAAGCCCTTTGGTCCATTACTGCTCATTTTACAAAACAAAATCCATTCCTCACACCCATTTCTCTCTCTGTCTCTCTCTGTCTCTCTCTCTTCGTGTAATTTGCTGCACAAAGAGACTAAAAAGAGAAAAAAAAAAGAAGGAGCTTTGAAAGCAGAGAGATACCCATCTGGGTTCGTCGCGCTCCATGCATCAATTTTTATTTTATTTTATTTTGGGGAGATCCAATGGATCTCCACCGTTGGATCTCCCTATTCAAACTTTAAGTTTTTTAATTTTTTTTTAAATTAAAAAATTTATAATAATTTTTTTTTAAGAATAAACAATCTTTACCGTCCATCTCACCTCAGATGGACGGTAGAGATCTAATCTTTATTTTTTTTAACTATTCATTTTATTTTTACCTTTACTATTTTGCCCTTCACTATTAACGGAACAGTAACTTCTTGGATGGAAAGTTAACGTCAGGGGGGAAAATATCTATTTTTGAAACGTGAAGGGGTAAACTATTGTTAAATGAAACGTGAGGGGGAAAAATAGGAATATCCCTTTATTAAATAAAATAAAATAAATTTGAATTTAAAAAAGTTTAAATTCAAAAGCTACTGATAAAATTAATAAAAAGAGTTTTTATTAATTAAGTAACTTAAATATATATTAAAAAGAGTTATTAATATAACAAAATAACTGAACCAAATTTTAGACGTTCGAAAAAGTATTTTGTACGTAAAAAGGAAAACAAAAAAGAGAAAAAGTGACTGGAGAGATACAGTATCTCTCCAATTCTTATTCTTTTTACCTCTTCATTGTTCTTGACGACGTGACGTGCCCACATGCAAGTTATCAGTACCGGGATATAACAAGGAAGATGTAGTGGTATAGACAAGGAGCTGCAGAAAATAATATGAAGGAGTCTCCAACGGTGGTATGTTCCTTAATTTTTCTTTTATTTCATTGATTACAATTTTCTGTATATAAAATAAATATATATGTGATATATATTATTTTTATTATTCTGAAAATATGGTTCCAAAGTTTTACTAATCACAGATTGCTTTTGCGATCTGTATAAAAATTTTAAAATCTTATTTCCGCTGCGTGACTAGTAGAGCGGAAAAACGGTTCCTACAATTGGTATCAGAGACATGTTATTTTCGGAACAGGAAATTGTTTTCAATGCTCCTGATGTATGATTGTGTAGGCACAATTTTTTTTATTTGACTATATATTATTTAAATTAAATTATTTAATTTTAAACATAGTTGATTGTAATTTTTTATAGTGTTAGGGATTTAGGTGTTATTAGGTTGTAAATATTTTTTTTATTTTAAGTTTTCTGTTTTTCCTATTATATTATTTTTTATATAAAATGTAATCAAAGATGAAGATACTGAAAATCGAATAACGGATTGTGATCAGAAATTAAATCCGCTGGCTGCGGATATATGGCACAATTGTTGCGCCACTGTATAGTGAATTTGTGCAATATTTCGGTGTGCTGTCATATGTACAAAAAGCCAAAATGTTTGGTGGGTTGATGTCATATGAAAAAGCCAAAACGTTTGGGCGTTGATATTATATATAAAAAAACAAAAAAATGCTAATCGGCACTGTACATATTGGTATTTTAAACCAATTGTTACTGTGTGCGCACATTGGTGTTTTAAACCAATTGGTACTGTGTGCACATGTTGGTATTTTAATCCAATTGGTACTGTATGTGCGGTGAACCATAAGCATAAAAGCCTTATTTAAGTTTTTTTTATTTAGTGCGTAATATCAGCGATTGTTTTGGATTTATAAGGTAAATTGGAAAGTCCTAAAAAGACTGTAAGACTATAAAGTTATAAGAAAACCAAGGAATGCCTTAGGGTTATTTTTGTAATTTAGTTTTCAATTTTTTTTAGGTTAAATAATCCACAACACTCGGTCAACTCATATATATTTTATTATGTGATAATTTAGCATTGTCATGCATATACATGTAATTTAGATTTAAGTATGCCTATACAAATATATGTTGATATTGTCATACATGCATCATAGCATTTATATATTATTTGTTTTAATGAGATTAAAATGGTAAATAATATATTTATAATTTACTATGAAAAAGGATTAGTTTTTAATAGTTAAAAACTTGATAATTCTCTTAATATTAATCTTGTTATTAAAGTGTTTAATAAATTTAAATTAATATGGTCATTTATTAAAATTTGGTTTAATATGATTAATAACCTAATAAATAAATGAACCAAATAATGTGTTAGAGTTTTAAATAGTTAAATTTAGATTATTCACTAATAGATTTTTAAGTGTTAAAAATCATAATTATTTAGAATATGCTTCTAATAATAAATGCCCTAGATAACTTGATTAAAATTAGTTGTTTGATCCTGTAGAGTCTAAGTGCATTAACGAATAGAAAACCCTAAGTTTTAAAATAGTGAGTGGGAGAGAGATATATGACATATATATCCTGCAGTCTCCATCATTAGTTCAACACCGTGAGATCCGAGTGGGGCTTCGTGACGGCTTTGCTTTCGTCCTCCTTAAGGAGGGTTTCCAAGAAGGTCAATACCAAGGTTGACTTCTTAACGGATAGGATTTCTGGGGGTATTTCGGGTTTTACCAACCTTAAGGCGACACTCTCGAGTTAAGCCCATGAGATCTGAAATGATGGGTTACACTCACAAGGTTTAGATTAAATATGGTTAATCGAAAACCTAACTAAATAAACAATGGTTGAATAATATGGAATAAGAGTTATTCTAGAATATTATTTGATTGAGAATGTCTCGGTCCAACATGCAAGGACTTGACCGACCCTAAGGCGGCACTTCTTTGTGGTATGTTGGATTATCGTGGCATAGTAACTGTTTTTATTGGGGTAGTTCTAGTTCGTTAAACATGTACATGCATCATGTTTAAATTTATGTCAAAGTATTAGCACTTGTTTTTAATAAATGACTGAATGGATGTTTATTTATTTTTCAGCAATAATGTCTTCTGTGTTATTACAAATAATTACACACGACAAACTAACTGGTGATAACTATACAAAGTGGAAACTTAACATAAACGCGATTTTGGTCACCAAAGACTTTAAGTTTGTGATTACGGAGGAATGTCCTCCACAGTCTGCTACTAATGCCCCATAAAGCATTTGTGAGGCATATCAGCGATGGGTCTCATCTAATGAGAAAGCCCGTACATATCTGTCAGCTTCTATGACAGAAGTGCTTGTCACAAAGCACGAAGCAATGACTACAGCATTCGAAATCATGGAGTCATTGCAAGCTATGTTCGGGCAACCCTCTGAGCAAAAATGCCATGAAGCTATTCGTGCCGCTATGCTCGCTCGCATGAAGGAAGGTACATCTGTTCGGGAACATGTCCTGACCATGATGTCCTACTTCAACACAGCAGAAATCAATGGTGGGGCCATTGATGAACCTAGTCAAGTGAACATCATACTGACAACTCTTCCAAAGAGTTTCGATCAGTTTAAGAGCAACTACGGGATGAACAAGTTGCAGTGTAGTCTCACTCAGTTGCTCAATGAGCTTGCCACCTTCGAGGCCTTGACTAAGGACTGTAAGGTGAAGACCGGTGAGGAAAATGTTGCCGAACCATCTTATTTCTCTAGAAATAAGAAGAGAAAGACATCTGTTGGGAAGGCTAAAGGTAAGCCCAAGCCCAAGAAAGCCCAAAGCAAAAAGAAGAGCACCTACACCGATAAAGACAAGGGAAAATGTTTCCACTGTAACAAAGTCGGGTACTAGAAGAAGAAATGTCCTCAGTACCTAAAGGAGGTAGCCAAGAAGAAAAAGCAGAAAGATAAATATGATTTACTAGTTCTTGAATCTTGTTTAGTGGAAGATAATTCTTCACCCTAGATAGTTGATTTGGGGGCTACTAACCATGTTTGTTCTTCTTTGTAGTGGACTGATTCTTGGACACAGCTAGAGGAGGGAGCCTTCTCGATGCGTGTGGGGTCGGGGAATGTCGTGTCGGCTCGAGCAGTGGGTTCAATAAAATTGAATTTTTGTAATAATGCTAGATTTTTACTTTTGAACAATGTTTATTATATTCCTGGATTTACACGGAATTTAATTTCCGTTTCTAAATTGTTAGAACAATTATATTCTATTTCTTTTAATAATAAATATCTTATTATTTTGAAGAATGATCTGAATATTTGTTCAGGAATTAATGAAAACAATTTGTATGTGTTAAGGCCGTTAATACATACAACACTGCTCAACACCGAATTGTTTAAGGTTGAAAAACCTAAAACCAAACGACATAATATTTCTCTAGATGATGACACGTATCTCTGGCATTTAAGGCTTGGTCATATTAACCTTGACCGGATAGATAGACTAGTAAAAAATGGACCTTTAAGTGAGTTAAAGGTCGGCACCTTACATGTCTGTGAATCCTGTTTAGAAGGTAAGATAACTAAGAGACCTTTTACTGGAAAAGGCCTTAGAGATGAAGAGCCACTAGAGCTTATACATACTGATGTCTGCGGACCGATGAATCTTAAAGCCAGGGGTGGTTATGAGTATTATGTCACCTTTATAGATGACTACTCTAGTTACGGATATGTCTACCTGATGCAACGTAAGTCGGAAACTTTTAAAAAGTTCAAGGAATTCCGAGCTGAAGTTGAGAATCAGTTAGGTAAGACTATCAAGTCTCTACGATCAGATCATGGGGGTGAGTACCTTGCCCAAGAGTTTAAAGACTTTATGGTCGAGTATGGGATAGTATCCCAACTCACAGCTCCGGGTACACCTCAGCAAAATTGTGTAGCGGAGAGGAGAAATAGAACCCTAATGGAAATGGTAAAATCTATAATTAGTTTCTCATAATTACAAACAGCGGTATACATTTGAATGTAGTACCATCCAAATCTGTTCCTAAGACTCCCCTAAAGTTGTGGAATGGTCGTAAAGTTAGTTTCCAACATTTCCATATATGGGGTTGTCCAACACACGAGCTGAAGAACAAAAGTGGAAAGCTAGACTCCAAATCTGCAGTCTGCCTGTTTGTAGGATACTCCAAGGAGGCTAGAGGTGGATACTTCTATTGCCCTGAAGATAACAAAGTGTTTGTATCGACAAATGCAGCGTTTCTTGAGGACAACTATATTAGTGACCATAAACCTCAATCAAAGATTGTGTTAAATGAACTAGAGCCTGGTAAGACCAGTACTCCATCAACAAGAGTTGCTGATCTACAAACATCTGAGAGTAAGATGATTACTAAACGGGATAGACTACCACCTAGACGTAGTGGGAGGGTTATGATACAACCTGAACGCTATTTAGGTATAGGTGAGGGACAAGGTGTTGTCTCTACTGATAGTGTGGATGACCCATTGTCATTTAATAATGCAATGGAAGATTCTGATAAAGAGGAATGACTCAAAGCTATGAATCTCGAGATGGAGTCTATATACTCCAACTCAGTCTGGGATCATGTAGACTTACTGGATGGGGTAAAACTCATTGGGTGTAAGTGAATCTACAAGAGAAAGAGAGGAGTAGACGGGAAGGTAGAGACCTTCAAGGCAAAGATAGTGGCTATGGGTTATACCCAAAAGAGGGGGTCAATTATGAAGAGACCTTCTCGCTAGTTGCCAATTTTAAGTCTATTCGGATTCTCTTATCCATTGCAGCCTATTTCGATTATGAAATTTGGCAAATGGACGTCAAGACTGTATTTTCAAATGCCAATCTTGACGAAAAATCTATATAATGCAACTAGAGGGATTCGTGTCCCCAGATCAAGAGCAAAAAGTTTGCAAGCTGCAAAGGTTCATTTATAGACTTAAGCAAGCATCTAGATCTTGGAACATAAGGTTTGATGATATGATCAAAACCTATGGCTTCGACCAAAATGTTGATGAGCCTTGTGTATACAACGCATTATTGACAAAAAGATAGTGTAACACCCCTTGACCCGACCCAGGGAGCGCTACTCGGGTTTTCAAAACTTTCTAGATTCACTTCAAAACTTTTCAAACCATTGTGAGCCCATCAAAGGGTTTTCGTAACTTTCTCAATTCATTTTATAATTTCAAACCATTTAAAAATCATATCAATTTGTAATTCAAAAAGACTTTTCTAGTGAGCCCATCGAATCAATTTTGCAAAACATTGGAAAACCACATAGTTAAAATTTTAAAACCATTTTCGAGTGAATCTATTAAATAAATTTTTCAAAAATTTCGGCAGAGTTTCCTTTGTTTTTCGGATTTCCCAAAACCTGTTTCAAATAAAATTCAATTTACACAAAATCCACAACACTTCTAAATTCCATTTTCACTCAATTGCGCACTCTGCCGTTTAGTGCGACTTTCAAACAATTTTCAAAATCAAATAGTACATAATTAATTCATTTCAGTCCTTAAGAAATGAAAAGCAGAATTCATAAACCAATTTAAGTACAAAACAGAATTATACAAAACGTTTACAAATTTCTGTATATACATGCATATCAATCATAATACACATCAACATAAATATCTACCCCAGAAATGCGATTCTAATCCTCTGTCTACAGGAAACTCCTCTTCAGTCTTTTTCCTCTTCAGTATCCCTGGTACCTACGCGTTAGAAACAAAACTAACGCGCTAAGCATATAGCTTAGAGGGTGTACACTAAACTCGAATATTAAAATCATACCATAACTTACCATAAAATAAATATCACAATACAAATATAAGGAAAACATTACTAATTAAAAACATATGAACTCAAATTAGTAAACTAAACTAAATCAATACTTATACTCAATATCTTTCTCATTCCAATTACAAACAGTTTTATATATGTATACACTAAAATAACCATGTCAAATCAATTTCGAAAACACTTATAAACATATCACTTATTTCAATTCAATTCTGGTCCTCTAGAATACTTAACATAAGCCAGGACTGGAATATGGGTCGTTCGACCACAGTAACTGTCGATCGAACATAACTCCCACCCTAGGACGAATCCTAAGAGTGGTACGTATCTCCCTACTCTAGGACAGAGGGTACGGAACCTAGAGAGGTACATAACTCCCTATCTCAGGAACGAATCCTTAGGAAGGTACGTGTCTCCCTACCCCAGGACGAATCCGTGAGGAGGTACGTGTCTCCCTTCCCCTGGACGAATCCATGAGGAGGTACATAATAATCATCAATAGCATATCAATATCGGTGCAGTACTGCTCACTGAACCCAGCTGGTATACCAACCTCCTATATTCATTTCTATGTCTAAGTATCCTAGGGCCGTTTCGATAAACTATTTTCAAACGTTCACTGTATTTACCAAACAATGGAAACATTCGATTTCAATAACATAGATTTTTCATGGAAAATAAACAATATTCATATAATAACCGAAAACAAGTAATGTCCATGAAATCGAAGAAATCAAAATACGATCAATAATAAAATCATTCCACAAAAATAAAATCAACACATAAAAATAAAAGTCTTATAACAAATCTCAGATTCAAACTTTTCGTAAAGATTTCGAAAACGAAGGTACACCAACCTGGATACCGTTTTTCCTTCGACTATCGCGGTTCTAGATTTCTTTTCCTTTCCCTTTCTCGTTCTCCTACACTTTCCTTTTCTCTTTCCTTCCTCTTCTCTTCTTCTTCTTCTTCTTCCTCTTCTTCTTCTTTCTTCTTTCTTCTTTCTTTCTTCTTCTTTATCATCTTTCTTTCTTCTTCTTTCTTTCTCGGTCTCTGCCTCTCTCTTTTTCTCTATTATTGTAGCTTCTGCGAGAAGCCAAATTTTTTTTTATATTATTTTGGTCGTCGCGACCTGTGGTCGCGCCACCAGGTCGCGGTACTCGCTGGAGCGTTTCCACCGCTTTCATCGCGAGCACACCTCGCGGTACTATGGTCGCGTTGCTCACTGCCAGAATTTGACATTTTCATCGCGAGCAGTTCATCGCGATCTGTGGTCGCGGTGACTGGTCGCGATGCTCACCGCCAAGAATCACCATTTTTCATCGCGATCTGTGGTCACGGTGACCAGGTCGTGATACTCACTGCCTCGGTTTTCAATTTTCATACATCATTTCTGGACCGTTCCATCTGATCCACCTGGAAATCATAAAAATAAACATACTTTTAATTACATTTACACCCCTTCCAATCATAAAATTTATTTTTACATATTCAAAATTAATTATCCGAAATCCGAGATGTTACAGATAGTTTTCTTAGTCCTATACGTAGACGACGTTCTACTCATTGGGAATGATGTGAAAGTATTATTTGACGTCAAGGGCTGGCTGGCTAGCCAATTCCAAATGAAAGATTTGGGAGAGGCGAGTTATGTTCTCAGGATCCAACTTATAAGGGACCGTAAGAACAAATGCATAGCACTGTCTCAAGCATCATATATCGATAAGATTCTTGTTTGATTTTCGATGCAGAACTCCAAGAAAGGTAATTTACCTTCTAGGCATGGAGTTTACTTGTCTAAAGAACAATGTCCTAAGACACCTCAAGACATTGAGGATATGAGACGTTTGCCCTATGCATCTGTAGTAGGAAGTCTCATATATGCTATGTTATGCATGAGACTGGACATCTGCTATACAGTGGGAGTAGTCAGCAAATACCAGTCCAACCCGGGATTAGATCATTGGGTTGCAATCAAGACCATTCTCAAGTATCTTCGGAGAACGAGAAACTATATGCTCGTGTATTCCAGACATGATTTAATCCCATTAAGATACACATATTCTGATTTTCAGTCAGACATGGATTCTAGGAAATTCACATCTGGATCAGTTTTCACCTTGGGTGGTGGAGCCATTGTGTGGAGAAGTATTAAGCAATCTTGCATTGCTGACTCCACCATGGAAGTCGAATATGTAGCCACTTGTGAAGCTATAAAGAGGCTGTTTGGCTCCGCAAGTTCTTGAATAATCTGAAAATTGTTCCAAATATGGATAGAACCAAGAAGCCATAAAAGAGGGAAAGCATATAGAAATGAAGTATCATCTCATTAGAGAAATAGTGTAGAGAGGAGATGTGATCGTCACCAAGATAGCCTCACAAGACAATCATGTTGATCCATTTATGAAGACCTTACCGGTTAATGTATTCATGGGTCACCTAGAAGGTCTAGGGTTACGTCTTATGCCTCACATGCTTTAGTGCAAGTGGGAGATTGTTGGGGTTTTTGCCCTAAAGATGTAAATAATTTTTTTTTATAAATAAAAGAAGAATTCAGTTTATTCTTATTGTGTCATTTATATTATAAACTTATGCATTATAACATTCTAGATTGTCGGATGTAATCTCGTACTGTGTATATGATAGTCATATACATATGGATACAGTAAGATATGTGCAATCTAAAAAGTCCATAGATAGCAAATAAAGCTAGGTACTTTATTTATAGTTAATCTATAGCTGCGGTCTATTCTGTATTGTACAATGGTTCTATCCTGAATCATTAATATGAAGATATGGGAATGGAGGCACCTTGTATGATGTGATCATATAGGACTGGACCATGCTCTATATGAATCTCTCAGTAAGATCCGTTTACCGATGAGATTCATATACACCAACTTATGATGGCTATATGTGGGTGATCTCAATCCTGATTGTCTTATCGACTCCTTCAGGTTAGATCGTGATTTTTGATATACCATGGGTGAGGTCGGATGATTATTCCCAATCAATATTCTCCATATATTGGGATTACGGTTTAACTTGTGGCTGGGAAGGTTTGTACATGATAGTGGAATCTACTTCTTCTTATGAGAAGTAGAGAGTAGTTCCCTTAAGGGTTGATTCTGGACTTGAACAATATAAGCGCTCTCCTGATTCCATGAGGAAACAGGATTTATTTTTCATTAGAGAATCAACGGTGCTTAAAGGATATATATAATTAGAAGGTTGTAACAGACATTATGACCCAGCTCTAATTATGAACTACTGTGGAGGGTCACCCCATATGTAATAGCTATATCGATGGACACCTAGTGATATCGGTCTGTGTAAAAGTGTCTGCAGTTGAGAGAATACAGCTTCGAGTTTTCAGTGGAATAACACCGGAGTTGATAATCAAGGAATATTAATTAAAGAGTTTAATTAATGATTCTGAGGATTATCGGAGTTTAAAATACTGTAGGTCCATTAGGTCCCCTTACTAGCCCGATCCATTTAGGTAACAAGGGTCACGTATAATTAATTAGATTGTCCAATTAATAGTGTCACGTAAGTGACACGTGTCAGGAGTAATTGAGTTATGTGATTATTCAATTAATTAAATAATTGCAATTATAACTATTAAATAATAAGATTATTTAATTATGTAATTAGTCATAAGAGGAGGGTGATAGTTGATATTTTATTTTAAATAGTGAGATAATAGGATTATCTCATTTATTAAATAAAATAAAATAAACTTGAATTTAAAAAAGTTTAAATTCAAAAGTTACTGATAAAATTAATAAAAAGAGTTTTTATTAATTAAGTAACTTAAATATATATTAAAAAAAGTTTTTAATATAACAAAACAACCGAACCAAATTTTAGACGTTTGAAAAAGTGTTTTGTATGTAAAAAGAAAAAAAAAAAAGAGAAAATGTGACCGGAGAGATACAGTATCTCTCCAACTCTTATTTTTCTACCTCTTCATTGTTCCTGACAATGTGACATGCTCACATGCAAGTTACCGGTGCAGGGATATAACAAGGAAGACGTAGTGGTATAGACAAAGAGCTACAGAAAAAAATACGAATTACAATTTTCTGTATATAAAATAAATATATATGTGATATATATTATTTTTATTATTCCGAAAATATAGTTCCAAAATTTTACTGGTTACAGATTGCTTTTGCGATCTGTATAAAAATTTTAAAATCTCTGCGTGACCAGTAGAACGAAAAAACGGTTCTTACAGCGGTTGCTATTGTTGTGGCTGGTTTTTCGGGCGTACCACATAATCCTGCTTGATCAAACTCTCTATCGCGTCCTTGAGCTTGTAGCACTTAGCTGTGTTGTGGCCCGCCTCGTTGTGGTAGGCACAGAATTTGTTAAGATTGCAGGTTTGGGTTGGCGTGCTAATAGGCGGTAGTCTCCCAAACTCTTCCCTGTTTCTTTCTATGCTAAAAGTTATGTCCGAGAATCAGATAACTGTGCGTAGGTCTGGTAGCGACCTCCATTTATTCGCACATCTTCATCGTTCCTGGCTTTTCTGGCTATTTGGTTTGCTGGGGCATCATCTCTATGTAAGCCTTTATTCCAGTTACGACCGTTATTGTTGTCGCTCCTCCTATTGCCCTTCTGCTTGCTCTTGTGACGCGGGCTCTTACTCCGGTCCTTCTTGGAGTTTTTCATGGGCCCGAAGGCTTCTTCCATGCGGATGTGGGTGTTTGACCGTTTGTAGAAGTCCCTGAGCATTTTTACCGGTTTGTTATATATGCTCCGGTAAAGTTCGCCCTCTTTCCTCAAGTCGGTGGTGATTGCTGTGAGCACACCTTCATCGGTTGGGCTCTCCACGCAGCTGACTTCCTCTTGGAAACGGACTATGGAGTCCTTCAGTGGTTCATCCGACTTCTAGGAAGATCGTGGCTAGGTGGTAGGAAGGAATGAGCTGCTTCTTCAAGGCTTGGTATTGATTCAGGAAAAGTTCCTGGCACTGGTTCCAACTCGTTATACTGATCGTTGGGAGCCCCCTCAGCCACTTTCTTAGGATTTCTCCTAAGGTTGCCGGGAAACACTGGCATTTGACCCTGCAATTAGTCGTGAGAAGGCTCATCTATACGTTGTAGGTGTTCAGGTGATCGAAGGGGTCGCTGGTTGCCTAGTAGAGGGGAATGCTGGGCATCTTAAAGCGTTCTGGTAGCGGCTTATTATCGATCTCCCAGTTGAATGGGCTTCGCTCTATATATCTATCAGTAGGCTCTGCTCATCCTCGTTGCTATTCTAATAGATCCAGCCGTCGTAGTAAAGCCTGGAATCCGGAGGCTAGAGGAGTTATCATCAAGCGTTAGAGGTTACGTTGTCTTCCCTGTAGGATCGATTTCTATCGATCGGGCGACCTTCGTATCCCTCCATTCGGTGACCTGAATGACACGTTTGTTGGTTTTTTTTTTCTTATTTCTGAATATAGTGTGTCAACTTGTTTTTTTTTTAATAATAAAAATATCTTAAACCAAATAATTTGACATTTCTAACGTTACAACTATTATAAGTTGTTATTTATTTTTATTTAATATGATACAAAGAACTAAAAGCAAATAATTTAACAAATCTTTAACTATTTTTATGTAAATATTGATAAGATTTTATTTATGATTAAAACATGATAAATAATGATATAAAATGGTAATTATTTTTTCTTACAAAAAATATTTAAATTGAAGGTTGAATAATGGTATTGAAAGTGATGACATCAACTTTACATAATCTGAACTGTTTTTTTAAAACTACTTATCATAACTAATAGTTTAGAAGAAATAAAATATTATTTAAAATTATGATAAATTAGAAATATGTTATTTTTGGAAGAAAATATTTTAAATATGATACAGTGATTTGGAATTACTTGAAAGTTAGGATTTTTTACATTTTATTTTTAATTATTTTTTGGTATTTTTAAGTTGTTTAATTAACCACTTAAAAAAAAACAAATGAAAAACAAGTTAATGGGTTCAGTTTAAATCTGTTAAGTGTTAAATGGGGAAAAATAAATGATCCCTAAGTTTTGAATTGTGACATTCAATGATATATATACTTTTCTGCTAGACGGCATAGTTTAATGTGCGATTCATTGCCACCATTTTTCGTGTTCGGTCTCCTTTCCAATTAATGAATATCTTTGTGGAGGGTAATGTCATACATGATATAATTGGTGTAACTTTTGAAGAAAAAAAAGCTTTTATAGAATTAATAGATATTATTTTGGAGTTCAATGACATTTTTATTAGTGCTATAAAATGTGGCTACAATTGTAAATTCAAAAAAGGAATTTATGTATATTTAAGGAAGTCAAATTCCTTTTATAGTTATGGTTATTTAAGGAAATCAAATATATTAAAGGAAGTCAAATCTAAGGTTTCCTTTCAAACTCATTTGAAGTAATTGGTTTTGATTATTTTTTACTAATTTTAGTCAATATTATCTGGGCAAAAGAGGAAATGTGTTATAATTAGATTATTACAGAAAAACCTTAATTGGGATAACACACTATAAAAAAAAAAGGTTTTATAGAGGAGGGTTGGATTAATCTATTGCATCCACAAAATAACTTATTTTTCTTTTCTCTAAGTAGTTGCCATCCAAATGTGAGTTTTTTGTTTTTCCCTTGATAATCAACAGCCACACACTGTGAATGACCTGAGATAGTGAATCATTGGAAGGAAGAAGACTTTGGGTGTTCAAAGCATCAAGAGGTGATTCCAACAAAGGAGATCAAATCAAAGAGTAAAAATTTTTATCCATTTTTGTTATTCTTAAGTTATTGTCATGATCCCGTTTTACATTGGTATTGTTTTCTTTTTATAAAATCGTATGCTGGTTCTTTGCTTTTTTTAATAAAAGTTTCGGTTCTAACAGCTTTGCCTCATTTTCCAATCTTTGACATGCAGCTTTTTCTAAATATTTTCAAGCTAGTAGTTTTGGCATATCGACGCTCATTAACTTTGTTTATAGGAAGAGTAACTGCTAGTAGATAGTTAATATCATAATTGTTAAAAGTAGCTCCTTAACAATTCCTGTGGTGATAAAGATGAGATTGCCCGGTAGTATGTCTCTTACATTTACACCTGAGTTGTAAGTTCGAGTCGTGTTCCTCTCCTTAAATCCCGAATTAATTATTATAGCTAAAAAAAAAATCAATTCTTGAGATATTTTGTACTTTATTGTTCGTGTTAAAATATTTGGTAATATTAGATCATTTGTTGTTTACAAATGCATCCCTTGAATCTTCATATGCATTCCATGCTCACTATACAAAAGAGCTTTTAATTAATTGTCAACTACTTTTATGAATTTTCATAGGATCCACCATGGAAATCTGGTTCATCGTCCTAATCTCAATCTCCATAGTCGCTTTCTTCAGCCTTCTCAGCAGAAATTTCAGCAAAAATCTCCCTCCAAGTCCCCCCGCCATTCCCATTATCGGCCACTTGCCATGGCTTCTCAAACCTCAGGAAAAATTGGATCTCTTCCTCCGAAACCTTCATGAAAAATATGGCCCCATCTTCACCCTCTATATTGGCCCCAAGCCTACAATTATTATTGCCACTCGCTCCCTGGCTCACCAAGCTTTAGTCCAAAATGGTGCAGTATACGCAGACCGCCCACCATCTCGTGCCACCACCAATATTATCAGTTGCAATCAGCATAATATCAACGCCTCTAATGGCCCCATATGGACTCTCTTCCGCCGAAACCTCACTTCTGAGATCCTCAGTCATTCGCGAGTTAAGGCCTACTCACATGCCCGCAAGTGGGTATTGAAAATTCTTGTTGATCGTCTTCACTCACATTCCCAGTCTGGAGCTCCGGTTAGTGGGTTACCCCGCCATTTCCGATATTCCATGTTTTGCTCATTGGCACTGATGTGTTTTGGTGAAAACCTTGAGGAAAAACAAATCAGTGAAATCGAGCAGATCTTGCAACGCTTATCTTTGAATCTCGGTCGATTTGAGGTTCTGAATATCTGGCCAAGACTTGGAAAGATTTTGTTTCGAAAGCGGTGGGAGGAGCTCTTTCAGATTTTGCAAGACATAGAAAACATATTGGTTCCTTACATAAAAGCTCGACAAAAACTGAAAGAAGAGAAGTTAAGCACAAGTAAGAATAACAGCTTAAATTCTTTAATGATCTGAGGTTTTATGTATTGTATATTTGGTTACAAATCGTGGTGTTTTATTTTTGTTTCAGGTAAAAGCTCATATTTGCAGAAAGTCCCCGTAGAAAATAAAGAAGATGAGCATGTGGTATCATATCTTGATACACTGCTGGATTTGCAGCTCCCAGAAGAGAATAATCGAAATCTTACAGATAGTGAAATTGTTTCTTTATGCTCAGAGTTTCTTGATGGAGGGACTGATACTACATCCACAGCTTTGCAATGGACAATGGCAAATTTAGTGAAGTATCCTGAAATTCAAGAGAAGCTATTCATGGAGATGAAAGAGATTTTGGGAGATGGAGAGGAAGAGGTAAGAGAAGAAGATTTGCAGAGACTTCCATACCTAAAAGCAGTGGTTTTGGAAGGTTTAAGGCGCCACCCACCCGCGCATAACCTGATGCCCCATGCAGTGACACAAGACACGGTGTTAAACGGATTCATGGTGCCCAAAGAAAGCATGTTGAATTTCATGGTGGCTGACATGGGTTGGGATCCGACAGCATGGAAAGATCCGATGGTGTTCAAGCCGGAGAGATTCTTGGAGATCGATGATGTGTTTCATATTACAGGGAGCAAGGAGATAAAGATGATGCCATTCGGTGCAGGAAGAAGGATATGTCCTGGATATAGCTTAGCATTGCTTCATTTGGAGTATTATGTGGCCAATTTGGTGTGGAAGTTTCAATGGAAAGCTGTGGAAGGTGATGATGTTGATTTAACAGAGAAGGAGCAGTTCACAATTGTGATGAAATATCCATTGCAGGCCCATTTATCTCCAAGAGTCAGAAGAGAATAAGTGAAGGGTCACATACAATTTAAATAATTAGCCAATAAATGTTTTAAGTGTTGCCGTATTAAGTACTTGCTCGTTTAAGATTTTCGTTGTCTTTGAACAACAATTGAATATTTTAAATTACTTTATGCATGTAATTCTCTAAGTTTAAACTGTGAGTCTTAGAATTATGATAGTTTCTTTATATACTGTTTACAATGCATAAGTTAAGGGATTTAAGTCTAAAATATACAACGGCTACATTACAAGTATTAAGCCTTCAATCATTGCAATACATACTCAACCTAGAATCAAGAGATCAGGTGCTGGTTAGAAAAACAAATTCATGATATGGGCTTTGATTATGTGCACTGATGATGGTATCCACAGGTTGACTTGCTCGTTGAGATAATTGATTACACCCCTGCAAGGTAATGGAGTAAATCGAAGACGATCCTTTGGTGAAACTGTCGCAATTTGATCTTCGGTTCGTATATAATGTACTTCAAATTCCTTTTGAGCAACTTCCCTAGAACATAATGATAATTGACTTATCGATATGTTTCCTTCTTGGATGAGATACATGGTTTGAAGCCAAAGATATAAAGCTAATATTATCACATCAAATAGTAGGTGTAAAGAGATATAAGATCTTTGTTTCAAAAAAAAAAAACAGAGATATAAGATCTTTTTAAGAGAGAATGTAACTAGGAAATTTTGGCTGCACTATTAGTAAATCGACGATATTCATATTCCATGTTTCATCTACATATAGTTGAATACGGACGGCACTTACACTCAACGCCACTATCAAATAATATTTATACAGTATACGCTCGAGAAACGACTGTTTTTCTCTCATTATTCTTGTGTTTTCTCACTTTTGTATCTAACCCTAATAATACATGGGCCTAAATACTAAAAACTAAGACAAAATTGTTTGACTGCAAAATAGCGAGCGGTGAACACAATCCTACCAGCGCGGTTAGGGCTCATGAGTCAAGATCAGTGAACATTCACTATTGTAGACCGTGAGCCTGCAACCATGAGTCATGCTCACAACCTGGCGACCCGTGAGAAACAGCAAGGTTGATCGCGAGCAGGGGCGGAGCTGCCCATAGACTTGGCTGGGCTGAAGTTTTTCTTAAAATAATATATATATATATATATATATATATATTTTTATTTAATCCAGCCAACTAAGCCAGTAAAAGCCATTGACACACTTTTTTTTTTCCTTACTTTTTCTGGTTGCACCCGACGCAACGCTGCCTCAATTTTTTTTCCTTACTCAACTAAGCCAGTAAAAAAAAAATTTGGGAGGCTGCCTTTTTTTTTTTTTTTTTGTTTTTTTTTCACTTTATTAAATTTCTAATCCTAACTTTTCACTCATCTCATTTCTTAGAATTTTAAATATATTTCTCTCTCTATTTAAAATTTTAAAGATAATTACTTTTAATTCTATTTTTATTTATTTAATTATCTGTAACATATTTAGTTTTAGTTTTTGTATTTTGTGATTGAAAATTAAATTTATATTTTATATATATTGAAAATTCTTATTATGGTTCACTTTGCTATCTAGAAGTTTAGCCTTTTTTTGTCTTATTGATTAAAATATAATATGCATTGTAAATTATAATATATTAAAAATTTATGTATTTTTATTAAAATAATTAATTTTCCTAAGACTTACATTTATATCTATTATATAACCCAATATAATAATAAATTATGTTTAAGTTATATTTTAGACATAAGAATATCATTATATTATATAAAATAAGTATTTAATGTTATGAAATTTTATGAACAGATTATTGCTTTGGTGGTTTGGTTTGTACACAACTTGTGGTAGTTTGCAGCACGAGAAAGTTGTAAGTTTTTATTTTATATTGAATTTATAAATTGTGAAATGATAATATGGACTTTTTTTATTTTTTATTTATTTTGATGATAGTTAGTTGAAGTTTATTCAATTTGTTGATTTATATGTTTTTCTTTTTATTGTCAATTTATTATATCTTTTATTGGACTCGAAATCAAATTTTTATAATAAGATTTGAAACTCATATCATCTCTTTGGAATAAGACGGATGAAAAATTTCTTGCAAATTGTATGGTTATCTATATCGAGAGAGAACTTACTGATATTATTAATTCTATCAGAATCAATAATAGATATTTTTTATACTTTGAAACCTCGTAAAGCACCATTGCGGTAATATTTTGTTGTATTTACATTCAATGGATATTGTTTTTGCTTCTTTTTTTTCTTTTTTCTTTTTTTATATTTTAGAAGTTTTCTTGCTTATGTTAGGTACTTAAAGGTAAGACTCATTATGTCTTCCCTAACTATGTGTATTCTTTATTATTATTAATTAAAATTCTCTCGTACCGTCGAGATTTGATTATTATAAAAAAAAATTATTTAATACAAAATAACAAGACTTTTAAATAAAAATAAAATAAAATTTAGATTAGCCCACCCAATAAAATGTTTCTAGCTACGCCCCTGATCGCGAGCCTGTGGTCGCAATACGTGATCGCGAGTGGCGATCGGTAAGCGATCGCGGGAGCAATCGCAAGCCTGTGCTCACGTTTCTTGGTCGTGAGTTTCTTCTCCACTGTGTGCGAAGTGAAACAAATTGATTCAACCTTCATAACCTAACAAGAGACAATTGAGAGAAGAGAGGGAGCGAATAGAGATGATTAGAGCGAGAAGTTTTATGGGCTAAAGTGAAATAACAATATTAGGGTTTTTTTATTTATTTATTTTTTTAAAATTGATATATCATGTTCAATTCGGTATTTGATTGGGAAGATCCAAATCGAAAACAAACTTAAAGTTTTTGGTTCCCCAAATTAGGAAGCAAATCGAACAGCATAAAGGATAAAAACTGAACCGATCGCGAGCGTGAAAATTTAGTTTGGCTCAAGTCTTGTTTCTTTGCCCAACCCTACTTAAGAGGAAATGTGATCGACTTTTACCTCAACTTGCTCTAATATATTTTGACAGTACCCGATCTCTTTTCTAATTAACGTACGTCTTTGTAGAGGATAGCATCACACGTAATATCATTTTTCGAAGACAAAATGTAACTTTTGAAAGAAAATACTTTTATATAATTAATAAATATTATTTTGGAGTTTAATCACACTTTTATAGTGCTATAAAACGTTATTACAGATGTACCTTATTATTGTAAATTCAAAAAAGGAATTATGTAAATAATTATATTTAAGGAAGTTAAATCTATTAGGATCTGGCTATTTAAGGAAATCAAATATACTTAAGGGAATCAAATGTAAGGTTTCCTTTCAAACTCATTTTAAGTAATTGATTTTGGTTATTTTTTACTAATTTTAGTCAATAATATCTTGGCAAAAGAGGAAATGTGTTATAATTAGGTTATTATTGAAAAACATTAATTTGGATAACACACTATAAAAAAAGGTTTTTCTTCATCCATATTAAGACTTATATTTTACATTTCTCTTGGTAGTTGCCATCCAAATAGACAAGAGAGTCTATGTGAGTTTTTCTTCTTCCGTTGATAATCAATAACCACTCACTGACTTGAGACAGTGAGTCGTTGCAAGGAAGCCTGTGGGTGATAAAAGCATCAAACTGTGATTGCATAGAAGGAGATCAAATCAAAGAGTAATGTTAAATCTATAGTTCAATTCTTGGTAAATTTTTTTATCCGTTTTTATTATCTTTAAGTGATTATTAGGATCCTGTTTTTCACTAGAATTATTTCTTCAATTTAAAAGTAGTTCCTTAACAATTCTTGTGGTGTGCCTGCTTACAGATTTCTATGATTTTATGATTTTTGATAGGATCAACCATGGAAACCTGGTCCATCGTCCTAATCTCAATCTCCATAGTTGCTTTCTTCAGCCTTCTCAGCAGAAACTTCAGCAAAAACCTCCCTCCAAGTCCCCCCGCCATTCCCATTATCGGTCACTTGCTATGGCTTCGCAAACCTCACGATAAAATGAAGCTCATCCTCCGAAACCTTCATGAAAAATATGGCCCCATCTTTACCCTCTATATTGGCTCCAAGCCTCTAATTTTTGTTGCCACTCGCTCCCTGGCTCACGAAGCTTTAGTCCAAAATGGTGGAGTATTCGCAGACCGCCCACCAGCTCTTCCCACCGTCAAACATATCAGTTGCAATCTGCATAATATCAACGCCTCTAATGGCCCCACATGGCAAACCCTCCGCCGAAACCTCACTTCTCAGATCCTCAGCCGTTCACGAGTTAAGGCCTACTCACATGCCCGCAAGTGGGTATTGAAAATTCTTGTTGATCGTCTTGTCTTACATTCCCAGTCTGGAACTCCAGTTTGTGTCGTTGATCATTTCCGACATGCCTTGTTTTGCTCATTGGCACTGATGTGTTTTGGTGAAAAGCTTGAGGAAAAACAAATCGTTGAAATCAAACATGTCTTGCATCGCTTAGCTTTGAATCTATCTCGATTCGAGATTCTGAATGTCTGGCCAAGATTTGGAAAGATTTTGTTTCGAAAGCGTTGGGCGGAATTCCTTCAGATTTTGGCAAGACATAGAAAACGTATTGGTTCCTTTCATAGAAGCTCGACAAAAACTGAGAGAAAAGAAGTTAAAAACAAGTAAGAATATATAACAACTTAAATTCTTTACTCATCTGAGTTTTTATTTGGATATTTTATTGGTTACGAATTATAGTGTTCTACTTTTGTTCAGGTAAAAGTTCATATTTGCAGAAAGTCCCCGTAGAAAATAAGGAAGATGATCATGTGGTAACATATCTTGATACATTGCTCGATTTGGAGCTTCCAGAAGAGAATAATCGAAAGCTAGAAGACAGTGAAATTGTTTCTTTATGCGCAGAGTTTCTTGACGGAGGGACTGATACTACGTCCACAGCTTTTCAATGGATAATGGCAAATTTAGTGAAGTATCCTGAAGTTCAAGAGAAGCTATTCATGGAGATGAAAGAGGTTTTGGGAGATGGCGAGGAAGAGGTAAGAGAAGAAGATTTGCAGAGAGTTCCATACCTAAAAGCAGTGATTTTGGAAGGTTTAAGGCTCCACCCACCAGGGGCATTTACTGATTGCACATGCAGTGACACACGACACAGTGTTAAACGGATTCGTGGTGCCCAAAAAGGGTCTTGTCAATTTCATGGTGGCCGAGATGGGTAGGGATCCGAAAGCATGGAAAGATCCGACAGGCATTCAAGCCGGAGAGATTCTTGGAGATCAGTGATCTAAGCCAAATATTTAATATTACAGGGAGCAAGGAAATAAAGATGATGCCATTTGGTGCAGGAAGAAGGATATGTCCAGGATATAGCCTTGCAATGCTTCATTTGGAGTATTTGGTGGCCAATATGGTGTGGAAGTTTCAATGGAAAGCTGTGGAAGGTGATGATGTTAATTTAGCTGAGAAGGAGGAGTTCACAATTGGGATGAAATATCCATTGCAGGCCCATCTATCTCCAAGAGTGAAAAGAGAATAAGTGAAGATCGAGTCTATATGACAATGTATGGTGAGCTTGTCTCATACAATCTAAATTATTAGTCAATTAATGTTTTAATGTAATAAGGGTTGAATTAGTCACATGTTTCCAGCCTCGCTCATTTAAGTTTATTATCTTATTTGAACTACAATCGAAGATTTGAAATCGGTTAATGCTTGTAAAGTGATTTCTAACACAGCTTAATTTTCTAATTTTTAGGCTCAGTTTGATTAATTACATTCATTCTTTTCATGAAAACAATGTAAACTCTTAACTATACCACTTGTTAAGCCTATTTTATCATAAAACTAATATGTATGATTAAGCCAAGTAATTAGCTTGATTCATCTCATTAGATTATTAATTGTTTTATCATTATCTGTTGAAGTTAGGGTTAGTCCTTCCGCTATTATAAATAGTTGACTTCTATTCATTATTTTTCATTAACTGAAATAAACAGTTCTTTAGTATTTCTCTCTTGTGATTGTGTAAGTTTTTTTTGCCCAGTATAAATTCCTACATTTGGTATCAGAGCCTGAGTTCGAGTGACAGGCCCTTAACCTACTATCTCCCATTAGGTAGCCTGCCGGCACTCCACAGTAGCTTTCCAGTCGAGGCTTGCCTCGCTAAAAGGCTTCCGTGAAGCTAAGTCCTTTCTTATAACTGGAAATCTGAGTAGGAATTTTTTTTTTTTTTTTATACAAAACTACTTTATGAAAATTTTGGCAGAGTCTCCTCTGTTTTTTTTAGATTACCAAATCTTGGAGACCTGCATAAAAACTTGAACACTTATATAAAATCTCAAATCTCAACTACTGTGGATCCTCCGGTCCTATCTCATCAAATCAATCACAACTCAAACAGTTTAAATATTAAAATAAATAGTTATCAAAGATAAATAAATCAAATCCTTAAATAAAGTACTTATATACTTAAAAATAATATCAAAATACAAACTTAACAACTAAAACATCATATATGCTTGTAAAACAGTCACAACATCCTCTGACTGATCCCGTTAGGTCTTCGGCGTCTCTGCAGTATCTGCACCTGTACATGTACCTGAGAGGTTGATTTAAAAACATAAAACTATAATGAGCTAACCGAGCTCAGTGAGTGTTATCATTTTACTAAACAATTCTAAAATTTCTGAAGTAAACCTCCAGAAAAATTTACTGAATAGGATAGAATCTTATTTTCTGAAATCCTATACTGAAATAACTAATAATCTGTTTCCAATAAAAACTGTACTGAAATCTCTTTTATAAAAAACTATTCTGAAATATATATATTAAAATCTTTCTCATAAAACTATACTTAAATTTATTTTCTGGAAACTGTTCTGAAATTTATACAGAAAACTATTCTGAAATCTAATATATGAAAACTGAAAGTTAAGAATATATACATATACTTTCACTTTACAAAAAATTGAAAAGCTGAGAATATATAATAACATTTATTTTTCTTCTGCTGAAAACTAAAAAGTGTACTAATGGAATATATTTTTATTCTTTTCTGAGAACTGACCAGCTGAGAAATAATATACTATTATGATAACTGAAAAGCTGAAATAATATATCTTTCTAAAAATGGAAATACTAAAATGATATACGTTTCTGATAATATTTTTCTGATAAAATACTTTTCTGAAAACTTATTCTGAAGTCATTATAATTTGTTTGCTGAATACTGTACTGAAATATGTTTTTCTGAAACTCTAGCCAAGTCTAACATACAAAAGCTAGCAATTTAATATTCTATACTGAAAATCTGAAAAATATTTCTAGCTTAGCTTCTGTATCTGAAAACTCCCAATGGACCCCTAAGCTGAGCTGAACTCATAAGTCGACTAAATGGCGCTGTACCATATGAGTGGGTCACAGGGCGACTAACTGGCGCCGTCCACCGTGACATCTGATAAGGGTCACGAGGCGACCAACTGATGCGCTCAACGTGACATCTGATAAAAGACATTTCACTGTCTATGTATGGAATGCTGCGTCGCATACATATAGCGAGACAACACCCCAATGTATGGGCAACTGACAGACTCGACAGACTCAACCCCCCTGGAGTTAGTGGACTATCCCCCTTAACTTGCCACACACAAATGGGGTGTACCGGCCAGGGTCTACTGCTGATAACTGATAATCTGATAATCCATGGGCTTGAAAACTATTTTCTTTACTTTGAAAACTAGCTTTTAATTAAAAACCATGGAATATACATAAAACATATTTATTAAATGAATATAATTTCTGAATTTCTGAGATATAAAATACTTTAATTAAAACGTACTTAAACATAAATTCTATTTAACTTACAAAACTCATACAAGTAAATAAACGTATATCATATCACAAATACTTCAAGCAAATTTAAAAACATATTAAAGAACATTTCAATCAAAATATAATCTTACTCTCGCTTAAATAAAATCGTAACTTGTTATAGACTTGCATAAAACCTATTATGAACATAAACTACTTTAAAACTCACTTAAAACATATTATGAACATAAAATATACTTTGCTTTAAAATAAATTTTACACTCACTTGTTTCTGGTTTTCTTTAGGCTTGGCGCTTTGGTTCCTTCGTCTCAATACATTTCTTGTCTTTTCATAACATTTCTTTTATTCTCCCACACTAAGGAGATTTCTCCCTAAAATAAAATAATATATTTCAAAATAAATTGTTAATATAAATACCATCAACTTATACAAAAGTCAATTAACACGTTCTACGCTTTATTTCTCAATTTCTTCTATTCTAATAGAATCGATTACGTTTCATCCACTAAAAATTAAGTCACTATACTATAACATATAACTATATATACATTGAATCATTCAATTTCTCTTAAATCGAATTTCATATATCACAACTCAACATATTTACTTTATTTTCTAAGCATCAATTTATATTACAACCATACAGATACAATTTCTAATACTTAATTACCCATAAATCGAATTCTCTACACTATCAACTTCAATTTTTACACAAATTCTCATTATAATCTTCATCAATTTAACATAATGGATTTCTTTCACTTAACAACATCAAATTCAACCTTATTAGACTCGATTAAACTAATTATAACTTCAATTTCGAATTTAATTTCAAAAATTCTTAAAATTAATGATTTAATTTTATTCTAAACTAATTTCTACAACTCTTATCAACCACCAAACACAACATCACAAAAACACTCATAATACAAGTCACTAATTTGAGAATCATTTTGATTTCTTACTTAATGATTCTAAATCCATACCACCAATTAACTCAATAACACTCCAATTATATAAATAAAATCTCAATTAACTAATATAAACTTGAAATTCTAAAATTCCCCAAATCTTTACTTACTAATTTTCTAAATTTTCATTTCAATCAACGCCAATTAAACTAATTTCAAATAAAACTCTACAAAAACTCAAATCAAACACTAAATCAACAAAACCCATAATTTTCTTTACTTCATCAATCAATTTTCACCTTATAATCCACAATCAAAATTTCAACACAATTCAATACTCAATCAATCTCTAAATCAATTCAATTTCATCAATATTCAAACTAATTCAACTTCACAAATTTTATAACACAAAGAATATCATCAAAATTCAAACCAAATCAACTTCATAATTCACTTACCCATATCCTCTTCTTCTTCTTAACTTCTTCTTCTCCCTTTCTCTTTTCTTTTCTTCCTTTTCCTTTCTTCTTTTATTTCTTTTTCTTTCTTTTCTCAGGTTACTTCTCTCTCTAATTTCTGCACAATTTCTGCTTTGTTTTTCCTCTCTAAGCTGGCTGTCTTCTTCCTCTCCTCTCTATCTTTTTCTTTCTTCCTTCTTCTCTTCTCTTGGTCGGCACCTCTCCTCTCTTTCTTTTCTTCCTCTCACCGCCTTTACTCTATTTCTGTTTCTGCAGAATTTCTGCTCTCTCTTTCTCCCTCTTCTTCTTCTTCCTCTTCTTCTTCTCCTTCATTGTTCTCTCTTTTTCCGCTGCTCACTTTCTCTTTCCCTTTTTCTCTGTTTTTTTTTCCTCGAATCTTCTCTTGCACTCTTTGTTCTCTGTTTTCTTTCTTGTTCTTTTCATAATCTGAATTCACCGCTCATTCATTTATATTGATTTGTTTGATTTATGTTTTCTGGTGAGTGGACTTTCACTTGTCATTCCCAAATAATTTCAACTAATTACAACCTGCCCCTTGACATTTTAAAATTATAATGTGCCCACAACCATAACATTTAATCACATGAAATTGACCAAAACCTTTTGATTTACAATTTAATCCATAACAATCCATTAACTATTTTCCACAAAAATCCATTTCAATTTACTTTTCCATCAATTAATTAAATTAAAATCTCATATAATAAAAATATATTTTAACTTCCAATAAATATTCTTAATACTCCAATTAATGGAAATCTTTACTATGTTCTCCAAAACTTATAATTGAATTTTCTTATATACTTTATGGAACCTTAATAACCATCTGGAACTATTCCAGATATTTTTCGAATCTTTGATACCCTTTTTGGAAACTTTCAGATCCATTCAATAAATTCCACTATAGCACCATTAATACATCTAACATCCAATTTACTCATAATAAGAGCTTATCTATTTACATTTGTACTGTACAATAAATTCTGGGAAAATATATTACAATACATGTACGTGTACAGTACAAACTATCGGGAGGGTGTATGACATCGAGGCTTAAAGGGCAGTAAGTGTGAGAATCCAG